>CM053792.1:876451368-879131368 GCA_028749045.1 Cupressus sempervirens
TCTCCCACTGCCTACTCTCTCTCTCCCATCCCCTACTCTCTCTCTCCCCTCTCCCATCTCCTACTCTCTCTCTCTCTTTCACACACACCCACACACTCCCATCCCTACTCTCTCTCTCCTCTCTCATCTCCTACTCTCTAGATCTCTCACACACACTCCCATCCCCTCCTCTCTCTCCCTCTCCCATTCCCTCTCTCTCAATCTCTCCCTCTCTACTCTCTCTCTCTTATCCCCTACTCTATCTCACACTCTCACACTCTCTCCCAATGTCCTACTCTTTCTCTCACACATATACTCCCATCCTCCTCTCTCTCCCTCTCTCCCTCTCTTGCTCCCTCTCCTAGTACCTAATCTCTCTTTTCCATCCCATACTCTCTCTACCACCCCTACTCACTCTTTCACACTTCCTCTCTCTCCCATGCCCTACTCTCAATCTCTATCCCCATCTCATACTCTCTCTTTGCCACCTCTACTCTCTCTCACACTTCCTCTCTCTCCCATCCTATACTCTCTCTCACTTCCTCTCTCTCCCCTCTCCCATCCCCTAATTTCTCTCTCTCTCTCTCTCTCTCTCTCTCACACACACACACACACACACACACACACACACACACACACACACACACACACACAACAATTCTCCCCACATTTCTCTTGCTCTTTCCTTGCATCTCCTCTTCCTTCTCTGTGCACTAATTAGGTCTCAATAGTGTGTGCACACTATAGCGCCCACATGCTATTGGGACCCAAATTACAAAGCTTTAGATAGCATGTGTGCACTATTCAAACCTTTGATTTAAAACCAAGCCTAAGTCTTGGTTTTTCCCTGGAGATCTAACCCATAGGTTTGGAGTTTATAAATAGGTCTTAGACATGTTTTTCTGCAAATATATAAAAAATGATTGATTTTTCTTGTGTGCTCTCCTTAAAGATTCCTCATGGTTGGACATCGATAAAATTAGGTTACATGACATTGTAGGTCTTTGTGTTAGCTACATAACCATATAATTTATTTTTAACTTGAACTATTTCAAGCCTTTCATGTATAATTTCTTTTGAATGTATGTCCATTTTTTGTCAAAAACCTACCATGTACTAATTGGGCTATAGATTTTAGCTCATTCATCAAACTTTGCAACAACTTAGTTTTCTAGAAACTAGACTCCATTCTACACACTTTGAAAAAAAAAAGTTTTGATTTTAGATTAGTTTTCAATTATTTTGAGGTAGAGGACATAGATATTTCATGTTTTTGGGATGTATCTAGTTAAAAAATTCATTAATAAAAATACACATTATAAAATTACTTGAAAAATCTAGGATAAACTACATAGTGTTAAGTAACTTTTGACTATAGTGATTAGAGAATTTTAAAAAAAAAGTTAAAATTTTAGGGGGGCCACACTTTGTACTATGTTATGTTTTTTTTGGAATAAAGAAAACCACTTTTTGTGGCCCCCTTTTTTGAGGACCTAAAACTAAATAATTTTAAAAAAAAATTAATATTTTAGAAACTAGATTCAAAGGAATACAAATTTTGTTTTTGTCATATCTTAAAATTTTGAGTGTAACTATCCTCAAATTCTTTTTGAAGTTTAGAAATTGTTGATTTCAGGAAAAAGCTGTCCACTTATACCCCTCTTTTGGCACCACAACTTGGTGCACTTACCCTACATTGTTCTTTTTGTTGCTCTAGCTCAACTATTGCCTTGTCATCTATGTTCATTTTTGTTCCTCCCTCAATAATACCGTCATTCTTATCATCTTTCTCATAATCCTTCACCTAAATAGGCTCTTGTTCACCTTCCTTTACTGTAGCAAGCCCATATATTACCTTCCACATTTGTGTGGACTTCTTAACCACATCTTTAATATTGTTTTGCAAAATGCTAAAGGTTTTATATTTAGGTACAAATCTAACTACATATTTATTCATAGCCTTATCAATATGTGCCCTACTTAGTTTAGGTATCACTTGTGCAAGAGATGCCTCTCTTATATGTCTCTCCAAGTTTAAACAATAGTGTCATTTCTGCTCAACTCTATCATATAAGATTTTGGGCATTGAGTTGGCAATTTCTAGTTGCATACTCTTGAATTTTTCCAAAATCTACATGAGAGAATCTTGATAAATCTACACTATTCTTAATATTTTCACATAAATTCTCTAATTCTAATAGAGGATTGTGACTCACCACTTTGAATTAGCTATTTTCATCTAATTATTTTTTCGCCTCATCAGATTCTGCTTGTGCAACATATTTCTTTTGATGTCTTTTCTACACTTCACCTCCCTGCTCTATAGGTTTTGTCTTTTCTTTAGCCTTTTGTGGCACTAGCATTTGTAATAGGTGTTATTTCCTTGGATTGGCTCAGCTTGGGGACCTTCTTGGATTTTTTCATAAGTTGGCCCTTAGCCTTCCTCTCCTTTTTTTTGTAGGAGTAGGTGCTTCCTTGGCTTCTTCTCCCTCAACAACTTCAATAGATTTAGTCTCCTCTTCCTACTAGTCTTCTCCCATTCCTTGAGTAAGTGTAAGTGGTGCTTATACCTTATATTCTTCTTCCTCTTCATCCTCTTCATCTTCATCTTCTTCTTCTTGCTCAACACCCTCACCAAATTTATCTTTTAATTTCTTTACCAACTTATCCTTTTTCTTAATAACTGAGGTGGTCTTCAATTCCATTATGATTATGGAATTTTCCATTTCATATTTTCCAAATGCCTTAGCATTTTTATCCACCTCTTCTACAAGTAATGTAGTAATAGCTGAAAAGGTCTCATCTACATTTATTTCATATCCAAATGGCCATAGCCATCTCACCATTGGTGTTGCAGTTTGGACAAATGTATAGTTAGCATCCTCTAGAAAATAAAAATCATCATAATTTTTTTCTACTAAAGATATTGGTATTCTTAATGTCTTCTTCATTGACTACTTGAAGTCTTCAAAATAAATTGTCATCACAGATTCAAAATTTTCATCCAATGGTTTAATATATTCACCAATCTGTATTTCCATTGATTTGTTGGTTTTCCATGCAACTATGTTAAATGTATGAAAAGTGTTTTAAACATAAAATAAAATGCATATCAGTATAGAACCAAATTTACATTGTGCACTCTTTGTCTTCCTTATTGCTCATGAGTTCTCCATCAATTGTTGTAGTTGTAGCTCTAGAAGATCATATGTGTGATTTTTCTTAACAATTTTATATCCCACATCCACTATAATATAGGGTACACTATTCAATCTAATATATTGGTAGAATTTGTGTAAAATAACCCTTGTACTACAAACTCTATCAATGGATCACTAATGGTATCAATTGGCATTCCTCTCTTGTTCCATTTTTCTCCTATGTTCTTCTCAATAACCTCTTTTGAGTCACTTCTCAATGTCTTAGGCCAATCTAGGGTCGGATACCCTATTACCCTATGGATTATCCTTTTACTTATTCTAATAGGTCCATTATCCAAACATAATGAACTATCATGTATTTTTCTTAATACAATTCTTATCCATTCAATTTTGAATACATTTGGAAACTCTAGGGCTCATGTTAACCCTTTCTTCTCTAGATTTTTGAATTCCTACTTTAGTACACCATTATCATAGAGTCTATCATATGCTTCCTTGATCTCCAAATCTCCACTACTACCAATTCTATAGTTATAGCATTTCCTAACATCTTGCACCATTAAAATATTCAGTGGTATCATGGCTAACACACCAGAGGGGTCTTCCTTGTAAGTAATATCAAGAATAGCTTTGAATAAAGGTTTCTTAACTTCATTACTAACTGGCTACACATTCAAAACCTCCTTACTCTCTACATTCTTTGAACTAGATGCCATTGTGTGAAACTAGGGTTTACAAAAATATAAACTATGTAGCTCAACTCATGATAAATACATTGTAAGATCTGATGAAATGATGTAGAATCACTATACAAATCTTCCACAACTTCTTTGAATGGATTTCCAGATCACCTTCTACTCTCCTTTCTCTTTCTTAATTTCAAAATGATGAAAAGTGAGTAAAAAATTGATCAAATATCCCTTGAAACTCTGCAATTAATGTTGAGTTCTTACACAAATGTAAGCTTAGCATTAACCAATTTTAGGTTTAGTCAACATCAATTAACATTCCATTTGTTTAGCATATGATCTCGGCATAAACTAGCCAACTTGATAGCTCGACATCTTCTAGCATTTCACTCGACACATATAGGAAACTTTTCATGCTCGACAGTAACATGAAAAACATAAAGAATTTTCTTGGATTCCTAATAACATTTTGCATCTTTGTTCATGCTAATGTAATCATTTTAGTAATAAATCCTTTGAAACTAATGTATGATATAACCTTTAAATATTAGTCCCACATACCTCGTGATTGCTTTATTTGATGAGGTGTGGTCACTAACCCATTGGGTCAAGTGATCCCTTCTCCATTTGATGTGCTACAATAATCTTTCTTCTTCCATGAGTTATTCATTTCATTTCTTACATTTTCAACATCTGCCTTGCCTTTGCCTTTATCAAACTCACAACTTGGTGCTTTTGACCTTGTTGGGGAATACCTACTAATGTGACCAGTCTTCAAACAACTAAAACATGTGGTTTGAATCAACCACTTTTTGTAATCACCTCTCAAGTGTCTCCTAATCAAATTCTAAGGAACATGTCCATATTCTTGACAATAATGATAGCTATATCTTGTATTATATTCCCAATTATAAGAGTTTCCATTGTTCCTTACCTTTATTTTCCTTTTTGATGACCACATGGATTTTCATCTACACTCAAAAGCTCTATGTCCATACTTCTGACAGTTATAACAATATCCTTCAAATCTTTGTGTTTCCATGGTCTTGGTTCTGCATTCATGTGCCTAATGACATTGTTTATTGCACTTATGGTAGTAAACCATGCTCTTATGTTTGACATTCTGATCTACAGTCTTGCTCTTACACACATTAGCAATATGTCCTTTCTTACGACAATTATGACAAGTAGGTTTGGAATTCTTACCTGTGTTGCTCCTATCCTTAGAAATTTTGGATGATTCTCCTTCTTCAGTACTTGTGCATCCTAGTCCAACTGTATCATTATTAGACCTATAAGATCTCAATAATTGCTCAAAGGATTTGATGGTTTCACTTGGTTTGTTGAAACTTTCAGTAAATTCCTTTTCCCTTTTTAGGTCACTTTTTAATTTCTCATTCTACAAATTCAATGTTGTTATCTCAATGTCTTTGACATCTAGCTCACAGTCGGCATTCATCATTTGACTCAGTGTATCCAATTGCATGTTGGAAATCTTGGTTAGCTCTAATGATTTCTCTACTAGTCTATTGCTCAAAACTCTTTTTTTCTCTTCAATCATGGCTTTCTCTTCCATAGCTTTCTTCTTCTATTTAGTCACCTCACATACTCGTATAGCTTGTGATTGTTTCTCTAACTTGAGATTTCCAATTTCCTTAGCTTGGGCTCTATTCCTTTTCATTAGATCTACAACTACTACATCAAATTCATTGGAGTCTCCAATACCAAATAGCTTAGTAGTGTCCATCTCTTTGTATTGTGTCTGATTTTCTTCAATAGCAATTTGCTTCCTTCTCTTCAAGGATTTCTTTAAGTCTTCTCTTGCTTTATTCAATTGATGTAGAATGAGATGTATTTCAATCTCTCTATTCTCAATAATATTTCCCAACTTGTAAACTTCCATTTCTAGGAACTTTCCTCAAAGTTGTACAGATTCTCTTTTAGAGAACAAGGTTCTGATAACAATTGTTGGAATTACAATAGGAAAGGTAAACTTCTGAGAGGGAGGGGGAGGGGTGTGTGAATCAATAGTTTAAACTTAGATCAATAAAACTTTCATCACACATCTATCTCATGCATTCAATAGATAAACTAAAATAACATTTAAAGTGCCATAATTCTAAATCATGTAAATATATAAGCATTCACACACATATGACACTAGATATGATTACCCAAAAACCATCCAAATGAGAAGGTAAAACTGGGGTGGGGATGACACCCACAAATTTTCACTACTATAGTAATAAAGTGTATTCAATAAAGGTTACAATGTTTTGACCATGAAACATGATCTATCCTTTGAAAAGTCTACCCTATTAAAGGCTTACAAAGCCTATTAGGTCTCACCTTGTTAAAGGATTTCAACACCCTGTTAGAAATGTGCCTTGCCAGAGGAATTTAACTCACAATTATGTAAGAACCTTGTTAGAGGATTTCAATATAGCCCATTAGGACTACTCTGTTAAGAGATTTTGATTGAAATTACATATTAAAATGTCTCAGCATGAATTGATCCTATAGTTAGCACTTGATTGCTTGATAATAAATCATCTCTAAACTAATGAATTCTCGATCCTTCTTGATCAAATGTCTCTTTGTTGTATGCTCTTCACCTCCTTTTTTCTCTTTTAACTAATTTTTCAATGCAATTTCAGATCATGACTCCTTAGTCACCATGAATGCTCTATTTCCCCATGCAAATTTCTCTATGCTCTCCTTCATTTACCTTCTACACACTCTTGAGAGTTTAGGGTTTTTCTTCCTTAAGAAGACTTAGGTGACTTAGAGTTAGGTATGAATCAATGGTTGTGATTCAACCATTTTCCCACTTAATCCTTCCCATTTTATGATTAGCTACAGGTATTTGCATTGGGAATCCAACATAAGATTCATCCTTATCTCCAAAATATCATAATTCATCTTTAAGTTAGCTAAAAAATGGTTTACATAGTTGTTTGTGCCTTTACAAACAACTATGTCAAAATTGTCTCACTCAGCATCTGAAGTCTCTAATGCTCAGCATGTATTGATCTTTATACTATGAATCAACATTTGTATCACTAGACATTCACTACTTGCTTGACTCCTTAATCACTCAACATAAACTGTCTGCTTGAGACTTGAGCGACTTGGCACATGAGCGGCTCAACACTCACTATTTAATTGGCATGCACTATAATAATCATGTTGTGCTTGGCATGTAGCACTTGTTTGGCATGAACTAAGTAAATGAATTAAGTGTGTAGACACTCTTTTGTCAAAAAAAATCTAAGATTAACAACCTTTTTATTGCTTAACATTTCTTTTATAAGGTCCTTTCAACATGGTGTAGTTTCATTCATGTAGCACAAATTTTCTCCTTCTAAAGCACACTCCATTTTCTCTCCTCCAGGTCTACCTAATATTGAAAATGTCCTCAATTGCACAAGGTCTACTTTAACTATTTTCTTCTAAATTTATTTTTCTTTTATTATCTTTTAATAATAGCCAATTTCAATAGAAAATATTTAATACATAGCTAATTTCGAGTTCCTCTTGTTGTTGATGGTGTCGCCTGAGATCCTTTTTTTTGGTTGATCCACTTTACGTACTAGTGTTTCAATGGGGGATGTGTGTCTTCCTTGATAATCTCTTGCTTGGAGGTTCCTCTTTCTCGTATGGTTTTGGCCTCAACTTCTGTTGGTGTGGTTTTCTTTATAGTTTCTAAGATTTGAACTCGACAAGCATGTATATTCCATCACTAAATTAGTATGTTGTGACAAGGTTCATTGAATAGAACATGGATCAAACTAATATTCAAGAGAGGTTAATTGAAATTAGATCACAAAAATTAATTAGAATTAAATACTCTTATTTCAGTACTTAGCCAATGGAGAAAGTGGTATCCCAAGGACTGAAAATATCTAAATTATCATATTGGAAGGCACAAGCACAATGTTGTGCATCTCTTCTTCAAGTTTATACATATATGTTGTATTGAAGTTAAATATTTGCTAGATATATTTATTGCTGATTTTTTCATTGTTAGTTGTAACTGACTAATATAGACATGCATGAGGTTAAGAAGATTACATAGAACTCACAAAAATTGTTAGAAAAGTAATGATTGTTAAAGAACCTTGCTTTGAAAATTATATCAGTGGAAATTGAGAAATTCAGTAACCCTCTTAAGAAAATCTATAATCTTTTTATATGGGGTGGAAGACTAATTGTTGTAGATTACTTTTCTTTGCTTCCCA
Source organism: Cupressus sempervirens (assembly GCA_028749045.1). NCBI lineage: Eukaryota > Viridiplantae > Streptophyta > Pinopsida > Cupressales > Cupressaceae > Cupressus > Cupressus sempervirens. The sequence goes on from CM053792.1 coordinate 876,459,439, forward strand.
CCCATGCCAAAGTTGATAGAATATTTCCTCCCCTCTTTGAATTGTGGTTACCATATGTCTTCATGCTATTAGTTCTTCTTCACTAGTAGTCTTCAACCTTTTAGCATGATTTTTGTTTCTTTGGTAAGTTTTTTATTTTCCAATACATTGGAAACTTCTTCCTTGGATGAATTATCACACTCTTGATTTAGAGATTAGAAATGGTAAAATTATTTGTGCACTTACCTTAACCTCCTCCATAATAGAAAATATAATTGAGTACAATACAAAGACATATACAATAGGGTATGAATAAGTTCTTACTTTAGTGGTAGATACAAATTGCATGTAGAATGTCTCATAAGAGCCGTGTAGTAAACTATTCATCTAAAAAAAGGACCCATTTCATGTGAACATCAATTTATAGAGTGATCAACCATGTACTCCATAACTGTCTAGATTAGAGGCCTCTAAATAAGAATCTAAATCTTCTTTTGCTCAGATCCCCCAAAATTATCTAATTGCATTTTTCTCTTGGATTAATTTTGCTACACTGATACCATGTGAGACTTCGAGCAAAATTATGGAAGCCTGCAAATATTTTACACAAATAATACCATGCTTTGATTCTTCCTCTCTATTTAATAAGAATAAATATAATTCTTTTCTTTTTCACATCCTATATTATAAGAACCACCCTAAAAGGACTCCCCAATATATGAATTGTTTCATCAACTAAAAAAATAAATCATATTTAACCTTGAAACAACTACAAGAATGTTGTAATATTCCGAACACCTGGTGCATGCTTTCAAAATTTCAAAGAAAGAAGAGACATAATACATGTTTTAGAAACCTCCCAAATAGCCATCTATTAAACACCACAACACGTATGCCATCTATTCATGCTTTCTCAACTTTAAATTCATGATTCAAATTTCAAATATTGTTAGTAATTGTGAATATAGGTCTGCACACTTTATAATCTCAAGTGACATTTTAAATAACAAATATATAGAATTGCAGTAACATTCTTTGCCACTGAACTCAAAGGAGACCATAAGTTTTGTGGAAGGTGGCTAGATAGTGTTGTGATAGGGTCTTGATCAATATAAGTATTTTCCAAAATAGCTATTGGTTTTTCCTAACTTTACCTCTATTTCTTATCTATTCCTCTTATCATGTGCTCCTCTAATGTGATCATGCCCTACAAATATCCATGGTAATTACTATTAAAAAACCTTCCTACATTAATTTTTCAAACAAGTCCTCTAAATGTAGTTTTGAAGGGGATCAAAATATTACTAATTGTTATCCTTTATTTATAATCATATGTTAAAGGATAAATGATCAATTGTCACTAGTGTGTGTTCATTTCTATAATGATTGACATTTCTTTCCATTTTAAAAGTTTGGGCAAGTTTGCTATATCTTTATGTTCAATAGTCATGTTTTAGTGATCAATAGTCTTTAGTGTATATTTAGCTCTATTATGGAAGTTTTATATATAGTAGAATGATTATTCTAAATATATAAGTACACCAAAATATGCTATGACAATAAGAAGTTCAATTCCATTAAGACAATTTTAAGATTTGGCAATCAAGAAGAAAACTGTAGGTTCCATGATGCATTCAAGAAGTTTTGAAGATTTAGTGGTATGCTCAATTTTGAGAGGCACAAATAGTTCTTTGAATTTTCTATTGATGTCATTTTTGTCCTCCGTTTGGGTCCTATATTGTGTTTCTTCCCAAACATTTCTTTTCTTATACATTGTGATCAAATTATATGCATTTTGGTTATGGTGAGTTAATGGGCAGCTTTCTCCAATTGTTATATGTAACTAGCAAAATGTGAAGGCTACAGATAGAGTTTCCTCATTCAAGGCTATATGGTCATCATAGTTATAGCACAATTAACGATCATGCCTCCTATAAATGTGCTTGATCTATGTCTAGTGTACATTTTTTAGAAAGTATGACTTTAAAAATCTCTTGTTTCAAATTCTTTTCAATTTTTTGCTACTACATGATTATAATATTGTTACACAATTTGTAGTAGGGAAAATCTATTAATAAAAGTTAATATTATTTAATTTTATATTTTTGAAGTACCAAATGCTACTACTCTATTGAATATAGGTAATAAGAATCCTCTATTTGGATTTTTTCTTCCTTCTCTTATTCTTTGAAGGATAATCACTTATTGAGTTTGTGGACAATTTTTCTAGATAAGGCTAGATAAATATTCTCCAAAATTACTTAAAATGATGTTCTACTCATATAGATCATATTTCATTGTTGTATTTCAAAAATCTGTATTCTTTCATGAAAGTGTCAAGATATAAAATAGATTGAGATCTTGGCAACATAATGTGTTGTGAATAAGGAAGCATGCACAAGATTAATGTGGATCTATTAGCAAAGATAAAGTTTAGATTTATGAAGGCTTCTATGGATAGATTTATGAGTATATATAGGTATTATGCAAATTTAAAGAGAATTTTGAAGAGAGTATTGTGAGAAGCTTCTATGGAAGTTTTATGAGACTTGAAAAAATTTTAGTAGAAATTTTTTTGTCATCATAATAGGAATTTGAGGAAGAGGGATTGTGGAGAAAAGATTATCCATCATCTATAGGACAAGCAACATTTTAGGCAATTTATTGGCATCTCTTTAGGAATGTATCAAAAAAAGTTGAACTTTGCATTATATTGACCAACTCTACATATTAGAGGATATTTAATACTAATTTTATATGTGTCATCTAATAGCATGTGCATTCAAGAAAGGAAAAGAACTATTAAATTTATCAGTTTTTTTGCAAATTATACCAAAAACTCTTCAATTGTAGAGTGAAAAGACTTGTTCCTATTGTTTATATAATCACTAAGATTGGAAGCCTTGTACTTGTACAATGCATGTTCTTATGCAAATAGCTTGCCAGATTAGACATGGCACCAACCATTGCTACAAAAGATTGTGATTTTGACTATTGTGCAAGGATAGTAGAAATTTCATTGATATTATTCTGGATTTGAGAATGGCCTACAAATTGACCAGTAGAAAATCATGAAATATCATAAAATATTAAAATGAAAAAAGTGAACTTGGCATTTGGAAATAGTAACTGAAATATTTAGGTATAAATTACAATTTAACCAAAGTATTTTGAAAGTAAAATTCAAAATTTAAATCAATAGATACCATATATAAACCTAGCTAGACATGTAGCCAATGAAGTTTGACTTTTACACATTGTAATTTACAACAAGGATTGTAAATTGTGAAATTATAAATGTTACCTTCTTTCCTAATTAAGTGTTTCATGTCATATAGAATTTATAATACTCTACTTCCTCCCTATAATACTATTCAACATATCAACACACTGAAACGAAATAATGAGAATAGTTCATGAATCAATGGATACATTAGAATGATCTAATATCATTTGTTTCCACTATTCAAATTCATCTTCATGTCTCCCAATTTACAACAAAATTTATCAAATGCAATCAGACATGATTGTAGATAAATAGAAACAATAGAATACCTTAGAGAGGAATAATTTGAGCCAATTACTTAGAAATCCATTCTTTTGAATACTTCATACACTGTAACTAAATTTCATAAATAAATGATCTTGACTATGGTGTCCTTCTACATTGCCTGATATCAAGTGATTCACACAGTTAGTTGTCATGCAATTATAGGTAAATGTTGAGCTTCAGTTGGTTTCGAGAATAGTTTAATATTCTCTACTAATTAGGGCCAACCATGTGAAGGTTGAAGATCATCCCCCCCCTCCCCCAACATCTAAATTCCCCATTAACATATAAAACTCATTCATTCTATTAATAAAATGTAACAGTCATGAATTAGCACATGATAACATTCATTAACACATTAGTTTCATTACAACATTAAAATTAACATTGAAACATAAGATTCATTAGAACATTCACATGAACATTCAATAGAACATAAATAAAAAATTCATACATAAACATCAGTCATTATCAAATAGGTTACATAAGTTCACAAGTCATTTATTTTTCCTTTTTTTCTTTTTATGTCCTTCCTTATATTGTTGCAAAGGCATATCCTTGTCATCATTGATATTTCTTCTCACCCATGGATGTGCACTTGTTGTCCTTTGTAAAGGTTGGTCCTCTGCAATAACAAATAAAAGGGTTAAATTTTAAAAAAATGAGACTTTAAAGATTTTAAAGAACATTGTAGTGCTCTTAACCTTGTCCAACCACATCATCTTGCCCCTTAGCTTGGACCTCAACACACTCATCATTTGCATCCCCTGCAACTACAATACAAGATGTTTTCTTAATCCCAACACATATTATAGTTAAATCTGTATTGCTACACCAAATTCAATTTAAAATTTTTACTTCTATTAATAATTTAAAAATTTAAAAATTGAATAGAAAATGTTTACTTGTATATACATTGATATTATTCTTCACCCTTATCATCATCACGGTCATTGTTGTCATCAATATTGTCAATACCACTATCCTGGCCATCATCATCATCGTCATCATCATCATCATCATCATCATCATCATCATCATCATCATCATCATCATCATAATCATCAATAGAAGCATCATCATCATGACTAGTAGAAGCATCATCATCATGACTAGTAGAAGCATCATCATGATGATTAGTAGCAACATCATTTTCTTCAAAAGCATCATTGACTAACTCTCAATCATGATCCACTTCTTCCTCTTCCTTGGTATCTTCTTCTTCCATCACATTGTACTTTATTAGCCTTCCCCTTGGATCATGTCTAATAGAAAATGACCAACCCTATTTATGTGGAACCTCTACATAAAATACTTGGTCACATTGGCTTGGAAGAACATAGGTCTCATCCCCATTGGTTCAAACAATCTTGTATTAACCATTGAAAATCCATTCTCATGCACAATAATAGTTCTATTAGGATCATTTTGATTGAGTCATAGTCTATACTATTTGACAAAGAAGAGAACTACTTTGAAGGAATTAAATTCAAAGTCAAGTATATCAATCAAAATTCCATAGTATTAATTTTGAGATTATTGAGGATGTAAGTCATTTCTAGATAAAATATTGGTCGCTTGGAAGACTGCACTTATCCTAGAATCGCAAGTTCTCTTCATGTCATCTAAATCTTTGATGTGAAATTTATAACCATTGCAGAACATAGTCTTTTGGTGTTTTACCTACAATAATGTCAAACATATATAAATTATTCCATTAGAAGTTCAAAAATATATGGTTGATTAACAAACTTATAAGTACCTAGAGATCTCTTAAACCATATGCTACATCTATTTCCTTTTGAGTAACATTGTGATCTCCATTAAAATGAGCTTTTCTAACCAATGAAGATACAAACTCTCATTTTAATCCATGGCTAAAATGTTGACATCGTTCAATCTATACCGTCATCCAATGTTGATTGTTTGCAAAAAATAAATGTATTACATCCCACTCTTTAGCAGTTGTACAAAAGTAAATAGATGACTTAGAATAGATTTATTTTGAAGATTAAGAATGAATTAACTAATATAACATCTCATAATTTATTACCTTTCACTTTCCTAAATCTAACTTTTCCCACCAAGTACCCCCCTTAATTTTTTTTAATGGAGTCAAGATCTCAATGTAATCTATGTGGGTATTTGTTGTAAGATTAGGAAGATATTGAGTAATGTAAACCATCATCTAGTATGTCATATATCCCTCAATCATAGAACCCTCATGATGTGCTCTTTGTTGAATCAAACCCTTCAAAAATTTTAAGTTTTTTTCAACCATCCACATTGACCTAGGCTATATATGTCCACACAATTCAATCTCCTCAACTTCGTGTATGAGGTAGTATTCTTGTGCATTTAAAAACATTGAAGGTAAAAAAAATTTCATTTCACACATTAGTAGAGGAATTCTTTTCTTCCAATATTGTATACCTTCTTTATGGATTTCTTTAGGTTAAACCACCTACAAGGGATTCAAGACACAAAAACATATAAAAATGAGACTTTACATTATATTACATGTTTGATATATTGAATAAATATCACTAATTACCTCATGTATTTTCCAAGATCATATATCACTTGTTTGATATTATTGTTGAAGTTTCCTGGGAGTAATAAGGGTAGCACATACTACAACAATTGTTAACTGATTATTTCATTATTTTCTAACATAATACAATGAAAATTGAATGCAATTTCACAAATATATTATAAATATAAAAGACCATGACTTATCTTCATGAAGGTATGCCAATCATGCATTTTTAGCCCTAGGCAAAATTCACTTTTCTTTGATATGAGATTCTCAAAAAATCTTCTAGGAAATCTTATTTTTCGTATGACTTCTTTGATGTCATTACTTTGTTGCTCCATTAATAACCAAGGAAGGACACTTTCATTAATCTAGTCTCCATTTTTATTTGATTCAATGATTATTTTCATTGCATGGTTGGAATCATGAATGTCACTACAAATTTTGGAAAGTTTTTCTTTGTCACACCTTCCATCCAATATTTCACAGTGTTTCTGTTACATTCTTTTCAATATGAATGGTATCAAACAAATGTACAATTAATAGATGCTCATAGTAAGGAAGCCTACTAAATTCTCTAGGATAACATTTTAGTCCCTTTGGAAGGTGGTTAGTACTGATGCCTTGATGAAATCAAATTCTATTATATTCCAACTATCATAGGTGAGGTGTCATTCTTCATGGATTTGATGTAGTCTCTTCTTTCCCATTGAAAATATATTTTTTGGCACTTTGAAACTTATGTTTTTTGTGGAGGAAGTGCCAATTCTGAATAAACACCTGCTTTCTTAAACTTTTGGAATGATGAGATTTCATCTTTGGACCACACATTAGACATGAAAATTTTCCCTTTGTTTTATGACCTACAAGATAATGATATAGTTGGATTAAATATGTTCACTTTTAGAATTAGTATTATTGCGTATAACTAGATTTTAGCATAGCATACCACAAAAATGTGTCAACCCTTGGGCATCACGAATTGTCCATAGAAGCATTGCATGTAATATAAATTATTTTTTTCCAACTGGTCTAGAGATATCATACATAGTTAAACCTGTCCATAACACCAATAACTCATCGATAAGAGGCACAATATATGCATTCATATCTTTCACTTGGTATTTACATAGTTGAATGAACAATATTAGATAATTATTGTGGTCATTTCACTCCAAGACTTATAATTACATGTAGGTAATAATAAAATAATTAAATACCTAGAACAATCAATGCCAACATAATGTGCTCCCTCTTTATTGACATCCATGGAGGAGGGTTATTATTGATAACAAAATAAGATAAACCAAGTAAATGAATCTCATCTCTCCATATGGATTGACACATCAATTGCCAGAGAAAGCATGAGATTTTGAGGTTCCTCTTTAAAGTGAAGCCACTTTTCCTCTATGTCCTTAAATTCTAAAGCATCTGCAAGAATTTGAATAATGTCATCTCTACTTCTATTGTGTACATGGTAACCCATAAATTGTACCAAGCTACTACACCTAAATAATCATTTAAGATGTGGAATAATGGGGATGTAATGAAGAACCTCGTGAGGTGTTTTTTTTGTCACTTGATCATCTTGATATCTACTCATATGGCATTTGAGGAATTTTTTTTCGTTTCCATGTTCTTTATGATAAATTACATGATCTTGAGGACAATCATCTATTAATTGATACTCCATTTCAATATGTTTCATAGTGGTGCATACTTCTTGGTACAAGTGATGAAGAACATTTGACGGTGGTAACAAATAGTCACCTATCAATCTATGACAAAAAATATTAGTTGTTAGTATAAAAAATCTTAATGGTATAGATTTCACCTTTTATAGACTATAATGATGTATATATCACAAACCTTAGCATATGTGACATTGTTATGTTGGATAAATTATTCATAACCTTCAAATTCACCAACAACACTATAGCAGAGAGAAGAGATGATTAGGATCCTTCATAAAGGGTTGTGTTTTCCTTCTTAATTAGAGGTATGTCATAAATGACCTCAATGTCATCCTCACCATCATAATCATCATTATCATCATCAGTGGCAATAGTAGCAACACTAACACAAAATATTTCATGGATCAATGCATATGTATCATCATCTTCAAATGTATTTTTTGGCACATGATCATCATCTTCCATGGGATCATGAGCTTCTCCTTCAATACTCACACCTCCATGTTCCTCTGAGATGTCTTTGTCCATATCACGTACTAACCTAGGGAGATTGACCTATGTTACAATGATGATGATCAAATCCCCATTTTGTGGTTAATAAGTATATACAATATAACAAACAAATAAACAATTGATGATAATAAAACTCTCCTTTAGTGTGACCATTCTCCCAACAATGTCTCTTAGCTATTTTGATTTTGATTCTTCTTGTCTTTAAGCTGTTACAATGCTTGCAAGGAAAGTAAAAATTTTCATCACCTGGTCTTTGAAAGTTGCACAATCATCTAGCAATTGTCTCCCTATTTTGATCAAACTCCCTTGTATTATCTGACATGATGCTTCTTCACAGGAATAATTTATTCGTGTACCCTTATTGAGTTGGTTGTATTTAATGCTTATATCTACACATATGGTTTTGAAAGAAATATTTTGTCTAATTAATGTGTATATCTACAAAAATATTGGACATGTTGTACCTAATGTATATATTTATAATTAATGTGTATATTTGCATAAATATTGGACATGTACCTAATATTTATATCTACACATATAGGTTTGGAAGAAAATTTTGGTGTAATTAATGTATATGTCTACAAAAATATTGGACATGTTGTAATTAATGTTTATATCTGCACATATGGTTTTGAAAGAAACATTTGGTGTAATTAATGTGTCTATTTGCAAAAATATTGGACATGTAGTTAATGTTGATATCTTCACAAATGGTTTTGAAAGAATTTTTTTGGTGTAATAATGTGTATGTCTGCAAAAATATTGGACATGTTGTACTTAATGTTTATATTTGAACATATGGTTTTGAAATAAAAATTTGGAGTAATTAATGTCTATATTTGCAAAAATATTGGACATGTTTTACTTAATGTTTATATCTGCACATATGGTTTTCAAAGAAACATGTTGTGTAATTAATGTGTATATCTAAAAAAATATTGGACATGTTGTACTTAATGTTTATATGTGCACATATGGTTTTGAAACAAATATTCGGTGTAATTAATGTGTTTATTTAGAAAAATATTAGACATGTTATACTTAATGTTTATATATGCACATATGGTTTTGAAAGAAATATTTGGTATAGTTATTGTGTATATGATTTGCAAAAATATTGGTCATGTTGTGCTTAATGTTTATATCATCACATATAGTTTTGAGAGAAACATTTAGTGTTGAAACAGTACAAAAAGTTTTACAAAATTAACATTTACAAAAAAATGCACCTAAAGAACTATTAGCTCAAAAGTAAGAACATGGTGTTGAAATAGTACAAAAAGCGCTTGACATGAGAGATCCACAAGTGAGGTGTTGACCAATCTTGAAAACGTGAATGTTGAAATGAGAACTATCATGGATCAAACATCTATGTTAGAGTTACAACACAATATGAAGTTAAAAGCTATCAAGGATCAAACACCTATGCCCCTTGTCCTTTATCTTGTTCCTTGTCATTACTTTTGTTTGTAACTCCTTGTCACTCCCTCCATTCTTCTTCCTATTTTGGCCTTGTTTTCTTGAACATTCAAGGAGTTCTTCACATGATTCCTCATTAGTTCTTATTTTAATCAAATTATTTTTCCCTTCAACTTAGCCATCTATTGGTTTATCTATGTGTGAAATAATTTGATTGAAATAAGAATTTGAAGTAGGTCTCTTGGCTCCCAGTATAAATTCTTCCAGCAGTCATAATAGCTACTACAGATTCCTGGGAGTCAAGAGACCTTGAACCTATGCTACATTTTCTAGAGATATGGGAGAAGTTACTATTGGATTCAATGCTTCATAACATTTTGGATCATATAGTGATGCCCAAATTAACAATAGCAATAGATACTTGGGATCCTCATAGGGAGATTGTGCCAATACATGCATGGTTACATCCTTGGCTTCCATTGTTGGCCCAGCATATGGAGCCTTTATATCTAACCATTCATTATAAGTTGGGAAATGCACTTCATGCCTAGCATGCAAGTGATACATTTTCTTATGCATTTTTATCACCTTGAAAATTTGTTTTTGATCCTACTAGCTAGGAACTATTGATTTTTTAAATTATTTTCAATTGAAAAATTATTTCTCCATTTTTAAGTAACCTAAATTGTTGCTTCTCCTAGCTGTATTGTTTCTCTATTGTTATATATTCTATAATAGATTTTCAATTTCTTTCTCCATTTTTTTATGATGCACAGAAAAGCCCATATCATCTTAGGATAATGCTAAGGAAAGTGGTTGCAAATATATGAATAAATAACTCAAAAAGAAGTTAAATTAAATAAATAATTTGTGTGTTCGATGTTATTTAATGAAATACTAAACCAACTAATCATCATATACTTATAATGATCAAAGTATGCTCAAAGTAAGATCTTGGTACATAAAATTTCAGCAAAAAATAGAGGGAACAAAATTCAAATAGGGAGTCATATAGTATCTAACTATAATTTATGAATTAAACATAATATCAAATACAACCCTATTTACAATGTAATATCATTATGTGTATTTTGTTAGTCCACACCAAAATCAATAACCGCGTTTTTACTATACAAACTTTTTGTTAGTCAATAACCTTTTTCTTTTTCAAATTTGGGAAGTAATCCCCTTGAATTGGGCATACAATGTTTTATATCCAAGTAGTATCAAGACAAGCAGAAACAACTCCTAGAATTGTTGTTCATAGACCTAGTGGATATTCATGCACACCCAATTCGAAAGCTGCTACCATTAGATCTCTTTATTTCAAATAATCATATAAGAATTTGGGTTATGGTGCTTAACCCATGAGCACTCTAAACCTTATCTTATCCTCGATATCAACCAGGTACATTCTATTTCTCATTTGATTAAATTAGAAAAAAGACTTAATCCCCTCGTGCCTTTCAAGAATCAATTACATTCAGCATTGAGATCATTGCAATTCTTTTTATTAATGGTGGAATTTAGTTTTTATGATTACAAAGGAAACTATTGGAGTGAATGTGTTTCTTGATTAACATTAATAAGCTAGAGAGTAAAAGCTCATCCATACCCCAAAATGACTGAGGAAATCAAAGGCTTAAGAAAATAAAAAATGGAGTATATCTTAGAAGTGGAAGATCACCTAGCATTTGGTGGAGCTATGAAAGAGTCTAGGGTTGATAAAATTGAAGTAATATTACATAGCTCATGCTTTCAACTCTATTTAATTTTCTATTCAACAAATTAGGAAGAGTTTGTATAGTAAAAAAATTATTTTGCATATTCTGTGTATTTTGTAATATCTGCAATGATGTGTTTTTGTAAAATTTCTTTTGAAATCTACCCATTTTTCATGATCTACATTATTTTTTGTGCAAGATCTTGAGGTAACTCACTTAGCATGGGTTGAGTGAGTTTTATTATTTTATTATTTGGATTTCAGAATATGTATGCAACTCGATCATTTTTTCTATTGTGTAGATAACATGTTGTTTAGAAAGAAGTATAAAAGAATACATGTTTAGAAGGAAATAAAAAGAACATTTACATACGTACCTCCTTTTTCCATAGAAGAAAACCATAGAGAAAGGGCATAGTTCACAAGGGCACGACATGACAATGAAATCATCGAGCAAGGGCACGATAGTACAATGAAATTGTATAGCAAGGGCACAAGAAGACAATGAAATCATAGAGAAAGGGCACATAAATGAAATGCAGAGATCATGAGGGCACAACAACCAAATGCTCTGATCACAAGGGCCATGACAATGTTCACAACACCACCTCTTTTGCATGTAGCTCACTCCACCTCTTTCGCACACAACTCACCAAAATCAAAATCAAATGGAAAATTATTTCCATGATTCCTTTTTTTATGCTCTCAAGGGTAGCAAAGTCATCAAAACTTATTTATCTTATTTTATTACAAAATTTTGACCAATCAAAACTCAATCAAAACTTATTTAATAAAGCAATGGTGATAAGTAATTTATTTTATTTTTTGATGACTACTCTAGGATGATGCCTGTGATTTTTCTTAAAGAAAAATGTGATGCTTTTCAAATGTTCAAGTGGTATTTGGCTACATTTTTGAGAGAAACAAGTAATAGTTTGAAATGATTGAGGTCTACTAGAGGAGGAGAATTCATATGTAATGAATTCAACATATTTTGCAATGATAGAGGTATTGTAAGGTAGATGTCTACACCCAGAAGTCCACCACAATATAGCTGAAAGAAGGAATATATCTATCATAGATTATGCAAAAACATAGATGACTAAAAATAATGTCTCACAAAAATTCTAGAGAGAAGTTATAAGTACTATTTGTTATACCTTAAATCATGTACAAGTCAAAAAAGGTACTAAAAAAATACCTTTTGAACTTTGGTATCATCATGCACCTAATGTGAATTCCCTCAAAAATTTGGTCACAAAATGTTATAATCTAAAAGATACTAGGAAAGCAAAACTTGATGCAAAAAGTGATGAAGGCATATTCCTAGGATATTCTATAAAGAGTAAGAAATATAAATTTTTGAATTCTAACACTAACAAGAGTGTGGAAAGTGAAAATGTTAGAGTTGATGAATTTGCAGAAAAGAATGAAGCTGAATGCAAGAAGAAACTTGAAGATTACACAAATTTTCTATGTCTATGAAGGAGAACCAAACACCATTCCTAAACTTGAATGTCCAATTGAAGTGATCCAAATTAAGGACATTACCCAATCTCAGTAGAGGAGGGTTTTCATGCAACAACAACCTATTGAGCATCAGATTGTTAAAGTTGAGAAACAAGAAGTGGCTTTCAACCATCATATGGATGAACCTGTGATACGAGAAAAGATACAACAAGAAGGACATGAAGAGATTGAACATGTAGAACAAATTTAATTACCACAAGAAGTAAGAAGATATGAACCTATGGTAGTAATGTATGTAAGAAGATATCATACACAAGGTGAAATCATTAGAGATAACTATTATGGAATTATGACAATATTTTTTTTTTAAAATGATACATGTTTGTTGTGTGAGTTTGAACCCATAATAGTTAAGGATCTACTTCAGAATGAAGACTAGATAAGAGATATGAATGAGGAAATTGATTAGATTGAAAATAATAAGACATGGACACTAGTACCTAAACCAAAGAACAAGAATGCGATTGGAACAAAGCAGATAATTAGAAATAAGCTGAATGAGAAAGGTGAAGGCATGAGGAATAAGATAAGACTAGTTTGTAAGGGATATGCATGAGAAGAAGGAACTGACTATGAAGATAATTTTTATCCAATTTCAATATTGTTTGGTAGTCCTAAGGAGAATCACATTATGGTTGTGAAAAGAATAACGACCTATGTGAAAGGAACAAAAGACTATGGCTTATGGTATAAGAAGAAAGACAAGTTTGAATTGAAAGTATATAGAAATGTTGATTGGGCTAGAAATATTGATGACAAAAAAGAAAGCACTAGTGGAGGTGCTTTCTTTAAAGGAAAGAGGTTGATTTCATGGACAAGCAAGAAGTAGGGCTATATTTCACAATTTATAATAGAAATTTAGTATGTTCCTACGGTAGTGAATTGTTCAAATATTGTATGGGTTGAACAATTATTAAAAGGTATGAAGGAAGAGATTACTGAACCTATAGTGACCTATTGTGACAATACAAGTGTTATAAACATTTCAAAGAATCCTATGATGCATACAAAGACAAAGTATATTGAGATTAAGTATCATTACTTGAGAGAGTTAGTGCAAGATAAATAAGTGAGACTTGAAAATGTGAACACAAAGGCACATATAGCTAACATATTCACTAAGGCACTATGTAAAAAAGCACATGTGTACTTAAGAGGAAATTTAGGTGTCATAAACCTATTTTAAACAAACTAAGAAGAGATTTAGCATTGCATAAATTTTTTTTATCAAAATATCTTACATATTGACGTAGAAGATGACACTTTAGGTTCTGCCTAAAGTTGTGGATTAATGTATAGTGAGAAGAGTGGAAACAAAATCTATTACCTAATGATAGAGGAAGTAATTCTATAGACTAGAAATAGATGATACTTTTATGAAAACTGTAAGAATTTGCCTAAGGAAAAAATTCACCCAAGAACTAAGAACTCAAACACAAGCACAACTGTAGACCAAAAATGAAGAGAGTATGATCAGAATAAGAATGTATTCAATAACATGATACAAAGAGTACACTAAGAGTGCCTGAATATAAAGGCTATATGAGAGCTTCTAGAATGCATAGAAGTTAGCATCATGATGTGTCATACAACCAAGCACATGTCCACCAGATATGGATTATCCTCCATTAAGCATGGAAGTAAGTGCGGTGATGAGAGGATAAGCCTAGAAGGGTGGGACACACAAAACAGTGTTGTAGACACCATGTGCTCAAATAGAGGTGCGTACTCCTGCGTTATCAACATGACAACTCACAAGGTTGTACAAACTCCTAAGTGTATCATAAATAAAAATAATAAAATAATGCAATATAATTAAATAATGCATTAACCTAAGTAAACTTAAGTAAGTGTAAATATTAAAGTACTTATTTACACCAACAAAAACAAAGATGTCTGATAGTGATCCTGATATGGTGACTAAAATTTCTTTGGCATTGTTGTCAAAGAGGGAGAGATAGATATGTTGGATAAGAGAGAGACTATGATCTAGTTATACCATACAAGTGCTATGTATGGAAGTCACCATTCCTATCAATAAGAGGGAGAAAAATAGAGTATGTGCTGAAATGATAGAGGGAGAATATTGAGATTACATTTGATGAGAATAAAAATGAAACTAAGAAAGAGAGAACACAAATATAGTGGGATTTGAGTGGTGAAACACTTGAGGTGTTGGTTACTTTTTGGATTGCATGGTAACTTAGAAGACATTAATTTTGAACATGTTGCAATCAATGCCAAAGAAGGAGATTGTTCGAACTACAAATGTGGAATAATTATTATGTTTTCATTCATGTCAAACCCTACTAATAAGATGTTTACTAAAAGTGTAGCATTTTATATCATTTGATTGATGAACATGATTTGAAAAGAAGAGATCATGAGATGACCTAGTGAAATGTTGAGTTGGGATATGATAATGTGATGGAATTACAATGGGAACTCAATCAATTAGTACTTGACAAGATAACGTGTTGTTTATTCATTACAATTTAAGCAAGGAAGAAAGATTATTTGAGAAGAAAAAGAGTTATGAATCAATCAAGTTTATGAATTAGAAGATTAAGGAACTTAAGTATTATCAAGATGAAGAATATTGGCTAATTACAAGTATTGGTTGAGTTACAAAGAATGTCAAGTGATAGTAAAAATTGATTTGCATAGTGTAAACCAAGAAAGATATTTGAGTGGTGACTGAGTAATCTAATGATGGTGGAGCAATAAAATATATTTATGACTAAGTGTCAACAAGCTAATAGTTTGAGAAAGAATCAATATTTGTGGCTAACATAGTTGAATTCTCAGTATAATCAAAATGTGTTGACAATAACACATGGAAAATATTAGTTGACTGATTAAAGCCTAATATTTGAAAGATTATTTCTAGAAAGTTTAAGAAAGAAGAATAACAAAAGATGGCTACATTCATTGAATTTTTCAAATCTACTTGTAACCCTAAGATATACAATTATGTTTAAGTGGGAAAAGATCTAACCTACCTATTTAAGCAGGAAAACTAGATGTTTTAGATGGTTTTTGTTGGATTGGAATTTGAGAAGACAATTGGAGAACAAACTTGCAAAGGCGAGTGTGAAGTTTGTGATGTGAGAGATTGCTTTTTGAGTTTCCAAGAAAATCTAAGTTTTTGAGAGAGATGGATTCCAGTCAATGAGATAATGTTGAGCTTAATGGAGATCAAAATTTGTGAAATGAGTTGTATGTTATCAAATCAAACCTAGTTGCTACTTTATAATCATCATGACCATAGTAAATCCTTTTGATCAAGGTTGACCTAATAATCATTTTTAAGTACTTTTAAATGGTGACAGTCTAAGTGAATGTTCTAAAGACCTATAAAAAGTTCAATCATAATAGGGTGATTTAAATCCTTTAATAGGGTCACACCTAAGAATGTATTTTCTAACCATTGACAAAGGTCACTTTAGAAGAGTGAAAAGTGGTAGCATGTTGCTTGGTGATTTTTCTCAAATTGAGATTTTATGTGAAATACTAGTTTCAAATGTTTCTATGGATGTTTGTTACGTGTTTTTTCTACTTACTATTTTTAAGTTTGAAGTTTATTGTTAACTTTGATATTATTCTGCTAGTCTCCAATTACTAAACAAAGAGGTAAAATGTAATGAATAAGTTGAATAATGATGAAAAATTTTATTTGATGTGTTGTTTATAAGTTTGATTTAGTTTGTTGAAGTTGTTAAAAGTTTATTTTATATATCTAGACCTGAGGATAACTTATTCATCCCCCCTCCTCCTCTTAATTATTCTAAATATTCTAATAATTGTCACTGATTGTGAAGTCTCTGATAGAGTTCATAAGGAATTTGATGACCAATTTTAAGTGGTGCATCTTTAAATTTTTTCATCATAAAAAAATTGTATCTTCTATTTTCTTTTTATGTTCATTACACATTGATTCATACTTTTAATATTTGAAAGTTCCAAGGCCACTAATGTCAATAAGAGCATGTACAATTTCATTTATTATTTTTGGCTTTTTGTATAAAATAGCTTGTGTACAACTTATCTCTTTAGGTTCTATTTTCTTACTATCATTAGCCTAATTGTAATACCACCCTAGCAATAGGATTATAATTTATTTAGAAATACTAAAATTACTTTATATGATTATCATTAAAAGTGATGTAGGAGCATCCTAGGTGTAAGGGTAATCTTGTATCACCCCAAATATTTTATTTTTAGTCATTTCTATTTTAATAAGAGCTAGTAGACATGGTGGTTACTATTTATGGGAACTTAATAAATTTGGTAAGTTTTTCATATGAGCTCATAATGTTCTCATTTTCTGCAGGAAGGTTCATTTTAGAGATATAAGCTTACGATAAAAATATGATTACTCTAGCTTAAGTATCAAAGAATTTATTGCATATTTTTGACGGAAAAATTTGTAGAAAAATCTTCAGGCTCAAGGTTGGAGGTCTCAGTGTGCTCAGATGAGGTCCAAAATCTTGACAGTGGTTATAATAGCCAATTAGAGCAATGGTTTGTGAGTTATGGTCTTCCAAAGTTGGGCTACCCAAAATTTTCAAAATAATTGTCAAAAATGTATTTTCCCAACTCTATATGTTTTTTTAGGGTTTGTTGTCCCTACGTATTCATTTTGAGCATCTAGAACCTTCTTGGGTGGCATAAAATTGCCTATTTAAGAAAGGCCCAAACATTGTCTAGTAGAGCTCTAGGTGATAGTTCCTAGCACTATCTTGTAGATTACTATAATGAAGGTGCCCATTTGGCTTAGCATATTGTAATTGAGAATTCTATAATTCCACATTTGCAGTGATAATAACAAGTCTTTATTTTGTTCTCACATTTGTTGTGGTTTCTTTGTTTCTATTATGAGTTTATGGTATTAAGGGGAGTTCCCTACATCAAGTGGTACTAGAGCTAGAGTTCTTGAGTGTGTGGACAGATCATCAACTATGAGGCAATTCACACCAAGACCATGGTTTGGGCTGAGTTGTAAATAGATTGCCAATTGTGAGGTAGTTTTCACTATGGTTTCAATGGAATCACAAAAATGCCTCCATAAAGAGAGCATGGTGGAAGAGCTACAAGTGTTACACTTGGGGGTTTTAGAGCCCTCTAAAGACAAATGCAAGTATTGGAAGAAAAAATGCATAGAGGAATGAATCTTCCCATAAGAGACGAAAGTAAGGATGAGGATGAAGTAGAAGAAAATGCTGAAGAAGAGGTAGTTCTAAACCCAAACGAAGAGAGGCGTTTTAGGTCCATCTCTAAGATTGGAAAAAGACCTAAGTTTGAGGTTCCCACATTTTTGGGAAATCTTAATCTAAAGGAGCTTATTTATTGGATCAACGAACTAGAGGAGTACTTTGAGTATAAAGATATTGATTATCTTGATAGGGTCAAGTTTGTGAAGGCAAAACTAAAGGGACATGCAAAGATCTGGTGGTAGGAGGTTCAATTAGAGTGAAATAGAAAGGGAAATTACAAAATCACTAGATGGGATTGGATGAAAGACAAACTAAAGTGACAATTCATTCTCATGGATTATGAGCTTGATCTATTGAAGAAAATGCAAGGGTTGAAGGAAGCGGAAAAATCTGTTCAAGAGTATACCAAAGAGTTCTACCAAGTTCTCATTAGAATTGGCCATGTAAAAGCTAATAAGGAGAAAGTCACCCATTATCTTAATGAGCTAAGGCAAAACATTCAAGATGAGCTAAGTGTGGTTTGAATGAGCAGTATTAAGGAGGCATACCAGTTTTCCCTAAGAGTTGAGGAGGAACTAAGCAATTTTGACAATAAGAATAGTGGAAGAGGTCAAGGTGGAAGATCTATAAAATGATCTTATGGAGGCTATAATGATGATTAGAAGAATAGGGATGAGACTATATTGCTGGGTGCAAGATGACCAAAAGATCATGGTCAATGACCAGTGCTTAGTGAAGTTCAAGATTGGAAGCTACCAAGATGAGGTACTATGTGATATCATACCTATGGACATATGTCATATGTTGTTGGGTAGGCTATGGTAGTTTGATAGACATGTTTTACATGATGGGTGAGAAAATATTGACACTCTAAGGATGGAGTGAAACATAAGATGAAGTGGTTGAAGGATAAAGAAGAAAAGGTATGTAGTACTACCAAAATATGTTTTGTTGATGGAAAAGAGTTCCTTAAAGGTATGAAACATGAGCATATGTGTTTTTCTATAATTTCTAAAAATAGTAAAGAAGAAGTAGATGAGGTACCTACAGAAGTTGCAGATATCTTCAAAGAGTTTTCTGATATTGTATCATATAATGTACCTAATGGACATAGAGGAAGATCAGTCACCAGATGGATTTGGTTCTAGGAGCTAGTTTCCCAAACAAGGTAGCACATAGAATGACACCATCAAAAAGTGAAGAGTTGAATAGGAAAGTGCATGAATTGTTGCCGAAGGGGTTGATTTGAGAGAGAATGATTCCATGTGTTGTACTAGTAGTATTAGCACCAATGAAGAATGGAGAATGGAGGATGTGCACCAAGCACTTTTATGAGGCTCATGAATGAGGTTCTAAAGGAGTTTCTGGGTAAGGTTTTCATTTTTTACCTAGATAAAATATTGATCTTTAGCAAGACATTAGAAGAACATTTGATTCATATTCACAAGGTGTTTGATAAGTTGAGGGAAGAAAAGTTGTTGATAAACTTGAAGAAGTGCAGTTTTGTAAAGAAAGAGTTGGTGTATCTAGAATTCACACTCTCAAGAGAAGGTCTAAAAATGGACCCAGAGAAAGTGAAGGCTATCCTTCAATGACCTACAACAAGGAGCGTGACAGAGGTAAGATCTTTTCATGGACAAGCTACACTTTATAGAAAGTTCATAAGAAGTTTTAGTAGTATTTGTGGATCCTTGACTAAAATAATGAGAGGAGATAGGAAAGAGTTTAAGTGGAATGTAGGAGCACATAAGAGTTTTAATCTATTGAAATAGAAATTTACTAAGCAACCTTTTTTAGCACTTCTTGATTTTAACAAGGTGTTTCGAGTAGACTCTGATGCTAGTGGTACTACAACAGGAGTTGTTTTGAGCCAAGAAGGTAGACCTATTGCTTATTTTAGTGAGAAGTTAAATGATGCAAAAGGAAAATATTTTGTTTATGATCAGGAATTTTATGCTATAGTCCAAGCATTGAAGAAGTCAAGACACTATCTTCTTCCTAAGGAGTTTTTTTTGTATATCGATCATCAAGCTTTGCAATATTTTAATAGCCGATGAAAATTGAACAAAAGACATTTAAAGTGGGTTGAGTTTTTGTAGAGTTATACATTTTTTTTGAAGCATAAGAGTGGGAAGTCTAAAAAAGTTATAAATGCTCTTTGTAGAAGACAACTTTTGCTGACAAAAATGTAGATAGAGGTGGTTGGGTTCAAGGAAACCAATACTTTGTATCTAGATGATCCTAATTTTGGTGAAGCATGGAAGGCTTGTACAGAACATGTTACACCTGATAGGACAAAGTGGTTAGATTTCATGATCTAGGATAATATGTTTTTCAAAGGAAGCTAGTTGTGCATTCCTAGAAGTTCAATGAGAGAGAATCTCATCAAGGAGAAGCCTAGTGGAGTATTGGCTGGACATTTTGGTAGAGATAAAACTATAGCCATGGTAATTGAAAATTATTACTGGCCATAGTTACAAAAACAAGTGAAGAAGTTTGTACAAAATTTTCAAGTATGTGAGAGTGTGAAAGGAGTGAAGTAGAATATGGGGTTGTAATAGCCATTATCTATACCAGATAAGCCATGGGAGGATTTCAAAATGGATTTTGTTCTTGGATTACCAAGGACACAACATGGGCATGATTCTATTTTTGTGGTGGTTGACAAGATTTCAAAGATGACACATTTTATTCCTTGTAGGAAGACTAGTGATGTTGCTCATGTAGTAGAGTTATTTTTTAGAGAATTGGTGAGACTACATGATCTCCCAAATAATATAGTTCTAGATCAAGATACCAAATTTGTTGGGTATTTCTAGTGTACATTATGTAAGAAGTTAAAGATAGATCTAAAGTTTAGTTCATCACATAATCCTCCAACTAATGGATAGACAGAAGCTATGAATCACAATTTAGGAAATTTGTTGAGATGCTTGGTTGGAGATAAACAAAAAGAATGGGATATGATTTTACCACAGGATGAATTTGCATATAATAATTCTATCAATAGGATTACTAGTAATCACCATTCCAGATTGTATATGGGAATAGTCGCATAAATGTTTCTAAATAGAGGAAGTTGGATAAAGGAGAGATAAGTAGTGCTAAAGTAGAAGATTTTGTTGAACATTTGAAGCACATCATAAAGATGAATACATAGTATAAGACTAAGGTAGATGTAAAAAGGAGATATAAGGAATTTTGGATTGGAGATGAAGTCACAGTTCATTTGAGAAAGGAGCATTTTCCAATGGGTACATATAATAAGCTGAAGATGAAGAAGTTTGGACCATGGAAGATAGTGAAAAGGCATGATTTTGGAAATTCTTATGAAGTGGAATTGCCTACTAAATTGAATATTTCACTAATATTTAATATTTCATATTTGACAGAGTACTATGAAGGAGGTGATGGAGATGAAGTTGTAGAAGCATAGTGGAGTGTTCCAGTAGCTAGTTTTGCTACAAAGGAGATTGAGGAGATAATAGACAGTAATGTTGGAAAAAGTACCAAAAATAGAACTTATGAGGAATATTTGGTCAAATGGAAGGAAATACTAGTTGAGGATTCATCATGGCTAGCAAAGGAGGAGGATAACCATCTTGGTTTTCCTCTAAACACCTGAGGCATGACAAGGTCACTTCTCAAACTACCCTAGGTGTCTGATGCAAGAGCATCTTGGGTGTAAGGGAAATCTTGCATCACCCAAAAATATTTTATTTTTGATCTTTCTATTTTAATAAGGGCTAGTAGACAGCGTGGTTACTATTTATGGGAACTTGCTATTTTTGGTAAGTATTTCATATGAGCTTGGAATGTTCTCATTTTCTACAAGAAGGTTCATTTTAGAGATATAAGCTTACCATAAAGATCTCATTTCTCTAGGTTAACTATCGAAGAAATTATTGCAAATTTTTGGTGGAAAATTTTGTAGAAAAATATTTAGGCTCATTATTGGAGGCCTTAGAGTGTCAGGATGAGGTTTCAAATCTCAAGAGAACGGTGCATGCGTCATTCCAAGCTTGTAGATCAAGAGTTGGCATTTCCAAAAAGTGGTTATAGTAACCAATCAGAGCAACGGTTTGTGAGTTATGGTCTTCCAAAGCTGGACTACCCAAAATTTCCAAAATAATTGTCAAAAATGTATTTGGAAAACTCTATATGTCTTTTTAGTGTCTGTTAGCCCTAGGTATTAAGTTTGAGCATCTAGAATCTTCCTGGGTAGCATAAAACTACCTATTTAAGAAAGGCTCGTACATTGTCTAGTAGAGCTCTGGGTGATAGTTCACAACATTGTCTTGTAGATTACTGTAATGAAGGTGCCCATTTGGGTTAGCATATTGTAATTGAGAATTCTATAATTCTGCATTTGTGGCAATAATAAGAACTCCATATTTCGTTCTCGCATTTTTTGTTGTTTCTTTGTTTCTGCTATGAGTTTATGGTATTAAGGGGAGTTCCCTACATCAAAAAGATACCATTTATGTGACACTTCCATGTTGACTGTTGATCTATGCTTCTATGATGTAGTTTATTTACTTTCATATGTGGATTTTAAACTCTATAAATTTCTAACCCTGCTAATCCAACTTATGTTTATATTAGTAAATGATGTTATTATTGTGGAGATGCTTTTTGTGTTGGTTGCTAATGCAGGTTTGTGCAAGAATAGGTACTAAAATCCTCTATATTATCTATTGATTCAAAGAAGAAATCCTGATCCTAGGGACCTTGAACCTAGAAGTCTAGGATTAGGGGTCTTGACTACCCAAATTGGGAATTTTGGGATTTTTATTTTTGTTTGGTTTAACGATATTTTACTTATGTCTTTATTTTACTTTTATTTATGTGATTAGAAGTCTCAATATATTTTTATATCAATATATATGGGTGTACACATATATACCTGAATAAATATACATGTGTTTATGTGTGTATGTGATTTCTTGCACAATTATATTACAATCTTCTATAACTAATAGTGAAAAAGGAAAGTAATAAAATGAATAAAAGAGATTAAAACATTTAAAATATTTGAGTTTTGAACCTTCTATCTTTCCATTCCACCTACAACCAACTCACCCATGTAGATTTTCATAAAACATAACATGGAAAGTAGATTTAAAATTGTTTCTTAGTAAAATCCAAATAAAGTAAATAGGTCATAGTTATTGAACAATTGGCCTTTGAGGAAAGATAGTAGAGATGTAATCATTGGGACATGAAAATATTTTGAGTAAGGGCCTTATTGGAAACTAGATACCCTTTGTATAACAACTTTGACAAGTGTCTTGTCAGTATCAACCAGAAAACATACATCCTCTCAATATTTCTCAACTAAGCTTGAGGAAATCATGAACCTTTGGTTCATCATTATCTTATAATTCTCAAAATATTCATCCATAATACTCTTAAAATTATCTCTTAGTGCATGAATAAATTCATTTATTTGATAGATGGCTTGAGTATCTGACTTCCTATTAACTTGATTGACTAATGGGAAATAGTTTTGCCTTTAAAAGAAAATACATGCCAAAAGTGAGCCAAACTTTCAAGTATTTAATTTTGCAACTCAGATGATTCTTTGATTTTTTTCTAGTCACTTTACATGTAACTCAAAAATGTCATATTTATAGCCTTTCTTTGCAATCCCTAACCTAAATTAACATCCATGTACGAAACACTTTTGTTCCTATTGGATTGCAATATCTTGTAAGAAAATTTATATACACCAAATTTAATTTCCAAATCTATGATGGTACCTACCTTTAAACCTCTTAATTCTCATTGGGATTTTCATTTTTTGTCAATCTCATTCTTCGGAGCCATTCTGATAGTTTTAACTTTATTGATGATAGGGTATCTCATGACCATGTGAATAATGTCCTTTTTAATCTTTATCAATTCATCCAACCATGTGCACATGCTATGCACTCTTCTCAAAACAAACCTAATCCAACTTGTTTTGAAATTTTGCAAAGAATTCAGGGCATGTATGAGACTAGTCAAATCCAGATGTTTGTACTCATCTTTCAACTTTCCATCAAGGGTGAGTGCACCAAGTTGTGATGGAAAAAAGATGACATCATTTTTATTTTTCAAAATATTCAATAGCACACATGAACTATAGTGCGCACATGCTATAGTATGCATGTGCTATTGCCTAGGCTTGGGCTTGTGGATCCTATATCATAGTGCATGCATGTTGTAGCATGCATGCACTATGAGATTCTTGATAGAGTATGTGGACTATAGCACATACACACTATTGGAAATCACATTAAAATAAAAAACACCTACTCTCTCTCTCTCTCTCTCTCTCTCTCTCTCTCTCTCTTTCTATACATCCCATCCCATGTACTCTTTCAACCCCCATCCCCTACTCCCTATCAATCTCTCCCCCCTCTCTCCTATCCCCTACTTTCTCTCTCTCTCCCTCTTCCTCCCTCTCTTGCTCCCCCTATTCCTCCCTCCCCCCCTACCCCCCCCTCTCTCTCTCACCCTACCTCACCTACTCTCCTCCATTTATCTCACTTTTGCCCCTTTCTTCCTCTCCATTCCCTACTCTCTCAGAATTTCTCACTCAAACTTAATTTCTCTCTCTCTGCATCCTATCCCATGCTCTAAATATCCTTTCCCTTTTGTCTCTCTAGCCTTCTCTTTACATCCTCCCTCACTCTACATCATATTGCCTACTCTCTCCCCATCCTCTACTCTCTCTCACTCTCTACACTATCTCCCTCTCTACATCTCCCCTTTCCTCTCTCCTTATCCATCCTCTATTTGAAATAAGAGGATTATAAAGTGTGTATTATTTAAGCCATAAATTTAAAAAATATTTCAATAGCACTTATGCTCTATAGTTTGTATGTACTATTTTGTACAAAAACTATATAAAGCATTAGATAACACCAAGCCTAAGGCTTGGATTTTCCTTGGGGATTGATCTCAAAGGTTTGGAGGCTCTAAACTAGTCTAAGACATGTTTTGTTGCAAGCATAAAAAAAATGCTTGATTTTTTTTCTCTTCTTGCCTTCAAGTTTCGTTACGGTTGAGCATCAATAAAATTAGGCAACATGATATTGTACATCTCTTTGTTAGCTATATAACCATATAATTTATTTTGAATTCCTACTATTTCAAGCCTTTCAACTCTAATTTCTTTTGAACGTATGTCCATTTTCTCTAAAAAACCAACATGTACTAATTGGTGTGTAGATTTTAGGTCGATGGTCAAATTTTTAAACATGTTAGTTTTTTTGACACTAGACTCCATTCTACACACTTTGAAAAAAAAAGCTTTGATTTTGGATTAGTTTACAATCATTTCTAGGGAGAGCACATAGATATTTCATGTTTTTGGGATGTGTACCCTTAGAAAATTCATTATAAAAAATACACTTTATAAAATTACCCAAAAAATCTAGAATAAACTATATGATGTTAGGTAAATTTTGACTAGAGTGATTAAAAAATTTCAAAAATAAAAATAAAAGAATTAGGGGGTCCACACTTTGCACTATATTATGTTTTTTCTAAAAAAATAGTACCAATTTCTATGGCCCTCTTTTTTGAGGTTATAAAACTAAATAATTTTGGAAAAGAATTAGTAGTTTAGAAACTAGATTTAAAGTACTACTCCTTTATTTTTTGTCTTATCTTAAAATTTTGAGTGTAACTATCTTACAATTCTTGTCAAAGTTCAAAAATTGTTGATTTCAAAAAAAAGTGGCCAATTATTGTTACATTAAAGTCAATTTTTCTATTAGTGACTCACACTTAGTCAATATACAGTTGCTACCAAGTTTCTTAGTTGCTATCAACCTTCAGAACCTATGTACAATTCATGCCAAGTGTAGTAGTGTTTACCAAGTTGTACAATGCAAGTGATGGAAACTCTACCGTTAATCGAGCTTCATAGTATTAACTCAGTTCCATAGTGTTAACCAAGTTACACAATGTTAACCATGTGATCAAGTGTCTATTGAACCAATAGTGTTAGCAATGTGATTCTAGTGTGAACCAAGCCATAGAGTGTCAACTAAGTGATTCGGTATATGTTGATTTTCATAGTGTTCACTGAGTCACATATTGTGACTGAGTTCAAGCTACTTGGAAGTGACCAGTATGAACTGAGCCTCGTTGTCAACTGAGTGCCAGAAAATGTTGAGTGTTGATAGTGGTTTCCAAGTATCAAAACATCACCAAGTTTTTTTTATAACCTGAGTTATAGTAGTTGGGCTGACATTGTGGATTTTGGTGAAACTTGTATTGTAGACAACTCTAGTAAGTTGTGATTTGGATTGATATATATGTAATGCATTGTATCATATCCAAATAAAGTATGTAATCATATGACAAGTAGAAGTACAAATTGAAGAAGGCTACAAGTAGTATAAGGGACAAAAAATTATTACCTATCATAGTAAGATGATAATTATTCAAGGAATCTCAACCAGCAAGTTAGAGTTGCAAATCAAAGATTCACCACTAGTTTATCTTAATAGGTGCATCAACCAAATCCTTTTATAGTGTATAATTAAAAATCTTTGATAAATCTCTTTATCGAGTGCATACTTCATTGTATGTTTTGTAAATCCTTTGAAAAGGTAGACCTCATAGTCCTCATTGCTCCTAACAGGGTGGATCATTAGAAGTGATCAATTATAAGCCTTAACAGCCCAACTTTATACTACAATACTAAAGCTTATGGGTCTCTTCCCCAATCTAGTTTTACTTTCTATTTGGAAGGATTCTGGGTTGCCATATCTTGTATCGAATTTCTAAGAATCAGTTATATAGCTCTGATACCATGTAAGAATTTGGTATAGCTAAGACACTATGAAGGATTTTCCTTAAGGTAAAATAAAACCAAGATCAAGAAGCACAAGATTAGCACAATATTCACCAAATAATGTATGATTAGAATAAAAATATGAGAATGAATGATGTTCTCAGATATTGGATCAATATTAGATATAAGTAGGCTAGGAGTACCTAGATATAATGGCCTCTAGACTGACTAGGAGTCAACACATTGATAAATCTTACAACCAGGTACATGTCCACCAGCAATTGATTATCCTCCAATAAGCATAGGAGTTAATGTGATGATGAGAGGATAAGCCTACAAAGGTGTAGCATGTATAATTATGTTGTAGACACGATGTGCTAAAATAATAGTGTGAATAACTATATTGTGAACATGAAATATTAGTAAATTATGCAAACTCTAGTGTTTTAGACATCATGTGCTAAATTAGAGTTTCCTAGTCTGGTGTTATCAACATGAAAACTCATATGAGTACAGAAACTCCTAAGTGTCTAACCTAAGAAATAATAAAATAATGCATTTATCCTAAGTAAACTTAAGTAAAGTGTAAATAATAATTATTTACACTAACACTGCCCCCCTTAAGTGCAACTTAGGGGAATGTAGTTAAGCTCACAAAAGCTATGATGAAATGCATAATGGGTCCCAACTACTAGGAAATGTTAGCTACCCAAGAAAAAATGCAATGTTGAACACATAATGCAATGTAATCTCTTTGCAAATGGGTGAAGAGGGAAAACCTCATGGGAAAAACCCTCCCCCAAAAAGAGAGAAAAGTACAAGAAAGAAAGATGCATGAGTGAATGGAGTTATCAATAGCCCCACATGATGACATACATATTGCATATACAATAGAGAATCCCTCGATGAAATTCTCCCCTTAGTGAAGGATCAGAAAATGATAAGTGTTTGAAGACAAAGAAAATCCAATGTTGATAAACAATATTTCTCCCTGAAGGAAGAAGAAACACCAAGTATAGGCACAAATGTGCTTCCCACTAGGGATAGGAAGATGGAAGAGGGATCTAGATGTAGTATGTGGTGGATGCTACCTCTAAAGTCTACTCAAATGTCAACAAGTCCTTAAGGAATGAAGATGCCATGAACCAATCTGGACAAAGCCCAAAATATTGTGGAAAGAAAGGTAACATGTCTATGCATGAAGCTAAATCAAACTCCACAGATGATGAAGCATCCGAATATGAAAATTTAGGAAGAGAATCAATTTCAATGCCCTTCAATGATGTAGGCACACTTTTGATAAAATCTTCTTGATGACCAAAGAAGTTGCACCATAATAGATGAATGAAGTTCCTTCTTGTAGGAAGAAATGGTGCTAAAGGTGTGGTACAGAATCCTTCCCAAAAAGTAGGAAGAATCCTCAAAAATAATTATGTTTGAGGAAACTAGAATACAATCTCCATAGAATGATATGTCTCCTCATAAGTGAATGAGTCCTCCTCCAACTGCTATAAAGAAGCCACATTCATATCAGAATGATCAAGTGGTTGAGGGTTAGAGTGTGCCCTCATAATGAGTGAAGAAATCTCCTAAACAAAGAGAATATGATTTCATTGATGATGTCTCCCACATCTTCAATGTGAGACTCCATAAATATCCATGCAATGTGTGGAAGGAAGTCATCACATGAAGCTAAAGTAGGAAGACATGGTAAAACTTGTTGCACTAAATTAGGAGCATTTAAGGTTGGAACTAGATAAGTAGAATCAATAGGAGTAGTAGAAGGTGGGATCTCATCTATAGTTGGAGGTACCATAATCGAAGTGACTAAAGATAGAATGTCCTTTAGAAATGGAGGAACTATGGGATCTCCATATTCTTTCCAAAGAGCCATCCAAATATCATAAGGGTGAATGAGCTTTTTAATGACATGCCAACAATCAGAACTGATATTGAATATAATGATATCTAAGAGTCTGTTAATAGGTGGTTGTTCTTTAGTGGAAAAGATCCATTTTTTGGAACATAAATAAATAAATACTTCCTTATGCTCTCTTCTTAGATGATCAATGAGTGTAGCACTCCATTTCTGATAGGTCCTTTTTGTCAACCTTTGTCTAAGACCACCCCTGCATAGGGAAAAAAACTCCTCCATTAGAGAAATGAATGTATGCACCCCCCAAAATATAGAAATAATTAATCAATCCCCCCTAATGCATGATTTTACACCTTATAGCCACTTGCCACTTGACAAAAAATTATGAACTTTAAAAAAAGTTGTAACCTGATTATGTGTCTAGATGAGCTTGTATTAAGCATTTGAAGTGGCAAAAATCAAGATTTGGGAGTTCTAAAAAAAATTAGGAATAGAGATCTCAAACCACCTGCACCAATGTGTAGATCATGAAATTCTACCCCAAAACCAAAAAAAAATTGCTCACAAAAGGAGTCTGTATGAGGGAGATATCATTGTTTCAAAATTGTTAATGTAATTATTTTTCTTGAATTGTCCTTATCATGCCTCCAAAAATTGATTGACTCTAGATTTCTCCTCAGATGTCTGATTTTGATGAAACAAAAGTCAATTTGGACATTCTTTGACCTTTTGAATGTAATGTCAATATTTGATTGGCACCAACAAGCTCTAATCTTCACCTACGAAAAATCTCTCCTACTAGCCTAATGGCCAAATTTTTTTTGAACAAAATATGTAGATTTGATCAATAATGCAAATAAATTATAGACACTGAAATAATAAAATATGCAGATCTGAAAATTAGATTTAGAGATTTGAAATGATTATACCAAATTTTGCAAATCAGACCTTCGGGTGTCGGTTTGTAAAATAAAAATTTCTTCAATTTTTACTATTATCCAATATAGGAAAATCTATAGTGAAAATTCATTGAATTGATTCTTTACACGTAATGGTGAGGCCAACTTTCACTCTAGATGCTTCCAATATCTACGGATACTCTGGATCTAAGTCGAGGTATCTTTAGAGAGGTGAAGCAAGAATAGTCTCCAATGGCTATAAAATGACACCTCTATGGCTTTAATACCATGTAAGAATTAGATATATAACTTTGATACCATGTAAGAATCAAGTATACAGCTCTGATACCATGTAAGAATTTGGTATAGCTAAGATACCATGAAGAATTTGTCTTCAGGAAAAATGAAGCCAAGATCAAGAAGAGCACAATATTGACTGAATAATGTATGATTAGAATAAAAATATGAGAATGAATAATGTTCTTAGATAATGGATCAATATTAGATACAAGTATACTAGGAGTGCCTAAATATAAAGGCCTCTAGACTAACTAGGAGTCAAGACATTGATAAGTCTTACAACTAGGCACATGTGCACTAGGAGTGGCTTATCCTCGATTAAGCACAAGAGTTAGTGTGATGATGAGAGGATAAGCCTATAAAGGCATAGCATGTAAAATTATGTTGTAGACATCATGTGCTAAAATAATAGTGTGACTAATTCTACTATCAACATGACAACTCAGATAATTACGCAAACTCTAGCGTTGTAGAAACTATGTGCTAAATTAGAGTTGCTTACTCCAGTGTTGTCAACATCACAACTCATATGAGTATGGAAACTTTGAAGTGCCTAAACTAAGAAATAATAAAATAATGCATTTATCCTAAGTAAACCTAAGTAAAGCATAATTAATAATTATTTCCACTAACAAAATTGCTATGAATGTTTATTTTCTTTGATTCTTTCATGCACTAATTAGATCATAATATTATATGAAGGATTAATTAATGAAATAATATTAAGTATTATTGGTTCTTGATTCACCCCTCCCCTCTCAGTAACCTTTCCTACCTCATATTTCCAATAATTGGTATCAGAACATTATGGTTCTCAAATAAGAAGTTTCATAGCTTGAGAAAAGATTAGAGACAATGAAGGTATATAGGCTAGGTAAGGCTATTGAAAATGAAAAGCCAAATCTTGAATTAGCCTAGGAAATTAACAAAGCAAAGGAGCAACTCTCTCAATCATTCAAAAGAAGGAAAGATCTTGTAGTACAAATGAATGAGAATATTTACATTGAAGATATCTATCCAAAAAGAAATTAAGATGAAGTTGATGAAGCAATCAAAGACCTATTAGAAAAGAATTCCAATCTTCAAGAAGAAATTAGAAAGCTAGAAAGAGAACAAGAAATCCAATTAGTGATATTATGTGAAGTTATCAAAGAAAAAGACAATGAAATTCAACATCTATCCCTTCAAAAAGTATACTTCATTGATCAACTCACGAATGCAAATGAAGAAGTTATGATTATTAGGTCAGAAAATGAAAGACTAGAGAATGATTTAAACACTAAAAAGAAAATAAATGAAAGGATGATAAAATCTCAAGAAAGCATGAATCAGTTGAATGAGCAAAATCAGTATAGACACAAAGGAAAAGCAAGATTAGGTTATACATAAGAAGGAAAATCATCCAAGCAAGAAGCTCTAAAGAATCAAAGGCCTACAAATAATCATTATGGTAAGATAGGTCATACATCAAACAAATGTTTGAGTAATGGTAAAGAAAATTCAATAGAAAATATTATAGCTGCAATAAGCATGGTCATAGAGCAAGTGAATGTAAGGAGAAACCTAAATTTGAAGGTAAATGTCAAAATTGCAAGAAACAAGGACACAAATCTTCTAAATGCAAAACCAAGATATTGAATCTAGCAGAACAAATTGTGAAAGAAATATTTGGATGTGACTATAACACATAGTCTAGATGCCACTACTATGGTGGATTTGGGCTCATTGGAGAAAATTATGTGAAACATCACATGATGAAAAGAGATACTACTAAAAGATGTTTCATTTGTACAAAACTTGGACATCTTGCCAATAAATGTATGAACATAGGAAGAATTGAAGATGCAAAGAAAACCAAGGCTGACAATATCAAAAAGTGGATGAAGCAGTAATGGATACCAAATTCTCCTAAGAATGTAAGAGTAAGTCATTAAGTAGATGTCACTCAAGAATTAGGTGACTAAAAAATTTCAACTTGAATCCCTATGGGAATAATTGGAATTGAGACTTTGAAGTAGACATCTCTCATCAATTCCATCCAACAAGAACAAGAGATCCATATTAGCATTTAAGATGCACAAGGACCACTAAATGGTCACAAAAATTAAAGATCTTACCAAGATAGGTCAAGTCACAAGACCCTACCAAGAAAGCTTAGTATATACTAAAGTATTGTATGTGGATACCAAGTTCTTAAAGGCTCTATCGAGCGATAATGATTCTAATGATCGATGAATGTTTGTTGAGTATTAAAAGATGAACTAAATGGAAGGAAACCTATCACTAAGTGAATAAATGCACCAAGAATTAATGGTGATTGTAAAGAGGAAATTTTTTAAAAGGAAGAAAGTGTATGCATTTTTTCAGTGCAAATTTCTAGAGCTAGTTGAGAAGATTGATTTTAGAGCTTAAGAACAATTTGCATGTTTTTTTATTGAAGAAATTATGAGTTTCCAAAAACCCTATCAAGAATGATGTCTTCTAGTAGCAAAATAAAAAAGGCATCTAAAATGTTGGTTTGAGGAGTCGATTACAAGGCGCTAAACTTCAAATTTAGTCTAGCAATTGTAGAAGTGCTTGACCCATCTGGTGCACAATTGAAAATTTTTCCCAAGGTATTGCCAGTACATGATATCCATTCATATTATAAATTTTCTATTCAAGAGCTAGGTACTCATGAGATGAATGAAGCATTAAACAATTTATGTGTGAATAGCATTCTAAGACTTGAGCATCAAGATCTGGAAGCTAAGGGCTTGGCACATATTTCACATATGCCAAGGAACTTTTAGTCAAAGTGATAAGATTTATCTTGAGCCAATTTTGCAATGAAAAGTTATGGTTTGACCAACCAATTCTAATCGCAAGGAAAATGATTTGCAGAACCACTAGTCTTCTAATGTTAGAGAAAGCCAAAGTGACCAGAACCCTGGGTTGGGTGCAACTAGAAAAGAAAACTCTTGCCAAGTGGGATGGAAAAGGAATGGAGATTAGCAATGTAATTTACATGGAACTAGAATTTGGTATCCATATTATTCCTCATAAGATCTAAAACTCCAGTTGTCTCAATAATGTGTTATGTGAACTAGTTGATCTGGATCTCAAAGTAGTGAAGAATAATATGTCATTCAACCTTGCCAGGTTGTTATTAAATTAGTTCTATAAGAAAATGGAAAGAATTATAGGTTCCAAGAACAACCCATGTAAGTTTGGTTCACTTTTGAATTGTTTATTTTTATTTGTGCAAAAAAATTTCACTTCTAAAGGATTAGGGCCACACTTGTAGAAATCCAAGACATGATTCTTCCAAACATGGATGCATTGTAGACAGACATTGCACATGCTAAGACACTCATCCTTGACAATAACTTTTCCATAGCTATTCACATGATTGAGTTATTAGTAAAAGTTTAGATTGCATCACATACAAGTAAGGTGTTACAAGAAAATTTGGACAAGACAATGGAATTAATATTGAAGGTACACTCTGAATTCTTGACACATTTTGGTATTAACATATAGTATACACCTTTGGCATTTATGCCAAAAAGGGGAGAAGTATAGATGAATGTATATATGTATAAGGAGGGAGAGGTATATGTAAATAAATTTTAATAATATATGTATGGGGGAGCAGTACTCCAGATATAAAAGGTATGTATATCGGGGAGTAGTATAGCATTATACAGATACATGAACAAATAAGCAGAAAACATCTTTTATGAAACCAATTTTGTTTGTTTGTCACTAATGCCAAAGGGGGAGATTGTTAAAATTAAGGTCAATTTGTCTATTAGTGACTCACACTTAGTCAATATAGGGATGCTACCAAGTTTCTCTATTGCTTTCGATCTTCAGAACCTATGTATAGTTCATGCCAAGTGTAGCAGTGTGAAGCAGTTGATCTATCTTTGAAAGTAGTGAAGAATAACATGTCATTCAACCTTGCCAAGTTGTTATTGAATTAGTTCTATTGGTGCAAATAAGTATTTACTTATTACACTTTACTTTAGTTTACATAGGTTAATGGATTATTTTATTATTATGCATTATTTTATTATTTCTTAGGTGAGACGCTTAAGAGTTTGTGTACTCTTATGAGTTATCATGTTGAAAACACTAGAGTAAGAAACTCTAATTTAGTACATGTTGTCTACAACACTAGAATTTGCATAATTAATTGAATTTTCATGTAGAGAACATAGTTATTAACACTCTTATTTTAGCACATGGTGTGTACAACATAATTTTGCATGCTACACCTTTGTGGGCTTATCCTCTCATCATCACACTTACTCCTATGCTTAATGGAGGATAATCCACTTCTGGTGGACATGTGCTTTGTTGTATGACTTATCATGTTGTTGATTACTAGGCATTCTAGAAGCATTCTAGAGGCCTTTATATACATGAACTCCTAGTGTACTTTCATATCAATACATTGAATTGAATACATATTTTTATTCTGATCATACTCTTCTGGCCTACTATTTTTCTTATGCTTGAGTTCCTTGATCTTGGGTGAATTTTCCCTAACAAAAATTCTTATATAGTATCAAAGCTCGGGGAGATTCTCTTCACATAGTCGTTCAAGACCATTC
Source organism: Cupressus sempervirens (assembly GCA_028749045.1). NCBI lineage: Eukaryota > Viridiplantae > Streptophyta > Pinopsida > Cupressales > Cupressaceae > Cupressus > Cupressus sempervirens. Next base: position 876,494,072 of record CM053792.1, read on the forward strand.
TTGCTTCAACACCTTGTCCTAGATCCAAAGAATTTGTAGATATTGGGAGAGTCTAGAGCCAAAGAAAACCTCACCATTGTGTTTGAAATGTTGATTCAATGAAATTTGAAAATAAATTCACCTATCTGACAATAGTCAAAATTGAGGCAATTTTTCTTTTGCAAACTAGAACCCAAAGGCCTAATTTGTAGAATTGGTATGATCATTTCAGATCTGCACATTTAATTTTTAGATCTGCATTTTTTTCATCTACATCTTTACAATTTTTTTCAAATTTGCATTATTTTCTAAGAAAAAATTGGCCATCAGGCCAGTAGGAGAGATTTTTGCAAGTGAAGATTGAAGCTTGCTAGTGCAAATTAGATATTTGCACAACATTCAAAAGGTCAAAAAAACCCCAAATGAGATTTTTTTTCATCCAAATCAGATATCTAAGGAAAAATTTGGAGCCATTCGATTTTTGGAGGTGTGACGGTGGTGATTTAGGAAAAATAATAGCAGAGGTGATTGTCAAATAGCGATATGTCCCTCATACAGACTCATTTTTGCAAGCAATTATTTTTCTTTTGGAGTAGAATTTTGTGATCTACACAATGGTGTAGGTGGTTTGAGATCTTTGTTCTTGAATTTTTTTGCAACTCACAAATCCCAATTTTTGCCACTTCAAATTCTTAGTAAGGGCTCATTTGGACACATAATCAGATTCTATTTTTTTGAAAGTTCATAATTTTTTATCTACTTTCCAGATTTGCAATCAAATTATAGGTTCTGTAGATAGAAATACAACTTTCAGAAATACGCTCTAAATTGGCATGTGGCTATTGCACTAAGTGCCCAAATCATATCTTAGTTGGGGTTGATTGATTTTTTCTACATTTTGGGGGGTGCATACATTTATTGATCTCATGGAGTCTTGTCACATATGTCAGTCTAGTATAAAAGTAGAGTTGACAACAAGGAACCATTAGAAATGCAGTGCCTTAATCATTTCTCATCTAAGAGAACATAAGGAAGTGTTTCCTTCTCTATACTCAAAGATATCACCTTCAATTGAATATCTTCATCTTCTTCTTCACTTTATGTATAACAGTATGAATAAGGAATCTTTTAATCCTCTTCTTATGGAAATTTTTCCTCATGATGTTTGTATGGCTCTTTGGGAAGCATATGGAGATCCACGAGTCCCTCCATTTCCTAAGGACATTCTATCTCCAGCCACTCCTGTTATGGTACCTCCAACTCTAGATGAGATCACACCTCCTAATACTCTTGTTGCCACTACTGATCTAGTTCCATCCATAGATGCTTCTGATTCATTGTAGTAGGAGACATTATTTATTCCTACTTTAGCTTCATGGTATGACTTCCTTCTATATATTATAGATCTATTCATGGAGTCTCCCATTGAAGATGTGGGAAACATCATCGATGATATCCATCTTCTCTTTTTTGTAGAGACTACTTCATGTATTGTGAAAACTAATCATGAGGCCAGCAATAGTGCTTCAATAGATTTAGATATGTGGGGTCCTATTGATAGATACATGGAGAGGTCATATCAATAGGACATTCCACATGCATATATTGCCATAGTGATAGGTCCAACACAATAGGGTACACCTAGTCTTCTAGGTCTAGCATCTATGGATGACTTTTTTATAGATATTTTAGGTTTTTTTGTGGAGTCCCACATAAAAAATTCTTGATGATATAAAAATTCTCCTTGATGAAGAAGATTGTTCTTGGAAGCAAGTTTCTCTTCAAAACCCGAGTTACAATAATTGGGCTAACTTTGTGGATTTTGGTGAAACTAATATTGTACTTGACTCTATTAATTTGTAATTTGGATTGGTATATATGTAATGCATTATATCTATAGGAATTGAGAATCCAACTCTAATAATGTGCCAAGATCACTTGCAGTGCAAATAACTTGTTGAAGAGAAACTTAGAGAGCAAAGAGCTTGAAGCAAAAACCACACAAGAATGATTCACAATAGGAAATTAGAATTGCTATGTGAAAATGGAATGAATTTAAAATGAGAGAGAGAGAGCGATTATGAAGGCCTCATGGAAGCTTGTATAATAGGATGGAATGTGGTAGAAGATAAGGATGACAACTCAACACACATCCACAAAAGGTGCAAAAGATAAGTATGCTAAAGGGAACAAACTCCCATGTTGTCAACAACTAACCTCAACTACATGCATTAACCTAAGTAAGCTTAAGAACTAGAATAAATAATTAACAATTAATTAATTATTTACTCTAACACCCCCCCCTTAAGTGAAACTTAGGGGAATGCCTTAAGCTCACAAAACAAGGAAAAAATGCAAAATGGGTCCTGGCAACAAGGCCATTTTAGCTACCCAAGTACAATGCAACTAAATGCAACCTCTATAAAATTGGGAAAGAGAGAAAACCCTATGGGAAAAACTCTCCCCTCAAAAAAGGTTAAAAAACTTGCTGAAAAAAACATGAAGTGAAGGAAGGAAGGCCTTAACCAATCCCCCCAAGGACAACTTTCATAACCCCAAGCATTGACCATACTTGAAGAAAGTGTGGCAATGCAAAAGGTTTAGTGAAGATGTCTACAACCTTACCAGTGCTAGGAATGTACTCCAATGCAATAACACCATCCTGGATCAACTGACAGATGAAATGCATATGCAGCTCAATGTGCTTGGTATGCTGATGTTCCACTAGGTTGCGTGAAATGTGGATGACACTCTGATTATAGCACCACAAAATAGTAGGGTGATCAGGAGGAAATCCAAACTTAGTCATCAACTAATGAAGTGATAAAGCCTCCTAACTAGCAAGAACTACAGCCTTGTAGTCAACCTCTGTAGATGAAAGTGCTCGAACATGCTGCTTCTTGCACAACCATGTGATGGGACCTGAGCCAAGGCAAAAGACAAAGCCAGAAGTAGAGTTCTGATCATCAACATCACCAGCCCAATATGAGTTAGTGTAGCCAACAATGTGTGGAGTCCTTGTAGTTTAGCAAATGCCATACAAAAGTGTGCCCTAAATGTAGTTCAAAATATGCCTGGAAAATTGCCAATGACTCTCATGAGGGTCCTAAGAAAACTAAGAGACTAGGCCAACCGCAAAAGATAAATTAGGGTGGGTGTGTGTTAGGTACAAAAGGCTGCCAACCAACTACCAATACAAAGTAGCATCCACTGTAGGTGAAGAGCATGAGGTAGAAAAAGTGACACCTGACTAAAATGGTGTAGGAGAAGCTTTACAATCAAGCATGTGGAAGCGACAAAGCATGTTAAGAGCATACTTCTGCTGATACACAAAAATGCCAATAAGGGATTGATAAATTTGAAGATCAAGAAAATAGTGTAGCAAACCAAGATTAGTGATCTCAAACTAGTCCATTAGTGCATGCTTAACATCCTGGAGCATGGATGATGAACTACGTATAAGGATAAGATCACCAACATACAAAACAAGAATCAGAATCTCATCACCAAGATGCAAAATGTACACTGTGGGATCGGAATGGCAGCGTGTGAATCCTATAGATAGCAGAAATGAGTCCATCTTCTCATACCAAGCTCAAGGGGCTTGTTTGAGACCATAAAATGAATGTCGAAGCCTACAAACCAAGGTGGGATCCTACACAAAACCTGGAGGCTGCTCCATATAAATCTCCTCTATAATATCACCATGTAGGAAGGCACTCTTCACATCCATCTGATAAACTAACCATCCCTATGAAGCTGTGAGGGATAAGATAGGGCGAATAGAATTCATCTTGGTGACAAGGGAAAATGTCTCAGAGTAATCAACACCCTCAACTTGAGAAAAAACCTTTGCAACAAGATGAGCCTTATACTTATCAGTGGAACCATCAGCAGCATACTTAGTGTAGTAGATCCACTTACAACACACTAGTTTTCTCCTCTTAGGAAGAGAACAAAGATCCCATGTGTGGTTCTTCATCAAAGAAGAATATTCCTCCTCCATTGCACTATCCCATTCTTAATGTCCTATCACCTCCGCAAAATTCTGAGGATCAGTACTAATAGCATGACTAAGTAGACTAGAACCTACAATGTGAGAATGGGTGTGATGAGATGTGGATGGGTCACTAGCTAGAGATCTTCTAGCCTCAACAATAGCTTGAGCCCATTTAGGCATTTGGCAAGGATCCTATGGTGGACGTATATCGAGATCACCATGATCATCATCCTCATCATCTGTGAAACAAAGTGTAGATGAAGAGGGAGTAGTGGGAGCTGGAGGAGGTGCTGGAGGTGAGGAATGAACTGTAGGAAGGCTCTCATCAAACTAGAAATCCTGACAAAATAGGACCTCTCTAGAATCAAGATCAAATAACTTATAAGCCTTTACATCCTTGTAGTAGCCAACAAAAATTAGTGGTTGGCTCTTTGGTTCCATTTCTTTCCTCTTAACATTAGGTACAAATGCATATGTTGTACTCCCAAACACTCTAAATGGTGACACAATAGGCTTGACATGGGACCAAGGCTCCTTAGGAGTCATATGTGAAAGTGCCTTGTGAGGCATCTGATTCTGAATGTAGTTGGCACAATTTACTACATCTGCCCAAAAATAGGAATCCATGGACCTAGACTGAATCATACAATTTTCCATCTCCCAAAGGGTTCTGTTCTTTCTCTCGGTGAGACCATTTTGCTAAGGAGCGTAGGGCACTGAAAGTTGATTCTGAAGACCATTCTAAGAATATAAATCTTTGAAAGCTTTTTTTCACATACTCCCCCCCATTGTCTGTGTGTATCCACCAAATAGAAAGTCCAGACTACTTTTCTACAAATGCCTTAAAAATTTGGAATGAATCAAAGGCATCAGACTTGTACTTAAGAAAGTACACCCATGTGCATCTGGAGAAGTTATCAATGAATGTAAGCACATATCTAGCACCTAAAAAAGAAGGAGTAGGAAATGACATAAGGTCACTATGAATCAACTCCAAAGGTGCTAAAGCACGAGTGGCTCATCCATGTGGAAAAGAATCCCTATGTTCCTTGCCAAGTGCACATCCCTGACAAACACCATCTGGATAGGAAATCTGGGGAAGCCCAAGAACAAGTGCATGTGTGCTCATCTACTAAAGATATCTGTAATTGACATGCCCAAAATGTTCATGCCAAAGTCTGCTTACTAAATTTTTATGTGCAACTAAACATGAACCTCTATCATCAAAAGACTCAAATCCATCAAATTTGTAGAGGTGTGATGCAGAGTCAACACTCCCAGTGGCCATGATCATCTCTGAATCATGCAAGTCCCAAATAACCACATCATGTGGTGAGAACTCGACTATCTTCCCAGAGCTAGAGAGGAAAATTTGATAGAAAGGTAGAAGGTTCATTGAAATATCAAGAACACAAAGTACATCCTATAGAGAACCCTCGGCCAAAGCAACAATTCTAGAACCCAAAACTAAAATTTGTGAAGAGTTCCCAACAACAATCTACGTGGTAGCACAAGGAGCAAGTGAAGTGAGCAACTTAGGAGTGTTTGTCAAATGGTGAGAAGCCCCAAAATCAAGAATCCACAAAGGTGCTAAAGTTGTAGCACATGCAGAAAGAGCATGACCTTTCCCTGCAGGTGAAGATGAAGACTGAGGAGCTGAAATGTGATGCTCCTTCATGGCTTCCTCTAAAGCCTCTAATCATTTCCAACACCTAGAAACTGAATGTCCATCTTTCCCACAAAAGCTACAGTTCTCACTCGATTTCTTCTTGGTCTTGGAGGTAGACTCACCCTACTTTGAAGAATCTTTATCCTTGGGAGGGTTTGCTAGAGGATTAGCTGGAGAATTAGATTTTGATGTGTCTTTCTTCAATTTTCCTTTCTTCTTTGATTTCCCCTTAGAATTTTGAGTAACCAAGGCTTGGCTAGAAGAGCTAGAGCCATCCACCTACTCGATCTTTGCCTATTCTCGAGTCAACAGGTCACAAAAGGTCTCAAATGTAGGCATCCTATGTCTGTCTCCAAGGATATCCATGGTGGAGTAGAAAGTAGAAGAAAAGACTAGATATTGTCCCTTCAGCTTTGAGAGTATCAAAAATATGCAGTTATCGTCCGTTTTGTTCTTCCCACATCCTTGTAAAACTACACGTAGAGATTTGAACTTCATCAGAAAGTCCTCGATGGTGGGAAAGTTTCTTGGTGACAAAGAAGTCAATTTTGCATCCAATTAAAGTGCTCAGAACTCATTCACCTATCCAAACAAAGTCTGAAATTTTTGCCAATAAGCCCATGGCATAGTCAAACCATCCAAGTGAAATAGAAAACTTTCTGAAATGTTGAGTGCAATGATTCCCATGGCTTCATCCATCTTGTTCCTATGCTATAGAACCTCATAAGGTCATGTAAGAGTAGGCTAATTCACATCCAGATAAGACCATAGACCTCTTGACATGAGAAGTCTAGTCATTTGTGCTTTCCAGGTGTGGTAGTTGTGTGGTGTGAGATGGGTCACAGATGGATCTACCATTTGAGAGAAAGAATAAGATAGAAGTAGAAGGGTCTTAATTGAAGTAAATTATAAAAAAGAAAGACACCCCCCACAAACGTACAAGAATATTTCCCAAATACCACAAAAAAAAACTATAGAAAGCAAAAAATTGGAAAAGAACTCGGATTCGTTGATGTAGAATAGGAGGAAACAAAAGCATTTACTTTGATGCCAAAAATGGGTTCTCAAATGAAATTGAAATTAGAAAAAACTAGCACCAATGTCTCCATCTCTAAGTCATCTTTTTGATGCTTCTTTTAGATTAGAAAAAGACCTTTGTATGCTCAAGTTATAGCCAAAACACTGACTGCTACTCAAAAATGCACCTTGCTGGAAAATTATAGACACTATCTTAAATTTGACAGCCGTATGGACATCACGAGACCATTGCCGAACTGATGATGTTAGCTACCAAATTTTTGACTTTAGTTGCTAGAATGATGATTTCACTTGTTGAGAAGATGATGTCAGACTACCATGAAATGACATTAGCAAAAGGATGCCACATGTCAGCTGGTGAATGGGCCACGTGGGGGAGCTATCAAGGTGACTGTGCTATTGATAAAGATGACCACGTGGGCACTGACAGTGTTGATGGAGTAGGTGGTAGAATCTATTGGACTGGCAGAGATTTTTGACAGAGAAGTGGTACAGAGGAGAGGCATCGTCGGATGGGTAGTGGGCCGACTGAGCAGTGAGGGACCCGGAGAAGCTTTCCTGTGGTAGGACTGCCAATGGGGGTGGCACCTGGGTGGCATGGTGGTGGCCACTAGGTGGCATGGTAGTGGCTAGCTAGTTGCTCTATTTTTTTTTTATAAGTCACAATAAATGCAAAAATCGTCTGTACGACAGTCTCTAGGGGGTCTAAAAAATTCTCCAAAATGCCCTGTGTCCAAAATTGAAAATCTTTATATAAATTCTGAATTTAAATGGCCTTCTAGATCCAATGGTGATGTTATTTTGGGCTGAAAGTGCTCTAGAAATTTTCTCTACCCCCAATTTGAAGAAAAATTGCACAAACAAACTAGGGTTTGTGACTCCAAATTACGGCTTCAAAAATCCTTCGAACAAGAAATAGCACAGAGGATCTGATACCATGTAGGAGTTGAGAATCTGACTCTGATAATGTGCCAAGATCACCTGCAGTGCAAATAACTTGCTAAAGAGAAACCTAGAGAGTAAAGAGCTTGAAGAAAGAATCGCACAAGAATGATTCACAATAGGAAATTAGAATTGCTATGTGAAAATGGAATGAATTTACAATGAGTGAGAGAGACCAATTATAAAGGCCTCATGGAAGCTTGTAGAATAGGTTGGAATGTGGTAGAAGATAAGGATGACACTCAGCACACATCCACAAAAGGTGCAAAAGATAAGTATTCTAAAGGGAACAAACTCTCGTGTTGTCAACAACTAACCTCAACTACATGCATTAACCTAATTAAGCTTAAGCACTAGAATAAATAATTAACAATTAATTAATTATTTACTCTAATAGTATCATATCCAAATAAGGTCTATAAACATATGACAAGTAGAAGTGCAAATTGAAGGAGGCTACAAGCAGTATAAGGGACAACAAAGTATTATCTATCAAAACAAGAAGATCATTACAATTTGAGAGGAATATCAACTAGCAAGTTAGAGTTGTAGATCAGAGATCAACCACTAGTTCATCCTAACATGTTCATCAATCAAATCTTTTAATAGGGTAGACTTAAAAATATTTGATAAATCTCTTTACCAAGTGCATACTTCATTGTATGTTTGGTAAAACCTTTGACAAGGTGGACCTCATAGTGTTTATTGCTCCTAATAGGGTATATCATTAGAAGTAATCAATTGTAAGCCTTAGCAGGCCAACTTTATACTATAACACTAAATCTTGTGGGTATCATCCCCATCCCAATTTTACTTTCTATTTGGAAGGTTTTTGGGTCACCATATCTTGTGTCAAATTGCTATGAATGTTTATTTTCTTTCATTCTTTCATACATGCAATTAGATTAGAATATTATATGAAGGATTAATTGGTAAGATACGATTAAGTATTATTGGTTCCTTATTCACTCCTCCCCTCTCAGTAATGTTTCCTACCTCATATTTTCAACACTTATACCACCCTTTTAGGGACACAACTTTGTGCACTTACCTTCAATGTACATTTGACCATATACCTCTTGAAGTTCATGATCGCCAAATTGTTCAATATTACAATGATAAAACGAACCAATATCATTAACTCATAAAACCCTAGGTGGTATGATAGTTAGGGCTTCTACCTTATCAATTTTTATTGTGATTTTAGGATACAATTTATACTTTGGCTCTTCATAGGTATCATTCCAAATGAATTTCACTTGGTTCTTGGTTTTCCTCTTCACACTCATGGAGCTGGAGGCTAGTTTTGCTATGTAGGATTTTAGGAAACATTCGAGAAAAAGTTCAGTTAGTATTCAAATTGGCTCTTGAATTCAATGATAGAATATTGCCTCAAAATATTTGATAAACAATTGTTCACTTAAATTAGTCATCTTCACACTTAGCTTTTTGAAATGCATGGTGAAATAATGAAAATTGAAAACCTCATATATACACAATAATGTTTCCTTTCTTGATCATTGGGGTGTACTGAATGCATCAAACTCCATTATATGTTGTATTTAATGAACTAAATTACCATTAGTATCCTTTTCATGATATGCTTCCATCATTTCTCAAGTGGCATAGTAGACCTGATTCAAACTTGAGTAAGACATCATCACATTGTTTGTATTTCTTGTTTGGTTCCCATTTCTAACTTTTAATACTGTCTAAGTTGAAAAATTTTTGCACTTCATGTAATGTCCTTGTATATCATATATGATGAAGATATGGAATTTTTACCACTTTATTCTAGGAACTAATGTAGAATTTATTAGCATGTTTCAACATAGATCTTGTGATTGGTTCTGGTTATCTAATTAAAGATCAAATCCATACAATGTCCTCCTTGATCCTTCTAATTTGATATGACAATTGTTGTATCTTTCTATTCTTTGTTCTCCTCTAACTAATTTTGTAATTCACAATCTCTCAATAACTTCTAAGTCTCCATGAATGATCTGTCTACACATGCAAACTTCTCTACACTTCTCCTTCAATCCTTACACACACACTCAAAGTTTTTAGGGTTTCATCTTCGTGAAGAAGATTAGGAGACCTAGGGTTAGGTACGAATCTATGGCATAGATTCATCGACATGGCTACCTAATCTTTCCTTTTATCTTATTGGCTGCATGCAAATTCATAGGGATTCTAAAAATAGATTTGTCCTTATCTCTAAAGAAGCAAAATCTATTGTTAAGTTGGCTAGGAAATGGTTTACAAAGCTATTTCTATAATTACGAACAAGTATGTCAAATATGTTTTACTTAGCACTTGAAGTTACTGATGCTCGGCACATACTATTCACTCAGCACTTGAACTACTTGGCATCTACTATTCACTTAGAACCTGAACTACTTAGCATCTATTGTTCACTCAGCACCTAAACTACTCGACATCATCTATCTTCTTAGCTTACTTAGCACTCATTGCAACTTAAAATTTTCTTGTCTTCACATATTATACTTGGCATGCATTACTAGTTCGGCATGAACTAAGTAAATGTCTTAAGTGTGTTGACACTCAGTTGTCAAAACCAATCTGAGATCAACAATCTCCCCCTTTGACATGAGTGTCAAAAACACTTAACTATACATAATAAGTCTAATCTTCTCAAGTATACTATAACCATGACTTGACATATATTCAAAACTTCAAAATTTCAAAACTTTGCAATAACTAGTATACCTCAAAATGTATAACTCCTCCTAAGTTGGTATGTCTTTTCTATATTCAAAATATGTTCTTCATTTTGAGTAGATTTGTCTCTTGCTGATACTCTTTAACTTCAATTGCACTTATACTCTTTGTGCTCTACCTTAGCTAATATCTACTCTGCTATGGATTTATCTTTATCTCAAAAGAAATTTATCTCCCCCTTGCATATATATCTCCCCCTTTACTTAATTATCTCCCCATTTTTGACACTTAGGTCAAAGGGTCTATACATGTATAGTATATTTGTCCAAAAAGGATCTATGTACTTCCATTATTATCTTTAGAGTTGCATCCTAATTGTCACATGCAACATCTAATGACTTCACTTGGATGGAAAGCTTGGCTATAAGTTGTACTAGGCCATCTGATGTAGAAAGATTGGGGTCTTTCTTTAACAATGTTTTTGCATATCCTAATTCTTTATGGAGTATCTCCCTATGTAGTGTGAGAGAGGCTTGAATTTGTGTCAATTTGGATCTTATATTAGCCTCTTCTACTATTAACACAACTAATTGGTTCTATGATTGAAGCAATTTGTTAAAATTCTTTTCACTTTGAATTAGGTTCAGAGGTAACTTAGTACCTGATATGTTTAGAGTTCCCTCCAGACTCAAAATTCAGTGTTTGGTCTCTTGGGTGAAGATTGTATGGTCACACAATTTACTATATAATGAAAAAATATTCTCAAGTATCTTCATCACATCTTCAACCTTACTTGTTAGAGAAACTTGGGTCAGTGCTATCTCACCATATATCTTTTCATTCACTTTTCCTTGAAATTTTCTTTCAAACCATTCTAGAAGTTTGGCATTTGCATCTAGGTCTTCATTTTTAACCTTCTCCACAATATCTGACAACTATTCCAAGAGTGGCTTGGTTTCTTCTAAAGTAGGCAAATTGAATGCATCTAAGAAGATGTCTTTGATTTCTTATAATGCTTGCTTCTATTTATACTCCTTCCTAAGCATTTCTTCGTGTTTCTTCTTTTCCAATGCTTGTTGTAAAATGCTTATTTACTTAATTGTCATAGTGTCATAGTACAACTTTAGAATCACTATCTCTTCATCTAAAGTAACATCATCATAATGAATTACCTTGTCGAATTTAGAAGAGCTGGAGCCTAGCACTAAGATTTATAGGGGTATTGCTTCCATGATCAGCTTCTAAAGAACTTTTGTAAGAGTGCCAAATGTTGGTAAAGTTTCCAATGCTTGTATGGCTTCTTGCTCCTTTACCTTCAGTGTTTTTTCTCCTTCTTTAGATTTGTCTTGATCTATGACAAAGATAGAAATTGCACCTTGTGTCTATGCTTTAGGTATAGAAGTATCTATCTATCCTATTTTCTCTTCTATTGTCTACTTTTCCTCTTTTGTAATAATTTTCCTCTACTCAACTATGTCTTCTTTTACATTTGTGTCAACCTTGATATATGTGTCTATTGTTTGAGTTAAAGATTGATCACTAGTAATAGTAGGGATGGTAGCAGGTGGTTCTTGTGTATTCACCTTATGCCCAGTAGTTTCTATTACTTCTTTTAGAAGTTCTCCTACATTGATCAAAACTGGATGAATAATCTTCTTCAAATTTTCTATAGTTAAAGGATTGATGTTCTAAGCTGATGCATCAGAAACATCCTTGATAGTTATGGTTTTTGCAGGTACATTTGTGTCATGAGAAGGACTGACACTGAGTATTTGTGTGTCTAGCACACTTTGTTCTTCTTGCTGCTCTTCATTTGTTGCCATGTCTTTATCTTTTTTTTTGTGGTTCCTCCTTTGTACTTTTCTCTTCCTTTTCATTCTCCTTGTCATCATTCTCATCATCATCATTCCTTCCCTCAAAGGGATCTTCCTCTCCTTGTTTGACAGTTGTTAATCCATTAATCCATTTCCACATTTGGGTGGATTTCTTCATAGCATCTTCAATGTTATTCTAAAGAATTCTAAATGCCCTATATTTTGGTGCAAACCTAGCACCATATTTCTTGTTTGCCTTAGTAATCTAGCCTTTTTTCATTTTAGGTATAACCTATGCTAATGTAGATTCTCTAATTTCTTTTTCCAGGTTTAAACAATAATTCCATTTATTTTCAACAATAGTATACAAATCCTTTAGAATAGTATTATCTAATTCAATTGGGGCATTCTTGAACTTAGACATTATTCTATGTATTATTTCCTCAATCAAATTCTTCTCTTCTCTATCAAGTTTATCAAAATTGATACTTTTCAAACCAGTCAAATCTACATTATTCCTAATATTTTCATAGATATTTTCAATATCAGATTTTGGTGGATGAGTTACCACACTAAATTGACTTGTGTGCTCTGATTATGTTCTCTCTTCATCATCTGAGTCAAGTTGAGCAATGTATTTCCTTTTTAGCCTTTTCTGCTCTTGGCCTTTCTATTTGACCTACTTGGTCTTCTCCTTACCAATCTAAGTAGTAGCTCTAGTGCTTGCTTTAGTGGTTGGTGTTGTTGGCTTTGTTGGGGTTGGCTTGGAAACCTTCTTTTCTTTGACTACAAGCTATGTCATAGCCTTTCTCCTCTTGGGCTTGGCTTGTACTGGTGCTTCATCAACTTCTTCTTGCTTGACACCTTCTTCTTCTTCATTTTCCTCACCCAAGCCTTGTGTTAATGCAAAAGGTTCATTAATTTGATCTTATTTTTCCTCTTCATCTTCTTCATATTCCTCTTCTTCCTCTTCAACACCCTTGCCAAATCTCTTCTTAAGTTTCCTCACTAGTTTATCCTTCTTTTTCAATGTGGAGGCTATCTTCAACTCCATTTCAACTTTTGATTTTACAACATCATTATTTCTAAAGATTTTAGCTATTTTGTCAACTTCTTTAGCAAGTAGAGTAGTAATGGTTGTAGAAGTTTTATCAACATTAATTTCATAACCTAAGGATCTTAGCCATCTTACCTAGGTGTAGTGGCTTATACATATGTGTAATCAATATTCACAAGAAAACATATGTCATTGTAGTGTTGTTTAGTCAATGAGGCTAGTATTCCAATCCTCTACCTCATAGACTTTTTGAAGTCCTCAAAATAACTAGTCATCAATGTTTCAAAGTTGTCTCCCATCTACTCAATAAAATTATTTATCTACACCACTATTGACCTATTGGTCTTCCATCCTAAAGGACCAAATGATGGAAAGGTTTTTTGCACATAAAAAAATATGTAGACAAGAATTAAACAAAATTTGCATTGAGCACTCTTAGTTTTCCTTATAGCTCCTAGGTTTTCCATTAGTTTCTGCAATTGAAGCTCAGGTAGATCATAGGTATGATCTTTTTTCACAATTTTATATGCCACATCTACTACAATATAGAGTATGTTGTTTAATCTACTAGATTGATAAAACTTGTGAGAAATAACCCTTACTGCAAAGTCCAATAGAGGATTAGTTATGGTGTCTATTATCATTTCATGCTTTTTCCACTTTCCACCTATGTTCTTTTCTATTACTCCCTTTGAATCACTCCACAAAGTCTTTGGCCTTTCTAGGGCTAGATATTTAGTCACCTTAGTGATTATCCTCTTAGTAATTTTGATTGGCCATCCTTCCAGCCATAGGAAATCATCATGTATCCTGTTCAACACTAGCCTTATCCATTCTATTTTGAAAATGGTGGGGAATTCTAGGGTATGCATCAAACCCTTATTTTCAATGATTCTAAATTCCTCTTTCACAACACCATTCTCACATAATCTATCATAAGCTTCCCTTATCTCTAGATCACCAATTCCACCGATCTTATAGTTGTAACACTTCCTAACATCCTAAACCATAATAAAATTTGAGGGAATCATAGATAATGCACCTAATGGATCTTGTTTATATGAAACATCTAGAACTGCCTTAAAATATTGTTGCTTGACCTCATTACTAAATAACTATACATTCAAGACCTCTTTTCCTTCTACTTTTCTTGAACTTGACACCATTTGACAAACTAGTGTTTTTACAAATTTCAAACTGCATAACTCAGCTTCTGAGGAATACCTTTGAAATTCAAAGAACGTGAGTGAGATTATTGTTGGAATCATTGTAGTCTCTTTGAAAAAACTTTTGAATTACCTTTTGCACCTTTAGCTCTTGCATAAATATGAAATGACGAGAAATGATCAAAAAATTGATCATATATCCTTTAAAACCTTACATTTAATGCTTAGTGCATGTACAGTTGTAAAACACAACATCAATATGCTTTTAGCTTCACTTGACATCTATAAGTATTACCATCACTCGACAGCTACCACAAACTCAACATCAACTAGCTAGCCTAGCAGCTCAACACTAAGTAGTATACCACTCAACATCCATTGAAAGCTTTTCATGCTTGGAAACAACATGAAAAACTTTAAAGATTTAACTTGAACTTTTAGCAACATCTTGCATCTTCATTCATGCTAATGTAGTCCTTTCAGTACTAACTTCTTTTGGAACTGATATATGATACAACACTTGAATATCAATCACACATACCTCTTAATTACTTAGTTTGATGAGGTGTGATCACTTAACCGATTAGGTTAAGTGATCGCTTCTTCATTTGATGTACTGGAACCATCTTTCTTCTTCCATGTATTATTCATCTCATTCCTAGTGTGTTCAACATCTACTTTGCCTTTGTCTTTATCAAATTCACAACTTGGTGCCTTTGACCTAGTTGGATAGTGCTTGCTGATATGACCAGTATTCAAACAACTAAAGCATGTGGTTTGAATCAAAAATCTCTTGTAGTTACCATTGAAATGTGTTCTAATACAATTTTTAGGAACATCTCCATATTCTTGATAATAGTGGCAGCTATATCTTGTATTATAATCCCAGTTATAAGAGTTTCCATTGTTCCTTACCTTTGCTTGCTTGTTTGATGAACATGCAAAGTTGGATATGCATTCAAAAGCTCTATGTCCAAACTTCTAATAGCTTTAGAAATATATTTCAAATCTTTTTGCATGCATGGTTCTAGTTCTACATTCATATGCCTGATGACCTTGCTTGTTGCACTTGTGACAATGAATCATGCTCTTAGGCTTAGCATTCTATTTTGTATTCTTGCTCCTACACAGATTAGTAGTATGCCATTTATTACCGCAATTATGACAAGTAGGTTTGGAATCCTTACCTTTATTGTTCCTTTCTTCAGTATTTTTACATGACTCTCCTTCTTTAGTGCTTGTGTAGCCTAGTCCAGATGTATCATTGTTAGATCTAGGGGATCTCAGTAATTACTCAAAGTATTTGATGGCTTCATTTGGCTTGTTGAAGCTTTCAAAAAATTCCTTTTCTCTTTTCAAGTCATTCTATAGTTGTTCATTCTACAACTTAAGTGTAGTAATCTCAATGTCTTTGATATTTAGTTCATAGTTGGCATTCACTATTTGACTTAGGGTATCTAGTTGCAAGTTGGAAATCTTGGTTAGTTCTGATGATTTCTCTTCTAGTCCAGTTGCTAGAATTATTTTTTCTTCTTCAATCATGAATTTTTCATTCATGGCTTTCTTCTTCTACTTAGTTACCTCACATAGCAATATGGCATTTGATTCTTGCTCCAACTTGAGATTTTTGATTTCCTCGGCTTGGATCTTGTTCTTTGCTATCAGATCTATAACTACTACATCAAATTCACTTGAGTTTCTATCGGCAAATAGCTTAGTAGTGTTGATCTCTTTGTATTGTGTGTCATTTTCAGCTATAGTAATATCCTTCCTTCTCTTCAAGGATTTCCTTAAGGATTCTCTTCACTCATTTAGCTGCTATAGAATAAGTTGTATTTTAATCTCTTGATTTTCAATAGTCTTTGCTAACAAGTAGACTTCCATTTCAAGATCTTTCCTCAAAGCCGCAAAGATTCTCTTTTGGAGAACAAGGCTTTCAAACCAATCGTTGGAATTACAAGCAAGAAGGTAAAATTTAAAGGCAGGGGGGGGGGGGGGGGCGTGGGCAGGGGGGTGTGAATCAACAATTTAAACTTGAGGCTATAAAAATTTCACCATTCATCCATCTCATGCATTCAATTAAAAAATTGAAATAATATGTAAAACACATTCATCTAAAACACATAAATAGTTAGGCAATCACACATTTGACACTAGATATGAATACCCAAAACCCCTCCAAGTGAGAAGGTAAACCTGAGGTGGAGCTGACAGCCATAAATCTTCACTAGTATAGTTTTAAAGTGCATCCAATTAAGGTTACAATGGTTTGACCATAAAATATGATCTACCTTGTGTAAGGCCTACCTTGTTAAAGGCTTACAAAGACTGTTAAGTTTCACCTTGTTAGAGGATTTTAACATGCTATTAGAATCATGTGTTAAGTTTCATCTTTTGTATACAATCTTGCAACAATTTGTCTATTGTATTTTACAATCATGTTCTTACCATCTTCATATTTTCTCTTTTGTTCTATTACTTCACACATCCTTGTAGATAACACTTCTTGTTCCCTTTTCAATTATTTGACCCACTCATTAAGATTGTAGTTTTTCTCTAGTAGATCAGCAATAGAATTAGTAGATTCATTAGAGATAGTACCATCAGATAGTTCTTTTATAACTTTCTCCTAATATGTTGTCTCATTGGTTTTTTGGGAAATTTATTTTCTCATATTCAAGAATAACATTAGTTTGTTCTTTAGTTCTCCAATTTGACTCATGGCCATTCACAATTCCAATATCTAATTATTAATAGTCATATCCAATCTGTACATCTCTATGACTTGGATCTTTAGTCTTGGATAGTAAAACCTTTAATCAATAGAACAAAACTTTGGTTCTAATTGTTAGAATATAGAATAGATAGGATGCTGAGAGGGAGGGGTGGATGAATTAGTATCCTCTAAAACATTCACACATAAACAATTTGGATATTTCCTTCTTTACTTACTGTAACTCGGTAATAACTATTCTTTAATCACATTACTTTATAAATGAAACTAACACAAATTATTTTGTATATGCAATGTAAAATATATAAACTCATGAAATAACACACATAAAACAAGTATTTAGTATCGTACAAATGGTTGGTCAAAGGAAAAATTGCGATGGAGATGACACCTACAAACCCATCACCTTTGTAGCAAGAGATTGTCTTGTTAGGGGTACAATTTTTAGTCACTTTTGATGTCTTACATGGCCAGGGATAAACAATAAGATTTTTTAAGATCTACCTTTTGCAAGGATTTTACAACACTCACCATGTGTGTACTCAATTAAGAGATTTATAAATCAGACTATCAAGTCCACCTTTTTCTAGCATTTAATAAACTACTACATTTATTAGAAAGTAGTAGCAAATGACCTATAGTACAAACCTACTTTTCTTGATTAGATCCCTCTTCTTCTCAATGATTATCACCTTGTTGTGATATATTTGCAATTCCTTTCTACTCCATATTTTACTTCAATCTCTGACCTCTTCTCTAAATTGTTACATCAAATCCTTACTTTGTGGTACTCATCTCCTTAACAAAATATCTTCAACAATATCATCAACAATAATACCATCATAATTATTTTACATGTTCTCAATAGCCTTTTTTATAGTGTTCATTTGTCATTTTGTAGCTTGACCTAATTAGGGTTTTATAACATTCTAGAATCTCACTCAACAAACCAAGTTAAAGATCAAAGTTTAGTCATTATTTCATCTTAACAGGTGGATCAATTAAATCATTTCACAAGGTACACTTAATAGTCTTTTGTAAATCTCTTTACTAAGTGCATACTTCATGGTATGTTTGTAAATCCTTTTGCAAGGTGGACCTAGCAGTCCTTATTGCTCCCAACAATGAAAATCATCAAAAGTGATCATTGTAAGCTTTAATAGGCCAACTTTATGTTGCAGTACTAAATCTTGTGGGTATCATCCCCACCCTAGTTTTACTTTCTATTTAGAAGGTTTCTAGGTCACCATATTGTGTGTCAAAGTGTTATGAATGTTCTAATGCTTTCAGTTTTTCATGCATGTAATTAGTTTAGAATACAGATAAAGGATTAATTGATGAAATAAGATTAAGTTTTATTGGTTACTAATTCACCCCTACCCTCTCATATATTTCCAAAAATTGGTATTGGAGCTTTGTGGTTCTTAGATAAAAGTTTAACAACTTGAGCAAATATCAGAAGCTATGGAGGTATTACAAGGCTATTGATAATGAAAAGTTGGATTTGTAATTAGCTATTGGACAACTCAAGAAAGAAAAGGAGCAACTCTCTCAACCCTTGGAAAGAAGAAAAGGTCTTGTAATCTAGATGAATGATCAACTCTACATTGAAGAAATAATTGAGGACATAAATTCAGAAATCATTTCAAATGAAGCTAATGAAGTAATCAAAGAACTATTGGAAAAGAATAGTTCACTTCAAGAAGAAGTAAAAAAGCTGAGAAGAGAGTAAGAAATCTAGTCAGTAAGATATATGTGAAGTCATTGAAGAGAAAAATAAGATAAAAGAAGAGATAGAAGGAAAAAACAATGAAATTCAACACCTATCCCTTTAGTAGGCAGACTTCATTTATCAGCTCACCAATGCAAATGAAGAAATCATGAATCTAAGATCAAAAAATGAAACATTGCCAAGTGATCTAAACACTAAAAAGAAAACCATTGAGAGAATGATGAAATTTTAAGTAGACATGGATCAAAAAAATGAGAAAATATAATACAGACAAAAAGGAAAAGAAAGAATTGGATATATAGAAGAAGGTAAATCATCCAAGCAAGGAGCTCAAAAGAATCAAAGACCTACCTATAGTCACTATCCTAAGATAGGTCATACATCAAAAAAAATATTGAGCAATGGGAAAGCTAAATTCAATGCAAAATGATATAATTGTAATCAACATGGTCATAGAGCTAATGAATGCAAAGAGAAACCTAATTTTGAACGAAAATGTCACAAATGCAAGAAGCGAGGGCATAGATCTTCTAGGTGCAAAACTAAGATATTGAACCCAATAGAATAGATTGTAAAAGTTATATTTGGTTGGGACTATAAAACTTGGTGTAGATGTCATTAATATGGAGAATTTGGACACATTGGAATGAATTGTGTAAAACTTCACATGAGGACAAGAGACACCACCAAAAGATGTTTTATTTTTACAGAACTTGGGCATCTTGCCAAAAATTGTATCAATGCAAGAAGAATTGAAGATGAAAAGAAAGCCAAGGCTGAAAACATCAGAAAGTAGATGAGACTATAATGGATTCCAAAATATTGTGAGAATGCAAGAACAAGAAATGAAGAAATTGTCACTCAAGGTTTGGGTGACTCAAACATTTCCACTTGATCTCTCACAAGGAGAACTAGAACTAGGATTTTGAAGAAAACATCTCACATCATTTCTAGTCAACAGAATGAAAGATCCATATCAGCATTCAAGATGCAAAGGGTTCACCAATTATTCAAGAAGATGCCATTGATTACTGAGTGAGGTTGGGTTGCAAGACCCTACTGAGCAAGGTCAAGAGTAACTTGTTATTACATGGAAACCAAGTCATGGATGTTCCTCCCCAGCATTCAATTCAAGCCAAGTGGAAGATAGTCTATGATTTGAGAAAATTATTGTACCAAGCATTTATGGAAATTGAAAGGAAAAATTTCATAAAAAAGAAAAAATCAAATTCATTGTCACGCGAATTTTCTAGAGCTATTTATGTAAAGATATTTTAGTTCATCTAAGTGATCTAAGTGAATTAATGTTGAAAATTTCCATATCTTTGAAAACCCTACTGAGAAAATGGCATCCTCTAGCAACAAAACTAAGAAAGGGTCAGAGATGTTAGTTAGAGGCATGGAATGGAAGGCACCACACTTCAAGTTGAGTCTGGCTATCATAGAAACCCTAGAGTAAAGCAGAGTACAATCTCAAATTCCATCAAAGGTATTGTTGATAAATGATATTCATATGCATTTTTGAATTGCTAGTCAAGATATTGGAACCCTAGAAATAGATGCATCCTTGGAGAAGCTATGTGTGAATGGAATACTAAAACCATAACATGAACACCTTGAAGCAAAGGGTTTAACTCATATTCCTCACATGGCATGAGACTTTCAAATTAAATGGATAAGATTTATCCTCAGTTGTGTGCATAATGGTTAATTGTGGTTGCAGCAACCTATTGTGATAACAAAGAAAATGATTCATTAGATCACAGGGCTTCCAATGCTAGCAAAGTCTAAGACAACCAAAACCCTTAGTCGGGTTCAGCTAGAAAAGAAAACCCTAACTGAGTGGGATGGAAAGGGAATGAAGATCAATTATGTTATGGATATAGAATTGAAGTTTGAGATACATGTCATCACACCCAAAATATATAGCTTGAGTAGACTCAATAGTGTATTATGTGAAGCTGTGGATCTCACATACAAAGTGGTCAAGAGTAACATGTCACTTGACCTTTCCGAGTTGATGCTAAATCAATTCAAAAAAAATATGGAGAGTATAAGAACTTAAAAGAAAAATCCTTGTAAGTTTAGTTCACTCTTAACTTGTCTATTTTTCTATGTGCAAAAGTCTTTCCCATCAAAAGGTACTATCATAAGGAGGAAGGATGTACCTATTCTTTGCCAAATTAATGAATATATATCTAAAATGGGAGAAAAATATGTTAGTTTTATGGATAACTACTTTGAAGCATTCAAAGACAAGATGAATAATAGATTTAGGATACCTAAGAAACTTGTTGATGACTAAAAAGATGATATTTGTTTCATGGTTGATAGTGATAAAGTGTATATACAAGCAGTTAGACAAAGAATTGTATGGGTCAAGCCTCTAGGTTATGAGGTTAACATAGATGAAATCAATGACATTATTGAAGCATTGTTTAGTGAGCTCATTGACCAAAAAGCTACATACTTTGGCACCTATGATGAAGCAAAGGAAAGAATAGAATTTAAAATAAAACTCCCTCAAGCAGTCAACAAAGGGAAGAAGAGGATTGCAAAATTGAAAACTAGCTCCACTCTTCTGTTGATTGAAGGTAAAGATGATGACATTGAGGAAGATGAAGTAGAAGATGAAGAGAAGTCAGAGGAAGAAGAGCCAATAAAGAAGAAAGGTAAGGTTATTATAACCAAACCAACAAAACCATCTACTGTAGTATTTACAAGGACGAAATCTAGGAAGAAACAAGGTGGAGATGTAATCTTCAAAAAGCCACCACCCTCATTCCAAGACAAGTTGAAGGAAATTGACTCTAGAGCCAATATGGAAAACTTCAAATCAATAAGGTATGAATTAAGAACTATAGAGGAGTAGAAGAAAATTGAAGACATGGTTATGTCAAACATGAGAAAATGGAAATTTTCTCCGAATCATCTTGTTCAATAGATTCTGAGTGAATTGATGGAGCAAGTTAAGCCAAGATGGGAACAAGCCAATAAAACTGCTAAAGACATCTATGAGTAGACCATGAGGAATCTCATGTGAGCTTAAGTGGTGAAGAAGTTAATTAGTACATCAAGTAGAATGAAGAGAAACTTACCTTAAAGTTTAACACTTGTTTGATATTAATTAATGACATTGAACATGTAGTGAAGAATGCTAACAACACATGGAAGAACATATATAATCATCATAGGAAGAGTGATTTTTTTGTTAGTATTAGTGTCAAGGATGATGATGATGATGGTGATGATAATGATAAGGAAGAAGAAGGAAATAATGATGAAGAGGAAATAAATAATGACAATATAGATGATGAGGAATAGGAACAGGAATAGGAAGCTACCAAGGAAGATCTACCTGAAGTTTAGAACATTAAGGAGACTGACCTAGAGAAGATTGCAACAGTGGTCATAGCCTCACTTCCTCATTCTCTAAGTGAAGCATTGAAAACATCAAGCTTAAAGAAATCTACTACATAAATGATTGTGTCAAACATTACAAGTACAAGCACTCAATCAATTTTTGCACATGTTCAACTTAGTATTTCATTGATAGAAGTGATAGGCACTTCATCTACAAAGAAGAGAGCACTTCCTCCTCCATCAATTTTGGTTACACAAGGTATTCCTTCAATAAGTGCAATATCTACTTTTTCTACTAGTCATACTATTTCTACCATTGTTTCCATTCAAAGAATGCAATTAATAAGTACAAGGACAGTTGAGACCAAGCCTCAACTAAGTACAAAATTTTTGAGTAAAGGCAAAGAGAATGAAGAAAAAATTGATCTTGATGAGGAGATAGTTAATCCTAATCAAATGCACATCATTGGGGAACTTCTTTAGAAGAAAGCTAAGCAAAAAAAGCTTAGAGAAGAAAGGAATAAAGAATTTCAAGTTCTTGAAGATGCAAAGAATTTTCTAGCAGAGACACTTGGCACAAAGGTTGGCACTTCCCAACCATTTTTTATTTACTTAGTAGATGTAGTCTAGAAATTTAAAAAATATTTGAATGGATAGGCGAAATTGTTACATAAAGTAGAGAAGAAATTTAAGAATAAAGTTTTGGAGCTAATTGTAGAAAAGATTGCAATTTATCAAGTAGACTTGGCCACTATTCTAGGCTCATTGGAGACCTCTTGCAACAATATAACCTCTTTATTTAGTAAACTCTGTAATATTTCAGATTTTACCAAAGAAATTAAAAATAAACTTTCTAAAATTGATGAAGACCTAAAGGCAAGTGCACATTAGTTGCAACTTGACTCGAGTTATAGCTCTGTCCACTACACAAAGATCAAATTCTTAAGTGATATGCAGGAAAAATTACTAAGAGAAGAAGTCAAGATAAGAGCTACACTAGTACACATACAGGGCATGATTCTCTCAAAGATGGATGCATTGCAAAAATAGATTGCACATGCTAAAATGCTCATCCATGATAAAAAATTCTCTATTATAGACCACATGATACAGCTTTCAACAAAAGTTCAAGTTGCATTGCACACATGCGAGGTCTTGCAAGAACATTGGGACAAGACAATGGCATTGATTCTAAAGGTACACTCAAATTTCTTGTCACATTTTGGCATTACTGTATAGTATATAACATACATCTTTTGCATTAATGTCAAAAAGGGGGAGAGATATAATATAAGATGTAGTATACATAAAGGGGGAGAAAATGTATATATCATATGTGAAAATGAGAAGATATGTAAAGATGTAAAGTATATTGTATATATATGTATGGGGGATAATTATCATATTATATAGATACTTAGAGAAACATCTCTTACAAAAGAATTTTTGAAAGATCTCAAAGATACAGTACTCTACTGAGTTGAACAGACGCAATGGAAAATAAAAGGTGTTCTTGAACTTTTTAAGAATTTAGTTTTGACTGATAAGTGTTTTGTTTTTGTCACAAATTCCAAAGGGGGAGATTGTTGAAATTACATTCATATTTTTTATTAGTGACATACACTTATTTAGATAGATAGTATCTACCAAGCTTATTGTATAGTTAATAGAGTTAACCAAGCATTTTAGGCTTTACCAAGTTCTACAGTTGCTATTGAGTTCAAGGAATAGTATTCAATTTGTGCTAAGTAGTTTCTACCATGATGGTGATCAATAGTGTAAACCTAGTTTCATAATGTTTACCAAGTTTCTCAATGAAAATTGATTTATGCAATGCTTATCGAGTTCACAGTTACAATGATGTGAATCTACTATTGACCAAGACACTCAGTTTCAATCGAGTGATTTAGTTTATAATGAGCTTGTAGTGATAGCAATGACTAAGCTATTTAGTGTGAATTAAGTGATTCAATTTATATGTCAAGTTTCACAGTATTCACCAAGTCACCAGTGCAGACTGAGTTTAGACTACTTGAAAGTGATCAGTATGCACTGAGCTTCTACATCTACTAAATGCATGACAATGTTGAGCATTAATAGTGGATGTTGAGTATCAAAACCTCACTGAGCTATTCCTTAGAACCTGAGTTCCTATAGTTGAGTAAACTTTGTGTATTTTGTGTAAACTTGTATTATAGCTAACTTTGTTGATTTGTAAATTGGATTGGTATATATGTAATGTATTGTATTACATCTAAAACATAGTATATATGGAATGTAACTAGCAGAGAAGAACAAAATAGAAAAATATGAAGGGTATTGTAGTATAAGGAGTAGCAAAGATTTATCCATCACAGTAAGGTGATCATTACACTCAAAGGAATCTCATTCAGCAAACCAAATTGTCAATTAGGGATCAGTCACTATTTTATCCTAATAGGTGGACCAGTTAAATCCTTTCATAAGGTATACTTAATAGTCTTTTGTAAATCTCTTTATCGAGTGTATACTTCATTGTATGTTTGTAAATCCTTTTGCAAGGTGGACCTAGCAGTCCTTAATTCTTCTAATAGGGCAAATCATCAAAAGTGATCATTGTAAGTCTTAACCAACCAAGTTTATACTATTGTACTAAAGCTTGTGGGTATTCTCCCCACCCTAGTTTTACTTTCTATTTGGAAGGTTTCTTGGTCACCATATTTTTGTCAAAGTGTTATGAATGTTCTAATGCTTTCAATTTTTCATGGATGCAATTAGTTCAAAATATGCATAAATGATTAATTGGTGAAATAAGATTAAGTTTTAGTGGTTACTAATTCATCTGTCCCATCTTAGTAACTTAGCCTATCATATATATTTCTAATAGTAAGATAAATCTTGCATCACCCAAAAATATTTTTATTTTCAGTATTTTCTATTTTAATAAGGACAGGTGGACAAGGGGTTACTATTTCTAAGAACTTGCTATTTTTAGTAATTTTTTCATAGGAGCTTGGAATGTTTTGATTTCTACATGAAGGTTCATTTTAGAAATATAAGTCTACCATGAAATCTCATTGCTCCAACTTAAGTATCAGAGAAGTTATCACATATTTTTGATGGAAAATTTTAGAGAAAATCATCAAGCTCACCATTGGAGGCCTTAGAGTGCCTGAATGAGGTCCAAAAACATGATGGAAGGGTGCTTGTGCAATTCTTAGCTTGTAGATTAGGAGCTGGAATTTCCAAAAAGTAGTTATAATAGCCAATTAGAGCAACATTTTGAGAGTTATGGCCTTCCAACATTAGGTGACCCAAAATTTCTAAAATAAATGTCAAAGATATATTTGGTCAACTCTATATGTATTGTTAGTGTCTATCATCCCTAGGTATTAAGATTAAATGTCTATAACCTTCCTGGGTGGCATAAAATTACCTATTTCAGAAAGGCTGAAACATTTTCTAGGACAAATCTAGGTGGTAGTTCACAACTTAGTCTTGTATATTACTATAATGAAGGTGTCCGTGTTGGTTAGCATATTGTACTTGTGAGTTTTGCAATTTCATATTTGCAAAGATAATAAGAAGTCCATTTTTTTTTTCACATTTGCTATTTTTTTCACTATGTGTTTATGGTATTAAGGGAGAGCATCCTTCATCAAGTGATATACTTGAGATAGAGTTCTTAAGTGTGTGGAAAAATCACTAACTGTGGCGCAATTCACACTAGGACTATGGTTTTGGCTAAGCATGTAGACAAATCAACAATTATGAGGTGGTTTACATTAGGGTTTTAGTGAAAGCACAAAAAAATCCTACATGAAGAGAGTGTAGTAGAAGAGTTGTAGGTATCACAATTAAGGATTTTGGAGCCCTCCAAAGACAAATGCAAGCATTGGAAAAACAAATACATAGTGGAATAAATATTCCCATAATGGAGGAAAGTGAGGATGAGGAAGAAGAAGAAGAAGAAAATGTCAAAAGCAGAAGTAGTTCTAAACCCAGAAGAAGAGAGGTTTTTTAAGGCCATCTCCAAGATTGGAAAAAGACCTAAGTTTAAGGTTGCCACATTTTTGGGAAATCTTAACATAGAGGAGTTGATCAATTGGATCAATGAAATAGAGGAGTACTTTGAGTATGAAGATATTGAGGATCCTGATAGGGTCAAGTTTGTGAAGCTGAAACTGAAGGGCCATGCCAAGATCTAGTGGCAAGAGGTTCCATTGGAGTGGACTAGAAAGGGAAATAAAAAATTCACTAGATGGGATTAGATGATAGCTAAACTAAATTGATAATTCATTTCTATAGATTATGAGCTTAATCTATTGAAGAAAATGCAAGAGTTGAAGCAAGTGGGAAAATTTGTTCAAGAGTATACCAAAGACTTCTACCAAGTTCTCATTAGAACCAACCATGTGGATGCTAATAAGGAGAAAGTGGCCTATTATCTTAATCGGTCAAGGTCAAGTATTTAGGATGAGCTAAGTCTGGTTAGAATGAATAGTATTGTGAGGCATAACAATTCTCTGTAAGAGCTGAGGAGAAATTGAGCAAAATGTTTAATAAAAAGAATAGTGGAAGAAGTCACAGTGGAATGTGTGGCTGACAATCTTATGGAGGTTATAATGATGATTAGAAGAAAATGGATGTGGTTGGAAGTAGTAGTAAAAAATAGAGGGGAAATAATTCTAATGGTTTCTATGATCAGAATAGTAAAGATCAAAGAGGAAGAGGTAGAGGACAAGGATCCAGAAGAGAAGGATTCTATGGGAAATATTTTCACTATGGAGAAGAAGGGCATAAAGAATTTGAGTTTTTCCAATGCCAAGGAAGGACAAATCAAAGAGTAGAAGTCCAGGCCAAAGTTGTACATATTGATGAAGATGCTAGATCATCACATTCTGAAAATGCTAAAAGAGGAGAGGTCCTAGTTAATAGAAGAGTCTCGATGAGTGGTGAGAATGAACCTAATCAAAGAAGGAGTTTGTTTCACACTACGTGAAAATGTGAAGATGAGTGTTGTGATGTAATCACTGATGGTGGAAGTACCAAAAATTTGGTGTTAGAAATAATGATCACAAAGCTGAAGGTGAAAAGGAAGAAACACCCACATCCATACTATATATCCTAGGTGCAAGATGACCATAAGGTCATGGTCAATGAGTAGTGCTTAGTGAAGTTCAAGATTGGAAGCTACTAGGATGAGGTACTATGTGATATCATACCTATGGACATATGTCATGTGTTTCTAGTTAGGTCAAGGAAGTTTTATAGGCATGTTGTACAAGATGGGCAAGCAAATACCTACACTTTGACCAAGGATGGCCTAAAGCATAAGTTGAAGCCATTGAAGAAGAAAGAAGAAAAGGTATGTAGTGTTGGTAGAATATGTTTTGTTGATGGAAAAGAGTTTCGCAAAGGTATGAAGCACAAGTAGATGTGTTTTTCTATGATTCCAAAGAATAGTAAAGAAAAAGTAGAAGAGGTACCTGCAAAAGTTATAGATATGTTGGGAGAGTTTTTTGATATTGTATTAGATAATTTACCTAATGGATTTCCCCTAGTGAGGAAGCTCCGTCGCAAGATGGATTTGGTTATAGGAGCTAGTTTTCCAAAAAAGGCAGTGCATAGAATGACTCCAACAGAAAGTGAAGAATTTAACTAACAAGTTCATGAGTTGTTGTAGAAAGGGTTGATTTGAGAGAGTCCAAGTCCATGTGTTGTACCAGTTGTATTAGCACCAAAGAAGAATGGAGAATGGAGCATGTGCACAGATTCTCATACTATCAACAAGATCACAATCAACTAAAAATTTCCATTTCCAAGGATGGATGATATTATGGACAGTATGAGTGGAGCTAAGTATTTTACAAGGATAGATTTGAAGAGTGGATACTATCATATTTGCATTAGAGATTGAGATGAATAGAAGATTACTTTGAAGACAAGGGAAGGACTATATGAGTGGTTAGTCATGCCTTTTGGACTAACCAATGCACCAAGCACTTTAATGAGGCTCATGAATGAGATACTGAAGGATTTTCTAGGTAAGTTTATCATTTTTTACCCAAATGATATTTTAATCTTTAGTAAGACATTGGAGGAGCATTTGATTCATATTCAAAAGGTGTTTGATAGATTCAGGGAAGAAAAGTTGCTAATAAACCTAAAGAACTACAATTTTGTAAAGGAGTTGGTGTACCTAGGATTTGTATCCTTAGTAGAAGGTCTAAAAATGGATCCATTGAAAGTAAAGGCTATCCTTGAATGGCCTACTCCAAGGAATGTGACAGAGGTAAGATCTTTTCATGGATAGACTAGGTTTTACAGAAAGTGCATAGAGGTTTTAAGAGTATTTGTGGACCCTTGACTAAAACAATGAGAGGGGATACAAAAGAATTTAAGTTGTATGTAGGAGCAGATAAGAGTTTCAATTTGTTGAAACAAAAAGTTACTGAGCAACCTATTTTAGCACTTGTAGATTTTACCAAGTTGTTTCAAGTAGACAGTGATTCTAGTGGTACTACAATAGGAGTTGTTTTGAGCCAAGAA
The DNA here is from genome assembly GCA_028749045.1 of Cupressus sempervirens. Taxonomy (NCBI): domain Eukaryota; kingdom Viridiplantae; phylum Streptophyta; class Pinopsida; order Cupressales; family Cupressaceae; genus Cupressus; species Cupressus sempervirens. Next base: position 876,522,782 of record CM053792.1, read on the forward strand.
GGTAGACATGTTTCTTATTTTAGTCATAAATTGAATGATGCAAAAGGAAATTATTTTTTTAACGTTCAAGAATTTAATACTATAGTTTAAGCATTGAAGAAGTGGAGACACTATCTTCTTCCTAAGGAACTTTTTATGGATACTCATCATCAACCTTTTCAATATTTGACTAGTCAAGGAAAATCAAACCAAAGTCATTTGAAGTGGGTTGTTTTTTTGTAGAGTTATACATTTATTTTGAAAAAGAGGAGTGGGAAGTCTACCACAGTTGTAGATTCTCTTTTTAGAAGAAAAGTTTTTTTGGCATAAATGTAGATAGAGGTGGTTGGGTTCAAGGAACTTAGTAATTTGTACCTAGATGATCCTAATTTTGGTGAAGCATGGAAGGCTTTCAAAGAACTTGTTACACTTGACAAGAAAAAGTGGTTAGTTTTCATGATCTAGGATAGTATGTTGTTCAAAGGAAGCTAGTTGTGCATTCCTAGACATTCAATGAGAGAGAATCTCATCAAGGAGAACCATAGTGGAGGATTGCCTTGACATTTTGGTAGAGATAAAACCATAGCTTTGGTTGTTGAGAATTATTACTAGCCATAGTTGTTGAAAGATGTGAAGAAGTTTTTATAGAGTTAGAGTATGTTAGATGGTGAAAGGAGTGAAGCAAAATATAGGATTGTATCAGCCATTACCTGTACTAAAGAAGCCATGGGAGGATGTCAACATGGAATTTATTCTTCGATGATCGAGGGCATAATGTGGGCATGCTTTTTTTTTTTTTGTGGTGATTGACAAGTTTTCATAGATGGCACATTTTATTCCTTGCAAGAAGACTAGTTATGTTGTTCATGTGGTAGAGTTGCTTTTTCGAGAAGTGGTGAGACTATATGGTCTACTAAAGAGTATAGTTTTAGATCAATATAGAATTTTTTTTGGGTATTATTGGCATACATTGTGGAAGAAGTTGAAGACAAATTTGAAGTTCAATTCATCACATTGTCCATAGATTGATGGAAAAATAGAAGTGTTGAATAGGAGTTTGGGAAATTTATTGACATGTTTGATTGGAGACAAGGCAAAAGGATGGGATATGATTTTACAATAGGTATAATTTGCATACAATAATTTTGTCAATAGGAGTACTAGTAAATCACCATTGCAGATTGTATATGGGACTAGTCCTAGAAATGCTTCTAAATTAAGATAGTTGGATAAAGGAGAGATAAGTAATCTTAAAGAAAAAGAATTTTCTGAACATTTGAAGAATATCCATGAGAAGGTGATGAAGAATATCATAAATATGAATACACAATACAAGGCAAAGGAAAATGTGAAAAGGAGGTATAAGGTATTTCATATTGGAAGTGAAGTCAAGGTTCTTTTGAGAAATGAGCATTTTCTAATGGGTACATATAATAAGATGAAGATGAAAAAGTTTGGACTATGCAAGAAAGTGAAAAGGCATGAATCTACAAATTCTTACGAAGTTGAGTTGCATGTTGAATTGAATATTTCCCCAATATTTAATATTTTAGATTTGATAGAGTATTATGAAAGAAGTGATGGAGATGAAGTTACAAAAGCTCAGTGGATTATTCTAGCAGCTAGTTCGACTACATAGGATATTGAGGAGATATTGGATAGTTGTATTAGCAAAAGTACAAGGAACAAAACTTATGAGAAATACTTGGTCAAATGGAAAGGGAGTCGAGTAGAGAATTCATCAAGGCTAGTAGTTAAGGATGTTAACTATCTTGGTTTTCCTCTGAATACCTAAGATGTGACAAAGTCACTTTTGAAATTACCCCTAGTGTCTAATGTAGGAGCATCCTAGGTGTAAGAGAAATTTTACATCACCCAAAAAATATTTTTGTTTTCAGCCTATTCTATTTTAATAAGGAGTAGTAGATAGGGGGTTATTATTTCTGGGAACTTGCTATTTTTATTAAGTTTTTCATATGAGCTTGAAATGTTCTAATTTTCTACATGAAGGTTCGTTTTAGAATTAAAACTCTACCATAAAAATATTATTGATCTAGTGTAAGTATCAGAGAAATTATTGCACATTTTTTATGGAAAAGTTTGGAGAAAAATCTTCACACTCATTTTTGGAGGCCTTAGAGTCCCTGGATGACGTCTAAAAACTTGATAGAAGGACACTTGCACCATTGTAAGTCTTTAGATCAAGAGCTAGCATCTCTAAAAAGTGGTTATAATAGCCAATTGAAGCAACAGATTGAGAGTTAAGGCCTTCCAAAGATGGGCTACTGGAAATTTCTAAAATAAATGTCAAAGATGTATTTGGCCAACACTATATGTATTGTTAGGGTCTATTAGCCCTAGGTATTAAGATTGAATGTCTAGAACCTTCCCAAGTGGCATAAAATTACCTATTTAAGAAAGGCTTGAACATTGTCTAGGACAACTCTAGGTTGTAGTTCACAACTTAGTCCTATAGATTACTTTAATGAAAGTACAGATGTGGGTTAGCATATTGTAGTTGTGAATTTTGAAATTCCTCATTTGCAGCGATAGTAAGAAGTCTATATTTTGTTCTCACATTTGTTGTTGTTTCTTTGTTTTTATTATGTGTTTATGGTATTAAGGGGGAGCACCCTTCATCAATAGGAGTAACACTATTTTATGTTAGCATCTTAACAAGGAGAAACCTTGGGTTATCATTCTATAATCATATATCGTATGGTTTTGTATCCATTGATCTCTAATTCATTTATCCTCAAGTAGTGTGATCTTAACTAACACCTTGAGTAATGCATAAAATTTTGATCTTGAGATGATTGTTCTTGTGTACAATTATTCGTGGATCTTTCTAGCAATTCTTGTTTCATGTGTGGACCTATATCTTGGCTCATCCATTCTTATATTCTTAGGTGTTTGATCACTCATCCTATCTTTGAGGGTCATGCCTATTTGTGTAACATGCTTTGTAATTGATTAAAATTTTGATTTCTTTTGTGCTTTAACATATGTATCATGATGGATATATATGTAATATTAACAATGTATCAAGAAGGTAGGACATAATACGGAGATCTAGAGGTTAAGATCTTGTGCATTTGTGATCACATATTTGATTAGCTCTATAATTGAAGATTGTAATTGGGTAGGCATGTTGTCCAATACAGTTGAACATAAATTGACATTAGATCTATATATAAACTATTAAGGGGGAGTTCTTATTCTTCAACATCCTTCCCATAGTGCTCCTCATTGGTGGCCTAGTCTTCATCTTATTTCTTTATCACTTTTTTCAAGTTTCTTCTACTTGTGTCTACACCAAACAAGGTTCGTTCAATGATCCCATTGAACACCTTGCAGAGAGAGTAAATAGAATTTCAAAATTCACTCTTGAGATTCTTAGTCAACATAATAGAACCCTCAAGAGAAATAATTTTTGTTTTTACATCATCAACCTAGACCTAGAGGAATGTTTGAGAACATCTAACATCATGAATAGGGTAAGGTGGAACACTTTGCAAGAGTTCATTTCTAGAATGGGGAGGATGATTTCACACCATATTAAGAATGCCATCATGCTCATCCAAATTAAACATCACCTCAATAAATTTTTCTTTTGACTCTTTCTCTAGTTCTAGAGCCTTAACCACATGATCTTCATCGTAAGTGTTTTATATAGTTTCTTCTTCTTAGGGTTCATACTTGAACATTTCTAACAGATTTTTTTCCTCTATATTTTTACCTTTTGTATCTTTATTATAAATACTCTCAAATCTTTTTCCCCCATAACTCAATTTACTCTTTGATTCTTCCATACATCCCATACCATCCTATTTATGCTTCTTGTTATTAATATCAATAGAAGTGCTAGTTTTCTTACCCTTTTATTACTACTCGTGGCTTTAGAAGTGGTGGGCTTGACGGTGAAACTTTTCCTTTTTTGAGGTGTTGTTTGAAGTAGAGAATCCTCAAGGGAGCCCTCTTCTTCAAGGTCATCCAATTTTTCTTCACCTTCTTCAGGATATTGGGGTTTTACCTTTTACTAGAGTGATTGGCCTTTTACTGAAAGGCGACACTATTTATGGGAGGGAAATATTCTATAAGAGCTCAATTTCAACAATCCTCTTAGTAGCTTTCATAAAGAACATTTATTCATGTTGAGGGTAGAAAAGAATATGACTTCTAAACAAAGGATTCTTAAATTTATGTTGATAACAAACATAGAAAAATCCCTCATGGAGAAGAGGGGATGCCCAATTTTCAAACCTAGAGCTCAAAGGTGAAAAGATAGAGTAGGGCATATTAATCCTATTGCCATTTCTCAAATGGTATAATATGGGAAATGGCAGCCATGGAAGGCAGTATACCTTCCTTTGAGAGTGAAACACTTTGTCAGAAGGGAATATGGAGAAACTAAGGATAAATCACCATACGCATTATCATGTGTCATAAAAAAATGCTTCACTCAGTTCTTATAGAACTTCTTCATGTAAAATTTGTAGTCCCCTATGCTTTGTTGTTTTACTTTTCCACCCTTAGACTTGAGACTATTACATTTGAAAATGAGCTCAAGAATCTCTTGAAATTTAATGCTCCTAATGGTAACTTTACCTTAGTGCTAGGAATTTGAAAATTTAGAGATAACATGCTATCATGCACCTTCATGTCTTATAAATATGGCATCAGGTCATCTCTAGTGAAGATATCTTAGAGCTCACTATTGTGGAATAATTTCTAATAATCCATAGGTTTGAACATCTTCAATTTTCCCCACATACATTTTATTTTACATAGAATCAAGTGCTTATTGACACACACATGAGACCCACTACTACTAGGAATTGTAAAAAAAAAAAACAAAAAAAAACCCTAATTCTTGGCCAATGCAATTTTGAAAATAGATTATTGAAATCTTGTCCCACAATAATGACACGTTATCTTTTAATCTAAAGAGCTACTTGACAAAGATTTTTTAGACTATATATATTATGTTTAATTTTATGAAGTCCTTCAATCAAGAGCTCAATTAAATTTCCCTTCACATAATCAATAATATGGTGATGATTGTTATGATCCCCCATAGTTTATTTCCCAATGTGCCAGATAGGCATCCAGCTAACTTTAGCATCCAAATAGGAGTACTAAGTGTAAATGAGGTACAAAATATTTTAAATATTAAATCAAAGCATGGGGAAATTCAAAATGTAGTTAGCATTATCAAATGGTTTATGAGGGTTCATACATAAAGCCTTAATATTACCTCTCATTAGTATAGTTGAAATATTATTACAAGGGTGATAATAAAATTTGTGAATTTTCAATTTTGTTCAACCTATCATTTAAATGAATATGATCAAAGCAATTACCTCTCAAGATTCATCCTAGATTATAAAGTCCCCACCAACTAAAAAGACAATTATCAATTGTTGTAATTATTTAATCAACTAAGTTAAAGCTATTCAAATTTTCATAAGATTTTCTTTCTCAATGGTGTTGCCTCTTATGTGTAGGGTGATTTTGTCAATGAAAATCTCTCAAGAAAATTTATCAAGTTATAAATTTTTTTTTCATGAATAGTCTCAAACTTTTCTTTTTGACTTCTTCCACAAAGAAGCCTTTTTGTGAAATGTAATATTTTTTTGGTTTGAATTATGTGGCCAATATATTGATCGATTTAATTTGGAATGTACCTTACAGATGCCAACTATGTCTCTTCATCTTATTTGTGTTCTTGAGAATTTTAGTCTATATTCTTGTGGGCATCAATGCCATAATCTAACTTCATGGCACTCACAAAACATCATAAATTTGTGTATTAGTAATTTGTTTTGTGTATTCAAAAATGTTGTAATCCATATTCTCTGATATGTTCTTCATTTTCAATCTAGACATTTGTTTGAGTATGTTGCGAATTGTTGTTGTTTTTTCTTAACTCGCCTTATGAAGAGTTATCATGAAAGAGTTACAATGACCATTGTAACTTTTCCATTGCCAAGATGTAAAATTCATTATATTTTGTATACATAAAACTTATAGGTGTCACTAGGAGGTTTTTGTAATCTCAAATTTCCTATATCATTTATGTTGTTGAGATTGTATTTTGAGGTTGGACTTGATGATAGTACAACATAAGTAAATCTATAGTTGAAGAAAAGTCAGTAGAGTTTAGGATCATAGTTATTGAGATTGTATTATGAGGTCAGACTCGATGATTGTATAGTATTAATAAAACTATAGTTTAAGAAAAGTCAATAGAGTTTGTGAAGAAATATAAATCAAAATCTTAAAATTTTTCTTAGCACGTGAAGGTACTGAGTGCCACTTTTGCTCAACACATGAAGGTGTCATGTACTAGTCTTGCTTGGCAGGAGTGGATGTCGAGTGGTAGGAGGGTCCCGAGTGAACTCAACATAAGAGGTAGCCAAGTGAACTCAGCACACAAAGGGGAACTCAACACAAGAGTTTCCAAGTGAGCTCGGTAGTGGGGATGTTGAGTGAGCTCAATCATCACTGCACGGGGAAGCTCAGCAATAGAAGATGCCAAGTGGAACTCAGCAACAACAATAAGGAGAGAACTTTGTAACAGACTAGACTGAGTAGACAGTATAATAGGCTTCTGTTAACACATAGTAGCCCAAAGGATGAAGCTTCCAAACATGAACTTATCAAATGCACAAAGCATGAAATAGTGAATAGAAGACGAGGAAAAAAAGATATGTATGCCTGCTTTCTTGCTTGCTTATATTCTATTCAACTTAAACTATTACAAAATCTAGGAGCATTCGGCTTCAACCAGAAAACTTAAAAAACTTCAAACTACAGATCAACTCAATACTTTAAACTTGCAGCTCTAATGGCTACATACAATAACGCTTAGAGCAATCACTGATTCATAGGAAAAAAAACAACAATAACAACTTACAGAATGACAAAGTATCCAACATGTGAAACCCTTCTACCTTCTGAACCCTTTTCTTCTAATCTACTAATTTATTTGCTTCTTTGCAACTAAATAGATCCTTCTCTCTACTCTACAACTAGTCCCTCTACATCAACCTTCTATCTCTAGTTGAATGGATATGATCATTCCTTTTTGTCTTACTAGAAAAGATGTTTTCCCTCTCATTTTCAAACTCACCTACCCGCATTAAGTTTCCTAACCATTCTGCAGGCCATTAGGAGGTAGGTGAGCATTTGGCTCTAGGGGCAACCAACTGCAACATTAAGTATTCCAACACTCCCCCTTTTGTCTCAAGCCAAAAAAAACAAGGATCATTGTTGATCCACAAAAACTACACCAAGACTCTCTCTTAGGTGTACAAAACTTCCAATGCCTAATGGCTTTGTGAAAATGTCTGCTAGCTGCTGCTCAGACTTACAAAATTCCATCTTGATATCCCAATTCTCCACTGACTCTCTGATGAACTAATATCTAATCTCTATATGCTTGCTTCTACCATGGAAGATTGGATTCTTGGACAATGCAATTGAGGAGATGTTGTTACAATAAATTGTAGTTTCATCCTCTTTCCTTTCATTCAAATCTATCAAGACCCTTCTTAACTAAATAGCTTGACATGCTACTACATTTGTAGCTATGTATTCAGCCTCTACTATAGATTGAGCAACAATAGGTTGATTCTTCGATGTCCATGAAATTGTATCCAATCCCATATGAAACATATATCCAGAAGTGCTCTTCCTATCATCTAGACTTCCAGCCCAATTTCTATCCGTGTAACCAACCAACTTGAAATAATTTTTTACAATATAAAAAATACTAAATTCCCTTGTACCATTCACATACCTTAGGATCCTCTTTCCTACTTTCCAATGGGAATCCTTTGGTGTTTCAATAAATTTGGAAATTAAATTTACTGAATGCATTACATCTGGCCGAGTTGTAGTCAAATACATCATGCTTCCATCCATACTTTTGTATAGTGTTGGATTCACACTCTTGCTACAATCTACCTTGCTCAACTTCTGACCTACTTTTGTTGGTGTTGGGGTTGCCTTACTATTTTTCAGTTTGAATCTCTCCAAGATTTTCCTTGCATATTTTTCTTGATAGATGAAGATGCTAGCATGCATCTTTTTTACTTCTATGCCTATAAAGTACTTCAAGAGACCTAGATCTATCATTTCAAATTCATTCTTCATGACCTCTTTGAACTCACCAATTAGGAAATTGTCATTTCTAGCGAAGATTAAATCATCAACATATAAGACAACAATCAAAACATTACCATTCATTGCCTTGATGTACAATGTGGGTTAACCATCACTTTTTCTAAAGCCATTTCTCATCAAATATGATTCTATCCTACCATACCATGTTCGTGGAGCTTTCTTGATCCCATAAAGAGATCTCTTCAATCTATAAAATTTGTTCTCTTCACCTGTAACTTCATAGCCAGGTGGCTGCTCCACATATACTTCTTCCTTCAATAGATCATTTAGGAAGGTACATTTCACATCCATCTGATATACCTTCCATTTGTCCTGGGCTGCAATTGCTATGATACCATGCATGGTTTCCATTTTTGTAACTAGGGAATATGTCTCATCATAATCTTTGCCATACTGCTACTTGTACCCCTTGACCACTAAACGTGTCTTATGCCTATCTATTTTTCCTTTAGCATTGTACTTGGTCTTATAAACCCATTTCACTCCAATTACATGTTTCTTGGGAGGCAATGTAGTTAACTCCCATGTCTCATTCCTTTCAATAGCATCTATTTCCTTATCCATGGCATTACACCATTTCTCATCATTCATAGCTTCCTCAAAATATATTAGATCACTATGAGAAAATAACGCAAAAATTACACTCATCATAATCTTCATCATACCTTTCATCTTGGTATATCTCCCTTAGACTCTTGGTCTTTCTTGGAAATAAGGAGGTGAGAGTGGGATTTGAATTCTTAGTATTGCTGCCACCATTATTCTATACACTAGCCCAAGGCTATCTTTATGTGCTTGGAGCTAATGCCTGACATGTTAGGGACTGCTTGCTTTTTTGCCTCTATATGCAAACTATGTTTGCTACTCCATCTTCTTGCTGATCACTAATGTCATCTTCTTCCTCTTCAATGGTAGGCATTTTACTTGAAGTGCTTTAGGATTCATCTATTGAGACATCCCATGATTGATTTTCAAGAAACTCCACATCTCTTGAAATGATGATCTTCTTGTCCATTGGATCATATAGTCTATAGGCCTTTGATTCTGAGCTATACCCTATGAAGATGCAGTTCACACCTTTGTCATCCAGCTTTTGCCTTTCTTCCTTAGGCACATGTGAATATGCTACACATCCAAACACTATTAAGTGCTCAATTGTCCATCTGCCCTTGACCAAGCTTCAAGAGGTATCTTATCATGAACAGACTTTGTACAACACCTGTTGATCAAGTATATTTCTATTGCTATAGCTTCTCCCCAATATTCAATTGGGAGTCCCTTTTCTTTCATCATGCTCCTTGCCATTTCAACAATGGTCCTATTTTTTCTCTCAGCCACTCCATTTTGCTACGAAGTATAGTTGGTTGTCAGCTCTTTTCTTATGTCATTTTTCTTTCAAAAATTTACAAACATATTGGAGGTATACTCCCCTCCTCTATCTGATCTAAAGACCTTAATTTAATGTCCACATTCTTTTTCAGCCTAGGTCTTTAAATTCTACAAATTTTTCAAGAGCTTCAAATTTATTCTTCAAGAAATACACACATGTCCTACGGCTGAAATCATCTATGAATGTCATGAAATAAGTACTCCCCCCAATAGAAGTAGTTTGCATAGGGCCTACCAAATCAAAATACACCAATTCTAATGGTGCTCTAGCCCTTCTAGAATTTTTATAATTAAAGGGAAGCCTATGTTGTTTACCCAATATACAAGCCTCACACTTGTCATATGAATTTACAATGTTTGGCAAGTCATTTACCATTATTTTCTTAGACAACAAATTTAAACCAGGAAAGCCAAGATGTCCATACCTGAGATGAGATGCCAAAGCTTGGAGGGGTCTTCAATCTTGCTCCTAAGAGATAATTGTTGATGCACTATTGTACATGCATACTTGGGAGGTGCAACATTGACTTGAGAAGAGAAATATGTCTCTATTCTCAACGGGCACATCTAGTTCTTTGTCATTTGGACTGCTGCAAGTAATCTATTACTCCCATCCTTCTCATGAATGACACACTTGTCATTTTCCATCAGCACCTTGTATCCATTTTGAATGAGTTGTCCAAAACTCATCAAGTTGTTCTTCATATCAGGGGCAAAATACTCATTGTGTATCTCTTTCTTCTCACCTTTCTTGGTGCAGACCATAATAGATCTTTTGCCCACTATGGGAATAGTTCCATTATTTTCCATTTTAATCTTAGACTTAAATGTCTTATCAATAAAAGAGAATAAACTTTCATTACCACTTATGTGGTTAGCTACATCTATTGTCCAAGTACCATACCTCAAGGCTTCCTTCTTCACTAATGTTACACATGATGAAGGTAGTGGGATTGTCTACATTTCCCATGTGAACATCAGCCACATTAGCATTTTTCTTTGAGTGATCACCCTATTTCTTCTAGCATTCACTTGCATAAAGCCCATATTTTTGATAGTAGTAGCATTCAACATTACTGTTATTGGAGCTATAATTCTTCTTACCTCCTCTAGAGCTATTTTGAGAGGTGCTTGCTCCTTCTTGGTTGTTTGCTCTTCCTAATCTTTTGACACTAGCATTCCTTTAACCATTCCTTCTGCAACCTCTATTTCTTGAGCCTCTACCAGAGCCATTTCTACCTCTCCCCCTACCTCTTGAATTCTCTTGAGCCTTGAAAGACTACGTGATTTGAAGAAGCCTTACTTGTCCAAGAAATATTCTCAAAAAATTCTCTAATAAAATGATACACAATTTTAATGTGCTTGCTTCTTCCATGAAACACAAGACTTTTCATCAATGCTATTGAGGAAATGTTGTAGCAAAATATTGTTATTTCATCCCCTTATTCTTCCCTCAAATATGTCAAGATCCTTCTTAGCAAAATAGCTTGACATGTTGTTGGATTTCCTACTAGATATATTCAACCACTATTGTAGATTGAGAAATTTTTGTTGCTTCTTAGAAGCCCATGAAATTACACCTGAACCCATATGAAAAAACATATCTAGAAGTGCTCTTTATATCATCCAAACTTCCTACCCAATCACTATCTATGTAATGAACCAAACTTAAATAATTTTTAATAGGATACAAAATTTCATATCCTTTAGTACCATTCACATATCTTAGGATTATTTTTCTTGATTGTCAATTTAATTCTTTTCGAGTTTTCTTAAATCTAGAAATTAGACTCACTGTATCCTTTAAATCAAGTTGATTTTTTGTCAAATACATCAAACTTCCAACCAAACTATTGTATAATGTTTGATGTACATTGATATAAAGAGTGGACTTTCCATCTCTTTTCCTAACTCCATTTCTCATCAAATATGAGTCAATCATGTTGAACCATGCTCACAAAGCTTTCTTCAACCAATAAAGATATATTTTCAAGGTATAAAAAAATTGTTCTTAACCTAGAACTTCATAACCACATGGTTTCTCCACATATACCTCTTCCTTAAGCACTCCATTAAGGAAAGAAGACTTCACACCCATTTGAAATACCTTCCATTTATGTTTGACTGTAATTGCTATGACAACACAAATAATTTCTATTCTTGTAGTAGGGACATACATCTCATCATAGTCTCTACCAAACTATTTTTTGTACCCCTTAACCATGAAATATGCACCGTATTCTTATCTACCTTTTTTAAAGCTTTTCACTTATTATGTAATATTTTATTTAACCCCAATAACTTTCTTTTTGCAAGGAAAATCAATTATCAACCAAGTTTAATTTTGTTCTATTACATTTATTTCCTCATTTATGATGTTACACCATTTCTCTTCTTTTCAAACCTCCTCAAAATAAATTGGATCAATATGAGAAAATAATGCAAAATTGACACTCTCATCAAAATCTTCTTCATACCTTTCATCTTGGTATTTAACTCCCTTAGACTCTTCCTCTTTCTTGGAAATAGGGAGACACGAGTAGGGATCAAAACTCTCACTACTTCTTCTACTATTCTATCCATGTTATGTTAGAAGACATCTAGAGGTATTTGGAGATATTTGTACACTAAATTTGGGCTTTTGAGATCCATCAAGAGTTGATTATTTAGATTTCTATGGTTCCTTACTTTTAGACTATTTCTAGTAGGGGCTTCTAGGAGCTATCGACATCTATTTTTTCTTTATATTTTTTATCATTAAACTCGTCTTCTTCATCAATAATAGGTACTTTATTTGAAGTGATTTAGAATTTATCCACTGAGTCATCCCGTGACTTATTCTCAATGAACTCCATATCCCTTGAAATGATGGTGTTGTTGACCAAGTTTTATAGTCTATATGGTTTTGATTCTAAATTATAATAAATGAAGATAAACTTTACACCCCTTTCATCCAACTTCTGGCTTTATTCTTTTTGAGTATGTCCATATTCTACCCACCTATCCATCCTCAAGTGTTCAACTATCCATATATGTTTCGTCGATACCTAAAGAGGAATCTATTTCATGGATTTCTTTTTTGGATACCTATTTATCAAATATATAGCTACTTCTACAACCTCTCTCTAATTTTAGTTGGGAGTCACTTTTGTTTTATCATATTCTTTGTCATTTCAATAATGGTCCTATTTTTCCTTTAAACCATCCATTCTATTGTGGAATATTGCTAGTTGCAAGCTCCTTCTTTATCTTCATTTTCATGCAAAATTCTACAAAAGAATTTGAGGTATTATCTCCTCTTCTATTTGACCTTAAGACTTTTAGATAACGTCCACCTTATTTTTGAGACTATGCATTCAATTCTAAAAAATTATATCAAATGGATTAGTCATTTTTCATAAGATAAACTTATTTCCTTTGGTTGAAACCATCCATAGACCTTATAAAATAAGTACCACACCCCACCCTCCCACACCCCCCACCCCCCCAAAAAAATTAAAATAAAATTTAAAAAAATTTAAAAATGAAAAAGAAAAAGAAAAATAGAAGTGATTTCTACATGGCCAACCAAATAAATATTGACTAGCTCTAATGGTGACATTTCCCTTCCAAATATACCAGATTTAAAGGCACAATCAAGATATCCATAGAAGAGATGTTATAGCTTGAAGAGGTCTTTAATCATGCTCTTTAAAGGGTAATTTTGTTTTACTATTGCACATAATTTCTTAAGTAGCATGGTGATGGACCGAGATGAGAAACATGTCTCTATCCATAATAAGAATATTTGATTCTTTGTTACTTTAGCTACTACAACAATTTTCTCACTCTCATCTTCTCATGAATAATAAATTTGTTATTCTCCGTCAACATTTAATATCTGTCCTTAATTTTTTGTCTAACACTCACTATATTGTGCTTGATACTAAGGAAAAAATAAATATTTTGAATGTCTTTCTTCTCACCTTTTTTGGTAAGAATGACAATAGATCATTTTCCCACAACAAGAATAGTTTTATTATTCCCTATTTTAACTTCAAACTTGAATATTTTATAAATGAAAGAAAATGTTTTTTTATTAGCACTCATGTGATTGCTACAACCATTATCTAAATATCATAATGCACAACTTCCATCTTCACCATTGTTGCACATGACAAAGGTAATGGGATTATATATTTCACTCACATTCACTAGTATTGTTCTTGTTCTATCTAGGCAACATTGTGATTCATTTGTAGCTATTTGGAGATCTTTGTATACAAACTCAAAGCTACCATGATCCATCAAGAGCTGATTCTCTATCTATCTATGGTTTCTTTTTATTTTATTTTTTTCGAAAGCTACTAGGACCTATCAAGAGCCATCTCTGTCTCTTGTGGATTCATCTTATATATCATAAAACGCATCTTCTTTATGGATAATAGGCACTTTACTTTAAGTACTTGAAGACTTATCCACCAATCCATCTCATGACTTATTATCAATGAACTTCACATATCTTCAAATGATCATCTTGTTGGTGACCAATTCATACAATCTATATGCTTTTGATTCTAAACTATAACCAATGAAGATGCACTTTATAACCTTTTCATCCACTTTTTTCCTTTGATATTTTGGCATGTGTGCATATTTTATGCACTCAACCACCCTTACATCTTCTGTCATGTCTCCTTTTCAAATAATTAAAAAATAATAATCTTTGCTAAGGCAGGCAGGCCCAAGAAAGTGAAGTTTCGGAAAAAGTGGGTTAATCTTTGGAAACCGTTGGACTAATAAATGAAATTATTATTAAAATATGTTTCATTAACCTCTCTTGGACGTGAGTTATGGTTATGACCTCTTTTAAGGGGTTTGGAGGCATTTTGGGCAGATTACAAAACTTGATTTTTGCTTATTCTTTGTTATTCTTCAGAGGCTGCCAAACCTGTGGAGAAGGAGACCCAAGAACGGGAGTTTGCAGGTTTCCAGGGAGACCCAAGAATGGGAGTTTGCAGGTTTCTAGGAAGGCTAAGGACAGGAGTTTGAAGCCATTCCATGTGCATGCTCATACAGAGTTTGCCTTTGTGCTGAACAGTGCAGATTTGTGGGTTTTCGGCCGTGTTTTTGGTATGAGTTTGGTGTTTCCAATTGAGTATTTCATATCAGTTTGGGTTGCTGCTGTATTTAAGAATTTAAGGCATTAAAATAGAGCTGAATATATTTATTGGGATGTGATTAAACTTCTAAGATAGATTATTAGTGTTTTTGTGGTGTTCCCGAGAATTTTGTGTTAATTTCGAGAGCCCGATGAGCATAGTTTTTGTCCTACATTTGTGAACTATTGTGTACAGGCTATACAGATCTGGAAATTTCATTTTGTAGGCTGTTATGCTGCTGAAATTTTTTTAAAAATGTCCATTTTCAGATTTATTAATAATTTGTGAAGTTGTGAAGCTTTTGGCACTATTTTCAGCATACCCGATTTGGGGTTTCTGGAGAAATTTGGTGGATCTTTGTGATATTAGTTGTTTGATCTTGAAAATATGATTAGAGGTTGGAAATATCATAAAAAAATCAGAAAAGGGACATTTTAGTGGTATCAGAGCCATGATCTTGCCAGCCTGAGGGTTTGTAGAAGTTTGCAGGTCAGTTTTGACAACTACCCAGATCTTGCATTTCAGTTTTGAGAACTACCCAAATCTTGCATGTCATAATTTATGGTTGCATGTTGCTGCTAATCAGCTACATGTCAAAATTTATGGTTGCACACTACTTATAATCATTTTCATGTTAGTTCTTGGTGAATTTGGTGGTTGTAGAAGTTTGCATTTCAGTTTTGACAACTACCCAGATCTTGCATGTCAGTTTTGTCAACTACCCAGATCTTGCATGTCATAATTTGGTGGTTGCATGTTGCTTATAATCAGTTGCATGTCAAAATATATGGTTGTGTGCTACTTCTAATCATTTGCATGTTAGTTCTTGGTGAATTTGGTGGTTGTAGAAGTTTGCATGTCAGTTTTGACAACTACCCAGATCTTGCATGTCACAATTTGGTGGTTGCATGTTGCTTCTAATCAATTGCATGTCCAAATCTATGGTTGCATGCTACTTCTAATCATTTTAATGTTAGTTCTTGGTGTTTGAAGAAGTTATATCCTATTGGGGTTACACTCTACTTTATCCAGAATGGACAGGTATAGTACAGAGTCTCAGAGGACACGATCTTGGATAATTGATAACCAGAGTCAAAATAGTAGAAAGGATGGTTATTTAGACATTCGAGATAAACTTATGAAAATAAGCCATGACATGTCTGAATAGTTGGTTGAGCACCACCGTATAATGAATGACATGTTATCTGACCCAGCTAAGGTGGATAAGTTGACTAGATTTCTATTTGGCAGATTTTCTCACAGGACGGATGACACAATTCCCAAGAACTTGCATGAGGAGTTTGAGAAACTAGCTGATAGCCAGGTAGAGGTCTCAGATTCTACTCTACCATAGGAGGTGGTGGGAAAGGATATTACACAGATTGATAGTAATGGTCAACTTGATACTCAAATTGAGACAATTGTTTACAGGTCGTCAAAGGGTGATGCCACAGGTATTCAAGATGGTATAGTTACAATAGGCAGTGACTACAGTGTAGTGGGTTCAAATGATGATTATGAGGATGTTGTTGTGCAGGATGGTGAGATACCTGGTAGAGATGAGCAGACATTGAGCATTCATGATTTTGCTAAGAAAGAGTACCAGGCACAGTTAGATGCTTCACCACATGAGGTTGAAGCTGGTAGTACTTCGCATGATTTGTCCATCCAGCTGAAGGTGAACAAAGATAGTATTGTGACTTCATTATCTCATCATGACATGTATGTGGAGTTAGTTGGTATTGGTCATATTACTCAGGTGAGGAGTTTGCTTGAGTTACCAGTTGATTCTAGATTACAGATATGGACTTGAGATTGTTATATTGGCATTTGGGATTCAGTTGATTGGAGATCTTTAACACTTTTTGGTAGCAGTGTTTGTTTGGGTGCTATCATGGATTTGATTAGTAGATTACATGGTGTTGTCTTTTCTTGTGCCAGTATCTTGTCTGATGTTGGTATTAGTTTTTATACACCAATGTTGGGCTTTGTTCATATATCCAGTCGACCATACTTGCTGGAATGTGTTGATGATCTTTCATATTTGGCAGTGTGTACAGATGAGTCCCAGGATCATATTGGCATTGATGACATCCAGGAGGATGTAGTGAGCAGTTTTGAAAACTTAGTTTCCTTGGGTACAGAGGAGTTGGATAGTAGTGCTAATGTTTTTGATACTTTGTATGTTGATATGAGCTTTAGATTTGATTCAGAGGATATGGATTGTAATACTCTAGAGACTAGTGACTTTGATTATACTCGTTTAGACAGTGCATCAGAGGAGTTTTGTAGGATACATTCAAGCCAATGCCATCATGTGACTAATCAGTTGAGAGTTAGTGACCGAGACATTGCTATCACTTGCCAACATTTTGATGTTGCTCGTCAGTTGTTAGCAGTTTATGGATGGGGTTCTCCTACTAGTGATGAGCAGGAAGGAAGTTATCTTTCCTTGACAGAGATCCACTCTTTATGGGAGGCTATTTGGATTTTGAGACAGAATTATATGCAGTTGGTAGCCGACAAAGATTATCTTATGGAGTGGGGCAGTATAGCATATGATGCATTGTTGGCCAAGGAAGATGAGGTGAGTGAGCTTACTGAGTAGCTTGAGGTGACTTCTGAGATTCTTGAGAGTACACAGTTGGCTCCCAAGGAGTCACAATTTCATTTGGCTAAGGTGACCATGGAGTTAGAGCGACTACAGTCTTTACCTGATTCTATACAGTCACAAGTTGTGGTGTTTGGTGATCAGAGGATGTCCATGGCCGAGATTGTCAGAGACAGTGGAGATGGGGATGCATCCATCCTTGATACTAACATTGGCATATCAGGTTCATTCCCACTAGAGTCAGGTTCAGTTGAGTTGGGTGTTGTAGCAGATTGTTGTATGCTTGACATGGTGGTGGCCTCTAGTATTGAAGGCACGGAGACTAGAGATGTATCAAAGATCATGTGTGATGTTGGTGAGTCGGCAGTTGGCATGGTTCCTGCTAGTAATACTACTACCTTGGTGATATCTTCGGAGGTAGTAGTTAGTTCCAACATGGTTAATGATCAATTGCAGTTAGTTTCATCTAGATTATAGTTTGAGCCACTGACTGAGATTGGCACATTCTATCGGCATTACACTATGAGGTATACTCATCAATTTACCTTTGATGACCATGTTGATGAGATGATGATACAAAGATGTACTTTGGTTCCTAGTGCTTGTCATCAGTTATGGGATAGTTTAACACCTCAAGATGAGAGTTGTGATGGGCACAACATGGTGATAGGTTCTATAGTTGACAACTTGATAATACATGACTTAGAGCAGGAGTTTCAGAGTGATGCTTTAGCAGATGTTGTTATTGATTCTACTCCTTTGGCTATGACATTTCCTGACTTAGCTGGTGATCAGTCACAGTGGGTTGTATCACTTGTTCAGGGTGAGCTGTTGACTGAGGTTGGTTTTTTTCATCAACATTATATTGCAAGGTATGTACATCAGTTAGCATTTGATCCTTGTGTTGAGGAGTTGATGGTAGGAAAATTTGGTTTGGGTTCCAATTCTTGCTGTTTATCCTGTGATGACATTTCACCATCAGGGGTGCATGGTAGTTATGGTTATGAGACAGTGGTCGGTGATCTACAGAGTTGTGTTGACTATAGGCATTGTATAGTGTGCTGATTCTCCCTACTTGGCATAGTTTCATTCGGGAGCATTCACCATTGTTGCATAGTTGGATTGTACATTCCATATAGGCCAGTGGAATGCATTGATGGTATTTACTATGTTGGTAGTCCACTTTACTTGGGTTCTGATGTTCTAAGAGTTTGTGTCTCATGGGTTTTTGACTATGGTAGTGGTGATTTTGGAGTTTGGTTGAGCTATAATTGTCAGTTTGATTATGGATTCCTCTTGGTCATATTGCAAAGGATATTGCAGGAGCCTGTGTTAATTGGTAGTAGTATAGTTCATGACTACATTTGGGATCTAGGTGGATTGATTGGTTTATTGTTCAGCCATTGCTTGAGGACAAGCAATGTTTGGGAGGGGAGGACTTGTCATGTCCCCTTTTCAAATAATTAAAAAATAATAATCTTTGCTAAGGCAGGTAGGCCCAAGAAAGTGAAGTTTTGGAAAAAGGGGGTTAATCTTTGGAAACCGTTGGACTAATAAATGAAATTATTATTAAAATATGTTTCATTAACCTCTCTTGGACGTGAGTTATGGTTATGGCCTATTTTAAGGGGTTTGGAGGCATTTTGGGCAGATTACAAAACTTGATTTTTGCTCATTCTTTGTTATTCTTCAGAGGCTGCCAAACCTGTGGAGAAGGAGACCCAAGAACGAGAGTTTGCAGGTTTCCAGGGAGACCCAAGAACAGGAGTTTGCAGGTTTCCAGGAAGGCTAAGGATGGGAGTTTGAAGCCATTCCATGTGCATGCTCATACAGAGTTTTCCTTTGTGCTGAACAGTGCAGATTTGTGAGTTTTCGGGTGTGTTTTTAGTATGAGTTTGGTGTTTCCAATTGAGTATTTCATATCAGTTTGGGTTGCTGCTGTATTTCAGAATTTAAGGCATTAAAATAGAGCTGAATATATGTATTGGGACATGATTAAACTTCCGAGATAGATTATTAGTGTTTTTGTGGTGTTTCTGGGCATTTTGTGTTAATTTCAGGAGCCCGATGAGCATAGCTTTTGTCCTACATTTGTGAACTGTTGTGTACAGGCTATATGGATCTGGAAATGTCATTTTTTAGGCTGTTATACTGCTGAAATTTCTGTAAAAATGTCCATTTTCAGATTTATTAATAATTTGTGAAGTTGTGAAGCTTTTGGCACTATTTTCAGCATACCCGATTTGGGGTTTCTGGAGAAATTTGGTGGATCTTTGTGATATTAGTTGTTTTATCTTGAAAATCTGATTAGAGGTTGGAAATATCATAAAAAAATCAGAAAAGGGACATTTCATCTTCAACCATCCATCTATATTTTTTCCATGCCTCAAGGGGAATATTTTCATGGACTACTTTTTTTGGACACCTATTTATCAATTATACAACTATTGCTACAACCTCTCCCCAATATTTAATTAGGAGTCTCTTTTCTTTTATTATGCTCTTTTTCATTTCAACACTGGTTGTATACTCTTTTATCCACCCATTTTTGAATGGAATATAATTGGTCATAAGCTCCTCCTTTATGATATTTTTTTCCAAAATTTTATGAAAGTCTAATATACTACATATCTAACCTTAGGAATTTGACATAATTTTTCCACTTTCTTTTTAAGCCTAGATAGTAAATTCAAAAAAATCATTGCTTCATCACTTCACAAAAGGTTGGTATTCTTTCATCTTCTACATGACTCAATCCATCACTTCACATCAAATTGCTTGGGATAGCCAGCTAGCTCAAATAGGGCCATATCTATTCTCATTGCACCACATTGGTTTGATAGTCTTTAATCAATCAAAATCAATATTGATGATTAGTTTCAACACTTCACATCAAGTAGTACATTCAAGATCTCCTCCATGGATTCTTGTCCAATTAAGTTTAGAACTAGTGTAACTAATTTTCATCCAATTAAGTTGGCAAATATCTTCTTATCAAACTATCTAATCTTTATTCAACCAAGTTTGGATTTAGTTCCATATCAAAGTAAGCTAAGTTTTGTTCGATTGAGTTTCAAAAAAAATTCCCATCAAGCTCACTAACCATCATTCGATCAAATTCAAAGTTTGTATCTCTTTTCAATCGCTCATTTCTATTCAGTCAATCAAGTTTAGAGTCATCTCTTCTACAGAGAATTTCTTATTTCAAAATAGTTTTTCTACATGTGCATACTATTTGACTCAATTTTTTCCTCTCACAATGACTCAAAGAGGGACATATATAATAACCCATTTTTCATCTAGTAAACTATAAGCCCTAAATCTAGAATAAGTATATTACATATTAGACCATCTTATGCCTTAAATCAATTGTGGATGATTAAATTTATTGAATTTAAATACTTGATCATTTCAACACAAAATCATGAATTTGATTTAATTCTAAAGTTTCATCACCTAATCCTCAGTTTATTTAATTAAAAGAACCTCTCTAGTTTCAATTAAACAAATTAAATCCACTATTCTGAAGTGTGCATTCAAATCAATTTCCAAACTAAAATAAAATAAAATGAAACCACTTAAGTTTACACTTTTGGGAAATGTTTAAAATAGTGAGCATGCCGATCACCAAACATAAAATCTCCACTATTTCTTGCTATTGCGTTGAAACCACCCAATCATTTCTACAATCTATAAAAGGGAGACATATACCTCATTTCAAGTATTCTAGCTATATTCTATTGTTATGGTACTAGTTTGCCTAATTATTTTTCATGAGAATTTAGAGATTTTTCTCATTTACTTTATTTCATCTCTTGCATGTTGGCTTAAACAATATAGATTAACTAAGATGGTTCAAATCTTCCATATCTTCTTAGTTTAATCTTGCATGCTAGCTTAGATTCATCATTTCACTTGCATGTATTCATGGAATTAAAGGGATTCTTGCAAACCCATTGCATGATTCCTCTTTGAATCTTTCATTTCACAACATACCTTTTAAACATCTCATTTCTCAAATATGAGAGCATGTCAAATATCATAGATTTTTGCACACCCTAAATAAGAAGTTGTAGGGTGACTTTTAGAGATTATCATTTTTAAATCTTTACTTATAATGTCTTACAAAAGTATTAGTATTTAGAATATTTAACACTTTTTCACTAATAGACTTGTGACCACACCAACTAGGGCCCTCTCCATGATCCCGTCAACCACCTAGTAAAGAGAGTAAATACAATTTGAAAAGTCATGCTTGACATTCTTAGTGAACATAGTATAACCCTCAATAGATTTAATTTTGTTTTGTAAATCTTTGACTTGAGCTTTGAGGATAGATTGAGAACATTTAATCAGAGTGGAATGGAAAATTACAAACCATATTAACCATATCCTCATGCTCATCCAAATTAGCTATTGTCTCATTCAATATTTCCTCTAACTCTTCCTCTAGTTCATGAGCCTCAAGTGCATAGTTTCCATTCTGAATGTTTAATATAGTTTCTTCTTGCTCTTAGGGTTCATACTCCTCATCTATTTCTAACAAAAAGTTTTGTTTTATATATTTACTTTTTGTATCTATAATATAGTCTCTCAAACCTCCTTTCCCCATAACTCAATTTATTCTTTGATTGTTTATCCTCCTTATTAATATCAATATAAGTGTTGGTTTTCTTATCCTTTTTTTCTACTCATGGCTTTGGAAGGGTTTGGCTTGAAGGTGATACTTTTCCTTTCTTGCAGAGTAGTTTGAAATAGGGATTTCTCAGGGGAGATCTCCTTCTCAAGGGTCATACAATTTTTTTCCACCTTTTAAGGGGTATTGGGGTTTTAATTATTACTAGAGCGATTGGTCGTTTTAGTGGAAGGAGACACTTTTAATGAGAAGGGATTAGTTTCTTACTGGGTTTCATAACTAGTTTTTATTCATGTTGAGGGTAGAAAATAATATGACTTCTAAAAAAAGATTTGTTAAATTCATGTTGATAGAACACATAAAGAAATCCCTCATTGAGAAGATGGGATGCCCAATTTGCAATGCTAGATCTCAAAGAGGCAATACAAGGTATTAATCATGTGGCCATTTGTAAGATGGTTTAATAAGAGGAAATGACAACTAGGAAATGCAGTATACATACCTTCGAGAGTAAAACATTTCATCGCAAAGAAATCGACAAGGGCATATGGATAGCCTAAAGAGAAATTATCATTCTCATTATCACATGTCACAACCACAAGATCATTTCTTATAGAATTGCTTTGTGTAAACATTGTAGTCCTTTGAGCTTTGTTGTTTGACTTTGTCACTCTCACACTTAAGACCATTAGCTTTGACAATGAGCTTAAGAGTCACTTGAAACTTATTGCTCCTGCTAGTGACTTTAGCTTTGTGCTAGGAATCATGAAGTTTAGAGATAAGATTCTATTAGGCCCCTTCATGGCTTTCAAATATGGCATACAGGCATACATGCATACATACATATATAAATACATAGGTATGTTTGACTTTGTGAAGTCCTTCAAACAAGAGTTCAATTAAATCTTGGTGGCATCTACGGTGCAACTTATATGCACTGGCGTGGAATGAAAATATAAGGCAAATATGAGGAACTTAGACTTTTAACCCTGCCAATAGGTACATATAAATTGCCCCAAATCCACTGACTTAAATCTCCCCTCACATAATCATTAATGTGGTGATGATTGTTATCATTCGACATAATTTCTATTTTGAGGTGTGAGATAGGTATCCAACTGTCGTTAGCATCCAAGTAGGACCATAGGAAGTGTGGGATAGGAAGCAGGAAGGCAAGAGCCGTGGAGAACGGGAAGGAATAAGAAAGCCAATAAACGTGTTTCCCACATAGGGCTAAAATTGAAAGGCCGTGTTTGGAATGAAAGACCGCCGCAAAAGCGGCGCAGGCGATGCGATGTTTGACCATTCGAATGTTTGCGATCATGTCACCTTCTTCACAAGGCCAGTCCCACGGTGAAATCTAATATTTGGTCTGTTTGAAATATAGTGCGGTCGAAAATAATGGGGACAGTATATTGACCGGTTTGGAATGGGTATTCAGTTTATCGACGTTTTTGTTCGAGACTTCCTTTTGATTTTATTTAGATGTGAGAAATTATTAGAACTGCATAGTAAACAAAATCATTTGCCTATTGGAATCTATAAATTTCTAGCATAGAAGGAGTTCATGAGATTCCGGATGCATGGGATGATTCGGCTGAGCCCCTAATCTATATTCTTCTGTGAGGCCAATTAGCCTACTCTTTTAATGGGTGTATGAATATTGCTTGCCATGCATATTTCATAATGGGATAGGTGGTGTTCGCCCATTTTGATATGGCCTGATCAAACATGTGTATAAATAGATCCATATGGACGGGAGAGAGTGAAGTGTCCTGACTAATCCCTATCCACTTGAGTCGATTCCCACAGTTCGCTTGGGTGGGAATAGATTAAGTATTGAAGACATTGGTGGTGAAGAAATTGCATCCTATTCATTCTCCCAAATATTCTATAGGCATTGCTTTTGGGGTTCATTTGTGAATCTCTCTTAAAATCACTATATTCTATCTAGTTTCTTTTCAACTTTGACTATTTAATACTTTGAGTTTAGGAATCAAACTTTAGTATATGATATTTAAGTCAAACCTTTTCAAATAAGTCTAAGCTCATTTTTTTCCTATAAATTGAAGGCATCACTTTGCAAAAGCACTCCTAACTGACATTCCTTTTCTCGAGTTTCTATTTACTAGCAGTAGCCAATCTACCACCTAAATATTTTATAAGCATTGTTTTTTGGGTTCAATTGTAAATCTCTTTTGAAATCACTCAGATTCTATCTACTCTATTCTCAAGTTTGACTATTTAACACTTTTAGTTTAGAAATCAAACTTTATATATATGATATTTAAACCAACAGACATTGCTTTTCTCAAGTTTCTATTTCCCACTTGTCCCCAAATAGCAGCAACCAGTCGATCACCTAAATGCTTAACTAGCTACGTCGATGAACTAGAGAATGAAATAGGGTCGTGCGTAGGGAGCAAGCTGCAAACCAACAAACTTCTTTCTTTCTCAATACTATATTATAGTAGAATGATTATTAACAAATTAGCCCCATTCTCTGGTTTCGGGGAAAGGGATTGGACAGAAATGATCAGATCCAAAAGCAACAAGAAACGATTGATTCTGACACAGGAACATTCAAACATTGTTAAATGATGGGTTTGGGCCCCAACTTTCTATTAAAAAGGAAAAATCATGATATCGCAAGCTCTCCAATAGTTAGAATTCCCCACTTCCCACCGCGCCGCCTCTATAAAATTGGCATATGTTAACATTAATTTAAACTGGGCCGCCCCCATAGAAATGTAGGGAATCTGCTCCATAGCCTCCTCTTACCACAACTTACTGGAGGGCGAGATGTGAATTAATTATTTTGCTAGCTCCCATCTAATTTTAGTCTCTAGATTAAGCTAGCCCGCCTCGCCAAATAAATAAAAATAATAGTTGCTATATTAAGTTACGATATGTTATGATAAGGAATTTTATGATTATTGATATATCTCCCACAGACTATATCCCCTCTTATTCAATTATAGGTCTGGATACAGAAAGTTCCAACTGTAACCTTGAACCCTAATTTTAAGATCCAATTTCGTTGCCTCGAAAAACTATAAATCTGCACCTACAAGTAATGAAAAATGTATTTTTTTTCAGGGGGAGGGGGGCTTGCCTATTCAAGACCTTGTCGAGAAATCAACCTTAAAATGATCAATCATGTAAAAGAAAGACAAAAAGTAAATATTCACCTTGCTTGTCAAACTTCCATGGATGGATCTGGAATCATTATCAAATATGTATATAAGAGAATGATATCTTATATTTTGATAAATGTGTTTTTATTGATATCAACATTTTTTTATTTTGAGATAGTGTTGTAGGAATGCTTAGAGGAAAGATTTGATCAGTATGGATACTATGTTACAAAGGTACAAATAGTTTGAAAGATGTTTGTAGTTCAGGTCTTGGATCAATGTGGATTGGTGTGAAATTATTTGTTTCCACAATGATTATGACATCTTTAGGACATGAATTTGTGTCCTTGACATGATTGGTTTGTGATTTTGAGGATTGTGAGCTATATTTATAGAGTAAAAGAGGTTCATGCTCGTGTTCTTGATAACTAGTTTTCAAACATCGTCTTGAATTTTGAGATAGATATATTATTGTTGTTTCCTATTTTATGGTACTCTCTAATGTTTCATGATCATCTTTTATTATTGATAGCACTTCATATTGAATGATGTGGACATATTGGAGGTCTGAAGGATTTTTCATAAATCTGTTGATGTTCTTTATGTTCTTGTCTGACATGATGATGCAGTGTGTTGTGATGGATCAGGGTGTGTTTATTGATGTTGTCGTATGTTCAAGGATGAAGATATGGATCATTTCTACATCTAAGATGAAATGTAATGGATCACATTGGATATTATATAGTGATTGATAAAAAATTAATTAAGTATAAATAGATCCATAAGGACATGAGAGAGTGAACTGCCTTGATTAATCTCTATCCCATTGATTCAATTCCTACAATTTTCTTGGGTGTAGTAGATAAAGTTATTGAAGATATTGGTGATGAAGAAACTGTATTCTATTCATTCCCCCTAAAATTCTATGAGCATTAATTATCTTGCTAGCTCCACTCTAATTTAGTTGCTAGATTAAGCTATACTTGTAGAGTAATAGAGGTTTATGTTTGTGTTCTTGATGAACAATTTAAACATGTTGTTGATTTCCTAAGAGATATATATTATTGATGTTCATGAGCTATTTCATGATTCTTTCTAATGTTTCATGATCATCTTCTATTCATGATAGTGCATCATACTGATTGGTATGGTCACATTGGAGGATATTTTGTAAGTGTGTTGATGCTCTTTATGTTCTTGTCCAACATGATGATGTAGTATGTTGTGATGGATTGAGGTGTAGTTATAAATTTTGTTGCATGTTTAAGGATAAAGATATGGATAGTTTCTATGTCTTAGATAAAATCAAATGGATCACATTGGATATTATATTATGATTGATAAAAAATGCAACTAAATTGTTAGAGTGATGCCAACCTTGTCTATTGTCACAAGGTTATGAATTGAATAAATAAATGTAACGTTTACTAATTCTAAAGGTATGAGAGTTTTTAAGGATGATGTATTGATGAATTTGCAAAGAGGTATGAATGGAATATTCAATTGTGTTAAAAATCTAATGTATTTCACTTCAACTAACCTAGCATTAGGAATCTTCTATAGGTAGTTCAGGTATTTCATGGCATGTGGATTTTTGTCTACTATAAATTGTAGTTCACATAAACATGTATGACATTGAGCCTTTTTTGGTTTACTTTGAGTAGAAAGATCTATGTGTTAGAAATATAAGATAGGCTAGGTGACTGAGAGTGGAGGGATGAATTAGGAACCAGTACAATTTTTAATGCAATTCACCAATTAATCGTTCACAAATTATTCTAATCTAATTGCATGCATGAAAGAATGAAAGAAATAAAACATTCATAACACTTGACAAAATGTTTAATGACCCAAAAACCTTGAAAATAGAAAGTAAAACTAGGGTGGGGATGAACCCACAAGCTTTATCACCACAATTGATATAAAGTTGGCCTATTAAGGCTTACAATTGACCACTTCTAGTGATTTGCACTATCAAGAGCAATAAGGACTGTAAAGTTGGTCTTGTTAAAGGATTTCTACAATACATTGAAGTATTGACTCAATTAAGAGATTTAGAAAAAGATTGTTAAGTCCACCTTGTTAAAGGATTTGATTGATGCACCTATTAGGATGAATCAATAGTTGATCTCTACTTTGCAACTTGGTTTGCTAAATGAGATTCCTTTGATGTAACTGATCATCTTTATGTGATAGATGTGACTCTTCTTTCCCTTTTATTACTTGTAGTCTTGTCTTGTTAATTCACATTCATCCACCTCTTCTTTGTTAGTCTTACCCTATCTCACATTTGGATATAATAAAATTTATTACATATATTGCAAACTAATTAATTACCTTTCGGAGTTAGCTACAAAACCAAATATAAACAATATTCACTAAGTTAGTTTGATGTTGATACTTGGGTTCTGAAGACCACTCGGGTGATATTTTGACACTTGGAAATACTGTCGACTCAAAAAGCTCTGGCACTTGGTTGACATTAGTGTTAGGTCCACATTGGTCACTTAGGAGTAGCTTACAAAATTAGTTAGCACTTGGTGAGTTAGTGAACATTGCAAAACTTGGTAGAGACTAAAGGGCTAGGTAGATAGTACAACTCAGTGAACACTACCTTCTTTCAACTTGGTTAACACACTAGCTTGGTAGACACTAACAAGCTTGGTTACAACAATAGAGCTCGGTTCACACTATTTTCTTCATTGTTTACACTGATTATCTCAATATAATCTATGAAGGTTGACTTATATTGTACTCTTCCTTTGAAGCTCAGTAGACTTTCTAAAGCTTGTCTTAAACTGTAGTTTGTCTCTTAATCTTGATAGACTTTGTGAAGCTTTTCTTATACTATATTCTACCTCTAAAGCTTAGTAGACTCTATGAATCTCAGTAGACTCTTCTTTCTATATATTGAGCTTCGTAGTAATGTAAACAAATGGATTAAGTGTTTAGTCACTAATTCAAAATTATGCCAACAATATCCCCCTTTGGCATTAGTGACAAAATGTAATGTCTCCATGTTTTAGCATCCCAGTCGAGTTCTTAGGCTTTACATTCTCTGAAGGCTAAGCAGAGAAATAAGGAAAAAATGATTAAATTAATTTCCTATAAAGTCATTGAATAAATTAAAATCAGAAGGAGACTTTATATTTAAATAATTTAATTTTCTAGAAGCGCAACTAATTATTGTATTGGAAAGTGGGAAGCTTCTAAAGAGTGCATTTTCTAGAAATACATCTAGTTATTGTATTAGAAAGAGGGAAGCTTCTAGAGAGTGCAATTAAATAATATTTTATTTCATTCTAGAAGGGTGAAAGAAAAGAATAAATAGGGAGGGCAGCCTCACTATTGAGCATCGAATGTGTTGCGATCTACTTCTTCTAATAGCTTGTGGAGCCAAGGGTTTCTCTAGTTGTTAGATTGATCATTAGGAATGAACATCCCCATTGATTTGCATAACTGAGGTGGTGAAATATCTTCTGAAGGTTGTGACTATTGGAGAAGACAAATCATTCTTGTCATTGTGCCAAATTTGTGGCCTAGGGCTAGCTTTTTGGAGTAAGGAATAAATTGGAATTTGCTATAGTGATTTGCTATAGGAAAATTCATGTTTTTTTGGAGCAATTATAGGTTTTTATCTACTACATTTTGCATTGTTTGAGACTAGATATTTAGGGCATTGATAGGGTTTGTAAAATCTATTTTAATCTAATTTATATCATATTTTTAAATCAGAATTTTCTTGCCCTAATGTCTTATTGATGTAGAAGCATATTTTCCTATTTGTAATTAGTTTTATTCAAAAACATTTGCAACTTCATTGGTTTTTTTTTGGTGTGTTCTTTGGAAACATATTTATTAAAGTTTGGCATTTAGAAAACAATTAGAATTTACATATGCAATATATCTCTTGCTTGCAAAGTGTTTGACAAAATATCAAACAATTGAATTTGAGAAGGATTTGATGTTTCACAAAGTTATATCTGGTTGGGGTTATTACATTGGTATCAAACCTAAATATTTCCATCCTAAGGGTTTAGCAATCACATGCAACCACGTGGGGTTGGATCTCATAGATTTTACACTCCTAGGCAAGCTTTGTTTGCCAGGGAACAAGATTTTGACTCACAACCAACCACTATGGGTGACATGCAATAGTGTAGCCCACCAAGAGACAATAGGAATGAGGATTAAGAAACAAGGAAATTTTTCAAAGCAATGGTTATAGGACAAGAGTGGATGGCTCAGGCTTTGCCAGCACTCACCACCATGGTTGAGTGCATGAACCCATAAGAAAGATTAAATCAAGAACAAGGAGATAATAGGAGTGCACTGGGATGACCTAGAGCTCATAGAAATCTTTCCAGAATAGCAAATAGGCCCACACATGCTACCTTTCTTTAAGAGGAACCAATACAGGAGCCAATAGAGGAAGTTGATGATGGGATATTTGCTAATATCCTTATGGCTAGTAATGATGAATGGGAATTATTAGCACCACTAGTATATGGGAGAATGACTTTTGAGAGGTTTGTGAACCAAAGAAGAGAACACTACTATGTAGTCACATAGAATAGGAGACCTCATGGTGAGGATAATGAATTAAAATGGGCTATAGGGAACCTTTTCTTGACTACATTTGATGGGATTAGCAGAATGACAAAAAAGTTTGGATTCATAAGCTTGATACCTTCTTAGCACTGGGACCTATGACAGAAGTTGAGGCAATAAAATATGACATGCTACATTTAGAGGGAGTTGCACATGATTAGTGGTACCATGGGATGGTTACCCTTCAGCATAACCAAGTGACTTCATATCAGGACTTTTTAGATAGGTTGGTTGAGAGGTTTGATAAGAAGGATCTAGATGTCTAGTTTAGAGAGTTGACATAGTTGAGAAAAAAATGTAGATTGGAGTATTTCATTAGTGATTTTTAGAATCTATCTATTATAGTGCCAGATATATCAGATAGGAGATTAGTTATTTTTTTCATGGAGGGATTATCTGAACCATTGAAGGGTTGGGTAAAAGCCTTTGATCCATTCAATTTGCAAGAAGCAATTAAGAAGGCTAGAAGTATGGAGCAAGCAGCCCAAGTAAATAAATTTTAGTCAAAGGGTGTATCATCTAACAAAGAAAAACCATTCTTCAAGAATCCTGAAAGGAATGAAGCAAAGGCTGAAAATAAAGATAAATCATTTGCTCCTTTCGATAGAGAGATATTGAATGATTTAAGGAAGAAAAAAATATGTTTTATTATAAAGGAACTTGTGACATGAACCATGATTATCCTTTGAGGGAAAAGGGGAAAGAAAATAGGGGTATGTGGACTTATTATGAGGATTTTGATTCTGAAAATTCAGACCAACAATCTGAAAATGAGAAATCAATTAAAGAGAAGGAAGGCTTAGATGATATAGGTGATGAGAAGACTAAGGGTAGAATTAAGGATGATCGTCTCACTAGTGTACAGTTCAAGAGGGATCATTTAGGATGAGAGGGGTATTGGCTGGTCTGCAAGTTATTACTTTGCCTAATATAGGTGCTACTCATAATTTTATTGATTCAAGATCTACTGAGAGGTGCAGGATTCAAACAGAGAAATTTGTGGGTTTGAGAGTGAGGGTAGCTGATGGCTACATCCTCAAATGCGACACATTCTCAAATGTGATAGGAAGATTATAGGTATACCCATAAAGATCAACAACTTTGATTTCAAAGAAGATTTCTAAGTTGTTAACATGTGTAATACAGATTTAGTTCTTAGAATGACTTGGTTACATGATATAGGGGAGTTCACTCTCAATTATATGGAAATGAGGTTTCATGATAGTGGGTTAGGATGATGTCTTGTAGATGAATGGAGAGCTTTTCGAGACATGACCAAGTTGAGTGGGTAGCCCGCTGCACTTTAATACCATCACAAGGGCAGAAAAAAATTAGAATATCACTCAGACATACATGAATTGAGAATCAAGCACTATAAGGTTTTCGGTGAAATACAACTAAGTAGACATATAGATAGAGGTATTGAGCATATTATTGAGTTAGAGGAGGGTGCTAAACCCATCATTATCACACCCTATAGGCATCCAAAGCGATTGAAGAATGAGAACAAGAAAACGATCAAGGAACTACTTGCTACGGGGCACATTAGACCAAGTAAGTCACCTTTCACTTCTTCTATGGTTTTGATGAAGAAGGATGGAACTCTTAGAAAGTGCATAGATTATAGGGTGTTGAACAAGAAGAATACCAAAAATAGGTACCCCATCCCATGAATTTATGAGTTATTAGATGAGTTACATGGAGCATGTTTCTTCTCCAAAATTGATTTGAGATTAGGCTATCAACAGATCTGAGTCAGAGAGTAGGATATATAGAAGATGATATTTAGATGTCATTGTGGCCATTTTGAGTTTGTAGTTATTCCATTTGGGCTAACTAATTCTCTAGCTACTTTTTAGTCCACAATGAACAAGGTTTTTCAGCATTAGTTGAGGAAATTTGTGTCAGTTTTCTTTGATGACATTCTAGTGTATAGTAGGACATGGGATGAGCATGTGAAACACTTAGACACCATGTTTAGCATTCTGAGTAGGGAGTCCTTGTAGTTGTGATGTGGAACCTAATTAAACTTGAAGGTTTATTTGACACAATTTTTTAACCATATTATTTCTATGGGGGTTTGGAGGCTATGCCCCCAAGATAGGTTCAATAATAATATTGGACATGTTGTTGGTGGATGTAGCCTCGGGATTGGGTGAACCATGTTAAATCTTAGTGTCTTGTGTTCTCTTTTATCTGATCTACTATTTTTTGGTATTGGTTATATTTGCATCTAACTATTATTTTTGTCTGAGGTTAATCCTAACAAGTGGTATCAAAGCTAGATGGTCATCATTTTTTTTAGCCAAATCGTAATTGGTTCTTTTGTTTAGAAATCCTCTAAAGTAAGGTCTCACGGTTGAGTGTGAGTCTCACAGTTGAGTGGGAGTGATGGAAGACGAGGGTAAGATGAGGGTTGACAAGTTTAATTTGCAAAACTTTCAGTTATGGAAGATGCAAATGGAAGACAATCTTTATCAGAAGGATTTATGACACAAGGAGGAGGTGAACAACTAGGGCCTAGGGCACACCCAACTATCCAAATCACTTTGCAAGAGCTAACACAGTGGAAAGAACACACAAGAACAACACAAAGGAGAGAGAGAACAAAATTTATCTTATAGATTCATCAATTGATCAACATGCATGCCTCGTTGTAAGGCCTTCTATGTTACAGCCACATACAATCAATTCCAAAAAATTCACATTCCATTCATCGTAGTCATTTTCAATCTACTACTCTACTCTAAACCCAATCCTAGATCTCTTTAAATAGTAGCCCAAATGGCTTACAAAAGATTCTAGAACAAGAAAGGCAACAAGTCAACCTAATGCAAATACCAATTGATAAACTCTTACATGTGTAGCCATAAGTCAGCTCACATCATATATCAACTAGCTATATCAAAATTAAATGCAAGAAAACTTGGCCCAAACAGGAACCAAATATAGACTACTCAGCAAACTAGCACTCTGCATCCAAATGAACTCGATAGCCAAAGGAACTTGGAAACCAATGAAACTCACTCAAAAAACAAAGAAATAGCTCAGCAACCAAAGGAACTTGGTAACCAAAGGAATCACTCAACAACCAAAGGAACTTGGTAGCAGCTGGTAGAATGAACAAAAGTGTAGGATTGCAAAGAAACCCAAGATGCTCCTGCATCAGACAAATAGGGTTGGAGAAATGATTCTCCCAAATCATGCAAGTACTACAACCTGAATTGAATCCAACTCATATTGAGAAATTCACGTAGCATCTTCAATCAATCTATTCTTCCACTTCATCAAATACTCATAGCAATCTTTTCCTCTTGTGCTCTTGCCAATTCTTTTACTAAATACTTGCCCAACTTCTTCAATATACTTCTTAGAATAATCATCAAGTACAACCACTTCATCATCTAACTCATGATACTTATATAGATGAGCAACATTGAATACAAAAGATATGTCCATGTCATCAGGTAACTCAACTTCATAAGCATTACTGCTATCAAATTTCTTCAAGATTTTATAAGATCCAAACTTCTTCATCTTCAACTTATTGTATGTTTGAATAGGAGATCTTACTTTCTTCAAATGAATCATCACCTAATCACCAACTTGAAAATCACGATAACTTCTAGATAGATCATCATTCTCCTTATACTTCTAATTACTTTGTTCCAACCTCAACTTCACTTCTTTATGCAAAGACTTCATGAAATCGGCAAATGCTTCTCCTGCATCACTTCTCTTTTCTTCACCAACAACATCTCTCAAATTTGATACTCCTCTAGGTTGCATTCTAGTAACAATCTCAAAAATTGTCTTCTCTATACTCCTATTCATAGAATTATTATATGCAAATTTAGCTTGTGCCAATACCATTTCCCAACTACTTGGCTTGTCTCCAACTAAACATCTTAGCAAATTACCCAAGCTTCTATTCACAACCTCTATCTATCCATCTATTTGCGGACAGAATGTAGAACTAAACTTCAACTCAATACCCATCTTCTTCCAAAAAGTCTTCCAAAAATAACCAACATACTTACTATCTTTGTCAGAAATAATGCTTTTTGGTAATCCATGCAATCTCATAATCTCTTTAAAGAAAAGTTTAGCAATAGGCTCATCATCTAATGTCTTCTTACATGGTATAAAATTAGCAATTTTAGAAAATCTATTCACTACAACAAATATGGAATTATACCCCTTCACTATCTTAGGCAATCCAAGAAGAAAATCCATACTGATGTCACTCCAAGGTTTCTTAGGAACAGTAATAGGTGTATACAAATTGGTATTTTGACTTAATCCTTTAGCAACTTGACAAACTCCACAACTCTTCACAAATTTTTGAAAATCCTTATACATTTTTGGCCAATAATACTTCTCCTTTAGCAAACTCGATGTCTTATCAATTCCAAATTGTCCATCCAATCCCCCACTATGTTTCTTTATGATCAAATTAAATCTCAAATGAATTCTAGGGATACATAACTAAATACCTTTGAATAACATACCTTCTTGAATGAAATATTCATAATACTTACTTATGTGATCTGTTAGATTTGGTTCTCTACACTCTCTTCACACCTCAAAAAAATCAAGATCAACATGATACAACTCTTTCATTTCATCAAAACATAGAAATTCAACTTTCATTTCAATAAATAAATAATGTCTTCTACTCAATGCATTAGGAAGTTTGTTAGTAACTCCACTCTTATGCTTAATTACAAATGTGAAATTGTACAAGTACTCAATCCACTTCATATGTCTCTGATTCAATTTATGTTGACTTCCAAAGTATTGTAAAGTTTTATGATTAGTATATAATACAAACTCCTTAGGAATCAAATAATGTCTCAACTTCTTCAAGGCTTGAAAAATAGCATAGAATTCTTGATCATACAGTGAATACTTCCTTTTAGCATCAACCAACTTCTCACTAAAGAAAGCAATAGGTTTTCCTTCTTGACTCAATATAGCTCCTATTGCACTACCACTTGCATCAAATTCAACTTGAAATCCCTTATTGAAATTAAGTAAAGCCAAAATAGGTAACTCTGCAACCTTTTGTTTCAAAGTCTTAAAACTATAATCAGCTCCATGTGTCCACTTGAATTCCTTTTTATCTCTTCTCAGTGTCTCAGTCATAGCATTACAAACATAACTGAAATTCCTTATAAACTTTCTATAAAAACTAGCAAAACTATGAAATGATATTACCTCACCCACATTCTCAAGTGTAGGCCTTTCCAAAATTTATTTTACCTTATAAGGATCCATCTTCAAACCATTAGCTAAACTCACAAATCTCAAATATCCAATCTCCTCTTGCATAAAAGAACACTCTTTCAAATTAATCAACAACTTCTCCTCTTTCAATCTCTACAATACTTTTCTAATATGTTTAATATGTTCTTCCTTAGTCTTACTAAACATCAAAATATCATCCAAGTAAACAATCACAAACTTAGCCAAGAATCTTTTTAGAACTTCATTCATCAACCTCATGAAAATACTAGGTGCATTAGTCAAACCAAAAGGCATAACCAACCATTCATACAAACCATCTTTTTTCTTAAAAGGAGTCTTCCACTCATCACCTTCTCTAATTTTTATCTCATGATAGCCATTCCTCAAATCAATATTGGTAAAATACTTTTCTCCACTTAAACAATCCATTATGTCATCCATCCTCGGCATAGGAAATCTATATTTCACTATGATCTTGTTAATAGCTTAAGAATCAATACACATTATCCACTCTCTATTCCTTTTAGGTGCTCATACAACAAGTATAACACATGGACTTAGGCTTTCTCTGATCGAATCTCTCTCCAATAACTCATGCACTTGTCTATTAATTTCTTCATTCTCTATAGGTGTTAATCTATATGGTGTTGTATTCAGCAAACTAGCTCCATTAATTAGATCTATACAATGAATTATACTTCTCACGGGAGGTAAACCATCAGGTATATCTTCAACAAAAATCTCTTTCTATTCTTTGAGAAATTCTACAATTTCTTCTGGTACTCGATCAATACTATCAATTATCACTCAGTCAACACTGACTGGTACTCGGCTAACACAATTTTTTGGCACTCAACTACTAGTGACACAACTTAGTTTCATTGGAATTATAGAAAAATATACTTGATTCTTTTTCATTTCTTTTGCAAATTGTTTTTCATTAACCATGCAAATTTTTATAGTAGTACAATTAACCTCATCTAGACCTTCAATCAAAGGCATCAATATTTGCTTCTTCCCATTCACCCAAAGAGTATATTGATTCAATCTTCCATAATGTATATCATATCTATCATATTGACAAGGTCTACCCAACAAAATATGACAACAATCCATAGGCATAATATTACACAAAACTTCATTAAAGTAATGTCCAATCTTGAACTTCACAATACATTGCTCACTTACTAATATCCTATGTTAATCTTTGGCCCATGAAACATGATAGAGTTTAGGATGCTTCAACCTCTGCAATTGCAACTTTGTAACCAACTCTTCTGATGCCAAATTTGTAGAACTTCCATTGTCAATGATCACCTTGCAACATTTTTCAGCCATCTTACATCATGTCTTAAAAAGACTTCTTCACTAGCCTTAGGTCCACTTGGTGAACCCTCATCATCTCATTGAATCACAACATTTCGATTACCTTGCACATTTTGAGAGGATCTACACTCAAAAGCTCTTTGTCCCTCTTTACCACATTTAAAAAAATTACAATGAAAACCACCTCTAGAATAAGAATTACCTCTTCCTCAATAAGAACTAGTACTTGCTTGATATGAATTACCACCTTTCCAATTAGTCTTGCCTTTTTCATCATTATTCCATTTAGATTTTCCTTTTTCTTGCACAAAATTACTAGATCTATTACCTTTTCCATAAGATATACCTCTGCCTCTTTAGAATCTACTACCTCTACCTCTTTGTCTTTATTCATGCTTCTTTGTCAAGATCTCCTCAACTTTCAAGGCATATTGGTATGCTTCTTCTACTCTCCAATTTCAAAAAACTTATCTCATATTGAATTCTAGATCTCAATTCATTTATGCACCTTGCAATATTCCTAACATCATCATCCACATGTCCAAATTTTATGTCCAATCTATAGACTTCCTCAATATATTCCTTCACACTCATGTCTCTTTGTCTCAAATTTTACATCTTTTTGAGCAAACTTGGTAATCAACAAGGAGGAATTTTTTCTTTATCTTGTTCACCATCTTCACCCAAGTTTTCATCTTCTCCTTTTCTCTCCTTTGTCTATCAGTTTGTAAATTCTCCCACCATAGTGAGGCATGTCCTTTCAACCTCGTAACTATAATTTTCAGCTTCCTATTATTAGGAGAGTTTTCATACTCAAAGAATTTCTCCATATCAGAGATCCAATCCAACATAGTATTGGTATCCAATCTCTCATCATAAGGAACAACTTCCATAGCAAGCTTTAAATTAGCCCGATACAACACTCTCAACAACCTTTCTTCATCCTTGTCCTCTTCATGTTCTGGATTAGGGTTTGGTGCTACTACTTCATCATCACTTATATCATCAAGATGTGCTCCTCTCCTCTAGGCTGTCTCTACAAAATCTAATTTGGCTGCAATTTGTCTCAATGTATCCAATATTGTATTATCATCATTTCCTCTACCTTGAACCATCTTTAAACATCAAGGTCCTAGAAGATCATAACCCTATGAAAGTTATAGGTCAAATCCATAGATCTACCACCGTACAACCCAAATTCACTTAGGGTTCTACATGATCCAATCACCACAAGGATGAATCAAAAGTTCTAATACCACTTAACACAAGGAGGAAGTGAACAATTAGGACCTAGGGCACACGCTACAAGAGCTAACATAGTAGAAACAACACACAAGAAAAACATCAAGGAGAGAGAGAACAAAATATATCTTATAGATTCATCAATTGATCAACATACATGCCTGGTTGTAAGCCTTCTAGGTTACAGCCATATACAATCAATTCTAGAAAATTGACATTCCAATCATCCTAGTCTTGTTCAATCTAATGTTATGCTCTAAACCCAATCATAAACCTCTTTAAATACTAGCCCAAATGGCTTGCAAAAGATTCTAGAATAGGAAAGGCCACAAGTTGGCCTAATACAAATGCTAACTAATAAACTCTTACATGTGCAACTACAAGTTGGCTCACATCAAATATCAACTACATATATAAAAATTAAATGCAAGCAAAATCAGCCCAAATAGGAACTAGACATAGACTACTTGAAAAATTGGCACTGAACATCCAAAGGAATCACTCAACAACAACTACAAACTCTACATCTCAATGCTCGATAACTAAAGAAATAACTTAACATCCAAAGGAACTTGGCAATCAAAGAAACTCACTCGACAATAAAAGGAATCCCTCGGCAACCAAAGGAAATCGAAAACCAAAGGAATAACTCAATAGCCAAAGGAACTTTGTAGTAACTAGTAGAATGAACAAAAATGCAGTATTACAAAGAAACCCAATATGCTGCTACATCAATTTATGGAAGCCATTGGAAGGAAAAACAAAGAATCAGGAATCTATGACAAATGACAACTGGGATCTTTTGGATAGAAAGACACTTGGAAACATTTGATTATGCCTAGCACCATTGGTATGAAAAACCCTATGAAAAACTCCAGTGAAACTATATGAAAAACCCTCCACTTCAAACAAGGTATTTATGATGAAGTGTTTATTTAATATGAAAATGAAAAGCCCTCTACTTCAAACAAGGTATTTTTCATGAAGCATTTATTTAATATGAAAATGATAGAAGGTGGATCTATTCTGGATCATTTAAATACATTTAATACTATTACTAGTCAGTTATCTTCTTTGGGTATCAATTTTGATGAAGAAATTAGGGCTCTCTTGGTTTTGTGTTCTTTGCCTGAAAGTTGGAATGCCTTGGTAATGGCTGTGAGTAATTCTATTTTTTGATCTAGTACTCTAAAATATAATGATGTAATCGGTGTTATTTTGAGTGAGGAAACTAAAAGGAAATTCTTAGGTAGATCTACAATAGGAAGTGCTTTGAACATACAAAGCAGAGGCAAAATGACTGAAAGATAAAATAATTCTAGAAATTGTGGAAAATCAAGAAGAAAGTCAAAGGTGAAAAGGTCTAATTCTAGAGGATCAAGAGATTGTTGGTACTATGGGAAACTAGGGCATAAGAAGAAAGATTGCTAGACTCAAAAGAATAATGAACTGGATAAACCAAAAGGGAATAAGGAGGAAAATGTGGTAAGTAAAAAATCCAAAGATGATGTTTTGCTTCTGTCTTTAGAAAGTGTTGATTATTCATGGGTTTTAGATTCTGGTGCTTCATTTCATGCTACACCTCATAGAGTTTATCTCATTGATTATGTCCAAGGGGATTTTGGGCTTGTTTATTTGGGGAATAATGAACCCTGTCAGATTGTTGGAAAATGAAAAGTTAAGATTAAGTTGTAGAATGGGAATCATTGGCTACTACATAAGGTAAGAAATGTTCCAAGGTTGAGTAGGAATTTAATTCTAGTAGGGAAATGTGGTGATGAGGGTTGTGCAATTACTTTTAATGATAAAAATTGGAAGGTTTCAAAAGGTTCCCTTGTAGAAGAAAAAGGTGTTGAAGTAGGCACCTTATATCTTTATAGAGGTTATATTGTTCCTTCTACTTTGATTGTTTCAGACAAAAATGAATGTTTAGGAATAATTGTTGCAGTTGAGCAAGGAGAACAAATAGCTATTGTAGATTTTGATTTAGTGTTGTGGCACAAAAAACTTGGGAACATGAGTGAGAAAGCTATGAAAGTACTTCATTCAAAGAAACTTTTACTAGGTATAAAATGTGTCAATATGGATTTTTGTGAAAGTTGCGTGTATGGAAAAAAAAATAGTGAGTTTTGTGAAGATTGGGAAGGAAAATAATAGTGAGAGATTAGAGCTTGTGCATAGAAATGTATGGGGACCAGCTCAGATATCTTCCCTTGGTGGTTCTCATTATTATCTTATATTTATTTTTGATGCAACTAGAAAAGTATGGGTTTCTTTCCTTAGATAGAAATCTGATGTATTTCAAACTTTTAAGCAATGGAAATGCTTGGTTGAAAATGAGACTTGAAAAAAATTAAAATATCTCATATTTGATAATGATGGTGAGTATTACAATCATGAGTTTGAAGATTATTGCTCCACTAATGGTATTCGTAGATAGAAAACTATTCCAAGAACTCCACAGGAAAATGGAGTGGCTGAACACATGAATATGACTATAATGGAGCATGCACAAAGCATGAGGTTGCATGTTGGGTTGCCCTTACATATGTCGGTGGAGGTTGTCAATATTGTTGTATATTTGATTAATAGAGGTCCCTCTACTCCTTTGGGTTGTGGTATTCTAGAGGAAGCATAGACCAGTAAGAAGGTGTGTTATTCTTTTCTCAAAACCTTCGGTTGTTAAGCATTTTCTCATATAGATTTTGAAAATAGAGCCAAGTTGGAAGCTAAGTCAAATAAATGTGAATTTTTTGGATATAGCATTAGTGAGTTTGGTTATAGGGTTTGGGATTATGAAAATTGTAAAATTATAAGTAGGGATTTCATATTCAATGAAAAGGTGTCGTACAAAGATCTGTTGTAGCAACATGAGAAGAAAGAAAATGATTATGTAGTGTTGTATGATACTGCAAAAGCTAATGTTCCAACAATTCCTCATGAAGTACAACAACTGCAACAACAAATTCCACACATACCAGTGAATGTTAGATGATCAAGAAGGCTAATTTGACCTCCAAAAAGATTTTCTTCCTCTTTGTATTCTATTTTACTTACTAATATTGGTGAACCTAAATGTTATGATGAAGTTTTATAGGTGGATACAAAGATTTAGTGACAGTCTACAATGAAATAATAAATGGACTCTTTGCTAAAAATAAGACATGGGATTTATGCAAGATGCCTGCCGATAAAAAGGATTTACAAAATAACTGGGTTTATAGGTTGAAAGAAGAGCATGGAGGTAAGAAAATATTTAAACCTAGGTTAGTTGTAGAAGGATTCACACAGAAAAAAGGCATTGATTTTGATGAGATATTCTCTTATGTTGTTAAAATGACTTCTATTTGCAGTGTTTTAAGTATTGCGACTACTCAAGATTTTCATTTTTAGTAGTTTGATGTTAAAATGACCTTCCTTGATGGTGATTTAGATGAAGGGACATATATGGATCAGTCACAGAGTTTTGAGGTAAAAGGTAAGGA
Organism: Cupressus sempervirens; assembly: GCA_028749045.1. Lineage (NCBI taxonomy): Eukaryota > Viridiplantae > Streptophyta > Pinopsida > Cupressales > Cupressaceae > Cupressus > Cupressus sempervirens. The sequence continues at coordinate 876,563,779 of CM053792.1, forward strand.
GAACTTAGTGTGCAGATTGAAGAAAAGTTTATATGGCTTGAAGCAAGTACCTCAGCAATGGTATCTGAAATTTGATAGTTTTATGCATGACCATGGATGTAGTAGATGTCATTTAGATCATTGCATTTATTTTAAGAGGTTGGATGATGACAACTCCATTATTTTATGTTTATATGTTGATGATATGCTTGTAGCTAGGTCTAACATGGATCACATTAAGGGGCTGAAATGCCTATTAGCGCATGCATTTTCTATGAAGGACTTGGGGGTAGAAAAACAAATCCTTGGTATGAAGATTTCTAGAGAGAGCAAGAACAAGAAATTGAAATTATCTAAGGCTGATTATATTGAGAAGGTTTTTGAATGTTTCTCTATGAAGAATGTTAAAGCTTTCAGCACACCTTCACCTCATCATTTGAAGTTGACTAAGGAGATGTGTCTCATGACACAAGAAGAGGAGGATAAGATGTCTAAGATACCTTATGCTTCAGCTATAGGAAACCTTATGTATGGCATGGTAGTACTAGGATAGATATTGCACATGTAGTGGGAGTTTTGAGTAGGAATATGAGTCATCCAAGAGTTGAGCATTGGAATACAATTCAATGGATTCTTAGATATTTGAGAGGAACATCTAGTAAGTGTTTACACTTTTGTGGCTATACTACTTATTTACAAGGATATGTTGACTCATATTTGGTAGGGGATATTGATACTAGGTGGAGTACTAGAGGTTATGTATTTACTATTGGTGGGGTAGTCATGAGCTGAGTTTTTAGGTTAGAGAAGGTTAATGTTTTATCCACTACAGAGGCAGAGTATGTTGCTACTACAAAGGTAGCCAAGGAAATGATATGGCTTCATTTCTTCTTGGAAGAATTGAGACATCCACAACATGATAATTATTTGTTTATAGATAATTAGAGTGTCATTCATCTTGCAAACTATTTAGCTCTGCATTCAAAGGCAAAAAACATATAGTTGTAGTACCATTTCATTTGGTCTATTTTAGATGATGGATAGATAAAGTTGGATAGGATACATATAGATGAAAATCCAATGGATATGTTTACAAAGGTAGTGACAAGGGAGAAGCTAAATTCCACTTCAACTTTGGTTTGTCTTTTCAACTGAATAGAATAAATGAACAATAGTGTCTAGGGTGGTTCGATATATTCTAGTGGGAGCTACAAGTTTAGCAATGCTATGATCAATGTCCAAGTAGGAGGTTATTGTTGTGGAGCCTGATTAGTCTCCAAGTGGTAGATTTTTGTGATGTGGAGCCTAATCAGGCTCAAAGATTTATTCCGCATGGTTTTTTCCCCATATTATTTCTATGGGGGTTTGGGTGTAGTGCCCCCAAGATGTATGGGGTCCTAGGGTAGGACCCAAAGTGCACTCCCTATCATAGTCTAGGGTGGGGTTGAGGGGTAACACCCTTGTGGGGGTTTTTAGGGGCAACGCCCACAAACCCAAAAATGCCCTTATATTGTAAAAGGCATTAGTTACTATTTTTCCTATTGGACGACTTATTATAGCCCTAATTTTGTAAGAAAAAAAATGTTGTATAAAATGGCTTAGGATTAGGGAATTTATAATGAATGGAAATATTGTAGCTTCTTGCAACTGTATTGAGCTATAAGGGATTATGGATTGCAATTAAGTTTTAATCACTAGATAATAATAATACTAGACTTCTTGTTGGTCGACATAGCCTAGGGAATGGGTGAACCACATTGAATCTTTGTGTCTTGTGTTCTCTTTTATGTGATTTACTATTTTTTGGTATTGGTTATATTTGCATGTAAGGGTTATTTATGTCTAAGGTTAATCCAAAAACTTGTATGTAAAGGAGTCAAAATGTGATTTGGGATTATTATAATTATTATATCTAAGTCACATTATCAGTTCTCAAGGAGTACACATGGATCCTTAAAAGATTTGTCCTATTATTGAGTGGCCTACTCCAGTGAACCCGACATAGTTGAGAGAATTTTTGGGGTTGTGTGGGTTCAATAAGAGGTTTGTTAGTGGATATTCCAAGCATGCAAGACCCTTGATGGACTTGATGAGAAAGGGGGCTTTCTTATGGACTCTTGAGGCATAGGAGTGTATTGCTAAATTCAAGGATTTGATGACTTCTTGTCCAGTGCTAGCATTACCAAATTTTAGCAAATCTATTGAGTTACAGTGTGATGCATCTGGTGAAGGTGTTTGAGCAGTGCTTATACAGGACAAGCATCTAATTGCTTATGAGAGTAGGAAGCTCAGGGGGTCTAAAAGGAGCTTCAATATTTATGATAAGGAAAGTTTGGCCATAATGCATGCTTTCACCAAATTTAGGCATTATTTAGTGGGTAGCAAATTCAACATAAAAAAATCACCACAATAGCCTAAAACATTTATTTGGGTAGTGTGATCCTAATCTTAGGCAATAGAAATGGGTAAATAAATTATAGGTATATGATTTTGATACTATCTATTTTAAGGAGACATAGAAAGTAGTAGTAGATGCCTTGTCACAAAGACCCTACTTGAGCTTGATGAAAAATATATTAGAGGATTGGAGACATTTGATCCTTGTAGATTATGTAAAGGATACATGGGCATCAAGATTGATAGATGGATTGATCTAGACTAGTGATTTCACCCTTGTGAATGAGATCATCATTTAGAAAGGGTGCATTTATTTGATACTAGGGTAAAAGGTGAAGAGGATGGTGCTAATATTTTATCATGACTCCCCTATAGTAGGAAAATAAGGTTTTTACAAAACCTACCAGCAGATTCATGAGCACTTTTTCTTAGAAAGGGCTGAAAGATGAGGTGTTACGATATAGAGTGTCCTACTTGCCAAAAAAATAGACTAGAGCACTCTTATCCAATCAACTTACGTAAGCCACTTTTGATTCCTGATAGGAAGTGAGAGTGTTTATCCATGGGCTTCATCATGAGATTGTTGAGAGCCCAAGGTAGAGACTATATATATGTTGTTGTTGACGGGCTTACAAAGTTTTGCCATTTCTTCCCAATCAACACTACATACACTACTACATAGGTGACATGTTTATTCTTCAAAGAGGTATTTAGGTTGCATGGTTCACCTCAAAGCATTGTTAGTGACAGGGATAAAAAGTTTATGAGTCACTTTTGGCATGAGTTGTTCAAATTGTGTGGGACAAAGCTCACTCAAAGTACTAGCTACCACCCCCAAACAGATGATTAGACAAATATAGTGAAGAAATGGGTGGAGGGATACCCTAGGAATTACATAGCAGGGCAAAAAAAGGCTTGGGTTAGGTGAATATATCTATGTGAATATTGTTATAATTCCACTTATCACATGCCTATCCATATGTCACAATTCATGGCATTATATGGATATGAGGCACCAAGTTTCATGGATTTGTTGTTGTCAGATAGTAGAGTGCCCAATTTTGGAGGTCCTTATTATAGGAGAGCCAAGACATTATGAAGGCTCTTAAGGATAATATCACCAAGGCACATAATCAATAGTCTAAGCATTATGCTAATTAGAAGAGGACTAAGAAAAATTTTGAGGTAGGTGATTGTTGGAAGTGTTTTAGAATAAGTGAGAGGGGGGGGGAGGGGGGCGGGGGGTTGGTGTTTGAATCAGTTATTCAAGGTCTAAATGCCCTAATAATAATTTTTCACTAATTATAGTGAGCCCATTAAACTATTCATGCATCCAAGCTTAAAACAACCATCTTACCAAATTACAACAAATGAACATGCAAGAATAAAACATGCAAGATCAACACATGAAACAATGATTTATGTGGAAACCCAATTTGGGAAAAACCACAACTAACATGCTACTCAATTTTTAGTCTTTTGAAGTGATGCCCTATTAAAGGCTTACAACACACTACTAAATGTGAGCTTGTTAGAGGATTTCACCACACTATTAGGAATGGGCATGGTCAAAGGACTTTGGAACATTCACTTGGAATGTTACCCTATTAAAGGATTTACAACATTGCTATTAAACCAATATAACTTGATAGGATTTATACTAACTATTACAATTGCTAGAGAGTAACAATAAGGGCTTTTGATCTGATACAACTCACAACATATGTTGCAGATTTCAAATCATAATTCAGTTCAATCCTTTGCTTGGCTTCAATCACTGCGGCTCCGACAGCTTGTCTTCCTCTAAAGCTTCATCTCCTTGAGTCTTCTTTCTCATCATACCAATGCAATCATCTCTGTGGTCACCTATGAAAATAGAGTTTATGTGCTCTCTTCCTCCTTAGTACATTCTTCAACACTTTGTGCTTTCATACTTGACCAACCCTTAGCTTCATGACTTTATGACTCCTTAGATAGAAATTTGGAACAATTTTCCTACTCGATTCTCCCTCTCTAACTTTAGGTTTTCAATATATTAGTTAGGATACAATGTATCTATTCTATATGTTGTTTTCATCTAGAAACTTTGTCTAGAATCCAATTGTATTTGCCCAAAAATGTTTTACATAGAGTTCTATGCCACTAGCTCATCATTCTTATCTTCACTTAGCACTTGATATTTACTCAACACTTGATCTTTACTCTACTCCTATTGAGAATTTCCTTGGCTTGAACTAGCTTCCTCAGCTTCCTCTGATGAATTTAATCAAGATTTGTAGACCGTCATATTACAACTTCTTCTTCTATAATTTCTAAGTGTAGCCAACCTCTTCATCTTCAAGTATATTGTCAATACATCACTTTATCATTGGCTAAATTGATCTTTGCACTTCATTCCAAAACCATAACTCAACCTTTCTCTTGGGTTCTTTTGTTACATCTTATTGATTCTTCATCAATCAACTAAGTGATAGCTCTTGGATCTTATAAGCAATTTCCATTCTAGCAAATAGCAAGTTTGACATCAGTGACAAAATAATGATTGAACACATTCTGTAGCAACAATATATTTCATACAATGATCTTTTTAAATCAGATTACAACAAGTGATGTGGTATATTTGATGTTGTAGCCTTACCACCAGTTCACTGTCAAGAAGAGTGATGTCAAAAAACTTATACCACATTATTATGGGCCTTTTAGGGTGATCAAGAGAGTTGGAGAGGTGGCTTATGAGTTGGATTTCTTGGCAGAAAGAAGAGTCCATAATATTTTTCATGTGTCATGTCTCAAAAAGGCATTAGGACACTAGATTTCTTCCTTCTAGAGTACTTCCACCCTTGGATGATGAGGGGAATTTGGTTTTATTACTAGAGCCTATCATTGTGTTTAGGGAGATGAATTTGAGGAGACATACTATTAGGGAGTACTTGGTGAAGTGGAAGGACCTGCCAATAGAGGATGCCACTTGGGAGAATGAAGAAATTTTGTAGCATCCAAAGTTGAGATTGCTTGGGGACAAGCAATTACAAGAGGGGTGGACTGTAATGTCCCCATCTTTTAGCATCACATTGGAGTTCTTAGCCTTTATGTTCTTTGAAGGATAAGTGGAGAAATAATGATAAATTGATTAAATTAATTTCTTATAACGTCATTAAATAAATTAAAATTAAAAGGTGACTTTATATTTAATTAATTTATTTTTCTAGAAGCACAACTAATTATTGTATTAGAAAGGGGGAAGCTTCTAGAGAGTGCATTTTCTAGAAATACAACTAATTATTGTATTGGAAAGGGGGAATCTTCTAGAAAGTGCAATAAAATAATATTTAAATCTCCTTCAAGAAGGGTGAAGGAAAAGAATAAATAGGGAGGGCAACCTCATTGTTGACCATCAAATGTGTTTCCATCTACTTTTTCAGATAGCATGTGGAGCCAAGGGTTTCTACAGTTGTTATATTGATCATTGGGAATGAACACTCCCATTGATTTTCATAACTAAGGTGGTGAAATATCTTCCGAAGGGTTTCAACTGCCAAAGAAGACAAATCAGTCTTTTCATCATGCAAAATTTGTGGCCTAGGGCCAACTTTGTAGAGTAAAGAACAAGTTGGAATTTCTTACAATGATTTGCTATAGGAAAATTCATGTTTTCCTGGAGCAACTCTAGGTTTTTATCTACTACATTTTGCATTTTTTAAGAGTAGATATTTAGGTCATTTGTAGGGTTTGTAAAATCTATCATAATTTTATTTATATTAGAGTTTTATATCAAAATTCACATGCCCAAATGTCTTATTGATGTATATGCATATTTTCCTATTTGTAATAAAAACCAACTACATATTCATTGTTAGTTTCTTGTTGTGCTCTTTGGAAGCATATTTATTAAAGTTTGGCATTTAGAAAATAATCAGAATTTACATATGCAATATATCTCTTTCTTGCAAAGTGTTTGACAAAATGTCAAACAATTGAATTTGACAAGGATTTTGAGTTTCATAAAGTTATAACCTATTGGGGTTATTACACAAAAACACTTATCATACCAAAATTTTGATTACTCAAAAATATAAGTCAAAACTCCCTTGATTAATATGCTTGGGTCTACAACTCAATTTTGACTGTTGTACTAATAACTTGGTAAACATATATTCTATTTATTTTTTTTCAAAATTGTTTTTGTACATGTATTCCCTCTTGTATTCTTACTTGTATATATATATTTCCCCCTTGATTTTGACACAAATTCCAAAAATGCATAATTACAAGGTAACACCAAAATGTGAAAGGAAATCTCTATATACCTTCAACAGTATGGACATTATCTTGTCCTAATGCAATACTTTGGAATCATGCAAAGCTATCTAAACCTCAGCTAATAATTCTATCATGCGATCAACTATTGAGAAGCATTTTTCATGGATAAATTTTTTAGGATGCCCAATACATTTTGTCATTGCATCCATGTTGGGAAGTATCATAATCTATATTTCTCTAAGTGTATCTCTTATAGTTTCTTCTTCCCTCAACAACTCTACCTACAAGTCTACCAAATATTTGATCTTCATAAAATGTGCAAAGCTTGTGCTAAGATCAAGTGACAACTAATATGCACTTGCCTTCATATGAATATCTATCATAGACATCTTATCCTTTGTTTCTTTGGTGAAATTTGATGTATCACTTAGCTTAACAAATAAAGAAACAACAATATTTACCGAATTTTCAAGAGTAGAAAAAATGGTGGATAATTCTACTTGATTTATGGATATTTCCTATGCCACCTTTTCTAATACTTTATTTTCAAATTTCCTATGTGCCCTCTACAAAACTTTTTCTTGACCATTCACATCTTCATTATATATTTGAACTATGTCAACAAGTTGATCCAGAATTGGTTTCTTTTCATCAACCTCTATGTTAAGTGCATCAAAAAATATGCCCTTAATATCTTCAAGCACTTGATTCCTCTATTTCCTTTTGACTGTTATCTTTTTTTTTCCTTTCCCTTTTCTTCCAAAAATCTCCAAGGGTGTCCATTTGACTAGGAGTTAGATTGGAGAGATCCCAATCTTCTATACCTATGTTCTCCTCTAGATCAATTTCATCAATAGAGGCTTCTACCTTGTTACCCTTTTCTTTCTAAATAGTAGAGGGAATGATTTCCTTCCCTTTGCTCAAATCCTCTATGCTTGATTGAGGCATCACCTCAACCATCATTGCACTTGTTGTAGAAACACTCAATATAGAAACAATATTACTCAATGGAGAAATAACAGTAATAGTAGAAAAAACTTACTATTGTTGGATGACACTTGGTCTGGTCTACTGCTATGACAAGTGGAGCTTGTTTCTTAGTAGATGAAGTGGTGGAGACAACACTCATCATTGCACTCAAAATAATTACTCCAATAGTCAATTGGGTGCTTGATGGAATAGTATTTACCTTAATTGACTTGCTAGTAAAACCTTCTCTAAGTTGGATGGCACTAAGGTTTTCCTTGGAGAGAGTGGGAAGAAGGCCATTACTTCTATTGCTATCTTCTCAAGATCTAATTCTTGAATACTTTGGATTTTAGGAAGATGTCCACTTATTTCCTGATCCTCATCATCATCTTCATCATTATCCTCTTTTTCACCATCCTCTTTCTCCTCATCATCTTTCTCAACATCCTCTTCATCATCCTTTTATTTATCATCCTTGTCATCTATTTATACAACCTCCACACTAGGCATATGCAATCCATATATGTTTTTCCATGTCTTTTTGTTTGATTGCACCACAACTTCAATATCATTTGAAACAATTAGGAATGCATTGAACTTAGGGTTTAGCTTTTGGTCATTCTTCTTCAATGATTCCTTCACTTCCTTGTTAGAAAGATTTGGCATAATTTTTTGTAAGGTTTATTTGTTGATATCCTTGGAAACATTGACTACATTTTCCCATTGATGTGCAACAACCTTCAAAATGATATTAGGAGCCCATTTGGTTGGTTCCTTTGGAGAGTACTTCCACTTTTCCATTTTATCCACTAGGGCATCTTCAATTTTCTTTTGTTCCTCCTTGGTCCCTATTTCATACTTAACATATTTGAAATTTTCCATACCTCCTCCATCTTTTAGTTTATTGAGTCTTTCTTGTAAGTTGGGGGTAGACCTTTTGAATGTTACTTTTTGTTCCTCTTCATCTTCTTCATCTTTCGATTTCAGCTTCTTCCTAGATTTTGTGGGTCTCCTTGTAAAGAAAGTACGTGAGGACTTGGCAGGTTTTGTTATGATAACCTACTCCTTTTTCTTGGGAGGATCTTCTTCTTTAGATTCTTCTTCATTTGCATGTTACTCTTCTCCTTCCTCTTCATCAATACCATCTCCTTTGCCTTCTATCAATAGAGGAGGAGAACTAGACTTATTTCTCCTTTCAAAATCTTTTCAACCTTCTTCCTTCCTCTCTTCAAGGCTTGATGTAACTTGATTTCCAAAGAAATTTTGGCCTTATCTTCTCATAGGTACCAAAGTATGGCTCCTTAGGATCTAGTTGCTCATTTACAAGAGCCTTAATTACGTCTCTTGTATCATTAATGTTCACCTCATATCCAAGAGGTTTCACTCATTCCACCCTTGGCCTAACTATCTATATATTCACCTCATCACAGTCCATAAGGAAGCATATATCTTGATAATAGTCATCCACTAGCTATTTGGGAATCCTAAATATACTATGCATTCTCTCCTTGAATGTCTCAAAGTATGCATCCATAATTTTCTTGAAATTGTCTCCCATATCAGCTATAAATTCATTTATCTAACATAATACATGTATATCCTTCTTCCTAACCACAATGCCCTTGGGAGGAAAGAAGTTTTTAATGTCGAAGAACATATATGTCAAGAGTGATTAAAACTTATATGTATTAGTCTTTGATGCCTAAATTCTCACCATGTTCTTTCTTAGTTGCTTCAGCTACAACTTAGCAAGGTTAAAAGACATTGTTCATGACCACCTTCAAAGCTAGGTCAACAACTTCAACAGCTTCACCAAGAATGCTATTCAATCAAGTTGAACTATAAATTTTGTGGGAAATTACTTGTATGCCAAAATTGATCTCCATGTCTATATTTAAGTCATCATTAATGTGTTGTAGAATAGTTACCTTGGTGATAGCCTATTGAAGTCAGAAAGTTCCTTGAAACTCAATAAATTCTTCAAGTTGGTAAATTATTCAACTCAGTAAGAACTTTGAACTCCCCATCCATGTCTAGGGTTGGTAATGTCTTACAACCTAACCTAGCTCGATAAGGTCTTAGAGATCACTTCAACTATCATCTAATTCGGTGATCATTGTGTATCTAAAATGTGGATATGAGGTGTCTCGTTAGAATCTTAGTTTGAGTAATCTAAATGCATAACTAGTTTGAATTGGTTGTATTACCTAGCTCATTGACTTGGGTGTCAACATTTTCATGACTTTGGCTTGCATTCTATGGAGATTTCATTACCCATAATTACCTCATTTGACTTTTGATATTGTTAGCCTTTTCTTTCTTCTCATCTTCAACTACACCCTAGTTCATACAAATTTTGGCTATATGACTAAGTTATTTATATATAAAATATCTCCTATTACAATCTTTCTTCCTCATGTCAGTTCTTATGTAGTTTGCTCCAATGTGCCCATATTCACCACATAAGTAACATCTACAACATGTATTGTAATCCCAACTAAATATTGATTTGACAATTTTATTTGTTGAGTTGCATTTCTTAGTCTTGCATTCTGAGGATTTATCCCCTTGTTTATTGTAATTTAAGAACTTTCCTTCAAACTTAGTTTTCTCTATGCAATCACTTGCTCTATATCCGTGTTTGTTACAGGTGTAATAATTTCCATTGAATTTTGGTTTACCATTGCTCCAATACTTGTTTAATGTATGCCCTATTTTTCCACAATGATTACAAGTAGGCCTCTCATTCTTTTGAGCTCCTTGCTAAGATGATTCTCCTTCATCTATATAGCCTAATAAAGGTTTTCCTTTTTTTTCTAAATTTAGTTTGCTTGTCTAATTGATTAATGCTTTCTTGAGATTTCATTATTCTCTCATTGGTTTTATTTTCCATGTTGAGATCATTTTGCAACCATTAATTATTTGTCCTCAAGTTGATTAACTCTTGATTTGCATCATTGATTTGATCAGTCAAACCTACTTGCTAAAGAGATAGTTGATGAATTTCATTTTCCTTTTCTTCTATCTTTTCAATTGGTAATCTCTTCTCTTCTTTGGCTTTGTCTTTTTGTTCCATGTTTTCTCACATCTTGACTGATTGAATTTCTTTTTCTCTTTTCATCTTTCTAATTTCTTCATGAAGAGTTAGATTATTTTCAAGTAGGTCTTTGTTTGCTACATCAGCTCCATCTAAACTTTTATCTTGGCACATGTCTTCAAATCTTTCTTCAATGTAGAGATTGTCATTTGGTTGTGTTGCTAGTTGCTTCCTTATTTGCAATGATTGAGAGAGATGCTATTTTTCTTTCTTTAGTTGTCCCATGGCCAATTACAGGTCCAACTTATCATACTCAATAGCTTTGTCAAGCCTTTATACCTCAAATTGCCTCTGATCTTTTCTCAAGTGTCTAAACTTTCGATGTGAGAACCAATGCTCTGATACATTTTTTTTTGAAATATAAGATAGGATAGGTGACTCAAAGGGGAGGAGTGAATCAAGAACCAAGAAAACCTTTAACTTAATTCATGAATTAATCCTTCATCAATTATTTTGATCTAACTGCATGAATGAAATATTGAAAGTAATATAAAATTCATAACACTTGAGACAATATTTGGTGACCCAAAAACCTTCTGAATAGAAAGTATAATTGGGGTGGGGATGATACATACAAGATTTATGACTATTGTATAAAGTTGGCCTATTAAGGCTTACAATTGAACACTTCTAGTGATCTGCCTTGATAGGAGCATTAAGGATTGTTAAGTCCACCTTGTTGAAGGATTTATACAATACAATGAAGTATTCAATCGATTAAGAGATTCAAAAAAAGGTTGTTAAGTCCACCTTGTCAAAGTATTTGACTAATGCTCATATCAATATCAATAGACAACTAACCTTTTCTCTAGAACTTGGTTTTCTAAATGATATTCCTTTGATGTAACTAATCACCTTTATGTGATAGATGAGAATCTTCTTTCCCTTTTACTACTTGTAGCCTTGTATTCTTAATTTGCATTCATTTACTTCTTCTTTATTACTCTTACTCTATCTCACATTTGGATATGATAAAATGTATAAATCATATATACCAACCTAATTAATTACCTTCTAGAGTTGGCTACAACACTAAAATTAAACAATATTCACTAAGTCAACTTGTTGCTGATACTAGGTTTTGAAGACCACTCAGGTTATATTCTAACACTCAGAAATAGTGTTAACTCAAAAAGCTTTGGCACTTAGTTGACACTAGTTCTTAATCCACATTGATCACCTAGTTGTACCTTACAAACTCAGCTAAAACTTGGTGACCTGGTGAACACTATAGAACTTGGTAGACATTGAAGGACTTAGTAGACACTACAACTCAATCAACACTATCTTCCTTAAGCTTGGTAAACACACTAGCTCGGTAGACACTGATAAGCTCAGTTACCACTACATTGCTTGGTTAACACTATTTTCTTCATCATTTACACTGATGAGATTGATAGACTTTGTGAATCTAGGCTTATACCATACTCTACCTCTAAAGCTTAGTATACTCTATGAAGCTTGGCTTATACTGTACTTTGCCTCTAAAGCTCGGTAGACTCTTCTTTCTATATGTGGAGCTCAGTAGCAATGTAAACAAACTAATTAAGTGTTTAGTCACTAATTGACAATTATGTCAACACTATGTTGTGTGTCTTAATTCATGTTCGTTCACATTATAATACTCCTTAGAGTGTATAATACTTCTAATAGAGTAAATAATCTTGTGTGTTCATCCCCACCATGATTTTTCCCCGAATAGGGTTTCCATGTAAAATATATTAGTGGTATGTTCTCATGTGATGTTGTGGACCTTTTCTTGTGTGGTGGTGCCTTATTTCATGAAAATGATAGAGGCCTCCAAATTCCCTTGTATGCAACTTTTATGGTTGGTTCTCTAGACCTTTGCTATTTTTTGGAAAGGTGTTTATGTACTAGTTCTAGCATTCATGTAAAACATATGTATGTGGTTATGAGAACCTATCAAAAGCTATTCATGGTTGAAAGTTCCATTTAAAAAATAATAATTAGATGTTTGAGGATTTGGCCTTTAGGCAGTGCAATTTGATTTCCTCTTCATAGTTTTTATTTTAGTTGCTAATATTTTGTTATGGGTGGGGATATTGTTCTTGTAAATCTTTTCTTTCTATTCATATTGTTATAGGTTCTAGATCTCACCAAAATATTCTTGTAAATAGCTTTGAGTCCCTTCAAAACCTATTTCTCTCCATAAAATTTTTTTTCACATTTACTTAGTTAGTATTATATCTTGTATCATCCAATCATATTTTTGTACACTAACTCAAGTTCAATCATTGCAACAAAGTATTATTGAACCTTCTTAGACATTAAGTCTTACTTGGGCTTGGTCATTTTTCTTCAAATTTTACAATAGGAAATAAGATCAATATCATTTTCTTTCCAATTCCTTATTATACATGTCCCATCATAGTATTGTAGCACATCCTACCAGATTACTTATGCTAAAGCATTGCTAAAATTCTTTATATGACTTACATTTTTTTTTGTCCCCACTTCTCAATATTGTCCCCAAAGTCCCATTCGTTCTTTCATATTTCCTCTACTTCTAAAATGCTTATATTACAATGTTAGTTAAAAGGGATTAAATCATTATATATGGTAGTGCCTCTTCTCTTCTTTCATCGTAATTTGGAATTCATAGTTTTTTTTGTGCATTAATTTACTTATGTTTATTTTATTTCTAATTTCTTTGAGGAAAATTTTCAAATTATTATATCTAACATAGATATCTAATGTGATTCTTTTTGGATGAACAATTATAGCTTTGAACTAATTTCCAATTGTATAATGCAAGGCAACAATTAGAGAGATTGTGTATACCACTGTCTAACATATTGAAGTTGTTTCACTAGTTTTGACCTACTATGAATCAATCTACCCTAGAATAGACATAATTTATGCTATTCTATTTTCAAACTTTGGTAGATATTTAAAAATAAAATAGTATATACTTTTCATGATATTTTGTTTTAGGTTTCTTTAAGTTATAGATTCTACAATTACAATTATATGTTTTCAAGACCTTAGTATTATTGAATCAAAGGATATAGCTAATTCCTATTATTATTAGGTATCTATTTGATATTTTATATTTGAAAGACATATATTATAGTATATACTTAGAAAAGAAATAGGATTATAAGGAGATCAATATAGGTACACCCACGTATGTCCCAAAAAGCTTTAAGAACATAGGATTGTGATCAAAATCTTATGTTTGATTAAATTCTTTGATGGTCACCATTGATCTAAATCTTCCGTGATGAAAATTGGCTAATTCATAGAGATTACCTAGGAAATCAGTAGGAAGAACGAATAGGGTGTCATATTATGTCTTCTTGTTATCTGATTATTTATATCTCACAAGTATTCTAGATATTTCAAAGTTTTTACCGATTTGTCTATGTTTGTGGTGTCTAGTACACTTAAATATCTAAAATAAAATTCACTATAGTGTGGGCATCTAGCTTTTTTGTATGTACCAATGTATCTTTCATCTTATTGTGTAACTATCTAGTACTATTACCCATATCAGAATCATTGTAATATCTTTCCCTATCATTTAACTACCATGCTTTTGATAATCATAGTTACATGATCAAATTTACTATATCATGTTATATTATTTATTTCTACTTGTATAAAGAGATTCCTTAATCCTAACTATGATATGACTATCTAGCTCTTTGTAGTTTCCTCAATGCACTCAAAATCACCCTACTATATGGCTATATTACATAAAATAAATTGTAACTTACAAACTTCCTATTAGTCATAGATCTCTCTCTTATTATTATATGTCTCTCATCTTCCATGTTTGCCTACAACTTTCATGTTGTTTTCTGTTTCATTAGAATTATGTTCTTTCACCTAGGTGTAACCTCACATGCATGTAACATCCTCAAGAAAGTGTTCTCTACTTTATCTTGTATCTTTTGTTAAGATATACTCAATAAGATGGAGATATTATTTCAATGTCATGATATTGTACCTTTTTGAATTTATCATCATGTAATTCTTGTAGCTTAGCCAAAAGAAAGAAAAAATTACACATAAGCCTCCACATCTCTCCATCAACCTTGTTTCCTTTTCCTAGATCATTGACCATGCAATCTAGCCAACATTAGATACATCTATTTGGCGTGCACTTATTCCCCAAATTTGTAGATGTATAGTGAGCCATTGAAATGCTAAAAATTCCATCTTATTGGGCATCTTTGATCATCATCTACCAAAGTCTACTATCATTCGGTAGGCTTAAATATTGATATCTATTCACAATTTGGTATTTTTAATACACTTCAACTCTTCTTAATAATTGGGAATTTAATCTTTAATTTATTCACATATTCTTTAGATAATTATTTCTTTTGGATATGTTTTGTATAGTCTTTTTTATTATGCGCATAAATAATATTATAAATCTATCACCTTCATCATCTTGTCCTCAATCTGTTGAGTTCTATGTTTTTACTTCAAAGGGGAGTATTTGATCTTGCTTAAATTTTGTGTTTAACATGTCATACTATCCATTATTCTCTTTTTATCTCATTTATTATTAATATTCATCTATCATCTTTTCCGTTATCTATTGTTGATTATCTTTGTATCTAGTTGACCCCATGGTGGTAGAAACACACAAACAAGGACTTGAATAATGTAAGTCTCTAAGAATACCCATCCATTTTTTCTTATGTCATTTATGAAGGTATTTTAGGAGGAGAAAGTGGATTATCGCATGATATTCTTCTAGCTTCTTCATTATGAATTTCTTGTATCCTTTATCTTCTTTCAATTTCATCAATTCTATCAAATAATCATATTTTTTACTTCCATTTAGTAGTGTAGCTTACCTACTTTTTGTTGTATTAGTTACTATCTCAACTTTTAAATTGTTTTTCTCTTTAATCTATATGTACATAGGAAAAAATGCACTACATAGATGTTCTATATTTAACTAAAATAAATGAGTGTGAGTAACTAGAAAGAGTGAGCTTGTAGTCAATCCTCCTTGCATGACATGACTAGAAAGAGTAAAATAAAAAATATCTAACTACCACATCAAACAATTCTCCTCCGATGGCTTTCTAATGTAGTAATCTCATGAAGGCTAGAAATTAATCCTATTAGTTACCTTTTATTTTCTTTTTATATTCATAACTATTTTATCTACTCTACATGTTCAATTAATTTAGTTTTTTTGTTTTATATAGCATTTTATTTAAGTATCAAAACAATTTTTCACTCAAGTCTTAAAGACATATTTCATTCATTAAGTTTCCTTAATCACCACATCTCACCAAAGATCTAGTAGAAGTGGGGTAGCACATAGGATGATTTTCTAATTGGGATTTTATCAATCTTTACAGTAGAAAAATCCCTTCTCCATAATTTTTTTATGATGCTTTATATCATCTCTATCACATAGACATTACTTCTTTCAACATAATGATATTTTGGTGGCTAACTTGTTAAGATCATTCCATGTCCCTTTCTTTGGACCACCTATTTGATAATTTTATCATAGTTAATATGGTATAAGAAGATGATAAAATTATATGCATAGTGTCTAGAATGTGTGAGAGATGATGAAGATGTGAGTTTAAGGATATATTAGGGTGTGTTGGATGGTTTGGACTAGAATTGATAATTATTTGTACATTCTAATGACAATGTGTGAAGTAGTATGATAAAGTCTTATTCTTTGTAACAATCTCATGTATCTTGTGTTGAGAAAATGTTTACCATCTACAAGCTCTTCACTTATCTTGGGTCTTTTCAACAATTCATTTACATCTTCTACCAAGGCACTAATATTTGAATACAAGTCCTACAATGAGCTTACCGCAATATTTTTCATATAATTTAACACAAGCTCACTAATTTTCCACTTAAATTTAGTGCTTTCTGATGCATTTTTGAACATTAAGTCATCCCTATAGCCATAGTCTATGGGTGCTTTCAATAGACACCACTTTTTATGTCAAAAATATTTGTGGGAGAAATTAGAACATTTTTTGAAATGCAAGTTGTATATTAGAACTATTATAGACTAATTACATTTAATCCTTGATTCTAAATATTGTAATTAAGCTACACCATTTAGGAGTGGACTTTCTCTTGTCTAGGTTCTTGATAGACATATTTTAGTATTCAAAATATTATAGTATTGAAAAATATTTTATGTAGGAATTATTCCATTTACTTCTCATAATATTGTTACATGAATTTAGAAAATACTATTGACTATTCCTATTTTGCATTTTCCAAAATATCCTTCCTTGTGTATATTATAAAACAATTTTTAGTGTCAATTCAAACATAAAATACTAGAGCTAAAATAAAATAATATGAAATATATAAATAATATAAATCTTTAGATTTGTGCAATCTTTTTAGATGCAAATTTTTGGTGATATTATATTTTACACACTTTGCTATCTTTGTTATCATTTTGTCATTTAGAAGTAAATAACATGCATATTCAAAAGCCCTTAATTTATATGCATTAAACTTGGGCCCTCCCTAAAAGATCAAAATCCACAAGGGATTCCATTCTTTTTCTAAGTCTATATTTTTGCGACTCTAGATTTTAGCCATTTAAACTAAATTTGTTATCAATTTATTCCTCTAGAAAGGAAATTGCATCTATACATCATAAAAAAATTCATTTATATTTCTTAAACTTCCAAATCCTTCTTAAAATACTAAAACTCATAATGTCTTTCATTGCTTTGAGATACTTTTTTTTAGGACACTATAGTTTACTCATTTACCCTCCTTTGCTATCATATTAGCCTCATTGGAAGGAAATAACATCTATACTTACAAATCCCTTAATCTATATTCATTAAGACTATACCAAAAAAATTAGTTCATTATTATCTATAAGTAATCTATGATTGGAATAATCCCTCTGTTCACTTTTCTATAAAAAATTATTGTTAGTGGAAACAACTACATCACCTAGACAAAATTTGGTATTGAAATTTCTACATCTTAACATTATATCCAAAAATGTTTTTAATATTTTACTTTTAGTGTAAAGTGCTCTAGTTTCCAATCAAATAATTCAGAATTTGTTGCCATTTTAGACACTCATCACCTCGCACTCACTTACACTCACTTTGTTGAAGAGGTTATTTATTTGTGAATCAACATAGTAGAAAATACTTTCAAAGCTATGACAAGTACCTACACTAACTAGAGGTCAAAGTTGAACATAGGATCAATTCAATCTAGTTTCAATCTTTGAATTTTTTCATATTGTTCCCTACAACAAGACTAGTTAAATATTTGATTGAATTTATTTTTAAAATTATTTTAGAGCTCAAGAGATATAGATTTTTTATGGATCATCTTGGGCACCTCTACATATTGTTGATCGCAAGGAACATGACCTATCTCAATTGCATATTTTTAGTTTGTTGAAACTCATTATTTAGCTCTAACATGGATTATTAATGTATGAATCTATAACTATGGAGAAATATTAGAATGGTTCTCATTTGATAGATTAACCTCTTTCTATAATGTGCACTTACAAAATCTATTGCTTGCAAGAATGATGAAAGACTAGCACTATTAAACAAACCATTAAATCATTTAACACATTGGGTTTTTTTATGGTGCTCAAGGTGGAACTGGATATGTTGTTGGTATGGGTAAAATGAAGGTGATATTGAGAGAAATAAATATATTCATATGTTTGTATATGCTAGCTAAACTCATTATTATAAAATGAAGTGAGAAACTTTTCAAATAGGGTAAACCAAATTATTTGTATCTCCCCTGCTAAAAAGTTTCTTTTATTATCCATCTTCATCTTTGACCACTAAATATTCAAAATTGAAGACTTAATGCTCTTAATTCATAATTTAAAATATTGAAAGTAGAACTAAAAATTTAAAAGATACAATTTTGATTATTTGTTGCTTACATTGTTTCAACTTACAAACTATAGATTGATAATATAGAAATCCTGCACTCTTATTTAAAAAGTGTTGACAAATATCAATTTGTATCTATTTCACTTAAAATTATATATTTTACTTCAAAACTATTTTATTTATTACCTATATAGATGTTTACATTTCAGTCTAGTTTTCTCATTTTTATTTTATTTATAACATTAAAATTTTCTTTTAGAAAGATCAATATTTAATTATTATAATAATTTAAAAATATAATTTTTCATTTTTTTCCAAAATTATATATATAAAAAACCAATATAAACATGTTTTATAAAATTTAATCCTGAGGGTTTTCATGCAATCTTTGAGTTTCCTTGCATATGACTCTCTGTTAGAGTTTCCCTTCTATTTTTTGGACCTGTCAAACCACATTTACTATCTAAGTTTCTGGGCTAGTTTATAATGGCCCGGGCAATGGTGACCAAATTTTTGATACTATTGTTCATGCAACTTCTTCAGAAAGCCATGTCACCTCCATCAAAAAAATGTCCTTGCAAGTTCATCTCTAGGGTTTTTCATGAGGTAATCCTGATATTATCCTTCCTTTGCAAGAATTTGATGTTGCTTGTGATTGGTTGGAACAACATACCTTAATAGGCTATTTTGTGGGTAGGACTCCTCCTACAACTATGCTCCAAGAATGGGTTAACAAGAGTTGGACTCCTCATGGAGTCTACCTTGACGCTATGCAAAACCTTACCAAAGGTTTTTTTTTTCTACTTTGCTAATGCATCGTAGGCAGACATAGTTTTTAGCAATGGTCCTTGGTTTATGTGTTCTTCCCTACTTGTTTTTCAAAGGTGGTTGAGAGATTTCACTATCTTTGATGACAAAAATCTTAGGGTTACTATGTGGGTTGTGTTCCCTAGTTTACCATTGCCTTGTTGGCCTTTTATTGAGTCCATCGCCAATACTCTTTGCAAAGTTATTACAAAGAAACATGAAATTTGTTTCAATGCTCATCCTTAGAGATACATTTGTGTCGAGGTTGATCTCTCCAAGGATATGAAGGACTCTATAGAGATATAGATTGGGTTCCAAACCTTCGCTTAGAAGGTTCTTTATTTGAACCTACCTAACACCTGTTATAGGTGGCAGTCAGTGGAACACAAGATTAGGGATTGCCCTTTGGTTGTGCCTAGGGTTAAACCCCTATCTAAAGAGGCTCTTGTCAAACCATCAGAAGGGAAGAAAAAGGAAGAATGGACTACTATTGGGAGTAAGGGAAAGGCTCCCTTTTCTCCTAAATAGTCATATCCTACTATCTTTTTGGTTCCTCCTATTTCAACATGAGCATAAAACCTAGCTATTGTAGGGATGCAAGTGGTTTTTTTAGAACCAAATACTAGTGTTTCATAGGTTTCAAACCCCAGTTCATGGGGGATTAAGGTGGCCACTAGAGCTAATACCTCGGCTATGATTCACACCCCTCTTACTACTTCCTCCATAGTGACTCAGAATGTGTAGCATTCTTGTAGTCCTCCCAGATGTACTGAGAAACTAGAGGAGAGACATTGGGCCATCAGTCTAGAAGATTTTCCTTCTAGCTTTAACCTAGTTTGAACCTTCTTGCAGAATGGCTAGTCCTCTCTCAAGGACAAGGAAGATATGGAAGAATTTTTAGGAATTCTTTATCATGGAATGTGCAAGGTGTTATAGCCCTCTCTAGAAAGTACTATGTCAGGGTTACCCATAATAGACTTGGTAATTTAGATTTTCTTTCTATGTAAGAAGTTAAGATATCTAGTTTCATGCTTTACTCTACATGTTTTGTCATTTGGTTGGATGGAATTATGTTTTCCTCTCAGCATGATTTTGCCAGAGGTAGTGTAGTTACGCTTTTGTCACCTCATCTTCATTCTGATATTTTTTCATAGGGTTCTGACCCTATGCACAAAATCATCTAGCTTTTTCTTTCTATTAACAATAATTCTTTTGGATTCATTAATGTTTATGTTCCCAATGATGCTATGGAAAGATCTCAATTATGGGGTTGGCTAGCTGACAACTTGCCTCCAACTACTTAGGTTATGTGTGGTGACTTTAATATGGTTGAGTTGGCCTCTAAAAATAATGGTATTTTTCTTTTTTGCTCGATAGCTAGGGAAAGGGAAGCCTGGTAGTTCATGTATAATAAATTGGGTCTTTTTGATCCGAATACTAAACACCACCAACATAGTGGGGTTTGGAATACTTGGTTCAACTTTTGAGCTAGCTCTGAACACATTTTCAAATGTCTCAAATGTGCCACATGATTACTACACAATAGTTTTTCTTCTTTTTGAAGATCAAGATTCACCTATCATTCTCTTGCCAAATGTGACATTATCAGACCACTATACCATTTATTTTTTTATTTCATGGTACACTGCTATCGGACGATTTGTCAAAACTCAATTTTTCCTCAACACATTAGTGTTGATGCATGCTTCCACTATTGCTCATATCCTACATGTTGGGAATTTGGAGCCACATCCCCATTCCTAGATAGGGTGGATTTAGTGGTGGAATGATGCCATTACCAAGATTGCTCACTTTCTATGCATCTATGGGTGATAGTTTGCGATTTTCAAAAGGTGGTCTTATAAAGCTAATACCACTGCTCTCAAGAAAGCTTCTGAGGCTCTCACCCTTAACACTTTTGATGTCGATCTGCAAATTCAACTTACCAAACTGCACCATGACAAATAGGTTCTGGATAACTATGTTTCTCGAGGGGCCCAAATTAAAGCCCATTTCCATTGGTTGGAGGTTGGCGATAAAGCTTCAAAGGATTATTTTCAGGCTCTTCGAGCCCATCATACCAATTTTAGTATTAAGAAAATCAAGCAAGGCACTTATGTTCTCTCTAGTCTCCCTAACATCCTACAAGCCTTTGTTCATCACTATGAAAATGTGTTTTCTTCATAGGGAAATTTAGTTGCTCAAGAGGAAAGCCTCGAAAAGTACATTTCTGGTACTCCAAACTGCTTAGCAATTTAGCAATGCTTTCTATGAGCAACTTCTTTCTCTCTGAGACCTTAAAGAGGCAGTTTTCTCCATGGTTTATGACAAGTCCCCTAGGTGTGATGGGTTTCCTTGTGAATTCTACAAACACCTTTGGGAGTATATTGGTTCCAACCTACACAAAGTCTATCTAAAAGCCTATCATTGTAAAAGCCTAGGAGTTATTATCAACAAAGGAAACATCAAATTCATACCTAAAGCTTACAATCCTAAGGATATTTGTAATTAGCAATCCATTACCCTTCTCAATGTGCCCTATAAGATTATTGCTAAGGAAATTTCTCCTAAAATTCACCATCTCCTTCCTCTAATCGTACAGCTTGAGCAAACTGGTTTTGTCAAATCTAGATATATTCTTGACAACATCATTGATATATGGGAAGGGATGGAGTGGGCTCGCACGTCCTATCAACTATCCTTTTTTTTAAATAGATTTTGCAAAATTGAATGGTCTTTCATCTTGGCGATGCTCTAGGCTCTTGGTTTTGGTCTAATTTTTTTGCAATCTATGGAGATGCTCTTTAGAGATGCTAATACTTGCATTACTATCAATAACTCCCAATCTAATGTCTTTTGGATTTTTCACTCCATCGGGAAGGGTTTCCCTTTGGCTCTGGTGTTATATGTTCTTGAGCTATTGAAGGGTTTGGCTACTTGCTAGCCTAGTCTGTGTCTTCTGGTTTGGTTGGTGGCATTTCTTTACTAGAGTCCTCTTCCCAGTTGGTCAATGGTCATTTTTTTGATGATTCTTTTCTCACTCTCTTGTAGGATGAAGAAAACATCAATAATGCCTTGAATTTCCTTGACACTTTTTGTCAAGCCTCTAGCTCTACTATTCAATGACATAAAACATTCTATTATCATAATATTTTTTTCTAGCTCCACTTTGGCTTAACTAGTTTGAATGGAAGTGGATCGCTCATGGGGAGATTTTTCTCTTTTTAGGAATTCCTTTTGCCTTCCAAGTGTCACCAATGGATCTATGGAATGTTGTGCTTGCCAAGATTACAAAGAAGCTAGACTATTGGGTTGCAAAACTGCTTTCTCTTGTGGGAAAATTTCAGATTTTCTCTAAAGTTCTTATA
The DNA here is from genome assembly GCA_028749045.1 of Cupressus sempervirens. Taxonomy (NCBI): domain Eukaryota; kingdom Viridiplantae; phylum Streptophyta; class Pinopsida; order Cupressales; family Cupressaceae; genus Cupressus; species Cupressus sempervirens. Next base: position 876,586,527 of record CM053792.1, read on the forward strand.
GCCATGCATGTCTATTATTCTTCTTGTTTGGCTCCTTTAGAAGCCTCCTATCATAAATTAGAGTAGTTGCTCTACTATTTTTTTTGGGCTTCTAGTTCTGAACATCATGGATTTCATAGAGTTTCTTGGGATTTTTGTTGTCTCCCCAAAGAGTTTGAAGGCCTTGGCCTTTTATCTACAGAAAAGAAAGGCCTTTTTCTTTATGCAAAATGGATCATTTGTGCCATAAATAGAGATGAAGCTTGGAAGATTATGGTTCATCATTGCATTTCCTCTAGGTTTCCTATTAACAAACCTACTCAGAAGGGGATTGGCTTTCCAACCCTTCTCATCATGTGAGAACCCATGCACATATAGGACTCTTTTGTTATCAAGAGCATATGGAAAACTTTGGAAGCTGTGAAGCCTTGGCTTCACTAGTCTGGTGATGAGTTCCATGATGGGCTCTCTTTGAACCAACAAAACACCTGGTGATCTCCTCTATTCACCATCTAAGGTATTCCCCTAGCCAAAACTCAAGGTACTAGTGCTATGTGTTTATTCAAACAAGGCATCAAGACTCTTAAAGATATTTTCTCTATGATCTCCATGACTCTTAGATCTTGGGAAGATATGCAAACTTATAGTACCATCTTTCCCATTTAGATCAACAAACTTTTGACTTGTTGCTCTTTACAATTCCAATCCACTTAATTCACAAAGTGGGTATCCAGTCTATTCAACCTTGGTGGACTAACTAGAAATGGTATCCTAACACTCCATTTACTAGTTATAAGCTAAGTTTGGGATATAGGTGGCTTTCTCCCCATTTGGCGATGGTGGCTACTCTTAATTAGAGATGGCATTTACAATCTTCCCTTTCTCAATGGAGAAAGTTCTTTAACATTATTTGGAGTGGCATTATAAAACCCAAGCTTGCTCATTTTGCTTGGTGCCTATCTTTTCAAGTTCTTCCCATTTGGCCTCAACTTAAGCATATTGGGGTTCTGGATCCTTGATGTACTTTTTGTGGCCAACTAGAGTCTCTACTATATATTTTATAGTTTTGTAGACATGCTCAAAATTATTGGCACTGTATTCATGATTTTTTTAAGCCATTTCAACTTAAACCCTTTTCTTGGCATATGGTTATTTTGGGTGATTCCCCCAGGATTGCTAGGAAATTTACCTAGATATGGCATGCCTTCAAGATGGAGATTTTGTTCACTTAGTGGAAAGATAGAAATGTTTTTCTTTTCACTCACAGTTTTCTTGATATAAATATTGCTATGTACACTAAAGCATGCATTTGTAATAATGTAATGATGCAAATTCAAATATAATCAAACAAGGTGGCCTTTGAGGTGGCCCACCTTCAAGAGCTTCTTAATCATTGGAAAAATTTCCCTTGCACTATTGCTAGAGTACCTCTAGATGCCTCAATTGATACCACATTGCCCAGAGGCTGTCACTAGGGGTGTAGTTCTTCAGGTCACTACTCGCACACACCATGTTCGTAAGCTTCTCACCACTACTCTCCTAGTGGTGGTGATGGTGGTTGGTGGAACCACTCTATTTTCCCACCCCATGGTGGCACTAACTAGTCCCTAGCTCCTCCTCTTAGTCCTTACTGTATGATTTCTAGAAAGTGGCCCTTTTTCCTAGAATTGGCCATCTCTCCACCACAACCTGATACTAAGGATGCTAACCAATCACTTGATGAAGATGCTGATGGCTAGACTATCCCTAGCCCAGCTGCCAAACCCAAGGATGATTGGGGATTTCATGATCGAGATGAACCACCCCCCTCAACTGGCACTGCTTTAGCTATCTAAGGGTTGTTTATGTTTTTTTTGATGAATAGTTGTTAATTTCAGCTTCGGCGGTGTGAACTCTTGTAGGGTGATCTTGTATCCCCTGGCCCTTTTTGTGAACTATAATCTTACTATATTATCTATTAATAGAAAAGGACTATTCATCAAAAAAAAATTAAGTGTAGTTTATTTTGAATGATAATATGTATAAATAAAATTAAGTAATAATCAAATATAGAGTGTACTAAAAGCAATTCATTTTAGATGAATAAACCTTTTAACATTTATAACTACTTTATTAGCTATTAACGACTTTCATAGCTTCCATGGGATGGATTTTTTGAAACAAAAATTAGCTTTATTATGTCATAATAATTTGATAGAAATCATTATCATAATAAATAAAAAATAACTTGAATTTGGATGTTAGTTGTGAGCAGATTATATTTTAAAGTTTCCTACACATAGCCAAAATCCCTTCCTTATAAACCAATGAACATTTCCAAATTATATGAATTTTTGATTATACAGATTGTATTAAAAACCATTGAATCATTCCTCCATCAACATAGGAATTGAATATGGATCATCACCTACAACTTCATTGAATTTATCATCTACAGAAACTAGTAATCTCAATGAAGAGGGAAAATTTGACAAGTTATCCTACTTAGTGTTTTCTCTTGGGCTCCATTTGGTTGGTAGACTTAGACAAGGATTGACATGTCCAACCCCTAACAATTTTACATCGGTTGTTTGGGCACATAAGATAGGAATTGGGATTCTGAGAAAATGTGGATTTGGTTTCCTCATTTGACCTCTAAAATAAGAATTCCATCTCCCCTCAAATACTTTTTATTTGGAATACATGTTTTAAATCCCATTTTTCAAAAATGAAGATTCAAAATAAAGTAAAATTAAAATGTGTTTTAATTGGAAAAAAAATCTTCTTATAAATCATCAAGCTATGAGGAAAAATTTAAGAACTATGCTTGGATGTCAATGATGAGGTGGAGTTGTAGAGGATGGTTGAAGAAGGGGGACTTTTTGTAACATTGGTGAAAATGCATTGTTTGGTACTCTATAAATATATACTAATTGAAATTAAGATTTTAGAGAAAATGAGAGAAATGAAACAGTTGTAATGTCTTAAAATTATGGGGGTTTGCAAAGCCAAGCGGGATATATAGTTTGAAAAATTTGAGGGAATTTGTAGCTATAGTCTCGAAATGTACCTAGATAAAAAAATTGAGGCTATATGAACCATAACTTTAATATTCATTGTCAAACTACATATTTATATTTTGAAACAAATAGTGTTGGACAAACAAAATTTGGATATCAAATATTTTTGGGTTTAAACCAAATAGTCCCAAAAGAAATTCTAGAAACCTTAATTAGGATTTTAAGTTCCAAAATCCCAAACCAAGAATTTTGGATGCCAATTTTTGAATCATATTCCAACAATCAATTGGACCCTTACAGTTTCTATATCTTTAGCAAACACCTCTATTGGAGAAAAGATGTATGACCATATTTTTCTTAAACATGCGTACATATGTAGAAATGCATCAAATGTTGAAAGTCAAGTCAAAGGTAAATTTCAAAACAACAATCAATCTAGTTGACAATCATGCATTTTATACTTAACAAGGGGAAACTTATTACATCCAATATTCAAAGGTGTTGACCAAACTATCGAACATATGATGTCATCACATGACTGCATGTTCAAATAGAAAAAGGAAGACAACCTACTCACTTGGTGTCATTACATGAAGAAAATAAATCATACATATGAATCATATACATTAAAAGTAGGTAAGAATGTTGACCAATATGTCAAACCACTATTTTTTTAGATGTAATTTTCTTTTTCAATTTATATAATTGATTAAATGTTTTCATCTATAAAAAAATACAAAGGAAAAATGCAATCTATTGCACTATTCTAATTTTCTATGTAACTTTAAGTTCTACTTTAAAAAAAAGTTACCACTCATTATTTAGGTTATTTTAGTTTTTTTTTTAAATTATTTGTCAAATATGGTGTAGGAGCACTTAGGTAAGGCAAATTGGTAACCTAGGGTTCCCAGTTGAGTTTTGTCTTGTAGTAGCCTTAGCTAATAGACTAGTGTAAAAAATGGGATAATGAGTCATAGTGTGTGTCTTTTCCATTAGGAGCTTTAATTACCCGTCCTTAGGAAAAAGTAAGATTACTTAGTTGTCCAATGTGGCTAAGTGTGAAGCAATTATTGTCATTGTTGTCAAATGTGAGAACTACACATTTAGAGGGCTAGATTAGTCAACTAAGGGGTGGGATGATGTTTTCATGTCATAAGTGACATATCTAAGAACTTGGTAGACTTTCATGGGGTTTTGACCAATTTTTATCTAACTAGGACAAAATTTGTCAAGTTGCTTTACAAGTTTTCAAAATTGTAAAAGTTTTCATGACAACTTTTACTGCAAAAAGTGAAATTTTGATTAGATACTTGAGTAACCACATAAAAATAGTTGGAATTGGTGTAATGGGTCTACATAATCCCTCCCTCAACTTGTAAGAATGAATGGATGACACTATGAAAGTATTTTGTTTAATGAACAAGCATATTTTAATGTTATTTTACCATGGTATGGGACATTCTACATCTTGAGGGTATTTGATGGATTGAATTCCATACTGTACATTTTTTATGAGTTTGTAGATGTTTTTAACTAGTTCTATGTGTGATTAGACAAGTTGTTCAATCCATTTTATTTCCTTTTTGTAAATATTTTTCTTTATATACTATTATTGTCCTGAACTAGTCCATTTGAGAAGATGGGGTCATAACTCACCTTTCCACTATGGCATCTATATGGTAACTTGGAATGTGTGAGGTGACTCCTTGTACTATAGGAATGCAAGAGTTTGGGCACTAGAAAGATTATTTTATTTTTTTGAAGTGATGCCCTAGGAAAGCCAAGTGAGCATGGTTAGGGATCACAGAGTTTGAAACAACATTTAATAGGATTGGGTGCAATCAATGCTTTAGTCAAAGTGGATGGAGAGAAGGACATGAGAGTGGAGAAGCCCAATTCTAAAGGATAAATCTTGGTGACTTTCTTGGATAAGGATTTGAGGAAACCCTTGTGAACCCTATTAGAAAATTTGAATTCCCTTAATTTTAAGCTTAAAACCAACATCCATTTGTATGGATAGGTTAGTAGAGTAAGACTAGGTGAATCTCAAAGGTTTTCCAAAATGGTATTAGGAGATTAAGCTAGTTTTCCACCTCATTAAATATTTTTTTCAGTGAAGTGTGAAAAGTTGAGTTTGGAGGCCTAATTTGGAGTAATTTCTTAGATTGATAGAGGTTTTAATCCTCTCTCTTCATGTTGAGTAGATTGTGACCATGTGTAGGCTTTTGGTTTAGATGAGTCAATAAGGCATCTAAGGAGTGTTGATTGGATGAATTTTAGTTTCACATTGGTGTGGAAAAATTGAAAGAGGAAGTAATTAAGAGTGCGATCCTCCTAAGATAGGGTTAGTGCAAGAACCTTGAAAGGCTAGAGAGGAGGCCTATATAACAACCTAGGAGAAGTTAGGGTTAAGGAGCAAGAATTGTCCTTACATTAGAGTTGTATCAAAGCCCCAAAATATTTAGGATTGTGGATAGATGTTTTAGACTGTAGAAGAGTCAGTAGTTGAAGCCACAATTGTGATTAATTTAGGGTTAGCCAAGGAGATGGGTGAGAAAAAGGAGAAAAATAGAATCATTGAAGAAGCCCTAGAAGAAGTTTTTAAAGTAGAAAATAATAAACATAAAGAAGGAAGAAGTAGTGGAAAAGAAAAGGAAAATATTGATGAGAAGGACATCATACCTAAACCAATCCTAACATTTAATGAAGAACAATTCTTGAAGGCCATCAAACAAATAGGAGGAAAAGCCATAGAATGAATTGCATTATTTAATGGAAAGATAAACATTGATTAAGATAATGGAGAATCATTTTGAGTGTGAAGGTGTGACAAAGGCACAAAAGATAAAGGTTTGAAAATTAATAATTAGAGGATCATCATTGACACAATGGAAATACTTTCAGGATGAAAGGGTCAACATGGGCAAGAAGCCTATAGCTAATTGGAATGCCATGGTGACCAAAGTGAAGGAGAACTGTTTATCGAAAGATTATAAGGTACAATTAAATAAAGAGAGGCAATGTATGAAACAAAAAGACTTTTATGTGGTCCCTTCTATAGATGAATTTCAAAAAAATGCCTAAAGTCAAAGATTTAAGAAGAGGAACCTATTAAGGTAGCAAGATACTTGGGTGGGCTTAAGTGGATCATCTAAGAAGAACTAAGCCTATGGACCCCTACAACTATTCAGAAGTGTCATCAATTAGAACTTAAGGTGGAAGAAAAGAATAGGAAGAAGGGGGACTCAATTTTCAAAGGTAGAAGTAGAAAAAGAGACCAAAGAGGGAATAGAGGTGGATACCAAGGTAGAGGAAATGATCAAAGAAATCAAGGTGAGTGTATACTAGTAGAGTTGGGTAGTGAAAATAACCCAAGGGGAGGTTATTCAAGAGGAAGAGGAAATGAAGGAGGCTCAAATAGAGGAAGAGTTATACATAGGAGAAACTCATATTTTGCAAGTATGAAGTGTTATACTCGTGGTGAGTTAGGCCACCCTTCCTATAGATGTCCTGACAAGCCTTCTTCTTCAAGTTGTGATAAGAGAGTTACCTATGCTCATGAGGACAACATGAGATCTAAGGTATCTAAGTTAAATCATATCAATTCAAAGATAGGAGAAAAATTAAATTTGAAGAGAGTGTTGATTAGCCATCTAGCCAAGGATGAACCCAAGCATAGAAAGGCATTGTTTAGGATTAGATGTAGGATTTTGGGCACGGTGTGTAAAGTTATTATGGATTTAGGATCTATGGACAACATCATATCAGAGGAAGAAATGGAGAAGCTCAAGTTGGTATGGGTACCCCATGTTAACTGATAGAAGGTCACATGGTTCAACAAAGGTTAGAGTGTGTTGGTGAATGAGGAAACTTAGGTTGAGTTTTCAATTGTAGGCTACAAGGACAAATTGCTTTGTGACATATTGCCTATGGATGCATGCCATACACTATTGAGAAGACCTTGAAAATATGATAGAGGTTTTTTCTATGATGGGAAGGAGAATTCAATTTCTTTTAAGAAATATGGAAGAACTTTCAAGATTCAGTCCTTATTGGAGGAGGATGAACCATAGTCTAAAACTCTTAGTGTATTGTTAAGTAGTGGAAAATAGTTAATTCATGCCCTTAAGCATGGAGATAGTAAAGGTTATGTAATTCTTCTTAAGCCGAAGGATGAAGAGAAAGTTAAGAAAGAGCCCTTACCAACTAGGATCCAAGAGATTCTTGTGATGTATAAGGATATTATTAGTGATGGGACACTTGCAACTTTACCTCCTAGGAGAGTGATAAGTCATAAAATTGAATTTGTACCTAGACCTTGATTTCCAATAAGAGAACCTATAAGCTTACCTCAAATCATAACAAAGAGGTAGCTAGGAATGTACAAGAATTCCTAGACCAGGGTTTGATAAAGAAGAGCATTAGTCATTATGTAGCACCACTGGTTTTGGCATCCAACAAAAAAGGAAAATTGATGCTTCACATAGATTCAATGACCATCAATAAAATTACTATAAGGTATATGTTTTTCATACCTAGAATTGAAGACTTGATTGCTTTTCTTGGAGGAAATTTTTTTAAACCACGGATGCATTATATGAATGGCTTGTGATTCCACTTGGGTTCTAAAATACTCCTAGCACATTCATGATACTCATGAAAGAAGTGTTGAAGGATTAAACTGGAATGTTTTTGGTGGTATATCTTGATGATATACTTATCTTTAGTAAGATAGGAGAAGAACACCTTAAACATGTGGATATGGTGCTATGGAATTTGCATGAGGAGAAGTTGACAATCGATTTAATGAAATGCAATTTTTTGAAGCAAGAGATTTTATACCTAGTGTTTGTGGTATCCAACGGGTCTTTGAAGATGGACCAAGACAAAGTTGCAACTATCCTAAACTAGCCACCACCAACCATAACAAAAAAGGTAAGAATTGTTCATGGGTTAGATCAATTTTATAGGAAATTAATTAGGAATTTTAGTGGTATTTGTGCACCATTGTTGGACACCATTAAAGGTAGAGTGAAAAAAATTTTATGTGGACTTCTAAAGTAGGAATTGCATTTGAAAAGTTGAAAGAACAAGTAGCCACCCAACATATCCTTAAACTACCTAATTTTGATAAATAATTTACCCTAGAATGTGATGTAAGTTGGATGGTAGTAGGGGTGTATTGAGTAAACAGGGAAGGCCAATGGCCTTCTTTGGTGAAAAGATAAATGAAGCTAAGAATAATTACTCTTCTTATGACTTGTATTTGTATGTTTTAGTTTACTCTATTAGGAAGTGGAGGCATTACCTTCTACCCAATGAGTTTGTGGTATTTACTAACAACCAAGCCATTAGGTACATCAATATCCAAGAAAAGTTAAATAATAGACATTTGAAGTGGATAAAATATCTTCAAGAATTCAAATTCACCATCAAGCACAAGAAAGGGTGGATGAATAATGTTGCAGATGCACTAAGTAGGAGGATGTTGAAAATTCAAGAATTTCAACTCCATAGCATTGGTATAGAGAGTTTCAAGTACCTCTACAAGTATGAAGACTTTATTGAAGCCTAAAAGGTATGCTCTATAATTTAGAATCACTTGTATAGTTCTTTTTCTTATTATACTTTGTAGAGTGACCTATTATTTCAAACAAACTAGTTATGTACTCCTAAGACTTCTATGAGCGAGAACCTTATCCATGAAAAAAAAAATAGAAGCCTAAGTGGATATTTTGGAATCAAGAAGACCCTAGAGTTAGTTTGAAGGTTCTATTATTGGCTAAAGTTGTCAAGAGATATGACAAGATATGTTGAACAATGTATATTGTGCATGAAGGAAAAAGGAGGAGCTAGTAATGTAGGTTTGTAACAACCTTTACCAATCCCTAATAGGTCATGCAAGTGTGTTAGTATGGAATTCACAATGGGGTTACCTAAGATAAAATAGGGTTTTGATAGCATCTATGTGTGGTGGATAGGTCTAGAAAGATGGGTCACTTTATACTTTGTAAGACAACCCATCATACTAGCCATATAAAACATCTATTCTTTAAGGAGATTTTGAGAATACATGGACTAAAAATAAGCATTGTATTAGATATGGATGTAAAATTTGTGAGTCATTTTTGGAAAACCTTGTGGAGTTTGTTTGAAACTAACTTTTCTTTTGGATCAGTTTACCATCTTCAAACTGATGGCCAAAATGAGGTGGTTAATAGGATATTGGGTAACTTGTTAAGGTGCCTAACTAAAGAATATGGTTAGACATGAGATGTGATTATTTCTCAAGAAAAATATGAATATAATAATAGTGTGAGCATTAAAATAGGTAGAAGCTCATTTAAGATTGTTTGTGGGATGCATGTGTGTGAACATAGAGACCTTGGAGCTATAGAATATAGGAATAGTCACATTGAAGACTTCACTCAAACCATGAAAGAGATACAAGAGAAGGTGAAGAAGATTATACAAGAGATAAAACAAAAAATTGAAGGCTAAAGTGGATGAGAAGAGGAAAGATGTTCAATTTGTAGTAGGTGACTATGTCATGGTACACTTGAACAAGTCTAGGTTGCTAAAAGGAGTACCTACCAAAACTCTAGATGAAGAGAGTAGCATCCTACAAGATCATACCTAAACATGGAGCTAATGGTCTTACAAGGTGGATTTGCCTAGTGACTTGAACATCTCACATATCTTCAATGTGGCATACCTAACCAAGATTAATGGGCCTTTAACTATTTAGTAAATGTGAACATACAGAAGGTTAGAAAGAATGCGGCATCTGAAGTCCTACCTCCAAAGATACAACTAGAGGAAAAGAAAGTACTCAATTCAAGAGTAAAGAAAACTACTAGACACAAGTTGGTGTACATGGAACACCTCATCAAGATTAAAGATAATTTATAGTCAGAGGAAATTTTAATTAGAACTCCAAATTTCAAGATGCAAAATGTTGATGAAATATTATCTATAGGAGTGACATGATTTTCTCTTGAGGGGGGCATGGTGTAGGACCACCTAGCTAAGGCAACTTGGTAACCTAGGGTTCCTAGTTAATTTTTTCTTGTAGTGGCCTTAGCTAGGACACTAGTGTAATAAAGGGACTAATGAGTCCTAGTGTGTGTATTTTTCATTAGGAGGTCTAATTAGGTCCTTAAGAACAAGAAAGATTACTAAGTTGTTTAATGTTTCTAAGTGTGATGCAATTATTGTCATTCTTGTCAAAGGTGACAATTAGGCATTTAGAGGGCTAGATTAGTAAACTAAGGGGTGGGATGACTTTTTCATGTTATAAGTGACATATATAAGAACTTTGCATAGTTTCATGGGGTTTGGACCAAGTTTTTTCTAACTAGGACAAAAGTTATCAAGTTGCTTGACAATTTTGCAAAATTGCAAAGGTTGTCATGACAACTTTAATTGCAAAAAGTGTAGTTTTGATGAAATGATTGGAGTAGGTGTAATGGATCTACATAAGGCCTCCCTTGACCTATAAGAAGGGTTCGATGACACTATGAAATCATTTTGTTTAATGAAAAAGCATATTTTAGTGTTATTCCATACTATACCTTGTTCATGAGTTGGTAGATATTTTTAACTAGTTATGTGTGTGATTTGATAGGTTTTTTAATCTATTGTGAATATTTTCATTTGTTCACTATTTTTTTCCTAATCTAGGTAATTTGTGAAGATAGGATCACAAGTCACCTTTCCATTATGGCATCTATACAGTACCTTGGAATGTTTGAGGTGACTCCTTTTACTAGAGGCATGCAGGAACTTGGGTCATAGAAAGGTTGTTTGGTCTTTTATTAGCGATACCCTAGGCAAGCCAAGTTAGCATGGTTAGGGATCACAAAGTTTGAAATAAAATTTAATGGGATTGAGTGAAATAAATACTTTAGTCCAAGTGGATGGAGAGATGGATTTGATGGTGGAGAAGTTCTATGTCCATGAAGAACTCTTGGTGATATGCTTGGATAAGGATTTGATCAAACCCTTGTGAATCCTATCAAAAAAATTGAAAATACTTAATTTTAAGCTTAAAATCAACATCCCTCTATATGGATAGGTTGGGGGAGTGAGACTAGGTGAATCTCAAAGGTATTCCAAAAGGGTATCAAGATGTGAAGTTAGTTTTCCACCTTGATAATACTATTTCTGACTTAAGTGCCAAAAGGTGAGTATGGATACCTAATTCCTTGTAGTTTGACTAGGCCTAATTGTTAGAAATTTCTTCAAATTGATGGAGGTTTAAATGAATTATTTGTGGATGAGCATTGGAATGACCTGTAAACTCTGGGGACAATCCTCTCTCTCCATGTTGAGTAGATTGTGACCATGTGTGGGTGTTTGGTGTAGATGAGTCAGTATGGCATTTGAGGAGTGTTCATTAGATGAAGTTCAATTTTACATTGGTGTGGAAAAGTTGAAAGAGGAAGGGGTTGGGAGTGTGACCCTCCTAAGTTAGAGTTAGTGAAAGAACCCTAAAAGGCTAGAGAAGAGACCTAGAGAAGACCTTAGGTGAAGTTAGGGTTAAGGAAAATGAGTTGTCCTTATATCAAAATATAAACATGGTTTAGAAAATTTAATCCATATTATTTTTAAATTATATTTATAAATAAATATTCATTTAAATAAATTTAAACATTTCAATAAAGTACTTGTTAACAATCTATTGTATAGTATGATGTATGTTTTTCAAATGATTGCATTTAATGTTTTCGCAGCAACATTTTTTAGATCATGCTCTATGATCCATAATGATTATGAAAGAGTTCAATGAGAAAACAAAACAAAGCTTTTTTTTTTAATATAGTAGATTTCCACAATCCATTATAGAGTACATTGTTATTTTTAGAAATGATTGTGTTTGTCTTCTTTACATTAATGTTTTAGATCACACTTTGAAAGCCTTCAATTATTTCATCATAATGATGGATTCTAGAATATGATCCAAAATATTAATGCACTAAACAAAAAAATATCAATTACCTGAAATAAATTTGACATTCCTAACTAATTTATTATTTATTTTATACTATATACTTTACACTGCATCAGTTGTAATTATATATTAAAAATAAATGTGAATCAATAAATTAAGATTAAAGAAAAGTGACTATTTGGAAATAGAAAATAAAGAAAAATGGTCATAATAGATTAAAAATTTATTTTATTAATCTGACTAACACATAAAATAGATTACATGGTCTCTATAAATAGAAGACTTCTGTCAACAAAAGAATAGTCTAGATCCCATACATGAATGGTGTAGTGTGACAACATTCAACTAAACTTAACATTTGTTTAATGACTTAGTCTATCATGCATGGACCTATAGAAGCGTAATGAATTTAACTAAAGTTTTAGTTACAATGGTAGAATCGGTCTATTCCAACACCCTCCCTTAATTTCTACCACTAAAGACTTCCATATGTGGGAGAGATTATTACAATGAAATAATTCAAATAGGATGGGACCTAGCATTAATCCTTTATAGGCACCCATTTACAACATAATAATTGTTTTCCACTTGTCACTATTACTTTGGGATATTCATTCCTCTTACATAATTCTTACTAGCTTTTAACTAGTTTACCCATAATCATTTCAAATTTCTACTAACTAGTGTAATTGCTCTACTTTAGGGTTTTTCACCCAAAGAAGTGATTTTAGCTTACCACAAACCCTTCAAAGACTTTAGTTTATTCACCCAAACAAGTGGTTTTGGGTTACCACAAAGCCTTCAAGACTTTTAGGTTTTTCACCTAAACAAGTGGTTTTGGCTTACCAAAAACTCTTAAAGACTTTTAGGTGTTTCACCTAAATAAGTGGTTTTGGCTTAACACAAACCATTCAATAGATATACTTAAACAAGTGGTTTTGGATTACCAAAAAACCTTCAAAGTTCGCAAAACCATTTTTCTAACGATGGGGAAACTAGCTCTAAAATTTACTCATTCATAATAATTATTGAGTTTGTATGAAAAATAATCCATCTACCAAGTCATATTGGTACCCATCCACTATGCTTGCTAGTTTTCTAGAAATGTTTTCCAAATACAAGGTTCATCAATAAAGAAAAGTATATTTTAGAGTGTTAGAGACTACTGATAATGTACTCCTTACAATAGATTTATGTACAATACTCAATTGAGGGTTATTTTATTCAATAGTCTTCTATTACATGACCACATCTTGACAACAACATAGCTTTCATAGTTAGATATATACATCCACTTACTACCAATCCATACACTTACATCCAAAATCATAAATGTATTTCAAAAATTCTTGATTGTGATATAGAAAAACTTTAAAATACCATCTCCCAACTATTTTCTATACCTAGACACTCCACTCCTAAAAAAAACCCATAGATTTAACAACCAACATAAAGCCCAAACTACCAAAGAATTTTTAAGAATTACACAAACATAAATATCTTTACTTACTACAATTTTCAATACTTTTCTAATCTTTCTTTAGCTTGATGGTAAAAACACTTGCAATCATATTTCACACAAACAAATTCTACCATAGTCTATGAACCATAGATGCTCTAATATAGCATACATTAGAGAAGAAATTTTTATCGCAACCCATGAATCAAAATATGCTATGATACAATATTTTAAAATAGAAAAAAAAGAAAAATGGCGATAACATATAAAAAATGTAGTTTATTAATTTGACTACACACATAAAATAGATTACATGGTCTCTATAAATAGAAGACTTCTATAGCAAAAAAAAAAAGAGTCAAGATCCCATACATGCATGGTATAGTGTGATAGCACTCAACTAAACATGAAATGTGTTTATGACTTAGTCTATCATGTATGCACATGTAGAAGCATAGTGGAGTTAATGGAAGTTTTAATTGCAATGGTAGAGTCAATCTATTCTAATTGTGACACTTATGTAGCTGTAGAGATACATTGAAAGGTCATATAAGACAAACATTTTATTTACAACATAGTTTTACATGGGCCATAATATTTTCATGAGTATTATAACAACAAAGTTAAATAAGAACCTTGGAGTGCAAATACCTTAAGTAACATGATCATCAACAAAGAATACAAGTGCAATCAAACGAAGCTTATAAATAGAGCCATCAACATAGTCATCACCTCGTAACAAAAATTTATAGACCTATTTCTACCAATGAGCCCAAATAGACAAATTACACCTTGTTGTAAAAGCCATTAAATTTGGCTATGACATTGGACACGATAAGAACATACACTATGGCTGATAAAAACACAAATTCCCTTTCTTATTATGTGGCCTATGTGACTTAATATCATGTCGTATAATGTGGCAGGTAACATTCTTTGATATAGCATTTATTTCTCAAATGCTTGTGTTACAAATCTAATCAAAAGGGACAAGAACCTTCTATGTGGCGGGCCTCTTCCCTTTGTTTAAAGGTGTTGGCTAATCTCTAGAAAAAATGCACCAAAGAAAAAAAAAAAAAAGTCAAACATGATTCTTTTTTCAGATTCATGAAAACATAGTGAAATTTTCTCAAAAATTTTGTTGTTTTTTATCAGAAAATATAAAAATTGTGAAGATCAAATGCTAAAAATTTCAAAAAATCTCATTATGTTTTCATTTTTTTGAAATTTATTCAATGATGAAATTTGTAGGGAGGATAACCATGTCATTTTTTAGACATGTTATTAAACTTAATGATACAATCAAAGTTAATAAGTAATAAATTTCTAATATGATTTTTTTAGAGAAAGATTTGGTGGTTAGGTTATAGGAATTCTTTGAATAACCATCATAAAAGACTAGTGATTGGAATTTTTTCATTGTTTTTTTTTTGAATAGAAAATAATACAGAATTAAATAAAGTGCTAAACTATTTGTGTGCTTTTTTGTTGCAATGAAAGGTAGCCATTTGAAAGATGTTACTATTCTTATAATCTTTCATGGTTATTAAGATGCTTTCAAATGATTAGGGTGATCTCTATGTTGACCAAAATTTATGAGGGAAATGAAGTAGTGTTTATATGAGAAGATGTGACATGGAGGATTGCACCAATTGTGACTAGCATTAAATGATGAATGTTGAAAAATTAAGTTCTGCAATCTACATCTTCCTTGATTTCTATTTGAATAAAGACTAGATTCAATGAAATTTTTATGTTCATCTACTCCCAATGTGATTATTATTAGTTCAATGTCTTAGTGAAGGAAAGGCAACATCATGAGTCATAGATTACTAGTAATGCAATTGTGTGTGTCCATGTGTTTTTACATGATACTTACAATCACACACTTCAATAACTTATTAGCTCTAAGAGTGATTGATCTCAAATATAAGCCTAAGACAAATGATTCAACTCTCCTACATTAAAAAAATTGATGATTTTAATACAACTTAACATGCATTTTTCTAAGAATTCATGAGATTAGCCACTACAACTAAGCTAGATGATCAAGTGAACAAGATAAATGCAAGATTAAAGATATGAGGAATGAAAAATGACATGTAAGTATGATGATGGGGACACAACCCAAGAATGGAATGGAAACAACAAAAAAAGGGAAATTGTATTAACTAAGAAATAAGCAAGTACATTTAGTATAGAGAAAATAAACTTCAAAACATGCCCTAAGGGCTTAGAATAGCATAAATGTGGAGATAATTTCTCCTTTCAGAACCTCCTCTCAAACTCCACTCCAAATTGCCTTCTACAATGCCAAGAATCTCCTTAAATAGACCCCAAAGGGTTAAGGACTAGGAATACATTCTAGAAAGTGCTAGTAGGAATCCACCAACCAAATAGAAGGCTCCAAAAGCTGCATTAGAAGTCGGCGCAAATCTAGAAGAATCCAAAAACGGTAACCAAACTTTTGGGAGGCATAACTTTTGAACCATAGCTCCGATTGACGAACCATTTACATTTCTAGAAAGCTCTCGAAGTTCTTTATAGCCCTATGGACTAGCTTTTCTCGTCCCCCATTTTTTGGCCCTTTTTGAGGTCATTTAATGCCCCTAGCCTGACTTTGAAGCATTCTTAGGAGGTCTCCAAAACTCAAAAAATTGCAATAACTTTCAAACCGTGGGGCCTTTTGACCTGATTCTCTTTTTGGAATGCTCTAAATCACAATTACATTCATCTAGCCAATTCACACCTTCTAGTTTACCAAAATGATGGCCCAATTACATACTCCTATTTTTTCAGGATTTACTAGCACACTGATAGTGGAACTGTGAGAGTTGGAACCTTTATTTGACCCAAATGGGTGTCCAAAAATTAAAACACATGAAACATAAACTAAGTCTAAGTACTTTTTTTGGGTGACACAGGATTGCCCTTATACCTCTAGATGCTCCTGCATCATATGAGTACAAATATAGATATGAATTAAGCTTTGAATGATGTTGTTTTTTAGATTTGAGAATTAAATGAATGGTTCAAATTCATCCATATGAATACAAATGTTAATTACACAATTTCTTCCTCTTTGACAACAATTCTAAAGAAATCAACCATTTACATATCATTTTGAATTTTTCATTGTTTGATAGATATAGAAATGCCACTTTCTCTTTACCTTGAATCCTTGCAGTTTCATCTACTCCATGCATCATTTCATCATTTCAAAAACTTTAAGTAACTCCCAAAATATAACCTCCTTCATCAATGTATAAGATATTCCTATCATAACATTTGATGCAATGCAACATCTCTTCTCAACTTGCTTTAGATAGGGGAATCACCTGTAACTTACCTCTTAGGTACTCAAATGAATCCTTAGGTAATGCATTAGTTAATATATCAAGTATCTTCTCATTTATATTCACATACTAAATTGTAACTTCTTTGTCTTGTACCAAATCTCTCAAGTAATCATACTTGATATTATTGTCTTTGGTCTTTGTGTTCATCACATGATTCTTAGATATGTTTATAGCACTTGTGTGATCACAATTGATATATCACAAAATATTTAGTAATATCTTCCTTCATGCCTTTTAATAATTGCTTGATCCATAGAATATTTGATCAATTGGCTAATGTAGCAATATACTCAGCCTCTATCATGGATTGAGAAATGTATTTTTTCTTCTTTCTATTCCATGAAATCAATATTATTCCTATAAAGAAAGTGCTTCCACTTGTACTCTTTCTATCATCAATGTTTGTAGCCCAATCAATATCTATATATATTATTAGCTCAAATTTGTCAGTTTTTTAATACCATAATCTATAGTCCATTGTTCCTTTTAAATATCTTAGTATTTTTTTCAGGATCATCATGTGGTTTTCTCTAGGATTGGCATAAAATCTAGCACCAATACCAAGTGCTAATGCATGGTAAGGTCTTCTATGTATAACATATTATAGTTTTCTTAGTTGAATCATCATTCTTTGACATTTTATGACTAGTGTTCCATAAGTGTTCCAACTAGTCTTGAATCCTCCATTCAAGAAGTCTTCAGTATCTGCTTGATATACTTTGATTGAGTAATATAAATACCCTACTTCATCTGATAAAATTGAAAACCAATAAATAACTTAATCTCTAAGAACATTGACATCTCAAATTACTTTTCTCATCTCATTAGAAAATGACTTGCACAATAAATTATGTCCTCCAAATATGATATTGTCAGAAAAAAATTTAGCTAGCAATATCTTGTTCTTAGATTCACTTTTCAAGTTCAAATTACTATTGTCATTAGTTCTACCAAAGCCAATTTTCACCGAATAGTTGTGTAACATTTTATACCATGATCTAGGGGCTGCTTTAAACCACATAATGCTTTATATAGTTTACATACCATATTCCTTTTGCTGGGATCAGCAAATCCTTAAGGTTGATAAATATAGACTTCTTTTTCTAATATTCCATTTAGAAATGTAGATTTTATATCCATTTGATATACCTTGAATACTTTTAAAGTAGGATATTTAAGAAAAGTTCTCACTCCTTCCAACCTTGAAACTAGGAAAAATGTGTCACCATAATCAACTCCTTCCTCTTGTGCATATCCATTATAAATTTGTCTTGCCTTGTTCCTTATGACTTTACCCTTCTGATTCAACCTGTCTTTGAATACTCACTTAGTTCCAATCATATTATTGTCCATTGATTTGGGTACAAATGTCCACAACTTATTCTTCTCTATTTGATCAATTTTCTAATTCATTCCCTTAATCCAATATTCATTCTCCAAAGCACCTTTCACTTATTTAGGTTCAACTTCACATATTAAACATGTATCATTCTTCATCTTACTTCTTGTCATGAATCTTACCTTTTCCTTTGTACTCTTTGTTGCCTCAGTTGTCTCTTCTTTCTCTTCTTCCTCTATATTAGTTTTCCTTCCATTCTTCCTTCTCATTTTTTTCAGAACATCTTGAAGATATATATCCAAATTTGTTACATGTAAAACATATAATAGTGATTTCACCTTTGTATTTTCCTTTTCTAGTTGGTAGCCTTGTTTCCAATAATGCTTCAAGATCATCATCTAATTTACTATCACTATCCACATATATGATTTTCTTCTTTCTTTTTGATCCACCAAGAGTTAGTTGAGACTTGAAAGAACATTCAATACTAGCATGGACATAATTATCAAAATTTGACAACTCAAATGCAATGATTCTACTAATTAGACAATCCAAGGTCAAATCATTACCAAGTGTACATCTAAATTCCATAACTACAAATACTCTAATTGCATAGATGAGAAGTAAATTCCTTGATACCTTACTTACCATACTCTCAACATATATGATGCCTCCAGCTCCTCTAATAGCATTCCCACCCTCCTTGATTTGACCACAATGCTGAGAAATAGTTTCACCTTCTTTTATTCTCATGTCATCAAACTCACCTCTCTAACTTTCAAATTCATCCTCTCAATACATTTTTGTCTCTTCCATGGAAATTTTCTAGCTTGTCCCACATTTTCTTTTCAGAAGTTCATTCATTTAAATTATCAAATTTAACATAATTTAGTGAAGATTTAAGATCTATCACCATTTGATTATGCTCTTAGTTCTACTTAATTTTTTCAATAGTCATGGGTCTAAGAACTTCAATGTATTCATTCTCTTGGTAGTACAATGCATAGTATCAAACTCTCAGTAGATGTAGTTTCATCAATCATTTCCATACAGGGAAGTTCTCCTTGTTCAACTTAGGTACCTCTCACTTGTACATCTTAATCTTTGGCTTAAGTACTTAACACTTTCCTTCCAAGAACCACTCCTATAATACCAATTCTTAGAATATTTAGAATAAATGAGATGGGGGGGGAGTGGGCGAATCATTTATCCTCAGGTCTAGATGTACGAATTTATCTTCACTAACTTCAAACAACTTAAACAATCTCATTAAAAAACTTGGTCAATATAGAACATCTTTAGGAACTTAACATTATATTCAATACATAATTCTCTATTTAGTATATTCCAACCAATAGTAAAATAAATAATATTAAATAACATCCATCAAACATGTAACATTCAAACATAGATGACACTAGGATTTAACAGGGAAACTCAATTTGGGGAAAACTACCAACTAACATGTTGCCGCTTTTCACTCTTCTAAACTAAGCTTGGTTAATAGTCAACCTTGTTAAAGGTTACAAAATAAATTGTTTGATGTAACCCTCTTAATGGATTTAATCACCCTATTAGGAGTGACATGGTTAGAGGACTTTGGATCATTCCATTAGAATGACACCTTGATTAAAGGATTTATACTACCACAATGCTTAGAAAGTAATAGTAGGTTTGATCTATAAGATATAACTCACTTTGAAAATTTAGATATCCATTTGGATCATTTGTTAGTTCATCAACTAGAATTCATTAACATCTACATCATTGATTTATTTGTAAATTCTTCAAGCAATCACACTTCACCAATCTCTTTACTTCTCCTCTGCTACTATGTTCTTCAAAAATTCTCTTTAAGATCATCAATCAACAATGAATCAACCTTAGAAATGTTGGAAATATTCAAGATATAATAGGTCACTAAGAGGGGAGGGTGAATCAGTAACAATAAAACTTTTAAGTCAATTCAGAATAACCATACACAACATTCACTCATCTATCCTACTGCATAAAGAACTATTAAACATTTAAACCATATATGCACAAAGATTTGGTGACCCAGAAACCTTTCAAAATAGAAAGTAAAACTAGGGTGGGGATGATACCCACAAAGCTTCATTACTGTAGAATAAAGTTGGCTGGTTAAGGCTTACAATGATCACTTCTGGTGATCTGCCCTGTTAGGAGCACAGAGGATTGCTAGATCCACCTTGTTAGAGGATTTACAAACATACTTTACAAGTATGCACTATGTTAGGAGATTTGAATAAAGACGGTTTAGTCTACCCTGTTAAAGGATTTACAAAAAATGATTCACCTGTAAGGATGGACCAACAGATCAACTTACAACTTGACTGAGTTCTTTATTGTAGATCACCTTCTGTGATTGATGAAATCATTTCTACTCTTGGTAGACCTTGTTGAGTATTCCTTTCTGCTGATGAATTTGCATATCATATCTTATGTACCTCTTTTTTGCAATATTCTATCTCTTGTGTATACTTGAATGTGTTAATTGAATGATATAATACATTACATATGTATACCATTCCAATAATTATTCATGCAAGGTCTACCAAACACAAGTAAACAAAATATAACTGAGTTGGCCAAATGGTAAAATAAACTCAGGTTCTTCAAATAGACTTGATGACCTTCTAATATGCAACATCCACTACATTACTCAGCATCATCATGCACTCGGTAGAGGTAGGGGCTTGATTCATACTAGTCATACAACGTTGCCTGGAACTTGGTAACCATTGGTGACTCGGTAGATATAGTGTCACTCGCTAGAAACTAACTTCTTCGTTAACCTCCAAACTTTGGTTATCACTAAGTGCTTCCTCACTTGGTTAATGCTAAGTGCATCTTCACTCAGTTAACACTAAGTGCCTCTTCACTCGGTTAACACTAAATGTATCTTCACTTAGTTAACACTAAGTGCTTCTTCACTCGGTTTGGACTGTATCTTCGATGCTTGGTTTGGAACTGTATTGCCATCACTCGGTCTGAACTGTATTACTCGATGCTCAATTAGAGCTGTGAGATGAGTTTTTTCACTAATGGCAAATAAATTTATGCCAACAATCTCACCCTTTGGCATTAGTGACAAAAAAAATTATGATTCAAAGTTTATGTGCAAAAATATACAGTTCTGAATTTTCAAAATTGCTCTTTGCAAGTCTTATTACATATATCTTTCTTACATGTATCTCCCCCATACAATATGCACACTATTTACAAGTCATTACACATATTTCTTGCACAATTATCTCTTGAGTGTGCTATCTCCCCCTTTTTGACAATAATGCCAAATTAAACAAATTTACACAGAGTCCAAAATGAGAAATAAACTCAGAATGTACCTTGAGAATAAGAGCCAATGTCTTATCCCAATTTTCTTGCAAAAGTTTGCTGGTGGAGAGTGTTATTTGAACTTCTACAGAGAGTTCAATCATATGATTTGCAATTGAGAAGTTTTTGTCATGAATCAATGTTTTGGAATGGAAAATATGCTTCTGCATTGTGTCCATGATAGGAAGGATCATATTTTGGATGTCAATCAGAGTACACCTAATCCTTGCTTCCTCTCTCAATAATTTTGCCTATTTCTCCGACAAAAATCTTATTCTGAGATGATGGGATGAACTTGAACTGTGGTCAAGTTGCAACATTTGTGCATTGAACTTCATATCCTCATCAATTTTATTCAACTTTTCTTTGATTTCCTTAGTATACTCAGTAACATCACAAAGTTTGCCAAAAAGTGAAGTTACATTATTAAAAGAATGTTCAAAATTACTCAAAATTGTAGACAATTCTACCTATTTTAATGCAATATGCTGAGCAATGTGCTCAAGCACCTTATTGTCAGATTTCTTCTCTTCTTTTTCAATCAATTTTTCTTGGTCAGAGGTATCCTCATTGAATTTATATACAGCCTCTTCTAACTGAATCAAAATGTGTTGAGTAGAATCTACTTCAACACCTATAGCCTCTGTTAGAATATTCCTAGCACTTTCAATAATACTATATTCCTGGTCTCTCTCATGCCTTAGTTGTTTTTACCTTGCCTTCTGATCTAATAGCTGACTGATCATTCTCATTTCATCAACTGATGCATTATCCAAATCTATCTTAGGAATGACAATGTCCTTATCCAAGTCTATTTCCTCATCCACTACCTTACTGGAAATCATGTATCTTTTTGCTTTTCCTGCAGTGACTTCACCTTTTCCCTTTGAATCTGAAACAATAGTTGATGAGGCTGGACTGGCTGACAAAACTGGAATAGGACTAGCTAGAGGAAAATTGAGAGAAGTGCTAACAGTATCAAAAATTGATGTTCTTTCCAAGATTGATGTACAGGTTGGTATGGGAGAACTAACAGATGCAAAAATTGGAGTAGATGAAGTTGTCAAAATTGATGTACCAGTGGGTACATTTACTGTACACTCTACAGTAGAAGATGATATGCCTGATGAACTTACTGTTGTAGCTGATGATGCTTCGGTCAATGAAGATGGCTGCAGCATGGTTGATGAAGTGGTAGACACTTGCATAGATGGTGCCCGGAGCTGAGAGGAGACAGGTGAAGATTGAGCAATTGATGAAGCTGTTGTGCACACAATCTCACCAGTAGAGGTTATCTCCACAGTTGATGTAGCTACTTTAGGTGGAGAGTGAGGAAGAGATGCAATGACTTTGGCTGCAATTTTTACAGGATCATCTTCCTCCTTAGCTTGATCAGCTTCTTCTTTCTCCATTTCATCTTCCTTGTTGTCTTCCTCAACATTTATCATCATTGAATGAAAATCCCCTGGAATATCTTCAATGTCATCATCATCACTATTGTTATTGTCCTTGATTTCAACAATATCCTCACTAGGTTTATGTAGATGATAGATATGTTTCCACATGTTTGTTGCATCATTTACAACATGCTCAATGTCTTTGAATAGTATCAAACAAGTGTGGAATCTAATCATCATATTACCTTCATGATCTTTCAGTGATTTCTTCACTTCTGCATCAGTGAGACTCGACAGGAGATTTTTTAGGGTTTGCTCAAAGATATCCTTGATAGTTTTGATTGCAATTTCCCATCTTGGTTACAACCTCTCCAATAGCTCTTTTGGGATCTGAGAGGCAATCTCATCCAGAGAGTATTTCCATCTTCCCATTTTATTCAATATGAACTCCTCAATCTACATTTTCTCCTCTTCTATTCTTGTCTCAAACTTCAATGCTTTGAAGTTTGTAAAGCTAGTACCTTCTTCTAATTGCTTCAACCTTGCCTCAAATGTGAGTGGAGGCTTGATAAGTACAAGTTCCTTCTTCCCCTGTCTTGTTCTCCTGGAGAAGACTACATTAGCTTGCTTTTTAGGTTTGGTGATAATCACCTTACCTTTCTTCCATTGAGGCTCCTCTACTTTTTCTGACTTAGTTTCCTCTTCTTCTTCATCATCTTCTCCTTTCCCTTCAGTAATCATCAGAGGACCAAGTTCTATTTTTAGCTTTGCAGTCTTCCTCTTTCCTTTGCTAATGACCTGAGGGATTTTGATTGAAAGTTCAATTATGGCTTTAGCTTCATCATAAGTTCCAAAGACTGGTTGCTTTGGGTCTACTGGTTCATTCATTAGTGCTTCTATGATATCTCTAGTTTCATCAATGCTCATATGCTCATGCTCAGGTTTCAAATTTCCATCTACGCTCATTTCTCCTAGGGCATTATCAATTTCTAGGTTTCCAAGTTCTTGAATGGAACATTTCAAATGAGAGCGAATGTCATTTATAAGGAGTACCTTTGGAGGAATTTGAGACTGAGCACCATTAGGGTCAAGCGATTCTGCAATTGCTAGTGCCAATTTGAAGTTCAGCGCCTTCCATTCCACACCTTTAACTAGCATTTATGAGCATCTCTTTGCCTTGGAGCTGCTACTTCCGGATGCCATTGCTACTCGGTAAGTGAAGAGAAATTTTGAACAGATTCTTTGCCCTTTAAAATTTTCTCAAAATTACTTTAAGCTTGCTCTAGAATCGTAGAAGATAACTTAGCTCAAAGTTCATAGTGAAGAATGAGACCAAATTTTGCCCTTTTTGATGAAACATTCATCATAAATGCTTGGTAAAATGGTAGATAAAATGACAGGTTGTCATCCACTTGCTTGGTAGATACTATCAAGTTGGTAACCAAAAGAAAACATTGATGTACCAACCTAACTCAGTAAGGTTACGAACCAACCTTGCTCAGTTGATATAATCTTGGTAAATGAAACTTTATTGCACCCGACCAAACTTGGTTAAGTCTAGGATCAAAGTGTATTTGAATACTGTTCTGATCATCTTTCTTCTTGTGGAACTATTTAGGATAGTTACTGGAGGATGTAGTTCCATACTTTCTTTTATGAATATTAATTGGAAATGGTGGAATCACTCATTTCTTGAGTGATATTGCCATTGCTTGACTTATCTTGTTCGGTAGATTTTGGAATCCACTGTTGCTTCATTTGCTTATGAATGTTGTCTACTTTGATTTTCTTCTCATCTTCAATTCTTTGTATATTCATGAAATTTCTAGCTATATGACCAAGTTCTATACATGTATAGCACCTTACAGTAGTGTCCTTCTTCCTTAGGTGATGTCTTGTACAATTTATGCCAGTATGTCCATATTCTCCACAATAGTGGCATTTGCACCACGTGTTGTAGTCCCATCAAAATATGGCTTTGACAAGTTGTTCAGCTGGATTGAATGATTTGGATCTACATTGGAATGCCTTGTGACCATGTTTTTTGCATTTTTGACAGTTGCCTTCAAATTTTGGTTTTCCCTTGCACTCATTTGCTTTGTGACCATGTTGATTGCAATTGAAGCATTTACCATTGAATTTTTCTTTCCCATTGCTCCAGCATTTGTTTGATGTATGATCTAACTTGCCATAGTGATTACAATTGGGTTTTTTATTCCTTTGTTCACCTTGTTTGGAGGATTCACCTTCTTCTTTGTATCCAAGACCAGCTTTACATTTATGTTTATAAATATTTTCCACATTTTGTTGATTTAATTGATTCATATCTACTTGGGATTTCATCATTCTTTCATTGACTTGCCTTTCAGAGATTAGATCATTTTCCAAGCTTTCATTGATTTGTCTCTCAGTTCTTAAATCATTCGGTAGACTTTCATTTTGTACTCTAAGAATCCTAATTTCTTCATTTGCATTAGAGATTTGGTCTATAAGGTCTTCATGCCGATGGGATTGATTATGGCTTTTATCTTCCAATTCTTCTTGTGCTTTGTTTCTTTGTTCCAAAACTTCACATAGCCTAATTGACTGTATTTCTTGCTCTCTTTTAAGCTTTCTTACCTCTTCTTGTAGAGATCCATTCTTTTCTACAAGTTCTTTGATTGCCTTGTCAGCTTCTTCTGAACTACTTGATGGTAACAAATCTTCAATCTTTTCTTCAACATAGTGATGGTCATTCATTTGTCTTGCAAGTTCCTTTCTTCTTTCTAGGGATTGAGAAAGATGCTTCTTTGCTTCTTTGAGTTGAACCATCGCCATTTCTAGATCTAACTTTTCATTTTCAATAACTTTCTCCAGTCTGAATATCTCCATAACTTAGATCTTTGCTCAAGCTGTCAAACTTTGTCCTGAGAACCAAGAAGCTCTAATACCAATTGTTGGAAATATTCAAGATATAATAGGTTATTGAGAGGGGAGGTCTAAATCAGTAACAATAAAACTTTTAAGTCAATTCAAAATAACCATACACAACATTCACTCATCTATCCTACTACATAAAGAACTATTAAACATTTAAACCATATATGCACAGAGATTTGGTGACCCAGAAACCTTCCAAAATAGAAAGTAAAATTGGGATGGGGATGATAACCACAAAGCTTCGTTACTGCAGTATGAAGTTGGCCAGTTAAGGCTTACAATGATCACTTCTAGTGATCTACCCTATTAGGAGCACAGAGGATTGCTAGATCCACCTTGTTAGAGGATTTACAAACATACTTTACAAGTATGCACTCTGTTAGGAGATTTGAATAAAGACGGTTAAGTCTACCCTATTAAAGGATTTACAAAAATGATTCACCTATTAGGATGGACCAATAGATCAACTTACAACTTGACTGAGTTCTTTATTGTAGATCACCTTCTGTGATTGATGAAATCATTTCTGCTCCTGGTAGACCTTGCTGAGTATTCCTTTCTACTGATGAATTCGCATATCATATCTTATGTCCCTCTTTTCTACAATATTCTATCTCTTGTGTATTCTTGAATGTGTCAATTGAATGATAAAATACATTACATATATATACCATTCAAATAATTATTCATGCAAGGTCGGCCAAACACAAGTAAACAAAATATAACTGAGTCGGCCAAATGGTAAAATAAACTCGAGTTCTTCAGACAGACTTGATGACCTTCTGATATGTAGCATCCACTACGTTACTTGGCATCATCATGCACTCGGTAGAGGTAGGGGCTCGGTTCATACTAGTCATACAACGTTGCTTGGAACTCGGTAATCATTGGTGACTTGGTAGATATAGTGTCACTCGGTAGAAACTAACTTCTTCATTAACCTCCTGAGTTCGGTTATCACTAAGTGCTTCCTCACTCGATTAATGCTAAGTGCATCTTCACTCGGTTAATACTAAGTGCATCTCCACTTGGTTAAAACTAAATGTATCTTCACTTAGTTAACACTAAGTGCTTCTTCACTTGGTTTGGACTGTATCTTTGATGCTCAGTTTGAACTGTGTTGTCATCACTCAGTCTGAACTGTATTACTCGATGCTCGGTTAGAACTGTGAGATGAGTGTTTTCACTAATGGAAAATAACTTTATGCCAACAAGAAAATATCTCTTATGCTCCTTAAATAGGTAAATTTGATAATTTTCTGCTTAAACATCTTTGTAGATCTTAGGATTAGGTTAGATCCATTGAATCTATCCATATTTTTGTCCTTCTAGTCCTTTCTTGTTACTTTAAAAGACTTATCTTTCAATAATTTCCTTTGATCATATAACAAAATTATTTTGTGCATTAAATATGTCAATTCATTGATCCTTATCATCCACACATTTTAAATACTCCAAAAATTTAACTATGTCAACCTACAACTCAATTGTTTCACAAATTGTAACTTTTGCAAACACTTAGTCAATGATGTATAGATTAGTCTCTACTATTCTAAATCACTCAACTTCCACTAGCTCACTTGATCTTCACTACACTTGGTAGATAGTACACTTTTCTTCCTCAACTTGGTCAACCATAACTATCACTCGACTAATGTTATTTTCTTAGCTAACTCTTAGTTTCCTTAATCTTATATTTCAATTTCTTCATTGATTGACCATATTTCTCTATTCTTTTCTTGTGTTTAAATCAACACTTCCATACTTCGTACAATGATTAAACAATAGATCATCTTGTCAAAGTCTAATTGACCAAGTGCCCATTGCAATTCCATTATACTTGCTCCTCTACACTAAAAAATTTCACTAGTTCTATTAGAATGATTTAGAATAATTGAGAGGCGTGGAGGGTGAACCAGTTATCCCTAGGTCCAAATGTATAGTTTCAACTTTTAACAACTTCAAACAACTTAATCAATTTCATAAAATAACTCAATAATATGCTAGCACTTTTTAACTCTTGTAAAGTGAGCTTGGTTAAAATATAGCCTTTTAAAGGTTATGAAATATAGTGTTATATGTTATCCTATTAAAGGATTTAACCACCCTATTAGGAGTGACCTTGTTAGACGACTTTGGATCATCTATTAGAATGTCACCTTGATTAAAGGATTTACAAAATGACTATTAGGTCAACCTTGATTAAAGGATTTTGATTGTTATAATGCTTAGAATCTAACACCTAGGTTTGATTCATAAAACAAAAATCTCTTTGCAAATTCAGATCTATATCCACTCATTTTTTGTTTCAATGATTGGCATCCATCATTGAATCTCCACTACTAATCTACTTTCCATCCCTTCAAGCAATCACACTTCACCATTCTCATCACTTTTCATCTGCTATACTATTCTTCATAGTTTTCCCTTAGGATTTCCAATCAACAAAAAAACAACCTTATAAAGCATCTCTTATGCCTCCTTAAGTAGGTAATTTTGATCATTTTCTACATAAACATCACCATAGATCTTAGGGCTAGGTCAGATTCATTGAATATTTTCACTATTTTGTTATGCTTCTCCTTTCTTGAAATTTCTAGAAGTTTCTCATCAAATCCTTTCCTTTAATCATATAAAAAACACTCAGTGTGTATTAAATACTCCATATCATTAATCCTTATCATCCACACACTTTGAGTAACCCAAAAATTCAACTATACTAGCCTCAAACTTGATTCTTTCAAAAACTATAACTTTTTCTACCAATCAACAATCTAGTCTAAGTTATTCTTTTTGGTCATCATTTTGTAGCTCAACATACAATGTTATGTCTTTCTTGATATCTACTAGTTTGATCATCCATTACTATCACTTAGTCACTACTACAAATTTCTCTTCCAACTTACTTAGCAATAACTAGCACTCAACTTATACTATTTGGTCTTTGTGTATATCAGATGATTCTTTGGTATGTTTATAGCACTTTTGTTATCACAAAATATCACATTAGATTAAATAATCTCTTCCTTCATACTTTTCAATGATTGCTACAACAACATACTCAGCCTCTACTATGGATTGAGAAAAATAGTTTTGCTTCTTTCTTGTCCATGAAATTAGTCTTTTTCCTAAAAAGAAAGGACCTCCATTTGTACTCTTTCTGTCATCAATGTTTTTATTGCAACGAACATCTATATATACTTTTACCTCAAACTTGTGACTCTTTCTATACCATAATCTATTATCTTTTTTTCCTTTTAGATATCTTAGTATTGTTTTCATAGCCATCATGTAATTTTTTCTAGGATAACTAGAAAATCTAGCAACAATACCAATTTCTAATGGAATTTTAGGGTTGTTATGTACAACATATTAAAGTTTCTAATCATTGACCTATATAATCTTTGATTTACCTCATCTAAATCATCATTCTTTGATAGTTAATGACTAGTAACCATAGGTGTTCCAACTGATCTTCAATCCTCCATTCCAAAAGTATTCAATATCTCCTTGATATAGTTTGATTGAGTAATGTAAATACCCTTCTTTATCTGATAAACTTGCAAACCAACAAAGAACTTAATCACTCCAAATACTAACATATCAAATTTCTTTTTAATCTCATTCAAAAATAACTTGCACAAAAAATCATGTCCTCTAAATATGATATCATAAACATAAATTTTAGCTAGCAATATCTTGTTCTTAGATTTACTTTTCAAGTAATAATTTCTATTTTTGTCACTTCTTGAAAAACTAATTTTTACCAAATAATTATGTAAAATTTCATACAATTCTCTAGGGGCATGCTTCAAACCATATAATAATTTATGTAGTTTACATAACATATTCCTCTTACTAGAATCAACAAATCCTTCAGGTTGATCAAAGTACACTTCTTTTTCTAATATTCCATTCAAAATCATAGAGTTGACATCCATGTGGTATACCATGAATCCTTCATAAGAAACATATGAATTCAATGTTATCACACCTTCTAAACTTACAACTAGGGAAAATGTCCCATAATAATCAAATCCTTCACCTTTTGCATCTCCCTTACAAAGTAGTATTGCATTCTTCCTTGTGACTTCAACTTATTTCGAAATACTTGCATAGTTCCAATCACATTGTTGTCCTTTGGTCTAGGTAAAAATGTACATGTCTTATTCTTCTTCATTTGATCAATTTGCTCATTCATTTCCTTAATCCAATATTTAATCTCTAAAAAAAGTTTAATTGATTTATGTTCAACTTCACATAGTAAGCATGTATCATTCTTTAACTTACTTCTTGTCATGACTCTTGAATATTTTGCTTCCAATGATTTGGTCTAGTGTATGTTTCCTCCTTACATACTTTCCTAGGATAGGTTCAAGTATTCATTCTTATTCATTTATTTCACTTGGGTTATAATGATGATCACCTTCAAGTATCTTTGAATGCAACTCATCCTGGTCTATCTGTTGTCCAATTTCTTCTAGCCTTTGATGTATGGCTTATGTTGTCTATAACTTGGGTCCTATAGCCTGATGTTCAATAGAACTCTTCTAATGAGCCTTGGTAGTATCCAACTCAAAATTTTTGATAGTTGCTTTCTAAGGTTCAAGTAAAGTACTAGGTCCACCTTCATATATGTATAGAAAATTCTTTTGTAAACTTCAAGTTCTTTCTTGCATTCTTCTTTTTTGTTTTTGGAAAATTCATCAACTCTAACATTTGCACTTTCCACAATTTTGTTTTTGGTAGAATTTAGACACTTATACACCTTTATTTTAGTGGAATATCCTAGAAATGTGACTTCATCACTTTTGGCATCAAGTTCAATATATAACATTTTCTTCCAATTTTTATAGCATAATTGATATAAGGTACACAAACATACCAAAGTTCCTTCTACCTTTCTTCAATGGAACTCAATTTAGTATTTAGACTACAGTAGTTATAGCTTCTCTAAAATACTTTTATTAAATATTCTCCTCCATTATTTGTGTCCTTGCACAATCCATCTTGATCTATTCCTTCTTTCAATTATTACATTTTGTGGTGGTGTCCTAGGTCCATTCATTTGTCTCTTGATTTCATTATCATTGAAGAATATGTTGAACTCCTCTAATATGAATTCACCTTCTATATTTGATCTCAAGAACTTCAGACTATTTCCTATTTATTTCTAATCTCTAGCCAAGTACAACATAATATATTAAATGCATCATATTTTTCTTCTAGAAACATCACAATCATCATTATAGAGAAGGCATGAACAAATACAACTAATATTTGTCACCATAATAGCTTTACACTCTAATAGGACCAAATAAATTAGTATTATCGAATTCTAGGATATCATCAGAACAATAAGTTTTTCTTTTAAAACTAGACTTTGTCATTTTTCTCATTTGACATTGTTCACATATCAATTTATCAAGTTTTCTTAATCTTGGAAATCATCTTACTCTTTTCATCTTTGTAATTTTTACCAAATTATCAAAGCTCACATGAAATAGGCTCTTGTGCTATAACCAAGTTTCTTCAGATGGGTTAGATAGGACAAGTTACCTCTTATTTTATAAGTACTTCTAATTAGTTCACCAGTTGCATCATACATCTTCGTCATTCTATTTTAAAGTCCAACTTGATAGCCTAAACTAATCAACTATGCCACACTCAACAAGTTATATTTTAAACCATCATCCCAATATGTCTTTTTCATGCATTTGATATTATCCTTCAATATAATTGATCCTTTACCTTTCACATAACATGGTGCATCACATCCAAACTTTTTAAACTTACTTGTGTGACCAGTCATATGATGTTAACAACCACTATCAATTATCCATCTATCATTGTTGTTCACATGTGAAATCAATTCTTTTTTTTATCTTCATTATCTTCATCTTTCCTTGCAACATAAACAACTTCTTCATCATTTTCATCAATATCACTATCAGAACCATCTTCTTCAGCAATGTAATAATATTTCTTGTCTTTTCCTTTGTAGTCTTATGTACCTCACTTTTCTCTTCTTTCTCTTCTTCCTCTGTATTTAGTTTTCTTCCTTTATTCATTCTTGTCCGTGTTAGGACATCTTACATCAATATTATACTCTTTGTTACATGTAAAACATATAATACAGAGTTTACATTTTTATATTCCTTTTCCTCTTGGTAGCCTTCTTTCTTATAATACTTTGAGATCATCATTTGATTCACTATCATTATCCATGTGTCTTCTTTTCTTTTTTCTCTTTGATCGACCAAGGGTTAGTTGAGACTTGAAAGAACATCCAATACTACTAGGTGAATAATTGTCAAAATTTGACAACTCAAATGTAGTGATTCCACCAATTAGACTATCTAAGGTTAGAACATTACCAATTGTATATCTCAATTCTTGAATTATGGATACTCTATTTGCATAGATAGGAATTGAAGTCCCCAATAACTTACTTTATATAGTCTCATCACATGTTATATCTCTAGCTCCTCTAATAGCATTCACAACCTCCTTGATTCAATAACAATACTAAGCAACAATTTCACCTTCTTTCATTCTCATGTCATCAAACTTGTCTCTCAAACTTTCAACTTCATCTCTCAACACTTTTTTGTATCCTCCAAGGATTTTTGCCACTTTTCCCCATGTTTTCTTAGTAGAAGTATATTCCTTCAAATAATCAAATTTATTATAATTAAGGGAAGATGCTAGATCTATCATCATTTGATTATGCTTCTACTTAGATCCTTGATTTGTTCCATAGTTATGGGTCTAGGATATTTAATGTATTCATTCTCCAGATAGTACAATACAAAGTCTCCAACTCCAAATAGATGCAATTCCATCTATCATTGCTAGGATGATAAATTTTCCTTGTTCAACTTATGTAACTCTCACTTTTACATCTTCATCTTTGGCTTAATTCCTTCAAAATGTCTTTACAAACTCCACTACTCTAATACCAATTCTTAGAATATTTAGAAAAACTCAGAGGGGGATGGGGGTGATTCAGTTGTCCTTAGGTCTAGCTATACCAATTAAACTTTACTAACCTTGAACAACTCAAACTATCCCATTAAAACACTCACTTCATATAGCATACCATCACCAACTTAATCTTCTATTCAATACATAACTCTTCGTTCTGTATATGCCAACCAAGACTAAAATAATCAACAATAAATAACATGAATCAAAAAATATAACATTCAAACATATATTACACCATCATTTAATGTATAAACCCAATTAGGGAAAAACCACCAAGTAAAATGTTACCACTTTTCACACTTTTGAACTAAGGCACTCAGTTAAGAGGAAACCTTGTTGAAGGTTACAAAATACACTATTAGGAGTGGAGTGGTTAGAGAATTTTAGATCATTCCATTATAATTTCACCTTGATCAAAGGATTTTGACTATTACAATAGTTAGAAAGTAATAATAGGTTTGATTTGTAAGATCCAACTTACTTTGAAAATTTAGATCTTCATTCGAGTGATTTGTTGATTCATTAACTAGACTTCATTAACATCTTCATTACTGATCTTCTTAACAACCCTTTATGAAATAACACTTCACCAATCTCTTCACTTCTCCTTTTCCAATCTGTAATTCACAGGTTCTCCTTAAAATCGACAATCAATAATGAACCAACCTAAGAAAATATCTCTCATGTCTCTTTAAAATAGGTAATATTGATATTTTTCACCTAAAATTAACCATATATCTTAGACTTAGGAATATAGAGGGGCGACGAATCCCCTTCTTCTATCACTCTTGTTTAATTGCGGGTTGCTCCATTGTGAACAGGCTCCTCCATTTGTATTACTACGGCTTTCTCTGACTTGCATGGAGATCTTCATTATGCTTTGACTCCTACGTGGATTGCCTAGCAGATTCGCTATGGCTTAATATAAAAACATGGAACCTCCCCTGCAGATGTCGTCCCCTCATTCTTGACTCCTTGTTTCCCTCTGTCGCTGCTTTCTTCATTTATGTTAGTATTATTGATCAAGCATAGAATTTTGGAGCTTCTTCTTATGCGTTGAATGGGCCCTTTTGTCTAGAATTTCCAACGCAAAATTCTCCTCCAAATCCATCACTATCTCAATGGGCTATTCCCCTATTCATGGGTGTCTCAACATTTTTTGTGAACATTTAGTCATACCCAACACTGCTCCTTATCATTTGCGGACTTGTGTTCATATTGTAGACTCCCTAGTACAACGACATGTTCTGTTCCTTGTTTACGTTGCAGATTCTTTTAAAAACATGGCTTTTCTTTTTAATGCTTTCCTCCAACTTGAAACTGCAGAGCTTTCACTTTGACCTGCAGGGACTGACTTTGACTGCTATCTGCCGCTCCTTCATTGTTTCAATGCCTTTTATTTTGGATGCTCTACTTTAAAATGGCATGGTCTTCTCTTTAAAAGCATTGGTTCTGTAAAAACTCATTTATCCCCCTGAACTGAGGATTGGTCGAACAATGGGTGCAACTAGATTTAGAAAAGAACACTTTATTTGAAAATGGTCCTTAGGCAAGTTATGACCTATTGTAGTGTAAATGATGGAATCCATAAGTAATTTGAGCTTCCATTTCTGATGCTAGAGTAGTCATAAAAAAACATCTTTCAATCAAGAAACCCCTTTTAAATTCTCAGCCTCGTAAAATTAGTCGGGCCCCAAATTGGGTCTGGCTAAAAAAAATTTCGAACCCAAATACCTAAAATTCCAAATTGGTCCACTAACCTTCTCAGACTGATTGGAATCAATTTTGATCATAGATTGATCGTTAAAAACTCAATTTGTCACTTTTGATGTCAGAAGGCCTGTTGACTGCCTTTGAAAATTGACCCGAACAATTGACCAGGCTCTGAAAATTGGCGCACTGATTTTTTGCTCCGCACTCTTGCACCCTGTCAAATCTCATCTCATGAAAAATTCGGGGTCAAAAGATATTCATCGTCAAAGTTGACCTCTCAGAATCACCTACAAGTAAACATGTCAGAAAACACTAAATTGGGTTCAAAATCGGCTTCAAAAACTTGGCAGATGAGCACATGGGGAAATGAAAACTGGGGCATTAGTTCTTTGTCATGAGTAAAATATGAATATGCAATTTTGACACATGATGTATCACAGGATGCAAATGGCAGATGTTTAAAGTGGGCTACTTGGAAATTTGCAACTAGGAACACTGACTAAAAAGCGATTTTTAGAAATAGAATGACCCTGGAAAAATGTGCAAACGGATTCGTCAAGATTTGAAAACTGGGATACTTGTAGTATTTTCAGTAAAAAAAATAGGGATACAAACCATTTGGTACTAACAATCACATGCACCAAGATATGGCATCCCGAACAGGGCTTCACAATCAATCTGCATCTCTGACTACCAGTGAAACTTCAAAAATTGCAAATGGAATCACGTTTGAAAATTGATCAAACAAATTCGTCATAAGCTCAAATTTGGAACATAGAAAGTTTCTAACCCATATAATATGATGTAATAAGAATTTTCTCATTTAGGTCAACTGGTCAAAGGTTACAACACATCAAACATGGCTTCCTAGAATTAGGAATTAATTGCAAAAGTATGAAAACAGTAACTGATCAACTTTGAGGGATTCAAAACCTAGTCAGACGGACTTGAAATGACTCAAAATATGAAACATAGGTTCTCGAGTACGGACACTAGACACTCCCAAAGTGGAAAGTCACAAAACATTTCTAGGTGTGAGATATTAGATTGCAAACATGCCCTCCTGTCACTGTTTGAAACTTAGGTGAAAATGCAGATTTGACATTTGCTTCAAAACAATACTTCGCCAAATGACTCAGAATGTTGTTTTAACTTTATGGAACATGCAGACATGCTAAATGGAGGGTGTTAGAAACATTAAACACCTCAAGGGCTCACAGGTACAGTCAGGTACATAGGCATTGAAAAAGCATTTATAGGGCTCAATTTATTCAATGGTGCTCAAAATTGAACATGTAATTTTTAGCGCCAATAGTGGCTCTATCTGGGGATGCATGCCCCTTGCAGGAATGGAAATATTTTAGATCTCTGGAAGAAGCAGACTATTCCTAAAACAACAAAAACCTCTCTCGAACAGCTTTATTAAAAACTGAGAAACTACTCTAACTGTGTACACATGATAGCCCTGGGTCACCAAACTTTCAAAACTACTTACCTCTGTCATACAACTGATTTTCATCTACAAGTCTCATCAGGTAAGCTGAAAACATCTCTTCCATCAATTTCACCAATCATATTAGCACTTTGAAGCAAAACACTCAACAAAATTGAATTCACACATTCATTCTTATAATGCATACATATATCAGAATTACTCTTTACTTTATGCTCATTATGAGAGAACAAATCAGCATACTCATAATTATACAAACTGGACTGAGAATCAAAATCCAACAATGATTCATGCATGCTGATCGGAAACACAAAAACTTCATAATCTACATCATTCACCAAGTTGCATGTATTAAAGGCTTGCAACTCACCTTGTGCCTCTGGCTTCAAAAAATACAATGGATCTGAATCAACTTCATGTATCATGTCATCACATACCGAATCAGATCTGAAACTTATTGAAAAATTATCACCATAGTGTTCAAACAAAGGTTCATCAGACATATGAAAAGAATCTTCATTAAAATTTTCATTAGCAGGAACTCTACTGGCATCAATATTCTTATCAAAGAAATTTCTAGAGATACTTGTGAATGCATCAAACTCATTAGGATAAGACTCACCAACCTGTAGAGAAGATTTAAGTATAGATTCATCTATACCATTGTCAATATTCACTTTATTGCATGAATCATCAAATCTCATCTCAAGTAACTACAGATTACTGTCATATACTCCATCTGGATCAGATAAAAAACCAACTGATCTCTCATCATCATTAGTAACATTAATCATAGGAATTTCTTCATTAAATGTTATCTCAAAATCAAAAGATATCAACAACCTCTCATTATCATCTCTATAACATAGATCTGATTTTACATCACTCATGACAGTAGTAAATACATCTCTACTGGTCTTCATTTCTTCAAAAAAATCTTCATGCTTATGTTGAAAGTCTTCAAAAGAATAATAATGTTGATATGCAGGAGAACAAACATAGGGGTATACATCATAGCTTACATCATCCTTAGAAGATGCACACTCTAATAAAGTTGAAGTTGAATCACACATTGACATATACCTTTCAAACTCATGTTGCAATAAGGCTGAGACCTCATTTGTATTCAACAGATCTCTTTCACAAACTTCTTCATCTTGATTGCAATTATTTCTCAGATAATCTGAAGAACTTATAGTAGTGATACCATTAGTCATAAAATCTAAACAATTAGTAGTACTTTCACAATATATATCCTCTTCCCTGCACCACATCTAGACATTAGATGCTTCGCTACATTCAACTTCATTGCAAGAAGATATTTCAAGACTACTGTTATAACTCTTTTCATTCTCAAACATATTGTCATAGGACTCATCACTTTCACTATGACTATCAACATTTTCAATTTGAACAATACAGTAACCATTCTTTTCTAAATAGCCTTCACATTCTCTAAATAATCTCTCAAAGTATTGGATCTTTTCAAATCTTTCTTTCACTATCCAATGTATTGAATCAGGCATGAAGACTAATAAAAACACAAAAGCCCATGATAATTCACTGGGTTTTGCAAAAATGGGAAGCTCTAAGATTTCCAACTTGAATTGCATGTAAATTTAAATTGCATCTAAGTTATCTATGCTTCCCACATTCCTTCGAATAGAAGAAATGACTTGACTATGAAGCTTTCCATACAACATAAACAAATTTTCATGTACCTCCTCATAGCTTGACAGAGTATTATCAGATCTATACTCCGAATCCATTTTTAGAATGAAATTTCTACCTCTTTATCCTAGTGCTAAAAATCACTGAATAGAAGCAACCTCTTTAAACACTTGACTTCCATGAAAAGAAACATGAAAATCAAAATACCTCAAGTGCTGATGCTGAACTTCGATCTACTATTTTGGCATAGGTGCAAGACTGAAAATCCTTTACATCACTGATCGAACTTTGTAGAGTTGCCACCTCCTTTCTAGAGGATCAAGAGATCACTAATGTGATCTACTTTTACACTTCAATTCTTTATAACAGAAGATTGAAAATAGCACTATAAAACTTATCAAGAATTTAAAACTCCTTTTCAAGAAACTACCAAAAGTTTTAGATCTGCCCATACAACTGAAAGTCCTTCAAAATTTTGCAATGAAATCAACTAGGAACAACTGGTATAGAGATTTGAGAGTCACCACTCACACTTTGTAAGAAATAAAACATAATTTGTCACTTGACAAATCTGAACCAGACCTTCAATGTAGGAGAATCTTATAGATTACTGACATTTTGAAAATAATTTACACTTTATAAGTGAATTCTTGACTCTGAAACTTTCTCAACAATATTTGCAAACTGGACTGATTGAAGATAGACTTATGACAGTCATAGAACACAATTTTCATCCAGTTTCAACATGTTGCTGATAATGAATAAAGCTTAACTGGGGAACATGAAACTTCAACAAGGAAAAGGAACACATCTTGCTCTAGATTTGCTATATCTAATCTATTTCATGGCAAATATTTTGGTTCTTTCTATATGCAACTCCCCAGTAGAGTCGTCATTTTGTTGGTGTTTGAAAACACTACCAGTTTTCAATTATCCCCTTGAGAACATGACACATCTAGGGGCAGCTAACTCTCGTTATTAAAATATCATTTCAGACACAAGGCCAACTATAAGGCATGACCCTTCTTCTACTTCAGGCTCTGCAAAACCTAGGCAGGTAGACCTATAGATTCTTTATATGGTACCAGTTGTCAAAGCATACACTGAATCTAAAATGAAGCAGATAAAACCCTTATTTTTGCTAATAACTCATGAAATAACATCAATCTATAGTAGCTAAATGCAGATCTAGAAACCTCATAAGCTGAGTGAGGGCATTCTATTATAGCTCTTCAACATGAAAGGGAAAAGCGTTGATTATTGATGTTGATGTTCAACAAATCCTCAAGCATGCAGCAAAACCTAATGATCCTATAACTAATCAGTTCCTAATCCATTGGGCAATTTCATGAATCCAAAACATACATCTATGACATCAGGACATATTCTGTATACCTAGACATCAGATCTATCTAATCACCTTGTGATCTAGACATCAATGTTCATTCAAATCTCATTCTCACAAAATATCCTTCTCAACATAACCAGTAATGCTATCAAACACATTAAGCATTTACTTTGCCCTTTGTTCCAACAACAAAATATATCAGACATACAACCTTAAGGGGAAGCAAATTGATCTTATCTCTTTGTTCCAAGACCACATAAGACTATAGATTACTGAGATAGGAGATGAGAACCAGAATGAAACTAATGAAATGTTGCTCATATGTATTCATTTTCTTTGAAAATATACATTCAGATACATGAAATGAAAACATGAAAATACCAAACATATCATAACTATCTGTACTATACTTCTTAATTGATGTTCACATGAGAAGAATTTGCTGAAATAAAATGGTGTCACAGTCATGGGAATGCAACCAAAACTCGATCCAAAACCTTGGTATCATAGTAATGTGCAGATTTTTCTCCAAAAGACTAGAATCAACTGGTTTCTCAGTAACAAAAATTGGAACTTTCCAAAAATTGGAACCATCCAAATGGAAGAAAGAAAGAATAATATAGCAAGGAGATGAATTCTCAGATTGAAACTAAAGATGACAAGTGTCCATTTCGAATCCCATCTTGTGCAACTGAAAACCTCTTTCATCCTTTTATCCATCTAATCTGATTTTCTGTTTCATCATTACATTGTAACTAATTGGAAAATATCTCTGTTTAATGATGAAATTCTTTGAATCACCAAAATATCTAATATCTTCATGAAATACTAGTGAAATTAAGATTCAACTGATTTGAAAATGGTTAAAATCTCCTCAAACCTCATTTTCACTGCCCTTTAACTGTATTCAGGTCATTTCCATGCTAGAAAACAATTTTGAACTTTGATACCTAAAATTGGTTACAATCAGGGAACCTGGGAGAAAACTTGGTATAGCTCAAACACATTGCTACTTGTGCAAAAAATGACTTCAAAAATGGATAGCTCATCTTTTCTCAATTCCGACGAAATATAACATCGCCTATTTTTCTTTCCAAAAACCCCTCAAAAGTTGGTTTGAAAAGGACTACTCTACTAGAAATGCTTAGGTCTGCAACTCAAGATTTTAACATTTTCAAAAGATTTTAAAAAAAAATCTAAATTTTACACTTTAGAAAAGAGGACCATTTAAATTTAAAACAACTTGACATGCATTTTTGAGAGAAAACATTAAAAAATTTCTTTTTTCAAACTTTTTAAATTAGCCTTCTTCTTCAATCTGAGTCAACAAATTTTGACCAACTTGTCACCACGTGGCGGCCTATGATTGGCCAGCTGATGCCCCACTACCCACCTCATCACTCCTGGGACCCACTACCACGTGTCAAAAATTTGCTCCCCGACATTTTTTATCGACCTTGCATCTTCCTTTTGCGGGCGTGCACCAACCGCTCAATCATGCCATGTGGCATGATCCTATGCATCTACCTAAACTTGCACATCCCTCCCACGTCAATACACTTGAGCCTCCTTTGCCATGTGTCACATTTTCACAACCCCGCAATCCTTAACCTTCGAGCATTTTGTTTTTGTGGGCATGCGAGCATCGTCAATCTTGCCATGTGGCCGAATCTGGAGCGTTGTGATTTTTTGGCACCATGTCATCAAGAATGAATCTTTGTTTAAAATTTTAATGATGTGACCTGCCAGCTGGCTTTCACTAACACACGGGGCCCCACTATGCAAGGCTGGCCTTCAAAAGCACTCATTCCTTTTAGACACCTTTAATGTGTGTATTGTTTTGTTTAAACACTTCAAAATATCTCTGCATGGGCAATGTGGGATTTAGTGGCTTTGGAGTCTCTTTTAAAATGTATGGTCTCTATGGCATGGTGCGGCTTCTTTGACTGGTGACACCCATATTTTTCAACTGCGTGGGTCTGCTTTCTCTTTATGATGGCTCCTCTATTATCTCACGCATGAGCTGCTCCCCTACTCCTGCACATGGACTCATCTTCTTGAAGATGATTCTCCTCCTCAAATGCCTAAAATACCTTCTTCTCCTCTCAACACGTGGGTGGCCTGTTTTCTAAAAACATGGTTCCCTATTTGCAAAGCGGCTTCCATCAGAAGGTTCTTCTTTTAATCTTCTGATTGCCTTTCTCATTATGTATTCCTTCAACGTATGAGGTGCTTCCCTCCTTCATTTTACTAGCGTGGACTGAGCCTCTTAATTTCCATGGCATCTTCTTTGACTGTTGTAAAAAATTGGCGGCCTCCCCCTATTCTCAGAGTGGGGTCTCTCTGTTTATTGGTGTGGATTCTCTTTCTAGGGGGTGGCTTTGACTACACTGGATCTCATGTTTGAACTTGGTGCTAGGAGCAGCACAAGACACTTTTCCCAGACAAAAAAAAACATATGGCATACAGAGGGGAGACGAATCCCCTTCTTCATCACTCTTGTTTGATTGCGAGTTACTCCATTGTGAATAGGCTCCTCCATTTGTATTACTGCGACTTTCTCTGACTTGCATGGAGATCTTCATTATGCTTTGATTCCTATGTCGACTGCCTAGCAAATTCACTATGGCTTAATATAAAAACATAGAACCTCCCCTATAGATGTTGTCCCCTCATTCTTGACACCTTGTTTCCCTCTATCGCTGCTTTCTTCATTTATGTTGGTATTATTGGTTGAGCATAGAATGTTGGAGCTTCTTCTTATGCATTGAATGGGCCCTTTTGTCTAGAATTTCCAATGCAAACTTCTCCTCCAAAGCCATCACTATCTCAATGGGCTATTCCCCTATTCATGGGCATCTCAACAGTTCTTGTGAACCTTTAGTCATACCCAACACTACTCCCTATCATGTGTGGACTTGTGTTCATATTTTACACTCCCTAGTACAATGGCATGTTTTGTTCCTTTTTTACATTGGAGATTCTTTTAAAAACATGGCTTTTCTTTTTAATGCTTTCCTCCGACTTGAAACTGCGAAGCTTTCACTTTGACCTACAGGGACTGACTTTGACTGCTGTCTACCGCTCCTTCATTGTTTCAATGCCTTTAATTTTGGATGCTCTACTTTAGAATGGCATGATATTCTCTTTAAAATCACTAGTTTTGTAAAAAATCATTTATCCCCTTGAACTAAGGATTGGTCGAACAGTGGGTGCAA
Source organism: Cupressus sempervirens (assembly GCA_028749045.1). Taxonomy (NCBI): domain Eukaryota; kingdom Viridiplantae; phylum Streptophyta; class Pinopsida; order Cupressales; family Cupressaceae; genus Cupressus; species Cupressus sempervirens. Next base: position 876,628,681 of record CM053792.1, read on the forward strand.
CTAGATCTAGAAAAGAACACTTTATTTGAAAATGGTCCTTAGGCAAGTTATGACCTCTTGTAGTGTAAATGATGGAATCCATAAGTAATTTGAGCATCCATTTCTGATGCTAGAGTAATCATAAAAAACATCTTCCAATCAAGAAACCCCTTTTAAATTCTTAGTGCGGTAAAATTAGTTGGGCCCCAAAGTGGGTCCGACTAAAAAAATTTTCGAACCCAAATACTTGAACTTTCAAACTAGTTCACTGACCTTCTCAGACTAATTGGAATCAATTTTGATCATAGATTGATCATTAAAAACTCAATTTGTCACTTTCTACTAACTGTCACTTTTGATGTCGGTAGCCCTGTTGACTACCTTTGAAAACTGAGCCAAACAATTGACTAGGCTCTGAAAAGTGGCACACTAATTTTTTGATCTGCACTCTTGCAACCTGTCAAATCTCATCTCATGGAAAATTTGAGGTCAAAAGATATTCATCGTCAAAATTGACCTCTTAGAATCACTTGCAAGTAAACATGTTAGAAAACACTAATTTGGGTTCAGAATCGACTTCAAAAATTGGGTAGATGAGCACATGGGGAAATGAAAACTTGGGCATTAGTTCTCTATCATGAGGACAATATGAATATACAGTTTGGACACATGATGAATCACAGGACACAAATGGCGGACATTTAAAGTGGGCTACTTGGAAATTTGCAACTAGGAACACTGACTAAAAAGCAATTTTTAGAAGTTGAATGACCCTGGAAAGCTGTGCCAACGGATTCGTCAAGATTTGAAAATTGGCACACTTGTAGTATTTTTAGTATAGAATAGAGGGAAAAAAACCATTTGGTCCTACCAATCACATACACCAAGATATGGCATCTTAAATAGGGCTCATGATCAATCTGCATCTCTGACTACCAATGAAACTTCAAAAATTGCAAATGGAATCACGTTTGAAAACTGATCAAACAAATTTCTCATAAGCTCAAATCTGGAACATAGAAAGTTTCTAACCCCTATAATATGATGTAACAAGAATTTTCTCATTTGGTTCAATTGGTCAAAGGTTACAGCATGTCAAACAAGGCTTCCCAAAATTAGGAATTAATTGCAAAGGTATGAAAACAATAACTGACCAACTTTGAGGTACTCAAAACCTAGTCAGACAGACTCAAAATGACTCAAAATATGAAACATAGGTTCTTGGGTATGGACACTGAACACTCCCAAAGTGGTGAATCACAAAACATTTCTGGGTGTGAGATATTAGATTTCAAACATGCCTTCCTATCATTGTTTGAAACTTAGGTGAAAATGCAGATTTGACATTTGCTTCAAAACAATACTTCGCCAAATGACTCGGAATGATGTTTTAACTTCATGGAACATGTGGACATGCTAAATGGAGGGTGTTAGAAACATTAAACACCTCAGGGGCTCATAGGTACAGTCAGGTACATAGGCATTGAAAAAGCATTTATAGGGTTCAATTTATTCAATGGTGCTCAAAATTGAACATGTAATTTTTAGCACCAACACTTTCTTAGTTTCTAGTTAGAATTCATTTTTCATCTTCATTCTTGTGACTTACATCCAAACTTGTTGCAAGTATAGAAGTAACCACTAAATGAATACCTCTTAGGTGTTTTGCTAAACTTGGATCCACACTCAAATGCTTGATGTACATACTTGTTATAATGATAATATAAACTATTTAATTTGAAACTTCCATTACTCTTACCATTTTTTCTCCTGCATATACATTTGTTGCATCTCAAGGATTTCTACAATGATACCATGTTGGTTTCTTTAGCTTTGGATTCGTCTTCTCATTCCTTTGCTTGGCCTATCTTGATGATTCACCTTGTTTAATAGTCAATTTCTCGATGTAGCCAAGGCCATATGTATCTCTTGATCTCCTCTATGCTTTGATTTGTTCATCTAGTAATTTTATATTTTCTTGTGATCTATTAATTATGTCCATCAATTTTTTCTCAACCTTTAGTTCACTCTTCAATCCTTCATTTTTAGTCCCCACTTCAACAATTTCTTCCATTTTCCTACCAATTTTATGGATTGCACTAAGTAGTTGGTATGTCATATTAAAATGATTTTTTGTCAACCTTGAGATCTCTTAATATTTTGTATCCAATATTTCATCTATCGATCTCTTATCTTTTGGCATCATATTCTTGTCGTCTTTATCTTTTCTGTCCTACTCCATTAGTTTAAAATACCTCATGGAATCAACTTCATGTTCCCTTTTCAATATTTTCACTTGGTCGATAAGACTATGATTCTTGTCAAGTATATCAATAATATCAACATCATTTTTATTAGATATATTTTGATAAAACAATTCTTTAATAACATTCTCCTAGTATACTATTACATTAGTTTGTTAGGCTATTTCTTTTCTCCTATTCAAGAATTTCTAAAGGTTATTCTTTAGGTTATTTATATTACTCGTGGCCATTCATAGTTCCAATATTTGATTGTAAATTGTCCTATCCAATCTATGTTGGAATTCCTTAGAGTAATTGAGAGGGGTAGTGAATCAGTTATCCAAGATCCGAATGTCCAAATAAAATGTTTAAACACTTAGAAAAACTCATATACATATATCTCCTTATCATGTATCATTTATCATCCATAACTTAGTAGGTCGCTATCCTAGGTCAAAATCACTTTGCAGAAATGTAAACATTAAACACCACAAAATCATTCACACATTTTGACACAAGGATTTTATGTAGAAACCAAATTTGGGAAAAAAACCAAGTAACATGCTACTAATTCTCATTCTGAAGTGATGCCCTATGAAAGGCCAACCCTATTAAAGGTTACAATACACACTATTAAATGTGACCTGGTTAAAGGATTTTAGTCCCCCTATTAGGAGTGAGCCTTGTTAGAGGACTTTAGAACATTACATTAGAATGTCACCTAGTTAAACAATTTACAAATGACTATTAGGTCAACCTTAATTCAAAGGATTTATCCTAAAATGATACACTGATGAGAAAGTAACATTAGGGCTTGATCTAATAATAAATCACAACTCACTTGCAAATTACATATCTCTGTTTCAGTCCTGCATCATTCTTGGCTTCATACACTTCATCTTTGAAAGCTTTTTTTCCCTTTAAGCATTCATCCTCTTAAGCCTTCTTTCTTTGAATGCCAATTATAGACTCTTCTATTTGATCACCATATGAAGGAAAACCTTATACTTCTTGTCTTCCTTGGGTTCTCGCACATGCCAACTATTTCTTCAACCCTTGTATGCCCTTATAAAGAGATTTTAGGTATTTTTCCACTTATCATATATCTTACCTGGGTAGGTCAGAATCATCGAATCCTCCCTCATTTCCATTTTCTTCTCTCTAGAACCTTCTTCTACAATCATCTTTCAATTCATCTCAGAGTGGTTTATCTTGAATTTTATGGTTCCAACTCATCAAGCTTATCTTGCACATGCTTCACACAATCCAAGAAATTAACTTTTTCAGCTCAAATTTAGTGAATCTTCAATTAAAATTTAGTTGATGTCACTTGGCAACAACTATTCTTTGATTCTTGACACATACTAAGTTGCCCTACATCCACTAAAATTCACTCGGCACATACTATCTTTTACTGTCATGAAGTTTGATACATACTAATTCACTTGGTATACACTAAAACTTCACTTTTCTCAGCACTAACTCATTTTTCACTCAGCCTGAACTAACACCACTAAGCTCCTATTGATTACTTGATCAAACTTAGAAAACAAAATTTGTATTCCTTGTTCTTCTAGTGTATCCATCAGCTTCAACTTTAAGTACATTAACAATACATCATATCATCCATGTCTTACTTGGACTTTGTCCTCCTTTTATACACCAAATAACTCAACCTTTCCTCTAAGTACTCTTGTTATCACATCTTATCAAATCCTCTTCATCAATCAAACAAATGATAGTATTCAAACCAAAAATAAATTCTCTCACTAGAAAGTAGTAGGTTTGACATCATTGACAATATAATGATTATTCTAGATAGATTCCATACATTAAAAAATCTTATTTTCAAGAATCTCCCTCTTTAACATTGATGGAAAAACAATACAACAATAATATAAATAAATAAAATCAATAAAAGGTATTACAATCTCTCCCTACATCTATATGTGTCCTTCCTCTATGTAGGGTAATGTGGTCTTTTTCAATCTCCTTTCTAACTTCTTCCTTTCATATCTCCCTAATAGTGTTTATCTCTCCTATTTGTAGGTATCTCCCTCTATAGTATTTCTCTAATATCTGATATAACTTTCTAACTTTCTCTATAGGATATATCTCTTATATGTATCTCTCCCTCTTTCTCTTATAACACATATCTCCCTCTTCATTAGGTATTGTCTCCTGACTTTCTCACTGCATTTATCCCTCTTTGGCAACAATGCCAAAGACTTATCATGTCAACATGCAGATGTTAAGAATTCAGGTTCTCCTTGTATCACCTGTCTTGTGATTGATCTTTTGTCCTAGCTCCTTGATTACTTTAGGAAGCTCCTAATGTAATATCCAATTTATCAAACTATAAAACATGACATTCAAATTAGTTGATGTAGGGCACTACTCTTGCTTCTCAAGAAACTTTGGATAGGGGTATTACCCCTAGTTTACCTCTTAGATAGTCATGAGCATCCTTAGGTGAAGCTTTTGTGAATATATCATCTATTTGTTCTTTTGTTTTCACATATTCCATCTTTGCTTCTTTGTCTTCAACTATCTCTCTCAAGTAATGATACTTGATTTCAATGTGTTTTGTCTTTGTATGCATCATAGGGTATTTAGATATATTTATAGTACCTATGTTATCACAATAGAGTATCACAAGTTTTGTAATTTCCTCCTTCATTCCATTGAGTAGCTATTTTATCCATACCACATTTTTACAATTTACTATGACAACCACATATTCAACTTTAGTAGTAGATTGTGATATACAATTTTGTTTCTTACTAGTCCATGAAATTAGTCTCTTTCCTAAGAAAACTTCTCCATCACTTTTACTCTTTCTATCATCAATATTTATAGCCCAATCAACATCTGAATAGGCTCTCAATTCAAAAATATAATTTTTATTGTACTATAGACCATAGTCTTCCTTTCCTCTCAAATATCTCATAATTATTTTGACTACATCAAGTGATTTTCCTTAGGAATTACAAACTAATGCAATGTTAAGTCTAGTATGAACTACATATTACAATTTACCAATCACAAACCTGTACAATGTTTGGTTTACTTTAGCAGAATCATCAATCTTTGATAGTTTATGTCTTGTGACCATAGGTGTGCAAATAGGTTTTGAATCCTCCATACCAAAAATTTTCAATATTCTATTTTCACATACTTGGACTGGGTCACATAAATACCATAGTTCAAATTCTTTCATTGGAAAATGTCTTGCATAATGCATTCTGTCCTCCAAATATGATATCATCATCAAAAAATTTGCCTAGTTAATACCCTTACCTCCTTCATTCTTCAATTATAGATTATTGTTGTGATCAGTTCTCTCAAAACCAATCTTCACAATATAATTGTGAAGTCTCTCATACCATGCTCTGGGAGCTTGCTTTAAACCATATAAAGGTTTTTGTAATCTACATACCATGCTCTTGTTCTTTGGATCAACAAATCCTATAGGTTGTTCAATGTAAACCTCTTCTTCTAGTATACCATTTAGAAATGAAAAATTCACATCTGTTTGTTAAACTTTGAAAATTTTTCATGTAGAGTAAGCAAGCAGAGTTCTTACTCCTTCCAATCTAGCAATAGGGGCAAATGTTTCTCCATAGTCAATTCCTTCTTCTTGAGCATACCCATTGCAAACTAATCTTTCCTTATTCCTTGTGACTTCACCATTCTCATCTAGTTTATTTCTATATACCCACTTGGTTTCAATAAAAAAAAATTTCTTTGGTTTTGGTACAAGTGACTAGGTTTTGTTCTTCTCAATCTGAACAATCCCTTCTCTCATAGCTTGATTCTAGTAATCACTTTCCAATGCATCCTCCATTGAGTTAAGATCATGCATGCATAGAAAACATGTATCACTTCTCAACTTGTTTCTTGTCATAGGTATGGCTTCTTTGTCTCCAATAATTTGCACAATAGGGCATTTTCTTCTGACATACTTTGACAATCTTGGTTTTGCTCTATTTTCTACAATGTATCTTTCAACTTCATAATAATCATGTGCTTCTCTATTAGGTAACTCAACATTCCTTTCATGAATACTGATCTCAGTATCAAAATGTACCTTGACATCTGATTGAAACTTGGCTCCTAAATGCAATTGGGCTCTTGAATGCAAGTTGATGTTTACTGTATGTGGCTTTCTAGTAACTTACTCTTACTACTATTGATTTGTAACTTGGTTCATAGCTTCATCATCTCTCATATCATCATAGAACTACACAAAAGTTCTATAGTCTTCTATTTTCTTTTGTACGTTTAGCTTCATGTAGCTCTGTATGTACATCAAAATTCACATTTTCACTTTCCACAACTTTGTTAGTGTTAATATTTAAACAGTTATATTCTTTACTTCTTGTGGAATAGCCTAGGAATATACCCTCTTCACTTTTAGCATCAAATTTTCCATTTCTATTGTCCTTGAGAATGTAGCACTTTCTTCCAAATACCTTAATTTTTTTTACATTGTGTTAGTATCCATACCATAGTTGAAAGGTGTGGAATTTGTAACCTTCTTGACTTGTACTTCATTTAGTGCATAGAAAATTGTACTGATAACTTCTCTCTAGTATTTTAAAGTAATATTCCTATCTATCATGAGTGTTCCAGCACAATAGATTACCGATCTATTTCTCCCTTTGGCAATCCCATTTTGTTGAGGGTTCCTAGGTGGAGAAGTATATCTCTTGATTCTTCTATCATAACAAAACATCTCAAACTTATTTGATGTAAATTCTTCACCCCTATTACATCTCATACATTTCAAGCTCTTGCTAGTTTCTTTTTCAACTCTTGCCAAGCACTACTTAAACATTTGAAATGCATCAAATTTTTGCTTCAAAAACATAATTGTCGTCATCCTAGAATAATCATCAATAAATAGGATGATTTACTCTTCACCTTTGTAGCTTTGCACATTAATTGGTCCACATAAATTATTATGAACTAATTATAGAATTTCTTTTGAATAGTGAGTCTTACTTTTAAAATTAGATTTTTCCATCTCACCTAACTAACATTGTTTACAAATTACATTTTTTTTTTCTTTATTTTTCGCAAACCTCTGACTCTCTTCATCTTACTTATACTCACCAAATTATCAAAATTTACATGACATAGTCTTTTGTGCCATAGCCACACATCATCATATTATACAACAAGATAAGTAGCATCATTGATATCAAGGTACAACATATTACCTCTAATTTGATCACCTTTACCAATTACGTCTCCATCAACATCATAGATCTTGGCTTTTCTATTTCCAAATTCAACCTTACATCCAAAACTCTTCAAATTCATCCTTCATTGTAACATAGACAACTTCATCATCATGATCATTAGAATCTTCATTGGATTCCTGTTCAGCAATCTAACAGATCACCTTTCCTTTGTCTTTATAACCTTTATTTTTCTCATTTCTTTTTCCTCTAAATCTATCTCCATTTCTGTTGTTCTTCTTCTCAAGACACCTTACAACAATATGACCAACTTCATTATAATTGAAACATATGATACGTAACTTACCTTTATAATTTCCATTGTCTCTATGAAATTTCCTAGCCAAGAATGCCTCAAGCTCTTCAACATCCTCTTCATTTCTATCACTATCACTAGAAACATGTTTGAGCTTTTTCTTTTTCTTTTCTTTTTGCTCTTTTAGTGATAATTTAGCTTTGAAAGTAGATTCAACATTTTTATTTCTAAAATTATCAAAATTAGAGAGTTCAAAAGTAGTGAGTCTACCCATTAATCCTTCAATGGTTAGATCATTACCAAGTGTTCATCTTAGCTCTTATATGGAAAAGACTCTAATGGCATAGATAGGAAATAGTGTTATGAATACTTTTCTAATTACAGTCTCATCTTCAATACTACTAGTTTCTCCTCTGATAGCATTAAAAACTTCTTTTACTCTTGCAAAATGTTGAACTATATTCTCACCTTCTTGCATTCTCATGTCATAAAATATACCTCTGTGACTTTCATATTTGGCTCTTAGCACATTTTTATCTCACCCATAGATCTTTTCAATAGAATCTCATATCTTCTTAACAAAATCACATCCTTTAATGTCATCAAACTCAATATAGCTTAAGAGACATGCAATCTCCAACATTGTCTAATTGTGCTCTTTCTTCTTTTTTAGAACTTCAGTAGCAGGGGCTCTAGGAGGATCAGCATGCTTAGTGGTAATGGTAGATTGTACATAGTCTCCAAGTCCTCCTAGATGTGTCCTAATAAAACTTTTCCATGCAGGGAGGTTCTCCTTGTTAAGCTTCGGTACCTCTCTTTTGGGCATTTTGATCTTTTAGCTTATAGTACCTCCAAATTATTCCTCACAAGCAACCAATTATTTGATACAAATTTTTGGAATACTTTAGAATAACTGAGAGTGGAGTTGAGTTGTTTATCCAAGGTCCAAATATCTAAATAAAACTTTTTAGCACTTAAGAAAACTCATGTACATATATCTCCTTATCATGTATCAAGCATCATGTATCAAGCATCATGTATCATGAATCTACAAATTCCATAACTTGGTTACTATCCTAGGTTAGAATCATTTTGAAGAAATGTAAACATTAAACACTAAAAAATAATTTAAACATTTTGATTCAATGATTTTATGTGGAAACCCAATTTGGGAGAAACCGCCAGTAACATGCTAGTAATTCTCACTCTTCTAAAGTGATTCCCTATGAAAGGCTAACCCTATTATATGTTACAATATACACTGTTAAATGTGAACTAATTAAAGGATTTCAATCCCCATATTAGGAGTGATCCTTGTTAGAGGACTTTAGAACACTCTAAATTAGAATGTGACCTGATTAAAGGATTTTAAAATGACTATTAGGTCAACCTTAATCCAAAAGATTTATTCTAAATTAATACAATGATTAGAAAATAACAATAGGATTTGATCTGATAACTAATCACAACTCACTTACAGATTATAGATCTATGTCTCAGTCCACCATTCTGCTTGGCTTCATACACTTCATCTCTGGCATTTTATTCACCCTTCAAGAATTCATCCTCTTAAGCTTTCTTGCTTTGCATGCCAATTGCAAACTCTTCTATTTGGTCACTATATGTATCAACACCCTAGACTTCTTGTTTTCTTTGGGTTCTTTCACATGCCAACTATTGTTTCAAGCCTTGTATCCCTTATAAAGATAATTTAAGTATTTTCCCACTTAATCACAATTTTCCATGTTAGGGTTAGGTAAGATTGATTGAATCTGCCCTCTTTTCCATTTTTTCTCTCTAGAAACTTCTTCTACAATCCTCTTTGAATTCACCTCAAAATGGTTTATCTTGAATTTTGTGCCTCTAGTTCATCAAGCTTATCTTTCAAATATTTCACACAATCTAATAAATAAACTTTGTCAGCTTAGATTCAACAAATCTTTGATCAAACTATAAGTGTTGTGACTTGGCAACAACTAGCCTCTAATGCTCGACACAGTGAGTTACTTGGCATCCACTAAATTTCACTTAGTATATACTATCTGTTACTATCAATCAAAACATACCGAATTCACTTGGTATACACTAAAACTTTACTTTTCTTAGCACTAATTGATTTTTGGATTGACTTGATCTAACAGCACTTGGATCCTACTGATCACTTGATCAAACTTATTAGACACAATTTTTATTCCTTGTTCTACAAGACTTAGCTAGTGTTTCCATCAACTTAAGCTTTAAGTAGATAAATAGTATGTCATATCATCCATGTCTTACTTAGTCTTATTACTCCTTTTTTATATTGAATAACTCAGCCTTTCCTCTAGGTACTCTTGTTATCACATCTTATCAAATCTTCTTCATCAATCAAATAAAATATAGCATTCATACCAAAAAGTAATTATCTCACCAACAAGTAGTAGGTTTGACATTATTGTCAATATAATGATTGTTCTAGATTGATTCCATGCATCAAACAATCTTTTTTTCAACAATCTGTACATCTCCATTACTTAGATCTTTACTCTCAAGAAGTAAAACCTTCAACAAGACAAAACAACTCTAATATCAATTATTGGAAATACAAGATAGATAGGATGCTCAGAAGGAGGGGGTATGAATTAGCATCCTCTAAAATATTTTTTTTACCCCAATAATCCTTTACTTTCTCTCATTGTTACTCAGTTAATTTTACACATATAACATTTTTGTTGCAATTGAAAGTAAACCAAGTAACTCAACTTGAACACATAAACTTATTTAAACATACGATAGGGATGGTACCCACAAATCCATCACTACTAGAGTGGGAGGTTTCCTTGTTAGGGCTATAATGTTTTTCACTTCTTGTGACTTGATCAATTAAGAGTATATGATGAGATTCTTAATGAACTACATTTTACAAAGACTTTACAATACTCAATAAAGTGTGTATTTAATTAAGATATTTATATAGAAGATTCTAAAGTCTTCCTTTTTTAAGGATTTAAGAAACTACTATACTGGTTAAATAATAACAACAATGACCTATAGTAGCAACTTACTTTTATTTCATAGATCCTCTTCTCCTCTATAGTTATTACCTTCCTATGATAGATCAACAATTTATTACAACTCCATCTTTGTCTATTATAACCTCTGAATATATTCTTGATTCCTTGCTTACCACAATGCGTCCTTCAATAATACTTCACCAAAATTATGATCAACAACCACTCCAAAATATTGTCAACTACCCTTTTATTAATGGTATTCTTTTCTAATTTTGATCTTGACTTATTTAGGGTTTCAGAACCTTCTCAATTTGATCTTTGATCATGATTAACACTTCTAGAACAATCTTTCATTTCCTTCCTTTCCAAATTTAATTTCCTTCATTTGATTTGTCTTGAAATCATAAATAATTAATGCACATTCTGTTAGTTTCTATTAACTGATTGTGGAAGTACTGTACATACTTCATAATTTTATCAAGATTTTTGGCTGACATGTAATAATTAATTATAACCCTAAAGTGGTCAAACTAGTTGTATTAAAGGCCTTAGGGTTAGGGATTATTTCATTATGAGCGATACAAAATTTCTTCTTGCAGTGGCATTGATTTGTAAGGGATTATGAATTATCATTAGGTTGTAATCATTGGATCCCAATAATATTGGACTTTTTTTTGGTGGACATATCCTAGGGTTTGGGTGTACCACATTAAATCTTGGTGTCTTGTGTTCTCTTTTGTATGATCTATTATTTTTTGATATTTCTTATATTTGCATGTAATTATTATTTCTATCTGAGGTTAATTCTAACAATTGGTAATAGATTGAGGTTGTTTTTTCAGTTATCCTCTACATGAAAGTCTCATGGTTGAGTGGCAGAAATCATAGATGAGGGTAACCTAAAGGTTGACACATTTAATGGGAAAAAACTATCTCTATCAGAAGGATTTATGGAAGCCATTGGAAGGAAAAACTAAGAACCAGTAAACTATGACAAAGGGGGAATAGGATATTTTAGACATAAAGGCACTTGGAAGTATTTAGTTATGCATGGCACCATTGGTGACATTTAACATTACAAAAGCGAAGATGAGGGAAGAGTTGATGGAAGCCCTAGTGAAATTGTATGGAAATCCCTCTATTTCAAATATGGTACTTCTCATGAAGTATTTATTTAATATGAAGATTGTAGATGGTGGATCTATTATGGATCATTTAAATGAGTTTAACACTCTTACTAGTTAGTTATCTTCTATGACTATCAATTTTTATGAATAAATTAAGGCCCTCTTGATTTTGTGTTCTTTGCTTGAAATTTGGAATGGCTTGGTAGTGGCTATGAGTAATCCTACTTTTGGATCTGATAAACTAAAAAAAATTAATGTGATCAGTGTTAGTTTGAGTAAGGAAACTTGTAGGAAAACCTCAGGTGGATCTACATCAGGGAATACTTTGAATGCATGAAGTAGAGGTAGAATGACTAAGAGAGGAAATTATTATGGAAATCACGGGAAATCAGGAAGAAAGTCAAAGGGGAAAAGGTCCCAATCTAGAGGACCAAGAGATTTCTAGTACTGTGGGCAACTAGGGCTTTAGATGAAAGATTGTTGGACTTGAAAGAACAATCAAGGAGATAAACCAAAAGAGAACAAGGAGAAAAATGTGGTAAGTAAAAAATCTAAAGAAGATACTTTACTTTTTTCTTTAGAAAGTATTGATGATTCATGGGTTTTAGATTCTAGTGCTTCATTTCATGCTACACCTAGAAATTATTTTATTAATTATGTCCAAGAGGATTTTTGGCTTGTTTATTTAGAGGATAATGAACCCTATCAGATTGTTGGAAAGGGAAAAGTTAAGATTAAGTTGCAGAATGGGAATCATTGGATACTACATTATAAGGCCCACTCTAATACCTTATTATGTATCTGATGAAAGGAGCATGAATAGGAGTCAATTAGGTTATGTATGACATTCTATTACTAATAACGATGATGAGATCCTATTAGAGACTAATGTAGATTTAGGTTATTATAAGAGTAATATTGATTAATAATATTGGATCATGTGAAAATGAGACTCAACATCTTCAAGTTGAGAACCTAGTCATGAGATTTAAGGTATGATTTACTAGACAATTATGGGAAATGAATTAACATTCACTCTCATAAGGAATAGCAATGAATATAGATCATATGATAACAAACATAATGATTTCACTTGAAGATTGGTTTTAAAATATGATGACCTAGTTTGGAAACATTCAATGGCATGAGAAATCAACCCTAGGAACACACACACACCTCATAATGAGATAAAAGGACAATGTTAGAAATATTACTTGGTTAGTTGATTTGAAAAGATACTAGTGAACAAGTCTACACAATAGTAATTTTCACTTATGACATATATACTAAGATCTATTTTATATGTCTTTATAATTAGGACTTTTGTGTTTCATTTTTATGATAGACAAAGTTTGTGATGGTATTTAGAATGGTAGTTTTGTTATGGTTCGAAAGAGTAGTGCTATATATATCTTGACATTTTAATGCTTTGAATATTTTATGGAAACAATTAAATGAAAGTTAATTGAATATGTTAATACAATTATGTGATGTTGGATCCTTCTGCACTTATTGGTATGTATTTCTATAATATTTCATTGGACTATTGATGGTTAAGTTGAGTGTGCAGGAAATTTGAACAATGAAAATTATTGGGGGAAACAAGTTCAAAAACTTGTGAAAACAGTTTAACCAAGGAAAATCTTTAGAAGATTCAAAATCCTCATTGTGAAATTATTTTTCTTCATAATTGTATGCTTGCTTGCTTGTGGATATGTTTAATCATAATGTAGATGCATTAAGGGCATGTCAAGGGAAATGTAATATATTTTTATGTTTCATTTGACACTTGCATTTTTCTATGTGTTGATGACATGTCACTTTGAGTGTTGGTCACAAGGTCACTTAATCTTGGTCATTTTCCTTCCTTTCAATTAATGCTTTAGTACACCCATTTGGGAGAGAGTGTTAGGATGGGTCACCATCATGTTGATTTTCGAATTCAATCTTGATATGGAGTTGAAGGAGCTTAAATGGGATCCTAAAGTGTTATTTTATTGTTAAAAAGTCACCCAAATGGTAGTATAGAATGTTAGGGGCCAAAATTCAATTATTTTAACAATTTCGTAGCTTAGGGAACCCGTTAAACAAAGCCATCTTGAACCAATTCGAAATTTTAAGTTTTCCCAAGAAAGTACCCTCACCATCCCACTTTGTCAGCCTTCTTATTTTGGAGGAGCAACAATGTAAGACATGGAGGCTTGATGTCCTTACTAAAAAAGGGTATTAGAGGGTCTTTTTAGTGGGAGGGGTGACAAGTTAGTGGATTGTTCACCCACTCTCTAATTTTAGAGACAACTAAGTTTTAGAGGGAGAGGAAGGGAGCTCTACTACAACTATCCTTACCCTAGCTTTGACCAAGGTTGGTGCCTCAAAACCAATTTCTTTTTCTTCTCTTTCCTTTAGCATGGATGACAAAATCTACAAGTGTGGAGAGTTATCAATGGAGTATGCTTGCATTGCAAAGATTGTGTTATGAACTTTGACATTGTGTTGTGGAGAGGTGAATGTGTCATGTTGATTTGGAGGTTGTTTTCCCTTGTTTTTGATCTTTTCTTGTTTTCTTCTCTTTTTTTTCCTTGTTGAATGTATGTTTTGAATGTGTTTTATGGGTGTGAAGGCTTCACTCACCCTTGGGAGGGAAGAGAAGCCTTGGGTGAAGGGAATAAGTTGGGCTTGACATTGTAGTTGAGAAAAATTACCTCATGATGAGGATTGTTAATATCATGCATTATGAGCTCCATTAAGGCCATGAATCTTGTTTGTTTGGGAGATGCAAGGAGGTTTTGGTCAAGGAAGAGGAGATAATTTTTTTTTAAGGCCTTGAGAGGAAAATGCAATGGCAATATGTTATTTATGTTATGGTGGCCTTGAGATGAAAATGCAATGGCAATATGTTGTTTATGTTATGGTGGCCTTGAGAGGCAAAATGCATTGGCAATATGCTATTTATGTTGTTATAATTTCTCCTCTTTGAAGAGCCCACCTTCACCCAATGTTTTATGATTCCAATGGAGAATCATTGTGCAAGCATTGGGAGGGTGTTGATTTTTTTTTGTTTTGTGTGTTAATGGAAAGTTTTGTGAAGTATGTGTGTAACCTATTTGGTTCTCATTTCCCCTACTTGGGGGGTAGCCTCCTTGAGGCGTAGGTTGGGAGGTGAGCCTCCATGGTTGATCATTTTTTATCTCTCATTTGTAGGTCCTTATTGGATGATCTTGAAAGCTTGGAGCTCTTATTGTCTTTCCATGTGCATAGAAGATGAAGACTTCTTCTTTTTTTGTTGTATTTGAGTTGAGGTTGTGAGAAACTCCATCTTGTTGTGTGCAATTAAATAGAGTTACTACCTCTCATTGACAAGGAGATTTGGTGAAACATCTATGTGTAGTGAATAGCATTTCCATTGTGTTATCATACTATGAAGATTCCACCTTCTTTATGCAATGTAAGAAATATTGGAGGAAGCATGTATTGTGTGTAGGAAGATAAGCTATCTTGGTTCTTAAAGTTATTGTGCTCCTTCACTTCTATATAGATTGCAAGAATGAATCCAATTATCATGGAAGAATTGTAATATTAGGAGGAATTTAGTTCCATGGATTTCAATTCTCTTGAGTAATAATTGTATATGTATCATTGAATTTATTCCTTACATGAGGATACAATGTAGATCTTGAACAAATGGGTTACCAAATTTCATTATTCATAGATAATTATGATTAGTTAGTTCCATGCATGATTCTGTCATGATATATGTGAAACCTTATAATGAATTTAATCTTCAAATGAATAAAAAAAAACCATAAATCTAGACTATATATAACATACTTATTAATTCCACAATTATCATTGAAATGGCATATCAAGAATACCTTAGACTATAGGGAAATGGCTAAGGATAGAAAATCAAATGGTGGACATGGACACATAGGTGTATAGAGTAAAAAGAGAAAAAAGAAAATAAAACTTGTTGTAGGTGCCCATTCAACTCTCTGGAAAATGTATGGGAGGGGAGAATAATAGAACATAGTCTAAATTTCATATAGGGCAATATAATATTATGATGGGACTCTCCATATAGAATATAATAAAACACTACTCCCAATTCTATATCCAAATAAAAATAAATAATTAATAAGTTAGAACTAGTCATTCAAATTTGACTATAGAGGAGAGAGAAAGGATTAATTAAAACCAAAGCATTAAGTACATCAATGCCTAGAATCATGCGTTCTTCCTTTTATAAAAAAAAGGGGGTAAAGTTAAACAAATAAATTAAAAGGGGCCATAAGTAAAGATGTTATTATTATAAGAATAGAGAGGCAAATCGTACAAGAAGATTTTGTTTAAAAATTAAAGGGGGGGAAAGCATGCAACATTTGGGTTCACACCTCCACATGGGATGGAGAAGGTGGGAGGTCCCCACGGCGATGTCTATATAGCTGAATATATGCACTAGATGTGATCATTTTGGGAATTTATTAAATAATTTAAAAGTCACAAAACCAGTATTTTGTAAAATTTAAATTAATTAATAAACTTTCAAAAGAGTAACATCTAGTGCATATTATTGGCTATTTAGCCAACACTGGTCCCCACCACCTCCTCTTATTCCCCTCCCTTACACCAACCATTCTCCCAAGTGCTTTTAGTGCTGGCCAGACCTAACACAAGTCAAGAATCGATTTTGTCCATCTCACATTAAAAGGCTGCCACCTTAGGAAACGTGTTTGGTTGGCTAGGTAAAAAGAGGGGCCCATATCTTGGGCACATACACTAAGGAAGTAAGGTTTTTTTTTAAAACGAAGAAAAGTCCTGTCCAGGATAGAGTAGGAAGGTAAATTTGCATGGGATGAAGAGGCACAAGATCACAAACTTAGGAATTTGCATGGAGTTAAGGGAGTAAAGTGCAGATTTGAATTGTTAAGAGTTGACTTAGCTAAAAGGTGGTAGTTGGGTAGAGGAACATCAAGTAGATTTATTTAATTAAATTGCTTGCTTGTTAATTTTAATTTTAGGAAGCTAAAAATGGGTAAGGTGAATGTAATTTAGTTTAGGCTAAGAGTTTTTAATTAATGTAATAGATTATGAGATGTTTAGAAATTAGAAAAGAGAGAACAATATTAGTATAGGTAATTAAGAGTAGTGGATTATTTTGTAGATGATATTCTCTAATTAATCAAAATTAAATAATTAGTAATAAATTAGTAAAAGCAAGTATTAGTTAGATGTGATAGATGCTTGGAATATAAATATGTAGGTATTAGTATAGTTACTATAATACATGCATATATATATATTAGATGTTATGCAAAGCAAAAGGCATATATATACTTATCAATTGCCATTTACCACATAGATTAATAATAAAATAAAGAAAGGTATACATATAATAATTTAATAAATATAATATATGAACCTTTCATTGCTTAAAATGGAAGTGGTAAAGATTATGAGACATATGTAGGCTTAGTTTAGTTCTCTAAAAGGGTTACTACATGCAATATTAATTATTGCTTAAAGAATTAAAATTAAATAATAATAATAATAATAATTTATTATTGAATGAGTGTGTATTCATATTATGTAGTGCATAGGACACACACATTAATTTGTACAAGCTAAGGAGCTACAATAACAAGTATGTGAAACTTAGCTTTTAAATAATTTTATTATTATTAATAATAATGACCAAAAGATAATAATAATATAATAATAGTTAAATAAATAATTGAAAATAGATAACCTTAAGGAGATTTTGATATGTGTATAAAGTCTATACTTTAGTAGACCCTAGACATTACTATCTTGAAATCTTACTTAAGCTCCTCGTATTGATATGCAAATGTAAGAAGATTACTATGTATAAATATAATGTTGGATATCACCTGAGGTAAATGTGCATATGTCTAGGAGGTCATGTTTACACATGCACAATTAGATATTATGATTTAGGATTTATATACATATCTAGATATAATCCTTCTTAAGTCAAAGATCCTTAGTCATCTACAATGTACACATCTAGAGTTATAATGTACAATCTTAAGAAAATTTGGGCTAAGAACTTTAGTTTGTGAAGCATTAGAAAATCGATGGTAATTGACCATTACCTAGTTGAAGTTGGTGAAATTAGTAAGATAGTAGAATGATTTGCAATCCTCTCTAGGAATAGATTTGAAAATAAACATACGAGATTACCCTGTCATCATGGCCATGTTGAATGATGCATTCAATTATCTAGTGATGTATCGATAAAGTCTCTTACCACCTAGATGGATATACAGGACAATTGTAAATCTTAGAAGGCTATTGATCAATGATCGATGTGACCTTGAAACTCAATACTTACACACTTAGACATAATAATCCTAACATTAAGATAAACTTAACCTAATATCAGTATGAATGCCATATCTGATTATCATTGTCATTAAAAAATATTTGATGTATAATTTAAATATTGTCGAAAAAAAAAATCATTGTGTTTTTTCCTTGTGATAATATTAGGGCATGACATACATGAGGTAAGACATGTTCCAAGGCTAAGTAGGAATTTAATTTCACCATAGAAATTTGGTGATGAGGGTCGTGTAGTTACTTTCAATGTTAAAAATTGGAAAGTTTCAAATGGTTCCCTTCTAGTAGCAAAAGGTGTGAAAGTAGAGACCTTACATCTCTGTACAGGTTATATTTTTGCTTCTACTTTAATTGTTTAAGAGAAAAATGAATGTTTAGGAATAGTTGTTGTAGTTGAGTAGTGAGAATAAATAGTTATTGTAGATTCTAATATAGTGCTATGGCACAATAGAAGGACACATGAGTGAGAAAGGTATGAAAGTATGTCATTCAAAGAAAGTTTTACCAGGTCTAAAATGTGTTAATATTGATTTTTGTGAAAGTTGTGTGTATGGAAAACAATAGAGAGTGATTTTTGTGAAGAGTGTGAAGAAAAAGAAAAGAGAGAGATTGGATCTTACGCATAAAGATTTATGGGAACCAAATCATGTAACTTCCCTTGGTGGCTCTCATTATTATGTCACATTTATTGATGATGTAACTGGAAAAGTATGGGTTTATTTCCTTAGACAAAAATATAATGTATTTCAAACTTTTAAGAAATGGAAATGCTTGGTTGAAAATAAGAATGGTAAGAAATTAAAATGTCTTAGGTTAGATAATGATGGTGAGTATTGCAGTCATGAATTTGAAGATTATGGATCCACTAATGGTATTTGTAGATAAAAATCTATTCCAAGGACTCCACAGGAAAATGGAGTGACAAAACATATGAACAAAACTATAATGGAGTGTGCAAGGAGGATGAGGTTGCATGTTTGGTTTCTCTTAAATATGTGGGTAGAGGTTGTCAATACTATTTTATATTTGATTAATAGAGGTCCCTCTACTCCTTTGGACTATGGTATTCCAGAGGAAGCATGGATTGGTAAGAAGGTAAGTTATTTATTTCTTAAAACCTTTAGTTGTGAAGTATTTTCTCATACAGATTCTAAAAATAGAACCAAGTTTGAAGCTAAGTCAAAGAAATGTGTATTTTTTGGATATGGCATTAACTAATTTAGTTTTAGGCTTTGAGATTTTGAAAATCATAAAATTGTAAGAATCAAGGATGTCATATTCAATAAGAAAATGTTGTATAGAGATCTATTGCAGCAACATGAGAAGAAAGAAAATAATTATGTAGTGTTGGATGATACACCAAAAGATGGCATTCCAAGAGTTCCTCATGATGTGCAACAAATGCAACAAAAAATACCACATACCCTAGTGAATGTTAGATAGTTAAAAAGGCTAAGTAGACCTCCAAAAAGATTTTCTCCTTCTTTGTATTCTATTTTACTTATTGATGGTTGTGAACCTAAATATGTTGATGAAGCTATATAGGGGGATACTAAGATTCTATGGGAGTTTATAATGAAAGACAAAATAGAAACTTTGCTAAGAAATAAGACATGGGATTTACTCAAGATGCCTATAGTTAAAAAGGCTTTATAGAATAAATGGGTTTATAGGTTGAAAGAAGAGGATGGAGGTAAGAAAAGATTTAAAGTCAAGTTAGTTGTAATAGGATTTACATAGAAAAAAGACATTGATTATGATGAGATATTCTCTCATGTTGTTAATGACTTCTATTTGCATTGTCTTAAGTATTGTGGCTACCGAAGATTTTCATTTGGAGAAGCTTGATGTTAAAACAACCTTCCTTCTTGGTGATTTGGATGTAGAGATCTGTATGGTACAACCACAGGGATTTGACGTCAAAGGTAAGGAGAACTTCATTTACAAATTGAAGAAAAATTTATATGGCTTGAACTAAACATCTCAATAGTGGTATCTAAAATTTGATAGTTTTATGCATGAGCATGGATATAGTAGGTGTCATTTAGATCATTGTGTTTATTTTAAGAGTTTGGATGATGATAGGAACATCATTTTATATTTATATGTTGATGATATGCTTGTAGATGGGTCTAACATGGATCATATTAAGGGGGTGAAATGTGAGTTCACACATGCATTTTCTATGAAGGATTTGGGTGTAGAAAAACAAATCTTTGGTATGAATATTTACAGAGTTAGGAAGAACATGAAATTTACATTATCTAAAGATTATTATATTGCAAAGGTGTTGCAACATTTCTCTATGGAGAATGCCAAAGCTCTTAGCACACATCTACCTGGTCATTTGAAGTTGACTAAGGAGATGTGTAAAAAGAAATAAGAAGAGGAGGATAAGATATCTAAGGTACCTTGTACTTCATCTATAGGAAGCTTAATGTATGCTATGGTATGTACTAGGATAGATATTGCACATGTAGTGGGAGTCATTACCAGGTATATGAGTCATCCAAGAATTGAGCATTGGAATGTAGTTAAGTAGATTCAGATATTTTAGAGGGACATCTAGTAAGTGTCTACATTTTGGGGGCTCTACTACTGATTTAGAGGGATATGTTGGCTCATATTTGGGAGGGGATATTGATACCAAGTAGAGTACTACATCTTATGTATTTATTATTGGTGTGGCAATAGTGAGCTAGGTTTCTTGGTTGTAGAAGGCGAATGCTTTATCTACTACAGAGGTAGAGTATCTTGCTGCTACAAAGGCAACCAAGGAGGTGATATGGCTTCAATTCTTCTTAGAAGAATTAGCACACCCTTAGAAGGATAATTATTTTTTTATAACTAGCTAGAGTGTCATTCATCTTATGAAGAATAATGCTTTGCATTCAAAGGTAAAACACATATAGTTGCAATGCTATTTCATTTGATCAATTTTGATGGATAGTTAAAGCTAGAAATCATACATAGAGATGACAATCTAGTAGATATGTTTACAAAGATAGTGACAAGGGAGAAGTTTAACTCCTCTTGAGTTTTGGTTGGTCTTCTAAGCTAAACAAAATAAAATAATAGTAGAGTCCAAGGTGATTTGATCCCGCAGGAGTCCCATGTGGTAGCAGTGTTGCTATATGATTAGTCTCCAAGTTGGAGATTGTTGTCTTGTATGGAGACTGATTAGTCCCCAAGTGGGAGATTGTTAGTTTATGGTGACTAATTAGAGAAGAACTATATGTACTTCATAATTTTATCAATATTTTGGGCCAACATGTAACAATTAATTATAAACCTAAAGCAGTAAAAATACTTGTATAAAAGGGCTTAGGGTTAGGGATTGTTTCATTTTGTATGATGCAAAGATTGTTTCTTGTGGTGGTATTGAGCTATAAGGGATTATTGATTGCAATTAGGTTGTAATCACTAGATCGTAATAATATTGGACTTGTTGTCTGGTAGACATAACCCAAGGTTTGGGTGAACCATGTTAAATTTTGGTGTCTTATGTTCTCTTCTATGCAATCTATTATTTTCTAATATTGATTATATTTTCATGTAATTGTTATTTCTAAGGTTAATCCTAACACATTCTTCACTAAAGTGTTTGCAAAACTTTACCTCTATTCATGTAAAACAATTTTCCTTACTTGATAGAGTTAGGTAACATTTGAATCTATGCCAATTTAAATTTTGATATCATTCTTTGACACTTAAAAAATACATTGTTCTTTCTTTCTGATACTTAGTAAAAATTTACTCACTGTCCTCTATACAACTTGATAAACTCTAAGCTCGGGGTTTCCTATGTTCTTCTCTGCTTAATGTGAATAGAATTACTTGATTCAGGTGGTAGCTTGACTTAGACTTGGTAGATAGAGTATCACTTAGGTTCCACAAGAGCTCAGGTATAAATTTAATAGTCTTCCATTTCCTCCTTCATTACTCAGTCAACATAATGACTTAGTTGTTATGGGTATTTTGACACTTATAGGAAATAAGGTTCACTAAAAGGTTAACTAGCTAATTTGACTAGGAAAATGATCTAGAATTTTGATTTTGATTCTGAAATTGGATCCAAGACATAAAAGTTAGCAAGTAGTGCAAATTATATATCAAGTAGGAAAGTTCCAAAAGATTTTAAAGGTTAGATACTTAGATAGATGATATGATGATGTGATTGGTATCCCATTAGATATCATATAGGATGAAGGAGATTAGGTTAAAGATTTAATGAAATACTTGATTATAGAGAGAAAAAAATGATTCCTATAGTGGACTACTAGATTGATGGAAATCATCTATCTAATATATCAATATTTAAACATACCTTAGCTCATGCAAGTTGAAAATAATATAATGAAAGACTAACATGATAATGCAAATGGAAACTCTATAATTGGCCTCATTTTTTGTCTTATCATTATCATCAAGTTTTTTGGAACATCATGATGTCATACAATTATCATTGGTATCACTATAAGTATGAGGATACAAATATGATCTCCAGTGCATAAATTATGAGAGGCTGATAGAAGATCATCTTGGGTCTTTGAGTAATCTTGCATCACCTAAAAACATTTCCTATTTTCTATACCATTTTTTTGTCTGTTGAGTATCCATTTTAAAAAAAAATTTAATGCTTTGAGTAGTTCTCATCATGTTAAGGGCCCATCCTTGATCCTTGTCTAAAGTGCCTATATTATTATGTTCTCCATTTCTTGATTCCTATGTCATTCTTTGTGGTTGTGTTTTCCTATTGTTTTCACCTTGGATAACACATTGTTCTAATTGGTGAAATTTTAGTTGATTATGTGGCATCTTGCATAGTTAGGATCCAAATCCTAACACATGTTTGCATTTACCTTCATATCTAAGTTACTTCATATGATCATTAGGTTTCTAGTTACTCTTCCAATTATGGACCTATATTGCAAATAAATTCTTGACTAGCTAACTTTTGATTTAATTGGATATAAAAGAAGCTTAGTTAGATGTATGAGAGTAGCATGTTTAGAGAGTAGAAGGTATAATATGAAAGCTAAGGCTCTAAGATTAGAGAATTCTTATTTTGTATAAGGCCGCACCCTAGAAGGACTCACAACTAGGCATGTTATGGTTTCTCTACATGTGAAGGTAAATTATTACACCTACAAATATACCATATCTGGCCTTAGTGTTCAATGTTATTTATTTAATCATTGTGTTTCTTTTGTGTGTAACTTTGCAAAGCGGATGTTGAATTTTAAGTTTAGTTTATTCCATATGTTGTTCTAAGTGCTTCAATGTTTCTTCCTATGTCAGGTGGTATCATAGAATTTTTTTTAAGAGGCTTGGATCACAAAGAACCTTGCCAATTTGGTTGTAGGGTGATAGATCTAAAATTTGATCTATAACTTGTAGATGGTTACAATCTTACATGAACTATTATCAAGATGGTTCATGGTAGAAAAAATAGTGATAGTGCTAATATAGACATGTTATGGCACATTGTACTGAGAATTGAAGTTATGGAGACAACACAAAGAAGAGGCATACATCTTGAAGATGTTAGTGATGATAAAGAGGTAGTGATGATGAATAGGCAACACTAAATCCTAGCCCTAAACTTGAGGTTGAACAAGATGAGGAAAGGCTTTTGAAGTTGAATTAATAGATGACATGGATATTTCACCTATATTCAACATTGCAAATATCTTTGTGTATTTTGAATAAGATGAAAAACTAAATGGTAACTTGGATTACCCTAAGAAGAAAACATATAGAATTAAAAATATCTTGAATTGACAAGTAAGTAAAAGCACCAAAAGAAAATAATACATGGAATACCTAGTTTAGTGGGAAAAAAAATACCAATTGAAGACAATTCATGGATTACACAAGATGAGTTGGATCTCTATGATTGAGGACAAAAGATCAGTCATGCTCTATATGGACATTAGTTCTTTATTAACCCCAGGTGTGTAATGTAGGAGCATCTTGGGTCATTGTTAATCTTTCATCAACAAAACATTTTAGATTTCCTAAACTAATTTGTTGTTCCTGAAGTAGATATTTCTACTTTTTCTTCATGCTATGCACAGTTTTCATCATGTTGAGGACCCATCCTTGATCCTCATCCTAAGTGTGTGAATTATTATGTTTTGTATTTCTTGAATTCTATATCATTACTTGCAAAATGTTTTTCCTACTGATTCCCCCTTATATAATGCATTGCTCCAATTGGCATGGTTTAGATGATTATGTAGTGTCTTGTGTAGTTAGGAGCTAACTCCATATAGTATTTTTAGTGCTTCCCTATTTCTTCCTATGCTAGGTGGTATTAGAGCAAGTTGTTTCCATATATATTTTTTTAGTGCTTCCATGTTTCTTCCTAAGTTAGAGACTAAGGTATCTGTCAAGGAATAAGGACAAGCCATTTGATCTTAGTTAAGTATCTATTTTATATTGCAAGATTACACTATAATCAAGGCATTTAGAGTCTAAAAAACCATGAGTGTAGTCTTTTCTATAAAAGAATAGTAATAATAGTCAAGGAGATAGCTCCAATCTCATCTAAGTGTTTAAGAGATTCAATTCAGGATATATTTGGCACCTCGGGTTTCAATGGAAGCTCTTATTATAGACACCTGATAAAGAGAACATATGTAGAATAATTAAAAATAAACCTAAAGAAAAAATCCAAAAGATCTATTCATGAACCTAGCGTAACTAATTTTGATCTATTTGGGCTCCATAAATTCCTATGAGTTGATGTACTAAACTAGATTGATTTCATTAGACTTATAGAGATCATCCTTTGAACTTTGCATCCTCACACATGGATTTATAATACTAATGAATATCCATAGATCCCATTTCTTCTAATTTACAATGTATACATGCATGTAAATAAATTCAACATGCATAATGTCACAGGGTACATGACAATGTTGAAATCTAATTGAAAAGATCATTATTGAAGAAGGGAGATTGTTGAAAAAGAATGTTTTCAATCATTATTTTGTCACTGATGTCAAACCTACTATTTGTTGGAACAAAAATTGGTTATAGTATCCAAGTACTATCACTTAGTTGATTGATGAAGAGGATTTAATTAATAAGATGTAACAAGAGCACCTAAGGGAAAGGTTCAAATATGGTTTTGTAATGAAGTACAAAGATTAGTTAAGACAATGGTATAATGATGTATTGATAATATACTTGTAGGTAAAGAGTTTCGATACACTAAGAAACTCTAGAAGAATAAGTTGTAAGAAATTCATCTACAAAGCTTGACTAAATTCATTGGTGGGTGTCAAGCAAGTTAGTTCGTTCTAAGTAGATTATCAGTAGGTGCCAAGGAAATGTAAAAGCTAGTGTCTGCCAAGAGAAATAGAAAGTGTTGAGAAAGCTCAAGTAGATTATTAGTTGATGCCGAGTGAATCCATAGTAGGTCCCAAGTAGCACAGTATGTGCCAAGCATGAAAAATTCAATAGTGTCGAGTTGCTAAATTATTTGAAAACTCAAAGAATCACTGGATCTAAGATGACAAGTTTTTTACCTTGAATTTTTTGAATTACTTGGAAGATAAGAATGATGCACTGGTCACACAGAATTCTATGTGAACCATTTTTAATCAAATATAGGTGGATTCTACATTATGTCTCTATAAGAAATAAGATAACGGGTAGATACATCGTATCTTACCTAATTCATTTAAACCCTAAAATAGGAACGAGAAGAATAGAGTGAGAAAAGCATTCCAAACTTCTATTTACGGAGTTATAGGTCAAAAAGAAGAAGGTTGGTGAAAAAGAGTATGTGGTGTTGAGGAGAAGGCATTGAGAATGAGGAACAAAGTACATAGACTCTACTTTGATAGGTGACCATAGAGGTGATTGCATTGGCACAACGAGCATGGTGACTCAAGGAGAAAAAGCTTGAAAGGAGGATAAGCTATTAGAGCTATAGAGACTGAAAGCTAGGAAAAATTGGAGAACTAAATTGAGATCTAAAATCTAGAAGTTATGTTTTGAGTTGTATCAGATCAAAAGCCCTTATTGTTACTCTCTAGCAATTATATCAATTAGGGATAAATCCTATGGACTTAGGTTGGTTTAAAAACTATGCTGTAAATCCTTTAATAGGGTGACACTCCAAGTGAATGTTCTAAAGTCCTTTAACCAGGCTCACTTCTAACAAGGTGGTTGAAATTCCTTAACTAGGTCATATTTAACAGTATGTTTTGTAGCCTTTAACGGGGTAGGCTTTTCATAGGGAATTACTTTAGAAGAGTGAGAAAGGAGTACCATTTTACTGGTGGTTTTTCTCAAATTGGGTTTTCATGTAAATCACTATGTAATGTGTTGATCTTTCATATCTTATTCCTGCATGTTTATTTTTTAGTCACTTCCTAAGATGAATGTTTAGCTTGGATACATGCTTAGTTTAAATGGGCTCACTATACTTAGAGAAAATTATTATCAAGACATTTGGACCATGAATAACTAATTCACCCCCACACTTGCTATCAGATTGGTCACTGATTTGGTTTAAAGGTACCAAAAGTAGAAAGATAAGGATATCCAAGAGAGATTTTCCTAAGCTCAACAAAGATAACTTCACTACATGGAAAAGTTTAATGAAGATTCATCTTGAATCAATAGGTGATCATGCACAAAGCTCAATTGAAGAAAAAAATGTTGATCCAATTGGTGCTCCTACTGCATAAGATTTGAAGAAAAATAAGGAGCAAAATTAGGAAATGTTGGAGATTGCCTCTACCCTCAACTATGTTGAATTTGATGATATCAAAGATTATAACTCTGCATTCAAGATGTGGAAAGCCTTGTCAGATATTTATGGAGAATATTAGAATTTCCAAAGAGCAAAAAGAAAAAGTCTAAGAAGAAAATTTGATGACATGAGAATGGAGGAAGGTGAGAATGTTACTCAGTATTCCTCTAGAATAAAGGAAGTAGTAATGCAATAAGAAGTTTGGGTGATCATTTAGATGATGATACTATTAATAGAAAAATCTTAATAACTTTCATCCACATCTATGCTATTAGAGTATTAGCCATCCAAGAGTTAAGATGTGTACCATGAAACAACCTAACTTTTGAAGGTATAGTGGGAAGACTTACTGCATTTGAGTTATCCAGCTTTGATAACTACAAACTTGAGAATCTTTAATTTTCTTTCAAGGCCAAGATATTTTTAAAAGATACAAAAGAATTGAAACCAAAGAAGAAGGGAAGAAAGATAAAATATGAATCTAATGACATCAACACAAATGAAAAAGATGTAGAATAATTGGAAACATTATTGTCCAGAAGATTTCATAGAGGCAAAGTCAAATTCAAAGGTAACCTTCCTATCATTTTTTTAAATTACAATGAAGTAGGACATATTGTTGCAAGATGTCCATAGAAAAAGGACTATAGAGAAGGAAAAAAGCACAAGAGTAGAAGAGAAGATGATAATAGAGATTACAAAGACAAAGGCAAAAAGTGCTACATTGTTGAAGAAGAGGATTCTAATGAAAATGATGATGAGGTAGTCTATTAGCCATGAAAGATGAGTTAGAAGAAGATGAAGCAATAGCACTAGTAACCTGTGTAAACAAGAATGATAGGTGGATCATACATAGTGGGTGCTCACATCAAATGACAAGAGACAAAAGTAAGTTTGTTACTTTTACTCACTATGATGGAAATAGTGTTAGATTTGGAAATGATGTTCCATCTCTAATCAAAGGAAAAGGTTCCATTAAGCTTATAGAGAAAATTTCATGTGAGAATGCATAGTATGTTGAAAAATTGAACTATAATCTACTGAGTGTGTCACAGCTAGGCAATGTAGGATTCAAAGTAGAATTTGGAAAAAAAACTACCAAAATCTATGACACTGATGGAAATCTGATAGGAAAAGGAAACCAAACTAGGAGTAATCTATTTTACCTAGATATTTAGGATGTTGCCTACCTCATTGTAAGATTTGAGGATGTGTGGCTATGGCATAAAAGGCTATTTCTTGTCAACTTTGATAATCTGATTAACATCAACAAAAAGAAGAAAGTCAAAGGTTTACCTAAACTAAAGAAGCCTAACAATACAATGTGCAAACAATGTCAACTAGGAAAGATGACCAAGTCAAGTTTCAAGAGCAAAACCTTGTTGCCCCACTTTTCACCATATTAAAAATTTTGCAAACTGGAAAGTGAACTAAGGTCATGTTTTGTCAAAGTCTAGTCATATGTCCTTCCTCTTTAGAAGTTGAGTTTCTCCATTGAATTTTCATCTTTTCCCTTCTCCCGTGTCACATATAGCTCAGGTGGGTATTTCTTGATTGTCATGAGTCTTATGGGTAATTTAGAGCCCTACTTGATGGAGATTCTCGAATTATGCTACATCATTTGATTTTCTTGTAGCTTATTTGATCTAGAGATAGAGAAAATTGAATTCGCAAAAAATCAAGTTTTGGCTTCTCCTCGGCAGGTTTTCGCACCATGAAGGTGAATTTCCACAAAGGCTGACAAATGATATTTGTAAGCTCATCGATGTAAAATTAATCATGTTATGAAAATATCATTCAAATGATGTCATTATTTCATAGAAAGAATCATTTTAAAGTCCTAAAAATAACAAAAATAGTGATTGGTGGAAAATCAGGAAAGAGCTTCTTCGAGGCAAGTTCCGAAGTTGTAAATTAGTTTTTCGAAAAGGAGTATGTAAAGGAATAAGGAGCGCCAGTGGACCCCACCCCTCACTTGCGAAGTTGGTTTTGTTTTTGTTTTTTTTTTTTAAGGCTTAAATTAAAGTGGATGGGGCAGAGGAAGTAAAACGATGGGCATTGGCAGAAAACTTAGAAGTAGTTTCTCCTTTGGCAGGCTTCGAACCAAGAAGTAAGTTTTTTGCAAAAGCCTAAACAGAAGAATCAAATAATGCAGTGGGTCCCACTCTTCAGTGGCGAAGCTACTTTTATGTTTTTGGAATGCTTTATATAAAAGGGGTCAAGGTAAAGAAATAAAAGAAAGAAAGAGGTGGAGAATCAAAAATTGGTTTCTCCATTGCAGATTTTCTAACCTTGAAGGCCATTTTCCGCATTTGGTAAAAAATATCCTTGCAAGCATGGTAAGTATGTGAATTGATTGAGGATTGTTTTGGGAGAGAAAATAGAAACAAATAGGTGAATTGATAGGGTTTTTGCAATTAGAATTGAGTTAAGTGGATTTTTCCCTAGGAAGTACTCCATTCTTGTTTTCTTGAAAGATTGTGAAAACGGGAAATAAACCAGTAATTAATGAAGTTACCATTGGGCCAACAAAAATAGTGAAAAGACAAAGATAAATCCGTTAGAACCTTTACATTCACCAATATAATAGATTTTCCCTTAATTTTTCTCATGTGGCATGATTTATGAAATTCAACAGGCAAATCTAGGGTTATTTTATAAAGAGGGAAGTAACAGATTTTAAAACTTTCATTTTACGGTTATGCTCTTAAACTGGATAGTGCTTTCAAGTAATTCTCAAAGTTATAGAGCTTGCTTCTTGTATCATTTGCAATTGATTGAATATTTTCCATCATACATCAAATAAAATGGCAACAAGATTCGTGGGTTTCAATGGATTGGGTGGAATTAAGTCTGTGTGGTTGACTATCATAGATACTTCTCTCCGTTTCTATGATATGCAATATTTTCAATGGAGATTAAGAGCAGAGCCAATTCATCCCATAATTGAGAAACTTTAGGGAAGTAGATTAGTAGAATCAATTGGGTTCCCTATATTAGTACAAGCCCTAGAGTGGATTTTGGTATGCATCAATCATTACAACTCGAATACAAAGAAAATTCTATTGCCTGATTAAATGGTGTTGATTTCCATTGATCGCCAAGTGATAGTGAATTGCTTGAGGATTCCAGAATGGGAGGAGTTCTCTTATTTGATGATGGGAGGAGCTATTTCTAAGTTCTCTCTAAAGAAGATGGTCTACAGGAAGCAGATCATGCAATCTTGGTTTCAAAAGCCAAGGGGAGCTAAGAGTAAAGTCCCTAAAACTCTTTTTGGCTCAGACCTCAAACTAGAAATTGTTGACATTTTGGTTCTGTTGCATCAACTTAAAGGTGAGGTAGAAGCTTTTAATTTTTTAGAGCAATACTTCTTTTTGGTGCAAGTTATTTGCTCAGATACATAGTATATTGACTGGGCATATGAGGTTAGTGAGCATCTTTATAGGGCTCTCAGTGCAGCTAAGTTTTATAATTCATTTTATATGTTCGCTTTCTTGATATACATGTTGGCTTCTCTCCTTCTAGTCAGGACTCCCTAGAATTGATAATTTTCCTGATAATGTAAAAAGTTATGAGTTTTATCCATGCTTGCAATTACAGAATAGTTATGCGGAGTATATCTAGGTAAATGATGCATTCACCATAAGGATTTGCAGGGAACTCCAAGGGTGTTCGGAGTAGAGATTCAGCCTGGAAGCGATGGTGACCATTGGTCAATTAGGCAGTTATTTCATTCAGTTCTCATCATTTTCTTATTTGCATCTTGCAGTGTTTGATGGATTTCCACTGAAGCTGCCCATATATCTAGATGATATGATCGTGCTCATGGAGATAGTGAGGCAAGAACTCTAGGTGAATGTATTGAGTGCCAGCTTGAAGAAAAAAGGCTATGAATTCCTTATAAAAGTTGAAGCATATAGTTGTGAAACCAAATTAGATGCAAAGAATATACTCAAAGCATTTGAGAGTATATACAAATTGGAAGAGTATGAAGTAGTAAGGGCCCTATTTGATCCTAATGGATATGCCAGAGATGTGCTCCAAATTGGAAGCATAATAAAACATGTGACAACCATGGAGGATTATTGGGCAGATTGTAAGAATGAACTAGAGAGTCAAGATCATCCCTTTTCTAGATTCACAATTGATCGGGTAAAGACATATGGTATAAATTTAGATGTGGAACAATTGGAAGATGATGGTCAAAATATGTAGAGTAAAACATATTTGACTAGGTTGAGAAATACTCCCATTAGTTCTAAACCATATGTTGACATAAAAGAAAACTTTGATGTCATGATGGAAAGAATTATCAAAAGAACCAGGAAGTGGGTTGAGTGGATAGCTAAGAAAAGTCAAAGCAAAACCAAAACTTCTCAGGCTTCTCCACCTATAGCTACTCTTGCTTCATCTCAAAGTGCCACACCCAGTGCTACCACCACAGCTACTCAAGGACCAGCCCAATCTATAGGAGGAGATGATCAACCCCTGAAAATGAATGTTCCAATAGCCCCAACCTATCAAAGTAGATGACTGCCAATCATTGGAGCTCAAGTTGAACCTGAAAAAGGAAATGAAGAGCAGAAAGATGGAGCTCCTACTCTAGTCTCATCCCCACATGCCACCCTACCCTCATCCACTCAGCCTTCTCCAACTCCATCTCCTTATGACACCCTTGTCTTATCCCCTCATCATAGCCCTATGCCTTCTTTAAGTTCTCCTGTTCTAAAGTCCATTGTTTCTCCTATTCAAATAGTAGAGATTGGAGATGATCTGAGTAGTAGTAGTGAATCCACTAAGTTTGATGAAGTTGCAAAGAAAACTCAAGAAGAATAGAAAGCTCTAGGTTCATCTCAGCTTCTTTCTCGAGATCTAAAGAACCTCTTTACTACAACTACATTGGCAGTGACTCAAACGTAGTTTCTCCTTTGGTGGGCTTCGAACCAAGAAGTAAGTTTTCCAAAAAGGCCTAAAAAGAAGAACAAAATGACATAGTGGGTCCCACTCTTCATCGAAAAAGCTACTCAAGGCTTTATATAAAAGGGGTCAAGGAAAAGAAATAAAAGAAAGACATAGGTGGACAATCGAAAATTAGTTTCTGCATTGTGGGTTTTCTACCCTCAAAGGCAATTTTTTGCATTTGGTAAAAAATCATCCCTACAAGCATGGTAATTATGTGAATTGATTTTGGATTGTTTTGGGAAAGGAAATACAAACAAATGAGTAAATTGATAGGGTTTTTGCAATTAGAATTGAGTTAAGGGGATTTTTCCCTAGGAAGTACTTCGTTCTTGTTTTTTCGAAAGATGGTGAAAATGAGAAATAAACTAGTAATTAATGAAGTTATCATTGAGCCAATGGAAATAGTGAAAAGACAAAGATAAATCCATTAGAACCTTTACATCCGCCAATCTAATTGATTTACCCTTAATTTTTCTTGTGTGGCACAATTTATAAAAAACAACGAGAAAATCTAGGGTTATTTTATAAAGAGGGAAGTAATAGATTTTCAAACTACCATTTTACCATTATGCTATTAAACTGGATAGTGCTTTCAAGTAATTCTCAAAGTTACAAAGCTTGCTTCTTGTATCATTTGCAATTGTTTGAATTTTTCCCATCATACATCGAATAAAATGGCAACAAGATTCATGGGTTTCGATGGATTGGGTGGAATTAAGTTGGTGTGGTCAACTATCATAGATACTTCTTTCCATTTCTATGATATGCAAGATTTTCAAAGGAGATAAAGACTAGAGCCAATTCATCCCATAATGGAGAAACTTCAAAAAAGTAGATTAGTAGAAGTAGCTAGGTTCCCTGTAGTAGTACATGCCCTAGAGTTGATTTTGGAATACATTAATCATTACAACCCAAATACAAAGAAAATTATATTGCCTAATCAAGTGATGTTGATTTCCATTGATCATCAAGTGATAGTGAATTACTTGCAGATTCCATAACGGGAGGAGTTCTTTGATTTGACGATGCGAGGAGCTATGTCTAAGTTCTCTCTAAAGAAGATGGTTTGGAGAAAGGAGATCATGCAATCTTGGCTTCAAAAGACAAGGGGAGCAAAGAGTAAAGTCCCTAAAACTCTTTTTAGCTCAGACCTAAAACCATAAATTGTTTACATTTTGGTTCTGTTGCATCGACTTAAAGGTGAGGTAGAAGCTTTTAATTTTGTAGAGTATTAATTCTTTTTGGTGCAAGTTATTTGCTCAGATACACAGTATATTGACTGGGCATATGAGGTCAGTGAGCATCTTTCTAGGGCTCTCACTGCAGCTAAGTTTTATAATTTATTTTATATGTCCTCTTTCTTGATATACATGTTGGCTTCTCTCCAATTATGTTCGAGACTCCCTAGAATTGAGAATTTTCCTAATAATGTAAAAAATTTTGAGTTTTATCCATGCTTGCAATTATAGAACAGTTATGTAGAGTATATTTGGGTAAATGATGCATTCACCATGAGGATTTGTAGGGATCTCCAAGTGTGTCTGGAGCAGAGATTCAGCCTGGAAGCAATGGTGACCATTGGTCAATTTCATAGTTATTTCATTCAGTTCTCATCATTTTCATGTTTGCATCTTGCAGCATTTGATGGATTTCCACTGAAGCTACCCAAATATCTAGATGATATGATCGTGCTCATGGAGATTGTGAGGCAAGCACTCTAAGTGAACATATTGAGTGCTAGCTTGAAGAAGAAAGGGTATGAATTCCCTACAAAAGTTGAAGGATACAGTTTGAAACTAGATCAGATGCAAAGAATATACTCAAGCCATTTGAGAGTAAATACAAATTGGAAGAGTATGAAGTAGTAAGGGCCCTATTTGATACTAATGGATATCAAAGAGATGTGGTCCAAATTGGAAGAATAATCAAACATGTGACAACCATGGAGGATTATTGGATAGATTGTAAGAAGGAGCTGGAGAGTTGAGATCGTGCCTTTTCCATATTCACAATTGATTAGGTAAAGACATATGGTATAAATTTAGATGTGGAATGATTGGAAGATGATGGTCAGAATATGTACAGTAATACATATTTGACTAGGTTGAGGAATACACCCATTAGCTCTGAACCATATTTCAACATAGAAGAAAACTTTGATGTCATGATGATAAGAATTATCAAAAGAATAGGGAAGTGGGTTGAGTGGACAACTAAGAAAAGATGGAGCAAGAGCATAACTAATCAGGCTTCTCCAGCTACAGCTACTCTTGCTTCATCTTAAAGTGCTACACCCAGTGCTACCACCACAGCTACTCAAGGACCCACCCAATCCACAAGAGGAGATGATCAACCCCCGAGAAAGAATGTTCCAATAGCCCCAACCTATCAAGGTGGATCACTTCCATTCATTGGAGCTCAAGCTAAAGATAAAAAAGGAACTGAAGAGTAGAAAGATGGAGCTCCTACTCCAGTCTCATCCCCACATGCCACACTACCATCATCCCCTCAGCCTTCTCCAACTCCACCTCCTCATGGCATCCCCATCTTATCCCCTCATCATAGCCCTATTCCTTCTATAAGTGTTCATGTTCTAAAGCCCTCTCTTTCTCCTATTCAAATAGCAAAGATTGGAGATGATCAGAGTAGTAGTAGTAAATCCACTGAGTCTAATGAAGTTGTAAAGAAAAATAAAGAAGAAGAGAAAGCTCCAGGTTCATCTCAGCTTCTTTCTCAAGATCTGAAGAACCTCTTTTCTATAACTATAGTGGTAGCGACTCTAGTAAATAAGAAAATGTTTGACATTGAATCACTTGGAACAGCCTCCAAAGTGATTAGTACAGAGTCTTGGCTTGAGGATACTTTGTAGAAGAAGAGGAAAAGAAAATATGAAAGTGTTTCCTCAAAGGATGTTGTATCTCAAGCGGTGCGCTCAGGCTTTGCTATGGTGAAAGCTAAAAAGTAGAAAACCTTGTCAATATTGGGACAAGATCTAGAAATAGGGCACTTTACTATGGAGGTAGAAAAAAAAACAAGGTAGGGAGAATTGAAGATATGACACTAGAGGACTTCACTCTATATTCAATTGATTTTGGAGAGGCTAGACATGATACAAAGGTAGGCCTATGGAAATTGGTTAATGAGGTGATAGAAGAACAACTGGAGAATCTCAATTTGTCAAAGATCAGAATGAAAGCTGAAATAGAAGAGTTAGTTGTTCCATTGGTGACTATCATCGATGTGCCTCATATTGAAAATCCTTCAGCAAAAGAGGTATAGAATTTCATATCGCAGCCCAAAAAGATAGGCATTTTGGTCAGATTGGAAGGGAATGGATCGAGAAACTCAATGTAGATGGAGTTTCCCTAATTGACCAAATTGGAAATATTATCCTTCGACTAGAAATTGAAAGGAATAATATTACATCTAACAGTAATATCTTGGCTAGAGAAAGGGTGAGGTGTATAGATTGGATTTCTCTCTTGGAGATGGTTATTCAGATGAAAGCAAAGGATGCAGAT
This sequence comes from Cupressus sempervirens, assembly GCA_028749045.1. Taxonomy (NCBI): domain Eukaryota; kingdom Viridiplantae; phylum Streptophyta; class Pinopsida; order Cupressales; family Cupressaceae; genus Cupressus; species Cupressus sempervirens. Next base: position 876,664,144 of record CM053792.1, read on the forward strand.
GAAGCAAAGATTTTGAAGAAAGGAGATGAACCCCTAAATGAATGGCTCCAGAGTATGCAATTCAAGCTGGAAATGATTTAAGGAGCTAAGAAGGGACTCAGTGAAATAGGGGACAAAGTGAAGAAAACCCAAGATAGAGCATTTGAGTTCATATGAGGATTGCACACTGAGTCACAAACCAGTGAGCAAGGGAAATCCTTGATTAATGTAGAAGTGATGAAAACAAATTTCTCTACATATTTGAGTAATCGATTTGGGATAGTGTCAAGCAATCAAAACAGAGTGACAGAACTCCAAACACTTGTGGATGCAGGCACATGGCTGCTGAAGAAATAACAAGTGAGTTGAATGAAGTGAAAGAACTAGCTCTAGAACATTCAAGATGGCTTTTCAGATTCACCAACATACAAGTACCCAATCATGAAGAATTAATTCCCATCATGGTGGTTGCTAAAACATATAGGATTAAAACTAAAAAGGGGAAGAAGTCCAAGTGATTCAGATTACCCCTTTTCATTTTCTATTGTAAATTTTGAAATCTTTGTTAATGTTTTGATACGATAAATTGGCATCTTGCCATTTGTCATCTAGAGAAGATGAACTGATTAATATTCTCATTGTAGCAGTCATCTCTCAAATCCTATATGAATGAAATTCAATGATTAATCAAAGGTCGACAAAATTTTGGTGTGAAGTACTCTTTGTTGTAGAGCCAATTGAATGATATTTTATTTCAATCATTTTTAACTCCAATAGTTGATGTGATTAATTAGAATTTCCTTTATATCTTTGCTGAGAACTAGGGAAGAATAGAGTTTCATTTCCCCTATTTTCAAAAATTCAAATGAATGTAAAAGGTATTGTTATAATTCATTTGACGAAAGGATTCTGTTAGTTTTTCTCGATTTATTAGTCTTAGTCTAGATTTGAATTTCAATTTGTTCTAGTCTTGTGTGAATAGATTTATGGATTCATAAGTAGTGTGGATATGTGAATCTGTTTCAATATTTAGAAAATATTTATTGCCTGAATTAAGTTCTAGTTAGGCTTAATTCGGTTTGCCTCTTCTACTCTCAAGTTAAGAGCATACCCCACATTAGTCTTAGGAATAAAACATAATTCCTTGAACATCATTCACATAGGGAGTTGTACCTCAATTCAAAGAGAAACTATATATTCTTAGAAATGGTTTCCTAGTTATTTTGTGAAGTTTTTCTTTGTTATAAGTTTGGGAACATAAAAAGAGAAGAAGAAGAACAAATCTGTTTACCAACAAATCTTTGGTGACTCTACTGGGGAGATAGCAGTCGCTTGATCTAAAAGCCTATGTCATGAGTAAGGATGGTACTACCTCATGAAAACATAATCCTAGTGCTCCAACCTAACCTTGGTTTTCAAGACAACCAAGATGACATAATTTCATCTCTTAACTCTGAACATTATCAGAATGCTAGTCAAATATTAGAGGAAGAAGAAAGAATAGCTAAAGATTTTAAAAGAGTTGTTCAAACGGGAAATATCCAGAGAGCAGAAAAATAATTAAGATAGTAAGCTTGGAGTTAAAATACATCTAGCATCTTGGAACAATTTAGGCTCCTCAGAAGTACCAAGGAACGAGGCAGGCAAGACTCCACCTTTGATAAACTAACAAAGCTTGGTTTTCCTATCTTAGAAATTCCAAAATGAAAAAGTGAAGGTAAAAGTCAAAGTAGACCCCCTTCCCCTTTTAGAGACCAAAACACCAACACTTCACACTCCACTTGTTAGGTGTTAGCACTTCATGGAGTTATTACACCTCTAGTTGTTAGTTTTCCACCATATATTGCTAGAATAATCATGGCTGCTCCATGGGCTATGACAACTGGGCCGTTAGCACTAAATGCTTATCTTCCACTCCTAGCTGGTTCAAGGAAAAATTTCCCTAAATTCTCAGGTGATGGGATGGTCACTATAGACAAGCACATTAAAGCTTTCTTTGCGGCTACCCATATATTAGGGGTGGGACATGAAGATGTTGTTGTAAGGTTGTTTTCAGAAACTCTTACAGATAATGTAGCAGACTGGTTTTATCATTTAGCTGATGGTTCAATAATTGATTGTAACATGATGAGGACTGATTTTGAACCTAGATTCAAGACTGCAAAAGATGAACATGCCTTGGTAACATAGTTGACTTCAATTAAGAAGCAACCGATTATGAGCATTAGGGATTTTGTTGCTAATTTCAATAAGATTAATAGTAGAATTCCTACTACTGCTAGACCCACACCTGGAAATCTAAATTTTTTTATTATTATTGCTATGCCTCTAGATATCAATTATGATCTGAGAAGAGCACACCCCACAGATTAGGCTGATGCATAGAAGAAAGCTATTGAATGTGAGGATGACTTAATTTTTGTAGGAAAATGGAGACAAGAACTTCAAACTAAAGGGAGTTCTAGTAATACCACGTCATCAGAAGAGATGATTCAGAAGTTTTCCAATGAGCTAGTAGTGATGAAAAAACAATTACCCACATTTAATAACTCTTATCAATAGAATTACAAAAACTCACCAGGAAGAAGCAATGAAAGTAGATTTTTGCAACTTATAGGTTCACAACCTAGGTTGCAAATTGAAGCAGCACTGGAAAAAGGAAATATGTGTGTCTTTCATTTGACCACAGATCATGATAGTGAAAATTGTCTGAAGACTATTGATATGATGCAATTGTTATCTACTAATGAATCACATATTGTAGCTTCATGTTCAGAACCTGATCCTTGTTCAAATGGCGACTCTGGAAATTTTTTTTTAGAATATGAATTGGATTCTAAATCAAAGGGTGAGTGTTACACAACCATTGATGGAACTTCATACATAGTACTTACCCATAGACAAATGATGAAGAATCAAGCCTCTAGTCATACTCACAAAGATAACTCCAGTCCTTCTACAAGTAAGGTACATACTGAAAAACAAACATCCACTTCCGAAATAGGTAAGGACCATACATCTTTTGATTTCATTCAATTTTGTGAAGAGTCAAAGGTTCAAGTTTCCACTATTGATTATATGAAGTCACATCCTTCTGAGCTAAAGAGACTAGTGGATAGATGTAAAGGAGGTATTTCAGACCTGAATCATAATGTGACTACTGAATTCGAAGATGAAATTTTAACATCTTGCTTGTTTAATCAAGAAGACTCTACCATTTTAGCAACCTTCTCAGGGCAGAAGCATGAATCTTTTTATGTTTCATTGTTTATTAATGGATGTAAACTTAGTAATTGCATAATAGATTCAAATGTGTCAGATAATGTTATGCCATATTTTGTAGCTAAAGCCTTGGGATTGAATCTTACTAAAGTGCATGGGAGATGTTATTCTATGGATGCCAAACAAATTCCATTGCTTGGACAAATTAAAGATTCACAAGTAGCTCTAGCCTCATATCTTGAAAAGAAACTCTTGTTAACGATTTTGGTAGCTGATATTCCTACAAGTTATGGACTCCTTCTAAGTAGAAGTTTCTACCAGGACTTAGGAGGAGAAATTAAGCTAGACTTGTCCCAAGCTATGATACCTATTGGTAATAACTAGGTCAAGTTAGAACTTGAAAAAAATAAAAATTCATAGTCTTGAAATTGGATGATCCTAAAGCTCAAATTTTTTACCAAGAACTAGAGTTTGGATATTACATGTTGTTTACCGAGGAAGAGATGAATGAACAAATAGATAAAAATCAAGGTGATAAAATCCCCAATGAAAACAAAGATGTCCCAGGCATATGGACACTTGAATTTGATGGAAGTTGTGCTTCCTTAGGATCTAGAGCTGGCGTAGTATTGATATCCCTGGAAGGAGAAGTTGAGCCCTTAGCCTTTAAATTAGAATTTGGTAACACAAACAATACAATAGAATATGAAGCTTTAATATTGGGGATAGTTTCTACAAAAGAAAAGGGGATAAAGATGTTGAAGGCACAAGGTGATGCAGTGCTTATTGTGAGACAAATCAAAAGACAATATTCGATGAAGAATCATAAACTGAAGAATTATAGGAACAAGGTGTGGGATGAGATAGAAGGTTTAGGTGTCTTCTCCCTTAAAGCTATGCCAAGAGAAATTAATACAAAGGCTGACTCACTTGCAATCTCTACTTCCTTGTTACTCCCACATCCAGATTTTAAGGATAAGAAATATCAAATTGAAATTATATATCGATTTGTTGTCCCAGATAAGATAGAATCCTGGCAGGTCTTTAATGATGATAAGAGTTTGCAGCTATTTCTTGAAAATGATAAGGCCAGCTTTAAACCTGAGTCTCATGAGGATGATGAACCTAACAAAAGTGGTGAGGTCCAATGGAAAAGCAATCTTATTCCCCCATGTTCCATAGCTCTGGAAAAGTTATTTAACAGACATGATACTTATGTTAATCAGAAACGAACAAAAAAAGGACGTACCACAGGTGAATATGAATGATTAAACATTGCAGATGTCCATGGTCCCAGAATGATCAATATTGGAAAATGTTGTACTCCTGAAGAGAGAGAAATTGCAAAGAAATTGTTTGAAGAATATAGAGATATCTTTGCGTGGAGCTATGAAGACCTAAAGAGCTACAAAGGAGGAGAGGTGAAACATTAGATTCCTCTCAAAGCAGATGCAGTACTTTTCTGGCAAAGCAAAGAAACTATAATTTGAAGGTTGTAAATGCCATTTTCTGAGAAGTTGATAAAATTTTATAAGCAAGGATATTTTATCCTATCCATCACTCTACCTAGATAGCCAACATAGTACCGATCAGTAAGAAGAATAGAGAAATAAGGATTTTTGTAGATTTTTGTAACTTCAATCAGGTATCTCTCAAAGAGAATTTTGCTCTCCCAAACATGGATCATTTGTTACAAATAGTTGCTGGATCTAAGATGATGTCTATGCTTGATGGCTTTTCAGGTTATAACTAGGTCAAAGTAGAAAAAAAGATCAACATAAATGTTTACAACTCCTTGGGGTACATTAGCATATCATAGGATGCCTTTCGAACTGATCAACGCTAGGGCTACATTCTAAAGGTGTATGAGTGAGACCTTCTCTGAGATGAAAGATTGGATAATAGTCATATACTTGGATGATTTCACTATGTTCTCAAAGAAAAAAAAAGACCATATGGGAGATCTGAGAAGAGTGTTACAAAGATGTAGAGAGCTTGGGATTTCTCTCAATCCAATGAAGTCAGTTTTCTATGTAACTGAAGGATGGTTAATTGGACATATAGTGTCATAGGAAGGCATGGAAATTGATCTTAACAAAGAAAAGACCAAATAGAGACTGAGCTTGCTTATAAACAAAATAGGAGTTAAATCTTTTTTTAGCAGAAATCACTAAGCATATACTAGAAATGATGAAGAAAAAATCAAATTTCAAATGGATTGAGGAAGGAAAGCGAGCTTTTCAAGATATAAAAACTACTATTACCAATGCCCCTTTGCTATGTCATTAAAATTACAAGCAGGACTTTATTATTTATTGTTATGCTTTTGAACATATGTTATCAGCTATTCTTTTGCAGGAGAATGATGAAGGGATACAAACTCCCATTGCTTTCATGAATGTAACTTTGAAGAATCACAAGTTAAAAGATTCACAGATTTAAAAGCATGCTTTTGCAATGGTTAAAGGCCTTAAAAACTTTCATTTTTACATCCTGCATTCACATTCAATAGTCTTTATCCTAGACATAGCAGTGAATAGTGTACTGACACAACAAGATATCAGTTGTAACTCTAGAGGAGTGTGGAAGGCAAAGATACAAGAATATGATATAGAGATTAAACCTACCAAGCTGATAAGAGGAAATGCTCTATGCAAAGCAATTGCAAAAAACAAAACCACTGGAGAATTAGAAGAATTAGATGAGAAACAATTGGTGCTAGCAGTAGGCCTCTATGATTCATGGTTCAAAAACATTTCTTACTTTTTAACATATGGTGAATTCCCAGAAGGTTAGAATGCAAAACAAAGAAGAGACCTTAAATTGAGAGCGACCAAGTATTTGATTTGGGATGGCAAGGTTTTCAAAAGGGCCATTGATGGTACATTCCTGAGGTGCATAGATAAGTCACAGCAAGAAAAACTATTGAAATCATGTCATGTTGAGGCCTATGGAGGACATTTCTCTTTCTCAGTTAAAGCTTTCAAAATACTAAGGCAATGCCATTACTGGCTTGGGATGTTCAAAGATGCATATGCATGGGTAGAAAATGTGAAAAGTGTAAAATTTTCTCTAGATGCCCTCAATTAGCGAGAATGCCACTAAGACCTGTTATCATTGAATGACCTTTTCAACAATGGGGCCTCGATTTCATTGGTCTGATTAAACCTACATCCACAACCGGTCATCAATACATCATAACTACAACTGACTGCTTCACTAAGTGGGTAGAAGCTAAAGGCACAAAGAAGACTACTGCAGAAGTAGTATGAAAATTTATAAAGGAGAAAATTTTGGTCAGGTTTGGTGTTCCTATCAAATTAGCGATGGATAATGCATCTTATTTTTCATCAGTTGAAATCACTAATTTTTTTTTTTGAGTATGGGATTATTGTTAGTCGTTTATTTGATTATTTTCCTCAAGGGAATGGTTAAGTGGAGTCTAGCAACAAAAAATTGATTAATATTGTTAAGAAGTTAGTCTCAGATAATCAAAAAACCTGGCACAAGAAGATTCATGAGGTGCTCTAGGTAGATAGAGTAACACCTAAGAGGGCAATCAAAATATCTCCTTTTGAGCTAGTTTATGGAACTAAAGCTAATCTACCTTTACCATTGGAATTGGCCACAAGCAAACTCAGATCAGTAATTTAAGATGATGTGTATAAGGATGGTTTAGAAAAGAGAATCTTGTATTTGAGTAAACTAGAAGAAGAAAAGATGGAAATTGTTGATCATATCACACAGCACCAAATGCAAGTAAAAGAACTTTTTGACAAGAAAACAAGACCTCGTAAATTTATGGTGGGAAACATGGTGCTACTTTGGGACAAATGAAAGAGTCCAAAAGGAATGCATAAGAAGTTTGATACTCTATGGAAAGGCCCTTTCAGAATTCAATAGGAATTTGAAAATATTTCTTCCAAATTGGCATTTGAAGATGGCAAGATACTACCCCTAACTTATAATGGTTAGCATCTCAAGCTCTATCAAGTTACAAATTGAAAATAGGTAACCCCTGTAATGTACCATAGTTAGTCTTAGTGTTGTGTGTGTCTTAGTTAGACTTCCCCTCCCAGTTTCTTTTCCTTGTTTTCTTGTTTTACTTTTTTTTTTTTATGTTGCCACCTTTATTCTCTTCTACGAAACTAGAGATTCTAAGTCCCTTTTCTTGGGCATACTCTACCCAAGTCCCCAGTCAAAGCTAGCTATTGCCCCACTTTTCACCATATACAAATTTTTCAAAGTGGAAAGTGAACTAAGGTCATGTTTTGTCAAAGTCTAGTCATATGTCCTTCCTCTTTAGAAGTTGAGTTTCTCCATCAGGTTTTCATCTTTTCCCTTCTCCCGTGTCACATACAGCCCGCGTGGGTATTTATTGATTGTCATGAGTCTTATGGGTAATTTAGAGCCCTACTTGATGGAGATTCTCAAATTGTGCTACATCATTTGATTTTCTTGCAGCCTATTTAATCTAAAGATAGAGAAAATTGAATTGGCAGAAAATCAACTTCTAGCTTCTCCTCAGCTGGTTTTCGCATCCTGAAGGTGAATTTTCACAAAGGCTGGAAAATGGCATTTATAAGCTCATCAATGTAAAATGAATCATGATATGAAAAGATCATTCAAATGATGTCATGATTTCATAGCAAAAATCATTTTAAAGTCTAAAAAATATCAAAAATAGTGATCTGCAAAAAATCATGAAAGAGCTTCTCCGGGGCGGGTTCTGAAGTTAGAAATCAATTTTTTGAAAAGGAGTATGTAAAAGAAAAAGAAGCACCAGTAGACCCCAATCGTCACTTGCGAAGTCATTTTTGATTTAGTTTTTTTGAAAGCTTAAATTAAAGTGGATAGGATAGAGGAAGTAAAATGATGGGCATCGGAAGAAAACTCAGAAGTAGTTTCTCCTTTGGTGGGCTTCGAACCGAGAAGTATGTTTTCTACAAAGGCCTAAATAGAAGAATAAAATGACATAGTGGGTCCCACTCTTCATCAGTGAAGCTACTTTTATGTTTTTCAAAGACTTTATATAAAAGAAGTCAAAGCAAAGAAATAAAAGAAAGACAGAGGTAGAGAATCGGTAATCAATTTCTCTATTGCGAGTTTTCTACCCTCGAAGGCCATTTTTCGCATTTTTTTAAAAATCATCCCTGCAAGCATGGTAAGTATGTGAATTTATTGCAGATTGTTTTGGGCAAGGAAATAGAAACAAATTTGTGAATTGATAGGGTCTTCACAATTAGAATTGACTTAAGCGGATTTTGGCCTAGGAAGTACTCCATTCTTATTTTTTTGAAAGATGGTGAAAATGGGAAATAAACCAGTAATTAATGAAGTTACTGTTGAGCCAATGGAAATAGTGAAAAGACAAAAATAAATCCATTAGAACCTTTACATCCACCAATCCAACATATTTCCCCTTAATTTCACTTGTGTGGCATGATTTATGAAATTCAACAGGCAAATCTAGGGTTATTTTATAAAGAGCGAAGTAACAGATTTTCAAACTACCATTTTACTGTTATGCTATTAAACTAGATAGTGGTTTCAAGTAATTCTCAAAGTTACAGAGCTTGCTTCTTGTATCATTTGCAATTGTTTGAATTTTAGCCATCATATATCGAATAAAATAGCACTAAAATTTGTGGGTTTTGATAGATTGGGTTGAATTAAGTCGACGTGGTCGACTATCACAAATACTTCTCTCCATTTCTATGATATGCAAGACTTTCAAAGAAGATTAAGAGTAGAGCCAATTCATCCCATAACAAAGAAACTTGGAGGAAGCAGATTAGTAGAAGTAGTTGGGTTCCTTGTAGCAGTACAAGCCCTAGAGTTGATTTTGGAATGCATCAATCATTACAACCTGGATACAAAGAAAATTATATTGCCTAATCAAATGGTGTTGATTTCCATTGATCACCAAGTGATAGTGAATTGCTTGCAGATTCCAGAACGAGAGGAGTTCTCTAATTTGAAGATTGGAGGAGCTATGTCTGAGTTCTCTCTAAAGAAGATGGTCTGGAGGAAGAAGATCATGCAATCTTGGTTTCAAAAGCCAAGGGGAGCTAAGAGTAAAGTCCCTAAAACTCTTTTCAGGTTAGACCTCAAACAAGAAATTGTTGACATTTTGGTTCTGTTGCATCGACTTAAAGGTGAGGTAGAAGCTTTTAATTTTGTAGAGCAGTACTTCTTTTTGGTGCAAGTTATTTGCTCAGATACACAGTATATTTACTGGGCATATGAGGTCAGTGAGAATCTTTCTAGGGCTCTCTGTGTAGCATGTTTTATAATTGATTTTATATGTCCTCTTTCTTGATATACATGTTGGCTTCTCTCCAATTGTGGTCGAGACTCCCTAGAATTGAGAATTTTCCTAATAATGTAAAAAGTTATGAGTTTTATCCATGCTTGCAATTACAGAATAGTTATGTGGAGTATATCAAGAAAAATGATGCATTCACCATGAGGATTTGTAGGGAGCTCCAAGGGTGTCCGAAGTGAAGATTTAGCCAAAAAGCGATGGTGACCATCAATCAATTTGGCAGTTATTTCATTCAATTCTCATCATTTTCTTATTTGCATCTTGCAGTGTTTGATGGATTTCCACTGAAGCTGCCCAGATATCCAGATGATATGATCATGCTCATGGAGATAGTGAGGCAAGCACTCTAGGTGAACATGTTGAGGGCCAGCTTGAAGAAGAAAGGGTATGAATTCCCTATAAAATTTGAAGCATACAGTTGTGAAACCATATTAGATGCAAAGAATATACTCAAAGAATTTGAGAGTAAATACAAATTGGAAGACTATGAATTAGTAATGCCCCTGTTTGATCCTAATGGATATCCCAAAAATGTGCTTCAAATTGGTAGTGTAATCAAACATGTGACACAATGGAGGATTATTGGACAGATTGTAAGAATGAACTGGAGAGTTGAGATCGTGCCTTTGCCAGATTCATAATTGATCAAGTAAAGACATATGGTATAAATTTAGATGTGGAAGGATTGGAACATGATGGTCAGAATATGTATAGTAATACATATTTGACTAGGTTGAGGAATAATCCCATTAGTTCTAAACCATATGTTGACAGAGAAGAAAACTTTGATGTCATGATGGTATGAATTATCAAAAGAACTAGAAAATGGGTTGACTGGATAGCTAAGAAAAGCTAGAGCAAGAGTAGAACTACTCAGGCTTCTACACCTGTAGCTACTGCTACTTCTTTTCAAAGTACCAGACCTAGTGCTACCACAATAGCTACTCTAGGACCAGCCCAATCCATAGGAGGAAATGATCAACCCCTAGAAAAGAAAGTTCCAATAGCCCCAACCTATCAAGGTGGATCACTACCAATCATTGGACCTCAAGATGAAGATAAAAAAGGAACTAAAGAGCAAAAAGATGGAGCCCCTACTCCAGTCTCATCCCCATATTCCTTCTATAAGTGCTCCTATTCTAAAGCCCGTTGTTTCTCCTATTCAAATAGTAGAGATTGGTGATTATTAGAGTAGTAGTAGTGAATCTATTGAGTCTGATGAAGTTGCAAAGAAAAATTAAGAAGAAGAGAAAGCTCGAGATTCATCCCAACTTCTTTCTCGAGATCTGAGGAACTTCTTTTCTACAACTAGAGTGGTAGTGACTCCAATAAAGAAGAAAATGTTCAACATTGAATAACTTGGAACAACCTCCAAAGTGATTAGTATAGAGTCTTCACTCGAGGATACTTTGGAGAAGAAGAGGAAAATAAAAGATGAAAGTGTTTCCTCAAAGGATGTTGTATCTAAAGCGGTGCGCTTAGGCTCTACTATGGTGAAAGCTAAAAAGCAGAAGACCTTGCCAATATTAGGACAATATCCAGAAATAGGGCACTCTACTATGGAGGTCACAAAACAAAACAAGGTAGGGAGAATTAAAGATATGATGCAAGAGGACTTCACTCTACATTCAATTGATCTTTGAGAGGCTAGACATGATACAAAGGTAAGCCTATGGAAATTGGGTAATGAGGTGATAGAAGAACAACTGGAGAATTGCAAGCTGTCAAAGATCAGAATGCAAGCTGAAATAGAAGAGTTAACAAGGTTTATCAAGCAATTAGTTTTTCCATTGGCAAGTATCACCGGTGTGCCTACTACTGAAAATCCTTTAGTAGAAGAGGTAAAGGCTTTCATATCACAGCTCTACAAAGATAGGCATTTTGGTCATATTGGAATGGAATGGATTGAGAAACTCAATACAGATTGTGTTTCCCTAATTGACCACATTGGAAATATTATCCTTCGGCTAGAAACTGAAAGGAATAGTATTACATCTAATAGTAATATCTTGGCTAGAGAAAGGGCGAGGTGTATAGATTGCATTTCCCTCTTGGAGATGGTTATTCAGATGAAAGCAAAGGATAGAAATGAAGCAAAGATTTTGAAGAAAGGAGATGAACCCTTAAATGAATGGCTCCAGATTATGCAATCCAAGCTGGAAATGATTCAAGAAGCTGAGTAGGGACTTAGATAAATAGGGGACAAAGCGAAGAAAACCCAGGATAGAGTATTTGAGCTTATATAAGGATTGTACATTAAGTCACAAACCAGTGGGCAAGGGAAATCCTTGATTAATGTAGAAGTGCTGAAAAACATTTTCTCTACATATTTGAGTAATTTGTCTAGGATAGCTTGAAGAATTCAAAATAGATTGACAGAACTTCAAACACTTGGCAGATGCCTGCACGTAGCTGCTGAGGAAATAACAAGTCATTTGAATGAAGTGAAAGAACTAGCTCTAGAACATTCAAGATGGCTTTTGAGATTCACCAATGTACAAGTACCCAATCATGAAGATCTAATTCCCATCATGGTGGCTACTAAAACATATAGGATTAAAACTAAAAAGGGGAAGAAGTCGAAGTGATTCAGATTACCCCCTTTTCATTTTCTATTGTAAATTTTGAAATCTTTGTTAATGTTTTGATATGATAAATTGGCATCTTGCCATTTGTCATCTAGAGAAGATGAATTGATTAATATTCTCATTGTATCAGCCATCTCTCATATCCTATATGTATGAAATTCAATAATTAATCAAAGGTCAGAAATTTTTTTATGTGAAGTACTATTTGTTGCAGAGCTAATTGAATGGTATTTTATTTCAATCATTTTCCACTCCAATAGGTGATGTGATTAATTAGTATTTCCTTTCTATCTTTGCAGAGAACTACGGAAGAACAGAGTGTCATTTAACCTATTTTTCAAAATTCAAATGAATGTGATAAGTATAGTTATAATTCATTTGACAAAAAGATTCTGTTAGTTTTTCCTGATTTATTAGTCTTAGTCTAGATTTATATTTCAATTTGTTCTAGTCTTATCTGAATAGATTTATGGATTCATAAGTAGTGTGGATATGTGAATCTGTTTCAGTATTTAGAAAATATTTCTGGCCTGAATTAAGTTCTAGTTAGGCTTAATTTGGTTTTCCTCTTCTGCTCTCAGGTTAAGAGCATACCCCACATTAGTCTTAGGAGTAAAACATAATTCCTTGAACATCATTCACATAGGGAGTTGTACCTCAATTCAGAGGGAAACTAGATATTCTTAGAAATGGGTTCCCAACTATTGTGTAAATTTTTTTTTCATTATAATTTTGGGCACATAAAAAGAGAAGAAAAAGAACAAATCTTTTTACCAACATATTTTTGGCGACTCTGCTAGGGAGATGAACAATTGCTTGATCTAAAAGCCTATGTCATAAGGAAAGATGGTACTACCTCATGAAAACATAATCCCAGTGCTCCAACCTAACCTTTGTTTTCAAGATGACCAAGAGGACATAATTTCATCTCTTAACACATTTTTTTGGAGGCATAGGAGGAACATTGAACATTATCGAAATACTAGTCAGATATTAGAGGAAGAAGAAAGAAGAGTTGAATCTTTTGAAAGAGATGTTCAAAGGAGAAATCTCCAGAGAGTAGAAAGACAATTAAGATAGTAAGCTTGGAGTTAAAATACATCTAGCATCCTGGAAAAATTTAGGTTGCTCAGAAGTACCAAGGAACGAGGTGGGCAAGACTCCACCTTTGATAAACTAACAGAGCTTGGTTTTCCTATCTTAGAAATTCTAAAAAGAAAAAGTGAGGGTAAAAGTTAGAGTAGACCCCCTTCCCTTGTTAGAGATCAAAACACTAGCACTTCACACTCCACTTGTTAGGTTTTAGTACTTCATGGAGTTACTGCACCTCTAGTTGTTAGTTTTCTGCCATATATTGCTAGAACAATCATGGTCGCTCCATGGGCCATGGCAACTGGGCCGTTAGCACTAAATGCTTATCATCCACTCCTAGTTGTTTCAAGGAAAAATTTCACTAAATGCTTAGGTGATGGGAAGGTCACTACAGATGAGCACATTAAAGCTTTCTTTGCGGCTACCCATATATTAGGGGTGGGACATGAAGATGTTGCTGTAAGGTTGTTCATAGAAACTCTTATAGATAATGCAGAAGACTAGTTTTATCATTTAGCTAATGGTTGAATAATTGATTGGAACATGATGAGGACTGAGTTTGAAGCTAGATTCAAGACTACGAAAGATGAACATGCCTTGCTAAAATAGTTGACTTCAATTAAGAAGCAACCGACTATGAGCATGAGGGATTTTGTTTCCAATTTTAATAAGATTAGGATCAAAATTCCTACTGCTGAGAGACCCACACCAGGCAATCTAAAAACTTTGTTTATTAGTGTTGTGCCTCTAGATATCAATTATTTTCTGACAAGAGCATGCCCCACAGATTTGGCTGATGCATAGAAGAAAGCTATTGAATCTGAAGATGACTTAATTTTTGTAGGAAAATGGAAATGAGAACTCCAAACTAAAGGGAGTTCTAGTAATACCATGTCATCAGAAGAGATGATTTAGAAGTTGTCCAATAAGCTAGTAGCAATGAAAAATCAATTAGCCAAATTTAATAACTCTTATCAATGGAATTACCAAAACTCACCAGGAAGAAGCAATGAAAAGTAGATTTTCTTAGCTTATAGGTTCACAACCTAGGTTGCAAATTGAAGCAGCATCGAAAAAGGAAATATGTGTGTCTTTCATTTGACCACAGATCATGACAGTGAAAATTGTTCGAAGACTGTTCGTATGATGCAATTGTTATCTACTACTAAATTAAATATTGCAGCTCCATGTTCAAAACCTGATCCTTGTTCTAATGGTGACTCTGGAAATTTATTTTTAGAATATGAATCAAAGGGTGAGTGTTACACAATGATTGATGGAACTTCATACATAGTACTTACCCATGGACAAAGGATGAAGAATCAAGCCTCTAGTCATACTCACAAAGACAACTCTAGTCCTTCTACAAGTAAGGTACATACTGATCAAGGAACATCCACTTCACAAATGGGTAAGGACCATACATCTTTTGATTCCATTCAATTTTGTGAAGAGTCAAAGGTTTAAATTTCCACTATTGATTATTTAAAGTCACATCCTTCTGAGCTAAGGAGACTAGTGGATAGATGTAAAGGAGGTATTTCAGACCTAAATCATAATGTGACTGCTGAATTCAAAGATGAAACGTTAACATCTGGATTTTTTAATCAAGAAGACTTTACCATTTTAGGAACCTTCTTTGGATAGAAGCCTGAACCTTTTTATGTTTCATTGTATATTAATGGATGTAAACTCAGTAATTGCATAATAGATTCAGGTGCGTCAGATAATGTTATGCCATATTCTATAGCTAAAGCCTTGGGATTGAATCTTACTAAAGTGCATGAGAGATGTTATTCTATGGATGCCAAACAAGTTCCCTTGCTTGGAAAAATTAAAGATGCACAAGTAGCTCTAGCCTCATATCCAGAAAAGAAACTCTTGTTAACCATTCTGGTAGCTTATATTCTTGCAAGTTATGGACTCCTTCTAAGTAGAAGTTTCTACCGAGGCATAGGAGGAGAAATTAAGCTAGATTGGTCCCAAGCTGTGATACCTATTGGTAATAAGAAGGTCAAGTTAGAACTTGAAGAAAAATAAAAAATCATAGTCTTGAAATTGGATGATCCTAAAGCTCAAATTTTGTACCAAGAACTAGAGTTCAAAAATTACATGTTGGTTATTGAGGAAGAGATGAATGAAAAAATAGATGAAAATCAAGGTGATAAAACCCCCAATGAAAAAAAAGATGTACCAACCATATGGACACTTGAATTTGATGGAAGTTGTGCTTCCTCAGGATCTAGAGCTGGGGTAGTATTGATATCCCTAGAAGGAGAAGTTGAGCCCTTAGCCTTTAAATTAGAATTTGGTAACACAAAAAATACAGCAAAATATGAAGCTTTAATATTGAGGATAGTTGCTGCAAACGAAAAGCGGATAAAGATCTTGAAGGCACAAGGTGATGCAGAGCTTATTGTGAGATAAATCAAATGATAGTAATCGGTGAAGAATCATCAACTAAAGAATTACAGGAATATGGTGTGGGATGGGATAAAGGGTTTAGATGCCTTCTCCCTTAAAGTTGTGCCAAGAGAAATGAATACAAAGGCTGACTCACTTGTAGTCTCTACTTCCTTATTACTCCCACATCTAGATTTTAAGGATAAGAAATATCAAATTGAAATTATATATCGATCTACTATCCCAAATAATATAGAATCCTGGGAAGTCTTGAATGATGATAAGAGTTTGCAGCTATTTCTTGAAAATGATAAGGCCATCTTTGAACCTGAGCCTCGCGAGGATGATGAACCTAACAAAAGTGGTGAGGTCCAACTAAGAAGCATTATGATTCAACCATATTTCGTAGCTCTAGAAAAGTTATTTAACAGACATGATGCTTGTGTTAAGCAAAAAAGATCAAAACAAGGACCTAACATAGGTGAATATGAAGGATTGAGCATTAGAGATGTCCATGGTACCAAAATGATCAATATTGGAAAATGTTGTACTCCTGACGAGAGAGAAACTATAAAGAAATTTTTTGAAGAATATAGAGATGTCTTTGCTTGGAGCTATGAAGACCTAAAGAGCTACAGAGGAGGAGAGGTGAAACATCAGATTCCTCTCAAACTAGATGCAGTACCTTTCTGGTAAAAGTAAAGAAACTATAATACGAAGGTTGCAGATGCCATTTTTTGAGA
This sequence comes from Cupressus sempervirens, assembly GCA_028749045.1. NCBI lineage: Eukaryota > Viridiplantae > Streptophyta > Pinopsida > Cupressales > Cupressaceae > Cupressus > Cupressus sempervirens. The sequence goes on from CM053792.1 coordinate 876,680,499, forward strand.
AGTTGATAAAATGTTAAAAGCAAGGATCATTTATCCTATCCATCACTCTACTCAGATAGCCAACATTGTACTCGTCAGGAAGAAGAATGGAGAAATAAAGGTTTGTGTAGATTTCTGTAACTTGAATCAATCATCTCTCAAAGATAATTTTGCTCTCCCAAACATGGATCATTTGTTACAAATAGTTGCTAGATCTGAGATGATGTTTATGCTTGATGGCTTTTCAGGTTATAACCAAGTCGAAGTAGAAAAAAAAGATCAACATAAAACAACATTTACAACTCCTTGGGGTACATTCGCATATCACAGCATGCCTTTTAGACTGATCAACGCTGGGGCTACATTCCAAAGGTGTATGAGTGAGACCTTCTCTAAGATGAAAGATCAAATAATAGTCATATACCTTGCTGATCTCATTGTGTTCTCAAAGAAAAGAAAAGGCCATATGGGAGATCTGAGAAGAGTGTTACAAAGATGTAGAGAGCATGGGATTTCTCTCAATCTAAAGAAGTCAATTTTTTGTGTAATTGAAGGAAGGCTACTTGGAAATATAGTGTCACAGGAAGGCATTAAAATTGATCTTGACAGTGTAGAGGCCATCCAAAGACTAAGCTTGCCTATAAACAAAATAGTAATTAAATCTTTCTTTGGCCAGGTGAATTTCCTTAGAAGGTTTGTTCCTAATTTTATAGAGATTAGTAAGCATATACTAGATATGATGAAGAAAAATTAAAATTTCAAATGAAGTGAGGAAGGAAAGCGAGCTTTTCAAGATATAAAAACTATTATTGCCAATGCCCCTGCGCTATGTCATCAAAATTACAAGGAGAACTTTATTATTTATTGTTATTCTTCAGAACATACGTTATCAGCTATTCTTGTGCAGGAGAATGATGAAGGGATACAAGCTCCCATTGCTTTCATGAGTGTACCTTTGAAGAATCATGATTTCAAATATTCAAAGATTGAAAAACATGCTTTTGCAATGTTTAAAGCCCTTAAAATTTTTCATTTTTACATCATGCATTCACATTCAATAGTCTTTGTCCCAGACACAGTAGTGAAGAGTGTACTAATGCAGCAAGATATCAGTTGTAATGCTAGAGGAGCATGGGTGGAAAAGATACAAGAATATGATATAGAGATTAAACCTACCAAGCTAATAAGAGGAAATGCTTTATGCAATTCAATTGTAGAAAACAAAACCACTGGTGAATTAGAAGAATTGGATGAGAAACAATTGGTGCTAGCAGTAGGCCTCTATGATTCATGGTTCAAAAACATTTCTTACTTTTTAACATATGGTGAATGCCCAAAAGGTTTGAATGCAAAACAAAGAAGAGACCTTAAATTGAGAGCGACCAAGTATGTGATTTGGGATGGCAAACTTTTCAAAATTGCCATTGATATTACATTCCTAAGGTGCATAGATAAGTCAACGAAAGAAAAACTATTGAAATCATTTAATAATGAGGCCTATGGAGGACACTTCTCTTCCTCAGTTACAACTTTCAAAATACTAAGGCAATGTTATTACTAGCCTGGGATGTTCAAAGATGCATATGCATGGGTAGCAAAATGTGAAAAGTGTAAAATGTTCTCTAGATGCCCTCAATTAGCCATATTGCCACTAAGACCTGGTATCATTGAAGGGCCTTTTCAACAATGGGGCCTTGATTTCATTGGTCCAATTACACCTACATCCACAGTTGGTCATCAATACATCATAATTACAACTGACTCCTTCACTAAGTGTATAGAAGCTAAAGCCATGAAGAAAACTACTGGAGAAGTAGTGTGCGAATTTATAAATGAGAAAATTCTAGTCATGTTTGGTGTTCCTATCAAATTAGTGATGAATAATGAATCTTATTTTTCATCAATTGAAATCACTAATTTTTGTTTTGAGTATGGGATTAATTTTAGTCATTCATTTGATTATTTTCCACAAGGGAATGCTCAAGTGGAGTCTAGCAACAAAAACTTGATTAATATTGTTAATATTGATAGGGTTTTTGCAATTAGAATTGAGTTAAGTATCTTGGGTGTTTCAGGTCCAAGGATCATTTTCATGGCATAAGATTTCTTCTTTTGGGTTGTACTATCTATTGTAACAACTCTTTTCCCTTTTTGATCATTTTTGATATCATTTTTAAGGATGTTTATGTAAACACACTGAGATAAAGTGTCACTCCTTCCTTTTTTGGATCTTTCTCATCATTGTGAGTTATAATACTCACACTACATTATAAAGTTCCATGGGGGGGTATTTGTTTTCCTTTTAGCGCCCTCTTTCTTTCTCAAGTGAGCGTCCCTTCTACAAAATTAGCCTCATGATGTGTTGATGACACACACCTTTATAGGTTTTTGTATGTCTTCCTCAATCTCGATGTTCTTGGTTCTTTCTATTTTCTAGGACTCATTGGTCTACTTTCTCAATCACCTCTTAGTTCACCCTTGTTTGCATTATGGGAGTTCTTCTATTATTTATCATGCTTCCTTGCTTCAATTGATCAGCTCTTCAAGCTTTGGTGTTTCATGCCATCTATATCTTTGATTTTAGTTCATTGCTTTTGTTTGCCTCCTAATTCTGTGTAGATTATAGTCTTCTCTACTCGGCCAGGTTCTATTTTAGAGGAGTTTCTATAGATCAGTAGTTTCTTTTTGACAAATTTTGTGACTTCTTCATACTTTACTAATATTTCTTCATGATTTCTCTTTGTTCCTATTTTCTGAAACATTCCTCTAGTTGGATGCTTCTATAGTCATTCACTAGGTTTCTAGCTATCTATTTTTGGAGTAGAGTTTTTTCCATTGGTTTTTCTCTATTTCTCCATTTCATAGAGATTTGGTTCTGATTAGGTACCTTATCAGGCCTTGTTACTGGGACTCAAGTTTTCTTTCAACATTGTATTGTAGTTTCCTTGCTCTTTCTCCATTGTTGCTCATCTTAAGGGCAGGTGTTAGAGAAAAAGTTTAATTCAATTTCATTAACTAAATTACCTTTTATCCCTTCTTAATATTTCTCTTTATGCTCCTTTTGCATTCTTTATTTAATAATTAATTTAGTAATTATTAAATAGCTTTTACCTTTTATGTTACCCTTTGTAACTTTTTAGGTTACCCTTTTTGGCTTTCGATCTCCCTATAAGGATAGATCATTTGTAAGTATCCTGTATCTTTTTCATTTATGTAAATAAAACATGCATATTTTTAGAGAAAACCCTTGCCTCTTCTTGTATTTTTCTTCTCTATGATAGGTTATTACATGTAGGTATTCTTTAGGATTTGTGGATTTGTATTGCATATTTCTCAATCCTTCATGGTATCAAAGCCAATCTAGCAAAGAAGACATCAAAATTTGAAGCACTAAAAGAAGATCATGAAGAACTCAAAAAGTACAACACTATTGTGAAAGGTGAACTAACTCAAAGAAAGATACAACTTGAAAAGCTCTATTCTAGTAGAGAAAAGATTGATGAGAAAATGTTAGTACAAAGACCTACCTATATGTTAAGACTACTCTTGGTTACCTATTTAACATGTCTATGAAGAAACCTAAAAGTGGATTAGATATAAAAGAAAATGATAAATATGATGATAAGATTGAATCCTATCAACCTTTTGATAAATCTAAAGGAGTTGGACAAGAGAAGGAAATTGAGAAATTGGTAGTTAGTGAACTTCTAGAAGAACTTGATGAGACGTTTGCAAAGGGATTAACTATTGGATCTGAAGAAAATTCAGATGATGCAGAGAAAGGAAGATTGAAGTTAGTATTCGATTTTGATTTAACGAAGTTGAATTAAGCTTATTCATAGCACCAGAATTTGAAGCTTTATTTAGAGATCAAACTATGAGTAGCAACATTGAGAAAAGATATATCTAGATAACTTTAGATTGTAGCTAATCTCACTTGCAATTGGGAGCTTATCGAAACAAGTTACAAAGGAAATAAGATTTACTATTATATAAGAGAAAGTTTACTCTATGAGAGAAGATAAAATCTATGTTTTCACAAAAAAAAATTTGGAGAAAATTTCTATGGAGAATTGTCACAATGAAATGAAGCTTTGATTAACCTCTGGTAGCATTTGAAGATTAGACAGATGATTTTGAGTAGATATTTGATTTCAGAATGAAATGAATAGCTTTTTTTTATTTAGAAAAGTATGAAATTAATACAAGTTCAAGTTAAATAAATAAATTGAGTAAAAACTTGATTATTTCTACATTGCAATTATCTCATAATATTCGAGTACTCTGAAGCAATTTGAGAAAGCAATTTTGAGCAAAACCCTACTTTGGAGAAAGGTATTTTATCATTTTTCACATAGAATTTTTTTGATAAATTTCTATTTGGTGAAATCATGGATATGTCAGTAGAATGTTGAGGATATTGAGAGACCCAAATTAAAGTTTGTACCTATGAAACCCTTAGAAGGAAACCTTAATTCATCTCTGTCAACAACTCCAAACAATGTAGTTTACTTCGAAGACATAGGAAGTTATTTTTCTAGCAAGTTTGAAATTGTTGGAGGTGAGCTTATGAACAAGGATATGGAAATTTTTTTCAATCATGATATGATTGTGAAACCTATATTTGAAGATCGAAAAGATTTAGATTTATTCAGATATTACTTCTACCATGAACTTGATAATGAAGAATGAACTCAAATTATATTAAGCAGAATTCATAATGAAAAGTTTTGGATGGAAGACAATGTAGTTTTCATTTCTATCGAACTTATTCATGAGGTTACTAGTCGAAAACAAGGCCGTGTACCCATTGCTGAGAAATTAGTTAAGAAGAAGGTTGAACTCAATACTAAAGTAGTTTATAATGGCAAGGCAGTGGTGATCAGCACCATCAAACAATATGATGTAAGATTCTTGAACAATATCATTGCATATTCTATTTGTGAAAGTTCTAAAAGTGATGAGGTGTTAGCAAGATTTATCTATGCAATGTACAAGATTTGTTTTGAGAAAGAACAAGTGAATTTGAGTGAGATTTTGAGAGTACAACTCCTTGAGAATCTAGAGAAGATTAAGAGAACAAAGAATGGTGTATTTAGATTTGAGTCACTAATAAATCATATTTTCTTTCATGTACTTAAAAGATTTCGATTTCTATCAATTATAGAAATGATGAGCAATGAAATATGTACTATGGATAAGATAACAGATGTATGTAAAAGGTATCTTACAAAAAAAATATTGGACAATGGTAATTTGATTATGAGAACATTCTAGAATGAAAAGAAACAAAGATTATGAATTGCACCAGTAATTATTGACAGATTAAGGATAACATATGCTTCATGGTAGACACAACCCTAACTTATGTTGAAATTGTAGAACCAAGGGAAAAATGTCTTGAACCCTAAATTTATGAATTGAGTGATAACATAGCTATTAGTTACATTAATCTATTGTTAAACTCTAGAAAGGAAAAAGACTCATATAGATTTGCAAGATATGAAGAGATAACTTAGTCATCTTACTAGGCATGTTTAGAGAAAGCATCTCATAAGAAGGTTAAGACTATAATGAAGAAAGCATTGATTGAGGCTGGTATGATAGAAAGAGAATCACAGGCAGTCAGATAAACAATATTTAGATTGAAACAAACTAGTGAACAACGTGTGATGTATGTAACACCTCTATCAGTTGGTCAAACATCATATGTATCCATTGTAGCAACTCCTATAGAGAAAAGCATTCCATATGCTCTTGTATCAGTCAAGCAACCTAGTGAACCCAAAAGGAAGTATAAAACAATAGTAGAAGTTGAGACTCATAAGTCAAAAAGAGTTAAACAACAAGCTAATAGTGTTGGAAATTGAGGATTCTAGTGAGGAAGATGATGAGGAATAGGAAGTTAAGGAACTTGAAACAGTTATTGCTTCTAAGAAACCAATAGGTAAAACAAGAAAACCTTGGAAAGCAAAGATAGAAAAGATTAACACAGCTATTTCCAATGAGGGGAAATTTGTCCAAATTAATAAGTTTTATGATTTGTACGACGATATTGAGAAAGAAAATATTGATATTGTTAGTCCACCAAGATAACTTAGGGGGCAGGAGGGGTGAATCAGTTATCCAACAATAAAAATATTTATCTTCTTTAAAAAAATTTAACCATTAAACCAAAGTAAATAGAAACCATAATAAGATGAACATAGACAATTACACTAGACATGTTAATTGGGAAAACCCTGGATCAAAAGGAAAACCCTGGTGGGAATGATGCCCACAATATGATGTGCTAATATAAATATTCTTTGTTCGAGGATGGGCCCTGTTAGGAGTCTATTACAACATTTAGTACATAGAGTCCCTATTAGAAGACTTTTAAATCCTATTAGGGGATTCCAACCTTGTTAGGAGTTCTAGTACAATGTATGCAAGATGATCCCACTACCCAAACATGAAATTTCAACTACAAGAAGACCTCACTACTAAAACAAGTAATTTATTGTTATGTTCTTCTTTCCTTTGTTCTTTCAACTAAACCAATCATTTTCAAACCTTATAGAGCAGGTCATGAACTTTGGGTCAAAATATCAAACCGTGAATCACTTAGCAAAACTTCAACAATGAAGTTTCCTTCACTTCTGCTTTGCTCTGCTCAACTTTGCATTCTACTCTTGTGTTTCTTATCATTCCATATAGTACCATACCATGTCATACACCATGATAAAGGAAAATTTCCTTCCTTTATATCGAGTCAATAAATAAATTCCCTGAGTCAACTATTAGACCTTCTCAATTAATCATTATAGGACCACTTTAAGAACATGTTAGACTTAGTGATAACATTAATCTTTCGCCTTGCAACTTTACTATCTTTCCATACACATAATATTATGATGAGCGATCTTAGCAACATCATCACCAACATGTCTTCTTCACATCCTTAACCTCAATTCTCAGAATAAAAACTCTTCTAAGAGATATAACAAGTTTACTAGAACATGCCTCTGTAACTCTATCTCAAAATAGACATCGCCAAAACTTACATAACTTCTTCTAGACTTATCATTTCTTCCTCCAATGTTAACTACATATATCAGATACTCAGCTGTATTTCTCATACCCTCAGATAGTTAGAATACTCAACTAACTATCCATATCAACTTGATCTTTTCATTGTTCTTCTATCAGATACCACAAAAAATTGCTATTTTGACATCAATGATAAACTCAATCATGAATGTAACATATCATCATAGTAACATATCTACAATACCTTACCATAGGAATATCATCAACATTCCTGCTTCCAAAAATCTCTCAAAAATCCCCCCCTTTGGCATTGATGGCAACATAGATGAAAAACATCTAGTTCCAAGAATACCAACAAATGATAGTCAATCTTTCTTTTCAAATCCTCTTCAGTAATCATTCTCCCCCATTCATATGTCTCAATCTAATTTCTGTCAAACTATCATTCCTTACTATACATCTTCTAAGCATATTGTTCATCCTCATGAACTTCTCATGATGTTTTTCATGCCAAACTTCTCCCCCATTGACATCAATATCAAAGGTTTTAGCAACCATCAAACTCTACAATGACTAATTCTTACTAGTTCAAGTGTCCAAAGACACTATTCAAAACAACATCCAACAAGAGTCCTAGATGACTCTATTTATCACTGATACTCCCCCATACAACAAGCACTAGCATTTAGTGCAAACAACAATGGTGCTCTGTTACACTAGACCAATGCACTTTTGCATCATCTACTTTGATGTAGAAAGGAGCATCACCCCTAACATACCTCATAAATAATCAAAATTCACTTTGGGAAGAGGCTTAGTGAATGTATCTACAATCTACTCTTTTGTGTTCACATACTCCAATCTAATTTCCTTTTCTACAACTTTCTCTCTCAACATGTGATACTTAATAGAAATTTTCTTGGTCTTCAAATGCAACATTGGAATCTTAGACATATTTACCGTGTTTGTGTTGTCACAATGTATGACAACAAGTTCACTAATTTATATCCTTATATCCTTCAATGTCTACTTCATCCATACAACTTGATTGAAATTGTTTGCTACTGCAACATATTCTACTTCTATTGTACTTTGTGATGTACAATCCTACTTCTTTCTTAGCCAAGAAACCAATCTTTATTGAAGAAAGATGGCTCCACCACTGGTGCTTTTTTTATCATCCATATTTCTTTCCTAATCAACTTCAGTATAAGTACTAAGAATAAAATCATTAGATCTATCATACCACAATCTAAACTTTGATGTTCCTTTTAGATATCTAAGTATCCTTTTGATTGCTGCATAATGTGCTTCTCTAGGATCAACTTGGAATCTTGCAACAATTACAACTATGTTTTCTATATCTATCCTTAGGTGAGTTAGATATTGCAATCCTCTGATCATAGATCTCTACTTATTCTACTCAATAGTAGGTGCCTACTTACCATAGATGTTCCAATAGGTTTTCATGTTTCCAAATTAAACCTTTTTAGAAAATCCTTCAAGTAATTAGTCTAAGAAATAAAGATTCCTTTTTTATTCTATACAATCTGTAATCCTAGAAAATATTTCTTTTCTCCTATCATACTCATTTCAAATTCTTTCTTCATCTCTTTAGCAAATTTATCACTTTCATCATCATTTCCTCCAAATGTGATATCATCAACAAATATTACCAAAACTATCAAACCATCATTAGTTTCTTTCCAATATAGATTACTATCTGCCATACCTTTGTCAAATTCTTATCCAACCTTGCATACCAAATTTTGAGTGCTTGCTTCAAGCCATACAATACTTTCTTCAGTTTGCATACTATGTCCTTGTCATTTTTCAAAGGACAAACTTTAGGTTGCTTTATGTACACTTCTTCTTCAAGTTCTCCATTCAGAAATGTTGACTTGACATCCTTCTAATACACTTTGAATTTCTTTTATGATGCAAAGGCTAAGAATAATCTTACTACTTCTATTCTAGCCACTGGAGCATACGTCTCATTATAATCTATTCCTTCTTGGTGTTTATAACCTTTACATAGCAATCATGCTTTCTTCCTTGCAAATTCACCTTGTTCATTCATCTTGTTCCTGAATACCCATTTAGTTCCTATCACATTCTTGTCTACTAGTCTAGGGACCAATTCCTATGTCTCATTCTTTACTATCTAATCCAATTCCTCTTTCATAGCTTGCTTCCAATAATCATCTTTACATGCTTTATCTACATTCTTATGTTCAACTTGAAATATTGAACATAGTTCTTCATTGACTCTCCTTCCTTTCATCACACCATTATCTTTTCTTCTAATGATCTACTTGAATGGGTGATAAATTTATCATATTCTTTCCTAAAGTAGGAGTTTCTATCTCAACTCTTGGCCCTATTGAAGCTTCTGAGCTTTGTTCCTACATTGGCTCTCCTTCATTCGACAAATCATTGTTAGTCTCAAGAAATACTTCATCATTCCTTGGTTTAGTAATAACATCATCATCTAGCATTAAAATTGTCAATATCATCATCTCTTTTGATATAAAACTTATTTCTAAAAATTCTAAAATACTTAATTGTAGGTGAGTGGCCAAACCACAATTCATAAGGGGTCTTGTTTATGTCTTTCCTAAGTTGCACTTTGTTCTTAGTGTAGACTTTTGTATTCATAGTTTCTCTTCAAAACATCTTGGATACATCATTTTCTGCTAATACAGCTCTTGCTACTTTTGTAACTAATCTATTCCTTCTCTTTGCAATGCCATTTTATTCACCGGTTCTTGGAGCTAATAACTATCTTTTGATTCCATTTTCTTCACAAAACATGTTAAACTCATTTGAAGTAAATTCTCCTCCTCTATCTTAAACATTTCATCTTCATGCCATATTCATTCTCAACTCTATTCTTGAATATCTTAAACTTGTCAAATGCCCCAAATTTCTCTTTAAGAAATGCAACCCATATCATTCTAGAAAAATCATCATCTAGAATTTTGTAAAATACCTTTCACCATAGAATCCTTTAGTCTTCGTAGGACCATTGAGATCCATGTGTACAATCTCCAACTTTTTTTTTTAGTAGTAACCTTCTTGTAGGGATAAGAAGTTTTGTTATTCTTTGCCAACACACATTCCTTACAAACTATGTTAGTAGGCTTTACAATCCTAGTGAAATCTATAATTGCAAACATACTACAAGTCTTCACAATATTGTCAAAGTTTATATGACAAAATATCTTATGCCATAACCAATTATCATCTACCTTTACCATCAACTATGTCATTTCAATAAGATTCAACTAAAATACATTACCATTAGATTTGGTTCATGTTCCAATTACCTTTCCATATTTGTCTTTGATCATACATGTCTTCTCTATGAACTGCAACTGATAACCTTTTTCTACTAGTTGTCCAACACTCAAAATATTATTCTTCAAACCATTAACAAAATATACATCCTTAGTGTTAGTCTCACCATCAAGAGTTATAGATCCAATATCTTTAACTTGGCATGTTGCATTGTTTCCAACTCTAACAATGCCTCCATCCTAACTTTTGAAGTTGAAAAACTTGTTCATAGCACTAGTCATATGATGTGAAAAACCACTGTCAATTATCCAATCAGATTTCTTTTCAAGCTATGACACCAATGCTACTTTTTCTAGAATTTCTTCTTTAATTGCCACAAATCCAATTTCATCATCAGTAGCACTTATTGCTTGTTCATCATAATCATTTTCTTCATTTGCATATAAACACTCTCTTTCTTTTCTAGGTTTATAATTTCCCTTATACTTTTACTCTCTTTTGGAACACTTAGATGCATCATGACCATATTCATCACAAGTCCAACATTTAAAGATTTTCTTACCTCCTTTTTCATTTCTTACCAGAAGGGCTACTCCTCCTTCAATATTTCTATCCTCCTCTAATCTACTGCTGCTAGAAAAATCTCTTCTAGAACTTGTGCTCCTTGATAGACTAGGTCAAATATTCAAGGCACTGAAAGTTGTCTCTATTATGGTTAATTCTTCAGACTTTCTAAGCTCATTCTCAACTGCTTCAACTATTCCAAGCAATGTCTACTTTGTGAAATCTTTGGTACAAGATATCAAAAACTGTATCATTTTAACTACTAGCTTAAATGGTGGTGCTAAGTTCTTCAATATCTTCCATATAACCTCATCATCTTCTTTGGTTCCTCCTTAAGATCTAATACCTGAAATAATTTTCATATATTCTACCTAAAAATGATCTTATAGATTCATCTTCCATCATCTTAGCATCTTGAAATGCACAAATCCAACTTTGTAACCTTGACTTCTTAGAATGTGCATCACCTTCAAAACTAGTTTCCAAAGCTTTCCAAATAAAATGTGAAGTAGCAAGTGAATTTACCTAATTGTATTCAATTTCAAGAAGTGTATTAAATAATGCTTCTCTAGCTCTCATGTAGCACATGTAAAAAGATCTCTTTCTACCTCAGTACAAGTTTCCAAATCCTTTTCAACAATGATTATCTTCACTAATTTTGCCAAGATCCAATATCCTAGACCCATACACAATAGATATGTCTTCATCTTTTCCTTCCAGTTGTCATAATTTATTCTATCAAACTTTAGACTATCCTTCCTAAACATGCTACCCATGGATCTCCCAAAGTTATTAAACTTTATATTCAAGGACCTGATGCTTTGATACCAATTATTAGAAACAATAGTCCACCAAGATAATTGAGAGGGGGTGAATCAATTATCCTACAAATAAAACATTTATCTTCTTTAAATAAAATTAACTATTCAACCAAAGTAAACAACAACCATAATAAGATGCACATAGACAATTACACTAGACATATTAACTAGGGAAAACCTTGATCAAATGGAAAACCCAGGTGGGAATGATGCCCAAAAGATGATTTAATAATATAAATATTCCTTGTTAGAGGATGGACCCTGTTAGGAGTCTATTACAACAATTAGTACATAGAGTCCCTATTAGGAGACTTTGAATCCCTATTAGGAGATTCCAACCCTGTTAGGAGTTGTAGTACAATGTATGCAAGATGAATCCACTACCCAAATATTCAATTTCAACTATAAGAACTCACTTCTCAAACAATTAATTTACTATTATGTTCTTCTTTTCTTTGTTTTGTCAACTTAACCAATCATCGACAGAACTTGTAGACTAGGATATGAACCTTGGATCCAAATATCAAACCTTGGATCACTCAGCAAAACCTTGAAAATGAAGTTTCCTTCACTTCTGCTTTGCTCTACTCAACTTCACATTCTACTCTTGTGCTACTTATAATTCCATATAATACCATACTATGCCATACACCATGATAAAGGAAATTTTCCTTCCTTTATACCAAGTCTATAAAAAAATTCCCTAAGTTGGTTGTTAGACCTTCTCAATTAATCATTATAGGAACACATTAAGAACACATTACACTTAGTGATAACATTAACCTTCCACCTTGAAACTTGAATATCTTTCCATACATGTAATTTTATGATGAGTGATCTTAGCCATGTCATAACCAACATGTCTTCTTCACATCCTCAACCTCGATTCTTAGAACAAAAACTCTTCTAAGAGATACTTGAACATGCCTCTGTAAAGTCTATCTCAAAATACACATCACCAAAACTTACATAACTTCTTCCACACATATCATTTCTTCTTCTAACATTAACATCATATACCAAATACTTATATGTATCTCTCATAACCTCAAATAGTTAGAATACTGAACTAGCCATCCATAACAACTTGATCTTTCTATTGTTCCTCTATCAAATACCATAGAAAATTGCCATGTTGACATCAATGACAAACTCAGTCATGAATGTAACATATCATCATAGAAACCTGTCTACAATACTACCCCATAGGAATATCATTAGCATTCATGCTTCCAACAACATCTCAACAAATATCGCTACTGTGAGATATGTGATTCTTAACAATTTGAAACTTGAAGGCATTGTAAATCAAAAAGTCTATGACAAACTTATAGCTAAGAAGGCACCATTTCTTGAAGAAAACATGGAACTTTGGAAATCTATGTTAAGGACTATGTGTAAAAATGATGATGAAGAAGAAATCAAGAAATTTCTGAACAATCAAACACCTTACTTATGAAGTAAGATGAGGCCATTTCTATTTATGGGAGGTGAGAAGAATGTCATAAGAAGTGAAACAGTTGAAGCCATAAACAAGATGATGATCGAGATAAATACAACACCTACCACTATAGAGAAAACTTTGAAAGTATCAGTAAGTGGTGATACAATGCAAATTGATCAAACTAATTGTACTATTAATATTTAAGATGATCCTTTTGCAAGTTGTGATCAGCCTGAGTCTCATTCTGAAATCATTCTAGATCTATTAATATAGATCGAACAAGAGAAAAAACAATTAGATGAGGAAAATAAAAGGGTTGAAGAAATCAAGATGAAGTTTCCTGAGGAGGAGAAGAATCTATAAGAAGAAAAGAAAGAATAGGAAAGGAAAGAAAAAGAGGAGAAGGAAGAAAGAGAGAGAGAAAAAAGGGAGATAACAGAGAAGAAACAAAAGTAGCATGAGACTAAAGCATCTAGCTCATCCACTCCACTATCTCTTGGCAGCCTTATAGGTGATGATGATGATCAATCTAACTTGATCTCATCTTTGAACAAGTTGATTGAGAAGAACAAGAAAGTTAAGAGTCTACAAAGTGCATTAATGGAGGTGACTGACAGATTACATAGCACTCTGGTAGCCAAACATGTAGAAGAAGACCCCAAACAAAGAGCCAAAGTAGTTGTAAAATCTTTTAATGATGAATGTATAGATTTGTTAAGTGTAGTAGAATCTAAGGCTCAAATTTCTCATCATGCTAATCTTTTTAGCATTGTTTTTCAGAACATAAATAATGATTTGTTGAATCTTGATGCTTATATCAAGGAACTCTAAAGATGTCAACAAGGTGGCAAGGTATTGTACATAAAATCTACTTTACCTCATAGGTTGACTAAAGTTTTGGATAATAAGATGGAAGGTAAGTTGAGTGAGTTGGAAGCTTTGACAACTTAGATATAGCAACCCTCTAGCAGAGTTGATAGTTTTGAAGGACAAGTTGTTGGTGTTCACAATGACATCATGAAATTGCAACTTGAAAAAGAGAAATTTTTGAAAATATTATCACATTTTAGAGAATCTATAGCTTTAAAACAATCAGTCATTGAGAGACAATTGGAGGAATATGTTAAAGAAAAGGAAACTTATTCCAATCTCATATACTTTGGCCTTAATGCAGTTGAGATTGCATCATATGCCTTATGTGCAATTCTCACTACTCTCAAAGTAGTCAAGGACACATGGGAGAAAGGTATGGATATTCTAAAGGAAAATTTTGATGATTGTATAAAGATGATATCAACTTGAGGCAGCAAGACACAAGTTTTGATAGATTTTTACAGTAGTTAGACAAAACATTTTGATAGTTTTTGACATTCCAACCTTTGCCATTGATGTCAAATGGGGAGAAGTCATATGAGAAAATTGTAAGTAAGTTATGAATTTTATAGTCATATCAAAAGGGGTAGCATTTGTAGGAAGAAGTAATTGTAATAAATGGTAAGTATAGTAATGTTGTAAGTTTTGAAAAAGTTTTTTATACTTAGCCAACTTTCCTATGTTGTTGCCATCAATGCCAAGGGTAGATATTGTTGACAATTAGCTATATGAATATATGTAAATATTTTCATTAATGGAAAAACATGATGTACATGCATGTAGAAAACCTCAAAAATGAGGATACATAGCTTTTTGGTACTCAGAAAATTGTTGAAGTATGAAAATGGTTTATAACAATGTATTGTTTTGTATGAAACTTATTGCCTTAGTCATATTATGACTAGCAAGCTAGAATGAAGTGAGATGAACATGTGGTTAGTATTTCTTGCAACAATACTAACTCTAGTAGTTGTCATTCATATTCTAGTGAATATAGTTATATCTTTATCACATAGGAATAGAGAATAGTATTTGAAGTATAACTTGTTTATACAATGTTATTCTTGAAAGAGAAGATATATGGAAATTTTAGACATGTTGATGATGATGTGTATAACCTCAAATATTAGTATGAACAATATGGAAAAGAGATATTTAAAATTTATAGAACATCAGAATAAAAGGTAAAGGAATTATTTTGTTTATAAAATAATTACTCGACCAATTAGGGATGACATCGTAGATGTTTACTATAAATTGAAAAGTTTATTTTGGTCTTAGTTGACCTGGTAGGAATTTGTGAAAAGGCGTGGTATTTATTCAAAGACATCTTGCAAAATTATGTGAAAGTGAATTGTGGAGCAATTTGTGACATTAGAAGCAAAAGATATGAATGTGAAGTTTTGTATCATATGCATAAATGAATTTCTAATAACTTGATTTTGTGATCCAAGATCGAGTTGGGGCCAAAGATCAGGTGAAAGAAGGTAAAACATCTATACTTTTATATTTGATAAACTTAAAGGATAAATTACTTGTTTGGGCAGTGAGCTCTTCTTATAATTGAAAGTGCATGTTTGGGCAGTGATCTCTTCTTGCATACATTGTACCACAACTCCTAATAGGATTGGAATCTCCTAACAAGGACTCTTATGTACTAAATGTGTTTATAGACTCCTAACAGGTTCAATCTTCTAACAAGATATATATATATATATATATATATATATATATATATATATATATATATATATATATATATATATATATATATATATTTATATATATATATATATATATATATATATATATATATATTTATATATATATATATATATATATATATATTTATATATATATATATATATATATATATTTATATATATATATATCTTTGTGGGCATAATTCACACTGGGGTTTTCCCTTCACTAGGGTTTCCATATTTAACAAAATATGGTGTTATGAGTTCTCCTTGTGCATGGTTACTCGTACTATTAAGCATTACTTTTTTACTTTCTTATGCATGGTTCAAAGTAATAAATAATATCAAGTTGGTAAAAAAAAGTCTGTAGAATACTGATTCTCCCCCCCACCCTAGTATTCCCTATTTCTAATAGTTCCTTCCTTTTAGATCTTAACATTTCCAAATAATCTATAAGTATCCTAACAAATTAATCTTCTTCCTTAATCCTTTCCTTAAACTCAATGTTCTCAAAATTGAATTTATCAATAACTTCAAGTGCAATCAAGAGATAATTTTTTACAATACTATTTCCCATTAGGATTCTCTCCAAGTTTTTAGACCCTTTTTGGTGCAAAAAATTTGATGCCAATTCTTAAAATTAAAGATTGTTGAGAGGGGTGATGAATCAATATTATACTACTTTTATTAACATCAAACCAAATGAGAAAATACCACATAAAAAATTTGAAAAGTAAAATAAAAAATAACAAATAAGCAATCAAATAACTCATAGCACAGTGATTTTTTCCAAGAAAAAAAAAAGTAAAAAACCTTGGTGGGGATGGTACACGCAAATTATCTCACTAGTGTAGTACTATGTTCCATGTTAAAAATTGATGATTAAAGGCTTAAGTACAAATATTTTTGTATGCACATATATTTAGGAGCTAGGATATAGCTCACTACTCATTTACAAAATACATCTAAGATCCAATCATGTTCACTGATCAAACTATAATACAAATTTAGACTTATTGTCCTTTACCAAACTTACTAGTAGTGTCTACTATACCTAAATAGTTGTAATGAATATCTAAAAAAATATTTGCACCACTTGAAATATTTGATTACACATTTCACATCCATGCATCATAATAGGCATCCATCATACATACTTTCCTTTACAATCAATTCACAATCATATATATGACCACTTATCCCAAAAACATAAGTCTTGTTGGCTTCAAGAATAAAACATGCAGGAAATTTAACCAAAATAGTAATATGATGCATTTTGATTAAGAGTAAAAGATTCTAAATTTGTCTTGACCAAAATATACCACTTATCAAAACTAAGTCACCAAAAAATTTAACACACAAGCAAATCATTACTGAACTACCATGTTCTTGTCATGCCCAAACTACGAGGCAAAAACACACAAATTTTTTTATTTTATTTTTTAATTAATAATTAAAATGCTCTAAGTTTGATATGGTTGCGATCACTGTAAAAGTAAAGGTTCTCTACATTTCATCACAAGTTTTTAAAATCTTGTGGAGGGATACATCATTAAGATTTGAACTTTCGTTATTAAAATGATATCGACATTGTTACGTTACTACATAATTATACTTAATTTAAATTGCTTTAATTATAATCTAATTTTAAAAATTACTAACCAATTCTTGATTAAAACTTACAAAATTACATTTAAATAAATATATAGAACACTAACTAAAAACATAAACTAAGTTTACAAAACAAAATGAAAATCTAAAACAACTTAAATAAAATGGTTACTAAGTAATACTACTCCAAATAAAATTAACTAAATATTATTAAATGTAAATTTAATTAAAATAAAAATTAACTATATTTAACTAATCATTAAATTAAAACTTTCTAAAATAATTAAACAACTAAATTAATTTAAAATTAAACTAACTACATCTAACATAATCTAACCTTTTCTTAACTAACAATAATATTAACAAATATAAAAATACTAATCGTAACATATGTTAACCTTTTTCTAAACTAACCCGTCCACCTGCCCAAACCCATGCGCTTGCAAAGTGTTTCCCCTAGCCACACTGCCCCACATAACCTACGCTGACCACATTATGTGTGGTGGGGCCCAAGGACAAGGGGGGGGGACATTAGCATTAACCCTAGTACACTCGAAGAAAATTAAACCTTAGGACGTTCTTCCAAGGAATGAACATCTGCAACAAAGGGATGGGGTACAGGGTGACATCATCTCCTAGGATGGCAATTTGACTTTTTTTTTTTTTTTTAAATTTCTTCAAACCCCATACCACGAGCTGCCGCCCACCTTGCTATTTCCTTAGGAAGGTAAATGTCATGAGTGACATGACATAAGCATGTAGACCCCAATTCAAACACATGTTAGGTTTTGGCTTAACTCCCAATTACTCCAAATTGATGCCTAGGAGTATGTGGGGGTGGATAAAGACTAAGGGGTAAAACATTAAGTGATAAAGTTTATTGGGTAAGTCATAGAATATTTAGTTTAATTATATTTTCTTTTCTTTTATAATTATTTTTAATTTTAAATATAATATTCAATAAAGCTAAAAGGATATTAATGGAATCTTTTAGATTCTCTGTTACCAAAGAGGTAATAATTCTTTTTCCCATACAAAAACTAGAGAGTTTTAACTCTCTTGGGACACTTTTTTTTTTGTCTTAATTTTTCAAAGTATAAATTTTCAAGTTGATTTAATAACCAACCAAGAGGGAATTTTTTTTTTAAAGTAAATCTAATAGGACTTCTTGCAACTAAATAAACCAAGAGATTTAATTATCCATTTAAACCACAATGCAAGAATTGATTTAATTCCAATAATCATGAAAACTAAACCTTCATTCATAACATAATTTTTCTATTTTCAACATATAAGGAAACTTCAATTTTTTTCCTAATTGAATCAACATTATTTCCATCCTATTTTTGATGTGCATCCATATAACTGAAAATTACAATTAAATCTCATGATAAGCAATATTACTCAATCACCATTTTATTGGCAAACCTTATTCAAGGGCTCAGCCAGGAAAGAACCAGGAAGAAAATCGAGTATCGTTGCCATTACAACAAGGTTTTGAAATACAAATTACATAGGATTCCAATCCCAAAATTTACAAAAATTTAATTGAATTTCCTTCATGACCCTCATCAAGGGTTCCATATCAATTTCTGCAACACATTTCTAAGAACTATGGAGAGAACAGAATATGATCAAGTGTCAACAAGCATGACCAAAAGACAAATCAAACATGCATATTCATACTAGGTTTTCACAATAGGATTCACAATGAATCAAAACTAGGGAAAGGTGGTTTCTTCCAACAGGAGAAGTCAAACACAACAATAAAATAGATGCCCAATCGGGGCTATAATCAAGAACTTCCATTCTTCCATTTTAACATGCCAAACTCATACGAGGTTTGTGTTGATAGGTAGGGGCCCATAACACCATACCCTCTCTCCCTCTTCTCATCTTGAGAAGAGACTCTACATTTGTTGGAGTCCAACTAAAAATACCTTTCCCAAAATTGGTCACTTCTGCCCTATCCAAGGGTGAGTAATACCAAAACACCCATACAAGAACACTTCAAAATTCAAACATAAACATGAAAGAAAAGCATTCAAGAACATGGTTTTCAATCCTTCCTAACATACCCAACATACATACAAGCATCCAAACAACAAAAAAGTAGCATAAGCATGAAACAAGCATGAAAATCTAAACAAGAGAGATGAAGAACTCCTACCTTCGTAAAGAGGTAATGGTAAATGAACAATTTGACTAGAGCTTTTCCGTTCATTGCCTTCAATCTTCCGAGACTCCTCTCTAAAAGTAGAGATTGGGTAACAACCAAAACTACTCCAAGAAGGACCTCTAAACAAGTCTCAAACTCAACCACCAAAAAAAGTAATAACTTCCTCCTCCCACCTACGTATCTAGAAGTTTCTAACCCAACCCATACTAAGGTTAACCACTAAGTGGAGTTGAGGTGATGCAACTCATGGTGACCATAGCAATTTTCGCACAAAGGCAAAAATAGACTTTTTGAGTGACCTCAAAAGTCAATAAAAGGGGCTTAGGGGTTGGAAAATGCCCCCAACCCATACCCATACCCCTTGGGTACAAACATTTCATGTTTTAAAGCCTTAGGAAAAGATTTGGAACCAAACAAAAGCTACGAAATATCTAGGACCATCTAACAACTCATAATTGGTAGTTTTTTTTTCTAATAGGTAGTAAAAAATTGTTCTTAGAAGGATGCTTCAGTCAATTCTCAAGGAATTATACTTTCCTCTATACTCTTGAAAAAGCTTGCAATTGTATATGATATCTAGATTCAATATTGTAGATTATTTTACATCAAAACAACTATAAATTAAAAAGTATTGCATGTAGTTGAGTTCAAATTTAATACATTATATTTGAAAATGGAATGAAAAATGCATCTTTGATTTTTTTCCCTTATCAATTTCTAGTTATAGCTTATGGTGTGTCCTAAATATAGTTATTGTTGATTGACCACTCTTCCATAGTAAATGACTAAGTATTTTGAACTAACTAACAATACTATGATAGCCTTTAGGGCCTTCAAACTCTGTAGGCCAATTGGGAAAACACAATGACAATCATTATTAAATTGCACCATCCATTTCTAAAGGAATTTGAGATCCTCCCAAAACCACAATAGAAAATTACTTCAAGTCATAAGTGACAAAACAAGGAGGAATCATGCATGATAAAGTAAGCAAGTGTATTTTTATGAAAAAGGGGAACTATCTAACCATGTATTTATGTTATCAAATTTTAAAACTTTGTAATATATATTTTGAAGTATTAACAAGTTAGTTACTTTGATGCTTAGATGTGAGAATTATTATTTTTAATTAATTAATACTTTTAAATATGTAGGTAGAGTAGTGTATGAATACTCAAGCTACATACATGGTGTAGATCCTTAGGGGGGGTACATAGAAGCCAAGTAATCCAATTAAGGTTAAGTACAACATAAGTCGAGTGACAACTAGAAGAATAGGTATGATGGAGCATTAGAAAGCTATTAGTGCCAAGAAATCTACAACTTTTCTCTATATTTTGGAATGACACAAAATCTTGTGATTCTCCTAGAATAACAATTGAAAATCACTTCAAGTCATAAGTGACAAAAAAAGGGGGAATAATGCATGATCAAGTAAGAAAGTGTACATATGTACGAAAAAGGGGAACTATTTGATCATGTTTGTATGTTATCAAATTATGAAACTTTGTTATATATATTTTGAAGTAATTAGGAGTTGATTAGTCTGATGCTCAAATTTCAGAATCACAAGTTTTTTTTTTAAAAAAAATTATTTTGAAATATGCAAGCACAGGAAT
The DNA here is from genome assembly GCA_028749045.1 of Cupressus sempervirens. Taxonomy (NCBI): domain Eukaryota; kingdom Viridiplantae; phylum Streptophyta; class Pinopsida; order Cupressales; family Cupressaceae; genus Cupressus; species Cupressus sempervirens. Next base: position 876,701,624 of record CM053792.1, read on the forward strand.
ATATATGTAGACTTAAGCTATAGGTATCATGTGAATCCTAAGGGGGAGTAAATTTTTTGATGTTTTAGAGTGTCAAATTTTGATCATTCTACTAATGCCAAAGTGAGATATTATTGAACCTAAAGCTAATCATATTATTGTTAGTTAGAGAAAACACTAGTCATTTACTAAGGAGTGATTAGTCAACACTGCAACTAAGTGATTCTATATAGAATAAGTGGTGCAAAGAAGAAGTGTAAGTATTCAGTAATCAACAAATAAAGAAAGTTTCATCAAGTATTATAGTGGTTGACAAGTTGTTCCAATGACAACATATGCCAAGTTCTATAGAAACTAAGTAATATAGTTAAGGCCAAGTAAAACATAAGGTGAGTGAGATGCATGACCGAGCATTAGAAAGGTCTTAGAGATGAGTAAATTAGTTTTTGTATATATTTTGGAATGAAAACTAATCTTATGTAAACCATTTTTTTAAAGATGTGAGAGTATTTTTATGATCAATGACTTATTCAAGGAGGTAATAGCAAATATAATTACTCATCATTAATCCCCATGTAATGAGATCAAAAAATCAAAAAATTAGGACTAAGTAGAAAAAAGATGAATCTAGATCATTGGTTGAGATCTAGAAACTTCTAAGATGGCTATTTAAGCATGATCCCAAGCCATAATTTCTTGTTGAAAGTTTAAGGATTGCATATATTTAAAGTTGAAGGTGAATCAAGAAGTTGTAAATTAAGGGAACCAAGTAGTGTAGTGAGGATTTATTGAAGATCTATCACAAAGAGGTGATATTAGATTGTATAGAGGAGACCTATTATCAAAATTCAAGTACAAATCAAAGGATCATGTATTGATACATTTTAATAATTATTTAAGGGTAAATCTCTTCTCAAAGTGGTCCTAATAGACCTATGTAAAATCTCTTAACACAATGCTCACCTAATTATGTAATTAAAATCCTTTAGTTAAGCTAGACTTAATAGTATTTTAAGCTCTTAACAAGACAACCAATCCCTCACATGGTAGATCATTAGAAGAGACCAAACTTTGTAGCCTCAATAGACACACTTTATTTTTGTAGTAGTAAAAAATTTGTGGGTGTCATCTCCATCATTGTTTTACCTTCTCCTTGGAGGATTTTTGAATTATCTATTTTTTGTGTTATGGGTTGTTTATGTGTTTGTGAGATTTATTCATGCAAGTAGACATTAGATCTGACATTACATTATAGTGAATGATTTATGGAATATTAGGTAAAAGTTTGATAAAGTTCTATGATTATGATTGCATAAATGGTTTATGTTTGTAGTAAAATTTTTGAAGATCCTGATTCTCCACCCCCCCCCCTCAATATCTTACTTTACCAAATATATTTTCAATAATTATTCTATAGGTACCTTATGTCCATAGCACCTAGAACATTTTTTTTTTATCAAAGAATGGATGGTATTTGTTGAATGGTGTAGATGGAAAGATTATTAGTTAGAAACAAAAAATAAAAATCACCAAATGCAATTGGAAACATGTAAACTAAACCCCCCAACCTCTAACACCGTCCGATTTGCTTGTACAATGAATCTCTAAAAAGGAGATACCATTTTGTAATATTAGCAAAGTCCACTCAAAATATTATGGGATTAGTGACAAAACATATAAATATTCTGATTAATCCCTTAAGGATATTTCTTACAAGCTAGTATGTTCACAAGTAATACATAAAATATGTGTGTTGAAGACATAAGGAGCACAAAAAATAGTGTATGAATATCTATCAAAGCATAAAATGAGGGAATTCAATTTTCTTGATTAATATATTTGCAAACTACGAACATGTAGAAAAATGTGTGTTTTGTTTTTAACTAAATGTCTCACATAGATGTCTTGATCTCAGATTGGTTTTCATAATTGAGTGTCAACACACTTAAGAAATTTACTAAGTTCATGCTGAGCTAGTAAAACATGCCAAGTACAATATTTATAGATGCCGAGTTGCAATCAGTGCCGAGTCACTCATGTGTCGATTCAATTAAGTGTCGAGCAAATAGATAGTATCAAGTAGTTCAAGTTCCAGGTGAACAGATGATGTTGGGCAAGATCAGGTGTCAAGCTAGATAGAATTATAGTATGTGCTGAGCATCAATATTAACAAGTGTCAAGTAACACAAAATGGACCTAGTTGTTTGTGATGGCATAAAAAACTATGTAAACCATATTTGAGCTGACTTATGGATAGATCTCAAAGCTTTGAAGATAAGATCAAAACTATTTGGATTCCCTATGTGATCAACATGCAATCAATCATAAAAATAGAAGGAATTGAGTAGGGAAAATGAATGAATCTCAATCGTAGATTCATACCTAACCCTAAAGCCACCTAAGTCTTTTTAAAGGGAGAGAAAGTCCCATAATTCAAGTATGAGAGAATGTGTGTAGGAAGGTGATGCTAGAAAAGGTTTGGAGGAAGTAAAAGGGGTTAATTGATCAGATTAAAGGTGACTAAGAAGAAGGAGTGAATTGCAGAATCGTTTTGCAGAAAAGAGGATCAAGGATACAATAATTTCATATCAAATTAGAAAGGATCAAGATGGACTGAATTGAGATCTGAAATCAGCAATACTAGATTGTAACTAGTCAGATCAAACATTCTACTATACCTTCTAACAACTATATCAGTAGGGTGAAATCCTCAGGATTAAAGTTGATTTAATAGTCATAGAGAAATCCTTTAATAGGGTGACATTCTAAGTGAGTGTTCTATGTTAGAATTCTTTAGAATAACTGAGAGGGGGGGGTGAATCAGTTATTCAAGGTCCAAAATGCCCTATTAATACCTTTCTAATACTTTTATACCCTTTTCATCTGTTCAAACTTAAAACAGTCATATAAGCAAATTACTGTAAATCAACATGCAAAGATAAAACATTCAAGATCAACACATAACACAATGATTTACGTGGAAACCCAATTTGGGAAAAACCACCAGTAACATGGTACTTGATTCTCACTCTTCTAAAGTGATGCTCTGTTAAAGGCTTACAACACACTGTTAAATGTGACCTTGTTAGAGGATTTCACCAAACTGTTAGAAATGGGCCTGGTTAAAGGTCTTTAGAACATCCACTTGGTATGTCACCCTGTTAAAGGATTTATCTAATGGCTGTTAAACCAACCTAAGTCCATAGGATTTATCTTACTGTTACAATTCCTAGAAATTAATGATAATGGTCTTTTGATTTGACATAACTTACAACATACTTTGCAGATTTTAGATCACTCTTTCAGTTCAATCTTATGCTTGGCTTCAATCACTTTAGTTCTAAGTTTCTTGTCTCTCTCTCAAGCTTCGTCTCCTTGAGTTTTCCTATTCATTCTACCAATGCAATCATCCTTGTGGTCATCTATCCAAATAGAGTTCCTCAGCATTTCATGCTTTAATGCTTGACCAGGGCTATCTCTCTCACTATCCCTTCTTTTTCACTCTCTTCCACACTGTTTTCTATTAACTTATATCTTCTAATATAAAGTTTGATTTTCCTTTGCCGCTCAATTCTCCCTCTCTAATTTTATGGTTTCAAAAATGGGTTAGGTAGGATACAATGTATCTACCCCATATTTTGTTTTCTTCGCCAACTGTAACTTAAAAATGTTCTACATGGTGTTCTGTGCCACCTACTCATCATTCTTATCCTCCTTTTAATTCACAGATTTCTAGATAACAACTTTGTCGACTTTGATTTGATGAATCTTCGATTTTCTAAATAATGTAGCAACTCGGCATTATTTAGTTACTGGTGCTCGGCACCTCTGTGTTACTCAACACCTATACCTGCTCGGCACTTGAACTTGCTCAGTATTTGAACTTGCTCGGCACTTGAAGTTGGTTTGAGCTTTACACAAGACTTAGCTAAAACCTTAGATCTTTGATATGTTTCAGTGTGCTCATTCTTTGTATCTTTTAGTATGTCATCCAATACACTGTTTCATTAATGGCTTAACTGATCCTTGTACTTCATTACAACATCATAACTTCAACCTTTCTCTAGGTGTTCTAGTTACATCTTATTGATTTCTTCCACCTTGACAATCAACTAATAGATAGTATTTGGATCACTAAAGCAATTGTCATCCCTACAAGTAGCAAGTTTGACATCAATGACAAAACAATGATTGAGGACATTCTTTACCAGTTCCATATATTATTCCAACAATTTTTCTTATGATCATTTCAATCATTTCCAACATTCTAAAGTCCATTAGCTAGGCTAACTTTTAGCAGGGTGTTAAAATCCTTTAATAGGGTGGGATCTAACAATCCTTTGTAATCTTTTAATAGGGTGAGCCTTTCATAGGGTAGATTATGAGAATGGTCAAACTATGTAACCTTAACAAGTGAACTTTATTGTTGTCATAATGAAGAATTATGGGTGTCATCCACACCCTAATTTTACCTTCTCATTGGAGGGTTTCTGGGTAATCATATCTAGTGTCAAATGTTTATGTGGATGTATTTACTTTGCATGTCATTTCAATATGTTTATACATGCATTATTTTAAAGTTAAAAGTTTTATTGGTTAGAGATTAGTACTTCTTATTCACCCCCCCTCTCAGAAGTATACATTTCCCATTTGTATTTTCAACAATTGGTATCAGAGCTAGGTTCTTATCAGGAGAAGCCTTATAGCTTAGAGAAAAGATCTTGAGATAGAGGTCTACAAATTGTGAAAGATTATAGAGAACCAAAGAATTGAGATTTATCTCACTTTGAACTCACTAGAAAAAGCTAGGGAGGAATTGAGAAAATCCTTGAAGAGAAGGAAAGACATTGCCATTGCAAAAAAATGACACACTGTACAAAGAGATTGACACTACAAAGTTATTTGCAAGTGTAGACTCAAATGAATTTGATGCAACAATTGCAGATCTAATGGAAAAGAATAGGACACGAGCTAAAGAAATCATAAATCTCAAGTTCGAATAGGAATCACAATCTATATTGCTATGTGAGGTGACTGAACAAAAGAAGAATGATGTAGAAGACTAGACCATGATTGAAGAAGACAAAAGAAATTTGGCAAACATATTGGAAGAAAAATCAGCAGATCTATCTAGGATCTCAAACATGCAATTGGACACCCTAAGCCAAATGATGAATGCCCATCACAAGTTGAATGTCAAGGACATTGAAATCATCACACTGAAGTTGTAGAATGAACAATTGAAGAATGATCTAAAAAGAGAAAAGGAGTTTTCCGAAAGTTTCAACAAGCCAAATTAAACAATCAAATACTTTGAGAAACTACTGAAATCCCCTAGATCTAGTAGAGACACATCAAGATTGGGCTACACAAGCACTGAAGAAGAAGAATCATCTAAGACTATTGAAGAAAGAAATGACAAAGGTAAGAATTCTAAACCTACTTGTCATCATTGTGGAAAGAAAAGACATACTTCTAATACGTGCAGGAGCAAGAATGTAAAGCAGCATGAAAAACCTAAAAACATGGGTCATTGTCACAAGTGCAAAAAGAAAGGTCATCAGGCACATAAATATAGAATAGGAACCATGCATGCCTCAAGATTTGAAGGTTACTACTAAAACTGTCAAAAGTATGGACATAGAGCCTTTGAATGTAGATCCAAGTCCACATGGTCATCAAATAAGGGAAGAAGCCATGGAAATTCCTATAATTGTGATTACAATACAAGACATAGCTATCATTATTTTCAATAATATGGACACATCCCTAAGAATTGCATAAGAACACACTTTAGTGGTAACTACAATCGATGGTTGAGTTAGACTACATGCTTTAGTTGTTTGAAGACTAGTCATATCAGCAAGCATTGCCCAACAAGGTCAAAAGCACCTAATTCAGAATTCAACAAAGGAAAAGACAAGGTAGATGTTAAGCACATCAAAGGAGAGATGAAAAAAAATGGAAGAAGAAAGATGTATGCAACACATCAAATGAAGGGATCACTTCACCTGATAGGTCAAGTGATCACACTTCATCAAACTAAGCAAAAGAAGGTATGTGGAACTAATATTTAAATACTTCATCATACATCAGTTCCAAGATAAGTTAGTACTGAAAAGGGTAAATTATCATGAATAAAGATGCAAGTCAAAAAAGAAAAACCAAGGTTAAATCTTTAAGTTTTCATCTTACTGCTGAGTTGTCAGCCAAAACCATTTAAAGCCAAGTTAGTAGTGGTTGTCCAATGAAGAAAATTTCAATAGGAGCTCAGTAAGGGTAATTCTTATACATGTTGAGTGATGGGAAAACTAATAGATGCTAAGTCAAGTAGAAATTGCATAGAAGCTGAGTTTACAGTTGTATATACATTAAATGTGATGTTTTGAAGGGTATAAGGCCAATTTTTTTCTCATTTTTCAAACAGTATGAACACAGAGCAAGAGTGAGCAGAGTGAAGAAGCAATTTTCAATCAAGAATAAAGCATTTACATAGACTCCAACAATAATTAAGCATTATTTCATTGATCTAAAGGTATTCTTCACATGTCGAGTTATGCAGTTTTATATTTGTTGAAACCCTAGTTTGCAAAATGGTGTCAAATTCTAAGATTCCTGTTAGAAATGGAAAAAGAAATCTGTAAATAAACAATACCAGGAAAGAATCTAAGTGAGTAAATGCATGAAAAGGTATTACCATAAAATAGGAGAGAGAAAGCTTCAAGCTCCAACACCATGAGACAAGATATTTGGAAAGGGGAAAGCAAAGAAAACCCCTTGTGATATTATGAATGAGGCATGAAAAGCCTAAGAAGGAAGAGAGAGAGATAGAGAGCAATGCTCATACAATAATTGAGAAGAGGAAGAAACCTCATTGTTAAATGAGAGAAGAGGGTCATCTCTTAAATAGAGATGAGAGAGAGGAGTCAGAATGTAACTCCCATGTCTATGAATGCCACCATTCATATGTGTGTGAGGCCAAGTGTGAGATTCCTCTTCAGGAGGAATAATCTAAAATTAGAAATTACAATATATATTTGTCCTCACATATTCCACTAGATGACAAAATAAGATGTAGTGGAAAAAGGACAAAAAAGAAATATATTAGGATACCTTGGCTTATATCCTAATATATTACAACAATAAATAAAGAAGGTCTAACCTTGGTTTATAAATACACCAAGGAAAGATTACAACTTCTAACACCCCCTTTTAATCTTTACTTTGGGTAATTACATCAAAGGGTATTAAATCCATAATTTACAAAAATCTGCAATTTATTCTTCAATATGAAGTAAGTTGATCATCTTCAAGCCATATGGAACATTTGTAAATCCAATAGAAGTACATGAGTCCTTTGAATGTGATCATGTGGAAGCATAGACGCATCTTCATATGTGGAAAACCAAGAAGGTTCCTTGATCGATCACCTGAAAAAAAAAGAGAACAACAAGACAAATATCCACAAGTAGAATGCCATCATATATGAAAATTTGAAATCCTTTTGAATAAGGATAATAAAATTCTCATAGAGAAACAATGAGTAAAACATGTTACCACAAAACAATGGAGATAGCCTGATATCAAGATAAATTATATGCTCAAAAAATTGTCAACAAGGACAAATTGAGTAAAAAGATTGATCAATGCTCTCATGAAAAGAATATTATACTAATGCACAAATGACCACAGACAAGGCCAACTAATGATACGTGCATCAACATTGCATCAATCATGTGGATATAGACAGTCCACTAATGAGTCATCCCACTACAGGTGAATGGGTCGCGACTCCATCACCTACATGACCCATGATCTAGGCAATAAAGAATGCAGATCATTATCTCATTAATATATGAAAATAACAGAAAAGAGAGACATGCTGATCAAATTAGAATTATCATGATTTGTTAGGATAATCAAAAGAATGAATTATGAGGATATAACAACATATTGCCTTCAAATTGGATCAAATCATCTGAATTTGGAGGGAAAACTCCAATAATAACATCCTCTTCATGAGGAAAAACATCATGGAGGGAAACTCCATAAATAATAATCTTTCAAAACGGAACCAATAGAACCAAATGGAGGGAAACTCCATAAAAATATTATCTTATGAAAATGGAACAGATAGGATCAAATGGAGGGAAACTCCATATAAAATGAGTGCATACCAATATAGGATGGAGGAATACTCCATGGGCCAGATAAGGAAACTATGTGTCAGTTATACTGAGGGGACCTACATAGCTATCCTTGAAAAAATTTGCTCCCTATGCAACTCAAAACAAATATCATATAAATCATGTATATCAATGGTATAAAACCATAAAGTGCCAACATGGGCATAGAATAATGCTATAAAAGCATAATAGTGCAGCTATGGGCACATCAAAATATCAAAATGAAGGCAAATGTGTAAGATTACTCATAATCCAATTAAGTAAAATGTTTTAAAGAAGATCAACTAAACATAGATATCAGGTATAAAACTCCATTGAGGGTAAACATGAGTATTAAATTCATTTTGCAAAGGTATATATTAATTTTTGAAATATTATAGTCATAATTATATATTTATCTGGGCATATATGTGGGCACCCATATATACTCCAATAAATATACGAAAATAGATTGGATAAAGAAAATAATCACTTTTCCATACTTAAGATTTTGGAAAGTCACAATTTATAAAAAGTCACAATATTTACCTTGGTTCAAAAATATAACCTCAAGGTAATAAGAACGTAAATTCATGGGGCAAGAAAAGATCTCCCCATTTTTCTCATACTATGCCTTCACGATGGAAAGAGATTCAAAAAAGAATTTTTTTTTTGAAATAAAATATTAAGAAAGATATAACTAAAAAGCTTAGTAATTAATGATAGAGGTCAGATCTGGCAGATAAGAATATACTAAAAATAGTTTAAAAACTTTTCTAAAAAAAGTTTGAATAAAGCTTGACAATGAATGATTACCTGCCAAAAATAGGTTGACAAAAGGCAATAATAAAAGTAAATGATACCTCTATCAAGAGCTAAAAAAAAGAAAAGGAATCTTGCATGCTAAAAAATTATTCGAAACGGACGAGATTAATCATAGCATGGAAGGAAGAGGTGAGGAGATGGAGTTCCGGAGGAAGTGCGCGACTTGCAGGCGATTAGATCGTTGGATGATATTATCTGGATGAATAAGAGCATACACACAGACTTTCAAATCTGCGCAAGATTGCCATAATCATCCATTTGTAATTGGAATTGCCAGGGAACAAAAGAAATGGCCAGCATAAGCATGCAACAGAGCTGGAGGAAAGCCTACAGTGCTTTGAAGGATACCACCAAAGTTGGCCTTGCCAAGGTTAATAGCGAATACAAGGAGCTGGTCATAGCCGTGGTAAAGGCTACAAATCATGTGGAGTGTCCACCGAAGGATAGATATATCCCAAAGATCTTCATGGCAACCTCTATATCCCACCCACGGTCGGACATGGCCTATTGCATTCATGCCCTTGCCAGATGACTTTCCAAAACTCATAACTGGACGGTTGCATTGAAGATGTTGATAGTTATCCATAGAACATTAAGAGAAAGGGATCCTTAATTTAGAGAAGAGCTTTTGAATTTTTTATATAGAGCACATATCCTACGTTTATCAAATTTCAAGGATGAGTCAAGTCTTATCGCTTGGGACTATTCTGGATGGGTTCGCACATATGCATTGACACAGCAGAGAGCCATCGAATCCGTCAAAAAATTTCTCAAGCCCTTCCTGCAAAATCTCCTATAATGGTGAAGGACGAGAACTATAAAGCTGCAAACGATTTGTTTCGTATTTGGAGCATTCCAAAGCTCTGCGACGCCTGTAGAATTATGAGCTGTTTGCTGTACTGTAAGGCGGATTCTACTTATTTGTGCATGGACTACGATTTGAAGGTTCACGGCGCAAATAAACTGGCCTCAAGGCATGAGAGGGTTTGGATGTGAAGATTGCGAGCAGGCTCCTGCGGCTGTCACTTGTAAGGCCGATGCGGCCATTCTTTGCCTTTCCTGCACCAGATGCTTCAAACCCAGCGAGTGATTGGATCAAGAGTCCGCTCGATCTCAGAGACAAAGAGCGAAGGGTAGAGCACGTGGTCGAATGCATTGGAGAATACGAAATCAAAGGTGCTGACATGGAAGGGGTGAGAGTGCATATCAGTAGTCTGAACGAGAGGAGGAAAGGGAACAATGTGAGAGTGCATAGCAACAGTTTGAACGAGAGGAGGAAAGGGAACAAGGCCAAATTTTTTTTTTATCCCTCTGCTATTATATTGGAGAAGAGAAAAAAAATATTGCAATTATTGCGAGGGCAAAGGGAGACGGGGTTGTTCATCAAGCAAATTCTGACTTTCCTTCCGATTGATATGCTAATGTGACAGGCAGTGAGCGATTTGACAGCATAATTAAATTAGGTGTGAGGGTGCTGTAGGGAGAATGGCTATGGGGATGACTGTGAGAGTTGGAATTAGCAGGCGCAGCTGCAGCCTATCAACAAAAGGCTTCAAAGCCATTATTCTTTTCTCCTTGATGCGAGGGAGCACATTATTAATATAAAATTTAGCAGATGCATTCTTGGGAATGTTTTTCACAGTTCGCCTGATACTGGTGAATAATTCTTCTTTTTCAGGAAACCATGCAGGTATATCCCTTACGATGTGTACATCATACTTCAAGTACTCGATAAAATGATTTACATCAAATACATCTTCAAGCCTCGTCTGATCTTTCCAGATCTGATCTTGCTTCAGAATAGGTAGAATAAGAGTTGCATTTAGGATTTTCGCCACTGCTACAGTATTGCAAATTGCAATACGCTGCTGATTCAATCCACCCTCCACATGGATAAGGATATATCCATTTGTTTGATTCTCAGATGGAACATCTTTAAGGTTCCTTTCATGCCTTTTAGCACATGGCTTCCATGAAGTGGTTGCAGAAAATGGATTCTCCCAAAGGGATGGTGATTCTTTGACATGCGGACAACGTAGAAAAAATCCCTTCCTTACTGCAAAGATATGGACAATGCTAACGAGGCTGATGAAACACCGATAGGCCATAGCCGGAGTGAGACAGCAGGCGGCAAAAGAAAGGATGAGATCCCGCTACCGAATCCTTAGACAAGCAAGGTATGAAACAAGAACAATAGAGGAAGGGAATGGGTGAGAGATTTACATTACAGAGGTGTATAAACAGATTGAAAGATATAGAAAATACAAATATTAGACTTCTACAAGCATAAAAGATTCAGGGGTTCGCCACATTTTGAAGCTGTAGAATGGGTAAAAACCCACAGCAATGCTTTTAGGAAAAGCGTTGAGCGTATTCGCCAAAGAAAACAGCTACTGGAAAAGGTCGAAATTATGAAAAAGGAGCTACCCTGGCTAAAATATGATTTGATAAAAAAAAGTATAAGGAGGCAAAAGAGAAAGAAAGAGCACATAGTTGCTAATAATGAAAACCCTTTGGCGGCAAGCCTTCCAAAGGGGGTTAGATGAAAACTAATAGAAAATAAGAAGTAACCTGCACAAATTAGAGCAAACAGGAGTTAATCTGGTTTGGCGGTAAACCAGCCAAACCCAAAAAAATTTCAATTTCTTCCAACTTAAGAAGATTAAAGAAGAAATTAGTGAAATCTCTTTCAAGAGTCTCCTTCAAATCGTACCTTCATGCAAACACTCAAAACAAAGATTAAACTGCTCTGATACCATGTTAGAAATGGAAAAAGAAATCTGTAAATAAACAATACCAGGAAAGAATCTAAGTGAGTAAATGCATGAAAAGGTATTAACATAAAATAGGAGAGAGAAAGCTTCAAGCTCCAACACCATGAGACAAGATATTTGGAAAGGGGAAAGCAAAGAAAACCCCTTGTGATATTATGAATGAGGCATGAAAAGCCTAAGAAGGAAGAGAGAGAGATAGAGAGCAATGCTCATACAATAATTGAGAAGAGGAAGAAACCTCATTGTTAAATGAGAGAAGAGGGTCATCTCTTAAATAGAGATGAGAGAGAGGAGTTAGGATGTAACTCCCATGTCTATGAATGCCACCATTCATATGTGTGTGAGGCCAATTGTGAGATTCCTCTTAAGGAGGAATAGTCTAAAATTAGAAATTACAATATATATTTGTCCTCACATATTCCACTAGATGACAAAATAAGATGTAGTGGAAAAAGGACAAAAAAGAAATATATTAGGATACCTTGGCTTATATCCTAATATATTACAATAATAAATAAAGAAGGTCTAACCTTGGTTTATAAATACACCAAGGAAAGATTACAACTTCTAACAATTCCAAAGGATGAGGAACCTTTTGAAGTTCAACTAGTTAGTAATGAGGTAAAACAACCAAACTTTAGAGCCATACCTAAAGTAGCATACAAGAATGATGCAGTAGATGCATTATCAGTTATTCCACCAATGGTCGTAATGATAGAAGATGTGAGAAAATGTTATAATTACAAAGTTGGAGGAATTGGAGACATGGAAATACATCAAGCTTATGATAGAGTATGTGAGAATAGAGTGTTAAACGAAGAGTTTGAGATTGTTTAGAGAAAGGGCTTAACCCATGCCCTAGATTTCCCCACCATTTTCAAAATTGAATGGATCAAAATTGACTTAAGTAGAATCCATGATGGATGCCTATGGTTAGAGGGTAGAACCATTAAATTTTCCAAGAGAATTGTGCATAGGGTTATAGGATACCCAACCTTGGAATGGTTGAAGACCCTAAGGAGCAACTCTAAAGAGGTAATAGAGTGAAATACAGGGGCAAAGTGGAACAAGAGAGGAATGACCATTGATACTATGAAAGATCCACTTCTTGAATTTGTAGTGAGAGTCATATCAAAGACCATTAATACTATCAAATTCTATCAGTCAAGCAAATTGAATAGTGTTCCTTGTATAGCAGTTGATGTAGGATACAAGATTGTGAAGAAAGATCACACTTATGATTTTACAAAACTCCAGTTGCAACAAACCATTGAAAACCTAGGAGCAATAAGGAAGTCTAAAAGTGCTCAATGTAAGTTTGGTACCATATTGATATGCATATTTTTCTATGTTCAAAATAAATTTTCATCTTTTTGTAGATATGATGAAAGACCAATAGGTCTGTGGCTGTGCAAATAAATGAGAAAATTGAACAAATGGGAGAAAATTTTGAGTCATTAATGACTAGTTACTTTGAGGATTTCAAGCAATCCATGAAATAGAGGCTGAGAATTCCTGTGTCCCTGGAGGAGAAATAATATAATGATGCTTGTTTCTTGGTAGACATTGACTACACCTTCAATGAGGCTATAGTACCCAAAGTGAGATGGCTAAGGCCTTTGGGATATGAAATTAACATTGATGAAGCCTCAACTCTAAAAAAGAAATATAAACTGGTGAGGAAACTGAAAGCTAAATTTGGTGGTGGAGCTGAAGGAAATGATGAAGAAGATGATGAAGAAAAAGAAGAGGAAGAATAAGAGTAAGGCAAAAAATCTCTTTCCCTAACCCAAGGCATGGGTGAAGATGAAGAAGAAGGTTTCGAGGAGGAACAAGGTGAGGAAACACTAGCCAAACAAGAACCAAAGTAGAGAAAGGTTAAGACACAATTTGCAACTCAGACAAAGAGAAAGAAAGTAGAAAAACCAACTCCTACAAAGCCTACTACTCCAACTACAAGAGCCACCACAAGGGCCAACACTCAAAAGGCCAAGGAGAAAGTAAAAGAAAAGAAGAAGGCTACTAAACAAAAAGGTCCTGTGTAGAAGAAACCTAGAAGAAAATATGTGGCACAACCAAAATTAGATGATGAAAGGACTGAGTTAGAAGACACAAGCTAGTTCAAAGTGGTAAGTCATGAAACCAAGTCTAATATTGAATTTTTTTTTGATAATGTTAGGGATAATGAAAATTTAATAGGATTGAAAAATATTTAATTTAATAAGATTGGTAGAGAAGAGAAGAATATGTTAGAAGGATCAATGTATGCAATGATGGAAAAATTGAAGAACACACCTCTTGAACTTGACAACACAATGCCTAAGGATTTGTATTCAATTCCTGAGAATAAATGGCATTATTGCCTAAATATGGAGAAGGAAATAAGAGAATCTACATTGGCACAAGTGATGCTAGAATTGGTAAAGGGAAAAATAACCAAGGAAAATAAGAAACATGGTAGAAAATTTGTACCCAAATTTAGAGCCTTCAACATACTTCAAAATAAGATTGAAGATGCTGTAAACAAATAAACTCAAATGTGGAAGTTGATATATGGCTTGACTACTGTCAAGGAAGGAGAAGATGATCCCTTTGAGGGAGGGACCAATGGAGAAGGTGAGAATAATGATAATGAAGGAGAAACTAAGAAAGAAAACTTAGATAACATAGTGGAGGAGACACAACAAAAGAAAGATGAAATGGAAAAAGTTGAAGAGCAACAAATAGAATAGAGTGTGCCAGACACACAATTGCCACCATTAAGCCCTCCACATGACACAAACACACATTTAGTCACAATAAAAGTGAAGGACGTCCCTTACTATTTAGCTCATAACATCAATCTATTAACTACAGAGGATCTAAAGAAGATCCTTGACCAGTCCACACTATAAGCTAAATTGTGTGATTATCCAGTCTTGGTCAGTGTGGATGAGCTATAGAAAGTAGTAGCTAACATAACTAGGGATAAGGTGAATAAAAAAGAACCAACTTTTTCCATCCCTACAACTACTAGTGGTCAACCTCCAATGCAAACATCAGAGGCTACATTAGCAAAGGTTGACATCAAAGTCAAAGTTGTTATCATTGAATAAAAGACTCAGACTATAGAGAAGCGTACAAATGATCAAGTAGGATAGACCAAGGTAGCTGTGCTTGACACACTAAATCAAAATTTAAGAGAAACAATTGTGATTTATCAAGAAGAAGACAAGGACATTCTGAAGGAAAAGGAGCAAGAACCCATTTAGACATTGGTTAATTTACCAATAATTGGCACTCCTACAAAAGTCCTTCAGAAGCTGAGCACTAATGCAATACCACTTTAGATTTTTGCACTAGACACAAGATCAACAAAGGTTGCAAGGGTACTTCACTATGGAGACCCAACACTAGATGACGAAATAGTTATACTAAAATATGAGCCTACAACCATGAACCTAGAATAGATCAATATCATGCAGGAAGCATTGGAAAGGAAGAAGAACCAAGAGATACTCAAAAAGGAGTATAAACAAAGGAAAGCACTACATGAGATCAAAGACATCTTTTTAGATGCCTTCAACATGCAAACACTTGATGAAACCAAGCCTATATTGGAACAATTGTCCAAAATTGTTGAGTAGGTGACAAATAAAGACCAGGATACTAATGCAAAACTCATGGAATGGTCTAAAAAGAAGTTTCAAGGTAAAGTTAATGAGAAGATATCAAGTGAAATAGCACTATCACAAGTTGGATTGGCTACTAAAATTGAGATAGTGAATAAGGTACTTGAGAATATATTCTCACTATACACAAAATTGTGTCCTCACACTCTTCACAATAGAAACAAGCCATCAGATTCTAAGTATGGAGAGAAACCTAAAGATATCAGATATGCAATTACCTCAAAACCTAGCTCAGAGTGAGAAGCATTTCAATTCATTGCTTTAGACACAAAATCAACTAGCTATATTAACAGAAAAAAAGGATACCATAAGAGCCAAGGTTATTAATATACAAGCATCCCTTATCCCTCATATGGAAACACTCCACAAGGAACTAGCATATATAGAAATAGTGTTGAAGAAAGTTCCAAATATTTCAACATTAGAGGGACTAGTTCATCTTGTAGCAGAGACAACCATCCAAATAAAGTCCTTAGATGTTGCAATAGACAACTCAGATGCTGCTCTAAAGATTATAATGGATGTCCACAAGAACTTTCTGGACAAATACACAATCATTGTATAAACCCTTTGACATAAGTGTCAAAAAGGAGGAGAAATATTAAAGGAGGAGATAAGGAGATACATGCAAGGGGGAGACATGTGAAAAAGGGGAGATAAAGTAAATAGAGAGGAGAACAAACAAAGGGGGAGAAAAACAACAAAAGAGCAGACATAGAGTATATCAAATAAAGAGTATCAATATTTTTAAAGACAAAGAGCATTAGCAAGAAGAAAATATACTCTAAGAAGAGAGAAGAGATTTTGGTTATAGAATAGACACATTAACTCTGGGGGAGTTACAAAATTTTGAGGTATATAGTCTATTACAAAATTTTGAACAATTTTGAAGTTTTGTATATATGTCAAACTTCATGTATATTATACTTGAGGAGATTAGATTCACTATGTACAGTTAAGTGTTTTCTCCACTCATGTCAAAGGGGGAGATTGTTGATCTTAGATTGGTTTTGACAATTGAGTGTCAACACATGTAAGAAATTTACTAAGTTCATTTTGAGCTACTAACACATGCAAAGTACAATATGTATAGATGTTGAGTTGCAATGAGTGTTGAGTCACTCATTTGTTGAGTTAATCAAGTGCCGACAAAATAGATAGTGTTGAGTAGTTCAAGTGCCGAGCAAATAGATGATGCCGAGTAAGTTGAGGTGCCAAGCCAGATAGAATTATAGTATATGTTGGGCATCAGTATTAACAAGTGTCGAGTAATACATAATGGGCCTAGTTGTTTGTGATGACACAAATAACTATGTAAACCATTTTTGAGCCAACTTATGGATAGATCTCGAAGCTTTGAAGATAAGATCGAATCTATTTGGATTCCCTATGTGATTAACATGTAACCAATTAGAAAAATGGAAGGAATTGAGTGGGAAAAATGAATGAATCTCAATTGTAGATTCATACCTTACCCTAAAGTCACCTAAGTTTTTGTAAAGGGAGACAAAGTCCCATAATTCAAGTATGAGAGAATGCATGCATGAAGGTGATGCTAGTGAAGATTTGAAGGAAGTAAAAGGGGTGAACTGATCAGTTTCAAGGTGACTTAGAACAAGGACTGAATTGTAGAATCAGTTTGCAAAACAGAGGATTGAGGATTCAACAATTTCATATTAGATCATAAAGAATCAAGATGGATTGAATTGAGATATAAAATCAGCAATATCATATTGTAAGTAATCAGATTAAAAATTCTACTATACTTTCTAACAAGTGTATGAGTAGGGCGAAATACTTTAATAGGGTGACATTCCAAGTGAGTGTTCTAAAGTCCATTAGCCAGGCACACTTTTAATAGGGTGTTAAAATCCTTTAACAAGGTGGGATCTAACAATCCTTTGTAAGCCTTTGATAGGGTAGGTCTTTTACAGGGCAGATCATGAGAATGGTCGAACTATGTAACCTTAACAGGTGAACTTTATTGCTACAGTAGTGAAAAATTGTGGGTATCATCCCCACCCTAGTTTTACCTTCTCATTGGAGGGTTTTTGGGTAATCATAACTAGTGTCAAATGTTTATGTGGATGCATTTACTTCACTTGTTATCTCAATATGTTTATTCATGCATTGTTTTAAAGTTAAATGTTTTATTAGTTAGAGATTAGTACTTCTTATTCACTCACCCACCACCCTTGACTCCCCACCCACCCCCTCTCAAAAGTATACATTTACCATTTGTATTTCCAACAAGATGTAGTCACTTGAAGTGAAAAACCTAAAATTTTCTTTCAAACCAAATATTTCCATTCTTTTAATCAATTTCATAGTTATCTTATTTAATCTAGCTTATACTTTATTTTCAGTTATTGTATTAATAATATTAAAAACATGCAAGAAATGAAATACTATGATTTATACGATCAACCATATCAGGAAAAACTTATGAAGCACCAAGATTTTTGTTCAAATAAGAGGTTATGCTCCAAAATTCTTCTCCTAGGTACCCACTATTTCTTAACATCACCCTTATTACATCTTCTTAAATACTATGTATGTAGATTAGTCAATGAATTATTTTATATATTTTCAAATAAATTATTTTACCATGTGCAAAATTCATATGTCATAAATTGTAGATTGAAGCTCTCCTAAAAGGTGTTAAAATTTTGAGAAACTATGTGTCAATTTTGTCCTTCATCTTGAGCTTTCAAAAGCCCAATTGTACTATTTGATTTACACAGAAAAATTGCATTGCATAGAGAATGAATGTTAGAAGTATAAAATCTAGTTATGAAAAAGTCATAACACAATCATCTATTTGTAAAAGCCTGAATAGATGTTTATACTATTGGAGTACTCCTAGAAGCTACTAGCATCAAACAAAACAATGAAGTTTCAACAACATAAATCTCTTTTAGGGAAAATGGTCATTGAATCAAATACAATAACCAAGTTGTTACAACTTACAACTACAAAGACATGGTATGGAGGTCAAAGATAATATCTCTTTTAGTGTAAATTTCATGCAACTCATTTATTACAACTATTCATGCTACTGATGATTCTCTCCTTACTTTTACAATATCCTTAAAGAAGTATATACATTGACCACCATCTTATTTATCAAGTAGATGAGCTTCCATCATATTTACTATGTAAAAGACCTTTTAGAGATCTAACCTTTTACAGCTCCAATAAAGTCAGAAAATATTAACATATATATCATTCTACTCCTATTCTAAGAAGGGGTCGTAATTTATATATTCTCCACAATCATTATGTTTATTTTAAAAGAAATTAGGCTATATTTCTAGTAATAGAAAATGGATCTTCAATGATATAAATTAACTTTTGGGGGGAAAAATGAACCAAATCAAATACAATAAACAACTTGTTACAATTACTAAGATAAATATTGAAAGTCAAAGATCATAAATTTTTCAGCCTATAAAACTGTCCTTGCTAATGATGATTCTCTCCTTAGTTTGAAAGTATTCTTCAAGAAAAACACACATTGACCACCATCATATTTGTGAGGGAACTAAAATTCAATTATTCCACAAAAGGCGGGCTCTAGAGAAAGTGGCTTATTATTGAAATTTCCTTTTCGTTAAAATCAAGTACCTCTAGTTTGAAATTATTGAGTTTGACACGTGGAAATGTAAGGCAATCATTGCCAACTCCTTTATTGTAGTGCCATGAATAAGTAACTATACCAAGATTTATTTCTCACACCATATGCCATGTTCCAGTGAACCGATTCAAAAGAAGCCCTTAATCTTTTGTTCATATACATTTAACATACAGATCCTAAAATTCAAACTTAAAACTATTGAGCTTGAAAATTGGATGTTTGCATCAATAGACGGATGAAGTAGCCAACCATATAAAGTGACTGAAGATTTAGAAGCATATGAAGAAGGTGCAATGGATTGAAAGTCATCCCCCTTTTCTTTCAAACGATTCAAACATGTAGATATTAAGTTCCTTCAAGAACTGAAAATTGCCTTCTATTTGAAAAAAATATGCTTGCTGAGATAGCTCGTGGTAAGCTTCATTGTTCAAAATCTATGATCAATTTCCCTGTAGTACTTACATAAATTAATTTAAATTCAACGATGGAGTAAGAAATTTCATATAACCTTGTACCATTTAAACTCAGATTCCCAATCATGTATCCCTACAATATTTTGAGTCTGTGGCAATTAACAAATAGAGACAGTATGCTTTCCATACTCAAATATTCAATAGTGCACAAGAATATTACGAAATTTTCAGCTACATATTATCTTATTATATGAAGATTTTACAGAAGAGGATAGAGAGAAATAAAGAAAACCAAATGTTCCTCTTTGAATAGAACATCATAGAGGCCATAAGATGTGAGCTGGAGAAATCCAACAAAATTGATTGGAAAACTAATGAGAATGTGCTTCTAAGGTACAAGGTTGATAGACTTGAAGATGAAATAGGGTAAGGGGTGGGATATCTTATGAAATGTTAAATTTTATTTACATTGGCAATTATTTTGTAATCATAATTTTTGAGTAGAAAATATTGGTGAATCTCAATAATAATAGGAAGTTTGCTAATTGTCATGGAATATTACAAATCAAAATTGAACATGTTTTATCTCATAGAAATTATGAGGATAATTACATTATATTTTAAATCAATATTGAAAACTAAATATTGGTAATATATCTCTAAAGTAACTAATAAGTATGATAATTATTAGTGATTTAATTTTAATTTCTTCGATAATATATAATATTTAGGTGAATCAAATCTAATCATGTATTGAATATTGTCACGAATTTTTGAATTTAATTTTTTTAATAAATCAAATTATTGAGTGCTTTTAAATATTTTAGAACTAAATTTAATAAAAATGTGGTGATTTTGGTTGCCTTAAATCTTAAATTATTATCCAAATTACTATTAAAAAAATTTTAAAATTCACAAAAATGTGAATATTCACGACTTAAAAACACCCTACATAATACTCTACATTTGATAGGAGCCACTAATGACATCAAAATTTCAAGCTCCACCAATATATTGCCACTAAAATCAACTTTGAAATGATCAGGATATGCCAAATTGGAGAGATGCCAATTTTAGGGAACTAATACTACACTATCAAAGTCATTCCAGTGTACATGGACGCATTGCAATATTTAATTTTATGTTATTTTTCTCTAAATTTTTTTTTTGACAAACCCTAGTCTATGAATTTTTTTAGAAAATGTGTTCAATAAACATTATAAATCTACTTGACATTTTTTTTTCAAAAAATTGAATCTAAAAATTAATGTAATCTCTGGCAAAAAAATAACCAACCAATAAAAATAAAGAAATATTCTTTACATAATTCAAAATAAAAATAAATAGATTACCAAACATTATACATCATGAAAAATATATTAGAATGTACAATTCTCCAAATAAACTAATGTCAAATGCATGTGCTAAAAACATTAGGCTTTGTCTTAATAAGAATATTAATAAAAACCTTTTAAAAATTGAATAGATTGAACAAGAAATTATTCTTATTATTATTATTAAAAGCTATATTACTATGAGAAATTAAAGTACATTAGTAAAAGAGAAAACAACTTAAACATCACTCACTAAGACTTGATTCCTAAACTAAAAGTATTAAATAGTTAAAATTGACTTAATTTTCTCCTTAGTATATAACATCTAAAAGTGGCCATAAAAGAATGTATTGCTAATTACAATTCCAACAATAAATTATCATATGGAGTTCTTCTTCTAATTGTAATAGGTTTTAGGTTTTTGAATAGCTTGAAATTACAAGACAATCTATTACTTGTCTAACTATAGGAAGGGGTCTAGCAAAGGATCAAATTCACAAAGTAAGAAGAAGAAGAAGAAGAAGGAGGAGGAGGAGGAGGAGTGCTGCTTTGGTTGTCACAAGTATGGCCACTATGTCAGTGATTGCCTTCAAAGGAAGAAGGGAAAGAAGCAGGTGGCAGCTTTAGCATGTGTAGAAGAACTCTTTAGTAGAATGGAAGATGACTTTGCACTTATATCTTGTATGGTTAGCTCAACGTCACATTGTGTTTGCTATATAGATAGTGGTGTATAATTTCAAATGGTAGGAGTTAAGGAGTACTTCTCCAATTATAAGGAGGAGAACACCATTATTCAAATTTCTATAGGAATCTTGTCCAAACTCAGCTCAGTTAGAAAATGGACTATTTAGTTTTAGAAGGAGAATAGAGGGCTCGTTTGGTAGCAAGAATACAAGTGGAATAGGCATATGTAAATTCTTAAAATTTTGAATTCTTCGTTTGGATGCACCAAATCAAAATTGAAATATGAAATCGAATATGAATATGTATTCCAATTTTGGCTGAAAAATGAGATTTTGTAATTCCACCTAAATAGGTGGAATTGGAATACATATTCCTATTTTAGTTTTATTTATTTTAGAAAACATAAATTTTTGGGTCTGTGAATTCCCCATCAAATTTTGGCTGAACCAAACAACAAATAGGAATATGTACCCCCATTTTCTATTCCAGAATATGTATTCTAGAATAGCTATTCCTATTCCCCTATTCCTATTCTGTTAGCCAAATGGGCCCAGATAGAAAGTTCCACTTCATATTGTGTTGCATATACCAAGTTTAGGTATGAATCAGATATCTAATACAATTTAGCATATCCCAAGTTTAGGTATGCATGTGTTGCATGATACAAATTTGTTAATCGAAGATTCATGTAAGTTTCAAATGCTCATTGTTGGTTTATAATGGAGGGATTTTGGCTATGTCTAGAACACCTTAAAATATAGTCTACTCATAATTGACATATAAATTTAGGTTTTCTTTTTAAATTATGATACTAATTACCATTAGATTATTGTGACATAATCAAGCTGGTGCTGAAATCAATGTAAATATTCGGAAGGGAGTCCCTCGACGTCATGTCATTTTTGGTTGGCATTAATTGGTTGGATGGGTGAATGGTTTTGATACATATAGTTCATATATTTGGAGCTTCATCGTTGGGCTATTCAACTTCAAATGCCTTTTTTTAATATGTAATTAGGTATTTCCTTTTATTCTAGTATATAGGTTGTTATCTCTTCTTCCTACAACAAGAAGTTATGTTCATCAAACAACATATGTTGAGGGCATTTTTAGGAGATATGAGATCGATCATAACTTGGTTCTAACATGAAAATGACCTCATGTGTCATGACTCAATTTTTGACTTGCTATCTTTCCAGATATAGTATGTGTTTGACTATTTTGACTTAGACTATGTCTAACCTTTTCAAGACTCGACTCGAGTCAAATACATTATATAATTTGATAAGACCTTATTATGTCGATGTTATTAGATGGATGAATTTAACTATTTAGTCCTTATCATGATGTAGTTTTAAATTCAATCTTATGAGCTAGCAACATGATGGTTATTGGATTTGGTTATATCTACATGTTTATACTTTTTGGTAGATTATATTATGATTGATTTTAAATTAAGTTTAGATTTGTGTTTATAAGAATGTTGAATGTTTAAATTCATAATTAATTAAATATTGATGAAATCATAAATTTCAATAAGAGATGTTGTATTTAATGATATAGTTTTTATCATGATGATGACAATACTGACTCAATCGGAGATGTTGAGTGTGTGAGTGTATAGGTACTGAAGGCTGAAGAGTGGTTGAGGTAGAGGAGTTTAACCCTCTATACCTGGGTTGGTATGCGATCGACTGGTGTATGCACACACACTTAATTTATTTTAATTTGATTAAAATCATTTTGGTTTGATTTTACATCTAATTTGATTACGGTTTATTACATGTATAGAATAATGAACAAAATAAGAAATTATGACTAATGTTTTTGAAATGTTATAATTTAGATTTTAATATAAAAAGCACTCTTTATTGTTTTTATAGGAATTAATATGCTCAGATTTGAATTTAAAAGTTGCTAATTGTGGAATTTATTGGTTATAACTAAGAATGAGTAATCTTTGGTTAAAAAATAACGGAACTGAAGTCTTATTCCTTTATCGGTGGAAATGGAATTTAATGACTTAGACTTCTATCAACTCTCCATAACGTCAGTTAGCAAGGGGGAGAACCGAAAGGAAGGAAGGATGGGTTCTTAAAGAAAAGGACGACTTACCAATCGAGAGGAAAAAAAACAAGAGTGAAGGATTGAAAAAAAAAATTGATTAAAAACGTGAGCATTGGATTCAGTTGTTTTGTAGGAAGCGGAGAAAGTGTCTAAGAGAGCTTGGTTTGAGCGGAAAATTTTTCCAGGTTCCCCTCCCTACTTTCATTATTTAAGATGCCATCGATGTCAAATGATGTTCTGTTCAACTTTTATTACCTGCAAAGTTTAGAGTATGTTTTGGTTGGAGCTTCATCGCATGCCAGGCAAGGGCATCGGGAAATATGATTTATTTCAGACTTTTCATAATTTGTGTTTGGTAGATAAATGAAACAACTCCAAATGTGGAAAACTGTTAACTATGATGCCCTTTTTTGAAATATGGCAAAATGCGTGATTAAAAGGTGGCAAATATAAAGGCAATTGTCATTGACATATACATTGCGTTTTGTGTAAATGTCACATATTAAAAAAGGCAGTTTTTAAATAGCAATATTTTCGGCAGTACTATCGTAACATGGCCGAAAAGATGGTAACATGGCTCTTGCAAAATTAACACTATCACTGGCAGTACACGGTCATTTAAAGAAGGACTGCATGGTTTAAGAAGTATTGCCAATTGTCTATATTGTGTGGCAGATTTCAAACTGAATTTTAAAACACATAAGGTTGTGGGTTGTGTTCTTAAACAATAAGAACTTTGTTTTCATTCTTCTACAAGTTTGATGATAATTTATCCCTGATCATTTTATGTGTATGGGAATCTGTTTGAAGAGACATAATCTATTCTGATCATTTGGTGTGTATGGAAATCTATTCGAGGAGGCAATAATTTTTACCGACTATGTGAAAAGAGATGAACAATGGGTTCATTTGAAAAGAAGAAACAAGTATCTTCAAGCAAGAAATTTTTTGAAATGATGAAGGTAATAAATCAAGCATCTTCAAGTATGTTAAAGTATATTTATTTCTTAAAAGGGATGCAAAGCTAGATATCTCTGATTCATTTTTTTTTTCTTTGAGAAAGTTTTGAGAAATTAAATCACAATCGATCTCAAGTCATTTCAGAGATTTTCAAGGAATTTTTGAAAATGGGACTAGGTAATAAAAGAATTTGTTCAGTCCTAAAAGATGGCAAAATCATCACTGTCAAGCATTTTTTTTTAAAGTAAGAGTTTCAAAATAAGGAATGTCTCATTTTATTCTTTGTGAAAAAGAAATTCTTGAAGATGACAGTTTGTTGAATCAAAATGAAGCTATGATATTTGCTTACCGCTGTCTGGTTCAACTATGATATTTTCTTACCGCTATCTGGTTCAACTATGGTATTTCGTTACAACTATCTGGTTCAGCTATGATTCAAATGGCAATAATGTTAGGCCATTTTTTTCTTTAAATGTTTTAAGGATTTCTTCACAACTGTTTCTAAAAGTGAAGAATTATTAAGTCAAATTCCTCTGATATTCTAGAACAGGATTTGAGAGTTACTAAGAATACTCTTGAAGGCTACATTTTTTATTAAATCCAAAATTCTATATGTACAGTTTTGGTTAAAAAAAGGAAGACATGACTGATAGTTTTATAAAGGGAAGAAAAATTCGAGTTGTAACTAATTATAAGTTGGTTTTTCAAACAACTTTTAAGAGGGTTTCTCAACAACCCTAACTAGTTCAATTCACTCCATGTAACTGAACAACTTCAAAATTCTTCTCTATAAATATTGAGATCATTTGTAAATTAATGGGTCAATTGAAAAAGAAAAGAAGACATATATTTCAAAACAAGTTGTAAAGACTAAAAGTCTTATTATAACTTGTATGCATGTGTAAATGCCATACATACACATTTATATCTGTGTATAAGGTTGTAATTATAGCACTGGTAAAAGGGTTAAAATACGCTGAGCAGTAGAAGTTGTTGATTGTAAAAGAGTTGGAATTCAATAAAGAATACAGGTTCATGGAGTGGTTTTTCTCCCTATGACGAAACTGTGAGGATTTTTGAGGGTTTTCCACTCGGCACAAAATTGGTGTCTCTTCTTTCAATGAGTTGATATTATTTTGTATGTTCACATTTTAGTACAGTTTGATTTCTCCACTACTGTAAATTGTGAATTAAAGTTATTGAAATCAGATTGTGAGATAATTTAATTGTGTTCTTATTCACCCCCCCCCAACCCTCTCAAGGTCTGGAAGCAAGTAAGCACAATAGAAAAGTCTTTAATTGTTGAAACAACTCTCTTCAATCAAAAACCTGCAACGTGGGTATTGGATAGCGGTTGTTCACACCATATGACTTGGTGTAAAATCAAATTTAAAACCCTAGAAATTTTTCATGGAGGGTTTGTTCAATTTGGTGATAATTCAGGAGCTCACATTACTGGAAAAGGCTCAATAATTCTAAATAAAGACACACCAATTCATGATGTGTACTTTGTTGAAGGTTTAAAACATAACATGCTAAGTGTAAGTCAGATCTGTGATAGTGGATATTCTATTTTTTTTTATGCAAAAGGTTGTTATATAAAAAATGGAAAGAATAAAGTCATTGCCAGTGGGTTGAGAACAAATGGTAATCTCTATAACCTAATAGATTCAACCGTCCAAGAAAATTCATTAGTTAATACTTGTCTAATGAGTCAAGTAGAATAAAATTCACTATGGCACAAAAGACTAGGACATTTAAACTTTAATAATCTTCCTAGAATCAACAAGAATAAAAAGGTTAGAGGTCTACTACAGATTACCAAACCAACAAATATTTGTGAAGAGTGTGTTAAAGGCAAACAAACAAGAGTTTCTTTTAAATCAAAAGTATACTTGTCTAATAGACCACTTGAATTAGTGCATACTGATTTGTGGGGTTCAACTAAAATAGCTTCACTAAATGGTGAAAAATATTTCATGCTATTTATAGATCATTATTCAAGAATGGTTTGGGTAACTTTTCTGAAACACAAATCAGAAGCTTTTGAATGCTTCAGAATTTTCAGGAAAATGGTAGAGAGAGAAACTAATTTAAAACTGAAATGTTTGAGATCAGATAGGGGAGGAGAATTCCCCTCAAGAATTCATTGAGTATTGTGAGAAGCATGGAATAAAAAGACAATACTCTACTGCTAGGACACCACAACAAAATGGTGTTGTTGAAAGAAAGAATAGAACAGTAAAAGAAATGGCTAGAACCATGTTAAACGAAGCTAAACTACCTGATAAATTCTAGAAAGAAGTTATTCATACAGATGTTTACATTCTCAATAGAGCTCAAATCAGAGTTAGAATTGCCTACACTCCATATGAATTATGGAATGGAAAAATAGCTAATGTCAACAATTTTAAGATTTTTGGCTACAAGTGTTTTATCAAAAAGAACGATGATTGTTTTAGACAATGATGATTTTTTTAGAAAACTTTAACTCAAGATCTGATGAAGGGATATTTATTGGGTATTCCACGCATAGCAAAGCTTATAAATATTATAATAAAACGCTAAGCAAAGTTGTAGAAGCTAGAAATGTCATATTTGATGAAAATTCTATGTGCTATAATGGTCAAGAAGATCATGAAGATTCATCTTTTTAGAGATCAGAAATAGTACATGATGAACATACTAAAAATGATAAACATGAACTTAGTGATGGAAATGAATTGGCCGATGAAACTGAATCTGAAAATTGCTCAAGTCCTAAAATAACTAGTAATAGTTCAAAAATAAAAACCTCATCCAGAATAATAGCTAAGAGACATCCTGAGTCTCAAGTTATTGGAGATGTAGAGAAAGGAATTCTAACCAGAAGAAAAGCCAAGATAGGAGAATAGGCAAATATTGCTGAAAATTTCTACTTAATAACTGACTTTGAACCAATGAATGTTACTGAAGCCTTATCAGATTCTTGTTGGAAAAATGCTATGTAGGAAGAGATAAATCAAATAGAGAAAAATAAGACTTGGGAACTTGTTCCCAGACCTAGTGAAAAAAATGTCCTAGGTGGAAAGTGGATATTTCATAATAAACTGAATGAAGAAGGTAAAGTGGTCAGAAATAAAGCTAGATTTATTTGTAAAGGCTATGCTTAGCAAGAAGGGATTGGTTTCAATGAAACCTTTGCTCCAGTTTCAAGAATGGAATCAATTAGAATCTTTCTCGCTTATGCCAGTCATAAGAAATTCACTTTTTACCAGATGGATGTTACAACTGCATTCTTAAATTGGTATCTTGAAGAGGAGGTATAAATGGAACAACCAGAAGGTTTTGAATCTTCTGACAAACTTGATTATGTTTACCGAATGAAAAAGGCTTTGTATGGCTTAAAATAGGCTCCTAGGGCTTGGTACTCCAGGGTGGATAAACATTTAATTTCAAATGGTTTTTCTCGTGGAAAGGCAAACAACACTTTGTATATCAAAGTTATAAATGATGAAATTTTGGCTATAGAAATCTATGTGGATGACATCATTTTTGGTTCTACTAATGATAATTCAGCAAAACATTTTTCAAAAATCATGGAATCAGAGTTTGAGATGTCAATGTTAGGTGTACTTACATTTTTTCTTGGTTTACAAATTTCACAACTTGAACATGGATTATTTCTATCTCAAACTAAATATGCCAAAGATATGTTGAGAAAATTTAATATGTCAGAATGCAAACTAGTTAGCACTCCTATGGAAATTGGTTGTAAACTAATGAAGAATGATGATTCAACTTCTGTTAGTCAGACTCTTTACAGGTCTATGATTGGAAGTTTGCTATATCTAACTACATCTAGACCTGATATAATGAAAGTTGTATGTATGGTTTCAAGATTTCAATCTGATCCAAACAAATCACATCATAACGTAGTGCATAGAAAACTAAAATACATTAAAGGCACTCTTGATTATGGTTTATGGTATCCTCACATCAACGATTTTACTCCTGTTGGTTATATTGATGCAGATTGGGGTGGATCTGATGATAAAAAGAGCAACAGTGGTTCAACTTTCTTTATTGATGACTGTCTGGTTGCTTGGCATAGTAAGAAATAGGATTGTGTAACTCAATCCACTTGTGAATCTGAATATGTTGTAGCTACAACATGTTGTACTCAATTAATTTGGATGGATTATCAGTTATCTGATTTAGGCGTTCAGGTTTAGCCATCAAACTTGATTTCTTGAGAGATAAAGTTCAAAATAATGAATTCAAATTGGTTTATGTTCCTTCTCAAGGACAGGTGGCTGATATTTTTAGAAAGGCACTACCAAGAGAACTGTTTGAACAGTTGAGAACATGATTGGGAGTTTTCTCTATTAGAGTAATTATTTTGTTTCACTTATTAATTAGATCTTCTTGATTTAATTAATTAAGTTTCCTATTACTCTGGTTCTTAAGCTTGCTTTTAGGTGCATATAATTAATATTTTAAATTAATTATAATGTACAAACCTAGTAAGGTTTCGTGATTCCTTTTATAAAGGATTCACCTCTTTGTTATTTTTGTCAAGCATTCATTCAATCAATTTGGGAATACAGTTTCTCTCATCTCATTGAGCTCTTCTACTCTGCTTTTCCTTCCTTTTCTGGTTTCTCTTCAGCAGGTTATTTGCATGCAGGTGATCTTGGCAATCTATGAAGTTGGTTTTCATAACTTCTACATGGTATCAGAGCCTCCTTGCTGCTTTTCTATTGAATGATTTTTGAAGCCGCGATTCAGAGTTAGAAAAACCATCTTTTTAAAGGTTTTTTCTTCAATCGGGAGGAAGAGCATTTTTTTCAAAGCACTTTGGGCCCAAACAAATGCTTCCATTGGATCCGAAAGGCTATTTACAGTTAGGATACATATAAAATTTGTCTTTTTTTGGCTTCCATAGCATCAAGCAAAACTTTGTTGCCACTCGAGAGGCTATACGGACACATTTATTGCCAAAAAGGATCAAAAAAATGCGGCCATAGGTGCGGCCACCTAGTAGCCACCACCACACTACGTCAGCGTAGCTCACGAGCCACCACCACTGGCAGCAGCACCGCGGAGCCACCACAGCACCTCCTTTTGGCCACCGTAGCTCGGCCATCACCGATGGACCACCCACTGTCCACTGCGACGACGGTACCACTGGCATCTGCCGCCCCTACGGCCATAGCCACTCCCACTCCATGGCCCCATCGCCTCCACCTATTCGCCTACATGGCCACGTTTGGAGGTACAGTCTGCATAGCCATGTGGTAGGCCACGTGGCCTTCTTTTTTGCATTGATGGGCTGTAGGCCATCAAATTTTTTTTATTGATTTTCTAACATCATCATGACATCAGCATGTTGTCATTAGACCTTGCATGCACCTCTCCTGATTCTATTTTGGAGCTACTTGTGGTTTTTTGGCCATAACTTGAGCATACAAACATTTTTTTTCGATCTAAAAGAAGCACCAGAAAGCTGGTTCTTAGAAAAAGATAGTGGTGTAGGAGTTTTTTTGTTTTGATGCAGTTTTGCTTCCTATTTTTGCACTTAAAGTCCAAATTTTTATTTTTGACTCCATCAAGCATTTCTTGTGCATCCCATCTCCATTTTTTGAAAACATGATATTTTTTGAAAGCTAGTTCTGACTACATTTTAGAAATGATGTAATTTCTTTAAAATTTTGCCCCATGCTCTTTCTATCATGTTTTTGGCATTTTTTCTCTATGATGAATATCTTGGGTATTTTAGCTCTGGGGATCGTTTTCCTCTCATGGGATCTCTTCTTTTGTGCCATACTATCTTTTGTTTCAGCTTTTTTCCTATTTTGATCATTGTTGATATTCATTGTAAGCATCTTTATGCAAATGCACTGAGATAAAGTGCCACTCTTGCATTTCGAGATCCTTTTCATCATTGTGGTTTGTTGTACTTGCACTATTTTATAAAGTTCCATGGGGGGGCAATAGTTGTTTGCCGATTTTGTGCCCTCTTCCTCTTTTTTCCTCATACAGTGTTAGTGACATGTGCCTTTATAGGTGTCTGTACCTCACTCTCGATGTGTTTGGTTCCTTTATTGTAGGAGATCTTGGCCCATCTTTTCAGTTGCTTGTCACCTCACCCTGTCTGCACTAAGGGGGGGTTATATTGTTGGTTCTAATGCTTCCTTAGTTCGATGGTTCGTTCGAGTGAGCTATGTATTCAGTATTTGATCCTACATACTAAGCGATTGCAATGGCTAGCTACCTATGCATTTCGGTGAGATGGATCACCTACCATATAGACACTCTCAGTTCATGCCTTCTATTTCTGCAGAGGATCTTCAAATCAGTAATTTCTTTCTGACAAAGTTTGTGGCTTCTTCTGCTTTAGTGGTTTTCTTCGTGATCTTGTCTTTGTTCCTATCTTCTACAACATTCTTTGCTATCTCTTTTTGGAGAGGGGTTTTTCCCACTAGGTTTTATCCTTTTTCTCCAGTTTATAGAGATTTCCTTGTATTGGGTACCTGATCAGGCCTTGTTGCCGAGACCCATCTTTTCTTGCTTTCATAGCTTTGCTAGGTTAGCTTCCTCCTAAGCTTCACTTAAGGGGAGGTGTTAGAGTAATTATTTTGTTTCACTTATTAATTACATAACCTTGATTTAATTAATTAAGTTTCCTATTACTCTACTTCTTAAGCTTGCTTTTAGGTGCGTATAATTAATATTTTATATTAATTATAATCTGCAAACCTAGTTAGGGTTTCATGATTCCTTTTATAAAGGATTCACCTCTTTGTATTTTTTGTCAAGCATTCATTCAATCAATTTGGGAATAAACTTTCTCTCATCTTGTTGAGTTCTTCCACTCTTCTTTTTCTTTCTTTTTCTCATTTCTCTTCAGCAAGTTATTTGCATGCAGGTGATCTTGGCAATTTGTGAAGTTGGTTTTCACAATTTAAAAACTCTTCATAATAATCATTCTGTGTTGGGCTTCTACTCCTTTCATAGAAAAAATTCATGAAAAGTAGATGGTCAATTTTTTAATGCAAAAATTTTGGGGGAGTAATCAGCATTTTAGATTGGTTTCAGATTGGTTTAAGTTGGTTCACAGGTTTCTTTTCACAATTTCTTTTCACAGACTGATTTATCACTTCACAGATTGGTTGGTTCATAGATTGACTTTAGTTGGTTCATAGGTTTCTTTTCATAGACTGGTTTATCACTTTTTGATTGATTCAGGTCAGCTGGTTTAGTTTTTGTCTCATGTTTTCAGATCAACATTGTGTGGTATATCAACATTTTGTTTCTATTCATTATCTTGTATATATGAGTTGAAAATTTTAAAGTCACCTTGTATATATGAGATAATATCTAGTATGTATAAGTTGATATTTTTTTTCACCTTATTTATATGAGATAGTGAAAATTTTTAAATAAAAACTGGAGGAGATTGTTGACCATGATGACCTTTTTTGAAATATGGCAAAATGCGTGATTAAATGGTGGCAAATATAAAGGCAGTTTTCACTAACATATACATTGCGTTTTGTGTAAATGTCACATATTGAAAAAGGTAGTTTTTAAATAGCAATATTTTCAGCAGTACTATTGTAACATGGCAGGAAAGATGGTAATGTGGCTCTTGCAAAATTAACACTATCACTGGCAGTACATGGTCATTTAAAGAAGGATTGCATGGCTTAAGAGGTTTTTGCAAATGTCTATATTGTGTGGCAGATTTCAAATTGAATTTTAAAGCACTTAAGGTTGTAGGTTGTTTTCTTAAACAATAAGAACCTCATTTTCATTCTACTACAAGTTCGATGATAATTTGTCCCTGATCATTTAACGTGTATGGAACTCTATTTGAAAAGGCATAATCTATTATGATCATTTGGTGTATATAGAAATCTATTCAAGGAGGGAACAATTTTTACTGACTATGTCAAAAGAGATGAACAATGGGTTCATTTGAAAAGAAGAAATAGGTATCTTCAAGCAAGAAAATTTTTGAAATGATGAAGGTAATAAATCAAGCATCTTTAGGTATGTTAAAGTATACTTATTTCTTAAAAGGGATACAAAGGTAGATATCTCTGATTCATTTTTTTTTTCTTTGAGAAAGTTTTGAGAAATTAAATCACAGTCAATCTCAAGTCATTTTAGAGATTTTCAAAGAATTTTTGAAAATTAGACTAGGTCATAAAGGAATTTGTTCAGTCCTAAAAGATGGCAAAACCGTCACTATCAAGCATTTTGTTTTAAAGTAAGAGTTTCAAAATAAGGAAAGTCTCATTTTATTCTTTGTGAAAAATAAATTCTTGAAGATGACAGTTTGTTGAATCAAAATGAAGCTATGATATTTTCTTACTGTTGTCTGGTTCAGCTATGGTATTTTCTTACCATTGTCTGGTTTGGCTATGATATTTTCTTACTGCTATCTAGTTCAGCTACGATTCAAATGGAAATAATGTTAGGGCATTTTTTTCTTTAAATTTTTTAAGGACTTCTTCAAAACTATTTCTAAAAGTGAAGAATTATTAAGTGAAATTGCTTTGATATTCTAGAACAGAGTTTGAAAGTTACTAAGAATACTCTTGAAGGCTACATTTTTTATTAAATCCATAATTTTATATGTACAGTTTTGGTTTAAAAAAAAAAGACATGACTAATAGTTTTATAAAGGGAAGAAAAATTCGAGTTGTAACTAATTATAAGTTGGTTTTTCAAACAAATTTTAAGAGGGTTTCTCAACAACCCTAACTGGTTCAGTTAATTCCATGTAACTAAACAATTTCAAAATTCTTCTATATAAATATAGAGATCGTTTGTAAATTAGTGGGTCATTTGAAAAAGAAAAGAAGACATATATTTCAAAACAGGTTGCAGAGACTAAGAGTCATATTATAAACTTGTATGCATGTGTAAATGTCATACATACACATTTATATGTGTATAAGGTTGTAATTATAGCACTGATAAAAGGGTTAAAGTACCCTGAGCAGTAGAAGTTGTTGATTGTAAAAGAGTTGGAATTCAATAAAGAATATAGGTTCATCGAGTGGTTTTTCTCCCTATGATGAAACCATGAGGATTTTCAAGGGTTTACCACTCGGCACAAAATTGGTGTCTCTTCTTTCAGTGAGTTGATATTATTTTGTAGGTTTACATTTTAGTACAGTTTGATTTCTACACTATTGTAAATTGTGAATTAAAGTTATTGAAATCAAATTGTGAGATAATTTAATTGTGTTATGATTCACCACCCCCCCCCCCCCCTCAGAACCCTAATACTTCCAACAAGTGGTATCAAAGCATAGGATTCCTTTTGGAATTGTTGCAAGGATATTTACTGGAAGTCATGGCTCAATCTGAAGGAGCTTCTCTTCATAGGGCTCCGCTATTTGATGGAAATGATTATGTTTTCCGCAAAGTTATGATGGAAGCTTTCATACATTCCTTAGATGTAAGAATGTGGGATGTTGTAATAACAAAATATACTATCTCAGCAACAGCTCCCACTAATGCTAATGAAAAACTGAAATTTGAATTGGATAAGAAGGCAAGATATGCCCTTCTTTGTGGTCTCTCCAGAGACATATTTGCCAAAGTCATTTATTGCAAATCAGCCAATGATATATGGGTTAAACTTGAAACTATATATCAAGGAGATGATAAAGTAAAAGAATCTAAACTGATTACTCTTAAAACATAGTTCGACAATCTGAAAATGAATGAAGATAAAACTATTGCTGCTTATTTTTTAAGAGTAGATGAATTTATAAATGCCAAAAAGGGTCTAGGAGAAGAGATAGAAGAACATTATGTAGTCTCAAAGGTCATTAGGTCAGTGTTACCTAAATTTGAAACAAAAATATCCACTTTAGAAGAAAAGAAAAGTTTTTCAAAAATGACTTTGCATCAACTTGAAGGCACATTAACTGCATATGAAATGAGGATTAGCCATCAAGCTAGTTCCTAATCAAAAGAATCAACTTTTAAAGCTGAAAAAAATGATGAAAGTTACTTATATCTAACAAATGCTTTAGAAGCATTGCTAGTTAGAAGAATGAGAAATAAATATAAAGGCAAACCTAAATGCTTCAACTGTGGTCAATTAGGACACTTTTCTACAAAGTGCCCAAATGTCAAACTTGAAGATTGTGATGAGAAAATTGAGAAGTTTCCTAAAAAGAAGCCTTAGAATCAAAATAAAAGATTCAAGGATTATAAGAAGAAAAGTTTTCTTTCTAAAGAAGATTCAAATGAAGATTCTAGCAATGCTGATGAAGAAGGGGAAAGACTATTAATGGCTGAAATAGTCCATACCCCTGTTAGCTCCTGATATAAAAGTGTTTGAACAACCAAGTATGCAAGGCAAGAAGGCATCTATGGTCAGCTATCTCTAATAATGGACATGCTTCACCAAGAACTTGGGCCAACTATAAGGCTATACTCCTTTTGCACTTCAGGCTCTATAAAACCTAGGTAGGTGTACCTATAGATTCTTTATATGGTACCAATTATCAAAGCATACATTGAATCTAATGTAGAGTTGATGAAAACCCCTAAATCTTCTATACTTAACCAGGAATCACAAGTATGAAATAGCTAAGAACATAAGTCATGAAACTAGCAAGCTAAGTGTGGGTTAACATTGAATAGCTTTCAGCATAAAAGGGAAAAGCGTTTGATTATTGATGTTGAGTTTCAAAAAATCCTCAAACATGCAAAAATATAACAAGTGATCCTATAACTGATCAGTGCCTAATCCATTGGGAAATTCCATGAATTCAAAACATACATCTGTGACATCAGGACATATTTTGTATACCCAGACATCAGATCTAGCGAATCACCTTGTGATTTAGACATCAGTGTTCATTCAGATCTCATTCTGACAAAATATCCTTCTCAAGTAATCAATAACCTTGTTAAACATATCAAGCATTTACTTGGCCCTTTGGTCCAACAAAAAAATACATCAAACATACAACCTAAAGGGAATGCAAATGGATCTTAGATCTTTGTTCTAAGACCACATAAGACTTACAGATTACTGAGGTAGGAGACAAGAAACAGAATGAAACTAGTGAAATTATTGATCATATGTATTTATTTTCTTTGAAAATATACATTTAGGTGCATGAAATAAAAACATGAAACAAGCTAACATCTCAGAACTATCTATATTATCTTTACACTTGTTGTTCACATAAGAGAAAAATGCTGAAGAATGAAGGTGGAATCACAGATCTGAATCCAACAAAGTGGTATCACAGAAGGACTGAAGATTTCTAACCCACAATGGTCTCATAGTAACAAAAAATTGGAACCTCTACAATGAGAAAGAATGAGAGATATATAGGAAGAATGAAATTTTGGATTGAATTTGCACTCGACATCTGTCCACATGAAATTCCCTCCTTTGCATTGAAAATAGTCTCTCTAATCTCTCTCCCCTTTGATCTAATTTTTGTTTCATCATTGTTCTAACTGATTTGAAAATATCTTGTTCTGAATGGTGAAAACCTGTGTTGAGTCACCAAAATATCTTATCCACCTTATGAGAATACTATTGAAATTGGGTTTTTACTAAGTGAACCTGGCCCTAACTACATTTTTTACTACCTTTTACTGATATTCAAGTTATTTCCATGTTAAGAATCACAACTAAATTCTGATACTTGAATTTAGTTGCAAGATAAGAACCTGAGAGAAAACCTTGAATAACTTGAACCTACTACATCTTGTGCAAAAAATAACTTCGGAATTAGAAAGTTCATCTTCTCATGATTCTGGCAGTATATGATAAGGCATACTTTGCATACTAGGAGCCTCCAAAATCATAGTTTGAAAAAGTCCTCCTCTGCCAGAAACTTCAGGTCTGTGACTCTTCAAATTTAAAATTTGAAAAGTTTAAATTAACCTAAATTTTAGACTTTAGCTTAATCGTCCTTTGAATTTAAAAATCCTGCACGTTAGTCTGTTGACAAAATAATTTTAAAATGAAAATTTTAAAATTATTTTATTTTTTCTAGCCTCTTTAATTTCGGGTTAACTCCAAGTTTGACCAACACCACATGTCACTTCCTAATTGGACACCTGATATGAATGCCACATGTCATCTCTTGGTTTGCTTGCTTGTTTCATATGCCATGTCATCGAACACGGGACCCATTTCCACATGTTGTCTTCTCGCTAACTTGCTATACTAAATCTCGTGCATATTTCGCTTGGCGAGTTAGCGAGGACCGTTAGATGTGCCACGTGGCACGATCTGGTGCGCTTTAGAAATTTGATCCCCACATCACTGCTTGGTTGCTTGTACATCCTTACTAATAGCCACTTGTCACTCTATGATTTGTTGTTGCTCCTACATGAGGGACCCATGATGCTTTACTAACTTCTCACCGAGTTTGAAATTTTTTAGCTAGTTCTCAACTACTAATGTCACTGGTTTTCACACACTTATTGGTTCAAAATTTTACTCCTTTCAGTCAACTGGCTAGATGAGTGGGCCTCCACTTGCACTAGGCTTTCCCTTTTAGAAAGTGCTTCACTTTAGACACAACACTTAGTCTGTTTGATTATATTTAAATAATTTGAAATTTGTCACCCCCACCAATGTGGGATAAAAGCCCTATGGAGCAATTTTTCATTTACCGCTGGTTTATGGATGCCTCCCCTATTCTATGTGGATGCCTTTGTTTTGTGGTGTGACTCCCTACTATGATACAAACCTTCCCCTAATGCAACTCTTTGCATATGGTGCTGGATCATGGCCATTCCACATGCTTGGCGTGATCTTTTATTCACCTGCTTCCCTTCAGTGTGATCTACTACTTCTTGTGCTACTCGTGGATGGCTTTGATATACCATTGACTGTCCTTTAAGATGCATGAACTTTGTTAATATTGCTATTGATCCTTATTTCATGAGTGTCCTCTTTAATGTGACTATGGTTTCTTCTCTTAAAACATGGGAAACATCCACTGCCTTCATTGCCATTGCCTTATGTTCTTTGCTGTAATTTGACATGGAACACTCTGCACTGAGCCATGAGCTGCTCCCTGTAAATTGAGACTCCCCTATCTCGGGTTGTATTTGTTAGGTGCTCGGCTCCCTTTCAACTGGAATGGCTTTATCATAGCCATGCAAGAATTCCATTTACCAACGTGTGAATGTTTCCTTAGACATGTCTTTGATTGTGCTTTCTTGCATTCTCTGTTGTCAGAATGCATGACTTCTTTTTAAAATAGAAGGTGCTCTTCTCTTACTAAGAGGCCATTGGCTTTGCCTACCCTGTATATTAAACTCTACAACTTTATATGTTGTGAGTCTTCCTTTGCAGTGTTGTTTCCTGTCTTAGCCGCCTCCTTTTTCTTTCTTGGTCCGCGCAAGGGCTTTGACTGTGTCCTTTAAAAACATCTATAGCCTATTTCTATTTGCTATGGCTACCATTTTATGCTCTCATTCTGCTCCAGGTAGTTTGATATGCTTCTCTCTTTTTAAACAAGCTAAACAAAGCTCCTCTTAATGTCTTACCTTCAACCTGCAATTTGACGTGGCTTTGGCTTCTAATAGCCACTGATGTTCATTTTTTCTTTTCTCTCTATGTCTTTATATGCAAGTTCTCTCTTGAATATGAGCGTGGAGGTCTCTTGAAATATCGGTTGGGTCTTTTGACTCACAACAGAGCAGCTTTGCAAACATGGCATTCCCATGCATTGACTGCTCGCAAGTGTTCTTCTTGTCTACTACTTATTTCCATATTGTGGCTTACTACCATTACATTGCTATTGCCTACTTAAGATGTCAAAAGGATGACACTGACACCTTAATTGCCAGCATGAGCAGTGGGATATAGAGAAAACTAATATCTTTAGGCACTCTTTTCAAAGAAATACCCAAAACCTTGTTATTATTAACACTTTTCCCTTATGTTACTTCCAGTCTTTGTTCCAATCAGCCTATGGAAATTAGTTGGGCCCAAAGTGGGGGCCC
The DNA here is from genome assembly GCA_028749045.1 of Cupressus sempervirens. Taxonomy (NCBI): domain Eukaryota; kingdom Viridiplantae; phylum Streptophyta; class Pinopsida; order Cupressales; family Cupressaceae; genus Cupressus; species Cupressus sempervirens. The sequence goes on from CM053792.1 coordinate 876,740,131, forward strand.
GACTGAAAAAAATTTTGTTTTCAAACAACTGAACCATCCAATTAATCAACAACACATCTCACTTTGATCAGAACCAAGTTCAACCACTGACTGATCCTTAAAAACCCATTTTTCATTAATTTGCAACTTGTCAATTTTGTGCTAGAAGGTTTTTTGACTGGCCTTAAAAATTGATCAAATCACCTGATCAAGCTCTAAAAATTGGCACACTGAATCTCTATTCCACATACTTTCACCCTATCAAATCTCATCCCATGAAAAATTTGAGGTCAAAAAATATTGACCGTCAAAGTCACCCCATCAGAATTAACTGCACAAAAAAATGCAGAAAGTAATAAAACACGTTCGGATTTGACCTTGAAAGTTGGGAAAATGAGCACATGGGGAAATGAAAATAGGGGCATTGGTTCTCTGTCGTTAGGAAATTATAAATCTGTGATTTGGGTTGATGACGAATCATAGGACGCATTTGGAAATCAGTCAAAGTATGCTATTTGGATTTTTGTAGATTGAAACAATGTCAAGAAACACTTTTTGTGAATGGAATTGACCTGGCAATGTGTGTAGACAGACTCGTCAAGACTTGGAAACTGACACACTTAAAGTATTTTTCGAGGATAACATATTGGTGTAACCCATTCAATCTCACCAATCACGAATTAGGAATTATGACACCACGAACAGGGGTACTGACAAGTCTACAAACATTGACACCAGTAAAAAGATACAAATTGCATTTGGAATGGCGTTTGAAAACTGATCAAACGGATTCGTCATAAGCTAAAACTTGAAATATTACAAGTCTCTGACATCTACAATGCAACACAAGGAATTTTAGCATTTTGGTCAACTAGGTAAAAATTATAACTCGTCAAACAAGGCCTCCTAGAATTTTGAACATTTGCAAAAGCATGAAAACAGTAACTGACCAACTTTGAGGGATTCAAAACCTAATCAAATGAACTCAAAATGACTCAAAATATGAAACATAGGTTCTCAAGTATAGACACTAGATATTCTCAAAGTGGCAAGTCACAAAACATTTCTAGGTGTAGGATATTCACTTTTTAACATAGCCTCCTGGCACTGTTTGACACTTAGGTAAAAATGCAGATTTGGAATTTGCTCAAAACAAGACTTCACCAAATAGTTCGAAATGACATTTTAACTTCATGGAACACATAGACAGGCTGAATGAAAAGTGTTATAAATATTGAACACATCTAGGGCTTTACAAGTATAGTTGGGTACACAAGCATTTATGGGGCTTGATTTCTCAAAATTTGAAATTGTGACCAAAAATGAAGCCTGTAATTTTTAGTCCCAACAACCCCTAAACATGAACCTAGTAAATTTGAATCATCATCTGATTTAGATGTAGAAGTAGATCTAGAAGAAGAACTTCTGAAATCATTGCAAGAACTTAAAAGACTAAAGAAGTTGATTTCTAATCAAGAAATTGAAAATCAAAAAATTCAAGAAGAGTTAAGGGAAGCAAATTTGATTATAGAACATCAAAAAATCTTGGTTGAGGAAAAAGATAAAAAATTAAAAGTCTTGCAGAGTTCATCAGAAGAATCCACTAGCCAAAAAATAAAGTTCTTATTCAGTGGTTATTGTTTTAAGTGTAATATTTTTGGGCACAAGGCTATCTTTTCTGAAACTAGACTAAATCAAAGAAAAAGAAAAGTGGTTAGATTCTTTAAATGCTTTAATTATGGTCATTATGCAAATCAATGTAAACTAAATATGAGACCAAAACAAGTCTGGAAGCAAGCAAGGACAATAAAAAAGTCTATAATTGTTGAAACAACTCTATTTGCTCAAAAACCTATAATGTCGGTATTGGATAGCAGCAGTTCACACCATATGACTTGGTGTAAAAACAAATTTAAAACCCTAGAAAATTTTGATGGAGGGTTTGTTTGATTTGGTGATAACTCAGGAGCTCACATTACTGGAAAAGGCTCAATAATTTTGAATAAGGACATACCAATTCATGATGTGTACTTTGTTAAAGGTTTAAAACATAACTTGCTAAGTGTAAGTCAGATCTTTGATAGTGGATATTCTATTTCTTTTGATGCAAAAGGTTGTTATATAAAAGAAGGAAAGAATAAAGTCATTGCCAGTAGGCTGAGAACAAATGGTAATCTCTATAACCTAATAGATTCAATCGTCCAAGAAACTTCATTAGTTAATACTTGTCTAATGAGTCAAGTAGAAGAAAATTGGCTATGGCACAAAACCCTGGGACATTTAAATTTTGATAATCTTGCTAGAATCAGCAAGAATAAAAGGGTTAGTGGTCTACCACAGATTACCAAACCAGCAAATATTTGTGAAGAGTGTGTTAAAGGAAAACAAACAAGAGTTTCTTTTAAATCAAAAGAATACTTGTCAAATAGACCACTTGAATTAGTGCACACTGATTTTTGTAGTCCAACTAAAACAGCCTACTAAATGGTGAAAAATATTTCATGCTATTTATAGATGATTATTCAAGAATGGTTTGGGTAACTTTTCTGAAACACAAATCAGAAGCTTTTGAATGGTTCAAAATTTTTAGAAAAATGGTAGAAAGAGAAACTAATTTAAAACTCAAATATTTGAGATCGGATAGGGGAGGAGAATTCACCTCTCAAGAATTCGTTGAGTATTGCAAGAAGCATGGAATAAAAAGACAATACTCTATTGCTAGGACACCACAACAAAATGGTGTTGTTGAAAGAAAGAATAGAACAGTAAAAGAAATGGCTAGAAACATGTTAAACGAAGCTAAACTGCCTGATAAATTTTGGAAACAAGCTATTCATATAGTTATTTGCATTCTCAATAGAGCTCAAATCAGAGTTAGAACTACCTACCGTCCATATGAATTATGGAATGGAAAAACAACTAATGTCAAGAATTTTAGGATTTTTGGCTCCAATTGTTTTATCAGAAAGAACGATGATTTTTTAGAAAACTTTAACTCAAGATCTAATGAAGGGATCTTTCTTGGGTATTCCACACACAACAAAGCTTATAAATGATATAATAAAAGGCTAAACAACGTTGTAGAAGCTATAAATGTCATATTTGATGAAAACTCTGTGTGCTATAATGGTTAAGAAGATCATGAAGATTTATCTTTTTAGAGATCAAAAATTGTACATGATGAACATACTGAAAATAATAAACATGAACTTACTGATAAAAATGAACTGGCTAATGAAACTAAATAAAAAAATTGCTCAAGTCCTAAAATAACTAGTAATAGTTCAAAAATAAAAACCTCATCTAGAATAATAGCTAAGAGACATCTTGAGTCTCAAGTTATTGGAGATGTAGAGAAAGGAATTCTAACCAGAAGAAAAGCCAAAATAGGAGAACAGGAAAATATTGCTGAACATTTTTGCTTGATAATTGACTTTGAACCAAAGAATGTTACTAATGCCTTATCAGATTCTTGTTGGAAAAATGCTATGTAGGAAGAGATAAATCAAATAGAGAAAAATAAGACTTGGGAACTTGTTCCCAAACCTAGTGACAAAAATGTCATAGGTGGAAAGTGGATACTTCGTAATAAACTAAATGAAGAAGTTAAAGTGGTCAGAAATAAAGGTAGATTTGTTTGTGAAGGCTATGCTCAGCAAGAAGGGATTGATTTCAGTGAAACCTTTGCTCTAGTTGCAAGAATGGAATCAATTAGAATCTTTCATGCTTATGCTAGTAATAATAAATTCACTGTTTACTAGACGTATGTTAAAACTGCATTCTTAAATGGGTATCTTGAAGAGGAGGTATATATGGAACAACCAAAAAGCTTTGAATCTTCTGACAAACTTGATTATGTTTACCGACTGAAAAGGGCTTTGCGTGGCTTAAAATAGGCTCCTAAGGCTTGTTACTCCAAGTTGGATAAACATTTAATTGCAAATAGTTTTTCTCGTGGAAAGACAAACATCACTTTGTATATCAAAGTTATAAATGATGACATTTTGGCTATAGAAATCTATGTGGAGGACATCATTTTTGGGTCTACTAATGATGATTTAGCAAAACATTTTTCAAAAATCATGGAATCAGAGTTTCAGATGTCAATGTTAGGTGTACTTACATTTTTTCTTGGTTTACAAATTTCACAACTTGAACATGGATTATTTCTATCTCAAACTAAATATGCCAAAGAAATGTTGAGAAAATTTAATATCTTCGAATGCAATCTAGTTAGCACTCCTATGGAAACTAGTTGTAAACTAATGAAGAATGATGATTCACCCTCTGTTAATCAGACTCTTTACAGATCTATGATTGGATGTTTGCTATATCTAACTGCATCTAGACTTCATATAATGCAAGCTATATGTATGGTGTCAAGATTTCAATCTGATTCAAAGCAATCACATCTTAATGCAGTGCATAGAATACTGAAATACATTCAAGGCACTCTTGATTATTGTTTATGATATCCTCACAACAATGATTGCAAGTTTTCTATATCTAACTGTATCTAGACTTGATATAATGAAAGCTGTATGTATGGTGTCAAGATTTCAATCTGATCCAAAGCAATCACATCGTAATGTAGTGCAGAGAATACTGAAATACATTCAAGGCACTCTTGATTATCATTTATGATATCCACACAACAATGATTTTACTCCTATTGGTTATACTGATGCAGATTGGGATGGATCTGATGATAAAACCAGCACCAGTGGTGTAGCTTTCTTTCTTGGTGATTATCTGGTTGCTTGGCATCGTAAGAAAAAGGATTGTGTAACTCTATCCACTTGTGAATTTGAATATGTTGCAGCTACAGCATGCTATACACAATTAATTTGGATTGATTATCAATTATCTTATTTAGGCATTTCTGTTTCAAAACCTATTTCAATAATGTTTGATAACATGAGTGCTGTTAAATTAAGCAAAAATCCTATTATGCACTCACGCACAAAACACGTAGCCATCAAACTTCATTTCTTGAGAGATAAAGTTCAAAATAATGAATTCAAATAGGTTTATGTGCCTTCTCAAGTACAGGTGGCTGATAGTTTTACAAAGGCACTACCAAGAGAACTGTTTGAATAGTTGAGAACACGATTGGGATTTTTCTCTCAATCAATCCTGGCATAAAAAACTCTTCATCATAATCATTTTGTATTGGGCTTCTACTCCTTTCACAGAAAGAATTCATGAAAAGTAGATGGTCAAATTTTTAATGCAAAAATTTTGGGGGAGTAATCAGCATTTTAGATTGGTTTCAGTCGTTTCATACGTTTCTTTTAACAATTTATTTTCACAGATTGGTTAGTTCACAGGTTTCTTTTCATAGACTGGTTTATCACTTTTTGATTGATTTAGGTCAGCTGGTTTGATTTTTATTTGATGTTTTCATATCAGCATTGTGTAGTATATCAACATTTTTTTTCTATTCATTATCTTGTATATATGAGTTGAAAATTTTAAAGTCACCCTGTATATATGAGATAATATCTTGTATGTATAAGTTGATTTTTTTTTCACCTTATTTATATGAGATAGTGAGAATTTTTGTATAAAAAATGGGGGAGATTGTTGACCATGATGACCTTTTTCAAAATATGGCAAACTGTGTGATTAGATAGTGGCAAATATAAAGGTAATTGTCATTGACATATACATTGGGTAACAATATGGCAGAAAAGATGGTAATGTGGCTCTTTCAAAATTTAACACTATCATTGGCAGTACACAATCATTTAAAGAAGAACTACATAGTCTAAGAGGTTTCACCAAATGTATATATTGTGTGGTAGATTTCAAACTAAATTTTAAAACACTTAAGGTTGAGGGTTATGTTCTTAAACAATAAGAACTTTGTTTTCATTCTTTTGCAAGTTTGATGATAATTTATCCTTGATCATTTAATGTGTATGGAAATCTCTTTAAAGAGGCATAATCTATTTTGATTATTTGGTGTGTATGGAAATCTATTCGAGGAAGCAATAATATTTACCGACTATGTGAAAAGAGATGAACAATGGGTTCATTTGAAAAGAAGAAACAAGTATCTTCAAGCAAGAAATTTTTCAAAATGATGAAGGTAATAAATCAAGTATCTTAAGGTATGTTAAAGTATACTTATTTCTTAAAAGAGATACAAAGGTAGATATCTCGGATTCATTAATTTTTTTCTTTGAAATTTTTTTGAGAAATTAAATCACAATTGATCTCAAGTCATTTCAGAGATTTTCAAAGAATTTTTGAAAATGGGACTGGGTCATAAAGGAATTTGTTCAGTCCTTAAAGATGGCAAAATTGCCACTGTCAAGCTTTTTTTTTTAAAAGTAAGGGTTTTAAAATAAGTAAAGTCTCATTTTATTCTTTGTGAAAAAGAAATTATTGAAGATGACAATTTGTTGAATCAAAATGAAGCTATGATATTTTCTTTCCACTATCTTGTTCAACTATGATATTTTCTTACCACTACCTAGTTCAGCTCTGATATTTTCTTACCACTATCTGGTTCAGTTATGATTCAAATGGCAATAATGTTAGGGCATTTTTTTCTTTAAATGTTTTAAGGACTTCTCCAAAACTATTTCTAAAAGTGAAGAATTATTAATTCAAATTGCTCTGATATTCCAGAATAGGATTTGAAAGTTACTGAGAATTCTCTTGAAGGCTACATTTTTAAATTAAATCTAGAATTCTATATGTATAGATTTGGTCTAAAAAAGGAACAAATGACACATAGCTTTATAAAGGGAAGACAAATTCGAGTTGTAACTAATTATAAGTTGGTTTTCCAAACAACTTTTATGAGGGTTTCTCAACAAACCTAACTAGTTCAGTTGATTGCATGTAACTGAACAATTTTGAAATTCTTCTCTATAAATATAGAGATCGCTTGTAAATTAATGGGTCAGTTGAAAAAGAAAAGAAGACACATATTTCCAAATAGGTTGTAAAGACTAAAAGTCTTATTATAAACTTATATGCATGTGTAAATTTCATACATACACATTTATATGTGTGTATAAGGTTGTAATTATAGCACTGATAAAACGGTTAAAATACTCTAAGGAGTAGAAGTTGTTGATTGTAAAAGACTTGGAATTCAATAAAGAATACAGGTTAATAGAGTAGTTTTTCTCCCTATGAAAAAATTGTGAGGATTTTTGAGGGTTTTCAACTTAACAAAAAATTGGTGTCTCCTCTTTCAGTGAGTTGATATTATTTTTTATGTTTAGATTTTAGTACAGTTTGATTTCTACACTGCTGTAAATTGTGAATTGAAGTTATTGAAATCAGATTGTGAGATCATTTAATTGTGTTATGATTTGCCCCCCCACCTCTAAGAACCCTAATACTTCCAACAAGTGGTATCAAAGCATAGGATTCCTTTTGGAATTTTTCCAGGGATATTTATTGGAAGTCATGGCTTAATCTAAAGGAGCTTTTCTTAATAGGGCTCTGCTATTTGATGGAAATGATTATGTTTTCGAGAAAGTTATGATGGATGCTTTCATACATTCCTTAGATATAAGAATATGGGATGATGTAATAACAAAAAATACTATCCTAGCAACAGTTCCACTGATGCTAACAAAAACCTAAAATTTGAATTGGATAAGAAGGCAAGATATGCCCTTCTTTGTGATCTCTCTAGAGACGTATTTGCCAAAGTCATTTATTGCAAATCAGAAAATGATATATGGGTTAAATTTGAAACTATATATCAAGGAGATGATAAAGTAAAATAATCTAAACTGATTACTCTTAAAACACAGTTTGACAATCTAAAAATGAATGAAGATGAAACTATTGCTACTTATTTTTTAAGAGTAGATGAAGTCGTAAATGCCATAAAGGGTCTAGGAGAAGAGATAGAAGAACATGATGTAGTCTCAAAGGTCATTAGGTTAGTGTTACCTAAATTTGAAACAAAAATATCCACTTCAGAAGAAAATAAAAGTTTTTCAAAAATGACTTTGCATCAACTTGAAGGCACATTAACTGCATATGAAATGAGGATTAGCCATCAAGCTAGTTCCTCATCAAAGGAATCAGCTTTTAAATATGAAAATCATGATGAGAGCGACTCAGATCTAATAGATGCTTTAGAAGCATTGCTAGTTAGAAGAATGAGAAATAAATATAAAGGAAAACCTAAATGCTTCAGCTATGGTCAATTAAGACAGTTTGCTGCAAACTGCCAAATGTCGAACTTGAATTTTGTAATGAGAAAACTGAGAAGTTTTCTAAAAAGAAGCCTTGGAATTGGAATAAAAGATTCAAGGATTATAAGAAGAAAAGTATTCTTTCTAAAGAAGATTCAAACGAAGATTCCAGTGATGCTGATGAAGAAAGGGAAAGACTATTCATTGTTGAAATAGTCCATACCCCTAAACATGAACCTAGTGAATCTAAATCATCATCTCATTCAGATGTAGAAGTAGATCTAGAAGAAGAACTTTTGAAATCATTGCAAGAACTTAAAAGACTAAAGAAGTTGATTTCTAATCAAGAAATTGAAAATCAAAAAATTCAAGAAGAGTTAAAAGAAGCAAATTTGATTATAGAAAATCAAAATCTCTTGTTGAGGAAAAAGATAAAAAATTAAAAGTCTTGTAGAGTTCATCAAAAGAATCCACCAGCCAGAAAACAAAGTTGTTATTTAGTGGTTATTGTTTTAAGTGTAATATTTTTGGGCACAAGCCTATCTTTTGTGAAAATAGCATAAATCAAATAAAAAGAAAAGTGGTTAGATGCTTTAAATGCTTTCATTATCTTCATTATGCAAATCAATATAAACTAAATATGAAACAAAACAAGTCTAGAACCAAGTAAGGACAATAGAAAAGGCTCAATAATTCAGAATAAAGACACACCAATTCAATAATTCTTTTGATGCAAAAGGTTGTTATATCAAAAATGGAAAGAATAAAGTCATTGCTAGTGGGTTGAGAGCAAATGGTAATCTCTATAACCTAATATATTCAGTCATCCAAGAAACTTCATTAGTTAATACTTGTCTAATGAATCAACTAGAAGAAAATTGGCTATGGCACAAAAGACTGGGACATTTAAACTTTGATAATCTTGCTTGAATCAAAAAGAATAAAAATGTTAGAGGTCTACCACATATTACCAAACCAACAAATGTTTATGAAGAGTGTGTTAAGGGAAAACAAACAAGAGTTTCTTTTAAATCAAAAGAATACTTGTCAAATAGACCACCTGAATTAGTGCATACTAATTTGTGTGGTCCAACTAAAATAGCCTCACTAAATGGTGAAAAATATTTCATGCTATTTATAGATGATAATTCAAGAATGGTTTGGGTAACTTTTCTGAAACACAAATCAGAAGCTTTTGAATGCTTCAAAATTTTTAGGAAAATGGTAGAAAGAGGAACTGAATTAAAACTGAAATGTTTGAGATCAGATAGGGGAGGACAATTCACCTAAGATAATTCACTGATTATTGTGAGAAGCATGGAATAAAAAGACAATACTCTACTACTAGGACACTAGAACAAAATGGTGTTGTTGAAAGAAAGAATAGAACAGTAAAAGAAATGGCCAGAACCATGTTAAACATAGCTGAACTACCTGATAAATTCTAGAAAGAACTTGTTCATACAATTGTTTACATTCTCAATAGAGCTCAAATCAGAGTTAGAACTACCTACACTCAATATGAATTATGGAATGGAAAAATAGCTAATGTCAACAATTTTAAGATTTTTGGTTGCAAGTGTTTTATCAAAAAGAACGATGATTTTTTAGAAAAATTTAATTCAAGATTTGATGAAGGGATCTTTCTTGGGTAGTCCATGCACAACAAAGCTTATAAATGCTATAATAAAATGGTTTAAAAAAGTTATAGAGGCTATAAATGTCATATTTGATGAAAATTCTATGTGCTATAATGGTCAAGAAGATTATGAAGATTCATCTGTTCAGAGATCAAAAATAGTACATGATGAATATACTAAAAATGATAAACATGAACTTACTGACGAAAATGAACTGGTTGATGAAACTGAATCATAAAATTGCTCAAGTCCTAAAATAACTAGTAATAGTTCAAAAATAAAAACCTCATCTAGAATAATAGCTAAGAGACATCTTGAGTCTCAAGTTATTGGAGATGTAGGGAAACGAATTTTAACCAGAAGAAAAGCCAAAATAGGAGAATGGGCAAATATTGTTGAACATTTCTTCTTAATAACTAACTTTGAACAAAAGAATGTTACTGAAGCCTTATCAAATTCTTGTTGGCAAAATGCTATGATGGAAGAGATAAATCAAATTGAGAAAAATAAGACTTGGGAACTTGTTCCCAGACCTAGTGACAAAAATGTCATAGGTGGAAAGTGGATATTTCGTAATAAACTGAATGAAGAAGGTAAAATGGTCAAAAATAAAGCTAGATTTGTTTGTAAAGGCTATGCTCAGCAAGAAGGGATTGATTTCAGTGAAACCTTTGCTCCAGTTACAAGAATGGAATCAATTAGAATCTTTCTTGCTTATGCTAGTCATAAGAAATTCACTGTTTAGTAGATGGATGTTAAAACTACATTCTTAAATGGGTATCTTGAAGAGGAGGTATATATGGAACAGCCAGAAGGCTTTGAATCATCTAACAAACCTGATTATGTTTACCAACTAAAAAAGGCTTTGTATGGCTTAAAATAGGCTCCTAGGGCTTGGTACTCCAAGTTGGATAAACATTTAATTTCAAATGGTTTTTCTCGTGGAAAGGAAGAAAACACTTTGTATATCAAAGTTATAAATAATGACATTTTGGTGGTAGAAATCTATGTGGATGACATCATTTTTGGGTTCTATTAATGATGATTCAGCAAAACATTTTTAAAAAATCATGGAATCAGAGTTTGAGATGTCAATGTTAGGTGTACTTACATTTTTTCTTGGTTTACAAATTTCACAACTTGAACATGGATTATTTCTATCTCAAACTAAATATGCAGAAGAAATGTTGAGAAAATTTAATATGTCTGAATGCAAACTAGTTAGCACTCCTATGTAAACTGGTTGTAAACTAATGAAGAATGATTATTCACCTTCTGTTAATCAAACTCTTTACAGATCTATGATTGAAAGTTTGCTATAGCTAACTGCATCTAGACCTGATATAATGGAAGTTGTATGTATGGTGTCAAGATTTTAATTTGATCCAAAGCAATCACATCTTACTGTAGCACATAGAATACTGAAATACATTCAAGGCACTCTTGATTATGGTTTATAGTATCCTCACAACAACAATTTTACTCTTGTTGGTTATACTGATGCAGATTGGGGTGGATCTGATGATAAATAGAGCACCATGGGTGGAACTTTCTTTCTTGGTGACTGTCTATTTGCTTGGCATAATAAGAAACAAGATTTTGTAACTCTATCCACTTGTGAATCTGAATATGTTGTAGGTACAACATGCTATACTCAATGAATTTGCATGGATTATCAATTATCTGATTTAGGAATTCAGGTTTCAAAACCTATTTGAATAATGTGTGATAACATGAGAGATATTCAATTAAGAAAAAATCCTATTATGGACTCACGCACAAAACACGTAGCCATCAAACTTCATTTCTTGAGAGGTAAAGCTGAAAACAATCAATTCAAATTGTTTTATATGCCTTCTCAAGGATAGGTGGCTAATATTTTTACAAAGGAACTACCAAGAGAACTTTTTGAATAGTTGAGAACATGATTGGGAGTTTTCTCTCAATCAATCCTGGCATAAAAACTCTTCATCACAATCATTCTATGTTGGGCTTCTAGTCCTTTCACAGAAAGAATTCATCAAAAGTAGATGGTCAAATTTTTAACGCAAAAATTTTGGGGTTGTAATCAGCATTTCAGATTGGTTTCAGTTGGTTCATAGGTTTTTTTTTACAATTTCTTTTCACAGACTGATTTATCACTTCACAGAACTGTTGGTTCATAGGTTTCTTTTCACAGACTAGTTGATCACTTTTTGATTAATTCAGGTTAGCTGGTTTAGTTTTTATCTGATGCTTTCGGATCAGCAATGTGTAGTATATCAGGATTTTATTTCTATTCAATATCTTGTATATATGAGTTGAGAATTTTAAAGTCACGTTGTATAAATGAGATAATATCTTGTATGTATAAGTTGATTTTTTTCACCATATTTATATGAGATAGTGAGAATTTTTGCGTCAAAAATGGTGGAGATTGTTGACCATGATGCCCTTTTTTGAAATATGGAAAAATGCATAATTAGAAGGTCACAAATATAAAGGCAATTGTCATTGACATATACATTGGGTTTTGTGTAAATGTCACATATTAAAAAAGGCAGCTTTTAAATAGCAATGTTTTCGATAGTACTATCATAACAATGTGGCAGAAAAGATGGTAACGTTGCTCTTGCAAAATTAACACTATCACTGGCAGTACACGGTCATTTAAAGAAGGACTGCATGGTTTAAGAGGTTTTGCCAAATGTCTATATTGTGTGGCGGATTTCAAACTGAATTTTAAAACACTTAAGGTTGTTGGTTGTGTTCTTAAACAATAAGAACATTGTTTTCATTCTTTTGCAAGTTCGATGATAATTTATCCCTGATCATTTTATGTGTATGGAAATCTCTTTCAAGATGCATAATCTATTCTAATCATTTGGTTTGTATGGAAATCTATTCAAGGAACCAATAATTTTTACCGACTATGTTAAAAGAGATGAACAATGGGTTCATTTGAAAAGAAGAAACAGGTATCTTCAAGCAATAAATTTTTCGAAATGATGAAGGTAATAAATCAAGTATCTTCAGGTATGATAAAGTATACTTATTCCTTGAAAGGGATACAACGGTAGATATCTTTGATTCATTTACTTTTTTCGTTGAGAAATTTTTGAGAAATTAAATCACAGTCAATCTCAAGTCATTTCGGAGATTTTGAAACAATTTTTGAAAATGGGACTAGGTCATAAAGGAATTTGTTTAGTCCTGAAAGATGGCAAAATTGTCACTGTCAAGCATTTTTTTAAAAAGTAAGCGTTTCAAAATTAGGAAAGTCTCATTTTATTCTTTATGAAAAAGAAATTCTTGAAGATGACAGTTTATTGAATCAAAATGAAGCTATGATTTGCTTTCTGCTGTCTGGTTCAGCTATGATATTTTCCTAACGATGTCTAGTTTCAGCTATGATATTTTCTTACCACTATCTGGTTCAGCTATGATTCAAATGGCAATAATGTTAGGGAATTTTTATCTATAAATGTTTTAAGGATTTCTTCAAAACTATTTCTATAAGTGAAGAATTATTAAGTCAAATTGCTTTGATATTCTAGAATAGGATTTTAAGGTTATAGAGAATACTCTTGAAGGCTACATTTTTTATTAAATCCAGAATTCTATATGTATAGGTTTAGTTTAAAAAAGGAAGACATGATTGAAAATTTTATAAAGGGAAGAAAAATTCGAATTGTAACTAATTATAAGTTTGGTTTTCAAACAAATTTTAAGAGGGTTTGTCAACAACGCTAACTAGTTCAGTTGATTCCATGTAACTAAACAATTTTGAAATTCTTCTTTATAAATATAGAGATCGTTTGTAAATTAATGCATCAGTTGAAAAAGAAAAGAAGACATATATTTCAAAATAGGTTCTAAAGACTAAAATTCTTATTATAAACTTGTATGCATGTGTAAATGTCATACATACACATTTATATGTGTGTATAAGGTTGTATTTATAGCACTGATAAAAGGGTTAAAATACCTTGAGGAGTAGAAGTTGCTTATTCTAAAAGAGTTGGAATTCAATAAAGAATACAAGTTCATGGAGTGGCTTTTCTCCCTATGACAAAACCATGAGGATTTTTTAGGGTTTTCCACTCAGCACAAAATTGGTGTTTCTTCTTTTAGTGAGTTGATATTATTTTTTATGTTTACATTTTAGTACAGTTTGATTTCTACAATGTTGTAAATTGTGAGATAATTTAATTGTGTTTTGATTCACCCCCCCCCCCCGCTCCCTCTAAGAACCCTGATACTTCCAACAAGTGCTATCAGAGCATAGGATTCCTTTTGGAATTGTTCCATGGATATTTATTGGATGTCGTGGCTCAATCTGAAGGAGCTTTTCTTAATAGGGCTCTACTATTTGATGGAAATGATTATGTTTTCTGGAAAGTTATGATGGAAGCTTTCATACATTCCTTAGATGTAAGGATGTGGGATGTTGTAATAACTAAATATACTATTCCAACAATAGTTCTAACTGATGCTAATGAAAAATTAAAATTTGAATTGGATAAGAAGGCAAGATATGCCATTCTTTGTGGTCTCTCTAGAGACATATTTGCCAAAGTCATTTATTGCAAATCAGTCAATGATATATGGGTTAAACTTGAAACTATATATCGAAGAGATAATAAAGTAAAAGAATCTAAACTCATTACTCTTAAAATACAGTTCGACAATCTAGAAATGAATGAAAATGAAACTATTGCTACTTATTTTTTAAGAGTAGATGAGGTCGTAAATGTCGGAAAGGGTCTAGGAGAAGAGATAGAAGAACATGATGTAGTCTCAAAGGTAATTAGGAAAGTGTTACCTAAATTTGAAAAAAAAAAATCCACTTTAGAAGAAAAGAAAAGTTTTTCAAAAATGACTTTGCATCAACTTCAAGGAACATTAACCACATATGGAATGAGGATTAGCCATCAAGCTAGGTCCTCATCAAAAGAATCATCTTTTAAAGCTAAAAAATATAATGAGAGTGACTCAGATCTAATAGATGCTTTAGAAGCATTGCTAGTTAGAAGAATGAGAAATAAATATAAATGCAAACTTAAATGCTTCAACTGTGGTCAATTAGGACACTTTGCTGCAAAGTGCCCAAATGTCGAACTTGAAGATTGTGATGAGAAAACTGAGAAGTTTTCCTAAAAGAAGCCTTGGAATCAGACAAGCATTATAAGAAGAAAAGTATTCTTTCTAAAGAAAATTCAAATGAAGATTCCAGCTATGCTGATGAAGAAGGGGAAAGACTATTCATGGCTGAAATAGTCCATACCCCTAAACATGAACCTAGTGAATCTGAATCATCATCTGATTTAGATGTAGAAGTAGATCTAGAAGAAGAACTTCTGAAATCATTGCAAGAACTTAAAAGACTAAAGAAGTTGATTACTAATCAAGAAATTGAAAATCAAAAAATTCAAGAAGAGTTAAAGGAAGCAAATTTAATGCTTGTTTAATGAGTCAACTAGAAGAAAATTGGCTATGGCACAAAAGACTAGGACATTTAAACTTTGATAATCTTGCTAGAATCAGCAAGAATAAAAAGGCTCGAGGTCTACCACAGATTACCAAACCAGAAAATATTTGTGAAGAGTGTGTTAAAGGCAAAAAAAACAAGAGTTTCTTTTAAATCAAAAGAATACTTGTTAGAAATGATTATTCAAGAATGGTTTGGGTAACTTTTCTAAAACACAAAACAGAAGCTTTTGAATTCTTCAAAATTTTTAGGAATATGGTACAAAGAGAAACTGATTTAAAACTGAAATGTTTGAGATCGGATAGGGGAGGAGAACTCACCTCTCAAGAATTCATTGAGTATTGGGAGAAGCATGGAATAAAAAGACAATACTCTACTGCTAGGACACCACAACAAAATGGTGTTGTTGAAAGAAAGAATAGAATATTAAAAGAAATGGCCAAAACCATGTTAAACGAAGCTAAAATGATGATAAATTCTGGAAAGAAGTTGTTCATACAGCTATTTACATTCTCAATAGAGCTCAAATCAGAGTTAGAACTACTTACACTCCATATGAATTATGGAATGGAAAAACAGCTAATGTCAAGAATTTAAAGATTTTTGGCTACAAGTGTTTTATCAAAAAGAACAATGATTTTTTAGAAAACTTTAACTCAAGATCTAATGAAGGGATCTTTCTTGGGTATTCCATACATAGCAAAGCTTATAAATGCTATAATAAAATGCTAAAAAAAGTTGTAGAAGCTATAAATGTCATATTTGATGAAAATTCTGTGCTGTAATGCTCAAGAAGTTCATGAAGATTCACCTTTTCAGAGATCAAAAACTGTACACGATGAACATAATAAAAATGATAAACATGAACTTACTGATGAAAATGAACTGGCTGATGAAAATGAATTAAAAAATTGCTGAAGTCCTAGAATAACTAGTAATAGATCAAAAATAAAAACCTCATCCAGAATAATAGCTAAGAGACATCTTGAGTCTCAAGTTATTGGAGATGTAGAGAAAGGAATTCTAACCAGAAGAAAAGCCAAAATAGGAGAATCAACAAATATTGCTAAACATTTCTGCTTAATAACTTACTTTGAACAAAAAGATGTTACTAAAGCCTTATCAGATTCTTGTTGACAAAATGCTATGCAGGAAGAGAGAAATCAAATAGAGAAAAATAAGACTTGGGAACTTGTTCCCAGACCTAGTGACAAAAATGTCATAGGTGAAAAGTGGATATTTCATAATAAACTAAATGAAGAAGGTTAAGTGATCAGAAATAAAGCTAGATTTTTTTATAAAGGCTATGCTCAGCAAGAAGGGATTGACTAGATGGATATTAAAACTGCATTCTTAAATAGATATCTCTAAGAGGAGGTATATATGGAACAACCCGAAGGCTTTGAATCTTCTGACAAACCTAATTATGTTTACCAACTAAAAAAGGCTTTGTATGTCTTAAAATAGGCTCCTAGGGCTTGGTACTCCAGGTTGGATAAACATTTAATTTTGAATGGTTTCTCTCATGGAAAGGTAGAAAACACTTTGCATATCAAAGTTATAAATGATGGCATTTTGGCTCTAGAAATCTATGTGGATGACATCATTTTTGGCTCTACTAATGATGATTCAACAAAAAAAAATTTAAAAATCATGGAATCAGAGTTTGAGATGTCAATGTTAGGTGTAATTTTTTCTTGGTTTACAAATTTCACAACTTGAACATGGATTATTTCTATCTCAAACTAAATATGCAAAACAATTGTTAAGAAAATTTAATATGTCTGAATGCAAACCAGTTAGCACTCCTAAGGAATCTGGTTGTAAACTAATGAAGAATGATGATTCACCTTCTCTTAATCAGACTCTTACAGATCTATGATTAGAAGTTTTCTATATCTAACTACATCTAGACCTGATATAATGGAAGCTATATGTATGGTGTCAAGATTTCAATATGATCCAAAGCAATCGCATCTTAATGCAGTGCATAGAATACTGAAATACATTCGAGGCACTCTTGATTATGGTTTATGGTATCCTCACAGAAACAATTTTACTCCTATTGGTTATATTGATGCAGAATGGGGCGGATTAGATGATAAAAAGAGCACCAGTGGTGCAACTTTCTTTCTTGGTCACTATCTGGTTGTTTGGCATAGTAAGAAACAGGATTGTGTAACTCTATCCACTTGTGAATCTAAGTATGTTGTAGCTATAGCATGATGTACTCAATTAATTTGGATGGATTATTAGCTATCTGATTTAGGCATTCAAGTTTCAAAACATATTTCAATAGTGTGTGCTAACATGAGTGCTATTCAATTAAGCAAAAATCATGTTATGCACTCACGCACAAAACACATAGCCATCAAACTTCATTTTTTCAGAGATAAAGTTCAAAATAATGAATTCAAATTGGTTTATGTGCCTTCTCAAGGATAGGTGGCTGATATTTTTACAAAGGCACTACCAACAGAACTGTTTGGATAGTTGAGAACATGATTGGGATTTTTCTCTCAATCAATCCTAGCATAAAAACTCTTCATCATAATCATTCTGTGTTGGGCTTCTACTCCTTTCACAGAAAGATATAATGAAAAGTAGATGGTCAAATTTTTCATGCAAAAAATTTGGGGGAGTAATCAGCATATCAGATTCATTTCAGATTCGTTTCAGTTGGTTCACAGGTTTCTTTTCAAAATTTCTTTTCACAGACTGATTTATCACATCACAGATTGGTTGGTTCATAGATTGATTTTAGTTGGTTCACAAGTTTCTTTTCACAGACTGCTTTATCACTTTTTGATTGATTCAGGTTAGCTGGTTTAGTTTTTTTCTGATGTTTTCAAATCAACATTGTATGGTATATCAACATTTTGTTTCTATTCATTATCTTGTATATATGTGTTGAAAATTTTTAAGTCACCTTGTATATATGACATAATATCTTGTATGAATAAGTTGATTTTTTTTCACCTTATTTATATGAGATTGTGAAAGTTTTTGCATAAAAAATGGGGGAGATTGTTGACCGTGATGCCCTTTTTTGAAATTTGGCAAAATGCGCGATTCAAAGGTGGCAAATATAAAGGAAATTGTCATTGACATATACATTGCATTTTGTGTAAATGTCACATATTAAAAAAGGTAGTTTTTAAACAACAATGTTTTCCGCAATACTATTGTAACATGGCAGAAAAGATGGTAACGTGGCTCTTGCAAAATTAACACTGTCACTATTAGTACATGGTCATTTAAAGAAGGACTGCATGGTTTAAGAGGTTTTACCAAATGTCTATATTATGTGAGGGATTTCAAACTAAATTTTAAAACACTTAAGGTTGTGGGTTGTCTTCTTAAACAATAAGAACTTTGTTTTCATTCTTCTGCAAGTTCGATGATAATTTATCCCTGATCATTTTATGTGTATGGAAATCTTTTTGAAGAGGCATTATCTATTCTGATCATTTGGTGTGTATGGAAATCTTTTCAAAGAGGCAATAATTTTTCTTGACTATGTGAAAAGAGATGAACAATGGGTTCATTTGAAAAGCAGAAACATGTATCTTCAAGCAAGAAATTTTTTGAAATGATGAAGGTAATAAATCAAGCATCTTCAGGTATGTTAAAGTATACTTATTTCTTAAAAGGGATACAAAGGTTGATATCACTGATTCATTTATTTTTTTCTTTGAGAAAGTTTTGAGAAATTAAATCACAGTCCATCTCAAGTCATTTCAGAGATTTTCAAAGAATTTTTGAAAATGGGACTGCGTCGTAAAGGAATTTGTTCAGTCCTAAAAGATGGAAAAATCATCACTATCAAGCATTTTTTTTTAAAGTAAGGGTTTCAAAATAAGGAAAGTCTCATTTTATTCTTTGTGAAAAAGAAATTCTTGAATATGACAGTTTGTTGAATCAAAATGAAGCTATGATATTTGCTTACCACTGTCTAGTTCAGCTATGATATTTTCTTACCACTGTCTAGTTCAACTATGATATTTTCTTACCGCTATCTAATTCAACTATGATTCAAATGGCAATAATGTTAGGGCATTTTTTCCTTTAAATGTTTTAAGGACTTTTTCAAAACTATTTCTAAAAGTGAAGAATTGTTAAGTCAAATTGCTTTGATATTCCAAGAAAGGATTTGAAATTTACTGAGAATACTCTTGAAGGCTACATTTTTTATTAAATCCAGAATTCTATATGTATAGTTTTGGTTTTAAAAAGGAAGACATGACTAGCAATTTTATAAAGGGAAGACAAATTCGAGTTGTAACTAATTATAAGTTGGTTTTTCAAATAACTTTTAAGAGGGTTTCTCAACAACCCTAACTGGTTTAGTTGATTCCATGTAACTGAACAATTTCAAAATTCTTCTCTATAAATATAGAGATTGTTTGTAAATTAATGGGTCAGTTGAAAAAGAAAAGAAGACATATATTTCAAAACAAGTTGTAAAGACTAAAAGTCTTATTATAAACTTGTATGCATGTGTGAATGTCAGACATACACATTTATATGTGTGTATAAGGTTTTAATTATAGCACTGATAAAAGGGTTAAAATACCCTAAGCAGTAGAAGTCGTTGATTGTAAAAGAGTTGGAATTCAATAGAGAATACAGGTTCATGGAGTGGTTTTTATCCCTATGATGAAACCATGAGGATTTTCAAGGGTTTTCCACTCGACACAAAATAGGTGTCTCTTCTTTTAGTGAGTTGATATTATTTTGTTTGTTTACATTTTAGTATAGTTTGATTTCTCCACTGCTATAAATTGTGAATTAAAGTTATTGAAGTCAAATTGTGAGATAAGTTAATTGTGTTCTAGAGCCCGCCTTTTGTGGAATAATTGAATTTTAGTTCCATGACAAATATGATGGTGGTCAATGTGTGTTTTTCTTGAAGAATACTTTCAAACTAAGGAGAGAATCCTCATTAGCAAGGACAATTTTATAGGCTAAAAAATTTATGATCTTTGACTTTCAATATTTATCTTAGTAATTGTAACAAGTTGTTAATTGTATTTGGTATGGTTCATTTTTCCCCCAAAAGTTAATTTATGCCATTGAAGATCCATTTTCTATTACTAGAAATATAGGCTAATTTCTTTTAAAATAAACATAATGATTGTGGAGAATATATAAATTATGACCCCTTCTTAGAATAGAAGTAGAATGATATATATGTTAATATTTTCTAACTTTATTGGAGCTGTAAAAGGTTAGATCTCTAAAAGGTCTTTTAC
This sequence comes from Cupressus sempervirens, assembly GCA_028749045.1. NCBI lineage: Eukaryota > Viridiplantae > Streptophyta > Pinopsida > Cupressales > Cupressaceae > Cupressus > Cupressus sempervirens. The sequence continues at coordinate 876,760,649 of CM053792.1, forward strand.
ATAGTAAATATGATGGAAACTCATCTACTTGATAAATATGATGGTGGTCAATATATATAATTCTTTAAGGATATTGTAAAAGTAAGGAGAGAATCATCAGTAGCATGAATAGTTGTAATAAATGAGTTGGATGAAATTTACACTAAAAGAGATATTATCTTTGACCTGTATACCATGTCTTTGTAGTTGTAAGTTGTAACAACTTGGTTATTGTATTTGATTCAATGACCATTTTCCCTAAAAGATATTTATGTATTTGAAGCTTAATTGTTTTGTTTGATGCTAGTAGCTTCTAGGAGTAATCCAATAGTATAAACATCTATTCAGGCTTTTACAAATAGATGATTGTGTTATGACTTTTTAATAACTAGATTTTATACTTCTAACATTCATTGTCTATGCAATGCAATTTTTTTTGTGTAAATCAAATAGTACAATTGGGCTTTTGAAAGCTCAAGATGAAGGACAAAATTAACATATAGTTTCTCAAAATTTTAACACCTTTTAGGGGAGCTTCAATCTACAATTTATGACATATGAATTTTGCACATGGTAAAATAATTTATTTGAAAATATATAAAATAATTCATTGACTAATCTAGATACATAGTATGTAAGAAGATGTAATATGGGTGATGTTAAGAAATAGTGGGTACTTGGGAGAAGAATTTTTGAGCATAACCTCTTATTTGAACAAAAATCTTGGTGCTTCATAAGTATTTCTTGATATGGTTGATCATATAAATCATAGTATTTCATTTCTTGCATGTTTTTAATTTTATTAATACAATAACTGAAAGTTAAGTATAAGCTAGATTAAATAAGATAACTTTGAAATTGATTAAAAGAATGGAAATAGTTGGTTTGAAAGAAAATTTTAGGTTTTTCACTTCAAGTGACTACATCTTGTCGAAAATACAAATGGGAAATATATACTTTTGAGAGGGGGTGGGTGGGGAGTCGGGGGGTGAATTAGAAGTACTAATCTCTAACCAATAAAACATTTAACCTTAAAACAATGCATGAATAAACATATTGAAATAACATGTGAAGTAAATACATCCACATAAACATATGCCACAAGTTATGATTACCCAAAAACCCTCCAATGAGAAGGTAAAACTAGGGTGGGGATGATACCCACAATTCTTCACTACTATAGCAATAAATTTCACCTATTAAGGTTACATAGTTTGACCATTCTCATGATCTTTCCTATAAAAGACCTACCCTATCAAAGGTTTACAAAGGATTGTTAGATCCCACCTTGTTAAAGGATTTTAACACCCTATTAAAATTGTGCCTGGCTAATGGACTTCAGAACACTCACTTGGAATGTCACCCTATTAAAGGATTTCACTATGACTATTAAATCAACCTTAATCCTAAGAATTTCACCCTTGTTAGCTCTTATAGTTTTAACTCATGCCTTGTTATGTTGTGGTCCCATTTTTCATCATTGAAGTTGAACTTGAAGTTTTTTTTGTCTTTGGCTTTAGCTTTAGGCCTACGTCAGTTATCATCCGTCAACCCAGTTCCTTTCCTCGAGTCTCCCTTAGTAAAGCAGAAGTAGAAGTTGAAACCCGATCACCCAAAACTTCAACTTTAGGTTTGGTGTTGATATTGTGCACTAACAAAAGTTGTATGTAGGTTTCAGTTCTTGGAATCAAATCAAGGTGGGTCCCAGTACAACATTTCCCAGACACGTGAAGTTATGAGTGAAAGGATTTAAGGCAATACGTGTTTGGCTATGACATGATTTGATTGAGGGATAAAAGTATCATGTCATGATCACCTAGTACAATAGCATACATGTGGATTTGATGTAGTATTTAAAACAAAGCACAAGCAACATCTTTTCAAACCCATGCCACATGAGTGGGTAGTTATTGCACTTACTTGCCAAATCTATCCCTGCAATTTTCCACACAAATAATTCCCTAAATGTATTCATTTTAACCCTTTTTCCCACTCTTTCCATTTTCTCCATAGAAATTTCAGCATTAACCAGTAGGAAGGGTGAATTGCAGGCTTTGTCTCTATCAAACTATAAGTGCATTTTTCATTCCCTTCTGTATTTCAAGTTGTGTTTGCTTTTTTTTGGGATATCTCAAGCCTTTTTTTTATTGATAATCATGACGTTTTTCCACCCAAAATTGCCCAAATTTGAAAAACCACCTTTTCTCAATTCACTTCCTGAGATTCGTGACACTTTTCGGGTAAATATAAATCTATCTAAAGTAATAGAATGAGTTAAGATCACCCCATCAAGTCCTATTTACCAGAGATTAGTGGATAGTGGGTTAATAGAAGCCACTACTTTTCTTGCTGCTATCACATACCCTGAGTGTGTCCTTGAGTGTGCAAATCATTTCGATCTTATTTTTGGGCGTATTAAGAAAACCTCAGGGGAAGTAATTGTCAGAATCAATAGAACCAGTGTCAATTTCACCCTTGCAATCCGTCATAAAGAACCCTACAAGTCATGGACGTTTGAAGAAGCTAAATGCCTATACACCGCAAACAAAAGCAGCTATGATACCAAGATTGCTTAGTCTTGGCTTTTGAAGCCTGCAGATGGAGGTTCTAGGCTTCCTAAACCCTTGACTGTTGAGCACTTTATCAAAGAAATTGCAGACATTGTCCTCCTACTGAATAGAGTTAAGGGAAATGAACATGCTTTCCATTGGGAATCTTGGTTGTACCTTTTCATATAGAAGATAGTTGAGGGAGCCAAATTCATTGATTGGTTAGACCTAATAGCATAGAACTTGCATAAAGGTTTGACAAATGTTAACAACTATGGTTCATTTTTCCTATCTTCTTATTTGATTTACATCTTTGTGGCATCTAAAGATTGGGACTATCTTCCACATATACCTTGGGTTGATGATATGCCTATCTATATATACTATAGAGATCTCCAAGAAGACATAGTACGCAAAGAGTTTAAGAAAGTCAATGATGTCTTTTTAGGGAAATTGGTATTTGAACTACAAGGTCGAGAGAATGATAGGATGTCTAGAGAAGCTATGTAAGTTGTGTAAATTTATGGTTGCTATTATATTCATTTTCCTAGATTTACATATATCAGAGTGGGCGGTTTTCCTGGTGAACCTTTGAAATTGCCGCGCTATTGTTCAGACTCTATAGTGTTATCTGTGATGTGTAGGCAATTTGTCTCTCTTGTTGAGTCCTTTCAAATTTCCAAGAAATTCTTCATTATCCTTCTAGATTAAAATCAGGCATTATAGATGCCCCAGTCTGAAAGAAGCCATATTGTTAGTCAAATCATTAACCCACTTATGTTTTAAGCCTTTCTCCTCTCAGTTAGATTTTGACTACACTGGCTTTATTAGAAACAATGTTAAAAATGCAGTCTCTCTATTTCATTCCCCACAATTAGAGGATTTTTGGGCAAACTACCATAGTGAATTTGAAGTGAGAAAGAGGCTATGGTCATGTTTTACCATTAAACAAATCATTATGTTTAATGTGGAGTTAGATACTTATGGGTTGAAAGATGATGATTCTGAGGAAGTACTTGATCAATTTAAAATGGATCAGATTGAATACATGCCTATCCCTAAGATTGACTAGGAGAAAAGGGAAGAAAATGATGTATATGCTCGTACCAAGGATGTAATAGCTAGAACTGCCAAATGAATAAAACCAAAAGTAACGGCTACTCCAAGCTTTTCTAAGAAGTCTTCAAGAAGCAGAGATAAAAGGACTACCCAAAAGAAAACTAATTGAAGTGTCCCTGATTCTGTTGTAGGTCCACTTGAAGTTGAACTTTAAGTAGTTTCGAAAACACTTCAACTTCAGGTTCAAGAGGAGACTTCAAAAAGTAAAAGAATAACCTGCTTGAGCACAAAAAAGGCATCGATCACTAGAAGCAAGAACACCATAACTGTTGACCTCGAGGCAGTGAAAAATCCACCTATGGCAGACAATTTACCAGAATCTCAGAGCTTGCCAACAACTATTGTGAATCAGCAGAGTCATCTTATTTTAGTCAAATGTTCCTCCACTATAGAAAAATATTAGGCAACACCTAAGTGGCTAGAGACATCGACAGAGAAGAAAAGGAGCATAGTTCCAATATCCATGCCAATCGATGATCTGGTTAGCAAGTGTCTTGGTAAAATGCCTAAGGTAAAGAAAGCGAGAATAGAGATGAGGATCGATATTGATAAATCTTCAGGATGATGGGTAGCGAAGATAGCTACACCACCAGATGGAAGCTCTCATGATTTCATAGCTCCTCAAGACTATTAGATAACCAAGGTTGACCTAGGAAAAGGGAATCACGAGATAGACATGGAGTTCTTTGAGGTGTCCAATAAGAAGATCATGCAAAGAGTATGGAAAGACGGGCAAGATAAGCAAGTAATGAAAGAAACAATTAAAAATATGGCTTAGTATATTAATGCTATCCTTCACCCTGAAGCTAAACCAATTAGTGAAATGTCAGCAAGCATTGATGTGTCCTTTGTGACCAATCAACAATCATTGGAAAGTTTGCACAAGTATAAAGCAGTGACAAAAATAGTGGGCAAATGGGTTCTAAATGTTTTGCACAACACTGTAAAACACATAGGTCACTTGGACCAGGCTTCAAAAGAAATATCATACATTGCCAAAAAAGTAGAAACAAGCAATGAGGGATACGAAAAAGAAAGGAACAACTCGGCCAAGGTAGTTATGTGGCTGGAAGACATATAGGAGCTTGGCTTGCAAAAATTTTAGGCTGAATGCCCCATGCTAGGTCTTGATGAAAAAGCCCTGTATGTCATCAAAGACTGTATTGAATGGAGAAATGAAGTATTGACACAAGGAATATACAACATCAAAGAGGCTCTACAGGAACTCAAAGTCATTCATTGGATTATCCATAATGATCTCAAATGGTTTGCCAAGCAGTTCATGGAAAAGGATGATGACTCTGTTGCCCAATCAGATGAAATAATCAAAGAAGTCCAAAAGAAATTTCAAGAGTGGCGAGACAAAAAGACACTAGCAAGGTAGGACTTCTCCAATGTGGCACATATGGAAACTATGCTAATCATCAACTTAAAGCACCTAGAGATGCATTAAGAAAGGTTCACTAAGCTGAAGAGGATAAAGGATATCTGGAAGTAAAGATTTTCCTACATCAGCTTGCCACACTAGTTGGTTATCTCAGCCTTTTCATCTGCTTATGAGATGTGGAAAATGGTGAAAGGCATGGCCAGTGGAGATAGCACTGCATGATCAAGACAAGTGGTTACGCTTGAAAGTGTTTAGTTATATTTTCCTAACTGTTTTCTTTCAGTTTTTTTTTTTGAAGATAAGTAGTTTCTTTGGAAAAGGACAATTAACTCCTGGCAGGGTAATTTTGGATTGGGTCCAGTGCCATGCCTATATAAGTGTAATAATTAGTATTGTTTGGGGGTTAGAATTTCTCCAGTAGACTAATAGACAGAACTACTTTTATTTATGGTTTTATTTCCAATTTAGAAGTAGCAATTCAAAATTTTTGTAGACATATTGAAACTCTATAGTTTGAATTTTGGTTGAAGGCTTTATAAGTAGATAATATTATTTGCCTATTTAAGTTAGTATTTCTATGAATATTATTTAAGATTTTGGCTGCAAATGTCATTAATTTTGAGGTTGCAAATTTTGAGTTTGGGAATACTGTGAGAAACTAGATTTTATTTATTTATTTATTGTTTTATTGCCTGCTCGATGATTCAACTATGTGGATCATTTTGATAATTAAAATCGAGTGGTTATTTGCATTAAAGTTTGTTTCATATTGATGAGATGAAATAAGTTGTTTCAACACTTTCAACAGATTATTTTTCTTGTAATGATCTATTTGTTGAGTCCTTTAGACCAAAAAAATTCATTTCAATAAAGGTAGTTGCACCTATTTTCATTGAAGAAATCTCAAGCAGAGAATTCGTAAGCCTCTCAGATAGGAATTCATTTGTTAGTTTAAATTTTTTTTCTCTATTTTTACATATGAATATATGTAGCAAGAACTGCTCACTAACAACCCTGCTCATACACTTGTTAGAAAGTATAGTAGAATTTTTAATCTGATTACTTACAATTTGGTATTGCTGATTTTAGATCTCAATTCAATCCATCTTGATTCTTTGTGATCTAATATGAAATTTTTGTATTCTCAATCCTTTATTTTGCAAACTAATTCTACAATTCAGTCCTTCTTCTAAATCACCTTGAATCTGATCAGTTTGCCCCTTTTACTTCCTTCAAATCTTCACTAGCATCACCTTCATGCATGCATTCTCTCATACTTGAATTATGGGGCTTCATCTACCTTTACAAAGACATAGGTGGCTTTAGGGTAAGGTATGAATCTACAATTGAGATTCATTCATTTTTCCCACTCAATTGCTTCCATTTTTCTAATTGGTTACATGGTAATCGCATAGGGAATCCAAATAGATTCAATCTTATCTTGAAAGCTTCAAGATCTATCCATAAGTTGGCTAAAAAATTGTTTACATAGTTATTTGTGTCATCAAAAACAACTAGGTCCATTATGTATTACTTGACACTTGTTAATACTAATGCCCAACACATTATGTATTACTCAACAGTTGTTACTACTTGACACTATCTATTTTCTCGGCACTTGATTGACTCAACACATGAGTTACTCGACACTCATTGCAACTCAACATCTATACATATTGTACTTGGCATGTGTTACTAGCTCAAAATAAACTTAGTAAATTTCTTACATGTGTTGACACTCAATTGTCAAAACCAATCTAGGATCAACAATCTCCCCCTTTGACATGAGTGGATAAAACACTTAACTGTACATAGTGAATCTAATCTCCTCAAGTATAATATACATGAAGTTCGGCATATATACAAAACTTCAAAATTGTTCAAAATTTTGTAATAGACTATATACCTCAAAATTTTGTAACTCCACCAGAGTTAATGTGTCTATTCTAAAAAAAAAATCTCTTCTCTCTTCTTAGACTAGATTTTCTTCTTGCTAGTGCTCTTTGTCTTCAAAAATATTGATACTCTTTATCTGATATACTCTATGTCTACTCTTTTGTTTTTTTACTCCCCCTTTGTTTGTTCTCCTCTCTATTTATTTTATCTCCCACTTTTCACATGTCTCCCCCTTGCATGTATCTCCTTACCTCCTCCTTTAATATTTCTCCTCCTTTTTGACACTTATGTCAAAGGGTTTATACAATGATTGTGTATTTGTCTAAAAAGTTCTTGTGGACATCCATTATAATCTTTAGAGCAGCATCCTAGTTGTCTATTGCAACATCTAAGGACTTTATTTGGATGGTTGTCTCTACTGCAAGATGAACTAGCCCCTCTAATGTTGAAAGATTTGGATCTTTATTCAACGCTATTTCTATATATGCTAGTTCCTTGTGGAGTATTTCCATATGAGGGCTAAGGGACGCTTGTATATTAATCAACTTGGCTCTTATGGTAGCCTTTTTTTCTGTTAATATAGCTAGGTCATTTTGCATCTAAAGCAATGAATTGAAATGCTACTCACTCTGAGCTAGGTTTTGAGGTAATTGTATACCTAATATCTTTCGGTTTCTCTCCATACTTAGAATCAGATGGCTTGTTTCTATTGTGAAGAGTGTGACGACACAATTTTGTGTATAGTGAGAATATATTCTCAAGTACCTTATTCACTATCTCAATTTTAGTAGCCAATCCAACTTGTGATAGTGCTATTTCACTTGATATCTTCTCATTAAATTTACCTTGAAACTTCTTTTTAAACCATTCCATGAGTTTTGCATTAGTATCCTGTTCTTCATTTGTCACCTACTCAACAATTTTTGACAATTGTTCCAATATAGGCTTGGTTTCATCAAGTGTTTGCAATTTGAAGGCATCTAAAAGGATGTCTTTGATCTCATGTAGTGCTTTCCTTTGTTTATACTCCTTCCTGAGTATCTCTTGGTTCTTCTTCATTTCCAATGACTCCTACATTATATTGATCTATTCTAGGTTCATGGTTGCATACTCATATTTTTGTATAACTATTTCTTCATCTAGAGTTGGGTCTCCATAGTGAAGTACCCTTGCAACCTTTTTTGAGCTTGAGCCTAGTGCAAAAATCTAAAGTGGTATTGCATTAGTGCTCAGGTTCTGAAGGACTTTGGTGGTAGTGCCAATTGTTGGTAAATTAACCAATGTCTAAATGGGTTCTTACTCCTTTTCCTTTAGAATGTCCTTGTCTTCTTCTTGATCAATCACAATTGTTTGTCTTACAACTACCTTGGTTTGTCCTGCTTGAGCATTTATAGGCTTCTCTGTAGTCTGAGTCTGTTGTTCAATCATAACAACTTTGACTATGATGTCAACCTTTGCTGATGTAGCCTCTGATGTTTGCATTGGAGGTTGACCACTAGTAGCTATAGGGATGGAAAAAGGTGGTTCTTTTTTATTCACCTTATCCCTAGTTATGTTAGCTACTACTTTCTGCAGCTCATCCACACTGACCAACACTGGATAACCACATAGTTTAGCTTATAGTGTGGACTGGTCAAGGATCTTCTTTAGATCCTCTGTAGTTAATGGATTGATGTTCTGAGCTAAATAGTCAGGGACATCCTTCACTTCTGTTGTGACTAAATGTGTGTTTGTGTCATGTGGAGGGCTTAATGGTGGCAATTGTGTGTCTTGCACACTCTGTTCTATTTGCTACTCTTCAACTTTTTCCATTTCATCTTTCTTTTGCTGTGTCTCCTCCACTATGTTATCTAACTTTTCTTTCCTAGTTTCTCCTTCATTATCATTATTCTCACCTTCTCCATTGTTCCCTCCCTCAAAGGGATCCTCTTCTACTTCCTTGACAATAGTCAAGCCATATATCAACTTCCACATTTGAGTTTGTTTGTTTACAACATCTTCAATCTTATTTTGAAGTATGTTGAAGGCTCTATATTTGGCTACAAATTTTCTACCATGTTTCTTATTTGCCTTGGTTATTTTTTCCTTTCAAAATTCTAGCATCACTTGTGCCAATGTAGATTCTCTTATTTCCTTCTCCATATTTAGGCAATAATGCCATTTATTCTCACCAATTGAATACAAATCCTTAGGCATTGTGTTGTCAAGTTCAAGAGGTGTGTTCTTGAATTTTTCCATCATTGCATATATTGATCCTTCTAACATATTCTTGTCTTCTCTACCAAGCTTATTAAATTAAATATTTTTCAATCCTATTAAATTTGCATTATCCCTAACATTATCAGAAATGTTTTCAATATTAGACTTGGGAGAATGACTTACCACTTTCAACTAGCTTATGTCTTCTAACTCAGTCCTTTCATCATCTAATTCTGGTTGTTCCACATATTTTCTTCTAGGTTTCTTCTGCATAGGACCTTTTTGTTCGGTAGCCTTCTTCTTTTCTTTTACTTTCTCCTTAGCCTTTTGAGTGTTGGCCCTTGTGGTGGCTCTTGTAGCTTGAGTAGTAGGCTTTGTAGGACTTGGTTTTGCTACTTTCTTTCTCTTTGTCTGAGTTGCAAACTGTTTCTTAGCCTTTCTCTTCTTTGGTTCTTCTTTGGCTGGTGTTTCCTTGCCTTGTTCCTCCTCGAAACCTTCTTCTTCATCTTCACCCATGCCTTGGGTTAGGGAAAGATATTTTTGGCCTTACTCTTATTCTTCCTCTTCTTTTTCTTCATCATCTTCTTCATCATTTCCTTTAGCTCCACCACCAAATTTAGCTTTCAGTTTCCTCACTAGTTTATATTTCTTTTTTAGCATTTAGGCTTCATCAATGTTGATTTCATATCCCAAAGGCCTTAGCCATCTCACTTTGGGTACTATAGCCTCAATGAAGGTGTAGTCAATGTCTACCAAGAAACAAGTATCATAATATTATTTCTCCTCTAGGGAAATAGGAATTCTCAGACTCTATTTCATGGATTGCTTGAAATCTTAAAAGTAACTAGTCATTAATGACTCAAAATTGTCTCCGATTTGTTCATTTTTCTCATTTATTTGCACAGCCGCAGACCTATTGGTCTTCCATTGTATCTTACAAAAAGATGGAAATTCATTTTGAACATAGAAAAATATGCATATCAATATGGAACCAAACTTACATTGAGCACACTTAGACTTCCTTATTGCTCCTAGGTTTTCAATGGTTTGTTGCAATTGGAATTATGTAAGATCATAAGTGTGATCTTTCTTCACAATCTTGTATCCTACATCAACTGCTATACAAGGAACACTATTTAGTTTGCTTGACTGGTAGAATTTGATAGTATTAATTGTCTTTGATATAAATCTCACTACAAATTCAAGAAGTGGAGCTTTGATAGTATCAATGGTCATTCCTCTCTTGTTCCACTTTTCCCCTATATTTCACTCTATTACCTCTTTAGAGTTGCTCCTGAGGGTCTTCAACCATTCTAGGGTTGGGTATCTTATGACCCTATGCACAATTCTCTTGGATAGTTTAATGGTTCTACCCTCTAACAATAGCCATCCATCATGGATTTTTCTTAAGTCAATTTTGATCCATTCAATTTTGAAAATGGTGGGGAAATCAAGGGCATGGGTTAAGCCCTTTCTCTCAACAATCTCAAACTCTTCCTTTAACACTCTATTCTCACATAGTTTATCATAAGCCTGATGTATTTCCATGTCTCCAATTCCTCCAACTTTGTAATTATAACAGTTTCTCACATCTTGTATCATTACGACCATGGGTGGAATAACTGATAATGCATCTACTACATCATTCTTGTATGCTACTTTAGGCATGGCTCTAAAGTTTGGTTGTTTTACCTCATTACTAACTAGTTGAACTTCAAAAGGTTCCTCACCCTTTGGAATCTTAGAATTTGACACCATTTTGCAAACTATGGTTTCAACAAATATAAAACTGCATAATTCGACACGTGAAGAATACATTTAGATCAATGAAATAATGCTTGATTATTGTTGGAGTCTATGTAAATGCTTCATTCTTGATTGAAAATTGCTTCTTCACTCTTCTCACTCTTGCTTTGTGTTCATAATGTTTGAAAAATTAGAAAAAATTGGCCTTATACCCTTCAAAACATCAGATTTAATGCATGGTGCATATACAGCTGTAAACTCAGCTTCTATGCAATTTCTACTTGACTTAGAATCTATTAGTTTTCCCATCACTCAACATGTATAAGAATTACCCTTACTGATCTGCTATTGAAATTTTCTTCACTTGACAACCACTACTAACTTAGCTTTAAATGGCTTTGGCTGACAACTCAGCAGTAAGATGAAAACTTAAAGATTTAGCCTTGGTTTTTCTTTTTTCACTTGCATCTTTATTCATGCTAATCTATCCTTTTCAGTACTAACTTATCTTGGAGCTAATGTATGATGAATTATTTAAATATTAGTTCCACATACCTTCTTTTTCTTAGTTTGATGAAGTTTGATCATTTGACCTATCAGGTGAAGTGATCCCTTCATTTGATGTGTTGCATCCATCTTTCTCCTACCATGTTTTGTTCATCTCTGCTCTGATGTGCTTAACATCTACCTTACCTTTTCCTTTGTTGAATTCTGAATTAGGTGCTTTTGGCCTTGTTGGGCAATGCTTGCTAATATGACTAGTCTTCAAACAACTAAAGCATGTAGTCTAACTCAACCATCTATTGTAGTTACCACTGAAGTGTGTTCTTATGCAATTCTTAGGGATGTGTCCATATTCTTGAAAATAATGATATCTATGTCTTGTATTGTAATCCCAATTATATGAATTTCCATGGCTTCTTCCCTTGTTTAATGACCATGTGGACTTGGATCTACATTCAAAGGCTTTGTGTCCATAATTTTGATAGTTGTAGTAGTAACCTTCAAATCTTGGTGCATGCATGGTTCCTATTCTGTATACATGTGCCTAATGACCTTGCTTTTTGCACTTGTGACAATGACTCATGTTTTTAGGTTTGTCATGCTACTTTACATTCTTGCTCTTGCATGTATTAGAAGTGTGTCTTTTCTTTCCACAATGATGACAAGTAGGTTTAGAATTCTTACCTTTGTCATTTCTTTCTTCAACAGTCTTAGATGATTCAGCTTCTTCAGTGCTTGTGTAGCCCAATCTTGATGTGTCTCTACTAGATCTAAGGGATTTCAGTAGTTGCTCAAAGTATTTGATGGCTTAATTTGGCTTGTTGAAACTTTCGGCAAACTCCTTTTCTCTTTTTAGATCATTCTTCAATTGTTCATTCTACAACTTTAGTGTTGTGATTTCAATTTCCTTGACATTCAACTCATGATGGACATTCATCATTTGGCTTAGGGTGTCCAATTGCATGTTTGAGATCCTAGATAGATCTGCTAATTTTTCTTCCAATATGTTTGCCAAAATTCTTTTGACTTCTTCAATCATGGCCTAGTCTTCTATAGCTTTCTGCTTTTGTTTAGTCACCTCACATAGCAATATAGATTGTGATTCCTATTCAAACTTGAGATTTTTGATTTCTTTAGCTTGTGTCCTATTCTTTTCCATTAGATCTGCAATTGTTGCATCAAATTCATTTGAGTCTCCACTTGCAAATAACTTTGTATTGTCAATCTCTTTGTACTGTGTGTCATTTTTTGCAATGGCAATGCCTTTCCTTCTCTTCAAGGATTTTCTCAATTCCTCCCTAGCTTCTTCTAGTGAGTTCAAAGTGAGCTAAATCTCAATTCCTTGTTTCTCTATAATGTTTCACAGTTTGTTGACCTCCATCTCAAGATCTTTTCTCTAAGCTATAAGGCTTCTCCAAATGAGAACCTAGCTCTGATACCAATTCTTGAAAATACAAATGGGAATTGTATACTTCTAATAGGGGGGAGGGGGGTTTGAATCAGAAGTACTAATCTCTAACAAATAAAACTTGTAACTTTAAAATAATGCATGCATAAACATACTGAAATAACATGCAAAGTAAAAGCATCCACATAAACATTTGACACTAGATATGATTACCCAAAAGCCCTCCAATGAGAAGGTAAAATTAGGGTGGGGATGACACCCATAATTCTTCATTAGTACAACATTAAAGTTCACCTGTTAAGGTTACATAGTTTGACCATTCTCATAATATAACCTATGAAAGGCTCACCCTATTAAAGGATTTTAACACCCTGTTAAAAGTTAGCCTAGCTAATAGACTTTAGAACACTCTCTTAGAATGTCACCCTATCAAAGGATCTCACTATGATTATTAAATCAAATTTAATCCTAAGGATTTCACCCTGCTGATATAGTTGTTAGAAAGTATAGTAGAATGTTTGATCTGACTAGTTACAATCTGTTATTGCTGATTTCAAATTTCAATTCAGTCCATCTTGATTCTTTCTAATTTATATGAAATTGTTGTATAATTGATCCTCTGTTCTGCAAACTGATTCTGCAATTCACTCCTTTTTCTAAGTCACCTTGAATCTAATCAATTCACCCCTTTTAATTCCTTCAAATATTTTCTAGCATCACCTTCCTACACGCATTCTCTCATACTTGAATTATGGGGCTTTGTCTCCCTTTAAAAATAGTTAGGTGGCTTTAAGGTTAGGTATGAATCTACTATTGAGATTCATTCATTTTCCCTACTCAGTTCCTTCTATTTTTATGAATGATTGAATGTTGATCACATACAGAATCCAAATAGATTTGATCTTATCTTCAAAGCTTTGAGATCTAGCCATAAGTCAGCTCAAATATGGTTTACATAGGCTTTTATGCCATCACAAAAAACTAGGTCTATTTTGTGTTACTTGACACTTGTTAATATTGATGCTTACAACATACTATAATTCTATCTAGCTTGACACATGATCTTGCCCAACATCATTTGTTCACCTAGCACTTGAACTGCTTGATATTGTTTATTTGTTTGACACTTAATTGACTCTTCACATGAGTGACTCGGCACTGATTGCAACTCGACATCTATACATACTGTACTTGGCATGAACTTAGTAAATTTCTTAAGTGTGTTACACTCAATTATCAAAACCAATCTGAGATCAAGACATCTATATGAGACATTTAGTTAAAAATAAAACACACATTTTTCTACATGTCCGTAGTTTTCAAATATATTAATCAAAAATTCTGAATTCCCTCATTTTATGCTTTGATGGATATTCATACACTATTTTTGGTGCTCCTTATGTCTTCAACACACATATTTTATGTATTACTTGTGAACATACTAGCTTGTAAGAAACATCCTGGAGGGATTAATCAGAATATTTATATGTTTTGTCACTAATCCCATAATATTGTGAGTGGGCTTTGCCAATATTACAAAATGGTATCTCCTTTTTAGAGATTCATTGTACAAGCGAATCGAATGGTGTTAGAGGTTGGGGGGTTTAGTTTACATGTTTCCAATTGCATTTGGTGATTTTTATTTTTTGTTTCCAACTAATAATCTTTCCATCTACACCATTCATCAAATACCATCCATTCTTTGATAAAAAACATTTTCTAGGTGTTATGGATATAATTAAACTATAGAATAATTGTTGAAAATATATTTGGTAAAGTAAGATATTGAGGGGGGGTGGGGGACAGGGTGGTGAATCAGGATCTTCAAAATTTTTACTACAAACATAAACCATTTATGCAATCATAATCATAGACCTTTATCAAACTTTAACCTAATATCCCATAAATCGGTCACTATAATGTAATTTCAGATCTAATGTCTACATGCATGAATAAATCTCACAAACACATAAACAATACATAACACAAAAAATAGGTAATTCAAAATTCCTCCAAGGAGAAGGTAAAACAGTGGTGAGGATGACACCCAAAAAAAGTTTACTACAACAACAATAAAGTGTGTCTATTGAGGCTACAAAGTTTGATCACTTGTAATGATCTACCAGGTGAGGGATTGGTTGTCTTGTTAAGAGCTTAAAATAATATTAAGTCTACCTTAACTAAAGGATTTTAATTACATAATTAGGTGAGCATTGTGTTAAGAGATTTTACGTAGGTCTATTAGGACCACTTTGAGAAGAGATTTACCCTTAAATAATTCTTAAAATGTATAAATACATGATCCTTTGATTTGTACTTGAATTTTGATAATAGGTCTCCTCTATACAATCTACTATCACCTCTTTGTGATAGATCTTCAATTAATCCTCACTACACTACTTGGTTGCCTTAATTTACAACTTCTTGATTCACCTTCAACTTTACATATATGCAATCCTTAAACTTTCAACAAGAAATTATGGCTTGGGATCATGCTTAAATAGCCATCTCAGAAGTTTCTAGATCTCAACAAATGATCTAGATTCATCTTTTTTTCTACTTAGTCCTTCTAAATTTTTTATTTTTTGATCTCATTACATGGGGATTAATGATGAGTAATTATACGTGCTATTACCTCCTTGACTAAGTCCTTGATCATGAAAATACTCTCACATCTTTAAAAAAATGGTTTACATAAGATTTTGTTTCATTCCAAAATATATACAAAAACTAACTTACTTATCTCTAAGACCTTTCTAATGCTTGGTCATGCATCTCACTCACCTTATGTTTTACTTGCCCTTAACTATATTACTTAGTTTCTATAGAACTTGGCATATGTTGTCATCGGAACAATTTGTCAACCACTATAATACTTGATGACACTTTCTTTATTTGTTGATTACTGAATACTTACACTTCTTGTTTGCACCACTTAGTCTATATAGAATCCCTGAGTGACAATATTGACTAATCACTCCTTCTTAGTAAATGATTAGTTTTTTCACTAACTAACAATAATATGATTCGCTTTAGGTTCAACAATATCTCACTTTGGCATTAGTAGAATGATCAAAATTTGACATTCTAAAACATCAAAAAATCTACTCCCCCTTAGGATGTACATGATACCTATAGCTCAAGTCTACATATATATTCCTGTGCTTGCATATTTCAAAATAATTTCTTTTTTTAAAAACTTTTGATTCTCAAATTTGAGCATCAGACTAATCGACTCCTAATTACTCAAAAATATATATAACAAATTTTCATAATTTGATAACATACAAACATGACCAAATAGTTCCCCTTTTTCATACATATGTACACTTTCTTACTTGATCATGCATTATTCCCCCTTTTTTTATCACTTATGAATTGAAGTGATTTTCAATTGTTATTCTAGGAGAATCACAAGATTTTGTGTCATTCCAAAATATAGAGAAAAGTTGTAGATTGCTTGGCACTAATAGCTTTCTGATTCTCCATCATACCTATTCTTCTAGTTTTCACTTGGCTTATGTTGTACTTAACCTTAATTGGATTACTTGGCTTCTATGTACCCCCTCTAAGGATCTACACCATGTATGTAGCTTGAGTCTTCATACACTACTCTACCTACATATTTAAAAATAGTTTTTAATTTTTTTAAAAAAAATTCTTACATCTAAGCATTAGAGTACCTAACTCATTAATACTTCAAAATATATATAACAAAGTTTTAAAATTTGATAACATAAATACATGGTTAGATAGTTCCCCTCTTTAATAAAAATACACTTGCTTACTTTATCATGCATGATTCCTCCTTGCTTTTGTCACTTATGACTTGAAGTAATTTTCTATTGTGGTTCTGGGAGGATCCCAGATTCCTTTAGAAATGGATGGTGCAATTTAATAATGATTGTCATTCTGTTGTCCCAATTGGCCTTCAAAGTTTGAAGTCCCTAAAGGCCATCATAGTATTGTTAGTTAGTTCAAAATACTTAGTCATTTACTATGGTAGAGTGGTCAATCAACAATAACTATATTTAGGACACACCATAAGCTATAGCTAGAAATTGATAAGGGAAAAAAATCAAAGATGCATTTTTCATTCCATTTTCAAATCTAATGTATTAAATTTTAACTCAACTACATGCAATAATTTTTAATTTATAGTTGTATTGATGTAAAATAATCTACAAAATTGAATCCAAATGTCATATACAATTGCAAGCTTTTTCAAGAGTATAGAGGAAATTATAATGCTTGAGAATTGACCAAAGCATTCTTCTAAGAACAAGTTTTTACTACCTATTAGAAAAAAAACTACCAAATTCTCCTAATTCAAAGATGTAGAGCATATTATGTCACATTATACCCAGTAACTTTAAAACTTGTAGCACTATTTTCCAAGAGCATTCAAGTTACATTGTGGTTGAAGAATTCAATGCTTGTTATTTGTATGAGATTTGTACAATACCTTTCTTGCACACATCTTATAATAGCTCTTGGTATATCTACTTTCCTATTAAGTTTTAAGAATGAATTATGGGTATGTTGAGTTAGTTAGAAAAACTAATTCAATTTAACCTTGTTACAATTTCTTCTTTCCCCTTTTCACTCAATATTGATAGCTTCACTTTCTACAAATACTTTCAAGATCCTTTGTCTAATTTTCCATTTTTAAAAAAAATTCAATATTTTCAATTGATTTTTTTCCTTGTAGGAGACTACTCTTCTGACAATAATTGATCTTCAGATCAATTCTATGATTCTTTTCTTAATGTACTTGCAATTTGATTTCCTAATTGTCTCTTTTCTCCTAGTGATCCTCTTTTAGTGTTTCCTCCTTTCTCTTTACTAATAAATTCCCTTTGAGAAAATAATCTTTAAAATAACTCTATTTTGCAAGACGACTTCTTCTCTTTTGTCTTTGAATTGCATAAAGAAAACTTAAACTAATGCTTCAAAGATCAAAGTAACAAAAATATGATGGATTCAAAGATCTAACATCACTAGAATTCTCACCTTATATTCAAAATAACTATATAAAACAATTTATATTTCTCATCAAAAAGTAAGAACTTAGTAACATTTCTTGATACTTTCTCCTTATCACTATGTTTGATATTTACAATTTTTCATAAATCTTCCACTACCATTGGAAATTGGTAGACAAATTATGAATCTTCAAAACCATATGACCAAAATCCAATGATATTTAAATTGATTTCTTTGATTGGATCAAAGCCTTTCTTCATTCAAATGTCCAAAATAATAATTACTACATTCAACCACCAAGAACAAGGATGGAAACCAAATAAAAAATAAAAAATCAATAGACTTTACCATTGGTTTACACCCTTTTAATTCCTTTGGTGTAATCCTACTAGGCTTTTAAGTTCTACAAACCTTGTTCACACTTACCTAATTCTTATGATGGTAACAAGAGTTCCTACGTACCAGTTTCCATGCCTAACATTTTAGGAAGAAAAAAACATGTTTAATTAACATCTAGAACATGACATTTAATGCTTTGATACTATTTAAAGAAACATGCATCCAATCATTATGTAAAAACTCATATGTTAATCAATGTTTATTATCTTTCACACTCTACAGACTAGAACAAACACCAAATGAAACCCTATACAACATGAGAACATAATACATAACACATTACATAGAAATATAAAATATTCTGGTTTGAATAAAATATATGATTTTATATAGCTCTTGTTATCAATACAAAAGGAATATTTTAAGGGAGCAGTAAAAACATACATGGATATCTCGTGAATTGGAATATAATTTGTAATATAAAATTTAATCGAAGAGTTAAGAGGTTTTATTCTTAAAAAAATCTAACAATGTTCAAAAAAATTGAGGTTATATTTGAATTTATTCAACGTTGAATTAAGATCTATATATTATATGGTTGATTGATGTTATTTTGATAGTATGGTCCAAACCTCTACAAACCAAATAAAATAAATCTATAGGCATGTAAGAAGAAGGTTAAGAGTTTCAATTCCTTAGCCAAACTATCTAACCTTATACAACTATTTATGTTCTTTCACTTATAGACATAAGCTTGTAAAGTCCCACCAAGTGGTATTACACAAAACCATGTGACTAATACAATGAGATTACAAGACTATTAACCCTAGATTAAGTTTTTGTTAATAATGGTTCCAATTAAAATATTTATTTTGTGCATTCTCACATTAAATATCTACTCGAAGGTTACATAGAAAGCTTAGAGTAACCCTTATATTGCTACTTTTGTAAAAAGTAGTCACACAAGACTCTTATGGTTACATTTGTGAGGGTGTGAGAGTTTGAAGCATGAAGTGGGTGCGTGACTATATGCTTGTCCATGTGGAGTGCATGGAGAGATCTTGCATTTCATTAGTATTCATAGAGATTCTAAAGATGCATTACAATACTCTAATTTCCTAATAGTTAATGAGTGATGGATATTTTTGGGTGCTACAAACTTCCCTCTTGAGGGGTTTTCCAAGTTATATCTTGTATCATATTTGAAGGTATCTTGTTTGTTGTTGTCAAGGAAAGAGGTTTAGTAGACCATGGTATGTTTTGATTAATGACAACTACTATTTATTTCCATGGTGATTTTGTTAAGAAGACACTTTTTTAGAATTTTTATACTTCAAATATTTCAGTTTATCAAAATATGTATAAAGGTACCAAGATAAATTAGTTTGAATGCTATAATAGCTCAATCATGTGATTATATAGAATTTTAGTAGACATGATTATGTCTAATATGATCATCTCAATGTTTTATTTAGTTGCATCATGTAGATACTCACTTCTAGATATGATTTTATCTCGTTTGTAAAGAACTGTGAGGCCTTGCCCCTACCCATCATAGCATAGTGATACATTACTATTATTTTGATACTCACGGCTTGAGATGTCAATACATTATTTGATGCTTTGAACATATTATATTATTTCATGTTGTGTGATGTTACTTTCAGATATTTGATGTTTTTCATTTAATATTTTATGTATATGTATGCTGATGAAATAAGTAAATGCAGGATTAACACATTGATTATGGAATTTTTAATGGTTAGGAATTGAGTAGGAATGAGAGGTGTTATAGATGTATGTTTTAATTTATGTGATTCCTAATACGTATATACGTATGTGCATGTGATTTTATGGGACTACTAATGTGTGCAATGAGTGTGCAAGATATTTTAGCAGAGAAACCCGACAGAGGAACATAACTGATCCCTATGTGCTAATTGTGGAAACCTTGTTGTTCATAATTAAATTAATTGTGAGATGTATGAATGTATCTTTCTATGATCAGTAGATGTTAATGCTCTTAATTGTGTTCTTATAGTTTCACTTGACGCTCGTGAAATTGTTTATGCTCTTCAGCGTGCTACTTAAGGTTAGCTGCGTAACCTGTGGACCTAAGTTAGATTAAGTTAGTGTCTTTTTGCTAATTTGGTTCTTAATCAAATTTAGTCACCCCTAATCTAGATTAGTTCTTAATCTACATTTTTAGAGTTGTTAGAAGGTCCTAGATATTTCCTAGCTTTTGTTTGGTTCCAAATCTTTTCCTAAGGCTTTAAAACATGAAATATTTGTACTCAAGGGGTATGGGTATGGATTGGGGGAATTTTCCAACCCCTAAGCCCCTTTTATTGACTTTTGTGGTCACTCAAAAAGTCTATCTTTACCTTTGTGCGAAAATTTCTATGGTTACCATGAGTTGCATCACCTCAACTCCACTTAGCAGTTAACCTTAGTATGGGTTGGGTTAGAAACTTCTAGATATGTAGCTAGGAGGAGGAAGTTATTACTTTTTTTGGTGGTTGAGTTTGAGACTTATTTAGAGGTCCTTCTTGGAGTAGTTTTGGTTGTTACCCAATCTCTACTTTTAGAGAGGAGTATTGGAATATTGAAGGCAAGGAAGGGAAAAGCTCTACTCAAATTGTTCATTTAACATTATCTCTTTGTGAAGGTAAGAGTTCTTCATCTCTCTTGTTTAGATTTTCATGCTTGTTTTACGCTCATGCTACTTTGTTGTTTTTTGGATGCTTGTATGTATGTTGGGTATGTTGGGAAGGATTGAAAACCATGTTCTTGAATGCTTTTCTTCATGTTTATGTTTAAATTTTGAAGTTTTCTTGTATGGGTGTTTTGGTATTACTCACCCTTGGATAGGGAAGAAGTGACCAATTTTGGGAAAGGTCTTTTTAGTTGGACTCCAACAAGTGTAGAGTCTCTTCTCAGGATGAGAAGAGGGAGAGAGGGTAGGGTGTTATGGGCCCCTACTTGTCAGCACAAACTTCGTATGAGTTTGGCACGTTAAAATGGAAGAACAGAAGTTCTTGATTATAGCCTCGATTGGGCATTTATTTTGGTGTTGTGTCTGACTTCTCATGTTGGATGAATCCACCTTTCCCTAGTTTTGATTCATTGTGAATCCTATTGTGAAAACCTAGTATGAATATGCATGTTTTTTTTGTCTTTTGGTCATGCTTGTTGACACTTGATCAAATTCTGTTCTCTCCACGATTCTTAGAAATGTGTTGCAGAAATTGATATGGAACCCTTGATGAAGGTCATGAAGGAAATTCAATTAAATTGTTGTAAATTTTGGGATTGGAATTCTATGTAATTTGTATTTCAATACCTTGTTATAATGGCAACGACGTCAGGTTTTCTTCCTAGTTCTTTCCCCGCTGAGCCCTTGAATCAAGTTTGCCAATAAAATGGTTATTGAGTAATATTGCTTATCATGAGATTTAATCATAATTTTCAGTTATATGGATGCACATCAAAAATAGGATGGAAATGATGTTCATTCAATTAGGCAAAAATTTCAAGTTTCCTTATATGTTGAAAACAAAAAAATTATGTTATGAATGAATGTTCAGTTTTCATGATTATTGGAACTAAATCAATTCTTGCATTGTGGTTTAAATGGATAATTAAATCTCTTGGTTTATTTAGTTGCAAGAAGTCCTATTAGATTTACTTAAAAATAATAATAATCCCCTCTTGGTTATTAAATCAACTTGAAAATTTATACTTAGAAAAATTAAGACATAAAAAAAAAAGTGTCCCAAGAGAGTAAAAACTCTCTAGTTTTTTTATGGGAAAAAGAATTATTACCTCTTTGGTAACATAGAATCTAAAAGATTCCCTTAATATCCTTTTATCTTTATTGAATATTATATTTAAAATAAAAAAAAAAAAAATATAAAACATCAAAAAGAAATGAAAATATAATTAAACTAAATATCCTAAGACTTACCTAATAAACTTTATCACTTAATGCTTTACCCCTTAGTCTTTATCCACCCCTACATACTCCTAGGCATCAGTTTGGTGTAATTGGGAGTTAAGCCAAAACCTAACATGTGTTTGACTTGGGGTCTACATGCTTATGTCATGTTACTCATCACATTTACCTTCCTAAGGAAATAGCAAGGTGGGCAGTAGCTCATGGTATGGGGTTTGAAGAAATTTAGAAAAAAAAAAAAACAAAGTCAAATTGCCATCCTAGGAGATGACATCACCCTATACCCCATCTCATTGTTGTAGATGTTCATTCCTTGGAAGAACGCACTGAGGTTTAATTTTCTTGGAGTGTACAGGGTTAATGCTAATGTTCCCCCCCCCTTGTCCTTGGATGCCACAACACATAATGTGGTCAACGCAGGTTATGTAGGGCAGTGTGCCTAGGGGAAATGCTTTGCAAGCACTTGGAAAGTGGATGGGTTTTGGGTGGGGGGAGGGGACGTTGATGTGACATGTGGGAGGGGGGAGGGGGTTAGTATAGGTTAGTGTTAAGTTTACTTTATGTTAGTAAATATGTTAGTTTAGAAAAAGGTTAACATATGTTATGATTAGTATTTTTATAATTTGTTAATAGTATTTTTAGTTAAGAAAAGGTTAGATTATATTAGATGTAGTTATTTTAGTTTTAAATTAATTTAGTTGTTTAATTATTTTAGAAAATTTTAATTTAATGATTAGTTAAATTTAGTTAATTGTTATTTTAATTAAATTTACATTTAATAAGATTTAGTTAATGTTATTTGGAGTAGTATTAGTTAGTAAGCATTTTATTTAAGTTGTTTTAGATTTTCATTTTGTTTTGTAAAGTTAGTTTATGTTTTTAGTTAGTGTTCTAGATATTTATTTAAATGCAATTTTGTTATTTTTAATCGAGAATTGGTTAGTAATTGTTAAAATTAGATTCTAATTAAAGAAATTTAAGTTAATTATAATTATGTAGTAACGTAACAATGTCAATATCATTTTAATAACGAAAGTTCAAATCTTAACAATGTATCCCTCCACAAGATTTTAAAAACTTGTGGTGAAATATAGAGAACTTTTACTTTTACTGCGATCACAACCATATCGAACTTAGAGGATTTTAATTATTAATTTTTTTAAAAAAATAAAAAATTTTATTTTTTTGCCTCGTAGTTTGGGCATGACAAGAACATGGTAGTTTAGTAATGATTTGCTTGTATGTTAAAATTTTTGGTGACTTAGTTTTGATAAGTGGTATATTTTGGTCAAGACAAATTTAGAATCTTTTACTCTTGATCAAAATGCATCATATTACTATTTTGGTTAAATTTCCTGCATGTTTCACTCTTGAAGCCAACAAGACTTATGTTTTCAGGATAAGTGGTCATATATATGATTGTGGATTGATTGTAAAGGAAAGTATGTATGATGGTTGACTATTACGATGCATGGATGTGAAATGTGTAATCAAATATTTCAAGTGGTGCAAATATTTTTTTAGATATTCATTACAACTATTTAGGTATAGTAGACACTACTAGTAAGTTTGGTAAAGGACAGTAAGTCTAAATTTGTATTATAATTTGATTAGTGAACATGATTGGATCTTAGATGTATTTTGTAAATGAGTAGTGAGCTATATCCTAGCTCCTAAATATATGTGCATACAAAAATATTTGTACCTAAGCCTTTAATCATACAATTTTTAACATGGAATGTAGTACTACACTAGTGAGATAATTTGTGTGTACCATACCCACCAAGGTTTTTTCCTTCTTCTTTTTTCTTGAAAAAAAATCATTGTGCTATGAGTTACTTGATTGCTTATTTGTTATTTTTTATTTTACTTTTCAATTTTTTCATGTGGTATTTTCTCATTTGGTTTGATGTTAATAAAATTAGTATAATATTGATTCATTTCCCCTCTCAGTAATCTTTAATTTTAAGAATTGGCATCAAATCTTTTTGCACCAAAAAGGGTCTAAAAACCTAGAGAGAATCCTACCGGGAAATAGTATTATACAAAATTATCTCTTGATTGCACTTGAAGATGTTGATAAATTCAATGTTGAGAACATTGAGTTTAAGGAAAGCATTAAGGAAGAAGATTAATTTGTTAGGATACTTATAGATTATTTGGAAATTTCAAGATCTAAAAGGAAGTAACTATTAGATCTTGGATCACAAAATCAAGTTATTAGAAATTCATTTCTGCATATGATACAAAACTTCACATTCATATCTGCTGCTTCTAATGTCACAAATTGCTTCACAATTCACTTTCACATAATTTTGCAAGATGCCATTGCATAAATACCATTCCTTTTCACAAATTTCTACCAGGTCAGCTAAGACCAAAATAAACTTTTCAATTTATAGTAAACATCTAGGATGTCATCCCTAATTGGTCAAGTAATTATTTTATAAACAAAATAATTCCTTTACCTTTTAGTTTGATGTTCTATAAATCTTAAATATCTCTTTTCCATATTGTTCATATTAATATTTGAGGTTATACACATCATCATCAACATGTCTACAATTTCCATATATCTTCTCTTTTAAGAATAACATTGTATAAACAAGTTATACTTCAAATACTATTCTCTATTCCTATGTGATAAACATATAACTATATTCACTAGAATATGAATAACAACTGCTAGTGTTAGTATTCTTGCAATAAATGCTAACCACATGTTCATCTCACTTCATTCTAGCTCCATGTAATCTTACTAGTCTTAATATTACTTTGGCAATAAGTTGCATACAAAAAAATACATTGTTGTAAACCATTTTCATACTTCAGCAATTTTATGAGTACCAAAAAGCTAAGTATCCTCATTTTTTAGGTTTTCTACATGCATGTACATCATGTTTTTTCATTAATGAAAATATTTACATATATTCATATAGCCAATTGTCAACAATCTCCCCCCTTGGCATTGATGGCAACAACATAGGAAAGTTGGCTAAGTATAAAAAACTTTCCCAAAACTTACAACATTACTATACTTACCATTTATTACAATTTCTTCATCTTACAAATGCTGCCCCTTTTGATATGACTATAAAATTCATAACTTATTACAATTTTCTCATATGACTTCTCCCCATTTGACATCAATGGCAAAGGTTGGAATGTCAAAAACTATCAAAATGTTTTGTCTAACTGCTGTAAAAATCTATCAAAACTTGTGTCTTGCTGCCTCAAGTTGATATCATCTTTATACAATCATCAAAATTTTCCTTTAGAATATCCATACCTTTCTCCCATGTGTCCTTGACTACTTTGAGAGTAGTGAGAATTGCACATAAGGCATATGATGCAATCTCAACTGCATTAAGGCCAAAGTATATGAGATTGGAATAAGTTTCCTTTTCTTTAACACATTCCTCCAATTGTCTCTCAATGACTGATTGTTTTAAAGCTATAGATTCTCTAAAATGTGATAATATTTTCAAAAATTTCTCTTTTTCAAGTTGCAATTTCCTGATGTCATTGTGAACACCAACAACTTGTCCTTCAAAACTATCAACTCTACTAGAGGGTTGCTATATCTAAGTTGTCAAAGCTTCCAACTCACTCAACTTACCTTCCATCTTATTATCCAAAACTTTAGTCAACCTATGGGGTAAATTAGATTTTATGTACAATACCTTTCCACCTTGTTGACATCTTTAGAGTTCCTTGATATAAGCATCAAGATTCAACAAATCATTATTTATGTTCTGAAAAACAATGCTAAAAAGATTAGCATGATGAGAAATTTGAGCCTTAGATTCTACTACACTTAACAAATCTATACATTCATCATTAAAAGATTTTACAACTACTTTGGCTCTTTGTTTGGGGTCTTCTTCTGCATGTTTGGCTACCAGAGTGCTATGTAATCTGTCAGTCACCTCCATTAATGCTCTTTGTAGACTCTTAACTTTCTTGTTCTTCTCAATCAACTTGTTCAAAGATGAGATCAAGTTAGATTGATCATCATCATCACCTATAAGGCTGCCAAGAGATAGTGGAGTGGATGAGCTAGATGCTTTAGTCTCATCCTACTTTTGTTTCTTCTCTGTTATCTCCCTTTTTTCTCTCTCTCTTTCTTCCTTCTCCTCTTTTTCTTTCCTTTCCTATTCTTTCTTTTCTTCTTATAGATTCTTCTCCTCCTCAGGAAACTTCATCTTGATTTCTTCAACCCTTTTATTTTCCTCATCTAACTATCTTTTCTCTTCTTCAATCAATATTAATAGATCTAGAATGATTTCAGAATGAGAGTCAGGCTGATCACAACTTGTAAAAGGATCATCTTAAATGTTAATAGTACTATTAGTATCAGCACTTAATGATACTTCCAAAGTTTTCTCTATAGTGGTAGGTGTTTTATTTATCTCGATCATCATCTTAGTTATGGCTTCAATTGTTTCACTTCATCATCAGTTTTACACATAGTCCTTAACATAGATTTCCAAAGTTCCATGTTTTCTTTAAGAAATGGTGCCTTCTTAGCTATAACTTTGTCATAGATTTTATGATTTACAATGCCTTCAATGTCTTCAAGTTTCAAATTGCTAAGAATCATATATCTCATAGTAGCGATATCTGTTGAGATGTTGTTGGAAGCATGAATGCTAATGATATTCCTATGGGCAAGTATTGTAGATAGGTTTCTATGATGATATGTTACATTCATGACTGAGTTTTTCATTGATGTCAACATGGCAATTTTCTATGGTATTTGATAGAAGAACAATAGAAAGATCAAGCTGTTATGGATGGCTAGTTGAATATTCTAACTATTTGAGGTTATGAGAGATAAACCTAAGTATTTGGTATATTTTGTTAATGTTAGAAGAAGAAATGATATGTGTAGAAGAAGTTATGTAAATTTTGGTGATGTCTATTCTGAGATAGACTTTATAGAGGCATGTTCAAGTATCTTTTATAAGAGTTTTTGTTCTGAGAATTGAGGTTAAGGCTGTGAAGAAGACATGTTTGTTATGACATGGCAAAGATAACTCATCATAATATTACATGTATGGAAAGATATTCAAGTTTCAAGGTGGAAGATTAATGTTATCACTAAGTGTAATGTGTTCTTAATGCGGTGCTATAATGATTAATCGAGAACGTCTAACAACCAACTTAGGGAATCTTTTTATAGACTTGGTGTAAAGGGAGGACAGTTTCCTTTATCATGGTGTATGACATAGTATAATATTATATGGAATTATAAGTAGCACAAGAGCAGAATGCGAAGTTCAGTAGAGCAAAGTAGAAGTGAAGGAAACTTCATTTCTGAGGTTTTGCTGAGTGATCCAAGGTTTGATATTTGGATCCAAGGTTCATAACCTAGTCTACAAGGTCTGTCAATGATTGGTTAAGTTGACAAGACAAAGGAAAGAAGAACATAATAGTAAGTTACTTGTTTGGAAAGTGAGTTCTTATAGTTGAAAATAAATGTTTGGGTAGTGGATTCATCTTGCATACATTGTACTACAACTCCTAACAGGGTTGGAATCTCCTAATAGGGATTCAAAGTCTCCTAATAGGGACTCTATGTACTAATTGTTGTAATAGACTCCTAACAGGGTCCATCCTCTAACAAGGAATATTTATATTAGTAAATCATCTTGTGCGCATCATTCCCACCTAGGTTTTCCCTTTGATCAAGGGTTTCCCTAGTTAATATATCTAGTGTAATTGTCTATGTGCATCATATTATGGTTGTTATTTACTTTTGTTGAATGGTTAATTTTGTTTAAAGAAGATAAATGTTTTAATTGTAGGATAATTGATTCTACCCCCTCTCAGTTATCTTGGTGGACTATTGTTTCTAACAATTGCTATCGGAGCATCAGGTCCTTGAATATAAAGTTTAATAACTTTGGGAGATCTATGGGTAGCATGTTTAGGAAAGATAGTCTAAATTTTGATAGAAGAAATTATGACAACTGGAAGGAAAAGATGAAGAAATATCTATTGCGTATGGGTCTAGGATATTGGATCTTGGCAAAATTAGTGAAGATAATCATTGTTGAAAAGGATTTGGAAACTTGTACTGAGGTAGAAAGAGATATTTTTACATGTGCTACATGAGAGCTAGAGAAGCATTACTTACTGCACTTCTTGAAATTGAATACAATTAGGTAAATTCACTTGCTACTTCACATTTTCTTTGGAAAGCTTTAGAAACTAGTTTTGAAGGTGATGCACATTCTAAGGAGTCAAGGTTACAAAGATGGATTTGTGCATTTCAAGATGCTAAGATGATGGAAGATGAATCTGTAAGATCATTTTTAGGTAGAATATATGAAAATTATTGCACGTATTAGATCTTAAGGAGGAACCAAAGAAGATGATGCGGTTATATGGAAGACATTGAAGAGCTTAGCACCACCATTTAAGCTAGTAGTTAAAATGATATAGTTTTTGATATCTTGTACCAAAGATTTCACAATGTAGACATTGCTTGGAATACTTGAAGCAGTTGAGAATAAGCTTAGAAAGTCTGGAGAATTAACCATAATAGAGATAACTTTCAGTGCCTTGAATATTTGACCTACTCTATCAAGGAGCACAAGTGCTAGAAGAGATTTTTCTAGCAGCAGTAGATCAGAGGAGGATAGAAAGGTTAAAGGAGGAGTAGCCCTTCTGGTAAGAAATGAAAAAGGACATAAGAAAATATTTAAATGTTGGACTTGTTATGAATATGGTCATGATGTATCTAAGTGTTCCAAAAGAGAGTAAAAGTGTAAGGGAAATTATAAACCTAGAAAAGAAAGAGAGTGTTTAGATGAAAATAAAGAAAATGATTATGATGAACAAGCAATAAGTGCTAGTGATGATGAAATTGTATTTGTGGCAATTAGAGAAGAAAGTCTAGAAAAAGTAGCATTGGTGTCATAGGTTGAAAAGAAATCCGATTGGATAGTTGACAGTGGTTTTTCACATCATATGACTAGTGCTATGAACAAGTTTTTCGACTTCAAAATTTAGGATGGAGGCATTGTTAGAGTTAGAAACAATGCAACATGCCAAGTTAAAGGTATTGGATATATAACTCTTGATGGTGAGACTAACACTGAGGATGTATATTTTTTTAATGGTTTGAAGAACAATCTTTTGAGTGTTGGACAACCAGTAGAAAATGGTTATCAATTGCAGTTCATAGAGAAGACATGTATGATCAAAGACAAATATGGAAAGGTAATTGGAACATGAACCAAATCTAGAGGTAATGTATTTCAGTTGAATCCTACTGAAATGATATAATTGATGGCAAAGGTAGATGATAATTGGTTATGGCATAAGATATTTTTTCATATAAACTTTGACAATAATATGAAGACTTGTAGTATATTTGCAATTAGAGATTTGACTAGGATTGTAAAGCCTACTAACACAATTTGCAAGGAATGTGTGTTGGCAAAGCATAGCAAAACTTCTTTTCCCTACAAGAAGTTTACTACTACAAAAAAAAGTTGGAGATTGTACACATGGATCTCAATGGTCCTACAAAGACTAAAGGATTCTATGGTGAAAGGTATTTTATGAAATTCTAGATGATGATTTTTCTAGAATGATATGGGTTGCATTTCTTAAAGAGAAATTTGGGGCATTTGATAAGTTTAAAATATTAAAGAATAGAGTTGAGAATGAATATGGCATGAAGATGAAATGTTTAAGGTAGAGGAGGAGAATATACTTCAAATGAGTTTAACATGTTTTGTGAAGAAAATGAAATCAAAAGAAAGTTATCAGCTCCAAGAACCCGTGAATAAAATGGCATTGCAAAGAGAAGGAATAGATTAGTTACAAAAGTAGCAAGAGCTATATTAGTAGAAAATGATGTATCCAAGATGTTTTGAAGAGAAACTATGAATACAAAAGTCTACACTAAGAACAAAGTGCTAGTTAGGAAAGACATAAAAAAGACCCCTTATGAATTGTGGTTTGGTCACTCAGCTACAATTAAGTATTTTAGAATTTTTAGAAATAAGTGTTATATAAAAAGAGATGATGATATTGAAAATTTAAATGCTAGATGATGATGTTATTACTAAACCAAGGAATGATGAAGTATTTCTTGAGACTAACAATGATCTATAGAATGAAGGAGAGCCAATGTAGGAACAAAGCTCAGAAACTTCAATAGGGCCAAGAGTTCAGATAGCAACTCCTACTTTAGGAAAGTGTATGATAAATTATCACCCATTCAAGTAGATCATTAGAAGAAAAGATAATGGTGTGATGATAGGAAGGAGAGTCAATGAAGAACTATGTTCAATATTTCAAGTTGAACAGAAGAATGTAGATAAAGCATGTAAAGATGATTATTGGAAGCAAGCTATGAAATAGGAATTGGATTAGATAGTAAAGAATGAGACATAGGAATTGGTCCCTAGACTAGTAGACAAGAATGTGATAGGAACTAAATTGATATTCAGGAAAAAGATGAATGAACATGGTGAAGTTGTAAGGAAGAAAGCATGATTGGTACGTAAAGGTTATAAAAAACAAGAAGGAATAGATTATAATGAAACCTATGCTCCAGTGGCTAGAATAGAAGTAGCAAGATTATTCTTAGCCTTTGCATCATAAAAGAAATTCAAAGTGTATTAGAAGGATGTCAAGTCAACATTTTTGAATGGAGAACTTGAAGAAGAAGTGTACATAGAGCAGCCTAAAGTTTGTCCTTTCAAAGATGACAAGGACATAGTATGCAAACTGAAGAAAGTATTGTATGGCTTGAAGCAAGCACTCAAAACCTGGTATGCAAGGTTGGATAAGAATTTGACAAAGGTATGGAAAATAGTAATCTATATTGGAAAGAAACTAATGATGGTTTGATAGTTTTGGTAATATTTGTTGATGATATCACATTTGGAGTAAATGATGATGAAAGTGATAAATTTGCTAAAGAGATGAAGAAAGAATTTGAAATGAGTATGATAGGAGAAATGAAATAGTTTCTAGGATTACAGATTGTATAGAATAAAAAGGGAATCTTTATTTCTTAGACTAAGTACTTGAAGGATTTTCTAAAAAGGTTTAGTTTGGAAACATGCAAACCTATTGGAACACTTATGGTAACTAGACACCTACTATTGAGTAGAAGAAGTACAGATCTATGATCAAAGGATTGCAATATCTAACTCACATAAGGATAGATATAGAAAATGTAGTTGTAATTGTTGCAAGATTCCAAGCTGATCCTAGAGAAGCACATTATGTAGCAATCAAAAGGATATTTAGATGTCTAAAAGGCACATCAAAGTTTAGATTGTGGTATGATAGATCTAATGATTTTATTCTTAGTGCTTATACTGATGTTGATTAGGAAAGTAGTATGGATGATAGAAAAAGCACCAGTGGTGGAGCCATCTTTCTTGAATGAAGATTGTTTTCTTGGTTAAGAAAGAACTAGGATTGTACATCACAAAATACAATAGAAGTAGAATATGTTGTAGTACCAAACAATTTCAATCAAGTTGTATGGATGAAGTAGATATTGAAGGATATAAGGATAGAAATTAGTGAACTTGTTGTCATACATTGTGACAACACAAACATGGTAAATATGTCTAAGATTCCAATGTTGCATTCGAAGACCAAGAAAATTTCTATTAAGTATCACATGTTGAGAGAAAAAGTTGTACAAAAGGAAATTAGATTGGAGTATGTGAGCACAAAAGAGTAGACTATAGATATATTCACTAAGCCTCTTCCCAAAGCAACTTTTGAGTATTTATGAGGTATGTTAGGGGTTATGCCCCTTTCTACATTAGAGTAGATGATGCAAGAGTGCATCAGTCTAGTGTAATAGAGCACCATTGTTGTCTGGACTGAATGCTAATGCTTGTTGTATGGGGGAGTATTTGTGATAAACTGAGTCACCTAAGACTCTTGTTGGACGTTGTTTTGAATAGTGTCTTTGGACACTTGAACTAGTAAGAATTAGTTGTTGTAGAGTTTGATTGTTGCTAAAACATTTAATATTGATGTCAATGGGGGAGAAGTTTGACATGAAAAACATCATGAGAAGTTCATGAGGATGAACAAGATGGTTAGAAGATGTATAGTAAGGAATGATAGTTTGAAAAAAAGAACATTGAGGTATATGAATGGGGGAGAATGAATACTGAAGAGGATTTGAAAAGAAAGATTGACTGTCATTTGTTGGTATTCTTGGAACTAGATGTTTTTCATCTATGTTGCCATCAATGCCAAAGGGGGAGATTGTTGAAAGATTTTTGGAAGCATGAATGTTGATGATATTCCTATGATAAGGTATTGTAGATATGTTACTATGACGATATGTTACATTCATGATTGAGTTTATCATTGATGTTAACATAGCAATTTTCTGTGGTATCTGATAGAAGAACAATGGAAAGATCAAGTTGGTATGGATAATTAGTTGAGTATTCTAACTATCTGAGGGTATGAGAAATACACCTGAGTATCTGGTATATGTAGTTGAGATTGGAGGAAGAAATGATAATTCTAGAAGAAGTTATGTAAGTTTTGGTGATGTCTATTCATGATAGATTTATAGAGGCATGTTCTAGTAAACTTGTTATATCCCTTAGAAGAGTTTTCATTTAGAGAATTGAGGTTGAGGATGTGAAGAAGATGTGTTGGTGATGATGTCACTAAGATCGCTCATCATAATATTATGTGTATGGAAAGATAGTAAAGTTGCAAGGCGAAAGATTAATGTTATTGCTAAGTCTAACATGTTCTTAAAGTGGTCCTATAATGATTAATTGAGAATGTCTAACAGTTGACTTAGGGAATTTTTTTATTGACTCGATATAAAGGAAGGGAATTTTCCTTTATCATGGTATATGACATGGTATGGTACTGTATGGAACAATAAGAAACATAAGAGTAGAATGCAATGTTGAGTAGAGAAAAGAAGAAGTGAAGGAAACTTCATTATTGAAGTTTTGCTGAGTGATTTGAGGTTTGATATTTTGATCTAAAGTTTGTGACCTATTTTATAAGGTTTGACAGTGATTGGTTTAGTTGAAAGAACAAAGGAAAGAAGAACATAACAATAAATTACTTGTTTTAGTAGTGAGCTCTTCTTGTAGTTGAAATTTCATGTTTGGGTAGTGGGATCATCTTACATACATTGTACTACAATTCCTAACAGGGTTGGAATCCCCTAATAGGATTTCAAAGTCTTCTAATATGGACTCTATGTACTAAATGTTGTAATAGACTCCTAACAGGGCCCATCCTCAAACAAGGAATATTTATATGAGTACATCATCTTGTGGGCATCATTCCCACCAGGGTTTTGCCTCTGATCAAGAGTTTTCCCAATTAACATGTCTAGTGTAATTTTCTATGTTCATTTTATTATTGTTTCTATTACTTTGGTTTAATGGTTAAATTTGTTTAAAGAAGATATTTTTTTTTTATTGTTGGATAACTGATTCACCCCTCCTGCCCCCTTAGTTATCTTGGTGGGCTATTGTTCCTAACAATATCAATATTTTCTTTCCCAATATCATTGTAAAAATCATAAAACTTATTAATTTGCACAAATTTCCCCTCATTAGAAATAGTTGTGTTAATATTTTCTATCTTTGGTTTCCAAGGTTTCCTTGTTTTACCTATTGGTTTCTTAGAAGCAATAACTCTTTCAAGTTCCTTAACTTCCTGTTCCTCATCATCTTCCTCGCTAGAATATTCAATTTCCAACAATGTTTTCTTCCTTTTCTTAGGTCTATTAGCTTTTTGCTTAACTCTTTTTGACTTATGAGTCTCAACTTCTACTATCCTTTTAGACTTCTTTTTGGGTTCACTAGGTTGCTTGACTGATACAAGAGCATATGAAATGCTTTGCTCTATAGGAGTTGTTGCAATGGATACATATGATGTTTGACCAACTGATAGAGGTGTTACATACATCACACCTTGTTCACTACTTTATTTCAGTCTAGATATTGTTTATCTGACTGCCTGTGATTCTTTTTCTATCATACTAGCCTAGATCAATGCTTTCTTCATTATAGTCTTAACCTTCTTATGAGATGCTTTCTCTAAACATGCCTAGTAAGATGACTAAGTTATCTCTTCATATGTTGTAAATATGTATGAGTCTTTTTCCTTTATAGAGTTTAACAATAGATCAATGTAACCAATAGCTACATTATCACTCAATTCATAAACTTAGGGTTCAAGAAATGTTTCCCTTTGTTCTACTACTTCAACATAAGTTAGGGTTGTGTCTACCATAAATAATATGTTGTCCCTAATATGTCAACAATTACTGGTGCAATTCTGAATCTTTATTTCTTTTCATCCTAGAATGTTCTCATAATCAAATTACCATTGTCCAATATTTTTTCTGTAAGATGCCTTTTACATACATCTGCTATCTTATCCATAGTACATCTTTCACTTCTCATCATTTCTATAATTGATAGAAATGGAAATCTTTTAAGTACATGAAAGAAAATATGATTTATTAGTGACTCAAATCTAAATACACCATTCTTTGTTCTCTTAATCTTCTCTAGATTCTCAAGGAGTTGTACTCTTAAAATCTCACTCAAATTCACTTGTTCTTTCTCAAAAAAAATCTTGTAGGTTTCATAGATAAAGCTTGCTAACAACTCATCACTCTTAGAACTTTCAAAAATAGAATATGCAATTATATTGCTCAAGAATCTTACATCATATTGTTTGATGGTGCTGATCACCACTGCCTTGCCATTATAAACTGCTTTAGTATTGAGTTCAACCTTCTTCTTAACTAATTTCTCACCAATGGGTACATTGCATTGTTTTCTAAGACTAGTAACCTCATGAATAAGTTTGATAGAAATGACAACTACATTGTCTTCCATCCAAAACTTTTCATTATGAATTCTGCTTAATATAATTTGAGTCCATTCTTCATTATCAAGTTCATGGTAGAAGTAATATTTGAATAAATCTAAATCTTTTAGATGTTCAAATATGGGTTTCATAGTCATATCCTGATTGAAAATAATTTCCATATCCTTGTTCATAAGCTCACCTCCAACAATTTCAAACTTGCTAGAAAAATAACTTCCTATGTCTTACAAGTAAATTACATTATTCAAAGTTGTTGATAGAGATGAATTAAGGTTTCCTTCTAAGGGTTTAATAGGTACAAACTTCAATTTGGGTCTCTTAATATTCTCAACATTCTACTGACATATCCATTCACCAAATAGAAATTTATTGAAGAAATTCTATGTAAAAAATGATAAAATACCTTTTTCCAAAGTAGGGTTTTGCTCAAAATTCCTTTGTCAAATTGCTTTAGAGTGCTCTAATATTATGAGATAATTGCAATGTGGAAATAATCAAGTTTTTACTCTATTTATCTCTTGAACTTGAACTTGCATTAATTTCATACTTTTCGAAATCAAAAAAGCTATTAATTTCATTCTGAAATCAAATATCTACTCAAAATCATCTGTCTATTCTTCAAATGTTACCCAAGGTTAATCAAAGCTTCATTTCATTGTGACAATGCTCCATAGAAATTTTCTCCAAAAAATTTTCTGTCAAAAACTAGATTTTATCTTCTCTCATAGAGTAAACTTTCTCTTATATAATAGTAACTCTTATTTCCTTTGTAACTTGTTTTAATAAGCTCCAAATTGCAAGTGAGATTAGCTACAATCTAAAGTTATCTAGATACATATTTTCTCAATCTTTCTACTCATAGTTTGATCTCTAAATGAAGCTTCAAATTCTGGTGTTGTGAATAAGCTTAGTTCAACTTGGTTGAATCAAAATCGAATACTAACTTCAATCTTCCTTTCTCTGCATCATCTGAATTTTCTTTAGATCCAATAGTTAATCTCTTTACAAATGTCTCATCAAGTTCTTCTAGAAGTTTACTAACTACCATTGTTTTATCTTCATTATCTTTGTTAGTTCTAGAGTTACCTTCATGATTTTTTTCATCATTTCAGAAGTTTCTTGCATTGTTCCTTCTATCCATTTTGCAATACTTCTCTATATGTCTAAAGTTGTTGCATAACTAACATACTGGGGTTCTGCTTCTAGGATTCTATTGATCAATAGGTGTTTGACAATTTTGGGCTATGTGTCCAAAGTTGTTACACTTATAACACATGATCTTATTTCTTTCTTCATAATGTCTTATTTCTCTTGATATCCTCTCATTATATCTTCTTCTATTTGCAAGGTTAGTATTTCCAAACATTCTACTATTCCTTTTATCATTGTCATATATAGGTTTCTTATAATCAATTGGGTTACTATTTCCAAAACTTGCTTAGGTTCATCCAATTTCTCAGTTTCCTTCTCTTGTCCAACTCCTTTAAATTTATCAAAAGATTGATAGGATTCAATCTTATCATCATATTTATCATTTTCTTTTATATCTAATCCACTTTCAGGTTTATTCATAGACATGTTAAATAGGTAACCAAGAGTAGTCTTAACATATAGGTAGGTCTTTGTACTAACATTTTCTCATGAATCTTTTCTCTACTAGAATAGAGTGTTTCAAGTTGTAGCTTTCTTTGAGTTAGTTCAACTTTCACAATAGTGTTGTACTTTTTGAGTTCTTCGTGATCTTCTTTTAGTGCTTCAAATTTGGATTTCTTCTTTGCTAGATTGGATTTGATACCATGACGGATTTGAGCAATATGCAATACAAATCCACAAATCCTAAAGAATACCTATATGTAAAAACCTATCATAGAGAAGAAAAATACAAGAAGAGGCAAGGGTTTTCTCTAAAAATATGAATGTTGTATTCTCATAAATGAAAAAGATACAGGATACTTACAAATGATCTACCCCTATAGGGAGATTGAAACCCAAAAAGGGTAACCTAAAAAGTTACAAAGGGTAACATAAATGGTAAAAGCTATTTACTAATTACTAAATTAATTATTAAATAAAGAATGAAAAAGGTGCATAAAGAGAAATATTAAGAAGGGATAAAAGGTAATTTAATTAATGAACTTGAATTAACCTTTTTCTCTAACACCTGCCCTTAAGATGAGCAACAATGGAGAAAGAGCAAGGAAACTACAATGCAACGTTGAAAGAAAACTTGGGTCCCAATAACAAGGCCTAATAAGGTACCTAATCACAACCAAATCTCTATGAAATGGAGAAATAGAGAAAACCCAATGGAAAAAACTCTACTCCAAAAATAAATAGCTAGAAACCTAGTGAACGACTATAGAAGCCTCCAACTAGAGGAATGTTTCAGAAAATAGGAACAAAGAGAAATCATGAAGAATTATCAGTGAAGTATGAAGAAGTCACAAAATTTGTCAAAAAGAAACTACTAATTTATAGAAACTCCTCTAAAATAGAACCTGACCAGGTAGAGAAGACTATAAACTACACAAAATTAGGAGGCAAACAAAAACAATCAACTAAAATTGAAGATATAGATGGCATGAAACACCAAAGCTTGAAGAGCTAATCAATTGAACCAAGGAAGCATGATAAATAATAGAAGAATCCCCCTAATGCAAACAAGGGTGAACTAAGAGGCAATTGAGAAAGTAGACCAATGAGTCCTAGAAAATAGAAAGAACCAAGGACATCAAGAGTGAGGAAGACATACAAACACCTATAAAGGTGTGTGTCATCAACACATCATGGGGCTAATTTTGTAGAAGGAACACTCACTTGACAAAGAAAGAGGGCACTAAAAGGAAAAAAAATATTCCCCCATGGAGCTTTATAATGTAGTGTGAGTACAATAAGTCACAATGATGAGAAAGATCCAAAAAAGGAAGGAGTGACACTTTATCTTAGTGTGTTTACATAAACATGCTTTAAAATGATCAAAAAGGGAAAAGAGTTGTTACAATAGATAGTACAACCCAAAAGAAGAAATCTTATGCCATGAAAATGATCCTTAGACCTGAAACACCCAAGATACCCACCATAGTACAATAAAGAAAAAACCATAATAGAAAGAGATTGGAGCAGAATCTGGAAGAGAAACCAACATTTCTCGAAATAGAACTAAACTAGATTTGCAAAAATATAATATTTTTGAAAAAAAAAAAGATGGGATGCTTAAGATATGCCTCCAGAGTGAGAAATAGAACACCCAGCTTTGACTGCACAAATAAGAAACTAAACTATATCAAATCCCAAAAATCCTATGTCATTGTCTCCTTCTTGGAACTAGCTTTTGGCACCTCTTTTGGATAAAAAAAAGATGTCTGTATGCTCAAGTTATAGTGAAAAAATTGACAGGGCTCTTGGAAATGCATCAAAATTTTTATTTTGATATTTTGTAAATAAATTAAAAATATCAGACCACATCAAGTGGAGCAGCAATGGCAGTCCAATGACAGGATGACGACAGAGCTGCTCGTGGTCACCAAAGTGGTGGCTGGTGGACGGAGCAACGTACAATTGGTGTGAGGGCAGAGCCATGGTGGCACAATTGGTAGAGCTGCTAAGTAGTGATCGCTAATGAAGACCGTAGTTGTAACCACTGTGGTTAGTTAACTGCAGTTGGTCAAATCCTACAATTTTTTTTTTTAAATTGCATTTAAAAAAAAATCTCACATTGGAATGGGTGCAGAGGCTATACAACCATACTAGGCAAAAAAAAAATTTCCTCTTACATCAACGTTGTATAAAATGGACAAGATTTATATGGAAATAGTGGTTTTGATGTCTTTTAGATACAACTGTGACATCCGTTTGGCCTCAAACTACTCCAAAAATTAGTGAACCACCTATTTTCATAAGAAATACTTGAAAAATTGCAAATCTAATATGTCATACCCTCATTCTCCTTTTTTCTCAAAATAATGAATAAGCTACAATAGATTTGGCTTTGATACCATGAAGGATTTGAGAAATATCCAATACAAATCCATAAAGTCTGAAGAATGCCTGCATATAAAAACCTATCATAGAGAAGAAAAATATAAGATGAGGCAAGTTTTTTCTATGAAAATATGAAAATGGTATTCTCATAAATGAAAAAGGTGCAAGATGCTTATGAATGATCTATCCTTATAGGGAGATTGAAACTCAAAAAAGGTAACCTAAATTTTTTCAAAAGGTAACCTAAAAGGTAAAAGCTATTTAATAATTATTGATTAATTACTAAATAGAGAATGCAAAAGGTGCATAAAGTGAAATCTTAAGAAGGGAGAAAAGGTAATTTAATAAATGTCATTAAATTAACCTTTTTCTCTAACAAGATGTTCAATCTTTTCCTTTAGTTGTCCAATGTATACTTTTGACTCTTCATATCTATCTTTTAGCTTATGCCCTTCTTCAATAAGGAGATCAATGTGTTCAAGTGCCTCTTCAAGGTAACTATGCTCTGATACCAATTTTTAGAAATAGGGAATACTAAGAGTTGGGGGGTGGGGGTTGGGCAAGGTGCTGAATAAGTATTCTACAAACTTTTGTTACCAATTGGATATTATTTATTAATTTGAACCATGCATAAGAAACTAAACAAGTAATATTGAACAATAAGAGTAACCATGCACAAGGAGAACTCATAGCACCATATTTCGAATTCCTATTAGGAGATTCTAACCCTGGTAGGAGTTGTGGTACAATGTATGCAAGAAGAGCTCACTCCCTAAACATGTACTTTAAATTACAAGAAGAGATCATTGCCCAAACAAGTAATTTATCCTCTAAGTTCCTTGGATAAAGGAGTATAGATGGTGTACCTTCTTTGAGCTGATCTTTGACCTCAGCTTGATCTTGGATCACAAAATTAGGTTACCATAAATTTTCTTCTGCATATGATACAAAAATTCATATTCATATCTTTCACTCATAATATCACAAATTGATTCACAATTCACTTTCACATAATTTTGAAATATATCTTTGCATTCCTACAAGAAATGCTAACCACAAGTTTAACTTACTTCATTCTACCTCCATGTAACCTTGCTAGTCATAATATGATGTCGGCAATAAGTTGCATACAAAACAATACATTGTTGTAAACCATTTTCATACTTCAACAATTTTATGACTACCAAAAAGCTAAGTATCCTCATTTATGAGGTTTTCTACATGCATGTACATCATGTGTTGTCATTTATGACAATATTTACATGTCTTCATATAGCAAATTGTCAACAAGAACATTTTCATTAGATGCAATCGAATGCAAGAACTACTATGTCAAGTGAAAAATCTACATCTAAGTATCTTGAGAGGGTGATGAACAAAAAAGAAGATTTATAGAATATGAAATATGTAGACTAAAATTCTTAATTTGAGTAAAGGTGGAAGGAAATAACATTAAGAAAGACTTGAAAATTCTTTAAAGGAGAAATCTAATTAATGTTACAAACTTAACATCCATATCGAGTAGAGCTAGATAAATCAGGGCATAATGAGAACATTTTTGAGAAAGTAAATGAAGTTTTGAGGAATGATCTAGAAAAATCCAACAAATTCAAGGGAAATTTTAAATTGAGCATTGAAAATCCTAATCAAGAGTTGGAAATGGAAAGACCAATTACAGATGACCAATGATTAGGTTATGAATAAGGAAAATGTTCTAATGTAGAAAAACTAGAGAACATCATATTGAAAAACCTAAGGAAACACCTATGAATTAAGTTAATGGATAGAAATTCAATGGAAGATGATTTACATGCAATAAAATTAGCTATAAGGAAAATAAACATTTGAGCAATTCAAATGCTACATACATTTTTGGATATTGTTTCACATGGTGGCAATATGGATATAAATCTTGATAACATAGCTCTAAATCTTGACCAAAGATGATACCTAATTATAATACCAGAAACACTACATGATACAAATGCAATAAATGTGTACACATTGCAAGGAATTGAAAATTGATAACCAATCTAAATAACTAGAAGTATGTGAATGAAAATGTCATTTCTTATAAATATAATAAATATGGGCATATTACTAAAAAATGCAAGTAGAGAGATAATGGAACAAGAATGAATGGTTCGATTAAGTAAAAAAAAATGTAATCAATGATTATAAGTGAAAGAAAATTGATATCAATGAAGCTATGAAGAAAATAAATAAGAAATAGGTTGGGTAATAAAACATTGACTTAATTGGATAGATTGGACCAATCAGTGGTGTGAATTCTTTATCGATAGCCTAGCTAGGTCAAAAACCTAATTAAAGTAAATATAAGAAAATATGAAGACCCTTAAAGAAGACATCATCTCTTGATGCAATTTTTAGGAGGGTTTGATAATGATTCTACATTAATAAATCTTGGATCCTAGGAAAAGTTATAATCATGTGGATGATTACAGGAGAGTTGTCAATTTATTAGTTTTTTTGGCATATATGGTATAAATGATATTCAATGATAAAATTGATATAATAAAAGAATGGTTTTGACTCTTATTGAAGGCATTGTAAATTAAAGAGCTAAGAGAGAGTGATATTGAGGTGACTTGGTAATTAAATTGAGTATTTAATGGATTAGTGTTAAAACTATTGTAGGTTAACTTATAAGGTATTTTCCACTGTATGTCACTTCAATATTTTAGCATAGATAATGATACCTCATACATTTTTAGTGATTTGAAGAAACTAAGGTATACACTAATGTTATACCCTTTAAAATCAATTGAAGATGACCCACAATGAGTATTTTCTTTGCTAGAAATGCTTTAGAAAAACTAGGCGGGGGGGGGGGGGGGGGGGGGGGTTGAATCAGTTATTCAAGGTCCAAATGTCTTGATAAATTTTTTTCACTAAGTATAGTGAGCCCATTTAAACTAACCATGCATCTAGGCTAAATATTCATCTTAGTAAGTTACCGAAAAATCAACATGTAGTAATGAAGCCTAAAAGATCAACAAATAACATAGTGATTTACATGGATACCCAGTTTGGAAAAAACCACTAGTAATATGCTACTCCTTTTTCACTCTTCTAAAGTGATGCCCTATGAAAGGCCTATCCAGTTAAAGGCTACAAAACACACTGTTAAATGTGACCTAGTTAAGGGATTTGAACCACCCTATTAGAAGTGAGCCTAGTCAAAGGACTTTCAAACATTCACTTGCAATTTCACCCTATTAAAGGATTTACAACATGGTTGTTAAACCATCCTATGTCCATAGGATTTATCCCTGACTAATATAATTTCTAGAGTGTAACAATAAGGGATTTTGAGTCGATACAACTCACAACATAACTTGCAAATTTTAGATCTCAATTTAGTTCTCCAATTTCTCCTAGCTTTCATTCTCTGTAGCTCTGATAGCTTATCCTCCTTTCAATATTTGTATCCTTGAGTCTCCATGCTCATCGTCCCAATGCAATTACCTCTATGGTCACCTATCGAAGAAGAGTCTTTGTACTTTGTTCCTCTTTCTCAGTGCCTTCTCCTTGACACCACATACTCTTTCTGACCAACCTTCTACTTCTTGACTTGTAACTCCTTAAATAGAATTATAGAATTCTTTCCCACTCTATTCTTCTCAATCTTATTTTAGGGTTTGAATGAATTAGGTAAGATATGATGTATCTACCGCTTATCTTGTTTCTTCTAGAAACATCATGTAGAATCCACTTGTATTAACCTGAAAATGGTTCACATAGAATTCTCTGTCACTGCCACATCATTCTTATCTTCCATCTAGTTAACAAAATTCAACGTAAAAAACTTTCATCTCACATCTATTAATTCTTTAACTTCTCAAATAATTTAGGAACTCGACACTATTGACTTTTTGATGCTCAGCACATACTATGTTACTCAACATCAACTAAATTTTACTGTTGCTCAACACCTATTATATTTTGTCCAGCTTGGCATCTAAAATTCCTCGGCACCTTCTATTTCAATCAAGACACACTAGCTTTTACATTTTCTTGGCACCTATTGGTAATCTTCTCAGCATGAACTAACTTGCTTGACACCCACTAATGAATCTTGTCAAGCTTTGCAGACAAATTTGTTACAACTTAGTCTTCTAGAGTTTCTTAGTGTCGCCAACCTCTGTACCTACAAGTATATTATCAATACATCATTTTACCATTTTCTTAACTAATCTTTGTACTTCATTACAAAATTATGACTCAACCTTACCCTTAGGTGCTTTTGTTACATCTTATTGATTAAATCATGGTCATCAATCAACTAAGTGATAGTACTTGGATCTTATAAGAAATTGTCATTCTAACAAATATCAGGTTTGACATTGATGAAAAAACAATGATTGAAAACACTCTTTATCAATGATCTCCCTTCTTCAATAATGATATTTTTAATCAAATTTCAACAATCTCCCTCTTTGACATCAATGGAAAACCAAACTAATCAACTGAGTTATAAAAATGCTAACTAGGTTAAAACAACAAGTCAAATGCCAAAAAGAAAACTTTGTAATACTTTGAATTTGTTTTGACTCCCTCTAAATTCTATAAGTAACCTCCTCTTTCAAAGTATTAGGGATATCACTTTTGCTAATACATTGTCTTCTCCTTTTTGTTTTGCTCCCTATTTGATCTTGTCATCCTCATCCTAATTGCTTCTTGTCTAGCTATTTTCTCCATCTTACCTATTATTTTCCTTTTCCTTCCTTCATACCTTTCAACAGGTGCTTGATCCATACAATATTGGTGCAGTTCATAGTAGTAGAAACATACTCATCTTCAACTATGGACAATGAGGTACAACTTTACCTTTTGCTAGTCCAAGTGACTAATCCTTTTCCCAAGAAGAATGCTCCTCCACTGGTACCTTTTATTCATCTATATTACCTCCCCAATCTGCATTAATGTAGGCTTTTAACTCAAACTTTTTGATCCTCTTATAATATAAACCTAAATCCTCTATTCCTTTTAGGTACCTCATTATTCTTTTTACTACCATAAGATGATTTTCTCTTGGGTTTACAGAAAATCTTGCCACTATTCCAATAGATAATGCAATGTCTAGTCTATTGGGTACAATATATTGTAACTTTCCAATCATTGATCTATATAGTGTCTTGTTTACTTTAGCTGATTCATCATTCTTGGATAGCTTATGACCTATTAGCATTCGTGTACTAACTAGTTTTGAATCCTCTAAGCCAAATGTTTTGAGTATCTCCTTGATATATTTTGATTGAGTCACAAATATACCATGTTTTAGTTGATGTACTTGCAATCCAACAAAGAATTTGATTTTTCCAAACATGGACATCTCAAAATCATATTTCATCTAATCAGCAAAATCTTTGCATAGGGCATCCTTTCCTCCAAATATTATATCATCAACAAAAATTTTAGATATC
The DNA here is from genome assembly GCA_028749045.1 of Cupressus sempervirens. Lineage (NCBI taxonomy): Eukaryota > Viridiplantae > Streptophyta > Pinopsida > Cupressales > Cupressaceae > Cupressus > Cupressus sempervirens. The sequence continues at coordinate 876,805,026 of CM053792.1, forward strand.
AAAATATCTTTACCTTTTTCTTCCTTGATATATATGTTGTTGTTCTCATCTATTCTCTCAAATCCTATCTTCACAAGATATTTGTGAAGTCCCCCATACCATGCTCTAGGTGCTTGTTTCAAACCATAGATTTCTTTATGCAATTTGCAAACCATATCCTTGTTGTTGTCATCAATAAATCCCTTTGGTTGTTCAATATAGACTTCCTCTTCTAGTAGACCATTCAAAACAGTGGACTTTACATCCATTTGGTAAACTTTAAATCCTTTGTAGGTAGCATATGCAAGTAGAGTTCTTACTCCTTCCATTCTTCCAACAAGGGCAAATGTTTCCCCATAGTCTAGTCCTTCTTCTTGTGCATAACCTTTATAGACTAGTCTAGCCTTATTTCTTGTGATCTCACCATTCTCATTTAGCTTGTTCCTAAATAACCACCTAGTACCAATCACATTCTTATCAAATGGTCTTGGAACTAAAGTCCAAGTTTTCTTCTTCTTTATTTGATCAATCTCTTCTTCCATAGCTTTACATCAATCATCATCTTGTAGTGCATCTTTCACTATTGTGGGTTCAATTTCTTTCATCAGACACAATTCATTTCTTATTCTGTTCCTTTTCATTAGTCTTGACTCCTTGCCACCAATTATTTGTTTAATAGGGTGATATCTTTTCACATACCTAGATAACCTAGGTTCTGTCTTTGTTCTTTCAGCTTCAAAGTTACTATGCACATCCCTTTTAGGTAGTTCTGCATCTCCTTCATGTGTACTAATTTTAGAGTCAGAATGTGCATTGTCTTCATTCTGAAACTCATCTTTTGAATGCAAATTGACTTCCATTGGTTATGACTTGGCTAACACTAAAACTTGTTGTTGATCGCCAACTTGATTAAAAACTTCTTCTTTAGTAGGCATTCCTTCATAGAAGTATACAAAGGTTCTGTACTCTTTTGGTTTCTTGGATTCATCAACTTGAACTTTTGTATGCTCATCAAAGTTTACATTTGCACTCTCCACAATTTTTTTAGTGTTATTATTTAAACACTTATATGCTTTACTTCTAGTGAAGTATCCAAGGAATATGCCTTCATCACTCTTTGGATCAAACTTTCCATTCCTAGAATCTTTAAAAATGTAGCACTTACAACCAAAGACTTTGAAATGTTTAACATTGGGTGAGTGATCATACCATAATTTAAAAGGTGTTGTATTTGTACCTTTCTTGATTTTTACTCATTTCAAGGTGTAGACAACTATACTTACAGCTTCTCTCCAGCACTTTAGAGAAACATTATTTTCCATTGTCAATGTTCAGACATAGTCTATCACTAATTTGTTTCTTCTCTCTGCAATTCTATTCTATGGGGGAGTTCTAGGTGTTGATATTTGTCTGTAAATTCCATTAGCAATGCAAAATGTCTCCAATTATTTTGATGTGAACTCTCCTCCTCTATCTGATCTTAGGCACTTTAGACTCTTCCCTATTTCCTTCTCAACCCTAGCCAAATACCACTTAAATGTTTGAAAAGCATCAGATTTTTGCTTTAAGAAAATGGAAGTCATCATTCTAGAGTAGTCATCAATAAACAACATTATGTATTTGTCTCCTTTGTAGCTTTGCACTTCTAGTGGACCACATAAATTAGTATGGACTGACTTTGGTACTTCTTTGGAAGTTTATGTTTGTTGGCAAATAGATTTTTTCTTCTTCCTCTCTTTTTATGTGCCCAAACTTATTATGAAGAACAACTTTACACAATAGTTGGGAAACCATTTCTAAGAATATCTAGTTTCCCTCTGAATTGAGGTACAACTCCCTATGTGAATAATGTTCAAGGAATTATGTTTTATTCCTAAGAATAATGTGGGGTATGCTCTTAACTCGAGAGCAAAAGAGGCAAACCGAATTAAGCCTAACTAGAACTTAATTCAAGCAAGAAATATTTTCTAAATACTGGAACAAATTCACGTATCCACAATACTTATGAATCCATAAATCTATTCACATAAGACTAGAATAAATTGAAATTCAAATCTAGACTAAGATTGATAAATTAGGAAAAACTAATAGAATACTTTCATCAAATGAATTTAAACAATACTTATTACATTCAGTTGAATTTAAGAAAATAGGGAAATAAAACTCTATTCTTCCCTAGTTCTCTGCAAAGATAGAAAGGAAATACTAATTAATCACATCACCTATTGGAGCGTAAAATGATTGAAATAAAATACCATTCAATTCGGTCTACAATAAATAGTACTTCACGCCAAAATTATTCCGACCTTTGATTAATCATTGAATTTCATATATATAGGATTTGAGAGATGACCACTACAATGAGAATATTAATCGGTTCATCTCCTCTAGATGAAAAATGGAAAGATGCCAATTTATCATTTCAAAATATTAACAAAGATTTCAAATTTTACAACAAAAAATAAAAAGGGGGTAATCTGAATCACTTGGACTTCTTCCCCTTTTCAATTTTCATCCTATATGTTTTAGCAGTAACCATGATGGGAATTAATTCTTCATGATTGGGTACTTGTACGTTGGTGAATCTCAAAAGCAATCTTGAATGTTCTAGCGCTAGTTCTTTCACTTTATTCAACTGACTTGTTATTTCTTTAGCAGCCATATGTACACATTTGCCAAGTGTTTGCAGTTCTATCACTCTGTTTTGACTACTTGAAGCTATCTCAGACAGATTACTCAAGTATGTAGAGAAATTTTTTTCCATCACTTCTACATTAATCAAGGATTTCTTTTGCCCACTGGTTTGTGACTTAGTGTCCAATCCTCGTATGAGCTCAAATGCTCTGTCCTAGGTCTTCTTCACTTTGTCCCCTATTTCATTGAGTCCCTTCTCATCTTCATGAATCATTTCCAGCCTAAATTGCATACTCTGGAGCCATTCATTTAGGGGTTCATCTCCTTTCTTTAGAATCTTTGCTTCAACTACGTCCTTTGCTTTCATCTGAATAACCATCTCCAAGAGAGAAATGCAATCTATACACCTCACCCTTTCTCTAGCCAAGATATTAATGTTAGACATAATATTATTCCTTTCAGTTTCTAGTGGAAGGATAATATTTCCAATTTGGTCAATTAGGGAAACTCCATCTACATTGAGTTTCTCAATCCATTCCCTTCCAATCTAACCAAAATGCCTATCTTTCTGGAGCTACAATATGAAAGCATGTACCTCTTCTACTGAAGGATTTTTAGTAGGAGGCACAATGGTGATAGTCACCAATGGAACAACTATTTTCTTGATAAATCTTCTTAACTCTTCTATTTCAGCTCTGATTCTAATCTTTGACAAATTGAGATTCTTCAGTTGTTCTTCTATCACCTCATTACCCGATTTCCACAGGCCTACCTTTGTATCATATCTAGCCTCTCTAAGATCAATTGAATTTAGAGTGAAGTCCTCTGGCATCATATCTTCAATTCTCCCTACCTTGTTTGGTTTTGCTACCTCCATAGTTAAGTGCCCTATTTCTGGATCTTGTCCCAATAATGAGAAGGTCTTCTACTTTTTAGCTTTCACCATAGCAAAGCCTGAGTGCACAACTTGAGATACAAAATCCTTTGAGGAAATAATTTCATCTTTTATTTTCTTCTTCTTCTCCAAAGTATCTTAGCTGTCCACTCAACCCACTTCCCAGTTCTTTTCATAATACTTGACATCATGACATCAAAGTTTTCTTCTATTTCAACATATCGTTCAGAACTAATGTGAGTATTCCTCAACCTAGTCAAATATGTATTACTGTAAATATTCTATCCATCATCTTCCAATTCTTGCACATCTAAATTCGTATGATATGTCTTTACCTGATCAATTATAAATCTAGCAAAGGCACAATCTTGACTCTCTAGTTTATCCTTTCAATCTGCCCAATAATCCTCCCTGGTTGTCACATGTTTGATTACACTTCCAATTTGGAGCACATCTTTGGCATATCCATTAGGATCAAATAGGGGCCTTACTATTTCATACTCTTCCAATTTGTATTTACTCTCAAATGCTTTGAGTATATTCTTTGCATCTGATCTGGTTTCACAACTGTATGCTCCAACTTTTATAGGCAATTCATACCCTTTCTTCTTCAAGCTGGTGCTCAAAACATTCACTTGGAGTGCTTGGCTCACTATCTCCATGAGCATGATCATATCATCTAGATATTTGGGTAGCTTCAATGGAAATCCATGAAATGCTGCAAGACACAAATAAGAAAATGATGAGAATTGAATGAAATTACTACCAAATTGATCAATGGTCACCATCGCTTTTGGGTTGAATCTTTGCTCTGGACACCCTTGGAGCTCCTTACAAATCCTCATGGTGAATGCATTATTTACCCGGATATACTCCACATAACTATTCTGTAATTGCAAGCATGGATAAAACTCATAACTTTTTACATTATTAGGTCAATTCTAGGGAGCCCTAGCCACAATTAGAGAGAAGCCAACATGTATATCAAGAAAGAGGACATATAAAATGAATTATAAAACTTAGTTGCACTGAGAACCCTAGAAATATGCTCACTTACCTCATATGTCCAGTCAATATACTATGTATCTGAGAAAATAATTTGCACCAAAAAGAAGTACTGCTCTACAAAATTAAAAGCTTCTACCTCACCTTTAAGTCAATGCAACAAAACCAAAATGTCAACAATTTTTGGTTTGAGGTCTGAGCCAAAAATAGTTTTAGGGACTTTACTCTTAGCTCCCCTTGGCTTTTGAAACCAAGATTGCATGATCTCCTTCCTCCAAACCATCTTCTTTAGAGAGAATTTAGACATAGCTCCTCCCATCGTCAAATTAGAGAACTCCTCCCACTATGGAATCCACAAGAAATTCACTATCACTTGTGATCAATGGAAATCAATAACGTTTGATCAGGCAATAAAATTTGCTTTGTATCTAGGTTTTAATGATTGATGCATTCCAAAATCAACTCTAGGGCTTGTATTGCTACAAGGAACCTAGTTGGTTCTACTAATCTACTTCGCAAAATTTTCTCCATTATGAGATGAATTGGCTCTACTCTTAATCTCCTTTGAAAATCTTGCATATCATAGAAATGGAGAGAAGTATCTATGATAGTCGACCATGCCAACTTAATTCCACCCAATCCATCGAAACCCATGAATCTTGTTGCCATTTTATTCGATGTATGATGGAAAAAATTCAAACAATTGTAAATGATACAAGAAGCAAGCTCTTTAACTTTGAGAATTACTTGAAACCACTATCCAGTTTAACAACATAATAGTAAAATGGTAGTTTTAAGATCTGTTACTTCCCTCTTTATAAAATCACCCTAGATTTTCCCATTGAATTTCATAAATTGCACCCCACAAGTGAAATTAACCGTAAATCTGTTGGATTGGTAGATGTAAAGGTTCTAATAGATTTATCTTTGTCTTTTCACTATTTTTCATTGGCCCAATGGTAACTTCATTAATTACTAGTTTATTTCCCATTTTCACCATCTTTCAGAAAAACAAGAATGGAGTACTTCCTAGGGAAAAATCTACTTAACTCAATTCTAATTGCAAATACCCTATGAATTCACTAATTTTTTTCTATTTCTTTGCCAAAAATAATTCACAATTAATTCACATACTTACCATGCTTGCAGGAATGATTTTTTACAAAATGTAGAAAATGGCCTTCGAGGGTAGAAAACCCGCAATGGAGAAACTGATTTTTGATTCTCTACCTCTACCTCTCTTTTATTTATTTGCCTTGAGCCTTTTTATATAAATCCTTCGAAAAACATAAAATTAGCTTCGCCGATGAAGAGTGGGACCCACTATGTCATTTTATTCTTCTGTTTAGGCCTTTGCAAAAAACTTACTTCTTGGTTCGAAGCTTGCCAAAGGAGAAATTACTTCTAAGGTTTTTGCCGATGCCCATCATTTTACTTCCTCTACCCTATCCACTTGTATTTAAGCCTTTGAAAAAGAAAAAAAATTGACTTTGCAAGTGAGAGGTGGGGTCCACTGGCGCTCCTTATTCCTTTACATACTCCTTTTTGAAAAATTGATTTCTGACTTCAGAACCTGCCCTAGAGAAGCTCTTTCATGATTTTCTGTTGATCACTATTTTTTTTTCTTTGGACTTTAAAATGATTCTCACTATGAAATCATGACATCATTGGAATGATCTTTTCATAACATGATTCATTTTACATCGATGAGCTTACAAATATCATTTTCTAGCCTTTGCAAAAATTCACCTTCGGGGTGCGAAAACCCGTAGAGGAGAAGCTAGAACTTGATTTTTTGCCAATTCAATTTTCTCTATCTCTAGATCAAATAGGCTAAAGGAAAATCAAATGATGTAGCACAATTTTAGAATCTCCATCGAGTAGGGCTCTAAATTACCCATAAGACTCATGACAATCAAGAAATACCCACCTGAGCTATATGTGACATGGGAGAAGGGAAAAGATGAAAACCTAATGGAGAAACTCAAGTTCTAAAGACAAAGGACATATGACCAGAATTTGACAAAACATGACCTTAGTTCACTTTCCACTTTGCAAAATTTATATATGGTGAAAAGTGGGGGTAGTACCTTGCCATCTTCATACGCCAATTTGAAAGAATTATTTTCAAATGCCTGTTGAATTCTAAAAGGCCATTTCCATAGAGTATCAAACTTCTTAGGAATTCCTTTTGGAGCCTTCCTTTTTCCCAGACTAGCACCATGTCTCCCACCATAAATTTATGAGGTCTTGTTTTCTTGTCAAAAAGTTTGTTTACTCACATTTGGTGCTATGTGATATGATCAACAATTTCCATCCTTTCTTATTCTAGTTTACTTAGATACAAGATTCTCTTTTCTAGACCATCCTTATAAACATCATCTTCAATTATTTTTATGAGTTTTCTTGTGGCCAATTCCAATGGTAAAGGTAGATTAGCTTTAGTTCCATAAATTGGCTCAAAAGGAGATATTCTGATTGCCCTCTTAGGTGTTACTCTATCTACCTAGAGCGCCTCATGAATCTTCTTGTGCCAAGTTTTTTGATTATCTAAGACTAACTTCTTAACAATATTAATCAAGTTTTTGTTGCTAGACTCCACTTGACCATTCCCTTGAGGAAAATAGTCAAATAAATATTTTGCAGTAATCCCATACTCAAAACAAAAATTAGTGATTTCAACATATTAAAAATAAGATGGATTATCCATCACTAATTTGATAGGAACACCAAACCTGACCAAAATTTTCTCCTTTATAAATTCGCACACTATGATGCAGAGCCACACCTTGGAAAGCTCAAGAGGAATACTCACTCAACTGAGTTACTTCAAGGGGCATGACATCAATCAGCCGGGATCGAACTCGAACCAAACTCAAGATTAGATTAATCAGAATATATATAAATCTCCATAGTTTATCTTCACCCACACACCAAGATCTTTAACCCGGAATGTCCTCAAAGAAAATATATTTTCACTTTGACATGAGAGACCAAGATCAAATTACTACCAAACTCCATAGTTGATTATCTATATCCTTTCTAAGGCAAAAAATGAAACTCTCTCTATTACCCAAATTCGAATGAATCTCTTACATAGCCAACTAGCTTATTTAAAACTAACTCTCCTTTTCTAATAAAAGGATGAGAAACATTTCTTTCGTCTTCTATCCAAGAAAAGGATAAGAATCCGAAAACCGCCTACTACCTATTATTGGAATCTAACAATTATGCAGTAGGCCACATGTTTTTCTGTCTTCTATCCAAGAAAAGGATAAGAATCTGAAACTGCCTACAACCTATTATTGGAATCTGACAATCATGTAGTAGGCCACATGTTTTTCCGTCTTCCATCCAAGAAAAGGATAAGAATCCAAAATTTCCTACTACCTATTATTGGAATCTGACAATCATTGAAACTATTCTAATTTAAAGAATCTACACCCGGTCCTAGGTGGCTATATTTGGAGAGCTCATCAAACTACTACTCTAGGTATGCCACCACATGTAGGACATTTATTGAAAACATTAAATTTAAAATACACAAAACATAAACATTTCTTATTCTATTTTTCGTTCTGCTACTGCAGCATACTCCCCTGTAGAAAGAATATCAAGTCCACTTGAGATGAGGTGTTGTAGTGATAAACTGTGCTTGTTGCTTTGTTCCTCATCCATCTAAATATCTTTTGTTGCAGGGATGTTCTTCCATATTACTGGATACTGAATATATTGTCTCCTTGGAGTCTTTTTAGAACTATCTGCAAAAATAAATGTTAGAAAAGAAAAACCTTTCTTCATCTTTAGTTTAAGCTTATATTCATCTTCCAGTTGCAATCCTGCATTTTCTTGTCTTTGACTCCCTTGGATTTGTCTTTCCTTCATCTTAATCTTTGGCTTGTCTCTGTTTCATAACATAAAAACTATTTGCTGCTGATCATTCATTTTCAGTAACAACTTTATCCCATGTAAGATTTTTACTACTACATATATTTGTGATTCCACCAAATACACTTTCCAATTAAACTACTCTTTGTTGTCCTCACAAACATACCACATCTCTGTACATAGAGAATATGCCAAAAATTGATCTCGTTCGTAACCCTTAACCAACTTTTCTATAGTCTCTTCTTTTGGAATCAAATTAGGTTTCTCAATCTAAGTTTCTTCAACCTTGTCATAAACACAATCAGAATTTGTTACCTTCTCATAAACCAATTCAATGTCATCTTTTGTTTTCATAACCTCATTAGATATCTCTTCTTTAAAAACTTTGTCATTCTGAGTCTCTATACTACCACCATTCCTTTTCCATTCTTCCATGATGGCTGCAAATTTTTCTCATAAATCAGATTCTTCTTCAGAACTTGTTACACATTCCTTAGCTTCATCTTCATGCCATTCCTCTTGACATTTTTCTTCATTATGCATATTTAAGGCTTCATCAATTGCCTCCAAAATATTTTCCATAGGAGTACCTTCCAACATCGTACTCTTCTCTATTTTCAAAGGACATGTTACTGTTCCAACCATAGATTGTTTGCATTCAAATCCAATAGGGCTTGTCTTGTTACTGCTCTTGTCAAGAGACACTTTTTGCACTTCTTGTTGCTGCACTTTGTGTTCTTGTTGCACTTCTTTCAACTTAGCTTTATTCTCTTTCAACTTAGCGTCATTCTCCTCAAGTCTCCTTCTCAAATTGTTTATCTCCTCTTCTATCTTGCTTAGCTCTTCTCTTTGTTTTCTCCTTTCTTCTTTCTCTCTTTTCTTCTTTTCCTCTATCTCCTTCTGTTTAGAATCCTTTCTCTGCCGATACCTTCCTAAAGATACAATAAAGCTACTTCTTCTTGTCCCATCATTCCTCAGCTAGGTTATTTTCTTCTTATCTAGTCTCCTAGAATTCTTCTCAGACTATTTCTCTCAATCTTTCACAATCACACAAACATATACACAACTACTTTTTCCCAAACCTTTTTTTGGGCTCTGATACCAAAAATGATGTAGAGCCACACCTTGGAAAGCTCAGGAGGAATACTCACTCAACTGAGTTACTTCAAGGGGCATGACATCAATCAGCCAGGATCAAACTCGAACCAAACTCAAGATTGGATTAATCAAAATATATATAAATCTCCATAGTTTATCTTCACCTGCACACCAAGATCTTTAACCCGGAATGTCCTCAAAGAAAATATATTTTCACTTTGACAAGAGAGACCAAGATCAAATTACTGCCAAACTCCATAGTTGATTATCTATATCCTTTCTAAGGCAAAAACTGAAACTGTCTCTATTACCCAAATTTGAATGAATCTCTTACATAGCCAACCGGCTTATTTAAAACTAACTCTCCTTTTCTAATAAAAGGATGAGAAACATTTTTTTCGTCTTCTATCCAAGAAAAGGATAAGAATCCAAAAACCGCCTACTACCTATTATTGGAATCTGACAATCATGCAGTAGGCCACATGTTTTTTCGTCTTCTATCCAAGAAAAGCATAAGAATCTGAAACTGCCTACTACCTATTATTGGAATCTGACAATCATGTAGTAGGCCACATGTTTTTCCATCTTCCATCCAAGAAAAGGATAAGAATCCAAAACTGCCTACTACCTATTATTGGAATGTGACAATCATTAAAACTATTCTAATTTAAAGAATCTACACCCGGTCCTAGGTGGCTATATCTAGAGAGCTCATCAAACTGCTACTCTAGGTATGCCACCACATGTAGGACATTTATTGAAAACATTAAATTTAAAATACATAAAATATAAACATTTCTTATTCTATTTTTCATTCTGCTACTGCATCACACTACTTATACCGTAGTCTTCTTCATGACTTTAGCTTTTACCCACTTAGTGAAGTATTCAGTTGCAATTATGATGTATTCATGACTAACTATAGATGTAGGTATAATCAAACCAATGAAATCAAGGCCCCATTGTTGAAAAGGCCCTTCAATGATAAAAGGTCTTAGTGGCAATGTGGCTAATTGAGGGCATCCAGAGAATATTTTAAACTTTTCCCATTTCTCTACCCATGCATATGCATCTTTGAACATCCTAGGCTCTATATCATATTCTTGTATCTTTTCCAACCATGCTCCTCTAACATTACAACCGATATCTTGCTGCGTCAGTACACTCTTCACTGCTACGTCTAGGAAAACGACTATTGAATGTGAATGTAGGATGTAAAAATGAAAATTTTTAAGGGCTTTAACCACTGCAAAAGCATGTTTTTCAATCTATGAATATTTTAACTTGTGATTCTTCAAAGGTACACTCATGAAAGCAATGGGAGCTTGTATCCCTTCATCATTTTCCAGCACAAGAATAGCTGATAACATATGTTCTAAAGCATAACAATAAATAATAAAGTCCTGCTTGTAATTTGGATGACATAGCACAAGGGCATTGGCAATAGCAATTTTTATATCTTGAAAAGCTCGCTTTCCTTCCTCACTCCATTTGAAATTTGAATTTGTCTTCATCATATCTAGTATATGCTATAAAAGTAGGAACAAACCTTCTAAGGAAATTCACCTGGCCAAAGAAAGATTTAACTCTTTTTTTGTTTATAGGCAAGCTTAGTCTCTGGATGGCCTCTACTCTATCAGGATCAATTTTAATGCCTTCCTGTGACACTATATGTCCAAGTAGCCTTCCTTTAGTTTCACAAAAAACTAACTTCTTTGGATTGAGAGAAATCCCATGCTCTCCACATATTTGTAACAGTCTTCTAAGATCTCTCATATGGTCTTTTCTTTTCTTTGAGAACACAGTGAGATCATCCAAGTATATGACTATTATTTAATCTTTCATCTCAGAGAAGGTCTCACTCATACACCTTTGGAATGTAGTCCCAGCATTGATTAGTCTAAAAGGTATCCTGTAATATGTGAATGTACCCCAAGGAGTTGTAAACATTATTTTATGTTGATCTTTTTATTCTACTTCGACCTGGTTATAACCTGAAAAGCCATCAAGCATAGATATCATCTCAGATCTAGCAACTGTTTCTAAAAAGTGATACATGTTTGGGAAAGCAAAATTATCTTTGAGAGATGCATGATTCAAGTTATGATAATCTACACAAATCCTTATTTCTCTATTCTTCTTCCTGACCAGTACTATGTTGGCTGTCTAGGTAGAGCGATGGATAGGATAAATGATCCTTGCTTTTAACATTTTATCAACTTCTTAGAAAATGGCATCTGCAACCTTCAGATTATATTTTCTTTTCATTTTTTGGAAAGGTACTTCATCTATTTTAAGAGGAATCTGATGTTTCACCTCTCCTCCTCTGTAGCTCTTCAAGTCTTCATAGCTCCAAGCAAAGAAATCTATATATTCTTCAAACAATTTCTTTTTAGTTTCTCTCTCTTCAGGAATACAACCTTTTCCAATATTGATCATTTTGGGACCATGGACATCTCCAATGTTCAATCCTTCATATTCACCTATGGTAGGTCCTTTTTCTGTTCTTTTCTGCTTAACATAAGCATCATGTCTGTTAAATAACTTTTCTAGAGCTACAAAATATGGGGGAATAATATTTATTTTTAGTTGGACCTCACCAATTTTCTTAGCTTCATCATCCTCGTGAGACTCAGGTTCAAAGCTAGCCTTATCATTCTCAATAAATAGCTACAAACTCTTATCATCATTAAAGACCTACCAGGATTCTATATTATCTGGGATAGCAGATTAATATATAATTTCAATTTGATATTTCTTATCCTTAAAATTTTGATGTGGGAGTAACAAGGAAGTAGAGACTACAAGTGAGTCAGCCTTTGTATTCATTTCTCTTGTCACAACTTTAAGGGAGAAGGCATCTAAACCCTCTATCTCATCCCACACCATGTTCTTGTAATTCTTCAATTTATGATTCTTCACCGAGTATTGTCCTTTGATTTGTCTCATAATAAGCTCTGCATCACCTTGTGCATTCAAGATCTTTATCCCCTTTTCTTTTGTAGCAACTATCCCCAATATTAAAGCTTCATATTTGTATGTATTGTTTGTGTTACCAAATTATAATTTAAAGGCTAAGGGCTCAACTTCTCCTTCTGGGCATATCAATACTAAGCCAACTCCAGATCCTGAGGAAGCACAATTCCATCAAATTTAAGTGTCCATATTCCCGGTACATCTTTTTTTACATTGGGGGTTTTATCACCTTGATTTTCATCTATTTTTTCATTCATCTCTTCCTCGGTAAACAACATGTAATTGTCGAACTCTAGTTCTTGGTACAAAAATTAAGCTTTAGGATCATCCAATTTCAAGACTATGAATTTTTTTCTTTCCTCAAGTTCTAACTTGACCTTCTTATTACCAATAGGTATCATAGCTTGGGACGAGTCTAGCTTAATTTCTCCTCCTAAGTCCCAACAGAAACTTCTACTTAGAAGGAGTCCATAACTTGCAGGAATATCAACTACCAGAATGGTTAACAGGAGTTTCTTTTATGGATATGAGGCTAGAGCTACTTGCGCATTTTTAATTTGTCTAAGCAAGGGAACTTGTTTGGCATCCATAGAATAACATCTCCCATACACTTTAGTAAGATTCAATCCCAAGGCTTTAGCTACAGAATATGGCATAACATTATTTGATGCACTTGAATCTATTATGCAATTAATGAGTTTACATCCATTAATATACAATGAAACATAAAAGGTTTCAGGCTTCTATCCAGGAAAGGTTGCTCAAATGGTAGATTCTTCTTGATTAAACAAGCCAGATGTTAAAGTTTCATCTTCGAATATGGCAGTGACATTATGATTCAAGTCTAAAATACCTCCTTTACATCTATCCACTAGTCTCTTTAGCTCAGAAGGATGTGACTTTAAATAATCAATAGTGGAAATTTGAACCTTTGACTCTTCACAAAATTGAATGAAATCAAAAGATGTATAGTCCTTACCCATTTGTGAAGTGGATGTTCCTTGATCAGTATGTACCTTACTCACAGAATGACTAGAGTTGTCTTTGTGAGTATGACTAGAGGCTTGATTCTTCATCCTTTGTCCACGGGTAAGTACTGTGTATGAAGTTCCATCAATGGTTGCATAACACTCACCATTTGATTAAGAATTTGATTCATATTCTAAAAATAAATTTCTAGAGTCACCATTTGAACAAGGATCTGGTTCTAAACATGGAGCTGCAATATTTAATTCATTAGTAGATAACAATTGCATCATACGAATAGTCTTCAAACAATTTTCAATGTCATGATCTATGGTCAGATGGAAGACACACATATTTCCTTTTTCAGTGCTACTTCGATTTACAACCTGGGTTGTGAACTTGTAAGCTATAGAAATCTACCTTCATTGCTTCTTCCTGGTGAGTTTTGGTAATTTCGTTGATAAGAGTTACTAAATCTGGGTAATTGTTGCTTCATCGCTACTAGCTCATTGGACAACTTCTGAATCATCTCTTCTGATTACGTGGTATTACTAGAACTCCCTTGAGTTTAAACTTCTCATTTCCATTTTCCCATGGAAATTAAGTCATCTTCACATTCATTAACTTTCTTCTATGCATCAGCCAGATCTATAGGCCATGCTCTTCTAATATCATAATTGATATCTAGAGGCATAGCACTAATAAAGAAAGTTTTTGGATTGCCAGGTGTGGATCTATTAGGAGTAGCAATTCTGCTATTAATCTTATTGAAAGTGGCAACAAAATCCCTCATGCTCATAGTCAGTTTCTTCTTAATTGAAGTCAACTATGTTAGCAAGGCATGTTCATCTTTCGCAATCTTGAATTTGGCTTCAAACCCAGTCCTCATTGTGTTTCAATCAATTATTGAACCATCAGCTAAATGATAAAACTAGTCTATTGCATTATCTATAAGAGTTTCTATGAAAAATCTTACAAAAACATCTTCATGTCCCACCCCTAATATATGGGTAGCCACAAAGAAAGCTTTAATGATATTATATTGTGACCTTCCCATTACGTGAGAATTTAGGTAATTTTTTCCTTGAACTAGCTGGGAGTGGATGATAAGAATTTAGTGCTAACGACCCAGTTGCCATGGCCCATGGAGTAACCATGATTGTTCTAGCAGTACATGGTGGAACACTAACAACTTGAGGTGCAGTAACTCTGTAAAGTGCTAACACCTAACAAGTGGAGTTTGAAGTGTTGGCATTTTGATCTCTAACAGGAGAAAGGGATCTACTCTGACTTTTACCTTCACTTTTTTGTTTTGGAATCTCTAAGATAGGAAAACCAAGCTCTGTTAGTTTATCAAAGGTGGAGTCTTGCCGACCTCATTTCTTGGTACTACTGAGCAACCTAAATTATTCAAGGATGCTAGATGTAGTTTAACTCCAAGCTTACTATCTTAATTGTCTTTCTGCTCTCCAGATATTTCTCCTTTAAACATCTCTTTCAAAAGCTTAAGCTCTTCTTTCTTCTTCCTCTAATATCTGACTAGCATTTTGATAATGTTCAGTGTTCCTCCTGTGTCTCCAAATAAATGTGTTAAGAGATTAAATTATGTCCTCTTGGTCATCTTGAAAACCAAGGTTAGGTTGGAGCACTAGGATTATGTTTTCATGAGGTAGTACCATCTTCCTCATGACATAGGATTTTAGATCAAGCAACTATTCGTCTCCCTAGCAGAGTCACCAAAAATCTATTAGTAAATAGATTTGTTCTTCTCCTTCTCTTTTTATGTGCCCAAACTTTTAATGAAGAACAACTTTACACAATAGTTGGTAAACCATTTCTAAGAATATCTAGTTTCCCTCTTAACTGAGGTACAGCTCCCTATGTGAATGATGTTCAAGGAATTATGTTTTATTCCTAAGACTAATGTGGGGTATGCTCTTAACCCGAGAGCAAAAGAGGCAAATCGAATTAATCCTAACTAGAACTTAATTTAGGCAAGAAATATTTTCTAAATACTTAAACAAATTCATGTATCTGCACTACTTATGAATCCATAAATCTATTCACATAAGACTAGAACAAATTGAAATTCAAATCTAGACTAAGATTCATAAATCGAGAAAAACTAACAGAATACTTTCGTCAAATGAGTTATAACAATACTTATTTTATTCATTTGAATTTTGGAAAATAGGTTAAATGAAAATTTGTTCTTCCCTAGTTCTCTGCAAAGACAAAAAGGAAATACTAATTAATCACATCACATATTGGAGCGGAAAATGATTGAAATAAAATACCATTCAATTGGCTCTGCAAAAAATAGTACTTCACACCAAAATTTGGCCAACCTTTGATTAATCATTGAATTTTATACATATAGGATTTGAGAGATGACTACTACAATGAGAATATTAATCAGTTCATCTTCTCTAGATGACAAATGGTAAGATGCCAATTTATCATATCAAAACATTAACAAAGATTTCAAATTTTACAACAGAAAATGAAAAGAGGGTAATCTGAATAACTTGGACTTCTTCCCCTTTTTAGTTTTCATCCTATATGTTTTAGTAGCCACCATGATGGGAATTAGTTCTTCATGATTGGGTACTTGTACATTGGTGAATCTCAAAAGCCATCTTGAATGTTTTAGAGCTAGTTCTTTCACTTCATTTAGCTAACTCATTATTTCTTTAGTAGCCATGTGCATGCATCCGCCAAGTGTTTGCAGTTTTGTCATTCTATTTTGACTGCTTGAAGCTATCCTAGAAAGATTACTCAAATATGTCGAGAATTTTTTTTTCATCACTTCTACATTAATCAAGGATTTCCCTTGCCTACTAGTTTGTGACTCGGTGTGCAATCCTTGTATTTGCACAAATGCTCTATGCTGGGTATTCTTTGCTTTGTCTACTATTTCACTGAGTCTCGTCTCTATTCTTGAATAATTTCAAGCTTGAACTACATACTCTGGGGCAATTCATTTAGGGGTTCATCTCCCTTCTTCAGAATCTTTGCTTGATCTGCATCCTTTGCTTTCATCTAAATAACCATCTCCAAGAGAGAAATGCAATCTATACACCTCACCCTTTCTCTAGCCAAGATATTACTGTTAGATGTAATATAATTCCTTTTAGTTTCTAGTCAAAGGATAATATTTCCAATTTTTTCAATTAGGGAAACTCCATTTGCATTGAATTTGTTTATCCATTCCCTTCCAATTTGACCAAAATGCCTATCTTTCTGGTGCTGCGATATGAAAGCTTGTACCTCTTCTGCTGAATGATTTTCTGTAGTAGGCACACCAGTGATATTCACCAATGGAACAACTAATTTCCTAATAAACCTTCTTAACTCTTCTATTTTAGCTTTCATTTTGATCTTTGACAACTTGAGATTCTTCAATAGTTCTTTTATCACCTCATTACCCGATTTCCATAGGCCTACCTTTGTATTATATCTAGCCTCTCTAAGATCAATTGAATGCAGAGTGAAGTCCTCTGGCATCATATCTTCAATTCTCCCTCCCTTGTTTGGTTTTGTTGCCTTCATAGTTAAGTGCCCTATTTCTAGATATTGTCCCAATATTGACAAGGTCTTATGCTTTTTAGCTTTCACCATAGCAGAGCCTGAGTGCACTGCTTGAGATACAACATCCTTTGAGGAAACATTTTCATCTTTTCTTTTCCTCTTCTTCTCCAAAGTATCCTCGAGCCAAGATTCTTTACTAATCACTTTGCAGGCTATTCCAAGTGATTCAATGCTAAATATTTTCTTCTTTACTAGAGTCACTACCACTGTAGTCGCAAAAAAGAGGTTCTTTGAATCTTGAGAAACAAGCCAAGATGAAGTTGGAGCTTTCTCTTCTTCTTGAGTTTTCTTTGCAGCTTCATTAGACTTGATAGATTCACTACTACTACTCTGATCATCTCCAATCTCCTCTATTTGAATAGGATAAATAGTGGGCTTTAGAATAGGAGTACTTATAGAAGGAATAGGGGCATGATGAGGGGATAAGATGGTGGTGCCATGAGGAGATGGAGTTGGAGAAGACTGAGGGGATGAGGGTAGTGTGGCATGTGGGGATGAGACTGGAGCAGGAGCTCCATCTTTTTTCTCTTTAGTTCCTTTTTTAGCTTAAGCTTGAGCTCCAACGACTGGCAGTGATCTTCCTTGATAGGATGGGGCTATTGGAACATTCTTTTTCAGGGGTTGATCATCTCCTCTTGTGGATTGGGCTGGTCCTTGAGTAGATGTGGTGGTAGCACTAGGTGTGGCACTTTGAGATGAACCAAGAGTAGCTACAGGTGGAGAAGCTTGAGTAGTTATGGTCTTTCTCCATCTTTTCTTATCTATCCACTCAACCCACTTCTCAGTTCTTTTGATAATTCTTGCCATCATGACATTGAAGTTTTCTTCTATGTCAACATATGGTTTAGAACTAATGGGAGTATTCCTCAACCTAGTCAAATATGTATTATTGTACATATTCTAACCATTATCTTCCAATCCTTCCACATCTAAATTTATACCATATGTCTTTACCTAATCCATTGTGAATCTGGAAAAGGTATGATCTCGACTATCCAGTTCATTCTTATAATCTATCCAATAATCCTCCATTTTTGTCACATGTTTGATTACGCTTCCAATTTGGAGCACATCTCTGGCATATCCATTAGGATCAAATAGGGCCTTACTGCTACATACTCTTCCAATTTGTATTTACTCTCAAATGCTTTGAGTATATTCTTTGCATCTGATCTGGGTTCAAAACTGTATGGTTCAACTTTTATAGGGAATTCATACCCTTTCTTCTTCAAGCTAGTGCTCAACACGTTCACCTAGAGTGCTTGCCATACTATCTCCATGAGCATGATCATATCATCTGGATATTTGGGTAGTTTTAGTGGAAATCCATCAAATGCTGCAAGATGCAAATAAGAAAATGGTTAGAAATGAATGAAATAATAGCCAAATTGATTGATGGTCGCCATCACTTGTGGGCTGAATCTCCACTCTGGACACCCTTGGAGCTCCATAAAAATCCTCATGGTGAATGCATCATTTACTTGGATATACTCCACATAAGTATTATATAATTGCAATCATGGATAAAACTCATAACATTTTACATTATCAGGAAAACTCTCAATTCTAGGGAGTCCTGGCCACAATTGGAGAGAAGCGAACATGTATATCAAGAAAGAGGACATATAAAATGAATTATAAAACTTAGCTGCACTGAGAGCCATAGAAATATGCTCACTATTTCTGTTGGCTCAATGGTAACTTCATTAATTACTAGTTTATATCCCATTTTCACCATCCTTCAGAAAAACAAAAATGGAGTACTTTTTAGGGAAAAGTACACTTAACTTGATTCTATTTGCAAAAACCTTATCAATTCACCTATTTTTTCTATTTCCTTGCCCAAAAAAATCCACAATCAATTCACATACTTACCATGCTTGTAGGGATGATTTTTTACAAAATGTGGAAAATGGCCTTTGAAGGTAGAAAACCCACAATGGAGAAACCGATTTCTGATTCTCTGCCTCTCTCTTTCTTTTATTTCTTTCCCTTGACCCCTTTTATATAAAGTCTTCAAAAAATATAAAAGAAGCTTTTCCAATGAAGAGTGGGACCCACTGTGTCATTTTATTCTTTTCTTTAGGCCTTTGCGAAAAACTTACTTCTTGGTTCAAAGCCTGCCAAAGGAGAAACTGCTTCTGAGTTTCCTGTCGATGCCCATCATTTTACTTCCTCTACCCTATCCAATTTAATTTAAGCCTTCAAAAAAAAAAAAAAAAATTGACTTCACAAGTGACGAATGTTTTCCACCGGCACTCCTTATTCCTTTACATACTCCTTTTCAAAAAACTAATTTGTAACTTTGGAACCCGCCTCGGAGAAGCTCTTTCATGATTTTTCACCGATCTCTATTTTTTGTTATTTTTTAGACTTTAAAATGATTCTCGTTGTGAAATCATGACATCATTTGAATGATCTTTTCATAACATGATTCATTTTACATCGATGAGCTTACAAATATCATTTGCCAGCCTTTGCAAAAATTCACCTTTAGGGTGCGAAAACCCACTAAGGAGAAGCCAGAACTTGATTTTCCACCGATTCAATTTTCTCTATCTCTAGATCAAATAGGCTACAAGAAAATCAAATGATGTAGCACAATTTTAGAATCTCCATCGAGTAGGGCTCTAAATTACCCATAAGACTCATGGCAATCAAGAAATACCCACCTTAGCTATATGTGACACAGGAGAAGGGAAAAGATGAAAACCCGATGGAGAAACTCAACTTCTAAAGAGGAAGGATATATGACTAGACTTTGACAAAACAAGACCTTAGTTCATTTTCCACTTTGAAAAATTTGTATATGGTGAAAAGTGGGGCAACAGCTAGCTCTGACTATGGACTTGAGTAGAGTATGCCCAAGTAAAGGGACTTAGGATCTCTGGTTTCGCAGAAGAGAATAAAGGTAACAACACAATGAAAACAAAGAAAAACAAGAAAACAAGGAAAATTCACCGGAAAGGGAAGTCTATCTAAGACACACACAACATTAAGACTAACTATGGTACATTATAGGGGTTAACTATTTTCAATTTATAACTTGGTATAGCTTGAGATCCTGACCATTATAAGTCAGGGGTAGTACCTTGCCATCTTCATACACCATTTTGAAAGAATTATTTTCAAATGCCTATTGAATTCTAAAAGGGCCTTTCCATAGAGTATCAAACTTCTTACGCATTCCTTTTAGAGCCTTTCTTTTATCCCAGAGTAGCACCATATCTCCCACAATAAATTTCTGATGTCGTGTTTTCTTGTAAAAAATTTCTTTTACTCGCATTTGGTGTTGTGTGATATGATCAACAATTTCCATCCTTTCTTCTTCCAGTTTACTCGGATACAAGATTCTCTTTTCTAAACCATCCTTATAGACATCATCTTCAATTACTATTATGAGTTTGCTTGTGGCCAATTCCAATGGTAAAAGTAGATTAGCTTCAGTTCCATAAACCAGCTCAAAAGGAGATATTCTAATTGCCCTCTTAGGTGTTACTCTATCTACCCAGAGCACCTCATGAATCTTCTTGTGCCAGGTTTTTTGATTATCTGAGACTAAATTTTTAACAATATTAATCAATTTTTTGTTGCTAGACTCCGCTTGATCATTCCCTTGAGGAAAATAAACAGATGAATGACTAATAGTAATCCGATACTCAAAACAAAAATCAGTGATTTCAATTGATGAAAAATAAGATGCATTATCTATCTCTAGTTTGATAGGAACACCAAACCTTACCTGAATTTTATCCTTTATAAATTTGCACACTATTTCTGTAGTAGTCTTCTTCATGGCTTTAGCTTCTACCCACTTAGTGAAGTAGTCAGTTGCAATTATGATGTATTGATTACAGGCTGTGGATGCAGGTATAATTGAACCAATGAAATCAAGGCCCCATTGTCGATAAGGCCCTTCAATAATAATAGGTCTTAGTGGAAATGCGGCTAATTGAGGGCATCTAAAGAACATTTAACACTTTTCACATTTTGCTACCCATGCATAGGCATCTTTGAACATCCCAGGGCAGTAATAACATTGCCTTGGTATTTTAAAAGCTGTAACTGAGGAAGAGAAGTGTCCTCCACAAGCCTCATCATGAAATGATTTCAACAATTTTTCTTCCTGTGACTTATCTACGCACCTCAGGAATGTACCATCAATGGCCCTTTTGAAAAGCTTGCCATCCCAAATCACATACTTGGCCGCTCTCAATTTAAGGTCTCTTTTTTGTTTTGCATTCAAACCTTCTAGGCATTCACCATATGTTAAAAAGTAAGAAATGTTTTCGAACCATGAATCATAGAGGCCTATTGCTAGCACCAATTGTTTCTCATTCGATTCTTCTAATTCACTAGTGGTTTTTTTTTTTTGCAAATGCTTTGCATAGAGCATTTCCTCCTATTAGCTTGGTAGGTTTAATCTCTATATCATATTCTTGTATCTTTTCCACCCACACTCCTCTAGCATTACAACCGATATCTTCCTACGTCAGTACAATCTTCACTGCTATGTCTGGGACAAAAACTATTGAATGTGAATGCGGGATGTAAAAATGAAAAATTTTAAGGGCTTTAACCACTGCAAAAGCATGTTTTTTAATCTGTGAATATTTTAACTCGTGATTCTTCAAAGGTACTCTCATGAAAGAAATCAGAGCTTGTATCCCTTCATTATTCTCTTGCACAAGAATAGTTGATAATGTATGTTCTGAAGCATAAAAATAAATAATAAAGTCCTACTTGTAATTTGGATGACATAGCACAGGGGCATTGGCAATAGTAGTCAGATCATCCAGGTATATGAATATTATTTGATCTTTCATCTTAGAGAAGGTCTCACTCATAAACCTTTGGAATGTACCCCTAGCGTAGATCAGTCCGAAAGGCATGCTTTGATATGTGAATGTACCCCAAGGAGTTGTAAATGTTGTTTTACGTTGGTCTTTTTTTTCTACTTCGACCTAGTTATAGCCTGAAAAGCCATCAAGCATAAACATCATTTCAGATCCAGCAACTGTTTGTAACAAATGATCCATGTTTGGGAGAGCAAAATTATCTTTGAGAGATGCATGATTCAAGCTATAGAAATCTACACAAATCTTTATTTTTCCATTCTTCTTCTTGACCGGTACTATGTTTGCTATCTAGGTAGAGTGATGGATAGGATAAATGATCCTTGCTTTTAACATTTTATCAAATTCTTAGAAAATGGCATCTGCAACCTTCAGATTATAGTTTCTTTGCTTTTTCCAGAAAGGTATTGCATCTGTTTGAGAGGAATCTGATGTTTCACCTCTCCTCCTCTGTAGCTCTTTAGGTCTTCATAGCTCCAAGAAAATAAATCTCTATATTCTTCAAACAATTTCTTTGTAGTTTCTCTCTCTTCAGGAGTACAAAATTTTCCAATATTGATCATTTTGGGACCATGGACATCTCCAATGTTCAATCCTTCATATTCACCTATGGTAGGTCCTTTTTCTATTCTTCTCTACTTAACATAAGCATCATGTCTATTAAATAACTTTTCCAAAGCTATGAAATATGGGGGAATAATATTTTTTTTCAGTTGGACCTCACCACTTTTGTTAGGTTCATCGTCCTCGCGAGACTCGGGTTCAAAGATGGCCTTATCATTTTCAAGAAACAACTGTAAACTCTTATCCTCATTAAAGACCTGCCAGGATTCTATATTATCTGAGATAGCAGATCAATATATAATTTCAATTTGATATTTTTTATCCTTATAATCTGGATTTGGGAGTAACAAGGAAGTAGAGACTACAAGTGAGTCAGCCTTTGTATTCATTTCTCTTGGCACAGCTTTAAGGGAGAATGCATCTAAATCCTCTATCTCATCCCACACCCTGTTCCTATAATTCTTTAGTTTATGATTCTTCACCAAGTACTATCCTTTGATTTTTCTCAGAATAAGCTCTACATCACCTTGTGCCTTCAAGATCTTTATCCCCTCTTCTTATTCTGCTATATTGTTTGTGTTACCAAATTCTAATTTAAAGACAAAGGGCTCAACTTATCCTTCTGGGGATATCAATACTATGCCAGCTCCAGATCCTGAGGAAGCACAAATTCCATCAAATTCAAGTGTCCATATGCCTGGTACATATTTTTTTTCATTGGTGGTTTTATCACCTTGATTTTCATCTATTTTTTCATTCATCTCTTCCTCAGTAAACAACATGTAATTGCCAAACTCTAGTTCTTGGTACAAAATTTGATTTTTTGAATCATCTGATTTCAAGACTGCGAATTTTTCTTTTTTTTTTAGGTTCTAACTTTACCTTCTTATTACCAATAGGTATCACAGCTTGGGACTAGTCTAGCTTAATTTATCCTCCTAAATCTTGGCAGAAACTTCTACTTAGAAGGAGTCCATAACTTGTAGGAATATCAGCTACTAGAATGGTTAATAGGAGTTTATTTTCTAGATATGAGGGTAGAGCTACTTGTGCATCTTTAATTTGTCCAAGCAAGGGAACTTGTTTAGCATCCATACAATAACATCTCCCATATATTTTAGTAAGATTCTATCCCAAGGATTTAGCTAGAGAATATGGCATAACATTATCTAACGCACCAGAATTTATTATGCAATTACTAAGTTTACATCCATTAATATTCAATGAAACATAAAAATGTTAAGGCTTCTATCCAAGGAAGGTTGCTAAAATGGTAGAGTCTTCTTGATTAAACAAGCCAGATGTCAAAATTTTCATCTTCGAATTTAGTAGTCACATTATTATTTAGGCCTAAAATACCTCCTTTACATCTATCCACTAGTCTCTTTAGCTCAGAAGGATGTGACTTTAAATAATCAATAGTGGAAATTTGAACCTTTGACTCTTCACAAAATTGAATGAAATGAAAAGATGTATGGTCCTTACCCATTTGTGAAGTGGATGTTCCTTGATCGGTATGTACCTTACTCGTAGAAGGACTGGAGTTGTCTTTGTGAGTATGAGTATAGGCTTGAGTCTTCATCCTTTGTCCACGAGTAAGTACTATGTATGAAGTTCCATCAATGGTTGTGTAACACTCAACCTTTGATTCAGAATCTGATTCATATTCTAAAAATAAATTTCTAGAGTTGCCATTTGAAGAAGGATCAGGTTCTGAACATGAAGCTGCAATATTTAATTCATTAGTAGATAAAAATTGCATCATACGAACAGTCTTCAGATAATTTTCATTGTCATGATCTGTGCTCAGATGAAAGACACACATATTTCCTTTTTTAGTGCTACTTTGATTTGAAACCTAGGTTGTGAACCTATAAGCTATGGAAATCTACAATCATTGCTTTTTCTTGGTGAGTTTTTGTAATTCTATTGATAAGAGTTATTTAATCTAGGTAATTTCTTTTTCATCACTACTAGCTCATTGGACAACTTCTAAATCATCTCTTCTGATGACATGGTATTACTAGAACTCCCTTTAGTTTGAAGTTCATGTTCCCATTTTCTCGTAGAATTGAAGTCATGTTCACATTCAATAGCTTTCTTATGTGTGTTAGCCAGACCCATGGAGCATGCTCTTCTCATTTCCTAATTGATATCTTGAGGCATAGCACTAATAAAGAAAGTTTTTAGATTACCAGGTGTAGGTCTATCAGTAGTAGGAATTCTGCTATTAATCTTACTGAAATTGGCAACAAAATCCCTCATGCTCATAATCAGTTGCTTCTTAATTGAAGTTAACTATGTTAGCAAGGCATGTTCATCTTTTGCAGACTTGAATCTGGCTTCAAACTCAATCCTCATCATGTTCCAATCAGTTATTGAACAATCAGCTAAATGATAAAACTAGTATGTTGTAGTATCTATAAGAGTTTCTACAAACATCCTTATAGCGACATCTTCATGTCCCACCCCTAATATATGGGTAGCTACAAAGAAAGCTTTAATGTGATCATCTTTAGTGACCTTCCCATCACCTAAGAATTTAGTTAAATTTTTCCTTGAACCAGCTTGGAGTGGATGAAAAGTATTTAGTGTTAGCGGCCCAGTTGTCGCGGCCCATGGAGTAGCCATGATTGTTCTAGCAGTATATGGTAGAAAACTAACAACTGGAGGTGCAGTAACTTTGTGAAGTGCTAACACCTAACAAGTGGAGTGTGAAGTGATGGAGTTTTGATCTCTAATAGGGAAAGGGGGTCTACTTTGACTTTTACCTTTACTTTTACATTTTGGAATTTCAAAGGTGGAGTCTTGCCAGCCTTGTTCCTTGGTACTTCTAAGGAACCTAAATTGTTCTGAGATGCTAGATGTATTTTAACTCACAACTTACTATGTTAATTGTCTTTCTACTCTCTAGATATTTCTCCTTTGAATAGCTCTTTCAAAAGCTTCAACTCTTCTTTCTTCTTCCTCTAATATCTTACTAGCATTCCGATAATGTTTAGTATTCCTCTTGTTCCTCCAAACAAATGTGTTAAGAGATGAAATTATTTCCTCTTCTTCGTCTTGAAAACCAAGGTTAAGTTGGAGCACTAGAATTATTTTTTCATGAGGTAGTACCATCTATCCTTGTAACATAGGCTTTTAGATCAAGTGACTATTTGTCTACCCAACGGAATTGCCAAAAATCAATTGGAAAATAGATTTGTTCTTCTTCTTCTCTTTTTATGTGCCCAAACCTATAACAAAGAAAAAATTTACACAAAAATTGGGAAACCATTTCTAAGAATATCTAGTTTCACTCTAAATTGAGGTATAGCTCTCTATGTGAATGATGTTCAAGGAATTATGTTTTATTCCTAAGACTAATGTGGGGTATGCTCTTAACCCAAGAGTAGAAGAGGAAAACTAAATTAAGCCTAACTAGAACTTAATTTAGGCAAGAAATTGTTTCTAAATACTGAGATAGATTTACATACCCACACTACTTGTGAATCCATAAATCTATTCACATAAGACTAGAACAAATTGAAATTCAAATCTAGACTAAGACTGATAAATTGAGAAAAACTACCTTAAACCTTTCATCAAATGAATTATAACAATACTTATTACGTTCATTTGAATTTTGGAAAATAGGGGAAATGAAACTCTATTCTTCCCTAGTTCTCTACAAAGACAGAAAGGAAATACTAATTAATCACATCACCTATTGTAGCAGAAAATGATTGAAATAAAATACCATTCAATTGGCCCTGCAACAAATAGTACTTCACACCAAAATTTTGTCGACCTTTGATTAATCATTGAATTTTATACATATAGGATTTGAAAGATGACCGCTACAATGAGAATATTAATCGATTCATCTTCTCTAGATGACAAATGGCAAGATGCCAATTTATCATACGAAAACATTAACAAAGATTTAAAAATTTACAACAAAAAATGAAAAGGGGGTAATCTCAAACTCTTGGACTTCTTCCCCTTTTAATTTTTTGTCCTATATGTTTTAGCAGCCATCATGATGGGAATTAATTCTTCATGATTGGGTACTTGTACATTGGTGAATCTTGAAAGCCATCTTGAATGTTCTAGAGCTAGTTCTTTCACTTCATTCAACTGACTTGTTATTTATTCAACAACCACATGCATGCATCTACCAAGTATTTGTGGTTCTTTCACTTTGTTTTGACTGCTTGAAGCTATCCTAGATAGATTACTCATATATGTCTAGAATTTTTTTTTCATCACTTCTACATTAATCAAGGATTTCCCTTGCCCACTGGTTTGTGACTCAGTGTGCAATCCTTGTATGAGCTCAAATACTCTATCTTGGGTCTTCTTCGCTTTGTCCCCTATTTCACTGAGTCCCTTCTTAGCTTCTTGAATCATTTCTAGCTTGAATTGCATACTGTGGAGCCATTCATTTAGGGGTTAATCTCATTTCTTCAAAGTCTTTTCTTCAACTACATCCTTTGCTTTCATCTGAATAACCATCTCCAAGAGAGAAATGCAATCTATACACCTCGCCCTTTCTCTAGCCAAGATATTACTATTAGACATAATATTATTCCTTTCAATTTCTATTCAAAGGATAATATTTCCAATTTTGCCAATTAGGGAAACTCCATTTGCATTGAGTTTCTCGATCCATTTCCTTCCAATCTAACCAAAATGCCTATCTTTCTGGAGCTGTTATATGAAAGCTTGTACCTCTTCTGCTAAAGGATTTTCAGTAGCAGGCACACTGGTGATAGTTTCCAATGGAACAACTAATTTCTTGATAAACCTTCTTAACTCTTCTATTTTAGCTTTCATTCTAATCTTTGACAACATCAGATTCTCTAGTTGTTCTTCCATCACCTCATTACCCAATTTCCATAGGCCTACCTTTATATCATGTCTAGCCTCTCCAAGATCAATTGAATGCAGAGTGAAGTCCTCTAGCATCATATCTTCAATTCTCGCTACCTTGTTTGGTTTTTCTACCTCCATAGTTAAGTGCCCTATTTCTGGATCTTGTCCCAATATTGACAAGGTCTTCTACTTTTTAGCTTTCACCATAGCATAGCCTGAGCACACCACTTGAGATATAAGATCCTTTGAGGAAACAATTTCATCTTTTCTTTTCCTCTTCCTCTCCAAAGTATCCTTGAGTCCAGACTCTATACTAATCACTCTGGAGGCTATTCCAAGTGATTCAATGCTAAACATTTTCTTCTTTACTAGATTTGCTGCCACTGTAGTTGCAGAAAAGAGGTTCTTCAGATCTTGAGAAAGAAGCTCAGATGAACTTAGAGCTTTCTCTTCTTCTTGAGTTTTCTTTGCAACTTCATCAGACTCAGTGGATTCACTACTACTACTTTGATCATCTCTAATCTCTACTATTTGAATAGGAGAAATAATGAGCTTTAGAACAAGAGCACTTACAAAAGGAATAGGGCTACGATGAGGGGATAAGACAGGGGTGCCATAAGGAGATGGAGTTGGATAAGGCTGAGGGGACGAGGGTAGTATGCCATGTGGGGATGAGACTGGAATAAGAGCTCCAACTTTCTACTCTTCAGTTCCTTTTACAGCTTTATCTTGAGCTCCAATGACTAGCAGCGATCTGCCTTGACAGGTTGGGGCTATTGGAACATTCTTTTTCAGGGGTTGATCATCTCCTCCTATAGATTGGGCTGGCCCTTGAGTATCTTTGTTGGTAGCACTGGGTGTGGCACTTTGAGATGAAGCAGGAGTAGCTATAGGTGGAGAATCCTGAGTAGTTCTGCTCTTGCTCTGACTTTTCTTAGCTATCCACACAACCCACTTCCCAGTTCTTTTGATAATTCTTGCCATCATGACATCGAAGTTTTCTTCTATGTCAACATATGGTTCAAAACTAATGGGAGTATTCCTCAACCTAGTCAAATATGTACTACTGTACATGTTCTAAGCATCATCTTCCAATCCTTCCACTTCTCAATTTATACCATATGTCTTTACCTGATCAATTGTGAATCTGGCAAAGGCATGATCTTGACTCTCCAGTTCATTCTTACAATCTGCCCAATAATCCTCCATGGTTGTCACATGTTTGATTATGCTTCCAATTTGGAGCACAACTCTAGCATATCCATTAGGATCAAATAGGGCCCTTACTACTTCATACTCTTCCAATTTGTATTTACTCTCAATTGCTTTGAGTATATTCTTTGCATCTGATCTGGTTTCACAATTGTATGCTTCAACTTTTATAGGTTATTCATACCCTTTTTTCTTCAAGTTGGTACTCAACATGTTTACCTGGAGTCCTTGCCTCACTATCTCCATGAGCACAATCATATCATCTGGATATCTGGGAAGCTTAATTGGAAATCCTTGAAATGCTACAAGATCCAAATAAGAAAATGATGAGAACTGAATGAAATATTTTCCAAATTGACCGATGCTTGCCATTGCTTCTGGGCTGAATCTCCACTCCGAACACCCTTGAAGCTCCCTGCAAATCCTTATGGTTAATGCATCATTTACCCAGATATACTTCGCATAACTATTCTATAATTGCAAGCATGGATAAAACTCATAACATTTTACATTATTAGGAAAATTCTTAATTCTAGGGAGTCCTAGCCACAATTTGAGAGAAGCCAACATGTATATCAAGAAAGAGGACATATAAAATGAATTATTAAACTTAGTTGCAGTGATAGCCCTATAAAGATGCTCATTGACCTCATATGCCCAATCAATATACTATGTATCTGAGAAAATAAATTGCACCAAAAAGAAGTACTGCTCTACAAAATTAAAAGCTTCTACCTCACCTTTAGGTCGATGCAACAGAACCAAAATGTCAACAATTTCTGGTTTGAGGTTTGAGCCAAAAAGAGTTTTGGGGACTTTACTCTTAGCTCCCCTTGGCTTTTGAAACAAAGATTGCATGATCTCCTTCCTCTAGACCATCTTTATTAGAGATAACTTAGACATATCTCCTCCCATCATCAAATCAGAGAAATCCTTCCATTCTAGAATCCACAAGCAATTCACTATCACTTGACGATCAATGGAAATCAACACCATTTGATTAGGCAATAGAATTTTCTTTGTATACAAGTTGTAATGATTTATGCATTCCAAAATCAACTTTGGGGCTTGTACTGCTATAAGGAACCCAGTTGCTTCTACTAATTCACTTCTCCAAAGTTTCTCGTTTATGGGATGAATTGGCTCTGCTCTTAATCTCCTTTGAAAATATTGCATATCGTAGAAATGGAGAGAAGTATCTATGATAGTCGACCACGTTGACTTAACTCCACCCAATCCATCGAAACCCATGAATCTTTTTGCCATTTTATTCAATGTATGATGGAAAAAATTCAAACAATTGAAAATGATACAAGAAGCAAGCTCTGTAACTTTGAGAATTACTTGAAAGCACTATCTAGTTTAATAGCAGGGTATGTGCAAGATCATGGTGTGTCAAAAAGTGGCGATGTGAAAAAATAAGAGTTTGAACATGTCTAAAAGTGCTTCAAAATCCGCTCTGACTTTTTTTCAGCTATCTAGGTACCAAACCTGGAAAGTAAGGCCCAAGCCTTATCGGATATCCAATTTGAGATTGGATATCTGATATCCGATATCGGTGGCATAAAAATTACAATATATAATCTATAAATATATAATATAATAACATAACTATTATATATAAAATAATATTCAATCTATATATTATATAATAACATAATATTATATAATATTATGTATATGTAATAATAACAACGTAACGTAAAGATATAATATATAATCTATTAATATATAATAATATATTATGTTATTATTATTATTATTATTACTATATTTTTATTAAATATAATAACATAATATATTATATATATGTTATTCATACATATTATTATTATTGTCATATATAAATTATAATCTACAATATATTATTATTATTATCATATGTAAATTATAATCTATAATATATTGTTAATATATGACTTATGTTACTAATATATAATAATATATTATGTTATTATTATTATAATCTATAAATATTAAATATATATAATTATTATTATTTTTACGATATTATTTCTATTGAATTTGTTAATATGGGTCGAAAGGGCTCACAGGATGACCTATGACCCCTTTCGACACATTCCATGATGACATATGTGCCTAAGAGATCCTAGTATCCCTAGGGACATTAGAATAGTTTATATGGGTCGAAGGGGGTCACAGGACGACCTCTAAAACCTTTCAACATATTACAAGATGACATATGTCCCTAGGGGTCATAGGGCCCCTAGGGACATATTAGAATCAGTCAAATAGGACCTATGATCACCTTCGACACATTCCATGATGACATATGTCCTTAAGGGTCCAAAGAACCCTAGGGACATATTACAATCATTTATATGTGTCGAAGGAGATCGTAGGGTGACATATGACCCCCTTTGACACATTCCATGATGACATATGTCCATAAGCATCCTAAGACCCGTAGGGACATATTAGAATCTTTAATATGGTTTGAAGGGGGTCATAGGGTGAACTATGAACCCCTTCGACACATTACATGATGACATATGTCCCTAGGGGTCCTAGGACCCCTAGAGACATATTAGAATGCTTCATATGGGTCCAACGGCATCATACAATGACCTATGATCCCCTTTGACCCATTAAATGATGACATATGTCCCTAGGGGTCCTAGCAACCTTAGGGACATATTAGAATCATTCTTATGAGTCACAGGAGCTCATAGGGTGACCTATGACCCCCTTCAAACCATTACATGATTACATATCTCACTAGGGGTCCTACCCCTAGGAACATATTAGAATCATTCTTATGGGTCAAAGGAGGTCATAGGCTAACTTATGACCCACTTCGACACATTACATGATGACATATGTCCATAGTGGTCCTAGGACCCTAGGGACATATTAGAATGCTTCATATGGGTCAAAGCATGTCATAGGTTGACCTATAACCCCCTTTGACCCATTAAATGATGACATATGTACCTAAGGGTCCTAGGACCCCTAAGGATATATTAGAATTGTTCTTATACATCAAATGGGGTCATAGGTTGACCTATAACCCCCTCTAACACATTACATGATAGCATATGTCGCTAGGGTTCCTAGGACCCTTAGGGACATATTAGAATGCTTCATATGGGTCAAAGTGGGTCACAGGTTGACCTATGACCCCCTTTGACCCATTAAATGATGACATATATCCCTAGGGGTCCTAGGACCCCTACGGACATATTAGAATCATTCATATGGATCAACTTACAACCCTCTTCGACCCATTACAAGACAACATATGTCCCCAGTGATCCTAAGATCCCTAAGGACATATTAGAATCATTCATATGGGTGAAAGGGGGTCATAGGTTGACCTATGACCCCGTTCAACCCATTACATGGTAACATATGTCCTCAGGGGTCCTAGGATCCCTCGGGACATATTAAAATTGTTCATATGGGTCAAAGGGGGTCATAGGTTGACCAATGACACCCTTTGACAAATTAAATGATGACATATGTCCCTACAGGTCCTAGGAAACCTAAGGACATATTAGAATCATTCTTATGGGTTAAATGGGGTCATAGGTTGAGCTATGACCCCCTTCAACCCATTAAATAATGACATATGTCCCTAGGGCTCCTAGGACCCCTAAGGACATATTAGAATCATTCTTGTTGCTCCTAGGACCCCTTCGACCAATTACATAATGACATATGTCCCTAGGGGTCCTAAGACCCCTAGGGACATATTAGAATCTTTCTAACAGGTCAAAGGGGGTCATAAGGTGACCTATGACACCCTTCGACCCATTACTTGATGACATATGTCCATACGGGTCCTAGGACCCCTAAGGACATATTAGAATGCTTCATATGGGTCAATGGGGGTCATAGGTTGACCTACGATCCCCTTCGATCCATTAAATGATGACATATTTCTCTAGGGGTCCTAGGACCCCTAAGGACATATTAGAATCGTTCTTATGGCTCAAAGGGTGTTATAGGTTGACCTATGACCCCCTTTAACATATTACATGACGACATATGTCCTTAGGGGTCCTAGGACCCCTATGAACATATTAGATTTGTTCATATGGGTCAAAAGAGGTCATAGCTTGACCTATGACCCCCTTCAACCTATTAAATGATGAGATATATCCCTAGGGGTCCTAGGATGCCTAGGGACATATTAGAATCATTGTTATGGATCAAAGGGGGTCATAGGTTGACCTATGACCCCATTCAACCCATTACATGATGACATATGTCCTTAGGGGTCCTAGGACCCCTAGGAACTTCTTATAATCATTCATGACCTATTAAATAATGAAATATGTCCCTAGGGGTCCTGGAACCCCTAGAGACATATTAGAATCGTTCATATGGGTCAAAGGGTGTCATATGTTGACCTTTGACCCCTTCGACCCATTACATGATGACATATGTCCCTAGGGGTCATAGGACCCCTAGGGACATATTAGAATCATTCATATGGGTCAAAGGGGGTCATAGGTAGACCTATGACTACCTTCAACCCATTAAATGATGACATATGTTCGTAAGGGTCCTTTGACCCCTAGGGACATATTAGAATCATTTGTATGGGTCGAAGGGAATCAAAGGCTCAGCTATGACCACCTTCGACACATTATATGATGACATATGTCCCTAGGGGTCCTAGGACCCCTAGGGACATATTAGAATCTTTCATATGGGTCAAACGAGGTCATAGGTTGACCTATGACCCCTTTTAACCCATTAAATGAAAACATGTCCCTAGGGTTCTTAGTGTATACACTAATCTAATATGCTAAGAACACTAATTTAATGAAAACAAAAGCATTCACACATTAAACCACCATAACATATAAGAGAGACTAAGATAAGCCCTCAATTAAGAATATGAACCATTAAGAGGTTCTCTCAATGAATGCCTTTCTTGTTTTTGGGATGAGTCTACTTGCTTAGATTTGGTATGTGTGCTCAAATGCTCAAGATGGCTTCAATGGATGGAGATGGGTAATGGCAAATTGGTATCTTTGTGAGCTCTCAATTTTCCATTATAAGGGTATGGGTATGGATTTGGCTCTCAAAATAGCATTATGACTTTACTAAAAGGATTGTGTTGAAATGGCTTGGGAGGGGATTCAATTTATAGGCCAAGGGGTAGAGGGATGGATGGCTTAGATGCAAGGAGAGATGAAAGCTTAAGGAGGGCTAGGATGCACTCAAAGGAAAGCACATGGATTGTTCTTGTTTAGCACCAATGGGAAGGTGACACTTGTCCCAAGGAGGATGAGTGTGAGAGGATAGGATAAGGGGTTGTTTAAAGGCTTGATGAGGGAGGTTGAGTATGTAAGAGGGATGTAAGAGTCATGAGTGGGAGAGGTGTAAGAGTCATGCGTGGGCTTGTAAGAGCATTTAAGGGTTTGTGCGCTTCATTAAGTTTGTGGTTGGGATATTTTGAGGGTAGACTTTGGCTTGGTTTAGGAAAGTCTTAAACTTGTTTATGGAATATGACAACATTAGGGGGTGGATTAGGCTTGGGTTTAGGATTAGATTAGGGATGTTAGAGATCTGCAAATGGATGGCATTAATGAGGTTAGGTGAGTTAGTGGCTAAGCTTGGTTAGTATGGGTGGATGGGGTGGATTAGGCTAAATGAAGGATTTAGGATAGGTTAGGGGCTTTTAGATTTGAGGAATTTATTTATCAAATAGATTTATTTAATAAATGAGGATTTTGGAATTAGATAGGAGAATAGGATTTAATTGATAAATGATAGGTTATTTGATTTATCAATTAGGACTATAGATGATTAATTAAATTAATAAACTAGGGGATGGCAAAGGATTAATTAAATAAGCATTTAATTAATCATGCCTTTAGAGATGGCTAAATTTTATTACCAAAGCAGTGTAATCAAATTTAGGAGTCTACATTTTGCCCCTCTTTGACATAGTGTTGAGACAACACTATTTCAAAGAAGTTCAAATGGAGACGACACGAGGAAGATGTTTTTAGCAACAAGGTTGCCCCAGTCTCAGATAAGAAGAGGAGAGACTAGACTTAGAGATGCCCCCTCAAGAAGGTGGTGGGGAGAGAAAATGAGGTTCAACGGCTTCTTTAAAAATACAAGAATCTGGGATAAGCAAGGAGACTCAGAGTGGCAAAGAGAAGGGGTTGAATTAGCTCACACTCTCACTATGAGAGAATGATAAACAGAAATCAGATGCACAAGCTTAAGACTTTCCAAGATTTGGGGGGGGGGGGGGATGAAGGAGTGGAGTGATATAAAAAGGAATTCAAGATAGGGAGATGGATGATGGGATGATAAAGCTGATGCAACAGGATTTCAAAGAGTCAGATTGGCGGAAGATGGGTTTTGGACATCCCTAGGACTAGGATTGTGGATCTCAGAAGATGAGGCTTGGTGGATTGATTGGATTAGTGGATCCCTAAGAATAGGATTGTGGATCCCTAAAGCTAAAGGTGAGGAGTGATTCAAAGAGATACTGATGCATAAGCTGGGGGAGGAGTGGCAGATGCTGGAGATGGATGGGGGATAATAGAGATGAAGGGAATCCATTGAAGCTTTTTTTTTCTTTTTTTTTTGGAGCGGGGGGATACTTCAAAGAGAAGTACCACCATGTAGTTGAGAACTAGATTTTCTATAGGAATGTTGGTTAATTTCCAAGGTTACCAAGAACATCAAGGCCTTTTCACCAACCGTTTAGAGGACTGATGAACTCACTCAAAACAAGCACGCAAGGATTGCCCCAGCATCACACATGAATCCCAGAGGAAGTAGTGTGGAAATGAAACTAGGTAACCCACAAGTAGAAAAGAAGACAAGAAAAAGACATGATCAAGACCTAATGCTCAAATTGCCCCATTCACAGTATACCATGATATAGAAGATCGTGGCAACCTTGAGGAGGGAACAAAAAGATTTATTGGAAAAGATACTTCAAGACCCAAAAGGGAAAATTCCAAATCAAAAGAAAGTGAAAATCTAAAAGGGAGCCCTTTGACAATGAGATGGGTAGGATGAGGTACTAACAGACCAGGATCAGACACGAGGAAAGCTATATCCTGCAAGGATCTATCGGAGAGCACCTATGCTGATGGATCTGGATGAGTGATGCATCTGGCAATCTGAACTAAGAAGGATAACACTTTGCTGACAGGAGATCTAGCTAAAAGATGTATTGGAATAGCTAACCAAGATGTGCAATGTGTGCAAGGTGTTGATCAAGGATGAACTGACACGAATGCTAGATAGATACAATGGTACTAAGCTAAAGAGGATGTACAAGCTGACATACCAAAATATGTTACACATGTGCAAGTTTGTTCATGTTTTGGTTTTTGTGAGATGGAAATATTTGTGAAGGGTGGGATGTCTATAATATTTGATAGGTGCATAGGTAGATGGTTTACAAAAAGCTTAAGTGAAAATGGGGTTCTTTGTGTACATGTGATAGGATACAAGCTAGGATACAAGATTGTTTACAAGCTAGAATATGGTACAAGCTTTGGACAAGATTCAAATATACAAGGTATGGTACAAGATTTAAAAGGTATAATACAAGCTTTGGTATAAGATTTAGAAGTTGAGGTACAAGATTTACAAGCTGTATAGGAGGTATTTATAAGCCTCATTAGATTCTGGATATTTGGTTGGAACACCAAGGGAACAAGTAGGTGTTTTATGAGATGGTGGGTGGAATGGGTGAGG
The DNA here is from genome assembly GCA_028749045.1 of Cupressus sempervirens. Classification (NCBI taxonomy): domain Eukaryota; kingdom Viridiplantae; phylum Streptophyta; class Pinopsida; order Cupressales; family Cupressaceae; genus Cupressus; species Cupressus sempervirens. The sequence continues at coordinate 876,841,254 of CM053792.1, forward strand.
AATAGGATAGTGATAGATAATAGGTTAGTCCTAGTACATAAGGCACCTAAATTACTAGGTTTTCACCAAGGTACCTATCCAAGGCGCTTGAATTGCTAAGTTTTCACCATTGGACTCTTATTTCTCTTTACTATTTTTTTGCATTTTTCAAAAGTGGGGTATACCATGGACCTTCAAGCATAGAACTTCTTGAGATGAATGATGTTAGTAGGATCATTCAAGAGTTCTCCTTCTGGTGTAGATAGTTGATAGGCTCCAGAGCCAAAGGATGTAGTGACAACATAAGGACCAAGCCATGTAGGTTCAAACTTTCCCTTCTTTTCTCGATCTTCTTGGACTTTTATGTTTTCTTTGAGGACCATGTTGCCTGGCTGAAGGTGTCATGGAAGCACCTTCTTGTTGAAATTTCTTTTGAGACAAGTTTGATAAGCTATGAGATGATCATAGGCTTTTTGTCACTTCTCATCTAAGAGATCTAGCTGGGTGAGCCAAGCTACTTTGTATTCTTCATCTGATATTTTTCCTCGCAAAGATATGCACAATGAGTGAAGTTCAACCTCTATGGGTAGTACCACTTTGGCACCATAGACTAGGGAGTATGGAGTTGTACCTATGGATGTACAGAAGGAGGTTTGATAGGCCCATAGGGCTGGATTTATTTGTAGGTGCCAATCACAGCCGGAATCATTGACAACTTTCTTTAGGATTTTGAGGAGGGTTTTGTTAGTTGCCTCTATCTGGTCGTTACCTTGTGGGAAATATGGGCTAGAAAAGTAGTGATGGATACAGAGGGAAGTGCATAGTTCTTCCATCTTGAGATTTTCAAAGTTACCTCCATGGTCGGTGAAGATGGTGGATGGGATACCGAAGCAGCAAACAATGTGGTATAAGATGAACTTGGAGATTTGAACTCCTATAGCTGAGACTAAGGGTACTTCTTCCACCCACTTAGTGAAATAGTCTGTAGTGGTTATTATCCATTTATGTCCATTAGATGAGAGAGGTGTGGTAGTTCCAACTAGATCAAGGCCCCAAAAAGCAAAAGGCCAAGGTGGTGCAATAGGTTGTAGATCGTATGCTAGAGCGTGCACAAGATTTGCATGCTGGTGACATGGGAGACATATTTTGACAAAGTAATAGGAGTCTTCTTCAATGGTAGGCCAATAGTAGCCTGCTCTAAGGATTTTTCATGCTAGGACAATACCACTCGTGTGGGCACTGCAAAGTCTGGAGTGTACTTCTTTTAACACAATCATGGCCTCATTTTGGTCTAAACGTTGAGAGAGAGTATCGTGATAAACCCAACAATAAAGGGTATTGGCTATGATAACATAGCGGGATGATTTTTGAATGAGGTTCTGGTGTTGGGTGCATGTAAGGTGAGGGGATATGATACCATCATTAAGGTAAGCATGAATCTCATGGTACCAAGGGGATTGGGGACTAACTAAGGTACAAACATGGTTTGAATCCTCTTTCGCATAGGCGGGTGTGAGGAGCTGCTCGACTAAAAACTTATACTATATAGTTGCTTGGGGAATTTTCAAGAGTGAGCCAATAGTAGCCATAACATTTGCTGCTTTGTTCTGCATTCGAGGCACTTGTGTAAACTAAAGCTTTGTAAAATGCTAGGTTAGCTGATCAACTAGCTCTTTGTAGGGTAATAGCTTTTCATCTTTGGTTTGATATTAATTTAGGACTTGCTTGATGATGAGCTGAGAATCGCCAAAGATTTGTAACTCAGTGATGTTCCATTTTGCAACTATCTTTAATCCTGCTACGAGAGCTTCATATTCTGCTATATTGTTGGTTCTAGGGAATTGTAGCTTGAAGGCTTTTGGAATGTAATCTCCCTGAGGTGTAACCAACAATATTCCTACCCCTAATCCATGAGAGGTGTATGAGCCATCAAAATAAAGTTTCCATGGGGGCTGTTCTTCAATTAGACAGATATGCTCATCTGGAAATTTTGTGATCAAAGGACATGCATCTATTAGAGGTGCATCAGCTAGGTGATTTTCTATAGCTTTCCCTTTGATTTCCTTTTTGTCCACATACTGGATGTCAAATTTGCTAAGGAGCATAACCCATTTGGCCAAATAGCTTGTAAGTGTTTTTCTAGAGAGCATATACTTGAGAGGGTCGATCTTGGAGACTAGTTGGATGGTATGAGTTAGCATGTAGTGGTGGAGCTTTTGAGTTGAGAAAAAACTTTCCAAACAAGCTTTTTTCGTAGGAGTATAATTGAGTTCATAACCAACTAGGGTTCTACTGATGTAGTAGATGGCTCTTTCTCTATCGTATTCATCAAGCTATGCTAGAAGTGCCCCTAGAGTAGTAGGCATTGCTGATATGTACAAGATCAAGGGATGACCAAGAACTGGTGGAACCAAGATAGGGGAATTGGTGAGATACTACTTGAGATGATCAATCTTGTGCTGACATAAAGGATCCCACTTGAAGTTCTCATCCCTCTTTAGTAAATGTGCAAATGGTGTACACTTATCTGCAAGTTGGGAGATGAAGCATCGGATGGATTGAAGCTTTCCCTGAAAAGAGCGAAGCTGTCGTAGTTTCTGGGGAGGAGGCATGTCTAAGATAGCCTTGACCTTCTTGGGTTCAATCTTTATACCTTGTTTAGTAACTATAAAGCCTTGAAGCTTTCCAGATATGACCCCAAAGACACACTTCTTGGGATTCAGTATGAGACGATATTTGGCTAACCTATCAAAGACTTTCTCCAGGTCAGGAAGATGATCCATGAAGGTATGATATTTGACCAAGATATCATCCACATAATCCTCCAAAATGCTATGGATTAGATCATGCAAAATGGTTTTCATAGCTCTTTGATAGGTAGCCCCAGCATTCTTTAGCCAAAAGGCATCATGTTGTACCAAAAGGTTCCCCAAGGGGTAGTGAATGATGTCTTAGGCTGATCCTCTTCTACAATCTTGATTTGATTATACCTAAAAAATCCATCCATGAGGGACAAAATTTCATGTCCAGCTGTAAGATCTACGATCATATCCATGTTGGGAAAGGGAAAATCATCTTTTGGACAAACTTTGTTAAGATCTCTGAAATCAGTGCAGATTTTGATGTCACCGGAAGGTTTAGTGACGGGGACCATGTTGGAGATCCACTCTGAGTAGTCCATAGGTCAAATAATCTTAGCAGCTAACATTCTTTCTAATTCAGCTTTGACCAATAATGCCACCTTGGGGTGCATTTTTCTAAGCTTTTGTCTGACAGGCTTAATCTTTGGATTGACTGCAAGATGATGAACTACAAGCTTTGGATCAAATCTTGGTATGTCTTGATATGACCATGCAAATCGGCCAATGTTCTCTCTTAAGACTACAAAGAGGAGGTCACCTTGGTCTTGTGATAGGGATGCAACACAAGTCTAGGGATCTCTGAAGAACAGATGTTGACTTCTCTAGTATCCTCAATTAGAATACAGGACACCTCTAGTCGATTAAATTGAGGAGGCAATGTTATATCCTCATGTTATGCTTGTGACTCTGGATTTTCTTGCTGAGGGGCCCTCTTCGCTGCCTTAGCTAGTCTCAGATTTTCCTCAGTTCTAGTTTTGGGTGTATCAGAACTAGGTTGGGGATTTTCTCCAAAATACCCCTTGGGATCTAGCTTATAGATATAGGTAGAATCTGGCTTTGTTTTCTTGTGAGGTGTTTTAGCTCCCATGAATCTCAGAAGTGCTTCCTTTGATGTGAACTCATCAATGTATATGACGCTTGGTTGGTCCCAATCTACGAGTTGTGGATGGGCGAGTGGTAGGTCAATGAAATGGATGGATAGTTCTTGGAGAACAGAGTCTCCAAGGAAGATTTGGTCTACGATATCATCGCAGGCTTTCTTTTCAACTTCCTTAGGAATGTCTTCGATTTCAACAAGGTCACGGTGAATGTTCAAAAAAGTGTGACCATTCTCATTGGTGCCCCCAGTTGTGGGTATGCCAAAGCCAAGACTTGACTTTGATTCTCACTTGTGTGCGTCGATGGGGCACTACATGCCTCTTTCTTTTGGTCCTAGACCACCACCTTGATAGTTCCATTTTTTATTGATGAGCTTATGTTCTTGGGGATACTTCTGGCTGAAGTGATCAAGATGTGCTTGATTTCCTAGAGGTGCATCCTTATGTAACCAATTGTTGATGTCTAGAGTAAGCTCCTCATGAAGAGGGATTTTTGAGGATACAAATGTTGTTGGACCAAACTATTTGTATCGAGGAGATGATATCTCCTTAGCTTTATGATATGTCAGTTGTCCATGGGCATGTGGATCAAGTGGGAGTGTCTCGACAACAAATGCATCTGACAGACTATACTCTCCACAACCTTTGTTATTGATCTTCACAATAGATAGGGTGGAGGTGAGGATGGTTTCTAGGTCATTACAAGTGTGGAATGAGCTGGCGATGGTTGTTCTGATATCAATTCTAGGGTAATGGTTTGTATATGAAGCTTCAACCGCATTGTAGTAAGCAAAGGGTTTTGGATTGGCATGGATGGTTACCTCAGTGCCCTGATGCGGAAATTTGATGCACTGATGGTAAGTGGATGGAATGGCTTTCATGACATGAATCCATGGGTGACTGAGGAGGATGTTAAATGGTAGATATAGATCAATAACATGGCAGAGTGTTTCTTGGATGACTGGCCCAACCTTGATTGGCAGCAAAATAGTTCCTTCTGTGGTTCTTTCCAAGTTGTCATAAACTTTGATGGTGATAACCTCACTGATGATATCTGCCTCAGTATACCCAACTTGTTTTATGAATTTTACGGTGCAAATATTCAAGGAAGATCCATTATCTATCATTACACTTTTTATGACAAAATTGGATACCATGATGGCTATGCAGAGCGGAAGGGTGTGATTTGGCTCAACCACGGGTATGTCGATGGGTTTGAAAGATAGGGCACATGAGGATGAAAGGTGTCCAACAAGATTATGAAAATCAGTAGTGTTGATATCTAAACGGACACAGGATTCTATGAGACCACTATCAAGGATGTCTTTGTACACAAGACTAGTGTGGAGAAGTTCTAAAATGGAGATTTGGGCTGGCATGTTCCCAAGGTGTTCCAAGATATTGTACCAGCTTTTTGATGGAGCTAATGGTGCTAATGAATCTGGTGGGCCTGCGATGTTAAATTGTGCTCTTCGAGTGGTGATTGCACACTCATTGTCTAGTCCTCGGATATTGATAACATTGACAGAAGGCTCTTTCTTGGATATAAAACCTATAAAGCTACCATAGTCTATATAGGATGAAGTGTGGTCATTGTTCTTCCCATGCTGTTGGTTTGGCTGGTAGTTGTTGGTGTTCTTGTTGTTGTTTTGGATAGGTTCTTTTTCAAGATTTTGGTTATTGTGAGGAGGAAATGCATTTTGATATATCTGCAAGCCTACATTGGGAGAGGTTTGTGCTCCAATTGTGATTTCTTTCTGATCAATGAGGTCCTACACATAATCTTTCAGTTTCATGCATCTAAGGGTGGTGTGACCTTTTACCCTATGAAATTTGCAGTACTCATTTTCTTTGTACCATGCAGCTTTGGATTGACCTGAATCAATTTGCTGGGTAGGAGGAAATTTGATGAGGTTTTCCTTAGTCAATTTTTCAAAAATGACTTCCAATGGCTCACCAAGGGGTGTATAGTTTCTAGGTGGAGGTTGGAACTTGGGTTTTGGTCCTGCAGCAACATTGATGGCATTAGCTTGATTGATAGACCCTTGAAAGTTGGGTCTTGGATTGTGGCTTTGATAGCTTTGGTGATTCTGTTGTTGGTAGTTGATAGCTTGTTGGTTGTTTGATTGATACAGTGGGTTGGGTTGATTTTGGGAAGGCCCAACAATATTCACATGTCTTGTATCAGTAACCCCATCTGTTGCAACGTGCTTGTTTTTGTTCCAATACCTAGACTTGTCATTAGAATGTGAATGATTTTGGTTGGTCTCCTTGTAAATCTTGACCACACTATCTGGCAAGGTGCAGGATATGTGGGTGGTAAGGGTTTTCCATCTTTGTAGGTATTCGGCAACGCTTTCTCCACCCTTTTTCTTAGTTTGGACAAGGTCAGCTATTGATAATTCTATTTCAACAAGATTGGAATATTGGGCTACAAATGCCTTAGACAATTCAGTGAAGTTTTTAATTGTGCCATATGGGATTCTATAAAACCATTCAAGAGCTAGCTCAGCCAAGCTTTTGGGAAAGAGGCATAAGAGGAAGACGTCACTATATGCCACTTCTTGGTAGTGCATGTAAAATTCTTTGATGCGGGTGACTGGGTCTCCTTTTCCTTTAAATTTTTCAAATTTAGGTATCTCAAAATGCTTGGGGAATGGATTCAGAGTAATGCCTCTATCAAATGGATAAGGACACATAGTCTCAAACTTGAATGTCTTCGGATCATTCCCTTCTTGGATGGCTTTTAGAGCTATCTTCATTTGTTCCCATTCTAAATTGATAGGTGATGGCTGGGGTGCCCCCAATGTAGGAGTGCCTTGAGGTAGGTATGTGCTAGATGGGGCCACTAAATATGGATGGCTATGAGGGATTTGCTGATAGGGATTGTACATTGTTTGGGCAGCTACATGGTGGATGATGGGTTGCTGAGTTGGAGGTGCACATATTGCTACATGTGCTATGAGGCTTGTTGTTGATATGGCATTTGAGGTTGGGATTGAGGAACATAAACTTGTTGTGGGATAAATGGATTGATTTGTGGAGGTAAAGTATAAGATGGTTGTGAAGCTTGGGGAAAGGATCGGGGAGCTTATCGAACGTGACTTTCGATTTGAGGAGTTTGACCAAAATATGTGGGTTGCGCCCCCATTTAGGATGGTATCTACAAATAATTGGTGGTTGGCTAGGGTGGTGGATTACCTCCTAGAAGTGGCATTGAAAATTAGTTGGTAATAGGAGGTAATAGATTATTTGATGGTAGAGGTGGCAGGAATTGAAAGCTTGGGAATGGAACTGATGGGGTTTGATAGCTTGGTGGCTGGATTTGAAAGCTTAGTAGAGTGGTGGTAGGAGCTTGGGTCACTTAAGAGCTTGCCAGAACATTGGTGGTAGCTTGTGGGGTTTGATAGCTTTGTGTAGTAAGGGTAGTAGCATGTGGATTTGTGGCCGATGGCACTGAACTCCAAGGACCTAATGGAAATGATGGAATTGTGCTTTGGGCTATGGTGAAGAAGTTGGGGGTGATGAAAGGTTGATTACTTGGCCCCATAGGTGGCATTCCTATTGTATATTTTTGAGGTTGGCCAAAGATGCTAGCACTAATTTGGGAGATGGGTGGATTTGGAAGGCTAGGTTAGAGAGCAGCAGCAACAATAGTGAAGGGAGTGAATGGTGAGGTGTTTTGGGAAAAGATAGTTTGGAGTGGAGAGGTATGAACCAAGGATGGAGTGGTGGTGGCTGGGTTGGCTTGCAAAATGGATATTTCAACTTAGGTGGAGGATGGTATGTTTGGGTCTATTGGATCAAAAGGATTGGCTTGAGGCTCTTATTTTGGCACATATTGAGTATAATTTGAGTCATATAAGCCTATGGGTGGTGGCAGCTGCCCAAACAACAGGTGAGATGGATCTGATAATGGAGGAGGTCTTCCAAAGTCGAAGGCTCCTATATTGTCCCTTCAAAAGTTAGCCATGAGCGTTTCTTTGTTCTTATCTATAATGGCATTCACTAATACTGCATTTCCTAGTTGGTTCATGAAAGCTTCAATGTCAGTAGGTGATGGTATAGTGTTCTTTGGGCTGGAGGATGGTTGAGTGCTCAAGGGGAGCGATGTTGTTTGATCCAAATGATAGGGCTCCATTGTTTCCTTCTTCTTCTTGGTTAAGTGAGTGACGGGTGGCATGAAAATGCTCCTAGGGATGAGATGCAACAATGTTGGTGGATGCAAAAAAGGGGAACACTTTTCTATGCAAATAATTTCCTAGGTTGAGGCAAAGCTATATGAAAAAACCTAAGGAGGATTGGGTTGGGGATTCTAACTTCAAAGATATGTTGCCAAAGCATGAAAGGTCTACTTTCCTATGTGCAAGCTTGGTGGTGATTGTATCAACTTAAGGATAGACTGATGATCCTTTAGGAAGAACATGAGATTGACCACTTGTGGATCCCAAGCTTTAGCTTAGGGTGATGAGGGATAACAAGTAATAATGCTAGATTACGCTAGACAAAGCTCTGTCAAAGGGATAATCTTGGTGAGATTGGTGGTTTGAAATATGGTAGGAAAAGCAAGTTCTGGCAGTGTGACAACAATTTTGAAGGCTTGGATGCGAAATTTTTTTTTGATTTTTGGCTAGATGGTTTGGTTCTAAATGAGATGGATGAGATAAAATGCTTAAGGGGAGGACTAAAGATGGCTAGCTTTCCTACAAAGATGACTCTGAAGTGCAGCTTATGCAAGAAGATGTGGAGAAACAATGGGGTCTAATCATAGAAATCATGCCTAGTTGGTAAGGCATAAGTAGGGTTAACTCCTGGATGTTGACTAAATTTGATAGTGCGATCTAACCAGGCTTCTTGAAGGGCTTCGTCAGCATCTTTGTCTTCTGCTTTGTGGAGTTTGGCAATTCAAGGGCTTGGTATTATTTCCTTTCTCTTGGCCAAAATTTCTTGGTATACCTGAGATGACTTGAGTTTGACTTTGTGAAACTTTTTTTTGGGTTTGAGTTGTTCCAACATAAATTCTTGAGTTTGCTTGGCTTTGGGGAGATTTTGGTTGTTTTGCTTCAACTTGTTCAACTCTAAAATAGGCAGTGACTATGCTAAGTGTTCCCTAAGCTAGGATTGACCAAGTTTGGCAAACATTAATTTTAACAAGTAAAAAAAATCAAGCAATAGATAGGAACAACCAGATAGAAGTTTATGATTCTCAGAATGTGATACTTACACCAAGGAGTGTGTATATTCTACAAATGTTTCGATCACTCACTTCAAACACATTAACATCCTAGATGGTTGTTTGCAAGGCTGATAGTTGGTTTAGCTAGGGAGTCCTCGATATACCCAAGGTATGTGAGGCCCAAATCCGTAGATGAAACCAAAAAGATGTCACATAGCCAAGAGGAGCGGTAACCCACTTCTCCTCTTTCACTTCTCAAGGGTATAAAGTTCCTTGAAGCTTAGCCCAAGTGACAAAATCTTGATCCCAAGAGAGGTGTCTTTCAATTCACCTCCCGATTCTTATACTCCGCCAGAACGCTCGAGTTGAGGTAGTCCCAAGGGGTGATGAAATCCCCAAGTAGGCCTCCTAAAAACTTAAACAAGATTTTGGATCATAATCTTATGCATCCAAGATGGCCTCGAAAGATGACAACGGGAGAGAAGACTTGGATGATCTTGAGCTAAAAGACATAATTCTTTTCTAACTGAAACTTAAGTTTTCTGATTTAGACTTTGTAAGCACTCATTTTTAAGATGCAAATGTTCAATTCCAACTTGAAATGCACCAACAAAAGTAAAATCGATCGAAGAATGCAAGCAAAAAGAAGAGTTACGGTCAACAAAAAGAAAACTCGCGCACCCAGAGGCCCTCCACGTCAAGTTTTGATTGATTTTCTTTAAGGTATTCAAGATTGAGTGTGAGTTTGTTTTAAGCCCAAAACAAATATGTGTGAAACTCGATTCAAGCGCACGCCCGAAGGCCCTCCATGTCAATTGATTTGTTCATTTTTTATATCCAAATGAAGTGTTAGTTATCCTAATGTGCATTCAAGAAATTTTCTAAGTTAGCAAAACTAATAAAAACACAAGTGAAGTTTGATCTTTGTGGAGCACTTAACACCCTCTTAGGTGGACCCATCGCCATAGATGGCACTGAGATTGCAACCAATGGTTAAATTGATGGGTGATTAAAGAGGGTGAGTCCAACTACAAACTCACTTAGAGCGTCTTTATTTGGTTTTTATAATTTAGGAAGTTTCTAGAATGTAGATTCATTTTATGCCCAAAAATTGAAGTGTGAGATATTGTATTGATTCATTGATCTTTTGCATTCAAGATTGAGTTTGTTTGTTTTAAGCATGCATTCCAAGAAAGGTTGATTTTAATCCATGGCATTCAAGATTATGTTTGAGCAACATTCATTCAAAGAAAAAACATGATTAGTTTTGTTGCTCCAACCTACAATGTGACAGAAAGAAATTTGATTACTCACTCAAAAATTCAAAAATCAAAGCTTAACTATGGAAAAAAAAAAAATTAAACTTTTTTTTGTTATTTTTGATATGCATGAAAATGCTTAGAATGGTCCATTTCCTACAGAACCACTAAAAGTCAAATTTTTTTTATTTTTTATTTTTTATTTTTTATAAATTTTAAATATGATTATGATTATGATACCTGCAAAAAACTAGTTAGAATAAAAACATACACCAAAAAATGTCAAAAATTCGAACCAAGCGCTTAGCACAACAAACCCACGAGCCTAAGCAGTGATCTCGTAGGGAAAATGCGAACCTGCTGGAGTTTTCTTCGCGGGGATGCATTTTCATAAGTTGACCAAGCCATGGGAATGCTGAAAAAAATTGGTAAAAAATAAAAAAATTAAAACTAGAGAGCTCATTTTGAACAGAGCAATCCCGCTAGTTTACGATCTTACAAAAATTCCCGCAACGCGAGAATGACAGTCCCGCAAATGATAAGTTTTTACAATTTTTAAACAACAGTTTTAGAAACATGAGCATTCTTGCAAGCAGGAATGACAATCCTGCAGGACCAATTACATGATGACATATGTCTCTAGGGGTCCTAGGACACCTAGGGTCATATTAGAATCATTCTTATGGGTCAAAACAGGTTATAGGGTGACCTCTGAGCCCCTTTCACCCATTAAATGATGATATATGTCCCTATGGGTCTGAGGACCCCTAGGGACATATTAAAATCATTCATATGAATCAAAGGGGGTCGTAGGTTGACCTATGACCCCTTTCAACCTATTAAATTACAACATATATCCCTAGGAGTCCTAAGACCCCTAGGGACATCTTAGAATTATTCTTGTGGGTCAAAGGGAGTCATAGGTCAACTTATGGCCCCCTTCGACCAATTACATGATGACATATGTCCTTAGGGGTCATAGGACCCCTAGGGACATATTAGAATTGATAGTATGGGTCAAGGGGGGTGATAGGGTGACCTATGACCTACTTTGACCCATTAAATAATGATATACGTCCCTAGGGGTCTTAGCCTCTTACCTCCTTCGAACCATTACATGACGACATATGTCCCCAAGGGTGTTAGGATCCGTAGGGACATATTAGAATTATTCATATGGGTCAAAGGGGATCATAGGTTGCCCTATGACCTATGACCTCGTTTGATCCATTGCATAATTACATATGACCCTAGTGGTCCTAGGAGCACTAGGGACATATAAAAATAGTTTATATGGGTCAAAGGGAGTCATAGGTTGACCAATTCCCCTTTTGACCCATTAAATGATGACATATTTCCCTATGGGTCCTAGGATCCCTAGAGACATATTAGAATCATTCTTATGGGTCAAGGGGGGTCATAGGTTGACCTATGACACCTTTCAACCCATTAAATGATGATATATGTACCTAGGTGTCCTAAGGCCCCTAAAGACATACTAGAATTGTTCTTATAAGACTAAACCTATGACCCCCTTTGACCCATTACATGATGACATATGTCCCTAAGGGTCCTAAGACCCCTAAGGACATATTAGAATCCTTCTAATGGGTAAAAGGGGGTCATTGGGTGACCTAGGACCCCCTTTGACCCATAAAAACAATTCTAATATGTCCCTAGGTGTCTTATGACTCCTAGAAACATATGTCGTGATGTAATAGGTCAAAGGGGGTCATAAGTTGACCTATGACCCTCTTTGACCCATAAGAATGATTCTAATATGTCTTTAGGCATCCTATGATCCCTAGAGACATATGTCATCATGTAATGGGTTGAAAGGTGTCATAGGTCACCCTACGACCCCCTTTGATCCATAAGAATGACTCTAATATGTCCCTAAGGGATATATGTCATAATGTAAAGGGTCAAAGGTTGTCATAGGTTGACTTATGACCCCCTTTTACCCATAAGAATGATTCTAATATGTCCCTAGGGGTCTTAGGACCCCTTTTGATATATGTCATCATGTAATGGGTCAAAGGGGGTCATAGGTCAACGTATGACACTCTTTGACCCATAATAAGCATATGTCATCATGTAATAGGTCAAAGGGAGTCATAGGTCAACGTATGACCCCCTTAGACCCATAGGATGATTCTAATATGTCCCTAGTGTTCCAAGGACCCCTAGTGACATATGTCATCATATAATGGGTCAATGTCGGTCATAGGTCAACCTATGACCACCTTTGACTAAAAAAAATGATTCTAATATTTCCCTAGGGGTCCTAGGATCCCTAGGGACATCTTTCTTCATGTAATATGTCGAAGGGGGTCATAGGTTGACCTATGACCCCCTTTGACCCATTACATCATGACATATGTCCCTAGGGCTCCTAAGGACAAATGTCATCATGTAATGGGTCAAAGGGGGTCATAGGTCAACCTATGACCCCCTTTGATCAATCTGAACAATTCTAATATGTCCCTAGGGGTCCTAGCACCCCTAGAGACATATGTCGTCATTTAATGAGTCGAAGGGGATCATAGGCCAACCTATGATCCCCTTCAACCCATATGAATGATTCTAATATGTCGCTAGGGGTCCTAGGACGCCTAGGGACATATGTCATCATGTAATGTGTCGAAGGGGTGTTATAGGTCAACCTATGAACCCCTTTAAATCATAAGAATGATTCTCATATGTCCTTAGGGGTCTTAGGGACATATGTCACCATGTCTCTTTGATCAATATGAAAAATTCTAATATGTCCCAGACATATGTCATCATTTAATGGGTCAAAGGGGGTCATAGGTCAACCTATGAGCCCCTTTGACCCATATGAACAATTCTAATATGTCCTTAGGGGTCCTAGGACCCCTAGGGACATATGTCAACACTTAATGGGTCGACCTACGACCCCCTTCGACCCATATGAACAATTCTAATATCTCCTTAGGTGTCCTATGACCCATAGGGACATATGTCATCATGTAATAGGTCGAAAGGGGGTCATAGGTTGACCTTTGACCTCCATTGACCCATAAGAATGATTCTAATATGTCCCTAGGTGTCTTAGGACCCCTTTGGACATATGTTGTCATGTAATGGGTCAAAGGGGGTCATAGGTCAACCTATGACCACCTTTGACCCATAAGAATGCTTCTAATATGTTCTTAGGGGTCCTAGGACCCCTAGGGACATATGTCATCATGTAATGTGTCGAAGGGGCCCTTTGACCCATAAGAATGATTCTCATATGTCCCTAGGGGTCCTAGGGACATATGTGTTATGTAATGGGTTAAAGCGGATCATAGGTCATCTTATAACCCCTTTTTATCCATATGAATAATTCTAATATGTCCTTAGGGTTCCTAGGACCCCTAGGGACATATGCTATCATTGAATTAGTTAAAGGAGGTCATAATTCAACCTATGATGCCCTTTGACCCTTATGTACAATTCTAATATGTCCCTAGGGGTCTTAGGACCCCTAGGGACATATGTCATCATTTAATGGGTTGAAGGACTTTGACCCATATGAACAATTATAATATGTCCCTACGGGTCCTAAGACCCCTAGGGACATATGTCTTCATTTAATGGGTTGAACAGGGTCATAGGTCGCCCTATGAACCCCTTTGACCCATATGAACGATTCTAATATGTCCCTTGGGGTCCTAGGACCTCTAGGGACATATGTCTTCATGTAATGGGTCGAAGGTGGTCATAAGTCAACCTATGACCCACTTTGACCTATATGAACGATTCTAAAATGTTTCCTAGGGTCCAAGGATGCTTAGGGACATATGTCATCATGTAATGTGTCGAAAGGGGTCATAGGTCAACCTATGACCCCCTTCAACCCATAAAAACAATTATAATATGTCCCTAGGGGTCCTAGGACCCCTAGGAATATATTTTGTTATGTAATGGGTAGAAGGGGATTATTAGTCAACCTATGACCCCTTTCGACCCATATGAACAATTCTAATATATCCCTAGGGTTGCTAAGACCCCTAGGGACATATGTCGTCATGTAATGGGTCGAAGGGGGTCATATGTCAACCTCTGACACCCTTTGACCAATATGAACGATTCTAACTAAGACCCCTAAGAACATATGTTATCATTTAATTGGTCCAAGGGGGTCATACGTCAACTTATGAGCCCCTTTGACCCATAAGAACGATTCTTATATGTCCCTAAGGGTCCTAGACCCCTAGGGACATATGTCATCATTTAATGGGTCAAAGGGGGTCATAGGTCAACTTATGACCCCCTTTAACCCATAAGAATGATTCTAATATGTCCTTAGGGATCCTAGGACCCCCAGGGACATATGTCGTCATGTAATGGGTCGAAGGGTGTCATAGGTCACCCTATGACACCCTTTTACCCATAAAAATGATTCTAATATATCCCTAGGGGTCCTAGGATCCCTAGGGACATATGTCATCATGTAAAAGGTCAAAGCGTGTGATAGGTCAACTTATGACCCCCTTTGACTGATATATATTAATAATATACATATATATTAATAACATACATATTAATATAATATATATATATATACATATATATAACTTTATTATATTTAACAAAAATATTATGTTATTATATATATTAATAACATATATATTACATTATTATATTTAATAAAAATATTACGTTATTATATATATATTAATAACATACTTATATATATAATATATATATTATGTTATTATATTTACTAAAAATAATAATAATATAAATTATATTTATAGATTATAATAAGAATAACATAATATATTATTATATGTTATATCTTTACATTATATATATATATATATATACATATATATATATATACATATATATGCATATCTATATATATATATATATATATATATATATATATATATATATATATATATATATATATATATATATATATATATATATATATATATATATACATAGTAATATAACAAAACTAATTTATAAATCATAAGCTTTATCTCTTAAATTCTATTTTCTCTTCAAAATGGGTTGGAATTTCAAAATTTTCACCAAAATTCACCGAGCCTTATCGGATATCCAATTTGAGATCAGATATCCAATTTGAAATTAGATATCTGATTAGGATTGGTATTCACCAAGCCTACCCGGTCAAACCAAAAGACGTGTTTGAAGATGGTTTTAGTGATACTTAGACTTCAGGTAGTTGTCTAACAATGTTATTTTGATCAGAATTGAATGAAACGAAAAGACTTTTTTAATATCACTCTCGAGATTCCATCGATAAATTTTTTGTCAAATTCTGAGTTCAATAAGTATTTATTAGTTAATTATCAATGAAGATTATTGTAAAGTGTTGATTGATATATTGATTGAAAAATAGCTATAACTTTCAAATGGTATAACATTTTTTAAATCTTAAAGTTGTGTCACATTCTATGCTTCACCTAGTATAAGAAAAAATTAAATTAAATTAAATTTGGTAAAATTTTCTATTAGTTAAGGTGCTCAGACATGGGACTTTTTTTTTTTGTGAAAAAATTTTGTTAGAAAATTCATATTTAATTAACTATTTGGAATAAAAATATCAAAAATATGCGTCACATCCGGGCATGAGTCTACTTTTCATATCTATACTTATATTAAAAAATTATTATCATTTGATTTTGATTAAGGTGGTCAGACATATGTTCGTAGGGGTCCTTGGACTCCTAGGGACATATTAGAATCATTTGTATGGGTCAAAGGGAGTCAAAGGTTGACCTATGACCACCTTCGACACATTATATGATGACATATGTCCCTAGGGGTCCTAGGACTCCTAGGGACATATTAGAATCCTTCATATGAGTTAAACGGGGTCATAGGTTGACCTACGACCCCCTTTGACTCATTAAATGAAAACATATGTTCCTAAGGTTCCTAGGACCCCTAGGGACATATTAAAATCATTCTTATGGGTCAAAGGGGGTCATAGGGTGACCTATGAACCCCTTTGAACCATTACATGATGACATATGTCCCTAGGGGTCTTAGGACCCCTATGGACATATTAGAATGCTTCATATGGGTCAAAGGGGGTCATAGGTTGACCTATGACCTCCTTCGACCCACTAAATGATGACATATGTCCCTATCCTAGGACCTCTAGGGACATATTAGAATCATTTTTATGGGTCAAAAGGGGTCATAGATTGACCTATGACCTCTTTCGACCAATTACATGACGACATATGTGGCTAGGGGTCCTAGGACCCCTAGGGAGATATTAGAATCAATCTTATGGGTCAAAGGGGGTCATAGGGTGACATATGAACCCCTTCAACCCATTAAATGATGACATATATCCCTAGGGGTCCTAGGACCGCTAGGGACATATTAGAATCATTCATATGGGTCAAAGGGGGTCATAGGTTTGCCTGTGGCCCCCTTCAACCCATTAAATAATGACATGTATCCCTATGCGTCCTACGACCCCTAGGGGCATGTTAGAATCATTCTTATGGGTCAAATTGGCTCATAGGTTGACCTATGATCCCATTCGACTAATTACATGTTGTCAAATGTCCCTAGGGGCCCTAGGACACCTAAAGTCATATTAGAATCATTCTTATGGGTCAAAAGGGGTTATAGCGTGACCTATGAGCCCCTTTGACCCATTAAATGATGACATATGTCCCTAGGGGTCCTAGGACCCCTAGGGACTTATTAGAATCATTCATATGAATCAAAGGTGGTCATAGGTTGACTATGACAACTTTTGACCCATTAAATTATGACATATATCCCTAGGAGACCTAGGACCCCTAGGGATATATTAGAATTATTCTTATGGGTCAAAGGGGGTCATAGGTTGACTTATGACCCTCTTTGACAAATTACATGATGATGTATGTCCCTATGGCTCATAGGACACCTAGGGACATATTAGAATTGATGTTATGGCTCAACGGGGGTTATAGGGTGACCTATGACCCACTTTGAATGATTAAATGATGATATATTTTCCTAGGGGTCTTAGCCTCTAACCGCATTCGAACCATTACATGATGACATATGTCCCCAAGGGTCCTCGGATCCCTAGGGACCTATTAGCATTATTCATATAGGTCAAAGGGGATTATAGGTTGACCTATGACCTATGACCTCGTTCGATCCATTACATGATTACATATGACCCCAGTGGTCCTAAGAGCACTAGGGACATATAAGAATAATTCATATGGGTCAAAGGGGGTCATAGGTTGACCAATTCCCCCTTTGACCCATTTAATGAAAACATATTTCTCTACGGGTCCTAAGACCCCTACGGACATATTAGAATCATTCTTTTGGGTCAAAAGGGGTCATAGGTTGACTTATGACACCCTTCAACCCATTAAATCATGATATATGTACCTAGGGGTCCTAGGACCCCTAAAGACATATTAGAATCATTCTTATGGGTCAAAGGGGGTCATAGGTTTACCTATGACCCTCTTTGACCTATTACATGTTTACATATGTCCCTAGGGGTCTTACGATTCCTAGGGACAGATTTCGTGATGTAATAGGTCGAAGGGGGTCATAGGTTGACCTATGACCTCCTTTAACCAATAAGAATAATTCTAATATGTCCTTAGGGGTCCTATGATCCCTAGGGACATATGTCGTCATGTAATGGGTCGAAGGGTATCATAGGTCACCCTATGACCCCCTTGACCTATAAGAATGACTCTAATATGTCCCTAGGGGTCCTAGGATCCCTAGGGACATATGTCATCATGTAAAGGGTCAAAGGTGGTCATAGGTTTACCTGTGACCCCCTTTGACCCATAAGAATGATTCTAATATGTCTCTAAGGATCTTAGGACCCTTTTTGACATATGTCATCATGTAATGGGTCGAAGGGGGTCATAGGTCAACATATGACCCCCTTTAACCCATAAGAAGCATATGTCATAATGTAATCAGTCAAAAGGGGTCATAGGTCAATGTATGACCCCCTTAGACCCATAAGGATGATTCTAATATGTCACTAGTGTTCCAAGGACCCCTAGTGACATATGTCATCATGTAATGGGTTGAAAGGGGATATAGATCAATGTATGACCCCTTTTGATCCATAAGAAGCATATGCCATCATGTAATAGGTCAAAGGGGGTCATAGGTCAACATATGACCCCCTTAGACACATAAGGATAATTCTAATATGTCCCTAGTGTTCCAAAGACCCCTAGTGACATATGTCATCATGTAATGGGTCAAAGCGGGTCATAGGTCAACCTATGACCACCTTTGACCCAAAAAAATGACTAATATTTTTCTACGGGTCTTAAGACCCCTAGCGAAATATATCTTCATGCAATATGTCAAAGGGGTCATAGGTTGACCTATGAAACCCTTTGACCCATTACGTCACGACATATGTCCCTAGGGCTCATAAGAACAAATGTCATCATGTAATGGGTCAAAGGGGGTCATATGTCAACTTATGACCCCCTTTGACTTATATGAACAATTCTTATATGTCCCTAGGGTTCCTTGGACCCTTAGGGACATATGTAATCATTTAATGGGTCAAAGGAGATCATAGACCAACCTATGACTCTCATTCGACCCATATGAATGATTCTAAGATGTCGCTTGGGGTCCTAGGATGCCTAGAAACATATGTTATTATGTAATGTGTCAAAGGGGTGTCATAGGTCAACCTATGAACCCTTTTAAACCATAAGAATAATTCTCATATGTCCCTAGGGGTCCTAGGGACATATGTCATCATGTAATGGGTCAAAGGGGGTCATAGGTCAACCTATGACCTTGTTCGACTAGTATGAAAAATTTTAATATGTCCCTAAGGGTCGTAGGAGCCCTAGGAACGTATGTCCCGGACATGTCATCATTTAATGGGTCAAAGAGGGTCATAGGTCAACCTATGAGCCCCTTTGACCCATATGAACAATTCTAATATGTCATTACAGGCCCTAGGACCCCTAGGGACATATGTTGACATTTAATGGGTTAAAGGGGGTCATAGGTCAACTTATGAGCCCATTTGATCGATATGAACAATTCTAATATCTCCTTAGGTATTTAATGACCCATAGGGACATTTTTCATCATGTAATAGGTCAAAGGGGGCCATAGGTTGACCTTTGACCTCCATTGACCCATAAGAATGATTCTAATATGTCCTTAGTAGTCCTAGGACTCTTTTAGACATATGTTGTCATGTAAGGGGTCAAAGGGGGTTATAGGTCAACCTATGACACCCTTTGAACCATAAGAAGCATTCAAATATTTCCCTAGGGGTTCTAGGACCCCTAGGGACATATTTCATCATGTAATGGGTCAATACACATAAGAATGATTTTAATATGTCCCTATGGTTTTGAGGACCACTAGGGACATATGTCATCATGTAATGGATTGAAGCAGGTCATAGGTCAACCTATGACCCCCTTTGACCCATAAGAACGACTCTAATATTTCTCTAGGGGTCTTAGGGGCATATGTCCTTATGTAATGGGTCAAAGGGGATCATAGGTCAACCTATGACCCCTTTGACCCATATGAATAATTCTAATATGTCCCTAGGGTTCCTAGGACCCCTAAAGACATATGTCATCATTGAATGGGAATAAGGAGGTCATAAGTCAACCTATGATGCCCTTTAACCCATATGAACAATTCTAATATGTCCCTAGGGGTCCTACCCCTAGGGCATATGTCATCATTTAATGGGTCAAAGGGGGTCATAGGTCACCCTATGACCTCCTTTGACCGATATTAACGATTCTAATATGTCCCTAGGGGTCCAAGGACCCTTAGGGACATATGTCATCATGTAATGTGTCGAAGGGGGTCATAAGTAAACCTATGACCCCCTTCAACCCATAAGAACAATTATAATATGTCCCTAAGGGTCCTAGGATCCCTAGGAACATATGTTGTTATGTAATGAGTCAAAGGGGATTATAAGTCAACCTATGACCCCCTTCGACCCATATGAATAATTCTAATATGTCCCTAGGGGTGCTAGGACCCCTAAGGACATATGTAGTCATGTAATGGGTCGAAGAGGGTCATATGCCAACCTATAACACCCTTTGACCCATATGAATGATTCTAATATGTCATAAGGGGTCCTAGGACCCCTAGGAACATATATTATAATTTAATGGGTCCAAGGGGGTCATATGTCAACCAACGACCCCCTTTGACCCATAAGAACGATTCTAATATGTCCCTAGGCGTCTTAGACCTCTAGGGACTTGTGTCATCATTTAATGGGTTGAAGGGGATCATAGGTCAACCTATAACCCCCTTTGACCGATAAGAATGATTCTAATATGTCGCTAGGGGTCCTAGGGTCATATGTTGTCATGTAATGGGTCAAAGGGTGTCATAGGTCACCCTATCATGCCCTTTGACCCATAAGAATGATTCTAATATGCCCCCTAGGGGTCTTAGGATCCCTAGGGACATATGTCATCATGTAAAGGGTCAAAGCAGGTCATAGATCAACCTATGACCCCTTTTGACTCATATATATTAATAATACATATATATATATATATATATATATATATATATATATATATATATATATATATATATATATATATATATATATATATATATATATATATATATATATATATATAATGTTATTATATTTAATACAAATATTATGTTATTATATATATTAATAACATATATATTACGTTATCATATTTAATAAAAGTATTATGTTATTATATTTAGTAAAAGTAATAATAATATAAATTATATTTATAGATTATAATAAGAATAACATAATATATTATTATATTTTAATATATTATATGTTATATCTTTACATTACGTTATTATATATATATATATATTCTAATACATATTTACATAGTAATATAACAAAAGTTATTTATAAATCATAAGCTATATCTCTTAAATCCTGTTTTCCCTCCAAAATGGGTTGGGATTTCAAATTTCTCACCAAAATTCACTAAGCCATATCGGATATCCAATTTCTAATGGGATATCGAATTTGAAATCGAATATCCGATTTGAGATCAGATATCTGATGAGGCTTTATATTTACCAAGCCTACTCGGTTAAACCAAAAGACGTGTTTGAAGAGGGTTTTAGTGTTACTCAGACTTCGGATAGCTATCTGACAATGTTATTTTGATCAGAATTGAATGAAACGAAAAGGGTTTTCTAAGATTGCTCTTGAGATTCCATCAATATAATTTCTGTCAAGTTCTGAGTTTGATAAGTATTTTTAGTTAATTATCAATGAAGATTATTGTAAAGTGTTGATTGACATACTGATTAAAAAATAGCTATAACTTTCAAATGGTATAACATTTTTAAAATGTTAAAGTTGTGTCACATTCTATGCTTCACCTAGTATAAGAAAAAATTAAATTAAATTAAATTTGGTAAAATTTTCTATGAGTTAAGGTCGTTAGACACGGGACCTTTTTTTTTGTGAAAAAGTTTTGTTAGAAAATTCATATTTAATTATTTGTTTGGAATAAAAATACCAAAAAATATGCATCACATCCAGGCATGAGTCTACTTTTCATATCTATACTTATATTAAAAAAATATTATCATACTATTTTGATTAAGGTGGTCAGACATACACCTACTTTTTATTTTCACACATGAAATTTTCATAGTACTGTATTAAAATTCAAACTTTTGACCAATCAATTATTTTTTCTCCTGATAAGGCCTAGTAGTTTAGAAACTAAATTCAATTTCCTACAAATTATTTTCTTACAACTTTTTGATATAAAGTTCATAACCACTTTAAAATTATGTGTCAAGTTGACATAAATCTGATTTGTTGATTTTTCACTGCCACTTAAGGCCATAGTTTGGTACGCCATGATCCTGCACATACCAAACATAATAGTAAAACGGTAGTTTAAAAATTTGTTACTTCTCTCTTTATAAAATAACCCTAGATTTTCCCATTGAATACAAAAAATCGTGCCACACAAGAAAAATTAAGGCTAAATTTGTTTGATTGGAAGATGTAAAGGTTCTAACGAATTTATCTTTGTCTTTTCACTGTTTCCATTGGCTCAATGGTTACTTCATTAGTTACTAGTTTATTTCCCATTTTCACCATCGTTCGAAAAAAAAAGAATGGAGTACTTCCTAGGGAAAAATACGCTTAACTCAATTCTAATTGAAAAAACCCTATCAATTCACTGATTTTTTTCTATTTCCTTGCCCTAAACAATCTGCAATCAATTCACATACTTACCATGCTTGCAGGGATTATTTTTTAGCAAATGGGAAAAATGGCCTTCGAGGGTAGAAAACCCACAATGGAGAAATTGATTTTCAATTCTCTACCTCTGTCTTTCTTTTTTTTCTTTGCCTTGACCCCTTTTATATAAAGCCTTCGAAAAACATAAAAGTAACTTCGCCAATGAAGAGTGGGACCCACTACGTCATTTTATTCTTCTATTTAGGCCTTTACGAAAAACTTACTTCTTGGTTTGAAGCCTGCCAAAGGAGAAACTACTTCTGAGTTTTCTGCCAATGCCCATCGTTTTACTTCCTCTGCCCTATCCACTTTAATTTAAGCCTTTGAAAAAAAAGAAAAAACAAAACTGACTTCACAAGTGAGGGGTGGGGTCCACTGGCGCTCCTTATTCCTTTACATACTCCTTTTCGAAAAATTGATTTCTGACTTCGGAACCTGCCCCGGAGAAGTTCTTTCCTGATTTTTCGCCGATCACTATTTTTGTTATTTTTTGGAGTTTAAAATGATTCTCGCTATGAAATCATGACATCATTTGAATGATCTTTTTATAACATGATTCATTTTATATCGATGAGCTTACAAATATCATTTGCCAGCATTTGCGAAAATTCACCTTCGGCGTGGGAAAACTTGTCGATGAGAAGCCAGAACTTGATTTTTTGCCAATTCAATTTTCTCTATCTCCAAATCAAATAGGGTACAAGAGAATCAAATGATGTAGCACAATTCAAGAATCTCCATCGAGTAGGGCTCTAAATTACCCATAAGACTCATGACAATCAAGAAATACCCACCCGAGCTATATGTGACACAGGAGAAGGGAAAATATGAAAACTTGATGGAGAAACTCAACTTCTAAATAGGAAGGACATATGACTAGACTTTGATAAAACATGACCTTAGCTGAATTTCCACTTTGCAAAATTTTTATATGGTGAAAAGTGGGGCAACAAGGTTTTTCTCTTGAAACTTGACTTGGTCATCTTTCCTAGTTGACAGTGTTTGTATATTGTAGTGTTAGGCTTCTTCAGTTTAGGTAAAACTTTGACTTTCTTCTTTTTGTTGATGTTAATCAAACTATCAAAGTTGATAAGACATAGCCTTTTATTCCATAGCCACACATCATCAAATCTTACAATGAGGTAGGCAACATCCTCCATATCTAGGTAAAATAGATTACTCCTAGTTTGGTTTCCTTTTCCTATTAGATTTCCATCAGTGTCATAGATTTTGGTAGTTTTGTTTCCAAATTATACTTTGAATCCTACATTGCCTAACCATGACACACTCAGTAGATTATAGTTCAATCCTTCAACATAATATGCATTATCACATGAAATTTTCTCTGTAAGCTTAATGGAACTTGTTGGGATGAAAAATTGCATGGTTCATTTTTAGTTCAATTTCAATTTTTGAGTCAAACCAAGCCCTATGAATGCCCATAATTGCATATGTAGCTGGCTGTTCTTGTGAGGCGCCTAGGGTGTTTAATGTTTCGAACACCTTTCATTCGGTGCATCTGAGTGTTCCATGAAGTTAAATTGAGATTCTGAGCTATTTGGCAAAACCTTGTTTTGAGTTGCTTCCCTATGTTCTATACTGAAAATGCCCCATGTTGTCCATTTGCAAGCCTTTGAATTTTTTATGAAAACACTACGTTTCCTTGCATTCATAAATGGTCAGGCGCGAAATGTTTGAAATATTAAATCTGGTAAATATTCTATTCCCTTTATATTTTTTGTGCCCCAAGTTTTGATAAGTCACCAAAAATCGCTATGTTGCTATCGAAGAATTGATGTCTCTCATTGTTAGCGACATAGCACCCAAATGGAAAGTAGTACTACATCAACCTTTCAGAGCAAGTGGGTCCCAGAAAGTACTCCATCAGATATCAATTATAAAGCTTTGGAACACGCTGGCATCTAATGGGCTACACATGTACACTGGGAAAAGCAAAGACAATGAGATTCGCTATGTCACTATCGGGAACTTGTCCTTCTTGCTGTTAGTGACATAGCACCCAATTGAGAAATAAACAAATGTGGGCCCCAAGCAGCATGTCAAAACCCCATGTCTTTAAAAAATTTTGAATCCAAATACCAGCAGGGCAGGATTTCCTCATGTCATCAATGAATGGACCCACACCCTATTCACAAAATATATAAGAAAATATGACCATCAGATTAATCCTAAATCAATGATAGGTGCTATGTCGCTATGGAAGGTTGTTCAAAAGTTATGATAAGTGACAGAGACAAAGGGCCCACCATGCTTTTCTAAAGTAATGCATCAAATGTCATCTACGTGATCAAAGCAGGATCAATGACGGGTGTTATCTCACTATGGAAAGGTGCTCACTCTTTATGTATAGTGAGATAATGCCTAAGTAACATGTGTCCTCAGAGTTCTATGGGTCCATAAAGAAGCGTCATCAATAAAAGAGTTGTTTACGTGGGAAGTTTTGATTGCATTAGAGGGCCAACTTGTCAAGTGCAACACCTAGTTGTTTTTCTCAGTACCCCACAATCATATTATTTTTAAGATTGACAATGAAGTTTTAAATGCTAAAAGTGGTGGAACTCAGCACATTAATAAGATGTGAAAAGTTTTGCATGTGAAGTTAACAATAGAGTATAATAGGCAAGATTTTCCTAGTCTCACCTTACACGAATAAAGATTTTGAAATTTTTCTGAACAAAGATAATTACTACAAGGATTGAAATAAATCTAGCACAAGTGTAAAGCGATTGGTTCAAAGATAAATTGCAAAATTACAAAGTGCAAAAAACTCCAAGTAAGTTCTCATGTCATAGTTTCTGAAAATTTTTCAGTCTGGTATGGCAAAAATGACTCTAAAGAATTCACTAATCCTTAGATTGTGGATTATTTGGATCCCTAGTGTTTCTTCCTCCCGAATTGATTCAAGTTTGTTTGAAAGGTGGTCTACTGAGAGGAAGTTGTTCCTCTTGTGTGTCAGTATGTGGATTTTTTATCGAGCAAGACTAGTAATCCCAGATGTTTTTATGGGTTGTAACCATGCTACTAAGGTAATGAGTGGAGAAAAGATTAGAATTGATTTTAGAGAAGGTGAAGAAGACTTTATACCCATGGGTTGCATGCGAATAGTCCCTCTAACATTTTGTTAATATATGTCATTTTGTATCAGTGGATGACAAATTTTGGTTGAAAGCCAATTTTGGATGCAGACATGGTTGTCTAGTCAAAAGTTACCCATTTTTTTATATTTGACAGCCACATTGTCTCTCTTCTCAAGGATTGCACACTAAGTAATTTTTTCATTATTTCTGAAGCATGGCATGATCGGTAAAGAGTGGGAAGTAAAGATGAATTTCACAAAGCAGTTATCTTGACAAAACCTATGGGTCGAGGATATAATGCAATCATTAGAATTGATTTTGTTAGGGATGAGCTTAGCAGTTACATGTACGATAGAATCACCATTGGAGCAGAGTCAACAAAAGGAGGAGATAGACAGAGGCCCACAAGAGAATGTGTTATTGGCATATTTTCTTGTTAGTCATTTTCTTTTTGACAGATGTATGCATTTTCTTCTTGTAAGGACATTTGTCATTCACATTTGCCCTTTTCTTGTTGCAACTCACACCTATATAAGTGAGTTTTCAAGGCATATGTGGGGGTCATCAAAATTCTAATTTGTTAAGTAATACTTAGTCTTTTTAGGGTTCCAGTCCTTTGGAGAAAATTGGCACATTACTGTGATACCAAGGTTTTGGATCCAGTTTTTTATGCATTCCCATGACTGTGACCACATTCTTCAACAAATTTCTCTTGTATGCATAGCAATAGGAAAGATAAATATGGATAGTTCAGATCTGTTAGGTTTTTTTGTGTATTCTTTGCATGCATATGAATGTATAATTTCAAGGAAATAATACAAAGAGCAACAAATGATTGAGTTTCAGTTGAATCTTGTCTCCATTCTTAGTGAGTTGTAATGTTTTATGGCCTTGGAACAAAGAGCTTAGGTCATAGTTGCAGTCCCTTAAGGCTGTATGTTGTTTCATTGTATTTGAGAATTCAAGGAATTGTGTAAATGCTTCATAGAAAATAACAGGGTTACAGATTTATTGAGAAGGATATCATGTAAGAATGAGAATTAAATTGAACACAGATGTCTATTTACAAGTTGAATAGATAGATTAGATATCTGAAGATACACACATGTCTTAGATATTCATATGTATGTTTATGATTCATGGATTTGCCCCATGGTTAAGGCACTAATTAGCTATAGGATCATTAGTTTCTTATTGTTCAATATTTGAGGGTTTGTTGAAATCAACATTATTAATCAAAAGATATTTCCATTTTATGTTGAAGGGCATCAAAAGTTAAACCTCACTCAACTTTTTTATGCCATAGGTTTGCATTTAGCTACCATAGATCTATGTCATTTCATGAGTTCTTAAGAGATATAAGGGTTTCATTTGCTTTATATTAGATTTAGTGTATGCTTCGATAACTGGTACCATATAAAGAATCTATAGGTATACCCACCTATGTTTTCCAAAGCCTAAAGTGCAGAAGGAGTGTAGCCTTATAGTTGGCCTATTGTCAGAAATGGCATGTTGAAAATGGGAGTTAGCTGCCCCTAGACTTTTCAATTTCTTAGTGGGATAATTGAAAACTCTCCAGCATTTTCAAACACCAACATAACCTTTTCCTTTGATTATACATAGAACATCATTTCTAAATCTAACACTATTTCCATCATACTAAGTAAAAGTAACAGACTTACTTTTGTCTCTTGTCATGTGATGTGAGCACCCACTGTCTATGATCCACTTGTCATTCTTGTTTACATAGGTTACTAGTGCTATTGCTTCATCTTCTTCTGAATCATCTTTCATGGCTGATAGACTACCTCATCATCATTTTCATTAGAATCCTCTTCTTCAACAATGTAGGACTTTGTGCCTTTGTATTTATAATCTCTATTATCATCTTCTGTTCTAGTCTTGTGCATTTTTCCTTCTCTATAGTCCTTTTTCTATGGACATCTTGCAACAATATGTCCTACTTCATTGTAATTTAAAAAAATGATAGGAAGGTTACCTTTGAATTTTCCTTTGCCTCTATGAAATCTTCTAGCCAACAACGCTTCCAATTATTCCACATCTTTTTCATCTGTGTTGATGTCATTGGATGCATATTTTATCTTTCTTCCCTTCTTCTTTGGTTTCAATTCTTTCATATCTTTCAACAATAGCTCAGCCTTGAAAGAAAATTAAAGATTCTCAAGTTTGTAGTTATCAAAGTTGGATAACTCAAATGCAATAAGTCTTCCCACTATACATTCAAAAGTTAGGTTGTTTCATGGTACACATCTTAACTCTTGGATGGCTAATACTCTAATAGCATAGATTTTTCTATTAATAGTATCATCATCTAAATGACCACCCAAAATTCTTATTGCACTTACTAATTCCTTTATTCTAGAGGCATACTGAGCAACATTCTCACCTTCCTCCATTCTCATGTCATCAAATTTTCTTCTGAGGCTTTCTTTTTTTGGTCTTTGAAAATTCTAATATTGTCCATAAATATCTGACAAGGCTTTCCACATCTTGAATGCAGAGTTACAATCTTTGATATCATCAAATTCAACATAGTTGAGGGCAAAGGCAATCTCCAACATTGCCTAATTGTGCTCCTTCTTTTTCTTCAAATCTTATGCAGTAGGAGCACCAATTGGATCAATATGTTTTTCTTCAATTGAGCTTTGTGCATGATCACCTATTGATTCAAGATGAATCTTCATTAAACTTTTCCATGTAGTGAAGTTATATTTGTTGAGCTTGGGAAATTCTCTCTTGGATATCTTGATCTTTCTACTTTTGGTACCTTTAAACCAAATCAGCAACCAACTCTGATAGCAAGTGTGGTGGTGAATCAGTTATTCAAGGTCCAAATGTCTTGATAATAACTTTTCTCTAAGTATAGTGAGCCCATTTAAACTAACCATGCATCCAAGATAAACATTCATCTTAGGAAGTGACTAAAAAATAAACATGCAGGAATAAGACATGAAAGATCAACACATAACATAGTGATTTACATGAAAACCCAATTTGGAAAAAACCACCAGTAAAATGGCACTCCTTTCTCACTCTTCTAAAGTGATGCCTTGTGAAAAGCCTAGCCCATTAAAGGCTACAAAACATACTGTTAAATGTGACCTAGTTAAGAGATTTCAACCACCTTATTAGAAGTGAGCCTGGTTAAAGGACTTTAGAACATTCACTTGGAATGCCACCCTATTAAAGGATTTATAGCATGGTTGTTAAACCAACCTAAGTTCATAGGATTTATCCCTAATTGATATAATTGCTAGAGAGTAAAATTAAGAGCTTTTGATCTGATACAACTCACAACATAACTCCCAAATTTTAGATCTCAATTTAGTTCTCCAATTTTGCCTAGCTTTTAGTCTCTACAACTCTAACAGCTTATCCTCCTTTCAAGCTTTTTCTCCTTGAGTCTCCATGCTCATTGTGCCAATGCAATCACCTCTGTGGTCACCTATCGAAGTAGAGTCTCTGTACTTTATTCCTCTTTCTCAATTCCTTCTCGTCAACACCACATACTCTTTTTTACCAACCTTCTTCTTTTTGACCTATAACTCCTTAAATAGAAGTCTGGAATGCTTTTCCCACTCTATTCTTCTCGCTCCTATTTTAGGGTTCAAATGAATTAGGTAAGATACGACGTATCTACCTGTTATCTTATTTCTTCTAGAGACATCATGTAGAATCCAACTATATTTGCCTAAAAATGGTTCACATAGAATTCTATGTCACCAACGCATCATTCTTATCTTCCAACTAGTTCACAAAATTCAAGGTAACAAACTTGTCATCTTAGATCTAGTGATTCTTTGACTTTTCAAATAATTTAGCAACTCGACACTATTGACTTTTTCATGCTTGGCACATATTGTGTTACTTGGGACCTACTATGGATTCATTGGGCATCAACTAAGTTTTACTAATTCTGAACACCTATTACATTTTGTCTAGCTAGGCACTTGAGCTTTCTCAACACCTTCTATTTCTCTTGGTAGACACTAGCTTTTACATTTCCTCGACACCTACTGATAATCTACTCAGCATGAACTAACTTGCTCGACACCCACTAATGAATTTAGTCAAGCTTTGTAGACAACTTTTTTACAACTTATTCTTCTAGAGTTTCTTAGTGTATGCAAACTCTATACCTACAAATATATGATCAATACATCATTATACCATTGTCTTGACTGATCTTTGTACTTCATTACAAAACCATATCTAAACCTTTCCCTTAGATTCTCTTGTTACATCTTATTAATTAAATCATCTTCATCAATCAACTAAGTGATAGTACTTGGATCCTATAAGAAATTTTCATTTCAACAAATAGTAGGTTTGACATCAATGACAAAACAATGATTGAAAACATTCTTTTTCAACAATCTCCCTTATTCAATAATGATCTTTTCAATTAGATTTCAACATTTTCATGTACCTTGTCACATTATGCATGTTGAATTTATTTAGATTCATATATACATTGTAAATTTGAAGACATGGGATCTATGGATATTCATTACTATTATAAATCCATGTGTGAGGATGCAACTTCAAAGGATGATCTCTAGAAGTCTAATGAAATCAATCTAGTTTAGTACACCAACTCATAGGAATTTATGGAGCCCAAATAGATCAAAATTAGTTGAGCTAGATTCATGAACAAATCTTTTGTATTTTTTCTTGTGGTGTATTTTTAATTATTCTACACGTGTTCTCTTTATCAGGTGTTTATAATAAGAGCTTCCATTGAAACTCAAGGTGCCAAATATATCCTGACTTGAATCTCTTAAATAGTTAGATGAGATTGGAGCTATCTCCTTGACTATTATTACTATTTTTTTATAGAAAAGACTACACTCATGGTTATATAGACTCTGAATCCTTGATTATAGTGTGATCTTGCAATATAAAGTAGATACTTAACTAAGATCAGATGGCTCATCCTTATGCCTTGACACATACCTTAGTCTCTAACTTAGGAGAAAACATGGAAGCACTAAAAAACAATATATGGAAACAACTTGCTCTAGTACCACCTAGCATAGGAGGAAATAGTGAAGCACTAAAAATACTATATGGAGTTAGCTCCTAACTACACAAGACACTACATAATCATCTAAAACCATGCCAATTGGAGAAATGCATTACATAAGGGGGAATCAATAGGAAATTTTTTTTGCAAGTAATGATATAGAATTCAAGAAATAGAGAACATAATAATTCACACTCTTAGGATGAGGATCAAGGATAGGTCCTCAACATGATGACAACTATGCACAGCATGAAGAAAAGTAGAAATATCTGCTTCAAGAACAACAAATTAGTTTAGGAAATCTAAAATGTTTTGTTGATGAAAGATTACCAATGACCCAAGATGCACCTGCATTACACACCTAGGGTTAATAAAGAACAAATGTCCATATAGAGCATGACTAATCTTTTTTCCTCAATCATAGAGATCCAACTCATCTT
The DNA here is from genome assembly GCA_028749045.1 of Cupressus sempervirens. NCBI lineage: Eukaryota > Viridiplantae > Streptophyta > Pinopsida > Cupressales > Cupressaceae > Cupressus > Cupressus sempervirens. The sequence goes on from CM053792.1 coordinate 876,872,269, forward strand.
GTGTAATCCATGAATTGTCTTCAATTGGTATTTTTTTCCCATTGAACTAGGTATTTGATTTATTATTTTCTTCTAGTGCTTTTACTTACTCGTCAATTCAAGATCTTTTCAATGCTATATGTTTTCTTCTTAGGGTAATCCAAGTTACCATTTACTTTTTCATCTTATTCAAAATACTCAAAGATATCTGGAATGTTGAATATAGGTGAAATATCCATGTCATCCATTAATTCAACTTCAAAAGCCTTTCCTCATCTTGTTCAACCTCAAGTTTAGGGCTAGGATTTATTTTTGCCTCTTCATCATCACTAACTTCTTCAAGATGTATGCCTCTTCTTTGTGTTGTCTACATAACTTCAATTCTCACTACAATGTGCCATAACATGTCCATATTATCATTATCACTATTTTTTCTACCATGTCCATATTAGAATTATCACTATTTTTTCATTGGCTGATTTGCAGTAAATGACTTTGGAAAATATGTCTCTAGAGACACCACATAGAAGGGCATATCTTGCCTTCTTATCCAATTCAAATTTTAGTTTTCCATTAGCATTACTGGGAACTATTGCTGCGACAATATATTTTGTTATTACAACATCCTACATTCTTACATCTAAGGAATGTATGAAAGCTTCCATCATAACTCTCTAGAAAACATAATCATTTCCATCAAATGGCGGAGCCCTATTAAGAGAAGCTCCTTTAGATTGAGCCATGACTTCCAATAAATATCCCTGGAACAATCCCAAAAGGAATCTTGTGCTCTGATACCACTTGTTGAAAGTATCAAGGTTCTTAGAAGGGGGGGGTGTGAATCAGAACACAATTAAATTATCTCACAATCTGATTTCAATAACTCTAATTCACAATTTATAGTAGTGTAGAAATCAAACTATACTAAAATGTAAACATACAAAATAATATCAACTCATTGAAAGAAGAGACACCAATTTTGTGTGGAGTGGAAAGCCCTAAAAAATCAACATAGCTTCGTCATAGGGAGAAAAACCACTCCACTCCATGTATTCTTTATTGAATTTCAACTCTTTTATAATCATCAGCTTCTACTACTCAGGGTATTTTAACCCTTTTATCAATGCTATAATTACAACCTTATACACACACATATAAATGTGTATGTATGACATTTACAAATGCATACAAGTTTATAATAAGACTTTTAGTCTTTACAACCTATTTTGAAATATATGTCTTTTTTTCTTTTTCAACTGACCCATTAATTTAAAAATGATCTCTATATTTATAGAGAAGAATTTTGAAATTGTTCAGTTATATGGAATCAACTGAACTAGATAGGGTTGTTGAGAAACCCTCTTAAAATTTGTTTGAAAAACCAACTTATAATTAGTTACAACTCGAATTTCTCTTCCCTTTATAAAAATGTCAGTCATGTCTTCCTTTTTTTAACCAAAACTATACATATAGAATTCTAGATTTAATAAAAATTGTAGCCTTCAAGAGCATTCTTAGTAACTTTCAAATCCTGTTTTGGAATATCAGAGCAATTTGACTTAATAATTCTTCACTTTTAGAAATAGTTTTGAAGAATTCCTTAAAACATTTAAAGAAAAAAATGCCCTAACATTATTGCAATTTGAATCATAGCTGAACCAGATAGCGGTAAGAAAATATCATAGTTGAACCAGACAACGGTAATAAAATATCATAGCTAAACTAGACAGCGGTAAGCAAATATCATAGCTTCATTTTGATTCACAAAACTGTCATCTTCAAGAATTTCTTTTTCACGAAGAATATAATGAGACTTTCCTTATTTTGAAACCCTTACTTTTAAAAAAAATTCTTGATAGTGACGATTTTGCCATCTTTCAAGACTGCACAAATTCCTTTATGACCCAGTCCCATTTTCAAAAATTCTTTGAAAATCTTTGAAATGACTTGAGATCGACTGTGATTTAATTTCTCAAAACTTTCTCAAAGACAAAAATAAATGAATCAGAGATATCTACCTTTGTATCCCTTTTAAGAAATAAGTATACTTTAACATACCTGAAGATGCTTGATTTATTGCCTTCATCATTTCGAAACATTTCTTGCTTGAACATACTTGTTTCTTCTTTTCAAATGAACCCATTGTTCATCTCTTTTCACATAGTCAGTAAAAATTATTGCCTCCTCGAACAGATTTCCATATACACCAAATGATCAAAATAGATTATGCATCTTCAAATAGATTTCCATACACATAAAATGATCAGGGATAAATTATCATCGAACTTGTAGAAGAATGAAAACAAAGTTCTTATTGTTTAAGAAAACAACCCAAAACCTTAAGTGTTCTAAAATTTAGTTTGAAATCTGCCACACAATATAGACATTTGGCAAAAACTCTTAAACCTTGCAGTCCTTCTTTAAATGACCGTGTACTGCCAGTGACAGTGTTAATTTTGCAAGAGCCGCATTACCATCTTTTCTGCCATGTTACGATTGTACTGTCGAAAATATTTCTATTTAAAAATTGCCTTTTCTAATATGTGAAATTTACACAAAACACAATGTATATGTCAATGACAATTTCCTTTGCCACCTTTTAGTCATGCATTTTGCCATATTTCGAAAAGGGCATCATGGTCAACAATCTCCCCCATTTTTTATGCAAAATTTTTTACTATCTCATTTAAATAAGGTGAAAAAAAAAATCAACTTATACATACAAGATATTATCTCATATATCCAAGGTGACTTTAAAATTTTCAACTCATATATATAAGATATGAATAGAAAGAAAATGCTGATATACCACATAATGCTGATATGAAAACATCAGACAAAAACTAAACCAACTGACCTGAATCAATCAAAAAGTGATAAACTAGTTTGTGAAAAGAAACCTATGAACCAACATAAATTAATCTATGAACCAACCAATCTGTGAAGTGATAAATCAGTCTGTGAAAATAAATTGTGAAAAGAAACCTGTGAAACAACTGAAACCAATCTAAAATGTTGATTACTCCCCCAAAATTTTTGCATTAAAAATTTGACCATCTACTTTTCATGATTTCTTTGTGTCAAAGGAGTATAATCCCAACATAGAATGATTATGATGAAGAGTTTTTATGCTAGGATTGATTGAGAGAAAACTCCCTATCGTGTTCTCAACTATTCAAACAGTTCTCTTGGTAGTGCCTTTGTAAAAATATCAGCCACCTGTCCTTGAGAAGGCACATAAACCAATTTGAATTCATTATTTTGAACTTTAGCTCTCAAGAAATGAAGTTTGATGGCTATGTGTTTTGTGTGTGAGTGCATAACAGGATTTTTGATTAATTTAATAGCACTCATGTTATCACACATTATTGAAATAGGTTTTAAAACCTAAATGTGTAAATTAGATAACTAATAATCCATCCAAATTAATTGAGTATAGCATGTTGTAGCTGCAACATATTAAGATTCACAAGTCGATAGAGTTAGACAATCATGTTTCTTACTATGCCAAGCAACCAGACAGTCACCAAGAAAGAAAGTTGCACCACCGGTGCTCTTTTTATCATCAGATCCACCCCAATTTGCATCAATATAACCAACAGGAGTAAAATTGTTGCTGTGAGGATACCATAAACCATAATCAAGAGTGACTTGAATGTATTTTAGTATTTTATGCACTACGTTAAGATGCGATTGTTTTGGATCAGATTGAAATCTTGACACCATACATACATCTTGCATTATATCAGGTCTAGATGCAATTAGATATAGAAAACATCCAATCATAGATCTGCAAAGAGTTTGATTAACAGAAGGTGAATCATCATTCTTCATTAGTTTACAACCAGTTTCTATAGGAGTGCTAACTGGTTTGCATTCAGACATATTAAATTTTCTCAACATTTCTTTGGCATATTTAGTTTGAGATAGAAATAATCCATGTTCAAGTTGTAAAATTTGTAAACCAAGAAAAAATGTAAGTACACCTAACATTGACATCTCAAACTCTAATTCCATGATTTTTGAAAAATATTTTGTTGAATCATCATTAGTAGACCCAAAAATGATGTCATCCACATAGATTTCTATAGCCAAAATGTCATTATTTATAACTTTGATATACAAAGTGTTGTCTACCTTTCCACGAGAAAAACCATTTGAAATTAAATGTTTATCCAACTTGGAGTACCAAGCCCTAGGAGCCTATTTTAAGCCATACAAAGCCTTTTTTAGTCGGTAAACATAATCAGGTTGGTCAGAAGATTCAAAGCCTTCTGGTTGTTCCATATATACCTCCTCTTCAAGATACCCATTTAAGAATGCAGTTTTAACATCCATCTGGTAAACAATGAATTTCTTACGACTGGCATAAGCAAGAAAGATTCTAATTGATTTCATTCTTGCAACTAGAACAAAGGTTTCAATGAAATAAATCCCTTCTTGTTGAGCATAGCCTTTACAAACAAATCTAGCTTTATTTTTGACCACTTTACCTTCTTCATTCAGTTTATTATGACATATCCACTTTCCACCTATGGCATTTTTTTCACTAGGTCTGGGAACAAGTTCCCAAGTCTTATTTTTCTCTATTTGATTTATCTCTTCTTGCATAGCATTTTGCCAACAAGAATCTAATAAGGCTTTAGTAACATTCTTTGGTTCAAAGTCAGTTATTAAGCAAAAATGTTTAGCAATATTTGCCTATTCACCTATTTTGGCTTTTCTTTTGGTTAGAATTCCTTTCTCTACATCTCCAATTACTTGAGACTCAGGATGTCTCCTAGCTATTATTCTGGATGAGGTTTTTATTTTTGAACTATTACTAGTTATTTTAGGACTTGAGCAATTTTCTGATTCAGTTTCATCAACCACTTGATTTTCATCAGTAAGTTCATGTTTATCATTTTCAGTATGTTCATCATGTACCGTTTCTGATCTCTGAAAAGATGAATCTTCACGATCTTCTTGACCATTACAGCAAACACAAGTTTCATCAAATATGGCATTTATAGCTTCTATAACTTTTTTTAGCCTTTTATTATAGCGTTTATAAGCTTTGCTATGCGTGGAATACCCAAGAAAGATCCCTTCATCAGATCTTGAGTTAAAGTTTTCTAGAAAATCATCATTCTTTCTGATAAAACACTTGCAGCCAAAAATCTTAAAATTCTTGACATTAGCTATTTTTCCATTCCATAATTCATATGGAGAGTAGGCAATTCTAACTCTGATTTAAGCTCTATTGAGAATGTAAACAGCTGTATGAACAGCTTCTTTCCAAAATTTATCAGGCAGTTTAGCTTTGTTTAACATGGTTCTAGCCATTTCTTTTACAGTTCTATTCTTTCTTTCAACATCACCATTTTGTTGTGGTGTCCTAGCAGTAGAGTATTGTCTTTTTATTCCATGCTTCTCACAATACGCAATGAGTTCTCCTCCCCTATGTGATCTCAAATATTTTAGTTTTAAATCAATTTCTCTTCCTACCATTTTCCTGAAAATTTTGAAGCGTTCAAAAGCCTTTGATTTGTGTTTCAAAAAAGTTACCCAAACCATTCTTGAATAATCATCTATAAATAACATGAAATATTTTTCAGCATTTAGTGAGGCTATTTTAGTTTGACCACACAAATCAGTATGCACTAATTCAAGTGGTCTATTTGACAAGTATTTTTTCAATTTAAAAGAATCTCTTGTTTGTTTTCCTTTAACACACTCTTCACAAATATTTTCTGGTTTGGTAATCTATGGTAGACCTCTAACCTTTTTATTCTTGCTAATTCTAGCAAGATTATCAAAATTTAAATGTCCCAGTCTTTTGTACCATAGTCAATTTTCTTCTACTTGACTCATTAGACAAGTATTAACTAATGAACTTTCTTGGATGGTTGAATCTATTAGGTTATAGAGATTATCATTTGTTCTCAACCTACTGGCAATGACTTTATTCTTTCCATTTTATATATAACAACCTTTTGCATCAAAAGAAATAGAATATCCACTATCATAGATCTAACTTACACTTAGCAAGTTATGTTTTAAACCTTCAACAAAGTGCACATCTTGAATTGGTGTGTCTTCATTCAGAATTATTGAGCCTTTTCTAGTAATGTGAGCTCCTGAGTTATGACCAAATCGAAAAAACCCTCCATCAAAATTTTCTAGGGTTTTAAATTTGTTTTTACACCAAGTCATATGGTGTGACCAGCCACTATCCAATACCCATGTTGTAGGTTTTTGAGCGAATAGAGCTGTTTTAACAATTAAAGACTTTTCTATTGTCCTTACTTGCTTCCAGACTTGTTTTGGTCTCATATTCAATTTACATTGATTTGCATAATGACCATAATGAAAGAATTTAAAGCATCTAACCACTTTTCTTTTTCTTTGATTTATGCTATTTTCACAAAAGATAGCCTTGTGCCCAAAAATATTACACTTAAAAATATAACCATTGAATAAGAACTTTGTTTTCTGGCTGGTGGATTCTTCTGATGAACTCTACAAGACTTTTAATTTTTTATCTTTTTCCTCAAGCAAGAGGTTTTGATTTTCTATAATCAAATTTGCTTCCTTTAACTCTTCTTGAATTTTTTGAATTTCAATTTCTTGATTAGAAATCAACTTCTTTAGTCTTTCAATTTCTTACAATGATTTTAGAAGTTCTTCTTCTAGATCTACTTCTACATATGAATAAGATGATGATTCAAATTCACTGGGTTCATGTTTAGGGGTATGGACTATTTCAACCATGAATAGTCTTTCCCCTTCTTCATTAGCATCACTAGAATCTTCATTTGAGTCTTCTTTAGAAAGAAGACTTTTCTTCTTATAATCGTTGAATCTTTTATTCTAATTCCAAGGCTTCTTTTTAGAAAACTTCTCAGTTTTCTCATCACAATCTTCAAGTTCGACATTTGGGATCTTTGTAGCAAAGTGTCCTAATTGACCATAGTTGAAGCATTTAGGTTTTCCTTTATATTTATTTCTCATTCTTCTAACTAGAAATGCTTCTAAAGCATCTATTAGATCTAAGTCACTCTCATCATGTTTTTCAGTAACTTCTCAGTTTTCTCATCACAATCTTCAAGTTTGACATTTGGGATCTTTGCAACAAAGTGTCCTAATTGACCATAGTTGAAGCATTTAGGTTTGCCTTTATATTTATTTCTCATTCTTCTAACTAGCAATGTTTCTAAAGCATCTATTAGATCTTAGTCACTCTCATATGCAGTTAATGTGCCTTGAACTTGATGCAAAGTCATTTTTAAAAAACTTCTCTTTTCTTCTAAAGTGGATATTTTTGTTTCAAATTTAGCTAACATTGACCTAATGACCTTTGAGACTACATTATGTTCTTCTATCTCTTCTCCTAGATCCTTTTTGGCATTTATGACTTCATCTACTCTTAAAAAATAAGTAGCAATAGTTTCATCTTCATTCATTTTCAAATTGTCGAACTATGTTTTAAGAGTAATTAGATTAGATTCTTTCACTTTATCATCTCCTTGATCTATAGTTTCAAGTTTAACCCATATATCATTGGCTGAGTTGCAATAAATGAATTTGGCAAATATGTCTCTAGAGAGACCACAAAGAAGGGCATATCTTGCCTTCTTATCCAATTCAAAATTTAGTTTTTCATTAGCATCAATGGGAACTATTGTTGGGACAGTATATTTTGTTATTACAACATCCCACATTCTTACATATAAGGAATGTATGAAAGCTTCCATCATAACTTTCTAGAAAACATAATCATTTCCATCAAATAGCGGAGCCCTATTAAGAGAAGCTCCTTCAGATTGAGCCATGACTTCCAATAAATATCCCTAGAACAATTCCAAAAGGAATTCTATGCTCTGATACCACTTGTTGGAAGTATCAGGGTTCTTGGGGTGGGGGGGGGGGGGTGCGTGAATTAGAACACAATTAAATTATCTTACAATCTGATTTCAATAAATTTAATTCACAATTTATAGTAGTGTAGAAATCAAACTATTCTAAAATGTAAACATACAAAATAATATCAACTCACCAAAAGAAGAGACACTAATTTTATGCCGAGTAGAAAACCCTCGAAAATCCTCACGGTTTTGTCATAGGGAGAAAAACCACTCCATGAACTTGTATTCTTTATTGAATTTCAACTCTTTTACAATCAGCAGCTTCTATTGCTCAGGGTATTTTGACCCTTTTATCAGTGCTATAATTACAACCTTATACACATATATAAATGTGTATGTATGACATTTACACATGCATACAAGTTTATAATAAGACTTTTAGTCTTTACAACCTATTTTGAAATATATGTCTTCTTTTCTTTTTCAACTGACCCATTCATTTACAAACAATCTCTATATTTATAGAGAAGAACTTTGAAATTGTTCAGTTACGTGGAATCAACTGAACCAGTTAGGGTTGTTGAGAAACCCTCTTAAAAGTTGTTTGAAAAACCAACTTATAATTAGTTACAACTCGAATTTGTCTTCCCTGTATAAAAATGTTAGTCATGTCTTCCTTTTTTAACCAAAACTGTACATATAGAATTTTGGATTTAATAAAAAATGTAGCCTTCAAGAGTATTCTCAGTAACTTTCAAATCCTGTTCTAGAATATCAGAGCAATTTGACTTAATAATTCTTCACTTTTAGAAATAGTTTTGAAGAAGTCCTTTAAAAATTTAAAGAAAACAATGCCCTAACATTATTGCCATTTGAATCATAGCTGAACCAGATAGCGGTAAGAAAATATCATAGCTGAACTAGATAGCGTTAAGCAAATATCATAGCTTCATTTTGATTAAACAAGCTATCCTCTTCAAGAATTTCTTTTTCACAAAGAATAATATGAGACTTTCCTTATTTTGAAACCCTTATTAAAAAAAATGCTTGACAGTGACGATTTTGCCATCTTTCAGGACTAAACAAATTCCTTTATGACCCAGTCCCATTTTCAAAAATTCTTTGAAAATCTCTGAAATGACTTGAGATCGACTGTGATTTAATTTCTCAAAACTTTCTCAAAGACAAAAATAAATGAATCAGAGATATTTACCTTTGTATCCCTTTTAAGAAATAAGTATACTTTAACATACTTGAAGATGCTTGATTTATTACCTTCATCATTTCGAAAAATTTATTGCTTGAAGATACATCTTTCTTCTTTTCAAATGAACCCATTGTTCATCTCTTTTCACATAGTTGGTAAAAAATATTGCCTCCTCGAACAAATTTTCATACACACCAAATGATCAGAATAGATTATGCCTCTTCAAATAGATTTCCATACACATAAAATGATCAGGGATAAATTATCATCGAACTTGAAAAAGAATGAAAACAAAGTTCTTATTGTTTAAGAACACAACCCACAACCTTAAGTGTTTTAAAATTCAGTTTGAAATCCGCCACACAATATAAACATTTGGCAAAACGTCTTAAACCATCCAGTCCTTCTTTAAATGACCATGTACTGCTAGTGATAGTGTTAATTTTGCAAGAGCCACGTTACCATCTTTTCTGCAATGTTACAATAGTACTGCCGAAAACATTGCTATTTAAAAACTGCCTTTTTTAATATGTGACATTTACACAAAACGCAATGTATATGTCAATGACAATTGCCTTTATATTTGCCACCTTTTAATCACGCATTTTGCCATATTTCGAAAAAGGGCATCATGGTCAACAATTTATCCATATGCTCGGAACCATTTTGATATTGTAATTTTTATTTCTGGATTTGATTGTGTTTGTTTTTTTAGCATCAATGTTTCAGATCACACTCTGTGATCCATCATCAGAATGAGAGAATGCAAGAATGAAACGTTGATGCTAAAAAAAAAAACTCAATCAAATCTAGAAACAAAAATTACAGTATAATAGATTGTGGAAATCTAATATGATTCATTTTGATATTCTTTCTCTAAAATTTCATTTGGGTATTGGCCAAGTCGATTTGCCTTGTAAAAACCGAAATGTGTTAAAGTGCCAGTTGAATCAATGTCTTAAAACGTTTGGCAAATAGATTGTGATATTAATCCAAGTTGGAAAACATCGAATGGTTTTCTATTAAAGCGGTCAAACACAGATGTATCTCTGATTATTTCCAGCTTTGTTTTGCTCATACTCGTAAAGAAAATGATGACTGAAGATAAAACGTCTCAGCTTCTTTCAATGTTATCTTTTTACTTTTCTCTTAAAAATGTGTTTGCTGTGCAGAGGTTTGAATCAAGAGAGTAGATACGAGCTCTGTTTGGGCAAAACCCATTCTCCTTCATTCTGTTCTTCTTCTTTTTTAATTTTCTTTTAAACATCCATTAGCTTGGTGGTGGCTTAGGAAAACAATAGTTTTGACTTCTCAAACAAACTTAGAAAACAATTAGCGAGATAGGAGGGAGTGTTTTTGGTTTAGAAAAATAAAGTTACTAGTGTAAAAACATTGAATATCTATTTTACCTAAAATACGATACTGAATCATAGCAAACAGTTAAAGTATTTCTCAATAACCATTTAATACTATTAGAAATGAACAACAAATTCAAATATATATATATATATATATATTGGAATCAAGTCTTAAGGTAGATGTATTTTGAAGTTAAGTTAATTATTAGTATACAGTTAAGCATATCTATTATCTATGAGGTGTGATTATTTCTACTTGGAAAAAAATAGAAATGTTTATTTATTTAATAAATTAAGGGGAGTATCAAATTTGATAAGGTTACTAAAATGATGTCAGTAGTGATTATATTCCTCACATATTTGTGTAGAAAAACTAAGTAGATCTTTGTAAAGATGTTAAAGTAAACAAATTAAAGGTGGTTATGAATTATATTCTCTAAACTCTATCATTAGAGAAAATGAGGCAATTTTTTGTACATATCTTCTAAAAGCTAATGTGAACAATAGGAAATGGGTGTTGAATGTGGGGTTAAAGGAGAGGGTAATTATTTAAAAGTTTGTGTTTTTATTCTTTATAAATTACCTAACAGTATTTTACAATTATGCTAGTTCATAAAGCTTGGCCAAGCTCCATAAAACAATTATGCATATGTTTGAAATGCAATGTTAATTATTCATTTTTCCCTTTTCCACATCCTTTTGTATATTTTCTACTAGGAAAATGTGTAAGTCAAATTAGGCAATTGGCTGGACTAGATCCTTCCAATCTAATTGTGCTGAGTTGCTAGCCTTCTCATGCCAGGTTTGGGTAGTTTTTCTTAACCGAAGATTCTTGGGGAGCTAACCACTCCATGGGTGGGTAGTAAAAGCACCTTGGTAACTCTTTTGTCTCATGATAGTAAATGGATAGTGTTACAACGGCTTGGAGACATGGCTACATGTGGATGGACTCATAGGCCTAATGGCATGATTTGTTGATGGTTATATGTTGATTTATAATTTCCATCTTATTGATGTGCTCATGTTATCTTATGTTTGATGTGCAATTCGACATGACTTTGACACGTCTTTGATGAGTTTTCTTATGTATTTTGTTATCATGGTCCTGGCATGTGGTGGGCAATATATCAACTCTTGATTAGCAACACTTTGGTGTTTATATGTAATAATGACATATGATCCTAGATTTCGATTTGACTTAATGTCATTGTGTATATTTCTAATATTTATTTTAATGAAATTATATTTTTGCAAAATATATTGGTTGTCTTGACTTCTCAAACTTAATTTTGTGTTTATGGGTAAATTTTTGTTAAGTGACAATGCTGAGAGAATTTTAGTTCTTACATGTGGTATTAGAGTTGTGTTAAACACTAGCACCTAAGGTCTTACTAATGCTAATGTTGTGTGGTCTATTCTTTAGAAATTAGTAATCTATCACCATGTATTCCTATAGAGGCAATACAGTTGGTGGCAACAATGGTCCTCAAGATAAGCTGAAAAAACCAAATGCTAGAGAAAATCATGGTGCTCCTCACTCAGTAGGGATAGCACATAGATAACATAGAAACTACAATGAGAGGATGACATGCCAAGGAGGATGAGCGTAGGAAAGCTATATGTCAACAAGAAGAAGAATGAAAGTGTTGGTGTAAATTAGTACTTTACTATTTACACTTACTTAAGTTTACTTAGGTTAATGCATTATTTAATTTTATTGCATTATTTTATTATTTTTATTTATGGGACACTTAGGAGTTTGTGCAACCTTGTGAGTTGTCATGTAGACAACACAGGAGTATGCACCTCTATTTGAACGCATGGTGTCTACAACACTGTTTTGCGTGTCCCACCCTTGTAGACTTATCCTCACATCACTGCACTTACTTCCGTGCTTAATGGAGGATAATCCATATCAGGTGGACATGTGCTTGGTTGTATGACACTTCATGGTGCTAACTTCTATGCATTCTAGAAGCTCTCTTGAGGCCTTTATAATCAGGCACTCCTAGTGTACTCTGTATCAAGTTATTGAATACATTGTTATTCTGATCATACTCTCTCTATTTTTGGTCTATAGTTGTGCTCGTGTTCGAGTTCTTTGTACTTGGGTGAATTTTTCCCAATGGAAAATTCTTACAGAAAGAAAGAGAGGAGGATCAATTACTTGAGACTCAGAGGAAACAAGAGGAAGATCAAAGGAATGAGGTGCAACAGAAGGAAGAAGATGACCATAGGATGGTAGGACTAGTTCATGGCAGGGTCCATCACTTAGTATCGCGAATAGTTTTTCCATTTGGTTAAATACATTCCTTAGTATCAAAATGATGACTTATTTAGGACTGGCCAGATTTTCATGGGGTTGCATCCTAAGATCTATAATGAGGTAGAAATACATGAGCTAGAGTCTATGGACTATGCTCTTAGGAAGGCTTTGAAATGTGAATAGAGGTTGAAAGATTTAACTCCAATAAAAGCTTTCAATAATCGATCTTTCACAAGGAAATTTCAAGGTAACAATTAGTAGGGTTTTCAATAGCAGATGAATAACATGAAGGGAAAGGGCCATGAGGAATTGGGAAAGGGAAATAATAGGAATTTTCAAGGACAAAATAGGGGTAGAGGTAGTAACAAAAATAGGAACAATAGTAGTAAAAATAACAGGAACAAGAATAGGAATGATAAATCCACAACACAATTAGGACCTCATGATGGATATTTTATGTGTGGGGTGATCAAAATGTAGGTAGATATCCTTAGAAAAATGCATCTAGATATGGACCAAAAGTACAACATCAAATTCATATAGTTGTGGAGCATAAGCAGGTAGAGTTTTAGAAAACTCCTTTATAGTTGATAGGTAGGCTTTATAGTTGTGGATTTTCTATTTTGATTGATACTAATGCTACAAAGTCTTTTGTTTAGCCTAGTGTAGTATTTGGAATTCCATTTAAAGTTGGTTAAATGGCTAACCCTTGGTTAGTTGAGTATCAGAACTAGGTAGAGTGATGAGTAAAGAAATGTCTATCCTACGATGAGTTAGAACTTTCAACTTTTCACATGTAAGCCAATTTACATGTAGCTCCATTTGTGTCATAAGGTTTGTAGTGCCTACCCTTGTTTACATATTTTCTAGACATTGTTATTATTATCAGACTATGATAGACTAGTTTTATGTTGATGGATTAGTGGTATTGTTTTGACATTATCAGACATTATGTTATGGATTCAGTGGTTATAAGATGAGATCATTTAGACTTTACATTTCATGTATACATGATGATCATTATATTGTTTTGAGCTATTGTTGATGATTATTTGATGGTTATTATGTCGTGTGTTTTATTATGGATACTTACGCCATACTTGCATGTGTATGGTGTGCATGTTTTCTTATTGTATGGCATTTCTGATGTGGTTAAGGAAGGGAGTCGTAGTCACCTGCTTAATCGGGATCTACATGATGCACCACTTCCTGCCATTGTCTGTTTAGCTTAGCATTAAATATATATTGTATGTACATGCATGATTTTTTTGCAGGTTGCAGGTACCGAGTATTGACTTCCCTGAATTGCTAGGATGAGCGTACCCTATTATACTATCTCAATGATAAGAGAAGGGAGATAAATTCTCAAGTCCAAATCCCAAACTTATAAGCCAATTGTCCTAGTGAGGTAGGACAAGTATCTGGATATTTTGCCCACCGAACGTGTCGGATGACATGATTCGTGTTTTTTTAAACCCTTTAGACTGATTTTGTGTGATTTTCTCTATGATGGATTTTCATATTTTATCTTGGAAGTCTATAGTGAATTTTCTATTAATTAAGTCTTAATAAATAGATTTAATTAATAAATTAATTATTTGAAAAAATTAATATAAAATATCATGTTATTTGATATTTTGATTATAATTAATTGAATGGGAATTAATTGAGGGAAAAGAATTAATTAAAAGAAAATTAGAAATTAAAATTAATAATAATAATAAAAGTTTTAAAAACTTAAAATACAAGTTATAAATATTTAAATAGAAATTATATTAAAAAAAGTGAATTGGAGTTATAAGCTTGCATGGGAATTAATGCACTTCTTTATTTCTCATGTTTCAACAACACGGGGGTTAGTGCATCAATTAAGCACATGGTGTCTACAACCTTATGACTCATCTTGAAGGTTGGAAAAGACCCATGCTTAGTTGGTGACACCTTCCAGCTATTTCTAGAAGCATTCTAGATGTTTCCTAAAAGCTCTTTATATTCAGGCATTCATAAAAGCTTAGACACATAGCGTTGGGAGAGCAATTGGAGCACTGGAGGACTCAAGAATTCTGAAGAAGGGAAAAGCTTGCTCTGTGGATTTTTTGAGGAAGAGCGATTTAGCATTAGAATCCGAGTAGATTCTTGTGATTTTTAATTATGCTATTTTCGCATCGCACATTCCCTGTCTTCTTTGTGTCTTCCATATGTCTTATGAGAAGTTTCATATTGATATGCATTCTCAATATGGGTAGATTAATTTTATTGGAGAATTTTATATGCATTCTATAATGCAAATATTTTATTCTTAAATTGTAGATATAATCTTGTGGAAAAAAAACATGCATGGTTATATATTCAGATCAACATACATATACATATATATACATATATGCATATGTATACATTTATTATGAATCTATTATAAAATTTGAATATACATACATACATACATACATACATACATACATATATATATGTGTGTGTGTGTGTGTGTGTGTGTGTGTGTGTGTGTATTTATATATAATACACCGAATGAGCGATTGATAATCACAATGGAAGAAATTTAATAAATTACATCGCGATTCATATCGCATGAAACAATGTATATAATGAAATGCCGTGGGCACGAATTGTACCCACGCCTGCGGAAGGCAGAGACCTACCGTCACAGGTCTGCGGCGACAAGGGTACTACGTACCTACTATTGGCGTAGTGCCTGCAACCGCAGGTACGGCATACCCCAGCAAGTGTTTGGGGGGTTAATTAATGTTAATATGATGCAAGAAAAAATGTTTATGAACAATCGATTCTCATTGCCATATAATATGGCGTCAATCGAAATTGTTAAATCAATTTTATGAAAACATATATATATATATATATATATATATATATATATATATATATATATATATATATATATATATATATATATATATATATATATATATATATAAATGTAATATGTAAATATGTTATTTATAAATTTAAGTTATTATTATTTGATAAATGATTTATAGTGAAGGTTTATTCTCATAAAGGTGACTCTTTAATAACTTTCAACTATTTAATAATTTAATTATTAAATAAGGAATTGATAGTTTGGTGGAGGATGTATCAAACAAATATTATAAATTGAAAAATGGATTTTTAGTTCTGTTAAAGAAAACTTATATCCAAAAACAATATATGTGTTCCTCCATTCATTCTTTAGACTTGGAAACTTAAACTGAGATCTCTACATTTAAATTCAAGTTGTAAAACCAAAACATGTGTTTACATTGTGTATTTTTTATGCTATTGTTTTGGGTTTTGGGTTGACTAGTGTTGACCAATATAGGACGTCTACCAGAGGCTTGTGGGTTATGTGATTGTGGTGACATGATGATATTTTAATCTCGATCTTTATAAACCCAACCATGGTTATGTGATGGAATGCTCTATGTATTGGTTGTGATTACTGATTGTTATAGTTGAGATTCTTATGTATGAGACACTTGACTTAACCATTATTTTGGTCATTGATCAGTTATCTTTGGTTTATTTTCTAGTCGCCATGATGGGACTGAAATGTGAATTTATTTTTGATGATGTCATGTTGTGACATGTTTGACTCAACCATTTTTGGAGTCTTCGATTAGTATGATTGAGATATATATTTTGGTTATTGAGAACCACTAGATATTTGATTATTAGTGATACTTCAGTTGTCAATAGAGCGCTGTTGTGTTCATGATTTTTCTATGGATGTTAACTCATGGAGATTTGATGCTTTTATGCATATTTGATGATTTCATGGATTATCTTTTATGATTTTGAGATTTATGAGTCCATGAGCATTAGGGTAGGATATCTGCATGTAGTAACAGGAAGTGGCTTGCAATGGGGGTCAGGGCCCTAAGAGGCTGCCAGGGTAACTCATTTTAAGTTGGATTAATAAGTGATAACATCCACACCTAATACTAACTGAATGAACCTAAAAAGATAAGTGTTTTGTTCTTGCCCATGCCTTGAGTGCTTTTATAGGCTAGGATGGGAGTAGTGAGACGCATGGTTGCGACCTTGCATTTCGTAGTATGCCTCGTCAGTATGAGAGGATACTAGTGGTCGCATGAAATTAGTATGGATCCATGGAGTTCAACTAACTGCCAGGGTAACTTGTACATGATAATTGTGATGACACTTTCCCGCTTGCATAGTAGGTTCCTACATCTCATTGTGTGCTTCTGGGATTAGATGTTAGATTTTGTGTTTGGAACCTTGAGTTAGTATACTTTTAGGATTCCTGGACTTATAGAGATATGTGCTATGTGATTTTGATAGCCTGTTTGGGACTTGAGATTATCTCTTTAGCACAGTGGGAGTGGACCACTTAGGTACCACGCGGTCGGGTGGTAGTGTATTTTCCACTCTTATCATTTTGAGATTCATTGAGACATCGTGGCTGATGCATCCTTCATGATGGTGGATATGTATCCTTTTTCATTGATGATTAGCATATGTTAGATGATCTTATCTTATGCTTTTATTTGCATGTTAGATTACTTCTAAATATGATGTTGTATTTATTAGGAGTGACATTCCTACTATGTAATACCGATGATCTCTTCGATGATTTGGAATCTTACGCATGGAGGGATGGCTAGGATCCACGATGGTCTAATGATGCTATTGACGGTTGGGAGGAACCGTGCACTTAATTTATTATGTTTGATCTTTATGATGGATGTATATGTTTTCTATGATGTTGTATCATGTGATTATCTCTACTTTGATGTACCATGGATTAGAATAGGATGATGTACCTTATTCTATGTATGTATATTCTTTTGAGCTTGTCATACCCTGTGACATGTACAGTGGATGATTGAGTATTTGAAATGTAATGTATAAACATTGGACTTATCATTATTATTTGATGTGGAAGTTGTACTAGATGGATTCATGTATGTAATTCAACATTAAGGGATCTTCAAGAATGTAATCTGTTATTTATGTTATGTTTAATTTCAGATGGACATTGCTATTGCTTCCGTTATTGTGCATGAGTTATATATATGGTATTTATTTTCAAAAAAAAAAAATGCTACTAAACTTAGTGAAATTCTAGGTTAATTCTTTGGATCCCTTGGTGGGGCATTACAAGGTGTTATTCTTGGCATTAATTGGCTCACTGAGCATAAGGCTATAGTAAATTGTGAGGATAAGTTTGTAGAGTGTTTAGATGACTTTGGGAATCCATTAGTGGTGAATGAGATTAAGAGGCCAATAGTATTAAGGCATATTTCAGCTATGCAACTGAAGAAGTCTAAGAGGGAAGGATATCAACTACACATTGCACATGTGAAGGATTTTGAAGATCGTATACCTTTAGTGGATGATTAGAATTATGCATATGTATGAAATGCAAGCATAATTTTTTTTTCTCTTTCCCACATCCTTGTGTATTTTTTCTACTAGGAAAATGTGTAAGTAAAATTAGGCACTTGGCTATACCAGATCCTTCCAATCGAAATGTGTTGAGTTGCTAGCCCTCTCATACTAGGGTCAAGTAGTTTTTTTGAACCGGAGAACCTTGGGGAGCTAACCACTCCATGGTTAGGCAACAAAAGTGCATGGGCCACCCTTTTGTCTCATGATAGCAAATGGACAACATTCTTATGACTTGAGGACACGACTACATGTAGATGGACTCATAGGTCCGATGGCATGATTTGTTGATGGTTAAAGGTTGATTTATAATTTTCATCTTATTGACATATTCATGTTATCTTATGTTCAGGTCTAGGCTATGACTTTGACACATTTTTGATGAGTTTTCTTACGTATTTGGTTTACTCTGGTCTCAACATGTGATTGGCAATATATCAACTTTTTATTAGCAGCATTTTAGTGTTTATATGTAATAATGAGATATGATCCTAAATTTCAATTTGACTAAATATCGTTGTGAATATTTCTAAATTTTATTTTAATGAAATTATATTTTTGTAAAATATATCGTTGTCTTGACTTTTCAAACTTATTTATGTGTTTGTGAGTAAATTTTGCTTTAAGTGGCAATGCTGAGAGAATTTAAGTTCTTACATCATGAAATACTCACCTAAGTTCAAGTTAATTATAGTTCTAATAAATTCGTACAACGGCAGCTGTGAAAGCTGGTACCAGGTCATACGAGGTCGATAAGATAAAGAAAATGAATTCTATATCTGCCCCATCTCTTATCGGCCTTGTATGTCATGGCACTGGCTTTCACAGCTGCCGTAAGATGAAAAAAGCTTCACCTACTACAACATTTCCCATCACCCCACCATTATTTGGATTTCTCGGAAAGTCCTTGTCATGTTAGAACCAGTTCAGTAACACCAGCTCTTATCGATCTCGGAAGTGCTGATATTGCCCTTAACATATGCCATTGGATGAAAATAGCATTACTTCCTGTCGTAAGATTATTCTACCATATTCGCCAGTTTACCATTTCCGCATCATGGCTTGGATTTACTTTTTTTTATGCAGTCATGTTCATGTTAAAACCAGCTCTTATCGACCTCGCATGTGCTGCAGTAGCCTGAACGTATGCCGTAGGATTATCCTACCATATTAGCCAGTTTGCCATTACCGCAACATTAGTTGAGTTTTTTTTTTTTTAAAGTCGTTTTCATGTTAGAACCAGCTCTTGCCGCACCATAAGTTGAGTTTTCTTTTCATGTATGTAAGAATCCCAAATAGGCTCTACACTGATCACTGTTTGTTTCCCTGGGTGTAATGATTGTTTTTGATTTGTTTTTTAATGTTTTAAACTGTTTTTGGGTTTTTGAGTTGATGAAAAGAAAATACAAATATTGAAAACTAATCTTACCAAAAATTATAACTCAAATCTGATTATAATGCTAATCAAATTCATTTATTCAGATGGCTCCTAATGTATGTACAATACTCATTGCTGGAAGAATACATTAAAAACATCATCATTAATAGTTGAAAAAAAATCTGATTTTTGTCTCCAATACGCAACCACGCTGCTGGTTGCTTCCTCCTTAGGCAGCGCCTATCAAAAAATCGCAATATTAAATCTTTAATTTTTAATTCACTGTAGCACTGTACTGTTCACAGCACTGTAGCACACTATTCACGACTGCATTGTAGCATGTTACTGTCTGCGGTACTGTAGCGCACTGTTCACGGCACTGTAGGTGCTGTTATAACCCCTTCCAACCTATAAATAGATTCATCCACTTTTTTCCTACTAAAACACAATATTGACTCCAGAATGAAGTCAACTCACAGGAAAAATTCAAGTGATATTTCACACCCTCAAATTGCATCAACTCTGAAAATACTACGTTCTCCATAGTCTAAATTCTTCTCAAACTTAGAAACTCTTGTTGTCACAACTTCAAGAAATTTTACAGGGCAAAGTTTTTAAGCAATTCTCATAACTTGCTCTTGAAGGAAGAAAAGGTTTGTTTATAAGGACTCCTTGACTCCAGAAAGAGTCTCCACGCTCAATGTGGGATAAAAGATATAATAATAACATAAAAAATGTTATTACATTAAAACTTAGAAAATCCCTTTTAATTTTTTCATAAGCTTGGACTCACAATTAATTGAAACAATGGCCCCTTTTATGATATCATGACCCTCACTTAAGTTATATATTATAACTTAACAATATAGCTCAAAACCAATGATGTTTATTTTAACTAAATAAACATTAATATCTCCATTATTACTCAACATTTTTGAATGTCGTTTGGACTGGAAGCTAACATGATAGAACTGCATATGACCATATCCCTTTTCTAAAAATAGCAGGGGTCTATATTTATAACTCCAAAACTGCTAAAAATAGCCTGACCAAGCCAAACTCAAAGGAAAACTCATCATAAACAAACTCTGGCAACCCAGAAGAGTACTTTGCTCTGGTCCTTGGAGGATCTCCACACCAAGGTGACCCTCTATCCAATCATATTAGCCTGCGAAAGTCTCTGATAGGCTAATCACCAGCTAAAGTGATGTCTGTAGCTAGAAGAGGACATCACAATGTAGTCCTTTTCATGTTAAAACCGGCTGTTATAGATATCCCATGTGCTATTGTTGCCCTAAAAGCAGGCCGGATGAAACTAACTTTACATCCTGCCGTAGGATTATTCTACTATATTTGCCAGTTCGCCATTGCCGGACGATGAGTTGAGGTTTTTTTTTCCAGCAAGTCGTTTTCATGTCAAAACCAACTCTTGCCGTTCATTGAGTCCTTCTCATGTCAAAGCCACCTCGTGTGCTGTTGTTGGCGTCAACGTATGCCGTAGGATGAAACTAACTTTAAGTCCCACGGTAGGATTGTAGCGCATTCCACCAGATTTGGAATCGTCGCAACATGACTTACATGAAGTCGCATTCATGTTAAAACCAGCTCTAATCAATCTTGTATGTTAGAACCAGCTCTGTTTTAATAATAATAAAGTATTTACGTCATACGTAAAACTTATATGCCGTAAATGGCTGTACTGTTATATGACCAAGGATTGTCGTTTTTTAATCTTAATTTGATGGCATCTACCAGTCTGTAATAGGCAATTATAATTTGCTTAGTTTAAAAGTAATACCTTATAAACTACTGATATATGTGGTTTCAATGATTGATATGATCTACCTCTTCTGGTTGGCACAGTTTCAACAGTTTCAACAGTTTGAGGGCAGTTTATATTTTTTTTTAATGAATATTTGATAGATTTGTCTTTTTGTTATGTGAATTTCTGTAGTCCTCAGGCCCTTTCATGTGAATATATAATTTTAATATTTAATTAATAGAGAACAAACTATTTATTAAAAAAATTTCTTTTGGTACATTCCATATTTGATTGTTATCTTTTTATTTATCTAAATAATTTTACTTATAAATATTATCATTCAAAATAAAGTGGATTAACTTTGTTTTAAAATGTTTATATTGGTATTTGAAATCAATTGTACTTATATATTTTTTGTGGTAAAAATAAAAATAAATGAAGATTTTTTTTGTTTTGATAAGTAATGGGACAAAGTCATATAATTCATCATTAATTGTTGAGATTAATTACATTATTATATATTAAGCTTGAGTAGATGCAAACCCAATACCTTCTAGATAAGAGGCTCACAATTTACAATTGTGTTGTAGACTATTGCCTTAAAAAGTGAAAATAAAATAAAATTTAAAAGTATAAAATAATTAACATTAATTTATCTAAAAGGAAATTTTAATGTTATACAAATAATAAAAATGAAAAAACATAAATTAAATTTAAGCATCTATCTAGATACTAAATAAAATAGTTCTAGAGTAAAATATATAATATAAGTGGGATAGTTATAATTGACATTTATCAACAATTTTTAAATAAGAGTGTACGATTTCTATACTAGCAATTAAGTTTCTAAAATTGGAACAATGTATGTCTCAAATAATCAATGTAATTCTGTCTTTGAAATTTAGAGTTCCATTTTCAATAGTTTAAATTTTGAAATAGGACTATTAAGTTCTCAATATTAAATCTATAGTTGTGAAAGGTTTAGAGAGATAAAAAAAAAATCAACTTTATAACAAAGAAGATACAAATAATACCACCATCTTCATGTCCAACTTGAGCACCATCAAGAAACTTAATGTGTTAAATGATTTAATGTCTTGTTTAACACTCATATCTTTTTCACATTCTAGAAAGTTTTACATTGTGTAGGTGCACATGAGAGAAAGGGGTTAACCTATCAAATTAAAACCATTCATGTATTGCTCCATAGTTCTATTCATATGTTAATCACATCTCTTATAGCTAAAGAATGAGTTTCAACCTACTAAAAATATCCAATTGAAATACACCATGCTCCTCATGATCAACAATATGTAGAGGAGGATATTACCATGAAGGAGGAGATCTTTTGGAAGCAATGATCATAAAGTCAATGACCGACTAAGGGTGACAAAAATACCACCTTCTTCCATAGATTAGCTTCAAAAAATAAGAACATGAATACGATCACTAGACTCTTGGATGACTAGGGCCAAGAACTTGTTGAGGAGGATTTGTTGGGTAGCTGGGCATCCAAGTATTTTCATGATATTTATAATCATAATTTGGCCCCTCAAGATCTTAGTAAGAGAGATGACATCCTAAGATCCATCACTCTAGTGATAAACAATGTGATGAATGAGGGATTGTTGAAAAGAGTTGAGATGAAGGAATTGAAGATGGCGGTTTTCTCCATAAGAGCCTATAATACTTTGGGCCTCAATGGTTTTTCCCTAGCCTTCTTCCAAGAATTTTGGGATCTCATTAAATATGATCTCACCCATGTCACATGGGCCTTCATAAATAAAGGGATATTTCTTAAAGAGATAAATTGAATGTACATTTTTTTGGTCTTAAAGATTGGGGAACCTACTAAGATGAGAGATTTTGGTCCCATCAGCCTCTGTAACATTTGCTATAAAATTATATCGAAGACATTGGTTAATAGGTTGAAACCTCTCCTTGGCAATTTCATTAGTTCTTCCCAAAATGGATTTGTCTCTGGTAGACAATTTTTGGATGTGGTCATTACTTCCCATGAAGTGATGCATTTTATGGAAATAAGCAAGAATCCTAGTATGGCTATGAAGCTTGGCATCTCCAAAGCCTATGATAAATTGACACAAGATTATCTTTATGACATCCTTAAATGACAGGGCTTCGATGGGAGATTCATCTTGATGGTTAAAGAGATAGTTAATTTTGTTCAACCTGTTCTTTTTAATCAATCTCTAGGGAAAAAAATTAAGATGATGAGGGGGTGAGATAGGGAGAAACCCTATCCCCATATCTATTCATTATTGGGGTAGAAGTGCTTGGAAGGAACTTCTTGGCCATGGTAAATAGAAATCAGTTAAAAGGAATCAAACTAGCCACTACACTGCCCTTGGAGGTGATACAATAGTTTGTGGACAAAGTGTTCATCTAAGGGTTTGCATCCATCAAGGAAACTAGACATTAGAAGAAGTTACTAGGGTACTCTACTATTGTGTCTGGCCAATATATCAACTATCATAAGAGTGAAATCTACTTCTTTGATTCCATGAGAAGTTTGAAGAATACAATAACCTTGGAATTGCAATCCCAATAGGCTGACCTATTGGATACTTATTTTCATCCAGCCCTCACTATTAAGGAGGTGTCTCCCTAGTTCTAGAAAACTACTGTTGAGTGCACCTAGAGGAATCTAATGAGATGGAAAGGCAAGGTCCCGAGTAATGTGGGAAAATTACAACTTCTCACTACCTCCTTACAAGGTATCCATGTTTATGTTCTGTCCCTCTTCAGAATATCAAGTAAGGTTAGAGATGCAATTGAGAAAATCCAATAAAATTTCTTGTTGACTAGGATATAGGACTACTCAAGGATGAGTTTAGTTGTATGGGAGGATGTTTGTAAATTGATATCTAATAGAGGGTTAAAATTGAGAAGAATTTGTGATCTTAACAAAGCCTTAATTTAGCTAAGATTGGTTGGAGATTGATTAATGAGGAGACTGGCTAGTGTTGGATCATGAAGGAAAAATATATGCAGGATGAATCACAATATAACCTTGGAAGAAAGGGTCTTCCAGCTAGTTCAAGGATTTGGAATAATGTAGCTAATAGTCAAAAAATTCTAAGGAAAGGTATCAGATGGGTCATGGGGAATCGGAGGAGGATTAGATTCTGAGAGGACAAGTAGTTGGGCTTCATCTTGGACCAATCCTAGTTTAGTCCAATGAAGCAAGTATGCATTGACCAAATTTGGTCGTGTTAGCCATTTTAATTCCCCCTACCCCTTCATTCCCTTGTCACCATCATTGAAATCCAATCATAGATATCTATTCATGGCACCAAGGTTTGCATAGTATGTCAAGCATGTGACTAAAACCTAACTAAAACCCTAGTTCTCCCCTTTAGGTTATAATTTTGCATTGCCTTTTTGAAGGGTCATTTTACCCATGTGACACTCTTGTTAGGTTCATTTACCCTAAGTGTTAACCCTACACCCTGTTCTTTTAAATTATTACATGACCATCTTTTGTTTCCCTAAAGTTCATTTTTAGTAGGGCTTGGTGGTGGTGACATAGCATTGGATAGGTGTAGCCATTTTGGGAATTCATGGAGCATCAGGGGGAAGAAATGACTCAAAAGTCTACAATCAATCATGACCATCAGATCTTGATAGATCAACAATCATCACTTTCCTACTTTCTAAAGTAGCATGAAGTTTAGCCAAAGTGAGAAAATGACATAGTGACATGTGGAATGGTGGGGTCAAGCTCATATGAGATTTTTTTTTGCATCGTCATCGGGTCAAGGGACACTTAATGTAATTACTTTTGAAGGAGTATATTTTCAATAAATGCAAATAGGATTCAATCATTGCCACTCCATTGATAAGCTTCAGTGTTTCAAGTTGTGACAATGTGAACCCTGTCATCGCCTTGTTGCTCCAATTTGTGATCTAACTATCAGATGGGCTGCAAGGATGCAAAATAGTCAAATTCACCATTAGCATGGCTTCACTACTATTTAGGCTAACATTCAAATTCGGGATGTGACAAAGTGAAATTCATTGATCATATGGTCCCAAATCATTATGAAATATGGGATCTTAAGTCATGAGGTCATGATGGAGAGAAAAAGTTAAGTTTAATGGCTTTAACATCTTTGCACATAGGTAAGACTAACCAGGGGTTAAGGAAGCAAAGCTATGAAACCTTGTTGTCACAACTTTGTAGGGTTAAGTAATGAGTTAAGGATTCAAGTTGTGAGGTTGCGATGACATGAAACAATTAACCTTAAAGGGTTATCACAAAATTGCAAGTGAGAAAGCGTTGAACACATTCTAGGATGCAAGGTTGTGATTTAATGCAGATGTTAACTCCAAGTGCTTATCGTCATTTTGTAGTGATTAGTGCAAGGAAGCAGTATGTAGCTGCAACAGGGTGATCAGCAGCTAAAGGGGCCTTCACAACTTCGTAGGTGGCCACATAGTTAATTTTTTCTAAGTTATGAAGCCCCAAAAAGGAACCATTCAGTCAAGAGATAAGCCATCACATCTTCACTAGGAGTTAAGGCTAACCTGGGGTCAAGGCTATGAATTTGTGAAATGCTTTATTCACATCTTCACAAGGTTAAACTATTGTTAAATTTTAAGGTTACAAGGTTTGGATTGAAAAGATAAGGCTAAAGTAAGATGGTTTTTGCTTCATCACACATGGTCAAGAATGATCTAAAGTTAAGGTTGGGAAGGGGTGACAAATGTAAGGGTAAAGCCATCGCAACATTGTAGGTAAAGAAAAAGTGTTAAATCCTAAATTGTTGCAAGAAGGTTAGATTGGTGGCCATCGCAAGGTCACTATAGTTAGTGAACTAAAATGATAGAAAGCTATAAAGTAGCGATAAGGCATAAAGTGAAGACATCACCATTTCACATGGTCAAATAGTCAATGAAGAAAATGAGTTGTGAAGTAGTGAACAAGTGTAGCTGTAGGGTCAACATGACAGTTAGAGAATGCTTAAAAGATATGAGGTCATGTGGTAAGACTGACTATTGAATGATGACACAACAGATATGGCATGGTCGCAAACATGAAATTATGTAGTCCCTTAATGGAAAATAGGTCCTTTTGATTGCCTACAAGCACTTTTTTGAGTGTTCTCACCGTCCAGTGGTGTAGATTTCATTTTATCACTGCCTTGGTTATCCATCTCTTAGCTAGATAAGTTATGGTCATCATTTCTATCTCATCAGGGCCAAATTTGCATCCAAAGATCAGATTTTCTACATGTGAACATGCACCCAATCAAATCTTTCTAGAATCTATTGTTATTGCTCTCTAGAACTTGAAGGCAGCAGTTAAGTTTTGACTTTTAGTAGAAGTCTTCTTAGTTATTCTTAAGATATAAAAGTAAGTTTTGTGACTCTTTTAAGGGTTGGTCTCTTCTCTGATTTTGTATCAACTATATTGCATACTCTGCTACTATAATTTCCTTTGCCTCTAAGTGAATATAATTCTCTGTTGTATCTCTTTCTTCCATTAATACATTATGCAATATCTTTTTTCGTTTTGTTAATGTATTTCCTCCATTCGTCAACTTGTATGGTTGTATCTATCTACCCTTTGAATGATATAGAGTGAAGTTCCTTCCTTATAGCATTCTATTGGATTTTGATCTATGTATGGTCGTTGAGTGAAAGCAAGGACTGAATCTGTGTATTTTGGGATAATATTGACGAATTATGTATTTCTAAGCATAGATAAGATGGAACGTAAAATTTTGGTGTATTAACCCTCTCAATTAGATTATGTAGTTTTATTTTCATGCATTTCCTTTTCCCTTTTCCTTCAAAAGAGTAGTAGATGCATCTTGATAGTAAGGAGTTCTACCTTCTCCTAAGACTCGATCTAATTATTCAAGTCCCACAACTTGGAGATGGTTTCCATGTTTCACAAGGTTTCCTTTAGGTCAAACTTCAAGCAAGGGTTCAAGCTTTTGTGACAACAAGATTTGGCACACCCAATGGGACTACATTCAAGCTTACTAAGAAGTCTACTAGTTTTCTAGTATCAAGAAAGGACTTCAACTTATACTGAGGAAATAGTGTTGCTCTTAGCATTTCAAGCCTTAAAGAGGTTCTCATTCAAGCACTTGGTGATTTCACTTCTACATTTTGGTTTCTAGACTAGAATCACTATAATTTATGCCGAAAGCTCAAACAAGGGCATCATTTTTGAATCTTAGGAGAAAGAGGAATAGACTCTCTCTATCATCGGTTAGGAGTTTAGGAGTAGTACATACTCTTGCTGGATCTCTTTCTACTCCTCTAGTTGAGATATCACAACCTAGGGTACCATATTTTCATCTGAATAGATCATTCCATATGTCCCTCCCTAGGAACCAAGTGTTTTCTACCTTTAATGGTGATAGTCCTCTTATTTTAGCCAAAAGACATGATATCTCAGTATCTGCTCTTAAAAGTATACCAGACTTCAATAGTGAAACTTGTATTTCCCCAATAAAGAACATTCAAGAAATTTCAAATGTCTATAATATTCATGGTATCATAGAGGATGGTGTTGTTGTTAGGCTTTTAGCCTCATCATTAAAGGGAAAATCTTTACAATGCTATAGAGAATTACCACATAATTCTATCAATAGCTAGGATGAGTTAGGAGAAAGATTATGCAAACATTTTGAAGATAAAATTAATTGCCTGTCACTTTTAGAGTAGCTAACTTCCTTCAAGAGAGCACCCCATGAATATATGACAGAATTTAGTTATGGATTCCAAAAGATAATGGATAGAATACTTATTGTAGTAAAACTTTCCCCTAGTAATGCTTTCTTACATTACCTAAGAGCTTTGAACAGTGGTATTGCTACTACCTTACAAGCTATGGGAGGGGATACTTTATGAGCTGCATATACAATTTCCATAAGGGAAAAAAATATCTAGATTTGAGGGAAGTTAGCTCCAAGGCCTCCAATTCCTTTCTTTCTAGACATGCCTACTCATCATCCTATAGTAACTCCTATTCCTACCACATCTACATGTCAACCTCTTGTTGTTGCCCCTTCAACTTCCACATCTTCGAGTGGGATAAATAAGATTGAGGCCATGATGTAGATGATGATGCAAAATATAGACAAAAAGTTGCAAGAGCAAATTTCCAATCTAGAAAAGAAGTTGGAAGACAACTTCCCAGTTGTTCAAAAGATGAATAATAAGCTGGTGACCCTAGAAAGGCAACAAGCTCAAAACATTGGGCCTTTCCAACCTCATCACCATGACCCTACATATAATAGGCCACCAAATTAGGGTCAAGGTTATGTTCCACACAACCAAAATAGACCTATGGATAATGCCTCTACTGCAAATACAAGCACAAATACTACAAGGACATTAGTTCCTCAAAACAACCTTTCTCGAGAGCAAGATTGTTGTCCTTCTTTCAATTATTTATATGATAATTTTTTTATCTATAGGGTGGAACCATCCCAATCACTAACCACAAAACACCAAGCAGTACGAGAGTAGTATAATGTCGATCTACCTACTAATGTTTCTCATCTACAACAATAGTGTGATTGTTCATTTATGAACCATCAACCAAAGGAACATTTCCATGCTAACCAAGATAGCTATGCTTCTATAACTCATAATACCAAGAAAAAAAAGGAGCTATTGAGAATGCTACACCTCCTCTATCAAACTAGGCTTCAACTTTAGGTATTGCTCCCCATTAGTCAGCTACATTAGATGATGCAACAGGTTTAATGCAGCCTTGAAAAAAGAAGGAGATACAAGAAAAATAGGCCTCCTCCTTTTTATGTCTCTTCGATAATAGGGGACAAAATAGTTCATAATTGCATGATAGATCTTGGAACTAGCAGTTTTCTGATGCCTAAATGTGTAGCTAAACTCGTTGATATTAAATATGAACCACTAGTTATAGATGTCCTCCAATTAGATGGTAGCTCTTCTAAAATAATGGGAATCTTGAAAAATGTTGAAATGGCATTGCATGCTTTCCCTAGTTGTACTGTCACCCAAGACATATCACTATCCAAGGTTGATCCACATTTTTTCATCTGTCTTTCTAGAGACTTTACCTCATTGATAGGTGGTTATATTGCATTAGATTGGTCCTATATGTTCTTTAGGACAAGATATGGGACAAAACCTTCCATAAGGGTAAAACTCTAGCCCTTAATCACATAGAGAACTATACATGTAGTCTTGTAAACATGAATTGCACAATTCATGAGATAGATGATAAAGCCATAACACATGAGCCTGTCACTTCCCTAGTAGAGGTGCCTGATTATCTTTTAGATGAGTGGACCATTCCTTTTCAGTTTGATTTAGTACAAGAAGCTCTAGACATAGGTCTTGGCACTAATTGTTTATTGGAAAAGAATGCTCCTATTCCTAATCTCATAAAATTGAAAGATGACACTAATGGATTATGGGGAATGTTCTTTGATGGCTCAAGAACCAACAATGGTTTTGGAGCTAGGGTGATGCTTGTCTACCCTAGTTTCCAGAGAAGTTTTATTTCTCTTATAGACTCCATTTTAGTTGCACTAACAAAATAGCAGAATATGAAGCATTGATTGAAGGCCTCCAACTTGCACAAAGGAGGGGAATCAAATCTTTGAAGGTCTTTGGAGATAGTGAGCTAGTTCTTAACCAAGCAAGGTCTTTGGAGTAACCAAGTGAGATCACAAAAAATAATCTACTAAAATCGTAGAAGCACAAAGTTTGGGATTTTCTTGAGGGTTTCCAAGCATTCAATATCCAAAGTGTCCTTGGAAGAGATAATAAACATGTTGATAGACTTGCAAAAATAGATGATCACTACGATGTACTAGAGAATGTTGAAGATAAAAGAGAGCAACACATTAGACTTGTTGGAAGACCCATAGTTCTAGATAACCATGTGTAATGAACCCATTTTGGGGCTCATTCATTTATTTATGACTTTTTATTTTATTTGTATCCTTTTTGCCATATTTTCTCTAATGATCCTTTTCCCAAAACTTTCATTCAATATATATATTTTTAATTTGAAGAGTTGTGACTTTTAATATAATAATTATATTATAATAATCCAATAATATAATTATTTATTTATATTAAATTTAATATTTATATTATAATATATACTAATTTAATAATATATCAACAATATTATTAGATTATAATACTTTATTATTATAGTATGTTGCTATATTATATTAGATTATTATTATTATAACATGATATGATACTATTATATAATTAGAATGTAATATTACTTTATAAAACTATTATTATTTTAATATCATTATTAATATTACTTTATATAAAATATTTATTTATTATTTAAATTATATACTAATATGGGGAGATCATAGTCCTCCCCCCTTGAATTTGCTTATCCTCGGGCAAAGACAACTTATAAGATATCTACATGTAATGTTAATATCCTTACGATGTAATAAAATATAAGCATATATTGAATATAAATATTGATGCATAAATACACAAAGCAAGCATGAAGTAGACACATGAATGCATGAAAACACAAAGCATACATGATGAAGACAAATGATCCATGAAGGCACAAAACATACATGATGCAAACATATCATACATTCTTCTATAATTTATTTTTCACAATGAAGTAGAGTAAAATGAATGATTTATAAAATATACTTCTCCAATACATCTTTTGATCATGGATTGTGTAAACACAAATAATTATTAGCATATAATAGCTTCGAAGAAAGACACGTCTTGTGATGATCCCTTTTCTTATTTACATAATCATTTGGAAGATAGGGTACATGAATCTTTCTCTCTCCTTATTACAATCATCATAAGATGGAAGACTTATAGTGCCAAAGGGTGTGTGAAACAAACTACAAGTAGTTCCTTAGGGGATATCTGTCATGTACTTGAAATTACTTTGTGTCTCCCTCCACAACTCCCTACCTTAAGATATCTTAATGAGGATGAGAAGATGAGTGTTAATCTAATGAACATAATCATTTGGAAGATTTCTTCATATAGGGTACATGAATCTTTCTCTCTCCTTATTACAATCATCATAAGATGGAAGACTTATAGTGCCAAAGGGTGCATGAAATAAACTACAAGCGATTCCCTAGAGGATATTCGTCATGTGACTGAAATTACTCTGCCTCTCCCGCCACAAACTCCCTACCTTAAGATATCATAATGTGGACATGAAATAGACCCTTATGTACTGTAATTAGAATATGTTCCTAAAGAATTTGGAAACAAGAGTCCCAATTTATTTGTGTTAAATGACATATATAGTTCTCAAGATACAATTGATATTGAGAAAAGAACATTACAATGCTTGTTCTAGAATAATACAAAAGTTTTTAAAGGGAAAAACTTCTTACCACCTCTTATGGCTAAGAAAATGTTCAAATTGATTGACGAATTCAATAATAGTAAAGATGGAAAGGCATTTAGTAGGTTATCCTCTAGCATGGAATCAAACATCCATATGGATAATAGTACTTCATAAGGAATGAAAATGATTCACTTCACCAAGACCTTAGTTGCATTGCATGCAGTTCATTCTATCTGTTCATAAAATCAACAAATTGATTGGAGAAACTTTACTACACAAAATGTAAATATATCTATTGAAAATTGTGGCTTAGGCATGATTATTGTGGACACCTCTAAATAAGGCAGCCTACCAAGATCTCATATATAATTACATGGACTTTCCTAAATCAGAGTAGCTAAGAAAATTTGGCTACTCAACTACATCAAGATCGGTATCAGAATTGAAAAAGAGAGAGACCACAAACAAATTCGACAAGATAAATGCTGAAATGAAATTTATCACTTTGTTCTAAATGAGTAGAGTTTGCAAAACATTTCTAGCTATATTTACTAGTTTCCAAGCTCCCTAATGTTGGATAAGTTGGATGAGTTACTTTTGAAGATAGACCAATGGCATCCATGGGATTCCTACCATTGGAACTTGTAGGCATGATTTTCATAACTAAAGTCATGTCTGTTCCTATTAATAAAGACACTGGCCATGGAGGAACAAGCCAATCAAATACTGCACCAATAGAGTTATTTGTCACAAAAGAAAGTGGTGAATGACCAAAAATATGGCTATCCCCAAAGAGAAAATAGCATGAGCATTTTTAAAAGCATTAATAGCATAACTAAATCTGCTAACTGTGAATTGACTTGAAGTAGATTTCCTCTTTATATCTCCTTCTTGGTGAGCCAAACTAGAGGAATAAGAAGCTATCACTATTGAAGATTCACTTTCTACTCCAAAATCAGGACCACTATTGGTTTTTAAATTGGCTTGACGAGCTTCTAAATGACTATTATTCATGCTACCAATGTCAATAGTAGGTTCATTGATAATTTCACTAGAGAAGCCTCCATTGATGGGGTTGCTATCATCACGAAGAATGGAATGAGAGGGTGCTCGAGTGGGCTCAAAATACTTGCACTAGCTATAGATGAAGGCCAAACAATCCGGTTCCTTCTCCAAGATTTTTCCATAGCGAGCATCTCTTGCACTGTTACACTACATTGTTGTTGTTGTTATTGTGCTTGTTAGGAAAGTAAACTATTAGATTTTTTATTCTAACATGTTTCTCCTTGTTGTCTTCATGTAGGGCTGTCAACCTCATTATCAACATCCTTTCTGATGTAGTCTTCTTCCTTAATCACATCCCACCATTTCTCATTGTTATTTCTTGCTAGAACGTAATATTGAATATGAAATGGAAGTCTCCTAATAAATGATTTACAGGTTGGCAGGATGCTAGCTCTAATACCATTTGTAATGAATCCATTTTGGGGGTCATTCATTTATTTATGACTTTTTCTTTTATTTGTATCCTTTTTGCCATATTTTCTCTGATGATCCTTTACCCAAAACTTTCATTCAGTATATATATATATTTTTAATTTGAAGAGTTGTGACTTTCAATATAATAATTATATTATAATAATACAATAATATAATTATTTATTTAGATTAAATTTAATATTTATATTATAATATATATTAATTTAATAATATATCAACTATATTATCAGATTATAATACTTTATTAATATAGTATGTTGCTATATTATATTAGATTATTATTATTATAACACAACATGATATTATTATATAATTAGAATGTAATATTACTTTATAAAAATATTATTATTTTAATATCCTTTTTTTTTTGCTTAGTAAATGACCGAAGCCATGATTAATTTTATTAGATTGAAAATAATATTACATATAGTTCCCCCATTCTAACGGGCATAGTTAGGAAAGAACGGGTAAAGAAAACCTCTTGTCTTGCTCGGGACTGTAGTCCTATATTATACATTCATAAAAGAGGCATACCCCAATAATTATATCAATCTGGAGTTTACAATAGTTTAGTCGTGTTTTTCACGAGGTTACAGATTGGTAGAAAGATTATCGACATCTGATATAAATTCACCACAATCAACAAATGTTAAGGGTTAATGATAAACCAAAAATAACAAATCTCAAAAGGGAACCAAGGGGAGTCATCTAAAAAAAAAATGGATTCATTATCAAGATAATAAGATAAATTAAATCTATTATAATTATTAATTTATTTTCCATTTGTTCAATTATATTCATTTACAATTGACTCCATTATGTTTACATTTGTGAAGTTTTTATTATAGTGCATGTAGGGACTAAAGTCCTTATGCCTAAACATTATTAATTTTTATACACAATTTAATTAGTGGTTTAATCAGAGATAATATGTCAAAGTTAAAATAATTATCTATAACCCAGGGGGAGCAACCTAGATCAAATCACAAACATCTACGGAGATGTGTTGATTCTCCCATTGTCAACTCTGATAAACATTAAGTTCTAGTTTTAATACAGATTAGCATAAAACCCTGAAAAGGTGGTGGGTCTATACCAATTAATACTGAAACATGATTAGAAGTGTCAAAATGTACGAACCAAAACTATTACCAGAAAAAGGCTTGAACAATAGCTAAAAACAATTTTCATTCATCTATATTTGAGTTTATAGTAACATCCATATCCAAGTTTATATTGAAAAGGACACTAAATTAATAGAGGTCTTGTTAACCACTACTTCCAAATTATTGTTAGAATGACTTATGTATAGATGCATTCTTGCTAAAAATAGAGCTTTACAAGCCAAAATTTTGGGTCGGTTCTTTAAAAAATGACCCAAGAGCTCTATTTTAGTCATTCCTTTCTAAAAACCATTTTGATTTTTGAAACTTTGAATAGAGTGGTTGCCTTGGATCCTTGGGGGAATTTTTAGGTTGACCTACCCCTGCTTGTTTTTTCATAATTTGGAAGATAAAATTCCACCTCGTCCATGTTATTGAAGTCCACATCCGAGTGGATATAGGCATCAAACGCCCTCATGTAATTGATTAACCAGACCCTTCCTAGATCTTTGATGATTCCCCTCCATCTCAGCAAAAAATTGATACTCAACTCCATTCATGGCCACTTGTTAAAAAATTGGATATTATCCCTAATTACCATGCAAGGGTGTCTCAGGCTCCTTCCCATTTCTAGACTGTCGACTTCAAATTCCATATATGCCTCTGCAAGAGGATTGTGAAGTTGAGCATCAATGTTTGTGACTGCTCGATCTAGCCCCACTAACCAGTAAGGGTCGAAAATATTGTAGGTGATCCTAATAATGTCCCACTTTTCAAACCCCGCCTGAGCCAAGCATCCTACCCAGAGCCCTACTATATCATTGTTAGTCCTCCATGAGTAATCATATTTGAAAACTCCTTCTCCTAAAGCTCGACTAAAAGATATACATTATTTTAATATCTTTATTAATATTACTTTATATTAAATATTTATTTATTATTTAAATTATATACTAATATGG
The DNA here is from genome assembly GCA_028749045.1 of Cupressus sempervirens. NCBI lineage: Eukaryota > Viridiplantae > Streptophyta > Pinopsida > Cupressales > Cupressaceae > Cupressus > Cupressus sempervirens. The sequence continues at coordinate 876,907,397 of CM053792.1, forward strand.
GGACATCACACCATGCCAACTAGCAAGTGTTTGACTCTGATGTGGAAATTGTCAACTTTCTACAAAGTGAGGCAAAATTCTATGATATGAATTAGCCCAAGCTACAAAGCCAATATGGTGATCAAATCACAAACCTTGGCTCCAACAAGTTACCTAGGGGTCTAATAACCTTAGAGAGTTTTTTCAATCCTAATGATCAAGCAAGGAGTAGAGGTCTGAACCTAGCTGCAAATAAAGATGATCACATACCAGTTGCCATTGCTGATGGAAGTGTTCTCAGTTTTGGAAACGTATGCTCTAAAACTAAACAAGAAGTTTTTGTTCATTTATGTCAAGAATTCAATGATGTATTTGGATGAACATGCAATAATTTAAAGGGTTCTAACCCAAGTTTTTTCAACATAACATAGATTTAAATAGTGATGCAAATCCTATTAGGCAAAATAAAAGACCAGTCAATCCTAAGATTGAGCCTATGATGAGAAAGGAGCTATCCAAGATAATAGAGGTTAATAATGTTTTTCCTATTAAGAATTCCTCTTGGATAGTTAACCTTCTTCATATTAGAAAGAAGAATGGAGAAATCAAATTATGTGTAGATTTTAGAGACCTAAATAGGGCCTCTCTCAATGATCACCATCTTCTTCCTTCCATGGAACAAATCTTATCCAAGGTTAGTGGTTCTAAAAGATTTTCCTTCCTAGATGGGTTTTGAGGTTATAACCAAGTGTTAGTCTAGGAGTCTGATAGATACAAGACAACTGTCACTACTAAATGGGGCGCATATGCCTATAGGAAATTGTTTTTTGTTCTAACCAATCCATGTACTACTTTCAAAAAAGAAATGGAGGTGGTTGTCAAGAGCATGCTTGAGAAATTTGTGTTGGTCTACCTTGATGATATAAAAGTCTGCTCAAAGAATGTGGCAGACCACTTTGGTCATCTAAGGCAGGTGTTCATCAAGTGCAAGGAATATGGTGTGTCCATAAATCTAAGCAAGTGTGTGTTTTCTACCAGTTAAGAAAGGTTGTTAGGACATATTTTTTCTAGGGATGGCTTAACCATTGATCTAGAGAGAGTAAACGAAATCCTTTCTCTTGCACTTCCTAGTCATAAGAAGGGGCTGAAAGCTTCCTTGGTAGAATCAACTCTATAAGAAGGTTCATTTCTAACCTTGCTACCATGGTCAATCCCCTTACTATCATGATGAAGAAGAATATGATTCTTACTTGGGAGATCTAGTTTTGAAGAAAAATAAATAAAAAATAGCATTAGCTCCTACCCTTATCAATCTCAACTTTGACAAGGATTCCATTCTCCATACCCTTGGGGATGAGTCAAGCATATCAATTGTCTTGACATAGTTGAATGATGGAGATGAAGAGAAACCTATATCATTTTTCATTGAAGGGATAAAGGATTATGACGACAAATAAAGTTATGTGGAAAAACAATTTCTTTTTATTATAAGAGCTTTAAATAAATTCAGACATTTGTTATCACATAACAAGGTCTAGCACTTAGTTCCACATACAATTGTGAAGAACTATCTCTTGAACAAAGATATAATTGAAAAAAGAGCTGGATGGATCACCAATGTCATGTACTATGATGTTGACATAAAAATCACAATGCTTGTGAGAGGTAAAGGATTGTGTGAGTAGAGGATTTCATCCTAGGAGATAACCAAAGAAGTTGCACTACAATTAGAGGAACAACCAATAGAGGTTGAAAATCTGAATAGTTGGATACATGATATGACAACCTTCTTATTGGGAGGAGGATATCCACAAGGATTAGGTAGAGCTAAAAGAAGATAGTTTAGATTATATTCTATTCCTTTTGTCCTAGTGGATGAGATTCTTTTTAGGAGAGATCTCAATGGAGCCTTATTAAGATGCATTAACCCTAATCAAATAGATAGAATGATCAAAGAGTTTTATGATGGACCTGATGGTGGCCATTTTGTAGCTAGAACAAAAAGCATAGAGATAATGAGAGCTGGTTATTATTGGCCAACTCTGATCAATGACTATCATAAATATGTGAAGAAATGTGAGAACTTTGCCATCTTTTTAGGTAAACAAAGGTTAGCAACTCTTCCCCTTAATCCCATTGAAGTCAATCAACTATTTTCCTAGTTAGGTCTAGATTGCATTGGTCTAATCAATCCACCTTCTAGATTTGGTCACAAGTGGATCTTAGCTGCAATAGATTACTTTACAATGTGAACAGAAGTAGTAGCATTGAAGGAAGCTATAGAGACTTCAGTAGTGGGATTCCTTGATGGAATTATTACTAGGTTTTGTGTCCCTTCAATAATTATATAAAATAATGCCAATTCCTTTTTTGGAACTCACATTTTCTCTTGGGAAATTGATTATGATATCTATTTGAGAACTTCCTCAAATTACTATCCTAAAGGAAATGGCTTGGCTAAGTCCTCCAACAAGAACATATAATCAAAATTATCAAAAGCAAAATTGAAGATAAATAGAGGTGTTGAATTTCAAAGTTAAGAATAACTCTTTGCACTGATAGAATTACATCTAAGAGAGCAATTGGGAGCCTAACCTTCATGCTAGTAAATGGAAGGGAAGCAAGGCTTCCTATCTCACTAGAGTTTCCCTCTCTTGAATTAGCTCATCAATTGGAGCTAATTAAAGATAATGCCATGATAGTTAGGGTGGAAGAATTTATTGAACTAGAAGAAAAAAGATAGCAAGATATGTAGACACTTGAGGCACATCAACAATAGGTCAAAAGCAGTTTTGATAGAAAGTCTAAAGCTAGGGTTTTCAAGGAGGGAGACCTTGTTCTCAAGTGGGATGCAGATAGAGCTTTACCAAGAAGACACTTCAATTTTGATGCTATATGGAGTGGTCCATTTACTATCACTAGTTGTAAAGAGACCAATGCTTTTTAGTTATTCAGACCTGATGGTGATATTCTACCAATTCTAGTTAATGGAATTTACCTTAAGCCCTAGATGTTAAAAAGGTTAAGGTTTTTGTAAATAATAGAATAGGTTTCTATTTTCAAGAAGTGCACAAGCACATACTTTTTCTCTCAGGAATAGCAAGTTTTTTGAGGTTTTTTAGTTGTAGAGGATAAAGTTTTGTTTGGAAGATATGACTCACTTTTTCTGACTCTATAGCCTAGTGGATTTCTTAAGACCGCTGGTCCATGCTTAGCAAACAAGCATCCCCACTGAGTCACTAGAAATGTTAGCCATTTTAGCCCCCCGTTCATTCCCTTGAAACTATCATTGAAATTCGATTAGAGAAATCTATTCATGGCGACAAGGTTTGCAAAGTATGCCAAGCATGTGACTAAAACCTAATGAAAACTCTAGTTCTCCCATTCATGTTATTTTATTGCATTGCCTTTTTTAATGGTTAGATTACCCATGCGACACTTAAGCTGGGTCCCCTTCTTAGGTTCATTTACCTTAAGCGTTGACCTCATGCCTTATTCTTTTAAATCATTACACAACCACCTTTTGCTTCCCTAAAGTCCATTTTGATTAAGGGTGCTCCCCTTAAAACCATAAACTCATAATAGAAACAAAGAAACAAAAAAAAATGCGAGAAAAAAAATGGACTTATTTCTGCTGCAAATGTGGAATTACAGAATTCAAAAGTGCAAAATCCTAACCCACATGGGCACCTTCATTATATTGATCTACAGGACTAAGCTACAAACTACCACCCAGAGTTGTCCTAGACAATGTTTTTCGGCTTCCTTAAATATGCAATTTTATGATGCCTGAGAAGGTTCTAGACATTGAAACTTAATACCTAGGGCAGATGGACCCTAACAATAAATATTGAGTTGGCCAAATACATCTTTGACTATTATTTTTGATATTTTGGTTAGCCTAACTTTGAAAGGCCTTAACTCATGAATCATTGTTCTAATTGGCTATTATCACCACCTTTTAGAAATGCCAGCTCTTGATCTACATGCTTGCAACTATGCAAGTGCCCTTTTGTTGAGTTTTCAAACCTCATCTAGGTAGTCTAAGGCCTCCAATGGTGAGCTTGAATATTTTTCTACAAATATTTCCATCAAAAATTTGCAATAACTTCTCTAAGATTTTTATGGTAGGCTAATAACTCTAAAATGAACCTTCATGTAGAAAACAAGAACATTCCAAACTTGTATGAAAAACTTACTAAAAGTAGCAAGTTCCCATAAATAGTAGCCACCCTATCTACTAGTCCTTATTAAAATAGAAAAGACTAAAAATAAACTATTTTTGGGTGATGCAAGATTGCTTTTACACCCAAGATGTTCATGCATTAGACACTCAGGGTAATTTGAGAAGTGACTCTACAACATCTTAGTTGTTCAGAGGAAAACCAAGATGGTGAACCTCCTCCCTTGCTAGCCATAGTGAATCCTCTACTAGTCTCCATTTCCATTTGACCAGGTATTCATTATAAGTTTTGTTCCTTTTACTTTTTCCAACACGGTTGCCTAGTATCGCCTCAATCTCCTTTGTAACCAAACTAGCTACTAGAATACTCCACTATGATTTTGCAACTTCATCTCCATCACCTCCTTCATAATACTCAATCAAATTTGACACATTAAATACTGGTAAAATATTCAATTCAAAAAATAACTTCTTCATCTTCAACTTACTATATGTCCCCACTGGAAAACACTCTTTTCTCAAATGAACCATGAATTCATCTCCAATCTAAAATTCATTATACCTCCTTTTCAAATCTACCTTAACTTTATACTATGTATTCATATTTATGATGTGTTTCCTCACCTCGTCATGGATGTTCTTCAAATGTTTAGTAAATTCTTTTGCTTTAGCACTACTTATCTCTCCTTTATTGAACTACCTTAATTTAGAAGCATTTCTAGGACTACTCCCATATACAATTTGGAATGGTGATGTACAAGTACTCTTGTTCATAGAATTATTATATCCAAATTTTTCCTATGGTAAAATTAGATCCCATCCTTTTGGCTTGTCTCCAACCAAACATCTCATCAATTTTCCCAAACCATGATTTACAACTTCTGTCTATCCATCAGTGTGTGGATGATGTGATGAACTAAACTTCAACACTATTTTCAATTTCTTCCACATTGTATGCCAAAAATACCCAATAAATTTGGTATCTCAATCTAAAACTATACTCTTTGGAATCCCATGTAGTCTCACCACTTCTCTGAAAAATAACTCTGCTACATGAACAACATCACTAGTCTTCATGAAAGGAATAAAATGTGTCATCCTTGACAACCGATCAACCACCACAAAAATAGAATCATGCCCATGCTAACTCCTTGATAATCCAAGAACAAAATCCATGCTAACATCATCCCATAGCTTCTTGAGTATAGGTAATGGCTGATACAACCCTGTATTCTGCTTCAATCCTTTTTCCATATGACATACTCTACAACTTTGTACAAACTTCTTCACATCTTGTGGCAACTATGGCCAGTAATAACTCTTAGCAGCCAAAGAAATGGTCTTATCTCTACCAAAATGTCTAGCCAATCCTCCACTATGCTTCTCCTTGATGAGATTCTCTCATTAAACTTCTAGGAATGCACAATTGGCTTCCTTTGAACAACATACTATCTTGGATCATGAAATCCAACCACTTTTTCCTATCAAGTGTAATAGGTTCTTTACAAGCCTTCCACGCTTCACCAAAATTAGTATCATCTAGATACAAAGTACTGAGTTCCTTGAACACAACCACCTCTATCTGCATTTATGTTAGCAAAAGTTGTCTTTTACTAAGAGCATCTGCAACTCTATTAGACGTCCCACTCCTATGTTCCAAAACAAATGTATAGCTCTGTAAAAATCCAACCCACTTCAAATGCCTTTGGTTCAACTTTTCTTGACTATTTAAATATTACAAAGCTTGATGATCGATATACAAAACAAACTCCTTAGGAAGAAGATAGTTTCTCCACTTCTTCAATGCTTCAACTATAGCATAAAATTCTTAATCATAAATAGAATATTTTCATTTGGTATCATTCAATTTCTCACTAAAGTAAGCAATCGGTTTACCTTCTTGGATCTTAACAGCTCCAATTGTAGTACCACTTACATTGGAGTCTACTTGAAACACCTTGTTAAAATCAGGAAGTGCTAAAACGGGCTACTTAGTAACTTTCTATTTCAACAAATTAAAACTCTTATCTACCCCTATAGTACACTTAAATTCTTTCCTATCCCATCTCATTGTTTCGGTCAGGGGTTCACAAATACTACTAAAACCTCTCATGAGCTTTTTGTAAAAACTAGCTAGTGCATGAAAAGATCTTACCTCTGTCACACTCCTTGGAGTAGGACATTCAAGGATAGCCTTCACTCTCTCTAGGTCCATTTTCAAACCTTCTACTAAGACTACAAATCCTAGGTACACCAAAACCTTCTTCACAAAACTACACTTCTTTAGGTTTATCAACAAATTTTCTTCCCTCAACTTATCAAACACCTTGTGAATATGGATCAAATGCTCCTCCAATATCTTACTAAAGATCAAAATATCATCTAGGTAAACAATAAAAAACTTACCTAGAAACTCCTTTAGTACCTCATTCATGAGCCTCCTAAAAGTGCTCTATTCATTGGTTAACCCAAAAGGCATGATTAATCATTCATATAGTTCTTCTTTTGTCTTGAAAGTTGTCTTCCACTCATCACCTTCTCTAATGTGAATCTAACAGTATCCACTCTTTAGATCTATTTTTGCGAAATACTTAGCTGCACTCAAATAGTCCATAATATCATCCATGCTTGGCAATTCAGATTTATACTTGATTTTGATCTTGTTGATAGCATGAGAATGTGTAAACATTCTCCATTTTCCATTCTTCTTTCATGCTAATATTTTTGGTACAACACATTGACTTTAGCTCTTTCAAATCAAACCCTTCTACAACAACTCATGAACTTGTCTGTTCAACTCTTCACTTTTTGGTAGTGTCATTCTATGTGCTACCTTGTTTGGAAAACTAGCTCCTGGAACCAAATTGATCTAGTGACTGATCTTCCTCATTGGGGGCAATCCATTAGGTACATTATCTAATATAATATCATAAAACTCTCCCAACATATCTGTAACTTTTGCAGGTGCCTCCTCTACTTCTTCTTTAATATCTTTTGGAATTATCTCAAAACACATATGCTCACACTTCATACCATTGAGAAACACTTTTCCATCAACAAAACATATTCTAGCAGCACTACATACCTTTTCTTCTTTCTCCTTCAATGTCTTCAACTTATGTTTCACTCCATCCTTGGTTAGAGTGTAGGTATTTGCTCGCCCATTGTGTACAAAATGCCTACCAAACTGCCATGCCCTACCCAACAACATATGACATATGTTCATAGGTATGACATCACATAGTACCTTATCCTAGTAGCTTCCAATCTTGAACTTCATGGAGCACTACTCATTAACCATGACCTTGTGGTCATCTTGCACTCAAGCAATACGGTATGGATGCAGGTGTTTCTATCTCTTCAGCTTCAACTTACTGACCACCATTTCTGACACCATATTGTCAGTACTTCCACCATCAATGATCACATTACAACACTTATCTTCACATTTGTACCTTGTACAAAACAAGACCCTTCTTTGATTAGGTTCGTTCTCACCACTCAACAAGACTCTTATGTTAACTAGGAATTCTCCTCTTTCAACATCTTTAAAATGTGAGGATCTGGCATCTTTATCAACATGTACAACTCTAGCCTAGCCTTCTATTCTTTGATCTTTCCTTCCTTGGCACTGGGAACATTCAAATGCTCTATGCTCTTCTTCTCTATAGTGAAAACATTTCCCACGAAAGCCTCCTCTTCTAGATCCTTCTCCTCTATCTCTTCATCTCTGATCTCTATCATTCTAATCATGGAAATTATTCGAATTGTTTCCCCTTTAGTTTTAATTGCTACTTCCAGCCTCATCCTCATTCTCCTAATCATCATTATGACCTCTATAAATTACCTTGCTAGATCTTCCACCATGACCTTTTTGCTATTCTTGTTGTCAAACTTCTTGCTCAGTTTCTCTTCAACTTTTAGGGAAAATTTGTATGCCTCCTCAATACTATTCATTTGAACCAGACTCAACTTATCCTGAATGCTTGGACTTAACCCATAAAGATAATGGGCCACGTTCTCCTTATTAGCTTTTGCATGGCCAATTCTAATTACAACTTGGTAGAACTCTTTAGTGTACTCTTGAATAGATTTTCTTGCTTGCTTCAACCCTTGTTTTTTCTTCAATAGATCAAGCTCATAATCCACAAGAAAGAATTTTCTTTTTAGTTTAGCTATCATCTATTCCCATCCAATGATTTTTACTTTTCCCTTTTTATTTTGTTCCAATTGAATCTCGTGCTGCCAGATTTTTGCATGTCCTTTCTTTTTTTCCTTCGCAAACTTGACCCTATCAGGATCTTCAATATCTTCATACTCAAATTGCTTCTCTAGTTCATTTATCTAACTAATCAGCTCCTCTGGGTTAAGGTTTCCTAGAAATGTGGGAACCTCAAACTTAGGTCTTTTTCCAATCTTGGAGATGGTCTAAAAAGCCTCTCTTCTTCTAGGTTTAGAACTGCCTCTACTTCAAAATTTTTGTCTACTTCATCCTCATCCTCACTTTCATCTCTTATGAGAAGATTTATTCCTCTATGCATTTGTTCTTTTGATGCTGCATTTGTCTATGGAGGGATATAGAACCCTTAGGTGTAACACCTACAACTCTTCTACCACACTCTCTTCATGGAGGCATTTTTGTGATTCTACTAAAACCCTAGTACAAACTACCTCACAATTGATGATCTGTCTAGACACTCAGCCTAAACCATAGTCCTGGTGTAAATTGCCTCATAGTCAATGATCTATCCACACACTCAAGAACTCTAGCTCTAATAGCACTTAATGAAGGGTGCTCCCCTTAAAACCATAAAATCATAATAAAAACAAAGAAGCAATAGTAAATTCAAGGAAAAAATATGGACTTCTTATTTCTACCACAAATACCAAATTACAAAATTCACAACTACAAAATACTAACCCACATGGGTGCCTTCATTATAGTAATCTACAAGCCTAAGTTGTGAACTACCACCCAGAGTTGTCATAGGCAATGTTTGGGCCTTTCTTAAATAGGCAATTTTATGCCACTCGAGAAAGTTTTAGACATTGAAACTTAATACCTAGAGCTGATGAAACCTAACAATACATATATAGTTGACCAAGTACATTTTTGACAATTATTTTAGATATTTCTAGTGAGCCAAACTTGAAAGGCCATAATTGGCGAACTATTTCTCTGATTAGCTATTATAACCACTTTTCAGAAATGCCAACACTTGATCTATAGGCTCAAAATTGTGCAAGTACCTTTCTATTAAATTTTCAGACCTCATCTGGGCACTCTAAGGCCTCCAACAGTGAGCTAGATAATTTTTCTTCAAATATTTCCATCAAAAATTTGTAATAACTTCTCTGATGCTTAAGTTGGAGCAATGAGATTTTTATGGTAGACTTATAACTCTAAAATGAACCTTGACGTAGAGAATGAGAAAATTTTGAGTTCATATGAAAAACATAATTAAAATAATAGGTTCCCATAAATAGTAACCACCTTGTCTACTAGTCCTTATTTAAATAGAAAAGACTAAAAATAAAATATTTTTGGGTGATGCAAGATTGCTCTTACACCCAGGATGTTGTTGCATCACATTTTTAGTAAGACTCAGTGGTGTTGATGTAGCATTCGATAGGTGTCATCATTTTAGGAATTCATGGAGCATCAGAGGGAAGAAATGGTGTAAAACCCTATGATCAATCATAACCATTAGATCTTGATAGATCAATGCTCATCACTTTCCCACTTTTTGAAGTAGCATGAAGTTTAGCCAAAGTGAGAAAACGATGTAGTGATACATGGAATGGTGGGGGCAGACACATATGATATTCTTTTCCACATCATCATAGGGTCAAGAGATAGTTATGTAATCAATTTTGAGGGAGTATCTTTTCAATAAATGTAGATAGGTTTCAATCATTGCCACTCCATTGATAAGCTTCAATGTTTCAAGTTGCGATGATGCAAACCAATTCATTGCCTTATCACTCTATTTTTTGATCTAACAATCAGATGTACTTTAAGGATGTGAAACAATCAAATTCATCATTAGCATAGCTTCACAGCTATTTGGGATAACATTCAAATTTGGGTCACGATCGAGTGAAATCCATCGATCACATGATCAAAGATTATTATGCAATATGACATCTTAACATGAAAAGTCAAAATGGAGAGTAGTAGTTAAGTTTAATGGCTTTCACATCATCCCACATAGTTAAGACTAACTAGAGGCTAAGGTAATGAAACTACAAAGCTTATTGTTACAACTTTGCAAGGTTAAGTATTGAGTTAAGGATTGAAGTTGTGAGGTTGCAATGGCATGAAAAAGTTAACCTTAAAGGGTTATTGCAACATCACAAGTGAGAAAGCATTGAACAAATTCTAGGCTATGAGGTTGTGATTCAATGTATATGTTAACTCTGAGTGGTTATCACCATTTCACAACGGTTAGTAGAAGGAAGCACTAGGTGGCTACAACAAGGCGATCAGTAGTTAAAATGCTCTTTGCAACTTCATAGGTGGAAATACAGTTAAAGTTTTCTAAAATGTGAAGCCATGGAAAGGAACCATGCAATCAAGAGATAAGCCATCCCATCTTCAATGGGAGTTCAGGCTAACCTGGTTCACTATTGTGAAGTTGTAAAATTCTTTGTTTGCATCTTCATAGGGTTAAATTGTTGTTAAATTTTAAGGTTACAAGGCTATGATCAAAAATATAAGGCTAAAGTCATATGGTTTTTGCTTCATCACACATGGTCAATAATGATCCAAAGTTAAGGTTGTGAAGGGGCAAAAAAGTTAAGGATAAAGGCATCGCAAGTAAAGAAAGTGTTAAATCCTAAACTAACATGAGGGTGCAAGAATGTCATTTTTTAGTTCATCACAAGGTCATTGTAGTTAGTGAAATAAAATGATAGAAATTTGTGAAGAAGAAATAAGGCATAAAGTGAAGATGTCATCATTTCGCATGGCCAAAAGTCAATGAAGAAAATGAGTTGTGAAGCTATGAACAAGTACAATCATAGGGTCAACACAACAGTTATAGTATGCTTAAAAGATATTGTTAGGAACCTGTGTGTTCCTTCTGTTTATTTTGTTACAGTAGAGTTGTTGGGCGCATATGCTTTGTAAGTCGTCCCGTGAGTTTATTTTATTATCCCACATGCATAGGTAGTATTACTTTTCTAGATCGTACCCAGTATATAAGAATAGGTTGAGGCCCTTGATGGGCACGGACGAATTTATTGTATTGAGCTTGCTCAAAGGAGGTTACCCCCTCGAAGTGGCCTGCGATCAGTAGATTTATTCTGAGTTCTGCTATCACTTTGTATTCTGTTATTTCGAGCATTCTCACGATATTGCTATAAGGAGGTTCTTCTCATCTGGTATCAGAGCACTCTCTTGGGCTCGCTGGGTGGAAATTACATCAAATTTTTTTTCTGTCGTGGCCTTCAGGTTCCTCTCACTTCTAATATCTCTTGTTATTGCAATAACTCTTTTCAGTTGTTCTGTCTGTGAGTGAATTTTTCTAAGTCGACTGTTCAGGAAAAAAAAAAAAAAAGAGTAAATTTTTTTTTGGTTTTTAGTCGTAGCTTCCTTGTTTGCTTTCTGTTTCTGCTCATACTTTCGTAGAACGTCTGCAATATCATTTTGCATACTTCCTTCTTTGGCGACCCAACCCCAAATTTTACATATCAAAGCCCTAAATCCCTCATTTATCTAATTTTAGGGTTTGCCCTATCTTTTTCACCTCTCATCCAATTGCCACCAAACTGAGCCACAAGATTCAATTCCTCATTTTGCTCCCTTATCCCTCTTGGACTGTTCGCCTCATTTCGCCTCCCTACCCTTGAAACCCTCATTTTTCTTTTTCCCTTGTCCCCAGATAGTCTCCCACCACCCGTCGAACACCCATTTCCTATATGAGTTTTACCCAAATCCAAGTTTGCCGTAACTAAAAAAGTTTTTGTTTCTCATCTTCTACCCATTTCAAAAAAAAAAAAAAAAAAAAAAAAAAAAAAAAAAAAACCTTGTTTTATGGTTGTTACGCGTACAGGAGCAAAAATCATGGAAGAGGAAATTGCATCCCTCAAAACCAGACTTCAAGATCTGGATGACAAAATTTTGGGTCTTAACTTTCAGCAGTCAGCCATGAGCCGAAACCATTCAGGAGATACTGGGTCCTCTTCTGGCAATTTCCGTGGACCAAAGCTTGATTTTCCACGCTTCGATGGTTCTGATCCGACTGGATGGATCTATAGGGCAGAGCAGTATTTCAGCTTGCATAATACTTTGGATAACCACAAAGTCTCCCTTGCATCTTTTCATTTGGAACATGAAGCTCTTCAATGGTTCCGTTGGTACATCAAGGCTAATGTAGGCCCAACGTGGAGCGAATTGTGCACCCTCATTTTGGAGCGCTTTGGCCCTAGTTCCTTTGATGATTTCACAGGAGCACTCACTAAACTGCGTCAAACAGGCACTGTAAGAGAATACCAGACAGAGTTTGAAAAATTAGCTAATCACACAGAGGGCTTGTCTGATGAATTCTTCCGTAGTTGTTTTGTCAGTGGTCTGAAGGATGCATTTCGCTCAGAAGTCAAAATGTTTCGACCTACTACAATGATGGAAGCCCTTGGGTTGGCTAAGTTAGCGGAAGACAAGATTAGTGCTCTACAACGCTCCAGATCTAATTTTGTTCCATTCAGAAATACAGGTTCTCACAACCCTCCAGTCATACCAGCTCCCAGAACTACTCCGATCAAGCACTTGTCTGAAACAGAGATGCGAGTTAGGCGAGACAAAGGGCTTTGTTATAATTGTGATGAGAAATGGTCTCGGGGCCATAGATGTGTTCAGCAAAAGCTCTATCTCTTGGATGTGGATTCTCCACCGGAACTGGAAGAATATGTAGATGCTCAGGAAACAGTGGATGCTGAGGTTGAGCCTCCCCAGCCTGAACCTCCTTCCCCAGAAGCTCCACCAGAGATATCTGTCCATGCTTTGGCAGGAGTCACTACTCCACAAACCATGCGGGTCCAGGGTTTCTTCAAGAAGATCCCTCTTACTATACTCATTGATTCTGGTAGCACTCATAACTTCATTGATCCACGAATAGCCAAACAGGCTGATTGCTTTATCCATCCCTGCTCTAGCTTTGAAGTCATGATTGCCAATGGGGGCACTTTACCTTGTAAAGGGAAATGTCACAATGTGCGTCTCTCTATTGGAGCTTATAACATGCGCTCTGACATGTTTGCCTTACCCTTAGGTGGTTGTGATGTGGTTTTGGGTGCCCAATGGTTACGCACTCTTGGCCCCATTCTCTGGGATTTTGCTGAACTTTGGATGCAGTTTTCAGCCGAGGGGCACCAACACACTTTGAAAGGCTTACAACCAGGGTCTCTCAGCATCATCAGTTCACACCGTATGGAAAAACTTCTTAAGAAGAATTCACATGGTGTCATCGCTCAGCTCCATTCCATTCAGATGCAGCCATCAGCAGTCTCTAGCACTCCTGCCGATCTCCAACACATTTTGGACAAGTATTCTGGTATATTTGCTGAACCTATGGGATTACCTCCTTCTCGTCCAAAGGACCACCGTATTCAGCTCCTTCCTGGCAGTGTTCCGCCCAACATCAGACCCTATCGCTACCCATTTCATCAGAAGACCGAAATCGAGATACTTGTCCGTGACTTACTGAAGCAAGGTATTATTCGCCCTAGTACCAGTTCCTTTTCTTCTCCAGTTCTGCTTGTTCGCAAAAAAGATGGGTCATGGCGACTCTGCATTGATTTCCGAGCACTTAATCATCTCACTATAAAGGACAAGTTTCCCATTCCAGTTGTTGATGAACTTCTTGATGAACTTCATGGGGCTCATTTTTTCTCCAAGTTAGATCTTCGTTCTGGGTATCATCAAATTCGGGTTAATGAGGAGGATATACCTAAAACTGCCTTCCGCACACATGATGGTCACTATGAATTTTTAGTCATGCCCTTTGGCCTCACGAATGCTCCTTCAACATTTCAGGTAGTGATGAATAACATATTTCGACCATACCTCCGAAAATTCATTCTGGTCTTCTTTGATGATATCCTCATATATAGCAAAACTTGGGCTGAGCATCTCCATCATCTGGAGCTTGTCTTGCAACTTCTCTCTGATCATCAACTCTGTGCAAAACTATCTAAATGTGTGTTTGGCCAGGAGGAAGTGGAGTATCTCGGGCATATTGTTGCACACCATGGAGTGCGGGTGGATCCTACAAAAATAGATGCCATGAAAACTTGGCCGCATCCTAAAACTCTCAAGAGCCTTCGGGGTTTTTTGGGGTTGACTGGCTACTACCGCAAGTTTGTCAAAGATTACGGGAAAATTGCAGCACCATTGACAGCTCTGTTAAAAAAGGATGCCTTCTCCTGGACCCCTGTTGCTGAGACTGCATTTGAACAACTGAAACAGGCTATGTGCAGTACACCTGTTCTCGCGATGCCAGATTTTTCCAAACCCTTCACTATTGAGAGTGATGCTTGCGGCAATGGATTGGATGCTGTTCTCCTGCAAGATGACCATCCTATTGCATTCACTAGCAAAGCCCTCTCTGGTAAGAATCTAGCCCTCTCTACTTATGAAAAAGAAATGATGGCTATTTTGCATGCTGTACAGAAGTGGCGGCCATACCTCTTAGGGAGTCATTTTTGCATCAGAACCGATCACCAAAGTCTGAAATACTTCCTGGAACAACGGGTATCCTCTCCTACACAACAGAAATGGGTCAGCAAACTCATGGGGTATGATTATGAGATCACCTACAAGAAGGGTAAGGAGAATATTGTGGTAGATGCTCTTTCTCGCGCATTTGATAATCAAGCTTCCCTTTCCGCTATTTCTAAGCCCATTCCCAATTGGTTAGCGTCTGTTCAGCAGGGCTATGACAGTGACTCTTCTTTATCTCAAATCATTCACCAGCTAGCCAATAATCCTTCTGCTATACCACATTACTCTTGGGATGGTGCTTCTCTTCGATACAAGGGTCGGCTAGTGCTTCCTCAGAACCCAGCTCTACATCAGGCTATTTTTTATGAACTCCATGCTTCTCCTTCAGTAGGGCACTCAGGCTTCCTCAAAACTTATGAGCGAGCAAGGAGAAACTTCTTTTGGAAAGGGATGAAACAGACGATTCAACAGATGGTGGCTGAATGTGATACTTGCCAACGCCACAAGGGTGAAACGACCCTCCTTCCTAGCTTGCTCAAACCATTGCCCATCCCTACATGGATTTGGACTGATATTTCTATGGATTTCATTGAAGGGCTTCCTAAATCCGGTGGCAAGACAGTGATCTTGGTTGTGGTTGATCGTCTCTCGAAATATAGTCATTTTTGTGCCCTCAGCCACCCCTATACTGCCTCCTCTGTTGCACAAATCTTCATGGACCAGATATTTTGTCTTCATGGACTCCCTTCTTCCATTGTCTCTGATCGTGATGCAACTTTTACCAGTCATTTTTGGACTGAACTATTTCAGAAAACTGGCACCAAACTGAAGATGAGTTCGGGCTATCACCCACAAACTGATGGTCAAACGGAAATTGTCAATAAATGCTTGGAAACTTATCTTCGTTGCTTCACTTCCGAACAGCAACATCAGTGGGCCAAGTGGCTCCCTTTAGCTGAATGGTGGTACAATACCTCTTACCACACTGCCTCTAAAATGACTCCATATGAAGCAGTCTATGGTCAGGCACCTCCAGTGCTCCTTCCCTACACTCCCAACAGCTCACCAGTCCAGGCAGTTGACATAGTTCTCCGCAGCAGGGATCAGATTCTTCGTACCTTACAGGATAATCTTCACATGGCCCATAATCGGATGAAACAGCAAGCAGATCAACACCGTTCTGAGCGCTCATTTCAAGTTGGGGATATGGTTTTTCTTCGTCTACAGCCATACAAACAATCCTCCCTAAAGCTGAAAGGGCGTCATAGGCTGGCCCCAAAATTTTATGGGCCTTATCAGGTTCTGCAGAAGATTGGTTCAGTTGCTTATAAACTGGAACTTCCTCCTTCTTCCCGCATTCATCCAGTCTTTCATGTTTCTTGTCTAAAGAAAGTTCTGGGTACCACTGTCAGAGCACAAACTACTCTCCCTGAAATGGATACGGAAGGATCCATTATCCTAGAGCCGGTGGCAATCATTGACCAGCGCACTCGCCAGCTTCGCTCTCGCTCCATCTCTGAGGTCTTGATTCAGTGGCATGGCATGCAACCAGAGGATGCTACCTGGGAACCCCTTCTTCAGATTCAACAACAATTTCCACACCTTAAGCTTTGAGGACAAAGCTTTCTTCTAAGGGAGAGGGGATGTTAGGAACCTGTGTGTTCCTTCTGTTTATTTTGTTACAGTAGAGTTGTTGGACGCATATGCTTTGTAAGTCGTCCCGTGAGTTTATTTTATTATCCCACATGCATAGGTAGTATTACTTTTCTAGATCGTACCCAGTATATAAGAATAGGTTGAGGCCCTTGATGGGCACGGACGAATTTATTGTATTGAGCTTGCTCAAAGGAGGTTACCCCCTCGAAGTGGCCTACGATCAGTAGATTTATTCTGAGTTCTGCTATCACTTTGTATTCTGTTATTTCGAGCATTCTCACGATATTGCTATAAGGAGGTTCTTCTCAGATATGAGGTCATGTAGTAGGATTGATTGTTAAATTATGACATAGCTTACATGGCATGATCATGGACATGAAATCAAGCAGCCCCTCAATGGAAAATAGGTCCTTTTGATTACCTGCAACCACTTTTTTGAGTGTTCTCGATGCCTAATGGTGTAGATTTCATTCTACCATACCTTGGTTATCTATCTACCAACTAGGGTAGTAATGGCCTTCATTTCAATCTCTTCAGGGCCATATTTGCACACAAAGATCAGATTTTTTGCATGTGAACATGCTCTTGATCAAATCTTTCTAGTATCTATTGTGACTACTCTCTACAACTTCAAGGTCATAGTTGAGTTTTTTCTTTCAGTAGAAGTCTTCTCAATTACACTTGAGCTATAAAACCAAGTTTTATAACTCTTTAAAGGGTTAGTCTCTTCTCTAATTTTTTTATTAGTTGTATTGCATACTCTACTACTATAATTTCCTTTTCCTTTAAGTGAATATAATTCTCTAATGTATATCTTTCTTCCATTAATACATTATGCAATATCTTTTTCATTTTGTTAATGTGTTTCCTCCATTCCTCAAATTGAATGATTGTATCTATCTACCATTTGAATGATACAAAGTGAAACTCCTTCCTTATAGAATTCTATTGGTTTTTGATCTACATATGATCAGTGAGTGAAAGAAAGGATTGAATCTATGTATTTTTGGATTATATTGATGAATTGTGCATTTCTAAGAAGAGAATACTAAAAATACTATTTTGGTGTATCACTCCTCTAGATTAGATTAGATATTCTTATTTTCACACATATCTTTCTCCCTTTTCCTTCAAAAGAGTAGTTATTTGCATCTTTATAGTAAGGAAGTCAACCTTCTCTAGAGACTCTATCCCATTGTTCAAGTCCCACAACTTGGAGATTGTTTCCATTTTTCACAAGGTTGCCTTTAGATCAAACTTCAAGCAAGGGTGCAAACTTTTGTGACAATAGGTTGATAATGAATAACTATATTGATAATAATGGGAGGTGGATTAATTTACACCAAATACTTTTAGTTCAACTACTAGCCTAAAATCTACATAAATGCATGAATAAATTATGGGTCCCATCATTTTCAATGAAGAATGTAGTGATGTGGCAATATAATTCCTTAGGAGACTTTAGAGTTAAGTCTATCTACAATACCCCCATTGGTCCTGAGGGGTGCATTGACTAGAAACATGCTTGGAATTCAAGGATCATCCCAAAAATAATGTTTTTATGGTAATGGCTCTATATGGTAGCATACTTAGGATTGAAAAACTTAAGAAGAGTGATTTCCAATTTGTTAATATGTATATCTTATATTAGTCAGAGGAAGAAACTTCTCTCCACCTGTTGCTACATTGTTCCCATTCCTAGGAGGTATGGTTGGGCTTGCTAGTTAGATTCAGCTTAGAATGGGTGTTTAATGACAACCTACAATGATTTGTGTGTGAATCGGACCTCCTTGTTCACCACCCTCTTATAAGATTGGTACGGAAGATTATTCCCCCATATGTTTTCTGGTAGTTATGAAAGGAAAGAAACAATTAGATCTTTAGGGAAAGATCCTCTCCCCCTTCTATGATTACCCATTTGATCACTAACTCCTTACATCAGATTATCCCTCATTAGAAATGGCACCCCCCTTGTTACCTCCTAACTCCCTATGAATGGGTTATTGCAGATAATTGGTATATTAGGGATGTGGTCTCCAAAATTAATAACTCTACACTAATGATTAGGAAAAGAGTTAAATGGAAACCCCCACCCTCTCTATGGCTCAAGATGAAATTTGATGGTTCTCCAAAGGGGGGTTAGGCTGCTACTAGGGATATTATAAGGGACCACCAAGAAACCCTTGTTCTGACCTATGCCTGCAAGTATGGAAAAAATAAAAAAATAATTATGGTGAAGCTATGGGTCTATTTTGGGTTATCAAATTAGCCACCCTCTAGGAAATTCAAAAGTTAATTATGTCCATGGAGATTCCCATTTAATAATTGAAGCATTAAAATGAAGTAGCAATGTTGGCTATTATATCTCCCATCTTATTAAAGATAGCAACCACCATATATCGAGACTTTGTGATGTGTCCATTCAACACATTTACCCAGAAAGCAATGACATGGTCGATGCACTAGTTGTGATTGGGCACACTAGGGGAGTATGAATGAGATCCCAATTCATATTCAGGAATTAATTGTCAAAGATTTCAAATGATGATGAAATCACATATAATGGATTTAGTTTTAGTCTTTTGGTGTGCAATTATTACTATGGAGGGTTTATGAAAAGGTGATTGTATTAGTATTAGTTGGGATGATATTATGATTGGATGGAGAATGGGTAAAAATACTGATCAAATTTTCCAAAGTTGGTGCAGAAATTTTTGTGTGATTTGGTGGGATCATGTTAGGAGAGAAAGGGTGATTTAAAAATAAAATAAAAAATACCCATATTGGAAAGAGGGCATGTGAATTTTTAAATGAGGTGGCAAGTACCAAGGGTAATAACAACACTTCATGGATCGAGCCTTTGAAGTGGTATTATCTCCTTGTACCTTTGGTTTTGGGTATCCATCATTTGATTTTCTTAAAGCAGAACATTTTGGGTGTTTTCTCTAGTTTTTTTAGCCTCTATTTGGGTTGGGCTAGGATTATGTTAGATACTTTCACAGATTTCATTGAGGATTTGAGTGAGAGTGGCAAGATGGGTGGAAACCTTGTCCATATTGAGTTGAGCCCTATTGAGACTTAGGAGGTGGCATGGATGTATTTGAGAGAAAGAAGGTTAGTGTCATTTATCTAGTGCATTGAAGGGTATGATGAGGCAGTTTCTATATAGTTTGTAAATTTATGTAATAATAGGAGGGTGGTCATGAATGGGATCTCATTTGACATCAACAAAGAGGTCTTTAATAAATTCAACAACTTGTCTTTGGAAGGAAAAAAATGGAGGAAAAAAACCCTTGTCACTAACGAATTGAGCCTTAGCCAATTTTTTTGACTTGGTGAGAGCCCTATGCATGTTTGTGAATGATTTCCCCATTTTAAATATTATTTTTAATTGGGACCTCATATCCTTCTTGTTCATCTTTCTACATTCTATGGAGCATAATAGTTTTAGGTTTAGGGAGAAGATAAAAAAGGGAAGACCTTTTATGTCATGCATAGAGCCTTTATGTATAAATTATATGATTTCTACAAGAATCTCTAACACATACAACTCATAAATGTGCAAGTGGTACTACCTAACTTGACCCTGTCTACTTCTACCCCTCCCACCATCCTTAAACAAATCAAAATGGACAAAATGTCAAGATTTTTGACTTAGATGTTGAAACTGATGGTGGTAGGAGAAGGTCCATGACGAACAAGAAGAAGAGGGTTAATGTATACCCTGAAGCTAAGATGGAATGTTCCCTTAGTTTGAAATCCATAGAGAATGGTAAACACAAACCACTTTAGAAAAAATAGAAGAAAAAGAGCTCATAGAGGAAACATGAGAGAGAGGAGGAGGAAACTATTGGTGAGGGAAAGGGTGATGATAGTAGCCACTTAAGCCCCCTCCCTTCCTATTTGTCTAATACTTAGAAGAAGAATTCCTCTAGTATGCATGGGGGTGAAACAGGGGAGACCCTCACCTCCCCCCAACGTGCCACTAGAAAAGGTGATCATATCCCTAAGAAGGACACCCCTCAGTCCTCATATGTTGTTCAAAATGATGATCTAGGGGTCATTAATAGGAACATGTTGAAGCTAAAACAAAGGAAGGAGATCCTAGAATAGAGGTTCGATGAGATCATTAGGTTTTTTGTAAGGGTGATGCAATCGACAACCTCGACCCTGCACTTGATGCATGTAGAGAAGGAAGGCATGACTTCCATGATGGGGCTAGATAGCATGGGCTCACTCTATAGGTTATTATCTAATGATTGGCTCCAACTGCTATTGGAGAAGTCTGAGCAAAAGTGACGTAGTGTGAGGCAAGAGCATCCCCAAAGGAGATGTCCTAGCCCCCAACTATACAACCATGTAGTGGAAACAACATAAGGACAAGGATTAATAATGCAAGATATTATACCAAATCATAGTAATATATTCATAAGATACAAATGATTACATGCAATGTGTCAGGCTGTAACACCTTCTCGATTACAGCCAAATACAAAGCAAGTAATAGTTCTGCAAGATCCCTCAAGATCCAAACCAAAACCCTAGCTAGTCTAGATCCACACTCTGGTAGAAATCTCCAAGGAAGATCTCAACTTGTGCTCATAAGACCACCAAGAAATCTCCTTGTTTTCCAAGCCCCAGCCACTAGCCCTTCTCAAAATTTTCTCTTCCAAGATTCTCTACCTCTCCTTCATGGATTAATAATGCCTAAAGACTTCCCCACAACCCCTAATTATACCAATCTAAGCCATAGGTTGTCCCAAAACACAAATTAAATACAAATACATAAATTTAATGCCAAAGTTGGCCTCCTAGAACAATTAAATTCCCAAAATCAATATCTTAGTAAAATTGTGATATCTCCTAGCTCTGGATGAATTAGAACTTGAACTTTGAATTTTTGTTAGAAATCTAGGCCCTCTTCCATACCTAAAGTTTTCATCCTCTAACTCATTTCAGAAAATTAGATACACATCCTACAACAAGAACCAAATTCCTAAGCAAAGCCGAGCTCCTCTTAGACCATGTCGAGTAACCAAAGACCATGTCGAGTGACCAAAGACCATGTCAAGTCCCAAGACCATTTCGAACAACCATAGACCATGCCAAGAAACCATAGACCATGTCGAGAAACCAAAGACCATGTTGACCTCCCATGACCATGCCAAGCTCCAAATTCCTTCTTCAACTGAGTACCAATGCAAGCACCCACCAAAGCAACTACCAAGCCTCCTCCCTTGAACTCCAAAGTAGCCACTCAGAAAAACCAAGATGCTCCTGCATAAAAAAGGAGAAGAACAAGGGGAACTAGTGCTGCCTTTTGTTTATGTTTTAGTTTTTTTTTATTACTATTATAGCACTCATCCCATTAGGTCTATGTTAATGGTGCTTTTAAAGACTCTAGATATTAAGAAGCCTGTTTATTTTAAGTTGTGTACTATTTTTTGTTTTCTTTATCATATTTGGGACACATTAATATGGGGTTTTCTTAAATTGATAAGTGGGGTTGGTTAATTATGGACTTTCCTATTAATTATGTATTTTTAATCTCATCTTGTACTTCAAGTTAGGCCCTATTTTGGCTCCTTTCAATTTCAAAAACAATATGTAGAGGTGCACAAGATGATTAAAAAAAATTTCCATAGCTATCTTGATACCTCTAAAATAATATTTAACATTAATTCAACCAAACTTTTAACAGGATTTATCTAGAGAACAATATAAAAAATCAAAACATTAAGACTAGAATTAAATTTATCATATGTTGAACTTTGACCTCTAGTTTGTCTAGATGCTTGTC
This sequence comes from Cupressus sempervirens, assembly GCA_028749045.1. Lineage (NCBI taxonomy): Eukaryota > Viridiplantae > Streptophyta > Pinopsida > Cupressales > Cupressaceae > Cupressus > Cupressus sempervirens. The sequence goes on from CM053792.1 coordinate 876,929,738, forward strand.
GTGTCATTTTGATCGCATTTTCTGCTAAGCAAAATCACAAATGCATTACCTCCTCAATAAAGTGAGCATAAGTGAGTGAAAGGTGATGAGGGTCTAAAATGGCTACAATGAGTGAATTATTTGATTAAAAACTAGAGTGTAGTATACTGAGAGTAAAATATATAAAACATTTCTAGATATAATCTTAAGATGGCATATAAATTTCTATAAGGAATTTTGTATAGGTAATGTAGCTGTTTCCATTGACAATGTCTTTTAGATAGAAAATTCAATAGAGGAATTAATCCCATCACAAATGAATTATAGATAATAATGAAAAAAAATAAATTGGTTTAGTCTTAATGAATACAAATTAAGGGATTTATGAGTATAGATCTTATTTCCTTCAAAGAGGGCTAACATGATAGAAAAGTAGGGTAAATAAATCAAATCCAGTGTCCTAAAAGAAATGTCTCTAAAATAAATGGAAGGGATTATGAGTTTTGACATTTTAAGAAGGATTTGGAAGTTTAAGCTCAAATAAAATGAAGTCTTTTATGATGTATAGATGCAATTTTCTTTCTAGAGGACCAAAATGATAGCAAAGCTAGTGTAAATGAATAGAATATATGGTCATAAAAAAAATACACGTAGAAAATGAATGCAATGCCTTATGGATTTTAGCCTTTTTATGGGGATCCCAGTTAAGGAATATAAATTAAGGGCTTTATGAGCATAGATGTTATTTTCTTCTAAAATGACAAAATGGTAACAAAATTAAGGTAAGTGAGCAAAATACAATATAAAAAAAATGTCATCTAAAAATGATTGCACAAATCTAGAGATTTATATTATTTATAGATTTCATATTATTTTATTTTAGCACTAGTATTATTTGTTTGAATTGACACTAGAAATGTAATGCATAATATACCCAAGTAGAGAAACTTAGGACTATGTGAAATATGAATACTTGATAGTATTTTAAAAATAAATGTAACAATATTATGAGAAGTAAATGGAATAATTTTTAAATATTATTAAATACTAAAATATTGACAATAGTAAAATATTTCTACCAATAACCCTTATAACATAAAACCCACTAATAAATGTTGTAAAATTTAGAATCAATGATTTAATGTAATTAGTCCTTCACAATTATAATCTACAACTTTCTTTTCTAAAATTGCTCTATTATCTCACATAAATATTGTTAACCTAACAAATGACATATTTTGAACACACCTAGAGTAAGGCCCAAATATGAATCAATGTTGAATAATCTTAAAATTTTTAGATCAATTACAAAATAAGAAACCTTAATTAATAGGAATGATATATAAAATAATCAACACCAATGCATAAGAAAACACCAAATTTAAGTGGAAAATTGAATTAGTCAAAAGAAAGTATGAGATTATCTCATATTATATGACAAGTATTTCAATAAACTCATTGTAAGAATTGTAGTGAAAGATTATTGTTATACAAGAAGATACAAATGACTTTTTGAAAACATTCAATGTACAAGAAGGGCTTGTAGATGAAACTCATTGTCTCAACACAAGATGCATGAGGTTGTTACAAAAATAAGACTTCATCATACTACTTCCAACATTCTCCTTAGAATATATAAATAATTATCAAATCTAGTCCACACCATCCAACACACCCTAATATATCCTTCAACTTGCATCTTCCACATCACTCACACATTCTACACACTATGCATATAGTTTTATCAACTTATTATACCATGTGAATCATGATAGAATATCAAATAGGTGGTCATGTCCAGGTGATAGAGATGACATAAAAAATTATCACAAAATTGTGGAGAAGGGAATTTTCCACCCTCAAGATTGATGAAATCCCAATTAGAAAATCAACCCTTGTGCCACTATACTTGATCTACTATCACTTTGGTGAGATAGGTTTATTAAGAAAACTTAGTGAATGAAATATGTCTTTTAAGACTTGAATGAAAGACATGTTTTAAATCTTAAATAAAATACTAAAAAAATAAAAGCACTAGATTAATTGAACAAGGATAGTAGACAAAATATTTATGAATATCAAAACAAACAAAACTATCTAATATGATTAACCTCTAATCTATGTGAACTTACTACATTAGAAACCCATGCAAATATAGGACATTTATGTGGTACACTTTTTCCAAGCTATGACATCTCATGTATGGATATCTTAGTTTCTCTAGTCTAATTTTTTTGTCCAAGAATAGAATGGTAGATCTAGTTTATCAAATATTGTAGAGTCATGTAGCAAGTTTGAGGCTTGTATTTTAGTTGAGAAACATAGGTTGTCCTTTAATATGGTAACTCTAGAAGGGAAAGGGAATCATTAGAGGTTAGTACATATTGATTTTTTCCCTTGTGAAAATCACTTCCGTTGGGGGCAGTACTTATTTTATGACATTTATAGACGATTTCAGCCATAGGACATGGGTGTATTTTATGAAAAAAATTCTAATGCTTTTGATAAATTTTAGGATTGAAAGAATGGTATAATAATGAAAGTGGACATGTTATGGAAGAGTCTTATGGTCAAAATAGAGGAGGGGAGTATATCTCCAATTCTTTTTGTAAAACAATTCAAGAGAAATGGCATAAAGAAAGAGATTATATTACAACCACAAATATTCTAACAAAATTGTGCGGTTGAAGGAAAAATTAGATCATTGTTGAAATGATAAAGAACATGATAAAAGAAAAGGGACTCCCAAGTAAATATTAGAGAGAGGTTGTAGTAATAGCTGTATATTTGATGAATACATGTACCCCACTAGTAGTCCTTGACAAGATTCATCTTCAAGCATGTACAAAATATAAATGGACGGTTGAATAGTTAAGAGTGTTTGGTTGTGTAGAATATGAACACATGCCAAAAGAAATAGGTAAAAAGTTGGATGAAAAGGGAGTAAAGTGTATTTTTGCTAGTTATAGTTTAGAATCAAAAGCATAAAGATTGTATGACTCGATAAAAAATAACATCGCTTCAAGAGATGTGGACTTCATCAAGAATAAGTCATGGGATGACTCAATGGATAAATATTCAAGCACTTCAAGTAAAGTCCCTATTATTGATAAAGAACATGAGTTTAATCATCAAGAAGATAAAATAAAATTAATTACAGATGGCTCTTGCAAGCTCCTAATAGAAACACTTATAAAGGTAAGAAACTATAGAAAGAGAAAGAATCAACTTTTGATGGATCTTGACAACTCCAATTTAGGACAAACAGATCTCTAGATATCTCTAGATGGCTCTGAGTGAATTATAGATAGAATAGTAGCAATAGCAATGAGAGTTTTGATCCCACTCTTGCCTCTTGATTGCCAAGAAAGACCAAGAATCTAAGGGAGCTATTAAAAGATGAAAGGTATGATGAAGATTTTGATGAGTGTCAATTTTGCATTATTTTCTCATATTGATTAAAATTATTTTGAGGAAGTCATGAAAGAAGAGAATTGGTATAGGACCATGAATGAGGAAATAGATGTAGTATAAATAAATGAAAGTTGGGATCTAATTTAATTTCCTCCTAAAAATTAAGTTATTGGAGTTAAATGAGTTTACAAGACTAAGTGCAATGCTAAAGAAAACATAAATTAGCATAAGACATGTTCGGTGGTTGAGGGGAACAAAGAATAATTTGGTAGAGACTATGATGAGATGTATGCCACTAATGCAAGAATGGAAATTATGCATGTGGTTAGAGAAATTGCAGTCAAACACAAATGGAAGGTATTTCCAATGGATGTCAAGTCTTCCTTCTGTTGGAGTTCTTTATGGTAAAGAACATATCGGGTAGATTTAAACCTAATACCTAGAAAAAAGACTAGGGAAAAGCCTAAGGATGAGCTAAATCCTATGTTAAACAAGGCTAAATCTTAGTTCTGGACCAATTAACAAAGTCATTCAGACTCACTTCACTTTAGGCTCTGCTAAGTCAAGGCGTGCAAACCTAAGGGATCTATCTTATTAACTTGATATTCCTCTCTGCAAGACTATCCCCTATAGTAGAAATGGTCAATTATCTTCTATGATTTTTTGAAAAACTTCTTGATTGCAATAGCTAATTACAACCAAAGAAGGTAACAACAAACAAGCCATGACATACACTTCTAGTTCTTTAGTACATAAAATGGGAAATTGATATTAATTTAAAGATTTGATTTCTCGACATAACTCGGGTATGCAACAACAAAAAATATATATCCTTCAAGCTAACCAATCCCTTATCCATTAGGCACCAACTAAACCTTCACATACAGATGGATACCTAAAGTATACTAATATATTTAGGCATATGATCTATCTATTTGACTTGCAAATAAACATTTGTGCTCAATCTGAACCTAATTCTTACATGATATCCCCCTCAGTAAACTTACAACCCTCTCGAATTATCTGGAGCATTTACATAAACCTTTGAGTTAGAAGCAACAATGAAACAACATACAACCTTAAGGGACTGCAACTATGACCTAGGCTCTTTGTTCAAAGACCATAAAACATTAAAAATTCACTAAGATAGGAGACAAGAATCAGAATGAAACTAAAAGAAATGAAGCTCTTACATTAATTTCCTTGAAACCAATACATCATTTGCATATCAAAACTCAAAAAATACACGAAGAATGACTATGTAATAACAATTCTTCAAAAGAAATACAATATCAATGTTCACATCAGAGGAATACTGGGAAAATTGGTATCACAATTGTGAGAAAATCCTAGGAAATTGGAACTAGACTAGTCTCACAATCCTCCTAAAATCTTGAAAGAATTGGAACCCTTACAAAGAGGAGATAAGGAAGATATATATGAAAAAAGATATTACAGGGTCTAAAATATGAACTTGACATGTGTCCCACTGAAAATGATTTAAAATTTGAAGTTGCTGATGTATATGAGCAATGTTAGTATGCTAATAGAAACCAAATTTAAATAAAGCTTCTAAAAACTTAACAAAATTCATAAACTTCAAGATAGACTAAGATGAGCTCTCAATTGAGAATATGAGCCATTAATGGACTCTCTTAATAAGAAGCTCTCTTGTTGAGTAGCTTTATCTAAATGGATAGGATGTATGCTCAATATGCTTCCAAAGGCTTCAATGGATGATTGTGGATTTTTGGTGTGGATAGATGGCTTTAGTATGGATTTGGCTCTCAAAATAGCATTATAACTTTACTTCATGGATTGTGTTATTTTGCAAAGGGGAAGGATCCAATTTATAGGCAAGAGGCTTGAGGGATTGATAGCTAAGATGCAAGGATGGGAAAAAGCTCATGGAGGGCTTAGATTGCATGAGAGGAGAGCAAATGGATTGTGCTTCCTTACAACCAATCAAGGAGTGACACATGTCACAGGGTGAGAGGATGGAGGGAAGGGCAAGGATGAGTCAACAAAGGAGGCTCAAGAGATAAAATCTTCATAAAGACCCTTCATAAGTGCTTTGTAAGAACATTTATGGCTTTGTGGGCTTTATAAAGTTTTGTGGTTGAAGATATTTGTGAGAGATACCATGAAATTTGAATTTGAGGGTTTAGGGGTTTTTTAAGCTTGCTTAGGGTTGTAAAAATGATTAGAGGAAGGGTTAGAGATGGCTTAGGACTAGGCAAGTGGATGGCAAGTGGATTGCAATTAATGAGGGTGGGTGAAGGAGGAGATATTTGTTAACTTTGGCTTGAGTTAGCAAGTCTTAACCCATGTTTAGGGAATGTGACAAGGTTAGGAGGGGATTAGGATTAGGGTTAAAGAAATCTTCTAGAAGAGTCTAGGCTTTGGATGAGGATGAAGACTTTCTAGAAGAGTCTAGAACTTCCTAGGATAAGATTTTATGAAATAAATAAAGTTTTATTTATTTCAAGGGTTTGGGTTGAGGAGATATTTATTAAAATATTTTTAATAAACATGAGGATTAATATTTAATCTTGATTAAATATTTTGAGTTGGGATTAGGGGTAGGAAATGATGGGATTAGCCTTTAATCAAAATTAAAGAAGGATTAGAAGATTTTGGAAGAGGTTAGTGGTCTTAAGGAAATTGGCCAAGTTTTGGGCAAAGAATAATTTTTTTATTTATTTTAGGATTTTTGGTCAATTTATTAATTAAATAATTAATAAATAAGGAAATAATGTTTAAATAAGATTTAAACATTTTTGGGAGGGATTCCTTAATTAAATATTTTTAATTAAGATAAAGGGATTTAATGGCATAAAAATTAATTAATTAATTAATTAAATAATTAATTAATAAATGATGATGTCATTAGAGATTTTTTTTCAGAAAATAAAAATATTATTTTCTAAAGGATTTTTAGGTGTCTACAACTGAAACTAAACTTTCTCATCTACCTACAACCAAAAACCATAAATGATGCCAAAATATCTAATACATCTCATTAAACACTTAGTGAAATATCCCCTTGAAAAAAAATCAGAATTTATCAAAAACTACGCTAAGCTTGAAAATTTGATTTAGCTGGTCATATCTACCCTTTGCCGGCAAAAACCTTCATTTGCAACCTACTGCATTAAAAACCATCGCATCATCCTTTAAAATGTTGGTAAAGTCAAATAAAATATGATGAAATTTGATTGCAATTTCATCTACAAATTTAAATCTACACTTTTCACTAAGAACCCCATAAAATTAGAAAACCTCCTATAGCTACAATAGGCTAACACATGTACAAAATTTGATTTCAAAAATGGAAAATTGACTCTTTTATGGTTTCGACGGTATATTACACTATACATTTTTGATGAAAAATGCCCGCCTAAAACCATTTTCAAAAAAATGCCTTCTAGACTGAACAGGGCATATTTAAATTAAAAATTTTAAAAAGCTCATATAGTCAAACTATTCAAATATTTCAATTTTAAAATCTGAGCATTGGAGAATCTTTTGAAATTTGATTTTTAAATCATTTTCTTTTTTCTCTCCTCCCCCTTTAATTTTGGGGTAAAATCAAGTTTGACCAATGCCATGTGTCACTTTTTGATCTGTTGACCCCTATCCAGTCAGTTCACACATCACTACCATGTCACCATCTACCTTGACCTAGTGCCATGTATTGCATTACCGCTTACCCACATTCCTTAAATTTCTCACACTTTGAAATTGTGGGCAAGTGACATTCGTTGATCAAGACAAGATCAATGACTACTCAAATTTATAGTTGACCCAGGCCTAGTTAGTCATTTTAACTAATAGGAAGTCTCCATATGAGTATGTGCCTTCTGAAAACCTCCATGCAAGTGAGTCCCATATCACCTTCTAAGCAAATGTGTACTTGATGTCATTCTTTCCACGTGTCAAGCTGGCGCATCCCCGGTGTCCATATCCCATGAGTACTTTCCTAATGCGAGATTGCACTAGCCATTGATCTTTGAAAGATCAATGGTGACATTGATTATATCCTCCAGAGCTTCTGAGTTAAAAATTTAGATGTCACCAAGGAAACATGTCTGCAAATTGCTTGCCCGCATTCCTTAAATTTCTTTCAAGTTCTCAATGTGGGCAAGTGCCCTTCATTGATCAAGATAAGATCGATGGTGTGAAAAAAACCTTGCACTTTATGGTTGCTTCATCTACCTCTAGGCCAATGAAATGACTGCTTTCAACTCTCATGCTCTGACCAATCTAACTACTGTATTAATTTCTGAAACATTTTGTGCCCATTACATAAGCACTTCCAGCTAAGCATATGTGGCATACAACATGGCACAACTCAGTTTCCTATCCTAATCGCAACCCCACCTTGACATGCAGCACAAAGGTGCATTCTCGCATTCCTTAAATTTCTAGTAGTTCTTTATTGTGGGCTTGGGCTAGCCCTTGATCTTTGAAAGATCGATGATGACATTGAATTTTGATCACATCTAGTAGGGAAACCTCCTTGACGACACAACTAGAAATATACGTTAGCAATCACTTTACAACCTAGGACACCATGGCATATACTAAGGCTTCCCAACCCCATCTTGCTACATTTCCAAAAATTTCTTGCTCGCTTAATTTGAAAACTCTACATCTCAACAATGTGTGGGAATGTGATACCCGTTGATCTGAATGAGATCAACAGTTACACAAAATCATAATACTTCGAGCATTTTTGAATAGAATAATCTAGTAAAAAAGAATACGGTCAATGAATTTTAAATGAGCTTTTAAGAAAACAATGCTTGAGTAAGCCTAACCTTAGGATAAAATGATAAACCATTAAAAAACATTTTTCTAAAAATATTTTGAGGGTTTTCCAAAACTAGGGTAAAATAAGATAGGGCACTAGGGTTTCTAAGAAATTCTCTGAAGACAAACCTTTAGTATTTAATAGAATTTCAAAGACACAAAGACCAAGCTATGAACTAGGGTAATATAAGGGTTTGAAAATACAAGGAACAAAACCCTAATTTTCAAGATACTCTTATTTCTTGATTCTGCCTGACCATTCCCTTGAGGATGATAGGGCGATGATGTGCACTCTATAATGCCATATTTTTTGCAAAAAATATTATATTCCTTTGATCTAAAATGCATAGCATTATCTATTACAATCTTCTATGGGCATTCAAATTTGGTCACAATATTATTTAAAATGAAATTAATCACCACCTTACTAGTTTCATTCTTAGTAAGGACTGCCTCAACCCACTTGGTGAAATAATCAGTAGCTACTAAGATCCATGAATGACCACCACTAGACTTATTTGGGATCTCACCTATAAAATCAATTCCCCACTGTTGAAAAGGTGCTTGCACTTCAACTAGTCTTAATGAAAAATTTCTAGAGAATTTTAACTTTCCACTAAACCTTTGACAAGAATCACAAACTTTTACAAACTCATGAGTATCTCTGAAGAGTGTAGGCCACCAAAAACCAGCCCTAAGAATTTCATGAGTAGTAGTTTTAGCCATATAATGTCCTCCACACACACCTTCATGCATGTCTTTTAAAATTGTTTTAGACTCAATCTCATCCACGCACTTTAAAATTACCCCTTCCATATTTCTCCATCACAATTGACCATGCGTTATAACATACCTTATAGCCTGCAACTTGATGGATCTTTTCTGATTGTTTGTTAACCTTGCTGGAGATTTCATGTTTTGAAAATAATAAATTACATCTTTGTACCAATCAAAGATGCCCATATCACAAATATTTTCCTTGCAACTATCATCAAGTTGATTAATTTGGTTTGCCTCTAGGTTAGCTTCCATTGTCAACTTGGCCAAACCTTTACCCCTGACCAATTTAGTAATCTAAATATCAATGTTAAACTCTTGTATCCTACTAATCAATCTACATCTCTTGCTAGATACCTCTTGCTGTGAAAAGATGTCCTTCACAATAGCAGTAGGGACAAAAGTAATGATAGTAGCTCCCATTAAGTAACATCTAGAAGCCTTAACTCCTTTCACTAGTGCATATGCATGTTTCTCATTGATGTCATACTTCAGTTCTACTGCTTGCAAAGACTTGCTGGAAAATGCAATAGGTTGCTCATAACCCTCCTCATTTTTTAGCAACAATACTACAGCAACACTGTAAAATGAGGAAAAAGAAAATGTGTGCATTGGTTTGTCATAATCTGGAGCTCTGAGAATAGGGGCATCTTTAATAGCTTGCTTAATCTTTTGAAATGCAATACTAGGTTCACTATCTCATTTTATCTTAGATCCTTTCTTTAGCATTCTTGATATAGGCTTACTATTCTCTGCAAAATTTGTCACAAATCTCCTAATAAAATTGATCTATCCAAAGAATCACTAAATGCCTTTAACACTCTTTGGTTTTTGAATCCTATCTATTGCTTCTACCCTTTCAGGGTCAATCCTTACTCCATGCTTGCCAACTAGATGTCCTAGCAATTTTCCTTCAGTGATACCAAAGTTGCATTTCCTTGGATTCAAAGATATTCCATATTTAAGGGCTTTGATAAATACCTTTTTTGAATGCATACAATGATCATTTTCATCCTTGGTGTAAGTAGTTAGGTCATCCTGATACAAAACCAAAAATTTTTCAATAATATCAACAAAAGCCACATCCATGGCCCTTTGAAAAGTAGCCCTAGCATTGGTAAGCCCAAATGGCATCCTGACATAAACATAAGTACCCCATGGAGTAGTGAAAGTAGTCTTAAACTATTCTAATTCTTTGACAACTACTTGATTATATCCTAAAAACCCATCCATCATGGACATCAATTCTGAACTAGTGACTCTTTGCAACATAACTTCCATATTGGATAAACCATAATTATCTTTTAAGAAAGATATGTTTAGATTCATGAAGTCAACACATAACCTTATATCTCCATTTTTCTTCGTGACAGGAACTAAATTGGATACCCAAGAAGAATGTCTAATAGGCTTTATAATCCTAGTATCTCTTAACTTGATCAATTCTTCTTGCATTTTGGGAGCCAAGTTTGGGTTTATTGGCCTTTATTTTTGTCTAAAAGGCTTAGTATCTGGTTTCAAAGGGACTTCATGTTCAAATAGATCTTCTCTATAGGCCTTTAGATCATCATATGACCATGCAAACATATGTCTATACTTCCTTAGTAGGTGTATTAGATCTTTTCTAATTTTAGGAGGCAATTTCTTACCAATATATACCTTTTAAAGTGTTTCCTGAGTTCCCAAGTTCACCTCCTCTAAATATTTGGCATTATATCCATTAGTGTCTATTTGTGACCTATCTTGGTTGTCAAAAATAGTTTTTAAAACAACTAGACCCTTTGGAATTTTATTTGTCTTCAATTGCACAACTTCCTACCCAAAAACAATATCTTTTCCATCTATATGTTTTACATAAGTTGCACAATCAATTTCTTGTCCTGACAACATATGCTCACAATTTAAAACTCTTAGAATATCCTTATCATCTTCAAACACTTGCTAATTCTAAACATTATTAGGGATACAAGGTCTAGTTTGAATCTCAATTTTATACACACTAGCAATTGTGATATCATCAGGTTTTATTGCTATGTTTGCCAATAAATCTTCCATTTTATTATTTTTCCTATCTTTCAAAATTATCCCAAATGCATCAAAACATTTGATCATGTCCCACACTAAATTTCTATACTATTTTAATTTTTTATTCTTTGACACAAGCTTTTCTTACTTGGGATACCAACAATTTAGAGTCTCCTACAACATGTAAACTCTTTATCCTATGCTTATGAGCTAATCTAAGACCTAGCAACGTAACCTCATATTATGCTATATTGTTAGTACAAGAGAAACTTAAAGTAAAGGAGAATTTGTATGTTATCCCTGTTGGAGATATCAACAAAATGCCTACACCAGATCCATCTTTGCAACATGCACCATCAAAAAACATAGTCCATAGATCACCCTTGTCTATTTTTTTGTCAACTTCCATTTCCATCTGAGATTTATGCTTAGATTTTTTCGAAGTTAGGACCTTAGCTCTAAACGCATTAATATCTCTATCCACAAAATTTGTCATGTTATCTTCCACATATTCCTTTATCATGTATATACTCTTAGGCTCCCTATTGACTTTTATCAAATTCCCCTCAATATTGAAAGTAGGAAATGACAAGTCACACTATAGACTCCCACCCATAGCAGCACTCCACTTTCTTGATAATAGCATGCCATGCTGAGGTGGAATATCAACAACCAATACACTCATAGTAAGTTCTTTGTTAGGCCAAGTTGTTAATCTATATGGAAGAGAGTTTATAGTGCCTATGACTATCACTTCTCTTTTATCCATAGCACAAAATCTTCCTTGAGTTATATCCACTTTTAAGCCTAATTCCTTCATTATTTTAAAAGGCATCATAGTGTTGGAAACACCAGAATCAATCATGCAATATTTTAATGTTGTACCAGGGTATGTGCATGATCATGGTGTGCCAAAAAGTGGCAATTTGAAAAATATGTAGTTCTAAAATGCCTCAAAGAATTTCAAAATCTATTCCCACTTTTTTCCCACCCATCCTGATACTAAATGAAAAAAATTAATACCTTAATAATTCCTACTATATCTTTCAATACCAACCTTATATGGTCATCTTTAAAACATCCCTAAAATGTGTTTTTGGCATGTTCTTATGTGTTTTTTACTTCAAGCATGTAGCTGATGACTTTTTTTTAACCAAAATTTGATGTAATGAAAAGGGTTTCTTAAGAATGTTCTTAGCTTTTCATAAATGTAAGTTTTGTCAAATTACGAGTTCAGTAAGTAATTATTACTTATTTTCTAATGGAGTTAGCTACAAAGTGTTGATTGACATACTAGTTGGAAAATAGCTATAACTTTCAAACCATATAAGATTTGTGAAATCCAAAAGATGTGTCACATTCTATGCTTTGACTAGTATAAGAAAAAAAAAGAAAAACTTAATTTTGATTTTTTTTTATCTAGTTAAGGTGGTCAGACAGGGGAGTTTTTTAATTTTGAAAATAGTATAGTAGAACATTCATAATTAATTATTTATTTGGAATAAAAATTGCCAAAAATATGCGTCACATCTAGGCATGAGTCTAATTTTTATATCTAAAATTATATTTAAAAATATTATCATTTGATTATGATTAAGGTGGTTAGACATACAACTACTTTTTATTTTTGCCCTGAAATTTTTGTAGTACTACATTAAAACCCAAACTTTTGACCAATCAAATAACTTTTTCTCTAGAGAAGGCCTTGTAGTTTAGAAACTAGATTCAATTTCCTACAGATTGTTTTCTTATAACTTTTTGGTATAAAGTCCAGAACCACTTTAAAATTATGTGTCAAGTTGACATAACCCTGATTTGTTGGTCTTTCATTGCCACTTAAGGCCATAGTTTGGTACACCATGATCCTGCACATACCCACCATTTATTAAAATGCTTAAGAAAAATGGTTCAACATTTCCGAAACATTGATTTATAGAATTTTCCAAAAATATTTGAGGAATTTGGGACACAACTCCTTCAACTTCATTTTCCTTTACCTTGTCTTTGTTGCTTTCTTTGGAACTATGAGTTTCATTACAATCTTGACTTACTTTTACATCAGTATTTCCCAATCATGCTAAAGACTTATTTCGATGCTCAGAAATTCTTAGCAATTCAAACAAAGGAACCTTAATAGTAATTTGAGACAAAAATACAAACATATCTATGGAAGAACCAAAAGGATTATGATTAGTCACATTCCCTTTCTCATCTTGTTTATGCAAAATGTTCAAAGCATTTTGATGATTCTTATCATGTTTTGTAATGATCTTTGATACATTCTCATTTTTTTTTCTGGGGACATTGCTTGAGAAGTCCCCATCTTTAGGATTTCCTCCTTTCTTTTGTTACCACCTTCTATTAGTAATTTTAACCTTCATAGCAGGAGCTTCTTTAGGTTTCACAAGTTCACCCCTCTTAGAATCAACCCCTTTTATGAAGATACTAGCTACCTTATTACTTTCATCTTTCTAAGACATGTTTCTAGTCTAAACTTGAGCTATCATATTGGTAGTGATTTGATCAATTTCTTCCCTAGAAGGTTTTCTTAGTGTTACTTCTTCCTTTGCATTTACCATGTTACACACATTGTCTTCCAGATCACTCTCATAAAAAATACTTGCTATTGTATGACATTCTGAAACTATCTTTGGTCATATACATCTCTGTCATAGTCATCACAGTCAGAATAATGTGATTCAAAATTATTGCATCCTACATCATCATTAATTTCTTCCTGCTCATGATAGTTCTCTACTACAACTTGATTTCCTGGGAATGACAATGCTACTGCACAAGATTCAGGGGAATGGGGTAATTGATATGCAAAACACCATGTAGGTTTAGCAACAAACTCAGGATCATCTACCAAATTTAGAGAATTATTTGACAAAGGATCAGGGGTCACCTTGTTGTTGTTCTTCTTGGGAGGAGAGATACTAGGCTAACCATCCTTCCGAGTAGTATTGAAAGGGAAATTTTGTAGCCTATTTTGTCTATTGAAATTTGATTGATAAGGGACCCTATTATTAGTGGTGTTCCTATCATTCCTCATCTAAGGAAGATTCAAACCTTTTATAGCATTTAGAATCTGACTTATTTCACTAGGCTCTTGCTTTTTTCCTCCTATAGCTTTATTTTCTTCCTTTCCATTCCCCTTATTCCCAAATAACCTAGGATCATCTCTTTTGTTTTTTAATCTCCTTGAAATCCTCAAATTATTCTCTATATTAATGGCAATCTTGAAAGCATCTCTTAAGGTCCTAGGCTCTTTATCCCTAAGTTGAAATGCCATTTTACCATCAAAAGAATTCAAATAAGTGATCAAGCACACATTTTCATCAATTGGCAAGGCTTGCATTAGCTTGTACATCCTTTTCTAAAATCTAGTATTAAATTCAGTAAGAGACTCATTAGGCAGCCTCTTAATATTATTATATTCACTCAAGATATAGCTCTGATTTTTTTTATCACCATATTGCTCTTTGAAACAATACTCTATATCTCTCCAATCAACAAGAGACAATTTAGGAAGTTTCTTGAACCATTCTCTAGAATCTTATGTTAGACTAAACAAACAACTTCATAATGACATCTTTAACTTCAACCTCATAATCACTCATCGTATCAAGAAAACTCCTCAAATGGTCCTCACAAGAAACAACATTATTTCCATCAAATCTAGGCAATATTTTCGTCATTTCTTGTGGGATAGGATTTAGAAAACTAAGGATTATGTCAAAACATATTTTCCTATAGCCTTCTAATTGAACAAGTCTCATTTTTAAATCGATCTTGGGGTGATTAGCATTTTCGTTCTTGGTATTACTCATAGTATTATTAGTTCTAGCATCACCAACAGATTTGTTAAGATCTAATTTTTGTGAAGATGAAGAGAAGAAAGAAATAGGTACCTTAGTAGTATTTTGATTTGCATGATTAGATCCATCACCATCTTTAGGCATAGCTGCAGACTGCTTCTTGGTAATTTCCAAAAATTTGATCTTATTATTCATCTCAACTATAGGAGCCTCACTCTCTGTAATCTCCAATCTCTTGGCTGAAGCATCCCTTTCTTTTCTTCTCTTTTCCAATTCAATATCAGAAAGTGACATGGAATCATGGATTTTAACTGTCTTTACTAGCTCATTGATCTTAATAAAAATCTCCTTTTGTTTTCCTTTCTCCTTACTACCTGCAATAGGTTCCACATTTTTTACTCTATTGTTATCAACTTCTAGTTGTTATCAACTTCTAGAGTAGTATAGTTCCTAATTTGTTGTATTACAAGTCCCTCTAGATTCATTTTTTGAGTTTTCAAAAAAAATTGCTCCTTCCTTTTAAGTTGTTCAACTTGTTCTACCATCTCAAGCTTCCCAAAATTAGCTCTTATCTCATTTTCCTTCTTTAAGGTAGCAATTCACCTAAGTAATTCTTGTTTTTCTTCATAAGCCTTCATGACCTTTTCTTCCCTTTCTTTCCTAAATCTCCTATTAATAGCTTCTTGCTCAGCAAGTTGTCTTAGAATGACATTCTCATTAGGATCAAGGATAGTAAACTTAGATCTAGATGTTTTCTCATCATTGAAACTTTCAGGCTCTAAGTGTCTAGGTCTCACCTTTTCAGGGGAATAATCAGACATGAAAGGATTCGTGATACACTAGAAAAGATTGTTACTAGTCCTATCCTCCAAACTAAATGCATGTGGTTGCACAACCTTTTCCTAACATATCATCTTAGGGGTATTATAGAAGTCATCACCAAACAAAATTGGGTGAGATCTCGAACCTTTGGAGAAAGGCACCTTTTCAACAGCAAAATGGTGAACATTATCTTTCCCTACTAATTTCTCATATGAATAGCTTCCCTTCTGCATCTAATTTCCCTTCACAACCCAATTCTATCTTTCTCTAGGAGGGAGATCAATTTGTAATTTGATTCCTAGGTTTTTCCTCACATTTGCCTGTGTATTTCTTTTATTTTCTATAATTTGGGACAACAATTTTCAAGAAACTAACACTGGTTAACCATTTTAGTCGCTACCCACCCTATCAGAATGGGAATAAATTTTTTAAGTGGATAATCACAATTAGTCCACTAAATAGTCTCAAGCAAAATGTAAACAACTTTCAAACCCACATGAATCTTCTGATGAAATATGTACAACTCTACCCAAGGGGACACAGATCTCTAATAATTCATTATTTATGGCAACACTAAATGTAAGTCCCCAGTAGAGTCACCATTTTGTTGGAGTTTTTTATGGTAAAGAACATATCAGGTAGAGTTAAACCTGACACCCAGAAAAAAAGACTAGGGAAAAGCCTAAGGATGAGCTAAATCCTATGTTCAACAAGGTTAAATCTTAGTTCTGGACCAATTAACAGAGTCATCCAAACTCACTTCACTTGAGGCTCTACTAATCCAAAGCGGAAAAACCTAAGGGATCTATCTTATTAACTTGATATTCTTCTCTACAAGACTATCCCCTGTAGCAGAAATAGTCAATTATCTTCTATGATTTGCTGACAAACTTCTTGATTGCAATAGCTAATTACAACCAAAGAAAGTAACAACAAACAAGCCATGACCTACACTTCTAGTTGTCTAGTACATAAAATGGGAAATTGGTATTCATTTAAAGATTTGATTTCCCAACATAACCTGGGTATGATAAAACAAAAAACATATATCCTTCAAGCTGACTAGTCTCTTATCCATTGGGCACCAACTATACCATCACATACAGATGGATACCTAAAGTATACTCATATATTCAGGCATATGATCTTGTTGGAAATATAGATGAAGTAACTGAGAGGGGAGGGGTGAATCAGTTACCACAAAAACAATTCCAAAAATCCCTTAGATGTCTAAAATGCTTACTTATTGCTGATACTCGGTAAATAGTGTAGAAATACTTAAGTCGGTAAGTTAACTAGTTACTGTTCATCTAGGATTTAAAGTTATTAATATGCATGCAAAGGTTAACTAAATGAACACAAGAGACACAAGATTTAATGTGGAAACCCAATATGGGAAAAACCACCAAGTAACTAGTCACCAACTTTCACTCTTCTGAAGTGAGCCCTGTTAGGAGCCAACCCTATTAAATGTTACAATACACACTATTAGGTGTGACCTTGTTAGATGATTTAATCACCCTATTAGGAGTGGCCTGGTTAGAGGTATTTAGAACGATTGAACTGAATTGTTGCCTTGTTAGACGATTTACAAAATGGTTGTTAAACCAACTCTGTAAAGAGATTCTGAATTCACTGTTACAATGATTAGAAAGCAACAATGAAATGACCTGAATGATATGCATCTTATCTTTTGTTGATTATAGATCTATGTTCTGTGTTACTGGATCCTTGCTAATTGAATACAACTTTGTAGCTCCTCTAGGATATCTAATCCTTCATCAAAATTCACTAATTATTCGCTTATTCCTTCCTCATCCATATAGTCCCTCTTCCATTAACTTTTTCACACTCACACACACATATTTTATCCCACAACTTGAATGTCTATATATATACCTTTCAAATTTATCAAGTCAGCTCATATATAAGTTACAACAACTGAAAAACATCAGTCGGCTACATTAATTCCACGAAACATTTGAAACAATAAAATCCTTCGCTGGCTGACTCAGCTCGGTAACCATCGCTCCAGAATGGTTTTCTAGTGTTAACCAAGTGAAGCTCGGTAAACACTACTTCAGAATGATTTTCTAGTGTTAACCAAGTGAAGCTTGGTAAACACTGTAAAACTTGCAAAAGTCCTTTAAAGACCAAGTGAACTCGGTTAGCACTGACCTTCCTCTGCTGACCTTGTGAGCTCGATAGAAGTTAACTTTTTGCCACATTTCCTTCGATGTCTGAGTGAGTTCGGTAGATACTAACTTTCTATCACATTTCCTTTGATGACCGAGTGAGCTCAATAGAAGCTAACTTTCCTTTGCTAACCTTGTGAGCTCGGTAGAAGCTAACTTTCCTTTGTTGACCTTGTGAGCTCGGTAGACTCTGTCTGATGACTGATATGACATTTGTGTAACATCAAAGACAAAATTCAATTAACAATTATATTCAAAAATCTCCCTCTTTGGAATTGATGACAACACAACATGTCATAGCAGAATGAAATTTGAAAACAAGTCTAACAAGTCTTTTCCTTTTAAAACAACTTTCTTTTAGCAAACTCTCCCTCTTTCAGTAATCTCCCTGTGTGGAGGAATTACATAGCACAACTTTCTTTCAAATAAATTTTAGAAAGATATGATAGTAAAACTCCCCCTCTTTGACAACACATGCCAAAGACAATACAACTCAAATGAATTTTAATGTACCTTTCGTACTAATTCATATGCAAGGTTTCCTTACTATGCTACATCAACTGATAGATCTTCAACTTGGTATGCGTTGATGCATCACTAAAAAATTATTTTACTGAACTTTGGATAGGGAAGTGACACATAACTTACCTCTTAGATACAAGAATGCATCCTTAGGTAATGGCTTTGTGAATATGTCAGAAATTTGGTCCTTTGTATGGACATATTCCAATCTGATCTCCTTATTTTGCACCAATTCTCTAACAAAATGATATTTTATTGCAATGTGCTTGGTTTTGGAATGCATCATTGGATTCTTAGATATGTTGATTGCACTTGTATTATCACAAAACATAACAACTAGTTCTCTAATTTCCACCTTCATGCCTTCCAACAACTATTTAAACCAAACAATATTAGAACAGTTTACTGCTGTAGCAACATACTCTGCCTTTGATGTAGATTGGGATGTACAATTCTACTTTTTGCTTGTCCAAGAAACCAACCTTTTTCCTAGAAAGAATGCTCCTCCACTTGTACTTTTTCTGTCATCAAGGTTTCCTACCCAATCAACATCAGTAAACACTTTTAAATCCAAATTAGCTCCAAATTTGAACCATAAACCATAATCTTTAGTTCCTTTCAAATATCTTGTTATTATTTTGATTGCCATCATGTGATTTTCTCTTAGTTTTTCTGAAAATCTCGCTACAATACCAATTGCAAGGGCAATATCTAGCCGAGTATGAACTACATACTACAACTTTCCAATCATAGATCTATACAAGGTTTGATCTACTTCTTTTGATTCATCTTCTTTGGTAAGTTTTAATCCAGTACACATAGGAGTCCCAACTGGTTTACAATCTTCCATACCAAACTTTTTCAATATCTCCTTGATGTATTTTGATTGAGTGATGTAGATACCATTTTTGTTCTATTGAATTTGAAGACCAACAAAGCATTTTATTTCACAAAACATAAACATTTCAAACTCCTTTATTTTTTCTGAAAATTCTTTGCAAAGATCATCATTCCCTCTGGAAATAGTATCATCTACAAATATTTTTTCCATGAAAATGTTATCATCTAGTCCTTCCTTTATATACAAGCTACTGTTATCATTAGTTCTTTGAAAACCAATATGAATAAGATAGTTATGCAATCTTTCATACCATGCTCTAGGGGCTTGTTTCAGACCATATAGTGCCTTGTGTAATTTGGAGACCATGTTTCTTTTATCTAGATCAACAAAACCTTTAGGTTGTTCAATGTAAACCTCTTCATCCAGTATGCCATTGAGAAATGATGACTTGACATCCATCTGATAAACTTTGAATCCTGTGTGAGTAGCATATGCAAGTAAGGTTCTGACTCCTTCCAATCTTGCAATAGGAGAAAAAGTTTCTCCATAGTCTATTCCTTCTTCTTGAGCATATCCTTTGCATACTATTCTAGCTTTGTTTCTTGATACCTTACCATCTTTAGTGAACTTGTTTATGAATATCCACTTAGTTCCAATCACATTATTATCTTTAGGCCTGGGTACAAGAGTCCATGTCTTATTTTTCTCTATCTGCTCTATTTCTTCATTCATAGCATCAATCTAACTATCATTTCCTAATGCATCTTCGATATTTTTAGGTTCAAAATCAGCAAGTAAACAAGTACCTTTCAACTTATTTCTTTTCATTGTTCCTTCATATTTGTCTCCAATGATCTGATTTGCTGAATGATGTCTCTTGAAATATTTTGCTAATATAGGTTCTTTGCCTTTTGAATGAATTTTATTGTTATACTTTTGCATTTCAACTTTAGGTTCTAGCTCTTCTGGCTCAATAGATATTGGCTCGGGTCCTTCAGACTCAGTAGACACTTTCTCGATAGCATCTGAGTGTAACTTGTGTTGTTGTAGCTCAGTTTGAACTTCCTGTAACTCAGTTACTGATGACTTGAGAGTAGAAGATTCCTGATTGATTGGTATTGTATAAGGTTCAATGAAAAAAAACCTTCTATAATCTTCTGGTTCCCTTTTTCTTTCTTCTTTAGTCCTTTCTACAAACTCATCAACTTTCACATGTGAACTTTCTATGACTTTGTTAGTAGACAAGTTCGAACATCTATATGCTTTACTTTTGCAAGAGTATCCTAGAAATATCGCTTCATCAATTTTCACATCAAATTTTCCTTTTCTAGATTCTTTCAAAATGTAACATTTACTTCCAAACACTTTTAGATAACTTACATTAGGTTTATAGCCATACCATAGCTCATAGGGAGTTTTGAATGAGTCCCTTTTTAGCTATACTTGGTTCAAGGTATGAACTGCAGTGCTGATAGCTTCCTTCCAATATTTGATAGCAATGCCTTTTTCAATTGTTAAGGTTCTTTCACAATCCATGATAGATCTATTCCTCCTTTCAGCTATTCCATTTTTCTCAAGAGTTCCAGGAGCTGATACCTGTCTTTTGATTACTCTTTCAATGCAAAAGTTATTGAACTCATGTGAAATGAATTCTCCACCTCTATCTGACCCCAAGCATTTCAATCTTTTCCTTGTTTCTTTTTCTACTCTGGATAAATACCATTTCAATTTCTCAAATGCTTTTGATTTTTTCCTTAGGTACATGATAGTCATCATTCTTTAGTAATCATCAACAATAAGAATGACGAACTTTTCTACAATATAGCTTTCAATTCCAACGGGTCCACATAAATCAATATGCACAATTTCTAATATATCTTCAGACTGATAGTTTTTACTTTTAAAGCTAGTCTTTCCCATTTTACCAATCTGACAATTCTCAGGTTTCTTTATGTTAGGAATGCCTCTCACTTTCTTGAATTTTCTTATCTTTACGAAATTATCAAAATTGACATGACACACCCTTTTATGCCATAACCAACTTTCTTTGACTTGAGCAATAAAATATGAACATTCACCAAGTTCAAGATAAAATAAGTTACCTTTTTTTTGAGTGCCTGATCCAATCAGTTTTCCTTTGTCATCCAACAGTCTTTCTTTTCCATGCATGAATTCTACTTTGAATCTATTATTGAGTAGCTGTGTCACACTCAAAAAATTATGCTTTAGTCCTTTTACCCAATAGACATTATTACATATAAGTTCTTTGGTTAGAGAGATTCTTCCTCTTCCTTTTATACAAAAAGGTTCATTGTTACCAAATCTTACACTGCCACCATCATAGTCTTCAAAATATTCAAACTTAGTTTTATCACTAGTCATGTGATGAGAACAACCACTATCTATGATCCATGTATCATTTTTTCTCATATGAAACATGAGTGCCATTTCCTCATCATTATTAAACTCATCTTTCATAGTAATGTAGACAATTTCATCTTCTTCTTCATCATTAGAATCATTAGAATCTTTAGCCATAAAACATGTTTTCTTACCTTTCTCCCTGAAGGATTTGAAGTCTTTCTTGCCATTGTACTTGTAATATTTCTTCTTATCTTTTTTCTGATTGTTTGGGCACCTAGCACAATATGACCAACTTCTTCACATGAAAAAATAATTAGAGGAACTTTACCTTTATATTTTCCTCTTCCTCTAGAATATTTTCTTCCTAGTAGAGCTTCAATCACTTCAAGATCACTGTCTGAACTTTGGTCTAGTTCATCTTCACTTTCTAACTGGGGTTCCTTTTTCTTTTTGTTTATCTCCTTGAGTGAAAGCTTGGCTTCAAATGTTGATTCAATGTTTTTGGAAGCTGGAACATAGTTGTCAAAGTTGTCTAGTTCAAATGCAGTTAATCTTCCAACTATGGCCTATAGATTTATCTTATGATTTTCTTTGCATCTTCTTTCTTTAATTACAGAGACTCTAATTGCATAGATTGGTAGTAATGTTCTAAGAACTTTACTTATAATTTTCTCTTCACTGATATCTCCTCTAGATGCTTTGATTGCACTAACACATGCTTTAACTCTTCCAACATATTTGGCAATGTTTTCATCCTCTCCCATTTTCATTTGGTCAAATTGTCCTCTCAAACTTTCTGCTTTGGCACTTCTCACATTATCATCTCTGCCATAGATTTCTTTCAGCTTGTCCCACATTTCAAAGGTAGTTTTACAATCCTTGATGTATCAAATTCTTCATAACTCAAAGCAGATGCTATATCTATCATCATAATGTTGTGAGCCTTCTTTTCAACAATATCATTGATAGATAGTGTTTCATTAGTCCTATATCACCAATATCACCAATGGATGCTAGGTGAAGTCTCATTAGTCCTTTCCCTATAGAGAAGTTGTTCCTGTTAAGTCTTGAAATTTCCCTTTTATAAGACATCCTGATCTTTAGCTTAGATCCTTGAAATCTTTTCCTGAAAGCACCAAAAAGCTCTGATACCAATTGTTGAAAATATAGATGAAGTAACTGAGAGGGGAGGGGTGAATCAGTTACCAAAAAAAAAATTCCAAAAATCCCTTAGATGTCTAAAATTCTTACTTACTGGTGATACTCGGTAAATAGTGCAAAAATACTTTAACTCGATAAGTTAACTAGTAACTATTCATCTAGCATTTAAAGTTATTAATATGCATGCAAAAGTTAACTAAATGAACACAAGAGACACCAGATTTAACATGGAAATCTAATATGGAAAAAACCACCAAGTAACTAGTCACCAATTTTCACTCTTCTGAAGTGAGCCTTGTTAGGAGCCAACCTTGTTAAAGGTTACAATACACACTATTAGGTGTGACCTTGTTAGAGGATTTAATCACCCTGTTAGGAGTGGCCTAGTTAGAGGTCTTTAGAAAAATTCAACTGAATTGTCCCCTTGTTAGAGGATTTACAAAATGGCTATTAAACCAAATCTGTAAAGAGATTCTGAATTCACTATTACAATGATTAGAAAGCAACAAAGAATTGACCTGAATGATATGCAACTTATCTTTTTCGGATTTCATATCTATGTTCTAGTTTACTAGATCCTTACTGATCGAATACAACTTTACAACTCCTCCATGATATCTAATCCTTCATCAGAATTTGCTCATTTTTTGCTTATTCCTTCCTCATCCATATACTCACTGTTCCATTGACTTTTTCACACTCACACACACATACTTTATTCCACAACTTGAACATCTATATATATACCTTTTAGATTTATCAAGTTGGCTCATATATAAGTTACAACAACTAAAAAACATCAGTTGGCTACATTAATTCCATGAAACAATTGAAACAATAAAATCCTTTGCTGGCCGATTTAGCTTGGTAACCACCACTCTAGAATGGTTTTCTAGCATTAATCAAGTGAATCTCGGTAAACACTTCTTTAGAATGGTTTTCTAGCGTTAACCAAGTGAAGCTTGATAAACACTACAAAACCTACAAAAGTCCTTTGGAGACCGAGTGAATTTGGTTAGCACTGACCTTCCTTTGCTGACCTTGTGAGCTCGGTAGAAGTTAACTTTTTGCCACATTTCCTTCGATGACCGAGTGAGCTCGGTAGATACTAACTTTCTATCACATTTTCTTTGATGACTGAGTGAGCTTGGTAGAAGCTAACTTTCCTTTGCTGACCTTGTGAGCTTGGTAGACTCTGTCTGATGACTGATATGACATTTGTGTAACATCAAAGACAACATGCAATTAACAATTTTATACAACATATCTATCTAGATTTGAATTGCAAATAAATAGCTATGCTTAATCTGAACCTAATTCTTACATGATATCCCCCTCAGTAAACTTACAACCTTGTTGAATTCTCTGAAGCATTTGCATAACCCCTTGAGTTACAAGCAACAATGAAACAACATATAGCCTTAAGGGACTGCAACTATGACCTAGGCTCTTTTTTCAAAGACCATAAGACATTGAAAATGCACTAAGATAGGAGTCTAGAATCAAAATGAAACTAAAATAAATGAAGCTCTTGCATTAATTTCCTTGAAACCAATACATCATCTGCATATCAAAACTCAAAAAATACACAAAGAATGACTGTGTAATAACAATGCTTCAAAAGAAATACAATATCGATGTTCATATCAGAGGAACACTATGAAAATTGGTATCATAGCTATGAGAAAATCCCAAGAAATTGGAACTAGACTGGTCTCACAATCCTCCTAAAATATTCAAAGAATTGGAACCCTTACAAAGAGTAAAGAAGGAAGATATATAGGAGAGAAGACATTACAGGGTCTGGAATATGAACTTGACTTGTGTCCCACTGAAAATGATCTTCAATCTAAAGTTTTTGAAACAAAACTTCAACATCTACTAGCAACCAAAAACCATAAATGATGACAAAATATCTGATACATCTCATTAAACACTTAGTAAAATATCCCCTTGAAGAAAATATTATAATTCATCATAAACTACGTTGAGCTTGAAAATCTGATTCAGTTGGTCATATCTACCTTTTGCCAGCAAAAAATGTTATTTGCAACCTACTAAATTAAAAACCATCAGATCATCCTTAAACAGTTGATAAAGTCAAATTAAATCTGATTGCAATTTCATCTGCAACTTTAAATCTACACTTTTCACTAAGAAGCCTACAAAATTAGAAAACCTCCTATAACTATTACCAGCTGACACCTGTGCAAAGTTTGATTTCAAAAATGGAAAATTCACTCTTTTTTGGCTTCAACAGTATATTAAACTATACATTTTGGATGAAAAATGCCCCCCTGAAACCATTTTGGAAAAAATGCCTCCCAGACTGAACAGGGCATATTTAAAATTAAAAAAATTGAAAAGCTCATATACTAAAACTATTCAAATATTTCAATTTTAAAATTTGAGCATTGGAGAATCTTTTAAAATTTTATTTTTAAATCATTTTCTTTTTTCTCTCCTTTTTTAATTTTGGGGTCAACTCAAGTTTGACCAATGCCATGTGTCACTTTTTGATTTTTCAACCCCTATCTAGTCAGCTCACAGATCACTGCCACATCACCATCTGCCTTGACCTAGTGCCACATGTCACATTATTGCTTACTCACATTCCTTAAATTTCTCACACATTGAAATTGTGGGTAAGTGGCATTCATTGATCAATACAAGATCAACAGCTACACAAATTTATAGTTGACCCAAGCCCAGTCAAACATTTTAAATAATAGGAAGTCTCCATATGAGTTTGTGCCTTCTGACAACCTCCACGCAAGCCGGTCCCTTTATCACATTTTGAGTGAATGAGTACTTGATGTCATTCTTTCCATGTGTCAAGCTAGCACATCTTCACTTTCCTTATCCTATGAGCACTTTCCTAATGTGGGATTGCACCAGCTGTTGATCTTCAAAAGATCAACAGTGACACTGATTATATCCTATAGAGCTTTTGAGTTAAAAATTTAGATGTCACCATGGACACATGTCTGCAAACCACTTGCCTGCATTCCTTAAATTTCTTTCACATTCTCAATGCAGGCAAGCACCCTTTGTTGATCAAGATAAGATCGACAGTGCAAAAAAATGTTGCACTTTATGGTTGCTTCATCTACTTGGGCCAATGAAATGACTACTTTCAATTCTCATGCTCTGACCAATCTGACTACTACATTAATTTTTGAAACTTTCCGTGCCTGTAACATAAGTACTTCCTGCTAAGCATATGTGGCATACAACATGGCACGACTCAATTTCCTATCCTAATCTTAGCCCCACCTTGATACGTGGCACAAAGCCCCATTCCCACATTCCTTAAATTTCTAGTAGTTCTTTATTGCAGGCTCGTGCCAACCCCTTATCTTTGAAGAATTGACGGTGATACTGAACTTCGATCACATTTGGTAGGGAAACCTCCTTGACAACACAACTAGAAATATATGTTAGCAATCACTTTACAACTTGGTACACCATGGCATATACTAAGGCTTCTCAACCCCACCTTGCTACATGTCCAAAAATTGCTTGCCCAGTTGATTTAAAAACTCTACATCTCAACAATGTAGGAATGCGATGCTCGTTGATCTAAATGAGATCAACGGTTACACAAAATTGTAATACTTCAGACATTTTTCAATAAAATAATCTGATAAAAAAGAACATGGTCAATGAATTTTAAACAAGCTTTTAATAAAACCATACTCGCATAAGCCCGATCTTGGGGTAAAATGATAAAGCATTTAAAAACATTTTTTTGAAAATATTTTGAGGGTTTTTCGAAACTTGGGTAAAATAAGATAGGGAACTAGGGTTTTTGAGAAATTCTCTGAAGAAAAACTTGGATAATTCAATAGAATTTCAAAGATAGTGAGACCAGGCTATGAACTAGAGCAATATAAGGGTTTGAAAATACAAGGAACAAAACCCTAATTTTCAAGATTTTAAGATTGAATTGATTTTTCACTAATTTTTTTTCAAAATTTCTACATTGTGAAAAATTAGACCAAAACCTTCCTTAATGGAGTGTTTATGAAAGAGAAATATGTGGGGTAACCATGTGGTTATGAAGTTCTAGGTGAAGAACATGAAGTGTAAAGGTTAAAAAGAGCTCTTTATGGGTTGAAGCAAGCTCCAAAAGCATGAAATAGGAACATTAACTCATATTTGATAAGCAATGACTGTACCAAAATAGATTGTGAGTCCACTCTTAATATTAATGTATATCCAACATTGTATAGAAGTTTAGTTGGAAGTTGATGTATTTGACAACAACTTTCAAAGTGTGATATAATGTATGTAGTAGGTCTTATTTCTAGATTTAAGAAAACTCCAAAAGACTTCAATTGCCAAGTGAGAAAAAGAATCTTAAGATATGTGAATGGTACCAAAGTATATGACATTTTGTATCCTTTTGAAA
This sequence comes from Cupressus sempervirens, assembly GCA_028749045.1. NCBI lineage: Eukaryota > Viridiplantae > Streptophyta > Pinopsida > Cupressales > Cupressaceae > Cupressus > Cupressus sempervirens. The sequence continues at coordinate 876,956,888 of CM053792.1, forward strand.
GTGATCTTGGCTGGTTTGTTACATAGATAGTGATTGGGAAAGAATTTTTTATGATAGGAAGAGAAGTTTTAGATATGTGTTTCATATGGGCTTAGGTGTAATTTCATGGGCTCCTAGCAAGCAACTCATAGTTTATCAATCTATCATCGATTGAATATATAGTAGAAAATGCAACAACATGTCAAGCAATTTTCTTGAGATAGATCTTGACATACTTGAAGGAAAAATAAGAGGATGAAATCACAATATTTTGTGACAATATTTCCTTAATTGCATTAACAAAAAATCCTATGTTTCATTGAAGAAGAAAGCTAATTAAAATCATGTATCATTTTATTAGATAATTTATTGAGAATGGTGAAATTAAAAAGGATTATTAAACTCTAAGTAGAAACTAGAATACATATTCACTAAGCCATTGGACATAGAAAATTTTGAGTGCCTAATAAAAAATCTTTGCATAGTTAATTTGGATCAGCATTGTACCTTTTTTATTAGCTTAGAACAAATGGGGCGTGTTAGAATTTTAAATAGAATTTTTCTTTTCCTTAAGATCTTGATGCACACCTACTTTTTAGGACCTTGAAAAAGTCAACAATTGTTAGTTAATGATGATATGATTTTAGTAAATCTCTTTTGAGAATGTAATCCCCAACTGGCTTCTGACATGACTAGCAATGTACATCAACAACCTTTAGATTTGTTAATGCTTGTAGGTGACTTTGTTTAAAATTTGTGAGGAAAAGTATCGTAGATAAAAAAATATATACAAAAATGAAGAATGCTTTTATTCTTTAACAAGTTAGATTGTATAGTCAACAATACATTTTCCTAGTGCTGATAATTGTTGACCTTGAGGAAAGAGGAAATGATGGTGAGCAAAGGAAATGATTCTACACTTTTAATTAAAAGTGATGGTGGCCAAGGAGAGGATAATGAAGATAATGATGATGACTGGGAGTGCTTGTATCTCCCTTTTGGGGTCTTGGGTTGTTCTAAGAAAATTGATAGTGGATAGATTTGCATCAAGAGCTTGCACTATGGTTATGCTACGTAGGTCTAGTTTGTGCAGATTTGTGGTGAAGTTCTGGACTGGGATTGTCCTGGGTAGAGCATGTTGTGGTTTGGAGCTTTAGTATCTTTCCTGATAGAGAGGAGTGTGTTACAATCTTCATCTCTTCTACACCTAGCCTACATCCATATTTCTATAAGACGCAGAGAAGTGGTGGTTGTGGGTTTCTTTCCCTTGGACAGTAGAAGCAAGAAGTTGGGTCTCAATTCTGTAGAAGTCCACAGATTGAGATCACGCTCTTTTAGAAATGGACACCCATTTTAAGAAAAATGAGCACCTATTTTAAAAAAAATTGGGTGCCCATTTTTGAAAAAATATTTTTTTTGATTTTTTAAGAAATGGTCACCCTTTTAAAAAAAATAAAAAGTGGGTACCCATTTTTCAAAAATTGGGTGCCCTTTTTTAAAAATTCAATTTTATTTATTTATTACAATATTTTAAATGCATTTTAAATGTCGATTTTACTTTTTCAAAAATAGGAATCCATTTTTTGAATTTCAAATAATAGTTACCTATTTCTTACAACATGGGCCAGGGATTTTTTCTCCTACCTTAGATTTTTGTTTAGGATAGGCTTGGTGAGACCAAGCCTATGCCTTGACCTCTCAAGATTTGGCTAAGGCATTGAACTAACAAATTCACACCTTGACATAATTTTTAGAGGGTCTTCCCAATCAATTTTTTTACAAAAAAAAAACTTGTTAGAGTTCTCACTATCCTAATTTGATAAATATAATTTTTATCTTGTTATAATTTTATTTACTATTTTTGCATCATCTTTTAATCAGAGGTGGTACCTAAATATAAAATAGTGAGGTTCACTAAAACTTTAATAACTTTTTTATTTTATCATTTTTCTTAAATCAACTTATATGTCATCAATCTACATACAATTCGTTTGAAATTTAAAAAATATATTTGAAAATAGTGAAATTTTTATCAAATTATGGTGTCCATACACATGAGGTTTTAAAAATTACCTTTATAGCTAATTAAAAATTATTAATACAAAAATTATTCAATAACAAATTAAGGAAAAATATTATCAGCAATATTTGGTGTGTTAGGTAACTTCCTTTAAAAGGATTTACAAAAATTCATTAATTTATGCCAAATTATGAATATGTGCAGGATCATCGTCAACCAAACAATGCCCTTAAGTGGCAATGAATAATCAACAAACCAGGGTTATGTGAACTTGACGTGTAATTTTAAACTTATGATGAACTTCCAATAAAAAAGTTGTCAGAAAAGAATCTATAGGAAATTGAATTTAGTTTTCAAACTACAAGACCTTATTTGAAGAAAGAAAAAATTGATTAGTCAAATTTTGAATTTTAATGCAATATTATAATAAAATTAGGACAAAAATAAGAGGTAGGTGTATGTCTAACCACCTTAATCAAAATCAAATTATAATATTTTTTAATAAGATTATAGATATAAATAGTAAACTCATGCATAGATGTGCCACATTTTTTTGGTTTTTTTTTCAAATAAATAATTAATAATGAATTTTCTACTATAGTATTTTTAGAATTAAAAAACTCCTATATTTGGCCACCTTAACTAATTCAAAACTTTACAAAATTCAATTTTTCTTTTATTTTCTTTAGAGTAGAAGAAGTATATAATGTGATGCATCTTTTGGATTTCAAAAATGTTATACCATTTAAAAGTTATATTTATTTTTCAATTAGTGTGTTAATCAACACTTTATGTGTAACTCCATTAGAAAATGAATAATAATTACTTACTGAACTCATAATTTTACAAACATTACACTTATGGAAAGATAAGAACATTATTAAGAAACCATTTTCATTTCATTAAGTTTGGATGAAAAACAAATCATTAGACACATGTTTGAAGTAAAAAATACACAAGAACAGGCCAAAAGCATGTTTTTGAGACATTTTTTAAGTTGACTATGAAGGGTTCTTATCCAAAACAATACTAGAACTTATAAAGTTATTAATATTTTGGTTCTGTATCATGATTGGTGTGAAAAAAATAAGAATAGATTATGAAATACTTTGAGACATTTCAAAGCTACAAAGTTTTTAGATCACCACTTTTTGGCACATCATGATCTTGCACATACCCTTATGGTGTCCATACATGAGTGCAGTATCGTCTTGAAATAGATATTTCTTTAAAATGGTTTTTAAAGATCCATACCAAAAAAAAATCTATCATATGGGTACACAAATAAATCACATATTCAAAAAGTAGGTTCTAAACACCACAATTTTTATTTCTAATTTTTTTATAATATTAAATGTCAAAATTCCTCAAATTTTGACATCAATTGGCAAGACAATTTAAAAATAGGAAAAACACTTCCACCTTTTGCCAAAAAGTGAGACACAACTTCTTGCACTTATCCTAGAGTTAGGTAGATAGGTGTCTTTATTGAAGATCTAAAGTGGTCCCTCTTAGGGAGGTTCTCCTCTGATCTTTTGGCTAGTAGAAAGTTAGTGGATGTCTTTGTTGATGGTAGGGGTACTCTGCCCTACCCTAGGATGCTGCATGAGATTTTGGTCCCATTTTATGTGGGTGATTTGGTTCCTCTTCCTCAAAACCAACCTATGAGGGTGTTTTTTTTGAGAGGGGGTTCACTATTCTTATCCAATAGTGGATAAGGGGAGTGTTATCTCTAGTTTAGAAGGATATTGGAGGCCATTGTTTTGCATGGAGGGGACCAGTTGAGTAGAGAGGGTTTTAACCTCTTTTGATGGAAGAGCTTCTTCTTAAGCAAGTTTTTGAGATGAATCTCTTTGCTTTGGTCGCATTTACTATTATATTCATTTTTTGGTGCTCCTTTGCCAGGGTTTGTATTTTTGGATTTGATGAAAGGGCTTCTCTTTCCACTTTACTCTTTGTATTGCCTACCCTCGTTTACATTTTTTTTCTAGTTACATTGTTGCTATCATGGACGAAATCTATTAGACTAGTTTTGTGTTGATAGTTAGAAGCATTGTTTTGAGACTACCAGATATTGTGCTATGGATTCAGTTGATATGTGATGAGATTACTTAGACTCTATATTTCATATATGCATGATGATTATTACATTATTTTCAGTTATTGATGATGATTAGTTAGATGGTTTATTATCATATTTCTTTTCTTATGGATACTTACCTCATACTTGCATGTGTATAGTGTGCATGTTTATTCCCTTATTGTATGGTGTTTCTGATGTGGTTAAGGAAGGCAGTCATAGTCACCTGCTAGTAAGGATCTACACGATGCACCACTTCCTGCATTGCCTATTTAGCTTATCGTGTATATATATATAGACACACACACACATACACACACACACACACACACACACACACACACACACACACATATCTACATATATATACACACACACACACACAAATACATATATATATATATATAGATTTTATGCAGGTTGTAGGTACCAGGTATCGACTTCCCTGAATTGCCAAGATGAGTTTACCTTATCACACTATCTCAATGGTAAGAGAGGGGTGATAAATTCTCAAGTCCAAATACTAAGCCCTTCAACCATTTTTCCTAGAAAGGTAGGACAAGTATCTGAGATATTTTACATTTTGAATGTGGCGGATGACATAATTCATGATTTTAACCCTTTAGATTGATTTTGTATGGATTGTTCTATGATGAGTTTTCATATTTTATCTTGGAGATCTATGGTGAATTTTCTATTCATTAAGTCTAAAATTAAAAGATTAAATTAATAATTTAATTATTTTGGGGAAAATTAATATAATGCCATGATCTTTAGATATTTTGATTAATTAAATGGGAATTAATTGAGAAAAAGAATTAAATAAAAGAAATTAAAATTAATAAAATAATAATAATAAATAATAATAAATAAATAGTAATAATAGAAATGATAAAAGAATTAAAATAAAGGTTATAAGTCTACCTAGGAGTAAGCAGATCTCTTGATTGCACATATGTCAACAACATAGGAGTTAGCGCACAAATTAAGAACATGGCGTCTACAACCTTGTGACTCATCTAGAAGGTTGGAAAAGTCTCATTCTTAGTTGTCTACATCTTATAGTTGTTTCTAGAAACATTCTAGGTGCTTCTTCAGAGTTCTTTATATTTAGCCACTCCTAGAAGCTCGGGGAGCGTGTTTTGGAGGACCTAGGAACGTTGGAGAAGGAAGGTGCTTGCTCTACAGATTCTAAGGAGAAGTGAATTAGCATCAGTGTCCAAGTAGACACTTGTAAATTTTGCATATGATATTTCACTTCTTGCACTTCCTATCTTCTTTGTGTCTTCTGAATGCTTTCTAAGGATTTTCATATGTTGAATATCTTGGTTGTATGTATTTTTGTTGTGGGTAGTTAAATTTCTATATGAGAAAGCCTCATATGCATAGATCTGAGGAAACTATGGGGCTAGGGTTTTCATATGCTTATGGACAAACCTATTAGAAGAATTAATGGGTAAATTTAGAGAATGATTATTTTAAAAGGAAATTTTCTAATTTATAGAATTGGAAAGCTCTTTTTGGTTTAAAAACTATGTATATGTTCTCTTTTTAAATATACAAATCTGCATACACACACACACACACACACACACACACACACAATTAAATGCTACTTTTTTTTAAAAAAATGTAGTGGAAAGATATATATTAAAAATCTTAAATCGCATTTGATAAAACATTTAATGAAAAATGTTATAATAAAAAACTATATATATTAAATAATGATGGGAGGTGGGGTTTTACCCCACCCCATCCCCTTTCTAAGACTATCTGCAGTCGAGCCTGTTGTCGCAGGTACTACAACTGCCGTTGGAGGCCCTTCGACAGAGGCATGCCGCATAACATTGCAATATATGTGATGCCAGCGCGAGTACAATAAACTCATTATATATATATATGGGTTGCTATGAATTTGATAGTTCATAATTCATTTTTGTTAATTAAGAATTTTATATTGTTATATATATTAATAATTTAAAATATATTAATTATTATATTATATCTGTGTGTGTGTGTGTGTGTGTGTGTGTGTGTGTGTGTGTGTGTGTGTGTGTGTGTGTGTGTGTGTGTGTGTGTGTCTATATTTATATATTACATTATATATTAATAAATATTTTATTATATATTCAAGTTAATTAAATTTTAAATAAATAATCTAGTTTTATATTTAGAATTAATATTTATTTAAAGAGAATGAGTTTTAAAATGATTATTGGAATATTCAAGTTATCAATTATTTTGTTTTTCTCAAAATCGTAAATTGAGCTATTTGAAAATTATAGATAATTTAAAAGATTAATTTTTCCTCAAAGCAGTATAGAGATATTAATTTAAAATATGGAAGGAGGGATCATTCCCAACAAAGTGGTCTTAGAATATTTTAGTAAATTGAACTCTAAGAGTCATGGGAAAACCTTTAACTAGTACACGGGATTGTTATAAGAGAGACGAACAATGTTCCTTCATTTGATACTCAACTATTAAACAAAAACTTAAACCTCCACACTTAATTCAACTATGCAATTTTAGCAATAGAAAACATGTGTTTGCATTTTGTGTTTTCTCTATGCTTCTTGTTTGGATTTTTGGGTTGACTAGTTTGTTGACCAGTTATAGGACATCTACCATAGGCTCAGGGATCATGATTGTGATGTCATGATGATGTTTTTGATCTCGATATTTTTAAACCCAACCATGGTTATGTGATGGCATGCTCTATATTGTGTGTCTAGTTTACTGATTGATATTATTTCCAGCCTTCTTGTGTAAGCTGTGACATATGTAACCATTTATGAGTATCGATCAGTTGTATTTGGATTACTTTCCAATCACCTTGATGGGATTGAATTTTTTATTTGATCTTGATGATGTCATGTTGTGACATGTTTTGACTCGACCATTTTGGAGTCTTCGATCATTATTATTTTGAGATACATTTTGGTTGCTTTTTGAGAAGCAATGTTTATTGTGATTGTCATGGATACCTTCAGTTGCCAATAGAGAACTGTTGTGGTCAGGATTATCTATGGATGCTTTGCAGTTGCTCCTAGAGATTCTATGCTCTTATTATGGATTATCTTTTGGTATTTTTCCAATCACTTGTATAGGACTGTGGTGATTTTGTGATTTATGATTCCATGAGCTTAGGGTAGGTTATCTACTTGTAGTGTTGAGAAGTGGCTTGCAATCAGGGCCAGGGCCCTAAGAGGCTACCAGGTTCACTCATTGTAAGTTGTTTTAATAAGTGAAAACATTACACCTAATACTGACTTAACGAACCTAATAAGATAATTATTTTTTGTCATCCATGGCTCAAGTGCTAGTACAGACTAGGATGGGAGTAGAGAGAATGCTTGGTTGTGACCTTGCATTTCATAGTATGCCTTGTCCATATGAGAGGATACTAGTGGCTACATAGACATCACTAGGGGGCCAAGGTCTATTGAGAGACTACCAGGGTAACTCTAGCATGATGCATGCGATTACACTTTCTCCCTTGCATAGTAGGTTTCCTACATGTCTTTGTTGTGCCTCTGGGATAAGATGTTGGTGTGATTGTAACCTTTGAGTTAGTAAACTTTTAGGATTCTTAGATATATAAAGTGTTTGTGCTATGTGATTTGATAACCTATTTGGGACTTGAGATTATCTCGTCGGTGTGGTGGGAGTGGAACATTTAGGTTCCACATAGTTGGGTGGTAGTGCTTTTCCACTCTTACAATTTGAGATTTGTTTGATACCCCATGGTTGATGCATTTTTTGTTGGCATCTATCTTAATTCTATTCATGGATTATGATGGTGGACACATATCCTTATATTGATGATTAGGTTATAGTAGATGATGTTATTTACTTGTCTTATGCTTTACTTTGCATGATTAGAATTCTTTCTGCATATGATGTAGTATATTTTAGGAGTGACATTCCTACTATGATAATACTGATGGTCTCTTCGATGATTTGGAATGTTACACATGGAGGGATGGCTAGGGCCCAGGATGGTCTAATGATAGTATTTACAGTTGGGAGGAACCATGCACTTAGTTAGTTATGTTTGTGATTTATGGTTATCTATTACGATGGATGTTTATATCTTTTATGATGATGTATCATGTATGACATGTGGTTTCATTTACTTTACTACACTTACATCATGGATTAAAATAGGATAATGTACTTTATATAGTGCATGTATATTCTTTGAAGCCTTTCATACCCTATGACATGTGCAGTGGATGATTGAGCTTTCTATGATGTAATCTATTAAAGGACATTTGGAACTAAAGTATATTGGTTAAAGAATGTTAGACTTTTCATTATTATTTTATGTGGATTTAGTATTAGATGGAATCATTAATAGTTAATTTAGATGTGATTCAATGTTAAGGGATCCTTAAGGAATCTAACCTGTTATGTATGTTTATGTTTACTTTAGTTGAATGTTGTTATTGATTTCGCTACTATGTTATGAATGGCTTTAACTTTCATGTTTAAAAAAAATAAAAAAATAAAAAAATGCTACCAAACTTAGCGTTCAACTTTAGGTTAATTCTTTGGATCCCTTGGCAAGGTGTTACATTTTGTATCAAAGATCGAGTTTCTACATTGGGAGCTCTAGGTATTTTGGAACAAAACAAGGACTTTGAACTATTATGTGTATCTCTTTCAAACTTGAAACTAGGTGAACTAAAATAGAACTTAAAAATGTTACTTGCATATGTTTCACACTGCAACACTTAGCTTTCATAACAGAAAATTCTACTTAAACCTAAACATAGGCAAAACTGGAATTGAACTGAGTCTTTTTGCAAGCATGCGCCTTTTATGCTATATAGTAGCATGCCTTATGGTTGTAATAGTACTTTGTATCTTGGATATTGTTGTAGGATGGTATTTGGGACAAGGTCTTTTGCTAGAGGCTGTGGAAGAGGTCGTGGATGTGGCAGAGCCGTCAGTGTCCATGAGTCTATCCATGGAAGACCATCTCATGAAGAGAGGAGGGGAGAGCATGCTAGTGAGCAGGAAGAAGAGAGCCATAGAGGGGACTAAGCTAAGTTGAAGTAGGTTAACTTGAGACAAATGATGCAAACTATTCTTGATCGATTACCTCTTACTCATGAACAACATAGAGCACACCAAATAGAATGAGAGCATAGAGTCATGTCTAGAAGCCCTTGGAGGGATCATCAGAGATCCATAGTATCTACTCAGATGAAGGACCTTTCAAGATCTAAGGTCAAGCCCTTTAATGGGTAGGGTTCTGGATGTGTGGCCAAATAGTAGCTCATTGCCCTTGATAGGACTTTTTTCATGCAGTACTTTGACAACAATGTTAAGGCGAGATTTTACATTACCAATCTAGAGAATTTTGGGGCAACTTGGTGGACAATTGAGGAAAAGAAGTTGGGCATAGATATGAACGGTGTCACTTTGGAGCTATTCTTAGAGAGTTTTTGCGAGCGATTCCTACCAGAGGAATCGAAGAAGCAAAGAGTAGATGAGTTCCATAGCCTCAGGCAATATTCTATGAATGTAACAGAGTATGAGCACAAATTCTATGAGCTCATGTCCTTTTTAGGATTCAATGATAACTCAGCTCAGTTGACACAACACTTTATTAGAGGATTGAACAACCATTTAATTGTGGGTGTTAAGGTGTTTGAACCTAAAACCCTCAAGGATGCAGTACATCAAGCCATCCTTGTAGAGTAGAGTGTGAACCTAGGACATGGGGGTTTTGTAGGAGAACCTTCAGCATAAGGGTTGAAGGGTGGTTAGGGAGCAAGTGGCAATAGGAAAACTCCTTCTGGGGGTAATCAGTGGTAGGGAGGAACTTTTTAGTGTTTTAAAACTACTAAGCAACAAAATGCTTAATACCAAGATGACAGTACTCACACAATCTAAAGACTAGCCAATTCTTATTAACAATCACATGTGTAAAGCATTTGGACCCAACTTCAACAAAACCATAGATGGTTTTCTACTCTTTTGGCTCTGTAAAACCTGGGTGGGAATACCCAGGGATGATTCAAGACTTGGAAATTTGTATGAGGATTATTTTAAGTTTCATTCTGATTCTCACCTCAAATCCTCAAATACATATGCAATTCTTGATAACTTGATAAACACATCCCATATAGCAGATATGGAAAAAAATTGTTCTATAGATCTATAGGTGTTCTCAGCAATAGTGGCTGACTGAAGCTAAAACATTCGATGCAAACAAGTACTGGCCAACTTTTAGGATCTATAGGAAATAAAAGAAAAATTGATTTAATTCTTCATTTTTGACAACCATTTGTGACATATTTCTCTTTCAGCTAGATCAAATTTGATCAGTGCCTAATCCATTTGGGGCTTTGAGTCTACAACAAATTCTTAGATATAATTTGTTGCCTTACAACAAATTTTATCAGTAGTTCTTATCAGAATTCATCATTCAAAATCATTTCCACTACTACAACAATCTTATCACATTCATCAAAGGCTTTACTTAATCCATTGAATTAACATCAGTGATAAATAGATATACAACCTAACTCAATTGCATTCAATTGCACAAGCCTTTATCATACAACATCAAGATAACCAAGTAATCAAAAGGAGACAAAGTTTAGAAAGAACTGATATGGGGTCAGTTCGTAATTTGTATTCATTTTCCTTGAAAATTGTAAATAATTTACAGTAAACTCAAAATGACCTTCAGAAAGAAACACAGATCATTCTATATTCATGCATTATCAAGATCTGATAGAGAAAATACACCACTAATTTGTTCCAAAAAAATGGACCAAAAAATAGACTAAGTATATCACTTAGAAAATTAGAATTCAGACTCTTTCTCTAGCCCTAGAATCTCACTTATATAGTGTGAGATGGAACAAGCTTCAGGCTAAGACAAAATGACAGGTGTCCTTTTACAAGATGAAAATGCATACAACTGTCTGAAAAGAAAAAGATTAACGAGCAGTTATGTGAACCATATATTCCTTTATAGGGTAAGCTTGTCCCTAACAAAATCTATTCTAGATGATTGCATTCTATCCTTGACCCATGGGTTTTGTCAAGATAACTGCTTTGTGAAATTCATCTTTACTTCCCACTCTTCACTTATCATGCCAGACTTCAGAAATAATGGAAAAATTACGTAGTGTGCAAACCTTGAGTAGGGAAACAATGTGGCTACCAAATATAACAAAATGAATGATTTTTGTTTAGCCAACCATGTCTACAACCAAAATCAGCTTTCAACCAAAATTTGTCATACACTGATACAAAATGACGTGCACTAACAAAAAGTTAGAGGGATTCTTCGCATGCAGTCCATGGGTATAAAGTCCTCTTCACCTTCTCTAAAATCAATTATGTTCTTTGCTCCCCTCATTACCTTAGTAGCTTGATCACCACCCAGAAAAAACCTGGGATTACTAATCTTCCTTGATCAAAATTCCACCTACTGACACATGAGAGGAACAACTTCCTCTCAGTGAACCATCTTTCAAACAAAATTGAACCAATTCAAGAGGAAGAAAGAGTAGGGGTCCAAATACTCTTGTTAAGTAATCTCTCTGCTATCCATAATCTAAGGGTTAATGAATTCTTTAGAGCCATTTATACTATACCATGCAAGACTACAATACTTTAGAGACTTCAGTAAAAAACTTACTTGGAAATATCTTATCTATATTTCTTTTATGTTGTTTGGTACTCGTGCCAAAATCTGCACAATCCTCTTAATAAATAATCCTATTCAGAAAAGACTTCAAAATCTTTATTCGCATAAGGTGCAACTGAGAAAATCTTATGAGTTACACTATGTTTTTTTCTTTTCACATGCAAAACTTTTCATATCTCATTAATATGTAGAGTGCCACTACCTTTAGCATTTAAACCTATGTTGTCCATCTGATTAAGAAATGAAAACTAGGCTGGCTTACTATTTCTTTTAGTACGTTGGTAGTCAAACCAATAAAATGCCTCCATCTGTATCTTTCCTTCAAAGTTGGCATTTCAAACTGGGCCCACAGATGACCAAGGACACGTGTCATCGACTCATTAACTCACTATAATTATATTTTGAGCACCTTTCCATAGTAAGCTAATGATAACCACTAATCTTGCTCTGATCTTACGGCAGATATTTGTAACGACTGTCAAGAACACAATGTGGGTCCCTCGCTTGTTAACTCACTATACTTAAATTTCACACATCTCTTCATAGTGAGTTAACGAGCACTGTTGATCAATACTTGATCTTGTAGATAGCAATGTACTACAACATTGGTGGCCCATCATTTGCTAACTCGCTATGCCTAACTTTAGGACAATTTTCCATAGCAAATTAACAGGGGCCTTTGATCCTAGTTTGATGTAACGATCAAAATTTTGTGTGTGTTTTGTATATGGGGAGTGGGTCCATATACTTCTATCACTGAGATGGCTGAACATGCTGGCATACACATGTAATTCCTTTTTATCTCATAATGACATCATGTGTTCTTGGTCTTGCCGAGTTTGTGACTTTCAAGTGGGTTGCTACATCACTATCGGTAAACACATTAAATATCCAGCTAGTGACCTCCCAGTAGACAGACCTCGGGAAATAAAGCTCCACTTGTGTAGAAGTAAAAGCCAAATCTGCATAGGATTTTCTTCAAGATCCTCAAGAATATTCATAGTTATAATAGGAACACCATGTTTTGCAATGATCAGGCCCTTGCTATGTCACTACCAGAAAAGTGGTGCTTTATTCTGGCTAGCAACCTAGTGACTTTTGATGGATTGTCAATTCTAGTGATAGAAAACAAAACACATATTGATTGAAAAAACCTTCCAATTAATGTTGGTGTTAGAGAAGGTGGCCGTGCACAATTATAATGTAGTGTGGGACATTTGGTGGTCATATCAACCTTTTAGGAGAACACTACCCTTAAAATTTGAGCATTTTCTATGTTGCCACTGCCGAGTCCCATAGATTTTTCTAATAGGGACTTAGTGAATGCCAGAAAAACTTGGATGCCGGAGACAACATTAACAACTTTCTTCACGTACGTTTATTCTTGAAACTAACCAGACTGGGATATAACATGTATCACAAATTACCTCATGTTAACACATTATTGGCACATAATTTCTCTTCTCAGTATCACAGACATGTTTCATCAAGCTCGTTAACTCGCTATACGAAACAATCGAGCATCTCTCCATAGTGCGTTAATAATGATCGCAGATTCAAAAGGATCTAATGGTGGGTAAAACAACAATCTCACAAGTGGGAAGAGAATTTTTTGTTTATCCTTCCTACTTTTCAAATTTTCATGCCCGAGAAAATGTAAATAGAATAGGATACAGGATTTTAACAAAAATCTTCAGGGGCTAACAAAAATATGACTTATCTGGGAACCCTAATCACCATTAATGGAGAAAATCTAAAAAAATTTATTCTGTGACAGAAGAATTTTATCATTTGGAAATTCAAACCAACAGAACTTACCCTCTAGCATATAGTGGTGGTGGTGGTTCCAATACTAAGAACTATCACAACACTTAGGGCAACAAGCACAACTAGTATGATCAGCCATCTCAGAGTGTTCAGTCTTATCTTAGTGGGAGTAGCTTCCAGCAATCTAGTGCACCTAGAGTTCAAAGGAGCTTCAATGGAGAATGTTTCTCATGTGGATAACATAGACACAAGTCATCTCACTACCCTCAAGGGAAACCTTAGTTCTAAGGCCAAGGACCCGCAACTTTAGAACCTACAGATAGTGACATGGATAGAGCCCAGAGAGTGTACTCAGTGGAGTCACATCATCTTGCAAAGGGAAAGGGTCCAATGGGACCTGCACAGTGAGTTCTTGGCTTTACTTTTCTTGTAGGATTCCAAGAGTAAGCCTAAGTCTAGCGGGGTGGATGTAGTGCCTGCCCTCATTTACATGTTTTTTGTAGTTACATTGTTGCTATCATGGACGAACTCTATTAGACTAGTTTTGTGTTGATAGTTAGTAGCATTGTTTTGAGACTACTAGATATTGTGCTATGGATTCCGTTAATATGTGATGAGATTACTTAGACTCTACATTTCATATATGCATGATGATTATTACATTATTTTCAATTTTTAATGATGATTAGTTAGATGGTTTATTATCACATGTGTTTTCTTATAGATACTTACCCCATACTTGCATGTGTATGGTATGCATATTTTTTCTCTTATTGTATGGCATTTCTAATGTGGTTAAGGAAGGGAGTCATAGTCACCTACTAGTCGAGATCTACACAATGCACCACTTCCTACCATTTTCTGTTTAGCTTAGCGCACGCACACACACACACAGAGTATGTACATGCATGGATTTTATGCAAGTTGCAAGTACTGGGTATCGACTTCCTTGAATTGCCAAGATGAGCCTACCCTATCGCATTGTCTCAATGGTAAGAGAGGCGAGATAGATTCTCAAGTCCAAGTCCTAAGCCCTTCAACCATTTGTTCTAGAAAGGTAAGACAAGTATCTGAGATATTTTATCTTCCAAATGTGTGAGATGACATAATTCATGATTTTAACCCTTTAGACTAATTTTGTATGGATTGTTGTATGATGGGTTTTCATATTTTATCTTGGAGGTCTATGGTGAATTTTTTATTAATTAAGTCAAAAATTAAAATATTTAATTAATAATTTAATTATTTTGGGAAAAATTAATATAATGTCACGATCTTTAGATATTTTGATTAACTAAATGGGAATTAATTAAGAAAAGGAATTAAATAAAAGAAATTAAAATTAATTTTAAAAAATCATAATAATAATAATAAATAATGAATAAATAATAATAATAGAAATGATAAAATAATTAAAATAAAAGTTATAAGTCTACCTAGGAGTAAGCGCCTCTCTTGATTGCACATATGTCAACAACATAGGAGTTAGCACACAAATTAAGCACATAGTATCCACAAACTTATGACTCATCTAGAAGGTTGGAAAAGACTCGTGCTTAGTTGTCAACATCTTCTAGTTGTTTCTAGAAAAATTCTAGGTGCTTCCTGAGAGTTCTTGATATTCAGGCACTCCTAAAAGC
Source organism: Cupressus sempervirens (assembly GCA_028749045.1). NCBI lineage: Eukaryota > Viridiplantae > Streptophyta > Pinopsida > Cupressales > Cupressaceae > Cupressus > Cupressus sempervirens. The sequence continues at coordinate 876,972,052 of CM053792.1, forward strand.
TCAGGGAGCATGTTTTGGAGGACCCAAGAATGTTGGAGAAGGAAGGAGCTTACTTTGCAGATTCTAAGGAGAAGTTAATTAGCATCAGTCTCTAGGTAGACACTTGTGAATTTTGCATATGATATTTCACATCTTGCACTTCATGTCTTCTTCGTGTCTTCTGAATGCTTTCTGAGGATTTTCATATGTTGAAAATCTTGGTTGTGTGTATTTTTGTCATGGGTAGTTAAATTTCTATATGAAAAAACCTCATATGAATAGATTTGATGAAACTATGGGGCTAGGGTTTTCAGATGCTTATGAAAAAACCTATTAGAAGAATTAATGGGTAAATTTAGAGAACAATTATTTTAAAAGAAAAATTCTTAATTTATAGAATTGGAAAGCCCTTTTTGGTTTAAAAACTATGTATATGTTCTCTTTTTAAATATACAAATCTGCATACATATATATCTGCATATATATATATATATATATATATATATATATATATATATATATATATGTATATGTATATGTATATGTATATGTATATGTATATGTATATGTATATGTATATGTATATACATATATACATATACATATACATATACATATATATACATATACATATACATATATATATATACATATACATATACATATACATATACATATACATATACATATACATATACATATACATATACATATACATATACATATACATATACATATACATATATATATATATATACATATATATATATATATGTATATGTATACATATATATATGTATATGTATATACATATATATATCTGTACATATACATATATATATATATATATATATATATATGTATATAGATATACATATATGTATATAGATATACATATATATGTATATATATATACATATATACATATACATATATAGATATACATATATATATATATATATTTAATTAAATGCTACTTATTTTAAAAAAATCGTAGTGGAAAGATATATATTAAAAATTTGAAATCGCATTTGATAAAATGTTTAATGAAAAATGTTATAATAAATATATATATATAAAAAAGGATGGGAGGGGGGCGGGGAGGTTTACCCCACCCAATCCCCTTTGTAAGACCGCCTGCAGCCGAGCCTACTGTCACAGGCCCTGTGACAAAGGCAGGCTGCACGGCACTACCATATATGTGATGGCAACGCGAGTACAATAAACTCATTATATATATATATATATATATATATATGGGTTGCTATGAATTCGATAGTTCATAATTCATTTTTGTTTATTAAGAATTTTACATTGTTATATCTATTAATAATTTAAAATATATTAATTATTATATTATTTATATATATACATCTATATATATGTATATATGTATATATGTATATATACATGTATATATAAATGTATATATTCATGTATATATACATATATATGTACATATATACATATATATACATGTATATATACATATATACATATATATATACATATATACATATATACATATATATATATATATATACATATATATATATACATATATAGATATACATATATACATATATATACATATATATATATATTAATGAATTTTTTATTATATATTCAAGTTAATTAAATTTTAAATAAATAATATAGTTTTACATTTAGAATTAATATTTATTTAAATAGAATGAGTTTTTAAAAGGTTATTGGAATATTCAAGTTATCAATTATTTTGTTTTTCTCAAAATCATAAATTGAGCTATTTGAAGATGATAGATGATTTAAAAGATTAATTTTTCCCCAAAGTAGTATAGTGATATTAATTTAAAACATGGAAGGAGGGATCATTTGCAACAAAGTGATCTTAGTATTATTTAGTAAATTGAACTCTAAGAGTCATGGAAAAACCTTTAACTAGTACACGAGATTGTTATAAGGAAGACGAACAATGTTCCTTCATTTGATATTCAACTATTAAATGAAAACTGAAACGTCCACACTTAATTTAACTATGCAATTTTAGCAAACCAAAATGTGTGCTTGTATTTTGTGTTTTCCCTATGCTTCTTGTTTGGGTTTTTCGGCTGACTAGTTTGTTGACAAGTTATAGGATGTCTACTAAAGGCTCAGGGGTTATGATTGTTATGTCATGATGATGTTTTTGATCTCGATCTTTTTAAACCCAACCATGGTTATTTGATGGCATGCTCTATGGTGTGTGTGTGGTTTACTGATTAATATTGTTTCTAGCCTTCTTGTGTAAGCTTTGACATATGTAACCATTTATGAATATTGATCAGTTGTATTTGGATTACTTTCTGGTCACCTTGATGGGACTGAATTGTTTATCTGATCTTGATGATGTCATCTTGTGACATATTTTGACTCGACCATTTTGGATTCTTTGATCATTATTATTTTGAGATCATTTTTGGTTGCTTGTTGAGAACCAATATTTATTGTGATTTTCATGGATACCTTCAGTTTAAAATAGAGAACTTTTGTGCTCATGATTATCCATGGATGCTTTGTAGTTGCTCATGGAGATTTGATGCTCTTATTATGGATTATCTTTTGGTATTTTTCCAGTCTCTTGCATAGGAATATGGTGATTTTGTGATTTATGATTCCATGAGCTTAGGGTAGGTTATCTACTTGTAGTGTTGGGAAGTGGCTTGCAATGGGGGCAGGGGCCCTAAGAGGCTACCAGGGTAATTCATTGTAAGTTGTTTTAATAAGTGAAAACATTATACCTAATACTGACTTAATGAACCTAATAAGATAATTATTTGTTCTCACCCATGGATCAAGTGCTACTACAAACTGGGATGGGAGTAGAGAGAATGCTTGGTTGTGACCTTGCATTCTGTAGTATGCCTCATCTATATGAGAGGATACTAGTGGATGCATAGGGATCACTAGGGGGTTGGGGTCTATTGAGAGATTGCCAAGGTAGCTGTAGCGTGATCTGTGCGATGACACTTTCCCACTTGCATACTAGGTTTCCTACATGTCTTTGTTGTGCCTCTGGGATTAGATGTCAGTGTGACTGGAACCTTTGAGTTAGTAAACTTTTAGGATTCCTAGACTTAGAAAGTGTTTGTGCTATGTGATTTCATAACCTGTTTGGGAGTTGAGATTATCTCCTCAGCGCAGTGGGAGTGGACCATTTAGGTTCCATGCAGTTGGGTGGTAGTGCTTTTCTACTCTTACCACTTTAGATTCATTTGAGACACTGTGGCTGATGCATTCTTTTTTTTCATCTATCTTCATTCTGTTCATGGATTATGATGGTGGACACGTATCCTTATATTGATGATTAGCATATGGTAGATGATGTCATTTACTTGTCTTGCGCTTTACTTTGCATGATTACAATTCTTTCTGCATATGATGTAGTATATTTTAGGAGTGACATTCCCACTATGATAATACTGATGATCTCTTCAATGATTTGGAATGTTACGCACAGAGGGATGGCTAAGGCCCACAATGGTCTAATGATGCTATTTATAGTTGGGAGGAACCATGCACTTAGTTAGTTATGTTTGTTATTTATGGTTATCTGTTACGATGGATGTTTATATCTTTTATGATGATGTATCATGTATTACATGTGGTTTCATTTACTTTATTTCCCTTGCATCATGGATTAAAATGGGATGATGTAATTTTCATAGCACATATATATTCTTTTAATCCTTTCATACCCTGTGACATGTACAGTGGATGATTGAACTTTATGTGATGTAATCTATTAAAGGACATTTGGAACCAAAGTATATTGGTTAAAGAACATTAGACTTTTCATTATTATTTTATATGGATGTAGTAATAGATGGAATCATTAATAGTTAATTTAGATGTGATTCAATGTTAGGGGATCCTTAAGGAATGTATCCTATTATGTATGTTTATGTTTACTTTCAATTGAATGTTGTTATTGCTTTCACTACTATGTTACGAATGGTTTTAACTTTCATGTTTCAATTTTTTTTTTGTAAAAATGCTACCAAACTTAGTGAAACTTTATGTTAATTCTTTGGATCCCTTGGTGGGGTGTTACACTGTTCTACACCTATTTGGTTCAAGGTTGTGACCCATCTTGCGTAGCTTCTATGGAGGTGAACCCTACCACTAATTAGGTTTCTTTTTATAGAATTAGATGTGATGCTGATGCCCCCATTTCATTGGTGGGTAAGGTCCCATTGTGCTTGGGTGTCCCGATGACTCTATGTTTTCGGTGGTGTGATATGGAGGAGTGGCTAAGAGATTTTTTGAGCCCACCCTGGTGGTGGACTTAGAGCCGGTTGGTTTCTTCTTCTAGGATCTTTTTTGAGGGGAGATTGGATCCCATAGAGGTGGAGCTCAATATTGTGACTTTGGCAGTCGAAGTACACTATATGGAAGGGGCAGGTAGTGGGGCTACTATTTGTGATAGCAAGAGTTCTTAGAAGTCTCTCTTCCCTAAGAATGGTGTTATGATCTTTTCTCTTCTCACTTCTATTGAGGTGGATCCCTTCACTATTGAGGTGGAAAGGGGGTTTTCTAAGCGGTGGAAGATTTTTGGGAATACTAAAGTAAACCAGTGGTCTTATTGGTTGTGGACCTTTGGCTATAATGGTAAAAGAAGAGTTTTTTATCCATTGCATAAGGTTGGTTACTAGGTTCCTTGAAGATGTGTTTTTTTCCTCCTCTTTGGTTATTTTCTTCCCACAATTAGTTATTTACTATTCGTTTTAAACTTGGGCTCACTTGGGTCCTCTAGTTGTGTTTATGTTCATGAATGTAGCAAGTATGGGGGCTTGTCCCATGCTGATGTTTAGCAATCTGAACCAAAGTTGATGGGTTTCAAACCTTCTTTTTTTTATAGAGGTAGACTTTAATTGTTGTTTTTGTTGGTTTTCTAGCACTAGGTATTGTTAAAATGTTGTTTAGGAGTGTATAGTGCATGTTGTTTGTTCCATGGGTCAGCACCCTCTTCCTACTTTCTTTAATAAAAAATAAGTCAGATTGTGACAAATAAAAAAGGGAACTTTTTAGTGTGTAGCAACACTATGTGAGTTTTGAGATTGAATGTGTTGTGAGTAGGGATTGCTCCTACCATTCTTTCTAGCTCCTAGAGAGAAGATTTTTACTTGAGGTTTGTGCAACTCTAGGCATTTTGGTGCAGCTCTAGAATGGTGCAAGTTAATTTTTAGGTTGTAGATTCAATCATTAGTTTTACTTTCTATATTTTTAGCTTTCAAAATTTTTGGTTGTAATAGTTTTTTTCTAGATTTAGTTAGCAAGCATGAAAGAATCTTTCATATCTCTAGCTCTTGTTATTTGATGTATGTAACATCAATAAAAATAGAGTTATAGGTCTCTATATGTTTATTTAGATTTAGAAATTTTATTCTATTCATGAACAACATCACCACCTAAGTATACTAGCTTTCTTTGAAATCACCCTCTATCTTTAATCATCTGGATAAATTTAAATTTTATTTTGATGATAACTCTTGAATGTGATTCAGAAGCCTATTGACTTTTCTTAAACAATAGATTTAGTAATACCATACTATCATCAAATCCCATGTCGTACAATCTTAACAATATAAGCATGGTAGGAAATTTTGAGATCTACAAATACTTTGTAGTGACACTTGAAATTTAATTTTTTTTTACCTCTATAGAACCATGTCACCAAAAATGCAACAGACGAATGACATTTCACATTTCAACAATGGAAACATGTTTCTTGATCTTCATTGGTAACACTCATTTTGCACTATGCAAAATGTTGCTAATGGAAATGTAAGAAGAAATTTGAAAAGGTTTGGGTGAGTTGCATCATGTGTTAACTACCATCAATAATTACTTTTTATTGACTATATGTAATGTGGTTAAGTTAACCAATTTGCAGATTGCCAAATATGGGTTGACATCGAGTTTTCCAATAGTTTTGGTTAAATGAAGGCTGACACTTACCTTCAACTAATCACTACTTGTTACATGAAGTATCTAAATGAAATCTTTTAGCATAAATTTTCTATGGGCCCAAAATCTAATTTGATTCAATGTTTCAATTTCAAAATAACTTTCAAATTCAAACATTGTGACTATTCATTAACAGTAGTTTCAAAATTGACATATATTTGATTTAAAATAGAATTAATAATTGGAATGTATTTTAAAAATTTATAAATTTATAATTTTTTAACCAATAGCCTATTTGTGGGAACTTTGTTCCTGAAAATTAAATTTTTGACAAAAAATTTGCAAGAGTTTGTCTAGAAAATTGAAAATCCTTCCCATTAATTATTTACCGATAGTTTTTCTCCCTACACTTTTAACTCTTGTTTTGATATTTATTGGTTGTTATCTCCACCTTTAAATATTATTTTTCTTTTTCTATTTATTAGTTGTGATCTACACATTAGCTCATGTTGTTATCTATTTATTTAACTTTCAATTTTTAAAATTGATTTAGATTTTAGTTTTTAAATTATTTTAATTTACTTTTTTATATCAATTTATTTTTTTCTTTAAATATTATTATTTAGTTTCTATAATTTATTTAGTCAATAGAATATTTGTTAGAGATATTAGTTTTCTGTATTTCTCTTATTAATTTTTCATAATAGATTTTTTGATAGGTTTTTTGAAATGATTTTTTTTTCATATTTGATAAATTTAATTTAACTAAATAATATTTATTAATCTATTTAAAATATTTTAGTAAATATGATGTTATTTAAATTTAAAATTATTAATAATCTAATTTGTTCACATAAGATTATATTTTAAATACCCACTTTTAACTATTGTTTTTATTTTCTTATTTATTTAAAAAGTAATTACTTCTGAACTCCGCACTAGATTATGTTATGATCTCTATTTATTAAACATTTGATTTTTTAAATTGATTTAGGTTTTAATTTTTAAATTAATTTAAATTATTGTTTTTTATTAGTTTAGTTTTTTCTTTAAATTTTTTTTTTTTCAGTTTCTATAATTTGTTTAGTCAATAGAATATTTGTTAGAGATGTCACCATTTTTCACTTTTTTTTTGCTTGTATTTGTCTCATTAATTTTTTAGTTTATTTTTGATCGGTAAATGGCCAAGTCCATGATAATTTTATTAATTAACAAAAAAAAAATTACAATAGCTTTACTCCATTCAAACAGGCACTGGTAGGAAAGAACAAAGAAGAAACCATCCAGTCTAGCCCGAGACAAATGTCTTATATTATTACATTTTAAAAGGGGCATACCCTAGTCAAATGATCACTAATACATGTTTTAATTATAATCATTATAGGGGCATACCCCTAATATAATACATTGGATTTTTATATATTAACATAACATTTGACAAATAATGCCTATTCAAAAGTCAAAATCCACCTGTGAACTGTCAAGCCACCCTTACTGAGTACACGTTCTGCCTTCCAAACTTATCACTCAATGAGGTTAGTGATCATAAAGAACATGAAAAAGGACTAGCCAACCAGAGGCTTCAAAAGGATCATGATTCCTTGCTTACTAATTTAATTAACTAATATTAAAGAAATCATAAAGCTAAAAGTAAAGTGTTAGAAATCCTAAAATTAATCCTAAAAAAACACCAAGGAAGAATGCCATCTAATTTATTTATTTAGATATCCTCTACTTAGCTTAACCATTTATACTTCAATCTGATAAAATGGGAGCACATAAAAAACATTAAGCATCATCATTTATACCCAGCTATCTAATAGTGCATAATAATATGAAGATATGTACAAAATACAATATAATCGATAAGATTAAGGAGAGAAAATCATAGGGAATACCACACTAACAAAGCCTTGATGCTTTACATACTCTGAATAGAACATCCAAAAATAATGCAAGATATGATTAACCATTGAAAACCACTGAGTAATACCATTTCTAACCGATAACCCAAAGTTGACAGATCAATATAAACCTAGATTTAAATTTCGATAACTATGATTCCATCAGAACCGAAGAGACGTAGAGATTAATTCTTGACAATAATACTAATCTACAAGAACTCTCAATATGGGGGAAATTGTATTCATCAAGAAAGATGACAAAACATTAAAAGGAAAATACCATAGAAACCAACGTATCCATACCTAGTCTTCAGAAACTAGAAAAAACCTAACCTTTAACCACTTTCAAATACTTCCAAAGCCCATTCTAACTATTATAAAAAAAGACACAAGGTTTAGCACGATTAATCCATTGCAAACCAATATTGTTATAATAATGAATAGTTATTATTATACTTTAATGACATAGAGCCATATAGAGCTTATAAAAGCCAAGTCTTAAGAAACTAAATAAGTGTACTGGATCTGTCTCAAACTACCTAAATATCAGATGCTTAACTAGATATTACAAATTTACATCCAAGGTTGCCAAGTAAATACAAAATAAAATTTAAACTGTAACTATAGTAAAGATAAACTAAGAGCCCTAATTACAAGGGCGTCGATAGAGATGAAACAAAACAAACTATCTTGCCCATATTCTCCTTCTTGGAAAAAAGAAATGACCAAAGTCGAAGACTACCAAAAGAGCAACCTTGTAGGAGCCTTTGCTACTTTTTCAAGTAAATCATGATCACTTCAACAACATCACTAGGGTTTTCTGCCTTAAAGAAAGGAGGGAACTCAAAAGAGGACTTCTCCCTACTAGTCTTTTCAATATTCAGACTATAGAAATTCACTTTATCAAGATCTTCAAAAGTTACCCCTGGGTGAACATATGCCTTATGTATTTCAAGGTAATTGACTGGCCACCCTAGCCTTGTCATCAGTGCTATCTTCCTCCAACCCATTAAAAAGTGGAAGCAGGGTTCCATCTTTGGCTAGGCCATATTGAAGAAAAACCTATCTTTGATGACTAGGGTAGGGCACCTAGGAATATTAGCAATGCTCAAACTCCCCAGGGAATGCTCCATATACATTTTAGGGAGTAGAAAACATAAATCCTCATCCAAGCTCAAAATGAACTCCTCAATTCTCTTGCACTAAGTTGATTGGAAAATATTCAAAGACATTTGAATCATACCCCATTTTTTAAAGCCAATTCTAGCTATGCTACCTAGGAAAATCACAATAACATCACTATTTGTCCTCCATGAACGGTCATATTTGAAAACTACTTCTCTAATTACTCAACTAACAATAATTCTTTTCATGCCATCAACAGGTATGAGAATATTATTCCACCATTCCGCCTTTATGTTTCCAATGAAAGTGATCATTCTCACTTTAGATGTGTGGAATGCATAGATATTAGTATCTATTATCATAGTTACAAACCCTACCCAAAAATGACCTTGCAAAGAGAAAAATACTAAGATCCGAAAGAAGTGTCTTGAATGCACTTGAAGCTAGGTGATAAGAAAACTTCCCTTCATCACCTAATAATGAGGTGATAGGCTATCATCTACTAAGAATAATAACACACTAATTCTAATGAATACTCTATCCTAGTTCATGAATACGTGTCCACCTAGAGGATTTTATAAAGGAGGTCAAAGACCTCTATAACCATACTTAATCTAGAAGCCTATGAAACCCTTATAACCTAACATACAACATAGATTAACACACAATCTCTAATTAGCTTAAAAATCCTATAGAATCATAAAATCGAGATTAGATAGTTAAAGTTGCTATGAACCTGCCTATTATACATACTAGAAATATTAAAGTATAAGAGACTTTTTATAAAAATAAAGGAGCCTAAGAATGAAACTTGGATAAATAAAAACCGTTAGCCCTATAATTTGCTAGAAAATCTAACTTCGAGTTACCTTGTCTGTCGATATGACAAAACCTTATCTCTTCAAATTTTTCAATCAAGAGGATTACCCCTTGTAATCTAGAGTTAATAATCCAATTAGGAGTTGAGTGCTTCCTAATGGAATTTAGGATGATCTATGATTCACCCTAAATAATAAGCTTAGAAATGCCTAACTGAATACAAGTATTTAGACCTTCTTCCAAGGCTAGGAATTCTACCATGTTATTTGAGGTAGGATTAATAGGCTTAGCTTTTTTGGCTAGCCAATTTCTTGAATCATTGTTAACAATAAAACCAATGTTGGCCACCCCTAGGTTGCCTTTGGTAGCTTTGTCAAAATTTAGCTTAGTGCAACCCTCCAAAGGTGGAGACCACTTGCAATTTCTCCTAGCCTCCTTATTTTCTTTAGGGTACACTAGTGAGGGATTAATCAATTTGGGCTAGAGCTTCTTGATAGAACCATCCCCATAGGAAAAGGAACCTTCTACCATCCTTGATTTCCTAAGGTAGGAGTTAACATTTTCTACTATGCTAGCTTCTATCTTTACAATCACTTCTTCTCCTTTCAACTCTTTGTCAAAAAAAATCCTTCTATTTCTTTCTTTCCAAATCTCCCACATGATAAAAGATGGACTTATATTCTAGAGTTTATTGTAAACAACCTTACAAATGTTAATTGGCCATCCAATGAGAAAATCCTTAAAATTCCCAAGGAACAGAGAAGACCATCCAAGTTTATGGATGAGACATTCCCAACATTTTTGAGAATAGGGACACTTATAAAGGAGTTTTTCAACATCTTCATCATTCCTGTTATAGAGAAAACATCTTGATGGGCCTATCATACAAATTCTCTTGAGTCTATCTATCTTAAGAATCCTATTTTTGGATGCTAACCATAAGAAAAAGCCTGCTTCTAGTAAGCAGGCAAAATCCCAACATAGTTGAAGAGGAATCTCCACTTCCTCCCACCTTTTGGAGTTGATTAGGGATTTTTGTCCATTTTTGACATTACATTTGCCATCATTTGATGCAACCCAAACCAATTTATCCTCCCTCTCTAACTATTTGATCACCCTAGTTGAGATGATCTTTTTATATGCCATTACCACGTCGTGGTCTAGATCTAATTCATCCAAAGATTTCCAACTCCAAATAGAATTTTTATCTAAATTGGACTTCATCTAATAATATTTGACTTTCCTACCCCATAGATTAATAAGTTTTTGTTTGAGACTGACGGGGATGAGACCATTGTCTATTGGCGGGAGTCTATCCCAAGAGTTGTCCCAAAAAAGGGCTTCTTCACCATTCCTAACATCCCAAGTTAAAAGTTTTCATCCTAAATGTCAAAATTTAATCATGAATTTCTAGCTTTCTAAGCCCTTCGGGAGAGACTTCATTCTAAAAATCAAACTTGGATCGTCTACATTAAGATATTTGTTAAACAAAATTTTAGCCCATTTCTGCTCTATTTTAGAATATAGGTGCTAACCCAATTTAGCTCCTAGTACTTTGTTTTGCCATAAAAGGTTCTTGATACCTAAACAACCAAGCTCCTTTGCTTTATCGACTTTATCCCATTTAATGAGAGCTATTTTTTTGGATTTTTCATAGTCATTCCACAAAAAGTCTCTTAGCTTAGCTTCAAACTTATGGAGAAGATGTTTAGAAAGGGGCAAGCAAGAAAGCAGATATGTAAGAATTGCCGATAAGACTGATCTTATCTTGATGCTCTTACTTGGTTTTGTGAGACATTTGTCTTTCCAATTGCCTAACCTAGCTTCCATTTTCTCCAAGGTATTATACCATACCTTCCCTAATTTTGAGCTCCTTTCCAAATCTATATCAAGATATTTACATGGGAAGAGACCTTTTCTATATCCCATAATTTGACAAATTTGATTTTTTGTCTTTTCCTCCATGATATTGAGAAAAAGGATTTTGGATTTGGCTTTATTAATTTTTTTCCCAGAAGCTTTCATATAACCATCAATGATTGATTTGTAATTGATTGCCTCCTTTTGTGAGCTTTCTCTTGGCAAGATTGTGTCATTTGCATATTTTTGGTGAGTAATATTAGGCATATTTTGAGTGATAGTTACCCCTTTGATGTCTTTGTTGTTATAAGCTTTAGTTATAGCTCTTCCAAAAGCTTTAGCCATTATAATGAAAAGGAACAGGGATAGCAAGTCCCCTTGTCTTATTCCCCTAGAGACTTCAAAGAAACCATCAGGTCAACCATTGACAAGGACCAAAAATCTAGTGGTGAAAATATACTTAAAAATTAAATTGATGCATTGACAAGAGAAACTTAAAGCTTCTAATGTTTTGCATAGAAAAAGCGAATCAACCATATCATATGCTTTCTAAATATCCAACTCCATAAACATACATGCTTCATTATTCTTAAGAGCAGAATGTATGACCTCTTGTATAATTATGATGCCATCTAAAATAGATCTTCCTAGCACAAAGCTTGTCTAATCTTTTAACATAATCTTAGGAAAAAATAATTTTAGTCTATTAGGTAAAATTTTAGAGTAAATTTTATAAATGGTGTTGCATAGAGCAATCAGTCTAAAGTCACGAGGACTCTTAGGGTCAGATTTTTTTGGAATTAAGGTAATAAAGGAGTGATTAGTCTCAGAAATAAGGGAACCACCATTCCTTGAAGCTTTTAATGCCTCCCAGAGATCTCTATCGAGAATATCCCAACATTTTTGATAAAAAAAGACCTAAAATCCATCTAGTCCAGGGAATTTCTCTATTGGAAATAATCAATACTAGCTAGGTTATTGAGATGGGAGGGGTGAATCAGTAACCTCAAAAACTTTAAATTAATTCATCATTAATTCATCCAATCTATTGTATGCATGAGAAAAGATAAACACACATGAACATAGAATTTTGGTGACCTAGAAACCTTCCAAATAGAAAGTAAAACTGGGGTGGGGATGATACCAACAAAAGTTCACTACTATAGTATAAAGTTGGCTTGTTAGGGCTTAAATTGACCAATTCTGATGATCTACTCTATTAAGATAAATTTGGGCTGCTAGATCCACCTTGTTAGAGGTTTTACAAACACACAATGAAATATGCACTCAGTTAAGAGATTTGAAGAAAGATTGTTAAGTCTACCTTGTTAAAGGATTTAGAGACTAATTCACTTGTTATGATGAAATAGTAGATCTAATGTACAACTTGATTATTGATTACATCCTTGAAGTATAGATCACCTCTTGTGATAGATATAACTTTGCTGCTCCTTATAGACCTTGTTGAATACTATGCTCTGCTACTGATTTGTGTTCACTCTTCTAAAAGCATTACTTCTCCATTGCTTGATACTCACATGCATATATTGCAAATGATAAAATACATTACATATATACCATTCCAATATTTACAAATACAAGGTTGGCTAAAACACAAGTAAACAAAATATTACTGAGTCAGTCAAATAGTAGAAACATAGGTTTTGTAAGCTGACTTGGTGAACTTCTGATACTTGGCATCCATTGCATTATTTGACATCATCATGCACTCAGTAGAAGTAGAAGCTTGATAAATACTAATCACACAATGTAGCTTTGAACTTGGTAACCATTAGAGACTCGATAGGTATAGTGTTACTCAATAGATACTAAATCCTTCATTTACCTTGCTTTCACTTGATAAATACTAGCTTCTCATCAGAAAAACTAATGACTTGGTAGACACTATGAAGTGCAATGACCACTACCTACTCAGTGAACATTGCTAGACTACACACTCATTTACTAGCTTTAGGCATGCTTGGTGTGAACTGCTTAATTGATGAACTTACTTGGCAATCAGTGAATGCTCAGTATAAATTTTAGACTGAGTGATGAGCTCAGTAACCATACAAAATTGAATAAGTTTTGTCACTAATGAAAAATATAACATGATGCCAACAATCTCCCCCTTTGGCATTAGTGACAAAAACACTTATGAGCCAAGACTTATGTACACTGACGTACTGATTTTTTGATTTTTCAAAATTGATCTTTGTAAAGCTATTGTATATATATTTTCACATATCTCCCCCATACATATGACATAATATGTACATACTCTTTCTCTTCCTTTTTATTCTGTACATATATTAATCTGTTTTCTCCCTTATTGTCTCCACAAGTCTCTTATGATCTCTTACTCTCTATTTTTGACAGTAATGCCAAAGAGTTATGCAATATATTCAAATAAAGACACCAAAATGTGAGAGAAATTTGGAGTGTACCTTGAGAATAAGAGTCAATGTCTTATCCCAATTGCCTTGCAAAATTTTGTAGGTGGAGAGTGCCACTTGAACTTCTGCTAAAAGTTCAATCATATGGTTTGCAATAGAAAAATTGTTATCCTAGACCAATGACTTTGAATATACAACATGTTTCTGCATTATGCCCATAATCGGAAGGATCATGTTCTAGATATATGTCAATGTGGAATTGATCTTGGCTTCTTCTATCAGCAATTCTGCCTACATATCTAACAAAAATCTCACCTTAATGTGATGTGTTGAGCTTGAGCTTGGGTCAAGCTGTAGCCTTTGAGCATTGGCCTTCATATCTACATCAATCTTATTCAATTTTTCTTTTATTTCTTTGGTGTATCGGTAACATCACAAAGCTTTCCAAAAGGAGATGTTACATTGGTGAAATAATTTTCAAGATTACTCAAAATTGAGGATAGTTCTACCTAGTTAATAGAAATGTGCTGAGAAATCTACTCAAGCACCTTACTATAAAACTTTTTCTCTGCCTTTTCTATTAACTTCTCTTGACTAGAAGTATCCTCATTGAACTTATTGATTGCTTCTTCCAACTATAGAAAAACATGTTGAGATGAATCCACATCAACACCTATAGCCTTTGTTATTATATTCTTTTCATTATCAATTATTTTAAACTCTTTATCTCTTTCCACATTTAACTATTTCTGCTTTGCCTTCTGTTCCAAAAGCTGGCTAAATAGTCTCATTTCTTTAACTATAGTAGTATCTAGATCCAGCTTAGGAATTACAATTTCTTTGTCCAGATCTATGTCTTCATCAATTTCCTTACCAGTAAGAAGAAGTTTTAGGGGTGTCCTTTGTTCTACTTCTGACATTACTGCCTTGGACTTAGGAATAGAAACAATTGTCAAGATAGTTGGACTTGCAGTAAAAACTTGAATGGCTCCAACTAGAGGAAAAATAAAAGAAGTGCTATCTAAATCCAACACTGATGTGCTACCCAAAAGTGAAGTAACAATAGGTGGAGCACAAAATGGAGTACTTCCAATAGAACAACTAACTAGAACAAAAGTTGGTGCCATCAAAGCTATAGTAAAAAAAACTATTGAACATGATGGTAAACTTATTATACATGATGTTGAAGAAGTTGACAAAATTATAGAACTAGATGCTTCACACACTGCTATTGATGTTGATTTAGGAGTTGATGAAGAGGGCTGCAACTCAATAAATGAAGTGGTAGACACTTCCATTGCAGATATCTGGAGCTGTGAGGTAGCAAATAATGATTGAGCAGATGATATATTTAAGGTGGTTGTAATCATACTTTCTAAGGCAACTCCAACCCAGATGATGTAGCAGTTTTAGGTGGAGAGTGAGGAAGGGATGCTATAACTTGCGTTGCTATTCTCATTGGATCATTTTCTTCATCAACTTCCTTATCTTCCTCTTTAGCTTCTTCCTCTTTCTCTTCATCATCATCCTTCATCAAATTTTGATATTCCTTAGCATCAATGGTGACACATGGAGTGTTAGCTTCTTCTTCATCATCACTATCATCATCATCATCCTTAATCTCTATTGGATCATCACTAGGCTTTTGTAGATGATAGATGTTTTCCCACATAGATGTGGCATCCTTGACCACATGCTCAATTTCTTTTATCAAAATCAAACAACTATGAAATTTCATCATCATTTTCTCTTCATTCTTTTTATTACTACCTTAACCTCTGCATTTGAAAGATTTGGTAGCAGTTCTCTCAAGGTTTTCTCAAACATGTCTTTAGCTATTTGTTTAGGTGATTGCCACCTAACCTTGACTTTATCTAATAAGATTGCAAGGATTTGTGAACCAAACTGCTCAGGAGAAAATTTCCATCTTCCTAGTTTATCCATGATCAAATATTCAACTTCCTTTTGTTCTGCTGGAGTTCTGGATTGATACTTGAGTGCTTTGAAGTTATTGATTCCAACACCTATTCTCAACTGATTGAGTCTTTCTTGAAATATATTGCATAACTCTTTGGCATTACTATCGAAAAGGGTGAGCAAGAGATCATGAGGGACTTATGGAGACAATAAGGGAGAAAATAGATTGATATATGTACAGAATAAAAAGGAAGAGAAAGACTGTATATATTATGTCATATGTATGGGGGAGATATGTGAAAATGTATATACAACAGATTTACAAAGACCAATTTTGAAATGTAGGAGGAGGCTTAACAAGAACAACTTCACTATCTCCTTTCCTTTTAGATCTCCTTGAGAATACAACTATGCAGGCCTTGGGTGGCTTGGTAATGATTACCTTGCCCTTCTTTTTCACAAGCTCAACCTCCTTCTCAAATTCATGTTCTTCTTCTTGTTCTGATTCTTCTTCATCCTCTCCTTTTCCCTCGGTAAGCATAAGAGGGACACTTGTAGATTTCAACTTGGCTACCTTCCTCTTGCCTTTGCTTATTGCCTAGGGTAGCTTGATTTCAAGCTCAATTCTAGCTTTGGCCTCTTCATAGGTTCCAAAAATAGGTTGCTTAGGATATACTAGCTCATTCACCAGTGCTTCAATGATATATTTGGTTTCATCAATGTTAACCTCATATGGAAGAGGTTTCACCCATGCAATTCTAGGCCTGACTATGTGGATATACACTTGATCACAATGAACCATAAAAAATACATCATATTTATAGTCATTAACTAGCTTGGGTGGAATCCTAAATCTATTGTTTATTTTCTCCTTGAACACTTCAAAATAGTTGTCCATAATACTGTTAAAATTTTCACCCATTTTTGCAATGAATTCATTAATCTGATACAAAATTGGAGTATCTTTCCTCCATACAACTACACCTTTGGATGGGAAAAACTTTTGAACATAAAAGAAAAGACATATTAACAAAGAAATAAATTTACAGGGGTTGTTCTTTGATGTCCTGATACTATCTATATTCTTGTTTAGTTGTATCAACAATAACTCTGATAGATCAAATTCTAGATTTTTCTTCACAACCTTGTATGCCAAATCCACGACCTCACATGACACACTGTTCAAACAACTAGTGATATAAATCTTGTGAGCAATTATGTGAATTCCAAACCTTAATTCCAAATCTAAAACAATGCAAATCTTAAAACCTCTACCATCCCACTCAGCTAGGGTTTTCTTCTGAGGTTCATCTCGACCTAGGGTTTTGGTAGTTTTGGCTTTGCTCAGCATAGGGAGACCCATGATCTTACAAATTATTTTCTTGGTGATCAACACAGGCTATTCTAACCACAATTGACCATTATGCACACAACTAAGTGTAATACCCCAAAATTGGCTCATTGCCATTATACCAATTCTAGTCTATTCTAATCAATCTTAAGACCTATTCTAATAGGTAATTCTTATTTTGCCACTCGCTACTTGACTTAATTGCCAAATGCTTAAAACCCTAATTTGCATTAATCAGACTTTTTATTTAATTCCTATAGCATTGACTCATATTAGTCACATTAAACCTATTGATTAAGATTTAATTTAAATATTAAATATTTATACTTTAATTAAATTAAATCGTCACCTAAGGCTAATGTACTAAGGAATTAAAAATATATAATTTAATAATTAAGCTCACTTTAATTAATTGAATGTGATTATTCAATTAAATGAAAAAGGCATTTATGAGGTCATATCTCACTTTATTAAATTAAATAATATCTTCAAAATCTTCTCTTCAGTTTCAAAATGGAAACTCTGAGTGAACTATCTCTCGAATTGGAATTAATCTAGTTAAATTGTTCTCACACTCATGAAAAGCTCAGTTAACTGTCCTTTTTTAAGGAAGTTTCCATTTTAACTGAATCTTGCTTCAATCCTGACCGTTGATCCAAGATGATCTCAGCCATTAATGGATTCTAAGAATTCTATTTAAGAGACTCCTAATGTTTGATTACCTATACCTCAAATATGAGAGCATAAGTAGGTAAAATCCACTTAGATAGAAGGCAATAGGTCATCTTGTAGGACTCCTCTTGGGTGAACAATCTCATGTTCATTCTAGGACGAATCTACATATAATGACCATGTTGAAGTGTGTGTGTTAAATAGAGGCGACAATTCACACATACACTAAGAATGTACCTAATCCACTTAATTTGCAAATTCCTTGGCATATGCAAGATATGAGTGAATCTTTTGGTCTCTAGATGCTTATGCTTAGGTTTTAGAGAACCATCAACACACATTTCTCCTAGGGCATTGTCCATCTCTAGGGTTCCAATTTCTTGCATAGAAAACTTAAAATAAGTGCGAATATCATTAATGAGGATTACCTTGGGAGGAATTTGTGATTGAGCTCCATTAGGGTCTAGTGACTCCACAATTTCTAGTACTAGCTTGAAGTTTGGCACTTTCCACTCCACACCTCTTATCAACATCTTAGATCCTCTTTTTTCTTTGCTGCTACTACTGCTCTTGGATGCCATGGCTGCTTGGTAAATGAGAGAAATTCTTCAAGAACAAACTCTTTTCAACAAATTCACTTGAGATTTCTTAGATGCAACTAAAAATCACTCTACTCTGTGTATTCTAAAGTCACGATGAAAAATGAAGTGAAATTCTACCCTTTTTGATGAAAAATTCTCCATTAATGCTTGGTACCATGATAACATAGTGTGTGATAGACTGTCATCCACTCACTCGCTCTATAGAAGCTTGTGACTCAATGATTGAACAAAAGTTTTGTTACTCGTGACCTAGCTCAGTTGAGTCTATGACTAACCTTGCTCAGTATGACCTGATCTCTTGTGATCCTTTGTATCTAAAATACTAATTGGATCTTTTCCTTTCTTTCGTTTGGAACTGCTTGAGATATAACTTGAAGATATAGTTCTAGTTCTTTCTTAAGAACCTAATTAGAAATGATGGAGTCACCCACTTCTTGAGGGACATGGCCATCATTTGAACTAGTTTACTTGGCAAATTTAGGAATCCATTGATGTCTCATCTGCTACCTGATATTATCATCTTTAGCTTTATTTTTATCTTCAATTCTACCTATAATCATGCAATTCTTACCTATATGACCAAGTTCAGTGCATGTATAATATCTTATTGTAGTATCCTTCTTTCTCAAGTGATGCCTTTCATTATTTATGCCAATGTGTCCATATTCTCCACAGTAATGACATCTACAGCAAGTATTGTAGTCCCAACCAAATATTTTCTTAACAAATTGTTTAGCTAGATTGAATGGTTTAGATTTGTATTTAGATGCCTTGTGACCTTGTTTCTTTCATTTGTGACATTTTCCTTCAAACTTTGGTTTCTTCTTGCATTCATTGGCTTTATGACCTTGCTGACTTGAATTGTAACATTTTTCATTGAATTTTGCCTTTCCATTGCTCCAACATTTGTTAGATGTATGACCTATTTTACTATAGTGATTGAAAGTATATCTTTGATTCCTTTGGTCACCTTGCTTTGAAAATTCACCTTCTTCTTTGTATCCAAGTCTTGCCTTACCCTTTTGCCTATAGAGAATCTACTCACTTTGCTAATTCTATTGATCCATGTCTACTTAAGATTTCATTATCCTTTCATTGAGTTTCTTTTTAGATTTTAGATTAGATTTGAATCTTTCATTGATTTTTCTTTCAGTGATTATATCATTCTTGAAACTTTCATTTTCAAATCTCAAATTCATGATTTTCTCATTTGCATTGGAGAGTTGATTGATAAGACTTTCTTGTTGAAGAGATTGGTTTTGATTTGCATTGTTCCTTGCCTCCAAGTCTTTACTTTCCTTATTCCTTTGTTCTAAGATTTCACACAATCTTATTGACTACATTTCTTGTTCTCTTTTCAATTTTCTTACTTCTTGCAGGGAGCCATTCTTTTCTAGGAGTTCCTTGATTGCATCATTTGCTTCATCTAAACTACTTGAAGGAAAAGAGTCTTCAATATTTTCTTCAACATACTGGTGGTCATTCATTTCTTTTGCAAGTTCCTTCTTTTTAAGGATTGCGAAAGATGCTCTTTTGCTTTCTTGAGTTGAGCTATGGCCATCTCTAGATCTAGTTTCTCATTATCAATGGCTTTGTAAAGTCTGAATATCTCCATTGTCCTTGATTTTTGCTTGAGTTGTCAAGCTTTATCGTTAGAACCACAAAGCTCTAATACCAATTTTTGTAACTAATCAAGACTAGCTAGGTTACTAAGAGGGGAGGGGTAAATTAGTAACCTCAAAAACTTTAAATTAATTCATCATTAATTCATCTAATCTAATGTATGCATGAGAAAAGATAAACACACATGAACACATAATTTTGGTGACCTAGAAACCTTCTAAATAGAAAGTAAAATTGGGGTGGGGATGATACCTACAAAACTCCACTATTTTAGTATAAAGTTGGCCTATTAGGGCTTACATTGGCCTTCTAATGATCTACCCTATTAAAAGAAATTTGGACTACTAGATCCACCTTGTTAGAGGTTTTACAAACATACAATGAAGTAAGCACTTGATTAAGAAATTTGAAGAAATAATATTAAGTCTACCCTATTAAAGGATTTAGAAACTAATTCACTTGTTAGGATGAAATAGTAGATCTGACTTACAACTTGATTATTGATTAGATCTTTGAAGTACATATCACCTCTTGTGATAGACATAACTTTTTTGCTCCTTATAGACCTTGTTGAATACTTTGCTCTGCTGCTGACTTGCATTCACTCTTCTTAAAACATTACTTCTCCATTGCTTGATACACTCATGCATATATTGCAAATAATACAATACATTACATATATATCATTCCAATATTTACAAATATAAGGTCAACTAAAACAAAAATAAACAAAATATTACTGAGTCGGCCAAATAGTAGAAACTTGGGTTCTATAAGTTGACTTGGTAAAATTCTAATACTTGGTGTCCACCACATTACTCAGCATCATCATGTACTCGATAGAAGTAGAATCTTAGTCCATACTAATCACACAATTTAGCTTCAAACTTGGTAACCATTGGAGACTCAGTAGATATAGTGTTACTTGGTAGATACTGAATCCTTTGTTTACCTTGCTTTCACTTGGTAAACACTACACGTCCATCACTCAGTAAACACTAGCTTCTCATCACACAAATTGATGACTTGGTAGAGACTATGAAGCTCAGTGAACACTACTGGATTGCACACTCACTCAGTAGCTTCAAGAATGCTTGGTGTGAAATGCTTAACTGATGAACTTACTTGGCAACCATTGAATGTTGAGTATAAACTATAGACTGAGTTATGAGCTTAGTAACCATATAAAATTGAATAGGTGTTGTCACTAATGACAAATAGAACATAATGCCAACATTCTCTGGATTTATATTAAGAACAACACTTCTTACTTCTTCTAGTGATATAGGTTGATTTAAAGCTTTATTATCTTCTAGAGATACCAATTTAAGAATAACTCCAAGCATTTTGTCTTGCTCTACTTTATTAGACCCCTCCAAATTGTTTAATAGTTGCTAAAAGTTATTGAGAAAAGTTTTTGCAATTTTGGATGGATTATCCATTACTATACCATTCTCATTTCTAATCCTATTTATAGTATTCTTTATTCTATTATAAAGAGTTGAGTTATGCAAATATTTAGTATTCCTATCTCCTTCTTCAAACCACCTTTCTCTGGATTTTTGTTTCTAGAAAACCTCTTCCTTAGACAAAATATCTTCTTGTTTAGCGAATAATTCTTTCTCTAACTCATAACTATCATTTTTCATTCCATATTTGATGATTTCTAGATTTAATTCTTTTAATCTATCTTCAATTTCTAATTTTTCCTTAATTTTTTTTTTAAAATTCTCTTTGTTCCCTCTAAGAATATATTCTTTAAGCATCTTCATTTTAGAAACAAAAAAAAACATTTTAGAACCCTCAAACTCACCTTGAGACCACCACACTTTGATTTTTTCTAAAAAACTAGGGTCCAAAAATCACATTTTTTCACATTTAAACACGCTCCTATTGGGTTTATGTGGTTTAATCAACTCCAATTTCACCGGCAAATGATCTGAACCAACAATAGGTAGAATCATGGTCTAGATATTAAGATTATCGATTTCTAGATTTCTTTCGATGAAAAATCTATCTAGTTTCTCTGTAATATATGTGAAATCATTTTTCTTATTGTTCCATGTATATATCCTATTGCAACAAGGAATATCAATCATATAATGATCTGTATACTAGACATTAAAGTCCTTCATGGGTTGAGAGAATCATGAAACTCGCCCAGTTTTTTCACTTAGATTTAAAATTGTGCTAAAATCTCCTCCTAAGATAATTGGAATGT
Source organism: Cupressus sempervirens (assembly GCA_028749045.1). NCBI lineage: Eukaryota > Viridiplantae > Streptophyta > Pinopsida > Cupressales > Cupressaceae > Cupressus > Cupressus sempervirens. The sequence goes on from CM053792.1 coordinate 876,994,449, forward strand.
TTTCAAAATTTTCCATATAGCTGCTAATTTCTTTCCAAACTATTTTTTTCTCTAGAGTGCTGAAAGGTCCATAAACATTAAATAAAATTAATTTGATATTAGATTTGACACTATTGACTAAACCACAAATCTAGTTATTTTTAGAAGTTAATATGTCTAAAGAATTTTTTCTATGATTCCATATAAACCCTAAACCCCTAGATGCACCTACAGAATCACGCATGCTACAACTTCAATTACCTAAATTTTTACCTAGGGTTATTCCTTCTGATTTATTGAAGTTAGTTTCTTGTAGTAAAATAATATCAGATTCAAATTGATTTAGATTTTGTTTTTAAAAAAAAATTCTTCTTAGAAGCATTTAAACCCCTAACATTCCATGTCATGATCTTCATGGCTCTGTGGGAAGGCTCTTCTCCTTCCCTTTATTAAAAACATAACTAATTTTTTGTTGTTCGTGTGCCTTACCATCTACTTCTCTAAGCTCCTTAAGTGATTTCCTACCTCTCTTTGTTGATGTTTTCCCACTGTTTGGGAATTTATTTCCATCCAAGTCCTTTGAAATACCCATTTATTCCAAGTTTTCCTAAGCACACTTAACAATTCCATTTTTAGAGCTTTCTTCCTTATCTAAAACTTTCCCCTTATCTTTAGATTCAAGTTCTAGTAATAATTGTTTTGAAAGATCTTTTATTAATACAGAATCTCTATCTTCATTTTTTTAGAAGTATTTTCAATCTCTGATTGATTAACTAATTTATCCTCCTATTCGAATGACTACAAGTCCCTCTTAAGATCTATGAATGTATAGTTATCTCCTCCCAACTGTAAAACTTTCTTCAAGAATTCTTCCTTTGTGCCATGATGTCCTTATCTTTATTATCAAAATCAAAGACTCTACTTAGTTCTTCTGATAATTTTTCTATATGATCATTTTCTTCCTCTTGTAACCACTTTGATTCTAGTTCTTGTTGCTTATCCTCCTCTTCCTAATTCAAGAAATTCTACAAATCTTGAATAGGAATATCTTTGGAAGTCATTTCTATTGGAGCTTTTGATCTATCTGAATGAACTTTCTTTGGAGGTGGGGTTTGCCAAAATTTGGTTAGCTTTTTAATGGGTTCATTTTCATTAGTACCATTTATCAGTGAAGGTTCTACCCATTGACAATCAATAGTTTTATCTTTTAATCCACTACCATACTATGCTGCAACTTCGAATAGTAGTGCCTGTTCCCTATCCTCTAAACATCTTGGAGAAATAGTTGGTTCCCTTATGTTTAATTCTAACTAAATTCTCGCTTTGCCAACTACATTCCTGATTGCCTTCCTTTTCTTGGATTTCCTTTCTTTTTTTGTGTGCTTCCTATCATCCACTATTATGCTCTATAATCTCTATCTATTTAAAACTTTAAGAGACTCTAGTTCCTTAGCCACATTTGTATCTAACAAATTGTTTATGTCTTTTTGAGAATTACCCTATTTATTCCTGACCTATTGATCTACCTTATAATGTTTTCCCACTTTATTATCTATTTTTCCGTGCTTACATTCCGGATCAGCTGTCCTTAGACTTGCTATGTCCTCTATTCTTCTTGAAAATCCTAGTTTTCTTGATATGTGGTCTTCTGATTTTGAACACATTAGCCTTTTATAAACCTCAGATAGATGGTAATCAAGGTTGGAAGTTCTAGGAAGAAATCTAAGGGAGGAGCTTCTATCATCATCAACCCTAATGATTTGTGAGATTTTTCCCTCATACTTTTGAAAGTTTAAATTATAAGTGGATTTATTTGTAATTCATTTCAAATGTTAGGGTTTGAATTGTTCACATTTTTTTTAATAAGAAGTTTTAGATTATTACAACTTTCAAAGTTAGCATCCAGACTTATTAATTCCCTCACCACTCTACCAATCTGTCTAATGATACTTATAAGATTAAGCTCTGGAGGAAGTGAATTGAGAACAAACCATGTAGAAATGCTTAGATCTAAATTATCTTCTCTACATTTAAGAATCCAATCAAAGAGTTTGATTGCATAACCTTTGAACAAGCATTTAGAAACCCTCAAAAATTCTTGTTTAACTTCAACATCACTACAAAGTAAGAAAATTAATCTATTACAATATTGTGAAATACTTATCTAGTGACCATAGATATCCTCCATCCATTCAATCAAATGATGAAGCTCTATTTTAGGGCCATTCCAATTGGCAAAGAGGCCAAAATCCTGACAATCTTGCCAACATTCCTCTCTTGATTATTAATAACAAGTACATTTTCTCCATCATTTTCAAAGAAAGGTTGAGAAACCTTACCATGAGCTTGATTTCTCTAGAGATATGAAGGCCCCCTTTGGTGCAATGGAATGTATTAGGCGGTATCCAACAGAGGCATTGGTATTTCTATGAGTGGAAGAAATTAAAAACCCTTTTGCCTTAGGTAAAAGGAGTTCAGGTTTTGATTTGCATATTTAGTGGTGTTGAAAACAAAAATCTATTTGTTTAAGCTTTCTATAGTGTGAATACTTGGCTTAAGCTTCCTCTGAAAATCCATTGTTTGGCATGATAGTTGTTGTTTTTGGCATCGAATGACCAGATTTTCAGAATTCCCAGCATGCTAGTTTGCTAGTGGAGCGAAAGCATTTGAGGATTCGACCCTAGAGTTCCCTGCAAGCCTTGACTCGAATCTTCATTTTTGCGTGTAAGGGCTGCTGTAATTTTGCCATGGTAGATGGTTTGCATAGGGAAGCCCTTGTTTTTTCCTCTTTGAAAATCTGTTTTCCAAACACCTGCCTGTATTGAAGGTATTCAAATTCACATGTTTAGTTCTCTTTTCTCTGCCTGCCATTTTTCACTAGAATACCTCTAATTTATTTCTCTTATTAATTTTTCGTAATAAATCTTTTAATTTTTTTTTTTAAATGATTTTTTTTTCATATTTGATAAATTGAATTTAATTGTAAAATTTTGAAATTATTGAAATTTCTTAAACAATATTTAAGTTTACTGTAAATTTTATATCTATATTTTAATCTTCAACTTTTTTATTTTTTTATTTTCATTTAAAAAAAAATTATATTTCATTCTACAATTTTTCTCTTAAATCTCATCTAAGAGATTTAAGAAATACTAACAAAACGGGGAGGCTCTAAGACATTGAGAAATACAGCCGAAAAACAGCGATAGATATCCCAAAAACAGTCGATGCGTAAGTTATATATTTCCACTTTTCCTTTACAACCTCTTTAATTGTCTGCATATCACCTGATGTAGGAGATAACACATGTTCATGTCATGGTGCAGATTAGCCTGATATCATGAACAGTTGGCCAACATCCCTTTGCTTCTGCAGAATGCAAACTGTAGGAACACTGCAATACAAAATACGAAAAGATCTAGGCAATATCAAAAATGTATAATTGAGGATAATGTTGTACTGCGCTGTTCCAGAAAACGTCCTTAAATTCAGGTAAACCTCAAAGATTCAGAGAGATCGCGAAAAGATTCATTAGCCATTAGGTTCCAATACTGATTAAATTTGCAAGCGAAGTGCGTATGAATCAAATCTAGTATTAATAAGAGAAATAAAGAAAAAAACTCTTGTAGAATCGGATCCTGTAGTAATTGAAACAGATTTGAAGATCGAAAATCTAAGAGACGAGAGGATGAGAATACTTACTTTTTAGGCTTCGCCCAGCCTAGTAACCACTTTAGGAAGCGTTCCTCAATGTGATAAGATTTAGGCAGCGGACTTTCATTCCAGACGTGGCCTTTTAATTTTCGCCCTATTCGGGAAACAAGTTCATTTGCTTTCTTATTGCTTCCCATTCTGCCCGGATCTTTCCTCTTTGCTTTTATCACTTTGTATGGTTCAACTTAATGTACTACCGGGCCTAGTATGAAGAATCTATGTTGTGGTAAATATCTTTAAGGTTCCGTTTGGTTGGAGAAGATGAATTTGGCTCAAAATTTTATTATCTTATAATAAAGTTTTTGAAAATCTGGTTTTGCGTCTGGGGAAGATAGTTGAACCATTTGGTTGACACAAAAGATGAATATACAAATCTATATTTTGTGTTTAATTACCAATTTAGAAATTGGAATTGGAATGGAATATGACTAGGCATATCTTTTTCTTGCATTTGATTGTTCATTTTTGAATTGGAATTGGAATTTGATGTAGGTCTCTTTTTTATCTTATTTTATTATGAAAGACAAGTATTATAAACAGATATCAACATTCAAATAACAACACAAGTATTTTCTAGCAAAGTACAAAACACAAGTGTTCCAAATATGTTCAAATTATGAATGTAATCAATTATTCAACATAACATATGTAGTATGAGATAGAAGATGGAAAAACAATATCCATGAACTAATGGGGAAGAACAATATTCATGATCTAAATGGTGGTGTGAAAACACACTATTACATATGAAAATGCAGGGAAATCCATGCTCTACACCTTTATGCTCGACATTTGGTGAGCAACCCTCTCATATGTTGCTCAATCTTCCCATTACTATCTGTATTGTTAGATGGTTAATCCTACATATACAAACTAAACATGCTTGAAAAAGTAAAACCTACTTTTTTTTAATGGAATACACTAAGGAGTAGCATCAGGTGTATTGATCATTTACAAACATGAATAGTAAACAATCACCATATAACTCATTCTTTTATCAACATGTTTAGTTTCACAATATCAACCAATCAGGATACATCAAAAAAATACAAAAGAAATACACTTTTCCAATATCATTGGTTATTCTATTGAGAAGCACATACATAGGAAGTCAAATACGGACAAAAAGACAAGAATTTTTTTTTTATCCAAGCTAATTAGAAATATACATATAACATGGGACATAATAATGAACTATACAATCATCTACCAAAAAAAGATTAAAGAAAACACTTTCTCAATAATTTTGATAATCCTGCCAGCAAGCACATCTATAGAAAATCAAATAGGGACAAAAAGACAAGAAATAAAAATATATCCAAGAAAATTAGGACTATAGATATAATATGGAATATAATCATGAACTATAGAATCATATATAGAAGCACATTTCTATCAGCATATGCTCTCAAGTTCTACAATTGAGCATTCATCATTTGCTACTCCTTGGTTTATTACATCTAAGTATAGTTCAACTATATAGCTCTAATTAACAATGAAATGAACAACTATACCAACCATTTACTAGGTCATAAACTATGTATAGTGTTACACTTATATATTTTTTCAGCCTTAATGTCAAACATTTAAGTCATGGAAGTGCCCAAGTTGAAGTTGAAGTTGAACCTTCAGGTCAGTTCAACTTCAAGTTCAGTGATTTCATAATATACTTTTGAGTATCGAAGTCAAAGTTGAATCTTCTAGCCAGTTCAACTTCAACTTCAAGTTCTATCATTAGCACAAAATGTTAAAACCAGGCCAGCCATTCTCCTATTCATCAGTATTCCTATTCACATATGAGGAGTTTGAAGTTGAAGTTGAAGTTTTGTGCCAGTTCAACTTCAACTTCAAGTTCATGTTGGAGTTGGTGCAAAATGCAGTGTTCTATACGAAGTTTCAGTTTCAGTCCTGGCAATCATAAGTTTGAGAATCATTATGACTCAATCAAGATTAGGAGCTTCAAAATTGTATTTGAAATGGTGAAGCCTGAAAAGAATCCACCATTCTTAAGTTCAAAGCTCATGGACAGTTTCAAATATGTAGTTCACAGATCAATGGCCCAGATTCAGCAGTTCGAATTTGTAGCTCAAATTCAAAATCAAGCTTGGATCTTGTTTCAAGGTTTGAAGTCCAAGATCTAAGGTTAGAATGTGGTGGTGGATAACAAGATGTACAGTAAGTAAATTCCAACATGAGATTTAAGTGCAGGTATTGGTGTATATATTGTTGTCAGTTTTAATACAGCCTGTAACTATAGATTTCTGTCTGCATTAAAATAACAGTCACAATCCGAGGAGAATAAATTTTTATCCCACCATTGGATTTTTTTCAATTTTTCATATTTTGTAGAAAGTCAAGTTTTCTAAATCTTCACTGAAGTGATCTTCAAAATTTGGTCAAAGTCAAAAGTTATGATAGACTGTATGTGGGTCTGTCAACATACCAGCAAATGCAAATATTCTACAGTCAGAAAAATAGTCATGTTGTGGGGCTCACATATTTTAATCCAACCATTTGATTGAGCTGAATTTCGGATATGTTTGAGAAAACCTAGTTTTCTAAGTCCTCTCCAAGCCGTTTTTCAAGATTCCTAACGGATCAAAAGTTATGAATATTTGAGTGTGGCAGTATATTAATGACAGTTACAGGATTATGATTGCAATCTGTAACCAGCATACGCCACCTGTCCAACATGCACATGCAATTCATTTTTGTAGTGACAGGTGTCCATAAGAGGAGTTTGGACGAATGTTGGGAGGAGTTTCAAAAAATGGTTATTCAAACTGAAAAGGAATGGATAGAAAAAGAAGATAAATAGTACAGAGAATAATAAGAGGAGGGTTCTTCTTTTTCTGTGGAGGAGTTCTATAGTTGCTGCTATAGGGAGAAGAGATTTCTATTTTGTAACAGAGGAATTAGTTTCATTTTATGCAAATTGATTGTGATAAGGGGATTGAATAGTACTATTATTGTTTTATCATGTCTCTGAAATAAAGAGAGACATAAGTGTGTTAGATTTTACAATCATATACATTTGTGTTTCTGATCTGAAAGGATTTTGGAGTCCTTTTATTTCTGTTTTAGATGCAATTCTTTATTATTATGTTAGATGTGATATATGTAATCTTATGGTTATGTATTCACACTTTTGCATAAAGATGTTTATAGCTTTCTCTTTTCCAATTTTCTCTGCAATGTGAAAGACTTGGTAGATAGTCCTATGGCTATTTGCTAGTTTTTCTCTCATTATCAACTTATTAACCTTATAATCACGTTCATCTTATGTTGATGAGTGGATGTTAGAAAGCCTTGGTGTCTTCTGGTAAAAGGCATAACCAGCTATTAAAATTCTTTGAATATCTTTCTAAGAGGGGGTTGTACCTCTCAATTCAGAGGAAAGCTATCAATCTCATGATAGTATTTCCAACCGTTAGTGGCAGTTGTTCTTCTATTTGGGCATTTGGAGTCATTCTTTGTATTTAATTTTGGAAGGATAAAACTTTTTACTAACATATAGATCAAGCATGCATAGATCCATGCCAATCTTGGCTCTAATCTATACACAGTTCATCTACACATAATAGTTTATGATGTCATTATTACGTATAGATCAATGCTTTCATGTTATTACCTCTGATTATGTGTATGTATCATAGTTAAAGCTATGATTGCTTGTACTAATAGGAATGAAATGTAGAACTATATCACTAGTTTATGAGGTCATAAACTATGTATATATCTAGTATGTATAGATCCATGCAATACCATTAAACATAGACAACTCATAAAATGAAATTACTTCAAATGCCAATCATGCCAATAAAAATGAAATGAAAAACTAAACTATGTAATAGTTTGTTCCTAGTCCACTTAGCAAAATAGTCAATATGTTCTCAGTAATGAGTTCTATTTTAGTGATGTGAGAGATCAATGCAATACCATTAAAAAAAGCCAACTCATAAACTAGAATTACTTTAGATGCCAATCATGCCAATGCCAATGAAATGAGAAACTAAGCCATGTAAAATTTTTTTGCCATGTTGCTTAACAAAATAGTCAATATGTGCTTAGTAATGAGTTTCAATTTAGTGCTTTAAGAGATCAATACAATATCATTAAATAGAGCCAATTCATAAACTAGAATTACTTTTGATGCCAATCATGCCAATAATATTGACAACTAAACTATGGATAGATCAAGTATGTATAGATTCATGCAATAACATTAAACAAATGAAACTTGTAAACTAAAATTATTTTAGATGTCAATCATTCCAATGAAAATGGAATGAACAACTAAACTACGTAGTTGAGTTTGTTGCTAGCCTTCTTAGCAAAATAGTCAATATGTGCTTAGTAATGAGTTCTAGTTTAATGTTGTGAGAGATCAATGCAAAACTATTAAACAAAGTGATGGAGTGCAAAGGCAATAGAATTCCCAAAGGAGATGTCCTAGCCCCCAACAAATAACTACATAGTGGAAACACAAACAACGATGCAAGATTTGAAGCCAAGTCACAATGGTTTATTCATAGATATAACTAATTACATGCAATATTTTTGGCTATAAGGTCTTCCAAGTTAGGGCTGAATACAAATCATAATTAAAAAATTAGTTTTGCAAGATCCCTCAAGATCCAAATTAAACCCTAGCTTGTCCAGATCTACACTTTGGTAGAAACCTTCAAGATCTTGACTTGTGCTTGCAAGCCTCCAATCAATCTCCTTATTTCACAAGCCTCAACTACTAGCTTTCCTCAAAATTTTCTCTTTGAGCTCCTTCTCTTCTTCAAGATGGATGAATAATGACCAAAGAATTCCCCACAACCCCTACTTATACCAATCTAAGCCACAAGTTGGCTTGCAACAACAATTAAATTCTTAAAATTGATATCTGAGTAAAATCGTGATATCTCCAAGCTTTGAACAATAGTTAGTACTCTAGGCCCTCTTTAACCCCTAAAGTTTGTATCCTCTAGATCATTGTCAAAAATTAGTTACATAGCTTGCAATAGGCACCAAGTTCCTAAGTGAGTTTGAGCTCCATAGACAATGTAAAGCAACCAATGACCATGTTGAGTTCTTAGACCATGTTGAGCAACCAAAGACCATGTTGAGTTCTCAAACCATACCAAGAAAGAAAAGACCATTCCAAGTTCCCAGACCATGTCAAGCTCCTAGTATATGCCAAGCTCCACAACACTTAACCAAAATTCCTCCAAACATGCAAGATTGCAATCAAACCCAAGATGCTACTACATTAGACACCCTAGGTTCAAAAAGATATTCTAGTAACTAGAAGAAAATCTTTTGAGATTCAACACATAAATCCCAAACTAGTTCTTCACATACGTGTCCTTCAAGTTTTCAACTTTTACATTCTTTCCCTTGTTTTTCTTTTTCTTCACATCCGCCACATGTGTTCCATAGGTTTTCTTTCCATGTTGATCTCCAACCTTCTCAAAATCTACAAACTTGACTCAGCTAACAATACTCAAATTCCTCCTACTAAGCTCTTCATTCTACAAAGGAATTAGGAAAAACTTCCTACAACCTTTCTCAAGATCAAACACATTCCTAACACAATCATGCACAACCCTGCAATCATACTGCCAAGGTCTGTCAAGTAACACATGAAAACTATTCATATCCACAATATCACACAACACTTGATCCTTATACTACCAAATTTGGGAATCAACAAGGCATTACTCTCTCACTTCCAAAACATGCTCACCTTACAACTATTCAATCCTATAAGGATAAGGATGTCTCATTCTCTTCAAACCAAGTTTCTAAACCATCTCTTCAGCAACAAGGTTATTAGTACTACCACCATCCACAATCACCTTGTAGATTTTGCCACTAGACCTACAAGTCTTGAGCAAACTAGTCCTCTGACAAGAATTCTATGTCCTCTCACCAGTCAATACTCACCAAACTAGCAAAGACTATGCTGAGTTCCCAAACCATGTCGAGCAACCAAAGACCATGTCAAGTTCATAGACCATGCCGACCTCCCATTATCCGCCAGGCTCTACAACACTTAACCAAAATTCTTTCAAACATGCAAGATTGCAAGGAAACCCAAGATGCTCCTACATCAAAAAGCCAACTTATAAACTAAAATTACTTTAGATGTCAATCATGCCAATGCCAATGAAATGAACAGCTAAACTATGTAACAATTTGTTGCCATGTTACTTAGCAAAATAGTCAATATGTGCTCAATAATGAGATCTAGTTTCTAAGTGATGTGAGAGATCAATGCAATAGGATTAAACATAGCCAACTCATAAACTTGAATAACTTTAGATTCCAATTAGCCCAATGCCAATGAAATGAAAAACTAAACTATGTTGGCATTTGGGAATAGGGTTTCTCTCTACATTGATTTGTACATATAATTTATGACCTCATAAACTATGTATATGAACTATGCATAGATTAGAGCCAAGATTGGCATTGATATATACATACTTGATCTATACATAGTTTATGACTACATAAACTATGTATAGGTGATGCATACATAGTTTAGTTTCTCATTTCATTGTAATAATTACAATTGATCTCATTACTGAGCACATATTGGCTGTTTTACAAAGTAGATTCACAACAAACTATTAGAACACATATTGACTATTTTTCTAAAAAGATAGAAATGGGGTCATGATAAACAATGTATAGGTCAACTATGTATCTAGATAAAAGCTATGATTTGCATTAGTTGATCCATACATAGTTTATGATTTGGCTATATTTAATGGAATCATATTGATCTATACATAGTTTATGACCTCATAAACTATTTATGGATGAACTACGTACATCAGAGCCAAGATTAACATTGGTCTATAGAGAGATGAGAGGATGAGACAAACAAATAACCTAACAGTAGAAACACAAAAAATGATGCAAGATTTGAAGCCAAGTCACAATAGTTTATTCATAGATATAACTGATTACATGCAATATGCCCGGTTGTAAGGCCTTTTGAGTTAGGGCCGAATACAAATAGTAATTACAAAATCAATTCTGCAAGATCCCTCAAGATCCAAATCAAACCCTAGCTAGTCTAGATCCACACTTTGGTAGAAACCTTCAAGATTTGAACTTGTGCTTGCAAGCCTCCAAGCAATCTCCTTGTTTCACAAGCCTCAACTACTAGATTTCTTCAAAATTTGCTCTTCTAGCTCCTTCTCTTCTTCAAGATGGATGAATAATGACCAAAGACTTCCTTACAACCCCTACTTATACTAATCTATGTAAAAAGTCAGCCCAAAACACAAATTAACTCCAAATACATAAATTAAATGCCACAAGTATGCCTACAACAACAATTGAATGCCCAAAATTGATATCTAAGTAAAATCACAACATCTCCTAGCTCTGATTGAATTAGAACTCATGCTTTGAACAATAATTAGCACTCTAGACCCTCTTCAATTTCAAAAATTTGAATCCTCTAATGCATTGTGAAAAAATAGTTACATGGCCTACAAAAAGCACCAAGTTCCTAAGTGAGGATGAGCTCCATAGACCATGCCAAGCAACCAAAGACTATGCCAAGTTCCCAGACCATGCCGAGTTCCCAAACCATGCCAAATTCCTAGACCATGTATAAGCCAAGATCCACAACACTTACCAAAAATTCCTCCAAATATGCACGATTGCAAGCAAACCCAAGATGCTCTTGCATTAGACACCCTGGGTTCAAAAAGATGTTCTAATAACTAGAAGAACATCTTTTGGGATTCAACACATAAATTGCAAATTGATTCTTCACATACATGTCCTCCAAGTCTTCAACTTGTACATTATTTCCCTTATTTTTCTTCTTCTTCACATCCACCACATGTGTTCTGTAGGTTTGCTTTCCATGCTGATCTCCAACCTTATCAGAATCTACCAACTCAACTCAACTGTCAATACTTAGGTTCCTTCTACCAAGTTCTTCATTCTACAGAGGAATTGGGGAAAATTTTCTACCACCTTTCTCAACATTGAACACATTCCTAACACAATCATGAACAACCCTGCAATCATATTGCCAAGGTCTGCCAAGTAACACATGACAACTATTCATATCCACAATATCACACAACACTTGATCCTTATACTACCCAATCTAGAAATCAACAAGGCATTTCTCTCTCACTTCCAAAGCATGCTCACCTTGCAACCATCCAATCCTATAAGGATAAGGATGTCTCATTCTCCTCAAACTAATTTTTTGAACCATCTCTTCAGCAACAAGGTTATCAGTACTAACACCATCCACAATCACCTTGTAGATTTTTCAACTAGACTTACAACAAGTCCTGAACAAATTAGTCCTCTGAAAAGAATCCCATGTCCTCTCACCAATCATTACTCACCAAGCTAGAAAAGACCATGTTGAGTTCCTAGGCAATGCTAAGCAACCAAAGATCATGCTAAGTTCCTAGACCATGCCAAGCTCTCAGTATCTGCCAAGCTCCACAACACTTAACCAAAATTTCTCCAAACATGCAAGATTGCAAGGAAACACAAGATGCTCTTGCATCACAAATCCAACTCATAAACTGAAACTACTTTTGATGTCAATTATGCCAATACCAATGAAATGAACAACTAAACCATGTAATAGTTTGTTTCCATGTTACCTAGAAAATAGTCAATATGTGCTCAATAATGAGATCTAGTTTCTAAGTGATGTGAGAGATCAATGCAATAGCATTAAACATAGCCAACTCATAAACTTGAATAACTCTAGATGTTAAATAGGCCAATGCTAATAAAATGAACAACTAAACAATGTATTGATCAAGTATGTATAGATCCATGCAATGTGATTAAATAGAGCCAACTCATAAACTACAATTTCTTCACATGCCAATTGTGCCAATGTTAATGAAACAAACAACTAAGCTATGTATTGAACAATACCAATCATTCCAATGAAATGAATAACTAAACTATGGATCGATCAAGTATGTATAGATCCATGCAATACTATTGAATAGAGGCAACTCATAAACTGGAATTACTTCACATGCCAATCATGCCAATACCAATGAAACGAACAACTAAACTATGTATTGACCAATGCCAACCATACCAATGAAATGAACAACTAAACTATGGATAGTTTAAGTATGTATAGATCCATGCAATACCATTAAACATAACAAAATCATAAAGTGGAATTACTTGAGATGTTGATCATGTCAATGCCAATGAAATAAACTAAACTATGTAATAGTTTGTTGCCAATTTTCCTAGCAAAATAGTCAATATGTGCTCAGTAATGAGTTCCAATTTAATGTTGTGAGAGATGAATGTAGTACTATCGAATGGAGCCAACTCATAAACTAGAATTACTTTAGATGTCAATCATGCCAAAGCCAATGAAATGAACAACTAGACTATGTATTGATCAATGCCAATCATTCCAATGAAACAACTAAACTATACATATCACTAGCTAAAAGTAGCAGTTACTAGCTGAAATAGCTAAATTGCATGAAATGTCATTGCAATCCAATCTACTCTCTTCACCTCATACATCATCAAGAGCCCTTTGGTTCTTTCACATTGAAGCATGAAGGTGTCATGTGATTTTAGGAAAACACCTCGACTTAGTTTAGGGATGGCTTTGAAAGTGATTTTCATGAGACTCAAGACATTATCCTCTACAAATTTATCCATTTTTACAATTTAAGGCTTACCGAGGCCATGTTTGAGTTTCTTCATAGTTTTTCATATGACATATAATGATGTAGCCAGATTTGTCTTCTTCCTCTTTCCCCTCCTTGATGATGATGATGGAGGAGTCCCTCTACCACTTGCACTCAATTGATTGGAATGATATAACTCTTCATCCAAATCTAGTTGGTTATCAAGAGGTGTACTACAACTAGTATCATCTTCATCAATTGGGTGGAATGCATCATTCATAGGGTGCCCTTCTTCAACATCAAGGGGCATTGTAGTTATGCACCCTTCAGCAATTTCATTGCCATCAATTATGGCCAACACATTGAAATATTGCAAGGGTGACCTCTTATACATTTTTGCATTTTTGAATTCTCTCCTCTACATGTAAGCATAAATAAATGGATTAGGTTGTTAGTGTTTCATTATTAAAATAAGAAGGAAATATTTATTCAATCAAAAGAGTACAAATACCATCCTACCTTCAAAAGTTCATCTCAGACTAAATCCTCAGCATCCACAGTTTGAGTTGCTTCATTCCAAGAAAACCCACTTGTATTGGTCATGTCGTTCATTACTCTATATTATAATTTCCATGTTTTTAGATTATTTTTAAAATTATCTCATGACAGAGTCATGATCATCTCTACATTGAATGTCCTCTCTATAGTGGTCTACGCTTCTTTTTTAAAATTGTCATTACCTTTTCATCTGAGATGAACTTGTTTGAGGAGCAAGTCTATAAACGTGTGTTTCATCTATTGTGTCCACATTATCTTCTTTGAAGAAGAAGATGTGTGGCTCATACTAAGGGGTCCATTTATCTCACTCAAACTAATGGGAGAATCCATCTAGCTCACACTAACGGGTTCAACCAATCTCATTATGAGCTTAGTATATACGATACTCTACAATTATTGTTCACAAAGTATATATCATTTTCATTTCTTTAAACATATTATAATTTGAACTAATCATATGATTGAAATTGAAATTTAATTCTCTTTAAATTTAAATGCAATGCAACAAGGACTAACATCAAAAAAAGAGGATTTTTAGTGAATTCATTGTTCTCTTGTTAATAGTGGGCTTATAATCTTCATCCATGGTATGAGGCTAACATATTCAATAGGTATAAACATATTATAATATAAAATAATCATATTATTAAAATTAAAATTTAGTGGCTAATGCTCTATAAATTTAAATAGAATCCAGTAAGGACTAACATTAGCAAAATAAGTTTCTCAGCAAATTTGTTGTTCTCTTGTTAATAGTGGGCTTATAATCTTTATCATTTGGTACTCCTTGTTGTAATTCATTTAAAATTTAAGATTATAAGCTTTAAATTTCAATTTTTAATACATCATAATGGTACAAGGCTAACATATTCAATAGGTATAAACATATTTCAATTTAAACTAATCATATTATTCAAATTGAAAGTTAATCCTCTTAAAATTTAAATGGAATGCAACAAGGACTAACATAAAAAAAAAGTAGGATTCTCAGTGAATTTGTTGCTCTCTTTTGAATAGTGGGCTTATAATCTTCATCATTTGGTAATTCTTGTTATATTTCATTTAAAATTGAAGATGATAAACTATACATTTCAATTTTTAATACATCCTAATGCAATGAGGCTAACATATTCAATAGTCATAAATGTATTACAATTTAAACTAAAAATGTTATTGAAATTGAAAGTTAATGCTCTATACATTTAATTGGAATGCATCAAGAACTCACATCAGAAAAAGGTAATTATCCATCATTGTATATGCACACATCACTTTAATCAAATAAAAAGCATTGTCCCATAAAAGTTTAACTATTCTTGGAATCTATAATCTTCCCATATCCAACTTGTTATATCTTCTCAAAATTGTGCCCACTCATTTCTATCCTCCTAAGACAACCCATATGTCTCAAGCACCGGTACCTCTATCCCATCATGATCATCTTCCTCTTCAAATGTTACTTCTAATGGAAGGCCATCCTCAATTGTAATGAAATTGTAAAGTATGCAACATACTAAAATAATATAGGATTGTTTCATGATACTATATAATGTTGCATGCCTCAGGATTGGAAACTACTACTTCAGAATACCAAACATACATTCCACTACATTTCTAATAGAGGAATCTTGGTGGTTGAATAACTGATGTGTAGAGTTTATGGGGTTTTCTCTTGACAACTCTTTCAAGTGGTAGCTTTTACATTGATAAGGAGTGAGAAAACCAAGTGTATTTGGATATCCAACATCCACTAGAAAATATTTTCCTACATAAAGAAAATATATTGTCAATACTTGAAACATTTAGCATACCCTTGTGTTTATTAAAATGTGATTTGGCTTTCCAAGGGGAACTACAAGTATATCTACTCAGGACAAATCTGAGGCTAGAACATGGCTATCCACAATAGAGGCTTCCCAACTAGCAAGGTGGTACTAAAAATTATAATCAAAGGAGAAGACACCCATAAAAAATTATGATAGGTTCCCTTTTCTATCATGATATTTACCATGTATGTCGACATCGAATCACACTAGAATATGAGTTACATCAATAGCTTGAACAAAATCCTATGGGATATGATACAATAATCAAATGTATGCTCAAGCAATAATAAGATAAGGATAACAATACAAACAATAAAATTTTAACAATGCATGATTTACCTTGAAGAACAGTTCAAAATAGTCCTTCCCACTAATTTCGGGAGGAGTTCGTGGATGAAGTGGTATGAACTAATCCTTGTAAAGGGCTAAGATAGTTGTCAACACCATGTGGAAGTACTAAGTCACTATCACTCCTAAGTGCCCAAAATTATAGGAAATCTTGGAGTTCCTTAGGGTGTGCCAAAGGTTGCAGAGGAGCATCACGAGTTGTTCCTCTAACTTCAAGTGAATTGTATCTCTCAAGCTTCCTTTTAGCCTAAGAATATGAGCTAGACAAAAGAAGGCTTGCCTACTCATTTGAATCTTATCATGAAAATCCACCTCATTGGAATGAATATTGTATTTACTAAATGAATTTCATTTTCTTATTCATTTACACATTTGACTACTCTCTCAGGCTACCAGTACTTTGACACTAAAAATGAAGGCAAACAGAACTGTGAGAATATGAGTGTACGTGGTCTTCCTAGCTATATGTCCTTCAACTTCTACACTATCTAGAGGATCCATCAATGGATTGAAATGTGGATGAATTAAATGATATTAGTTATGAGACATCAACTATCACCTATTGAAATACAACATGATTATTTGCTAGCCTCATTGCATTAAGAAGTCAATTATTTATTCAAACACAACAAGGAGTACCAATTGGTGAGGATCATAAGCCCATAATGAACAATAGAACAATAAAATGTAATTCTAGTCCATGTAATTTGTCTATAGCAATGGATGGATAATATGGATTCTCATTTGTCTATGTGTACACATAAACATGTATATATGAACACAAACACACATGTATATGCATGCAGAGACACATGTATATATGTACACATGCACATATATGTATGTATGTATCTATGTACAAAAACTTGTAAAAATATACAAACTAACATGTATATATGTACACACACATGTACAAATTATAACCTGAATTTGGGTTTTTATGAATATGTTTGAATAAATTGCCAACTCTGTCAAAACTAAGGTTCATCTTTTAGAAGATGAAAAGGAGCATTGTTGGGATTTGAGAATAGAGTTTCTCTCTACATTTCTCTATACATATAATTTATGACCTCATAAACTATGTAGATGAATTATGCATAGATAAGGGCCAAGATTGCCCTTGATATATACATACTTGATCTATACATAGTTTCTAACCACATAAATTATTAGTAGTTGATGTATACATATATTTTTTTCTCATTTCATTGGCATAATCGGAATTGATCTCATTACTAAGCACATATTAGCTATTTTGCTAAGTAGATTCACAACAAACTGTTAAAACACATATCGACTATTTTTCTAAGAAGATAGAAACGGAGCCATGATAAACAATGTATAGCTCAACTATGTATCTAGATAAAAGTTATGATTTCCATTAGTTGATCCATATATAGTTTATGATTTGGCTATATTTAATAGAATTGCATTAATCTATACATATTTTATGACCTCATAAACTATTTGTAGATGAACTCTGTATATATCAGAGCCAAGATTTACATTGATCTATACATACTTGATCTATACATAGTTGATGCATACATAGTTTATTAGCTAGCTCTATTTAATGGTATTCCATTCATCTTTAAAAAAACTAAATAGAACTAATTACTAGCAACAAACTGTTACATAGTCTAGTTGTTCATTTCATTGGCATTGGCATGATTGGCATCTGAAATAATTCTAGTTTATGACTTGCCTCTGTTTAATGGTATTGCATGGATCTATACATAGTTTATGACCTCATAAACTATTGATGTAGTAGTACATTTCATTACTATTGGTATAGATAATCAAAGCTCTAACTATCATATATATAGGTAATTAGATGTAATGACATCAACACATACTAGAACTAATTACTGAGCACATATTGACTATATTTTGAAGAAGACTAGCAACAAACTGTTATCATTTTGAACTGACCTATGTATTGAATGTAAAGAAAATTTCAGTGAATCTATGTTTTTGTAGAGTTAGATGCATTATTATACTTATATTGAATAAAAGAGGTTTTTGAGGGAAAAAAATCCAAAAATGCAAAGATTGGTGGGAAACAAGAACCTTGCACACAAAGATGAGTCCAAAGTTGTCACCATCATCCAAAGAAAAGAAACCCCAGAGTGATGACCTAGGAACAATGCAGAGAAACCCCATAGCCATTGCTAGAGAACATTGAAAAGAAACTCCACAATTGTCACTCAAGAAACCCTATTCCCAAAAACCTTTTTCTTCTTCTAAAAACCTAACCATGGTGCTAGCAAACCTAATGGTTTTATTTAAACACATATATAAAAATCCAAATTCATGTATTAATTTTGAATTATGCCTATTTTGCTAAAAGATGCCTCTTCCAATTTTGATCAAACAATTGAAGATGAAAGTGAAAATTGGGTTATTAGTTTAACAAAGTAAATGCCCATTTTTAGCACCAAAACCAAATTTTGGCCCACATATCCCTATTCCACCCCTCATCTTCCAACAACAAAATGGGGCCTAATATAACATATATTGCCTCACATTCAAATTTTGTAAACTAACACATTTAAACCTTTTATAACTCAACAACTTTCCTTGAAAGATTATAATTGAAAAAAACATCCCACACAAGAGACAAAACCATTGAGAAAGAAAATCTTATGAAAATTTGAATGCCTTTAAATAAATAATATAATAACTTAGAATTGTCTTCTTAATTGGTGGGGACTTTATGTTGTAGGATGACTCTAGAGAAATAATTGATTTTACCACATTAGTTGAAATGATAGGCTGAACAAAATTAATATTTATAAATTTAATTATTATCCTTGTAATAATGTCTCGACTATAGTGATGGCGGGTAATATTAAGGCTTTAAGTATAAAGCATCATAAAACTTTTGATAAAGCTAATTTTATTGCAAATTTCCCTAGGATTTGGTTTATTATCAAAAATATTTTATACCCCATTTAGACTAAGTGCTCCTACTTGGATGTTGAAGCTATGGATGACTATCTAGCATGTAAGAATATAAATTATGGCAAATCATAGTAATCATAACCACATTAATGATTATTGTGAAGGGAAATTTAATTGAGCTCTTGTTTAAAGGACTCCTTAAATTCAAATGCCATATACATAGTTTGAAAAATCTTGGCCAAATAGATCTTGGGGTTAAAATAAAAAGCATCACTATATTGGGACATGATTTCAATTTTCTTTTCTATTTCCATAACTATATTAGCCTAGTGTTATGTATTTTTATTATTTTTTTATAGTTATTAGTAGTAACGGACCTCATATGTCTATGGATCAATACTTGATTAACACTTGATCCAAATGGTTAATTTCTTAAAATTAATTGAGATCATAGTTAATTTGGATAAGCATGAGGACATTATTAATATGGTGTGCAACTTTCCTCCCATTCTGATTGGTGTGGGAGCACCTAGGGTTTTGACAATAAACCTTTAGTATTTTGGCTTGTAATGACATTAGCCAGGTCATGGTTTGAATAAGGGCCATTTGAGGGTCCATTAGAGGTGTTGAAGAAACTAAGGGAGTGTGAAATTTATTTCCCAAAAAAAAGAGTTAAAGAATAATATAAAAATTAATCTAAATAATACTACAATTAAATAATTTTAAATATTTATTTCACTTTTATAATCATTGGACTTTTTATAGTTTTTCTTTTATAACCATTGTACTTATAATTTTTCAATTGAGTATAATATGATTTTAGAAAATTTATCTAGTGAAAAATGTGCTAGTTACATAAATTCATATAGAGCATTTGTCAGTTGTGTGACAATGCCCATTGAAAGATTAACACAGTGTGTTGTGAACTCCACTTTAAAAAAACTTTGATTTATTCAAAGGTTCATTTCAAATAATTGAATTATTATACCAAAAAAATTCATTATGTATGAATGTTAGAGAACATATGCAATGAATTGAGTAAGAAATATTAAAAAAACATGGGAATGAAAAAAAATTTAGGAAGTGTAAAAGTCATTTCCAAATCTTTAAATTTTATATATTTATGAACAATTTAATCTAGAAATGAATAATGTAGACTATTTTTATTTATTAAAGTTAGAACAATAGAGATAAATTAGGTGGTTAGCATACTTTCAAGTAAAACCTTATGATTGGATTGGATTATGGTGAAAAAGGATCAGTAAACTAAACATTCACATTAAAATATTAAGATTTTATTATTGTGAATAGAATTACATTAAATATATTCTAGTCTGAACATTATTTCTTCACTATCTAACATTATTTCTAGTGAAGAACATAATGTTTTTTTATATTTAGAATTAATTTTGAAAACATTGGTTGTTCTTAGAAATGTGTAAGGATTTTATTCAAAATGAAGGCTATATCATTCCACATCATAAAATAAATCATGTTGACCTTATGCACTTATAGTTTCAACTATGAATTTTATTACTAGTGCTCTAGATGATATTGCATGACTCATCAACAATATAAAAAGGGTCAAAGAAAAGAAAACCAAGTTCTAAATGATAAAAATATTACATAAATATAAAAAAAGGTTACAAAAAATATTAGTATAATGTGACATATATATATATATATATATATATATATATATATATATATATATATATTGGTAAAGTGCATAAGTATACTCTTTCATAGCTTTGAGAGCTATTAAATTAGGTTTGCCTTTGACCACCCCTAATCTAACTATCACATTATGTGACAAAGTCCCATATATTTATTTTCTTGTGCATAATATATGTGACCCTTAAATAATTTAAATAATCCATAGAAAATAATAACATTTTTATCCAATTTTTCCATATATTCAAGTTGTCTTATGCATTGTGACCTTGTATTTTTACACTCCTTTTTTAGGTCATTTCTTTACTATGCCCCCTCATAAATTCTTTCATTCCTAATTCAAGCCTTGCTACAAATTATTTGTTGTCTTATGGTAGCTTGGTGATGAGATCCTATGTCTTCAACCTACAACACCTAGAGTGTTACTTCAATCCAAATTTTCCACCCAAAGTGGATAAACATATAAGGATGACACCAAGAAATGGAGTCTACCTTTTGGCCAAAAAGTGGAACTCTTTTTTCCTATTTTTGCAAATTCATCTGGTTTGACCTAAATATGTGAACCATTTAGAGATTAAATATTTAAAATGTTAGTAATTTAAATTATATTACTTGAAGTCTACTTTCCAAATATGTAATTTATCTTAATTAACCAAATGGTAATCTTCATTATTAATAGTCTTTATAAAACTTACACCATACCTTTTTAGGACCATACTATGTAAGTGAATGACAATATTTCTTTTACCTAGAGGAAACTATTTCCCTAAATAATTTTTTGGCAAAGAATCTAAGATAGTTGAAATCATCAATGATAATACTTTTTTTTATTGTTAATTGATTAATTATTATTATTATTATTATTTTTGCGTATAATTGCTAATTTTAAAAGTATCATGTACACCAAGCATAATTTGACCTAAATATGACATTTTGATTTATTTTTAAATTGTATATAATTATCTCTATTTTGATGTCATAAAATATTTCTAAAGAAAATTTCAACTAAAAATAATACTAAAATATCTAAAGAAATTCTATCATCTCTAGTTTCTATACCTATTTTCACAAAAATAGATTGACAAAAAGAAAAATTAATCAAAATGGAAAATTATAGATTGCATATTTAGAATCTATATAATCTTTTCTATAATGGGGTTTTTTTTAAACAAAAAACAAAAAGTCATTCTGATTTAGGCCAAACTGTTTTCTTGGTCTACATATTTAGATGGCCTCCAAGGTTTACCTCAAACTAGATTCAAAGCTAGGGGTCACTTGACCAATATTTTTTTCCAAAGGTAACTCTAAAGAACTTTTAGGTGCAAAATTTTTTATTTTAAGTAATAGGATCCCACTTAATAATTGTCACCATGTTTTAGGAATGTCATCTTATTCCATTTTCTATATGTTAAGAACTTTGAAAACTAAGAACTGGGTTCCATTACAAAAGACATACCTAATGTTCCTAAAATATGAGGTGACTCCATTTTTAAATAAGGAAACATTTCATAAAAGGAACATGACCCAATTTTTTAAATGAGGCAACATTCCATTTTTAATCATTATTTTTTGAATGTTGGGTATGTGTAGGATCATGGTCAACCAAACTATGCTCTTTAGTGGCAATAAAAAATCAACAAATTAGGGTTATGTCAATTTGACATCCAATATTCAAATCATTATAAACTTTATATCAAAAAGTTGAGAGAAAAGAATCTCTAGGAAATTGAATTTATTTTCTAAACTACTAGGCCTTATTTGAAAAAAAATAAAATTAATTGGTCAAAAAATATAATTTTAATACAATAGTACAAAAATTTTAGGACAAAAAAAAGTAGACATACGTCTGACCATCTTAATCAAAACCAAATGATAATATTTTTTAAATAATATTATATATATAAGAAGTAGACTCATGGCTAGATGTGACACATATTTTTTGGTGTACACACACACACACACACACACACACACACACACACACACACACATACATACACACATATATATAATTATGAATTTTTTACTAATGTATTTTTGGAATAAACAATCTCTCATGTCTGACCACCTTAACTAATTCAAAACTCTAGAAAATTAATTTTTTCTCTATTTTTCCTTATAGTCGAAGAAGCATAGAATGTGATGCATCTTTTGGATTTCAAAAATATTGTACCATTTGAAAGTTACACTTGTTTTTCAATCAGTGTGTCAATCACTACTTTATACTTAATTCCATTAGAAAATAAGTAATAATTACTTACTAAACTCATAATTTGAAAAACCTTATATTTATGGAAATATAAGAATATTCTTAAGAAACCCTTTTCATTTTATCAAATTTGGGTGAAAACGAAGTTGTTAGCTACATGTTTGAAGTAAAAAACACACAAGAACAGGCTTAAAAAAAAAAATTGGAATGTTTTTAAAGTTGACCATGTAGGGTTGGTATCCAAACATATGTTAGGCCTTATAAAGGTATTTATTTTTTTGTTTGGTATAAGGATGGGTGAGAAAAAATTTGGAATAGACTTTGAAATGCTTTGAAACATTTCAGAACTACATATTTTTTAGATCACCATTTTTTGGTACACCATGATCATGCACATACCATATTGCTTTAAATATTTATTGCAATAATAATTGTCCTCTATAGTAAGGCTGACAAAAATAAATTATGTTTCTTTCTCATAGTTTTGGTCTTAGTTATGCAATATTCTATTCACTATTGGATGGAATCAATGATTTGGAGCAACTTGGAGCATTTTGGAAGGTCTCAATGATTCAAGACATTCTTAGTATTGATTTTAATAGTCAAACATGGTGTGTTTTTAATCCTAGAAGAAGAAGGAGAGGAGGTTTATAGCCACTAATGAAATCCAAGAAGAGAAAGAGGTCAAATATTAAAGTGAAAATAATGAGAATGTTCTAAATGAATAATAATGATGCATCTTGGTCTAGATCAATTGAAGAAAATGAAATAGATACCATGGATGGAGGATATAGTGGATGTTCAGGATGCAAATTTAAAAGAGGTGAATATTGTTGAAGTATAGCATCAGTCGAAGTGATACACTCATTACATTGAGTATTTGTATTCATGATTTATATGGACATTGTTTTATGTCTTATATTATTGATAAGAATAATATATATATTATATATTATATGTAATATATATATATATATATAATACATTACATAATAATATATTACATATATGGTTAATATATTAATATTGCATATATGCTTAAAGGTGATTTATACATATAGTTAACTAAAGATGATTAACTATAGGAAAATGTCTCATAAAGAGACATGTCTCCTCTTCTCATATTTATAAGAGATACAAATCTACATTTGAAAAACATCAATCACATTGGCAGTGTTACTCTATTTGCAGAAACAATCCTAGGGTGATCCCACAATAATGGGTTCCACTTTTTGACCAATTTTGACACTGAAATCAATATTTTTGCAACAAACGTCACATTCAAGTGACTATATCTCCAAAACTATAAATAATTTCAAGATGACATAAACTAGGGATTTTGAGTACTTTGTTCCTACTTTGTAACCATATTTTTTAATCTAAAAAAAATTTATTTATGTCAATTTTTTTTTATCTCCTCCGAAATGTGGTACATAATAAAATTCAATATTTTAAAAAGTGACAGTCCATTTGACACACATAAATTTTTTTCCTAGAAATGATAACGAAGTAATTCTTTCGACGTTAGATTTGTAACATTGATATCTACAGGATGCATTTCGTTTGATTGATTTTGGTTGAATATTTTATAGTTTATGAAGTTTTGAAGTGACATGAATCGTAATTCAGACATACGTTTCGTTTGAAACAGATAATTTGAAGTCAATTTGTCATAAACCATATTTTATTTCTTGAATAGAAAGGTATCTCAATAAGCCAGTTCCTCCATATTTTTCAAAAAAAATTTGACCTAGTTTATTAATTTTCCCGAGGTGTCAAGGTTAGTTGATGTTCAATCAGCAATGAACCTATAATGAGTTAAACTCATATTTGAAAGTCTTAATGATTAAATTATGTATTAAAATTATAGTTGTTGGAAAGCTTGCTCCAAGCAGCACATTTTGACTTTTTTTATTTTACAGTAGGAGATCATTCTCCTGCAATTATGGAAGTCAAAAGAGTAAAAAATATATATATATCTAAAAAATAGGGGATTTTTTTTGTGATTTTACATGTTCGCATGAACATGGTGTTCATGCGTACATGTCTACCATGTTCGCACATGCACCATAAAAATTTTTGGCCACCGAAAAAATTTGGACACATGTTCGCCTGAACATATTTAATTCAACGTGTTTGTGCAAACACCCAAAAAAAATCAAAAAAGTTGCCATTTGTCTTTTTATTTGCCATTTGTATAACTACTTGCCATCAACCTGACCTATGTGCATTGTTTTTCTTTGCCATGAATTTCATTCGCAAAATTGAAAGCAGCAATTTGGTAAAACTATTGTACATTTAAATTATTTATTTATTTCTTTCATTAGTGAAGATGTTTGACAGATGCATTGAAGTTAAATTAAAAATTAGTAACATATTAAACGTGTTAAAAAATGTATATTCTTATTGTGTTACTAATGATCTCCTTGTAGCATGTGGCAATCGTGGAATAAAGACATGATCGTAACAAACAACTAATGCTTGTTTTGCAAGACATTGTCGAAGACCATTGTGTGTTTGTCAAAACCATGTGTGTGGATTTATTAGATTAAATAACAGTTCGTTTGGTGCTTAAAATGAACTTTTTATTTTCTGTCTAGTGCATCTATAGTGTTTAAATCCCTAAGAGTTGCATTAGATGTATCCTCTCCCCTTGTCATTCATGGATCTTAGGTGTAAGAGAAATCCATGTAACTTTTATAGGAGGCCTGCCTTGGACCAAGATACTCGATATTGGGTATGCTAGGGGATGACCTCAGAGCGGTAACAAGCCAAAAGCCAGGTCAACATTTCAGCTAGTATATAAAATTCAATTATGGTGAAAGCCATGTTGGCATATTGCTGAGTGATAGCTCTCCTCCAGTACTCTTATGGTGCGTCAAACCTCGATTCTCAGGGCTGGGAGACCTTTTGAGGAATTTTATCACTCACTTGCTAAACGGAATGCCCTTACTAAAAACCATGCTTTAGTGGCCAAAATCCTTTCTATCCACTAGTTCAAGGGGTCACCCATGCCTGTGAAGACATCCTACATTCTCACAGTCCTTAGTAGAGACAATAGTCCCTTGGGAAGTCATGCCCCTTGAGATACAGATCTTGGTAGCCCTAAGAAGTGATTGTGTTGTAAGGGGGAGCCTGTGGTGCCAAGGTCCTAAGTTGTCCACTCTGGATAAGTGCGGTTGAACTTTGGTTGAAGTAGGAATTCAGTGGATATAGTCCTAAAACCTAGGTTGCGGTGTGATTGTTCACTTTTAACAATAGCTATTCTTGTCTTAATGTGTCTTTTGTGTGTGTAAAACATAATCAAGATTAAAGCTAACATTCAAATTTACACCTTGAAAACTTGCAAAACCTTGTCAAAACATCAAACATTGTCAAAACCTTGTCAAGATTTCACCTAAGTTTGAAAAACCTTATGTATACCTCTATCGTTAGCATAATCATATTCCTAAATGTCATTTTTGACTTACCCTATTGGTATATCCCCCTCATATTGCATTGTGCAAACCCTAGCATCATTTTCACTATCAAACCCTATCAAATTGTCCATCAACCAACTTGTCTTCTTGATCACCTATCCTCATTTTACATTGCCTAAACATAATTATCAACCCTAGGAGACCATCCCTTGCATAGTCCACTTTGTGTACACCTACCTTTAGCATCTTTACTAAGTCCAAAACATAACTCTAACTTTCATTTTGCATATCATATTCTTCATCTCGCATACCTTCAAAATGACACCTTGCATTTGCACTTGCATAACATCCCTAGGACATTTGCACTTTGCATATCAAAATTGTATGTCATTTAGCATTTCCTCACATTGCGTAACATCTCTAAACACTTAAAAATCTCAAAAAAACTCATATCTTGCATACCCACATCTTAATTATCAAGTTTTGACCTCTTTTACCAATTGCAACCCTATTTTACCAATTGCACAATTCATGGGTGACGTTGGTAGTTTCAGGGCACAGTTGATAGTTTTAGGATGCACTTGGTAATTAGGTGTTTCATTCTAAGTTCAAGAACCCTAATCTACAATTTCACACCTTGCATTGCATCCCAAGACCTTAGGAAACACTCTAAATTATTCAAAACACTCAAAATTTGCATTTTAGGCACCCTACAACTCTATTTTACCAACTGCAACCTTTTTTTATCAACTGCACACTTCAAGTGTGTAGTTGGTAGTCTAGGTACATACTTGAGAGGCGTAAAGTTCATTTAAGTTTCCCTCCACTGTATTTTCATTGTGAGGTATCATGCCAACACTCACTAGGACACAACCTTTGGAGTTATCAAATGCAATAATGGCACCTATAAGGTCTCATCAAGAATCAACAATCGAAATCATCTAAGGTACATTTGAACACATCAATGTTAATCCCTTGTTTGACGAGATACCACCAATTCCTAAATATCCCAAAAGGATGTCAAGACTTGATTTTAGGACTCACATCATTTGGAGCTACATCATTTGGAGAAGAAAGAAGGACATGAGAGCTACAAAAAAAAGAGGGATTTGTAACATTATGTATCAATTTATTCTTGAAGAATGTTTGTGACTCACAGATTTTATTCATATTATAATGAATAATATTTATGTTTTGTTGCAGATGACTGCATTCTATTGATTTCGGTCAAACAATTTAAAAGTACCAACAGCGACAGACAAATCTATACAGTGGTTTTTTTATCTGGTTATTGCGCAAAATTTATCTTGAGGCAAGGGATAAATTATTATTTTTTATTATTTTATAATGGGAAACAAGAAAGGAAGGCAAAACAAATATGCAAGAAAAAGATCTATTGAAGGAGAACAAAGAAATATTCAGAAGACTATGGCACATTATCATCAAATTAAACAAGGCAAAGGAATTGTTGAAGAAGGTTCAAGATCAGTCCCTATAGAGGTTCAAATAAAAAAATTCGGAGAAGGTTCAGAATCTTTCCCTGTTGAATCTCAAACAATGGATGTTGGAGAAGGCTCAAGATCAGTCCCTACAGAAATTCTAGTAACAAAAATTAGAGAAGGGTCAAGATCAGGTGTAGGAACTAGTATGGATGAACTCTTAAATATTTTCCAATCTATAAAGTATGGTATTTCTCATAAGAATTTAGATCATTTACTTAAAATGGATGTACATAAATTGAGAAAACTTGCAGCTAGTGTTCAAGCATTAAATTTGTCTAAGAGAAGGTCAATGAAGAAGAAGATAAGAGAAATTATGACTCAATTTGATAATACTGAAACACTTGAACAAGCTCAGTTGCTTTCACTTTTGCTTACACAAAAAAAGTTGCAAGAGGCATTGAAATTGTTAGGTGTAAACACAACATCAAAGAAGAGAAGATTTTCTAGCATGCAAATTGATTTGATTGAAAATGTTAAACAAGGTTTGAGAAACATAGGAAAACACTCTCAAACTAAAGATAAGTCTTTGGCAAGAAAAGTGATGTTGATGTCTGTTGTAAGTAAAAATATGTCTCAAAATAGACAAATATTTTCAATTTCATCTTAAATGGGTTTTAGTAGGAAAACAATGAGACAATATGTTAAGAGAAGATTAATTGTGGATGACAATACTATGGAGGGCAACTAGGAAATCATTTGTAGAGCACCTCATTCTGATAGAATTGAAGAGTTATTAAAAAATTTAGTCATATCATTTTGGATTGATAACACTTGTCCTTCATCAAATAGTAGAGATGTTATCAGGCATAAGATTGCACCTAGTCAATATGAACATCATACAAAACATTGGTTCGACACAACACAGCATGAGTTATATGTGTCATTTTGTAATGAACATCTTAATGTAAAAGTTGGGCAAACATTGTTTGAAAAATTGAAGCCATACTCTGTGGGGTCAAACAAAGTGTTTGAAACTTGTTGTTGTCATCATCATATTGAGTTTGATCTCCACTATCAGGTATTTTGAAAGTTTATAGAAGACACATATGGTTTTCATGTTGCTCCTCCTAGTAGGAGAAGTGAGTTTATATCATCCATTTTGTGTGATAACATAGATGATCCAATTGGTAAAATAAATTGCATCAAAGGATTATGTGAAACATGTGGTGAATTGGCTCTATTTCCTTTGAAAACTGAAAATATTGATGTAACAAAATTATTGAATTGCAGAAGTTACAAGTATGTCAAAAATGAAACAAAGTTGGCAAAAGAAACAAAAAGGTTGGAATATGTTGAAGAGGAATTGCTCGTTCTAACATTTATGGATAGATTTAAGAAATTGATTCAACCTTATATTTGTCATGCATTTTTTGCAAATTGGCAAGCACAATAGTTTCAAACTCTGAGAGATAATTTTCCACTTGGAACAATTGTATCAGTTGTTGATTTTGCAGAGAACTATTCATTTGTTCATAAGAAAGCAATTCAATTAGATTATTACTTTAATAAGTAGGTCACTATTATGGTGCATGTTTTTTTATAGACATGCACAGTTAGATTTGGATGGTGTTCAGAGTATATTTCAAGCACGAGTAATTATAAAGGAATATCATTTTTATATAAGGGATGATAAAGAACATGACATTCACTATGTAGAACATTGCTTCAATATGTTCTTTTCTTATTTGAAAGAAAGAAACATAAATGTTGATAAACTTTATGTTTGGTCTGATGGATGTGCCATGTAGTTTAAATCATCTAGACCATTTTATGCATTGTGTAGATATCATTGCAATGAGAATATAAAACACATATGGAATTTCTTTGAGAGTGGCCATGGAAAAGGTGAACATGATGGTTCTGGAGCTTGCATCAAACATGCTTTGCAAAAGTATCAAATGAATTATGAAGGAGTTCATGTAAATGATGCACATGATGTTGTTGAATGGTGTAAAACTCATTTTGCATTAGATGAGGTCGAGACATCATCAATAATGAGTCGATAGACACCATATAGAGTCCTCTGGGAGATAACAGGTATGGATGTGTACGTCTGCTTAAATTTTATGCACAAATAAATTATAAAATTTTATTGTTATGTTTTATTTTTGAATTTGTTGAAGTTTAAATTTAATTTTTCTATATTTTCAATTTAACGAACTTTCAGGTGTCAATAGAAAAAACATGCATGGTTGCAAGAGGATAGAAAAGACACGTTCCTTACATTCAGTCATGAGTACAGATAATTGCAATTAGACATTGAAGACAAGAGAATACTCATGTTTTTGTGACAGTTGCATTGATGAAAACTATGAAGAATGCATCAATCAGACACATGGATATAAAGGTGCATCGATTTTGGTACCACTTGATGTTACTGATACATTTGATAAAGAAGATGAAAATTTTGATGATATTCCATTGATTTCTGATGATTATAATCATATCTCTGGATTGGTAAAAGTGGGTGAGTATCATAAAAATTAATCTCAACTTTTTATTTAATTATCGATTTCAACTATCTTATATATATTGTACACATGCATTCATGTATACTTGTTATGTAGGAGATGTCTTTGCAGTGATTGCTAAGCCTGGAAATCATGAATGTGTCAGTTATTATTTATTGCGATGTACTGTAGAGAGGACAAAGTTATATGACCCTGAAGAAAGTGATGGAATGTTGTTCCCCATAGGTAAATTATACATATACATGTACATGCACATATATATTTAAATAAATAAATATATCTAGGTAACTTCATGTCTATCAAATTTTAAAACACTTAAATTTGTGGTACAGGTTTTTTTGTGATAGAGGGAACATATTTGAAGGAAGAGAAAATAGTCCAACATGGAATACACTTTGTTGACTATCAACCTTACAACAAAGTTTTATGTAATACAACCACCTGGTCGTTGCTACAGGGCTCTGTCTGCATCCAGTCAAACTTAAGCATGTACGTCGCAAGTGGAGACTAGACAGTGAAGATCATGAAAAATATTGCATGTTATAAGTGTACATCATGGTTGATTAGACCTTTGAGATTTATTTTATAATAATCTGAATATCACCTTTGGTGAAATGTGTTTTCAATTGTACTATGGTGAAATTGTGAATATCAACTTTGGTGAATTATGTTTTTAATCTAAATATCTGAGTTTCAGTTATCATTAGTTTATTTATAAACTATAATATTAATTGTACTATGGATGAATTTAAACTATTGAATTATGATCTATGTTACAATTCTTAAATATCAGCTTCTCTTCAAACTATTGAATTTTATCTTGAATTAAATGTGTTTAGATTAATTGTACGGTCATAAGTTCTTAATTTTCATTAATTTATTAAAAAATTATATAATTAAATAATTTAAATTAATTGTACCATGGATGAATTTAATAATACTCCACCTTAAAAAGTTCCAAGAAAATCCAAGTAGTTGCAACCAATAAATATGGTGATTTTGTATCATTGTAAAACAAAACACATACTTTCTAAGCCCACGGAGGTCCTCCAAAAGTTATAATTAAAAACCATCTGTTAAAGAAGATCAAAAACATTATTATTACTATAAGCTTGATGAAAAACCACTTTAGAGTCAGTTCAAAGAAATTTGTTGGACGACTAAAAATTGAACTCTCGTTAAAAATAAAAGGTATTTTCTGATTGTAGACATTTATAAAATTAATTTAAAAACAAAAAAAAATTAGTATTCTTAGTTAGGGTATGTAATCCTTTGATTTGACAATTTAAGATTAGTAGAGAACATTCTGTTCTGGTTAAAATCCTTGTCCATTTTTCAAGTAGTCTATTAATGTTGAGTTATTTACAAAAAAAATGAGCTTACACATTGATCAGGAAAAATTATTAGCTAAGGCTTTTGAGTGCATTATTTCTCTCACTTCCATCACAATGCGAAGAAACTCATAATTTAAAATAGATACAACACAACTTAAATGTATTCCAGATCAATGAAGAGCAATTTCTGCTCCACCAATACCAAAAAACAAAGAAAGCACTCTGACTCCATCAAGATATAATGCTTTCAAGACTGATATATGATATGCAACTATATCTGTTTAGAATGAGTTACCTAAACAACACAAGCAGTCAGTCAGACAGGAAGTTCCATGAGTGTGATGTCTATCAAATTTCAATATAAGCTTTATCTTATGGAGCTCTAGAGGAATGAGGTCACTTGGCCCCACCTATACCAAATTCCACTCTTCACACTTTTGAAGTATATATTTCTATGCACTATCTTGTAGTTGCCCTCATGCATTCTGAATTATAACTCTCAATTGATCAATAAGGACAGTGCCACATCATCTTGAGTCTATGGAATTTATTTTTGTTGTCTGATCCCATGAAGGCCAATACTTTTTTATTTGCGGAAGTGCTTCCTAAATATTCATGGGGGGAAAGGTTCTGCTTGAAATTGCTCTTCTATTGGAAGGTTATGCACATAGCCTCTTGCTCTACTGGAAGCTGAAAAGAACATTGAGTCCACCAACTCTGGTTCAACACTATTAAATTGTTTGGATATTGTCTTCCAAATATCCTTCGATGCAAAAGCATCATTCTCATAGTAAAAGAAATGTGGCCCTTGCATGAACACATTGATTTCCTTTGAAAGTTGGCCAATAGGTTTCCTAGGAAATCCAAAACCAATTAGTTCCTTGGGACACAAATTAGGGATTGCATCACATACTTCAAACGTTGCTTGCTTGTCTTACATACCCTCTATGTATTTTTCATACTTCAACACTTTCATTATCTATGCTACAATTTCGAACTTACACAATCTCATTATCTATGTTACAATTCTTAAATATCAACTTTTTTTCAAATTATTGAATTTCATCTTGAATTAAATGTGTTTTTAATTGTATGATCATGAGTTCTTAATTATCAAATTTAATTTATTAAAAAATTATATAATTTAAATTAATTGTACCATGGATGAATTTAATAATTAAATTCATTTATCAACTTGTTTTCAAACTAGATTGAATTTCATAAGTGAAAATTAAAGTATGTGTTTTTAAAATTGTAAGATTATAAGTTTATAGTTATCATTTAGGTCACTTTATTAAAAAACTATATATTTTAATGTTACTTTATAACATCTATGGTCATGTACTCTTAAAGTTTAAATTATTTTAAATTAATATATTTTTTTAATATTATATTTTGTAAAAGTTCTCTAAAATAATGTATTGGCTTACCTAATTAACATATTTTTATCCACATAAAACTAATATTTATCTTTAGCAGGTTAGTAATTGATTATCAAATTTAGTTTATTAAAAAAAAATATAATTTAATAATTTAAATTAATTTTACCATGGATGAATTAATAATTTAAATTCATTTATCAACTTTTTTTCAAACTAGATTGAATTTCATAAGTGAAAATTAAAGTATGTGTTTTCAAAATTGTAAGATTATAAGTTCATAGTTATCATTTAGGTCAATTTATTAAAAAACTATATATTTTAATGTTACTTTATTACATCTTTGATCATGTACTCTTAAAGTTTAAATTAGTTTAAATTAATATATTTTTTTAATATTATATTTTATAAAATTTCTCTAAAATAATGTATTGGCTTACCTAATTAACATATTTTTATCCACATAAAACTAATATTTATCTTTAGCAAGTTAGTAATTGATAATTTAATAAATATGTATCTTTCTAACTTCTTACTAATTGATAATTGATATACATGTACACACGTTTCTCAAGATTATGTCCTATAGCTATAACACAAAAAAATACACATATACACATCTCAAGAATAAACATCTACAGATCTAATATATCTCTATGTATCTGAAATGCAAACTATAAATCTTGAATAAATATACGTATGTGGCAAAATATAAAAATTCATATATACGTACATGTGATGGTATCTAACACTGAAATACTCAATAATCAAATAAATAGTGAAAGTACATGCATGTCATCAAGGAACTGAAATACATGTGTACATGTAAAGTAGACCTCCAATATATATGCATCAAAAAATATATATATATTTGATCTACCACTAGAAGGACCCCTCAAGATGCATAGGAATAGAATGACCCTCTGACAGAGTCTCTTGTACATCCTCTCCCTTAGGCGCATCAACCAAGCCCTGCAAATATATATACATATATACATACATGTGTTAGAGCTCTATCTTTAAAACATATATACATACATGCATCATGTGCATATACATTCAAATTAAATACAAATTTGCATATATATATATATATATATATATATATATATATATATATATATATATATATATATATATATATATATATATATATATATATATATATATATATATATATATATATATATATATATATCTAGTTTTCAAAATATTTAAATAACTTTAAACAAACTATTTAAAACTCAAGTACCTGAGCACTACCAAGTGCCTCAATAGAATCATCTCTCTCATGTATATGATGCCCTGAACCAACAGTATGTGTAACCATGTGCTCAACGACCTGTGCCTACATGATTTATTATGAGTGAAAGATTAAATTAAATATCTACATATATACATATATATATATATATATATATATATATATATATATCTGAACTAAATTTTTCAATAAATGAACATATTTTTTAATTTCATATATATTTAAAATTAAAAATAAATTATATATGTACCTAGGTCTTCGGAGGTGGAGGATGATCAGTAGAATCCATCATATAATCTACTAATGCACCTAAGCCTAAAACTCCATGTCCAACTGCTAGTAAATCTAAGTGAAGTGGACTATGTAACTGGCTGGGTACATTTGGTGTAGAATTAGTGCTGCCAAGTCCAAATAATAGGTCCATGTATGATTAAATACCCAGGGTCGAACTCGTATCAATCTCAGATAGGCCTTGTAACTACTGACCAAAATCATCAAGGCCCTTAGCTGTGATATGGGCATCTCCAACTCGTATGCTCGAGTCATCTGTAGAGTGTCATGAGTCTAGTGTCGAATGTTGTGAGCTATGCATAGGTGTATCATCTGTCACTAGTGTGGCAGCCTATTTCTGTGGAACTATGTTGGGGCTTTGATGTTGTCTAACAACATCCATCACCGCGTGTATTGGAATCCTCTATGTATCAGAAATATAGCTAATAAAGTGCAACATATCCTCCAAAAAATACAGTTCCATATCCGTATGTGTCTGCTATCCCGAAAGACCATGAATATCACTTAGCAGTGGTAGCCTAGTAGCTCTATATGCATCATTAGAGGAGGCACCTGAAGTGCTACTAGATGCCTATGAAGATGGTCAACCAAGTGGACGAGGACGTCAACTATGAAGATAACAACCAATAGAATCTGATGTGATACTAGCTGCCATAGATGCAATGTGCCCAATAATGTCAATTGCTTCCCTCTAGGAAGCTATGATGACTCCATCTGCAATAGGTGCATGTGTAGGAATCATAGGAGGTAACCTCAGTCCAACAAACTATCTAAGATCTGCAGGTGGCAGACGATCTACACTATGGTACTGGTCATGATCTGCGATCTGACCACACCCCTGTTCGTAATAATCAGGAATATCTACGTAGTTCATGTTGATCCCTATATGAAACTCAGCATACAACTATTGTGCAAAATAAAGGGGTATTTGGTCGATATTAGGATAATGACCATATGCAGCTAAAAATTGTTGATAGATCATGCTAGCAATAATAGGGTCTCTGCATCGTGTGACTCTGTAGCCTCTCACCCTACCTTGTGTCCCCTCATAAGCTAGAAATAGCTCTCTATGGATGACGTCTTTGGGGGCTACCCTCTTGATGTCATCGAATGATGCATCTCCTAAAACCTCAGACCTAAGCTCCCTAGATATGGAAGCTAATATGGTAGGAGTAAATGAATGGTGACCTCTAAACCTAGCTGTCAAATCTTATAAAATCTTGCATATCGTAGTACATATGTCTCTATAAAGACCATCATCAGAGGTCAATATAGAGTGCTGTAGTCTAGAAACCTCATGCTCTGAAAATGTAAATAATGCATCGATATTGATGCATGGAGGTGGTGTACCAGGACCTCCAGCAGGAGCTGTAGGTGTAACCTAACCTAGAACATGAGTCGCACTAGGAGCTGGAACATGAGCTACACAACAAGCCCAACATCAAGGTACACAAGGAGCCCCACTAGAAACTGTAGCACGAGCCCCAACAAGAGCTGCATGAGGAGCCATATTCAGAACTACATCAAGTGCTGCAGCATGAACTGCATCAACCTATGTCGCAGTAGGAGCTGCAGTAGGAACTACATTAGGTGTCACACCAGAAGCCGCATCAAGCATATCATGTGAAGCCATATCTGTAGAAATGTATGAAGAGCTAAATTGCCTGTTGTACACAATTTTTTATTTTTATCATTAAAACTTATACACATGTAATTAAACATACATCGCACATCATGGACCTAGATAATTTGTAACACATCCAGACCTAGATTAATTTGCATATAAGTATAAGATGACTTTAAAGTTGAGAGTTTGGTTATGGTAGAGTTAATTTGTTGTTC
This sequence comes from Cupressus sempervirens, assembly GCA_028749045.1. Taxonomy (NCBI): domain Eukaryota; kingdom Viridiplantae; phylum Streptophyta; class Pinopsida; order Cupressales; family Cupressaceae; genus Cupressus; species Cupressus sempervirens. The sequence goes on from CM053792.1 coordinate 877,030,825, forward strand.
TAAGATTTTATTATACTTTGGGGGGTATTATTAGAGAATTCAATTAAAGGGTACCTAATAAATTATTTATATTACTCTTAAATGATAATGTTTTGAGGTTTAGGTTTCAAGTTGGGTTACATATATATCATTTAAAACAAGGGTCATACTTCATGTATGTACATGTGTTTGAATGTATGTGCATGTATCTCAAATCTAATTTTTAACAATTTAGGATTAGGGTAAACTTGTTTTAATTTTATGTAAGTTAGGCTTCAATTAGGTTTTCAAATAGGTTTTTAGTGTAATTAGGCTCAATTTTAGGGTAAGATTTAAGACCTTATGACACTGTCAGGGTTTACACAAACTTAAATAATTTCTAGCATTAAATTTAGGGATTAAAATTAAAGTCCATGGTGAAGAATTTAGGATAAGGGAACTTAGCATATGAAGTTTATGATTTGGTTCAAGATTATGATCTAGGGTATTTATTATCATTTATAATATTGGGTTTAGAAATTAAATTTTAAGATCAAGGTTAGGGTTAGGGTTTGGATAATGGTTAGGGTTAGGGTTTGGTTAGGTTAGGGTTAGGATTTGGATGTACATGTATGTTATATTCATACCTAGTTATGCAAATTAATCTACATTCTTATATATGTATAATTTAGGATCTCCCCTTAAGACATGTCATTGAATTATATAGTGAATTATATACTTCTAATTATTAAGACATTAAAAATAATAACATATTTACATTTAAACATGAATATTGAAAACATATTTATGTACATTTATATCTACCATATGAACATATTTACATGTACATTTATGAAATAAAATATACATTTTAATCTATATTCTTATGTATAATTTAGGATCTCCCCTTAAGACGTGTTATTAAATATAGTTAATTACACTTAGTTATAAGATAAATTAAGATCAATAGTTTATATATACACAAATTATACATATAAAAATGTGAATTTATTAAAAATATGTACATACATCTACTTTTAACCATGAACAAATATACATGTACATCTATGTTCAAAATAAAAAATTATACATTTTAATCCATATTTTTACATGTACAATTTAGGATCTAGACCCTTAAGATATGTCATTTAATTAAACTTCTAAGATTAAGACATTAAAGTGAATTCGACATATATACATTTAACATTAACACACACACACACACACACACACACACACACACACACATTTTAATGCTTTTTTTAAATTTGTTTTCTAAAATTTTGTAATGTTTTTCTAATTTTTATTTTTTTTAATTTCTAATATTTTTCTAAATTTATTTTCTAAATTTTATATTACTATAAATTTTCTAATTATTTTCTAATATGTTTTTAAATTTTTTTTCTAAAAACATTTTTCTAATGCTTTTTCTAAATTTTTTTTTAAAAATTTATATGAAATTATAAATTTTATAATGTTAAATTTGTAATGTTTTTTCTAAATTTTATATTAAATTCTAAATTTTCTAATGTTTTTGCAATTTTTTCTTTTAAAATTATTTTCTAAATTTTAAAATTATTTTCTAATGTTTTTTTTAATTTATTTTTAATATTTTTAAAAATTTTATATTAAATTATAAATTCTCTAATATTTTTGTAATTTTTTTTCCTAAATTTGTTTTCTAAATTTTGTAATGTTTTCGCAATATTTTTTTCTAAATTTTCTAAATTATTTTATTATTTTTTCTAAATTTTCAATTTTTTAAAATATTTTTTTAAAATTTTCAAAAATTTTCAACTTATTTTTATAAATTTGTTTTCTAAATTTTGTATTAAATTATAAATTTTCTAATGTTTTTGTAATATTTTTTATAAACTTTTTCTAAATTTTATATTAAATTTTAAATTCTCTAATGTTTTCATAATGTTTTTTCTAAATTTGTTTTCTAATGTTTTTCCTAAATTTTATATTATATGTTTTTAACTATTTTTTCTAATGTTTTCTAATGTTTTCTATATAATATTTTTCAATTTTCTAAATTAATATAAATAAACAATAAAAAAATTAAATTAACATTTAGATATGTTTTTAAAACTATTAAAAACGTAAATAACATTCAAAGATGTTTTCAAAACTATTAAAAACATAAATAACATTCAAATATGTTTTAAAAACACAAAAAAATTGCATTGAAAACATTAAAATCTACTTTGATAATATAAAAAAAGACTTCAAAAATGTTGAAAACATTAAATTAATATTATTTTGACATACCCGATAATGAAAATGACAACGAAAACAAGAAGATGACGTTGACGAAAGTTGCTCAAGCCACACGTTCGTTCGAATGCTCAATCAACAGTACTCACTGTAAAAATGAGGTTGGAAAAGTGAAAAAGACATTTTTAACTGTCACAAATCGGCTCACCACATGTTCGTGCGAACATTTCTAAGGTGTTCGCGCGAACGTATGGTGAATAGAAATGCGAAAATTTGTCAACTTTTTCAAGTTTGTTCGTCCAACTAAAGTGGAACCATTATTGTGGGTTCACCCCCTAGGAAAACAACATGGTATAAGAGCTAATTGCAAATGTAACAAAGAAATATACAAAAAGTTTTCTCAACTGATGGATAAAGGTATCACATAGTGAACATGGTAATCAGCTACCTTAATTGTTTGACAAAGGTTATGAGAAGGGAATGACTATTAAGTTTTTGGATTCACACACATGTATTTTGAATAATAAGTTAATATTCAAAAGCTTCTTTTGAATGTTGAATTATGGTTAAGAAAATGTCTTTGATCAATTATGCAGTTCAAAATATAGTTATCAAATAGAAGAAATGTAATAGGGTATGTATAGGATCATGGTCAACCAAACTATGCTCTTAAGTGGCAATAAAAAAATAGAAAATCAGGGTTATGTCAACATGACATGCAATTTTCTACTTGTTATTGATTTTATATCAAAAAGTTGAGAGAAAATAATCTCTAGAAAATTGAATCTAATTTCTAAACTACTAGGACATATCTCAAAAAAATAAAAATTGATTGGTCAAAATTTTGAATTTTAATGCAATATTACAAAAATTTCAAAATAAAAATAAGAAGTAGACGTATGTCTAACCACCTTAATCAAAATCAAATGATAATATTTTTTAATAATATTCTAGATACAAGTAGTAGACCCATGCCTGCACGTGACACATATTTTTTCATATTTTTATTCTAAATAAATAATTAATATTTAATTTTTGAATTTAGTATTTTTAGAATAAAAAACTGTCATGTCTGACCACCTTAACTAATTCAAAACTCTAAAAAAATGAAGTTTTCATTTTTTTTCCTTATAATAGAAGAAACATAGAATGTGATGCATCTTTTGGATTTTAAAAATGTTGTACCATTTGGAAGTTATAGCTACTTTTTAAGTAGTGTGTCAGTCAACACTTTATACGTAACTCCATTAGAAAATAAGTAATAATTACTTACTAAACTCATAATTTGACAAACCTTACATTTATGGAGATATAGGAACATTCTTAAGAAACCCTTTTCATTTCATCAATTTTTGGTCAAAAAAAGTCATCAGCTACATGTTTGAAGTAAAAAACACATAAAAACAGGCCAAAAGCACATTTTTTAGGATGTTTTTAAAGTTGACTATAGAGGTTTGGTATCAAAATATAAATTAGACCTTATAAACATATTAATTTTTTTCATTTAGTATCACGGTGGGTGGGAAAAATGTTGGAATATATATTTTTAAATGGCTTGAGATATTTCAGAACTATAGATTTTTTAGATCGCCAGTTTTTGGCACACCATGATCTTGCACATACCCAATATTGTTAGATAATAAAATCTTAATATGATGAATTTGAAATGATTTGGTCTTCATTAACATACACCAAAATCTTTGAGAAGATGAGGATGCAATAATTATCCAATACATAGATACATGCCATCGACATGCATATTGAGTGAATTCACATCACAAATTGATGCACAAAATAAGAAAATAGATTGCAGTTGATAGATGATTTCATTCAATACAAGCAAGAACTTCACTTTATATTTTTCATTCCACGTGGACTTCATTGAAGAGAATCAATGCAAATCACGGTGATCATCAATATTGTTTGCAAAATTATATCTATGTGCAGGTCCCCTCTATCTCTAAACAATCCATCACCACTATTGTTTTCATCCTCTACCATAATATTTTTTAAACACACTTAGCAAAAAGAGGTCAAAAATTCTCATTGGTCAAACCCATCCAATGTACTAAATAAAATGGAAGGAATTCAAAGGGTCGACATCGTAATTTCAGTATGTGTCCTGTGATTGACAAGAATTGTTTGTGGGGCCTAAGCCTAGTCACTAGTTGGTCATTCATTTATAAATATTAAAATGAGAAATCTAAATTCTATAGAAGGAACACTTATAAAAATAAAATAAAAGGACATGGCGTCAGGGGTTGCACTACATCATAAGAAGAAATCTATACCATGAGAGGTCGAATTAGGTATAGGATGGGAAGAAATTAGAAGGGAGAGAGGTAATGTTAGCAAGGGCTAGTAACTATTAGTTCAAACTTATTTTCATGGAATTAAAGGTAATCAAAATTACAACCAAAATATCATGGGATCCATAATATAAAAGGAAAGGCACATAAGTTCTTGCCACTTGTTGACGAGAGATCTCAAGTTGATACTAAGGATGTACTTGTACAATTGTATTGAGGTAAGTTATGTGATGTAGTAATTCTTTCACATTATAATGAAATATTATCTAAATCATATTGACATATGGAGGATTTTGATATATATATATATATGTATGTATGTATGTATGTATGTATTAAGTATATCTTGATGGGGTTTTTTGCCTCATGCAATTTTGCCATTCTCTTGAGTACGTCTCTCTGTTTGAACTTTCCTTCTCTAGGAAACATCTGTCAAACCACATTTACTATAGGATTCTTTAGTGTTTTTTATCATGGCTCTAGCTAGCGGTGACCCAGTTGTTTTTGGTGTGCACGATGCTGCTTCAGACTGCCATGGTGTCACCTCCGAACAAACGCCCATGCAAGTTTGTCCCGAAGGTCTTTCACGAGGTAATCCTGATATTATCCTTCCTTTGCAAGAACTTGTTGCTACATGTGACTGGTTAGAGCACCATACCTTGGTAGGTTATTTTGTGGGTCGGACTCCTCCTGAAGCTATGCTTAGAGAATTAGTTAACAAGAGTTGGACCCCTCATGGGGTCTGCCTTGATACAGTGCAAATCCTTACCAAAGGTTTTTTTTTAATTTCGTTTCACCAACCCATCATAAGCAGATCTGGTTTTCACCAACGACCCTTGGTCTATCTATTCTTCTCGACTTGTTTTCCAAAAATGGTCCCGAGACTTTACTATCTTGGATGATAAAAATCTTATAGTCCCTAGGTGGGTTGAGTTCCTAGGTTTAGCCTTGCCATGTTGGCATTTCATTGAGTCCATTGCCCAAACCCTTGGCAAGGTTGTCACCAAGGACCTTGATAAATTCTTTAATGCTCACCCTCAGCATCACATTTGCATCGAAGTTGATCTTTCCAGAATATCTTCATGATTCCATGGAAATTCAGATTGGGGTGCAGACTTTCTCTCCGAAGGTGCTTTACCTGAACCTACCTAATACTTGCTATCGATGCCAGTCGGTAGAACACAAGATTCAAGATTTCCCCTTAGTTTCCTTCAGGGAAAAACCCGTTCCTAAAGTGGCGCTTGCCAAACAAGCCGAAGGGAAAAAAGAAGATTGGGTTTCTGTTGGACAAAAGGGCAAGGCTGCCTCAACCCCTTTGCAAGTCAAAAAATCTTATGCGGTGGTTGCCATTGTTCCTCCTATTCCAATAGGAAGGTCTACACCAGCTGGCATGGAGATGTAGGCAGCTTCAATAGTTCCTCTTCTGGGGGGTTCGTAGGTTTCATACCCTGCTAATGCGTAGGGATCAAGGCTACCGCTAGGGCTTCTACCTTGGTCGATGCTCGCACTCCATTTGTAGTCTCTTCCATTGTGCCACCAGCAACACGATATTCTCACAGTCCTCCTAGACATGCAGAGGTACCAGAGATAAAGTGACAGGCTTTAAGTTCAGAGGATTTCTTGTCTGACTTTCACTTGGCTCCTACCTTCTTGCAAAATAGCTACTCCTCTCTCGAGGACGAGGATGACATGGAAGAGTTCTCATGAACTGCCTTTCATGGAATGTTAGAGGTCTTACAGACCTCATCAGAAAGTACTATGTCTTGGATACCCATCATACACTTGGTAATTTGGATTTTTTGTGTTTGCAAGAAGTAAAGATTTCTGGTTTCATGCTTGATGCTGCATGCCACATCATTTGGTTGGATGACATTCTATTTTCTTTGCAACATGATGCTAGTCGATGTGGTGTAGTTACTCTTCTGTCACCTCGTCGTCATTCTACTATTATTTCACACGGTTCTGACCCTGTGCATAGAATTGTTTGGCTTTTATTCTTCATTAACAATCACTCTTTTGGAGTCATTAATGTTTATGCTTCCAATGACGCTATTGAAATAGCCCAGTTGTGGGCCTGGCTGGCTGACAATTTGCCTCCAGCTACTTGGGTCATGTGTGGGGACTTCAATATGGTTGAAGTGGCATCTAACAAAGAAGGCATTCTTCCTTTTCGTTGGATAGTTGGGGAAAGAGTAGCTTGGTACCACATGCGTAATAAATTGGGCCTGTTTGATCCCAACACTAACTACCACTAGAGTAGTGGGGTCTGGCACACTTGGTCCAACTTTTGAGCTGGCCCAGATCATATATTAAAACATCTTGATCGTGCCATGATGTCTTCGTAATCTTTTTTCTCCTTTTCTGAGGATTGAGATCTGCCTATCATTCCCCTGTCAGATGTCACTTTATCTGACCACTATCCTATTTATTTTGGCATTACTTGGAAAAAAATTGTTCCCAAGGTAGCTAAGTCTCAGTTTTACCTCAACATGTCTATGCTAATGCATGCTTCAACCATCTCACATATCCTACGTGCCTAGAATTTAGAGCCATGTCCACACTCTCACAGGGGATTGGTTCAATGGTGGAATGATGCCATTGCCAGAACTGTGTGATTCTTGTGCATCTATGGGCATCAAGTCACCATTTTCAAAAAAAGGACTTATCTAGCTAACAACCTTACCCTCTGGAAAGCATCTGAGGCTCTCACTCTTAACCCCTTTGATATGGATCTGCAAGTTTATCTTGCCAAGATTCGACATAACAAGCAAGTTGCTAACAACTATGCAACCCGTGGAGCTCAACTCAAGGCTCATCTCCACTGGTTGAAGGTTGGAGGCAAAGCCTCAAAGGAATTTTTTCATGCTCTCTGAGCCCGTCATACCAAAGTTAGGATTTAGAAATTCAAACAAGGCACGACTATTTTGTCTAGTCTCCCCAACATCCTGCAAGCATTTTTACATCATTATGAGAACATCTTTGCTTCACAAGGAAATTTGGTTGCCCAAGAAGATGCTCTCTAAAAATGCATCTCTATTACTCCCAACTGCCTTGCGGGGGAGCAACATGCTTTCTGTGAGCAACTTCTTTCCCTCATCAATCTTAAAGAGGCTACCTTTTCTATGGAAAATGACAAGTCCCCTAGGTGTGATTGATTTCCCTATGAGTTTTACAAGCACCCATGGGATTGAATTGGCCTTGATTTGCACAGAGGCTATCTTGAAGCATATCATTCTAAAAGCTTAGGAGGATTTATAAATAAAGGAAATATTAAATTCATACATAAGGCTAGTGATCTAGAGGACATATGCAATTGGAGGCCCATCACCCTTCAGAATGTGGCTTATAAGATAATTGCCAAGGCACTCTCTCTCAAAATCAGGCACATGTTGCCTCTAATTATGCAGCCAAAGAAAACTAGCTTCATCAAGTCTAGATACATTCTTGATAACATTATTGCTATTTGGGAAGGGATGGATGGGCTCGTAAGTCCAAACATAAGGCTATCTTTCTGAAGATAGATTTTGCCAAAGCATATGACCGCATTGAATGGCTCTTCATCCAAGCTATGCTCCAGGCCTTGGGATTTGGTCCCAACTTTATTCAATCCATGGAGATGCTTTTTGGTGATGCTAATGCTTGAATTACCATTAATCATTCATATTCTGAGGCTTTTGGGCTCTTTTGCTCCATCAGGAAAGGTTTCCCTTTAGCTCCAGCGCTTTAAGTTCTTGCTACTGAAGGGTTTGGGTACCTTATTGCTCATTCTATTTCCTTAGGATTGGTTTGTGGCATTACCTTGCCTGATTCTACTTCCCAGCTTGTCAATGGGCATTTTTCTGATGACTCCTTCCTTGCTGTTCTCAAGGAGGAAAGCATCAACAATGCGCTATCTTGTCTGAAGAATTTTTGTCAAGCCTTTGGCTCTGCCATTCAATGGCATAAAATGCTCTACTACCACCAATATTTTTTGCAAGCTCCACACTAGCTCAGCCAGTTTGAGTGGAAATGGGTCACTCACAGTGAAGTTTTTTATTTTCTTGGCATCCCTTTTGCCTTTCAGGCTTCCCCTCTAGAGCTTTGGAATGTTGTCCTCGCTAAGATTGCGAAAAAGCTTGATTACTAGGTTACTAAGTTGTTCTCTCTTGCTGGTAAATTCTAGATTTATTCTAAGATTCTTGTGGCCACCCATGTTTATTATTCCTCTTGTTGGGCTCCTTCCAAAGCTTCCTATCTTAAGCTGGAATGCTTGCTCAAAGATTTCCTCAGGGCTTCTAGTTTTGATCATCATGGATTTCACAGAGTCACTTCGGAATTTTGTTGCCTCCCTAAAGAATTTGGTGGCCTCGGTCTACTTTCCACTCACAAACACGGCCTTTCACTTTGTGCCAAGTGGATCAGTCAAGCTATTATTGGAGATGAAGCTTGTAAGATTCTAGTTCGCCATTGCATTTCTTCTAGCTTCCCTATCAATAGACCTGTGTGGAAAGGGATTGGTTTTCAAACCCTTCTCATCATGCACGATCCTATTGTCATACAGGGCTCATTTTTTATTAAGATCATCTAGAAATCCTAGGAGGCTATCAAGCCCTGGCTTCATTGGGCTAGGGATGACTTTCATAATGGTCTCTCCTTGAATCACCAGAATATTTGGTGGTCTCCCTTGTTTACCATTCAGGGTAACCCTCTTGCTAAGACCTAAGGTGCTTGTGCTCTTTGTTTTTCCAAATGTGGCATTAGAACTATCAAATATCTCTTTTCCAAAGTCACTATGAGTTTCAAAACCTGGGAAGACATGCAAGTTCAGTACCGCCTTGTTTGTGCAGATCGGCAGACTTTTGAACTATTGTTGTTCTCCATCCCTGTACATTTGGTGCATAAGTTTGGAATTCAGTTTGGTCATCCTTAGTGGCATGACTAGAAGTGGTATCCTAACACTCCTTTGGCCAACTACAAGCCCAATAAGCGATATCGATGGCTTTCGCCCCATCTTGTGATGGTAGACACAATCAACAAGAGATGGCATTTGCAATCTTCACCCTCTCAATGGAAAAAATGCTTCGATACCATCTGGTGCACTATTACTGAGCCCAAGATCACTCACTTTTCTTGGTGCCTTTCCTTCCAAGGTCTTCCCATGGGGCCTTGGCTCAAGCACATAGGGGTTTTAAATCCTAGATGCCCCTTCTATGGTCAGCCTAAGTCCTTTCTGCATATTTTCTAGTTTTGTAAACTTGCACAAAATTACTGGCATTGGATATTCTTTATGTTTAAGGATATTCTTATAGGAAAATAAAGTTTGTACTTTACATATACTACCAAATATTGTGTAGAAAAAATCCAATGATAGTAGTTCCAATGAACCTGATGATTAAGATGGATAAAGTGAGACTCTTGAAGAAAACATCTTTGATGATTAAGATTGTGAGATTCTTCTACATTAAGAGGTAGTATGACACTTCTTTGAAAGCAATGTAGGAGCTTAGAAGATTGATACTTAAAAGGAGTCTAGAAATACATGTGGGTATCTGCATGATGTTTATGGGCCTACTCCTACATATATAATAAGGGAGTGATTAGTTTGATTGGCATCCTTGGGTAAAGTGAGTTTCTAAGGAAGTAACTAGAGGACCTAACTTCCTAGGATTGATGGTCAAAGGAAGAAATGTTGAGATACAATCCTTTGTGGATGATATATTGTCTTTGAGGAGAATTTATAAGAGAAATTATTTATAATGAACTTTCCTCTATCAGAGAGAAGTATGAGGTGAAAACCCTTTGTACTACCCTTTTACTAGGTTCACGGTGGTTACTCTTTCACATATGATATGTAATGAAAGGTGATGATCTTTCATTGACATATATAAACATAAGGTAACCATTATAAGATGATGACCTTATAAATGGTAGACCTATTATCATGGTTCTTTGGGTCATATTTTGTTGGACACCATGATAATGAGCATATAGAAGGTAATCTTTGTAAGATGATGATCTTGCAAGTGATAGGCCTATCATTATGATAGTTGTTGTTTCGGATACACTAGAATTCATTGATAACAAAAGCATTATGATTACTCTAGATATTGTTTCGGACAATTAGATATCATAATATATGTTATGATGGTGTTCATAACATTGTCATTGTAGTTATTTGACAAGTCACTATTTCAGAGTGTTAAAGTAAAATAATATGTTGTGTATAGATATCCTTGATACTGATAACTCATAAAATATTTTTGTCATTCCTACCTTGCTAAGAGGGAGTGTTGAAGTATAGCATCAATTGAAGTGATATACTCATTACATTGAGTATTTGTATTCATGATTTATATGGACATTGTTTTATGTCTTATATTATTGATAAGAATAATATATATAATATATATTATACATTATATAATAATATATTACATGTATAGTTAATATATTAATATTACATATTATGCTTAAAGATGAGTTATACATATAGTTAACTAAAGATGATTAACTATAGGAACATGTCTCTTGAAGAGACATGTCTCCTCTTCTCATATTTATATGAGATCCAAATCTGCATTTGAAAAACATCAATCACATTGGCAATGTTACTACATTTGCAGAAACGATCTTGGAAAAACAACAAATATATTTGATACTATGATTATAGACAGAAATGAAACTACATCTTCAAATACACCTTTCAATAATGTAGAAAATGTAACAATAAACATCCAATTATAGATACATCTTCAAATCCACCTTTAAATTATATAGTAATTGTCATTATAGATAATGGGTCCATTATGGAGATTTATTACAAGCACATACTAGTGTTGAAGTGTATTCAATTCCTAATATGGGTTTTCAAGGATATCATGAAATTAAAATTCCCCTCTTTTTGTTGAAAATGAATATTAATTTGTTGGCACAATTGAAAATACTCCGCTTGTTGAAATTAAAAATATAATATTGTTGAAAATAATTTAAAAACCTTATATTGTTGAAAATTAAAAGTGAAAATCCTTCCCAAAATGAAAATGAGAAATCATTAAATCAATAAGGTACAATAATTTTTTTATTGTTAGTGATAATCAAAAGTATTTTTGGGAAATTGAAAGTAATATTTTGGATAGACTTCCTAGTAATATATCTTGGAGATAGATACAAAAGTATACCAAGGAAATATCACCAATATCTTATAATAAAAAATAACATTTCAATATCAGCTTGTAATAGAATTTATGAGAATGAGGAAAATAAGAAAAGTAATAAAAAGGTTATAAATTTATGTGATTAAAAGAAAACAAAGATGTAAATTAGTTAATCTTGTTATATCTATTATTGCTAGTTCCATTGACCATATTGAAAAATGAGTCAATTGAAAGATAGCAATGCAATTTGGCAAGTTGTAACAACTATTATAGTCATTAAAGAAACTTTGGACTAAAAATGGTAAAATATATTAGTAAAAATTTTAACATTCATTTTCAAACATTTTTATGAGTAGTGAAGAAAATATAATGTATAGAAAATAATCTAGTTAGCCAGAGTTGGAGTTTTAGTGCTAGACTCATATACTCTAAGATGAAATTGAATCCTAAAATCAAATCTTTGGTTGAAAGATATTGCCATGATAATACACAAATATCATCTAATGCTAGAGATTCTTGAAATTAGGAATAGGCTCTAAAAAGTTTTGTTCAAGCATGCAAAGCACTTATTGAACAAAACCCAAACTCAATTTTGTAGAAAAGAAAAAACTAGATGGTATTGTATTACCTAATCATATTAACCTTAGTTAATGATCATTTGAAAAGTGTAAATTTTGTACACTTAGTCATATTAACCTTAGACAAGGGTTATCACTTGGTAGGGTAACATTTGTGATTTAAGTTTTCCATTAAAAATTCACACCTTACAAAAATGTAAAATTTTTGAACTACTATTAAACAAGGCATTCAATATGTTGAGTTGGTTGATGGTGCTTAAGTTGGAGGTGAACATGTTTCTATGGGTGATACTTGTAGCATACAATACCTTTCTATGTTTGTATATGATAGCTAAAATAATAACCTTTTATAATTGTAGATGGTAACTAATTTTATTGGCATCATTTATGCATTGACCAAATTTTCAATTTTGCCTTATTAAATGATTTATAGCTCCCTTATCATAAGGTTGAATATTTCTAATATGATTTGTAGCTCTAATGATTTTTTTACATAGTTTGTAAAATAATAAAAACTTGAAAACAATTAAGTTCCATATCATTATTTTTTTCTTATTTTAATTTTAATTTTTAAAAAATATTTTACTTTGTAACTATATTATTCATTAAAAACATGGATCCCCATAGGTGTAGACTCCAACATCTGGTTCTACTTCAACACCCTTGGGTCAGCCTACTATGGGTGGAGATTCAAGTTGGCCTATTGGAGACTAAGGTTTTCCTTCATCTTCCAAAGGCTTCCCCATATTAACATTAGATCATTGACATTGGTTGGATAGATTCTCATTGAGAACAACAATCGAAACATGTTTCTTCATCTATCTTTATTCAACACAAACAAATGCTTCATATGTTCGACCAACAGATTGATGCCTCTTCATACACCAAAATTATTCTACCTTTAATTTTCAGCAAGCAGTAAGCATCTAAAGAAGATCTTTGCCTAGTTGTCATTGGTGTAACTTAGTTCTATATTCTTGTTGTGCTTAAGTGTGCCTTTACCTAAATCAGACTCTTTGTTTTTCCAATCCAGTAATTAACATGCTGAATTTCTTCCACATCTTAGGCACTATGAATTTCTCACCCATATTTAATCCTTTGATCATATTCATCTCCCCAACACCAATTGTTGATTCCTCAATTTCCTTGATATTTATAGGACACCGATCTGTCGCATATAATGGAGCTCTAATACTTGTTGAAATAAATTAATTATCTCAAATATGGTCGGCACAGACCAGCCGCCCAGCACAGACCAAGGAGAAATTTCTGCATGTGTCCAATACAAACCAACCAGTCAATCACCGTCCATCTCAACTGCTCCTTATAATTATTTCAGCTAACTTTCTACTACAGTGTAAACAACATTTATTATGTATTTGTCTATAAATTAATAGACTGGGCCTGTGTTCAGCAGAGCCCATTTTCTGGGTTTCTCCTTTGGTTTCTTTCCTCTGATAAGTAGGAGATGATTTCCACAGCTAGTCAAATTGTGATGTGAATATCAGGATTTAACTGTGTGATTTTTGAGTCAAACTCGATGACCCATGTTTTTATGAGTAGTGGAAATCATCTCCTACTTATCAATTGATGAGGAGATGGATTCATGTTGAATCACTACTCATGAAAACATGGGTCATCGAGTTTGACTCAAAAATCACACAGTTAAATCATGATATTCACATCACAATTTGACTAGCTGTGGAAATCATCTCCTGCTTATCAATTGATGAGCTTAAGGGGCTTTCTAATGAATGGTTCATAAGGCACAACAATTGGTGAAGGTTTTGCAAATGGGGTTGCAAGCTTTGGGTTTAACTGTGGAGGAAACTTTGTAGTTAAGCGCGCTCAGGCTGGAGTAGTACTAGGATGGGTGACCTCCCGGGAAGTCCCGGTGCTTCACCCATGTGAGCATCACCTAGATCCAATGAGTGCTAAGTGTTCCATTTATTCTCATGAGAGATGGATTCATGTTGAATCACTACTCATGAAAACATGGGTCATCGAGTTTGACTCAAAAATCACACAGTTAAATCCTGATATTCACATCACAATTCTTTCCTCTGGTTTCTTCTTCTTCTATGTTCTGTTTTTAATATATTTTCAATACTCTCCAACGCCCTCTCCTCATGGTTGTAGTTTGTTGGTAAGTTCAAATCAAAAGCAAAAACATTGTTGATGACAACCATTGTATAATGAAAATTGATATTAAATAAAGACTATTAGCACAATAATAACCACTTTTTTCTCATGGTTGTAGTTTGCTGGTAAGTTCAAATAAAGAATAAAAACATTGTTGATAACTATCATTGTATAATGAAAATTGATATTAAACAGAGACTATTAGCAATATAATAACCAAAGTTTTTCATGAAATGTTTATCAAGCTTAAAAGTGAGCTCATTGTCAACAGTTTCAAGATGGTTGACGGGCGAGGATGAACATGCATCAGAGTCTATTTTGTTAGCAATATAATAATACATGGTCTTAGTTCATACAGGGTTACTTGAGTGTCAACCCCGCAAAGGTCTGAAGCTCACCATCTCACATTGGTCATAAACTGGCATTACTCCCATGACTCTTCAATTAGCCAAGTCGAGAAGGTTTCCAGTCAGTGTCATTAAGCAGACCTGGAAACATTATCAAATAAGAAAAAGTTAAAATGGGAATAGGAATCACTATTTCAATAAGAGTTTTTTTTGGTGGACATAAGTTCATTTTGGGGCCAACGTGGGAATCATATTCCTTTTCCCAATTCAAATTTAGTGCACCAAATAGAGAATTAAAAAAAAATTATAATTATCAATTCTTATTTCAGTTATATTCCAGCAACCAAACTGTTAGAAATTAACAAACTGTGGAGGTAACCAAGCTGCCAGGCAAGGAAGGGTACCAAGACACTCGGTCAACAAAGGAGTAACTCGACAAGGTAAGGTCAAGTTACTAGGTCATCAAAGAAATTTTCAGTAGGGGCAATGACCAAATCACTTGGCAGTACTATAGCCAAGTTTCTCGATCAATAGGGACCGAGTCACTCAGTCAATATCACTTGGCAATGGAGACCGAGCAAAAAACTAACTCTCGACAATGGAGTGTTTTAATCTGCAGGAGAAAGAAGAACGACATTCCAGAAGTTGATGATCCATTTTGCCAAACCACTAAATGCAAAACAAAATATATAAAGGAAGGAGACAAGATCAAAAACACAATATGCTATAGATGGGCAAGTTTGCTTGCTTGCTTTCTATTAATCAATTCAAACTATTAAAACTCTAAAGAATGAACTACAAACTCAAAAGAAAAAAATATCTAAATATGAAACAAACTTACAATAATGTATAGCTACATACAATAAGCCTGGAGTAATCACAGCTCATACAAGACAAACTATTGATAAAACCTTTTGTTGTTGTTGTTTTGATGAACTCTAAGGAATCACTCAGAATGTCTAGGATCTCACTGAATGAACAAACATTCCCCCATTTTTTCTCTTTTTGTCCACACAAAAACTTCCCTCTTATTTTTGAATTCAAACTTACCTACCACATTTAATGTCTTTGTTGGAGCTAGAGTGTAAGAGGACACTTAAAACACTCAACTTCTGATGGGTAAGACTTCAATAATTGAAAATTCCAACACAAACAAACCCTTAAAGAAATACAATCATCAATTAATAATAGAAACACACGTCAAATGGAGCTTATAAACACATCTTATACTAACAACAATATGACCATCAATTGGTAACAAAAATACACAGGTGCTTCTACCGGTGAGCCCAAATAGGCAAATTATGCCTTGTTAACAACATTAAATTGGCTATGGCATTGATCGCAACAAGAACGTACACAGTGGTCATCAAAACCAAAAATACAAAGAAAAGACATAACTTATCTGACCAACTAACAATTCTATGGCAATGGTTATCTAGGTAGTTTGTTTGACTGCTTGGATGCCCCATCTTCATGTCATCTGATGCATGGCATCCTGCTTCTTCCAAAGATCCTATGGCCATACTTTGACAGAGCATGATAGAGGGAAGTGTGTTGAATGCAAGATGTTGAGGAAGGTGAGTGAATAAATAGATTTTGATGGAACCCCAATTTATGTCAACCAAGATCACACCACTGCAATGGCTGCAAGACATGATTTACACACCATGAAATAAAACATGGTGATATTGACAGCTCTGCACAAGAAAACCCAGAGGAATAAATGACACACCCACTTTCTCTGGTATTAAAAAAATCTAGGCTCAATTGACATATTTTGATCCGAAGTAACATTAGATATTGATGTCAAAACAAAGTATGTGGGAACATCACAAGTTTCTTATCATAGAACATAACATCAGATATGTATTCATGCAAAGAAAAATCCTTCCAACATTAAAAATTAGGTTTTAACTAACATGTAAAAAAGGTTTTAACTAAAAATTTGACAAGAATATGACTGCCCGTGAATGGAAAAGAAAAGCAAACTAACATATTATTCACATAATTGGGAAAGAAAATTGATAAAATGGTATTATGATTAATATTTGAATAGGTATATATGATTGATAAATATATAATTATATAAATATATACCCATTATTTAAGAATATAAATATTATTATTTTATTTAATGAATAATAAAAAATAGTCATACAAAATTATATTATTATGTGTTATGTTATATGATATTAGATTAAAAATGACTTTAGATCAATTAAAAAAATTTACCACTATTCTTATTATAGTAATTTTAATATAATTATATTTTAGAATTTAAAAGATTATTTGAAATAACGGATAATAGATTAATAAATTGCTTATATAATTTAATTTGTTCATGAATGTAATAAATAGATAAATAATAGAAATATATAACGTTCTTAAAATAATAAAATAATAAAATATTATTCATGAAAATATATTGAATCATTGAATTGAAATTAGAATAATTAATACAAAAAAGAAAGAAAGATATATAATATACTTTATTTACTCTTTGAAATTGAATTGAAGTTAAATCAAATATTCAAATAAAATAAATTTCAAAAAACAATTTTGAACCATAACAAATTTAAGATTGATGTCATACTAAGATTTTAAAACAAACAACTAAGAATCTTGTTAATTAATTAATTTAGATATATGTTATGAAATGTTTTTTGTTTGTATACCTTTATTTTCCTCGGAGGCTAAAAAGGAAGAAATAAGGGGGAAAAGATATATTAAATTAATTACTTATAAGGTTACTAAACAATGAAATATTAAAAAGTAACTTTATATTTAATTGATTTAATATTCAATTGACTAACATAATAAAATATCAAAAAGTTAGTTAAAAGAATTAAGTGTTGGATTCCTCTAGAACCTTCTTGGAGTTTCTTGTAAAATATTTGTAAGGAGCCTTTGCGAGGTCATTTTACACATCTTGAGTTGCGTATTCATCTATTGTGTTGAGAGCCTTAGTGCTTGCATACTTGCCTGAGGGTTTGAAGACTCTAATGTGCCAATTTCGATTGTGAGATATCAACCCTAGCTGGGAGTGGAGGAATTGGTATTGGAACATAATATTCAATGATTTTTGTTCAGCCCATGCATCTAATTTTTCACATCAATTAGCAAAGCAAAAAAGTAGAGCCGAAAAAGTAGTCCAAAAAAGAAGATTCAAAAAAGCAGTCCAAAAAACTAAATCCAAAAAAAGAAAAGCTAAAAAGAATGTCATCTCAACTACTTATTTAAGGTTCTTTTGGTATTTAAATTTGACAATTGTAAATGGATACATTTGACAAGTAATATATGTCTTTTTCTTACCAAAGTATTCAGTCATTGTAAACATTGAAGTATGGAAGGGAAATCAATTTAATTCAGTTGTTCAGTTTGTATGCCAAATGTTTGTAAAAATGTCTCATTGCATAGTCATTCATAGGATGCATGCCAAGTGTTTGTGAAAATACCTCTTGGCTATAGGTGTACATTTTACATTAGAATTTCATGTACTTGCCTTTGGAAAATAATAAAAAGAAGTTGCATATCACTTTGATTTTCAATTAGTTATTTTGGAATCATTTGTATTCATCACTATCATTGGCATTCAAAAATCATAGCAAAACAACACACATCAGAAAATTGAGGCTACAAGGGAACTATTTGACAAAATTTCTAAGGTAGAAAAATAGGGATAAAATTTCAAAAATTGTCAAGGCACTTTATAGTGGTATCAGAGCTAAAGTTCTTGCCATCCTGTACAGGTTATGAGTGAAGATTTTCCAAATGTTCCATTCATAAATCCTTTGGATAAATTCTATAATAGGGCAAGAAAGGGCTTAAGTCCTTTAAAACTCATGGAAGAAAGCAGTACCCAAAAAATGATTAATGTTCTTGCAAGTGGGCAACATGAGTTGAGAGATGAAATGGAAAGATGAAGAGAAGAACTGTCACTTATCCTTGGATAGCTAGTAGATAATAGGAACAATGGAAATGACAAGAACCATAATAGGACTAATGGGAAAAATGAACACTATGGGGGTCAAGAAAATAATGGCACAGCTCAAAGTAGTGCTAGAATAGAAAGTAGAGCTAGTCTTAGGCCTCTTATGCCTACAATGTTTAGAGAACAGGGTGCTACAAATCACGACTAGCAAGAGAAGAGGGATATGTTGATTATTTGAGGGAGTACCACTCTCTAGGTGATGATTTCAAGGCTGCCATGTCACTAATAGACTTTTGTGTTCTTAAATTGAGAAATAGACCAAGAAACAATCAAAAGGGAGTGCAAAATCAAGACTTGCAGTATAAGGTCAAAAAACTAACCTTCCCATCATTTGATGGAAGTAACAAAGGTATAGCTAGAGCTTGGGTTCAGAAGCTTGACACATATTTGCAGCTCAATCCTATGTTGGAAATAGAGGTTATCCAGTATGCCACACTCCATTTGGAAGGTGAAGCACATGAATGGTGGTACCATGGACTTGTCACCTTGGGGCATGCCAACATTACTTCATATTTGGAATTCACTCAGAAGCTCATTGATAGGTTTAATTGTAAGGATCCTGAACTCCACTTTAGGGAGTTAGCATAACTTAGGCAAACTAATTCAGTGGATGCTTACATCACAGAGTTCCAGCGGTTGACAGTTATGGTGACAGATATTTTAGAACAATAGTTTGTTATGCTCTTCATTGAGGGATTGACAGAGCCTCTTCGTGGTTGGGTTAAGGCCTTTAAACTAGATTCTCTCCATGATGCTATCATGAAGACTAGAGACATGGAATATTCTACATCTAGCATTAGGGCTCCTAGCAAGCCTTTCACATGCTATAAGGATAAGGGGAAGAAGGCATTCCAAAAAAAAAGTAATAAGGAGAACTTTAATGAAGCCTATAGACAAGAGTGTCAGCTTAAGGGGATTTGCTATCATTGCAAGGAGAATGGTCTAGTGGACATCATTGCCTAGGGAAAGGCAAGGCTCACTTAATTGAGGTGATATCAGATGATGAGAGCAGTTCTGAGGAAGAGGAACCTCAAAGGGAAGACAATAATGGTTCAGATGGGGAAAATCATGATGATATCATTCCTTCTATCTCTAGTGCTCCTAAGTTCAACTTTTTCAAAGTTCATGGGGTCCTACAAGGTCATTAGATAGTAGTATTGATTGACAGTGGAGCTACTCATAACTTCATTGATGCATCATTGGTGAAAAAGCAACAAATTCCTCTAGAGGATTTTGAGGGATTCAGTGTGATGGTGGTTGATGGGCATAAGATAGCTTGTACTCAATGGATTCCATAGTTGTCTATTATTATGGGCAACCACATAGTTATAGATGATTTCTATGTGGTTGACTTGGGTGATATCCATGCCATACTTGGGGTCCAATGGTTGCAATCATTAGGGAAGTATTCACAGAACTTCCAAACCATGGAACTCAAGTTCAGAGATGTTGATGGGCATAGAATGGTGTTTAGAGGTATGGCATCTAAAGCACCTAAGATTATTTCAGCTAGATGTATGGAGAGTATTTTTAGTCACAATGACATAGTTTGGGCAGCAGAGTGTGTGATCACTCCTAAGGAATCTACAAATTCAGGATAGCTAATCCACATTGACATCAAGGAGCTATTGGGAAAACATGACAAGGTTTTTGGTGAGATATCCCTAGTGAGGCCACCAGACAGAGGCTTTGAGCATACTATTGAGCTGGAAGAAGGGGCCAAGCTAGTGATTACTACCCCTTATAGCCATCCTAAGAAATTTAAGGATGAGATCAAGAAAGCAATCAAGGAATTGCTTGATATGGGACACATTCATCCTAGCTCTAGCCCTTTCACTTCTTCAGTGGTCTTGGTGAAGAAGAAAGATGGGACCATGAGAATGTGTATAGATTACCAAGCCCTCAATAAGAAAATAATCAAGAACAGGTACCTGATACCTAGGATCAATGAGTTATTGGTTGAGTTACATGGGGTAGTATATTTTTCAAAGACTGATCGTCGATCAGGTTACCATCAGATTATAGTGAGGGAACAAGATGTGCACAAGATCGCTATCCAATGCTACTATGGGCACTATGAGTTCTTGGTGATGCCATTTGGATTAACTAACATAGTTTCCACATTCCAGCCTTGTATGAATTATATCTTCAAAAAATAGTTGCATAAGTTCCTCTTGGTATTCTTTGATGATTTTCTCATATACAATAAAACTTGGGAAGAAGACTTGTAGTAGCTTGATGAGATCCTTACCATCATCGAGGAGTAGTCCTTGTATGCTAAGGCATCAAAATGTGAGTTTGACCTTAGAGAGATTCTTTATTTGGGACACATGATCAGTGCAGAGGGTGTCCAAGTGCACCAAGAGAAAATATAGGCTATTCTAGATTGGCCCACACCACGGTCACTTACAGACCTACGGAGCTTCTTTGGACTGTTCATTTACTACAAGCATTTTGTTAAGGGGTTCTCATAATTAGGGGCACCTTTGACAGATTTGAAGAAGAAGGGTGCATTTTGTCAGACAACAAAGGTGCAACAAGCTTTTGATAAGCTCAAGGAGGTGATGAGCAGTTGTCGAGTGTTGACACTTTTTGATTCTATGCAGCTTTTCATTCTAGAGTGTGATGCTTTAGGGGAAGGTATTGGTGTAGTATCGATGCAGAATTCACACACTATCACCTTTGAGAGCTGTAAGTTAAGGGGAGCTGAGAGACTATACTCCATCTATGCTAAGGAGATGCTTACCATTATGCATGCCTTGGTGAAGTTCAGACAGTATCTAGTCAGGTGAAAATTTGTGGTGAGGATAGATCATAATAGTCTTAGATACTTCTTAGAGTAGAAGGACTTGAATGAGAGACAAAAGAAGTGGTTAGCAGGATATAGGCATATGATTTTGACATAGAGTATGTTAAGGGGAAGAAGAAAATTGTTGTAGATGCCCTCTCTAGGAGGCCTTCAGCTTGCTCACTCTCTAAGATTTCAGTAGATTGGAAATCCATCTTACTAGTGGAGTATTCCAAGAATACATTTTCTTATGAGTTGATGGATGGATTGATTCAGGATGACAGGTATAGGATAGTTGATGATGTGATTTACTACAAGGATAGGATTACCTGGTACCAGAATCAAAATTGAAGGAGAAAATACTACAATCTTTCCTTGATACACCCCTAGTAGGCCTTTAGGGCTACTTCAAAACTTATAGACATATTAGAGAGAATTTTTCATGGAAAGGCCTCAAGGATGATGTGTTGAAGAATGTGAAGGAGTGCATGACTTGCAAGTAGAATAAGTCCAAGCATACACATCCAATTGGATTGCTTCAGCCTTTGCCCATTCCTAAGTGAAAGTGGGAGAGCATTTTGATGGGCTTCATCACAGACCTACCCAAGGTATAGGGTAGAGACAACATCTTTGTTGTGGTAGACCGGCTCACAAAATACACACATTTCTTTGCTATTCTGACAAAGTATAGGGCTTCATTGGTGGCTAAGCTATTTTTTAGGAAGATTTTTAGATTGCATGGGCCACCTAAGAACATAGTCAGTGATAGGGATAGCAAGTTTATGAGTGCTTTTTGGCAGGAGCTATTTAGAATGACGGGTACTGAGTTGACACCTAGTACCAGTTATCACCCTCAAACTGATGGGCAAATAAAAATTGTTAATAAGTGAGTTGAGGGGTACTTGCATAATTATGTGGCAGGATAATAGTGGGCTTGGATCAGGTGGTTGTATTTAGGAGAGTATTGTTACAATACCACACACCATATGTCAATTGGAATGAATCCTTTCAGAGTCTTGTACGAGTATGATGCACCTTCATTCATGGAGATGGCTTTTGGTGAGACGAGGACACCTAAAGCAAAAGATTGGATTTAGGAAAACCAAGATATATTGAAGGCACTCAAGGATAATATGGTAATGGCATAGAATCAACAAAAGACTTATGTAGATAAACACAATGTTGAGCACAACTTTGAGATTGGTGATATGGTATATCTATAATTGCAGCCCTATAGACAGTCCTCTCTTAAAAAGAGTGGAGCAGAGAAACTAAGACCAAGGTTCTATGGTCCATATAGGGTTACCAGGAGGATTGGGGAGGTAGCATATGAGTTAGAGTTTCTTGCAAGCAGAAAGATTCATAATGTATTTCATGTTTCATGCCTCAAGAAGGCATTAGGTCAGTAGGTTATCTCTTCCATGTATCATGTCTTAGTACCTAAAGAGATCATTGATGTTAGAGAGAGGAAATTGTGGAACAGAGTGATTAATGAGTACTTGGTGAGATGGAAGGATTTTCCTCCAGAGGATGCCACATGGTAGAATGAGGAGATTCCATAGCACCTGAGTTTGCAATTGCTTGAGGACAAGCAATTTCGGGAAGGGAGGACTATAATGTCCCCTTTTTGATTGGCACCAGCTACTTTATTTATTTTAGCCTTTTTTTCCCTAGAGGCTAAAAAGGAAGAAATAAGGGGGAAAAGATATATTAAGTTAATTACTTATAAGGTTACTAAACAATGAAATATTAAAAAGTAACCTTATATTTAATTAATTTAATATTAAAGTGACTAACATAATAAAATATCAAAAATTTAGTTAAGAGAATTAAGTGTTGGATTCCTCTAGAAGCTTCTTGGATTTTCTTGTGAAATCTTTATAAGGAGCCTTTGTGGGGTCATTTTACACATCTTGAGTTGCATATTCATCTATTGTGTTGAGAACCTTAGTGCTTGCATACTTCCCTGAGGGTTTGAAGACTCTAAGGTGCCAATTTTGGTTGTGAAATATCAACCTTAGTTGGGAGTGGAGGAATTGGTATTCAGCTAATTCATTTGTGATTAATTGGGAGATAATATTCGGTGACTTTTGTTCAACCCATCTATGTAATTTGTGACATTAGTTGGCAAAGTGTAAAAGTAGAGCCGAAAAAGAAGTCTGAAAAAGTAGATTCGAAAAAGTAGTTTGAAAAAGCAAATCCGAAAAAAGAAAAGCCAAAAACCATGTCATCTCAGCTACTTATTCTAGGTTCTTTTGGTATTTACATTTGGCAATTGTAGATGGATATATTTGACAAGTAATATATGTCTTTTAGTTAGAAAAGTATTCAGTCATTGTAAACATTGAAGTATTGAAGGGAAATCAACTTAATTCAGCTGTTTAGTTTGTATGCCAAATGTTTGTAAAAAAGTCTCATTGCATATTCATTCATAGGATGCATGCCAACTTTTTGTGAAAATACCTCTTGGCTGTAGGTATGCATTTTACATCATAATTTCATGTACTTGCATTTGAAAAATAATAAAAAGAAGTTGTATATCACTTTGATTTCCAATTAGTTATTTTGCAATCATTTGTATTCATCACTATCATTGGCATTGAAAAATCATAGCAAAACAACAAACAATAGCAAATTGAGGCTACAAGGGAAGTGTTTGACAAAATTCCTAAGGTAGAAAAATAGGGATAAAACTTCAAAAATTGTCAAGGCACTTTACAAGAACAGATGAGGAAGATGTAGAATAGTTAGATGCACTATTGGCCATGAGATTCCATAGAGGTAAAATAAAATTCAAAGGTAACCAAGTAGGTCATATAGCTACAAGATGTCCATAGAAGAAGAACTACAATGAAGGAAACAAGTTCAGGAACAAAAGAGAAGATGACAAAAAAGATCACAAGGAGAAATGTAAGAGATGCTACATTGTTGAAGAAGATTGTAATGAGAATGATGATGAAGTAGTATATGTAGCCATGAAGGATGAATAAAAAAAAGATGAAGATGAAGCAACAACATTGGTTACCTGTGTGAACAAGAATGACAAGTGGATCATAGACAGTGGATGCTCACATCACATGACAGGAGATAAAAGTACTCAATATGATGGAAATAGTGTTAGATTTGGCAATGATGCTCCATGTAAAATCAAAGGAAAAGGCTCTATCAAACTTACAAAAAAAATTTAATGTGATAATGAATACTATGTTGAAGGATTGAATTACAACTTGTTGAGTGTATCATTGTTAGGCAATGTATGTTGCAAAGTTGAAATTGGAAACAAAATTGCCAAGATCTATGATACTGATAGAAATCTGATAGGAAAGGGTAAACAAACTAGGAGTAACCTATTTTACCTAGATATGGAAGATGCAACATATCTTGTTGTTAGACTTAATGATGTGTGGTTGTGGCATAAAATTTTGTGTCATGTTAAATTTGATAATTTGATTAGAATTGGTAAGAAAAAGAAAGTCAAAGGGTTGCCCAAGTTGAAGAAACTTGAAAACACAATGTTTAAACAATGTCAACTAGGGAAGATGACTAAGTCTAGTTTGAAAAGCAAAAAATACACTTCCAAAGAAGTACTAGAGTTAGTTCATATAGACGTATGTGGCCCAATAGAAGTGCAAAGCTACCTAGGAGACAAATACATAATGCTATTTGTAGATGACTATTCCAAGATGATGAGTGCTATTTTCCTAAAGAAAAAATTTGATGCATTTCAAATTTTTAAGTTGCAGTTGCTGAGAGTTGAGAAGGAAATAGGAAAGAACCTAAAATGCCTAAGTTTAGATAGAGGAGGTGAGTTCACATCAAGAGACTTTGAAATATTCTCCAATGACAAAGGTATCAAAAGGAAAATATCAGAACCAAGAACTCCACCACAAAATGGTATTTATAAAAGAAGGAATAGGTCAGTGATTGATTGTGCTAGAAGCTTGATGATGGAGAAAAATGTTGCACTAAAGTATTCGAGAGAAGCTATAAGTACTACAGTCTACACACTAAATAGAGTTCAAGTCAAGAAAGGTATATATGCAACACCTTTTGAATTGTGGTATGGTCGTTCTCCTAATGTTAAACATTTCAAAGTATTTAGTTGTAAATGCTATGTTCTAAAAAACACTAGAAATGGCAAGATTAATGCAAAAAGTGATGAAGGCATGTTCCTTGGATACTCCAGTAGAAGTAAGGCATATAAGTGTTTGAATACTAACACTAACAAAGTTGTGAAGAGTGCAAATGTAAATTTTGATGAGCATTTAGAAGTTCAGGTTGATGAGTCAAAGTAAATAAAGGATTATAGATCCTCTACATACTTCTATGAAGGAATGACAGTTGAAGAAAATACTATAGATCAAGTTGGGAATCAATAACAAACTTTAGCATCCGCTGAGTCTCAACTAGTGAATGCTAAGCTGCAAAATGTTGAAAATGTTCATTGTAATTCTAAAGATAGTACACAAGAAATAAATGATGAAATTCTAGATGAAGTAGAATGAAATGATTCTGAAGCTGAACGATCAAACATGGAAAGAAGGATTGAAACTAGATTAGCCAAGTATGTAAGAAGACATCACCCTACAAATTAAATCATTGGTGACAAGGATGCCTAACCAATGACAAGGAATAGGCTCAGGAATGAATCATGTTTGTTGAGCAAAATTGAACCCAAAATAGTAACTGATGCACTACAAGATGATGATTGGTATAAAGCCATGAAAGAAGAGATAGATAAGATTGAGAAAAATAAAAGATGGTCTCTAGTTCCTAGACTAGTTGATAAGAACGTGATTGGTACAATATGGGTGTTTAGAAAAAAACTTGCTAAGAATGGTGAGATAACAAGAAATAAAGCTAGATTAGTTTGCAAAGGCTATGCACAAGAAGGACTAGATTATGGAGAGACATTTGCCCCTATTGCAAGAATGAAAGGAGTAAGCAAATTACTAGCATATGCTGCATACAAAGGTTTTAAAGTCTACCAAATGGATGTGAAGTCTTCTTTTCTAAATGGTATATTGGAAGAGGAAGTCTACATAGAAAAACCAGAGGGATTTTTTATGAAAAGAACAAGGACATGGTCTGCAAGCTACACAAAGCACTTTATGGATTGAAGCAAGCACCAAGGGCATGGTATGAAAGGTTGCAAAAGTATCTTGTGAAGATAGGATTTGAAAGAATAGATGACAACAACAACTTGTACATCAAAATTGAGGAAGGTAAAGACATTTTGATATCAAAAATCCTTGTTGATGACATAATATTTGGAGGAAAAGATGTTTTATGAAAAGATTTTGCTAATCAAATAAAGCATGAATTTGAGATATCAATGTTTGGAGAAATCAAATTCTTTGTTGGATTAAAAGTAAATCAGTTGAAGCATGGCATATTTGTGACCCAATCCAAATACATCAAGGAAGTACTCAAAACATTTAGGTTAGAAGACTCAAAACTAGTCAACAAACCAATGTCAATAGGCCATAAACTATCCAAGAATGATGAGTCTACTGAAGTAAATCAGACATTGTATAGGTCAATGATTGGAAAGTTGCAATAATTGTACATAGTAGACTAGACATTGCATTAGCTGTTGGGATAGTAGCAAGACTCTCTACAAATCTAAGAGAAAATCACTTAATGGCAGTGAAGAGAATATTGAGATACCTGAAAGGAATTGATGACTTTGGTTTATACTACATGTGAAATGAGAAGTTATAACTGAAAGCCTACAGTAATGTAAATTGGGGAGGTAACATTGATGATAGAAGAAGCACCATTGGAGGAGCACTTTTATTAGGAAAAAGGTTAGTTATATGGAAAAGCAAAAAGAAAATCAGCACCTCACAATCTACTGCTAAAGCCAAATATGTGGTAGCTACTATAAACTGCATCAATATTATATGGATCAAACATTTTCTACAAGGTATGAAAGAAGAAGTAAATGAGCCTATGATACTCTATTGTGATAAGTGCTATTAACAGATCAAAGAATTCAATAATGCATGCTAAAACTAAGAATATTGCAATCAGGTATCACTATGTAAGAGAGTTGGTGGCAAACAAATAAGTGAAGATGTAATATTTTAGCTCAAAGGAACAAATTGTTGATATCTCACAAAAGCACTACCAAAAGATGCTTTTGAGTATCTTAGAGGGAAGGCTACTTGAACCAAAAAGCAAGTATGCCTTGCATCAAATAAGCTGAATGTTGAAGATTTTATACATTGATGTAGAGTATGTTTACTTTGGGAATTATGTCTAAAGTAGTAGAAGTTCTAAAATTCCAAATCAATCACAAGCAAGGTGATAGAGAGAGACATTGGATAAACCTATAAAAGCTACATCTACATATTAGGATGCTAATACACCTTTGGCATTATTTTCAAAGAGGGAGAAGTAAACAACTAATCAATAGTACAAGGTAAAAGATGTTTGATGTTGATCAGAACAATAGAAGTTGAGCAATATAGAGGGAGAAAGATAAAGAACAAGGATACAATAGCACAAAGGGAGAAGCTGAAATGAAGCAATTAGAATAGTAGAGGGAGATTTGATGTTACAATTTATTTTTGGCATTTGACTTACTATTCTAACCTAGTAAGCTTGTGGTTGAATGGTTTAGTCTAATGGTTGATTAGTTTGGTTTGCCATCAATGCCAAAGAGGGAGATTGTTGGAAATCTAATTGAAAAGCTCAGTGTTGTTGAAGATCAAAGAGGGAGATTGTTGTAAAAGAATTTTTTCAATAATTTTTTTGTCATTGATGTCAAACCTTCTATTTGTAGGGATGATATTTTCATATAAGATCCAAGTACTATCGCTTAGTTGATTGATGAAGAGAATTTGACCAATAAGATGCAACAAGGGCACCTAAGGGAAAGGTTGAGTTATGAAGTTGTAATAAAGTGTAAGGATTAGTTAAGACAATGGTCAAGTAATATATTGATGACATAATCAAGAATACAAAGGTTGGTCACACTTAGAAACATTGGAGGAAGAAGTTGTAACAAGATTGACTACAAAGCTTAAACTAAAATCATAAGTGGGTGTCGAGCAAGTTAGTTGAAGCTAAGAAAATTTTTAGTAGAAGCCTAGTAATAGAAATTTCTAGTGTGTGATGAGTAATCTTCATGTGTTGAGTGAAGATTAGGAGCTGAGCATCAAAAAAATTTCAATTTGTGCTGAGTGATCTTCAGGTATCGAGCATTAGGAAAAACACAATTGGTGTCGAGTGAAACAGTATCTTCTGAGCACCAATATTTCAATAGTGCCAAGTTGCTACATTATTTCAAAAGATAATGATTCACCAAATCTAAGCTAACATAGTGGTTGCATTGAATTTTTTGGACAAGTGGGAGGATAAGGATGATGAATTGGTGGCACCAAATTCTATGTAAACAATTTTTGGGCAAATTTTAAAGGATTATTCAAGAGGTTTCTAAAGGAAATAGAAAATGGGTTGGATGCAATGAATCCTACCTAATCCATGTGAATTAAAATTGAAAGATGGAACGATCGAGTGGGGAAAGGTACTCCAAGACTTCTATTTAACAAGTCATAGACCAAGAAGCAAAGAGCTCCTAATACTATTACTGTTGAAGTGCCAAATCTATGAAGTATTTAGAAGGGTTTCAAGAAGGAGACATCTAGGAGAAGTAAGAGCATAGAGGCTCTGCTTCTAGGAGTGGACATGAAGAAATGATTACACTGGTACATTGAGTATGGAGACTGAAGGGGAAAAAGCTTGAAACGAGGGCAAGCTATTAAGAGTTGTAGAGATTGAAGACCAGTTAGGTCAAGTTTTTATAATACTCTCTAGTAATTGTATTAGATCTGAAAGTCCTATGGACTTAGGTTGGCCTAAAAACTATTTGTAAATCCCTTAATAGAGTGACATTTCAAGTGAATGTTCTAAAGTCCTTTAACTAGGCCCACTTCTAATAGGGTGGTTAAATCCTCTAATGAGGTCACATTTAACAATGTGTTGTAAGCCTTTAACAGGGTAGGCCTTTCAAAGGGCATCACTTCAAAAGGGTAAGAATTGAGTAGCATGTTACTAGTGGTTTTTCCCAAATTGGGTTTCCATGTAAATCACTGTGTCATGTGTTGATTTCTTGTGTGTTATACTTGCATGTTGATCTATAGTAACTTTACGATTAGATAAGTTAAAGCTTGGATGAGTGAATGGTTGAATTGGTTCACTACACTTAGTGAAAAGTTTGAATAGGACATTTGGACCTTGAATAACTGATTGAAGACACACCCACCCACCCCCCCCCCCCACTCAGTTATTCTAAAGCAATTCTAACAAGTGGAATATCATAAAATATTATAATAAATAAACTGGTTGAAAGAAAGATTCCGAGGGAAAGAAACATAAAGAAAACTAAACTAAAATTGTTGACAAAACCAAAAGGCTTTCCTTATATCCTCTAGATATTCAAACTCTCACAACATAATGGAACACTAATGAAGCTTTACAAAACAATCATATAGAGTGCTGATACAAATATAATCATGAATTCATTTATACAAAGTTTGATAAACTATAATGATTATGTCAAGATTAGTTAATTAATGAATTTCCATGTGCATACTAGTGGTCTAATTTCAATGAGTGTTATTATTTTTCTTAACAAGAGTATAATATCAGTATATATTATAATAAATAAACTAGTTCAAAAAGAGCTCTTGAGGGAAAGAACCAAAAAGAAAACCCTCATTTTTTACTCATAATATTCAAGATGTGTAAAGTGTAATCCCTAATCTAGAATTGTTAAGAAACCCAAAATGCTTCCCTTATATCTTCTAAATATTCAAACTCTAACCACATATTGGAACACTACTTAGGCTTTATGAAATAGCCATATAAAGTGCTTGTACAAATATAACCATGAATACGTTTATATAAATTTTTATAAACTTTAATGATGTCCCAAAATTTATCACCTATAATCCTCCATATAGATATCATACATACCTACAAAATGAGTGAGTTAGTTATAAAATTCATTTAAAAATAAGGTCTTAGAAAATTGAATATCATTTAATAATTTCCTTACCATCTCCACTTGTTGTTTCTTGGTTAAGATCAATAGAAAAGGGAAACCAATATTGTTGATTAGTTTGTTGTTCATCTAATACAACAATGCACATTTAACACATCCATTTAGATAAAATTAAATTATAAACTAAAAACTCAAATATAATTTCAAATTTTTATTTTTTCTATCATAACTAAATTCTAAATCAGAATATTGTTCTCATAATCTATATCACATTATGTAACAATAAGAAAATTCAAAATTCCATTACCTCCACAAGTTTGTTGAAATGTTTGAGGATGAATAACATTTAATGGTGATGGTTGATCTCCAAAAACTATATCTTAGTTATTTGATAAAGCATTAAATGCAATTAGAAATGTGAACTAAGTAATCAATTTTAGTAAAACTATTTAATAGTGAGTAAATTATCATCTAGTATTTGTGTGTCATCTATTATTGTTTGGTTCAAATCAATAGAGAAAGGCAATTGACATCATCAAACATCTCCTTGATCAACCAAACCTATATTGATACATGTTCAACATATGAAATAAAAATAACAATTATTGAGCTATATGTTGAAAGTAATAAAGTACTTTTAAATAAATGTACTCATCTTGTTGTGAAAAAATAACTCTTTCTCCTTGTATTGCTATGCCTGAACGATTAATGACTTTATTGCCCTTTTTCTTTTTAGAGCATATAGAGGGGAATTAAAAATTTTCATGTTGAACAACTGTTTCAATTAACTTTTGAGTCATAGGTTTTCTTCTTTTATGAATAGATCAATGGTTATGCATTTTTCTTGGACTAAAGCATGGTGCCTTTTGCCTCATATGCATGTTCTCTGAGCTAGGACTTGATTCAAAATTGGAACTTGAAGCAAGAGATGCATGTATCTCATTTCTAAATCTCCCAAAATTTTGAATGAGTATTTTTAATGCTTATGCATGTATCTCATTTGCCTTTTTTTCGTGTTCTTCTCTAGTTGACAAATTTTGGATAAATGAATTTACATAATCAATGCAATTTTGAAATTCATCATGAGAAGTATAAAATGATCTCACATAATCTGTAGTAAAAAAAATAAAATTGTAAAGTCAAAATACTATTTTAAAACACTATATATTTCTTAAGAAAAAATTTGGTATTAAAACTTACGAGTTCTGTCATCTTCATCAATATTGACTCCAAGCGCATCTTGATCTTCTGAAGGTATAGAACCATCTGCAATTGAAAAAAAATCACTTAACTTTTTGATCCATAAAATAATTTAATATTTACTTGTAAGAACACATTATTATTACCAATTTTATAATTTTTATGACCAAAATTCTCTCCAACTTTTTCGTAATCCTCAGCCAGTGTAGTAACATCATCTGTATATAAGATTAGTTTAAGTAGGTCTTAACAATATAATAATCAATATAATATAAATAATTAAAATTAACTCTCAATATAAATAATTAATATTAACTCTCAAATGATACTTACCAACCACTTTACCTTGGTGGTTTATATTGGTTCTCTTTAGTAGATCAAAAATCTTCAGCACATGTTTGTGTGTGTTACCTGTTTTTGCCCACTCACAATCACACACTTGCAAATTTGGTCCAATTTTTTTTACAAGATACCATTTGGTTGAAATGGTTTGACTTATAACTTTAAATGTATTAGGAAGGTCATATAGGTAGCAATGTGTATCTACTATTCTTTTTTATCTCTCTAAAGAAGCTAGGTAGTATCTCTCATTTTTAAAGTTGGTTAGAGACCCAAATAACTGCAAGTATCTCTTATTTTTATAGTATGGCTCTACCCTATGAAGAAGAATATGAATGAGCTAATCCATTCTCCTTGTGCATTTTCTAGAACATTTTGTCAAGTAGTGACTCTTGATGTGCATGTGTTATGACTCTATGGAAGCATTGGTCTCTTGATTCGTGTGAGAGAAACCTCTAAAGTTTTTTGCATACATTTCTATGAAAAAAAGTATGATAATGTCTTAGCATATATATAACAAAAGAACCAAGCAATAAAAATAAAAATATAATGTATTGAATAATGTATATAATCTTACCAATGCGTCTCTCATCATGAAACCAAGTCTTTTGAAAGTAATCAATAAACTCTTTTTGTTCTTTGAATTGGTCCATAATTTTTTTTATTAGATGAGTAGTGACATCTCCATCATCACTTATGGCATACATTATCTCACCTAGTCTCGTGAACATATTTTCTCCAACATCCTTATTTCTTACAAACCTATAATAAAAAATATTATATCAAGCTATGATGTTAACAAATATAACTTTACATGTATTTTAAGTATAAATGACTCACTTGTGGACATTCTTCAACCATGCCTTGTGTAAGTGTTAGATACATAAACGTACTTGACAATTGAAGGATAATCTACAAGTTACATTATCAGTATTAATAAGTAGCATTCAAACACAATCAATTATTAAAATAAAATTATATGTTTAAATAATGAAATGTATAGTTTTAAAACCTATATATAAAATATAATTGGAGGATAATCAAAGCTAATTGCTTCAATCTCTACACTAGCATCATCGATCATGAATGCACTAACTTGTCAATCTTCTTTACATTGCTTTTCTCTTTTATAAAATTCTACTAGCAACCCATGTATATCATCAACTTTATTTCTTTATGATATGGCCCATGCAATAGGTACACTGGCCTCTTGTTCATCAAATACAAGCAATGAATATAACTCATAGTGCACATGAAAAAATCAATAAATTAAGATTTTAGATAAATTTTAGATGAACTGAACAAAAATATATTAATATAGTTGACATTGGTATACACACAAAATATTTTTTTGTTGAAAAAGTCGAATCTATTGCTATAATAGAGTTATGTGAATATCTCACCATCATCTCTCACATCTATGGTGTTTGAATACCTATGATAAATGGAATGTTTTCTCCAGTATTGGGTGTTTTATAGTAGAAGAAGTTGTCTTTCTCCTCTACATGCCATAAACTTACACTTTTCGCATCATTTTCATTTTTTTGTGATCAAAGGGAACACACCCTTTTCCATGCATTCATTACATCTTTTCTTAGCAGAAATGTGTCCCTCTTATTCATTAACTTCATAAGACTAGGATCCAAATAATGATGCTCACATATTGTGAAAATCCCCACACCCATTAATAAAAATGACTCAATATAAGATTTATATTCATTTGACAATCTTGGTGCAACCATACTCCTTGGATCACCAAAAGGGTCATCCTTTCCAAGGCAAAATTCACCATTAGCATCTTGATGACTAAACTCATTATAAGTAATGATGGAAATATCTGGTCCTCCATACATAACTCTAACACAAAAGTGCATTTTACAACCCCTTTTCTTTTCAAACCTTGGTAACCTTTGCATATCTGTTTGGGGTTTTCCTCTATTATCATCAAGTCCAAAAGTACAATGATATATGTATATACATGTAAAAATATATTTATACCAATTTATAATCAATAAATTTTTAAAAAATAGAATATTGTATGCTTAATTATTATACTAAATCTAAACAAACCTTGAATACATCTTGGTAGCATCGTTAGTAGGGTTTGTCAAGTTCTTCTTGTTATGTTCTTTTTGTATGAATGTTGTTTCTGTACCATTCAATAGACCTTCTCCCTTGAAAAAGTGAAAGAGTCTTTCAAGAGGGATAGTAGCACATAAATCCATAAAATGCATTATGATGTCCAATAGGTGTCCACTCTAGTTGTGCACTTGAAAAACAATTTCCTTCATTGGGGACATCTTGCACAAGTAGTTTGATGAGTGATTGGCATTTAAACTTTGTATCCAATCTAAGGAATATTAATATGGGTAATGATCCTTACTTGTTGAAACATGTTAAGAAAACACTAATAGGGATTATTACATATATCCTCAATAAAAGAATTAGTATATTGAGATCACAATAAATACAATTATATCCTCGATATGAAATAATTTCACTATACTATCAATGAAATGATTTCTCAAAATTATATTAGAAGTTGATATTATATATTTTATTCTATATTTTTCTAATCTTGTGATCTAGTAATGATATGCATGTTAGTGCAAGCCTAGGACACATGATTCATATCGCCTTAATAAGAAAATTATTCTTATATAGAAAATAAATTTCTATAATTTCAAAACCTTTATTGGGAAATCATGTTGTCACTTATAAATCTATAGTTATTAAAATCTAATTTGATTAGTCCACTAGTCATATATTCTAATTCATCATCATTTATCACTAACTAATTCACTTATTGTGTCATTAAAGATGATCACCTAATTTACTATTTAATACTAGGCTTCTTGTTATGTATGTACATTAATTTAAGCTTATAATAATTTTTAATTAACTTGAGTAAAACTAACATGGGATATAATCTCAATGGGATGGTTTTGAGATGACCAAGATAGGCAAGAATAATGACAAAATGAAAGAATTGTATTGTCATCAATGACAAGACATCTCCCAAATATGTGATAAAAATCTCTGAAGTACACATAATTTACAAAATATTTTCTTGTCCAAGTATGCTTTATTTTCCAATTCATCTTGTCTAATTTTATCATCCATTGGGTGCAAAGATTTAGGTGAGAATCCAGGAGGAGCAAGAAATGGAGAGTAGTGCTGATTTCCTCCAAAAAAATAATTTACTGAGGTAGTTCCATCAATATCTTCATGAGTTATGTGAGATCCCAAAGGTTCAACCCTATGTTGCCTCAATAATCTATCATTTATCATGTCACCCATGTTTTTATCTTTGCTTCCAATGACTAACATGTCTTGCCCAAAAAGTGAAGAGGGCCTAAGCATGTTCAATTTAGTAAGATTGCTAGGAGGAGTAAACTCAATTTTAGTTTTTCCCTTAGGTGTTTGATCAAAGATAGGTTCTTTTCCTTTATTTTTTTGACAAGTTGGAACTAAGGGAAATTGACCAAAGTTAACTTGAGGTTTTTTATCATGACTCACTTGAAACCTAGTCGTAACTAGCATGAGAGGGAAAACACTAGTAAATAGGAAGACTACAAGAAGCGTTGGTATCACTCTTGGGTAGTAAACTAATCACTTGTCCAATTAATAAGGTCTAATAGTGTAATTTTCAATCACTCTCCTTAACATAAAGTGCAAATAGAGGTCTCAAAATTGGTTAACACAATATGCCACTGTTGGTCTTACAATTGTCGAATTATCCAAGAGTTATAATGTTCTGTAATAAAATGTAATAACATGAGATAAATTGATCTATTTAGAAAAGTGAATACCCACAATCCAAAGATGAAATCAAAGAATCTCAAAGAAAACTTTCTCCACTAGGAAAATATCTAACTTTGCAAGTTTTGATGTTGGCGACAAGATAATACAAGACTTACTAACTCAATGATAGCTATGATGCAAGGATCCAAAGTGACCACAATTTTAGATGCTCAAGACTAGGTCCACAATGGTCAAATCAACTCAGGAATGACAAAAACACGATTACCCTAGAGTCCAAATGATGAATGACGAATTGTCCTTTTTTAACCAACCAAGATCAATTTCAGATTTATAAATAATAATTAGGCACATAGAACAAAAATCAGGGATTTCAAGAAAATGTCTACAAGCAATGGGCAAGGGACAAAGCACCCTTGTGAATGAACAAGAATAGTGTCATGGTATGAATCTAATCCCTAGAACCACAACTATGTATGTTCTCAAAATATTTTTCAATCACATGCATAGTCCTAGAAAAGAAAATTTTTAGCACTAAAGTTCTTAGTAATTGTGAACTCTGCAACTTTTGCAATCTAGAGTGGGCAAAATCCAATACCATTGCACTAGGATTTTGACATATTCTAAGAATTTAATCAATTAGAGATACTAAAGAGATTTGAAAACCCAAGAAAGACTACAAACATAGGGATTTCCACCACAAGGACATTTATATAGCAGTTGCTACTACCACATTGAAAATGGTTATTACCACTTGAGATTTCACCAATGTGGTTGAACCAATAAAGGGAATGTCCACTATGATTTAACCCTCTCTAATCAAGGAAGACTCACAAAGTTGTACCACATAGGGATTTGGTTTGGATTTAAGGGTTCCAAGTTTTTGATGTGCCCAAAAAGAAACATAACATACTCATCTAGCCTCTTTGCCTTACCCAAACATAGGAAACAAGATTCTTTGACACACTAATTTGAAATCACCTCACTAACTTTTTGGAAAATCCAACAACAAACACCACCAGTCTCAAAAGATAAAGTACTAATGAAAGTTGAGGACAAACTCAAGAAGAATAGAATGACAAATATCCTTCCCTACCTACAAGGGGATCTGTTGTCAAGACGAGCTTCGTATGTAAAGCAAGCGAATGAAGCTTAGTCTCTCAAGATCTCCCAAATAGTGTTCATAGGGCCTAATTACCATGTAAAACATATATGCATGAAAGAAAATCTAGATCCAATTTTAGAGCACCAAATGAAGTGTGAATCTATGAAAGCGTGTAAAAGCACTCAAGCCAAATACATGAGATGTTCATTTTAGTTCAAAATCCAAATGTTATAGAGATCCAACAAAACTTTTAGTAATCCTTGCAACGTATTTTTCTCTATTGTACCTTTTGTTTATGCTTGAATGCTTGCTTGCAATGAACAAAGCAACAAGCAAAATAAGCAAACACAAGATATGCAATATATATATAGCAAAGCCAAGAGGCATTCCCAAATTAGAGAGAAAATGAAAATTAAATGAAAAGCTATGACCCAAATAAGAGAATGTACAATTAACATTTAATTAAGAGATGTGGAGAGTAAAACTCCATAAAAATTATAAGATGAGGGGTATTTTTATTTAATTTAAATGTAAAATAATCCAGTT
This sequence comes from Cupressus sempervirens, assembly GCA_028749045.1. Taxonomy (NCBI): domain Eukaryota; kingdom Viridiplantae; phylum Streptophyta; class Pinopsida; order Cupressales; family Cupressaceae; genus Cupressus; species Cupressus sempervirens. Next base: position 877,068,259 of record CM053792.1, read on the forward strand.
TCTTATAAAATAAAGTGTGTGACATTTATTTAATTATTTATTTTTAAATAATAATTGTTGCACATAAAATTAAGTGAGGAGGGGTTTTATTTAATCAAAAGGGAGAAAATTACTTTAATTAAATAATACAAAAATCAAGATGATCCAACCATTTATTTAAAATTAATTAAATAAATTAACTCCAATTTAATCAAGAAAATTTATGTAAAATAATAATGATTAATTAAATAATTTAATTTCATCAAAGGAAATGGTGATGTAAATGTCGATTCAAGATTGAAATAAATTATGAAACATGGGCACATAGTCAAGATGACTATTTTAGGGTCCATACACTAGGATGTTGATTCTTAGTTGTTTGTTAGTTGCTAATTTATAGTGTTTTATTCTTGTAATAGGTTTTTTAGTGGAGTTCCAAATCTCTCTCAAAATCTATTTGTAAAGGGATTGAGGTTTCTTTAAACCTATTTTCCCATAACAAAAAATATGGAATCCCATCTTCATAAGCATTTAACAACTACGAGATGAGATCTTTTTCATCTATATAAAGGATAAGAACAACAGAGTATATTCTTTAATACTAACTTGTCAATAATGATTAAGCCCCAAAAATGCCCTTTATAGAATATAAGATATGAACTCAACATTTACTAGTCCTACTATATCCTTGTAAATTTGTAGCATTTTATCTTAGAGGGTCTCAGTCAACTTTAGGTGTTTAACACTTTAAAGCATAGAGCAGATATTATTGTGTGATTTAAGTAGTCAATCTCACCCTTAGTAATTTATCTATTTTCCTTTTAATCCTAATTTTCTTTGTGGGCCTACTTATCCTATCCTTTTCTATTTTCCTTTTTTTGTTGCTATGGATTTTTCGTATCAAGTACCTAAAATTTCTTTGTGGATGACCCCCATAAAAAAGAAAAGAGAAAAAAAGGACTAGGAGTGTAGAGTATTTAAAATTGTTCTTGTTTCAAAGAGAGATCATTAGATAATTATGCTAACTTTATTCTTGATTATTGGAACATTTATGTAAGTATTGGATCAATTGTACCTCTTATTTTGGCTTCAAAGTAAGTGGATAATACAACGATATAAAATATAATTCAAATGGCATTATGACCACTTTTAACACTTGCACACATGAAGGATTGCACAAAATTCACCTCAAAGCTAAATCAATAGTTATGAGTAATTAAGTTATATACAAAGTTGTCAAATAAAAAGTTGTGCATTAAAAAACATGTAGGAGGTTAGGTACATTTTTTGTCCATACACACACACACACACATATACATATATACATTATACATATATATATACATATATTTATATATATATACATACATACATATGTATATATACACACATATCTATATATACACAGCTATATATGTACATACATGTGTGTGTGTGTGTGTGTGTGTAAGCAAGTCAAAAATAAATTATGTTTAGAATGTCATGTACCTATAAGTATGCCAAAGAAAATCATTACACATTTCAAATTTTGAAACATGTCATTCTAATTTACATTAAAGTTTTTTAATCAGAGATCAAGCCAAAATCTCATGATAGATAAGATAGAGATCACTTATCAGCAACTTGAGTTATATATGAGAATAAGAAAATGGTCAAAATCTATTGTATCATTAAGTAGCTTAGGATGCAAAATTACTATAGTGGCTCTTGGTACTCATCCCCTAGTTTAATTACAACTTGTTCTTTAAATTTTTTTATTACTAACTGAAAGACTTTTGATTGTGGACATAATTAAATATTATCAACAAGAAAAAGAATGAAAAAATAATTCAATTTATTATTGTCAAGTTCTTTAATAAATATATTATTTAATATAATTATACTTAATTAGGATATTATATTTTTAATATTTTGAAAAGTAAAAAAAGAAAAACATTGAAGATGAAAAATTAACTTTATTATATTCTATTAGTTATAAGATTTATTTTATTAGATATGCATTCTTATTAAATTATAAATAATAATAAAATATATTAGATTTATTTTTATATATTAATTATTGTAGAATAAAAATATATAAAATTATATGAAAATTTATACCTTTAATCTTACTAAATTGTATAGATTTGAATTACATTATACAATTAGTTATAGAATATAAAATAAATTAAAACTTTGAAGTGTTAATTTAAATTGTTATTTATAATAATAAAAAAATATAGATATTTCTAACATTATTCCTATTGATATTTTTTAAAATCTCAATAAATCTAAAATATCTAAAAAATTTGATGACTTAATATTTTATTATAAGATGATCACTATAATACATAGATATATTTATAATCATTAGAGAAATGAGTTTGACAAAATCCTAATAGCAATATCAGGATATGAGATATAGTGATATAAAGATTACTATTAGAAGTCATGATACAAAGAAGTATTGTTGGATTTATTCCCTAATCAAAACTTAATGTTTTCATTTATTTGGACTATCATTCATTATGTTTTTAGACTATCATTTATGTGAATATATTTGATGGATGTCATATATTCATAAGATTCAAGTTCATATAATAGCTGAGATAATCTCTCAGACAATTTGATGATATGAACCTCAATCCTTAACTTAAAATAGTCTCACTATAATCTTTGACTTGTGCATGATAAAAATTCCGAAAAAAACCTACGTTGACTCAAATCAATGAAATATCACTATCTTGCAGAAAGAAATTGTTTGAACATTTCCTTAATAGGGAGAACATTCCAAAATTGGCCGAGAGAGAAGGGAAAATCTTTGAATACATTAGAGGTTGGAAAAAAATCATTTTTAAGCATGTGAAATGGCTTAGGGATGGCTAAAAAATTGAGCAAAGAAGACAAGAATAGAACACTTTGATCCTTAAATTCATGAGCCATAGCTCTGCTTTATTTTACGAACTATTTTCAGTATTACTAAGGATTTCCATAGAAATTTATCTATCTTTAATATTTTTCTTGAAAAAACCTAAATAGAGTAGAAAATCAAAGCAAAACTAAGTAGCAAAGTAGAACTTGCATACCTTTTTCCTAGTGAAGAGTGGGGAGGAATTCTCCTAGGAAAAAGTCATTGAGGTTTGGAAAAATGAGAGAAAAATTTGGACAAATGAGAGACAAATTTGGAGGTAAAAGGGAGGAAGAGGTTGTGAAAGTAAGGAGAAGCTTCCTGCTTATTTTGTTGTGGAAACCAATAGTACATAAATGGGAAGTTAATGATACTTTGTTTGAACATCAATATCTGGTGTTACTTCACATCAAAATATGTCAATTAAGCCTAGATTTTTTTAATAAGAGGGAAAGTGGGTGTGTCATTTGTTCCTTTGGGTTTTCCTATGAAGAGCTATCAATATCGCCATGTTTTATTTCATGGCATGCAAATCATGTCTTGTACCCATTGCAGTGGTGCGATCTTGGTTGACATAAATTGGGGTTCCATCGCAATCTATTTCTTTAGCTACCTTCCTCAACATCTCATGTTCCACACACTTCCCTCTGTCATGCTCCGTTAGTGTACAACTATAGGATGCCCATAGGAGGTAGGATGCCATGCATTGGATAGAATGAGGATGGGGCATCCAAGCAGTCAAACAAACTACTTGGATAGTTGTTGCCCAATTCTATGGTTACATAGCTTTCCATCGAATCTTAGTTGTCCCTTTCAATTAATTTATTAGCCTTGTATATCTTGAAGCCTCATTGCATAGCTATCATCAGATGAAAGTAATTTAAGTTCAACTGTAGGATCCTACTAGATAGCTAATTTTGTGTTTTTTTTCTGATTGTGATGGATTTGAAGACACTTTTGCTACACTTTTTTTATACCCAATGCTTATGTTTAACCATGTGTACACTCTTTCATAGGCAATTCCATCACTTCTCAAATGAATGCCTCACAAAGTTAATTGATATTGGTTGGAACCTTTTGTGTAGTCATACCCTTTTACAATATTTAAATAGTTGACGAAATAAACAAATTTAAGTAGCTATTTAGGCTAAATTCGTCCACCTATAGTTTCTAATCCATATATCAAAATTTGTTTTTATTTTTCCAGTGAAGCTCCCTAGGTGAGTGAAGAGCTTAAAGCAAACCTTTAAGATTTTTCTCATGTACATAGATCCTTATAGAACTCATAGAGTGTGAGGTGATTTATAAGTGTTATTTTAAAATGTTCACTCAATACCCACCACTAAGACCCCCCAATAATTGATATAATACTTCACAAATAGACCAATCAACAACCACAAAAAAAGAAAAAAAAATGATCAACTATTAGTACATTTGTGATTAGTTATTAGTACATGTGTGGTCATTTTTTGGGGCTTCTAATGTTGGTAATTGATGGGGAAAGGTAGTGGTAACTAGGGTTTGGACATAGTGGCAATATGTACATAGGCAACAACTAGCTCATTTCCCCTACTAGATATATCTTGCTATATAATAATCTAGATCAATAGTATATCTACATGCATAAAAAAATCTATTTAGAGGTTATAATAGGTATTCAAAATTGAAGGTCAATTAGGGAAAAAAGTTAAGTATAATTTTTTTATACAATATTAATTTTAACATAGAAATATACAAAACAAGAGTTGTGGTACAATATAATCCATCTTTTTTGGTTGGAGCTTTTGTTCGATGTTTAATAGATGCTAAATTTATACATTCAAATTATTATTTTTCAATAAATACAAGATTTTTTTAAAAAGTAGTGCAAAAAGTATAAATTCTTCTCTTCATTCATATAATAGATACTTTTAGAAATAAATGCCAACAATCTAATGAAAAAACTTATAAAAATTTATAAATAAAATGGTTTCAAGAAAAATTTAAGAAATAAATAAATAAAAATATTATAAATTCAACACTATAGTAGTAGGTACTAAAATAGTAAAAAAAATATTGATTAAAATTGACTCACAATCTAGCAATAGAAATTTAGAGTAGAGCAAAGTAGAGAAAATCATAAATGAACTAGACCTCAATGATTAAGTATATATTATATTCAAACACCATCAAAATAATAAATTTAAATCATGAGATAAAATTCATTTATTCGAAAGAAATGTGTCTTCCATTCAATAACTAAGTAGTGAACATCGAGCTTATCACATCAAAAAATAATTATAACTACTTTTTTGTCATCATGCATGCTTTGTTGAGGAGACTTGTAATTCTTAATAGACAAACGGTTCATGGTTTTGTTGCATAATGAACTATCTTGCAGGATTAACATTATAAGATCTTAACTTCTTTTGGTGGTCGACACTACATGGCAGCCTACTCATGGCTAGATACCTCAAAAGAAGCAAGTTTCAATTCGTTAAATGGTATTTTTTGTGCCAAAGGGAGGAGGAATCAATTGCTCATCGCCTAATTCATTGCACCTATGCTAGTGATGCGAGGAAGAGAATATTGCACATATTTGGGACTTAATGGGTTCTCAATGTTGATCTTTATCAATTTATATTGGGATGGGAGGCATTACCTACTCACCCCCTCATTAAGATGATATGGAAGGTGTTCCTTCCATATGTGTGTTGACATTTATGCAAGGAAAGGAACAACCACATTTTTAGAGATAAGTCATTCCCTCCCTTAGTTACTCCAAAGATCACTATTAATCTATTAAGGGAACGCATCCCCCACTAGAGATGGAAGAATCCTCTCCATCCTCCTACTCTTAGTGGGTGTATTATTGTAGACAATTGGGGACTGCTTGATATGGTTTCTAAAATTTTAAAATTCCTAAGCTATAGATAGGAATAAAGTCAGATGGAAGTCATCCCCCAGCTCCTGGTTTAAACTAAATTTTGATGGTTTAAATTGAAATGGTTCTGCTTTGGCAAGAGATATTATTAGGGATGATAAAGGTAATTTGGTAATGGTTTACATTGGCAATTAGAATGAGAACACTGACAACTATGCATAAATTATAGGGCGATTTTGGTGGATTAGGCATGCCAGCTCAATTGGTATTCAATATTTAGTTGTTGGGGATGATTCACAACTCATTATTGAGGTAGTTAAGAGAAAAAATAAAATAAACTAGAAAGCTTCTCCATTAATCAATGATGCCCATGTGTTCATATTGAGATTTCAGGAAGTGGCCATTTAACATACTTACTGTAAAGGAAACTAGGTGGTTGATGCACTGGTGGTGATTCAACACAAGACAGTTAACACATGCAACTAGGATAATATTGATGACATGCCATCTAATATATGGGAATTAGTGTTAAATAAAATTAATTAGCTTTTATGGGGTCGATCGTTATTTATTATGGGCATGACACCTTTTGGATAATCATTATTATGAGTGCCTTTTTAAAAGATGGCCAAAATAACTCCCATAAATCTAGAAAGACCATTACTAGCCTTAGAAATGGTGATCAACTTTTAGGAGAATTTTGTTTGAGATAAGATGTTGCCATAGGTAAGATTTGGTGTGATCATGTGAGGAAAGAGAGGATGGGATTTTTCAATAATAATATTACGATCACTGTTGTTAGGAGCATATGTGTCTGGCATCAAGGGGAGTGTACTTGGACCCATTATGATTTTTTGTGGTTTGTGACTATAGTTTATGATTGTTACTTGGACATTTATCATCTATGCATCTGTCATTTGAACTAGATCAATTTTTCAATTTTCTCTCTTCAATTTTTCTTGTCATTTTCAAACTACATTGTGGGGAAGGTGGTGTAATGTCTTTTGTGGGGAATGTGAGGTAATGTCTTTTTCTTCTAAGGATTTCATTGAGGACTTAGGAGAGAACAAATAAATGGGTGGGAATCATGGATAGATTAAACTAGATACCATTGAAGAGTACTAGTAATCCTTTTGGACTTATTTGATGGAGGGTGGGCTATTACCTTATATGACCAGAGGTATAAGGGCAATCCTGTGTCACCCAAAAAATATACTTAGACTTAGTTTTTGTTTCATGTCTTTACATTTTTGGATACCCATTTGGGTCAAATAAAGGTTCCAACTCTCACAGTTCCACTATCAGTGTGTTTCAAAATCCCAAAAAAATAGGAGCATGCAATTTGGCCATCATTTTGGTGACCTAGAAGGTGTGAATTGGCCAGATGAATGTAATTGTGATTTAGAGCATTCCAAAAAAAGAATCAGGTCAAAAGGCCCCACGGTTTGAAAGTTATTGTAGTTTTTCGAGTTTCGGAGACCTCCTAAAAATGCTTCGAAGTCAGGTTAGGGGCATTAAATGACCTCGAAAAGGGTCAAAAAATGGGAGAAGAGCAAAGCTGGTCCATAGGGCTATAGAGCACTTTGAGAGCTTTCCGAAAATGTAAACGATTTATTAATCAGAGCTACGGTTCAAAAGTTATGCCTCCCAAAAGTTCGGTTACCGTTTCTGGATTCTTCTAGATTTGCACCGACTTCTAACGCAACTTCCAAAACCTTCTAATTGGTTGGTGGATTCCTACTAGCACTTTCTAGAATGTACTCCTAGTCCTTAACCCTCTATGGTCTATTTAAGGAGATTTCTGGCATTGTAAAAAGCAGTTCGGAGTGGAGTTTGACAGGAGGTCCTAAAAGGAGAAATTATCTCCAGATTTATGCTATTGTAAGCCCTTAGGGCATGTTTTGAAGCTTATTTTCTCTGCACTATTTGTACTAGCTTATTTTCTTAGTTAATATAATTTTCCCTTTTCTGTTGGTTCCATTCTGTTCTTGGGTTGTGTCCCCATCAATTGTGGGGAAGGTGGTGTAATGTCTTTTGTGGAGAATGTGAGGTAATGTCTTTTTCTTCTGAGGATTTCATTGAGGACTTAGGAGAGAAAAAATAAATGGGTGGGAATCATGGACAGATTAAACCAAATACCATTGAAGAGTACTAGTAATAATCCTTTTGGACTTATTTGATGGAGGGTGGGCTATTACCTTATATGTAGCATATTCAAGGCTATGACAAGTCTATTTCCATGTAGTTTTTCAACTCTTAGAATAACAAGAAGGTGATTATTAATTGGATGTCATTCAAAATCAAAAAAAAGGTCATTGAGAAGGTTGGTAGTCTTTCCTTAGATGGTTAGAAATAGAGAAAATAGACATGGGTCTCAAACGAAACTAGCCTCAACCAATTCTTTTGCCCTGGTGAGAGTCTAAGTTGTGACCATGGTGGGTTTGTGAGAAAATCCTTGTAAAACCCCTAGAAAAAGGTATGTTATGTGATTATGCATTATATCACTATAGAGGATAGGTTTTAGAATTTTTACTTCTATCATTAAATCATTTTGAGCCATTTTAGGAATTGTACTCTCATTTCATTCCCCTACCTGTTTTGCACTCTATGGAAGACAAAATCCTCAAAGTCAAGAAGAAGATGAAGGATGGAAAACGTTACAACATCTTTGATGAGGCTTTAATGTTTAAATTTTACAACTTCCAAAAAGCCCTTCCCACTTGACTATCAATTTCAAAGTTATTCTACCTAACCCAAGTATTTCCACCTCCACCCCTCAATTCTTTGTTGAGGTTTCGTCCAATGTGGAAACTAAATGCCCTAAGGCTTCATAGGCCCAAATGTTTAAGAAAAATAAAATGGATAAGGATATTAAGATTGTGGACTCTAATGTGAAGGCAGAAGGGGAGAGAAGGAGGTCCCTTTGCAATAAGAATAAACCGGTGCAAAAGGATCCCAAGACCAAGCCTGAATGCCCTTCTAGGGCTAATAGGAAAAGATACATTAAGAATAATGATGAAGAAATGACTAGTGATGAGAAAGGAAGGGAGGTTAGCCCTAATGTTAGCCACCTAAGCCCTATGTTGTCCCATGTTTTAGCTACTTCCAAAAATGATACCCCTAATAGTTCCAAAAGGGTGGAAGATAAGGGAGATACCTTACCTTCCTCTTCTAGTCAACATGGGAAAGATAAGAAAAGTAAGGAAAAAGACCACAAGGTGATCCCCAAGGGTGAAACCTAGATCCTAAAAGAGAAACATTCCACTCAATAGATAAGCTTTAAGAAACTTGAGGAGAGGAAGGAGGTTGCAGAATAGAGATTGTATGATGTGGCCAAGTTTTTAGTTTGGGTGCTGCATTCGGTGGCTTTGATTTTTCACCTACTTCGTGCTAAAAAAGAAGGTCTCACTCCTTTAGTGGGGGTGGAAACTACTAGTTCATATTATAGGTTTTTGGTTAATTATTGGTTACAGCTATGATTAGACAAGCCAAACCGAAGGAGAAGAATAAAGAGAGCTAGCTGTCTGTCAATTATTAGGTTTTTGTTATGTATTTTTCTTCAACATTCAACCCATGTGGGATTTATTTATTGTTCTTTTTTGGACTATTCATAACTACTAGTTTTGTATATATTATGGTCATGGTTACTGGTAGGTTTACTGTATACATTGGGATACTCTAGTTTGGGGGATTTTGAAATTAAGAAAGGGGGTAGGTTAAGTATGTGTTGCATCTGACTTTTAGTTATTTTACAACATTTTGCTTGTTGGGCCAACCCTTGGTTTTGGCTTCCTTCTATTTTTAAAAACATTTTAAGAACTCATTTATGATAAAATTATAAGGAATCATGTCCCCTTATGCCCTTAGAAATGGTTTGAAGGTTTTAACTAGCTCTTTACTCTTTCCCATTTTAGGATTTTTGGTTTTGGGGTATAATGGAAAATGAATTATGATGGGTAGTATAGTTATGATGTGATTCACATTCATGGATTGTTTATAAATATAACTTAGCTAGCATATTATAGAGAATTATATTGCCAAAATTATATTTTTTCCCATGGTTTAGTAAAATAAACAGAATGTAGCATATGTCTATAGTCAATAGGTAAAGATCTAATCCCTATCTAGAATTATCTATAGATATGACCCATTTGGTCATAGAAGATAAGACGGGTAGTGACACTAACAATGGAAAAAAAGATTTTCAATTGTGAATGAGCTTTAGAGGGGTTTTAGTATTTGAGAGAAACCTCAACAAGTCCACATCAAGCAACTATCTTGGTCATTGCCTTGTACCTTTATTAGATTGCCATTTTTTTTAGTTATTAGTTAGGAAGATTGTTCATTTTCAATGTAATTTTTTTTCTAATAGGATCCTATAATTGGGGAGTTTGAACCCCATTTAATAGGAAAAATATGCATGCTAATTAATTGGTGAAAATGTAATCTGGTTCAGACTAAAATTGATTATGCTTGTGACACATATGTTATTATTTTAGTAATTAAATTTCTCCCTCATCTATTTACCAATTCATGGAATCTCAACTTGTGTAAAACCCTAATATGAGTATTTTTTGTTGGGGACAGAGGGATTGGGCCAAGGATTATATGAATTTTTTGAAGATTGATGTTACTATCGAAGATTAGGTCAAAATGAAACCTTCCTCATGTGTGGGATGTATAGTGATCATCCCTTTTTTGGATGTTTTAAAATAGTGGAATTTTTATTTGGATTGATCTAAATCAAGTATTGTATTTTGTGTCTTTAATAGGATTTGATAGATTAATAGACTACACCCTAAAAGAGCTTTGTGAGACTATGTACAATTTTTATGCGATGTGTAGGATTGATTGCTATATTTTCAATAGTTTCCTTTCCGAAACGAATGTGATAATAAATAAGGTGAATGAAAGAGTCTCAAAGAATATAATATTTTTGCACAAATCCCATCATACCAATCTAGTTACCTCATTGGGTATTTGTCAAATTTTAGGGGAAAGGATTGAAAATCTTATGATGGTTTAATCTAGCATAGGGGTTGCTTCCCTCACTAACCATATAACAAGAACTTATGAATACATTACAAGAACATGAAGGAGTGGCTATTGTCTCATTACTTAGAAGTTTCTAGAACTTTTGGAAAGAAAAAAAAAGAATATATATATATATATATATAAACTAGACCCCTACCAAAATTAGGTTTAGCCAGTAAACTATTATCTAAATTAATTGATAGAAATATATTTTAAAAATATAACACTTCAATCTTTAGAATGTTAGATATTTTCTTACTACAAAAATAAATAGGTAAGAGCTAACGAAAATATTAGTTCCCTTCCTATATATAGGCAAGGACTAATAAGAAGGGCAAAAATAAATCTTTCCAAAGAAACGTGAAAATATTGTGCACACATTCTTTTCCATTTCTATATATATATTTATTTAAATTGAAAAATACTTCAAAAACCTAAACAAAGTTCCAAAACCCTCTTTCCCAAAATTAATGGATATCAAAATATTCTTAAAAAATTTCCCACATTGTTATGTTCGAAGAAAGATTGCAGTCCAATGTTGCTTAGCGACTCTTATAGACACCTCAGTTCGGTGTGCTCAACAACATTCAAAGGACTTCGTGGGTAAAATGTGGTTGACACTCACATTTACCTAACCAAATGGAGCCAATGGAGTAGATGATATGATCTCATGATGAATGGTTTGAAAGATGTCCAATGTTTTTCATTTCAAATTGTTGGTATAATTAGTGTTACTAATTATACTCTACTTAAGTTTAATTAGGATAATATATTTTCATAGTAGTTTTCATGTCGACACATAGGAGTTTTCACCTTATTTGAGCACATGTTATCTCACACCTATCTTTATGTGACGTGCCTTTGTGTTCTTATCCTCTCATTTTTGTAGATACTTTGTCACACAATGAAAGATAATCCATGTTGGTGGAAATATGCTTAGTTGTTATGGCTGTCACTTGCAACATTCCCAGTTATCATGCATTTCCTATATATTCAGGCACATCCATGTGTATTTTATTTGATTATCTATTATTATTTTTATCATGAATGAGTCAAGTCCTTTGAGGATCATATGATTTTATCTTTCTTCTGCCCATCAATTGAGTCTCTAGATCTTAGCATTTTTATTTTTTGTCTAAAGAAAATTCTTACATGTAGTGTTAGAGCTGAAGGAGTTTTGTTGGGTAACCATTGGATAACATCACTGTCTAATATTTTGGAGGGTCACAATTTAGATTTAGATTTGGAACACTTATTCAGGGTGTCCAAAGAAATATCTGACCTCATCATTGAGTTTTAGTGACCATTTGTATGGAAATTGACTATAAATTTTCCTATTTATAATAAAAGTCAAAATTGAGGTAAATCTTTTTGCAATTTGTTTTTTTTGGCATTTTTTATTAGTTACTAACAAACAGGCTCAAATCTATAACACTAAACATCCAAGGATGATTACATTATCATGTCATCTACATCTTGGCCAATTCAAACCCTTCTGCCAATTCAAACATAGTTATCTGACTTTCCCCTACACTTGGTGTTTTAGTGTGCTTATCACTCTAGTCAAGAGATTGAACTTTCCTACATTGACTTTGGTCTAAGAATTCCTTTCAATTTTGGGGTTCAATTCCTCTAATCCAACATCCAACATGTGAGAAATATTAAAAATTAAATTCACAACTCACAACCCTAAACTTAAAATTTCACAACCCTTAAATTTTACTCGACAAAAACTATTACCGAGTGCCAAAAATTGCTCGACACTTTAATAAACCGAGTGGCAGGAGAGTGCTCAATCAACTCAAAAAATGAAGAGCAACTCGGTAGACACTAGATACCAAGTGAGGTCGATAAATGAATTTTGAGTGAACTCGATAGCCAATGCAGGGAGTGATTACCGAGTGAACTGGGTAGACAGTGCAATTACCGAGTGAACTCGGTTGCCACTAGAGAGTGGAGCTTGGTAGATGAAGATAACAAGTGAATTTGGTAGAGATAACAGAGATAAGATCTTTTAACATGACTTCACCGAGTGATGATTTATAACGTGAACAACTTTTATCATTAAAAACCAGAAATCTAGAACTTGAAGCTTCCAAATAAAACTTTTCAAATGCAATGAATAGAAGGAGACAAATGGATTCAAGTATGCCTGCTTGCTTTCTATTCAACTTGGACTAAGTCATTACAAAATTTGGGAGCATTCGGCTTCAACCAGAAAAACCCTAAAATAACCCTAAACGTCAAACTAGAAAACTTCAAATTTATAGCTCTAATGGCTGCATACAATAACACATGGAGTAATCACTAGTTCAATAGGATGAATGAAATAATAAACTATAAACTTACAAAATGATAGGTAGAAACATGTACAACTGCAGACACAACAATGATTCCTTCTATCTCTGCAATGACTGATCTGTTGATCACTTTTTTGTCTTCTTCCTTCTCTGCAACTTTTTTTGCTCTATTGAACTCTCTCTATCTACTTCTACTGGTCAAATGGAATAGAACATTCTATTTTGTCTTGCTTCAACAAAAATTTCCCCCCTCATTTTTTATTTCAAAATCTCACTTGCCACATTCATGTTTTTTGTCTGTTATGCAGATCATCAGGGATGGTAGGTGGGTATTTAGCTCCAGGGGCAAATGGTCATCTTGCATTTAATATTCTAAGACTCCCCTTTTGTCCCGATCCAAACAAACAAGGATCACTACTAATCCAAATTAACTACACCAAGACACTCTCTTAGGTGTACAAAAGTCCCAATGCCTAATGGCTTAGTAAATATGTCTGCTAGCTGCTGCTCAGACTTGCAAAATTCTATTTTGATATCTCCATTCTCCACCAACTCTCTGATGAAGTGATATCTGATTTCTATATGTTTGCTTCTCCCATGGAAGACTGGATTCTTGGACAATGCAATTGAAGAGATGTTGTCACAATAAATTTTGGTTCCAATCTCTTGCCTTTCATTCAAATCTATTAAGATCCTTCTTAACCAAATATCTTGACATGCTGCTGCATTTGCTGCTATGTATTTAGCCTATGTTGTAGATTGAGCAACAATAGGTTGCTTCTTGGATGCCCATGAAATTACACCCGATCCCATGTGGAACATGCATCCGGAGGTGCTCTTTCTGTCATCTATACTTCCAGCCCAATCACTATCTGTGTATCCCACCAACTTGAAATCATCATTTTTAGTATACAAAATTTCAAATCCCTTGGTATCTTTCACATACCTTAGCATCCTCTTTCCCGCTTGCTAATGGGAACCCCTTGGTGTTTCCATAAATCTGGAAATCAAACTTAGTGCATGCATTAGGTTTGGCCAAGTTGTTGTCAAGTACATTGAACTTCCAACCATACTCTTGTATAGTGTTGGATCCACTCTCTTGCTAGAGTCTTCTTTGCTCAATTCAGACCTACTATTGTTGGTGTGGAGGCTGCCTTGTTGTTCTGCATTTTGAATCTCTCCAAGATCTACCCTACATACTTTTCTTGAGAGATGAAGATTCCATCATGCATTTGTTTTACTTCTATGCCTAAAAAGTGCTTCAAGAGACCAAGGTCTGTCATTTCAAACTCATTTTTCATGGTCTCCTTCAACCCACCAATTAAAGACTTGTCATTACTAGTAAAAATTAAATCATCTACATACAAGAAAACAATCAACACATTTCTATTTGTTGCCTTGATGTAGAGAATAGGCTCACCATTTCTTTTGCTAAAGCCATTGCTCATCAAGTATGAGTCAATCCTATTCTACCATGCCCTTGGATATTGCTTGAGCCAATAAAGAGCTCTCTTCAATCTATATACTTTGTGTTCTTCACCTGCAACTTCATAACCAGGTGGTTGCTCCACATATACTTCTTCCTTCAATACACCATTTAGGAAGGTGAACTTCACATCCATTTGATATACCTTCCATTTGTGCTGACCTGCAATTGCTATGACAACACATACGGTTTCCATGCTTGCAACCGGGGCATAGGTCTCATCATAATCTCCGCCATACTATTGTTTGTAGCCCTTGACTACCAACCTTGCCTTATTTCTATCAATCTTGCCTTCAGCATTACATTTGGTCTTGTAGACCCATTTCACTCCAATCACTTGCTTCTTGGAAGGAATTTCAGTTAGCTCCCATGTCTCATTCCTTTTTGTAGCATCTATCTCCTCATCCATGGCCTTACACCATTTCTTCTCTTTGATTGCATCTTCAAAATATATTGGATCACTATGAGAAAATAATGCAAAATTAACACTCTCATCATGATCTTCATACCTTTCATCTTGGTATATCTCCCTAAGACTCTTGGTCTTTCTTGGTAACAGAGAGGAGAGTGTGGGATTAGAATCTTCACTGCTGTTGCTTGGTACTGACACTAGATCATGCCTAAAGGAGCTCGGCAATGACTGAGGCTGCTTGTCATTTCTTCTATCTACTCCTTCTTCTTGATGTTCATCAGCATCCTCTTCACTCATAATTGGCACTTTACTTGAAGTGCTCAGTGACTCATCAGTTGAACCATACAAAGACTAATTTTCAAGAAATTTCACATCTCTTGAAAGAGTCATCCTATTGTTCATTGGGTCATACAATCTATATGCTTTTGATTCTGAGCTGTACCCTTTGAAGATGCACTTCACACCTTTGTCATCCAATTTTTTCCTTTGCTCTTTAGGCACATGTACATATGCAACACATCCAAACACCCTTAGATGTTCAAATGTCCATCTTCCTCATGACCATGCTTCCATTGGAATTCTATCACGAACTAACTTTGTAGGACACCTATTACTTAGGTAAACTATTGTTGCCATAGCCTATCCCCAAAATTTAGTTGGGAGACCTTTCTCTTTCATCATGCTCCTTGCCATTTCAACAATGGCCCTGTTCTTTCTTTCAGCCACTCCATTCTGTTGTGGTGTATAGCTGGTTGTGAGCTCTTTCTTTATGCCATGTTTCCTACAAAAATTTACAAAAGATTTGCAGGTATACTCCCCTTCTATTTCAGCCTAGGCTTTAAATTCTAAATTTTTTTCAAATGCTTTAGATTTATTCTTTAAGAAATACACCCATGTCCTTTGACTAAAATCATCAATAAATGTCATGAAATAAGTACTCTCCCAAATGGAAGTAACTTGCATAAGACCAACTAGGTCAGTATGCACTAACTCTAATGGATATCTAGCCCTCCTAGAATTTCTAGAATTAAAGGGAAGCCTATGTTGCTTACCCAAAATACAAGTCTCATACTTGTCACATGATTTTCCTACATGTGGCAAAACTTCTACCATTCTTTTATTTGACAATAAATTTAAACCAGCATAGCCAAGATGACCATACCTAAGGTGCCATAACCATGAGGGGTCTTCAATCACACTCCTTAGAGCTTGTTGGGATGAAAAATTACATGCTTCATTTTAGTCCCATTTTAAAACTTTGAGAAATTGAGCCTTATAAACACTTTAAAATGACTTTGTACCCGGCTATACCTGTAAAGCCCCAAAGGTGTTTTATGTTTCTAATGCCCTTCATTTAGCATATCCACCTGTTCCATGAAGATAAATTGATATTTCGAGTTGTTTGGTGAAGTCCTATTTTGAGCCATTGTCTAATTTGCATTTTACCCAAGTGTCAAATAGCGACAGGAGGCTATGTTTGATGTTGAATATCTCACACCCAGAATTGCGTCATGACTTACCACTTTGAGAGTGTCTAGTGTCCATACCTGAGAACCTATGTTTTAGATTTTGAGTCATTTTGAGTCTATTTGACTAGGTTTTGAATCCCTCAAAGTTGGTTAGTTACTATTTTTATGTTTTTGCAAAATATTCAAAATTCTAAGAAGCCCTGTTTGATGAGTAATAACTTTTGACCAGTTGATCCAAGTGTTGAAATTCTTATTGCATTGCATTGTAGGTGTCAGAGACTTGTTATGTTTCAAGTTTCATATCATGACGAATTCGTTTGATCAGTTTTCAAGCGTGATTCCAAATGGAATTTCTGATTTTTTGCTGGTGTCAGCATTTGTAGATTTGTCAGGACCCGTGTTCGTGATGTTATAATTCCTAATCTGTGATTGGTGACATCAAATGGATTGTACTACTATGTTGGTCTCCAAAAATACTACCAGTGTGTCAGTTTTCATGTCTTGACGAATCTGTCTTCACACTTTTCCAAGGTCAATCCATTTATAAAAATTGTTATCTTGTCAATGTTTCCTGTCTTGTTAATTCAAGTAGCCAGCTTCAGACCTTCGCCAAATATGCCTCGTGATTCATCAAGAGTCCAAATCATAGAATCATATTCTCCTCATGACATAGAACCAGTGCCCTAGTTTCCAGATCCCCAAGTGCCCATATGTCCAGTTTTCCAGGCCATTTCCAAACGCACTTTCAAGTTTTCTAACATGTCTATTTGCAGGTGAATTTAAGTTGGCAACTTTGAAGGTTGATATCTTTTGACCCTGATGTCTTCATGCAATGAGTTTTTACAGGCTTGTTGAACATGTCAGAGAGAACAGAGATCCTGAGTTTCAGACCTTTGTCAAATGTTTGAATCAATTTTTAAAGCCAGGCAATAGGCCTCTTGACAGAGATTTCATAGTGATGCAAAAATGATTTAAAATGAGTTTTTGTGGCATGTTTGTCTTCAAACTTGGTTTCCAGACAAGTTCAAGGAGATTATTGGATCAGTTTGCATACTAGTCACTTGGAAATGAATTTTTTTTTAGCCGGACCCACTTTGGGGTCCGACTAATTACATCAAATTAAAGAAAGAGGTTGAGCAAATTGAAAGTTTTGAAAGGAAAACTTACAATGCAAATTAAATGGTGTTCAAACTAATGTTTCTCAAATGCCTTTTGAAAGGAAATTTCATTCAACGCAAATAGAAGGATGAACTCCACATAGTCAAAACATTGCCTACACCAATAGCGAATAACAAGACCCCATGCGAAACAATGAGGAGACGGTGGCTTAAAAGGAGGAAGTAGCTTGCATTATTTAAGGTGGGATCCATGTTTTTGCAGATGCAAGGGAGAATTCATGACCAAGTAGCAGGGGCTCGATGAGAAGAAGAGGAGCCATATTTTGCTAAAGCCACCTTTCAAGACCACGTAGCAGGTTGAGAACAGGGGATGCCTGCATGATAAGCAAGAAGACTCCATGCCTGAAGTCAAAGCGCCCAAACTGATGATAAGGACCCAACGCAAGGAGGAACAAAGTTGATGTTTCAAAGGAAGTAATCAGGTTTAAAAAATGAAGTCTCATGCACAAAATAGAGGATCCCTCGTTAAACAAAAGAAGTTGTCTTCACCAAGTGAAAATCTGCAGGAAGTTGACACGACAGTTGAAACACAGGATCACTAAAAAATAAGGGAGCACCATGAGCAATCCCATGCCAAATAATGAGAGCAGTGCATGATCAAATAGAACCCATGCGCAGCTTGGAAAAAGAGCAGTTCACGCATCTATTTAAAGTGCCCCATGACTTTAATGAAAGGAGGCAACGCCTAGAAAAGGGAGGGAAACAGAGCTAGTTAAAGCATGAGATCTAGTGCAATCAAATCCACCATTTGAAGACAGTCAAGGGTAGTCAACGTTAAGATGATTACATCTAGAGCTTATCAGTAAGAAGAAAGCTGACCACGCGTGAAGAGCAAAAACAAAACAGTCCATGTATTCAAGAAAAATGCACCCATAGCCTTGAAAAATAGTGGATAAGCTGCAGCCACATAACAAAAGACAAGGCAGTTGACGCATTTTAAAAGGCCATAGATGAAGTCGCAGTTGTGAGAGGGACCCGCAGTTTGTAACGGAGAGGTTGGCAGCATTAAAGTACGTTCAGGAGAATTACCCTACATTGTGGGCACTATAAAATTTTATATTGTTTATATTCAATTGCACTCACAAGTGAAGTGTCTAATGACACTTGTCTTTTGAAGCCCAGGTAGGACTGAAGGGGCCCACGGGAGCGAAATGAATAAATTTTGACATGCAACGCACGCCAAGCTCACGCGTGTGAGCGAAGGGTGATCTTCAAAGCTTTACGATGCTACCTGAGAAGCTTAGTATGTATGATCAGAGGGTAAATTTTCAAGGGTCCCGACGCTACGCCGACGCTACGAATTAGAGGCTCTGCGTAAGCACATAAGTCAAAATTTTTAGGCCTCCAGGGATACGCTCATGCCCATAAGAGAGAAAAGGGAAATGATCTCGTAGGAGCGGGAGGAAAAGTTTAGACACCTCCTAGGATATGCCTGTGCCCATGAGATCGTAAAGGAAGGTTTCATCATGAGAACGTAAAGGGGTCCTGCACCCGTATGGGCGTGAATCAAATTTCAAACCTCTCTGGTGCTACGAGTGCCCATAAGAATGTAAAGGGCATCCTTCAGCATGAGAACATAAAGAGATATTTAAGGGTTCACGATTCTACGCGGTAATGATATGAATATCAAGGAAATATTAATTAATTAATTAATATTTCAAATTGATGGTCAAATGCAGGTCTGATACATGGCAATGGCAGATTGAAGGAGAGTTTAAAAACCAAATGGAAATTAGAATTTTTCAAATGCATATGAAAATTGGAATAAGTTTTTAAGTTTTATATAGTTCAGACTATATAAAATTTTAAATTTTTGAATCTTAAATCTTTGATTTAGTCTAAGAGCTTGTTTTTCAAATGACCATATCAGGGGCATTTTTTTGTCTTAAATAGGTAGTACAGTATACCACCAGAACCGAGAAGAGCTAAATTTCTTGATTCTGGAGTCAAATTTTGGACAGGTAGCAATGTGCTTGAGCTATACCGGGTTTTCTCCCAATTCCCAGATTGTAACTGTATTCAGGTAATCAAAGATGAGAACTAATTTCTAACATTGTAATGACCTGAATATGGTTAAAGGGTAGAAGAAATATAGTTTGGGTTGAAATTTGAACACATTCATTTAGTAAAATTTGAGTTTTACCAAGCATTTCAGTGAAAATCAGATATGTTGGTGACTCGAAGGATTTCATAATTCAGTAGGAGATATTTTGCAAGTTTGTTACAGATTAATGATGAAATCAAATCAGGTTAGACGGGAGAAGGAAGGAAGAAGTTTTCAGTTGCCAGAAGATTGAATTTCAAGTGGACACTTGTCAAGTAAAGACTAGATCTGAAATTTTTTCCTTGTCTATATCTTTCTTTCTCTGATACATTGTAAGGGTTCCAGTTTTTTGTGACTGTGAAACCATTGTTAGTAGGAAATTTATAGTCATTCTGTGACACCACTTGTTTGGATCCAGAACTATGATTCCACCTACATTCTTCAGCATATTTCTCTCATGTGAGCAACAAGTGTAAAGATAATACAGATAGTTCAGACATGTTAGGTGTTTTCATGTTTTGATTGCATGGTTTTAAATGTATGGTTTCAAGGAAATTAATACAAAGGAATAGGAATTTCATTAGTTTATTTCTGATTCTCGTCTCCCTTATTAGTGATCTTCAATGTTTTACAATCTCTGAACAAAGAGTTTAGGTTGTAATTTCAACTCCTTAAGCCTGTATGTTAGTTCATTGTTGCTTATAACCCAAGAGGTTATGTAAATGCTTCAGAGAATAAACAAAATTGTAGGTTTGCTAATGGGGATATCATGTAAGAATGAGGTTTAGATTGAGCATAGATGTCCATTTACAAGTTAGATGGATAGATCAGATATCTGAAGATACACATATGTCTCAAATATTCATATGTATGCATTTGATTCATGGATTTTCCCAATAGATAAGACACTGGTCATTTACAAGATCACTTGTTCATGTTGCTGCATTTTAGGGGTTTTGTTGAATCAATATCATTAATCAAACGATATTGACTTTTTATGTTGAAGAGCTATAATAGAACTAACCCTCACTCAGCTTATGACTAGCATAGGTTTGCACCTAGCTATTGTAGATCTATGTTTTTTCATAGGCCATTAGGAGATATAGGGGTTTTTATCTGCATTAAATAGATTCAGGGATATGTTTTGCATTGCTATGGTATCAATTGAATCTCAGGTTTACTCGCCTAGGTTTAGCAGAGCCTGAAGTAGAACAAGGGTCATGCCTTATAGTTGGCCCTGTGCCTGAAATGATATGTTGATAATGGGAGTTAGCTGCCCCTAGATGTTTCATTTTCTCATGGGGATAATTGAGAACTCTCCAGTGTTTTCACACCAACAGAGCTGATAGTGTGTGAGGTGCAACACAAACTTGAGATGAAAAACATCTCTCTATTCTAAAGGGAAACATTCTATTCTTTGTCATTTGAATTGCTTCAAGTAAATTCTTGCTCCCATCCTTTTCTTAAATGACACACATGGCATTCTCCATTAGCACTTTGTATCTATTTTGAATGAGCTAACCAATGCTCATCAAATTGTGCTTCATACTAGCGACGAAATACACATTTTGTATTTCCTTTTTCTCACCTTTCTTGGTGCAGACCATAATAAATCCTTTGCCCACTACTGGTAGGATTCCATTGTTACCCATTTTAATTTCAAATTTGAAACTCTTGTCAATGAATGAAAAAAAGGTTTCATTACCACTCATGTGGTTGCTACATCCACTGTCAAGGTACCAAACCTCAAGGCTTCCTTCTTCACCAACATTGCACATGATGAAGGCAGTGGCATTATTTTCACTTCCCATGTTCACAACAACCACATTTGCTTGTCCTGACTGATCATTTTGTTTCTTCCAACATTCATTTGCATAACGCCCATATTTATGATAGTAGTAGCATTCTACATTACTCTTATTTGAGTTGTAGTTTTTCTTACATCCTCTTGAAGTATTTTGTGAGCTACTTGCTCCATCTACTCTTCCTGAGCTTTCTGCTACAGCATTTATTTGTCCTCCATTACCTCAACCTCTGCCTCTAGAGTTTCTACCTAAGCCATTTCTTCCTCTCCCCCTTCCTCTTGGATTTGACTGAACCTTGAATGCTTTCTCTTGGGAAGTAGAAGATGTAGATCTATTGATCCTATGCTCATGGGTTTGAAGAGTACCCATCAACTCATCCATTGTTAAAACAATGAGGTATTTTGCCTCTTCTATGGTCATGACCAAATTGTCATATTTATGAGGTAAAATAGTCAATATTTTCTCCACTATGCTCTGCTCTTGATAGTCTTCTCCATTTGACTTTAGTTGGTTTATCACATTTGAAGTCCTTGAACTGAAATCTACAATTGATTCATTTTCTTTAATTTGAAGGTTCTCAAATTCCCTCCTTATATTTTGTAGCTTTACTATGCAAACTTTATTTATCCCCTTGATGTTCATCTCAAGGATATCCCATGCTTTGTTTGCATAATTTGCTACTGAAATCTTTGAGAATACTATCTTTGTCATTGCTGCTTCAATAAGACTTAATGCCTTAGCATCCTTCCTTCTTGACTCTTTCAAATGAGTCTTTTGTGCATTTGTGAGAGCAGCATACTGAGCTAGATCTGTCACATCATTAAACCCAATAATAATAAACTTCCATAAATCATTTGTAACTATTATGGTTTTCATTTTCTTTGCCCATGTATCATAATTTTGTCTATTGAAAGGTGGTGGCTACTATCATATCTTTCCTGCATCTCCTGCCATGATAAATATCCCAAGAAAACAAATGCCCTAACTCACTGTGGATGTGGCTGCTCAAAGCTCTGATACCCTGTGAGAAATATTAAAAATTAAATTCACAACTCACAACCTTAAACTTAAAATTTCACAACCCTTAAATTTTACTCGACACAAACTATTACCGAGTGCCAAAAATTGCTTGGCACTTTAATAAACTGACTGGCAGGAGAGTGCCGAATGAACTTGGCAAATGAAGAGAAACTTGGTAGACACTAGATACTAAGTGAGGTCAGTAGATAAATTCTGAGTGAACTTGGTAGCCAATGTAGGGTGTGATTATCGAGTGAACTTGGTAGGCAATGCAAATACTAAGTGAACTCAATAGCCACTGGAGAGTGGAGCTTGGTAGATGAAGATACCGAGTGAACTTAGTAGAGACAACAGAGATAAGATCTTTTAACAAGACTTCATTGAGTGATGATTTATAATGTGAACAACTTTCACCATTAAAAAATAGAAATCAAGAACTTGAAGCTTCCAAATAAAAATTTTCAAATGCAATGAAAAGAAGGAGACAAATGGATTCAAGTATGCCTACTTTCTTTCTATTCAACTTGGACTAAGTCATTACAAAATATGGGAGTAGTTAGCTTCAACCAGAAAAACCCTAAAATAACCCTAAACTTCAAACTAGAAAACTTCAAACTTACAGCTCTAATGGCTGCATACAATAACACCTGGATCAAGCACTGCTTCAACAGGATGAATGAAACAATAAACTATAAACTTACAGAATGACGGGTAAAAACATGTGCAACTGTAGGCATGACAATGATTCCTTCTGTCTCTACAATGACTAATTTGCTGATCACTTTTTTTTCTTCTTTCTTCTCTGCAACTTCTTTTGCTCTACTGAACTCTCTCTGTCTACTTCTACTAGTCGAATGGAATAGAAAATTCCTTTTTGTCTTGCTTCAACAAACATTTTCCCCCTCATTTTCAATTTCAAAATCTCACCTACCACATTTATGTTATTTGTCTATTGTGCAGATCGTTAGGGATGGTTAGTGGGCATTTGGCTCCAGGGGAAAATGGCCTTCTTGCATTTAATATTCCAACACAACATTCATCGTCCTCATATCTAATGCACCCGAGTCATCGATCATTCTTAGACATTGGATTCTTGATTGGAATTGGTAGCTCCTATTGGGCATTGCATCTAATATTGGCATTCTACCTAGGCTCAGTCAAATGTAGGTTAATCCGCTAGCATAGTCAGATCAATGTTGACAACCCATGCGACTCAATTAGGACTGCCAACAGATTCTCAAAAGAAAGTCTGATATTTTTTTTTCAATTTTCTTTTTGCTTTTACAATAATTTTTCAGCACATTAAAATAGGCAAGAAGAGTTGTGTCACTAAGGTTTCTTTTATTTTGATTTAATTTTAAACTGAACATGCATCATCATTTTCTCCTCTGGAGTTTAAGAACCATCAAACTGTCAAACTAGGGCACCTATGTTATGTAGTGTCATCCATTTGACCATCAATTTTAGTATCAATCTTGTGCTGACATCAACAGATATTTGTATATTTTTACCCCTTATGGTTTACAGTTTTGAATTGGTAGTCCAAATTTCAAGGCTATAACTTGATCATCTAAGCTCCAAATCAAGTGCAATGTTTTTTTTTTTTAATATCTTCTCTAGAATTTCCAAAATTTTCTATTGGTGAAGTTATTTTCTAGTTTTGGTGAACATATTTTGCATAATTTCTATATTTTGGTGACTGTACCTATCCAATCTTAGTTTCTATAATCTTAGAGGCTTTGTTCATGCTCATATGAACATATTTTTATTTGCAATTTTTTTCAAGTGCACATTTTTTTTTCCTTCTTTCCATATTTTATATCAATTTGGAGCAATTCTAAATGAACATAATAGTTTCAACATTTGGTTTACATTGCATTTTTTTCAACACTAGTAATTGATTAGATCCTTGAGTGATATGGTGTCTTACATTGTTGAGTCTACTGTAACTTCATATTTTCTATTATAAAAATCAAAATTAAATGTCCACTTATTTTCATTTTGGCAAGTGGCAATTGTACACACACTAAATATAAAGTGTCAAAATCATTTATTTTGGGAGGTTCCTTCATTTATTTCATTTTGGGGCCCAATGCAATGATCGGTTAATCTCAATTTTCCTTGGGAGAAAAGTACATCATGGGTAAAATAAATTAATATTCTAATTGTCTCATAGTTATATTATTTACTAGGGATAACTATACACCATTGGCAAAGGACATCATCATAGAGTTTAAATGGCTAATTTTTCTGCCTAACCTTTGTGGACTTACTTCTAAGCCAAAGACCAACAATAAAAATTCTTCTTGCAAGAAAAAGAATTTTGATTCAATGTGATGGATTGCTTACACCATGGGTCCTTACTATTCTAAAGTCTGGCCTATTCTTGATTATGTTAATTGGCCATGCACATTTTGGACCATTATTTGGGAATACTTTAAAAAGATCCACATTTTCCTTCTTTCCTAGAAAATATAACTATAGATTGATTCATTCTACTTGATAATGAAGATAATATTCCCTATGATGAGCATACCTTATTAATAATGGCAATTCATGCACATATTGAGAGTCTTGATGATCTTAAGACTCCAGTTGTAGCTCTTACTTCTCTAGATGAGAATATATATATTATTTTTCTTGATGATTCTTGCATTCACACAAACATGGATTCTATTTTAATTCTAGGAAATATTTTGGCTTTCATTTTCAGGACTGGAATGCTTTGCAATTAAGGTAGGTTGTAGGAAGACTATGGCTAAGTCCTCAAACAAATTATTACACATTATATTACTCTAGATTGCTCTTAGAGAGTAGATATATGTTCTAAATGAATTCAACTAAAGTTCTTGATCTAAACAGACATTCTCACATTGGTCTTTAAACTAAACAAAACACTATACCTTAAACCAAACTAACTACCATACGTGCTTATTCTTGCCTAACTACAATTTGCAAACCCACATTATTACATCAGTCCCAATCACTATCCTAGTTGTTAGAGGCATTCACTCTTATTCAAGATGCAATCTATAAGTATAAATAAATAGACATGGTCATATGTAAAAATTTCTAATTAATGAGGAGTGGGGGCTATGATCAAAGGAGATCATTTTAAACTTTAGTTAGTAAACTACCATGATCCAATAATTGAGTAACTTTTCTCATTTGTCTTTTGGGAGTTTTCTTTTCCTTGATCAACAAAAGCATAGTTTTATATCTCAAGTGTCAACACTAATATTTTTGTCTCGTGATCTAAGACTCTATGTTACCCTAGTTCAAATTTTGAAGCTACTTGCTATATCATCTCTGAATATCAAGCTAGATAGTTAAATAGTCATACCCGAAAAGTGGCTCTAACAGTTAGTTTTATTATAGACATTTATGTTTTTTTATTTGTATTAGCTTTTTAAAAAGGTTTTATTGTCCAATTCGCCATGGTTTAGCTTACTATGATGTTTGACTTTCATAAGATTATTCATGGTTTAAGTTTATGCTAGGATAATTAGATTTATGTTTAGGCTTGGAGATGATCCAAACAACTTGTTTGTTGAATTGGTTTCTCTACTCCAATAACATATCATTGCAAGGAATATTATAAAAATAATATTTTGAGAGTCCTAATTTAATTCAGTTAGGGAATATAATGTTTGTATAGATTCTAATTTTGTTCCTCGTCTAGTATATTCAATGTTGGGAACATCAAAGGATATAGCGGCAGACATAGTGGTAGTTACATTGCTTCTCCTTACCTTAATGCTTGGAGATGAGGTTTCTCCCACAACTAATCCATAGTTACATATACAACTAGCTTTGATAGCAATATTTTTTTCTAGAATATTCTGAGCATCCTTGGGTATTTTCAAGTTAGAGCTAATAATCTATATGTCAATTACTAATATACAAGGTAAACAAGATAAGGCTGCCCTGAATTTCCAATTGCTCAAGTGTTATCAAAAGTTTAGGGAACTCATGGTTACTACCCCCTATACCTTGATATTCTTAAACCATGTTTATAGGAATGTGAAAGGAAATTGAATTTAGGAACAAGAAGTATGTACTGAAGAGGCTTCTAAAAATGAATAAGAATACTAAATCCTCCTAAATTTACAATATAACTTCAATAGTAGTATTGAGGAAAAGAAGTTAACTTGAAAGGGATCAAATCAATAGGATAAAATCAAAGTAGCTAAAAATACAAATAAAAGAAAATCCTGTTAACTAAAAACAATATTATTAGGCTAGAGCCTATAACACAATGGTAACTTGTGAGTCTATCAAGAGGTCTTAGGTTTGAGTCTACTCAATCTTGACATGTAAGATAACAATTAATCAAGCAAAAAATCATTGTAGTTAACCTATACTTTGACCTTTTACCTTTGATCTTTGATCTTTTATAATACTATAATTTAAATGAATCATGCAAAGGAATTAGTGTTGTTCTTTATATATATTTGATGGGAGCTTCTATCTATACAATCTTTGCTTGATATTTGGTGGCAAGATTCTAAAGAACAAAAGTATAGTCGGATGTCTGTAGCACCTAAAACGAAATAAAATAATCAACGCCTCTAATTTATAGAGTGGTATACATTGAATTCTTTTCTAAAATGTGGTTTTTCATTCTAAAACAACTTGTCAAATCAGTGAGAGGATTTATATGGTGACCTAATTCATTTGATATTTGAGAGTGTTTGTATATTTGAAAACAATGGTAGTCAAGAAAACAAATTTCATACAGAGAAATTTTTTTCTCATGTTTGGCAACCCCTTAGAAAATAGATCAGTCTTCATAAAATTTCATGTGTTTTATGAATTTAACTCTATTAACGATGATAGAAATCTTAGCAATGTAAAAGATGGGTGTTTGAGTCCAACTTCTTCATTGGGTTTGAAAGGTTTTATCAGATATTCATCTAGCATAGGCCTTGGAGTTCTTGTTACTCTTGTTCATCAGCAAAACCAAGCCACATCCATTGTCTTTGTAAAAATGTTGTCTTTGAGTGATCTAGAGGAAGAAGAAGAAAATCATAGTGGAAGATTTTGAACATGTAAAGAGAGTGTTTTTGAAGATTCTAGGTCTTCATCTCATTAGATTTGTTAAAATGATGTAGATTTGTTAAAACAAGAGCATTCGTGTCAATGAATGTTATAGCCAAATCTGAAATATATGTATATAGATCCATAAAAACATATAGAGAAGGTCAACATATTAAATATATGATAATTTCATAAATAACACGTTTATCACATTGCTTTGTTGAGATTCCAAACATAAATGTGACATTCCTTGCAGAATAGATTGAGTACCCTAAATAAACCAAATTCCATCTAATATCTAAGCTATCTAATACTTAAAAAAAAACTAGAATGAGTTGAATAACTAATCAACACAAAATATACCTAATATAGTAGGCAAGAGCATGGGCACAACAAGGTAATGACATAGAAAGGGCACAACAAGACCTTCAAGGGCATGAGTGTCTTCTATTCATAGCTCTCCAATAATGCAATCGATCAAATACATAATGATTTATGTTGTTTTTTCTTTTTCTTTTTGTTTATAATCATGCAAGAGCCACAATTGTGATGCCAAAATTGGTATTGCAATGACTTTGGGGAAAATTGCAAAAGAAAAACATGAAAATCACCCACAAATTACCCTATCATCGCAATTTGACCACAAATGTTGTAGTGAGGAAATAGTATATTGAAAATATAGATCATACTATATATAGAGAAAATGAAAGATGTGCCTATATGTTCAAAGCATATACATTTATCTATATTATATTGGGATGATCTTATATTATTATGCAGAATTATTATCCTTGAGTATTATCTCTTATCCATATTTCTATCCAAGCTATGTGCTTTGAATTTTCCTTACTACAAGAATAGGGAGACTAAGATTCAAAGGGAGACCAACATTTCATTAGAGGAAACATTGAAAGAGAGGGAGGAGATAAAGAATGTGATTCAGTCAACCTTCAGTAATTTCAATCATATTGATTCAGAGTGAGTAAAACATGTTGAGATGGATTCTCGATGTTGAAAATGTAAGAGGAATAATTGAGAGGGGAGATGGGAATCATTTACCACAAAAAAAATCCAAGTCCCTTAGATGTCAACACAAACCTTTACTCCTTAAACCAAATACATGCTCTTCTCAATTACAACTAGATATTCACTATAACTTAGTTAACAAATTAATCTTAAGATATTAATGTTTATTAACCTTTAGTAACTTAGTTGGAGAAACATAAAGCATTAAGAAAATAATATGAATGCATGAGACACCAAGATTTGATGTGGAAACTGAATTTGGGAAAAACCACCAATGCAACTAGTTACAATTTTCACTCTTCTAAAGTGAGCCCTCTTAGGAGCCAACCCTATTAAAGGTTACAAAACACGTGGTTAAGTGTGATCCTATTAGATGATTTTAGTCACCACATTAGGAGTGGCCTTGTTAGAGGTCTTTAGACACTTCAATCAAGAAATGTAAACTTGTTAGAGGATTTACAAAATGACTATTACAATGGTTAGAAAGCAACAATAGTTTGACTTGACCGATGAAGCAACTGAATTTTCAAATTCAGATCATTATTCTTACTTAACCTCTGGATCCTTCCTAGTTAGATGTTTCCTTGCAGCTTAACCTTCACATTTTCTTCTTTGCCTTGTCTTCGCTCACATATCCATCTCTTTCATTCAACTTCATACTCTCTTTTCTCCCCACAACTTGACCTTTCTTATATCATAGGCTAGGAAAATTCATCTTGTAAACCTTTTCAAAACATCAAAAAACATTCATTTAGTTAGCTTGTATTCACCAAATAATTAACAAAACTAATCTATTGTCAGTCAGCTAACACTAGACTAAACACCTGGTTAATATAGAACTTTCTTTGATAACTAACTAAACTCGGGTTAATACTAGCTTCCTTCATTAAACAACCTAACTTAGTTTACACTAGCTTTCTTCATTGATCAACCTAACTCAATTTATACTATAATCTGCTTGGTTGTTACTGGAAACTTCCATAATGCTTGACTTAGTTCGGTTAACACTAGTTGTACTTAGTTAGAGTGTGACAATTGTATAACATCAATGAGAATATATAATTGAATAATTTTTTTCAACAATCTCCCTCTTTGGCATTGATGGAAATACAACATGTCATTATGAAAAGAAAGATTTGGGGAAAATATCCTTAGTTTTATTTAGATTCATTATCCATAAGAACTCCCTCTAAGATTCTCCTTCTAACATCTTATCTTCAAACTCTCTGAGATTCACCCTCTAACATCTTATCTTTAGACTCTTTTTGAATCAACTATTCCTCTTGCTCTTGTGCAAAACTCTTTCTCTAATTCTTTTCTTTAACATGACATCAATCTCTCCCTCTTTGACATCAAATGCAAAAGACTTTATTCAATGAATTTACAATGTACCTAATGCACTGATTCATATGCAACATGCTCTAAAAATCTTGCATCAACTTGATAAATCTTCAATACAGCTTGGCTGATGCATCACTAATATGTACTCTAGTGAGCATCGGATGGGGGAATGAATCATAGCTTACCTCTTAGATAAAAAAATGCATACTTAGGCAATGGATTGGTGAATATGTCATTTACTTTCTCCTTGGTGTTCACATATTCCAATCTCACCTATTTGTCTTGAACCAATTCCCTTAGGAAATAATATTTTCTTGAAATGTGTTTTGTCTTAGAGTGCATCACTAGATTTTTTGGATATATTGATTGCACTTGTGTGATCACAATAGATAACTACTGGTTCCTTGATTTCTTCCTTCATTCTTGATATCAACTACTTGATCCACATTATGTTAGACCAATTTACGACTGTAGCAACATATTCTACTTCTTCCATGGATTGAGAAATACAATTATGCTTCTTACTTGTCCAAGACACTAGCCTCCTTTAGAGAAAGAATGCTCCTCCACTACTACATTTTCTGTCATCAATCATTATTTCCCAATTTCCATTAGTAAAGGCTATTAATTCAAGATTTCATCCTTTTATCATAACCCATAGTCCTTAGTTCCTTTTAGATTTGTTAGGATTATTTTCACTATCATCATGCAATTTTATTTAGGATTAGTAGAGAATCTAGGAACTATGTCAACTACCAATACAATATCAAGTCTTGTGTGAACCATGTACTAAAGTTTCCCAATCATTGATCTATAAGAAGTGTGGTTTACGTCATTTGAATCATCATCCTTTGAGAGATTATGTCTAGTAGCCATAGGTTTACCAACTAGTTTGGAATCTTCCTTTCCATATACTTTCAATGTTTCCTTGATGTCCTTTAATTGAGTGATAAATATCCCATCCTTCATCTAATTAACTTGTAGACCCACAAAGAAATTTATTTCACCAAAGATAGACATTTCAAATTCTTTGCTAATTTCTTCAGAGAATGATTTGCATAAATTATCATTTCCTATGAATATATATCATCTAAATATATTTTCGCAAGCAATATCATGTCCTAGGGTCCTTCTTTGATATAAAAATTACTATTATCATTTGTCTTTTAAAAACCAATTTTTACTAGGTATCCATGAATTCTTTCATGCCATGCTCTAGGAGCTTGCTTTAAACCATATAGAGCTTTATGAAGTTTACATACCATGTCTCTTTGGCTTGGATCTATGAACCCTTCAGGCTGATCAATGTACTCTTCTTCCTCCAAGACCCTGTTCAAGAAAGCTAATTTCACATCCATCTAATATATTTTGAATCCCTTTTGTGTTGCATATGCTAGAAGTGTTCTTACTCCTTCAAGTCTTGTAATAGGGCTAATTTTTTTCCCATAATTAATAAATACCTTCTTCTTGAGCATAACATTTTGTAGACAAGTATTGCCTTGTTTCTTGTTCATTCACCTTTTTCATTCATTATTTCTAGATATCCACTATGTACCAATTACTATCCTTGGGTCCAAGAACAAGAGATCTAGTATTATTCTTTTCTATTTGCTCAATCTCTTCATTCATTGCTTCTATCCAATTTTCTTCTTCTAAAGAATATTTTACAGATCTAGGTTCAAGTTCACTAAGTAAACATGTACCTTTTAGTTTATTTGTTGTCATTATGTCATCTATTTCTTCTCCAATTATTTGGTTAGGTGTATGATGCCTTCTGACATATTTTGCAAGCCTTGGATATTTCTTTTATTTCTTAGAACTTGGTTCTGTAAGGTTTTCCTATTTTTTCTCAAGTTCCTCTAGGTGATCTTGATTTGGCTTGGGTGGTACCGTCTATGACTCAGGTTGCACTACATGGGGCTGCAACTTCGATTGAACTAACTATGGCTAGGGTTGAACTTCTAGTGTGTTGCAAGATGTATTTTTTCATTGATTTTCTTCAACCTTCGAAGGTAAGGTTTCACTTTCTTCATAGTAAACAAACTTGTTGAGCTGTCATTTTGCATGATGCTTAATGGTAGGAATCCTTTCGAACTCCTCTCTTGAAAAGCTAATCTGGGATCAACTCCAAGGTTCCAAGCAATCTTGCAACCTATTGGAATCCACTCAATTGAAGATAAATGTATTTTTTCACAGGGAGGCCTTTACTGGTTCTAACTGATTTTAGATAAGATGATGAATTTGTTTGCTATCACAAAAGAATAACCACAAAAAGAAGAAATATATTTTTCTATTTTTCTATGTTAAATAAATGCAATCTAACAATGCAGCTATATGAATTCCTAAATTAATTAAGTTCTTGTGAAAACAAATAACGAAGATAGGGTGACAAGAAGTTAAAGGAAATGACTTGAAAAATAAATGACTAACAAACATAAGCCAGAAAAATAAAACATCTACAAGTTAAGCCTTTGAAAAGATTGGTAGGTAACCAATGAAAATAGGAGCAGTGCTTCCTTAATTCCATTGATGTAATCATCAATGTGAATTTAGTATACATAAGATGTTTCACTTTTCATCAAATTCCAAGGCCATGGAAAGTGTGCTCATGTGAGACAAAAAGCTATGCATGAACAAAATGGATGATCTCTTCTCAAACTAAGTACGTCAGAAAAATTTGTAAAACCAAAGCAAATAACACAATAAAAATATTGTCTCAATTACACTTCATGAACATACATTCATAAAATATAACACATTTAGGAAAGAATCAGTACACTCCAAACACGAGCACCAATAGCATATATTATTGCATGAAAATAATGGCTTGGAATGCATATTACATTCTCGAATTTATAAGAAATATTCTCCTTAATTTTTGTTTAGAGTGAGAGATATCTTTATGTAGACATGTGCTTCTAAACTAATAAAATAAATCTATTTATGTACAAACTAACTCTCTAATTGGTGCTAAGTAGGACACCATCCTTATTTATATCATTAAATGGATGCATGAGACTTTACATGTCTTAAAAAAAAGAAAGCATGAGAAAATAAGAAGAAAGCCATTAGATGATGTAAGATTGTTAGGAAGTTCCAAAAATAGAAGCTCCACATTCATTAGATGTTTGTAGGAGTTAAACTACTATCAGAATGTGTTTTTGAGGCATTGAATGCTCTAAATTTGGAACTGGAAATTAACTATCAGCGCACCTTTGACTCGTTCAAAAACTTCTAGTGCACCTTAGAAGCTAGTTCTCCTTAGAAAAAATGCACCTAGCACACATGTGTACCTTGCACACTTGCACACCTTAGAAGCAGGTCCAAAAAATGCAAAATTTTACCAAGTGTCAACACTAAAATTCTAGCTTCTAGGTTTTGTTCCCCTTTATACCAGAGCTATGTCTAGGTATTTTCTATTGAATTTCTCAATAATCTCTATGACTTGGGTCACATCTAGAAAATCTAAAGCTTTATATTTATCCTTCACTTTCTACCTATAATTGCTTACCTCGATGCGAGTCTCTGCAAAATCTCCCAATTTCACATCTAAGTCTAGTAATGCTTCTTTAGTCTTGAATGCGTGTCTAATATCATCATCGTTAGAAGATTATTCAAAATTATTCTAGAAATATTCAAAAACTACTTCTACAATCATCAATTTATCCCTTGAATCATCTTCAAAACTATCTAAGAATGCATTACTATAATGTTTCTATTCCTCCAAGATCTGCTCTTGGGTTTGATCCTTGAGCTTATGAATATCTGGATGTAATGTCTCTATTACTTTATTTACATCCACAATCTTCTCTATCCATTCATCAATTTTATTTAAATCTTCTATTGTATATAGATCCATTAACATCTGATACCTTTGACCCTTTATGGACTGTAATGCTTGCAGATCCTTACCCCAGGTATGTACTTCATCCATTAACCCAAAATCTTGGTTCAGAATGGCCACTAACTTATCTACCTTATTTTTCATATGGTGTTGCAATTTAAGGTTTCCATGTATAATTTGCACACCTTTCTCTTCAAAAATTTCTTGCCATTATTGACAAGCCTTCAAAAATGGATCAAGTTGCACATTCTCCTTATCCCTTTTCTCAAGTGCTACATTTAAAGTCTCCTTAGGATTTTCAAGATCTAATTAACCAACTACTTCATTCATATATCTCTTTTGGATCTCATTTTTCTTCTAAAGAGTTATTAATTTAGTCTCACCCTATTCTAAGTGCCTAAACACTTCTTTGATTCCCATTGTCACCATTAATTTGATAGTTCCCACTATGGGTTTCCCAAGCACAACCTCCCTGATTTTATAATCCTTTAGGGTTAAGTCCTGGATATTTGCATGTGGAGGAGGGATAGAAAAATGAAAAAAAAAATCATAATTTTGATCACTCATCACAAAGGCCAGTGTTCATGCATCTTTTGGAGGTGACTTAGGTTTTCTATTAGCTTCAATTAATTCTCTCATTCCCTATTCCTCAGTGGAATATTGTTGCCTTTTATTTCTAATCGCCTCTTTCCTCAACCATCTCGGAGTATGTTCCATCAAAGATTTACCTTTTGAAGAAGGAGTTTTTTTTGCTATGCTCTTTCCCTTATCACTCCTCTCTAGAGTCTTCTCCTTTTGTGAGAGATCCACATTGGGAGTCTCTATATCTGTCAAGTCCATGGTTCTCACCTCTATCTCTTGGGAAGTATGTTGAGGCTACTCACATATTTTTCCTTCCTCAAACACTTCATTAACACATATTTTTTGTGGCTCTTCTTCTTATTTATCTTGGACCTATTCTTCTTCATTTCTTGGAGGGAAAGTAGTTAAACCTTTATCCAAACAAAATGTACCTTTATTTTGTGATGGTAGAGCTACTTCAGGTCCTTGTGGCTAAGGTGGAAATTGACTCCAATCCTCTTGTGAAGGTTGATTCATTGGATTATTCATTATCTTATCTCACACCAACTTAGTGCCAACTAGCATAAAATCAAAATTTGACATCTAAAAGACATCAACCCCTTCATCTTCCTTCTCATCAATCCATTGTTGGAACTCATCCTTTGAAGTCGTAGACTAAATAAGCAGTGTGAGAATGGATGGTCATGTAATGGTGGAGCTTCTTCTCTATTCTAACTTTGGTGCTCTAGTAAGATGAGTCCTCTACCTCAAAGGGAGGTTATCTTCTTCCCCTTCTGGAATGACTTCCATAATTGATGGAATAGGGATAACTTTTCTAATCACCTTTTGTCTCCTGTTGACCAAATTTTTGATCTTTCTTCTCTTAGGAGCTAGTGGGGAGGCTTTTACCTCTTTTTCAAGTAGAGACACTTCTTGTGCTTCTATTTTAGCTCCTCCTTACTCTTGATCTATCAATGGCACTTGAGGATTATCTTGGGTCTACGTAACTTCTACATTCTCTAACCCTTGTAAATTCTTGGCCCCTTATTTTGGTGGTGCTTGAGTTGTTCCTTCTTCTAGTTCAACTTGTTGAGGTGAAGTTCTTTTCAACTTGCCTTTACCTTTTTGGGCCCTATAATATCCAACTTCCAAGTTGGTGCACCATTTCTAGCCTCACTAGGGATTGAGATATGAAAGTGGACACTATTACCTTGGATCGTCTACCTTTTGTTGAATGGGTTGTAGCTTGGAAAAATACCGCTTGAAGAATTAGATCCAATTTGAAAGGTCTTTTGATTCAATCCTTGGTCAATTTGATGACATTCCTATCCCTATGATTAATATCTAAATTTTCCACCTTATCAATCTCTACATTCATAATAGGTTGATCAAAAATCTTATCTCTATTATATAATGGATCAAGGACCTCCTTAGTATCTTGTTGCACTACTTGCCAAATAGAGAGTCATCCTACAATAATCCCTTATACAGATTTTGTAGTCATCTATTGCATTCATCCAATGGTCCTCAATTGCATCTTCATGTTGGAATTGTTTGCCCACTATATACTACACTCTTCCAATGTTATCAAAATAGGGAAGAGGAGAGTTATATACATCCAAGGGATACTGATCCCACTTAGACTCAAAAGACAATATATCTTGTCTTTGGACCACACTAAATGGTCCAAAAGTAATGGGCCACACCCAGGTTATCCTGTGTTTCTTCTTTACTCTATCATTTGTAGACAAGAGTTGTAGACAAATATCCATCAATATGAGTCTATCACATGGATACCTAGGGAGCTTCTTAGGATTGAAAATTGATCATAGCCGCTACCCTTAAATAAGTGAATGTCCAATATTGGATGTAATAGGTGTAAATTTTTGAAATCTTTGCTGCAACCTCATTTGACATCCTTTTCCCATAATCCCCTTCAATGAACTAGATAATTGAAAAAATAAAGGCATCATTCACTATTCTATATTCCTTGTTGTGGTCTGGAAGCTTTTTCTTTAGCAATTGGGGGTATACTATATATGGCCATGTGTTTGCATCTTCCATGCTCCCCTTTTTGAATAGTCCTGGATAATCTGTTGTTCTCACATCTAATAGGTACAAAAAATAAGATGTCATATAAAACTTCTTATTGTTCTTGACTACCATCGGTTGCTCATCCAAATTCTCACTAAAAATCAAAGCCCAATCAATTGGCGTCTTTTTTGTTCTAATAGTCTAAATAAAGTGTACCATCCATTTGTTTAGGTGTCCTAATGTTGGTAACCCCATGAATCTACTCAAAAGTATTATAGAATATATGATATCATCTTTCATATAGCCCCTTGTAATGTTCACTTTTCCTTCTTTGCATCCGAAAGGAGTCTTCTCAATGAGGTAGAAGGATTGGATGATTTTCAATGCTTCCTCTCCATGTTCTTTGTACCATCTTTCCACCTCATAATAGGTCAATCTAATATACTAATCTTATCTTGGAAGATGGAATACATTTTCTATGTTCTTAGGTTTGAGATCTAGCAAAATCTCTCCAGTTATAATCTTCATGACCCTTTCTTTAGAGATATTTTTTTTTGCCAGTGCTATGATCAACTCTAAGGACTGTACTAATACAGGGTGTGATGCTATATTGACTAGTCCTGATCAAATAAGAGAAAATATCATCAGGGACCTCGCCATAGGTTTGTTGCACAACACTAGGAACATGTTCTAGTTAGTATGGCCAATCTCATTGTCCTAAATCTCTAAATACAGATCTTGGAAGTGTGACTTTTCCAAAACACCTTGAAACTTGAAAATTCATAGTTTTGAGACCATCTTTGCAACAAGTGAGGATGATGATGAAGCTATTGAATCTACACAAAATCAAGATCCATTAGTCTAGAAGTGAAGAAAACCCAATCTACATAAACCCTAATAATGACCAAAATAAAACCTAGGAACCCTAATCTAGAAAACCTAAAATAAACCTAAATTAATAACCTTGAAGACAAAAAAAGAGCACACATGGTGCACCTCAAAGGTGCGCTAGGTTCACTTTTTCTTTAGCAATGTTTTTCTACAATAAGGGTGCGTAGCTTGCACACCTCACGGGGTGTGCAAGGTGTGTACCCTTACAATCACAAAGGCAAGACAATGAAAATAGTGTGCACTTATGGCATCTCATGGGGTGCACTAAGTGTGCACTCTTTACTTCACTTTTATGAATGTTTAGTGTAGTAAAGGTGAACACTTGTACACCTTTATGGTGAGTGTCTTAGGTTAGGGTTTCTTTACTTTTGTTTTATTTAGTGGAAAAGGTGTACACCTCGAAGGTTCACTAAGTGTGCACCTTTGCCTTAGATTATCTAATGTTTGAGGTTTTGTGTGTACAAATGCAAGGGAAGGGTCAAATTAGATAAGCACACCTCATGAGGTGTGGAGGTGTGATGGTAGGGAGCATGGGAGAGAGAATGGTGAGAAAAAAAGGGAGGGTTCCAAGTTTTATAGACCTGGGGCTCTAGCGCACCTCTTGGAGAAGGGCAACTACACAATTATTTTATTATGCATTTCCAAGAGGAAAGTTCTTTCTTTACTACCTTAGTGCACTAGCTCACCTAGTGTTGCACCTCTTTTTTGAAAAAATATGACTTTCTACCATAGGAATGAGGTTTTCAGCATCTGGGTTTCTCGACAGAGACCCAGATTAGGAAAAGAATAGTAAGAAAAACCCTAAAACGACTCAATCCCTAGACTAGGGATCTAGAAAGATAAAAAATAAAGTAGGGGGTCTCCATTTCTAAGAGAAAGGGGGCATACATTATGAAACCACAACAAAACCATCTATAATCCTTAGGCTCTTTACTACTATTTTCTTCACTTCTTTCATCGAACACATCAATTTTCACATGTGCAGCTTCTATGACTTTGTGAGTAGAAATATTTAGACTTCTGTATACCTTGGTTTTATTTGTGTACCTTAAGAATATTCCTTTATCACTCTTTGCATGAAGCTTTCCTTTTCTTACCTTTTTAAAGATATAACATTTCCTTTGAAATACTCTAAGATAATAAACATTAGGCTTATATCCATACAATACTTCATAAGGTGTTTTCTTTGTATCTTTCTTCAATTGAATTTGGTTTAGTGTGTGAAATGTTGTGCTCCTTGCCTCTCTCTAGTACTTTGGTGCAACATTCTTTTGTGATAATAATATTTGTATACATTCTATGATGGATATGTTCCTTCTTTCTTCTATGCCATTCTATTCTAGAGTTCTAGGTGTTGATACATGTCTTTTGATTTGCCTTTCAATGTAGAACTCATTAAATTAATTTGAGATGAATTCTCCTCCTCTATTTGATCTCAAGCATTTCATATTTTTCATTGTTTCTTTCTCAACTCTAGCCAAATACCATTTGAGCTTTTGAAAAGCATTAGTCTTATCTTTTAAAAACATCATATTCATCATTCTAGAGTAATCATCAACAAATAAAATGAAAAATACATATCCACATTAGCTTTCTACACCAATTCACCAACAAAGAAATGAGTTAACTAGTTCCAAAACATCTTCAAAGTTGTAGGACTTACTTTTGAAACTTATTTTACGCATTTTGCCAATTTGACATGCTTTACACATTCCCATTTCAATTTTCTTTATAGAAGGTATGGCTTTTACTCTATTATTCTTTCTTATGTTGATAAGATTATCAAAGTTAACATGACACATTCTTTTATGTCATAGCCAACTTTCTTCAACTTGAGCTAATAAATGTTCATTGTTCATTGTTCCCAAACCTTTTCCTTTTACATAACATGGTTCATTGTTCCCAAATCTAACACTTCCACCATCATAATGTTCTAAATGTTCAAATTTTGTTTTGTCACTAGTCATGTGATGAGAAAGACCACTATCTATGATCCATTTATCATTATTGATACCATGAGAGATAAGTGCCATTTTTTCATTTTCCTCATCATCATATTCATCTTTGACAAAAATATAAACTACTTCATCTAATCATCATCACTATCAGAATCTTTTGCAATCTAACATGATTTCTTACCTTTGCCTTTGAAGTCCTTGTAGCTTTTGAAGTATTTTTTGTCTTTGAATTTTTTGAACTTCTTATCTTCTTTATCTTCTTTTTTTGGACATTTAGTTGCAATGTGGCCAACTTCCTCACATACGAAACAAATTAATTGAATCTTTCCTCTAGATTTTCCTTTCCCCTCTGATGTCCTTTTTTCTAGGAGAGCCAAAATAACTTCAAGGTCCTCATATAAATCCTCTTCATCTTTATTCTCAACTAGTTTTCATTTTCCTTTCCATCCTTTTCTACCAATGGTTAGTTTAGCTTTGAATGCAGATTGAAGATTGTTAGAAGCAGGAGCATAATTATCAAAATTGACCAACTCAAAAGCAACCAATCTTCCCAAGAGATTATCTAGGGTTAGATCATGTGTAGGATTGCATCTCATCTCTTGAATAGTTAAAACTCTAATTGCATAAATAGGAAAAAGAGTTCCTAGTAGACTTTTTATTACTATTTCATCATCAATTGTTCCACCTAAAGCTCTAATTGCACTAACACTTTATTTGACCCTTTCATTGTACTAGGTGATGTTCTCACCTTATTTCATTTTCAATTGATCAAACTTTTCTCTTAAGCTTGCTGCCTTAGATCTTTGCACAATTTTTTCACCTATAAATACTTTCTTCAATTTTTCCACATGTCAAATCTAGTAGGACAATCTTTGACTTCATAAAATTCAAAATAGTTCAAAGAGGATGCACTATCCATCATCATAATGTTGTGCCCATTTGCTTTTTTTATTTTTCCCATAGCCATAGGATTGGGTGGTGCCACATATTTTTTATCCAAATAGAATACACCATCATCACTGATGCTTGATATATGAAGCTTCATCAACTCTTGCCATGCTGAAAATTTTTCTCTATTAAGTTTAGGAATTTCCCTTCTGTAAGACATCCTAAGCTTTAGCTTAGGTCCTTAAAACATTTTATCCTACAAGTACCAATGCTCTAATACCAATTTTTGGAAATGTAAGAAGAGTAACGAATAGGGGAGGGGTAAATCAGTTACCACAAAAACAAACCCAAGTACCTTAGATGTCAACACAAACATTTACTCCTTAAACCAAATACATGCTCTACTTGGTTAGAACTAGATATTCACTGTAACTTGGTTAACAAAGAAATCTTAATGTATCAATGTGTATTAACCTTCAGTGACTTAGTTGTAGAAACATAAAGAATTAAGAAAATAACATGAACATAGGAGACACCAAGATTTGATGTGGAAACATTATTTGTGAAAAACCACCAAAGCAACCAATTACAAATTTTCACTCTTCTGAAGTGAGCCCTATTAGGATCCAACCATGTTAAAGGTTACAAAATACACAATTAAGTATGACCCTGTTCGAGGATTTGAATCACCCTATTAGGAGTGGCCTCATTAGAAATCTTTAGACACTTGAATCAAGAAATTCTACCTTGTTAGAGGATTTACAAAATGGGTGTTGAGTCAACTCTATTAAGAGATCTCTTTACTATTACAATGGTTAGGAAAAAACAATAGTTTGAATTGATTGAAGAAGCAACTGACTTTACAAATTTAGATCATCATTCTACCTTAACCTCTAGATCCTTCCTAATCAAATGTTTCCTTATAGCTTAACCTTCACACGTTTGGCTTTGCATTGTCTTCGCTCACATATCTAGCTTCGTACTCTCTTTTATCCCCACAACTTGACATTTTTTATATATCATAGGCTAGGAAAAGTTGGCTTGTAAACCATTTCAAACATCAATAAATATCCATTTAGTATGATTGTATTAACCAAATAATTAAGAAAAGTAATTTTTTTTCAGTCAGCTAACAATAGACTAAACACTTAGTTAATACAAGATTTTATTTGATAACCAACTGCACTTAGTTAATAATAGCTTCCTTTATTGACTAACTTGACTTGGTTTAAACTAACTTTCTTCATTGATCGACCTAACTTGGTTTATACCATAATATTCTTGGTTGATACTGGAAACTTCCATTGTACATGATTGAGCTCAATTAACACTAGATGTGCTCAGTTAGAATGTGACATTTGTGTAACATCAATGACAATATATAATTTAATACACTAGATGTGCTCGGTTAGAGTGTGACATTTGTGTAACATCAATGATAATATACCATTGAATAATTGTTTTGAATACTTGATTGGTCAATAAATTGTAGCATTCAAGAGGATTGTGATTCATGAATATACCTCATGAGTATGTGATTTTAATGGGCCTACCACCTGTGTACATCCTTAGAAAGTGACAACTTCCAAATGATGTCACTTGTATTTGGAGAAGTTAGTATAAGGTGACGATCTTACAATAACTTGTATTATGATATCAAACCTTTTGAGTACTTGATGAATATCATCAATATTCTAGGAGGCCAATACTCTTGATATTAGATGTGATATCAAAACCTTTTGAGTACTTGGATTAGAATATCATTGCTATTCTATGAGGCTAATACTCGAGATATTGAATGCAATAGAAAATGGTGGAAAATTTCTGAGATATCAAATGAAATATCTTTAAAATTTATAATATTACTAATGGTGTAATATGTCTCTTGTGTTTATCCTCCCTAGCTAAGAGGGAGTATTGATATTAGATAGCTTTTGTTTGATAAAAATATATAATATTTATATGAGATAAAATTAAAATATAAATATATGAGAGAAATTAATATTATATATATGATTAAATATATTATTCTATTAATTATATGATTAACAAATATACATGTTCCTTGGGGCATGTCTATTCATTTCCTATTCTTAATATAAATCTAAGAGGATGTTGCATTTGGAACACACACACCTAATAAGGTAGTGCTTAATACATTTGTAGTAGATCCATGAAAATCAAGAGTAACTAGGAATTTTTTCTACTAGGGACCAAGCATTAAAAAATTTCATCATTTTTATTCTAAACATGCTTTGTATTGAACAACAAACATTTTGTGCTCAAATTCTTACCGTTGGTGATGTAAAGAAAGATATATTTTTCATGGAAAATGACAAGGCCCCAAAATGTGCTCAGTTTTTTTATGAATTTTACAAATTATTCTAAGATTTTATTAGCCTTACCTTTCATCAGAACTACTTAAAAGCCTTTCATATCTAATGCCTAGGATATTGTTCGTTAATAATTTGTCCTATTAGATTTTAGAATCTTGACTCTTTGATACCCAATGCTTGGAAAGACAAAAGGATGTTTACTGGCAACTGGGTCAGTGTATGTATTCTATCACTTCCCTATGAATTGATTAGTTATAACTCCCTATGATTCTTGCAATAATATGCAATGAATATCTCTTTATGTGATAAAAAATTCTTGATATTATGTGCTCTTAACCTGAGAGTAGTAAAGGATAACCAAAATGTTTGTAGGAACAAACAATTTAGGAAAGAAGTATATGAATGACCTATCACACTCAATGGAATGATTCTAGTAGATTATCTTGATTTTTTTTGATGTCTACTTCTATTCTAAATGAAAATTACTCATTGAAATGCAAAAGTGGCAAAGAAAGAACTTTACACATGAAGGAAAGTCGAATTGCTTTATCTATTAGACCTAACTGAAATGGAATTCAACAAGTATCAAATAGATGCACATACATCATTATTTAATCACCAATGAATTATCCAACATGTATGAAAACTATTAAGAGAAGAAAAAAAATTATATATGAAACAAAAAATGGAATTACTGAACTGCAAACAACAAACGAAGTGAAATCCATCTGGTTATTTATAGGATCATACACAATTGTCTTTTATCTCTAAGTGCAAAACTATCTAATGCATATACCACAAAACATGAAAAGAAAATATTGTAAATGGAATTATAGAACCATTCACTCTCAAGTTTGTCAACCCGTGATATGTCTAATGAAGTTACATTTATAGTTCTTCATTAGCTCTTAATTTTGGTAGAGAAATAGTCATAGAAAAAAGGAAAAGAAGTATGAAATTGTCTAGTCATAGGAACACGTAGCATCTTCTCCATTGCTGATTCTGAATCCATAGTGCTTCTAGAACACACAATGACCATTCGGCTTCCTACAATCTTTAGAAAAATCTATGAAAAATGTTTATTCTTCATCTTTTCTATTATTTCCCACCAAACTAGCTATTTTGTTTTCCAACAATCATTGCTTTTTCAAATTATAACCGTTGATGTTAAATCAACGATCATGATTAAATCTTAAGACCTTCATTTATAATTTCGATGATGGGTTCCTCCTTGTACGCATGTTGAATTATCACTTTTTAGCATAAAATAACGGTCAAGAAATTTTTTATAGCAAGATAGTGACAATAGTGGATCCATCTCAATCTAATGGTGGTAATAAAATAATGTTACATCTCTTTGTTTTATAGCTCGGGTCCACCTTTCCAACAAGGTACATTGTGGCATACATGTGGCATCACTTCATTGCATGATGAATCTAATTTTGACTTATTTGTACTCTGTAGAATTTGACATAGCCATTGAGACACATGTCATTTTCTTTCTATGTTTCTTTACTTAAAGATCGATCAACTTTTTATAGCGACACAACACAAATCGTAGATCTACTTTAATCAGGTGGCTGAGAACATACACAACTTGTAGGCTTTCTTTAATCTATTTAACTTGTCAACTGGCCAGTGACGTGTAGTGTTTTATTAATTTGACTTTTCTCCAACATGTAGTTTATTATGATTTGCATCTGAGTCATCAATTTTATTTCCAAAAGAAGTCATATCACCTTTGACTAGTTTCTTCTGCTATTTCTACATTTTCAAGTATTCATTCTATATGGAATTCAACTGAACTTGATTTTGAAATTTTTTCATGATTTGTATAGCAATCTTCAACTTCAATCTTCAATGTTCTCTTTTTGCATTTTCTCCATAGATATCTATGAAAATGTATCCTTCTCTAGATATAGATATTTGACCGTGGAGTTAAAAACTTTTAGAGATGAAGAAATTATTTCATAAAGAACTACTTCTCAACATGAATCTTGTCATAGACATGATTAGGAGCAAGAAATTATGAATCATTAGAAATAGTCAAACCTTCTTCTCATCAAGAAATTGCATAACAAACCCTTCCAAAAACCTAATCACCTAGCCAAGAATTAATGTATAGCTCATATGATTCTCACACCAGGTTATCTCAAAGGGAGAATGAGAAGAAAGGCCACCCTATGGGAAATCTATATTTAGACTCAATACATTAACACTTGACTTAACTTCAAACCCTAAAAAAAATGATATGATGGAAACTTGCGAAATAGATACATTATCTATAAAGGTAATATCAAATTCACCCCAAAGCTAGAGATCCAAGTGATATTTGTAATTGGAGGCCTACTACATTTCTTAATGTCTCCTACAAGATCATTACTAAGGCTCTAGCCCTCAAGATATGTCATCTCATGCCATTAGTGGTGTGTTTAGAGAAGACTAGTTTTATCAAATCTAAATACATATTAGAAAACATTATTATATTTT
Source organism: Cupressus sempervirens (assembly GCA_028749045.1). Lineage (NCBI taxonomy): Eukaryota > Viridiplantae > Streptophyta > Pinopsida > Cupressales > Cupressaceae > Cupressus > Cupressus sempervirens. Next base: position 877,113,145 of record CM053792.1, read on the forward strand.
GGGAGGTAATGGAGTAGGCTAAAAATCTAAACAACTATATATCTTTCTCGAAATTGATTTTGTCAAAGATTATGATAGATTAAATGACCCTTCATTCTTCGTATACTTTGGGACTTAGTTTTTGACCCCATAGTTCTTTAATGAATATAGATACATTTTTGGGATTTGATTACCTACATCAATATCAATGATTAGAAATATAAGACCTTAAGTGTCTTCAAATCCATCCAACAATGTCAAGGCTATTGGACCCAACTATTTATGTGCTCACTACTTGAGGCTTTGGCTACTTATTGGCCAACATAATCTCTTCAAGCCTTCTTAGATAAATTTCCCTACCTAAGTCACTTTCTCAATATGTCAATGGATATATTACTAATGAATCCTTTTGCACTCTCATCAAAAATGTGGAAAATATTAGTAATGCTTTACAAGGCTTGGATACTTTTTGTCCAAGTTCTAGTTCAACCATCCAATGACACAAAACTCTTTGTTATAAATAATCCTTCCTACGCCAAAATATATTTTACATTATGATTAGAAATGGATTCAACATGAAAGGATATTCCACTATTTAGACATTCATTTTTTTTTCCAAGCTTCACCTTATGTAAATTTTGAGTGCACTTCATGCCAAGATAAAGAAGCTTTCATACTAGATCACCAAGCCTCTTTCTTTGGCTACTAAATTCTAGATCTTCTCCAAGGTTTTGGCTACTACTCATGTTTAGTACTCTTCTTATTGTGCTCCTTTCAAGGCCTCATATATGAAGGTAGAAAAGATCCTAAGGGATTTTATCTAGGCATCTAGGGATGACCATCATGGGTCATGGCCTTCTTTCATCCCCAAAATTGGGCACAACCTTGTGTGCTAATTTGTTATATTTTCCTTAACTAGAGATGAGGCCTAAAAAAATATTCTTGGGCATTGTATCTTTTTAGGCTTTTTTGTCATTAGACCTTCCTAGAAGGGGACTTGCTTTGAAACCCTTTTCATTATATATGATCCTATTTAGATCTAGGGCACATTTGTGGCCAAGAGCATGTGGAGAGCTAGGAAGGTTGTCAAGTCTTGGCTTAAGTAAACTTGTAATGGCTTTCATGAAGGTCTCTCCATGAACAACCACAATCTTTAGTGGTCTCCCAATTCTTTACTTATGGGATTCCCCTTTCCAAAACTCATGGGGTTAGTGCTTTGCATTTTAAAAAATGTACCACTGGGATGTCCAAAGACTTGGTTTCTAGAACTACTATGAGATTTGGTACTTTGGAATACTTATAGGTCCAGTTTTTTCCATCTCATTCATATTGACAAACTTATGACTTATTGTTCATTGCCATCCCACCGCACATGCTTCAAAAGCTCCATGTTCATCTTATCAAGTCATTGTACAAAGATTAGAAATGGTATCTATGCACTCTTTTTGGAAACTAAAAGCCCATGTTGGGGTACCATTGGTTGGTGCCACATTTGCCTATGGTCACTACTCTTTACCAATGTTGGAACTTGTAGTCCTCTTAGAAAGGTTGGAGACTTCTCTTTCTTACTATTTGGTCTATCCTTACTGAGTCAAAGACTATACACTTTTCTAAGTGCATTCTTTTGTAGAGGTTTCCCTTGGATTCTCGTCTCAAGCATTTGGGATTCCTAGACCCTAGATGTCATATTCATGGACACCCAAAAACTTTTATTCATAGTCTTTTGTTCTACTAGTGAGCTCAGCAATATTGAAGCTGAACTCATGACTTCTTTGGGCCTTTTCAACCTAAACCTTTTCCTTGGCATATGGTTCTTCTAAGTGATTCACCTAGAATTACTGCTAGTATTTCCCCATTTTGAGCCATTTTAGGATTTTTCTAATCTCATTTCATTCCCCTATCTTAGTGTTAACTCTATGGAAGACAACATTGTCAAAGTTAGAAAGAAGAGAAAGGATGGAAAACCTTACGACATCCTTCATGAGCCTTTTACATTTAAACTATACATCTTCCACAAATCCCTTTGCCTATCCCAACTTATCAATGTCTAGATTTCTCTAGACCTAACCCAACTATTTCCACCTCGATCCCCCAAGTCTCTATTGATTTTTTGTCTACTATGGAACTAAATACCCTAAGGTATCCCAACCCCAATTGCTTAAGAAAATTTAAGTGGAGTAGGATATTCAGATTGTGGACTTTGATGTAGAGATGGAAGGGGGGAGAAGGAGATCCCTTAGGAATAAGAATAACCTAGTGGAAAAGGATCCCTAGACTAAGCATGAGCACCCTACTAGTTTGGATTCCACTAGAATTGGAAAGGAAAAAACCCCTCAAAAAATATAGAAAAATAAGGCGAGTAGGAAAAGATACATTGAGGACAATGATAAAAAATAGGGAGGGAGATTAGCCCTAGTGTTAGACACCTAAGTCCTATGCCATATGATGTTTTAATTACATTCAAAAATGATACCCTTGATAATTCCAAAAGGATGGGAGATACCTGAACACCTCCCCTTCCCGTCAGCATGGGAAATATAAGAAAAGCTAGGACAAAGACCCCCAAGTGATTTGAGAGGTGAAACCTAGACCAGCAAAGAGGAATATTCTACTCTAGAGAGGAGCTTTAAGAAACTTGACGAGGGGTAGGAGGTTGTGGAATAGATATTTGACAATGTGGCTTGGTTTGTGGTTTGGTCTATGCATTCAAAGGGTTTTAATCTTCACCTTCTTTATGTTAGTAAAGAAGGTTCCACTACTATGATAGTGGTGGACACTAGTTGTTCACTCTATAGGTTTCTGGTTGATGATTGGCTATAGTTGATGGCTAAACATACCAAGGCAATAAGATGAACATACCCTACCAACATTGGATGTACGTCATCCACCTCAAGACAAATTGGGGGGTAGGATGACTTGTTTTTTCAATTATCAATATGAAACATGCAAGGTCAATAAGATGTGGAGTCCATTGCTTTTGTGAAATGGATGTTGTTATTTCTCATCAAATTTTAATTAGTTTGTCTAGCAAATGTTACAAATGGATTAATTTATTTATCTCCCAAATTCGATCGAGTCTCTTTGATTTAATTTATCTTTCAATTTTTTGGAGTCCCTTTCAATTGATTTATCACTCTTGTATGCCTTATAACCTCAGCCAAGAGTTAGTGTCAGATGAAAGCAACTTTAAGTTCCACCGTAAGATCCTACTAGATAGCTAAGTTTGTGTTTTTTCTGATTGTGATGAATTTGAAGATGCTTTCGACAAGTTATTTAGACCCATCGCTTATGGTTAACCACACACACATTCTTTCAAAGGCAATTCCTTCACTTCTCAAATGAATGCATTAAAAATTCAATTGAAATTTATTGGAACCTTCTCTTTTGTGACACCCCTTCCCATTGTTTAAAGAAGTAATAAAATGAACAAAGTTAAGTAGCAAATATATCTTCCTATATAATAATCTAGATCAATAGTATATCTGGACACAAAAAATTGATGTAGAGTGTGTAATGGGTATTTAACATTGAATGTTAATTAGGGGAAAAGATAAGTATATTTTTTCATACAAAATTTATTTTAGTGTACGAGATTATGTTAGATATTTAATAGATACTAATTGTATACATTGAAATTATTATTTAGAAATAAATACAACATTTTTTTAAATCAGTGCAATAAAGTATAAATTCTTTTACTGAATCATATGATAGATACTGTATAAAAATAAATTTAAATCATCTAATGACAAAAATTATTATACAAAAGTATAAATAAAAGTATTCTATATTTAGCACTATAATAGCAAGATCCAAAATAGTAACAAAAATATTTATTAAAACCTACTCAGAATCTAGCACTAGAAATTTGGAGCAGACAAAATTAGAAATGAATTCGATCACAATGAGTAAGTATATATTATATTCAGACACTGCCAAAATAATAAATTTAAATCATGAGATGAAATTCATCTATTTGAAGCACATTGGTATTTCCTTCAATAAATAAGTAGTAAACATTGTCTTTATAATATCAAAATAAATTATAACTACTTTTTTGCCAACATGCATCCTTTTTTGAGGACTTTTTCAATGTTGTGACTAGGTTTCTTTTATTAACAACAGGACATATTGTAAGTATGGACTTTCAAAGAAAACACTTTGTGAACCACAACAATATTTAAATGGTTCATGGTTTGGTTTCTTAATGGCACAGTCTTGTACGATTAACATTATAAATACTCATTTATAATAATATTATGTTAACCCCAACTAATAATGTGATTGGTAATCCTTTGAATGTATGTAAAAGTGCCATTTTAGTTGTTATGATGTTATTGATGTCAATTCTTATTTGGCTAGGCTTTATGCTAATTTAGTTGAATGTTATATTATTTAATTGTCGACGAGGATATGAAGAAAGTATGTTGAAGATAGATTTTATAAGTATGGTATTCATTTGGCACTTGAATCAGTTAGATAGTGATATTTTAATGTTTATTTGGTTGTTTTTACAATCATCTAATATTGCAATGTATTGAGCTACACGAGTTGTTGAAATTGATGAAAGATCGGCCCCATAGTGCCCAAGAATCACCTCCATGCAAACACCTATCATAGAAAGAAAGAAGGAAAAGCTATGGAGTCTAGAATTCTTAGATCAACATATGATATATTCTTGATATGAAAAAAAAAAATTTCTATTAGCAAAAGTGAATGAATAAATTATAAAGAGATCAATCCATATAAAACAAGATCAAAACCCTCATAGGTAAAACCTAGGTTGCATGACAATAATTAATAAAAGAAAGAATTAATTAATAAGAAAATACTTTATTACTCTAATACCCCCTTAAGATAAACTTAAGAAGTCACTAAAAACCTAGATACTACTGCTAAAAGTAAATTTGGGTCTTGACAACAAGGACTGATGAGGTACCCAAGCACAACCAAATCTCTGAAAAGATGAGAAAGAAAGAAAACCACATGGGAAAAACTCTACTCCAAAAAGAGGTAGAAATAATGCTAAAAGGAACTAGTGAAGGATTAAAGAAGCCTCCAAACTAGGGAATGTCCTAGAAGATAGGAACAAAAGAGAGGATCATGAAAAATCACCACTAAATCATGAAGCTGCAAACACTGCCAAACTATTGATTTCAAGAACCTCCACTGTATAGAACATGATCTAGTGGAGAAGACTAAGTCTAAAGAGTTGATCAATCGAACATGGAAGGTATCATTATGGCCTCCAAAAATAGCAATGAAAGAATGTCTATATGGTAAATGATGGAGGGTATCATCATGACCTCCAAAAATAAGAAAATAGTTTGTTACTTTAACATGAGATAAACTAAGTGAGAAAGTTAAAGAAGGAAGACAATATTCACTAAGTATTTGGAAAAGTAAAGACAAAGTTTAGTATTTCCTAAGAAAATATAGTATTGACCGAGTTCTATATTACCCAAGTGAAATGTTATGTTCACTGAGTAATAGTTGGAAGAACAAAATAATAGAATTTGAGGCTGCCTTTTAATGGTAAAATGGAAAGTTTGAGATGGACAAAGGCATGAGCAAAAGTTTTTTATATGATCGATGATTGAGAAAACTAAAGGAAGATCTGATGATGGAGTTTGAAGAAGGAAAAGGATGAGCACAAAGTTTTATGAAAGATCTATTTTCTATGTGGCTAAATTTAATGTATCTAATATCAACAATTATGATTAAGTAGTAATAAATGGAAGAATCTAGAAGCATAGAGATGACTATTTAAGGAGATGTTCTAGATAGCTTAAATTGGTTTCTAGTTGATGTTGATGTTGATTTTTAAGATGGTTATTGTGTGAAGTCATCAAAAGCTGAAGGAAGATAGTTGAGCCAAGTGAATTAAGCAGAGAAAAGGAAAGACATAAGAAAAGTTCGTGAAAGTGTAAGTGTGAATAATCTAGTGAAGTGAAGAGAGAAAATATCTAGATAAAAAATAGACTAGGTAGAAAGGAGATCTAAACAAGAAATATAGTGCTATACCTAAATATATCATTTTATATTGTTATATTCTAATCATTATAGCAAAAAATAGCCTAGACTGAGTGGGCCTAATAAGGCTGTGAAATCCTATATGGTAATGTATCAATTAGTGATGTTTGTATGTCATTTAGAGCAGGCCACTCTTTAGATAGGATAAAGAAGTGATAAGGTTTATATGATCATTTGGTGTAAATCCTCTAACAAGGTAATATTAACAATGTGTGTGTAATCTATAACAAGGTTGGCTCTTAGCCAAGCTCACTTCAAAAGAGTGAAAATTTTATGTTGTCAGTCCTAGATCATTTTTCCCTTTATAGGGTTTCCAAGTTAAAAATCTTGGTATCAAATGTGTGAATGTTGTTATGTTGCAAGTTTTTTTACATGTTATTTCCATTCTACTACAATTCAGTAACAACTAACTTAATATTCAGTAACTACTAAGTTGTGTTATTATCAATCAATGAAAATAGGACAATGAATGAACAATTTGGAATAATGTATTTGATTGAGTTAAATTATTAGTTGAATGAGTATACTAAGTGATTGTTTATGATGTTTATGGATTTTTTTTACAACTGATTTTTCTTTGAATTTCAACACCAAAATCTAATATTAGTGACCAGAGTATGATATCAATTGTTGTATCACTGCTCTTCCATGAGACCACAACACTACATTTTTTATAATTGAGATTCAACTTATTTTATGGCTCCCTCTGAGGGAATAAAACTGGAGGGTGGGATAGATAGTGTATGGAATGTACTTAGGCTAGTGACTTTTTAAAAGAAGACAAATTTTTTTTAAGGTGTCAATTATTAATTATCATAATGTTCTTGTACATGATGAAAAACAAAAGGGTGAATGTGGAATAATGTACTAAAATGTTGTGTCATAAATGCATTTGCAGGTCAATGAATCATTTGACCTTTGAGAAACTATGTAGATAAGGATAAGATTTTTTCTGCATAAAAAATGTTGAGTTAATCATTGGACAAATGTGATCCAACACCCATCTCCATACCAAAAGCCATCTTTTCTAACATTAGATTTTACAAGAGGTATGTCATAAGCATAATGCAAATCTTATTCTAAAACCTATAACTACATTGTGTCTAATACATTTCTTATCAAGAAATTCTAGTTGTTGTGCAAAAATGGCCAAAGTAAAGATGTTAGTGTGTTTAGTATTAGCTTTGATTTTAGTGGGCATCCCTACATTTGCTAAGAATTACAACCAGCAAGATGGTGGAATCGTATGTAGCTAAAATAATCATTGTAATGGTCGAACTTGAATAGAAAAATATAGAAATTCAAGTCCATGTGAGACAAACAGTATCCCCAAGCATAAGTTATATTAAAACAAGAAGAAATAACATAAAGAAAAAGAAGAAGAAAATATAGGCAATAATATCTAATCATGTTACATTAGATGAAGTAATTTTCATACAATCATGGGATTCAAATAATTTGGATGAAGATAAAATCACTATATACACTAAGAGATGTGCAAGGAAAGACAAGCATGCAACGTTAAGGGAGGAGTATGTAAGAAAAGAAAAGTGCTACATAATGTAAATGGAATATTTTTGGAAGTAATGCTAGAAATCACTTTCAAATAAAAAGAAACTATATTAGATCAACTTGTATAAATTATTGATAAATTGAATGACCAAGATATTGACATTCAATCAAAGTTGATGCAAATAGTTGAGTAGAAGTTTGAACACAAGGTGTTAGAGAATGCTTCAATTGAAATTTTAATTTAACAAGTGGCATTATTGAGTTATGTAATTGAATTGGAGATGATTATACAAAATGTTATTACTTTTTTTCATAATGTGTGTGATATTCCACCTCTCACACGAGATGTGAAGGCAAAACTATAGAAGGTGAATAAGAATGTAATGGCTAGTGTTGATGCAGTAACTGTTGATCCAAGTGCTACATCATTACACTATTCCTGAGTAAGATTTCTAATGGGATTTTAACATGAATTGATGGAGGAAGAGAGAAAACTTAGAGAAGAAATTAATGACATTCAAGATTTTCTATTACCTCATCTTTAGGTTATGCAAAATCATGTTAAGATTGATAAAAAGCTTGTAGCTAGCCCAAGCTTATCCATTATAGATTGCATGAAAGATCTAGCAGCCATGGTGATAATTGAGAAGTAGGCAATAGAGTTAAAAAGGGAGAACTGAGACATCATGTTGGCTATTGTGCTAAAGCATCATAAGGAGTTTCTTCATCACTTTGGATTACATCGAAAGTAAATACTTTCATTTCTTCTTAAAATTGTTTCCGCATCAATGTCGAAAAAGGAGGAAAATAAATTATATGTTTTTTTATGTTTGTATGTATTAGGATTATGTAAGGAGTTAATACAGTTAATAAAAAACACACAATTTTGAAAAAATGGTAATATTGGGGAAGCACATGCATAAGGGGAGTTGTATAGAATTTTCAAGTTATTTTGAAGCATAATGTTTTTCCCACTAATGTCAAAAGGGAAGACTGTTACTCCCATAAACAATTATGTTTCTTATTAGTGTCAAAGGATAAGTGAAGGTGAACATAGTAACCACATCACTATAATGCCTAAGAAATGAAGGAAGAGAATGATAAGTGTATAGTTATTATTGAGATTATTACACATTGAGCTATTCTATACTCGCCAAGAAGAAGACCTCATTGATACCAAATATAGATCAAAAAGTAGACATGCTACTGAGTGACAACATATAGAACAAAGTATTTACTAAGTGGAATAGAGGCTACATATAAGTTTCATTTCATACAAAATCTGATGTAAAATGATCATACTGAGCAAAAAATAATATTGACACAGTTCAAGGAAAAGATTTCATGAAGAATGTGATTTGATTGTTTAATAATTTAATGGCAAAAATGACCAATGAAAAAATAAAAAATAATAGGATGGAATGATAGACTAGAACATATTTATGTCATTGTTGAGAGGAATTTTCAAGCGATTTAGAAGTTTTATGACTGAGGAAAGTATTGAGTATATCAAAGGTCAAAGATTCAAGAAGAGTTGAAAGGTACTGAAGATCATCCATAGGAGGTGATAAATAGTTGAAAAGAAGTGAGATTTGATCAAGAAAAGTGAGTTTCTTTCTGATCATTATAGTAGTCTAAATCCTTGAAGAAGGTAGACCTAACAATCTTTATGTAAATCTCTTAACCAAGTACACACTTATAATAGTTTTCTAAAATCCTTAAAGAAGGTAGATATTAGCAAATATGATTGTATACCCTTAACAAAGTAGCTCATCAAAAGTGAAAAAAACATTGTAGCATTGACAACACATAGTCTTGTTGCATTAGTGATTGATTTATGGCTACCATCCCCACCCCATATTTTCCTCTAACTAAGGGTTTCTGAATGACCAAATCCATGTGTTGTGCATTATGAGTTTATGCTTATGTTCACATGATTGATGAAAATTATATTATAAAATTTATTCCATTTACAAGTATTGTGGTAAATGTTATAAGCTTACTCATTTTCAAAAGAGTCAAGGGAAATAGTAAATTTGTTTAAGGTTAAAATTTTGGAGGATACTGATTCACTCCCCACCCCCACTCAACATCCTACCTTTCTTGATTATCCAACAATATCTTAGTTTTACATTGCACATCTACTTAGCTTCTTTTCATATCTCTTGTTACATTAGGGTTTCAAGGACTTTTATATCCTTTTTCCAATCCTATAACCATTATCTTTATTTGTATTAGTCCTCATTTATCATTTAGTTGGCAAGTTAACCTTCCTAGGTCTAGTTATCTTAGAGTTGGGATTGAAAGGATCGATCTCCTTGACTCCCTCTTTAACTTGTGTAAGCAAGAACTATGATGAACTTAGGGTTTTCTGTGCTTGATTCACATTTCCTCCTTAACAATATGTATTGTGAAGATTAATTTTAGAAAAAAGCTTTACTATTTTATGTTGAGTTCAATATGAATTATTTTCCAAGAAATTTCAATGCATATAATTTGTAATTATACCATTTCATAGTCATGGAGAAATGAAAGAGATGTGTTTTAACTCTTAGGGTTGTTGTTGAATAATAAAGGACTCTATCATTTGAGAGTTCAAGACTGAGAGCTTCTTAACATAACTCAAAGTGATACATAAATTACAAGGATTGAGAGAGAGCTTGGAGTGTCACTTGATCAAGGTTTGCTTCTTGTTTAGAAGATATTCTTAAAATGTGTATTTAATTTATGTTACCACAAATTTTTTTGTGTAAGGCTTAATGTGGATCCCTTGCCTAGCATGAAATTGGAGATGTGGATGGTACATTTAAAGGAACAATGTAATTAGGGAGGGAATGTTGGCATAGCTAGTTAATGTTGGCATAAAAGTTAATATTAAATTTTGTATTTCATCATTATTGTACTTATTTAATTGTTGAAATGTAGTTACATCAACTATATATTTTTATTTATGTAAATTTGAAATATTTGGAATGGATCATTGAATTAGTTGATTTTGCACCATTTCTATTAGTTATTTAAATGAAAAAACATTTAGCATTTTTCTCTAACATAACATTTTGGTTAAACCACTATTAAGCTCTCAAGACCTCTATATAATGAGGCATCATGTATTCAAGGTGTTTATATGAATTTATGTTCAAGTGATGATGAGTATGAATTGATGAATGATATAGCATTTAGGATATATATTTGTAATAATTTGAATTCAAATTAAATAAATGGTGTTTCATAGCACTCGAGTATTTTTTTATTCATGTGTTAGTAATTTATGAGTTTAATTCTTCTTTATACACATTCAATGAGTTGTGTTAGAACTAGACTACGAGTCCAAAGATTATGTGACTTATGCATCACCTATTATCTTCAACATTATATTTATTAAAAGTAATAATGAGGCAAAATAGCACCAACACAATTTTAAGAGGGAATGGAGGAAGGGGGGAAGGTGGAGGTGGAGTTGTAAACTAGTCAATATTATCACAATTATTAATTAATGAAGATGCAGTATTTACTGAAAAAACTAAAATATAATAAAAAATATGTTTTAAAAATTAAATAAGATCTACAAATAAAAGAATGTTATTTCAAACTTTTATTATATATTACCACTATCATTACATATGAGAAGGTTTACATTGGATATGTCATTAAGTATCAAAAACGAATTTAGAAAAGGTACTCTTAACATTAGAATTTTTAATAAACCATTACTTATGAGTAATTTTACATTGAATAAGTTTTGAATAATATAAGTTTTGAATACATTTAGTAATAATTTGTGGTATCAAAAAGGAAGTTAAGTATCCCTCAACCCCTTTTTTGTGAATATGTATCCTTAATATTTTAATTATTGGAAAAGGTCTATCCATGAAAAAGTAAAATTGAGAAAGGGCACCCTTGTGATAACAATTCATAATATATCATGACATTTAAAAAATATTTACAAAGATAAGTACATCAGACAAGTCCAAAAGCACAACTCACAATTTTTTTTTTGAAACAAAACAAAATAGACTGAAACCAAACAATTTATGCCTCATGGGCGCCAATGCATTGATGGCAACCAGAACATACACAAAGGCTATCAAAAATGAAAATAATAAGAAAAGACACAATTGAACTAAACAAATGACGAATTTATGGTTGTTTGGGTTTCCCTCTAATTTTAATCACTCTTCCTTGCCTATTTTTCGATAAACAATATAAGAGAGAGCACCAAAAATAGTAGTAAAAATAAAAAAATAGATCATCACACCCAAAAAATTGATAAGGCTATGCCAATGAGTGGAATAGAGCCCAAAAAAAGTAGGAAAATTTTCCCTCAATTAGCCCTCCAAATTGAATAAAATGGATTTTGTGCAAAACTCTCTTTAAGAAGTCTCCAAAAGAACTTTAGATCTTGATACCCCTTTCCAAGACCTTTGAGATTTCTCAGATTTCAACACTAAGTTATTTATTATGGGTCAATCACCTTTTGGATAATCATTATTATGAGTGCCTTTTTAGAAGATGGCCAAAAAACTCCCATAAATTTATAAACACAATGATTGGAATTAGAAACTATGATCAAATTTTAGGGTACTTTTGCGTAAGACAGAATGTCACCATAGGTAAGATTTGGTGCAATCATGTCAAGAAAGACAGTATGATAGTTTTAAGTAATAATAATATGATCACCACTGGTAGGAGCATATGGTGATGTCATCAAGGGGAGTGTACTTGGACCCATTAAGACTTTTGACAATATGTTTGTGGTTGACAGTTATTACTTGGGCATTTATCATTTGTGTGACTATCATTTGAACTAGCTCAATCCCAATTTTCTCTCTATAATTTTTCTTTCAATTTTTAGACTTCATTGTGGGGAAGGTGGGGTAATGTCAGTTTCTTCTAAGGATTTCATTGAGGACCTGGGAGAGAACAAAGGAATGGGTGGGAATTCTATGTACATTGTACTAGATGCTATTAAAGAGTATAATGAAATGTCTTGGACTTATCTGGAGGAGCGTGGGCTACTACCTTATGTGCAACATATTGAAGGCCACAATGAGTCTATTTCCATTCAATTTGTCAATTCTAGGAATAACAAGAGGGTGATTGTTAATGGCATCTCATTTGAAATCAATAAAGATGTCATTTTGAAGGTTGATGATTTTTCCTTAGATAGTCAAAAATGGATAAAATAGACAAGGGTCTCAAATGAAACAAGCCTTAACTAGTTATTTTTCCCTAGTGAGAGTTTGAGTTATGATTGTGGTGGGTTTGTGAGAATGGCCCTACTAGATCCTTACAATGAGGTATGTTAAACCAAATGTTATGATGTTATATCTCTTTAGAGGGTAGGTTTTAGATTTTTTACTACTACTATTCCCCCATTTTGAGCCATTTTAGGATTTTTTTAATCTCATTTCATTCCCATACCTTAGTTTGAACTCTATGGAAGAAAACATCATCAAAGTTAAGAAGAAGAGAAAGGATGGCAAACCTAACAACTTCCTTCATGAAGATTTTATGTTTAAACTTTACATCTTCTAGAAATCTCTTTGCCTACCCCACCCTATCAATGTCTAGATTGTTTTAGATCTAACCCAACTATTTACACTTTGACCCCCAAAGTATCTATTGAGGTTGTGTCCACTATGGAAACTAAATTACCTAAGGCCTCCCAATCCCAATTGCTTAAGAAAATTAACGTGTAGAAGGATATTGATATTGTGGACTTTAATGTAGAGATGGAAGTGGGGAGAAGAAGGTTGTTAGATTGAATGTTGATGATACTACATTGGGAGAGTGTCCTAAGCATTGAAGAGTATTGATATGTTGCATTCATGAATGCATTTGTTATTGATGTCAACATAGTAGTAATTTTGTAAAGAATGGTAGAATAGTAGTCTGATATCTTATGATGCATAGAAGTTGAGGAAGGTTTAGATGATGCACAGTGAAGGACATGTTACTAAGGTTGTCCTAATGACATGGTTAAGAGGACTAAGTATGATCCAATGGTGTATGGAAGTTACACTTGATTTACTGGAAGCAGTGTAGAAATGAAGTACTGGAAAACAATGTTTTGATGATCTATCACTATCTTTCATCTAAGATGTAATAAAGAGATGTGTAGTTAAATAGTGATGAAGGATAGTCATGTGGTGATGTGAGTGTGTGTGCAAGATTTGGTTTCACATGTGTGAAGTTTGGTATAGACTATTAGCCGATAATGCTATTGTAATTGCGAATTAACTAATTGTCTTATTTTAATTAATTGAGAAAGCTTCAAGGCCAGCTCAAGGAATTATAATGATGATATGGTATAAAGGAAAGTTACTTTTCCTATTTTAAAATATCCATGTAGAAGAAGAAGATCAAGTGGAATGTGAACCATTAGTGCATAGTGTGAGAAGGAGGAGAACACTTACTGAATGTGTGTAAGAGATCCAAGGGATCATTGGATGCATAGTACTGGATCTAGTTACAAGATCTAAAGGACTAGAAGTCTGGTTGAGAGGAGAGAAATAGAGGAAGGAAGTACTTTTTAGTTCTATTATTCTACAAGGAATAATAAAGAGATCATTTTGATAGTGGATTCTTTAATCTTAACCTTGAAGTTGTTTGGGCAGTGGGTCTACTTGTCTTCCACAACTCCTAACAGGGTTCGAATCTCCTAACATGGATTCAAAGTCTCCTAATAGGGACTGATATGTACTGAATGTTCTAATAGACTCCTAACAGGGTCTATCCTCTAATAAAAAATATTTATATTAGTACATCATCTTGTGGGTACCATTCCCACCATAGTTTTTCCTTAGATCAAGGGTTTCCCTAGTTAACATATCTAGTGTTAGTTGTGTATGAGTATCTTGTTGTGGTTTCAGTTAACATTACTCATATGGTTAAGATTGTCTAAAGTTAATGGTTGGTTTAATAGTTGTATAACTGATTCACCCCTCTCAATTATATCAGTTGACTATATATTCTAACAGAGGTCCATTAGGAATAAGAATAATCTAGTGGAATAGGATCCCACAACCAAGCATGAGCACCATGCTAGTTCAGATTCTACTAGAATTGGAAATAAAAAACCCCCCCCAAAAGACAAAAAAATAAGGCTAATAGGAAAAGATACATTGAGGATGATGATGAAGAGATAGCTAGTGATAAAAAATTGGGGGGAGGGAAGGGGGGTGGTGGTGGGGGGGCATTTAGCCCTACTTTTAGACACTTAAGCCTTATGCCATCCCATGTTTTAGAAAGTTTCTAAAACATGGGATGGCATAAGGCTTATGCTAATTCAATGAAATTTTATATCATTTGATTGTTGAAGAGGATTTGAAGAAGGTATGTTCAGGATAGAGTTGATAAGTATGGTATTCATTTGACACTTGAATGAGTTGGATAGTTATAGTGTAATGTTGGTTTGATTTTTTTTATAATATTGTAACGTATTCAGCTACATTAGTTATTGAAGTTGACAAAAGATCAACCCCATAGCTCCCATGAATCTCCTACATGCAAACACCTGGAGTAGAAGGAGAGAAGAAAAGCTACGGAGGATAGAATTCTCAGATCCATAGATGAGACATTCTTGATATGCAAAAAAAAAAAATTGTATTATCAAAAGTGAATGAATAAATTACAAAGAAATCATTGTTTATAAAATGAGATCAAAACCCTAATAGGTAAAATCTAGATTGCATGATAATAATTAATAAAAGAATTAATTATTATATGCCTAAAGTTTAGCTTAAGTAAACTAGAGATAGTAAGTGACCAAATAATTAAATCAATATGATTTAATTAGTAAGAAAATACTTTATTACTCTAACACCCCCCTTAAGATAAACTTAGGGAGTAGCTAAACACCTAGAAACTACTATTAAATGTAAATTGGGTCCCGACAACAAGGCTTGATGAGGTACCCAAGCACAACCAAATCTATAAAAAGAAGAGAAATAGAGAAAACCACATGGGAAAAACCCTACTCCAAAAAGAGATGGAAAGAATTCTTACAAGAAGTAGTGAAGGACTAAAGAAGCCTCCAAACTAGGGAATGCCCTAAAAGATAGGAATAAAAGATATGATCATGAAGAACATCACTAAAGCATGAAGCTCCAGAAACTACCAAACTATTAATCTGAAGAACCAACATTGTATAGAACATGATTAGCTAGAGAAGACTATGTTAGCATGAATACTGATGATACTACATTAGGGGAGTATCTTTATCATTAGAGAGTATTGATATGTTGCATTCATGATTATTTTCATCACTGATGTCAACATAGCATTGTTTCTATAATGATTAGCATAGTGGTAGACAAAGATCTTGATGGTATAGACAATAGTTTAATTGTCTAGTCATGCAAACTTATGGACATACACAACACAACATCTTGATGACATGGTTAAGTACACAAAGTCTATGTTGATGGCATACAGAAGTTGTACCTAATTTATAGAGAGAAGATCAAAGATAGAGTATTGTGAAAGTAGTTCCTAATGATTGTTTTCTATCCTACATCTAAGATGTGATGAAGTGATGTGTGGTTAGACAATTATAAAGGATAGTTAGGTGATGATGTCAATAAGTATGTAAGTATTAGTATTTCCCATTTGAATTTTTGTATAGACTATGAGCCAATAGTGTTATTGGAATTTTAATTTAATTAATTATTTTATTTTAATTAATTGGCAAAGCCTCAAGGCTGACTCAAGGAATTATTAAGAAGATATGGTATAAAGGAAAGACGTTTTTCTTAATTGTAATTAGTGTTGAAGTATTGTGATTGTTGTTCAAGTGAGAATTGTGGAAAGGAGCAGAGTGCTTACTGAATGTGTGTAAGAAATCCAAGGGATTATTGGATGTAGAGTTTGAGATCTAGTTACAAGATCTGAAGGAGAAAAAGTCTCGTTGATAGGATAGATAAAGAGGAAGGAAGTGCAATTTAGTTCTATTATACTTCAAGGAATAATATAGAGATCATTTGGATAGTGGATTCATTGGTCTTTCCCTCAAAGTTATTTTGGTAGTGGGTCTAGGTATCTTCCACAACTCTTAATAGGGTTGGCACAACTTCTAACAGGGTTGGAATCTTCTAACAGGGATACAAAGTCTCCTAACAGGGACTCATATGTACTGAATGTTGTAAAAAACTCCTAACAAGGTCTATTCTCTAACAAGGAATATTTATATTAGTACATCATCTTGTGGATACGATCCCCACTAGGGTTTTCCCTCTACTCAAGGGTTTCCCTAGTTAACATATCTAGTCTTATTGTGTATGAGTATCTTGTTGTGGTTTCAATTTACATTAATCATATGGTTAAGATTATTTAAAGTTATTATTAGTGATATTAGTTGGATAAATAATTCACCCCCCCACCCATCCGCTACTCAGTTATATTAGTGGACGATATATTCTAACAATTGGTATCATAGCTTTAGCTCCTTGAAGGAAAAATTGAACAATTTTCTGAGATCAATGGAAAATATGTTCGGGAAGGATAGTCCAAGATTTGATGAGGCCAACTATGAAACTTGGAGGGAGAAGATGAAGACTTATCTATTGTGCATGGATCTAGGATTTTGGATCTTGACAAAAAGTTAGAAATCAATCATTAAAGAAGAAATTATTGAAGGTTGTAGTAAAGAAGAGAGAGATCTATTCATGTGTAGCATGAGAGAAATATAAGCCCTACTGACAACACTTCTAAAGAATGAGTACAGTCAAGTAAAATAACTTATAACATCTCATGAAATTTGGAAATATTTAGAGTCTACTTTCAAAGGTAATGGTCATGCAAAAAGAGGGAGATTACAGAATTGGATATGTGCATTTCAAGATGCTAGAATGAGGGAAGATGAATCTACAAGAATTTATATTTCTAGAATATCAGAAATGGTTGTAGGTATTTAGTCTCATGGTGGAACCAAAGAGGATGATGAATTCATTTGAAAGATCATAAATTGTTTGACATAACCATTTAAGCCAATAGTGTACATGATTTAGCTAGTGATTCCTTGCACTAAGGATTTCACTAAGGAAACATTACTTGGAAGATTAGAATCAGTAGAAGGAAATCTGAGATAGTCTAGTGAACATACAAGAATTGAAATAGTTTTTAGAGCCCTAACATTTGACCTAATTTAACAAGGAGAGCAAACACCCATAGAGATTTTGTTGGCACAAATAGAGATGATGAAGACAAGAAGATAGAGGAAGGAATAGCTCTTCTAGTGATAAGAGAAAAAAAAGGTAAGAAAATATTTAAATCTTAGACTTGTAATGAATTTGGTCATTATGCATGTAAATGTCCTAAAAGAGAGAAAAAGTATAAAGCAAGATTTAACCCTAGAAGAGATAGAGGTAGAAATTGTTAATATGAAAATGAAGATGAAGACTCTAATAAGAAAGGACAAAGTGAGAGTGATGATGAATTAGGATTTGTGTCTATCAAGGAAGATGATATTGGTAGAGAAAATAGAGAAGAAAGAGCTCTAGTTACCCAAGTAGAAAAGAAGTTTTATTAGATAATTGACAATGGTTGTTCACATCACACGAATGATGATATGAATAAGTTTGTCAAGTTTAAGAGTCATGATGGACGTATTATTAGAGTTGAGCTAAAAATGCAACTTGTCATATAATAGGAATTGGATACATTAATCTTGATGGTAAAACTAACACAAATGATGTTTATTTTGTTGATGGATTGAAGCATACCTTGTTGAGTGTTGGAAATTTGGTTGAAAAAGGTTATTAATTAGTTGCAGTTTACTAAGAAGACCTGCATTATCAAAGACATAGATAGCAAGATTATTGGAATTGGCACTTGGCACTAGATCTAGAGGTAATGTATTTTAGTTGAATCCTACAAAGATGACATGTTTGGTAATAAATTCCATAATAGTTAGTTTTGGCATAGAAGATTTTGTTACATAAACTTTGATAACATTATGAAGGTTAGTAGCACTTTTGCAGTCAAAGATTTTCCTAAGATTCTCAAGCCTATGAATGGTGTGTGTAAGGAATGTATTTTGGCTAAGCACAAGAAAGTATCATCCCTAGCAAGAAGTTCACTACCACAAAGAAGATGGAGATCATTCACACAGATCTGAGTGGTCCTTCTAGAACAAAAAGATTCTATGGTTAAAGGTATTTTGTGATTTTTGTTGATGATTTCACTAGAATGATGTGGGTAGCATTTCTTAAAGAGAAATTGAAATCTTTTGAGAAGTTTAAGATATTTAAGAATAGAGGTTAGAATGAATCTAGTGTTAAGATTAAGTGTTTGAGATCTGATAGAGGAGGAGAATTTACCTCTAGAGAATTTAACATGTTTTTTGAAGAAAATGGAATCAAAAGATAACTATCTCCACCCAAAACACCTAAGAAAAATGGAATTGCTGAGAGAAGAAATAAGTTTTAGTAGAAGAAGCTAGAGTGATATTATTTAAGAATGATGTTTCTAAGAAATTATAGAGAGAAATAATGAATACAATAGTATATACTTTGAACAGAGCACACACTAGAAAAGGTATGGACAAGACACATTATGTACTTTGGTTTGGACATATACACCATCAATAAAATATTTTAGGATATTTGGGAGCAAACTTTATATTAAGAGAGATGATGACATTGGTAAGTTTAATCCAAGAAGTGATGAAGGTATGTTTCTTGGCTACTTTGTGAAAAGTAAGGATTATAGATGTTTCAACTATAGAACTAAGAAAATAGTTGAATGTACAAATGTAAGGATTGATGAAAATTTTGGAACTAAAGAAATGACGTTAGATTATAATTTAGATGAAGAAGAAAACAACTTTGGAATTGTTAGACAGAGCATTGAAGTTTTGTTTAAGACCAACAATTACTTGCAAAATGATGTGTGTTAACTTTTGAGCATAGAGGAGAATAGATTTCTAAGCCTAGAGAAGAGATAAGAGTTGAGATGTGATCTCCTACTCCTAATAGAAATCTAACAAGGAATTATCCGCTTGAGTAGATAATTGAATGTAAAGACAAAAGTGTTATGACAAGGAACAAAGTAAATGAGGAGATATGCCTAATATCTCAAGTTGAACCCAAATGCGTAGATGAAGCAGTCAAAGACAATCATTGGATCCAAGAAATGAAGCAAGAATTGGATAAGATAATTAAAAATGGTACATGGGAGTTAGTTCCTAGATCAAAATAAAAGAATGTGATAGGAACAAAATGGGTTTTCAGAAATAAAACTAATGAGAAAGGAGAAGTTGTGAGAAGCAAGGTCAGACTTGTTTGTAAAGGTTATTCATAGCAAGAAGGAATTGATTATGAGGAAACATATGCACCTATAGAAAAAATGGAAGATGCAAGGATGTTCTTGTCTTATGCAGTTAACAAGAAATTCAAGGTTTATCATATGGATGTCAAATCTGCCTTTGTGAATGGAGAATTAGAAGAAGAGGTTTATATTGAGCAGCCTAAAGGTTTTCCTTTATTAGAAGAAAAAGAAATTGTATGCAGATTAAATAAAGCTCTTTATGATCTGAAGCAAGCATCAAGAGCCTAATATGCAAGATTAGATAGTTACTTGGAAAAGCTTGGATTTGTTAAAGGTACGACAGATAATAACTTGTATCTGAAAGAAATTGAAGATGGTTTTTTGATCATTATGACATTTTTTGATGACATCACTTTTTGAGGTAATGATGAAGCTAGTGATAAATTTGTTGAGGAGATGAAGAATGAATTTTAAATGAGCATGATAGGAGAAATGAAGTTTTTCCCAGACTTACAAATTGTACCAAATAATGATGGTATATTCTTTTCACAAAATAATTATCTAAGAGATTTGTTGAAAAGGTTTGGTTTGGAAAATTGTAAACCTATTGGCACACCTATGATAACTAGTCACAACTTATCTAGCAAAGATGAGACACCTATAGTAGAGTCAAAGAAGTATAGATCAATGATTAGAGGTTTGCAATATCTTTTTCGCATTAGACTAGATATAGAAAATGAAGTGGGGATTGTGGCTATATCTCAAGCTAATCCTAAGGAATATCATTTTGCAGTAGTTAAGAGGATATTTATATATGTGGAAGGGACATTTGTTTATGGAATTTTGTATAACAGATCAATTGATTTCTTACTTTGTGCATATATTCATGTTGATTGGGCAGGAAATATGGATTATACAAAGAGTTCTAGTGGTGGAGCATTATTTCTTAGATGAAGATTGGTTTCTTGGTTAAGCAAGAAGAAATATTGCATCTTATAGAGCACTACTAAGGAAGAGTATGTTGCAACAAAAAATAATGGTAATCAGGTTATGTGGATGAAGTAGATGTTGAAAGATATTAGAATTGAGATCAAAGAACCTATTATCATTTACTATGATAACACAAGTACAGTTAGTATGTCTAGGATTCTCGTATTGCATTCCAAGACAAAGAATATATCTATTAAGTATCATGTGCTAAGAGAGAAAGAAACAAAAAAGGAGATTAGATTGGATTATGTAAGTGCTCAGGATCAAATTGTGGATATCTTTACAAAGCCATTGCCTAAAGATACATTTGAGTACTTGAGATGTATGCTTGTGATGCAGGAGCATCCAAAGGTATAAGGGCATTCCTGTGTCACCCAAAAAAAATGTACTTAGACTTAGTTTCTATTTCATGTATTGGATACCCATTTGGGTCAAATAAAGGTTCCAACTCTCTTAGTTCCACTATTACTGTTCTAGGTTAGAGTATTTGAACCCTTTGAGGATATGTGAAAAAAGTCAAAAAAAAATAGGAGTATGTAATTAAGCCATCATTTTGGTGAACTATGAGGTATAAATGGGTCAGATGATTGTAATTGTAATTTAGAGCATTCCAAAAAAAGAATCAGGTCAAAAGTCTCCACGGTTTGAAAGTTATTGCAATTTTTTAATTTTTGGAGACCTCCTAAGAATGTTTCAAAGTCAGATTCAGGGCATTAAATGACCTTGTACAAGGGCTAAAAAAATTGGGATGAGAAAAGCTGGTCCATAGGGCTATAGAGCACTTTGAGAGCTTTCCAAAAATATAAATGGTTCGTCAATCGGAGCTACGATTCAAAAGTTATGCCTCCCAAAAGTTTGGTTACCATTTTTGGATTGTTCTAGTTTTGTGCCGACTTCTAACGTGGCTTCTAGAACCTTCCATTTGGTTAGTGGATGCCAACTAACACTTTCTAGAATGTATTCCTAATCCTTAACCCTTTGGGGTCTATTTAAGGATATTTTCAGGCATTTTGAAAGGCAGTTCAGAGTGGAGTTTGAGAGAAGTTACTGGGAGAATAAATTATCTCTTGATTTATACTGTTGTAAGCCCATAGGGCATGTTTTGAAATCCATTTTCTCTGTATTGCATGTAATAGCATATTTACATAGTAAATAATTTTCCCTTTCCTATTGTATCCATTCTCTATTGGGCTGTGTCCCCATCAGCTTGGGGCTATGCCCCTACCTACTTTTGAATAGTTGATGCAGAGAGTGCATCAATCCAGTGGTACAAAGAACTATTATTTGACTATGTTGAATGATGATGCTTCATATATGGAGGAGTTTTTGGTATGTACTGATTCATTTAGGACTCCTTGTATTTGGCATTGAACACTATGTTTGGACACTTGAGACGGTTAATGATTTGGAGTAACTAATTAACAATTGGTATTGAGATTGAGACCTTTGACATTGATGTCAATGGGGGAGAAAATATTCATGAAAAAAACTTATTAAGACATGAGGGAGAGAATGTATGGAGGGAATCCTAAAGAAATGGGGGAGAGATTTGGTGAAGTAGTAGCAATAGAAGTATACTTGGTATTCTTAGAACTTATATGTTATTCATCTATGTTGTCATCAAATACAAAGGGGGAGATTGTTAGGATGAATGCCGATGATCCTACACTAGTGGAGTATCCTAAGTATTAGAGAGCATTGATATGTTGCATTCATGACTATGTTTGTCATTGATGTCAACATAACATTGTTTCTATAATGACTAATAGAGTAGCAGAAAATGATCTTGATGGTATGAACAATAATTTAATTTGTTGGTCATGCATAGTTATGGACATACAAAACATAGTGTTCTAATGACGTGTTTAAGTGTGCAAAGTCTATGTCGATGGCGTACAAAAGTCGTACCTAATTTACAGAGAGCAGTTCAGAGATAGAGTATTGGGAAAGTAATTCCTAATGATTGTCTTTTATCTTATATCCAAGATGTAATGAAATGATGTGTAGTTAGATAGTGATAAAGGATAGTGAGGTGATTATGTTAGTGAGTGCATAAGTCTTAGTCTCACACGTGTGAATTTTTGTATTGATTGTCAGCCAACAGTGCTATTAGAATTGTAACTTAATTAATTATCTTATTTTAATTAATTGGGAAAACCTCAAGGATGGCTCAGTGAATTATTATGAAGATATGGTATAAAGGAAATATGTTTTCCTTAATTTTAATATGTGCTAAAGAATTGTGATCATTGTTCAAGTGTGAATTGCAAAAGGAGTAGAGTGCTTATTGAATGTGTGTAAGTGATCCAAGGAATTATTGGATGTGTAGTTTGAGGTCTCTTTGATAAGATAGAGAAAAAGGAAGGAAGTACAATTTAGTTTTATCATTCTACAAGGAATAATACAAAGATCATTTGGACAGTGGGTTCATTGGTATTACCCTCAACAAGGTTTGGGCAGTGGGTCCAGTTGTCTTCCACAAATCCTAATAGGGTTGGCACAACTCCTAATAGGGTTGGAATCTCCTAATAAGGATTCAAAGTCTCCTAACATGAACTCATATGTACTAAATTTTGTAATAGACTCCTAATAGGGTCTATACTCTAACAAAGAATATTCATATTACTACATCATCTTGTGGGTACCATCCCCACCATGGTTTTCCCTCTAATCAAGGGCTTCCCTAGTTAACATATCTAGTGTTATTGTGTATGAGTATCTTGTAGTAAATCTAGTTTACATTAACCATATGGTTAAGATTATTTAAAATTATTATTAGTGATATTAGTTGGATCATTGATTCAACCCCCCCCCCCCTCCCCCATTCCTTGCCCCATCTCAGTTATATCAGTTGACTATATATTTGAATAAACTAAGTTTGAAGAGTTGATCAATTGAAGATGGAAGGTAAATTCATGACCTCCAAAAATAGGAATGAAAGGATGTATATATGGTAAATGATCCATCTCACTGAAATGCATAGGTATCTAGCCACTACAATTGCCTAGTGAATAGTATTAAATACTGAATACATAGTTTACTCCATTGAACCAAGAAAGCAATAGAACCAACATAAATCCCTTTTAATATAGAGAGGTAAGAAATGAACACTAAAACTAAATTAAATATCTCCTACAAAAAGAAGAACCAGGAACATAGAGAGTGCAAAAGAAGTACAAACACCTATAATGGCATGTGCCATAAATGTCAAAGGAATTAGATATTTCCTAATTAACTCTATTTTCTTAAGCTAAACTTTAGGCATATAATAAGTAATTATTATTTTTAATTATTATTATGCAACCTAGGTTAGACCATTTCAAGGTTTAAATTGTTAAAATAGGCCATAAATAACATAAAAACCAAAGTGATAACTACTATAATGTAGAAAGCAGGGAAAAACAGAGCCAAAAAATAGAGATATATAACTGATAAATAATAATGTATTAATCTAGCTTTCTTACATACATCAGACCTTCAAATGTCTTCTAAGCATGCTCTACTTGTATGTGCACATCATATATTTATACATGTAATACAAAATTATAGAAACTCATTTTATAGAGTATTTTATATCCTAGAATGTTCTGTTGGATACAATTGATTAATTGTGTATTGTCTTTGTTGTTACACAGATGTCATATCAATTTCAAATAGTGTATGTTGAGCTCACTCGAGCATTGAAGGAAAGTCTATAGAAGATGAGTGTTAACTAAGTTCACTCAGTTAATAAAGGAGAAGTTGGATGAAATTGGTGTTAATCAAAATCACTTAGTTACCAAAGGATTTGTGCAAATATGCAGTGTTAACCATGCTCCAGTTGATTAACACAAGAAATCAATTCTAAGTTTGTTTCTACCAAGCTGGATCAACTAATGAAGGATTTTATTTTTTTGGCATAATGAGTCTAATGGATTTGTCTATTGGTTCTAGCTGATTGAGAAGATGAATATTAATTATTCTAAGTTGTATGTTAGCCACCTTGACATTATAAATGATATATGTATAAGGTCAAGTTAAGGATGTGAAAAATGGAATAGTATCAATGAATTGAAGATTTAATGATGAAGAGAGAAATTGAATTTGAAGGATAAGTAGAATATCCTTATGGAGAAGAAAAGATATATTCAATTAGAAAGAATCAAGTACAAGCTATAATTGAGATCTATAATTAGCAATTTAGTTTCATTCAAATCAGGTCATCTAATTGTTACTCTCTAACCATTGTAGTAGTGATCTAAATCTATTAACATAGTTGGCTTAAGAACTATTTGTAAATCCTCTAACAAGGTGGTAGTTATGTTAAATTGTCAAAAGACCTCTAACAAGGCCACTACTAACAGGGTGATTAAATTCTCTAATAGGGTCACACCTAACAATTTTTTTTGTAACCTTTAATAGGGTTGGATCCTAACAAGGATCACTATAGAAGAGTGAAAACAATAACTTGTTGCAATTGGTGATTTTCCCAAATTGGGTTTCCACATTAAATCTTAGTGTCAAATGTGTTCATGCTATTTCTTTTATGTTTTTTGCAACTAAGTTAAAGTAATGGTAATCACAGATACTATCTAATGATCTACCTATTAATTTTTACCAAGCAATCATAGTGTTTATTGAGTTACAACATTCAATTTTCAAAGTTTGTTTGTGTACTAACATCTAAGGGATCTGGGATTTATTTAAGTGGTAACTGATTGACCCCTCCCCTCTTAGTTACTCATCTTATATTTCAAACAATTGGTATAAGAGATTTTGGTGCTTGCAAGGAAGGTTTCAAGGATCTAAGCTAAAGATCAAGATGTCTTACAGAAGAGATATTCCTAAGCTTAGACAAGGACAATTTTGCAGCATGGCAATGGCTCATGAGACTATGCTTAGCAACCACCACTGATTCAACTTGCAAATATCTTGATGCTAGATACAAGACTCCCACTGAAACATTATCAGTTCAAGACATTGCTAAGAAAAAGAACCATAACATGATGATGATTGATATTTCTTCTGCTCTCAGTTATGCTAAATTTGATGAAGTAAAAGATTGCAAAATATCTCATGCAATCTGGACCAAACTGAAAGATATCTATTGAAGAGATGACAATGTAAGAAGAGCTAAGACTAAAATGAGAGAAAATCAGGACATTGCAAAATATGTGGAAAGAATCAAAGAAAGTGTAAGTACAATCAAGGCATCTAGAGGAGACATTAAAGAGAAAATAGTTGTAAGAAAGGTACTTAGATCTCTTCTTCCTACTTATGCAATTAGAGTGTCTACTATTCAAGAGAGAAGATGTGATCCAAAAGATAAAATGTCTTTGGATGCTCTAGTTGGAAGATTGAAAACTTTTGAGTTAGATAACTTTGATAACTATGTTCCTAGTTCAAAAGTTATTGAGTTTACATTTGATGCTAAGCTCTCACTCAAGAAAAAAGAAAAAAAGGACAGCGAATGAGGAAGTGAAGGAGAAGAAATAGAGCAGAGTTTAGATAGTGATCGTGAAGTTGTTGAAGCCCTACTTGCAAGGAAGTATTCCAAAGGTAGAGGAAAATTCAACAGTAAATTTCCTCTGATCTTCTTTTCTTGTGAAGAAGTTGGTCACATTGTTGTAAGGTGTCCAAATAGAGAAAACAAAGATGAAAAGAAAAGTAATAAGCACAAAGGCAAGAAGGATTTCAAAAACTACAAGAACTACAAGGACAAAGGTAAGAAATTTTATTTTATAGCTAAATATTTTCATAATAATGAAGATGAAATGGTATATATTGCTATAAAGGATGAATCTTTTTGGCGCTCAAAATTGTAGTCCGAATTTTGAGCACTATTGAAGAATTTGAGCCCTATAAATGCTTTTTGATGCCTATGTACCCAGCTGTACCTGTGAGCCCTTGAGGTGTTTAATGTTTCTAACACCCTCCATTTAACATGTTCGCATGTTCCATGAAGTTAAAACATCATTTCGAGTCATTTGGCGAAGTCTTATTTTGAGTTGGTGTCATTTCTTCATTTTCACCCGTGTCAAATAGCGACAGAACGCTATGTTTGCACATGAATATCTTGCACCCAGAATTGTGTCATGACCTACCACTTTAGTAGTATCTAGTATCCATACCTAAGAACCTATTTTTTATATTTTGAGTCATTTTGAGTCCGTTTGACTAGGTTTTGAATCCCTCAAAGTTCGTCATTCACTGTTTTCATGATTTTGCAATTTGCACATAATTCTGGGAAGCCCTGTTTGATGAGTTATAACTTTTGACTAGTTGACCAAAATGAGAAAATTCCTTTTGCATTGCATTTTAGATGTCAAAAAATTGTTATGTTTCAAGTTTTAGCTTATGACGAATCCATGTGATCAGTTTTAAAATGTGATTCCAAACACAATTTTTATCTTTTCACTGGTGTCAGCATTTGCAGATTGATTGGAACCCCTATTTGTGACATCATATCTCCTGGTCCCTGATTGGTAAGATCAAATGGATTTTACCCCTGTGTTGTCCTCTAAAAATATTTTAAGTGTGTCAGTTTGTAAGTCATGACAAATGCATTCACATACTTTTCTAGGTCAATTCCATTCACAAAAAATGTTTTCTATCAGTGTTTCCAGTTTGCAAAATCTAGGTAGTCTACTTTGACCGATCACCATTTGCACCTAGTTATTTTTCATAAGCCTAAATCATAGATCCATAATCTCCTCATTACAGAGAACCGATGCCCTAATTTTTGTTTCCCCATGTGCTCATTTGCCCAATTTTTAAGGCCAATTCTAAATCCAGTTTATGGTATTCTAACATGTTTATCTGCAGGTGTTTTTAAGGGGTGACTTTGATGGTCAATATCTTTTAACCCTAGATTCTTCATGAAATGAGATCTGATAGGGTGCAAGAATGTGGTACAGAGAGTCAGTGTGAAAATTTTTAGGGCCTGATTAGAGGTTTGAGTTAGTTTTTATAGACAGTTAATAGACCTCCTAGCACCAGATTCACAACCTGCAGATAAGGATAAAATGAGCTTTAAGTGTTCTTTCAGTGATGGATTTTGTTTTCAATCAGTTCGAGGTGCTAAATGGATTAATCTAAAAGATTGGTTGTTTGGAAACGAATTTCTTTTTCGCTAGACCCACTTTGGGTCTTGACTAATTTTCACCAGATTAATAAGATACTTGAATTTGGGGTGTTCAAAGCGTGTTGATAATGCAAGAAGTCCTACATGCTCAGCTACATTTTGGGAGAAAGTGGAGTCTTACTTCAAGTACGTTACATGAGATGATATTGATTACCTGAAGAGACAAGTCAAATTTGCTTCTAAAAAAATATAAGGACCCCCAAGTCAAGGTTTTTCAAGCCATAGGGGAAGAAGATCATAACAAGGGCGATAGTGCTTTTAAGATAGCCAAGATTGTCTTGAGTACTAATGATGTATTTGTGTTTGTTCAAGGGAAGAGGATGTTGGTGAAGCATTTGATATGCATTTTATATTTGCAATGAAAGAAAATTTTGGTTCAACACAAATGGAAAAAGCAACTCCATATAAGTAAACAAGGGTAGACCCCACATGTGCAAAGTAGATGCCATGAGAGGAGGAAGTTGCTTATAATGTAAAAGGAGACTCACATGCAAAAAAAAAAAAAAAATACATTACATGGCATGTGCAGGGTGACAATGTGGTTAGGGTCTGATCAAACCAACAACTTCAAATAATCACTTGTCTAATATATTGTCCAAATGTTGGCAAGTATTTGTATGCATTGTGGATCTTCTATTTTCATCCACTACTCACATTGATGCGCATACCCAAAAGATTTGGAGGGATGATTGTTTCCATACTTTATTTTGTTTTTGTTTGTTGTGAATTTGGCTTGAGAGGTTCAGTTTATTAGCACTCTGAAAGGAGCATAGACCTATGTTTGAACAAGTAGCCACACAAGCCATAGAGGGAGTAGCACTCGTTTGAAAGAAATGCCACAGCATGAGAAAAAGCTTGGTCAAGTCTTTGAAGATAAAAAAACTCTGATCTTCTGATTGATCAGGTCCATCTCTCAAGCAAAAAAGAATATCATGGTCATTCAAAAAGATTTTGAAGCACTGAATGATGATTTAAAACAATTGCAAGCTCAGTGGAGTACTACATATGATGTTCGACAAGATGCCTATGAAAATTTAAGGGTTTTAAAGAACCTAGAATATGAAAGGAATAACGATTTCTACTAGCATAAAAGTGATATTCTAGATGCCAAACAGTATGCCCTTGCAGGGAAAAGGGATGCATTCGAAAAAGTCTATAGCAATCAGGTCAAGCAGATAATTGAGATGTAAATGGGTGAAAAATCTAGTCTAAAACTGTGCATTGCCACACGTTATGAAGAACAATCACACCTCTACCATGGAAGGTCATACTAAAGGTAGAGCTAGGCATATTCAAAGAAGAATTTGCACAATTAAGAAAAGAACACACAGCAGTAGCATGCATGAAGGAAAAAGTTGTTAGTCTCCACACGAAATATCCATATTATTTAGAAAGAATGCCCATGTTAAAGATGCAATGAGCAAAATAAATTGATGGCTGAGCAAGCATTGAAGCAGATACAGGGAAGACAAGTCATATTTTTAATCCCACATTGAGTGGGAAATGGGATTCTTAACACTTTAAATATGAATCGATGTAATATGATGGTTGTCTTGAGAAAGAAGTTTTGGAAAGGCATGTAATGTGTGTGGGCCCCTTGTGGCAAATTTGAATCATGGAGAAGCGTGATGATGTCAGAAAAATTTTAGATGGACATGCATGCGACCTGATGCAACGCCCAAACTAAAGATGTGACTAGATGAGGACAAGTGGCAAGATTCGACAGTGCTCGCTTCCCCGCTTTATCAAGATACAAGGTAGTTAAACAATGCGGGGATGCACCTAGGTACCACGTGGCACCGTAGGTCCTGTAGATGATGAGATTGCAAGGATGAGCAGTTCAAGCAGGAAGCAACTAAATCGTGACACGTGTCACGATCCGACGATTGGCACTTCCCCACGAAAACAAAGTGTGTGCTCATTAAAGAACATTTTTGATACATGGCATGGGTCCTAGTCGATGCTAATGTGGCAGTCCCGTGTTTCATGAGCAGTAATCCAGCCAATAAATGAATGCCACGTTGCATCAGTCATCAGTCAAACCTTATTGACCAGATGGATCCATAGGAGGAAACATAAAATATTTTAATATTTTCCAAGTATATGGATGTGCAAAGCAAAAAATGGTTCAAAAAGTGGTTTTTCAAAAGTTTGAACTTTAGGATGTTTTAAGTTTTTGTAAAAATTTTAAAAATCAAATTTGCAGACCAAGGTTTTATACCAAAGGGGGCATTTTTCAAATTAAGATTCTGGGGGTTTATAATATCGAAAACAGGCACTTCAATATACCACCGGAACCATAACAAGACAAACTTTCTGATTCTGCAGTTAGATTTTGCATAGAACACATCTGTTTCCTACTATAGGAGGTTTTCTACCAGGTTCTTATCTTGCAACTATTTTTAGATATGAAAGTTTAGAATTGTTTCCTAGCATGGTGATGACCTGAATTTGGTTAAAACGCAGTAAAAATTCAATTTGGGTCAATTTTTTATCACATTCATTCAGTAAAATTGAGATTTCACTAGCATTTCAATGGGTAAATTAGATATTTTGGTGACTCAGCAAGGTTTCATCATTTCAACAGAGATATTTTGCAAGTCAGTAACAGAAATGATGAAACAAGATTAGATCAGAATGGGAGATGGATGAAAGAGGTTTTCAGTTGCACAAGATGGAATTCCAAATGGACACTTGTCATCTTTAGTTTCAATCCAAGAATTCATCTCCTTGCTATATTATTCTTTCTATCTTCCATTTGAGGGGTTCCAATTTTTTTGTAACTGGGAGACTATTCATGGTTCCAATCTTGAGTTCTCTAAGATCTGTGATACCATTCTTCAACAAATTTCTCATGTAATGAACAACAAGCAATAAGAATATAGATAGTCTGATCTGTTAGGTAACTTTGCATTTAAATTTCATGCATCTTCATTCTGATCTATTAGGTAACTTTGCATTTCAATTTCATGTAATTTGTTTCAAGGAAATGAATGATAAGGCAACAGCAAGTCAATCTTCATTCTGATATCTTGTCTCCCATTTTGGTTGTTTATGATCTTTTGTATTTTGTAACAAAGAATATGAAACTTAGTTGCAACCTATTGGTTGTATATGTTGATTTATTTTGCTTATGACTCAAAGAGTTATGTAAATGCTTGATTCATCATCATAGGATTGCATATTTCATGAAGGGATAAGTTGAGTATGAGGTTCAAAAAGATGCAGATGTCTAATTCACAAAGTGGATAGATAAATCAGGAAGTCCTTATGTATGGCACATGTCAGTGACTTTCAGGGATGTGTGTTAGGGTTTTGTGTGAATTTCCCAATAGATAAGGCACTGATCATTTTGAAGGATCATAAGGTTGTGTTGTTCATGTCATGTTTTACTGAGATCAACATCAATAATCAAACTCTTTCCTCCTTTCATGTTGAAGAGCTATAATAGAATGCCCTCACTCACCTTCTGAGATTCCTAAATCTGCATTTAGCTACTATATATTGATGTTATTTCATGAGTTATCAGGAGGTTTAAGGGTTTTATCTACTTCATATTAGATTCAGTGTATGCTTTGACAACTAGTACCATATAAAGAATCTATAGGTCTACCAGCCTAGGTTTTGCAGAGCCTAAAGAAGAAGAAGGGTCAAGGCTTATAGTTGTCCTGGTTTCTGAATGGGCATGTTGAAAATGGGAGTTAGCTTCGCCTAGATTTGTTTTTTTCTCATCAGGGTAATTGAAAATTGGTAACGTTTTCAAACACCAACAAATCTGATGATGAAGGAGATAAGATGGCACTTATCTCTGATGTTAGCATAACTAATAGATGGATTATTGATAGTGGTTGTTCACATCATATGACTAGAGATAAAACCAAGTTTGAGAATATGCAACCTTATGATGGTGGTAGT
Source organism: Cupressus sempervirens (assembly GCA_028749045.1). Lineage (NCBI taxonomy): Eukaryota > Viridiplantae > Streptophyta > Pinopsida > Cupressales > Cupressaceae > Cupressus > Cupressus sempervirens. The sequence continues at coordinate 877,144,967 of CM053792.1, forward strand.
GTGAGATTTGGAAATAATGAACCTTGTTGTATAAAAGGAAAGGGTTGTATCTCATTAACCAATGAACTTATATGTGACAATGCTTATTGGATTGAAGGACTAAAGCATAATCTACTGAGTGTGGCACAGTTGAGTAACATTGGATTCAAGGTAGAATTCAGGAATGGAAAGGCCAAATTGTTGAATGATAAAGGAAATCTAGTTGGATCTAGCAAGAAAATAAAAGGTAATCTATTTTATCTTGATCTCGATGAAAGTTCATGTTTTATTTCTCAAGTAGAAGAAAGTGGGTTATGGCACAAAAGATTATGTCACGTAAAATTTGATAATTTTCTTAAGATAAGAAAACATAAAAGAGTAAAGGTCTTCCTAGTTTGAAGAAACCTGATAGAGGTCTATGCAAGAATTGCCAAATTGGTAAGATGGGAATGACTAGTTTCAAAACCAGAAACTATCAGTCAAAGGAAGTCTTAGAGATTGTGCATACTGACTTATGTGGACCTATTGGAATAGAGAGTTATAGTGGAGAAATTTTTTTCATTCTTTTTGTTGATGACTATTCTAGAATGATGTATGTAATGTACTTAAGAGAAAAATCAAGCCTTTTAGAAATTCAAATGGTATCTGACAAGAGTAGAAAAAGAGATTGTAAAAAGTTTGAAATGTTTAAGATTAGACAGAGGTGGTGAATTCATCTGCAATGAATTCAATAATTTATGCATTGAAAGAGGAATCAAAAGACAAGTATCAGCTCTTGGTACACCTTAGAAAAATGGTATAGTTGAAAGAAGGAATAGATTCATCATGGATTGTGCAAGAACATTGATGATTGAAAATAATGTTTCTCTCAAATGCCAGAAGGAAGATATCAGCACTATAGTGCATACCTTAAACAAAGTACAATTGAAGAAAGACTCAAACCAAACTCCTTATGGGCTATGGTATGGCTACAAACCTAATGTAAGTTACTTGAAAGTATTTGGCAACAAATGTTATATCTTGAAAGAATTTAGAAAAGGAAAATTTGATGTAAAAGGTGATGAAGGAATATTTTTAGGTTACTCTTGTAGAAGTAAAGCATACAGATGTTTGAATCTATCTACTCATAAAATCATAGAAAGTGCACATGTGAAAATTGATGAGTTTGCAGATAGGAGTAAAGAAGAAAGCAACAAAGAGCTAGAGGATTATAGAAGATTTGTTTACTATGAACCTGATACTTTTCCAAACATATGTAAAGGAAATGAGGCTTCACCCCGAAAGTCCCCAAAATCTCCAATAGCTACTAAGTTTCATACAGTACAAGCCAAGTCATAGTTTGAAGGACCCAAGGCATAGTCAGAGGCTACCAAGCTAGTTCAAATCAAGTTTGATGGACCCAAGTCAGAAAGTGGGACCCAAATCTAAAATTGAAGTTCATTATGAAAAAAATGGAACTCATTCAAAATATAAAGAACTTGTGTTAGTAAGATATTTCAAAAAGGCATCATGCACTTGATCAAATCATTGGAGAAAAATATGATGGAATAATGACACAAAGCAAAGTAAAAGGTACATATTTACTTGTTGAATTTGAACCTAGAAATGTTAAAGATGCATTAGATAATGAAAGTTGGGTTGAGGCAATGAATCAAGAAATATAATAGATTAAGAAGAACAAAACTTGGACTATTGTTCCTAGATCCAAGGATAAAAATGTAATTGGCACAAAATGGGTGTTTAGAAATAAGTTGAATGAAGATGGAGAAGTTTCTAGAAACAAAACAAGATTAGTATGTAAAGGCTATTCCCAAGAAGAAGGTATTGATTATGGTGAAAATTTTTCTCCTGTTGCAAGATTAGAAGGTTTTAGAACTTTACTAGCTTATGTAGCACAGAGAGGATTTAAAGCATATCAAATGGATGTTAAATCAGCATTCTTGATGAGAGGTCTACATTAAAAAACTATAAGGTTTTGTAGATCCTAGAAAAAGAGACATGGTTTGCAAATTACACAAAGCTCTATATGGTCTCAAGCAAGATCCCAAAGCTTGGTGTAAAAGAATACATAACTATTTGGTAGAGATTATCTTTCAAAGAACAAATGATAACAATAGCTTGTATATCAAATAAGGATTAGACAAGAAGATTGTATTGGTAGAAGTATTTGTTGATGATACCTTATTCATAGGGAATGATTACTTATGCAAGGGATTTTTAGAAGAAATGAGCAAAGAATTTGAAATATCTATGTTTGGAGAGATAAAATTCTTTTTTAGGTTGCAGATATAGTAGAACAAAAATGGTATCTATATCACTCAATCTATGTATATCAAGGAGATACTAAAGAACTTTGGAATGGAAGATTCAAAACTTGTTGGAACCCCTATGTCTAGTAGGAATAATCTTTCCAATAATGATGATTACAAGGTAGTAGATTAGACCACATATAGATCAATGATTAGGAACTTGTAGTATGTAATACATACAAGGCCTAATATTGCATTAGCAGTTGGTATGGTGGCAAGATTCTTAGAAAATCCCATGATGGAAACCAAGAGAAACATGAGATATTTAAAAGGTATTAAAGAGTATGGATTATGGTACAAACATGGAGACAATTTGGACTTGAGGGTGTTTATTGATGCTGATTGGGCAGGAAGTATTGATGATAGAAAAAGCACTAGTAGTGGAGCATCCTTTTTTGGTAAAAGACTAGTGTCTTCGACAAGTAGGAAACAAAATTGTACATCTCAATCCATAGCTGAGGTAGAATATGTGGTAGTAATAGTTAATTATTCTAATATTATTTGGTTCAAGCAATTATTGGCAGGTAAGAATATAGAGATCAAGGATCCAGTTGTCATATACTATGATTACACCAGTGCAATCAATATATCAAAGAACCCAGTGATGCACTCTAAAACAAAGCACATTGCTATAAAATATCACTTCTTAAGAGAATTGTTGTAGAACAAAGAAGTCCGATTGGAATATGTGAATACAAATGAATAGATTGCATACATATTCATCAAGCCATTACCTAAGGATGAATTTCTTTATCTAAGAGGTAAGCTAGGGGTCATTCCCCTATTTGAAGCTCACTAAATGACGTTTAACGATGCATCAACCAAAGCATGTTGAAGATCAATTAGTTGATGCAAAATTGGCAAGGGCATATGGCAATTGAATCAGTACTTAAGGTACATTGATATTAATAGAATTGTTGTCTTTGTAATGTGTTGTCAAAGAGGGAGAAGTTATACTATCATATCTCATAAGAAATTTCTGTACTAGGTAGAAGTTTTTTGTAAGAAGGTAGGAAAGAGTTTGCACTAACAGAGGGAGTTCTCATGGATGAGAATTATAATGAAACTAAGGATATGTTCCTTACTTTATTTTGCTCTAAAAATTTCATTGTACTATGACATGTTGTGTTGCCATCAATGCCAAAGAGGGAGATTGTTGTATAGAATTGATTAATTGTGTATTGTCTTTGATGTTACACAAATAACATATCAATTTTAGATAGTGTATTCGAAGCTCACTCAGGTGGTCAAGACAATTTTCTATGTTTATTAAGCATTTTTGTGTTTCCCAAGTTTAGAAGGTAGTGTTTACTGAGTTCACTTAGGCATCAGAGGAAAGTCTATAAAAGATGAGTGTTAACCAAGCTCGATCAGTTAATCAAGGAGCAGTTGGATGGAACCAATGTTAACCAAGCTCACTCGGTTACTAAAGGATCTATGCAAATATGCAGTGTTAATCGAGCTTTAGTTGGTTAACACAAGAAATTTTTTCTGAGTTAGTTTCTACCGAGCTAGGTCAGCTAACGAAGGACTTTCTTGCTTTGGCATATAGAATTTAATTGATTTATCTTTTGGTTCTAGCCAATTGAGAAGATGAATATTAATTATTCTAAGTTGTATTTTAGCCAACTTGACATTATGACTGATATATGTATAAGGTCAAGTTGAGGATGTGAAAAATGGAAGAGTATGAATGAATTGAAGATTTAATGATGAAGAGAGGAAGTGAATTTGAAGGATAAGTTGAATATCCTTGTGGAATAGGAAAGCTATATTCGATCAAAAAGGATCAAGGAAATCCATAATCAAGATCTGTAATTAGAAATTTAGGTGCATTCAAATCAATTAATCTCATTGTTACTCTCTAACCATTGTAGCAATTATCTAAATCTCTTAATAGAGTTGGCTTAACATCTATTTGTAAATCCTCTAACAAGTGGCAGTTATGTTGAATTGTAAAAATACCTCTAACAAGGCCAATCCTAATATGGTGATTAACTCCTCTAATAAGGTCACACCTAATAGTGTTTTTTGTAACCTTTAATAGGGTTGACTCCTAACAATGCTCACTTAAGAAGAGTGAAAACAATAACTAGTTGCAATTGGTGGTTTTTCCAAATTGGGATTTCACATTAAATCTTGGTGTCAAATGTGTTCATGTTATTTCTTTTATGTGTTTTGCAACTAAGTTAAATTAATGGTAATCAGAGATAATATCTAACGATCTGCATTTTAATGTTTACTGAGCAATCATAGAGTTTACCAAGTTACAACATTTCTTTGTTTGTCAAGCATCAGCTACATTCAATTTTTAGAGTTTATTTTTGTATTAGCATCTAAGAGATATGAGATTTATATAAGTGGTAACTAATTTTCCCTTCCCCTATCAATTACTCCTCTTATATTTCCAACATGTTCTACATCTAATATGGATTGCACAATGGAGGGCTCTAGGAAGCCTCTCCTCTAGATTCTTCGAGACAATAAACATGGATTATCTCTCATTGTAAACATTCATTTAGATTAATGTTATAAATAGAGAATACTGAGAGAGGGCGGGGGGGGTCTGGGGGGGAATTAGTATTCTACAAACTTTTGTCACCAACTAGATATTATTTATTACTTTGAACCATGCATAAGAAAGTAAACAAGTAATGTTGAATAGTAATAATAACCATCCATAAAGAGAACGCATAACACCATATTTTGTTAATGATAGAAACCTTGGCCAAGGGAAAACTCTAGTGGGGATGATACCCACTAGATGATGTACTAAAACAAATGTTGCTTGTTAGAGGATGGACCCTATTCAGAGTCTACAAAAGCATTCAATACATAGGAGTCCATGTTAGGAGACTTTGAATACCTATTAGGAGTTGTAGTATAGGGGATGCAAGAAGAGCTCACTACCCAAACATGCACTTCTAATTACAAGAAGAGCTCACTACCCAAACAAGTAACTAATCCTTAAGTATATAGATATTGTAACGTCTTTTTTGGCTAATCTCTAACCTGAGCTTGATCTTGGATCATGAAAAATAGGTTTTCAAAAACTTTGCATATGTCAGTTCAGAAAACTTTTACATATCACTTTGACTCATCACTAATCCAAATGTACCCCAAAATGAGGTTATCTAGAAGCTAAGAAGTAAAATCATTGTGGAAAAGGAATAAGAGCAGTGAGATTCAAATCTAGAGGAACAATATTTCACATATTTGAATCAAGAAGTTTACATCCAACATGCTCAATTGTATGGCCTTCCAAGTTATGGCAATTACAAAGAAGAATACATCTTTCAAAGAAGAACCAATCTCCAAACTCCAATGCAACTTCTATCTCCAAACTACTCTAGACTAAGACTCCATACTTCAAAATTCTACATCTCCATGCTTTCATTGTCATCCATCATCAAATCATCATCCTCATCATATCATAATGCCTAAGATTCTACCCAAGAACCCTTTAAATACTTGCCAAAATGGCTCACAGAAGATTTTAGAACATACAAAGGCCACAAGTCAGCCTGATATAAATACCAACTAGTAAACCCCTACATTAAATGCATAACCATGCCACAAGTTGGCTCACAAAAAATATTAACTACCCATCATGAAATTAAATGCAAAGGTCAGCTCAAACTAAGAATCCAGACAACTTGACAAACAAAGGTTCCATGAAATATTGTCACTTGGCACTCAAAGGATTACTCAACAACCACAGGGACTTGAAAAACAAAGGATCACTCAACATCAATAGGACCTTGGCAACCAAAGGATTACTCGGCATCGATAGGAACTTGGCAACCAAAGGATTACTTGGCATCAATAGGAACTTGGCAACCAAAGGATCACTAAGCATCACAAGGAACTTGGCAACCAAAGGATCACTCAACAACCACACGAACTTGGGAACCATTGGATAACTCAGCACATGAAGGAATACTCAGTAGAAATTGGAACTTGGTAGTAACTAGAACTCAATAGCCACTAAAAATTGGTAGTGACTAGTAGAAAATAGTAGAAAGTTAAGGAAAAAAGGATGTCCTTGCATTAGACTACAAAGGTAAATAGAAAAGACTTCAAATGCTCCTGCATCAAACTCCCCAGGTAAAAATAAAAATGTATCCCACATTTTTCTTCCAAAAGAAAATTTTGCACTTAGCTTCATCTTCACGAAAGGTTTCCACTCCATCACGGATAAAAGATCAAATCTTAAAATCAACCACCTATGCTTCATCCCTTCAAAAATTAAAATCTTATCCAACCAATCAACATACAAACTCAACTATAAATCACAATGCTCCATCTGCAACTCATCCTTATACATGAAAACTAGATCAGCAATTATATCCAAATCAAAAACTTGGTCATCAATAATATATAAACTTATATCTATCATAGAAAAAGCATATAAATCCATAACATAGGAATCTTCCACCAAATCAACAAAAAATGAATCCATATTAGGACCATGCAAGAATAACCCTATGTCATCCATACTCATAACATTATATATTCATTCTTCCAGTAATATGTAAATCAGTAGCATCCACATTAGTAGTAACTTCCATATCCTTCAGCATCTCAGTAGCAACATATAAGTTTAGATCCATATCAGTAACAACAACATGTTGGGCGTTCATTTTTCACGAGGTCAATGGTAGGAATCCATAGTATAATTTCTCTCTTGAAAAGAAAATCTTAAGGATCCACTCCAAGGTTCAGTGTTTGTCTTGTGAGTGTTCACAAAGAGGCCTTTGCTTAGTAGAAGATAAATGTGCTTAGTAGAAGATAAATGTGAGTGTTCACAAGGAGGCCTTTTCTAGTTCTAAAAACTCTTCTATGTCTTGGAATCGAAGTAAAATATGTTTGCTATCTCAAAATATCATACCAAAAGAACAATATTTTTGTATTTTCTATTTTTCAATGAATGCAACTCTAACAATGCAGCTACTATGAGGTCCTATTCTAATAGGGGGTTAACAAAGAAAATAACAAAACTGAAAGAAAATAACATGAAATCAAATAACTTGAAATTGAAATTCCTAAATGGACATAAGCTATAGAACACAACACGCTGCGAGTTAAACTTTTGAAGAGATCGGTAGGAAACCAATGAAAACAAGAGCAACACTTCCTAGAATCCACTAATGCAATCATCAGTGAGAATCTTTAACAAATCCAATGATATTTCACTCTTCATGAAATTTCAAGGCCACAGAAAGTGTGCTCATGCGAGACAAAAAGCTATGTAGACACAATCGGGTGATTTCTTCTCAAGCTCATTACATCAACAGAATTCATATATCTATAGCAAAAACTAGAACTAAAAGATTGCACAACCAAAAACAACACAATAAACCTTTGACTCAATCACAATCTCATGAATAAAATCCACAAAATAATGACACATTTAGGAAAGAATAACTACACTCCAAATGCTAGCACCAAAAGCATAACTTTATTGCATAATAACGATGACCCTTTTTACATTTTGCAATGGCGTATTTATAAGAAATCGTCTCCTCAATTTGTGTTGAGAGTGAGAGATATCTCAATGCAAGAAAATGCTTCTAAAAAATTTAAACAAACTAAATATATACAAACTGACACTCTAACTGGTGCTTAGAGGGATTCCATCCATATTTTATTCATTAATTGGATTCATGAGCCCTTTACATGTCAAAAATAGAGAAAAAATGAGAGAGAAAGGAGGAGGAAGCCATCAGTCAAAGTAGAAGTACATGGAGACACCAAAAATAGAAGTTGGCCCTTCACTTGATCTGTGTCAGAGTTAACTTGCCATCAAAATGTGCTCCCATTGCATGGAAAGTGTTATTTTTGGAACTGGCAGTCAACTGTTAGTGCACTTCTAAATTGTGGAGCTACATGAAAATGTGGAGCTGTGGACCTACGAACCTACATACTGACAAAGCTGCAGAGCTACATAGCTGTGGACCTGCAGACCTGTGTAGCTGTGGACCTGCGGAGCTTAATTTGCCAAAAAATCAAAGTTCTCAATTTTGAAAATAGTTTCTAGGTTTTTGTCAAATGAGGTTTTAGATCACTTTTTGTATACACTCCATGCCCCTTTCTGATGATTTACACTCTCTTTATAGCCAATTACTTTCATAAACTTGCACTCCCTCTACTTCTTCAATCGAAAATCTCAAGGCACCTGCATTGAATCTTGTCGCCAATAGCTACATAAGATGAGGAACCTGATTTTCTTTATGTGTCCAACCTCTGTATCTTTGACCTTTGTCTTCTCTCCACCTATCCAGTCCTTCCTGACAAGAAACCAAGTGATCTAGATTATCCAAGATGATCAAATGTTTGCAACTCTTTCATATTTTTTCACAAATTTTCTAGGCATTTTCAAATGACCTTTTTGGAGGTCTTTTGCTCAAAATTTTAAGTTGGAAGTTTCTTTGTTCCCTAAAAATGAACAATCGAAGGCTCACTATTTTAGAGATTAAAATTAGATCTTTAGTTCTTCTTTCCAAGGGTATAAGTGATTCTAAATTCTGAGGCTCGAGTCAAAAGTTATGACCTCAACAAGTTGAGTATGCCATTTTTACCTACAAAAGAAGCAAACATTAGTCCATAGAGTTAACAATGCATAGTAAAGACAAACTAGCTCCTCAAAAAAAATTGGGGGTGAATCCTGAAATCTGGCTAAGTCTAAAATCTTGAAGCCCTAAAATTTTCCTAAGTCTAAATTCCTGAAGTCTTGAAATTTGGCTAAGTCTGAGTTTCGGAAGCCCTAAAATTTCTTAGAATCTTTACCTTATCTTGGGGAGGTCTAAAACCTATCTCAGAAGATTCATCACATATATTAAAATAGGAATTGATTATAAGGAATTAAATATACATCAACTTAAATGATATATTTTAAACCCTTCTTATGGCTACTCGGACAAAATTGGAGGTGAAAAGGCCGCCTGAAAAACATGCACGGTGCCTTGGAAGTGTGACAGCACCAACGTGCACAAGGTGCCTTCATTGCACACATGCTTGACATGCACGGTCCATTGGGCATGCATACGCTCCCCTTGGCAGTGCACATGCTACCTTTAGGGGCACACGTGCTCCCCTTGGAGGTGCACGCGCCCTCCTTGGTGGTGCACACACTACCTTTAGAGGTGTGCACACACGTGGCCCTTGGCGGTGCACACGCTGCCTTTAGGGGCAAGTGCACATGACCCTTGGTGGCGCATGCATCCTCCTTGGCAGCACGTGTGCTACCATTAGAGGTGTGCATCAAGCCTTTGGGGCACGCTCTCTCTTCTTGGCAACAAGTGCACGCACCCTCAGCGGCGCATTTTGAATTTTTTTTTTGAATTTTTTGATTTTTTATGTTTTTTCAATTTTTTGATTTTTTTGTGATTTTTGGACTCAATTTTCAAACAAAAATTCTTCTCCTAACTCGAATTGTGAGTCCAGGAGTCGAAAAAAGTAGGGGGTCCCCATTCCTCACTAGGAATGGGGCATGTGTTGTGGAGACCACAACACAACATCACGTAAATCCATATCAATAACACCTTTGAAACCCTCAACTTTGTTACCAGTGAGTAAATCCATCTTCTTACCACAAGCAACATCATTTAACTCTATTTTAGCAACAATAGCAATAGATAAGCCCTCAATCACATTCATTCCGACATTTTGTATAACAAGATCCAATTCCTTACCAACATAAGTGAAACTCTCCTCTTCAGCAATCTCATTGCACACAAAAAGATGCTCTATAATTTTCATCTTAGATATATCCATCTGCTCATGAAAACCAAAATATATTTCCTCCATTTAAACAAAATCATCATGCACTTCCACAATTTGTCTTCTTCTCTTCATAATATCTTTAACCGGCCAACAAGCCTTCTTTCTAATCCTAAGATGCCAACTCAAATAAGAATTTTCTAGATCATCAATCCTTTCATGTAAATCATCCCAAAAAGAATCTTACTCATTCCTCTCAACATCATCAAGATGTCTTCCATGATATTGTACTAACTTAATAGTTTCTACTTTGGCTGCAATCAATCCTTTCATGTAAATCATCCCAAAAAGAATCATACTCATTCCTCTCAGCATCATCAAGATGTCTTCCATGATATTGTACTAACTCAATAGCTTCTACTTTGGCTGCAAGTTTCCTCAACATGTCAAATAATTCTAGATTTGCATCTCTCCTTCCACAAAGCATCTTTACACATACAAACAATGAACAAATTACAAGTCCTCTATAAGTGTAGGTCAAGTCTGAAGATCTACAACCCTACACCAAATCACCAATGATCGAGGTCTTCTGAAATCAAATCCTTCTTTGATAAACTTCACCGAACCAAGGTCCTAGTACCAACTGCCTCACACTTCAACGATTTGTTTACACACTCAAGAACAACTAGGCTCTAATACCACTAGATGCAACGCTAATCCAGATGCACCCCAAAAAGAGGTGATCCAAAAGCTAGCAAATAAAAACACAACAAAAAAATAACAAGAGGAATGAGAGTCAGATCTAAAGGAACAATATTTCACATATTTGAATCAAGAAGTTTACATCCAGCATGCCTAGTTGTACAACATTTTAGGTTACAACCATTACAAAGATGAATACATCTTTTAAAGAAGAACTGATTTCACAATCATCCATCATCGAATCATCATCCTCCTCATATCATAATGCCTAGGATTCTATCGAAGACCCCTTTAAATACTTCCCAAAATGGCTTACAAAAGATTCTACAACATAGAGAGGCCACAAGTCAGCCTAATGCAAATACCAACTAATAAACCCTTACATTAAATGCATAACCAAGCCACAAGTCAGCTCACAAAAAATATTAACTACCCATCATGACATTAAATGCAAAGGTCAGCTCCAACTAAGAACCCAGACAACTTGATAATTGAAGGTTCCATGGAATACTGACACTCGACACCCAAAGGACTTCTTGGCAACCATAGGGAATCAAAAATCAAAGGATCATTTGACATCAATAGGAACTTCACAACCAAAAGATCGCTTGGTATCAACATGAACTCGACAACCAAAGGATCACTCGGCAACCAAAGGATCACTCAACATTAATAGGAACTCGACAACCAAAGGATCACTTAGCATCCACATGAACTCAACACCCATTTGATAACTTGACACATGAAGGAATACTTGGCATCAATTAGAACTCATGAGTAACTTAAACTCGATAGCCATTGAAACTTGGTAGTTACTGGTAGAAAAAGAGCAAAAAGTTAAGGAACCAAGGATGCCCCTACATTAGACTACAAGAGTAAATAGAAAAGACTTCAAATACTCCTGCATCAAATTTTCACATTACAATTGCACAAGTAATCTAGCAAGATGTCCTTTGTATAAATACCATGCCTTTTCACAACTTGTTGCTAGGACAGCTAGGACCACAATATACTTTTCCAACTTAGAGTAAACATCTAGGACGTCGGCCCTAATTAGTCAAGAAATTATTTTGTAAACAAAATAATTCTTTTACCTTTAATTCTACTATTCTATTCACTAATAAAACATGAATATCTCTTTGTCGTATTATTTGTACTAATGTCTAAGCTTATACACATCATCATCAATATGTATATTGGTTCCATCTGACCTCTCTCTCTTAGATAACATCATATAAACAAGTTATACATCAAAGCAATACACTGTTGCAAACCATTTTCATACTTTGACAATTTTTTGAGTTCCAAAATCTAAGTATCTTTATTTTTGAGGTTTTCTACATGTACATCATGTTTTCTCATTAATGACAACAATTAAATCACTATATAAAGCCAATTTTCAACAATCTCCCCCATTGGTATTGATGGCAACAAAGTAAGGAAAATTGGCTAAGTGACAAAACTTTACCAAAACTTACAATACTTATCATCTATTACATTAAATATACTTCATATTACAAATGATCCTTCTTTTGATATGATTACTACATACATAACTTACTACACAATTTTCTTCTTTGATTCTCCCCCTTTGACAACAACGAAAAAGGTCAGAAAGTCAAAAATTATCAAAAAAAATTTGTCTTGCTACCTCAAACTACTATTATCTTCATTGAATCATCCAAATTTTCCTTCAAATTGTTCATACCTTCTCCCATGTGTCCTTTGTTTCTTTAGAAGTAGTGACCATTGCACATAAGGCATATGATTCAATCTCAACTACATTAAGGTCAGAGTAGGTGAAATTTGCATAAGTGTCCTTTGCTTTGACACATTCTTCCAATTGTATCTCAATGGCTAATATCTTTAGAGCAATAGATTCTCTGAATTATGATAGTCTTCTCAAAAAAAAATCTTTTTCAAGTTGTAGTTTCCTAATGTCTGTGTGAATACTGACAACTTGTTCTTCAAACTCATTGACTTTGTAAGAGGGTTGTTGTATCTGACTAGTTAAAGCTTCTAGCCCACTCAACTTCCCTTAAATCTTACTATCCAAATCTTTGGTCAACTTATGAGATAAAGTACATTTGATGTGCAATACCTTGCCAACTTCTTGACATCTTCAAAGTTCCTTGATACATGTATCAAGATTTAACAAGTCATTTTGAATGTTCTGACAAATGGTGCTAAAAAGATTAGCATCATTCAAAAAAATTGTAAACTCATCATCAAATGATTTTATAATTTCTTGTGCTCTCTATTCAGGGTCTTCTTCTATATATTTTTCCATGAAGGTGTTGTGCAATTTTTTAGTCACCTCCATTAGTGCTCTCTATAGATTCTTGACTTTTCTATTTCTCTCAATCAATTTTGTCAACGATGAGATCAAGTTAGACTGTTCATCATCATCACCTATAAAGTTAGCAAGAGATATAGGAGTGGATGAACTAGATGCTTTAAACTCATCTTCCTTTTGTTTCTTCTCTGCTACCTTCTTTGATTTTCTCTCTTCTTCTTCCTTCTCCTCTCTTTCTTTTCATACTCTTTTTTTCTTTTCATTTTCTTCTTCTCTCTACTTCTTCTCCTCTTTAATAAATTTCATCTTGGCTTCTTCAATCTTCTTCTTTTCTTCCTCTAGCTATCTTTTTTCTTCTTCAATCAGTCTCAATTGATCATGAATATCTTTGGAATGGGACTTAGGCTGATCAGAACTTATGAAAGGATTATCATCAATGTTAATTATAACACTTGTTTGATCAATTTGCATAGTATCACCTCTTATTGATACTTCCAAAGTTTTCTACATAGTGGTAGGAGCTGCCTCTACCTCAATCATCATTTTATTGATAGGTGCAACAGTTTCACTTCTTACTATATTCTTATCACCTTCCATAAATAGACTAGGCCTCATTTTGTTCTATAGATAGGGTGCTAGTTTACCCATTAATTTCTTTATTTCTTCTTCATCTTCAGTCTTGCACATAGTTCTTATCATTAATTTTTGAAGTTCCATATGTTCTTCTGGAATTGGTGCCTTCTTTACTATAAGTCTATCATAGACTTTCTAATTGATAAAAAATTTAATGTCTTTAAGTTTCAAGTTATTAATAATAAAATATCTCATAGTAGAGATATCAATCTATTCTTTCTCAATATCACCGTACAAATCATAAAAATTATTCATCTACACAAAGTTCCCTTCATTAACAATGGCTATGTTAATCTTGTTTATCTTTGGTTTCTAAGGTTGCCTTAATTTACCTATTGGCTTCTTGAAAATAATAACTTTCTCTAGTTGTTTGTCTTTGATTCCTCTACTTCTTCATCACTTGAGTCTTCAATTGTCAACAATGTCTTCTTTCTTTTCTCTGGTTGAGTAGCTTAATGTCTTCAAGTTCGATGATCCAATGCAGGAGTATAGAGACCTTTAAGTTCAGATTTAGGTTTCGCAAGAAAGGTTCATCAAATTTATCAAGTTCTATCTATGTATATCAACTCAATCTTTAATGATCAAAGAAGTAGACATATGGCTTGAGATTTCAGTTTAAAATGGAAAATTACTAATAAAACTAGATTCAAAATTATGAGTTAAAAGGATAGATACAAATTATAAGAGGTAGTCATTATTTTAGGATGTATCGATCATCCTCCATCTTTGATTCCCATGCTCAATGAGTTGATTGGTTGCCACATATGAAGAAGGAAAAAAAAAAGTGTTCACTAGTATGCTTTCCCTCATACTTCCATAAAATTCAAATGCCTATGGAGTGTACGGTGCAAAACTTAAGATTCAAATTCGAGCCATTGTTGCGAGAGCTTTTTTTTGTAACAATGACTGGGCTGCATGTATAGTGGAAGATTTTGACATCACAAGCCAAACTTCCCAATATACTTGTCACATCATCTATTCAAAATCATGCATTTCAATGTGCTGAATACCTCAAGAAGGTTAAATAATTGGAGGATACATATTATGTTGTAGCTTCTACGGGTGATACTACTGCTCCCGATCTCCATGCCGATAAAGAATATCGGGCATAATGCTTAGAAGGGGAGAACATGAGTTTGGGTCTGTGTAGTTGGCACCATGAAGAGTCACATGAAGGTCTTTAGAGCCAATGGAGTGCATGGTGCATGGTTTTGAAGAGAATGCATGGTCATACACATAGCTCAGGCAACACATATAACACATCTGATGAAATGTTTGGAGTCATGATACAACACAGGTTCTTCTTCAATTTTAGAACCAACAACAAAATTGTGATTATTTCCATCCACAATCTAGCATGTATCAGACCATAATCCAAGCCCATACATGTGTTGCAATTTATACTTGTCTTCAAAATCATCATCTCCAGCTCGAGGGCATATAAGCTCATAATGGTAGTCGGGTATGGGTATCTTTAAAATATGGATGGCTGAGGATATGTCCATTTGAAATGGATTTGGTGAATGTTCTTAAGCATTTCTTTGAATAGGGTATTGAAGAAAATGATTTCTGGAATCAATCACAGAGCCCGTTAAATTCAATTCAAACCCAAGGAAAGTAAAGGGATTCCTGTTCATACACCCACACTCATATGCATCAGGATGACAATCAGAGGCGACTCACAAGCTCACATGAATCCATGAGAGGATAATATATAATTTTCTAAATAGAGAGTCAGATACTAGCATGAAAATAGAGCCACGGGTTTATAGGCGACTATCAAGAGATAATACAACCCATGGCATTCCACCTTATGCAGAGATATAATAATTGATATGGGTAATGAACAAGCATTCTATCAAGCAATCCGCTTGTCACCATTGAAGCACTACTTTGTCGATGGTGAATAACCCAAGCTGCATGGCTATTGGAAAAGCTCGAGCAGTTTTGAAAGAACAATCAAATATTTAAAATGTGGATTCAAAGATAAAACTAGTAGCTGAGCACTCCCATCATGGAAAATAAGTGTTGGAACTCGCAGGTTCTCCCATTGCAGAGAAGACACTGGATTCCACAACATCTGATATGGTAGGATAGGCTTACTTTTTAACAAATATGGAACCAATAAAAGCTACAAGAACCCAAAAATAGAGTGGAGGAAAAATATAATGATGCCAAGTAATGACATGTGGAGGTGAATATGTAAAATGCAGGGATTCCTTTAAACAGGTGTCATTACCCATCGTATTAAAGGGTGAGAGAAAAAGAAAGGGAAAGCGGAAAAGATTTCCAAGAATTAGTTATAGAAACTGAGTAGTCAGCCACCAAATTCTATAAATGATGAAAGAATTAAACAAGGAGGGGTTCCGAATTCTTCCAACTTCAAAAACTATAGACTTTGGGCTTTAGACAAGGAAGGAGGAAATTTTGATAGAATAGTTTCATTTTCTAAGGTTCCAGTTTTTCTTCCTGCAGCTACAGACTGTGTGTTGTTAGCAAGGGGAGATATTTTCTGAGGGAAAAGAATGCAGACTTTGAAGCTGTAGCAAAACAAAGCTTCACTTGCTAAACTTTGTGTTAGTGATTAAAGGGGATTTTGATTTTGAAATGTAATGTAGGGGAGATGGTTTTCATTTTCTGATGCATCTGTAATAGGATCTTTGTAGTCTTTTACATCTTAAAGAGGGGAGGATTAAAAGATATCTAAAAATTAGAACTTTGACTCTATGTAGTTTTCTTTCCACTGATGGTTATGTTGCTGTAACTTTCAGTTTTCTTTAAGTGCATCAGGTGTGCTATTTTCTGTATGCATTTGATATTAGAATCTTTTGGAAGCTTTGATTCGTCTTTCCTCAGAAGAATGGAAATTTTTCTTTGACTTTATCCTTTGTAATGCAGTATACAATAGGTTAACTTTGTGTAATTTGTTTTATTCTATCTCTTTTCTTTTTAGTTCTTAGGTTTCGCGTCTACTCTGTGTTTACAGCTAGATGTCAGATATCCTTTTGTGCTTGTTGGTAAAAGCACCCACATTTAATTCACTATAAATCTTGCACGAGGAGCTATACCTAGTAAAATTCAGAGGAAGGTTATTAATCTAATAATAACTTATCCAACTGTTCGTGTTAGTTTGTCCTCTCACTTGGGCATTCAGGGTCGGATTTCCACACATTCTCTTGAAGGAAAATCTGTTCACTAAATAGGTGTCAAATACGTTACACCTTGTTCACCAGTTTATTTTAATGCAGAGATTGTTTATCTAACTACCTGTGATTCTTCTTTTGACATACCAGCCTCAAATAGTGTTTTATTCATTATAGTTGCAATCTTCTTACAAGATTCTTTCTCTAATGACTGTTGGTAAGTTGACTGACTTATTTCTTCATATGTTCCAAATTTGTAAGTTGCTTGATCTATATCGGATTTCAACATTAAATCAATATAACCAATAGCTACATCATCACTTAACTCATAACCTAAGGGCTCAACAAATGTTTCCCAAGGTTCTACTACTTCAATATAGGTTAGGTTTTATCCACCATAAAGAATATATCATTCTTAAATCTATCAACAATTGCAGGGGCAATTCTGAATCATTTTTTTATCTCATTCTTAAATGTCCTCATAATTAGATTTCTGCTATCCAAGATTTTCTCTGCTAGATGCCTTCTACACACATCTATTATCTTGTCCATAGTTCATCTTTCACCACTCATAATATCAATAACTGATAGAAATGGACATCTCTTAAGTATATGAAAGAAAATATGATTAATCAAAGGTAGAAATTTGAATACACCATTCTTAGTTTTCTTAATCTTCTCCAAATTCTCAAGGAGTTGTACTCTCAAAATCTCACTTAAATTTACTTGCTCCTTCTCAATGCAAATCTTATAGGCTGCATAAATAAAACCTTCTAACAACTCATCACTCTTAGAACTTGAATAAATAGAATATGCAATAATTCTACTCATGAATCTCACATCATGTTGTCTGATGGTGTTGATCACCATTTCCCTACCCTTGTAAAGTGCCTTAGTATAACTTTTAGCGTTTTTCTTAACTAGTTTCTGACCAATAGGTACACTACCTTATTTCCTAAGACCAGTGAACTCATAAATAAGGTTGGCAGAAATGTCAACTACATCTTCTCCCATTTGAATCTTTCGATTATCAATTCTACTTAATATAATCTAGGTCTACTCTTTAGTATCATGTTCATGGTTATTGTGATATCTAACTAAGTCTAAATCCTTTAGATGCTCATATCTGGACTTAATAGTCATGTAATGATTGAAAAAAAATTCCATATCTTTTTTCATCAACTCATTTCTAATAGTCTCAAATTTCCTACACACGTAGCTTCCTATGCCTTCCAAAGAAACTATGTTGTTTGAAGTAATTGATAAAGCCAAATTAGGGTTTTTCTCTATGGTTTTTATAGGAACAACCTTTAATTTGGGTCTCCCAACATTATCAATGAGTTTATGTGCTGAAAATGATAAAATACCTTTTTTCAAAGTAGGGTTTTGCTCGAAATCACTTTACCAATTCACTTTTGGGTTCTCTAAGCTTCTAAGATGATTGCAATTTGGAAATAACCAAGTTTTTACTCTATTTATTCAACTAGAAATTGAATTAATTGCATACTTTTCTAACTTAGAAAACTTGCTTATTTCACTTTGAAATCAAATATCGGCTCAAGATCAACTATTTGATCTTCAAATGCTATATGAGGTTCACCATAGCTTCGTTTCATCATCACAATACTCCACAAAACTTCACTCCATGAGATTTTCTATAGAAATGGAGATTTAATCTTATGTCATAGAATAAAGTTTTGCTATTATACCAGTAACTTTTATTTCCTTCGTAACTTGTTTAAATAAGATCCAAATTGCAAGTGAGCTTAACTACAATACAAACTTATCAAGATACATCTTCTCTCAACCTCGCTACTCATAGATTGATCTCTAAATGAAGTTTCCAATTTTGGTGTTTTGAACAAGCTTAATTCAACTTGATTGCTAACTTTGAATTTCCAGTCTCAGTATCATCTAACTTTTCCTTTGACATATCTAATCCTTTTACAAATACCTCATTAAGGTCTTCTCAAAGTTCACTGATTGCATTTTTTTGATCTTCATTATCTTTCTTAGTTCTAGAGTTACTTTCAGGATTCCTTCTATCATTTCTAAAGTTTCTTCCATGATTCCTTTTGTCATTTCTGAAGTGCCTTCCATTGTTTCTTTTGTCTATTCTATATTACTTTATTATATGTCTAAAATTTTTGCATAACTGACATATTGGGGTTCTGCTTCTAGAATTCTACTAATTAGTAGGTGCTTGACAATTCTAGGGTATGTGTCCAAAGTTGTTATACTTATAACACATGATTTTCTTTCTTTCTTCATAAGGTCTACTTTTGCTTGATATCCTTTCATTAGACATTCTATCTATAGGGTTAGTGTGTCTACACATTCTACTACTTCTTTTATCATTATCATATTTAGGTTTCCTACAATCAATTGCATTATGACCAATACCATGACAATTATGACAGTAAAATTTTATAACATGATTAAATGACTTATTTCTACAATCTCTTTTCATTTGACCTATTTCATTACATGAAAAAAACTTACCTCTAAATCCATACCTAGTTTCCTTAGGACATTCCACTTGGTTAGGTTCATCCAATTTCTGAATTTCCTTCTCTTGTCCAACTTCTTTAGATTTATCAAAATATTGACTAGATTCAATCTTATCATCAGATTTATCTTTTTCTTTTGGATCTGATCTACTTTCAAGTTTCTTTGTAGACATGTTAAATAGATAACCAAGACCAATCTTATCATAGGTAGGTCTTTGTGTTAACATTGATTCATCAAGCTTTTCTCTACTAGTATAAAGCTTTTCAAGCTATAGCTTGCACTGAGTTAGTTCACATTTCACAATAGTGTTGTATTTAAGAAGCTCTTCATGATCTTCTTCCAATGTTTCAAATTCAAATGTCTTCTTTTCTAGATTCGCTCTAAGATTTGAATTTTCAATCTTCAAATCAAATTCAACTTTACTAGGATCGTTCTTCAAACTCAAGTTTAGATTGGTAATCTTCAATTCATGCTTCAAGATCTTGTACTCTATTTTTAGTTTTGAATATTCATCATCACCAATTTTAGATTTAGTAGATTTAGGCTTGGATTTGAGATGTTCAATCTTGTCCTTCAATTTTCCAATGTATACTTTGGATTCTTCATATCTATCTTTCAGCTTATGTCTTTCTTCAGTAAGGAGATCAATTTGTTCAAGTGCTTCTTCAAGGTTCTTCATCAACTATTCCACATCTATAGGGATCTTACTCAAGTTGTTAAGCCTCTTTTGAGTAACTATGCTCTGATACCAATTGTTAGAAATAAAGAATACTAAGAGGGGGGGGAGGGGGGGTGTTGGGGGGTAAATTAGTATTCTAAAAACTTTTGTCACCAACTAGATATTATTTATTACTTTAAAACATGCATAAAAAGTGAACAAGTAATGTTGAATAGTAATAATAACCATGCATAGAGAGAATTCATAACACCATATTTTGTTAAGTAGGGAAACCCTTACCAAGGGAAAACCCCAATGGGGATGATACCCACTAGATGATGGACTATTATAAATGTTCCTTGTTAGAGGATGTACCCTGTTAGGAGTCTATAAAAGCATTTAGTACATAGGAGTCCCTATTAGAAGTGGTAGTACAGTGGATGCAAGAAGAGCTCACTACACAAAAAAGTAATTAATCCTCAAGTATATAGATGCTATACCTTCTTTCTTGGCTGATCTCTAACATCAGCTCGATCTCAGATCACAAAAATACATTCTCAAATATTTTTTCATATATCACTTCACAAAATGTTCTCATATCACTTTTGACATTATAGTTGCACACTTAATCTAGCAAGATATCCTTTGTATAAATGCCATGCCTTTTCACAAATTACTACTAGGTCGGCTATGACCATAGTATACTTTTTCAACTTAGAGTAAACGTCTAGAATGTTGGCCCTAATTGTTTAAGTAATTATTTTTTATACAAATTAATTCCTTTACCTTTAATTTTATTGTTCTATTTAATGATAAAATGTGAATATCTCTTTTCCTTACTATTTGTACTGATGTTTGAGGTTATACTCATCAATATGTATATTAGTTCTATTTGACCTCTCTCTCTCTCTCTCTCTCTCTCTCTCTCTCTCTCTCTCTCTCTCTCTCTCTCTCTCTCTCTCTCTCTCTCTCTCTCTCTCTCTCTCAGATAACATCATAAAAAAAAGTTATGCATCAAAACAGTACACTGTCGTAAACCAATTTCATACTTAGACAATTTTTTGAGTACCAAAAGCTAAGTATCTTTATTTCTGAGGTTTTCTACAACATGTACATCATGTTTTTCCATTAAGGACAAAAATTACATTAATATATAAAGCCAATTGTCAAAAATTAATTCATTGTTGATAATAGCAATTTATCATTTTTCTCATCAAGAATGTCTCATCTATGGATCTAGCAATTTTAGCCTCAATAGATTTTTGCTTCTCTATTCTATGATAAGTGTTTGCATGCACATGATTCTTGGGATTTGTGGGATTGATCTTTCATCAACTTCAACGTGGTATCATATCTCCAAATCTTCATGCCCTTATTCTATTCTTGAGATATTTGACATCAATTTTTAAATCTAAGTTTTCTCTTTTAGAGGGTTTCAATTTTAAGAAGTGTTTTGTATTGAATCTGGAAGCAACCTATTTTTTGGATCACTTTTGAGCACAAATAAACATCACCGATGACTTTAGAGCACTCAAAAACCACCATTTCCATCTAAAAAATATCCAATTTGGATGTTGTTAAAATTTGAGGCAATTTTTTTGCCTCTAGGCCATTTTAACTTGGGAATTTAAATCATGGTTATTACCTCTTTCTTGGGGAAAATTTTTCTACATAGATTCTTTTTGGATCTCATGATTTGAGTGGTTGGTGACTCTTCACTCAAAGATCACATGACTCTCCTTAAACTCATGAGCTTTTCCACCAGCAAGATGTGCTTTGTTTTTGAATGGTTGTTCTTTGAAAATTTTGACATGATTTTCTAAAGAATATGAGATTGCATTTTTACTCTTCTCTATCATTTGTTGTTGACTAGTCAAGTAGGTTTGAATGCATGTATAATTTTCTTTGAGTGATTACATGCCACACAATTTCAGAATAAGTGAGTGAACTTTTGTCCTTACTTGCGTGGGTGTTTGGAGACAATGCTCTACCAATGCCATTGATTTTTTTAAGAGGCCACATGGACCCATCTTGCTGGCCTTCATTGATTCTTTTCCCAACATTTTTCATGGTGACCTTTGACATTGACTTTAGCTTGGATTGTGTTTGCTAAAATTTTTATTTAGTGACGAGTTTCTACCCACCCAAGTTTGGATCGCAGGGCATTTGCTAAAAATTGAAAGGAAAGCAAATTATGGAGCCTTGGTTTCAGACTTCTGTCATTTTCCTTTCAGAAATTTATTCTTCATTTGATAGGAAAATTAAGAAGCATGTATCCCAAAAAGCTTTTGAACTTATCTCCCATCCGAAATTTATGAGATGGCCTGCTTATCCAACCATCAAGATCATGAACCATCTGCCATTTGTTGAGAAGACCCTAATACTTAACCATCTAGGTATCATGTTGCGCATCAAATTGGCCATAGTTCTAAAAAATGTAGGCTTCTTCCAAATAAGTTTCTATGGTGGTTTGTGTGTTGAGGGTCTTCTAAAGTCTATGATTTTTGGAGTATGAGCCTCCTTTTTGGTGCCTTCTTCCACCACCCACATTTGTTTTGGAGATTCAAGTCCAATTTTGGGAATCGACCTCCACTTTTACTAGCTTTGTTTGGAGTTTGGGTGGTGTGTAAAGTATTTTTTGCCTTCTTAATGACCTTCATAGTGAAACCCTTACATTTTGGGTAGGGATTAAAGTTGGTAGATCTATGTTTGATTCTTTTCAGTCACCCTAACTTGTGCAATGCACAAATCATTGCCTCTTTTTCATTCTTTATCAAAATAATTATTTTGCACTAGAGTACTAGTGGAGTATATTATTGGGCCCAACCTTGCCCACATCAACCACCTTTTGGCATGATTTTAGTTGGAAATCAGCAGTTGGCAATTTTGGGAGACATCAGTGGACTTTCACTATCCCACTCATCCAATTATACATATGTGATATATTGGAATGTGAGCACCTTGTTTGGCAATTCACATTTTTCCTTCACCTATAATTTGATAGTAGATCCTTGGCCCTACACCTTTTTTGTGCAGCTCATTCCTTAGAGAAGCACATTTTAAAAAAAAATTCATGCACAAGAGTTCTATTTTTTGCCCTTATTTTCTGGTGCCTTGAAGACCCCATAGTAGATTTTGGTGTCATCTTCTCTAGTATTTCATGGCTCTATGTGTTGTTTGGTGTCTCTAATTTTTTGAAAACTTGTATATATTTTCTTGAATGGTGGTTTGGCTCTGTGGTTCAACCAATTATCAGGCTTATTGGATGACACTCTTCTTTAGACCCATTGCCACATACCTCTATTAACATCCCATCTTGGACCACAATCATTGGTGGCAGTTTTCTCATTGTGCACACAACATAATATTATTTGACATTGTTAGAGATTTCTTGATTGGGAGTTTTTTTTTTCCAAACCTATGTACTTCCACCATGTGGCAGGCTATTTTCCACTAGATTTTTTTCGGTACTGACCCTTGGATCCAGTGATAGTGACTTTTTTGTCATCTTTTTTTTTTTCCAGTATCTAGATATTTTTTCTAGAAGGGGTCATTTTGTGGCGTTTTCTTTCCACGATGTCTATTTAGTGTCATGTTAGCAATGCATTAGCATATTTCATCACCTCTTTAGACTTTTTTTGTACCTACCTTCATGTTTTTCCTCATATCTCAAGCATACACACTCAATTTTTTGAAAATGAGATATTGTCAGAAAGCTAGTTCCAATTCTATCATAGTGGTATAGGTGATTTTTTGTTGTGATGCTTTCTTGTTGGATATTTTTGTTGTCAAAGTTAGGTGTATAGTTTTGAACTTCTAGAGACATATCTTAAGAATCTAAGCTCTAATTGTGGAATTCTTTATATTATTGGAAAGATATTTCTAAGCTCTTTCTCATGATGCTAGTTTTCTTTCCAGATTCTTCTCTAGGAACATTCTATTCAACATTTTTGATTTTGCATACTAGTGGATATCTTTGTTGTTTCATGTCTAAGGAATCATTTCATTTCTTTAAATGATTCATCATGACTTTTACTATCTATTGTATTAGTCTTATGTCTCTTCTA
Source organism: Cupressus sempervirens (assembly GCA_028749045.1). Classification (NCBI taxonomy): domain Eukaryota; kingdom Viridiplantae; phylum Streptophyta; class Pinopsida; order Cupressales; family Cupressaceae; genus Cupressus; species Cupressus sempervirens. Next base: position 877,168,987 of record CM053792.1, read on the forward strand.
GTCTTTTAGACATCATTTATATGCATTCTTACAAACGAACTAAGATGAAGTGCCATAATGCATCTATATTTTTGTTTCAGTTGTTTTACCTTGTTTTTCCTTTTGATTTGAGTAGTGTCATCTAAGGACACTCATGCTTCTTGGGATTCACCATATGTTGTACCTTATTGTACATGCACTGCTCATGATTAAAGTGACATGGGGGGTTGATATTTTTTCTTTGGTTTCCATCTTCCTTTAACTAATGAGTGTCCCTTCCATGACATTAGCCCCATGACATGTTTAAGATTGACTAACTTAGTTCACAGATATGTATTATTTTGTACATCTTGATCATGATTCCTTGACATGAAGTTATTTTGGCCCACTTTTCTAGTTTCCTATCACCCCACCCTTGTCTGCATTAGGGGGGGTTCTTCTATTGTTTCTCATGCTTCCTTGGTTCAATTGATCAACTCTTTAGGCTTTGGTGTTTCATGCCATTTGTATCTTTGATTTTAGTTTTTTTCCTTTGTGTTCCTCCTAATTGGATGGAGATTATAGTCTTCTTACCTAGTCAGATTCTATTTTAATAGAGGTTCTTTAGATTAGTAGTTACTTTTGATAGAGATTTGTAACTTCTACATGCTTCAGTGGTGTTCTTCATGATCATCTTTTGTTCCCATCTCTTTTTGGAGTAGAGATTTTCCCATTTGGTTTTCTCTATTTCTTCTCCTTTCAGATATTTCATTGTGCTTAGGTACCTCATTAGGCCTTGTTGTTAGGACTTAAATCTACTTTCTGTAGTAGTTTCTAGGCTTTTAGGTACTCCCTAAATTTATCTTAAGGGGGTTAGTAGTTTATCCTAAGTTTATCTAGTTGCTTAAGCTAAACTTTAGGCATATAATCATAAATTATTTTTATTATTATTATGAAACCTAGGTTAGACCCTTTTAGGGTTTTGATCTCCTTTATAAGGATAATATCTCATTGTAAACATTCATTGAGATTAATTAATTGTTGATTATAGAAATTTATCTTTTTTCTCATCAAGAATATCTCATCTATGGATCTAGAAATTTCACCCTCCATAGATTTTTGTTTATCTCTTATGTGACAAGTGTTTGCATGTATGTGACTCTTGGGAGTTGTGAGGTTGATCTTTCATCAACTTCAACAATTGAAACATCATGAGGCTAATTTCTTGGAAGGAACACTCACCTAACAAAGGAAGATGGAAAATATGACCAACATGAAACCCCCCAAGGAATTTTGTAATGTAGTGTGAGTACAACAAAACAAAATGATGTGTAAGATCCTAAAATACAATAGAGTGACACTTTATCTCAGTGTCTTTGCAAAAATACTACAACAAAATGACAAGAAAGATCAAAAGAGACATAATGTAGATACAAGATATAGTACAACCCATGACAAATCATCTATAAAAAAATTAAATCTCCAGACCTCAAGAAACTAAGATATCCACCAGAATACAAAAAAGAAAAGACTTGAATGGGATATGCCTGGAGTAGAATCAAGGAAATAGAATGTCTCAAGATATGTCTCCTAGAGCGCAAAGTAGAACCTCTAACCCTAACTACATAAAATGAAAACTAGATAGCATCAAAACTCAAAATAAACTACACCATCTTGACGAGCTCTGAGACCATGTCGAAGTTGATGAAAGATCAACCCCATAACTCTTGAGAATCGCCTGCATGCAAATGCTTGTCACAAAAATAGAGAAGAAAAAGCTATGAAGGTTAGAATTCCTAGATCTATAGATGAGACATTCGTAATATGCAAAATATAAGTTTCTATTATAAAAAATGAATGAATAAATTACAAAGAGATCAATCCATATAAAAGGAGATGAAAACCCTAACAGGTAAAACCTAGGTTGCATGATAATAATTAAAAAAAGAATTAAATATTATATGCCCAAAGTTTAGCTTACATAAACTAGAGATAATAAGTGACTTAACAATTAAATAAATATAATTTAATTAATAAGAAAATAATTTATTACTCTTACACAAGCTAAACTAAGTGAGAGGGTTAAAGAAGGAAGACAATATTCACTAAGTATTTGGCAAAGTAAAGAGGAAGTTTAGTATTCCCCTAGAAAATATACTATTGATCAAGCTTTATATTACCTAAGTGAAATGTTATATTCATTGAGTAACAATTGGAAGAACATAATAATATAATTTGAGGCCTAATTTTTATGGAAAAATAGAAAGTTTAAGAAGGATAAAGGCACGAGTAAAAGTTTTTTATGTGATCGAGGACTGAGAAAACTCAAGGAATATTTGATGATGGAGTTTGGAGAAGGACAAGGATGAGCACAAATTTTCATGAAATTTCTATTTTCAGTGTGGCTAAATTTAATGTATCTCAGATCGATGATTATGATTATGTGGTAATAAATTGAAGAATCTAGAAGCATAGAGATGACTATTTAAGGAGATATTCTAGATAGTTTAAAATGGTTTATGGGAGATGTTGATGTCGATTTTTAAGATGGTGATTGTGTAAATTTGTTAAAAGATGAAAGAAGATAGTTGATCCAAGTGAATTGAGCAAAGAAAAGGAAAGAAAGAAGCAAAGTTGGTGAAAGTGTAAGTGTGAATAAATTAGTCAAGAGAAGAGATAAAATAGAGATCATAAATATAGATATAAAAGAGACTGAGAAAAAAGGATATTTGAACAAGCAAGGTAGTTGAATACATAAATATATCATTTTATATTGCTACATTCTAATCATTTTAGCAAAAAAATCTTGCAGACTTAGTGGACCTAACAAGTCTATGAGATCCTATATGGTAACATCAATTAGTGATGTTTTTATGTCCTATACAGTATGCCACTCTTTAGATATGATCAAGGAATGATAAGGTTTATATGATCTTTTGGTGTAAATTCTCTAACAAGGTAACATTAACAATGTGTGTGTAGTCTAGAACAAGGTTGGGTCTTAGTTGAGCTCACTTCAAAAGAGTGAAAATTTTGTGTTGTAGTTCCTAGGTCATTTTTCACTTTATAGGGTTTCCAAGCTAAAAATCTTGGTATCAAATGTGTGAATGTTGTTATGTTACAATTTTTTTAACATGTTATTTTCATTTTACTGTAGCTTGGTAAAAATTAAGTTAATAATCAGTAACTACTAGGTTGTGTTACTATTAATCGATGAAAATAGGACAATGAATGAACAATTAGGAGTAACGTGTTTGATTAAGTTAAATGATAAGTTGAATGAGTAAACTGAGTGAATTTTTATTGTGTTTATTGAGTTTTTTTGGAACTGAATGTCTTTAAATTTTAGCACCAAAATTCAATCTTAATGACCAAACTATGATAGTGATTGTTGTGTCATTTCTCTTCCATGAGACCATGACATTACATTTTTTATAATCAAGATTTAACTAATTTTATGGTTACACCCGAGGAAATAAAACTTGAGGGAGGGATAGATAGCTTAGGCGAGTGACTTTTTAAAACAAGACAAGATTTTTTTAAGGTGTCAATTATTAATTATAATGATGTTCATGTACATGACGAAAAAAATGGTGAATGTGGTAGAATGTAATAAAATTTTGTGTCATAAATGCATTTAAAGGTCAATGAATCATTTGACCTTTGAGAAACTGTACAGATAAGGATCAAATTTTCTCTGCATAAAAAAAGTTGAGGTGATCACTAGAAAAATGCGACCCAACACCCATCTCCATTCCAAAAGTCCTCTTTTTAAACATATAATTTTGCAACAGGTGTGTCATAAGCATAATGGAAATCTTATTCTAAAACCCATAAATACATTGTGTCTAATACATTTCTGATCAAGCAATTCTAATTGTTTTGCAAAAATTGATAAACTTAAGATGTTAGTGTGTTGAGTATTAGCTTTGATTTTAGTGGGCATACCTACATTTGCTAAGAATTTCAAGTGACAAGAAGGTGGCATCGTATGTAGATAAAATCATCATTTTAATGGCCAAACTTGAACAAACTTTATTGGAAATTCAAGTTCAATTGCCACAAATGGTATCCCCAAGCACAAGTTGTATTGAAACAATAAGAAAGAAGATAAAGAGAAAGGAAAAGAAAAAGAAAGTATAAGCAATTGTTGGGACTAAAAATTGCATGCTTCATTTTTAGTCACATTTTGAAAATTTTGGAAAATCATGTCCTAAAGTGCCTTTTATGCATGTGGTCAATTGGTAGCTTGAGGCCTAGATGGTGTTTGAGTGGCTTAACACCTTTCATTTGACATATGCATATGATCCACAATGTTATTTTGCCATCCCGAATCATTCTGTGAAGTCCCATTTTGAGCTAGTGTCAAAATTTGCAATTCTACGGAGTGTCAAATAGCGATCAGAGGCCTAGTTTGCATCTGAATATCTTTTACCCAGGACTATGTCATGACTAGTCACTTTGGGGATGTTTAGTGTGTATAAAAAAGAACCTATGTTTCAATTTTCAAGTCTTTTCGAGTCCGTTTGACTAGGTTTTGCACCCCGCAAAGTTGGTCATTTACTGTTTTGTGCATTTAACTAGTTGATCACAATTCTGGGAAGCCCTATTTGACCAATCATATCTTTGACCTAGTTGACCCAAATGAAAAAATCTTTTTTGTATTATGTTCTAGGGGTAAGACACTTCATATGTTCCAATTTTGAGATCATGTCAAATCCATTTGATCAGTTTGCTAACATGATCAAAAACCCAGTTTGCATTGTTTTGTTACGGCTACGGTATCCAGATTGATCCGTACCCCTGTTCGGCATGTTATAACTTTGATCGTGTGATTGGCTAGCCTAAATGGATTGTACCATTGTGTTGTGTCATAGAAATCCTTGAATTATGCCAGTTCTTAAGTCATGATGAATCCATTTGCATACTTTCTTATGTCCGTACAGTTGCCAAAAATCACTTTTTGACACATTTGCCAGTTAAAATTTCCAAGTGCCTGTTTTCGAAAATTTGCCAAATGTGCCCTGTGATTCTTCATGAGCCCAAAACATGGAATTATATTCTCTTCATGGCAAAGAAATTATATCCTAGTTTTCAAAACCCCAAGTGATCAATAACCCAGTTTATAATGCCGAACCCAAGCCCAGTTTATGTTTTTTAACATTGTTTGCCTGCAGAGTAATTGAAGTATGGATGTTTGGCAATTAAAATCTCTTGACTGGGAATCCATCATGGGTTGAAAATTTGCAGTGTGATAGAGTATGCAGGATTGAACACTCATGCCGATTTTCGTGGCTTGGTAACTTGATTGGATCAAGTTTTAATTACAACCGGCAGGCCTCCAGACACTAATTCACAATTTGTATAATTGATTAAAAGTGAGTTTAAAATAATGAATTGATGATCATTATGCATATGATTCAATCTTATGACAAAGTAAATGGTGGAAATGGTTTCTTAAAAGCAAAATACAAGGAGCATGTGAAGATTCAAGAAAGAGAGAATTTGGAAAGTGTTCCATTAAAGAGGTTTAGAGGATCACAATATGATGCTGATTTGCCGGCAATTTCAAAAGATAGTATTAATCAAGAAATTTCCACATCAATTAAAATCCACGAGCACAATGAAGCTTTTTGTTGTGAGTTTGCACATTGAATTAAGGAAAAGATTGCATAAAGGTTGCTCTCTCCCACATTGTAGTCTCAATTTGAAAGTTGCAGCTGAGATGTAGTTTTCAACATAGAAGATGTGCTCCATGTCTGGAGAAAACAAAGAGGACAGCAGCAAACATCCACAGAGGAAGAAGCATCCACGTTTTTTAGAGAAATGAACAAATTTGTTGGTGAAACAAAGCTCAAGGTAGCATGTGATTCACGTTTTTGCAGCAAGCAATCAATAAAAGACCATATGTGCATAAAAAAGGAAGCAAAGAACCCCCATTTTCCAAGCCCATGGCTTTTCTAAAGGTGCAGCCACGTTTTTGAAGGGAGTAGCAGCATTTTAAATGACCATGTGCATAAGAAATGACCATTACAATGAAAAGTCTGTAGATTCATAGCAAAAACGACCAGCAAGATGGAGTTTCATGTTTGGAATAAGAAAACTCATGCATTTAGCAATCACAGCAAACACAAAGAGCAAGAACCATTGAAGAACATTATCCCACATTGAGCAAGTGGGAAGTATTTTTAGTCTTTATATGCTTTTGCACCCAAACATATAGTGTCAACAAGACAAAGCATTTTGAAAAGGCAAGGTAGGTGCACGTGGGTCCTAGTCAGCTAGAAGGAGTGAAGTAAATTTTGAAAGAAAATGCATGCCCAAATGATGACGTCAACAGCTTATAGGCAGCCGAAAAAGTCAAAAATTCGGCAGGTCGCTATGTCACTTGCCGGAAAATCTTGAAAAATCTGGCTAGCGACATAGCGAGGTCGCCGAAAAACTTAGGAATCCGGCAAGAGTCAGCAGCCAATCAGAAAGTGACACGTGGCATTGGTCAAACCTGGAGTTGACCCAAAATTAAAGAGGCTAGAAAAAATAAAATGATTTTAAAATTTTTATTTTAAAATTATTTTGCCAAGATACTGACATGGACTTTTTAAAAAAAAAATAATGTTTGAACTTCTGATATAGTTTTAACTTTTGAAAGTTCATATATTTGTGAAATATTGTCATAGAGACATAAATAGAGGCCTAATTTTCAAACGACCATATCTGGGGAAATTTTTAACCGAATTAGGTACTCCAATATACCGTTGGAACCGGGAGAACCTGAACTTTCCAAATCTGGACTTTGTTTTTGCACAGGTGCTTCTTGGTTCAAGTTATAGGACAATTTGTGAAATCAAAGGCATTGGCGACAGAACAGGCTGAGTTCTTCAGTGATAATTAATATTGGTTAGAGGATGGTTTTAGGGGTTAGTTGCAATCTTAAGGTGAAGAAAATCAATTTGAGGTTATTTCCTTGGCTTCTTGAAATCACATTGTAACTATTTTTTCACTTCTTACCGTGAATGCATCAAGAATCAGTTGCATCTTTTCATCATTACTTTTTCAGATATTTTGATGCCTTTTAGAGGTATAATGATGAAGATTTGATCTGCCAGTTGATAGAGAGAGGGAAGAAAGAGGTTTTTCAGTTATAGAGGATTGGATTTCAAGTGGACACCTGGCAATTGCATATCAGATCCGGGAATTCATCTCTTGCTATATCTTTCTTTCTTTCTTCACTTTTTAGGGGTTCTAGTTTTTGGGAAGAAAAAGTTCATTGCTGTGATACCATTGGGGATTCCAGTTTTTGCACTGTGAGACCATTGGTTCCAGTATTTTGACATGTTTCCATGACTGTGACACCATTTTCTTTAGCAGAACTCTCATGTGAACAGCATTGTAGAGATAATATAGATAGTTCTGAGATATTAGGTTGTTTCATGTTTTAATTTTATGCATCTGAATGTATAGTTTCAAGGAAAGGAATACATATGAGCAACAATTTCACTAGTTTTGTTTTGGTTCTTGTCTCCTGTCTCAGCAATCTGTAAGTCTTATGTGGTTTTGGAACAAAGATTTGAGACCCATTTGCATCCCTTTCAGGTTGTATGTTTGATGTATTTTGCTGTTGGACCAAAGGGCCAAGTAAATGCTCAATATGTTTAAACAAGGTTACTGGTTGTTTGAGAAGGATATTTTGTGAGAATGAGACCTAAATGAACACTGATGTCTGAATCACAAGGTGGTTGGATAGATCTGATGTCTGGGTATATGAGATACGCCCTGATGTCACAGATGTATGTTTTGAATTCATGAAATTGCCCAATGGAGTAGGCACTGATCAGTTATAGGATCACTGGTTATACTGTTGCATTTTTGAAGTTTTGTTGAATCAACATCTTTAATCAAATGAATTTCCCTTTCATGTTGAAGAGCTCTAAACAGAATGTCCTCACTCAGCTTATGAATTTCATTGTTTTGCATCTAGCTACTGCAGATATAGGTTATTTCATAAGTTATTAGGAGAAATAAGGGTTTCTATCTGCTTTGCATTAGATTCAGTGTATGCTTTGACAACTGGTACCATATAAAGAATCTATAGGTCCACCCACCTAGGTTTTGCAGAGCCTAAAGTGCAGAAGGAGTATAGCCTTATAGTTGGCTTGGTGTCTGAATGGATGTGTTGATAATGGGAGTTAGCTGCCCCTAGATGCATCTTTTTCTCATCAGGGTAATTGGAAATAGGTAACATTTTCAAACACCAACAGCAATCATGTCTAATCATGTTACATTAGATGAAGTAATTTTCATACGATCATGAGATTTAAATAATTTGGATGAAGATAAAATGACACTATATACTAAGTGATGTGCAAGGAAAGACAAGAAAGCAAGGTTAAGGGAATAGTACAAGCAAAAAAAGTGCTACATGATGTAAATGGAGTATTGTTGGAAGCAATGCCAAACATAACTTTCAATGAAAAATAACCTATATTAGATCTAATTATTTAAACTATTGATATATTGAATGACATAAATATTGACACTCAATCAAAGTTGATGTAGACAGTTGAGAAGAAGTTTGAGAACAAGGTTTTAGAGAAGGTTTCAATTGAAATTTTAATTTAACAAGTGGCATTATCCATTTATGTTACCAAACTAGAGATGACTAAACAAAATTTTATTCCTTTGTTTTTGAAATTGTGCGATATTCCATCTCTCACAAGAGAAGTGAAGGAGAAACTATAGAAGGTGAATGAGGATATAAAGGCTAGAGCTAATGCACTAATTGGTTATCCAAGTGCTACATCATTACACTATTCCCGAGTAAGATTTCTAATGGGATTTTAGCATGAATTAATGGAGGAAGAGAGAAAACTTAGGGCATAAATTAATGACATTCAATCTTTTCTATAACCTTATCTTGAGGTTATTCAAAATAATGTTAAGATTGATAAAGAGCTTGTAGCTAGCCCAAGATTATCCATTGCATATCGTATGAAAGATCTAGCAGCCAAGGTGATGATTCAGAAGCAGGTAATAGAGTTAAAAATGACAAATTGGGACAACATGATGCCTAATATGCTAAATCATGATAAGGAGTCTCTTTATCACTTTGAATTACATTCAAAGTAAATAATTTCATTTCTTGTTAAAATTGTTTTCACATCAGTGTCAAAAAAGGGGGAAAAGAAATTATATTTTTTTATGTTTGTATGTATTATGATTATGTAAGGAGTTATCAGGAATTAATACAATAACAATTGTTTTTTTTTGAAAAAATAGTAATATTGGGGAAGCACATGCATATGGGGAGTTGTATAGAATTTTCAAGTTATTTTGAAGCATAATATTTTTCCCACTAATGTCAAAGGGGGAGAATGTTACTCACATAAATAATTATGTTTCTTATTAGTGTCAAAAGATAAGTGAAGGAGAACATAGTAACCAAGTCACTATAAAGCCCAACAAATGAAGGAAGAGAATGATGAGTGTATAGTTATTATTGAGCTCATTACTCATCAAGCTATTTTATACTCACCAAGAAGAACACCTTACTAAGCCAGATATAGATCACAAAGTAGAAACACTATAGAGTGACAACATACATAACATAGTATTTATTGAGTGGAACAAAGACTAGATATAAGTTTGATTTGGTACAAAATCTGATGTAAAATGATCATACCAAGTGGAAAACAATATTTACACAATTCAAGGAAAAGATTTGATGAAGAATTTGATTTGATTGTTTTATGACTTGAAGGCAGAAAACACAAATGAAAAAATGGAAAATTAGTTCATAGATCAAAGAGGCAAAAGGAAACCATAAAGGGATCTAACTAGAATATATTTATTTAGTTGTTCAGAGTATTTTTGAAATGATTAAGAAGTTTTATGACTAAGGAAAGTGTTGAGTATATCAAAGGTCAAAGATTCAATCAGAGTTGAAAGGTATTGAAGATCATCCACAAGAGATGATAAATAATTGAAAAGAAGTGAGATCTAATCAAGAAAATTGAGTTTCTTTTTTATCATTATAGTAGTCTAAATCCTTGAAGAAGGTAGACCTAAAAATCTTGATGTAAATCTCTTAACCAAGTTCACACTTATAATAGTGTTGTAAAATCCTTGAAGACGGTAGATATTAGCAGATATGATTATATACCCTTAACAAAGTGGGTCAACAAAAGTGAAAAAAAAACATTGTAGCCTTAACAACACATCCTCTTACTACATTCGTTATGGATTTATGGGTACCATCCCTCCCCCAGTTTTGCCTTTGGCTAAGGATTTCTACATGACCAAATACTTGTGTTGTGTGTTATGAGTTTATGCTTATGTTAACATGATTGATGCAAATTAGATTAGAAAATTTATTCCATTTACAAGTCTTGTGGTAAATGTTATAAGCTTACACATTTTTAGAAGAGTCGAGGGAAATACTAATTTTTTTAAGGTTAAAAGTTTAGAGGATACTGATTCACTCCCCCACCCCCACTCAGCATGCTACATTCCCTGATATTCCAACAATATCTTAGTTGTACATTGCACATCTACTTAGCTTTTTTTCATTTATCTCTTGTTACATTAGGGTTTCAAAGACTTTTATATCCTTTGTCCAATCCTATAACCATTAGATATTTATTTGCATTAGTGCTCTTTTATCACTCAAATGACACTAATCTTCCTAGGTCTAGCTACCTTAGAGTTGGGATTGAAAGGATTAATCTCCTTGACTCCCTCTTTAATTTGTGTAAGAAAGAATTGCGATGAACTTAGGGTTTTGTGTGCTTGATTCACATTTCCTCCTTAACAATATGTATTGTGAAGATTAATTTTAGAAAAAGCTTTAAGATTTTATGTTGATTTCAATATGCATTATTTTCCAAGAAATTTCAATGTATATAAAGCATAATTATATCATTTCATAGTCATGGAGAAACAAAAGAGATATGTTGTAACTCTTAAGGTTGTTGTCAAATAATAAAGGACTCTATCATTTAAGAGTTCAAGATTGAGAACTTCTTAACATAGCTCAAAGTGATACTTAAATCACAAGGGTTGAGAGAGAGCTTGGAACCTCACTTGGTCAAGGTTTTCTTCTTGTTTAGAAGATATTCTTAATATGTGTATTTAATCTATGTTACCAATTTTTTTTTTTTTTAAGGCTTAAAGTGGATCCCTTGACTAGCATGAAATTGGAGATGTGGATGGTACATTTAAAGGAACAATGAGGGAATGTTGGCATAGCTAGTTAATGTTGCCATAAAAGTCAATATTCAATTGTATAGTTCACTATTATTGTACTTATATAATTTTTCAAATGTAGTTAGATCAATTATGTATTTTTGTTTATGTAAATTTCAAATGTTTGGAATGGATTATTGAATCAGTTGAGTTTACACCATTTTCTATCAATTTTTGAAATGAAAAAACATTTAACATTTTTCTCTAACATAAGATGTTCGTTAAACCACTAAGAAGCTCTGAAGACCTCTATTTAATGAGGTATCATGTATTCAAGGTGTTTATATGAAGTTATGGTCAAGTGATGATGAATATGAATTGATGAATGATATAGAATTTAGGATATATATTTGTAATATTTTGAATTCAAAATAAAGAAATGATGTTTCCATGCACTCATGTACTTTTAATTCATGTGTTAGTAATATATGAGTTTGATTCTTCTTTATACACATTGAATGAGTTGTGTTAGAAATAGACTAAGAGTCTATAGAGTTTGTGGCTTATGCATCCCCTTCTACCTTAAATATTATATTTTGTAAAATAATAATTTGACAGCATACAACCAAAACAAATTTATTTATATATCTATGTATATATAGATAGAGAGATGGGGAGAAGAAGTGTAAACAAGATAATATTATCATAATTATTACTTTAAAAAGATTCAATATTTACTAAAACAACTAAAAGAGAATCATAAATGCTTAAAAAATAATTAAATAAGATAACAACAATCTACACATGAAAGAACGTTAATCCAAACTTTTATAATATCTTACCATTATCATTACATAGAAGAATATATAAGAATTTACATTTGATCATTCCATAATAACAAGAAGTACAATTTTTTTTTAAAGAAATGTACTCTTGACATAACAAATTATTATACCATTACAAATGAAAAGATTTATGTTAGATAAATTCAATTTTAATAGATGATATCAAAAAGGAAGTTACAGAAAGGTACTCTTAACACAAAAAATTATGACATATGAGTTCATATGAGAAGATTTACATTGGATAAGTTCAACATTAACATATACCATCAAAAAGGAAGTACACAAGAATTTATAACATAGCAAAGAAGATTTACATCGGTCAATTCCAAGAGCACACCTCAGAGAACTGAAATAAAACAAAACAAATTGATTGCATAACAAAGACATCTACACCTAAAACCAAACAATTTATGCCTTGTGAGCCACAATATATTTACAGATGGCATTAACAACAACCAAAATGTATACAGTGGCTATCAAAAACACAAATAAGAGGAAAAGACATAATTGAACTAAGAAAATGGCAATTTGATGGGTATTTGTGTAAATATAATAACAAGGAAAGAAATTGAATCAAAGAAGACAAAAGATACAATAAGATAGATTTATTGTGATTCAGCAAAACTTGCCTTCATCAACACTGTAGTAGGGAATTACTTGTATTAATGAATAAATAATACATTACATGGATTGTACACAACCATTATATAGAGCTCTACAAATATGAAGAGTCAAGAGGGATAATGAATGGACATATGAATGGTGGGCTTCATATCCCAACAATCTCCCCCATGAAGTCCAACTGGTACAGCAGTACAACATCCCCTACATCCCATTTGATATCAGAGAAGAATGAATCCTTGAGATGATCTCAAGGCCACTAGACTTTTCTCTAGCACACTTCAAATGAGTCATATCCACATCAGATCGAAGTTATAAATATCTCTATGTGGTCCATACATTTGCAAATTCTTTGCAAGATTCTCATTTCTTAGTCCATAATTTGACCAAAGACCTATGCACATAAGAGAATCTTGTTTACTCCTAATCACACCTGTGGATGCCAAGTCATCACCAAATTGAATGGATTCATCCTTTAGAGTTTGTATTTGTGCAACTATAGTGATTTTTTTGAGAGATTCCATATTCAGTAGGGTATTCAATAGGGATATCCAAGGCCCATCATCTACCACCTAATGTCAAACATCCTACATACAACTTGTATGTGCATTCAAGGATTTCTCTTCTGCTTCCTTTTTACTTTCACCTTCTTCTAAAGGGAACTCTTTGTTTCCACTTTCATTTTCTTCTACAACAAATCTCTCCCATTCCCCTTTATTTTCCTTCATAATAGACTTTTCGTCTACCCTTTCATCTTCTTCTATTGGAAACTTCCCATGCTCTTCAAAGTATTCTTATTCTAGCATCCTATGAACTTTGGATGCAAAATTATTTGTGTCTTTTAGGTCTAAACAAGAGATAAGAGAAGTCATTTTATAATATGCCAACACCATGCATCTTATAGACTCACCAGTCTTATCGTCTCCAGTCCATTTCCGCAATTCTTCCATGACAATTTTCTTTTGCACACCTATGCACTCAAGAATTGTGTAAAGATCAAATTTAAGAGCTTTTAAATCTTTTGGTTCAACTTTAGACTTATTTTCTCGGCTATCCCACCAATGCACATGGAAAATTCTTCTACTCTTAGTAGGCATAGCCTCATCCTCTACCAAGCCCAAATTTCCAAGAAATTTGTTGATGATAAAATCAACTTCATGGTCTTCCATCTCTGCTCTAGCCTCAACTTGGCTCTAAAACCAATTGTAAATATAACAAAAAGTAAAGAAATTAAATCAAAGAAGACAAAACACATAATAACACAATTTTATCATGGTTCAACAAAACTTGCTTGCATCCACACTCCAATAGGGAATTACTTGTATTAATGAATAAATGATACATTACATGGGCTGTACACAACCACTATATAGAACTCTACAAATACAAAGAGTCAAGAGGGAGAAGGAAAATACATATGACTATTGGGCTTCATATCTCAACAATCTAGGTTCCCTTATGATTTTAATCGCTCTTCTTCTCCCATTTTTTGATAGACAATAAAATAGAGCACTCCAAAAACTGTAGAAAAAAGGAACAAACATATCATGACAGCCAACAAATTGGCGAGGGTATGCCAATGAGTGAAATAGAGCCCAAAAAATGGGAGGGAAAGCCCAAAGAGTGTTAATTCACAAGTGATCTACTTCCACTTCTCATATTTTATCTATGTCTCAAAATTTGGTCTATTCATATTGGCAGGATGAGGACTATGAGTTTCTTCAATATCACTGCCATTTTCTTTTTCTTTAAATGTTTTATCCAAAGCATCTACATTACATGTGTACAATATTATATTGTGAGCTTCAAAAATCCTCTATAATAATATAGTTTTGCTAATACTAAACTATTTTCATGTAGTTTCCTATGTATAATTAAAGTTAAAAATAAAAAATGAAAAGAATCTTCACAAGGATCAATAGTACATACCCTCTTTCATAACCGAAGTCAACTCTTGTTCCATTTTTATAGTTGTAGGACTCCCTTCAGTAGCCATATGTACAAAAAATTGTGCAAATTGATCAAAAAATATATTAACTTCAATCTGAATACCATTTCATTTTCATTAATGGACACAACTATCCTTTCTATAGTTGACCGATTTTCAAAAAAATTAAAACATTATAGATTTTTCTAAAAATTTCAGCATTTGATCCTCATGATCTGCATAGTTTGTAGTAAAAAACAACAAAAAAAAATTGAAAAAAATTACTACATTTTGGTGAATCTAGAAAAAAAAGTTTGACTTTTTTTTTGTCTTTAGTACATTTTGTTTGGAGATTAATTGTCCCTTCATGAATATAGCCATGATCAATCAAGCATTAGGTATAATGTTGGTACTAAATGGGTGACATGGAAAAGCAAATTAATTGCTATATGCTTGGAAACACATGGTCTGGTCATGAATTTGGAATATTTGGTCAAACATTTCGACTAATTCAGAAGATTCTATTTTATACATGATCGTACAAGTGAGTGGAGGTTAATTATTGGAGATTTTTGAAAGAAATGATCGTGGTTAAGGCCGGAGGATTTTTCTTTTTTAGTTAAAAAGAAACATTATCCTTCTATTTAATGAACAACTAGATCGCATCGTGTAGTCTAGCCTTTGATTATGGTACAACTCAAAATATAGTCCTCCACATCCAAATGCCATTTAGTATAGTGTACACTATACTAAAAACAATGTTTCTTGAAAATTATACATAAAACTCAGTGAATATTGAGAAATAAACTAAATGATTACAATAGTATATGAGTAACAAATTAACAAGAAACATATCAAAGGAAGAAAATAAATTATTACTATACCATAAGTTACAATGAATATTGAGAACATGAAGTTCATCACATTTCATGAAGATTGTGGTATTTGAGTAGAACTCAAATCATTCCTTTCGAAATGCAATATTACAAAATAGGGCAAAGACTAAAAGTTATTCTACAAATATACTAGAGAGAGGGAAAAACTCAAAATGTAAACAACTACATAATTTTTTTGCAACTTTGGATCAAATGGATACAAAACTATGAAGAATAATAAATGAACGGATAAGGGGTTACACTTCCAATAAAAAGCAAAGCATAGTTGAGCTACTCGACAAATAGAAGGAATGGATTTTGCTTGGCAATAGAAGGAATTCAAGTTACTCAGCACAAGAACAAACTTAAATAGTTAATGCAAAGCAATGCTAACACTTTGAACAAGTCATGTTATCTCACCACATAAACTATGAAGATAAAACCCCAAATCACAGAACAAGAACAAATATTCTTGCTTTCTCTTTTCCAAAAAAAAAATGCATAGGAGAATAAATATTTAAATGGACAAAATCAAATCATAAGAGGAGATGTGCAATTTCTTTCTTTCATGTATATTCAAAAATGGATTACAATAGTAATCTAGAAACACACTTCTATAGCAAATAACTACTACTGATACAAAATACAAAATCTCTAGCACTCAATCATTGTATACTAGATTCAATCAAGCTTCTACAAGCTTTACAATAGTCTGGAGAAATCACTACTCTATAGACACAAAAAATATTAAGCTACAACTACTGCCATAAACACTCAATGAGAAATAGAGGAAGGATGCTTTGCTATATTCTTTTGCTCCTCTCTACTCTACTCTGCTCTGGAACACTTCCTTCTTCCCTATTTATAAGTTAGGAACCTTCACCACTAATAAATTGACAGAGCTACTTCAAAACTTAGTTGCTAAGTTATGGTGAAATAGGGGATAAGATTTTGAGCATCAATTAATATTGTCTTGTTGACATGGTTAAAAAGCTCAAGCTTCTCAAACTCCTTCAAGTTGTTGGAAAGTAAATGAGCTACTCATGAATAGAATCATATGGACACTTTAGACAATCTAATTTTGTTTCAAATTCCAACACTCCCCCTTTGTCTGATTTGTCAAAAAAAAATTGTCAAAAGATCATGCTTGATCCAAATCAACTACACCTAAAATTCATATGTATCTCACCATTTTTAGCCTATTCATAGATAAAATGATATCTAATTTCAATATGTTTACTTCTACCATGAAACATAGGATTTTTTGTTAAAGCAATGGAAGACATATTATCACAAAATATGGTAGTTGCTTCCACTTGTTCTTCCTTCAAATCAACTAAGATCCTTCTTAACCATATTGCTTCACATGCTATTGCATTTGCAGCAATATACTCAGCCTTAGCTATAGATTGGACAACTATGGGTTTCTTCTTGGAAGACCAAGACATTAGACCAAAACCCCTAAGAAAAAAATAACCAAAAGTACTCTTTCTATCATTTAGACTTCTAGCCCAATCGCAATTTGTATAGCCAACTAACCTAGAATCACTTTCAACATTATATAGAATATTGTATCCTTAGGTTCCTTTCACATACCTTAGGATTCTTTTATCCACTTACCAATGAGAATCCTTTGGTGTTTCCATAAACTTGAAAATCAAACTCATTGCATGCATAATGTCAGGTCTAGTTGTTGTTAAGTACATCAAACTTCCAACTACACTACTAAACATAGTTGGATTTACACTATTGCTGCAATATTCCTTACTAAAATTGAGACCTACCATTGTTGGTGTTGGGGCTGCCTTGTTTTCTAACATCCTAACCCTTTCTAAAATGTGATATGCAGACTTCTCTTGAGAAATGAAAATACCATCATTTTCCTGTTTAACATCTATGCCTAGAAAGTATCTCAAGATTCCTAAATATGTCATTTCAAACTCACTCTTCATAGCTTGTTTGAAATCAGCAATAAGGCAATCATCATCCCCAGTTAAAATGAGATCATCAACATATAAGACAATAATTAAAATCTTACCATCTATTGCCTTAATGTAAAGAGTAGGCTCACCATTGCTTTTTCTGAAATCATTTCTCAACAAATATGAGTCAATCTGACTATACCATGATCTTGGTGCTTGCTTCAACCCATAAAGAGATCTCTTCAGCCTATATACTTTTTCTTCTTTACCCAAAACTTCATAACTAGGTGGTTGATCCACATAGACTTCTTCTTTCAACACACCATTAAGGAAGGAAAATTTCACATCCATTTGAAATACCTTCCACTTGTGCTAGGCTACAATTGCTATGATAGTATGCATAGTTTCCACCATTGCAACAGGTGCATATGTTTCATCATAGTCTCTCCCTGACTACTATTTATATCCTTTAACCACCAAACATGCTTTATGCTTATCTATTTTTCCATCAACATTGCACTTGTTCTTATACACCCATTTCACACCAATAACTTGCTTATTAGGAGCCAAATTAGTTAGCTCCCATGTTTGATTTCTTTCTATAGCATCTATTTCCTCATCCATGGCCTCACACCACTTTTCTTATTTCAGAGCTTCTTCAAAGTAAATGGGATCAATATGAGAAAATAATGAAAAATTACTATTCTCATCAAAATCATTATACCTTTCATCTTGGTATATCTCCTTAAGAATTTTAGTCTTTCTTGGTAAAAGGGAGGCAAGAGTAGGACTTGAACTCTCACTACTGCTGCTATGTTGTGTAGGCTAAATCTAGAGTTGTCTGGAACTTTCTAGAGCTAATTGTCTAGTTGTCCCTTGTTCCTTTCCTTTAAGCCTATTTCTATTATGAGCAACCCAGAGCCTTTTGAAGCCTTCTATTTCTACTATTGCTTCCTCTTACTGATCATCCAACTCATCATCTTCATCAATGATAGACACTTTACTTGAAGTGTTGAATGATGCATCCACCAAGCCATCTCATTACTCATTCTCTGAAAACTCAACATCTCTTGAAATAATGATCTTCTTTGTAAGAGGGTTATACAATCTATATACTTTAGATTCTGAACTATAATCCATTAAATTACGCTTCTCACCTTTATCATCAAACTTTTTTCTTTGCTCCTTTGGTACATGTGCATATGCTACACACCCAAACAATCTCAAGTGTTCAACCATCCATCTATGCCTTGCCCATGCCTCAAGAGGTATCTTATCATGGATTGGTTTTGTAAAGCTTCTATTAATCAAGTAAATTGTTGTTGCTACAGCTTCTCACCAAATTTTAGTTGCAAGACCTTTTGCCTTCAACATACTTCTTGTTATCTCAATGATAGTTCTATTCTTTCTTTTAGCCACTCCATTTTGTTGTGGAGTATAATTGGTTGTTAGCTCCTTCCTTATACCATTTTTCATGCAAAAATTCACAAAAATATTGGAGGTATACTCTCCTCCTTTATCTGACCTTAGGACTTTGATGCAATGTCGACTTTCTTTTTCTGCCTAGGCTTAAAATCTAAAAACTTATTAAAAGCATCAGATTTATTTTTTAGAAAATATACCCATGTTCTATGACTGAAATCATCAATGAAGGTCATAAAATAAGTACTCCCTCCTATGGAAGTAACTTCCATAGGGCCTACCAAATGAGTATGCACCAACTTTAATGGTGTTCTAGCCCTTATGGAATTACTAGAATTAAAGGGCAGCCTATGTTGCTTACCCAAAATGCAAGCCTCACACTTGCTATTGGACTCTCCAACACTTGGTAAACCATCCAACATTATTTTCTTAGATAAAAAATTCAAACCAGCATAGCCAAGATGACCATACCTTAGATTCCATAGCTTGGGGGGTTCTTGAATCACACTTTTAAAAGTTGATTGCTTTTACATTGCTATAAACACTTGGTTGGGAGGTGTAGCAATATATTGAAAGCTTAAATGTGTCTCAATCTTTAATGGAAACATCTGGTTCTTCATCCTTTGGATTAATACAACAACTTTCTTATTCCCATCTTTCTCATGAAGGACACAATGGTCATTTTCTAACAACACTTTGTATCCATTAGGAATGAGTTGTCCAATACTCTTTAGATTGTGCTTTATACCGAGGGAAAAATAAACATTCTGAATTTCTTTGTTTTCACCTTTCTTGGTGCAGATCATAATCGATCTTTTTCCCACAATAGGGATAGTTCCATTGTTGCCCATCTTGATTTCAAATTTATAGTTCTTATCAATGAAATAAAACATACTTTCATTACCACTCATATGGTTACTAGAGCCACTATCCAAGTACCAAAATTTAGGACTGCCTTCTTCACCAATATTGTACATGATGAAGGTTGTATTATTCTTTCTTTCTCCAATGTTTTCATTAGCAACATTAACATGTTGTTGTGGCTGGTCGCTTTGTTTCTTTCGGCATTCATTTGCATAATGCCCAAACTTGTGGCACTAATAACATTAAACATTGCTCTAATTATAGCTACTATTTCTGTTGGCATTAAGTTATTATTTTCATTAGTGACAAAACTTATCTACATCAGTATAGCCACCGAGCATTTTAGTGTTAACCAAGCTTCGCTGAGCATTCTAGTTATAACCGAGCTTCGCAGTTCACACTGAGCATTCTAGTGTTAACTGAGCTTCGTAATTTACACCAAAGATCTACAGTGTATACCAAGCATTCATGAAGCTATCGAGTGAGTGTACAATCTAGTAGTGTCTACCAAGTTTACAGTGTTCACCAAGCTTCACTGTGTTTACCGATCGATGGAAGTGCAATGTTTACCAAGTAATGAAACTATAGTGTTTATTGAGTGAAATCAAGGTAAATGAAGGATCCAATTTTTACTGAGTGAAACTATATCTACCAAGTCTCCAATGGTTACCGAGTTCCAAGCTATGTTGTGTGGTTAGTATGGACCAAGCACCTACTTCTACCGAGTGCATGATGATGTTGATTAATATAGTGGATGTCGAGTATCAGAAGGTCACCAAGTCAGCTTGAAGAACCCAAGTTTTCTACTATTTGGCTGACTCAGTAATATTTTGTTCAATTATGTTTTGGCCGACCTTGCAATTATAATTATTGGAATGGTATATATGTAATGTAATATATCATTTATAAAAGAGTGATATATATGTAAAGGAATGGATATGAAACACTTTAAATGAAAGAGAATCAATAGAAGAGCAAAGTATTCAGCAAGGTCTACAAGGAGTAGTAAAGATTCATCAGTCACAAGAGGTGATCTATATTTTAAGGATCTAATCAACTTGTAAGTAGATCCACTATTTCATCGTAATAGGTGAATCAGTTTTGTAAATCCTTTAACATGGAAAACTTAACAATCTTTTGTATAAATCTCCTAACAGAGTGCATACTTTAGTGTATTTTTGTAAATCCTCTAACAAGGTGGACCTGGAAGTCCTTTGTGCTCCTAATAGGGCAGATCACTAGAAGTGGTCAATGCAAGCTTTAACAGGCCAACTTCATCTTGTAGTAACGAAGTTCTATGGATATCATCCCCACCTCAGTTTTACTTTCTATTTTGAAGGTTTTTGGTTCACCAAATCACTGTGTACATGTGTTATGAATGTTTGTTCTCTCATATATGCAATAGATTAGATGAATGAATGGTGAATAGTATATATGATTAAAGTGCTGAATTGTTTTAAAGTTTTGATGTTATTGATTCACCCCTCCCCTCTCAATAACCTATCATATATTGAATATTTCCAACAATTTCTTCTTCCTCCGTGGGGGCAATTCTGAGAGCTACTTGCTAAGCTTTCTTGTCTAGTATTTCTTTGTCCAAAGTTATTCTGTTCTCTTCCTCTCCCACTACCTCTTGCATTGGCTTGAGCTCTAAAAGTGAGCTATTGAGAAGAATTTTCTAATCTAGTAATATGGTGCTCATAAGTATGGAAAGATACCATCAACTCATCAATAGTGAACTTGGACAACACTTTTAACTCTTTAATGGAAATCACAAGCATATCAAACTTTTGAGGTAAACTCCTCAAGATTTTCCCCACAACTCTTTGTTCTTCAATCTGTTCTCCACTACCTTTCAACTAGTTTCACAAAATGGAGACTCTAGTGCTAAATTATGATATAGATTCATTCTCTTTCATAAGAAGAGATTCAAATTCTCTTCGAAGCATCTGTAACTTCACAACACAGACTTGATATGTCCCTTTGAATGTAGCCTCGAGAATATCCCAAGCATCTTTGGAATAACTAGCTACTTCTATTCTTGAAAATAAGGCCTCTATCAAGGCTGCCTCATTCATGTTCACTGCCTTAGCATCTTTTCTTCTCGTCTCTCATAGCTGAGTCTTATGATTGTTTATGAGGATAGAGAACTAAACAGGGTTTGTGGTATCTATGAAACCACTTATCACAAAATCCCATAAATCGTTAGCTATCATAATGGTCTTCATTTTTCTCACCCAAACATGATAGTTTTGTCCATTAAAGGATGGTGATTGCTGCCAAACTTTTCTCTCATCTCCAACCATGTCTCCTGCACAATAACTTCAAAACTCCTAGTGAACACAAATGCCTGAACTCACTATGATAAAAGGCTTAATTCCTCTGATACTATGTGAAGAATAATAAATGAACATATAAGGGGTTACACTTACAAAAGAAAATAAAGCATAACTGAGCTACTTGGCAAATAGAAGGAATGGATTTTACTTAGCAATAGAAGGAAGCTAAGTTAGTCAGCACAAGAACAAACTTAAATAGTTAGTGCCAAGAAATGTTAACACCGTGAACCATTCATGTTATACCACCGCATAAACTATAAGATAAAACCCCAAATCATAGAAAAAGAACAAAGATTGCTGCTTGGTCCTTTCGTACAAACAAATGCATAGCAAAATAAAGATTTAAATGGACAATATCAAATTGTTGGAATATTTAATGTAGTGGTTGTCTTGCCCTTGGAGTCAAACGCCCACCTACCATTTGAGGACCAGTAGAACAACTAGAAATATTAATACAGGTAGGTGAGATTTTGAAATCTAAAAAGAGGGGGAAAATGGAATGTGACAAAAGTAATGTTTATTCATTCATTTAGAGAGTTCAAGCATATTCAGCAGATCAATAGTTGTAGAGTAGAGTAGAAGAAGGAAGAAGAAAAGAAGTTTGTGCCTGTAGTTGCACGTGTTTCCTTTGTTCTCTCTGTAAGTTTTTTATTGTTGAACTTGTCATGTTGAAGCAGTGATTGCTCTAGGAATCATTGTATGCAACCATTAGAGTTGCAAGTTTAAAGTTTATTGAAGTTTGAAGTATTATCAGTTTAGGGTTGTTTTAGGGTTTTTTGGTTGAAGTCGAATGCTCCCAAATTTTGTAATAGTTTAATGAAAGATTGAATAGTAAAGAAAATAGACATACTTGAATCCATTACTCTTCCCTTGTTTATTGCATTTGAAATTTTTTTTGGAAGTTTCAAGTATTGGGTCTTTGGTTTTAATGGTGAAAGCATTCACATTGAAACCTTATAAGTTATAATATTTTTTAGTTTGAACAGAACACTCAGCATCCTCTTCTGTTTTCACAGTTGAAGCTGAGTTTACTTAGCATCTATTATTTCCAAGCACTCCTCTTCAAGTACCAAGCTTCCTGTCACTCAACACTTATTGCCTATCACTCGGTACCATCAAGTGCCAAGCAATCTATGACTCAGCACCTTCAAGTGCTGAGCAAAACTGGCAGTCAAAACCTTCATGTGCTGAGCAATTTTTAAGTGAAAAGCAAAAATTTTTAGGTTTAGGGTTGTGATTAATTAAATTGGTTTATATTTCTCACATGTTATTAGAGCTCTGAGGCCCCACATCCTCAGTGAGTTAGGGCATTTGTTTTCTTGGGATATTTATCATGGCAGGAGATGCAGGAGAGATATGGCAACAATCATCACCATTCAATGGATAAAATTATGATACATGGGCAAAAAAGCTGAAGACCATAATGGTTGCAAATGATTTATGGGTGTTTGTAGTTAATGGATTCAATGATGTGACAGACCCAGCTCAGTGTGCTGCTCTCACAAATGCATAGAAGACTCATTTGAAAGATTCAAGGAGGAAAGATGCAAAGACATTAAGTTTGATTGAAGTAGCAATGATAGAGACAGTTTTTCCAAAGATTGTAGCAGAAAATTATGCAAAGGAAGCATGGGATATCCTTGAGAAAAACTTCAAGGGGACTGATAAAGTCTGTATTTTAAAGCTACAGAATATAAGGAGGGAATTTGAGAACCTTCAGATGAAAGAAAATGAATCAATTGCAGATTTCAGTTCAAGGACCTCCAATGTGATTAATCAACTAAAATCAAATGGAGAAGACTATCAAGAGCAGAGGATAGTGGAAAAGATATTGAAGATTTTAGCTTGTAAATATGACAACTTGGTCATGACCATAGAAGAGGCAAAAGACCTCACTATTTTGACAATGGATAAGTTGATGGGTACACTTCAAACCCATGAGCATAGGATCAACAGATGTACTTCTTCATCTTCCTAAGAGTAAGCATTCAAGGCTCAAACAAATATAAGAGTAAGGGGAAGAGGAAGAAATGGCTCAGGAAGAAACTCCAGAGGTAGAGGCCAAGGAAATGGAGGACAAAGAAATGTTGCAGCAGAAATCTCAGGAAGAGTAGATGGAGCAAGTAGCTCACAAAATACTTCAAGAGGAGGTAAGAAAAACTACAACTCAAATAAGAGTAATGTAGAATGCTACTACTATCATAAATATGGGCATTATCCAAATTAATGTTGGAAGAAGTAGAAAGATCACTCAGGACAAGCAAATGTGGCTGACATGAATATGGGAAGTGAAAACACTACCTTCATCATGTGTAATGTTGGTGAATAAGAAAGTCCTGAGGTTTGGTACCTCAACAGTGGATGTAGCAACCACATGAGTGGTATTGAAACCTTGTTTTCATTCATTAACAAGAAATTCAAATTTGAGATTAAAATGGGTAACAATGGAACCCTACCAGTAGTGGGCAAAGGATCTATTATGGTCCGCACCAAGAAAGGTGAGAAAAAGGAAATACAAAATGTGTATTTCACCCCTGGTATGAAGGAAAATTTGATGAGCATTGGTCAACTCATTCAAAATCGATACAAAGTTCTGATGGAGAATGACATGTGTGTCATTCAAGAAAAGGATGGGAGCAAGAACTTACTTGTAGCAGTTCAAATGAAAAAAAACAAAATGTTTCCCTTGAGGATAGAGACATGTTTCTCATCTCAAGTTTGTGTTGCACCTCACACACAATCAGCTCTAAGGAGTGTGATTGAAGACCCCTCCTAGCTATGGCATCTTAGGTATGGTCATCTTGGCTATGCTGGTTTAAATTTGTTATCAAATAAAAGAATGGTAGAAGGTTTTCCACGTATAGAAAATTCATGTGACAACTGTGAGACTTGTATTTTGGGTAAGCACCATAGGCTTCCCTTTAATTTTGGAAATTCTAGGAGGGCTAGATATCCATTAGAGTTAGTGCATACTGACCTAGTCGATCCTATGCAAGTTACTTCCATTGAGGGGAGTACTTATTTTATGACATTTATTGATGATTTCAGTTGTAGGACATTGGTGTATTTCTTAAAGAATAAATCTGAAGCATTTGATAAATTTATAGAATTTAAAGCCCAGGCTGAAAGAGAATGTGGACACTATATCAAAGTCCTAAGATCAGATAGAGGAGGGGAGTATATCTCTAATTCATTTGCAAATTTTTGTAGGAAACATGGCATAAAGAAAGAGCTCACAGCCAGCTACACACCATAGCAAAATGGAGTGGCTGAAAGAAAGAATAGGACCATTGTTGAAATGGCAAGAAGTATGATGAAAGAGAAAAGTCTCCCAACTGAATTTTGGGGAGAGGCTATGGCAACATCAGTTTACCTAATTAATAGGTGTCCTACAAAGGCAGTCCATGATAGAATTCCAATGGAAGCATGGTCACAAGGAAGATGGATAGTTAAACACCTAAGGGTGTTTGGATGTGTTGCATATGCACATGTGCCTAAAGAAAAAATGGAAAAATTGGATGACAAAGGAGTGAAGTGCATCTTCATAAGGTATAGCTCAGAATCAAAGGAATACAAATTGTACAACCCATTGAATAACAAGATGATGCTTTCAAGAGATGTGAAATTTCTTTAAAATCATTCTTGGTATGGATTGATTGATGACACACCAAGAACTTCTAGTAAAGTTCCAATTATGAGTGAAGAGGATGTTGATGAATAGAAAGAAGAAGGAGCAAATAGAAGAAAAGGCAAGCAGGTTCAGTCACTATCGAGCTCCTCTAGGCATGACCGAGTGTTAGTTTCGAGTACCAATAAAGACCGAGCTAGTCGACAATGCAGCAGCAGTGAAGATTATGATCCCACACTCTCCTCCCTATTACCAAGAAAGACCAAGATGAAAGGTATGGAGATTATCATGAGAGTGTTAATTTTGCATTATTTTCTCATAGTGATTCAATATATTTTGAAGAAGCTATTACGGAGAAGAAATGATGTAATGCCATGGACGAAGAAATAGATGCTATAGAAAGAAATGAGACATGGGAGCTAACTGAATTGCCTCCCAAGAAGCAAGTGATTGGAGTGAAATAGGTCTACAAGACCAAATGCTATGCTGAAGGCAAGATTGATAGGCATAAGGCAAGGCTAGTAGTCAAGGGCTACAAACAATAGTATGGAAGAGACTATGATGAGACATATGCCCCTATTGCAAGAATGGAAATCGTGTGTGTTGTCATAACAATTGAAGCCTAGCACAAGTGGAAGGTATTTCAAATGGATGTGAAGTTCGCCTTCCTAAATGGTATATTGAAGGAAGAATTATATGTGGAGCAGCCACTTGGTTATGAAGTAGTATTTGAAGAGAACAAAGTATATAGATTGAAGAGAGCTCTTTATGGGCTCAAGCAAGCTCCACGAGCATGGTATAGTAGGATTTACTTATATTTGATGAGCAATGTCTTTTGTAAAAGCAATGGTGAGCCTACTCTCTACATCAAGGCATCAAATGGAAATGTGTTGATTGTTGTCTTGTATGTAGATGATTTGATTTTTACTAGAAATGAAAAGGCTCTAATTGGTGAGTTCAAAGAGGCCATGAAAAATGAATTTGAGATGATAGACCTTGGTCTCTTGAAATACTTTCTAGGCATAGAAGTAAAAAAAATGCATGATGGCATCTTTGTCTCTCGAGAAAAGTATGCAGGGAAGATCTTGGAGAGATTTAAAATGTAGAACAATAAGGCATCCCCTACACCAATAGAAATAGGTCTGAAGTTGAGTAAGGAAGACTCTAGCAAGAGAGTGGATCCAACACTATACAAGAGTATGGTTGGAAGTTTAATGTATTTGACTGCAACTCGGCTAGACCTAATGCATGCAGTAAGTCTGATTTCAAGATTTATGGAAACACCAAAGGATTCCCATTAGCAAGTGGGAAAGAGGATCCTAAGGTATGTGAAAGGTACCAAAGGATTTGGAATTTTGTATACTGCATCAAATGAATTCAAGTTGGTTGGTTATGCTGATAGTGATTGGGCTGGAAGTTTAGATGATAGGAAAAGCGCTTTCGGATACATGTTTCATATGGGATTAGGTGCAATTTCATGGGCATCCAAGAAGCAACCTATTGTTGCTCAATCTAAAGTAGAGACTGAATACATAGTAGCAAATGCAGTAGCATGTCAAGCTACTTGGTTAAGGAGGATCTTGGTAGATTTGAATGAAAGACAAGAGGATAGAACCACAATTTATTGTGACAACATCTCATCAATTACATTGTCCAAGAATCTAGTCTTCCATGGTAGAAGAAAATACATAGAAATCAGATATTACTTCATCAGAGAGTTGGTGGAGAATGGGGATATAAAAATATAATTGTGTAGGTCTAAGAAACAACTAGCAGACATTTTCACAAAGCCATTGGGCATAGGAAGTTTTGTACACCTAAGAGAGTGTCTTGGTGTAGTTGATGTGGATTAGTAGTGATCCTTTCTTGTTTGGCTCAGGACAAAGGGGGAGTGTTAGAATATTTAATGCAGTGGTTGTCTGGCCCTTGGAGCCAAACACCCACCTACCATCTGACGACCAACAGAACATCCAAAAATATTAATACGGGTAGGTGAGATTTTGAAATCTGAAAAGAGGGGGAAAATGGAATGTGACAAAATTAATGTTTATTCATTCATTCAAAGAAATCAAGCATATTCAGAAAAATAGTAGTTGCAGAGTAGAGCAGAAGAAGGAAGAAGAAAAGAAGTTTGTGCCTGCAGTGACACGTGTTTCCTTTGTTCTCTCTATAAGTGTGTTATTGTTGAACTTGTCCTGTTGAAGCAGTGATTGCTCCAGGCATCATTGTATGCAGCCATTAGAGTTGCAAGTTTAAAGTTTATTGAAGTTTGAAGTATTATCAGTTTAGGGTAGTTTTAGGGTTTTCTAGTTGAAGCCAAATGCTCCCATATTTTGTAATAGTTTAATGAAAGATTGAGTAGTAAAGAAAATAGACATACTTGAATCCATTGCTCTTCCCTTGTTTATTGCATTTCACAATTTTTTTTGGAAGTTTCAAGTATTGGATCTTTGGTTTTAATGGTGAAAGCATTCATGTTGAAACCTTATAATTTATAATATTGTTCAGTTTGAACAGAACACTTGGCATCCTCTTTTGTTTTCATAGTTGAAGCCGAGTTTACTCGGCATCTATTGTTGCTAAGCACTTCTGTTCAAGTGTCGAGCTTCCTATCACTCAGCACCTATTGCCTGTCACTCGACACCATTAAGTGACGGGCAATCTGTGACTCAACACCTTCAAATGCCGAGCAAAACTGGCACTTAGCACCTTCATGTGCCGAGCTGTTTTTAAATGCCAAGCAAAAAATTTTAGGTTTAGGGTTGTGAGTTATTAAATTGTTTTATATTTCTCACACAAATCATACGAGGAGATGTGTAATTTCTTGCTTGAATGTATATTCAAAAATGGATTACAACAGTAATCCAGAAACACACTTCTACAACAAATAACTACTGCTGATACAAAACACAAAATCTCTAGCACTCAATGGCTATATACTAAATTCAGTCAAGATTCTATGAGCTATACAATAGTCTAGAGCAATCACTACTCTACAAACACAAAAAACATTAAGCTACAGTTGCTGCCATAAACACTCAATGAGAAATGGAGGAAGGCTACCCTGCTATATTCTTCTGGTCCTCTCTACTTTGCTCTGCTTTGGAACATTGCCTGCTTCCCTATTTATAAGTTAGGAACCTTCACCAGTAAGAAATTGACAGAGCTGCTTCAAAACTTAGTTGCTAAGTTACGGTGAAACATGGGATAAGATTTCTGAGCATTAATTAATATTGTCCTATTAACATGGTTCAGTAGTTCGAGCTGCTCAAACTCCTTCAAGCTACTAGAAAGTAAATGAGCTACTTAGGAATAGAATCATACGAAGGCTTCAGATAATCTAATTTAGTTTCAAATTTCAACAAAAAAAAGTTGAAGGAAAGATCGGCTTAAACATTACAAACTATGTCTCATTTTCAATACTAAAAGTATTAAAAAATCAAAGTTCACTTGATTTTTTCAAGCTTAATTTTCTCCTTACTGTGTGATGTTTAAAGATAGCCCAAAAGAACATTAATAAGCTTTTTCTCATGAGATTTAGATAAGTATATCATTATAAGATTGATAAAAAACCACTAATAAATGTAAGAGTATAAGGGAAGCTTCTTTGCATAGGTAGATGGCATTTTTAGATTGTTGGGTAGTGACAATTGGAGTTGTCCAGGTCTATCTAGAAGAATTATAAAAAAGAGAGATTCCTACAGCAAAAAGAGACTAGCATTTAATAGTATATCTGAACCTTTATTCAGTTCCAACATTACAAAAATTTCTTGATCACATTACAAAAGACCAAAAATGTAATCGTATTCAGCTGGAGATAATACTACCCAAATGAATATTAATGGTAAATTCCAATTTAAAAATTGAGGTTCTCCTGCAAAAGTATGCATGTAGTTTTCTTCATGCTCAACACATATCTATTTTGCGCAAGAGGTCTATGAATCAATCAAACCCTACGCCAGAAAGAGAAAAATAAAAAGACAACGCTTTAAAAGTCTGAAATTTGACAAGAGAAGGGAAAGGAAAATGCAGACCTTCCAGAGAGACGTTTGCCGTGTTTGTTGATGATTCTGCAATGCTACTAAACTTAGATTTAATCACATTTTTCCTCTTTTTACATATGCTGAAATTTTTTTAATATCTCAGTCGGTAGGCGGCTACTAAACTTAGATTTAAGCACATTTTTCATGGAGAAGTAATGAATGTTCTATTTATTTTCATTCCAGATATAGACTATTGTAAACTACAACTCATAAAACATGATTTAATGTAAGTAAATCATCTTACTAATTTCTCAAAACATATTTGTTTAGATTTATTATTAAATTAAATTTATTTATAAATTTCTGATATTTGTATTTTAAATACTTATCAAATTTAAAGTGAACATAAAGAAAACATACGTTTGATCTTGACATAAGACTTTATATAGATTGCCATTTCAAAAACCATCTTAATATAGTTAATTTAGACAATGAAAAATACTTTTTTAAATTAAAAAATAAATTGAAATATGTTATAAAATAACATTAATGATTTTTTAATATATAGTTTGTGGCTCCATCCACATTTGCCAAAAAAAAAAAAAAAAAAAAAAAAAACATTAATCATTTTTTTTCAATAAAGATCTTTACATTTTATTTTGAATTAAACATACAATGTTTTGAAGTATTGAATGGAACTTCTCCATTGTCTAACTCAAGTTTTAGATTATGTAATTTATTTTTTGTTTATTTTTAAAAATTGAATCAGTATCTTATATGAGCTTGTTTATCTCATACAATTTCTAAAAGGAGAGATTGCATTTATTGAAAAAACATAAGAAAAATTATGAAATGTGGCATCCAAAAGATTTATAGGTACCAAAAACACATAAATGAAGTAGGTTCAATGAGAGACAACGAAAATGATACTTTAAATCTGTGGTCGAGCCTACAAACTACATTTCTCATCACATCAGCTGATGAGAAAGGGAGTTACATGCTCACGACATAGCCTGTTGTGGGCATCAACAATCAAAATGTGGATTAAATATTGACCATTCATTTCTCTTAATCCATGTTGATTGACGTTGTACCAGATCAAAAACATTTAAACTTTCTTAATTTATCTTTATGTTCTTCTTTATATTTGAGCTCTTATAATCTTATTTTTGATAAGGTACATGTTTATAATTTGGATAATCTTTTTTCCTTCAAATATTCGATGCTTGTTGTCACCCTCCAATGCACATTCATTATGATATATACCAAATAATCTAAATAATCTCCGGGTCATTGCATTCGGGCTCAGTAATGCCAATTCAAGAATCGCTTTGGTCACAATGTGAAACACTTCTAGAAGATTTGATAATGTACTTGGGTCAAGAAAGATTACATGCAGAAATTGTATATGTTGTATACTTGCATTTAATAAATAAAAAAACAATATAGAGTTATATTCTATATTTTCATATAATTATTATTAAATAAAGGATTTCTCTGGAATTTTCAAAGCTGTTGATATTCATGAAGTTACGATAATTACTACATATAAAGTTTATAGCTCCCAAAGACTTACCTTTCCTCTTGTTGAAACATCTAGATAGATAAATTTGATTGATCAATATGCAAGCTAGGGGTACATATCTTATCACTTTAGGATTTTAAACTTTTTCAATAATTTAAATTCTTTATCATAAGACAAATATAAAATCTTTACTAAAGATTTAATAATAATTCTTGTATATGAACTAGTAATTTTACAAAATATTTTTTTTTCCTATTTAAATACTTTAAATTAATTAATAAAATTAACTTAGAATATAATGATTTTCTACTCTTCAAAACTTTTTTATAGTCATTGTGAATTTACTTTTTAAAGATTTCTCATACAAATTATAACAATATTACTCAAGATTCTAATATTTTTATTATAATACATATCAAACAAAATGATAGATATATTATGTTGCTTCAAACCTTTCATCTCATTTATAAAATTCATAAATTGATTTATTCAAACAATTTTTAAAAATAAATCACATTTATATTTGAAAACCTAAACCTTACACCTTATGTTAGGATTAATGAGACACAAATAACAATTACATGAAAATATATCCAATATAAGAAAAATTAATAAAGCATATAAAAGAGAACACATGACAGAAGATTTAATGTGGCCCACCCAATCGCTAGACTACATCCACTATCATCAAGTCCAATATTCTTATTATTGATTGAATCCAACCTATTTATAATATGCAATCCCATACAACTTAATACTTCTGTAAGAAGCTATACTATCTCATCATAATATCAAAATCCCTAACCCTAATCCATTTTATACAAGAATTTTTTCTTTAGGGTTAGAGTAGGTTACAACATGTCGACCCAACAAATTGCCAAAAATGGCCCCGAACCTCAACAAAGATACATGGAAAGTGTACAACACTTCCATGATCAGTCACCACAAGCCAATAATTTCCCCACTTGGGGACTGATTAAGATCCACAAAAAACAACAATCTCCCACTTAAAGACTAATCTTGTAGCAATAACGCTAGCACATGAGACTCCCACTAGATCGAACCACCATGGACTCAATTGTTCCTTTATTCAATTCAATCTAGAAGACCAATTGAAGCTGAAGAGGAGTTCAACTTCTCCCTTGCTACCACCTTTGTAAGTATATGTGTTGTTGGAAATTACAATTGGAAAAATTGTAACTCTATCAACTAAGTGATAGTTAAGGATGAACAAGATGAATGAAAAAATATAGTAGCGACTGAGTGCAGTGAAGACCAAGTGAAT
Source organism: Cupressus sempervirens (assembly GCA_028749045.1). NCBI lineage: Eukaryota > Viridiplantae > Streptophyta > Pinopsida > Cupressales > Cupressaceae > Cupressus > Cupressus sempervirens. The sequence goes on from CM053792.1 coordinate 877,201,362, forward strand.
CGGTGTAAGTCGAGTGAGACAAACCAATAAAAGTCAACCTACATAATTTTGATTGCGAAGAAGAACATAGTGATGACCAAGCATTAGCAAGATAATAATTTGTAAAAGAATCAAGTTTGAGGATGACATAGTTGAATTTTTGGATTGGTCAAAACATGTAAATAATAAAGATTGATGAGCTGGTGTATTTAATGCACAAATTGGGTTTGTTATGCAATCAAAGACAAGGATTTAAAGAGAATTTTTAAGAAGTATCAAGAAAGGAATAGAAGGACAAAACAACAATCAGATTTATTGAACTTGATTGACCCTAATCAAACCCTAAAATCTACAGTGATGTTTAAGTAGCAAAAGATCAAAGTTGTTAGAATATTTAGAATAACTTAAGGAGGGTGCGAATCAGTTAGCAATTCAACTTTCACTAACTTCAAGCAACATAAATAAACTTGTAAAATCACTCAGCCATACAACAACTTATCAACAACTTAACATTTTGTTCATTACTTAAATCTCTATTCACTATATGCGCACTAACTATAAATAAACTAATAGTAAATAATATGCATCACATATATAAAAATCACACATGTTTGAAATCATGATTTAACATAGAAACCCAATTTGGGAAAAACCACCAAGTAGCATGCTAACACTTGTCACTCTTCTGAAGCAAGCTCGGTTAAGAGCCAACCCTCTCAAAGGTTACAAAATACATTGTTAGGTGTGACCTTGTTAAAGGATTTTTTCACCTTGTTAGGAATAGCCTAGATAGAGGACTTTTCCAATCATTCCAATAGAATGTCACATTGATTAAAGGATTTACAAAATGACTATTTGATCAACCTTGATTAAAAGATTTTCACTACTACAATAGTTAGAAAGTAACAACATGTTTAATCTTTTAGGACACAATTCACTTTGCAAATTCAAATCTTCATTCACTCATTTACTAGTTCATTGAATAGACTTTATTAAAATCTCCTTCTCTTATCTATTAATCTCAAACTAGTTTTGACATATGAGTGACAATATACTTTAGTCATTTTCTCAATTCATGCCAAAAAAGTAATACATGATGAGCATAAGTTTTCAAAAAGTATATGGCGAGTGACAAATATTTAGTATGTGCCAAGTAACTAGTAAGTGTCGAGCAGATAGTACATTCTAAGCTATTTAGATGTTGAGTGATTAATGGATGCCAAGTCATTTAGAGGCTAAGTTACAACATTAAATTTGTAGTTGATGCCGAGTATCAGGGAGTTCAAGTGTCAAGTTATACAGTTTTGACATAGTTGTTTGTAATGGCACAAACTTGTATGTAAACCATTTCTGGGCTAACTTAAGGATTCTTTTACAATCTTAGATGATAAGGAAAAATCTTAATCATGAATCCTTACACATTACATGCATCTAATCAGAAAAAGGGAAGGATTAAGCAAAAATATGAGTGAATTACTATCATTGATTTAGACCTAACACTAAGTCACCTAGGTCTTCTTAAAGAGGATAAAATCTAAAATTTTTAATGAATTTGTAAGGAGAAAAAAGAGAAATTTGAATGCACAAATAGAACATTCATGGTAACTAAGGAGTTATAATTTGAGTTACATTGCTAAATTAGTTACTGGAGAATAGAAGAAAGGATTAGTTTTAGAGATACATCTAATTAGAAAGGATCAAGTACACATTAAAAAAGAGGCGATCTGACATCAAGAAACAAATTTCTAATTGGAGGATCATTGCTCAAACATTCTAATAGGTGAATCACTTAAATCTCTTAATAGAGTAGTCTTGACAAGCTATTGTAAATCCTTTAACAAGGTGCTTACTTTATTGTAAGTTAAAGTCCTTTTACTAGGCACATTTCTAATAGGGTGTTGAAATCCTTTAATAGGTTAAGATCTAACATTCTTTTTAGCCTTTAATAGGGCATACCTTTTACTGGGTAGATCATGTTTCATGATCAAAACATTGTAACCTTCATTGGATACAGTTTACTACTACAGTAGTAAAGATTTGTGGGTGTCATCCCCACCCTAGTTTGACCTTCTTGTTGGATGGTTTTTGGGTAACCAAATATCTTGTGTCATACATGCATTGAATTTTTTACTTTCATGCTATGGATTTATATCCTTAATTTGGTATTTTAGTTTATATGTATAGATCGTGAGATGGATGTATGGTGAATGATTTTGAGGTTGAAAGTTTTAAGTGTTGATTTACCCCTCTCCCCCCCCCCCCCCCCCACTCCCCCTCTTAGAGTTTACTTCCCTATTATATTTCAAAAAATTGGTATCAAAGCTCAGTTATTTGGAAAGTAAAGCTTTGTAGCTTTGAGGAAAGATCTTGGAAATGAAAGTCTACACATTAGGAAAGACTATTGAGAACTAGAAGACTGAAATACAACTTTCCCTACATTAGTTGAATGAAGTAAGAAATGAGTTAAAACAATCATTGAAAAGAAGGAAGGAAATAGGTATTGAAGAGAATGACACACACTACCAAGAGATTGACACTATTGAATTGTTTGCAAGTGAAAACACCAATGAATTTGACGCAATAGTTGTAGATATGATGGAAAATAATGGACCCCTAACTGAAAAGACTGAAAATCTAAGGAGAGAACAAGAAGTCAAATCAGTATTTCTATGTGAGGTGATTGAACAGGAAAAGAAAGATGAAGAAGACAAAGTCATGATTGAAGATGACAAAGGGATTCTAACCAATAGACTAGAAGAGAAAACATCATAGGTAAATAAGATTGCTAACATGCAATTGAAAACTTTAATTCAAATGCTGATTACAAATGATGAACTGAATGTAAAGGATATTGAGATCTTAACACTAAAGTTGCAGAAGAAACAACTAAGAAATTATCTAAAAAGAGAAAAAGAGTTTTCTGAAACTTTCAATAAACATAGTGAATCCATCAAGTACTTTGAGCAATTGATGATATCCCCTAGATCCAATAGTCATACTTTTGTATTGGGTTACACTAGTACTGGAGAAGGAGAATCATTTGAAAGGGGTGAAGAAAGAATTGAAAAGGGTAAGAACTCCAAACTTACTTTTCATAATTGTGGTAAGATAGGTCATACTACTAATATTTATAGAAGCAAGACTACAAATTAGAATCCTAAGTAGAAGTTCATGGGTCATTGTCACAAATGCAAAAAATAAGAACATTAGGCACACGAATGGAAAACCAAGACCATAAGCATGCAAAGATTTGATGGATATTACTATAAGTTTCAGAAGTATGGATATAGAGCATATGAGTGCAGATCCAAGCCTAAATGGTCATCAAACAAGAAGACAAAGGTAAAGTGCAATGGAAACTCTTATAATTGAGATTATAATACTAGATATAGTTGTCACTATTGTCAGGAGTATGGACATGTTGATGAAAATTGTATAAGAACACATTTTAAACCTGACTACAAAAAATGGTTGAGTCAAACTACATGTTTTAGCTATTTAAAGACTAGTCACATAAGCAATATGAATTATCCAACAAGGTCAAAGGCACCAAGCAGTGAGTTCAAGAAAGGAAAAGGAAATTAAGATGTTGAAAATGTCAGAGATGAGATGAACAAGACATGGAAGACAAAGGAAGATTACAACACATCTAGTTTAGATGGGATCACTTCACCCAATGGGTCAGGTGATGACACCACCTCCAATTAAGAAATCAAGAGGTATGTATGGAAAATATATTTAAAAGACATACTATACATCAATTACAAGGATTTAATTCTGAAAAACTTATATATGCATGAAGAAAGATGCAAAGTGTTAATTATAACCTTGAGGATATCTTTAAGTTTTGTTAGATTTCCTGTTACTGTTGACCATGAAAACTTTCACTATAGTTGCTAAGTGGAATGTTAGTGGTAGAAGTACAAAGTTGTGTCACCTTTCAAGCCAACTTATATGAATGACTGAATTTGACTAATTGTATCTAGAATTTAATTTTGTTCAAATATATGATCTAGATAAATTCATTCTAGCTAAGTTATATATGGTCTCAAACATCCCAATTTGAATTATCTATTAAATGCATATTTTATACTAGTTTGTATCTAATTACTATAGAAATAAAATTATATAAGAAAAGATATGTCTAAATTACTCTTTCTATTTTTTATGATATTTTTTTAATAACATACAAATACCATTTTATAGAGCTCAGAGTCAAGAATATTCTCATATAGAATTTATACTGTTTAAATTAGACATAGTATATTGTAATTAAACAATTCTACAAGCACATATTTGAGCAATAAAAAAGATATTGATTTTGAGAAAGAAAAAAATATTAAATCATATCAAAAAAAAAAAAAAATTATATGACATTCTAGAGGAGGGAATCCTCTTTTAGAATGTATAATTTTTCTATTGGTTAGAATAGATTTGTTTTGAAAAATGTGGTGGGAGATGAAAACTATTGATTTCAGGTGAGTTAAAATTTGAATCATTATAAAAGAGAAAATATAGGTCTAAAGCTTATTTTTTATTTTGATAGTTCTAAGTAAATATATAGTTTATAACATAGTTTGAGATCAAAGGGAAATAATTGTATTTCCATATAGTTTTGTGGTGAGAACTAGACCTGTAATTTTTAGCATTTTTCAATACCCAAAAATTTATATATTAAAATTAGGAAACCATATCAATTATTATTCCAAATTATTATTAAATGTTATAATTCTAAACTCCATCCATTTCTACACATTTGATTAGTTAACTTTATTTCCAAATTCAAAATAATAATACCAATTTTATGTCATTGAAGGTGAACGGTTATACTTTTGTTAGTCTTTTCCTTTACAAAAGGGTGACATAGCTTTGTGCTTTTATCCTAGTTGATGTCAAGCTATCAAAGGTTCTAGTGTTGACCCAGCTCATAATGGTTGCTGAGAAAAAAGGAAACTTCATGGAAGTCAAGTGAGTTTAAATCTCTATTGAAGCTGAGCGTATAGTTGTGTAAGCACTAAGCATTAAATGTAAGGTTTTAAGGTCTATATGTTCATTTTCTACTCATTTAAAATCATTCAAATTTAAAGAGAAGCACAAAGAGTGAAAGGAAAATTGAAAAGATCATTCCAAGTGGTTGCAAATAGGATTCAATAGTTGCTCAACATTACCTTAGCAGATTTATAAAAGTATTTATTGTGTGTTGAGCTACACAATTTGAATTCTTGCAAACCCTAGGTTTTCATAATGGCATCTAGTTCTTCAATTCTAAAGGTTAAATCGGGAAAAGAAGTTTTGAATGTACAATTGATAAGTAATGAGATCAAACAACCAAATTTTAGAGCCATTCCTAATATTGCTTATAAGAAAGATACATCTGGTGTTTTATCAATAATACCACCTCAAGTTTTAATGGTTCAAGATGTGAGATGCTGCTATGATTGCAAGGTGGATAGAATAGGTGATGTGGAAATTAGGGAAACCTATGTGAAAATGGATTTTTGAAAGAAGAATTCAAATTTGTAGAGAGAAAAGTATTAACTCATGCCCTAGATTTCCCCAATATCTTCAACACTGAATGGATAAAGACTGTTTTGAGTATAAATCATGACAATTCTATATGGTTGGATAATGGGCCAATAAAGATCACAAAGAAAATTTTGCATAGAGTAAAAAGGTATCCAACGCTTGATCAACCTAAAACCATGAGGAGTGAATGTAAGGAAGTTATTGAGAAGAATATTGGGGTAGTCTGGAACAAACAAGGAATGACAATTGACACTATCTCAAATCCCCTCATTGCTTTTGCAATGAGGATAATAGCACCTAAATTCTATCAATATAGAATGCTCAATAGTGTACCTTGTACTTATATTTGAATAGGATATAAGATAGTTAAGAAGGATCATAAATATGACCTTGCCGAGTTGTAGATGCAATAGTTGTCAGAAAATTTGGGAGCAATAAGGAAGACTAAGAGTGCACAATATAAATTTGATTCAATTCTAGTATGTATATTATTTTATGCACATAATGCATTCCCTAAATTTGGTTAAGTTGCATGGAAAAAAAATAGATCTATTGTAGTGCAAATAGGTGAATTTATTGAGCAACTCGAAAATAATTTCTAGTCTATAATGACTAGCTACTTTAAATATTTCAAGCAATAAATGAAGAAAAGACTGAGGATATTGGTTTCACTAGTTGAGAAACATTTCAATGATGTTTTATTTCTAGTTGACATTGATTTTACATATGTCCAAGCTACTATTCCAAGGGTAAGGTGGCTAAGGCTACTATGATATGAGATCAATGTGGATGAAAGCTTTCTAGAAATCACAACATTACTTGTAGAAGATGTAGATGCTAAGGCTACTGCCTTCAAGAATTATGATGTGGAAAAATCTAAGATAAAAATGGATATGAAGAAAAGATTAAGGCTAAACTTATCTATATTCAGTCTATCTTGACTCCACATATGGAGATATTGCACAAGGAACTAACCATTTTTGAAACACTCATGCACAAAGATCTGCAGCTTTCTACTCATGAAGGCTTAGTTCACCTTGTTGCTAAGCTAACCATCTAAATCAAATCATTAGAGGTAGCTTGTGACAATTGGGATGCTACTTTGAAAATTATGCTTGAGACCCACAAAACATTCTTGGACAAACACACTATAAATGTACAACCATTTGACATCAGTGTCAAAAAAAGGGAGAACTAAGTATGGGGGAGATATTGGAGGAGATAATATTTTTTTGGAGCTACTAGTTTTGTGAAAAGAGGAGTCATTGACAAGAATAGAGTACATAGATCAGTTTTTGTAAATATACTCAGTAGGACGAATTATTTTGGTTTAGATATAGAACAACACAATCAACTTAGGGGGCATTATTGAATTTTGAGCTATGACTAATGAGTCATACATTGCTGCAAAATTTTGAAGTTTTTGAAATTTTGTATATGGATATTATCTGAGTTATCCTTGAAAGGCTTAGATTTATTCATGCATGAACAAGTATTTTTGCCACTCATGTCAAAGGAGGAGATTATTAATCTCAAATTGGTTTTGACATATGAGTGATAATATACTTAAGTCATTTACTCAATTCATGTTGAATAAGTAACACATGTCAAGCATAAGTTATTAGATAGTATATGTCGAGCGACAAATATTTAGTATGTACCGAATAACTAGTAAGTGTCGAGTAGATAGTACATGCTGAGCTATTCAAATGTCAAGTGATCAATGGATGTTGAGTCATTCAAAACCCAAGTTACAACATTGAAGTTGTAGTTAATGTTGAGCATTAGGAACTTCAAGTATTGAGTTATAAAATTTTGACATAATTGTTTATGATGGCACAAACTTCTATGTAAACCATTTTTGGGCAGACATAAGGATTCTTTTACGATCATAGATGATGAGAAAAAACCTTAATTGTGAATCCATATGCTGCATCCAATCAGAAAGATGGAAGGACTAAGTGATAATATGGGTGAATCACTATCATTGATTCATACAAAATGCTAAGTCACCTAGCTCTTCTTGAGGAGGACAAACCCTAAACTTTTAAATGAATGTGTAAGGAGAAAGGAGAGAAGTTTTCAAGTGAAAATAGATAATTCATGGTGACTAAGGTGCTATAATTTGAGTTACATTGCAGAATGAGTTAGAGTAGAATAGAGGAGAGGAATTAGAAGACAATAGAGATACATATGATTAGAAAGGATCAAGTACACACCAGAAAAGAGGTGATCTAACATCAAGAAACATAGTGCTGATTGAAGGATCATTTCTAAAACATTCTAACAACTAAATCAGTTAAATATCGTAATAGAGTAGTCTTGATAGGCTATTGTAAATCTTTTGAAATGGTGCTTACTTCATTGTAAGTTAAATTCCTTTTATCAAGCACTCTTCTAAGAGGGTTTTGAAATCCTTTAACATGGTAAGATCTAACAATCTTGTAAGCCTTTAGCAAGGTATACCTTTCATAGGGTAGATCATGTTTCATGATCAAAAAATTGTAACCTTCATTGGATACACTTTATTAGTGGTGTAGATTTGTGGGTGTCATCCCCACCCTAGTTTTACCTTCTCCTTGGAGGGTTTCTAGGTAACCAAATATCTTGTGTCATACATACATTGAATGTTTTACTTTCATGCTATAGATGTATATGCTTAATTTGGTATTTCAGTTTATATGCATCGATTGTGAGATGGATGTGTGGTGAATTATTTTGAGGTTGAAAGTTTTAAGTGTTGATTCATCCCCCCCTACCCCTCTTAGATTTTACTTCCCTATTGTATTGTCAACATTATCTTCTTGGAAACCCTTCAATGAATCACACTTCACCAGTCTTTTCAATTTTCTTTTGTTGCTTTGTTCTTCACATTTTCTCCATAAGATCACTAATTAACAACAAACCAACCTTTTCAATGAATCACACTTCACCAGTCTTTTCAATTTTCTTTTGTTGCTATGTTCTTCACATTTTCTCCATAAGATCACTAATTAACAAAAAACCAACCTTAGAAAACATCACTTTTGCTTCCTTAAATAGGTATCTTTGATTTTTTAACTACTTAAAAATCACTTTACATCTTAGGGTAAGGTTAGAACCATTAATTCTATCCATCATTTTTTTAATTAGTGCCTAAATTCTTAATCATTTGGTTGGTTTTATTGCTACTGAGTTTACCGAGTCTACCAAGCTTCACAAGTAGAATGTCCTATAAGACAACCTTCAAAAAGTCTATCAAGCTTCATAGTGTAAACTGAGAAGAGAGTAGTGTTAACCAAGCTAGTAGTGTCTACTGAGCTAGTCATGTTTACAAAGAAGAAGGAAGGTAGCATTGACCAAGTTTTTGTGTCTACCAAGCTAGTTGTGTTAAAAAAGTAGAAGGAAGGTAGTGTTGATCGAGTTGCAGTGTCAATTGACCCCTTCAATGTCAACTAAGTTCTCTAGTGTTTGTTGAGTCTTCAGTGCTAACCAACAATGTGCATATTCTCGAGTGAACAATTTTGACTGAGCACTAGTGTTAACCAAGTGCCAGAGCTTTCTAAGTTTACAATGTTGTTGAGTGTCAGAATATCACCTGAGTGGTCTTCAGAACCTAAGTTACATCATTGATTTAACTTAGTGAAGATTATTGAATTTAGTATTATAGCCAACTCTAGAAGGTAATTATTTGGATTGATATATATGTAAGACATCTTGTTATATCCAAATGTGTAAGAGTATGTGTATGAAACAAGTATGAATGTGAATTGAAGAATAAAGGCTACAAGCAGTATAAGGAAAAGTAGAATCTCATCTATCACATTAAGGAGATTGTTAATCATATTTTCCCTCCCACCAAATATTTAAATTAAAATGGCTAGGCCCATCCAATAGTTACATTTCATATTTAAATATTTTTAAATGCAAATGGAAATATGAAATAAATGAAATAAAAACCTTACTGTATTTCCTTATTCTTGTAAGTTTATTTCATGCCTACACAAATTCCTTTACTGTCAAATCTTCCATAGATCTATGATGGTTTCTTTCTCACATTCTGACATTTCTTGAACTTTAAGTTATGCAAGAAAGTGACATCATGCCATGTGGCATGTGGGACCTGTTTCCATTGTAGGCTACAAGGTAGAAAGTGTGTAAGGATGAGTTGGCATACCATGAGCATTCCACTATCTGAGGTACTAAAATGGTGGTAAAGTTCATTGCATGTTTCTAGGTTGTTAGATCAAAGAGGATCTATGGCCATTGCTTTGTTACTTTATGAAGATGCAAGGTTATTATGGAAAGTGACAAAGAAACATTATGAAAAATGGACTTTGTAACATCATTCCCCCTTATGGGCCTCAATGGTTGAGCTTGTTAGAACAACATGGAGATTTTAGGGGCACATTGGTAGTTTGGTGTCTTTTTATTAGTCAAGAAGCTAACATGGGTAGTAGGTGGGCCTATTTATGTTTTTTATTATCAGATGCAAGAAGATCTACAATTGATGCTTCCTCATTTTTTGAAGTTGGGAGGATTTTAAGCAATGTGGGGAAGTGATATTTTGACACATGGAAATGTTGGGTTAGCTGTTCTAAGGGCTTCTAGGTAGTTCTTGTGGTGGAATATGTGTGAGTTACTTCATGTTGATTTACTTAGGGTGGATGTGCTTGCTAAGGTGGTTGTTGAGTGTTCAGTGGGATGAAAGTTTTAAAGGTGGGTGCCATAATAACTAATGTTTTTCATGATCATCAATCTTGTGGAGATCGACGATCAACACTGTCTTGTATTTTGAAGGTGCAAGGTTTTTAAGAAATGTGGGTAAGCACCTTACAGACACATGTCTTTACGAGCCCAAGATGAGGGTGAGTAGTTAGCAATGACAGTTAAGTTTGCGGTTTCATAAGGAAGTCGCGGTTAAGTTTTAAAAGATGCAATGATTAGGGTAATAAGGTGGTCAATCTATGAAGACTTTGTGAGGTGGTAGAAGGATATAAGAATATTGGTCCACATGGCTCTTTCTAGTTGAGTGAATTAGTTGACCTATTGACTTTTTCTAATTTGTCAATCCAAGAATGGAAAGTAGATACTTTTCATGCACAATCTGATCTCCTTGATTGATCCTAACCACTCTTGAGTTATAGTCATCCTAAAACATCATGAAAGACATACTAATTGTTGACTAGATGTCCAATTGAAGAGTTTCAATATTAATGGTGCCATTTCTATCTTCTTAGGGGTTTTTTTTGTGAAAAATATTGGGTTTCATTACATCTAGATGTGTACTTGGATCAACACTTCTTGGTCTATATGATTTCTCTCTACAATCTTAATGGTAGTAGTTGTGCTTTGCCTTAGGGTAGAAGCTATCTGAGTTATGCCTGAACTATAAAGGTAAATTTTGTAATCATTCTTAGGGCTAGTTCTTCTCTATTTTCCTTGGCATGTTTTGGCATGCACATTGTAAATTCCCTTCACCTCTGAACTATTCATGACTTTTTTCCTTATCTCTATATGAAGAAAGATCCATTTTCCTCTCTTCAATGTTTTGTTGTATCTTTCTTTCTGTATGACTATATCTCTTTTGACCTATGAATGATATATAGTGAATCTCTTCTTCCTTGTGTCATTTTCTTCATTGTCTCATCTACATATGATTGGTAGATTAAACAAGTTTGAGTCTATATATATATATATATATATATATATATATATATATATATATATATATATATATATATATATATATATATATATATATATATATATATATATATATATATATATATATATATATATATATATATATATATATTGATGTCATGATGATTAGTTGTGTATATATGGGCAGAGATAGGATCAAATACTCTATTTTGGTGCATTAGCCCTTAGGTTAGATTAGGTAGATTTTCTTTCATGCTTTTTGTCTCCCTTTTCCTCTCCTAGTGTAGTTAGGTGCACCTTAATAGCTAAGGAAACTGACCTTCTCTGCAGACTCGACTTCACAGTTCAAGTCCCATAGCTTGGAGGTTGTTTCCATGTTACACAAGGCTTTTTGAGATGCATTCCCTTAGGAAAGGGGGCAAGTTTTTATCTCAATAGCTTTTGGCACACCTAGTGGGATAGCTTCAAATTCATAAGTCTATTAGTTAGCTAGTTAAAGATTCATTCATTAAGAATTTGGATGTTATTCTTAGTGAAATCAAGCTTTGGAGGCATTCTATCAAACAACATGGTGAATCTTGTCCACATCTACTAGTTTCAAAATGACACAATGCTGGTATGTAAAGATCATCCTTGATCTTTGTGATTTTTGAAGTTTTCTATGAGTTTTCAACTTTTATGAAGCCACAATAATGGACCTATTTCATATAAATAACCCCTTTCCCCCATATCATGAAGAGGCCATTCCCTAGCCCTCCCATTCTTTATGTTAGCCACAACCTAGTTATGTGCAGCCTACCTAGTTTTTCGTAGAACACTATAATGATCTTAGGGTCAAGCTTACTAAGCTCTACAACTGCATCCTCAATTTGGGCCATGATTTTTCTAGCCTAGGAATAACATTGGGTGAAATTCCTAATTCTTATGGGCTTTTGCTGATGGGGTATTTTGATTATGTGAGGCACCTCATGATTTCTTGGATGGAGGTGTTGTGTAGGGACTTGGAGATATGGTAGAATGATCCTCATATTTGTAGCTTGGTGTGAGAGATCTATAATATCTTTAGTAATGCTCAAGAGAGTTTTCTCTAGTTCAAGGAAGGGAAGAAAAAAAATGAAGAAAGGAAGAGACATAGACATATTGAGGAGAGACTTTCTATAGAAAAAGAGGAGGAAATGAGGCTCTAGTTACATAGTAGATTATTATTTTTTTTAGTTGTTCCTATTTTCCAAGAAGTGCATGAGCACATGCTATTTCTACTAGAGATGGTAAATTTTTGAAGTTTTACAAGTTGCAAAGAATAGAGACTCAAAGTTCTTCAGTGTTTCTAGTTTTACAGAATATATCTTCATGTTTTGTATGACTCTATAGCCCAATGGATACCCAATAGTCACTGGTCTTATGCATACCAAGCTTGCGTCCCCTCTAAGTTGCCAGAATTGTTAACCATATTTTTCTTCCCACCAAATATTTGAATTCAAATGTCTAGGCCCACCTAATGGTTACATTCCATATTTAAATATTGTTAAATGCCAATGGAAATATAAAATAAATGAAATAAAAATGTTAATGTATTTCCTTATTCCTATAAGTTTATTTCATGACCTTGCAACTTTTCTTACCTTTAGATCTTACATAGATCTATGGTGATTGCTTTCCCACATTTTGACATTGCTTGAACTTTAATCAATTTGGGAAAGTGACATCATGCCACATGGCATATGGGGCCTATTTCAATTATGAGTTACAAGGTATAAAGTGTGTCAATATGAGTTGGCATACGATAGAAATTCAATTGGATGAGGCACTAACATGGTGGTAAAGTTGGTGGCATATTTCTAGGTCATCATATCAAAGAGGATCTATAGTCATCACTTTGTCACTTTATCAAAATGTAAGGTTTTTATGGAAAGCGACAAAGGAAAATTGTGATACATTTACTTCATGATGTCTTTCCCCTTTATGGGCCACAAAGGTTGAGCTTTTCAAAAAAACATGGAGTTGTCAAGGGCAAATTGGTAGTTTGGTGTCATTTCATTGGTCAAGATTCTAACATGGGAAGTAGGTGGGCTAGTTTATGTTTTTCATCATTAGATGTAGGAATATCTATGGTTGGTGCTTCCCCACTTTGTGATGTGAGGATTTTAAACAATGTGGGGAAGTGAAATTTTGACATGTGGCCATGTGGGGTTAGGTTTTCTAAGGGCTGCTAGGTAGTTCCTAAGGTGAAATATGTGCTAGCTACTTCATGTTGATTCACTAAGGGTTGATGTGCTTGCTAAGCTAGTGTCTAAGTGTTTAGTGGGCCTAAACATTTTAAACGTAGGTGCTATAATATCTAGTGTTTTTCATGATTGTCAATCTTGTTGAGATCGATGATGGGCACTTTCTCACATTTTGAAGGTGCAATTTTTAAGCAATGGGGGTAGGTTCCTTATGGAAACGCATCCTTTTGGGATGATGAGGAGGGTGAATAGTTAGCAGTGGTAATTAAGTTTGCAATTTCATAAGGAAGTCATGGTTAAGTTTTAAAAGGTGGCGTGATTAGGGTAATAAGGTAGTCAATGTGTGAAGACTTTGCAAGGTGGTAGAAAGATAAAAGAGTATTGGTCCACATGGCTCTTTTTGGTTGAATAACTTAGTTGACTTGCTTAATTTTGCTAATTTGTCAAGCCAAGAATGGAAAGAAGATGGTTTTTTGGTGTGATCTAATCTTCTTGATCGATCCCAACCATTCCTAAGTTATGGCCATGCTAAAAATTCATGAAAGACATGTTGCTTATTGACTAGTTTTCTAATTGAAGAGTTTGAGTATTAATTGCATCATTTATGTCTTGTCAAGGCTCTATTTTTGTGAAAAATATTGGATTTTATTGCATCTAGATGTGTACCAAGATCAGATCTTCTTGATCTGTATGATTTTTCTCTACAATCCTAATGGTGATAGTTGTGCTTTACCTTAGGGTAGAAGCTATTAGAGTTATGCCTAAACTATAAAGGTAGATTTTGTAATCTTTCTTAGTGTCAGTTCTTCTCTATTTACCTTGGCATGTTTTAGCATGCACATTGTAAATTCCCTTCACCTTTGAACTATTCATGACTTTATGCCTTATCTCTTTCAACTATTGATGTACTATACAAGATCTATTTGGCTCTCTTCAATGTTTTTTTGTATCATTCATTCTATATTACTATCTCTTTTGACCTATGAATGATATATAATGAATCTCTTCTTCCTTACATCATTTATCTAGTTGTGTAATCTACATATGATTGATACATTAAATGACTTTGAATTATATATATATATATATTGATGTCATGATGGTTAGTTATGTATATATGGATAGAGATAGGATCAAACACTCTATTTTTGTGTATCACCCCTTAGGTTATATTACGTAGATTTTCTTTTATGCTTTCCTTCTCCCTTTCCTCTCTAGGTGTAGTTAGGTGCACCCTGATAGCAAACAAAAATGGCCTTCTTTAGAGACTCAACCTCATAGTTCAAGTCCCACAACTTGGAGGTTGTTTCTATGTTACAAAAGGCTATCTTAGATGCATTCCCTCAAACAAGGGTGCTCATCCTAATAGGTGCATCAATCACAAGGTAGACTTAATAGTCTTATGCTAAATCTCCTAAATGATTGCATGCTTCATTGTATTATAAAAATCCTTTTACAAGGTTGACCTAATAGTCCAAGTTATTACTCCTAATAGAGTAGATCACTAGAAGTGATCATTTGTAAGGCTTAACCGACCAACTTTATACTATAGTACCAAAACTTGTGCCTATCATCCCCACAATTGTTTTACTTTCTATTTGGAAAGGTTATGGGTTGTCAATCATTTTTCAACTCTTATGAAATTTTAATTTCTTTTAGTCTTTCATCCATGTAATTAGTTCAAATTAGCTTAAAAGTGATTAATTGGTGAATTGAAATTGAAGTTTATTAGTTCCTGATTCACCCTTGCCCCCCTTGTTTAATCACCTTTACCACCATACATTTCATATAATAGGTATTAGAGAATTTGGTTCTCACATCAAAATTTTAGTAGCTTGAGAAAAGAACAGAGGTAATGGAAGTGTGTAGACTTCATAAAGCTATTGAAAATGAAAAGTTGGATCTACAAATGGCCATGGAACAATTCAAGAAAATAAATGATCAACTCTCTCAATCCTTGAAATAAAGGAAATACATGGAAATATAGATGAATGAAAATCTCTACATAGAATAAAGAAATGAAGACATTTTCCAAGATAGAAGTTTAGATGAAGCTGATGCAATAATCGAAGACCTACTTGAAAAGAATCACAATCTTCATGAAAAAGTCTAAAAGCTAAAAGAAGAACAAGAAATTCAGTCAGTCATAATGTGTGAAGACATGGAACAAAAGGACAAGGAAAATGAAGAGAAGATATTGATAACTAAAAAGATAGAATATGTTGGCTCTTAATTTAATAGTGATTTCAACTACCTTTTATGATATGAGAAAACCTAGGAATTAGCTAGAATCCATTATAATAACTCTACAAATCACAAAATACCAACTAAAAAGACATTGAAGTCTTCTCCACTTTGAATTCTACAATATTCAGGCGGGTTTACCTTAGGAATTAAACTTTATCTATTATTCAAATTAAGATTTATAACATGAATCCCAATGACAATAGGTTATTAAGCTTTATTTCTTCTCATTTGATGATATTGAGATATGGAAATCAATTATTTTACCAAACCTTGGACATCATGAATCAAGTACAACCTACCATTTTCACACTTAGTTAATGGAAATATTAAATATTGATTGATTATAGTATTTCTACATTATGCAAAACATTCCATTCAGACTAACTCACAAGGATGGTGAGTGCCTTATACATTGGGCTAAACTCATAGAGATGAAATACCTACTATTGGATCCTATCTGTACACTTTGTGTAAAGATTTATCTATATTCACTTCTAGATCTCATACTTATCATATCTTCACCCAAAACCATAATACATTGTTTCAATTTTCACTAACCAAATTTACATAATCCATTAGATCATCAGCAAAAGAAAAATGAAATATAATTCATAGTGAACTACAACTGAAACCCAATAAACTTTTCTATCAAAATTTCAAAGAACAAGACAGAGATAAGGAAAGAGACAAGGTCTAGAATGAATTTTACTATCAATATTTGTATTCATTTTCTTTGAAGTGTACACAATTTAGTAATCATCTTCATTAAAATAGCACAATAGACTAATAACTATAACTTTGTATTCAATTTTGGAATTGATTTACAGTATGCATGGACAACTTTAAAAATTACAAAGACTTATTCAAAGAATAAAATTCAAACCATCCTCTGGCCTTGAGAACTCACTTATATAGCATGAGTTGCAACAAGCTTGAAGCATTGAGGGAAAAGGAAAGTTTTCCTTAGCACAAAAAGATTTACAAAAAGGGTAAAAAATGTGACTATTACAAAATAAACAAAATTTGGTGTGTGTTTTCCTTTTTGTAATATAATTTTTTTGTCGTTGATTTTCTTATGGTGGGGCCAGTTCTGTTGTAGCAATTTCTTGTAAATCTGTTACATTTGATGATTGGCCCTGCTCCATCTATTGTTCTCCAGGCTGTGAGACCACTTGACTAGCACATGATGTATCATGCTTTGATATCTAGATATTTATCACAATCGGTTTTTCTTCTGCCAAATAATCAGTTTGAGTGGCCATGTACATTATTACAATTTGTTGCTTCTTTTCCATCTCTTCTATTTGAACTACTACATCATCTAACTACACCTTTTCTATGATGATTGATTTGTCCACATGTTATCCTTCAATTTCCATTTGCAACAACTATGTTGGTGAATAATAAATTATCCACTTGTCAAAAACTACATCATCAGGCTTAATATTTCTTGTTCTTTCTTTAGGACATATTTTTCCATTCTCCTTATCTTAGGAATTTATTTTTGAAAGAATCAAAAAATAATTGTACCTGTACAACTTCCTTGGTAGTGTTGAAAATAGATTAACATAATTATGAGAATGTGTTTCAATCATTATTTGTCATTGATGTCAAACCTACCACTTATTGGTAAGACAACTACCTAATTCTTATTAATTCTTTGAGTTCATTGGGTCATTCCTCCTTTCCTTTTATGTTACCTATGCCTCTGAGTGCATGTGGAAACAGATCAATTTTTTTACCAAGATACTTCAGGAAGCAATTATTTATCCATCTTTATAGAAAATTTCTCTTATGATCAAAATCTAAGAGATCATTAGCTTGATCAAATGTTCTTTCAACCTATTCATTAGAAAAGTCAATGATATGACAACAAAGGGTTATGATGGCATCATCCCTATTGGTCCATTTGTTTAGAATTGGCCTTAAGGTTGTCTTATTATTTATCAATTCATTCCATACCTCTACTAACTTTTATAATTCTAAAAAAGATAGGGGCCAACCTACCCTATCTACTAGATACAAAATGGTATCTCTTACCCTATTTTCATGTATGATATCTAATTCCACATGTAGTGACCATATTTTCACTTTTTCTTCTTCAATCTCCTCATCTAAATAAACTTGTGTTTCTCGAGGAGTACTCCAGATTTATACAATTGGAATGTTGTTAAAAGGTGGTAGTAGTGGAGGGGAAGAGATTATAAGTTGGCCAGATTGTGTGCCTACCTTTATTTTTGCAAACTATTTCTCCAATTGTGCAATCTTCCTTTCAAATTGGTAAATCTTCCTACCTCTTTCATCATAGACTTCCATAAGCTTTTTTTAAAAATTATTTAGCTCCAAGAATTTGTGTTTATCTTTGGTTTCCATTTTCATTGTCATGATGATATGTACCAATGCACATGAGTTTATAGTTAGTACAACACAAGTTACTGCAAGTTTAACTATGTTGGTATTTAATAGTGTATAATAGAGCATAGTAGAAAACAAAGTTGTAAAACTTTAGGAATTGTTTTGTTTTCAAAATAATTACTAAGTTATGTTAAGCTAACTATGTGGATATTATTTTATATTATTTCAAGCATGTGAAGACATGGAGGCCAATTGAGAAACAATTTGTGAATGCACAAGGTATAAGTAAAGATCTTATGTTACACAAATAGTGTGTATGTTGCACAATGAATAGATTTGAAGTACATATATTAAGAAAGTTGCATGATTAGATGTGAAATGAAAACTATTGTGAGAACCATGTGTGAGGCTTATGTGATGTTAAATTTGATGTATGATCAAAGCAAGTGTGAGTTACAACAGAAAAACAAGTATCATATGTATATCTATTTTGTGAAGGAATTGAATTGTATAATTTCATGTTAGGGTAGTCGGATCTTCTTGCATACATTATAATTGATCTACCAACTACTAATAGGGTTGTATTAACTCCTAAAAAGGTTGAGGCTTCTAGCATTGAGCAAGGACTCAAGACACTATATGTACTTCATAGACTCCTAACACCATCAATATCCGTAATAGGATCCTATTGTTTAGTGAATCATCTACTGGATATCATCCCCGCCAAGGTTTTCCTTTGACCAAGTTTTTCCTAGTTTAAAAATAATGGTCTTATGAGTTCTCTATTTGTATGGTTATATTTACTATTCAACATTTTTTGTTTACTTTCATATGCAAGTTATAAAGTCACGTGACATTTTTATTAGATTCTATTAAGATAGACCATGTAGAGTTGGAAAAATACAAGGTCATTGTGAAAGGAGAGTTTACAGAAGCTAAATAATAGTTAGAGAAACTTTACACAAGTTTTGAGAAAATTGATGAACATATATTTCATCAAAGACCTGCTTATGACAAGACAAGCCTTGGATATCTTCTTGGAGAAAAGTCAACAACGAAAGATGAGATTAGGACTGAACTAGATTCTATAGAAGAAATCCCTAAAGAAATATTCAAGTGGTCTAATGAAGTTGAGAAAATTGAATTGACAAAGAAATTTGATGAACTTGGAACAACATAGAAAGTTGAAGAACGTAAGAAAGATGATTTATCCAAATAAGTAAGACATTAATCCAAAGGTATATGTTTTATATGCAATGAAGTTGGACATATGAAGAGAGATTTTGTATCTAAGTTTTTAAAACCTATTACTAATTTCTATTAATATATTCATCATGGTTATGGATATAAGTTAGTATAATGTAATAAACCTAAATTTGTTGATGATAATAAGAATAGTAGAATGTTTAGGAACACTAACCCTATAGGTAATGGAAGAAGTAGATCATAGAGTAGATCTAATGATGGAGACAAATATGATGGTGAGAGAAAGAATTTTGTTTGTTACAAATGAAACAATCTTAGACATATTGAAAATAATCATAGAGCACTTGAAAGTTAGAATAGGAACAATCAAAGGAGAAATGCACCTATATGTTAGTTATGCAATAAATTTGGACACACAACAAGATTTTGTAGAATGGAAAAAGGGAACTTTAATAGGAACCGTAATCATAGAAGGAACAATAATAGGAATGATAGAAGGAATGAAAATGGAAGTGACAACAGTAAAAAAGAAGCTATCAAGGAACATATTACGGAATTCAAAGAAGCATTTGTGAAAGCTTGTAATCTAGAGATTTCACATACTATATTAGAATAAAAATTCTTTGATGCACCTGATGGAAAGTTGAAGTCATAATTTGTTTGTGGCTCTACCTATTTGAATTAACCTATTACAGTAAGCAATAGAGCATCAATGGTTAGAACTGATCTTAGAGAGTGAGTTACAGATTGCGCAGTTAACGAAAGGTAGAAGAAACAAAGAGAAATCTATGGTTTAGTGCGAAAGTCTTGATGTCATTGTAGTAAGAAAGAATTGCAAGATCAAGGTCACTAGAAAATGGAGATAGTATTATGAGATTTTGGTAGATATGCATTTACTGTGCAATAGGATTTGAAATGATTTAAGGATCGAAGACAAGATTTGGTGTACCATTTGTTCATGCACAATTTCTTGAGTGAATTGAGGAGCCATTTGACAACAATTGAAGTGTGAAGCAAGTTTGTGAAGTCAAGAGTTGCAGAAGCACTAAATTCATGAATTTGAGGTAGTTTATGATGTATTGAATCCTATTTCTGTATGTATTTATAGTTATTGAGGCATGGCTAGTCAAAGAGTGCATAATATCAGTGACAGACCAAGGTATGAGTTTAAGAAACCCCCATTTGTCTCTTTACTAGAAGATCTTGTAGCCATATTTTCATAAGTTTCTAAAAATGTGTTACATGTAGAGGATATAAGGAATTATATACATTTCAAAATTAAGAGTATAGGTGATGAGGATATTCACAAGGACTCAGGATTCATGTGCAATAATGACTTATCCCTAAAGTCTAAATATGAACACCTTGAAGATTTAAATTTGGTGAAGTATATGTTCTACACAAAATTCAACAATCACAAGTGGACCCAAATTATATTGAGCAGAGTACATGATGATATGTTTTGGTTAGGTGATGCATATATTGTCATTAGAAATGACCTAATTCATAAGGTCACAGGATTTAGCAACAAAGGTTGTAATCGTATTAACGAGAAAAGCATCAGAAAAATAGTTGAGACAAACTTGAAAACTATGTTTGATAGAAGAAATATGAGGGTTGATCCTATTTAGGATAAAGGAGTCAAATTGTTGACCAAAATCTTTGGGGACAAGTTGATCCATGGATCAAGGGTAAACTTTGTATTAGTTGGATTCCTTCATACAACATATGTGATGGTTATTGAAAGGAGAAAATTAAATTTGTGTGACATTGTCAGAATGTAGTTATTGGAAATTATTGCAAAGATAAAGAAAACAAAGAACACAGTTTTTAGATTTGAGTCCATGTTGACTCATTTATTCTTTTATGTTAGTAAGAAGTTTCCTAGAGTAGTTAATTGAGATAGCAGTGAGTGCGCAATGAAAATTGTTACTCAAAGCTATAGATTTAAATCTAAAAATGTCTAAGATATTGATATTGATAGGATGATGAAGAATTTTGAGTCTAAGATGAAATTGAGGTATAAGATACCTCCCTCTATGGTAGAGAATTATAAGGATAATTTTTCCTTCATGGTGGAAATAGACAACACCTACATGGAAGTAGTGATACCTAGAGTGAAGTTCATTGAACCTATGGGCTATGAGATGAGTGTTGAACTTTTTGAAGGGTATGTAGAGATCATACTCGAGTCTGAGAAGGATACAAAATGTCCTAGATGGGGGATATATGATTAAAGGTTAAGGATTTCATAGTCTAAGATCCATAACAAGGAGAGTAAAAAGAAAGTAGAGAAGAAGATAGATTCCATACTCAATGAATCTAGCATGACCAAACATGAATTCAATGAGATAAAGGGAATTTCACTAGAGATGAAGGCTAGTGGGGAGATAGAAGTGTTGGCAGCAACACCTATTATAGTAGTAAGACCTTTAGAAGGAGTAACGGTGGCACAACCATGGGTGCAAGCTCCCATTCCACCATATGCAAAAATTTTGCAAGTGCAAGTTTTAAGAGCAAGCTATGAGCAATCAAGGAGATAGTCAAAGCTGGAAGCACCTAGTGCGTAGAGGAAATTAGGAAGATTGGTGAAGGTTAAGAAACAACCTACACCTTAAGTAAAGAAAAGAGTAAAGTAGATCAGTAGCGAACCTAGAAAAAGGAGGAAAACCATGCAAGTAAGTAGTCCTAAAAGCTCAGAGGATGATGATGAAGATAAACATGTTGAACAAGATGTTTAGGATTCCAAGATAGCCATAGGCAAGAAAGCATGGAAACCAAAGGTAGAGAATTTGAACATGCATTTTATAAATGATGACAATTTTGTTTAGTTGAATATATTTTATAGCATGTATAGTAGTATGGATAGGAGGCAATAAGAGAATGCCATAATAATAAATATGATTCTAAGGAATAAAATATTTGATAGCATTCAAAATAATAAGATTCTCGAAGACCTATAAAATAGGTTGATTGATAGGAAGAGAAGGGTAGTAGATGAAGATCTGAATATGAGAATCTCATCCATAAATAAGTTATGTAATGTTGGATCAAAAGATGAATTTAACACAATTTGAAGGGTAGTGAGCCCTTGTTCAGGAACAAAAGAAGAAAAATTCTTCTGATGGGAGGCAATTATGAAGAGCTAATGCAAGAAATAGAGGAGGCTATAATAAAATATATGTCCTCAATACCTTTGGAGAGTGCCCAAGGAAAGGATGATAGCCCAGTATATGTATAGGCAAATAAACCTTCTTGTGAAGATGAAGAGGTGAAAGAGATACAACAAGCACTATCTCCACTTCACATTGTTCTAGGTACTAAATCCATACACGTAGATAGCACACACATAACTATGGACACAAAGGAGAGTCCATTTGTAGTGTATGCAGAAAATATTGTTGGCAATATCACTTCCTATACTAGTTGTGATGATCAAGACCAAAAAGAGCTATTGAGCACTTTGAGTAAATTTTTTGAGAAAAACAAATCTATAAAGTCTTTGGAGAAGACCCTTGCTGAAGTCTTGGAGTGCATGCAAAAGATGGTTTCTACAATTTTAACTAATATAGACTTGCAAGCTAAATTAAAAGGGTTGGTGACGACCTTTGATGGGGAATTCACAACCTTAGCTGAAGTAGCAACAACGCAAGCATAAAGTAATCATGAGGCAACACTATTCAACATAGTGTGCACCAATATGCATAATGATTTAAAGGCACTTGATGGAAACACAAAGGAATTGAGATAGTATATTGCTAAAAGTAAGAAGTTGTATGGACAATATGAAATGTCCTATACTTAGTTTATTTTGATGCAAAGATCAAAGGCCATATGAGTGAGCTTCAGTCACTCAGTACAAAATGTCATCAACCAGATATCATAATTTAGAATTCTAAGAATGATATTGAGAAGATCCAATATTTTATTAGAAGCCTTGAATTTGTCAAGGAGAAGGTAATAAGAAGATTCTTTATTCTTTGATAATACCTGGCACATAAGGTCATAATTTTGTAGAGGCAATTGGTGAAATGTCTTTCAACAAAGAATTACTATGATAATTTTTCCTATACTAACTTGAGCACAGTTGAAGTGGTGTCCTACACAATTTTCACACTCATTAGTATATAAGATATAGTCAAAGGAAAATGGAAGAAGAAATCTGATAGAATGAAGATTGATTTTGCAAATTCCATATCTAGAATGACAAGCGAATCAACAATAGGCCTCAAGTTTTTGTGATATAGTTGTTCTTTAGACACCTTTTCCATTGATGTCAAAGAGGGAGTTTATGTACGGGAAAATTGTATAGATGTAAATGTATATGTAAGGGGGAGCTTATGTATGTATCAATATAAAGGAATGATAAGGAATGTAATGATCCATCAAAACATGAATAAAATTGTTATGTTTTGAAGGCAATTTGTGTGTAGTTATTTTCTTTTCTTTTATTTTGTATGACATCCTTTTGGGACTTAGCCAATTTTCCCAAATGTTTCCATCAATTCCAAAGGTGGAGATTCTTTGAAATATGGTCACTTAGATGTCTTTATGGTTGCCATTTAAGGCAACATATACTCAACATTTATTTTATGCATTTAGATATAGAAAATTGTCTAAGTACTAGACAGTTTGCAAGAGTATAGTGAATAGATCTTAATAATACAGATGATGCATAGAGAATTAGGTTAATGTGGTAGTTGAGGAAAGGTTGTAACACTTTCATGATGACATGTACTAGTGTCCATGAGTTTATGGTCAGTACATCACAAGTTATAGTAAGTTTAATTGTGTTGGTATTTAACAATGCAGAATAGAACATAGAAGAAAATAAAGTTGTACGACTTTAAGAATTGTTTTGGTTTCAAAATAATTACTAAGTCATGTTAAGCTGACTATGTGGATATTATTTTATATTATTTGAAATGTGTGAGGACATGGAATTTGACTGAGAAATAATTTGTGAATGTGCAAGGTATAAGTAAAGATCTTATGTTGCACAAATAGTGTGTAAGTATGTTGTGCAATGAATAGATGTGAAGCATAGATATTGTGAAAGTTGCATGATTAGATGTGACATGTAAAATATTGTGAGAACCATGTATGAGGCTAATGTGATGTGAAATATGATGTAAGATTGAAGAAAGTGTGAGTCATAGTAGCAAGCAAGTACTATATGTATATCTATTCTCTGAAGGAATTGAATTGTATAATTGCATGTTAGGGTAGTGGGCTCTTCTTACATACATTATAATTGATCTACCAACTCCTAACAGGGTTGTAGCAACTCCTAAAATGGTTAAGGCTTCTAACAAGGCCTATTCCTCTAATAAGGACTCAAGACACTATATGTACTTCATAGACTCCTAACAAGGTCAATATCCTTCATAGGATCCTATTGTTTAGTGAATCATCTAGTAGGTATCATCCCCACCAAGGTTTTCCCTTGGCTAGAGTTTCCCTAGTTAATAAATAATGGTGCTATGAGTTCTCTATGTGTATGGTTAGATTTGGGTAAAAGCACAAACCTATGTCACCCTTTTGTAAAGGAAAAGGCTAACAAAATTATAAATGTTCACCTTCAATGACATAAAACTATTATTATTATTTAGAATTTGAAAATGAAGTAAACTAATGATATGTGTAGAAATGGATGAAGTCTAAGATTATCATTTTTAATAATTATTTTGAATAAGAATTGATAAATTTTCCTAATTTTTATAGCTATATTTTTCATTGTTGAAAAATGCTGAAAATTAGGGGTTTAGTTCCCACCATAAAACTATATGGAAATAAAATTATTTCCATTTGAACTTAGACAATGTTATAGATATTATATATATCTAGAAAAATAAAAAATAAAAATTGAATTTAGACTTATATTTTCTGTTTTATAATGATTCAAATTTCAACTCACCTTAAATCAATAGTTTTCATCTCGCACCACATTTTTCATAACAAATCTATTCTAACTAGAAGAAAACATATACATTCTGGAAGAGAATTCCCTCCTCTAGAACACCATATTATTTTATTTTATTTTTATATTATTTAATTTTTTTTTCTTTCTCAAAATTGGCATCTTTTTCAGTGTTAAAATATGTACTTATAGAATTTTTCAATTACAACATACTATATCTAATTAAAACATTATAAACTCTATATAAAAATATTCTTGACTTTGAGTTCAATAAAATGGTGTTTATATGTTACTAAAAGAGTATCATAAAAAATAGTAAGAGTTATTAAAATGATAGTTTTCTGAAATAATTTTATTTCTTTAGTAATTGGATACAAACTAGTATAAAACATTAATTTAAAAGATATTTCCAATTGGAAAAGTGTGAGACCATATATAACTTAGGTAGAATGAATTTATCTAAATATATGTGTTGGGACAAAAAATTGCATGCTTCATTTTTTAGTCCCATTTTAAAATTTTGAGAAATCAAGCAACATAAATGCTTGTGTACCCAGTTGTACTTGTAAAGCCTCAGAGGTGTTCAATGTTTCTAACACTTTTCATTTAGCCTATCTAAGTGTTCCATGAAGTTAAACTGACATTCCAAGCTGTTTTGTGAAGTCTCATTTTGAGCAAATTTCAAGTCTACATTTTGCCCTAAGTGTCAAACAATGATAGGAGGCTTTGTTTGCCATTGAATATCTTGCACCCAACAATGTTTCATGACCTGCCACTTTGGGAGTATCTAGTGTCTGTACTTGAGAACCTATGTTTTAGATTTTAAGTCATTTCAAGTCTGTTTGACTAGGTTTTGAATCCCTCAAATTTGGTAGTTTACTATTTTCTTGCATGTGCACTTTACACACATTTCTGGGAAGCCTTATTTGACATGCTATAACTTTGACCCAATTGACCCAAATGTTAAAATTCTTATTGTGTTGCATTCTAGACATTAGAGACTTGGTATGTTTCAAGTTTTATCTTATGATGAGTCTGTTTGATTAGTTTTCAAACGTGATTCCAAATGGAATTTCTAACTTTTTACTGGTGTTAGTATTTGCAAATAATTTGGTATCCTTGTTGATGACATCATAACTCCTAATCTGTGATTGGTGAGATTGAGTGCATTGTACCCCTATGTTGTCCATTGAAAATACTCTGAGTGTGCCAGTTTTTAAGTCTTGACAAATCCATATGCACACTTTTTTAGGCCAATTCCATTTCCAAAAATCACTTTCTGTCATTGTTCCCAGTTTGCAAAATCCAGGTAGCCTACTTTGAACATCCACCATTTATGCCTAGTTATTCACCATAAGCCCAAATAATAGATCCATAATGTCCTCGTGATAGAGAACCAATGCCCCAGTTTTATTTTCCCCATGTGCTCATTTAGCAAGTTTTCAAAGCAAAATCTATACCTAGTTTATTGTTTTTTGACATGTTTATCTGTAGGTGTTTTTAAAGGTCAACTTTAATAGAGAATATCTTTTGATCCCGAATTCATCATGAGATGATATTTGGCAGGGTAAAAGTGTGTAGAACAGAGAATCAGTGCTCCAATTTTGAGAGCTTGGCTAGAGTTTTGGGTCACTTTTCAAAGGTAGTCAATAGACCTCATGGCACCAGATTCACAGTTTATAGAATGTGACAAATTGAATTTTTTATGATCAATCTATGATCAAAATTGTTTCCAATCAATCTAAGAAGGTTAGTGTATTAGTTTGAAGGTTTAGTTGTTTGGGAACAAAAAATTTTTTAGTCAGACCCACTTTGGGGCCCAGCTAAATTCATCAATATATAGGAGCAAGTAGAACCATCAACACAGAAGATCTTTCACAATGATACTCATAGGGCTAGATTGGATGCAGCACCAAATAATGATACATTGGTCATTCCGAAGTATACTTCCAATTTAAAGGTACATAGAGGATGTGGTTGGAGCATCGATGCCCTAAATTCACCCAATGTGACACAAGTAATTTTGTTAGTTAAGACTCCAGTACAAAAAGTGATAATAGACCAATGATCTTAACTACCTCCATTTTTAAAAGCAACTAATACAAAGATGGTAGAATTTATTGCAAGAAATGAAACAAGTTTGAAGACATCATTGTAAACCCAAATAGAACAACTCAAGTATTTCCATTTCTTATGTATTCCAATTAATGTCATTTGTTATATCTTGAAGTGCTGGAGAAGTGCTAAAGGAGGAATTATTTTTAAAGGAAATGCCCATGCAATGGGTGTCCATCAAACAAGAGCCAAGTGCTTGAAGGTGAGATATCTTTGAGCAAAGAGAAAGCCACATTAGTATTAAAAATAGGGGAGCATGGGAGATTTTTAAAGAAAGTTACTCATGGGCTGAGCATTCTCACATATAAAAGAAATGCATGTGCCTTAGCAAAGCCAAATTGGTAGATAGTCATTGCATTGGAGACTATGCCTGAGTAAGGCACTCTATCCATTCAAAGCTCATGCAGTCAAAATTAAGGAAGCACATGCATGAAAAGGGAACACCATGGCTTAAAAAGGACATGGACCCTGTGTATAAATAGTAGCAAATCATGCATAAAACACAGGATAGAATAGGGTTCCCTTACACATTGAAAGGAAGTCCCCATGGCATCGAAAGGGAAGGATGGTAATCAAAGACAAAATATGTAAAAAAAAAGCTTACTGCCATGTTAAAATGAGGGATCTGCACACACGCATTGAGAAAGAGAAGTTTTAAAAAGAGTCTCCATGCTGACAAAAGAAGAACTCATGCTAAAAGCTATGGAAGAACCAAAAGTGAAGATAGACTATAGATGACATATCCCACATTGAGTGGGCATGGGATTTTTAAATACATTAAATACAAAAGCCATCACATTGATTTATGTGTTCAAGAGAAGGGCTTTTGGAAAAACCAAATTTGAATGTGGGGTCCAAGAAGGAGTGATGTCAACTAGATGTTGAAGAATAATTTTGAATAAAGACACAAGATAAAGGGTCGATGATGTTAGCAAGGTTGAAAGCATCGAAAAAGAAAAAATTTGACTAGTCACTATGGCGCTAGCTAGAAAAATCTTAGAAATCCAGCTAGTGACATAGCGAGTCACTAGGAAAGTTCAAGAATTTGACAAAGTTGTAAGGTGGGTCCTGCTTGGAGGAGCAAGAATGAATCAGATCGTGCCAAGTGGTAGCGAAAAGGAGGTGGTGTGGAAAGTTTAGATAGTTGAATGAGATCATGCCACATGGCACATCCTATAGTCCTCGCTATCTTGCCAAGGAGAAGTTGCTCACGTGATAACATAGTGAGTTAGCAAGAAGATGACATGTGGCACTCCCCAAGTCCAAGCCAATCAAAAGATGACATGTGTCAAGCTCAGTCAAAGGAAGTTTGACCCAGGTAGAAAATGAGGGAAAATTTGATACTTTTCAATTTTTAATATTTTATCATTTTTCCTCAAATCCACGTCAGACTCATTTAAATAAAGTTTGAAACTCTATATAGTTTAAACTTTATAAAAGTTTAAATTTTGCAAAATATGTGTGGAAGCCATGAACAGATGGCCGATCTTCAGAAGGCCATAACGAGAGTATTTTTCAACCAAAATGGATGCTCCAATATACTATTGGAATTGGGAGAACCTGAACTTTCCAAATCTAGAGTATGTTTTTGCATGGGTGCTTCATGGTTCAAGTTACAGGCTAGTTTCTAAAATCAGGGGCATTGGCAATAGAACAGGCAAGTGTGATCATTAATCATCAAAGTTGATTGCACGACAATTTTAAAGGTTTGTTGAAATTTGAGAGTGAAGAAAATCAACTTGAGGTTGTTTTCTTGTCTTCTCAAGTTCATACTGTAATTGATATGTTATTTTTACTGAGTTCATTTCAGCACAAAAATTAGTTACATCCTTTCACCATCAAATTTCTAAGATATTTTTATGTCTTTGAAGGGTAAAATGATGGGGATTTGATTTTCAGTTAGAGGGAAAAGATAAGAAAGATGGTTTTAACCTGCTGAGAAGGTTTTCTGGGTTGACAAGTGTCATATTTAGATTCAATCGGAGAAATTGCTTCTTTCCTATATCTTTCATTCTTCTTCTCATTTGTACATTGTTTGCAGTTTGCTCTAGGTAATACCAGCAGGGTTCCAGTTCTACTGTTGAAACCAAGATTGTAGATGGTTTTACTTCCTGACTTTGAGCTAAGCTCTTGTAGTGAAGGCCACACATCCACCTTGTGTAGTTTATCATTTCATGTTATGCATTGTTATTCTGAGGTACTGGAATTTGAAGCTAGATTATGTGAAGTATCTATAGTTTCATTTAGTTTTACCAATCTAATGTATTCAGTCTCTTCATGGATGAATATACAAAAGTGGATTTATAGGAACTATCTGAGTTTCCTAATTATGTCTCCTAATACTTCATGTGTCATTAACTTCGTAATTAAATGGATAATGTTCATTTGGTTTAAGACATTTTGGATGACATGTGTATTAGATCTTTGTTTCTTTTGACTCAAGAAATTAAGTAAATGCTTCATAGTTCTGATAGGGTTTCTAGGTGTATGAAGGCGATATTGCATAAGAATGGGATTAAGGAATTTTACTTGATAAACTTGATTGTAATGCAAGTAAGTTAGGTCATCCTGCTGGTAACGACTCTATGTTTTAATGGATAAGGCATTGATCATTAAATCATATTCAACCTGATATGAATGGCATTTGCACAAAATCTTTTATTCAAATAAATTCAGTTTTTCATGTTTGAAGTGGGGATAAGAGTTTAACCCTCACTCAGCTTCTGAGATCCATAAATCTGCACCTAGCTACTATAGGTCTGTGTCATTTCATAAGTCTTTAGGAGAAATAAGGGGTTTTAATCTACTTAATAGATTTAGGGATATGTTTTGCATTACTATAGTATCATTTGAATCTGAGGTTTACATGCCTAGGTTTAGCAAAGCCTAAAGTAGAAGAAGGATCATGCCTTATAGTTGGCCTGTTGTTAGAAATGGCATGTTGAAAATGGGAGTTAGCTACCCCTAGATGTGTCATTTTCTCAGTGGGATAATTGAAAACCCTACAACATTTTCAAACACCAATAATATGTTTGAAATAAATTGATTTTTTGATAGAAATACTCAAATTCAGTCATTCTGATAAGTCAACTTGAAAGGTGACATAGTTTTGTACTTTTACCCATTTATTGTTCAACATTGTTGGTTTTCTTTCATATGCAAGTTTTAAAGTAATTAAGAATACTTAGTTGTGGGAAAAATTTTGTAGAATATTGATTCACTCCCCCCTCCTCTCTCAGTATTATCTATTTCTAATAGGGGGCTCTGTAGGTGCTCCCTCTTCTACTTCTACTAAAGTAATGACAATATTTCCTTGGCCACCCATTTGTTTAAGTTGCTCCATCAAGGAGTCTTTATCTTATATACATATTAGGGTTTGTGAAGGGGAATATTCATCAACCCTAGATGAAGAGCCCTATTCTAATTTCTGCCTTTGTGACAAGTATCCTAGGATTATCTCCAATTAATAAAATTCTCAACTTAGAAGAAAAGTATCTATCAAATCTCATGAAGCTAGCATCAGTGACTTCCCAAGTTATATTCGCACTCCACAACTGAACAAGTAGTTTTTCTCCATCCTTCTCTAAATCCAATTTCATCTCCTTGTAAAAATAGAAACATCTTTGTACAAACATATATACATCAGCATGAAATACCAACAGAAAGGTTTCTCCACCTTGTTTTTGCTAGTACCTATCAATCCATTATAAATTTCCTCTGCTAAGTATGTGGAAAAGTTAAAAATTTTGCTCATAACACACTGAAATGTTTGAGCAATGATGAAAACTATAGACCCTTAGATATGATATTTCTCATGCATCCCAAAAAGTCTATAGAAGAAAAGTATAGTGCTTGAGCCCTATGATTGAAATTTTTTATTAGCAGTGGATCTATGGTATTTTTTGTCACCAATGGAAAATGACCTATCTTTAGAAAGTTTTCTTGTAGTGGCCTGCTCCTCAGGTACACTCTCTGAGCATCATACCTAGCTTATAAATTGTCTAGATTGATTTTCTCATGCACTGCATGGTTAGCGTTTAACCAAAAAATTCCCTAATCACCTTTGGTGTAACCCTAAAAATATTATCTCCAACATGATTCTTGACTATCCTTGAAATTGGGTCATATCCTTTTGCTATCATTGTCAACAAATCATCATCAAAGAAAACACCAGGAACAATTAGTTTTCCAATGTCAAATTACCATATATTACTTAGGGGAGTATCATGTTTTCTATCAGAAAACCATTTTTGAAATAGCTCTCTACCCACAGTTTTTGTTTTGGCATCTTGTAACCAATTGGCCTTTTCATAAAACCCCTCACTAACTAGTAACCTAGGGTTTTTCGGGACTAGATCTCCCCCTTCAGTAGACTCATTAGTATAGAAAGGAAACTGTTCCAGATAATCATCATGTATACTTCTCCATTGGTAATCTACTTTTCCTAAGAAATACCTCTATGGAGGAATCTTGTCTATATCAACACAATTAAAACTACAATTTCTTAGTTAACTAGAGGTTTTTGGTACTTACCCAATCAATTTTCTTGCTCCACTAAAAAAATTGTCTACAAAAATTCATGGCTTTGACAAAACACAAATTGAACTCTGAAACTTGCTACACTCTAAAAATTTTGTTGCTTGGTACTTGATAATGAAAATAATTGCAAATTCTATGCTAATTAGTTTTACATGAATTCACATTGATCAGCATTAATTTTCTAATAGACACAGTATAGGCCATGCCTCAAAATTTGAAACATAACCATGATCTATTAGAAATAAGAAGATCTTTTTAAAAACTCCAAATGCTAAGTTACTTTGTTGAGAAGTTAGACACATGTCAACACATTGTTTTCCTACTTTATCTAAAGTTCAAGAATCTTCAAAATGTGGGGAAGTGATGATCATTAATCTTCATTTGATGGATGATCTTAAAGGATCCTAGCTATTGTTGCATTCATTTCAAAACTTTGGGCCCACTGATACATGTTTCTCTATATCATTTTACCAGTTTGGTTAAACATCATACATCTTCAAAATGTAGGAAAGTGATGATAGTTTATCCTCATTTGATCAACAACTATGGAAAAGAAAATATTGTCTTTTGTACTCTATATTTTTGACAAATCAGAACTCACCATCTAGAAACTCATACTAATAGAAACATCTAGAAATTCATGAAAATAGGTTACCCCACCATATCCATGTGCAATCACCTAACTTTCCCACTTTGGTTAAACACCACACAATTTCAAAATTCGAGAAAGTGACAACTGTTGATCAAACAAGATCAAATGGTGATGAGAAGATGATGGTCCTTTGTTAGAAAATCCATCTACAACCAATAAAAATGTGCCATTTTGACCATATCCTGACACCTTTATCTTGATAGGAACAACAAAGACACTATGGCTCATCACTATACCACAAATCTCCTTTCATGGACTCTGATAGGAACCATCACTTTAGGGTATAGTGATAATTTCTTTATTGTAAGAACAAAACATTGCTCCTTTGATCAATAAACTTCTTAATGCTATTTCAATAGTGATCCAACATCTCCAAAACCATTTGTCACTAGAACCTATAGCGATGTAAGATATCTCATCACCATTCACTGTAAAAAAATGTCATTTTGCAGATCTATGATGATTAATTTCACCATAACATATAGTGAAAACTTCTTATCTGGCTTCCTTTTCATTATCACTATTCATTGTAACCACAACCTCATTGGTCATTTCCATAGTCATATCCATGACATCGCATTTGCCAAGGATCACCATAACTTGCAATGATATACCTTCTTTTATCACTCATTGCCATACCAAAATGAGTATGATCCACACAATGATGAACCCAATTGCTATATGTTATCTCGATATCGGATGCCTTATCACTATAGCCATAGTGACATGTGAAAACCACATAATAAAAGGATTTTTCAAAGGCCTTTTGGGCTTTATAAAAATCTTCCTACACATATTCTAAAAATATGAACAATGTAAGCCAACTTTAGAGAACCTAGAACAAAAAAGACAATAAAGCAATGTAAAATATGGATTTTCTAGTGCATAATCAATTAAAAGATATATAATCCTTGATTTCAACTAGACTTTTACTATAAATATGCAAAATTTTTAACATGCAAAAACTAGGCCAATAGAAGAAAAGGACAATGAAATTCAACACCTATCTCTTTAGTAAGAAAATTTGATAAGTCAACTCAATTGTGCAAATCAAGAGCTTATCAACTTTAGGTCAGACAATACAAGATTGTAGAATTAAATTAGTATTTAAAGGCAAACGAATGAAATGATGATGAAATCTCAAGAAAGCATGAATCAATTGAATGAGAAAACTCAATTTACACACATATCTTAAGAAGGATTAGGCTATATAGATGAAATTGAATCATCTCAGCAGGGAGCTCAAAAGAACAAAAGACCTACTTGTAATCAATATGGAAAGATAGGGCATACATCAAACATGTGTTGGAGTAATGGTAAATAAAAATTTAGTGGAAAATGCTATAGTTGTAACAAGCCAGGACATAGAGAAAGTGAATGCATGGATAAAATCGAGTTTGAAGGAAAATATTTCAAATGCAACAAAAAAGTGCACAAATATTCAAAATGCAAGACCAAGAAGTCAAATCTACCGAAATTTTTGTAAAAGCTATCTTTGGTTGGGATTATAACACATGGTGAATATGTCACTTATGTGGTGAGCATGGAAATTTGGAGAAAATTGCATAAGAATGCACATGAGGAAGAGAGACCCTACAAAGAGATGTTTTTCATGTATAGAACTTGGACATCTAGCTAGAAGCTATATGAACCAAGGAAAAGTTGAACATGAAAAGAAAGAAAAGTCTCACAATATCAGAAGTCAAATGAGTTAGCAATGGATAAAGAAATCTCCAGAAAATGCAAGTCAAAGTCCAAAAAATGTTGACACCCATGTAATTGAATTGTGTGATTCAACCATCTCAAATTGATTAGCCATGGAGATCACTAGAACTATGATTCAAAAGGAGACACCTCATATCAATTGTAGTATGCAAGCAAGAAGATCCAAATTAGCATTTCAGATGCATTGGGATCACTGAGTTAGATAACAATCGTAGTAATATCTTAGACCTTATCGAGAAAGGTTGTGTTGCAAGACTGTATCAAGCAAGGTTATTTTACAAGATATTGTTAGAATATATAGTCCACTAATATAACTAAGAGTGGGGGTGAATCATTTAGCTAAAAAATATCACAATTATGAACTTTAAACAATCTTAACCATGTGGGTAATATTCACTGAAACCACAACAAGAAAATCATACACAATAACACCAAATATGTTAATTAGGCAAACCTTTGATTAGAGGGAAAACCCTAGTGGAGATGGTACCCACAAGATGATACACTAATATAAATATTCCTTGCTAGAGGATGGACCATATTAGTAGTCTATGAATACATTCAGTACATATGAGACCATGTTAAGAGACTTTGAATCCCTATTAAGATATTCCAACCCTGTTAGGAGTTGTGGAAGACAATTGTACCAACTGCCCAAACAAATTTAAGACCAAGAATAATGAATCCATTTCCCAAATGATCTATATATTATTCCTTGCAAATTAATAAAATGGTACTATACTATTCCTTCCTCTTTCTCTGTCTTCTCAACTAGACCTCTGCTCTTTCTAATCTTATAACTAGATCACAAATCTCACATCCAATAATCCCTTGGATCACTTACACACACTCAGTAAGCACTCTACCCCTTTTCACAGTTCACACTTTAATAATTATCTCAAAACTTGAATACACACATCATACCCTTTTACAATCAAGGAAAACAAATTTCCTTTATACCATATCTTCATAATAATTCCTTGAGTTGACTTTAAGGATTTCCCAATTAATTATAATAAGATAATTAATTAATTACCATAACAATAGCATTAGCGGTTCATAGTCTATATAAAACTTCACACATGCAATACTAAAGCTTGGGCTCATTGATGATATTAGCTGACTATCCTCTATCACTACCTAACTACACATCTCTTAATTATGTCTTAGATGTAAGATACATAACAATCATTAGGAACTTCTTCTTTCTTTATACTCTATCTTTGAACTACTCTTTGTAAATTAGGTACATCTTCTGTACATCTTTGATTCAAACTCTACACACTTGAACATGTCATCAGGGCATTATCTCAAACATGTCCATAATTGCACATGACCAGACAATCAAACCATTGTCCATACAATCAAGATCTATTTTTTCTACTTAGCTAGTCTTTACAGAACCCATGCTATGTTGAGATCAATGACAAACACAATCATGAATGCAACATGTCAATACTTTCCAATGTTCAAGATACTCCCCAAAGTAGTATCATTAGATTTCATGCTCCCAATTTCCTGCTTTGGCATTGATGGCAACATAGATGAAAAATATCTAAGTTCTAAGAACACAAAGTAATACTTTTCTTCTTCTTTTGTTCTCATCTTCTGAAATCCTCTCCATCAAGCAAGTCTGAAATCCTCTAGATTTAGAGACTGACATCAACTATCTATTAATCTTAGATTGGTTTTGAGGTATGAGTGATAGTAGAGTTAAGTCATTTACTTAGTTCATTTTAAACTAGTAATACATACTAAGCATAAGTTGTCAGATAGTATATGCTGAGCAACAAATATTTAGTATCAGGTGAGTAACTACTAAGGGTTGAGGCAGTCAAGTTTCGAGCAGATGGTATGTGCTGAGCTATTTAGTTTCCAAGTGATTAGTGGATGCAAAGTCATTTAGAGGTTAACATGTGCCGAGCTATGTCAAACATGTCCATAATTGCACATGACAAAACAATCAAACCATTGTCCATACAATCAAGATCTATGGTTTCTACTTAGCCAGTCTTTACAGAACCCATGCTATGTTGAGATCAATGACAAACACAATCATGAATTAAACATGTCAATTCTTTCCAATGTTCAAGATACTTCCCAAAGTAGTATCATTAGATTTCATACTCACAATTTCACCCTTTGGCATTGATGGCAACATAGATGAAAAAAATCTAATTTTTAAGAACACAAAGTAATACTTTTCTTCTTCTTTTGTTCTCATCTTCTAAAATCCTCTCCATCAAGAAAGTTTGAAATCCTCTAGATTTAGAGAATGAAATCAACTATCTATTAATTTCAGATTGGTTTTGAGATATGAGCGATAGTAGAGTTAAGTCATTTACTTAGTTCATGTCAAATTAGTAATACATACTAAGCATAAGTTGTTAGATAGTATATGCTAAGCGACATATATTTAGTATGAGGTGAGTAACTAATAAGTGCTGAGGCACTCAAGTTCTGAGTAGATGGTATGTGCTGAGCTATTCAGTTGCCAAGTGATTAGTGGATGCAAAGTCATTTGGAGGCTGAGTTATAATATTGGAGTTGCAGTTGATGCCAAGCATCAGGAACTTCAAGGGTTGAGTTATACTGTTTTGAGATAAATATTTGTTATGGCACAAACTTCTATGTAAACCATTTTTGGGCTGACTTAAGGATTGTTTAATGATCTTTGATGATAAGGAGAAATCTTAATTGTAAATCCCTATGCATTACATGCATCCAATTAGAAGAAGTGAAGGATTAGGTAGCAATATAGGTGAATCACTACCGTTGATTCATACCTAACCCTAAGTCACCAAGGTCTTCTTAAGGAGGAAAAATCTTATACTTTTTATGAATGTTGAAGGAGAATTGAAGAGAGTTTTCATGCACAAATAGAGAATTCATGGTAACTAAGGTGTTATGATTTGAGTTACATTGCAGAATTAGTTAAAGGAGAACAAAGGAAAGGAATTAGAGGACAAAAAAGATACATCTGATTAGAAAGGATCAAGTACATATTAGTATAGAGTCGATCTGACATCAAGTAATAGAGTGTTAACCTAATGATCATTGTTCAGACATTCTAATAGGTCAATTAGTTAAATCTCTTGATAGAGTAGTCTTAATAAGTTGTTTTAAATCCTTTAATAGGGTAGTTACTTCATTGTAAGTTAAAGTCCTTTTACTAGACACACTTTTAGTAGGTTGTTTAAATCCTTTAAGAGGGTAATATATAACAATATTGTAAGCCTTTGATAAAGAAGACCTTTCATAGGGTAGTTCATGTTTCATGATAAAACAAAATAACCTTCATTGGATACATTTTATTACTACAGTAGTGAGGATTTGTGGGTGTCATATCCACCCCAGTTTTACCTTCTCCTTGGAGGGTTTCTAGGTAACCAAATATCATGTGCTATACATGTGTTGAATATTTACTTTCATGCTATGGATGCATATGTGTAATTTGACATTTTAGTTTATATGCATAGATTGTGAGATAGATGTATGGAGAATAGTTTTTGAGGTTGAAAGTTTGAACTACTGATTCAAACCCCCTTTTAGACTTTACTTTCCTATTGTAGTTCCAACAACTGGTATCAGAGCTGAGTTCTCTAGAAAGTAAGGCTTTGTAGCTTTGAGGAGAGATCTCATAAATGGAAGCCTACAAATTGGGAAAGACTATTGAGATCTAGGAGATTGAAATACAACTTCCCCTAAATTAGCGTTTGAAGCAAGAAATGAGTTATAGATATCACTGAAGAGAAGGAAGGAAATTTCTATTGAAGAGAATGATGTGATGTGACTATGTGAAGAGAATTTCAATCAATATTACTATGTGATGCGACTGAGCAAAAAAATAAATTTGAAGAGGAAAAAGTCATGATTGAAGATGAAAAAAGGATTTTGACCAATAGACTAGAAGAGAAAACATCAGAGGTAACTAGGATTGCTAACATGCAATTGGAAACTTTGGGTCAAATGTTGACTACAAATCATGAACTAAATGCAAAAGATATTGCGATCACAACACTGAAGTTACAAAATAAACAATTGAGAAATGATTTGAAAAGGGGAAAGGAGTTTACTAATAGTTTCAACAAGCCTAGTGAAGGCATCAAATACTTTGAAGAATTGATAAGATCCCCTAGATCCAATAGTGACACTTCTAGATTAGGTTACACTAGTACTGAAGAAGGGAAATCATCAAAAAGTGGTGAAGAAAGAAGTAACAAAGGTAAGAACTCCAAACCTACTTTTCATAGTTGTGGTAAGATAGGTCATACTGCTAATATTTGTAGAAGTAAGATTGAAAATCAAAATCCTAAGAAGAAGTTCATTGGTCATTGCCACAAATGCAAGAAACAAGGACATCAAGCACATGAATGCGAAACCAAGACCATAAGCACACAAATATTTGAAGGATACTACTATAACTATCATAAGCATGGGCATAGAGCATATAAGTATATATCCAAGCCTAAATGGTCTTCAAATAAGAAGAAAAAGGTAAATCATAATGGAAACTCTTATAATTAGGATTGTAATGCAAGGTATAGTTGTCACTACTATCAAGAGTATGGACATGTTGCTGAAAATTGCATAATAGCACATTTCATAAGTGACTACAATAGATGGTTGAGTAAAACCACATGTTTTAGTTGTTTAAAGAATGGTCACGTAAGCAAGAATTGTCCAACAAGATCAAAGGCACTGAGAAGTGAGTTCAACAAAGGAAAAGGAAAGATAGATGTTGAAAATGTTAGGGATGAAATAAACAAGACATGGAAGAGAAATGAAGATTGTAGTACGTCAAGTTCAAATGGGATCACTTCACCCAATGGGTTAGGTTAGCATACCTCCTCCAATTAAGCAATCAAGAGGTATGTGGGACTAATATTTAAAAGGATATACTATACATTTGTTCCAATGATTATGTTCTAAAAATATTACATATGCACGAATAAAGATGCAAGCTTTTGATTATAACCTGGAAGAAATCTTTAAGTTTTTGAACCTTCCATGTTACTGTCAAGCATGAAAAGTTTCATTATGGTTGTCTAGTAAAATTTCATTTGATGTTGAGCTATCAAAGGTGATAGTGTTGACCAAGCTCGTAGTGGTTTCCAAGTTGAAAAGGAAACTTCATGAAAGTTGAGTGAGTCAAAATCTTTATTGAGGTCGAGCTTACAACTGTGTAAGCACTAAGAATTAATTACATGGTTTTAATGTCTATATGATCGATTTCTACTCATTTGACATCATTTGAATTTGAAGGAGAGCATGAAGAGAGAAAGGTAAATTGAAAGGAATCATTCCAGTGTTTGCAAGTAGGCTTCAACAATTTCTTGACACCATCATAGAAGATTTACAATGGTATTTATCATGTGTCGAGCTACATAGTTTATATTTTTGCAAACCCTAGTTTACATAATTGTGCCTAGTTCTTTAGCTCCTAAGCTTAAATAGGGTAAGTAATTTTTGAATGTTTAATTAATAAGAAATGAGATCAAACAACCAAACTTTAGAGTCATTTATGATATTGCTTACAAACTAGATCCATATGGTGTGTTGTCAATGATACCACCTCAAACTTTAATGATTCAAGATGTAAGATGTCTCTATGCATGAAAGGTGGGTAGCATAGGAGATGTGGAGATTAGGGAAACCTATGGAAAATTATGTAAAAATGGATCATTGAATAATGAATTCAAAATCATAGAGAGAAAAGGGTTGACCCATGCCCTAGATTTTCCAAATGTTTTCAAGATTGAATGGATTAAGATAATCCTCAGTAGAATTCATGATAATTCTATATGGTTGGATAATGGATTGTGAAAATTACCAAAAAAATTGTACATAGAGTAATAAGGTATCCAACACTTGACCAACCTAAAAACATGAGAAGTGAATCTAAAGAGGTCATTGAGAAGAATGCAAGGATAATGTGGAAAAAATGAGGCATGACAGTAGATACTATCTCAAATCCTCTAATTGCATTTGCAGTGAGGATAATAGCACATAAATTCTACCAATCAAGCATTCTCAATAGTGTACCATATATTGTTGTTGACATGGGCTATAAGATAGTCAAGAAGGACCGTACCTATGACCTTTCCAAGTTGTAGATGCAATAATTATCAGAAAATTTGGGAGCTATAAGGAAGACCAAAAGTGCACAATGTAAATTTGGTTCAATTCTTGTATGTATGTTCTTTTATATACAGAATACATTCCCCACATTTGTTAAATTTTCTTCGAAGACAAACAGATCTATTGTAGTATAGATAGGTGAGTTTATTGAGAAACTTGGAAATTTTTTGAGTAATTTATGACCAACTATTTTGAGGAATTTAAGCAATCAATGAATAAAAGAATGAGGATACTAGTTTCACTAGTTGAGAAACATTTCAATGATGTTTTCTTTCTAGTTAACTCTAATTTTACATATGTTCAAGTTGTTTTGCCAAGGGTAAGGTGGCTAAGGCTAGTAGGTTATGAAATCAATTTTGATGAAGCCTTGATAACAATAACAACATTGTTTGCAAAAGATGTAGATGCCAAGGCTACTACCTTTGGGAACTATGACATGGATAAATCCATGCTAATAATAGATTTAAAGACTACCTCAGTCATTAGGAAGAAGGAAAAAAAATTCAATTAGCTAAAGAAAAAATTTGGCAAAGGAAAAGATGAAGAAGAAGAAGAAGAAGATATACCTATTCAAGCACCACTTTCCTTAACTCAAGGTCAAAAAGAAGACCAAGCAGAAGAAGTAGAAATTGAAGAAGGTGCTAAGGGAGAAGAAGCCAATCAAGCACTTGAGAAAAAGAAGGGGAAAGATTAAACCCTAGCTATTAGCAAACTGAGGATGGTTGTAAAACCTAATCCTATAATTCCCTCTACAAAAGAAAGCACAAGGGCTACTACCAAGAAGGCTCAAGAAGAAGATAAGACAAAAGAGAAGTGAGCTAGAGCATCTAGAAATGAAGAGGATCTTGAGAATAAATTAAGGGGAAAATAAATAGCTCTAGCTAAATCTAATGAAGAGAGGACTAAATCTAATGACAACGACCAATTTCAAGTGGTAAGTCACCTTCATTCTTCATATTTAGACAGTATATATGAGAACATAAGAAATAATGCTAAATTATCTAGTCTCACACATATTAAATTTGATAAAATTGGAAAAGTTTAGATGAACCAAGTAGAGGAGTAAATTTATGCCATGATGAAAATATTTAAACAAAATCCAATTGAGATTTCCACCTCTTTACCAATGGAATTATCTGATAGAGTTGAGAAAAAGTGGCAATATGGTCTAAATATAGAAAGACAAATTAGAGAGACTACACTTGCAAGAGTGATGCTAGAATTGGATAGGGAAACAATGGCTAATGCATTAAATAAGAATACTAGAAAATTTTCACCAAAATATAGGGCATTCAACATATTGCATAATAAGGTTGAGGAAGTTGTCCAAAAGACCACCCTAATTTAGAAATCATTATATGGTTTGACAATATCCAAGGAAATAATGTAGGCACCTACTAAGGTAGGTGAGGACAAAGAAGAGCAACAATAGGTAATTGGTGTAATCACAGTTGACACTGAGATAGTTACAGAAGAGAAGGGCACTAAAACAAATGAAGATACATGGGCACCATCTGAAGATGAGTAGCAAATAGAATAGAGTGTACTAGATATATTAGTACCAAATGGTAGTTCTCAACATGAGGTGAATATAGAAAGTGATACTATTAAGATTAAGGATGTCTTTGATACTGCCACTTAGAACATCAATCCCATTATAGAGGATGACTTGAAGAAGATACTGATAGAATCCACTACCTAGGCCAAACTTTATGAAAATCTTGTACTAGTGAGTGTTGATGAGATTTAGAAGGAAAACAAGGTATATGTTGGGGGGGAAGTACATAAACAAGAGACATCTATAGCCCCTCCTCAATTCACCTTGACACAACCTAAATTACCCCTTGTGGTATATCAAAAGAAGGGGACAACTACTTTACCATTAGTAAATTGGCACAAATTACTCCAGCCTCAATCAATATAAAGGAAACTGAAAATGACAAGGGTGAGACAGTTGGAGAGCATAAAGATGAGAAAAAAAATAATGAACGAACACAAGTTCTAATATGTTAGGTAGATACTCTTTCACCTACAACACAAGATCAAGGTACATTTTTGAATGTAGAGAAGACAAAGGATAAGACTAAAGAGCTAGGTATGACTCCCAAACCTAAGGAGCAATTAGCAATACAAACA
This sequence comes from Cupressus sempervirens, assembly GCA_028749045.1. Lineage (NCBI taxonomy): Eukaryota > Viridiplantae > Streptophyta > Pinopsida > Cupressales > Cupressaceae > Cupressus > Cupressus sempervirens. Next base: position 877,243,774 of record CM053792.1, read on the forward strand.
CTAGTAACTTTACCATAAACTGCTACTCCTCCTAGTCAAGCTCTTCATAGGCCAAGTATAGAAGCTATACCCCTACAATCATCATGGCCAAGTTGAAGCACATCTAAGGAAACTGAAGTCACATCATTTGTTAATGTGAACTAGGATGAAGTGATTAAGTTTCCCAAATTTGATTATGCAACCATCACTATTGAGTAGATGGGCATACTCTAAGATGCTCTTGAAAAGAAGAAGAATTAAGAACTGCTTAGAAATGATCATAGGTAGAAAAAAGCTTTGATAGATATCAAGGAAATTTTTTTTGATGCATTTATCTTGCCAACACCAAAAGAAACAAACCCAATCATAGAGTAGCTAACTAGATTAGTGGAGAAGATAAATGACATAGACCTCTATTCAAATGTGAAATTACTTGAATGGTCTAAAAGGAAGTTTCAAAATAAAGTTGATGAAAAGATATCAAGTGACATTGCACTATCACAGGTTGAGTTAGCAACCAAAATTGATAGTGTGAAGAAGGTACAAGAGAACATTTTCTCTTTGTACATAGAATTGTGTAATCCCACACTCTTCACACAAGAAATAAGGAGTCACATAATAAGCTTGGAGAGTCATATATAGTCATCTAATATAACTCTACCAAAGTCTCTAGCTCAGAGTGAGAAATATTTTAGGAATCTCCTCAACTCCCAAAGTGAGTTAGCATTATTACATAGAGATGAAGTAAACATCAAGGAAAAATTGATCAGCATCCGGTCAATTTTGACTCCACATATGGAGATATTGCACAAGGAACTAGCCTTTTCTAAAACACTCATGAAGAAATATATGTATCTTTCTACTCATGATGACTTAGTTCACCTTGCCGCCGAGCTAGCCATCTAGATCAACTCATTGGACATAGCTTGTAATAATTGGGATGTTGCATTGAAAATAATGCTAAATTTCCACAAATGATTTTTGGACAAATACACTCTAAGAGTATAACCCTTTGACATTAGTGTCAAAATGGGGGAGAAATAATAAGGATGGGAGAAATAAGAAGTATGGGGGAGAAAATATTTTTTGATGGAGATAGAATTTTTGCAAATAAGGGAGTCTATGATAGTAAATAAGTATATAGATCAACTAATGTAAATCTACTTAGTAGGAGGATTAATTTTGATTTAGATACAAAACAACACAATCAACTTAGGGGGAGTTATTGAATTTTGAGTTATGCTTGAAAGGCTAAAAGTTATGCATGCATGACGAAGTATCTTTCCACTCATGTCAAAAGGGAAGATTGTTAATCTAAGATTGGTTTTGACATATGAGTGGCAATATGCTTAAGTCATTTATGTAATTCATGTCAAACTAGTAATACATGTCAAGCATAAGTTGTCAGATAGTATATGTTGAGTGACAAATATTAAGTACGAGTCAAGTAACTAGAAAGTGCTAAGGCACTCAAGTACCGAGCAGATGATATGTGTCAATCTACACTTATGTCAAATGATCAATGGATGCCATGCCATTTAGAGGCTAAGTTACAATATTGAAGATCCAATTAATGTCAAGCATTAGCAACTTCAAGTGCTAAGTTACATAGTTTCGACATAGATGTTTCTAATGGTACAAACTTCTATGCAAACCATTTTTTTGCCAAATTAATGATTGTATTATGATCTTTGATGATAAGGAAAAATCTTAATTGTGAATCCCTAAGCATTACATGGATCCAATTAGAAAAAGGGAAGGATTAAGTCAAAATATGGGTGAACCACTACCATTGATTCATACCTAACCTTAAGTCACTTAGGTCTTCTTAAGGAGGAAAAACCCTAAAAATTTTATGAATTTTTAAGGAGAATTGAAGATAGTTTGCATGCACAAACAGAGAATTCATGGTGACTAAGGAGTTATGATTTGAGTTGCATTGTAGAATTAGTTAAAGGAGAATAGAGGAAAAGAATCAGAGGATAGCAAAGATACATCTGACCAGAAAGGATCAAGTACATATCAGTATAGAGGTGATTTGACATCAAGCAATAGAGTGATAACCAAAGGATCATTGTTGAGACATTCTAATAGGTGAATTAGTTAAATCTCTTAAGAGAGTAGTCTTACCAAGTTGTTGTAAATCCTTTCACAGATACACTTTATTACTACAGTAATGAAGATTTGTGGGTATCATCCCCACCCTAGTTTTACCATCTCCTTGGAGAGTTTCTAGGTAATAAAATATATCTAATGTCATATATTTGTTGAATATTTTATTTTCATTCAATGGATGTACATGCTCAATTTTTTATTTCAGTTTATATGCATAGATTGTGAGATGGATTTGTGGAGAATAAATTTTGAGGTTGAAATTTATAAGTGTTGATTCACCCCCCCTCTTAGAGTTTACTTCCCTATTGTATTTCCAACACTATCCACACACTAAAAAAATCTCAATACAAAAAATGCACACAGGTGCATACTCCTTCTTCTTAGACATCAATAATTTACTTCACACTAAAAAAGTCACAATACATCAGGTGTGCATTCCTACTTCCTTTCATGAATCTTTTTAAATCTTTCTAAAAATATATCTCTTCCCCATACTTAGGAGATTTTTTTTTCATGCACATTATCCCCCATTGACATCAATATAAGGGACCTCAATCTCAATGTTACAACATACCAATTCTTAAATACCAATTACCATTATGTTGCACCAAATCATAAACCAACTCAAGTGTACAAAGGCACTATTCATTATCAAATACCAAGAGCCCTCAATGACTTAGTACATACTAGACACTCCCCCATACAAAAAGCATCATTATTCAGTCTAGGCTTAACAATAGTTCTTTGTACCACTGGATTGATGCACTCTCTACATCATCTACTCAGAAGTAGGCAGGGGCATAACCCCAATCATACCTCTCAAGTACTCAAAAGTATCTTTATGAAAAAGGCTTCATAAAGATATCTATAATCAAATCTTTAGTACTCACATATTCCAATCTAATCTCCTTTTCTACTTCTTTCTCTTTTAGTGCATGATACTTAATAGATATATGCTTAGATTTACAATGCAATACAAGATTCTTAGACATACTCATTGTACTTGTGTTATCAGAGTAAATGACAATAGGTTCTCCAAACTCAATTATGATATCCTTCAGTATCTACTTGATGCATATAACTTGACTATAGTTATTTTCTACTGCAACATACTCTGCCTCAACAATACTCTACAAAATACAATCTTACTTCTTTCTTAGCCAGGAAACCAATCTTCCTCCAAGAAAGAATGCTCCATCATTGGTGCTCTTTCTATCATTCATAGCACCTGCCCAATCTATATTAGTATATGCACATAGAGTGAAATCAATTGATCTGTCATACCAAATTCCATAGTCAAATGTCCCCTTCAAATATTAGAATATTCTTTTTACTGTTACATAATGACACTCTTGGAGATCATCTTGAAATCTAGCTACAATCCCAACTATATTTTCTATATTTTTCTGGCGTGAGTTAGATACTGCAAACCTCCAATCATGGATTTGCACCTCTTCTGCACTACAATAGGTGTCTCATCTTTATTGGATAACTTGTGAAAAATTATCATAGATGTACCAATAGGTTTACAACTTTCCAAACCAAACCTTTTCAACAAATCATTTAAGTACTTAGATTGTGAAAAAAAATACCATCACTATTCTGCACAATCTACATTTGTTTCATCCACATAACTTGATTATAGTTATTTGCTACTGCAACATACTCTACCTCAATAGTACTCTATGAAATAAAATTTTTCTTCTTTCTTAGAATTGAAACCAATCTTCCTCCAAGAAATAATGCTCCACCACTAGTGCTCTTTTTTTAATCCATATTGCCTACCCAATCTACATCAGTATATACACATAGAGTGAAATCACTCGATCTATCTTACCAAATTCCATTTTCATATTTCCCTTTCAAATATTTTAATTTTCTCTGTACTACTACAAAATGACATTCCTTAGGATCAGCTTGAAATCTATCTACAATCCCAATTACATTTTCTATATCTAGTCTACTATGAGTCAAATACTACAAACCTCCAATCATGTATATGTACTTATTCTACTACACATGTCTCATCTTTCTTGGATAACTTGTGACCAATTGTCATAGGTGTACCAATAGGTTTACAACTTTCCAAACCAAACCTTTTCAAGAAGTCTTTCAAGTACTCACCTTGTGAAATAAAAATACCATCATTATTTTGTACAATCTACAATTCTAGGATAAACTTCATTTCTCCTATTATAGTCATTCCAAATTCATTCTTCATCTCATCAAAAAACTTATCACTTGCTTCATCATTGCCTCTAAAAATGACGTCATTAAAAGCTATTACAATAATCAACAAACCATTTTCAACTTATTTCAAATACAAGTTATTGTCTATTGAACCTTTAGCAAATCCAAGCTTTGCAAAATAATTGTCCAACCTCGCATACCAAGTTCTAGGTTCTTTCTTTGGACCATATAAATATTTCTTGAAGCTTCATACCATATCTTTGTCTTCTAATAAAGGAAAACCTCCAAGCTTCTCAATATATACCTCTTCTTCAAGTTCTCCATTCAGAAAGGCTAATTTAACATCCATCTAATAAACCTTGAACTTCTTATTCACTACATAAGCCAAGAACATGATTACTTCTTCCATTTTGGCTATAGGTGCATATGTCTTCTCATAGTCTATGCCTTCTTGCCATGAATACCCCTTGTGTATAAGTCTAAACTTGTTCCTCACAACTTCATCGTACTCATTCATCTTGTTTCTGAATTCCCATTTGGTTCCTATTAGATTCTTTTCTTTAGGTCTAGGAACTAACTCCCATATATCATTCTTCACTATCTGATCTAATTCTTCCTTCATTTCTTGAATCCAGTGATCATCTTTAACTTTTTCATATGTACTATTAGGTTTAACTTGAGATATTAGACATATCTCCTCATTTACTCTATTCCATGTCATCACTCCTAAGTTGTCTCTACGTCTAATTATTTGTTCAAGAGAGTAATTCTTTGTTAGATTCCTATTAGGGGTAGGATTTGACATCTCAACACTTATCTCTACTCTTGGTTTAGATCTTTTTTCTTCTCTTTTCTCAATAGTCATCACATCATTCTGCAAATCATTGTTAACCTCAATGAAAACTTCAACTTTCTATCTAACTATTCCAAGATTATCTTCTTCTCCATCTAACTTCTAATCTACCATATTTTCCATAGTTACAAACTTTCAATCAATCCTTATATTTTTTCATTCAACTATTGTCTTAGTTCTATAGTTCAAACATCTATAAGCCTTACTTTTCAATAAATAGCCAAGAAATATACCTTCATCACTTGTTGGATCAAGCTTACCAATGTAATCATCTCTCTTAACGTAACATTTTCTCCCAAAAATTTTGAAATAATTAACTAATGGTGAATGACCAAACCATAGTTCATAAGGTGTCTTGTCCATAACTTTCTTGATCTATGCTTTGTTCAGAGTATATACTATTGTATTGACTGCTTGTGACGAAGGGCCACACCACCCTTACCAACTCACAACCAAAATCACAAAAATATGGAGACAAAGAGAAGATAAAATCCTTCATAAATCATCCATTAATACTTGAAATTCATTACAATATTCTCCAAATGAGAGAACTCCAACTTCTTACAATAAGAGAGCTTACAAAAAGAAAGCTTTCAAACCAAGAGCTTCCACCTAGCGAACTTCCACAAAGAAGATCTTACACATAAAGAACCTCACCTCCAAAGCTTCTATACAAGAAGAGATCACACCTTGAGAGCTTCACTACAAGAGCTTACACGTGAAGAGCTTGATTACAAATGCTCATATGTCTTGCTTAAATAGGTACTTACTATCCAAGATGTTACAAACACAACCAATGTGGGATAAAAGGTAAATACAGCTACCTTAAAACAAATATTAAATTCCCACCCAAATACAACTAAGTACCACCATGTGCCCAATTAAAAATTTAAATTTCCTTTGTGGATCATAAAAAATATTAAATGCATGATTTAAGGAACTTCCCACAAACCTCTAAGATGCCACCTACACACCTCGATAAATGAAATGACAACAATTTTCTTATTTTTCTATTTACTCCATCTATGCACCTTGAAAATAGAAATTCCTCTTTTCTCCTTTTTTTTTTCTTTTTTTTCCTCTAATTGTTGTCACTTTCTCTCTCCTCCACAATTTTTTGTTCTTTTTTAATTTTTTTTTTTAATTTATAATTTTGACCACACCCCCTTTTTCAAGATGCAAGATGCTCTTGCATCAGACACCCATGGTAGGAAACATTTTGTGGATATGAATTCTCAAAATGAAGTAGCACCTATCGATATATATATATATATATATATATATCTTCTTCTTCTTCTTCCAATGCATAGCTAGAACAAGTATCCATGGTTGATATATTTCCTTCTTTCTTCTTTTCCAACACCTAGCTGTAACAAGTGTACTACTAAAAATGCTTTTCCATAATGAACTCTGTCCAAGTATAACTTTTATCCTCCTCCAATCTTGTTCAATTAAATAAACTTGTAATAAATTGAACAATGCCATACAAATATGCCTTTCCATACCACACATCACTAACAAGATCCTCATGCAAACCATCATCATCTTTCAAATTCATCTCAAATTCATCATCTCATAATTCATAGGATTTTACCTCTTTTATATATTCATCTTCACATGCCTCTTTCATGTCTTCAACAATGCATGTAATTGCTTCACTTTCTTGATCTCAAACTAAGGAAATGTACACTCTCCCTCAATTTCTACAATCTTCAAATCATCTTCATCCACTTTAGGCTCACAAGTCTTGTCATCTTGATGCTCTTCCTCTTCTCTTTCATCTTCTTCAACTTCAAGTTCACAAATTTTTTCCTCTTCATCCTCTTGCTCTTCTTTTGTATTGAATTTGTGATACTCCACTAGATCTTCTTTCCTTTCTATATCTAAAGAATTATCAACATCTCTTTTTTGGTGACATGCTCTTCTCTTTCCAAACTTTGCTTCTAATTTATTCACTTGTATCTACAAATCAAAGAATGCAACTTGTAATGCCTCTTGATTTATTTCTCTAATTTTTTGAAGTCTAGGAATCCTTAGAATCCATCCAATCACAAAATTCATCTTCTTCTTTGTCTTCTTCATAATCAAGTCTTCATAAGATAATATTCATGCAACACAAGCACCTCTTGTAAACTACCTCACAATCAGTGATCTATCTACACGCTTAGCTAAAATCATGTTCCTTGTGCAAATTGCCTCATAGTCAGTGATTTCTATAGATAATCAAGAGCTCCCTCTTCAAAAACTTCACCCAACACAAGGTTCTAGTGCAAATTGCCTCATGTTTGGTGATCTGTTGACACACTCAGAAACTCCCACTCTAATACCATTTGATGAAGGGTCACACAACCCTTACCAACTCACAACTAAAACCACAACAATATGGAGACAAAGAGAAGATAAAATTATTCATAAAGCATCCATTAATACTTGAAATTAATTACAATATTCTCCAAATTAGAGAACTCCACCCTCTTAAAATAAGAGAGCTTCCAAAAAGGAAGCTTCCAAACCGAGAGCTCCCACCAAGAGAACTTCCACAAAAAATATTTAACACATAAAGATCCTCACCTCCAAAGGTTCTATACAAGAGGGGATTACATCTTGAGAGCTTCACTACAAGATTTTATGCTTGAAGAGCTTGATTACAAATGCTCATATGCCTTGCTTAAATAGGCACTTACCATCCAAGATGTTACAAACACAACCAATGTGGGATAATAGGTAAATACAACTACCTTAAAAAATATATTAAATTCCCAACCAAATACAACAAAGCACCACCATGTGGCCAATTAAAAAATTACATTTCCTTTGTCGATCACAACAAATATTAAATGCATGATTTAAGGAAATTTCCACAAACCTCTAAGATGCCACCTACACACCTCCATAAATGGAATGACAACAATTTTCTTAATTTTCTATTTACACCATCTATACACATTGAAAATAGAAATTCCTCTTTTCTTCTTTTTTTTCTATTTTTTCCCTCTAATTTTTGTCACTTTCTATCTCCTCCACAATTATATATATATATATATATAATTTATAATTTTGATCACACCCCCTTTTTCATGATGCAAGATGCTCCTGCATCAACTTCTCTCCAAAATGTCTTAGAAACATCATTGATCTTGTTGCTTCTACTACATACATATTCCCTCTCTCAGCAATCTCACTTTGCTCAGGTGTTCTAAGTATAGATAGTTCCCTTCTGATTCCATTCTCTTCACAAAATATGTTAAACTCTCTAGGCGTGAATTATCCTCTTCTATCACATCTTAAACACTTTATCTTAAAACCAAATTCATTCTCAAATATATTATTGAATATCTTAAACTTCTCAAAATATTTAGATTTCTCTTTAAGAAATGCTATCCACGTCATTCTAGTAAAAACATTAAAAAAAAATCATAAAATACCTTTAACCATAAAATCCTCTTGTTCTAGAAGGACCACTCAGATTTGTGTGAACAATCTCCAACTTCTTTGTGGTAGTGAACTTCTTGCTAGGAAATGATACTTTCTTCTACCTAGCCAAAATGCATTCCTTACACAAAATATTAGTAACCTTTGTAATCTTAGGCAAGTCTCTAACTACAAAAGTGCTACTAACATTCACAATATAATCAATTTTTATGTGAAAGAATCTTCTATGCCATAACCAGCTATTATCCACTTTAGCTACCAAACATGTCATTTTAGTAGGATTCAACTGAAATACATTGCCTCAAGATCTAGTGCCAATTCCAATATCTTACCATCTTTGTCTCTTATAATGTAGGTCTTTTGAGTGAACTACAATAGATAACCCTTGTCCACCAACTATCCAACACTCAACAAGTTATGCTTCAATCCATCATAAATATTAAAAACATCATTAGTGTTAGTTTTACCATCAAGCGTAATGGATCCAATTCCTATTATATGACAAGTTGCATTTTTACCAACTTTAACAATACCTCCATCATGATTCTTGAACTTAACAAACTTATTCATATCACTAGTCATGTTATGTAAACAACCACTATCAATTATCCAATTAGACTTCTTTTCCACTTGGGTAACTAGAGCTCTTTCTTCTCTAATTTCTCCATCAAGATCATCTTCCTTGATAGCCAAAAATCCTAATTCATCATTACTTTTACTTTGATATCTTTCTCGTTAGATTTTTCATCTTCATTTGCATACAAACAATTTCTATCTGTATCTCTTCTATGGTTAAAACTTTTCTCATACTTTTTCTCTCTTTTAGGATAATTAGATGCATAATGACCAAATTCATTGCAAGTCTGACATTTAAAGATTTTTTAACCATATTTTTCTCTTCCCACCAAAAGTGTTATTCCTTCCTCAATCTTCTTGTCTTCATTAGCTCTACTACTACCAACAAAATCTCCATGACTACTTGCACTCCTTGTCCAATTAGATTGAATGTTTAGCGCACTAAAGGTGTTTCAACTCCTGCAAGTTCTCCAAACTATCCCAGATATTCTTCTACTCATTCTAACCTTCCAAGAAACATTTCCTTTATGAAATCCTTACTATAGGGCATTACTAGCTGAATCATCTAAGCTATTAGTTTGAAAGGTGGTGTCTACATTTTCAAGATCTTCCATATGACTTCATCATATTCCTTGGTTCCACCATGTGACCAAATTCCTACAACCATTTTTGATATTCTACCAATACAACTTCTTATAGATTCATCTTCCTTCATTCTAGCATCTTGAAATGCACATATCCAATGTTGTAATATCATTCTCTTTGCATGATCATCACCTTCAAAAGCAGATTCTAAAGCTTTCCAAATTTTATAAGATGTTTCAAGTGACTTTACCTAACTGCAATCATTTTTTGGAAGAGCTATTAATAGATCTTATCTTGCTCTCATGTTACACTTGAATAGATCTCTCTCTTATTCATTGCAACCTTCTACCTTTTCTTCTTCAACAATTGTCTTCCTACTCTTTGTCAAGATTAAATATCCTAGACAAATGCATAACAAATGAGTCTTCATCTTCTGCTTCCAACTATCATAGTTGGCCCCATCAAATCTACAACTATCCTTTGTGAAAAGATTCACCATTGATCTCCTAAAGATGTTAAGCCTATCCTTTAAGGATGTGAAGCTCTGATACCAACTTTTAGAATATATAGTTTATTGATATAACTAAAAAGCGGGGGGGGGGGGGGTGTGCACGTGAATCAGTTATCTAACTAATATCACAATTGTCAACTTTAAATAATCTTAACCATATCAGTAATATTAACTAAAACTACAGCAAGACACTCATACACAATAACACTAGATATATTAAATAGGGAAACCCTTGATCAAAGGGAAAACCCCAGTGTGGATGGTACCCAGAAGATGATGTACTAATATAAATATTCCTTATTATAGGATGGACCCTATTAGGAGTCTATGAATACATTCAGTACATATGAGTCCCTATTAGGAGACTTTGAATCCATGTTAAGAGATTCCAACCCTGTTAGGAATTGTGCCAACCTTTTTAGTAGTTGCAGAAGAGAGCTAGAACCACTATCCAAATAGCTTCAAGGGAAAGACTAGTGAACATACTATCCAAATGATCTTTGTATTATTCCTTGTAGAATAATAGAATGGTACTATATTGTCCCTTCCTCTTTCTCTAACCTTTCAACTAGACCTCTGGTCCTTCTAATCTTGTAACTAGATCAAAAATCTCACATCTAATAATCCCTTGGATCACTTCATGCATTTAGTAAGCACTCTTCTCCTTTTTGCAATTTGCACTTCAATAATGATCTCAATACTTGAAACACACATGATAACCTTTTACAATCAAGGAACACATCTTTCCTTTATACCATATCTTCATAATAATTTCTTGAGTTAGTGTTGAGGCTTTCCCAATTAAGTATAATAGGATAATTAATTAATTATAATTGCAATAGCACTATCGGCTCATAGTCTATGAAAAACTTCACATGTGTGATACTAAGGATTATACACTTGCAGAAATCATTAGCTTACTATCCTCAATCACTACATAACTATGCATCTCTTCATTACATCTTAGATGTAATATAGCCAACAACCATTAGGAACCATTCTTTTTAAATTAGGTACATCTTTTGTATGTCTTTGACTTAGACTCTATGCACTTGACCACATCATCAGGACACTATGTCGAACACGTCCATAATTATACATGACTAGATAATCAAACCATTGTCTATACCATGAAGATATTTATTTACTAATTAGCTAGTCTATACAGAAACCATGCTATGTTGACATCAATGATAAACACAATTATTAATGTAAAATGCCAATAATTTCCAATACTTAGGATACTACCTAAAGTAGTATCATTAGCATTCATGCTAATAGATATTACTTAGAAAGGTTGGGTTGGAAAACCTAACTAGGCTTTGATTTAGATGGCATGTTCAGAGTTCTAATTGAGTTAAAGAGATCAGTCAAGTTGAAGACTTAGCCAAGTTGGACAGGTTGTCACTGAGCTCTCTTGTGTACGATGCATTAATGGCAACTTGAAAACATATTTTTGGTTAAAAGGTAGGAATCAATCATTTTGTAATTTTTTTCCATGAATTTCAAAGTAAATAGAGTAGAGCATTCCTAAACCCCAAAGTAATTTAGAGAAGATTTGTCAAAGGATTATCTTTGCATCATCGAGAACTCAATTGACTATTGGAGCTATTCTACCAAGTACAATTATGAGTGTTGTTACTACCACTTCATCTATAGAGAAGGAAGCTCCACCCCTCACATGTCTAGGGTAGACTGAGTATCAAAAAAGATATTGTGAATACTCTTTCTGTAATCAATAATGTTTTTTCCAATTTTTCATCAGTAAGTGAAATGACATTTGAGGTTAAGCCTCGATCGAGCACTAGGGATTTGAGTAAAGCATTTATTTCAAAAGAAAAGGGTAAAGAGCTATGATCCTCCATTGATGAGATTGACAAGGATGAGGATGTAGTTATTCCAAATTGGGATATCTCTAATCTCACTCTTAAAGATATGGACACCCTTGGAGAGCTTTGGAAGAAAAGGGAAAAACTAGAGAAGCTGGGAGTAGAAAGGAAGAAGAGGAATCAAGTGCTAGAAGACATAAAAGAAACCTATATTGGATCAACTTATTGACATAGTTCACAAGTTTAATGAATATTTGAATGGACAAGGAAAAATACTATAAAGGGTAGAAAGAAACTTTGATAACAAGGTTTTGGAAAAGGTGGCATAGAAATTTGTTATTAATCAAGTGGAATTTTCCACTATTCTTGTTAATTTTGAAAATTCTATAAATAATGTTGTTTCCTTATTTGTAAAGTTAAGTGGTACTATAAATTTTACCAAGGAAATAAAGGATGAGTTGTCTAAGATAGATAGTGATCAAATGACAAGTGGACATCAGTTGTCACTTGACCCAAGCACTAGCTCTACACATTTCATCAAGATCAAATATCTAATAGACTTGATGACATAATTGTTGAGTTAAGAAGTCATGATTTTGGATACACTAGCACATATTCAAAGTTTTATAGTTTCCATTATAGATGTAATGTAGAAACATATAATTTATGCTAAAACATTAATCCATGATAATAACTTTTAAATTGTTGATCATATGATGGAATTATCAACTAAAGTGCAAATAGATTTGCATAGGTCCAAACTTTTGCAGGATAATTAGGATAAAACCATGTCCACAATTTTGAAGGTCCATAGTGATTTCCTTTCACATTTTGGTGTTAATTTGTAATTATGCATTTTTTTGGGTTTTTTTTAAAAAGGGGGAAATAATTATATCACACAAAAATGAAGATGTATGTATATAAGGAAGAACACATCATCAAAGGGGAAATATAGAAAAAGAGGAAATATATGGATAGAAAAGATACAACAACAATTTTGAGAAAGAGAAAATAGAGTCAATGTTAGACAAGTATCAACACACCAGTCAAAACTGAGTTATAGACCCAAGTACAATGATAGGAGAATTTTGACTTAAATTTTTGAAGTATTCAAAATTTTAGTATGATAGTGTTTGTGTAACTAATGCCAAAGGGGAAGATTTGTGACCTTATAGTCAAATCATTTTTCAATTAATGCCTTAAAACTTAATCATTTGGTCAGTTACATTGCCACCAAGTTTCATAGAGCTTTTCAAGATTCACAAGTAGAAAGCAGTGTAAGCTGAACTTCATGGAGTCTACCAAGATTCATAGTCTAAACCAAGAAGGAAGTAGTGTTAGCCAAGCTAATAGTTTCTACTGAGATAGTTGTGTTAACCAAGTAGAAGGAAGGTAGTGTTGACCAAGCTTTAATCTTAAGTGAGCCCTTTAGTTTCAACTAAGTTCTCTAGGGTTCTTTGAGTCTTAAGTGCTAACAAAGTTTGTGGCTACTTTTGAGTGATCAATATGGACAAAGCACCAGTGTTAACCAACTGCCAAAGCTTACCAAGTTGAAAGTGTTTCTAAGTGTCAAAGTATCACCCTAGTGATCTTCAAAACCAAAGTTACAACATTGAGCCAACTTAGTGAAGATTATTAAATTTGGTATTGTAGCCAACTCCAGAAGGTAATTATTTGGATTTGTATGTATTTTAGACATATTTTTATATCCAAGTGTGTAAGAGTATGTATATGAAACAAGTATGAATGTGAATTGAATAATAAAGGATACAAACATTATAAGGAAAAGAAAAGTTTCATCTAACATAGCAAGGTGATCATTTCTACATCAAAGGAATCTTAATCAGCAAACTAAGTCATAGAAGTAGAGATTAGCCACTAGTTCAGCCTAATAGGTGCATTATGAAAATCATCTAACAAAGTGAATTTCACAGTATTATGCTAAATATCCTAATCGAGTGCATAATTCATTGTATTGTATAAACCCTTTTACAAGGTGGCCCTAATAGTCCTTATTGATCCTAATAGGATAGATCACTAGAAGTGGTCATTTGTAAGCCTTAACAAGCCAACTTTATACTATAGTACTAAAGCTTATGCATATCATTGCCACCCCAATTTTACTTTCTATTTTGTAGGTTTTTATTTTACCAATCATTGTTTCAATTCTTATGAATGTTTTATTACTTTCATTCTTTCATGCATGTAATTAGATCAAATTAGCTAAAATGTTAATTAGTGTATTGAAGTTAAAGTTATATTGATTCCTTATTCACCTCCCCCTCTCTCAGTCAACTAGCCTACCATACATTCCCAAAATTTGGTATCAAAGCATTTGGTTCTCACATTAGAAGTTTAGTAGATTGAGAAAATATTAGTGGCAATGGTAGTGTATAGACTTGAGAAAGCTATTGAAAATGAAAAGTTGGATTTGTAGATGGATAAGGCACAATTCAAGAAAATTAAGGAGAAAATCTCTTAACCTTGATAAGAAGAAAAGACATAGAAGTACATATCATGAATGACAATCTCTACACAAAAGAAAGAAAAGAAGATATTTTCCAAGAAAGAAGTTTAGATGAAGTTGATGTAGTAATCAAAGACCTACTTGAGAAGAATCTCACTCTTCATGAAGAAGTCATAAAGCTAAAAAGAGAACGAGAAATTTAGTCAGTCATAATGTGTGAAGACACAAAATAAAAGGACAAGGAAAATGAAGAGAAGATGTTGATAACTAAAAAGATAGAAGAAAAGGACAATGAAATTCAACACCTATCTCTTTACCAAGGATATTTGGTAAATCAACTCAATTGTGAAAATCAAGAGCTTATCGACTTGAGGTCAAACAATGCAAGATTGTAGAATGATTCGAGCATTGAAAGGAAAACCAATGAAAGGATGATGAAATTTGAAGAAATCATGAATCAATTGTGTGAGAAAACTCAATATAGAAAAAAAGGTAAAGTAGGATTAGGCTATACAGATGAAGGTGAATCATCTCAGCAAGGAGTTCAAAAGAACAAAAGACCCACTTATAATAATTGTGGAAAGATAGGGCACACATCAAACAAGTGTTGGATGAATGGTAAATCAAAATTGAATGGAATATGATATAGTTGTAACAAGCTAGGACATGGAGAAAGTGAATGCATAAAGAAAACTAAGTTTGAAGGAAAATATTTCAATTGTAGCAAACAAGTGGACAAATATTTAGAATGCAAGACTAAGAAGTGGAATCCAATATAAGAAATTGTGAAAGATATCTTTCATTGGGACTACAACATAGTGCAAATGTCACTTATGTGGTGAACATGGACATATTAGAGAAAATTTCATAAGAACACACATGAGGAAGAGAGACCTTACAAAGAGATGTTTTGTATGTATAGAGCTTGGAAATCTAGTTAGAAACTATATGAATAAATGTAAAGTTGAAGATGAAAAGAAATAAAAGGATGACAATATCAAAGATAAAATAAGGAAGCAATGGATAAATAAGTCTATAGAAAATTCAAGTCAAAGTCTTAAAAATGTTGACACCAAAGCCAATGATTTGGGTGATTAAACTATCTCAAACTAATTAGCTATGGAGATCATTGGAACTATGATTCAAAAGGAGACATCTCATATCAATTCAAGTGTGCAAGCTAGAAGATCCTAATCAACATTTGAGATGCACTGGGATCACCGAGTTAGATACTAGTTGCAATAATGTATTGCACCTTACAAAGAAAGGTTAGGTTACAAGACCATATCAAGAAATGATAGGTTACAAGGAATTCCAAAGAAAGGTTGGGTTGTAAGACCTAACTCAACTTGGATACAAATGGCATGTTCAGAGTTCTAACTGAGTTAAATATATCTGCCAAGTTGTAGACTTAGCTGAGTTGGATAGGTTTTCTCCAAGTTTTCCTACATATAATGTATTAATGGTGAATTGAAAATAGATTTTTGGTTAAAAGGTAGGAATCAAAGGTTTTAATTTTCATTGCAAATTTCAAAGAATATAGAGAAGCATTCTTGAGACCCTAAGAAATTTAGAATAGATTTATCAAAGAATTATCTTTGCATCATCGAGCACTAAATTGACTTTTGGAGGTATTCTACTAAGTATAATGATGAGTCTTGTTACTACCACTTCATCTACCGAGCATCAGGCTCTACCCTTCATAGTTCCAGGACAAACTAAGTCTTAGCAAGGTACTGTGAATATTCCTCCTATTATCAGTAATGTTGTTTCTAGTGTTTCATTAATAAGTGCAATGTCAGAAGAGGTTAAGGCTCAACTAAGGACTGGGGATTTGAGTAAAGGAAAGGAAATTGTTCCTTCCTCTATTTCAAAAGAAAATGGTAAAGAGATAGAAACATCCATTGATAAGATTGACCTAGATGAGGATATAGTTACTCCAAATTGGGATACCTCTAATCTCACTCCAAAAGAGATGGAGACCCTTCAAAAACTTTGGAAGAAAAGGGAAAAACTACAGAAGATGAGAAAAAAAGGGAAGAAGAGGAATCAAGTGCTAGAAGATATAAAAAGTATATTTGTTTATGGACTTAGTATTCAAGTTGATGAAAAGAAACCTATACTAGATCAACTTGTTTACATAGATCACAAGTTTAATGAGGATCGAAGTGGACAAGAAAAACTACTACAAAGAGAAGAAAGAATGTTTGATAACAAAGTTTTGGAAAATGTGGCATAGAAGATTGCTATTGATCAATTGAAAGTGTCCACTATTCTTTTTAATTTTGAAAATTCTATAAATAATGTTGTTTCATTATTTGTAAAGTTAAGTAATACTATAAATTTTACCAAGGAAATAAAGGAAAAGTTTTCTAAGATAGATACTGATCTAAAGGCAAGTACACATTAGTTTTTATTTGACCTAAGCACTGATTCTACACATTTCATCAAGATTAGGTATTTGATATACTTGCAGGCAAAAGTGTTGATAGAAGAAGTCAAAATCTAGGCTACACTGGTAGATGTTTAGAGTTTGATCATTCCCAAAAAGGATGTAATGCATAAACATATTATTAATGCTAAAAAATTAATCAATGATAACAACTTTTTAATTTCTAATCATATGATGGAATTATTAGCTAAAGTGCAAATAGCTTTGCACAATTCAAAACTTTTGCAAGATAATTGGTTTAAAACAATGTCCAAAATTGTGAGGTTACATAGTGATTTCCTTTCACATTTTGGTGTTACCTTGTAACTATGATTTTTTTTTGGAATTTTTATCAAACAGGGGCAAATAGTTATATCATACAAAAAGGAATATATATGTATATAAGAATTAAAACAATATGAAAGGGGAAATTGGTGCAAGAGTTCCTAGGTAGGCTAGTGGTAGACCTAGGGCTTCTTAGATTTTTTTGGCTTGTAGTAATTCTAGGCACAAAAATAGATCAATAAGAGGACTAAATTTTTCCTACGGTGTGGATAGCTAGGTTGGAAGAGCCCAAAATGGTAATGTTGCTCCTAGTTGCTCAAAAATTGCTCATTTGGCTTAATAGAGCAATTTTGGGGCTTGAAGATTAAATATGGAAAGTAAGTTTTTTAAGGACCTTATTAGGTGTTTAGAAAAAATTTAATACCTTTTAAATATTTTGATATCAATTAGAGAAATTTTAGGAAGAAGATGTTAAAATTTGAAAAAATTGCTCAAACTTGAAAAAGTTGTCATTGATAACTTTTTGCAATTTTGATTCAAATTGAGAAATTTTTTTTGTTAGAGCCGTACGACTATCTAAAATAGTTAGGAAAACTCTTTGGAATCCTTTATAATTATATTATCTACCTTTTCAAGGGGTTGGAGAAATTATATTTACTTTTGTATAGACTGAGCAAGCTGTATTTTAATATTAGTTTAGTGGATTTTGTGTGTTCTTGGAATATAAATGGATTAGTTCTAGTTTTTTTTTTTTTTTTTGTGTTTGAATAGTTATTATTCATTGCTTCAAGGTGATGTATAGTTTGAGTTTGTAATTTAACCAAGTTTTAAGTGCTTAGAATAATTATAATGTTTTACACCAGTCTATTGTACTCAGATGGGTTGTTTGGACAAATAGGGTCATAGGGCCATTTCCCACCATAAGTATAGCATCGTCTCTTGGGATTTGGAAATTTACTCCATGTTGAATATGTTATATGGAGATGGGGCCCTGGAAAGTGGAAGAGCTAAAACTATAGTGATGTCCAAGGAAAGTAATAACAACTTGGTTAGGGATCACAGTCTATTGCAGAGCTGATAGGAGTGGTTGAATAGTTGGATACTACAACCTCAGCATGGAAGGTGTTGAAGGAGTGAGTAATGAAGCCACAAATCAAATAGGAGCCTATGGGAAGACCTACATGGTGAAAAATAACTTCTTATGTGTAAACAACCTATAAAACCCTTGAAACCCTTAAATTTAGCCTAAATTTGTGCCAGTACAGTATAGACAATTTGGAAACCCTAGACCCCCAAAATCTCTAAGAAATATAAAAAGGGTATTGGGAATGGTAGTTTTTTTGGGTACTTATTAATGGGGTTTGCAAGATATCCTAGTTTTTGTGCATTTGGAGGGATAATCCTTGTAGCCTTTTTCCAAGCATTTGTGTGCATTTACATTTTTGGATTGTGACTCGATTACGGTTTCAGAATTGTTTTGGGTTTGGGATCTTGGAGAGAGACCTAAGGTATGCCTAGGTATCTATTTGATCATGTGGAATATCCAATGATATTTAGGGTTATGTGTGTGTTGAGGGGAATTGATGAGTAAGCTTGTACTAACTTGTTGATTTACACTAGTTGAAGAAATAGGATCTATTGGATAGAATCCTCACAAGAATAGGGTGTATTGAAGCCTTCATTGGTCAAGTGAATGACCTAAGAAGACCCTATAGAGATTGGGGTTTGAGAGAGAAATATTGGTTATCACACTAGAGTGGTATAAGAGCAAGTTAAAGACTTTGTAAAAGTGGTGGATATCTAGAGCTACTGGGGAATTGGTAGGTGAAATTAGTATGGTGATAAATGTAGAAATAGCCAAGGAAGTTGAGAAGAATACACTCCTTTAAGTAGCCTTGGAAGAGGTGAAGAAAAAATTAGAAGAAGTTGTTCATGTAGCAAAGAAGGAAGAAGATGACCATGAAAAGGGTAAGGAGGTAGCAGAAGTGGATGGTGTACCTAAACTTGACCTTGTCTTGAATGAACAACCCATCTTGAAGGCTATCAAAGCCCTAGGAGGAAAAGCTTTGCAAGGTATGCGACTTTTCAATGGAAAGATGGAGTTAGATGTAGTCATGGATTAGATAGATGACATGGAGAACCATTTTTAGTGCAAAGGGGTATTAGAGGCACAAAAGGTTAAGGTGGCTATGTCAAGGCTCAGAGGTTCAATGTTGACTTGGTGGAAAAACCTACAAGATGAGAGTCTTAGCATGGGCAAGGCTCCTATAGCTAATACAAATGCTACGGTTACCAAAGTCAAGGAAAACTTTCTACCTAAAGACTTTAGATCCAACTCCACAAAAGAAGACAAGGACTGAAGAAAAAAGACTTAGATGTGACCTCTTATACTAAGGAATTCTAGAGCCTATGTCTGAGATCCAAAAGTCAAGAACAAGAGCTAATCAAGGTGGCCAGATATTTAAGTGGTTTGAGGTGGCATATACAAGAGAATATTAGATTATGGGAACCTACCACTATCCAAAGGTGTCATCAACTAGCTCTAAAGGTGGAGGAAAAGAACAAAAGGAAAGGGTATTCCAACTCCAAAGAGAGAGGCAAGTGAAGAAATCAAAGAGCACAAAGAGGAGAGTACCAAGGTAGAGGTAGTGAGTAGAAGAATCAAGGTGAGAACCAGCTCATAGAGAAAACTAGTGACAACTCCTCAAGAGGTGGTTATAATAGAGGGAGAGGCAACCAAGGAGGATCAAATGGAGGTAGAGTATTGAGAAAAAGTATCTCTTATTGTGCCATGATGAAATACTATAATTGCAATCAACTAGGCCACCCTTCATATAGGTGATCTATAAAACCCTCTTCTTCTAACTAAGATAAAAGGATGACATACATTGAAGAGGAAAACTACAATAAGGAATATGAAATGGATCATATTTAGTGAGAAAAGGGAGATAATATCCTATTTAGGAGAATGTTGATCAAATAACTAGCTCATGATGAACCTAGACATAGAAGGCCCTTGTTTAGGATAAAATGAAAAATCCTCAAGAAAGTGTGCAAGATGGTGTAGATTCAAGGTCCCCTGATAATGTGATATCAAAGGAGGTTGTTACTAAATTGAAATTGCAAAAAATTCCTCATGACAACCACTACAAGGTCACTTGGCTTAACAAAGGACAAATCATCTTGGTTAATGAGCAAGCTTGGGTGGATTTTTCCATAGTAGGATACAAGGACATATTGTTGTGTGATGTTTCTCCCATGTATGTTTGCCATATTATTCTAGGTAGACCTTGGCAATTTAATAGGGAGGTTTTTTATAATGGTATGAATAATGCTATAACCTTTAAAAAGGGAGGCAAGACTTTTCAAATTTAGTCTTTTTTGGAAGGGGGGGAATAAAAGTCTAAAGTACCTAGTGTACTATTTTGTACTGGAAAGGAATTTGTTAAAGATCTTAGAGGTGAGGAATGTTAGAGTTATGTAGTATTTCTGAATTTTGAAGAAAAAGAAAATGCATTCAAGGAACCTTTACTAGTTGAAGTCCAAACTTTTCTTGAAAAGTACAAGAAAATAGTGTGTGATGGTACTCTAGCTACAATACCTCCTAGGAGGGTTATAAATCATCAAATTGACTTTTTACTAGGTGCTTCCTTGCCAAATAAAGTAGCATACAAGCTCTCTCTAGATAAGAAATTAGCAATGGTAGGAAAAGACCAAGAAATGATGGATCGAGGTTTGATACAAAAAAGCATAAGCCCATGTGCAATTCATGTGTTATGATTAAACTATAGACATAAATAAAAATTACATGCAAATATAAAAAATATCAAAAAATATCAAATCACACAAAAGAGAATACAAGAAACCAAGATTTAACATGGTTCACCCAAACCCTAGTCTACGTCCACCAAATAGCAAGTCCAATATTATTATGATCAAATTATTACAACCTAATTATAATCTATAATCCCTTACAACTCAATTCCACCATGAGAAGTAATTTTTGAACCACACATAATGAAAAGATACCTAACCCTAAGACCTTTTATAGAAATATTTTTGCCACTTTAGGGTTACAACATGTCGGCCATATGTCAGCCACAACACCAAAAAAAATTATGAACTATGTATACTACTTCCTTGATTAGTCACCACAAACTAACACCCTATTGTGTTGGCATCTAAGAAAGGGAGGGAAAGGAGATTTTGTATAGACTCAAGAGCAATCCATTGGATCACAATCAAGTATAAGTTTCTCATACATAGGATCAAGTACCTTATGGATTGTCTTGGAGGAGCTAAATAATTCACTAAGTTTGATTTGAAGAGTGGTTGTCACCAAATAAAGATAAAGGAGGAGGGTGAATGGAAAACAACATTTAAGACTACTGATGGTATCTATGAATGGCTTGTGATGCCATTTGGTCTTTCCAATGCTCCTAGCACATTCATGAGGCTCGTGAATGAAGTGCTCAAGTACTTTACATGTAGATTTGTAGTGTACTTAGATGACATACTAATCTATAGCAAGACTAATGAGGACCATATCAAACATGTTGAGGTAGTTTTGAAAATATTTCATGAAGAGAAGCTAGCCATCAATCTATTGGTAAATAGATTGTTCTTTCCAACGTAACTCATAAATGCCCAAACCTATTAGAAAAAATTTGATAGAAATAGTTGGATAATCTATCATGAGGTTGATATATTTCCTTTGAATTAAAAGGTACATCTCCCTTTTCAATGATATTCAATGAATTTTTTTGTTCCTAAACTAATTGGGTACATTCTTAAACCGAGAACAGGAGAGGAAAACCAAGCCAACCCTAGACAAAACTAACTCAGGCAGAGAATTCAGTTCTACACCTAGCCAACCCCAAGAATTCACACTTTCTATGACTCCCTGACATTGGTAATGCAATGTGAATGCTATGTATGCAAATGCATTGGAAATTGAAATGAAAGAGAGTGTTAAATAATTCCAATTCTTGTAATAGGAACGTCTACAAATACTCGGATCTATAACCCATTCATTATTCAACACAAGATGGAAGATGATGCCCAAAACTAAAAATATCAACACTCTAACTGATAATAATCAAAGGAAAAAAAATACTAAATGCTCTAATTTAGAATAAAACCCCTATTGCTTTGAACATCACAAATAAGAATACTTGGATTTTATTTTCTCACAACTTATGCTCAATCTATTACAAAAACTCAAACTCTTAACATGCATAGTGAAAATGCAAAAAAAATTAAACTAAGTCCTTCCCCCTACTCCAGCTCTCTGTCTCTTGCAGAAAAGAAGAACCCCTTCAAATGAAAAGGTTTTACAATAAATACATTCTCCAGCAACCATTTGGTTTCTTCCAGTGACTTTTCAGTTCTGTAACTGGTCTTGTCTCTTCGACTTCTCATATTTTTCCTTTTGAAAACTGATATGCTTATTAACTTTTAAAATTAATAATGATATATATTAGCATATTTAAATTATATTTTAATAGTTGACATTTAAATATGTTAAATCAATATCCAAAATCTTTCCTTTATTGAGTGGATAGTAAAATAAATAGTTCTGCCAGGTAAAAATGGGCCATTTTTCATGGGGCATATCTTTTTATTCCACCATTGGATCAAGCTCATTTCTAGATATGTTCTTCCAACCTTAGTTATCTTCATCCTGACTAGAGCAATCAGAAAAATAATCAATGAGTCAATAGATATGAATTTATGAATTCTGCTCTATATGACTGCTACAAAATCAAAATTAATAAAATGAAGTTTCTAGCCATTCTTCTTTCAATGCTCTATTATCCATGTCTTCAATCTGAAAAAATGTTATCTTGCATGCTTACAATGTTAATTCTCTGCTGAAGTTTGAGAGAAATTCTCTAGAATTTTTATAGCGTAAATCTGATTTTTGTCTTCTCCCTTTGGTAGAAAATTGAACTTTGACTGCAAAAGTCGCACTGGAAAATAAATTTTCCATTTTACATTTAATACCACATTGATGTTCAAATCCTCAAACAATAAATCATTATGAGATTATCATTCCTTGTTTAATCAATTAAAGCTCTTTTCCATCTCTCTATCATGGATTTGATGCTTGGTGGAAATTCTATTTTTGAGTGTGAAAAGCACACCCAATCTTCAATTTTCCATTTCCATGTAGTGGGCACAATTTTGATGTATATTGATTCAAAAATTATTTTTCTGGAGTGATCTTGATGCTAGACCCCATATACCTTCATCTTTGATTGAGATTTTCCTTTTCTCTCCTCATGTGGAAAATTGGACTTTGCCTGCGAAAGTCATAGTGGAAAATGAATTTTCTGCTATCCATTTTTCTTTTTGGTGGAAAATGAAATATTTGCTTCTCTAATGGAAAATCTGAAAATGACTGCAAAAGTCACAGTGGAAAATGAGCTTTCCACTACACTTCATTTTTCCTTTGGTGGAAAATCCCAAGTTGACTTCTCCATTGCGAAAAATTAGAAAAGTGCTTCTCTATGGTGGAAAAATGAATTTTTACTTCTCCATTGCGAAAAATTAGAAAATGACTGCGAAAGGCGCAATGGAAAATGAGTTTTCCACTACACTTCATTTTTCCTTTGGTGGAAAATCGCAAGTTAACTTCTCCATTGTGAAAAATTAGAAAAGTGCTTCTCCATGGTGGAAAAATGAATTTTGACTTCTATTTGCTTCCACATTTGCATATCAGGACTTAGAAATAATTCAATCCATCATAGAAATTTTGTTAACCACACTAAGAACAATTTTAAGAAATTCTTTATGGGTGGCAACTTAAAAGTTTTAAAAATGGTGTATTGAAAGTGCACCTACACAATCTTGAGAAGTGTGACTTCTTCAAAATAGAACTTGTGTACCTAGGCTTTCTGGTGTCCCAAGGAAAGTTGAAGATGGACAAGGAGAAGGTTGCTACTATACTAGATTGGCCAACACCTACCATATCTACTAAGGTAAGAAGTTTTCATTGACTATCCCAATTGTATGGGAAATTCATTACAAATTTAAGTAGTATTTATGCACCTTTTCTTGATACTATAAAGGGTGTGTTGGTGTTTTTTGGACTATTGGGTACTTTGAACCCAATACCAAGATGCAAAAGATGTAAACAAACCTAAGGATTAGCTAAATCGTATATTTAATATGATTAGTCTTAACTCTAGACCAAATTCAAGAGAGTACAAAGTACTCCCCACTCTTTGGGCTTTGTAGGGTCAAGGTGGGTGGAGCCTAGGGATGTGAAGGCAATTGATGATTTGGATTTTATTTGCAGACAATTTCTTATATATACCTTTTCCCTCAAACCTATCCCTTATAGCATATATTGGTCACAATTTCTTTTTCGATTTGCAACAAACTTCTTGATCACAATAGCTACTTATAATCAAGATAAAAACTATTAAAAATAAGGATTGACCAAAAATTTTAGTTCTTCATTACATAAAATGGAAAATTGATGTTGATTGATGTATACACTTTGCAAGTATACAAATTTCCACTATGGTCTCATGAGTCAAAACTACACTAAATGTATAAGACCATACATGCTATTCTCTGAACCTATTATTATCCAAAATTAGTGGTATATAGGGCTTAATTTAATGAGATATTACTTTTGTTTTTTCTTTTATTATTTGTAACTTACCAATGAAGATGCCAATTAATTCCTTTACCATTTCTAGGCCCTCCTTCACTATAATAATCTTGTTAGGAAAATCTTGCTTTTTAGCCATCAACATAATAACCCTCTCTAATGACTAAAAATATGGCCCCAAAAGATTAAATGTGGCTGATAACCATGAAGATGCTTCATTGCAAAATTGTTCAGTACTTTGTAAAGAAAGATATAATGTATGAGCCTATTGTGATGTGCTCCTTAGAATCTCAACCCTATGACCAAACATAGGCCTAAGGACATATGTCCTTACCTTATTGCCTTACTATATTGGTGGAGCATCAATGCTCGTCCTTCTAGGCTCTTCTATATCCTTTTCCTCCAACTCATTTGTTTGTATTATGCTTGTTTGAATTACAATAGGAAAGGTAAACTTTTGAGAGGGGGGGTGAATCAATAGTTTAAACTTGGACCCATAAAACTTTCACTACACATCCCTCTCATGCATTCAATAGATAAACTGAAATAATATGTAAAACATGTATATATAAAACATGTAATCAAGAAAACATTCACACACATATGACACCAGCTATGATTACTCAAAAACCCTCCAAATGAGAAGGTAAAACTAGGGTGGGGATGACACCCACAAATCTTCACTATTGCAGTAATAAAGTGTATCCAATTAAGGTTACAATGTTTTGATCATGAGACATGATCTACCCTATGAAAGCTCTACCCTATTAAAGGCTTACAAATACTATTAGGTCTCACCTTGTTAGAGGATTTCAACACCCTGGTAGAAGTGTGCCTTGCTAAAAGACTTTAACTCACAAATAAGTAAGCACCATGTTAAAGGATTTCAATATAGCTTGTTAGGACTACTCTATTAAGAGATTTTGACTAAAATCACCTGTTAGAATGTCTTAACATTGATCCTATGGTTAGCACTTGATTACTTGATAACATATCACCTCTAAATAATGTCTTCTTGATCTTTCTTGATCAGATGTCTCTTTGCTCTTCTCTTTCCTCTGTTATGCTCTATCTGATTCTAAAATGTAATCTCACTTCATAACTCCTTAGTCACCAGGAATGTTGTATTTGCACATGCAATCTTCTCTCTTAGCTCGTTCAACATTCCTTTAAAGCCATATGTGACTTAAGGTTAGGTATGAATCTATGACTAAGATTCATCCATTTTTCTACTCAATCCTTCCAATTTTCTAATTGGCTGCCTGTAATTATATTGGGAATCCAAATTAAGATTCATCGTTATCTCCAAAATATCATAATTCATCCTTAAGTTGGCTCCAAAAAGGCTTACATATTTGTTTGTGCCATTAAAAAAAATATGTCAAAAATGTCTGATTCGGCACCTAAAGTCTCTGATGCTCGACATATACTAATCTTTCTGCTATGACTTGACATTTGTATAACTGGACATCCACTATTCACTCACCTTCTAAATCACTTGACATACACTATCTACTTAGAACTTTAGTGACTTGGCACATGAGTGGCTCAACATTCACTATGGACTCAACATGCTCTATAATATACATGTTGTGCTTGCCATGTACTACTTGTTCAACATGAACTGAGTAAATAACTTAAGTTTGTTGACACTCGTCAAAACCAATCTTAGATAAAAAATTCCCCCCTTTGACACAAGTGTCAAAAACACTTGAGTATGTAATAATATCCTTAATCTCATGAGCATAACATATCTCTAACTTGGCTTAGATACAAAACTTCAAAATTTCAAAATTTGGTAACAACTTGTATACCTCAAAATTTGATAACTCCCCCCAAGTCAATATGTCTATTCTATAGCCAAAATTTTGTACTCCTTTTGAGTAAGTATGCCTCAACTAATACTCTTTGACTTCATCTTGTTTTGTTTTTGCTCCTGCTTAGCTTGATTTTACCTTTTTTTGTGCGTCTTTGTTACTTCTTCTCCATCTTTATTTCTCACTCTCCTTATATCTCCCCAAAACTGTTGTTCTCCCCAAAAATATTTCTTCTCTTTTTTCTTGTCCCCCATTTTGACACTTGTGTCAATGGGGTATACACTTATAGTGTGTTTGTCCAAAAAAAGATTTATGGACATCTAATATCATCTTGAGGGTTGTGATGGTTTGATTTTTCACAATACAGAGAAGTTCCAAAAATATGTGTGAAAATTATTGTAATCCTTGTGTCCTATAGATTAGGGTTTCTCTTTTTATAATGTTTCAAAAAAATATTGTGTTACCCTAGTCACACCCTGATCTCTATGTTGTTTGAATTTTATTAAATTCTCAAGGTTTGTCATTAACATAGTCATTAAAATTCCATAAGTGTGTTAAAACCCTAGGTTATCTTAAATTTTTGGAATGGGTTTGCAGAATTCTTATGTTTTGCTCCTTTACAGTGTTATGGTGTTAGGGTTTCCCATATTTGCATTAAGATCTCTTTCCTTGTTTTTGTGGTCATGCTTCACTAAATGGTGTAAAGACATAAAGTCATTTTGATTTACGAGCATACAATTGTATAACATGTAACAATGAAGTAATGGACTATGAGGCTTTTTGGGTATACAACTCATCTTTGGGCGAAGAGGTGTAAAGGGTCTTCATGAATTGTAGGTTTTGACTTATGATTCGATAGTGACAAGTTGAGTGAATGAGTGAAATAAATTCATTCAAGTATTTCTAGTCATACATTTTCCTTTTGAGCTTATGAGTGTAATATGTTTTTAAAAGTGACCATGACTATTGTTTTACAAGGATATGAGTATTGTGTTGAGTGGATGAGTGGAAGGGTGGATCACTTTGGTTCACACACTTACATTTTCTTGAATACCCTAAGAGCATAAAGGCTTGTGATGGTGTAAAGGATGTCTCATGAGAATACTAAATGGTTTTACAACTCTACATTCAAGGGAAACCTATAAGAATGAGGAAAGGTTTGATTTCTTAAATGTGCTTTTGCTATTTTGACATGCGAGCAGCCATAAAGTGATGTCATAAGGAGGAGTGTGTCATGTGGGACCTGATAATTTTCCACTTGGGCCTTAAGATGAGAAAATCAAGTTGTGACATGTTTCATATGTTATATGGGTTCAACCCACATGGAGGATAACTTAAGTCATCCTTTTTGCATGTGCTTAAATCAATGGTGATATTTTTCTATTTTTCTAAGATCTTATCTGGGCCATTGATTTAATGAAAAGGAAAAATTTTCATTATACTGATATGACTGCAATGATACTGTGTGGATGAAGAGTTGCTTCATCTCTTTCTTTCTGGATACAATATCAGTTTAAGCATATGAGTGTAAAAGGTAAAATGTGGGATGAAATAAGTACTTTATGCTACAATGAACGGGATAAAATGTAAATGTAGGAGGTAGGTTGTAAGGGCTTCGTGATGCTACAAGAATGAGGTAACCCATGTGGGCATAAAGAAAAACAAAGAAAAGGAAAAGGGTATTATGGTGCTATGGGGAAAGTTTCAAGCATATGATCAGAGGATGGATTTATGAAGTATTATGATGCTTCAAAAATTGAAGTGTGGATAGGAGCATAAAAGGTAAACTGCAAGTGTAATGAATGCTTTATGCTAGTACAAGATGTGTTGAACCATAAACATAGAGAGGCATGTTGAGAGGGCTTGATATTTTATGGTAAAAGGGACCGCATAAGAATGGAAAAGGAATTGAAAAGTTGTGCTTAAAGAACCCTTATGCTTCTACACTCAAATTTTTTTGAAGCATCACCAAATAGACATAAAGGTTAGTTAGTTATATCTCCTAGGTTATGAAGATTGAAGGGTTTTAACTCAGCATATAAGCGGAAGACCAAATTTGAAAAAAGGCGGCCAACTAAGGTGTCATGCTAGTTAAGAAGAAAGGACCAATTCACCATGGAGAAGTAAAATAAAACATAGAAAAGTACTTCAAGATTGAATTATATGGTTGATATTCTTTGTTGACATCCCACAAAGGTGGTATTAAAACTCATGCATGTATAATTTATTAAAGCTAGTAGATTGCATGATTGAACTATAAATATTTGATTGAATATTCAAAGTATTTACCATTTCAAAGAGCTCATGTTTTCCATTTTGAGAATTTTCTAGGCATCCATAACTTTGTGAATTTTTGTGTTATTGTTGCAAGAGTTTGAGATATAGATTTGCAGAAGACAATGGTTGACATGGATGTAGAAGAGGTTCCTACTAAGGAGGTAGAGGTTCAAGAGGAAGGTGATGCTGTTGTAGAAGTCACACCAGAAGGGAAGAAGAAGGGTATAGTGAAGAAAGAGAAGAAAACTAGAGTGCAAAAGCCAAACAAGAATGAAGATGACTCATTGAAGATACTTCTAGGGTCATCCAACATAATTTTAACAAATGACCATTTTCTCAAAGACCCTTACTTCATGTGCAAGGATGCAAAATGCCCTGAGGGCAATGGTTTTAATTTATTTATGCATTTCTACCAAAATAGGATTGAGAACATACCAATATGTATTCCATGGAAGAGGAACATGAAAAAATTGATATTCTTAGAGGTATTTTCTGATGTCGACCTATTGAAAGCTTTGATAAATTCTTACAACCCAATCACAATATCATTCCATAGGCATAATGGGAGCATTTTGTGCACACGTGACATGAATTCATTCATAGAGACTTTTGGTTTAGAAGGGCAGATGGATGTGCCCATTGATATTGATGATTTATAGAGGAAATTTGGCAGGAATAAGAGTCATTATTTGAATAATGTGATGCTGCCCTACATTCCCTACAATGTCAAAAAGGCATGACAGATACCAAAGAAAGTAGAGGATTACTTGCCTTATAGTAGATTCAAGAACTACTTCAAGAATATAATGTATGGATTACAGAACATCTTGGGAAGTGAAGGGGTAGAGGATTATGTGTATGGTTCTTTTTTCCTTATAGCATGTGACATAAAAGACCCTTTCCATAATAGAGAATATGATTATGTGGGATTCATCATGTATAACATACACCATCAAATTGTGAATGCCAAGAATGGAGAGATGAAGGACTTCAAATTCCACCATTATTCATTACTCATACACTTGATCCTATACAAGAACGTTGGCTACATCAGTCAGGATTTTACTGATCAAACTTTTGATAAATTTGGCAAGTTGCCTGTACAATTATGAACTCGCATTTTGGATAAGAATTTTCATTATTCAAATGCAAATGTATTTTTCAATTTGTTTAGTTCTGTTATCATGAGAATGGTAGATCATAACTTCTTTAGGGTCCCCAATATTCTAAAAACATTACTTAGACCTTCCTTTTTAGATGACAAAATGAAATTAGACCACAATTGAGGAGATATATATTTTTTTAAAGAATGCACATTGATGAGAGTTTATGCATGCCCATAGACACCCCATTTATTGCCTAAATATCTTCCTCCTAGATTAGCTATTATTGAATTCTTTTGAAATTTTTATTGACGAACAAAGAAATGATTCCTCCTTCCTTACACAAACCCACTTTTGTCTATAGAATTTTTAGGGTAGGAGATTTTGTAATTGGGAAGAATTCCTTTGAGGAGTTAAGTGAGTACCTAGGCCAGTATAAGTTTGCTAGTGGACCATATAGAATGTATGACCTAGAAAACTATATAACCAATGAGATCAAAGTGATTAGGGGTTACGTTCTACCTCCTAGGAAATAAATCCCTATAGAAGATTTAATTGCTAATATCATAGCAACAGAGGAGACTGATGAGTTATGAGGGAATTATTGTGAAATCAGGAAAGTGGAGGATGCCTTGAAGATGACTAACCTAGATTTCAAAGGTTTTTACACTGATATCCCAAATGCCAAATGAGCTAGAGGGAGAGGAGGTAATGGTAAACAGAGAATCCCCTAAGCTTGATGTTCAATTAGAGATTAATTTTGAAGAGGAGAAGCAACCATCATCTTCCACATAGGTGGCCAAAGGAAATAAGAGGAAGAAAGAAATGCATATCCTAGAGAGGGTAGTAAGTAGATCCCTGCAAGTTATGCTAGGAAATGATTAGTATTTTTTTTGATATTAGATAGAGCTACTTGCAAGAAAGAGCTATAGAGGCAAGAAGAGCCTCAAATGATTTGTAGATTGCAGCCTCTAGATTGGATGATAGACTCATCCAATCATTGAAATTCATGGAGGATGATGATTTTATTAAATCATTTGAATTTAAAAGTTTTTTATAAAAAAATTTAAAAAATGAGTTCACATTGTTGAGCCTCATGCAAGGAGAGGATCTTGAGAAGAATAAGGAATTGGTGGATAAGCTAATGGCATATGATCTAGACAGTGAGACAATGACCCCTACAGAAGCTAGGGAGTTGGTTCATAGGAGTGGCATGATTTTAATGCCAAGATGAAATATAGAAAGAGGCTTTGTTCTTGACCAAATAAGAAGGCATGACAAGGAAATCAACTATGAAGCCAATAGTAGTGAAGGCATGAAGAGAGTGCCAAGATTCAATATAGATACAAAGACCCTAGTAGTATGGAGTGTTGCCCCTGGCACCAAGAAACCCAAAATGATGGATATAAAGGAGACTACTTAGGGAAATATGATTATTTGGACACTAGACAACACCACTGGCAAAGAGATCTCTCGCCTAGATAAAAACTTTCACTCATGAATGAGGCAAAGGTGAATCAAATTAAGGATAGGCTTGTAGGTACATATAATGAGTGTCTAGATGTTAGAAAGTTGTACGAGGAAGAGTTGAAGACTAGCTATGTGCAAAAACAAAAAATAGAAGAGTTGGAAGGAAAGATCCAAAGGCCAAAACCAAAAGTGGCATCCTTGAAAGACCAACTCAAAACTATAATAGAGGTAGAGCATGTACAAGGAGATCTAAAAGAAGAGAGGCACACTGTGGAAGTAGAAGCCCAAATAGAAGATATACCAATAGGGGTGACAATTCTAGTACCTATAGTGAGTGTGGAAGTAGAGGTTCCCCAATTTGATAGTGCACCAAAGAAGGGTGTAATGCTAAATATGCTAAATCACAAAATAAGCATCTTGAAGAGAACCTCTCAAGATGCACATAATGCATTCACCAACTTATAGGCTATTGAAAAAATATGTAAGGAAGCTATAGGGTGGCTTAATTATATTTTCTAGCAATGGAAACCTTACAAGCAATGTTTTGATAGATTAATACCTATGTTCGCCAAGAAGCCAAACCTTCTTGATAACGTCATTACTATTAAAGAGGGTATGGAGAAAATAAAGAATTTGTTATAGTTCTTTATAGGAAAGTTGAAAATTATTCAAAATAAGATGAAAGTGTTGACAAGTGGTTTTTATTCTTTGATTCATTCAATCCTTAATTCTGATGACCAAATCAAAGATTGGAATGAGCGGTCTGGTTCTTTTGACCATATTAAAAATTTTCCACATGTGACATCCATTTTTGAAGGTGATACTGATGAGTTTTTTTTTAGTCAACTCATTGATACTTTGTTCAAAAATGAAATTGAAATGAATAAATTCATAATAGAAGGGAAAGCAGTTATAGATGCCAAGTGGAAAAAGTCTATTGGTGAGCTAACAACAACCAAATTATCTAAGTGGCAAAAAAAAAGAGAAATTATTGAATGGGAGGCAATCACACAGATAAAGGCTTTAAAAATAGGAGGCAGTTGAAGAAAAAGACAAAATTGAAGATTTGATGCTCCAATTGTCCTGTACAACTATTTTTACCTTTTTTCTACTTATGTTAAAGTTTCAGAGATATTTTGAAAAGTTTTTTGTATCCCTTGTTGTAAAAGGACACGTGTCAGTCACATTTTCCCTTTCCTTATTGCAACTCATGCTTATATAAATAAGTTTTTGAGGCATTGTGATGGTCTAAAAGCTTGTAAAAATTTTGTTTCTCTCAAGAAAAATACAGTCAATCTAGTAGTATGTAGTTGTTTGAGTTTACTTTCAATTGTGTACTTTCTAATTATATTTAGAAATGACAAAATCAGCAAGATATATTGGGCTTTCTAATGAGTTTCTATTGATCATCATATTAGTTATCTAAAAGGATAATACAAAGGGGTACTTACATCATATTTGTGTCATCAATAATTGTCTCCATTTTATGAGTTTGTTTACTTTGATGTCATTTGAATAAGTTTTAATTGACTGAATGCAGTCTAGATGGGTTGTATATTGGTTCTATTGTTGCTTTTAATTCAAGGGATTATGTAAATTCTTCAATAGATTAGTAGGGTTTATGAGTTTATAAAATGGAGAGTTCATCAAAATGGAAATGGGTGATTACAATTGATAAATTCATTTACAAGTTATGTGAATCAAATCTCCCACCAATAGTTACTCTTTTGCCCAATGGATAAGGCACTAGTCTCATAAGTCAGAAGCTAGTAAGGACAAATTATACCTCTACATATCAAAGCAATTATAAATTCAAAATCATTTTCTTTCCATTTTTTGTTCAAGGTTATAAATGTTGGTCACCACTCATTCATATATAATTTTTAAGTCTTAGGTAGCTACTATTTCTACAAATATTTGTGAACCTCAGGAGATATATGACTAGATCTACTTATTATGGATGTCTATAAATCTGAAAATATCAAGAATTGGGTAAACTATGTATGTGTTAGGGATTAGAGATGAGAATAAGAATGAAACTACTATATTTCTCATACATAGTATTCATTTGAAGGATCCCATAGGTATACCCACCTTGGTTTTACAAAGCCTAAAGAGAAGAAAACCATCCCTAGTTTTGTTGAAGTTGGATCTGTAGGACCAGAAAATGGGTCAAAATGCATAACATACTATGAGAAAATCACAAAACTCAATAATGATATATTAGCACCCACTAGTCTTCCATGAAAGCCAAACTAATAGAGAAAGCAATAGAAACCCCCTTTTTCATTTGTAGCTCCCATGTTCTTCTTTCCTCTCCAAATGATTGTAGCTCCAATTCGCCTATAGTGCATACAAGGTTGAAGCCAAAGCCTATGATGTGGATAATACCATGACAATACTTGAAGTGTGATTTTATGTGAGAGAGAGAATGCAACATGAAAATAAGTAGAGACTCAAAGATTCAAAGATTTGGACTTTCAAAACTTAAGCATTTGGATTCAAGGACTGAAGGACCCAAAATGAGAGAAAGAGTGTTCATTTTATAATCACCACTCAAAGTGAGGGCATTGGATTTGTCACCCATAGATGTGCAATGTGGCAAGAGATTCCTATGATGGATATGATAGAATATGCCAATTGTGAGATTCTATGACACATGCAAGTCAAACTTGGCTAAATGTGGAAGAGAATCTATGATGCGTCATAAGACACCTTAACCCACTTAAAGCCAAGAATATATGACAAAGAAGCCAAATAGAGACATGCGTAAGAGATAATAATATTTGATTATGACAAATCTCAGCCAAGTGTCAAAGGAGAATCCACGAAGTGTCACATCCAGGTGTCATGATGATGAAATATTTTATGGAATATTTGAATTAAAAATCCTTTTATTCCAGAAAATAAGAATTAGTAGAAAATGGAATTAATGATGGAAAATAGAACTTAGGAAATTGTAAATTTCCATGGTTTGCAGATAATGAATCAATTAATTAATAAAATTAATTAATTGAGGATGATAATCAGGAAGAATAATTAGTGAGAATAGGATTAAATTATGGGTTATTTAATCCTATAGAGAAAATTAGTAGATAATTGGCCAAATTGATTAAATGACTGCGATTGTATCCTTTGACAAAAATGTGACAATGATAGATACGGAATAAGATGATGAAAAGTAGACCAAAGCCATGGTAAAATTGGTTGATTGAAGTTGATAACATTCCAAGGACAAATGACATGAATTGGTTGATATGTAACATTTAACCGACATTGTAAATGCTACACGTTTGAACATAATAACATTGACGAACATTGTCAATGTTATTAAAATGGTTGATGATGCCATGATCTGACATTGAAAGCCTCAACAACATCAAATATTGAATGACATGAATGATATTTTGACCTAGTACTGAGAGCCATGATAGTACTAAGGTCAGATTGATAAGATTGATAGGTTGATAGGTTTCCAAGGCACTGAAAGCCACAACAATACCTAGGAGTTGGATAAATGATGATTGATTTGGGATGCTTGATATGCTTTTGGTTGATTAGGACTGATTTTGAGTGATTTTGGGTTGATTTGGGGTGATTTCGAGTTGATTTGGGGTGATTTAGAGTTGATTTGATATGATTCTGAGTTGATATGAAATTGATGTGAAAGGGGATACAAATGACAAAATATGGTCAATCCAGCCAAAAGATCAAAGTTAGTAGAATGAGAAAATGGGAAAAATTAGTATGAAGAAGTGATGAAGTCATAGATGCAAACCATTTTTGAGCATCTACATTTTGCCCCTCTTTCATACAATGTGATTTAGAGCATTGTATCAAAGAATAACTAATGAGAAAGCCAAAACATGCCCCAGTAGGGATGATATATATGGGTGCCCCCAAGAGAAATTAACTAATATAAGCATATGATAATTAATTTATCTACGACAAGAAGACAAAACCATAGCAATTGACAGAATGAAAATCAGAGCTAAAATGTGAAAGTTATGAGGCCTAGAATGTAGACCCGAAACTGTGCGTGCATGCCCAAAATGATGGAAAGATGTCATAACATGAGGAAAATCATCAAAAATGTTTGTATTTTGTCAAATATGATGAGACAAATGTTAGACTGAGGTTGAACTAGGTGGAAAGCCATAGAAAGGTGATTGACAGTGTAGGATGATGCAAGAATGCATGAATGCAAGATGAAGATGATTTGGTGAATTAGAAGACATGATCATGGTGATGGAGAATGAGATGAAGAAGAAAGATGAGATGAGGAGATGTTAGTATGATGGAAAGACTTTTTCTTCTAGAAAGTGCACTATATGTCAAATGGAGCTTTATTTTGATATGGAAAACATAATGCAACGCATCATGGTATAAAGGGCCAAAGCGCAAATGCAAGCATTTTGCATAAACAAGCACGATACAAACAAAGAATGACCTTGTCCTTCCTAAGGCATATGTACATGCTCCAAACTCTCAAAGGTACATTATAACAGACAAAAATGGAAAAAGATGACCCTAAACCATCCTAGCCACTCTCATAGATCAATTTATATCATTGAGTAGCATAGGGATATGATCAAAGAAAAAATAAAGCAAAAATAAATCACTCACTAAAAAGTGTGAGCCAACACCTATTCTTGTCCATTATTATGTTCTTGTTAATGTTTTAGGTGTGTAGATAGTGTTTGACATGTTGATAATGTGATAGTTCTGGTTGTGGATTCAGTTGATAAGTTCATAGTGACATGCTGGATTGATTGTTGGTTCATGTTGCTCAGATATTGTGATTTGCATTGAAGTGTAGTGCTTTGGGTTTTAGTCTGCAAAGTGCAAGTGTTTAGACAAAAGAGGTGGTTATCCACAGTGAGTATGTACAAGGTTTATTGCAAATTTTTGATGGGTTTTGTGATTTTTAGGGTTCTGTGGGGATATTTGATTTTTTGTGTAACTGATTTCTTCAAGACATTTTACAATTTTTAGGGTTTATTTCAGGACATTTTATGATTTTTAGTGCTTTTTTCAGGACATGTTATGGTTTTTAGTGATTTTTTTAGGATCGTATAAGCATATACAAGTGTTAGTTCCAACCCATTATGTGATAGATCCAATGGATAAAAAGCACTTAGAGGTATGCCCCTAGTTCAAATTCAAACTTATGCACCATGTAGATAATATGCCCCTAGACAAGATGCACATTATGTACAGAGGCCAATGATAGAGTGTGTGTGTGTGTGTGTAGACAGGTGATACTTAAGCAAGGTAACAAAGGACATTAACTAGTTGGTGAGCCATGATAAGGAACCAAGGATGTCTTGCAATATGAAGGGTATGCTCAAGGAATGATAAAGGGGGAAAAGACTAGATGGAATCCTGATAGATTGAGGAGCAATAACTGATTACACATGGTGCCTGTTTGCCAGGTTTTCACCATGGTACTTGCCCAAAGTGCCTGTTTGCTAAGTTTTTACTTTTGGATGGAATTTTTTTCTTGACTCAAACTTTCATGCCAAGATGCCTGTTTGTCAGGTTTTCATCAAGGCATCCATTTTTTTTCTTTTTTTAATGACTTTTTTCAATTTTTTCTTTGCTTTTTTCATGATCTTTTACTATTTTTTTGGTATTTTTTCAGGACTTTTAGATGAAATCAAGAATGTCACTGAAAAATTATGAGAAGATATCTATTGTTGGTGCTGCTAGCTGATGAGCTCTGAATCCATGACTAACCATAACCACATAGGATTTATTTTGAGTCTGTAGCTAAAATCAAACCACTAGAAAGGCCTCGAGATATACCATCATGTACCGTATGTAAGACAATTTCTATCTCTTGTGAATCAAGGCATCTAAGGATAATTAGGTCAATAGAAATGGCATGTGGGATGTCACTGATGATGACATATGCAAAGGCTTGTTGGATAAAGGATTGATTTTGGTTATTGGACAAAGTAGGTAGTTGGATTTGGGGATAAACAAAGGGATATAAGGGAGGGTTGGGAGGGTTGAGACCAATGACCTTCTGCATGAATGCTGATTGAGAGAGCTCCAAAAGACTTTGTGGCATGTTAAGCACTGGAACACTGATGTTTGTGGCATCATATTTTTCATTTTGTATCCTTGGGAGCTTCTTAGCTTTTGTTTTTTTATGGTTTAATGGTGTCTTTCAATTTTCACCAAGAGACCTATGCTTGTTATTTCTTTCGCTTTTTGCTTTGTAACTAGAAGGTGGAGTAGGCTCCCCAAAGTATGCCAATGTGTTCTCTTTAGAAGAAATTTCTTCTTTATGATCTTCAATCATAATTCCTTCAAAGTCTATTATGAGAGTGTCATCATTGTCAAATCGATTAAAAATTGGTGCTCCATGCTGGTCCCAATCCAAAGGTTCACGATAACTTGAGGAAATGTCATCATCAGTGTTGAATGGGCTTTGGTTGAAGGTAGATATATGGGTAACTGATTCAACTGGGTCAATGTGGTTATGGTAAGAGGTTAGGGGATTGTTGGTTTCAAGTGGGATATCCTCAGATGCCTTTTCATCATTCAAAACATCCACAGTCTTACACGTAGGTACCATAGTACTAGGTGGACCTATTCGTAATGGTTTAAATCCAAGCCCCAAACTAGGAGATTGTCCTTTTGTAGTGATAGGTTCAATGATTCCTTGTTTCTGAGATCCAAGACCACTACATCCATCATATCCCTTTTTCTGCATGATGGTGAATCTAGGTCCATACCTGTCAGGGGATATGGGAGTAATTTCTTGTTCTGATTTAGCCTTTTCAATCCATGTAGAGGTATTTTCATAGACATGTTCTTCATATAGACCGCCTCCACTGTGAATACAATAGAAGGTCTATTTTGAAGTGCAAACTTAGGCTTTTTTTGTATAAGCTGAGGTTTACCATATGACTTGGGGGATAAAGGAATTTTCCCAATGTGAAAGGCATGAGACATGGAGTACTCACCGCAACCTTGGTCTTGTATTTTAAGCTTTCCTTTGGCTACAGGTGTGAGTGTGGAAGGATCAACATACTTGGAGGACTCTAGTGGATTTACTGCATGGTTTGTTGGGACCTGGTATGCAGTGGTTCCTCTAAGATTGGCACAGAACTAGAAGGGATCTGGATCACTAGGGATGGTTACCTCTATATTATTATAGGAGAACTTTAGGCATTGGTGATATGTAGAAGGAACTGCTTTCATAGCATGGATCCATGGGTGGCCTATTATCATGTTGTAGTTCATTTCTATATCTAGGACTTGGAATAAAGTGCTCTCAGTAGCTAGACCAACTCTGATAGGTAAGATGATAACCCCTGTAGAGAAACACTCACCATCATCATAGGCTTTGATTGTGATTCTTCGAGAGGGATCCACATCATTTTTAGAATACCCCAAACCTTTGACTACTTTAAGTGTATAGATATTCAGCCCTGCTCCTCCATCTATCAAGACACATCTAACTCTAACATTGTAGACAAAGACTTCAAGGTGGAGGGGATCATTATGGTTAGATTTTTCCTTAGGAATGTCTCAGGGTGAAAATGTGATATGTTGTGACATGGATAGGTTCCCAACCATGGCTTGGAACTGGGCAACATCCATGTTATCTGGGACTATTGACTCTTTAAGGGCTTGCTCTAAGATCTTTTGGTGTTTGGGGGATGCACACAGGAGGTCCAAAATGGATATTTTTGCAGGGGTTTTGCCGAGTTGTTCAACAAGGTTATAATCAGCTAAAGTAGGACCAGTAGGTCTACTTGGAGGTGTAGGTCTACTAGAAGCAGTAGGTCTAGATGGGGCTCCAGCTAGGGTGATCTTGCTATGGTGTGTAGTGACAGCACAACAAGGGTTTTCAGCCTTTAATATGAATGTGGATATCCAAAAGTCAGACTCATTAAAGCAATTGATGGTGTAGTCATAGCCAATACATGTGTAATTCACATTACCTTGTGAGTTTGAGTTTGAACTTGAGGGTTTTTCTTTGTCATGATTACCCAAAGGATCTTTGAAAATAGTGTGATTAGAGTTGGATGCTAATAGTGATGGATCAACTATGATGACACCATCATCGATAAGTTCTTGTATTTCATGTTTTAGTTGGAAGCACGATGAAGTTTTGTGTCCTTTGGTGTGATGGTAATCACAATACTTTTTTTCATCCCACCAATCAGCTTTAGTCAATGGTTCATCTTTGATTAGGAGTAATTACAGGAAGTTATTACTTAGTAACTATTGTAATGTAGTCTCAAGTGGTATTCCCAATGGTGTGAATTTCATGTCTTTGGTTCTAGGATGTCTTCAAGGTTTATCTTGCGTGGGAGTCTTAGTTTTCTATTGTGGAGCTGATGTTTGATCAGAGGTTTGTGAATTTGTAGGGTTTACACCTTTCAATGTCAATTGAGGTTGTGTTATGCTAATTGTGTGAGCATCCACAATACCATCATTAGTCACATTCTTGTTTTTGGAGAAAAATTTTGCCTTGTCATTAGATGAGTTGGTTTTTTTGTTTTCTTTGTTTATCTTGAGGACTCTCTTACGGATAAGAGCATCTTTAATACTAGCCCCTTTTTTCATTAGTTTAGAAATGGTTCTTGGACTCTTGATTTTGAGTTCATACATTAAGTTTGGGACTAAGTTTCAATGCACAAGTGTACTTGTTGTTCTTCAGGGATGTCTAATGAGCATTGACTAACTAAGCTTCTCCAACGCAGTAAGAATGTGATGAATGATTCTCCTATCTTTTGTTTAGTTGAGCGCAAATCAAAAAGTGTCACCTCATTTTTGATGTTAAAGGAAAAGTGGGAGATAAACTTGTCTACTAGCTCTAACCAAGATTTGATATTACTAGAAAGTTTGGAGTACCACTCAAGTGCAAGCCCACCTAAAGAACGAGGGAACAATCTCATAAGGTAAGTGGGTTCATCACTGATTTTAGTACATGAAGGACAAAATTCTTGGATGTGATCAATAGGGTTGCCTTTTCCTCAATATTTTTCAAACCTTGGAGCTTCAAACTGTTTTGGGAATGGAGGCATATACAAACTTTTATCGAATGGGTTAGGACATAGGTCCCTTTCTGTATATAGAGCCCATTTCTTTTGGACTCCCAATGCCTCGACTTGTATGGAAAGTTGTTTGAATTGTTGTAATAGTTCTTCATTGGGGTTTTGAATGATGTTCTTTCCTTCAAGTCTTTTGTGTCTATGAGTAGACCATTTTCTGTGGCGAGAACTATGTCTACTTGGTTCTAACATTTCTATGTTTGATGAGTCTGATGAAGTGTCACTAGGTGGTGGAGGTAAGTTGGCACCTCGAAGACAGAAAGGTCCCTGTTGTTTGGGAACTTGTTGTGGTATTTGATGTGGTACTTGTTGTGGGATTGACTATGATTGTTGTACCATGTGTTGTTGTTGTGCCATGTGTTGTGGTTGTTGTTGGGATACCTCTGTTGGTTGTATGTGAGACCATGTGTGTACTTGTTGTTCTAGAGGTATCTGTTGAGGTTGTTGTGGCACATGTTGTTGTTGTAACAAATGTTGCTGGTATGTGATTTGTTGCTTCGAGCATTTTTGGTATTCCAACTTTTTCTTGAGTTGCTCTTGTTGTTTAGCAAAGATCATTTGTTGCTGCTGAAATTGCTGCTGAAATTGTTGTTGATAAATTGTGTGTAGGTCAAGTGTGTCCATATGGGATTGTGTGTTATGAATGTTGGATGTTTTCCCCAATTGTGGTTGTTGTCATTGTGTTTGATGTTGTTTTTGATATGTGGGATGTGTGTCAAGTGGATGTAGACTTGGTTGTGCCTTGGAAGTGTTGAGTCCCTATACCATTGTAGGTTGTTGTTGTCATGGGGGTTGACTAAGTCCTTGAGAATTGAATGTCATGTTTGTATTGTTGTTTTAGTACCTTCGTATTTTAGATGTTCCTACTTGCGACATCATATTGACTTGACTATGAGATGTGTCCCTATTAGGAATGAGTGTAATGTCAATAAGACTTTTCCTTTGTGCATCTATAGGGATGGTGGCACTTTATGTATTTATGAGAGGCTCCATAGTGTTTGATGTCGTAGCACGGGGTAAAGTTAGAAGCAAAGGTGTACTTTGTTGATTTTCCTCCAAAGAAGGTATTTTTGGCATCCCTAGAGCATGGGTCCCTTTAGGTGCATCTTGTTGTTGCATCATGTGAATAAAATCAAGTCTTAATGTCCTTTTGGGGTGTTTAGGGATTGGTGGTATTTCATCAAACAAGGGGTTAACATTGATGTGTTCAAATGTACTTTGGAGGATTTCAATTGTTGGTTCTTGATGGAACCTTATAAGTGCCATTATTGTGTTTGAAAACTCCAACGGTTGTTTTCCCTTATCTAAGTCCAAATTTATCATGGGTTGGATGTTTTCAATTGTTGTGTTGGTTTGATTTTTGGACTTAGGACCTTCCAAGTTTGGGTTAAATTTGACAATTTCTTGGGCTGCCAAACATTTGAAGTTCTTGCAAAAAATTCTGTCTTGACATGCCCTAGCCATTTCTTCATCAGTGATACCATAATCAGTGTTAGAGTCATCACATAGGTGTACAATATCTTTTTTTATGTTTGATGTGTTATGTTGGCTGAATTCAAAGGAATGTGATTGTTCATCTTCAGGTGAGGTTGGTACACTTCCGCCTCTTGGTGGCATTGGCACGAATATAGGCTCAAAGTTAGGACTCCATTAAACCATCCCATGTGTGGGGGAAGTGTTTGGAGGAAATCTCATGGTAGGTGCATTGTTGAAGGTTTGTTCTACCATAACTTGATTATGAGAATCTTGTAGATACATGTTCAAGGGGTCAGCTAGTAATGGTTGTGATACCTCGATTTGGTCTTCATCAAAGGTTTTTTGGATTTTCTTGCTCTTTCTTTGTCTTGGATGAGGTTTTGGTTGTGCTTGTGCCTCAGAAAACAAAGGTTGATAGAGTTCCTTGGGTCTCTAAGCTGATTGTGTCCTGGTAAGTGCTGGCATGATACCTAAGAGTGCAAATGCAATAGAATTTTTGAGTGTTTTGAGTGATTTAGAGTGGTGGGTATGAAAGATATGATTGTTTTTGGGATTTTTAAGTGTTTATAAATGTTATGCAATGTGAGAAAGTGCTAGATGAATTATGGTTTTGATGTGAAAAGTGCAAATGTCCTAGGGATGTTATGCAAATGCAAATGCAAGGTGATGTTTTGAAGTTTGACTAGAGGGGATGAAAATGACTCTAAGGTATGCAAAATGACAATTAGGGTTATTTTTTGGACTTTCTAGGGATGCTAAAGGTTCTTGTGTGCAAGGTAGACTATTCAAAGGATGGTGTTCTAGGGTTCGTAATGACATTTGGGACATGCAAAATGAGGGTAAATGATCAAGAAGCTAATTTGGTTGATGGACAATTTGATAGGGTTTGGTAGTGAAAATGATGCTAAGGATTTTGATCAATGCAATATGAAGGGGATATACCACTAGGGTAAGTCAAAATTATGTTTTGGGATGCTAGGGATATGATTATGCTATGAAAAGGGTATATGGAAAGTTTTGAACTTAGGTAAAACCTTTTAGAAAGTATTTTGTCTAGGAGTTTAACCTTGTGATAAAGGACTTTGGATCCTGACCAAAAAACTGATAAAAGTTGAAAAGATGAAATTGATAAAAGATGAAAAGGTCAATAAAAATATCAAGACATAGACATATTTTGACCAAAGAAAATGATAAGAAGAGAGAAAAGGACTAGTCAAGATCCATTATCCATCAACACTAGGAGATACTCTAAGACTCATACTTTTTTTAGATTTTTGACTAAATTCAAAGGTTTTGGGGGTTCAAAATGGCATTTAGAGGACTTGAAATGGTGGTGATGCTGAGTGGATATGTGATATGGACAATGCCTATGCATGTAAAAGGTGATTTTGGGTGCAAGATATGGTTTTGGGTCAAGTGCAGAATGGGGTAGGTGTAGAGGCTCCTAGATGCAGTTTTGGGGTCCTAAAGTGCAGTTCAGAGGCCCAAAATGGTCATGCAGGTACCCAAGTGCACCCTAATAGTGCCAAGTGCACCCTAAAAATACCAAATTTTTCATTGATGCACTCGGAACCAATTTGGGCATAGTTGGTAGTTTCTGGGCGCAGTTGGTAAGCTAGGAAGAATGTTTGCTGATTCTGACGGGTATGGTTACCAAACTGACATGCCAGGAAACTAGGATGTTGGGGTTGATATTAGGATGGGTTTGGAGATGAAAAATGAAGGTTATGACATATATAATTATGTCTTAAGTGAAGTTGATGATGATTAGGTGTTGTAGAATGTAGATCTAGGCAAGCTAGTGCAAGGGGGGCTAACCAGGTACTTAAGGACACTGTTGAAGCCCCAAAATGTTATTTGGAACCCAAAAATAGATCTCAAGACCACCAAGTGTGCCTAGATAGTACAAAATATTTCAATGACATAGGTGGGGCCCATTTGGGTGCAGTTGGTAGTTTCTGGGCAAAGTTTGTAAGATGGGTCGAAATTGAGGCAATTCTGGAAGCTATGGTTTCAAGATTGATGTCACAGAGAGGTAAATGGTAGAGGACAGTGTTAGGGCTAGTAAGGATGCTCAAAATGATTATTAGAACACCTATAATGATGGATAAAGTGGTCAATATGATGAATAGGTATGCAAGGATGCAAGGTGATGAGTGCAAAGTGCTAATTTTGAGATAGGAATGCAAAAACTAAGGAAAGTAAACTGAACCTAAATGGACGCAATATGAAAGTAATCGATACTAAATGAGAACTATAAGGTGCAATATGAAGTCTATATGATGCATGAATGAGGCCTATACTAGGGTGAATGAAAGTGAAGTCTATGCAAGCGTGAGATCTACGTTTTGCCAAGCATATTTAAGAGCACAAGTCACCATGTTTTCCCAAGTTTGAGTGTGTTGAACCAATGTTTACAAAGTTTGATAAAGGTTGAAATATTTTGGCAATGTGTGTTGTTTTGACAAGTTCAAATGATATCTAAGGTGTAAATTTAAAAGTTTGGCTTTTATCTTGATTATGTTTTACACACACGCAAGACACATTAAGACAAGAATAGCTATTGTAAAAAGTTAACAAACACACCACAACCTAGGCTTTTAGGATTGTATCCACTGAATTCCTACTTGAACTAAAGTTCAACTATGCTTATCCAGAGTAGACAA
Source organism: Cupressus sempervirens (assembly GCA_028749045.1). Taxonomy (NCBI): domain Eukaryota; kingdom Viridiplantae; phylum Streptophyta; class Pinopsida; order Cupressales; family Cupressaceae; genus Cupressus; species Cupressus sempervirens. Next base: position 877,288,537 of record CM053792.1, read on the forward strand.
CCTAGGATCTTGGCACAGGCTCCCCCTTACAATGCACTCACTTCTCGGGGCTACCAAGATCTGCTTCCCAAGGGGCATGACTTCCCAAGGGACTATTGCCTCTACTAAGGACCATGAGAATGTAGGATGTCTTCACGAGCATGGGTGACCCCTTGAGCCAGTGGATAGAAAGGATTTTGGCCACTAAAACATGGTTTTTAGTAAGGGTATTCCATTTGGCAAGTTAATGATAAACTTTCGCAGAAGGTCTCCCACCCCTAAGAACCGAGGTTTGACGCACCACAAGGGTACTGGAGGAGAGCTATCATGCAGCAATACCACCGACACAGCTTTCACCGTAATCAAATTTTATATAGTGGCTAGAATGTTGGCCTAGATTTTGCTTGTTACCACTCTGAGGTCATCCCTTGGCATACCCAATATCGAGTATCTTGGTCCAAGGTAGGCCTCCTATAGAATTACATGAATTTCTCTTACACCCAAGATCCACGAATGGTGAGGGCAAAGGATACATCCAATGCAACTCCTAGGGATCTAACACCATAGACACACCAGGTAGAAAAGAAAAAGTTTCTTTTTAAGCACCAAATGAAATGTTATCTAATCTAGGAAATCCACACACATAGTTTTGAAAGACACACAAAGTCTTCAACATAGTCCTGCAAAGCACACACATCAGTAGTTTGTTATGATCATATCTTCATCCAACGATCACCAAATGCTACAAATAGATCATTAGTAACAAAAAATCACCTAATATATTTCCTAGAGAGTGATGGGAGCTTGAAATGCAGATTTTGATTGGTGCATGTCCTTACTATGAACCTAGGTGTGCTCCGGCAGTGCAAATTGCTCCCCAGAAGGCCAAAATGGCTCTGAACATCCCCAAGTGCACCTAGATAGTGAAAACTATATCAATGACATAGTTGGGGCCCAATTGGGAACAATTGGTAGTTTTAGGGCGCAGTTGGGAAGTCAGGTGCAGGGTGTGGGGAAATGGGTGCCTAGTTAAGACCTAGAAAGTAAAATTTTCAAAGCTACACTCCCTAGTGCACCCAAATAGTGTAGAATATGTCAATGATGTATTTGGGGCCTATTTGAGTGTAGTTGGTAAGTTAGAAACAATAGAAAGAGGTTTTGGTGGCTTCTGGGCTCCTAAAACTACTCCTAGGGGTCCCAAGTGCACCCTGACAGAGCAGAGTGTGCCCTAGGATAGAAAGCTAACAGAATGCATGAAACAACAGCATATGAGAATTTCATTGGATCCCCTAATTAATCTAGGTGTGAAAAGGAAGAGTAGATAGTCATTATACCCTTACAAGTGAGCTCCTTCCTTGCACCTACAAGCACAAAACAACAAAACCCAAGTTAGATATGCATGTTCATGTCAGGTTCACCAAATGTAGGACCATAAAAATGGGTTAAAATGCATAACATACTATGAGAAAATCACAAAAATTAATAATCATATATTGGCACCCACTAGTCTACCATGAAAGCCAAACTAATAGAGAAAGCAATAGAAACCCCCTTTTTCGTTTGTAGCTCCCATGATCTTCTTTCTTCTCCAAATGATTGTAGCTCCAATTTGCCTATAGTGCATACAAGGTTGAAGCCAAAGCCTATGATGTGGATAATGCCATGACAATACTTGAAGTGTGATTTTATGTGAGAGAGAGAATGCAACATGCAAAGAAGTAGAGACTCAAAGATTCAAAGATTTGGACTTTCAAAACTTAAGCATTTGGATTCAAGGACTGAAGGAACCAAAATGAGAGAAAGAGTGTTCATTTTATAATCAACACTCAAAGTGAGGGCATTGGATTTGTCACCCATAGATGTGCAATGTGGCAAGAAATTTCTATGATGCATATGATAGAATATGCCAATTGTGAGATTCTATGACACATGCAAGTCAAACTTGGCTAAATGTGGAAGAGAATCTATGACACGTCATAAGACACCTCAACCTACTTAAAGCCAAGAATCTATGACAAAGAAGCCAAATCGAGACATGCATAAGAGATAAGAATATTTGATTATGACAAATCTCAGCCAAGTGTCAAAGGAGAATCCATGAGATGTCACATCCAAGTGTCATGATGATGAAATATTTTACGGAATATTTGAATTAAAAATCCTTTTCTTCCAAAAAATAAGAATTAGTAGAAAATGGAATTAATGATGGAAAATAGAACTTAGGAAATTGTAAATTTCCATGGTTTGCAGATAATGAATCAATTAATTAATAAAATTAATTAATTGAGGATGATAATCAGGAAGAATAATTAGTGAGAATAGGATTAAATTATGGGTTATTTAATCCTATAGAGAAAACTAGTAGATAATTGGCCAAATTGATTAAATGAATGCAACTATATCCTTTGATGAAAATGTGACAATGATAGATATGGAATAAGATGATGAAAAGTAGACCAAAGCCATGGTCAAATTGATTTATTGAAGTTGATAACATGCCAAGGACACATGACATGAATTGGTTGATATGTAACATTTAACCGACATTGTAAATGCTATAGGTTTGATCATAATAACATTGATGGACATTGTCAATGTTATTAAAATGGTTGATGATGCCATGATATAACATTGAAAGCCTCAACAACATCACAGATTGAATGACATGAATGATATTTTGACCTAGTACTGAGATCCACAACAATACTAAGGTCAGATTGATAAGATTGATAGGTTGATAGGTTTCCAAGGCACTGAAAGCCACAACAATACCTAGGAGTTGGATAAATGATGATTGATTTGGGATGCTTAATATGCTTTGGGTTGATTAGGACTGATTTTGAGTGATTCTAGGTTGATTTGTGCTGATTTTGAGTTGATTTGCGGTGATTCTGAGTTGATTTGATATGATTTTGAGTTGATATGAAATTAATGTGAAAGGGGATACAAATGACAAAATATGGTCAATCTAGCCAAAAGATCAAAGTTAGTAGAATGAGAAAATGGGACAAATTAGTATGAAGAAGTGATGAAGTCATAGATGCGAACCATTTTTGAGTAGCTACAAGATCCAAGTGGTCTGCACATATAATTGTTAATAGGAAGTGGCTAATCCTTAGATTATGTGAGTATTACCATTGTGGTATTGAGCATTTTGTTGTTAAGTAGTTTTAAACACCAACAAAATGGTGACTATACTGGGGATGAACACTTACTATTGTCATAAAATAATGTATCTTTTAAGATCTATGTCTCCCTTGGGTAGAGTCTGAGGTAGACTTTTCGCATGAACATTTCTATGGTTTTGGGGTTATTGTCATTTTTCCTGAGATTATTAGTGTAGTGACTATGATTTATCTAGAAATATTTTCCATTCTAGTAGGGTGGGTGGTGATTGAAAAAGTTTTAACCAATTTTAAGATCTAGGAATTTTTTGTTTCAAATTATGGAAAACAAGAAGAATACACAGGAAAATGTAAAACAAAACCCAGGAATTAAGTTACAAGCTGATCTCCCTCCCAGGAGAAGATAGAATTGGGTTGTGAAAAAGCCTCAGATGCAAAGAGAAGATCACTTCTAAGAGCAAGAAATAAGGGGAGAGAATGTTCATTTTCATGCTATGCAAAGGGAATCATCTTACCAAATTTCTAGATCCCGTCTCATATTATCTGGGGATGACTTTTTCAGCACTCCCAAAGTAATATGTCAAGAGATTGTTAGGTAGAAAACTGCACCCAATTTGGATAAAAGAAATAATAATATCCTCTTCCAACATAGTAGAAACCCTTTCTTGTTTGATTATTCTCAAGAAGAAATGGGCCCAAAACACTTAGATCTTGAAAGTTTTAATTATGAACAAATTGCTTGCTCTAAGTTTACTATCCCTGATCCTAATGAGATTGAGATCCTGAGAATGTAGCTTGTTGAGCAAGAAGCCATAAATAAGTGATTTAAAAAGGAATGGAAGAAATGATTATGAAAGATTTTGAAGAAAAGTAGACAATACTTAGGCAAATTGCTGCTCTAAAGAAGAAAAATGAGATAGCAATCAGTGCTTGGCAACCAAAAATTGTAGGTCAAGTTGAACAACTTAAGATACAAGAACAAAAGTTGTTGAAAGCTCAGAATATGAATCTAGAAGGACCTGTGCTACAACAAATAAGAGATTATAGTGCTCTAGAAGTTGACAACAATAAAGAAAAAAGTGTAGAGTGCGTTGTTGATGCTAAGGATAAGGGGAAACAAAAGGAAATTTGTGTTGAGATTAAGGAGCTAGCAAAGATGGTCAAGAAATTGGAAATTGTAGAAAATGAAGCAACCATATCTGAGATGAACAACAAGATTAAACTCTTGGAAAATGTTAGGAAGCAATCTATAGTTATTCCTAAAGATGATGGTGGATCTAATGATGTGAATCAAAATAGTACTAAGGCACCTACTTGTTTCCTATTCTCTTACTCACAGAAAGTAGATCTTGACAAATTTGTTGGTGATGCTAGTACTAGTAATACTTTAGATAATAGTAAGAGAAATGTTGCTAGTCACCCTAAGATTGACCTACAAAGGAGACTTGTCTAGTTAGAAGGTTATAGGAAAATAAGTTTTGATGGAATCCCTGGTTTTCCTAACCCTATCCCATAAGAAAAGAGGAAAAGATTGCCTAAAATTACTGGGAACAATGCTATCTCTTGTGAGGACCATTTAAGGAGTTTTCTTGATATGATGAGTTATTATGAGGTTGAATCTAAAGATGTTATTATGAACTTGTTTGTTCATTCATTAACTAAAGATGCTAGAGAATGGTTCAAGAGACTCCCTGAATTATCCATTTTTGAATTGAAAGATTTTGAGTATTTTTTCAAAGAGCAATATGGTGACAAGAAAAATTAAAGCTATGTCCTAAGTGAATTTAATAACATTAAGAGACTACCTAATGAGTCTATCACTAAATGCAATACTATATTTCAAAAAAGGATTTATAAGCTTATGCAATCCATTTGAGTTGATCACAAGATATGCCTAATTACTTACTTGAATGCTTTTGATAGAAAAATGGCATACTAGCTTAGCGATAAAGAGCCTAGGACTTTAAGAGATTCTTTCAAAATTACTATAAATGTAGAGACTAATTTGATAACTTCAAGGAGATTAGAATGTAAAAGAGATAATCCTAGGTTGTTTGGGAATAAGGGAAACACAAAGGAAGATCACAAAAGTGTAGGTGGAGAAAAGAAAGAGCTTAGTGAGATAAGTAAAGTTCTAAATGCTATAAAGAGTCTAAATCTCCCTTAGGTAAAGAATGATAGGAATCCCATTGAAAAAAAGGTCCCTTATCAGTCAAATTTCAATAGATAGAATAGGTTGCAAAATTTCCCTTACAACACCACTTGGAAGGATGGTTAGCCTAGTCTCCCTTCCCCTAAGATCAATAGCAACAAAGTGAACCTTGATCCCTTATCAAAAAATTCTATAAATATGGTGGATGATCCTAAGATCACTGTTGAGCCTACACGATGCTTTCTATGTCAATTAACCCATGCCCCTAAATCTTGTTCAGTAGCTTTGTCTTTTTCTAGAAATCAAACTAAGGTACAAGAACATTAGGAACATGAAGAGAAAAATGATGATGTAGGATATAATATGTTTGAGTCACATTATGATTATTCTGATTGTGAGGATAATGACAAAGATGTAAATGAGAAAAGGCAGATTCAGAAAGAAATGCATCAGCAAGTATTTTTTGATGAGAGTGATGCTGAAGACAATGTGTGTAATATCATAAATGTTAAAGAAGTTACATTAAGGAAGCCTTCTAGGGAAGAGATTGATCAAATTACTGCCAACATGATAGCTCAAGTGCAAACTAGAAACATGGCTTAGAAAGAGGGTATTGACAAGGTGGCAAGTATGTTTATAAAAGGGGTCAATCTTAAAAAGGGGGAAGTTGTGAAGCCTAAAGAAATCCCTACTATGAAGGTTAAAATTACCAATAAAAATTGGGAACCAAAGAAGTTTGATACTCCCAAGGTTTTTGAGTCCCTAGATAATGCTCCCAAGAAGCCAGATGAGAAGATAACAAAAATAATCATTATAAATGACAAGAATCACCAAGGTGTTGCCAAAATTTTGGACCAACATCATGAGAAAAGGAGTATGACTATTGATGGCCCTTCTGATTCTTCTATAGATATGAATATTGTGTTATCACAAATCACTGTAAAGGTCCCTTTGACTGAATTATTGAGAATCGCTGAACGTATAACTAAAGGCATGGCATACTTGGGAGAGACTGATACAAAGGCAAGAAATTATTGTAATCAACATCATAATTCAAAGAAAAGGTAAAAGACAAAGAGGCAGAAGTAGTTGTGTCAAATTCATTAGATATTTTTGGATAGCTCTATAAATCAATGTTTAGGAAGTATTGAGCCATTTTTCTTAAGTATCCAAGTGAATGCTAAAACATTGAAAAATTGCATGATTGATTCTAGTGCTTCCACTACTCTTATGCCTTTTAAAATAAAGAAGGAATTATGTTTGAATGTTGATACTACTCAGGGAAGATGTTGTGCCATGGATAAAAGAGAAGTAACAGTCATAGGTATTATTAATGCTTTACCATATAGATTGATAGCTTGTCCTGATAAATAACTTACTATGAGTGTGTTGGTTGTTCATATTCCACCCCAGTATGGTATGTTATTGTCTAAAAAAGGAGTGTTTCCATGGGAGGAAGTATGTAGTGTGATCTATCATCTACTACATTTAACATCGATGAAAATCTAGTGAAAAAACATAGAGAACCTAAAAGTATATATATATATATATATATATATATATATATATTGTTGGCATTATGATACATTTTTGTCATTAGTTACAACACTTATTGGATTCTGAATGCTTACCGAGCTCTCATCGGAAGCCAAGCTTTACCTAGTTCTCAGTGTTTATCGAGTAATCAAGGTGAACAAAGAAGTCAGTGTTTACCGAGTAATCAAGGTGAACAAAGAAGTCAGTATTTACCGAGTAATCAAGGTGAACAAAGAAGTCAGTGTTTACCGAGTGATCAAGGTGAACAAAGCAGCCAGTGTTTACTAAGTGTTCAAGGTAAAGAAAGGAATCAGTTTTGACCGAGTGAAGATGTACTAAGATGTAATCGAGAACTTCATGATAACTGAGCTCCTGAGGTTATCAAGGAAATTAATTTTATTGAGCTCAGACGGTTATCAAGGAAACTAACTATCACCGAGTCACAAGGTTCTATCAAGTGTTTCCTTTGATCACCGAGCTACAGTTCAGATAGAAGTATTCACCGAGTGACATCTCTTCTACCGAGTCTCCAGTGGTTACCAAGTTCAGAACTACTCGAAGTGTTTAGTATGAACCGTGCCTTCACTTCTACCGAGTGCATGACGATGCCGAGTAACACAGTGGATGCTGAGTATCATAAGGACATCGAGTCAATTCAGTGAACTCGAGTTTTTACCTTGGGCCGACTTTGTATAGAGATTTGCACTTGTTGTTTAGCCGACCTTGCATGTATTGTTTATATGGATGGTATATATATGCAATGTATTGTATCATTCAAATATAGTTGTTATGACAATGGTAATAAATGGAAATGTGAAAGTGTAAAAGTGAGAAAGTGCGAAAGAAATATATGCGTGCAAAAGTATGTGGGCTGAATTGTGAAGATATTCAACAGGTCGAGTTTTGGAGCAGAAAAGTTTTATCTATCACATCAAGGTGAATCAGAGCATAGCGGATCTTATCAGCAATCAGTTGTAATCAGATCCACTATTTCATTCTAACAAGTGAATCAGTTTTTGTAAATCCTTTAACAAGGTAGACTTAACAGTCTTTTGTAAATCTCCTAACAGAGTGCATACTTTATTGTATGTTTGGAAATCCTCTAACAATGTGGATCTAGCAATCCTTTGTGCTCCTAACAGGGCAGATCACCAGAAGTGGTCATTGTAAGCCTTAACCAGCCAACTTCATACTACAGTAACGAAGCTTGTGGGTTTCATCCCCACCCCAGTTTTACTTTCTATTTGGAAGGTTTCTGGGTCACCAAATCTGTGTGTTCAAGTGTTGCAAATGATTTTGTTTCATGCTTACAGTAGGTTACTTGGATGAATGGTGAATATATCAGTATACAATTTTATTGTTTAAAATTTTAGAAGTTACTGATTCACCCCTCCCCTCTCAGTAACTTGTCATATCTTGAATATTTCCAACAATTGGTATCAGAGCTATAAGGTTCTCAAGATAAAAGTTTCATAGCTTGAGCAAAGATCAATGACAATGGAGATATTCAGACTTGACAAAACTATTGAGAATGAAAAGCTAGATCTGAAAATGGCCATGGCTCAACTCAATGAAGCAAAAGAGCATCTTTCACAATCCTTGAAAAGAAGAAAAGAACTTGCAAAGCAAATGAATGACCATCAGTATGTTGAAGAAAAGATTGAAGATCTCTCACCATCAAATAGTTCAGATGAAGCTGACAAAGCAATCAAAGAACTCTTAGAAAAGAATGGATCTCTGCAGGAAGAAGTAAGAAAGCTCAAAAGGGAACAAGGAATCCAGTCCATCAGGCTATGCAAAATCTTGGAGCAAAGGAACAAGGCAGATGAAGACTTAGAGGTAAGGAATAATCAATCCTCTCAGCTTGAAAATCTTGTAACTCAATTATCTAATGCAAATGAAGAAATTATGAATCTGAGATCTGAGAATGAGAATTTGAGAAATGACTTAATTACTGAAAGATAAATCAATGCAAGCTTACAAAGTGATCTAATCTCTGAAAAACAAGTCAATGAGAGAATGGTAAAATCTCAAAAGGACATGGATCAATTGAATCTGCAAAATGAAGAAAAATTTCATAAACAAAATGATAAAGCAGGCCTTGGATACAAGGAAGAAGGTGAATCCTCCAAACAGGGTACTCAAAAGAATCAAAAACCTACTTGCAGCCACTGTGGTAAGTTAGGTCATACATCTAACAGATGTTGGAGCAACGGAAAAGGAAAATTTAATGGAAAGTGCTACAATTGCAATCAGCATGGACACAAAGCAAATGAATGCAAAAAGAAACCAAAATTTGAAGGTAAATGTCACAAATGTCAAAAGCAAGGTCATAAGGCATCACAATGCAAATTCAAATCATGTAATCCAGCTGAACAACTTGTCAAAGCAATATTTGGTTGGGACTACAACACTTGGTGCAGATGTCATTATTGCGGAGAATATGGTCATACTGGCATAAACTGTGCAAGGCATCACCTAAGAAAAAGGGATACCACTGTAAGATGTTATACATGTACAGAACTTGGTCATATATCTAAAAACTGCATGAACATAAAGAAAGTCGAGGATGAAAAGAAAATCAAAGTGGAAAATATTTGGAAGCAAATGAAGCAGCAATGGATTTCTAAGTCTACCAAGCTAGATAATTCAAGTGATGGAATGGTCACTCAAGAAGTGAGTGACTCTACCATTTCCAATTAAGACTCATCAGGATAAGATCAAGACTGTATCTACAAAGCAAATTCCTAAGCAGTCCTAGAATGAAAATATGATCAAATCAGTATTTCAGATACATTAGGATCAAGGTCGGTACATGACCTTACCGAGCTCAGTCGGGTGCAATAAGGTCTCTTTCACCAAGTTGCACTTACCGAGCATGGTTGGTTCTTCTCTTACTGAGTTAAGAGCGGTTTAACCTATTTTCTTTTGGTCACCGAGTTGCGAAGTTTAAGCTGAGCTTGTGGATGATAGCCTGTTGATTGCAGCTACCTTCGTACTGAACATTAATGGTGAATTTTTCATCAAAAGGGCAGATTTCAACCTCATTTTTCACCGCGAATTCGAGATTTACAAAAAGAGGGCTTTCAAGCGAGTTCAAGTGAGTTGAAGAGATTTTCCAGCAAAGTATTCTTACGAAATCTTTTCACTCACCGAGCAGCAATGGCTTCCGCAAGCACCAGCAGCAACAAGGTGAAGAAAGGATCCGAAATGCTTGTGAAGGGAACGGAATGGAAGGCACCGACGTTCAAGCTTGTTCTTGCCATCGCTGAATCACTCGACCCGCATGGAGATCAATCACAGATTCCTCCAAAGGTACTTCTAATCAATGATATTCGTACTCATTTCAAGTGTACTGTGCAAGAAATAGGGACACTAGATACGGATAGCACCCTAGCCGAGTTATGCATGGATGGAACCCTAAAACCTAAGTTCAAACATTTGGAAACCAAAGGCTTAACCCATATCCCGCATCTGCCAAGAAGTTTCCAAGTGAAATGGGTGAGGTATATCTTGAGCCGAGTACATAATGGTCAGTTGTGGTTAGAACAACCAGTTTTGATAACCAAGAAGATGATTCACAAAATCACGAGTCTCCCAATGCTCAGCAAAGCCAAAACCACCAAAACCCTAGGACGGGATGAGTTACAGAAGAAAACCCAAGCTGAATGGGATGGCAGAGGTTTAAAACTCAACAATGTTTCAGATATAGAACTAAAATTTGGTATTTATGTTATTGCATACAAACTGTATAGTTCCAGCAGGCTGAATAGTGTACCTTGCGAGGCTGTAGATTTGGCATATAAAATTGTAAAGAAAAATATGGAGTTTGACCTAGCTGATGTGCTATTAAAACAATTCAATAAAAACATGGAAAGCATAAGGACTGCAAAGACAAACCCTTGTAAATTTGGTTCTTTGCTAGTTTGTTTATTTTTCTATGTACAGAAATTCTTTCCATCCAAAGGTACAGTTGTATGGAGGAAAGATACTCCAATTTTGTATCAAATAAATGAATTCATAGTAGAAATGGGTATGAATTTTGACAAAGTAATGGATAATTATTTTGAAGATTTCAAGGAAAGGATGAACAACAGATTCAAAATACCTCCAAAACTTGTTGAAGAGTATAAGGATGATGTCTGTTTCATGGTTGACTGTGACAAGGTATACATACAGGTAGTCAGACCCCGAGTTGCATGGGTGAAACCTCTTCCATATGAGGTAAATATTGATGAAACAAGGGATATCATTGAAGCACTGGTAAATGAGCCAGTAGACCCAAGGCAATGAATTTTTGGTACTTATGATGAAGCGAAGGCCAGAATTGAACTGGAAATCAAAATTCCACAGGCCATCAGCAAAGGTAAAAGGAAAATGGCCAAACTGAAAACTGAAATGAGTTCTCTTATGGTCACCGAGGGAAAAGATGAAGATAAAGAAAGTGAAGAAGAAGAAGAAGGAGAAAAAGAATCAGAAAAAGAGCAACCGGCAAAGAAGAAAGGCAAGGTAATCATTACCAAGCCCAAGAAGCAGCCTACTGCAGTATTCACTCAGAGAACGAGAAAAGGTATTCAGGAACCTGTATTGGTCAAACCTGTACCTACATTCAAGCAAAGGCTCAAATCATTGGAAGAAGGAGCTGGCATCACAAATTTCAAGGCATTAAGATTTGAGACAAGGACTGATGCAGAGAAAATGCAAATTGAGGAACTAGTACTTAACAAAATGGGAAAATGGAAATACTCCCCGGACCAGATTGCTCCTCATATCTCTAAAGAACTACTGGAGAGAGTACAGCCAAGATGGGAGTTAGCCACCAAGACGGTAAAAGATATATATGAGCAATCCCTAAAGAATCTTTGGCCTAGTCTCACTGGAGTAGAGGTAAAATATGAATTGAAAACCTATGAAGGTAAAATGATGATCAGATTCCACACTTGTTTGGTTTTGATCAAAGATATAGAGCATGTTGTAAATGATGCTACAAACATGTGGAAAAACATCTATCATCTACATAAGCCCAGTGTAGACCCAGTAGAAATAAAGGATGATGACAGCGGCAGTAGCAGTGATGAATTAGATAGCACTCCATCCATCACAGTTACACTAGGAGAGTTGCATGCAATGATGGAAGAGAAAGAGGAAGAAGACAAAGAGGAAGAAGCTGAAGAGGAAGATAAGGAGGATGATACGGTAAAAATTGCAGCAGCAGTTATTGCATCCCTTCCTCACTACCCAGCCAAACCTGTGACATCATCAAGGTTGGAGTCAGCTTCAGCAGGTTCATCTACACCTACCATATCTTAGTTCCAGGTATCATCAGTAGAAGTGACTACCACTTCATTTATCGAGCTGCATCCCTCTTCGACTACCGAGCTGCACCCCTTTTCATCTACCGAGTTAGCCTCCTCGACTCCATCATCATCAGTTGGTATTGCTGTAAGTTCTCAAATTTTGACAACTCAAATTTTTTCTACAATTTTGTCACCATCTACTTCAGGCACAGTGAGCTCAGATACTATATTACCGAGTGTATCACCATTTTTGGCCAGCATTCAAAATTTTGACCCTGTACATACTTCTATTGGCACTCAAACCTCAAGCATCCCAGTTTTTACTGCTAGTCCTTCTGTCTCTACTGTTGTGTCTATTCCAAAGGTCAAACCAGTCATCTCAGAAGTCAAACAAAAGCAACCATTAAGACTTATGATCACTGGAAAGGAAATTCCTGAAGACATTGACTTGGACACAGAGATAGTAATTCCAAAGATTGACTTTGATAATGCTACCATTGAAGAAATGAGGTATGCTAGTCAACTTATTGAGAAAAAGGCTACTCAGATGCAGTTAAGATCAGAAAGGGATAAGGAATATAGGATAATTGAGGAAGCCCAGAACATAATTACTGAGGCTATAGGTGTTGATGTTGATACTTCTCAACACATTTTGATTCAACTGGAAGAGGCAGTTAATAAATTCAATGAAGATGCCTCCGGACAAGAAAAGCTAATTGAGTGTGCAGAAAAAAAATTTGATAATAAGGTATTGGGGCACATTGCCCAGAACATTGCAATAAATCAGGTTGCATTAACCTCAGTTTTGGCAGATATGGAAAATTCTTTTAATAATGTAACATCTCTTTTTGCTAAGCTTTGTGATGTTACCGAGTACACTAAAGGAATAAGAGAAAAACTAAATAAAATTGATGAAGATCTGAAGGTAAGCGCACAGAACTTGAAGCTTGACCCTAGTTCAAGCTCATCTCATCACCTCAGAATCAAATTTTTGTCAGAGAAGCAGGTAGAGCTGTTGAGGGAAGAGGCAAGGATCCAACCTACATTGATAGATATCCAAAACATGATCCTTCCCATCATGGATTCAATGCAGAAGCATATTGCACATTCAAAGACATTAATCCATGATAATAACTTCTCCATTGTAGATCATGTGATTGAACTTTCGGCTGAAGTTCAAATAGCTCTTTCCACCTGCAAAATTTTGCAAGAGAATTGGGATAAGACTCTCCAGCTTATTCTCCAGGTACATTCAAAGTTCATCTCTCATTTTGGTGTTTCTATATAAGTATATATATTCTTTTATTCTTTGGCATTATTGTCAAAAAGGGGGAGATTATTGTTGGATATGTATACTATGGGTGAATAAGTGTTTTCAGAAAAATTGTACAAAGGAAGAGATATACAACTCATGTAAATAATGTATGTACATTCTATGGGGGAGTTGTATATAAAAAAGCTATTCTAGGGGGGAGTTGTATATAACGAAGCTATGTATATTCAGAATTAGTCATCAGCATGTCAGATAAATTTTGTCTCATAAGTGTTTTTGTCACTAATGCCAAAGGGGGAGATTGTTGGCATTATGATACATTTTTGTCATTAGTTACAACACTTATTGGATTCTGAATGCTTACCGAGCTCTCATCGGAAGCCAAGCTTTACCTAGCTTTCAGTGTTTAGCGAGTAATCAAGGTGAACAAAGAAGTCAGTGTTTACCGAGTAATCAAGGTGAACAAAGAAGTTAGTATTTATCGAGTAATCAAGGTGAACAAAGAAGTCAGTGTTTACCGAGTGATCAAGGTGAACAAAGCAGCCAGTGTTTACCGAGTGTTCAAGGTAAAGAAAGGAATCAGTTTTGACCGAGTGAAGATGTACTAAGATGTAATTGAGAACTTCATGATAACCGAGCTCCTGAGGTTATCAAGGAAATTAATTTTACCGAGCTCAGACGGTTATCAAGGAAACTAACTATCACTGAGTCACAAGGTTCTATCAAGTGTTTCCTTTGATCACTGAGCTACAGTTCAGATAGAAGTATTCACCAAGTGACATCTCTTCTACCAAGTCTCCAGTGGTTACCGAGTTCAGAACTACTCGAAGTGTTTAGTATGAACCGTGCCTTCACTTCTACCGAGTGCATGATGATGCCGAGTAACACAGTGGATGCCGAGTATTAGAAGGACACCAATCAGTTCAGTGAACCTGAGTTTTTACCTTGGGCCGACTTTGTATAGAGATTTGCAATTGTTGTTTAGCCGACCTTGCATGTATTGTTTAGCCGACCTTGCATGTATTGTTTATATGGATGGTATATATATGCAATGTATTGTATCATTCAAATATAGTTGTTATGAAAATGGTAATAAATGGAAATGTGAAAGTGTAAAAGTGAGAAAGTGCGAAAGAAATATATTCGTGTGAAAGTATGTGGGCTGAATTGTGAAGATATTCAGCAGGTCGAGTTTTGGAGCAAAAAAGTTTTATCTATCACATCAAGGTGAATCAGAGCATAGCGGATCTTATCAGCAATCAGTTGTAATCAGATCTACTGTTTCATTCTAACAGGTGAATCAGTTTTTGTAAATCCTTTAACAAGGTAGACTTAACAGTCTTTTGTAAATCTCCTAACAGAGTGCATACTTTATTGTATGTTTGGAAATCCTCTAACAAGGTGGATCTAGCAATCCTTTGTGCTCCTAACAGGGCAGATCACCAGAAGTGGTCATTGTAAGCCTTAACCAGCCAACTTCATACTGCAGTAACGAAGCTTGTGGGTTTCATCCCCACCCCAGTTTTACTTTCTATTTGGAAGGTTTCTGGGTCACCAAATCTGTGTGTTCAAGTGTTGCAAATGATTTTGTTTCATGCTTACAGTAGGTTACTTGGATGAATGGTGAATATATCAGTATACAGTTTTATTGTTTAAAATTTTAGAAGTTACTGATTCACCCCTCCCCTCTCAGTAACTTGTCATATCTTGAATATTTCCAACATATATATATATGATAGAAGAGGAGATAGATGATGATATGAAAAACTTTGTGGATATAGATGTCAATGCATTTTGAGTTGAGTTTATGACTTTGAATAAAGATAAACATAAATCATAGATAGAAGTTGAAGCTGATACAAAAATAGATGAGGGTGACTTACGGACTATGTTTTTCAATGGTGCCTATTGTAAAGATGGATTTGGTGTAGGTATTTTATTGATATCTCCTACTAGGGTAACATACAAATTTTATTTTACATTGAGTTTTCCATGTACTAACAATATAGCAAAATATGAGGCTTGTTATTAGGACTCAGATTAGCCCACAAGTATGGGATAAAGTGTTTACATGTTATAGGAGATTCTAAATTGGTTGTATCCCAATAAGAAATGTTTATGTGTCAAAAAATAAAAGATTAAAATAATACAAAAATGCTATATGGGGCATGGTTGAATATTTTGATGCATTTGGGATAATGTGGAAAGATAGGACTAATAAAAAGATGGCAGACCTATTAGAAAACATAGCGATAAAGATTGATGGCATTACATTTGCTAGTATATCTAAAGTTGAGATGCAAACTAGGCCCTCTATTCCTTATAATGTCCAAAATTGGCAAGTATTTGAGGATGAAAAGGACATTCTAAGATTTTTGAATTGTGAAAATATGTTGTCAGGACAAGAAATTAATTGTGCAACCTATGTAGAAAACATAGATGGGAAAATTAATGTTTTTGGACAAGAAGTTGTGTAATTAAAAACAAACAAAATCCCAAGGTGTTTAGTTGTTTTGGAAACTATTTTTGACTACCAACATAGATTCCAATGGATGATAGTGAATATAATGCTAAGGATCTAGAGGAGATAAATTTAGGAACTAAAGAGACACCTAAGAAGGTATATATTGGTAAGGAGATGTCTCCTAAAATAAGGTAGGGTTTAATAGGTTTGTTGAGAAAGTATAAACATGTGTTTGCATGGTCATATGATGACCTAAAGTCTTATAGGGAAGACCTTTTTTAGCATAAAATTCCATTAAAACTAGATGCTAAGCCTTTTAGAAAGAAACATAGACCAATAAATCCAACTCTAGCCCCTTAAATGCAGGAGGAATTGGTCAAGCTAAGGGATGCAGGGATCATAAAGCCTATTAGACATTCATCTTGGGTGTCTAATTTTGTCCTTGTTAGGAAGAAAATGGAGACATAAGGTTTTGTGTTGATTTCAAGAATCTTAATATATCTTCATTAAAGGATAATTATGGTTTACCAAATATAGAAGATATGTTGCAAAGGATCACTAGTTCTAAACTTATATCCATGATGGATGGATTTTCAGGCTATAATCAAGTGGTTGTTAAGGAATTACAACAATTTAAGATGGCTTTTACTACTCCATGGGGTAATTATGTATATGTCAAGATGCCTTTTGGACTTACTAATGCTGGGGCTACTTTTCAAATAGCTATGGATGTGGCTTTTGTTGATATTATTGATAAGTTTTTGGTTGTACATAAAGATGATCTAACTACTTATTCCAAGGATGAGAATCATCATTGCATATATCTAGAAAAGGTATTTATCAGAGCCATTAAGTATGGTATTTCTTTGAAACCAAGAAAATGTAATTTTGGTGTTACTGAAGGAAAGTTGTTTGACCATCTAGTTGGTAAGCATGGAGTGAGGATTGACCCTGAAAGGGTAGAAACAATAGACAAAATTCAGAAGCCTAAAAGTGTTAAAGGAATTTAGTCAATTTTTTGGCAGATTAACTTTCTCAGAAGGTTTATGACCGAAATTTCCAAGATTAGTAGGCCTATATCAAGGATGTTTAAGAAAGGATCTGAGATAAAATGGGATGGAGAGCCTAGTATTACATTCCAAAAGATAAAGCAAGCCATTAAAGATGCTCCTATTCTTAGAGCACCTAATTATGATAAGCCAATGTTTATATTTTCTTTTTCTTTATTTCACACTATTGTTGTAGTATTGTTATAGAAAAATGAGGAAAGTAATGAATAGCCCATTGCATTTTTTAGAAAATCATTACAACCAACAAAACTCAAGTATGATATAAATGAAAAATAGCCATATGCACTAGCAAAAGGGGTAAAGGCTTTTAGGTGTTATCTAATGGGAGCCACTATGATTGCATTTGTCCCCACTATTGTTGTAAAGGACATCTTTTCATAGCAACAGGTACCTGGAAAAAGATGTAGGTGGATTACCAAAATACAAGAATTTAACATTGATATTCAAATTGCCAAACTAGTTAGGGGTCAAGGTTTGGCCAAATTGATGACAGAAACCAATTTGGAGAAAAACCAAATCAATCAACTTGATGATAGTTATAAGGATAATCTTTTTGATATGGATACTTCTGATTGTTATAGAGATGTGATTTATTACTTGCAAAACATGAAATCCTCACTAAGATTAATAGACAACTAGAGAAGATCTCTAAAGTTGCAGGCTATAAGATATGTTATAGTGCAAAGGCAGTAGTGGTGGAGAAATATGGAAGGCATCCTTTTCAAATGTGTAGATGAATTTGAGTCTAAAAGGATCTTAAGAGATATGCATGAAGGTGTGTGTGGGGGTCATTATATGGTTAAAACCATTACTCATAAAATTCTTAGGGCTGGCTTTTGTTGGCCAACACTTTTCAAAGATGATCATGAGTTTGTGAAAATATATTATGCTTATCAAAGGTTCAATGGAAAATTGATTTTTTTTGGGAATTTACCATTAAGACTTATTGAAGTGCAAGAACCATTTCAACAATGGGGAATTGATTTCATTGTTGGGATTTCAAATAAGTCTAGTGGTGGACATTCTTGGATCCTAGTAGCCATTGATTATTTCACTAAGTGGGTTGAAGCAATTCCTACTACGAATGCAACAACTAAAGTAGTGATTAATTTCATTTTAAATAATATTGTGACTAGGTTTAGATGCCCACAAAAGATTGTAACTAATAATGCTATGTGTTTTAGATCTGAAAAATATAAGAACTTTTGTAAGAAGAACAACATTACAGAATACACCTCATCACCCTATCATCCCCAAGGGAATGTTCAGGCAGAATCAAGTAATAAAAGTATATTGAAAATCATTAAGAGGATTTTAGGAGAGAACAAGAAGGCCTGGGATTCAAAACTACCATTAGCTCTGTGGGTTGATAGGGTTACTATGGAAAAGGCCATTGGATGTGCTCCTTTTGATTTGTTCTATGGTATACAAGCTAGACTTCCACAAAATAATCTAAAGGAAATTTACAAATTTGTTCAACTTTATGAAGATGATATCATTGATGAGATGCAACTTGGAATCGATGATATTGTACAATTGGAAGAAGCAAGAGATTCCTCTATTCATAATGCCAACTTACAATCATAGATGAAGAACTTATATGATAAGACTGCCATTGAGAGAAAATTTGAACTAGGTGATATGCTATTGATGTGGAATGCTAGGATGGAAGATAAAGGAAAGCATGGTAAATTTGATCCCATCTGGCTTGGCCCATACAACATTTGTGATACAAATGGTGAAGACTCATATTTTTTGAGGGATTTAACTGGAGATATTCTTGAATTGCTAGTTCATGGACAATTTTTGAAGAGCTAATTTTCTTAAAGGTGTTTGTGTTCCATGAACAATATTTTTAGGGTTTTTTTACATTTGTATATTCTTTGAGTCTGTGTATAGCTCCTATATTTTCTTTCTTCTATGTCTATTGTTTTGTTCCTATTCTCCCTAAAGAATTTGTCATTATCCATCAAGTATGTGGTCTGCTCTACCATAGATTTTGAATTCTTGCATAGACTCAAGTAGTCTATCATTCCCAAATAGAGCCACTGATTGTCTAATTTTTCACAATATAGAGAAGTTCAAAGAATATGTGTGAAAAATATTATAATACTTTTATCTTATATATTAGGGTTTCTCTTTTTATAATTTTTCAAAAAAATATTGTGTTACCCTAGTTATGCCCTAATCTCTATGTTGTCTGAATTTTATTAAATTCTTAAGGTTTTTCATCAGTACAGTAATTAAAATTCCCGAAGTGTGTTAAAACCGTAGGTTATCTTCAATTTTTTGAAAGGGTTTATAAAATTCTTAAGTTCTTCTCCTTTATAGTGTCATGGTGTTAGGGTTTCCCATAGGTGCGTTAAGATCTCTTTCCTTGATTCCATGGTTATGCTTCACTAAATGGCATAAAGGTTTAATGCCATTTTAATTTATGAGCATATAGTTGTATAACCTGTAACAATGAAGTAATGAACTATGTGGCTTTCTAGGTATATGATTCATCTTTGGGCGAAGAGGTGTAAAGGGTTTTCATGGGTTGTAATTTTTGACTTATGATTCCATGGTGACAAGTTGAGCAGACGAGAGAAAGAAATTCATTCAAGTATTTTCAGTCATACATTTTCCTTTCGAGTGTATGAGTGTAATATGTTTCTAAAAGTGACCATGATTGTTTTTTTACAGGGGATTCAAGTATTATGTTGAGTGGACAAGTAGAAGGGTGGATCACTTTGGTTCACACACTTATGTTTCCTTGAATGTCGTAAGAGCACAAGGGCCCAAGATGGCATAAAGGATGTCTCATGAGAATACTAAATGGTTTTACTATTCTACATTCAAGGGAAACTCATAAGAATGAGGCAAGGTTTGATTTCTTATATTTCCTTTCACTATTTTGATATGTGAGCAATCATAAAGTGATGTCATAAGAAGGAGTGTGTCATGTGGGACTTGATAATTTGCCACTTGGGCCCTGAGATAAGTGAATCAAGTTGTGACATGTTACATATGTCAGATGGGCCCAGCTTGTATGGAGGATAACTTAAGTCATCCTATTTGCATATGCTCAAATTAACAGTGATGTTTTTCTATTTTTTTTAGATCTAATCTGGGTCATTGATTTGTTGAAAAAGAAAAAAAATATTATGCTCTTATGATTGCAAATATATCGTGTGGATGAAGAGCTAATTCATCTCTCTCTCCATGGATACGAGATCAGTTTAAGCATATGAGCATAAAAGGTAAAATGTAGGATGAAATGAATACTTTATGCCACCATGTAGGGGATAAAATGTAAAAGTACAAGGTAGATTGTAAAGGCTTCATGCTGCTACAAGAATGAGGTAACCCGTGTGGGTGTAAAGAAAAATAAAGAAAATGTAAAGGGCATTATGATGCTATGAGGAAAGTTTCAAGCATATGATTGGATGATAAATTTGTTAAGTATGACGATGCTTCAAAAATTCAAGTGTGCATAGTAGTGTAAAAGGTAAAATGAAGTGTAAAAAATGCTTTATGCTAGTACAAGATGTGTTGAAGCATAAACACAGAGAGGCATGTTGAGAAGGCTTGAGATTTTATGGTAAAAGGGGCCACATAAGAATGTAAAAGGAATTGCAAAGTTGTTCTTAAAGAACCCTAATACTTCTATGCTTGGAGTTTTCTAAAGCATCACTCAAAAGACGTAAAGGTTTGTTAGTTATATCTCAAATGTTATGAAGATTGAACAGTTTTAACTCAGCGTATAAGTGGAACACAAAATTTGAAAAAAGACAATTGGCTAAGGTGTCATGCTAGTTAATAAGAAAGGAAAAATTCACCATGGCCAAGTAAAAGAAAACACAAAAACGTACTTCAGGATCAAATTACATGGTTGATATTCTTTCCTAACATTCTACAAAGGTGGTATTAAAACTCATGCATGCATAATTTATTAAAGCTGGTAGATTGCATGATTAAACTATAAAGATTTGATTGAGCATTCAGAGTATTTACCATTTTGAAGAGCTCATGTATTCCATTCTCAGAATTCTCTAGGCATCCATAGCTTTGTGAATTTCTATGTTATTGTTGAGAAAGTTTGAGATATAGATTTGTAGAAGACAATGGCTGACATGGATGTTGAAGAGGTTCCTACTGAGGAGGTAGAGGTTGAAGAGGAAAGTGATGATGTTGCAGAAGTCACACTGGAAGGGAAGAAGAAGAAGGGTATAGTGAAAATAGAGAAGAAAACTAGAGTCTAAATGTTGAACAAGCACATGAAGGACTAGTTGAAGATACTTCTAGGGTCATCCAATAGAATTTAAGCAAATGACCATGTTTTTAAAGACCCTTACTTCCTATGCAGGGATGCAAAATGTCCTAAGGTTGATGGTTTTAATTTTTATATGTATTTCTACCAAAATAGGACTGAGAATCTACCAATATGCAATCCATGGAACAAGAACATGGCAAAATTGATATTTCTATAGGTATTTTTTGATGTCAACCTGTTGAAATATTTGATAAATTATTACAACCCTGTCACAAGGTCATTCCATAGGCATAATGGGAGCATTTTGTGCACACTTGATAGGACTTCTTTCATAGAAGCTTTTGGGTTGGAAGGGAAGATGGATGTGCCCATTGATATTGATGATTTACAATGGAAATTTAGGAGGAATAAGAGTCATTATTTGAATAATGTAGTGCTGCCCCACATTACCTACAATGTCAAAAAGGGAGGGTAGATACCAACGAAAGTAGAGGATCACTTGCCCCTTGGCAGATTTGAGAACTACTTCAAGAACATAGTGTATGGATTACATAAGGTCTTTGGAAGTGATGGGGTAGAGGATTGTGAATATGGTTCATTGTTCCTAATAGCATGTGACATACAATACCCTTTCCATAACAGAGAATATGGTTATGTGGGATTCATCGTTGACAACATGCACCATCAAATTGTAAATGCCAAGAATGGAGAGATTAAGGACTTAAAATTCCAAAATTATTCATTACTCATACACCTAATCCTATACAAGAACATTGGCTACATCAGTCAAGATTTCATTGATCAAACTTCTGATGAATTTGGTGAGTTGCTTGTGTAATTATGGACTTTCATTTGGCATAAGAATTTTCATTACTAAAATGCAAATGTATTTTTCAATTTATTTTGATATGTTATCATGACAATGGTAGATCATACCTTCTTTAGGGCCCCCAATGTTCTAAAAACATTACTTAGACCTTTCTTTTTAGATGAGAAAATGAAATTAGATCACAATTGGTGTGATATTTTTTTTTTTAAAGAATGCACATTGATGAGAGTTTATGCATGCCCACAACCACCCCATTTATTGCCTAAATATCTTCCTCATAGATTAGCTATTATTGAATTATTTGGTAATTTTTATTGATGAACAAAGAAATGATTTCTCCTTCCTTGCACAAACTCACTTTTTTCTATAGAAGTTTTAAGGTAGGAGATTTTGTAATTGGGAAGAATGTCTTCGAGAAGTTAAGTGACTACCTAGGCCAGTATAAGTTTTCTACTAGACCATATAGAATGTATGACCCAGAAAAGTATATAACCAATGAGGGCACATTAGGGGTTACATTTTGCCTCCCAGCAAACAAATCCCTCTAGAAGATTTAACTGCTAATATAGTAGCAACAAAGGAGGTTGATGAGTTATTAGGGAAGTACTATGAAATCAAGAAATTGGAGGATACCTTGAAGAAGACTAACCCAAATTTCAAGGGTTTTTACACTGATATCCCTTATCCTAGCAATTTGAGAAAAATGGTTGAAAATTTTGATCATATCATGTCCCAAATGCCAAATGAGCCAGAGGGAGAGGAGGCAATCATGAACAGAGAATCCCTTGAGCCTGATGTTCAATTAGAGATTAATGTTGAAGAGGAGGAGCAGCCATCATCTTCCACATGGGTGGCCAAAGGAAACAAGAGGTGAAAAATAATGCATATCCTAGAGAGGGTAGTAAGTAGAGCCTTGCAAGTTATGTTAAGAAATTATAAGTATTTTGCTAATATCAAACAAAGCTACTTATAGGAAATCACTATAGAGGTAGGAAAAGCCTCAAATGATTTGTAGATTGCAGACTCCAGATTGGATGATAGACTTATCCAATTTGAGAAATTCATGGAGGATGATGATTTTATTAAATCATTTGAATTTAAATTTTTTTATACAAAATTAAACAAAATGAGCTCACATTGAGCCTCATGCTAGGATAGGATCTTGAGAAGAGTAAGGAATTGGTGGATAAATTGCTAGTATATGATCTAGACAGTGAGACAATGACCCTTGTAGAAGCTAGGAAGTTGGTTCATAGGAGTGGCATGATTTTAGTGCTAGGATGGGATATAGAAATAGCCTTTATTCTTGAGAAAATACGAAGGTAAGACAAGGAAATCAGATATGAAGCTCGCAACAGTAAAGGCCTAAAGAGAGGGTCAAGATTTAGTTTAAATACAAAGACCCTAGCAGTGTGGAGTGTTGTCCCTGACATGAAGAAACCCAAAATGATGGATATCAAGGGGACTACTCAGGGAAACATGATTATTTGGACACTAAACAACACCACTAGCAAAGAGATCTCTAGCCTAATTAAACACTTTGCACTTCTAAATGAGAAAAGGTGGATCAAATTGAGGATAGGCTTCTGGCTACATATAATGAGTGTCTAGATGTTAAAAAGTTGTATGAGGAAGAGCTGCAGACTAGCTATGTTTAGAGAGAAAAAATAGAAGAGTTAGAGGGAAAGAACCAGAGCCTAGAAGTAGAAGTGGCATCCCTAAAAGACCAACTCAAAATAGAAAAAGAGGTAGAGCATGCACAAGGAGGTGTGCAAGAAGAGAGGCACACTATGGAAGTAGAAGCCCAAATAGAAGATATAGCCATAGGGTTGACAATGCCAGCACCTGTGGTAAGTGTTGAATCAGAGGTTCCCCAATCTCCCAGTGCAACAGAGAAGGGTGTAATGCTAAATATGCTAAATCATAGAATAAGAATCTTGAAGAGAATCTCTCAAGATGCACATAATGCATTCACCAACTTACATGATACAAAACAAATATGTAAGTCATAGGGTGGCTTGACCCTATTTTCTAGCAGTGGGGACCTTACATGCAATTTTTTGGTAGATTAATACCTTTGTTAGCCAAGAAGCTAGACCTTCCTAATAAGGGCATTAATATCAAAGAGGGTATGGAGAAAGTAAAGGATTTTTTATAGTTCTTTATAGGAAAGTTGAAAATTATTCAAAATAAGATGAAAGTGTTGACAAGTGGTTTTTATTCTTTGATTCTTTCAATCCTTTATTCTAATGGCTAAATGAAGGAGTGGAATGAGTGGTATGGTTCTTTTGACCATATTACATATTTTCCATAGGTGATGTCCATTTTTGAAGGTGATACTAATAAGTTTATTTTTAATGAACTCATTGATACTTTGTTCAAAATTGAAAATGAAATGAATAAATTCATAATAGAAGGGAAAGCAATTACAAATGCAAGGTGGCAAAAGTTTTTTGGTAAGTTAACAACAACCAAATCGTGTGAGTAGCCAAGAAAAAGAGAAATTATTGTATGGGAGGAAATCATAGAGATAAAGGCTTTACCAATAGGGGGCAGTTGAAGAAAAAGAAAAAATTGAAGATTTGATGCTCCAACTATCCTGTGCAACTATTTTTACCCTTTTTTTGTTTATGTTAAAGTTTTAGAGATATTTTGAAAAAATTTTTGCATTCCTTTTTGTAGAAGGACACGTGTCAGAAAAATTTTCCCTTTTCTTGTTGCAACTCATGCTTATATAAATGAGTTTTCAAGGCATTGTGATGGTCTAAAAGCTTCTATAATTTTTGTTTGTCTCAAGAAAAATACAATCACTCTAGTAGTTTGTAGTTGTTTCAGTTTACTTTCAATTGTGTACTTTCTGATGATAAATAGAAATGAAAAAATCAGAAAGATATTCTGGGGTTCTCAATGAGTTTCTATTGTTTATTGTATTAGTTATCTAAAAGGATAATACAAAGGGGTACTTACATTAGATTTGTGTCATCAATTTTTGTCTCCATTTTATGAGTTTGTTTACACTGATGTCATTTGAATAAGGTTTAATTGATTGAATGTAGTCTGGATGGGTTGTATATTGGATCTATTGTTTCTTTTAATTTAAGGGATTATGTAAATGCTTCAATAGATCAATGGGGTTTTTGAGTTTATAAAATGGATAGTTCATAAGAATGGAAATGGGTGATTACAATTGATAAACTCATTTACAAGTTATGTGAATTAAATCTCCTACCAATAGTTAGTCTTTTTCCCAATGGATAAGGCATTGGTCACATAAGTCAAAAGCGAGTAAGGGTAAATTTTGCCTCTACATATTAGATCAATTATAAATTCAAAATCATTTTTTTTCCATTTTTTTCAAGGTTATAAATGTTGGTCACCACGTATTCATATCTAACTTCTACATCCTAGGTAGCTGTTATTTCTAGAAATATTTGTGAATCGTAGGAGATTTATGACTAGATTTTCTTATGAGGGATGTGTATAAATCTGAAAATATTAATAATTGGGTAAACTATGTATGTGTTAAGGATTAGAGATGAGAATCAGAATCAAACTAATATAATTCTCATTCATAGTAGTCATTTGAAGCATCCCATAGGTATACCCACATTTTTTCTATAGAGCCTAAAGAGAAGAAACCCATCCTATGTTTTGTTGAAGTTGGATCCAAGTGGTCTACACATATAATTGTTAATAGAAAGTGGCTTATCCTTAGATTATGTGAGTATTACCATTGTGGTATTGAGCATTTTGTTGTTCAGTCATTTTAAACACCAATAAGTTGCAAACCAATTCTCACATGCTACATCCAATGACTTGATTTGGATAGTGAGCTCAACAACAAGGTAGACTAGACCATCTAAGGTAGAAAGATTTGTGTCTTTCTTCATTAGGGTTTCACCATAGCCTAGTTCCTTGTACAAAATTTCTATATGAGGGGTCCAAGTGGTCTAGATGCTAATCAATTTGGCCCTTATGTTGGCCTAATCTACTGATAATGTAGCTAGTTGACTATGGGTTTGTCACAATGTATGAAAGTTCTTTTAGCTTTGACTTGGGTTCATAGGCAGTTATATACCTGATGAATGAATTTTACTCTCCAGACTCAAAATCTAACTTCTAGTCTCTTGGATGAAGAGTGTTGGATTGCACAATTTAGGGTACAATGAGAATATATTCTCAAGTACCTTCTTCACATCCTCAACCTCAGTTGCCAATGAAACTTGTGTCAGTGCTATGTCACCTGATATCTTTTCATTTACTTTGTTTTTGAACTTCTTTTATAATCATTCTAACAATTTGGCATTAGTGTCTAGGTCTTGATTGCTTATCTTCTCCACTATTTCTATCAACTATTCCATTAGTGGCTTGGTCTCACCTGGAGTTGGCAAACTAAATGCATCCAAAAGACATCTTTTATATCTTGTAGTGTCTGCTTCTACTTGTGCTCCCTTCTAAGAATTTCCTAATGCTTCTTCTTTAGTAGGGCTTGTTGGAGTGTAACATTTTTTCTATGGTCATTGTATCATAGTCATACTTGAGTTAAAAAATTTCTTCAACAAGGCTCAGATCTCCATATTGTATGACTTCTTCTACCTTTGATGAACTCAAGCTTGACACTAAGATCTATAGAGGTGTTGCATCTATGCTCAACTTCTGAAGAGTTTGATTGGAAGGAGTGCGAGATATTGGTAAGGTTACCAAGGCTTGAATGGAAACTTTCTCCTTCACCTTAGGTGTTGGTTATGTCTCTTTAGGCTTGCCTTTCACTTCCACAATGACTTGAATTACACCTTGATCATGTGTTGTAGATGTGGATAACTCAATCTAACCTATTTATTGATATCCTTTAGTTGTGACTTGTGTTTCCACTTTACTTTTCTCTATTGTATCAACCTTAATAGTTGTATCAACCTTGTTAGATGTATCTCCTAGTATTTCGACCAAAGGTTGTACATGAGTGACTTGAGGGATGATAGAAGGTGGTTCTTGTGTATTCACCTCTATCCTTGTTGTATTAGTCATTATTTTTTGTAGTTCATCCACACTAACCAATACAGGATTATCACAAATTTTTTCCTATAATGTGGACTAATCAAGGATCTTCTTGAGATCTTCTGATGCGGGAGCATCTTGGGTTTCCTAATTGTAATCCTGCATTTTTGGTCTTTCTACTAGTGGCTAACAAGTTCTTAGTGGATGTCAAGCATTTAGTTGATGCCAAGTCATTCCTTTCATTTTCAAGTTCCCCTGGTTGCCGAGTGAACTCTTTGGATGCCGAGTTCCTTTGGTTCAAGGTATTTTTTAGTGGCTAATATTCACAAATTGGCTAATTTTAGAATTTTTTGGCTAGTAATTTGGCTAATAATTTCAGATTTGACACAACCTAAATTGTCACAGTTTTATAAAATTTAGTTCTAGAATGTTTAAAATTGCTCAATAATTTATTTTATTGAAAAATTACTGAAATATTTGACACAATATTCATTACATGATTAGATTTGAGTCACCTAAATATAATATATTATTGGAGAATTTAAATTGAACTGACCAATAATTATCATAATTATTAGTTACTCTAGGAATATATCACCAATATTTAGTTTTCACTATTGATTTAATGTCTATGTAATGATCCTCATAATATTCCATGAGGTAAAAAATTGTTCAATTTTGATTTTAATATTCCATGGTGATTAATGAACTTCCTATTATTATTGAAATTTGTCTATCTTTTATACAAAAAATTTATGATTTAGAAATAATCGCCAATATTAATCATATTTAGAATAAAAACTTGAGATATTTGTGAATAGAAATAATTTTTTTTTTCAAAATAATCAAAGATTCACAGATATTTGATATCTTTTTTTGGAGGCGGCTTTCTTAAAGTTTACCCTGCTTTGGTTGCTGAGTGAATTCCTTTGGATGTCGAGTGAATCCTTTGGTTGTTGAGTGCCTTTGGTTACTGAGTGAATTCCTTTGGATGTCGAGTGAATCCTTTGGCTGTTGAGTGCCTTTGGTTACTAAGTGATTTTCTTTGGTTGTCAAGCACTGGGGGATGTCGAGTTCATAGTTGTTGTTGAGTGATTCCTTTGCATTCCAAGCTCATGTGGATGTCAAGTGCTAGTTTTTCGAGAGTCCTCATTTGTTGAGTTGTTTGTGTTTGGTTCCAATTTTGGCTGACTCTGCTTGCATTTAATTTATGTTAGGTAGTTAATATTTGTAAAGAGGTGACTTGTGGCCTTTCTATGTTCTAGAATCTTTTAAAAGCCATTTTGGCAAGTATAAATAGAGAGATTAGGCTTACATTAAAGGAAAAAATTAGAGGATTGATTAGAAAATGTGAACTAGAAGTTGGTTTTTCTAGATTTGAAGCTATTTGTATTGGTCATAACCTATAAGGACTTACAACTAGGCATGTATGCTGAATATTTGATGAAATAATAAAGATATCTTGTTCTCTCTACTTGGTGTTGTATTTTGTTATATTTTTTGTTGTGTTGACTCTTGTAGGTTGATATGGATAGCTGGGTGTACCTTAGGCCCTGGTTGTTCTCACTATTTGCTAGACTAGGTGGTATCAGAGCTTGAGGTTCATCCTTGTAGAGATTGGATTGTGTAGGACCCTAATTTGGATTTGGTTATAGGGTGGTAGATCTGTAGATTTGACCAATAACTTGCAGAGGGTTACAATCTTGCAAGAACCAAATTTGTGAAGATGGTTCATAGTAGAGGGAATAATGATGATAATGCTATATTGGATTAGCTGAGACAAATTGCAACTAGATTAGATGCTATGGAGACAACACAAAGAAGAAGAGAACAAACCCTAATCTAGAACATGAAGAAGATCAAGATAAACAAAGATTGTTGAGAGTATTGTCTAGAGCTAATTCAAAGCTTGTTGTGGACTTATGATGGGAAATTGGACACTAATGTTGTATTAGATTGGATCTCTAACATGGAGAAGTTCTTTGAGTATGAAAAGATTCCTGATAATTGGAAGGTGAAAATTGTAGTTACATGATTGAAAGATCATGCCTCACTATTTTGGGAGCATTTATAACCTAATAGACAAAGGAGAGGAAAGGAAAAGATCAGAGCTTAGGTGAAGATGGTGAACAAGATAAAGAACAAATTCCTTCCTGCTGATTACCAAGTTAGCTTGTTGAGAAAGATAAAAAATTTGAAACAAAAAGACATGAGTGTGAAAGCGTATATAGAGGAATTTTATAGATTGGACATTAGATCTGGACATGTGATTGATGATGTTGAGAAATTGAAAGATACATATATGGATTGAGATCTAGGATTCAAGATGAGATAAGTTTTGTGAAATTGGAAGTTTGGAGGAAGCATATCAATATTCCTTGAAAGCTAAGGAGATCTTGACAAGGAAACATGAGGAAAGACAAAAAGGTAGAGGTGGTAGATTCCTGAGAGGTAGAGGTAGATACTATGGAGAAGGTGGTAGATCTCAAAAAATTATGGAAGAAAAGGGTAAATTTGAATGGAAGAATGATGATAAAGGCAAAATAGAGCAGAAGGGTGGTAGTTCTTACTGAGTAAAATGTAATTCTTATTCTAGAGGTGGTTTTCATGGTAATTGTTTCAGATGTGGTAAAGAGGGACATAGATCTTTTGAATGTAGATCCTCTCAAAGTAGGAAAGGTAACATAAATCCTATGATTTAAGGAGATGATGAGGGTTCACCAAGTGGACCTTAGGCTAGAGAAAATTTGATGGTAAGAAGAACCTTATGTAATAAGGGAAGTGATGAGGAACATATTTTAAGGAGAATTCTTTTCAAGACCAGATGTAAGATGGTTAGAAAATTTTGCAAAGTGATCATTGATAATGGAAGTTCTACAAATTTGACATCAAAAGAGTTGGTTACAAATTTGTTGTTATATAGGCTAAAGCATCCTAAACCCTATCATATTTCATGGATCAAAGATGAGCACAAAATATTGGTAAGTGAGCAATGCCTTGTGAAGTTCAAAATTGGACATTACTTTGATGAAGTTTTGTGTGATATTATGCCTATGGATTGTTGTCATATTTTTTTGGGTAGACCTTGGCAATATGATAGATATGATGTGCATGATGGAAGATTGAATCAATATACTCTTTGGGTGAATGGAAAGAAACAAACATTGTTGCCTTTGATTGAGAGTCCAGATGAGGTGAATTGTACTATTGTGAAAGTTTCCATGCTGAATGGAAAATAGTTTTAAAAGGAAATGAAAAGAAACCAAGTTTTCTTTGCTATAATTCCTAGAGGTCTGAGTTGTGTGCTAGCAAATAGTGTTAGTTGAGTACTAGTCAGTGGTGACCAAGTGACAAAAAAAACTAATGGAAGCCGAGTACAAGAAGAAATTAGAAATTTGTTGAGGGAATATAAGGATATTGTGGTAGAAGATATACATGATGGTTTACCTCCAATGAGAAGTATAAGTCATTGTATGGATCTGATTCCTAGAGCTAGTTTTCCAAACAAAGCACCATATAGATTGACACCTACAAAGAATGAAGAACTTAAAAGACAAGTGCATGAGTTGTTGCAAAAAGGTTTGATCAAATAAATTTTGAGTCCATATGTTGTACATGCTATTAGCACCTAAAAAGAATGGAGAATGGATAATGTGTATTGATTCTAGAGGTATTAAGAAAATCACAGTGAAATATAGGTTTCCTATGTCGAGGATGGATGACATAATGGATTGTTTGAGTGGAGAAAATTATTTTACCAAGATTGATTTAAAGAATGTCTATCATTAGATCAGAATTAGATAGGGCAATGAATGGAAGACTACTTTCAAGACAAAAGACGGTTTGTATGAATGGTTGGTTATGCCTTTTGATTTGACTGATGCACCTAGTACTTTCATGAAGTTGATGAATGAAGTTCTAAAAAGGTTTTTGGGTAAGTTTGTGATTGTTTATTTTGATGACATTATGATATTTGGTAAGACTAAGGAAGAACATCTTGAGCATATTAGACAAGTATTGCAGAGGTTGAAAGAGGAAAAGTTGTTGATTAATCTAAAAAAGTGTTCTTTCATGCAAGATGAGGTTATGTATTTGGGATTTGTGATTTTAGATGATGGTTTGAAGATGGATCCTAGGAAGGTTAAAGAAATTTTTTAGTGGCCTAGACCTTGGAATGTGGATGAGGTAAGATCATTTCATGGCTTGGCTAGTTTTTATAGGAAGCTTATAAGGAATTTTAGTTCTATTTGTAATGGTATGACTAAGATAATAAGAGGAGATAAAAAGGAATTAAAGTGGACACATTGAGCTAATAAGCGTTTTGAGACTTTGATACAAAAGGTTGCTAAGTTACCTATTTTGACTTTGGTTGATTTCAACAAGGTATTTGAAATGGAATGTGATGCAAGTGGTAATGCAATAGGAGCTGTATTGAGTCAAGAAGAAAAACATATTGCTTTCTTTAGTGAGAAGTTCAATGATGCTAAAAGGAATTATTTTGTGTATGATCAAGAGTTTTATGCTATTGTTGAAGCATTGAAGAAGTGGAGACATTATTTGATTCCTAAGGAGTTTATGTTGTATACTAATCATAAAGCTTGATAGTACTTGGGAAGTCAACATAAATTGAATCAAAGACATGAAGTGGGTTGAGTATTTGCAAAATTTCACTTTTTCATTAAGCATAAGAGTGGAGTTACTAATAGAGTTGTTGATGCATTGAGTAGAAGACATTCTTTGTTGACTAAAATAAACATTGAATTTCTTAGTTTTGATGAAATGAAAGAGTTCTATGATACTAACCCTAATTTTTATGAGGCATAGAGAGAGTGCAGAGCACCAAATCAAATAGATTGCATAAGTAAGTATGATGAGTATTTCATTCAAGAAGGTATGGTGTTCAAAGGTATTCAATTGTGTATCCCTAAAAGTTCTATGAGAGTTAATTTGATCAAGGAAAAGCATAGTGGTGGATTGGCTAGACATTTTGGAATTGATAAGACATTGAGTTTGTTAAAAGTGAAGTATTATCGGCCACAAATGTACAAGGATGTTCAAAAAATTGTGAAGAGTTGTGGAGTTTGTCAAGTTGCAAAAGGAGTAAGTCAGAATACTAGTTTGTATACACCTATTATTGTTCCTAAGAAACCTTGGAGTGACATTAGTATGAATTTTATTCTTGAATTTCCTAAGATAGTGAAAGGGTATGATTCCATATTTTTTGTGGTGGATAGATTTTCTAAAATGGCTCATTTCATACCATGTAAGAAGACATCAGATGCAGAACATGTTGCTAAACTTTTCTTTAAAGAGCTTTTGACATTGCATGGATTACCAAAAAGTATTATTTCTGATAGAGATAGTAAGTTTGTTGATTATTTTTGGAAGACCTTGTGGAAGAAGATGGGTCCTGAGTTGAAGTTTAGTTCTACATTCCATCCATAGACTAATGGATGGATAGATGTTGTGAATAGAAGCTTAGGTAATTTGCTGAGATTTTTTGTTAGAGACAAGCCAAGTAATTAGGAGATGGTATTAGCACAAATTGAGTTTGCATATAATAATTCTATAAATAGGAGTACATGGAAGACACTTTTTGAGATTGTTACTTAAATACATCCTATAGGAGTATCAAATTTGGGGGATGTTGTTGGTGAAGACAAGAGAAGTGCTACAGGTGAAGCATTTGTTGATTTCATGGAGTCTTTGCATAAGGAAGTGAAGTTGAGGTTGGAACAAAGTAATATAAAGAGAATGTTGATAAGTCTATAAAAAATCATGATTTTGAAGTTGGTGATGAAGGAATGGTTCATTTAAAAAAGGAAAGATTTCCTATTGGAACATATGCTAAGTTGAAGATAAAGAAGTTTGGACCTTGTAAGATCTTGAGGAAATTTGACAGTGCTAATGCATATGAAGTTGAGTTACCTAATGACATGGATATATCTCTTATATTCGATGTTGCTGATTTGTACAAGAATCATAATATAGATGATGAAGTTGATGTACCTGACAATAATCCTAAGAAGCAGATTAAAGGAGTTGAACATATATTGGATCAAAGTGTTCATAAGAGTACAAGAGGAAAATATTACTATGAATATTTGGTGAAGTGGAAGAACCAACCTATTGAAGATGCTTATGGATTTTTCAATCTAACTTGGATTTAGCTTAGGTTGTGACATCTCAATGATTATGGAGAATCATTTCTTCCAACCTTGGTTGTTTGATATAGGAGCATCCTTGGTTTTCTTGTCATCCTACACTTTTGGTCTTTCTACCAGT
This sequence comes from Cupressus sempervirens, assembly GCA_028749045.1. Classification (NCBI taxonomy): domain Eukaryota; kingdom Viridiplantae; phylum Streptophyta; class Pinopsida; order Cupressales; family Cupressaceae; genus Cupressus; species Cupressus sempervirens. Next base: position 877,321,797 of record CM053792.1, read on the forward strand.
GGTGGTCAAGTTCTTAGTGGATCTGAGCATTCAGTTGATGTTGAGTCATTCCTTTGATTGTCAAGTTACCATGGTTTTCGAGTGAACTCTTTGGATGCTGAGTCATTCCTAGTTGCTATTGAGTTACTTTGGTTGATGAGTGAATTCCTTTGGATGTCAAGTGAATCCTTTGGTTGCTGAGTGCCTTTGTTTACTAAGTGATTTTATTTGGTTACCAAGCACTAGGGGATGTTGAGTTTGTAGTTGTTACTAGAGTGATTCCTTGGGATGTTGAGCTCGTGTAGGTGTTGAGTGCTAGTTTTCTGCGAGTCTTTATTTTCTAAGTTGTCTATGTTTGGTTATAGTTTTGGCTGACTCAATTTTCATTTAATTTATGTTAGGTAGCTAATATTTGTAAAGAGCTGACTTGTAGCCTTTCTATGTTATAGAATCTTCTGTAAGCCATTTTGGAAAATATAAATAGAGAGCTTAGGCTTAGATTAAAGGTAGAACTTAGAGGATCAAGTAGAAGATGTAAACTAGAAGTTGGTTTGTCTAGATTTGAATCTATTTGTATTGGTCATAACCCAAAAAGCCTTACAGCTAGGCATGTATGCTGAATATTTGATGAAATAATAAAGAAATCTTGTTCTCTCTCCTTTGTGTTGTATTTTTTTTGTGTTTTCCACTATCTAGACTCTTGTAGGTTGATCTAGATAGCTAGGTGTGCCCTAGGCCCTAATTGTTCTCATTATTGCCTGCACCATCTTCCTTTATAAGGGGATTGATGTCCTGAGCTGTGACATGTTTTAGTAATCTCATTTGTTACATGTTGAGGACTAACACTAGGAAATTGTGTGTCTTGCACACTTTTCTCTTCTGGCTTCTTTTCCTTAGTTGTTTCATTGTCATTTACTTGCATTTCTATTCCTCCCCCAATAGTACATTCATTCTTATCATCTTCTTCATCATCATTAAACTTAGTAGGCTCTTGTTGACCTTCCTTCACTGTAGCAAGTCCATAAGTTACTTTCTACATTTGTGTGGACTTCTTTACTACATCTTTATTATTATTTTGTAAAATGCTAAAGTCTTTGTATTTAGGTACAAACCTAACTACATATTTCCTTACAGCCTTAGCAATCTGTGTCATAGTAAGTTTAGGCATCACTTGTGCAAGGGATGTCTCACATATTTGTCTCTCCAAGTTTAGAAAATAGTGTCATTTCTACTCAACTCTATCATATAGGATTTTTGGCATGGAGTTGGCAATGTGTAGTGGCGTAATTTTTGAAATTTTCTATCATAGCATATATTGCTTCCTCCACTTGATTTTTCTCTACTTTACCCAATTTACCAAAATCAACATGTGTGAATCCTAATAATTCTACACTATTCTTAAAATTTTCACATAATTCTTCAAGATCTAATAGGTGATTATGACTCACCACCTTAAATTAGTTGTTGTCATCTTAATCTTTTTGCACCTCATCAGATTATTCTTGTGCCACATATTTCCTTCTTGGCTTTTTCTGCACTTAACCTCCTTGTTCTATTAGTTTGGTCTTTTCCTTAGCTTTTTGTGTTGTCTCACTTGTACTAGCCCTTTTAGTAGGTGTTTTTGATAATATGCCTTAGCGTAGAATTCACCCAAGACCAAGGAGCTCAAACAAAAGCACAAAATAGATTAGAGTATGATCAAAATAACGGTATAGTATTCAATACAATGTAATTCTATGTACAAGTATACTAGGAGTTCTTATATATAAAGGCCTCTAAGATGCATCTATAATGCCTAAGAATTAGCATCATAAAAATTCATACAACTAGGCACATGTCCACTAGATATGGGTTATCCTCCATTAAGTATAGAAGTAAGTGAGATGATGAGATGATAAGCCTACAATGGTGTAACATGCAAATTAGTGTTGTAGATAACATGTGCTAAATTAGGAGTGTGAATAACTATGTTGCCTACATGAAAACTCAATGAATGATGCAAAATCCAATGTTGTAAAAACCATGTGCTAAATTAGAGTTGCGTACTTCTATGTTGTCAACATGAAAAATCATAAAGGTACACAAACTCCTAAGTGTCTCATAAAAATAAATAATAAAATAATGCACTAATCTAAGTAAACTTAAGTAATGTGTAAATAATAAATATCTATTTACACCAACATCCCCCCTTAAGTACAACTTAGGGGAATGCACTTAAGCTCACAAATCCATAATGGGTCTTGGCTATGAGGCCATGTTAGGTATGTATGTACGAAGCTAATGTTGTACATATAATGATGCAATGCAATCTCTCATAAAGTGGAGAAAGAGGGAAAATTTGATGGGAAAACCCCTACTCCAAAAAGAGAGATAAGTATAATAAAGAAGATGAGAGAGAAGACCTCAGATGAGGAAAAAATCCCTCCCAAAAGAAGGAGAAGAGAGAAGTCAAGGAACACCCCTTTCTGCAACATCCCACACCCCCAAGAGATTTCACAAATGAGTATACTTGACATCAGTGAAGGGTTTGGTAAAGATATTGATGACCTACTCTATTGTAGGACAATACTATAGTGAAATGATCTACTCATATATCATATCTCTAATATTGTGCATATGAACCATGAAGTGCTTTGTCCACTAATGCTAAACTGGATGCTTAGAGATCTCAATAGCACTCTAATTGTCACAATGAATAACTCTAGGCCTAGGTAGATCAAATCCAAACTCCTTCAGGATGTGTTGTAACCAAAGAGCTTATATAGCTACATTGATAGCTCCTTGATACTCAGCCTTTGTGTTAGAAAGAGAAACATTATTTTGCTTCTTACTCTACCAAAAAATAGGGTCAAAACCAAGGTGAAACATATTATCTAAAGTAGACTTGTGAGAATCTAGGTCCCCTACATAGTTTGAGTCTATGTATCCAACTAGCTAAAGTCCCGTACCTACTACATATTGTATCCCATGTGTATGTGTACCCTTTATGTAGAGAAAAATACACTTGGTAGCCTTCCAATGAAGCTCATGTGGTTCTTGCATAAAGCATGAAACCATGCCAAATGCAAAAATTTTATCAGGGCATGTATGTGTCAAGTAGATAAGGCTCCCAACTAACTATCTATATAATATAGCATCAATAATTGGAGTGGTACACGTAGCCTCTAGCTTGACACCTGATAAAAATGGAGTATGAGTAGGCTTGTAGTCAGTCATGTGAAACCCAGAAAGAAAGTCAATAGAATACTTGGGTTGAGAAAGTGTAATTCCTATTGAAGATTTTGTGATCTGAATGCCAAGGAAGTAATGTACCAAACCCAAGTTTGCCATAGAAAATTTTTCCTATAGAGAGGTCTTGATACTAGCAATGATGGATGAAGTGCTCCCTATAATGATCAAGTCATCTACATAAAGCACTAGTATCAAGTGACAGTCATCCTTCTAAAGAATGTAGACATTTGAATTAGAATGACACCTAGTGAATCCTACTGAGAGTAAGAATGAATCCATTTTGGCATACCAAGCCCAAGGAGACTACATAGGACCATAAATAGACTTCTTCAATTTTTAAACCATGGTAGAATCCTATGCAAACCCTCATGGCTACTCCATATAAATTTCTTCATGAAGATCACCATTCCAAAAGGAACTCTTAACATCCATCTAGTGTACAACCCAACCATGAGATGCAGCAATAACTAGTGTCAGGTGAATGAAGTTCATCTTGGCAACTGGTACAAAAGTCTTTGTATAGTCAATACTTGGAACCTGTGAGAAACTGTTTGCAACTAGTCTAGCCTTATTCTTATCCACACTTCCATCTACTACAAATTTTGTTTGATAGATCAACTTACACTAAACCACCTTTCTTCCCTTAGGAAGGGGAACTAAGTACCAAGTGTTGTTTTTCATCAAAGACTTATATATTCTTCCTCCATAGCCTTGTCCCATTCTAGAATCCCTATTGCTTCCTTAAATGACTATGGATCTAAAGAAATGGCTATATATGCATGTAGAAATGACTTGTGTTGTGACCTTATCCTCTGAGTGTCTGAAGGATTTCCCACCAATGAACCTACTACATCAAGGGTTTTTTGTGCCCAATGAGGTTTAGTGGAAGAAGAAGGAATTACCTCAACTATTTTTTGACCCTGCAAAGTTGGCATTCTATGGGTCAAAGTTGAAGGAATCTCATCTTCTAAGTCACTATCGTCACTTTGATCACTATAGAAGGAGGAGTTGAAGAAGCCAAACTTGGACAAGTTTCTTCAAAGTGAACACTCCTCTCATAAAATATTTCATGAGTCTCTAGATCCATTAGTTTTTATGCCTTGAGATGGTCAGGATATTCAACAAATATACGTGGTTTTCTTTGAGGTTCTAATGCCTTTTACTTTTGTGGAGGTATCCTTGCCCATGTTGGACAAATTATTTTTTTGAAATGCTTGACACTTGGTTTTCTACCACACCATGATTCAAAAGGTGTTATTCCATCTAAGGCCTTATGTGGACTTCTATTTTGGATGTAGTTGGCACAACACATGGCTTTAGCCAAAAACACTTGATCTAGAGAGTTATGTTGAAGCATACAAGTGGCCATTTCCTTAAGGGTTCTATTCTTTCTTTCAAGGACACCATTCTGATATGGTATGTATGTAACAGAATGTTTAAGATCTATACCCTCATGAGTGCAAAATTTTATAAGCCTGGAGTTGACATATTCCCTACCATTAACTGTTCTTAGGATGTTGATGGCTTTCCCTAATTTTTTCTCAACTTGAGCTTTGAAGGTGATGAAGTTATCAAATACTTCACTCTTAGGAGCAAGAAAAAAGACCCAAGTGTGTCATGAAAAGTCATCAATAAATGTGAGAATGTAGTGGGCCTTACCAAATGGTGGTACAGGAAATGGGCCAACTACATCACTAAAAACCAATTCTAGAATAACAGTTGCCTTCAAAGACTTCCCCTTGTCATATTTCTCTTCAAGATGCCTGCCTACTTCACAACCTAGACATACACCCTCTAAAAATATGACTTGAGGTAGACCAATGACCATATCCTTGCTGTTGAGTTCTTAAAGGTAGCAATAATTGAGATGTCCAAATCGCTCATGGCATAGTTTACTTTGAGTATTTGAATGAGTCAACAAGGCAAGGGAAGTGGAATTAGGCACAAAATGTGAGAAAGGATAAAGTCTTGTCTCATGATTAGCCTTTCCAACCACCACCATTGAATCATCTTGGAGATTTTTGACCACAACTATATCAGGGAGGAACTCTACTTTTTTTTAACATCCATAGTGAGTTATTTTATAGATGGAGAGAAGGTTGATGCTAAGGTTAGGAACATGTAGAACATCCTTGAAGATGCTATTTTCCAGCTTAACATTGCCTTTCCCTTCAACTTCCACTTGAGTATCATTTCCCACATAAATGTAAGGTACATTAGATGGTTTCAAAGAGGAAAACTGCTCCCTTGAAGCACCCATATGATGTGTTGCTCTTGAATCAAGAACCCATTCCTTAGCATTGTTTGTACTTGCTACCAATGCTTGTCCCTTACCCTTTGAAGTGGATGAAGATCCCTTATCCTTATGTGCATTTGGTACATCAATTTTGTGTGTCCTCATTAGGTTTACCAATTCATCAATCTACTTATCCTTGCACTCATGTTCATCATGACCATTCTTCTTACAATAGGAACAAGTTTTCTTCTCCTTTTTTCTGGAATTATTCCCCTTTTGATTAGTTTTGGAAGAAGACTTTCCTTTTTGTGAAGAAGAGTGTTGAGTGGAAGAATATTGATTTGAGGAAGATTGTTGTTTTGAGGAGGACTATTGTGTGTCATCTTGTGGCTTAGCCTTCCACTACTTCTACTTCTTGTTGGAGTTTTTACCACTTGGATTACCTTCATTTGCTACCAAGGTTTTGGTCTTGGAAGACTTGAGAATTCCCATCCCACTAGATTTTGATGCTTTAAGATCAACATTTTTGAAAATTTCTCAAATGAAAGCTTAACATAGACACTACCCATTGTTAATTTGTGTGTATTAAAGCTAGAAACAAAAGGAGCATATTTAGGTGGAAGATGAGTCATGATGTGTTTGATCATCTTTCCATCCTTGATGGGTTCACCACAATCCTTAAGCTATGCCCTATACATTTCTACTTGGGTAAGATAGTCTTTGATGGTGTCAAAATTTCTAGGATCCAACTTGAGAAGTTTATCCTCGATGGCATAAGCCATGTCTTCATCTGCTATCCCATACAAAGCTTCAAGTTCAGCACAAAACTCTATTGGATTGGTAAGCTTCCTAATCTGAAATTTGATAGAATTGGAGAAAGTTTTCAACAAGGTTCCTAGGGCCATTTCTTATTTGGATTCCTAGTCTTGTTTCCAAGCTTCATTAACATTACCAAGAGGTTTCTTTGCTGCACTAGTTACATAACATAGTAAACCTTTTTCTACCAATGGTTACTTAATTTTTTCTCTCCAAGTAGCATAATTATGTGGAGTTAACTTTGAAAAAAAACCCATAATGCAAGAACACAAGATCAAGGAGACATAGTGCACAATACACACCCCCCCTTTCCACTCTATTAAAAAATCCCCCCTCCCCCCCAAATGAATGATTTTGGCACTTTGTATATAGTGCATTTACAATAGGCCAATTTTCAAAATGGACAAAGCAGACTTTTTGATTTTGTTGATTACAAACTCTGTATAGAGTACAAATCTAGACCTTTACAATGTAGCTCAAAAATACAATAATTGCAAAGCATTATAATGCAAAACAGGACCTATCTCTAAAAGTGGTATTTTTGTCCACACAAGGCTATAATCTAACTATAGATCTAAAAAGCAGACGAGGAAATATACACTTTCTAAAAAAATGGAACCTAAAGAGGAGTCCATATGAGCTCATATGATGCATTTGAAGTTGAAAAATGTAGGATTAGATAGGTATCGTCACCAAAAAATGCTTATTTTGACAAATTTGTGTACCAAAACTAGAAAATAGCTGCACCACTAAAAATTTCAATAAATTTTACCCAAATTTTTTTTAAAAATCACACCTAATTTAAAGTCCATATGACTAAGTTATGGCCTTGCAAATTTGGGTTGCCAAATCAAAACTACATCTGAATAGGGGTCCGGAGAGGACAATTCTATGTTAAATTTGATGGTCAACTGACTATAGCTATAATTCAAAATTTCCTTCGATTGATGGTCAAATGACCATCAAATTTAGGCTTGCAGATTGCTAACATGAGCAAAAACTCTTGCCCCTCCTGACATGGTGATGACATCACCCGTATGACTAATGATGTCAATTTTATGACACTGTATGGATGGATCCAACATGTACTATTGACTTAGTATATGAAAGGTTACTCAACTTGTTCATTGTGTTAGCTAATGTCACGGTTGACTATGCGTATGACAGGCTAACATATCTACCAGTTGTCTGGTGACATGGATATATATTGCATCTACACTTGTCATGTGGGTGACTAGGCTACTGCCACATGTTGCAATATTATTTGGCCATAGAGGTTGACTCAATTGTATCATAAAGAGGCTTTGATAGCACCACATGTCCATGCACAAGGGTCAACATGGCCCACATGGAAAAACACTAAGTTTTCGCGTGTCCCACAACATTGTCGTAGTTAAAGTTTTCTGAAATTTATTCTATCGTTGAAAAAGTGAATAGAAAGTGCCAAAAGTTTAGTTGACACTGACGTGTTCACTGTCATAGCCAAATTACAATTGCAATGGTCAATTTTTTAGATTTTGGTGTCAATAGTAGAAAAAATAGTGGAAGACTAAAAATTTAATCCCACATTGATAAAAACAATGTTGACCAAAGGTTAAACAAAGCCACTGAGATAATTGAGGTTGGTAGTGGTGCTTGGTGCTAGAAAATAGTAATTTTCCATTATTTACTTGCCAAGATTTGAATGAGCCACCCAGATTTAGATTGAACTCATCCAAAAATTTGTTTGAAGTTGCAGATGGTAGAATATTCCTTGTAGAATATTTCACACACATTCAAGGCTAGGATGTGACTACCCGGTACCTGAACAAAAAAACATTTTCTTTGTACTATCTCTACACGCCCAATTGGGCAAAAAATTATTTCAAAACAAAAAATTTTGAAAATGCAAAATAAATGCAGAATTAATAAATCCAAAAAATGAATTTAATAGATGAATTAAAGACCATACCTCAGTTTTCAAATTGGGTCTTTAGGTTGCAATTTGCAAAAGAATTTTGCCTCGTGGTTGACTGTGGCCTACAATAGGAAAATTTATAGTTGATCTTTGTTGAATCATTGCTTCAAATGCAATGATGATGTCCACTTTGGCTCTAGATGCTCTCGATTGCTATAAATGCTCCAGATCTGAATTAGGTCCTTTTGTGAGATGAAACAATAAGATCTCCAATGGCTATGTGACGAGTATCTCCCTCAGCTTTGGTACCATGTGAAAATATACCTTAGGGAAGAATTCACAGAAGACCAAGGAGCTCAAACATAAGCACAAAATAGATGAGAGTATGATCAAAATAATTGTATAGTATTCAATACAATGTAATTCTATGTACAAGTACACTAGGAGTGCCTATATATAAAGGCCTTTGAGATACATCTAGAATGCTTAAGAATCAACATCATGATAAGTCATACAACTAGGTACATGTCCACTAGATATGGGTTGTCCTCCATTAAGCATGAAAGTAAGTTCTATGATGAGAGGATAAGCCTACAATGGTGTAACATGCAAATTAGTGTTGTAGACATGTGCTAAATTAGAAGTGCAAATAACTATGTTGTCTACATGACAACTCAGTGAATGATGCAAACTCTAGTGTTGCAAACACCATGTGCTAAATTAGAGTTGCACACTTTTGTGTTGTCAACATGATAACTCATAAAGGTATGCAAACTCCTAAGTGTCTCATAAAAATAAATAATAAAATAATTCACTAACCTAAGCAAGCTTAAGTAAAGTTTAAATAGTAAATATCTATTTACACCAACAGTGTTGTTGGTTTGAGCTGACTCAGCTTAGATACCTTCTTAGTTTTAGTTATTGGTTGGCTTTAGCCTTCCTCTTATTTGGCTCAACTTCTTCTTCCTTAGCACCTTTATTAACTTCAATCTCCTCCTCTTCTTGGTCTTCTCTCATACCCTGAGTTAGTGCAAGAGGTGCTTGTGTCTAAAAGTCTTCTTCCTCTTCATCCTCTTCTTCTTCTGCTTCCTCTTTCTCAACACCTTCACCAAATTTGGCCTTTAGTTTCTTCACTAGGCTATCTATCTTCTTGATAAATAAGGTAGTCTTTAGTTCCATGGTGATTTTGGACTTTTCCATTTCATAATTTCCAAATGCCTTCGCATTTTTATCCACCTCTTCTACAAGTAATGTCGTTATAGCTATAGAGGCTTCATCCACATTTATTTCATAACCTAATGGTCTCAACCATCTCACCCTTTGTGTAGCAGCTTTTACAAAAGTATAGTCAACATCCACTAGAAAACATACATTATCATAGTGTCAAAAGTATGTTCTCTTCTTCATTGACTACTTGAAGTCTTCAAAGTAACTTGTCATTAAAGATTCAAAATTCTCACCTAATTTCTCAATATATTCACCAATCTATACTTCTACTAATCTATTGGTTTTCCATCCCATAGTGCCAAATGAAGGGAATGTTTTTTGAACATAAAAGAATATGCATACCAATACAAAACCAAATTTGCATTTTGCACTCTTTGTCATTCTGATTGCTCCAAGTTTCTCCATCAATTATTTTAGTTGTAGCTCTGCTAGATCATATATTTGATCTTTCTTAAAAATTTTGTATCTCACATCCATAGCTATACAGGTCACATTGTTCAATTTACTAGATTGGTAAAACTTGTGTGATATAACCCTTATAGAAAAGCCTATCAAAGGATTAGTGACTGTGTCAATTGTCATGCCTCTCTCGTTCCATACAGCTCTAGTGTTTTTTCAATCACCTCCTTCAAATCACTTCTCAATGTCTTAGGTCGATCTACAATTGGGTATCAAGTAACCCTATGGATTATCCTTTTAGTAATTTTTACAGGTCCATTATAGAACCATAATGAACCATCATGAATCTGGCTAAGCACTATCCTTATCCATTTTTTGTTAAACACATTTGGAAAATCTAGGGCTCATGTCAACCCTTTCTTCTCTATGATTTTGAATTCCTCCTTTAGTAGACCATTATCGAAAAGTCTTTTGTATGCTTTCCTAATCTCTAGATCACCAATGCTACCAATTTTATAGTTATAGCATTTGCTCACATCTTGTACCATCAAAATGTTTGGTGGTATCATAGATAATGCACCAAATGGGTCTTTCTTGTAAGCAATATCAGGAATAGTTTTGAAAATTTGTTTCTTAACTTCATTACTCACTAGTTGGACATTCCAAACTTCCTTTCCCTCTATATTCTTTGAACTTTATGCCAAAATGTGAAACTAGGGTTTACAAAAAAATAAACTGTGTAGCTCAGCTCTTGATAAATACCTTGTGAGATCTGATGAAATGATGTAGAATCATTGCTAAAATCTTCTACAACTAGTTTCAATGGATTTTCATATCACCTTCTACTCTTCTTGTCTTACTCTAATTTTAAATGATGTGAAATGAGCTAAAATCAATAAAATACCCTTTGAAAACTTGCAATAAATGTTGAGTGCTTACATAGGTGTAAGCTCAACATCAACCAATTTCAAGCTCACTTGGTATCCATTACCATTTCAACCACTCAAAAACCATTATGTGCTTGACACCAACTAGTTGGTTTATTAGCTTGACATCCTCTAGCATTTACTTGACACACATAGGAAATATTTCATGCTCAACAGTAACATGAAAAACTTAAAGATTTATCTTTGATTCTGAATGACATCTTGCATATTTATTTATGCTAATGTAATATTTTTAGTACTAAATCCTTTTGCAACTAATGTGTGATATAACCTTTAAGTATCAGTCCCAGATACCTCTTGATTACTTAGTTTGATGAGGTGTGATCACCTGATCCATTGGGTGAAGTGATCTCTTCTCCATTTGATGTGTTGCAATCATCTTTCTTCTTCCATGTCTTATTCATTTCATTTTTGACATTTTCAATGTTTTCCTTGGCTTTGCCTTTATCAAATTCACAACTTTGTTCCTTTGACTTTGCTAGGCAATACCTACTAATGTGATTAGTCTTCAAACAACTAAAACATGTGGTTTGACTCAACCACCTTTTGTAGTCACCTCTAAAGTGTATCCGAGTGCAATTCTTAGGAACATGTCCATATTCTTGATAGTAATGATAGCTATATCTTGTATTATAAATCCATTTATAAAAGTTTCCATTATTACTTACCTTTTTTTTCCTATTTGATGACCACATGGATTTGGATCTACATTCAAAAGCTCTATGTCCATACATTTGATAGTTGTAGCAATACCTTTCAAATGTTTGTGTGTGCATGGTCTTAGTTCTATATTCATGTGCCTAATGAACTTGTTTGTTGCACTTATGATAGTGAACCATGCTCTTATGATTGACATTCTAACTTGTAGTGTTGCTCCTACACACATTAGCAGAATGTCCTTTCTTACCAAAATTATGACAAGTAGGTTTGGAGTTCTTATTCTTGTTGCATCTTTCTTCTAAACTTTTGGATGATTCTCCTTCATTAGTACTTGTGTATCCTAGTCCTAATGTATCATTATTATATCTAGGGGATCTCATTAGTTGCACAAAGTATTTGATGACTTCACTTGGTTTGTTTAAACTTTCAACAAATTCCTTTTCTCTTTTTAGGTCACTCTGTAATTGCTCATTCTACATCTTCAATGTTGTTATCTCAATGTCCTTGACATTTAGCTCATAGTTGGCATTCATAATTTGACTCAGAGTATCCAATTGCATGTTGGAAATCTCAATTAGCTTTGATGATTTCTCTTCTTATCTGTTTGCCAAAACTCTTTTGTCTTCTTTGATCATAGCTGTGTCTTCCATGTCTTTCTTCTTCTGTTCGGTCACTTCACATAGTAGTATAGCTTGTTATTCTTGTCCTAACTTGAGGTTTCTGATTTCCTTAGCTTAGATTCTATTCTTTTCCATTAGATCTACAACTTCTACATCAAATTCATTTGAGTCTCCATTTTCAAATAGCTTAGTAGTGTCTATCTCTTTGTATTTTGTGTCACTCTCCTTAGTAGCAATATCCTTCCTTCTCTTCAAGGATTTCTTTATTTCTTCTATTGTTTCACTTAGTTGATGTATAATGAGATTTATTTCAATCTCCTAATTCTCAATAGTCTTTCCCAACTTGTCGACTTCCATCTCCAAGATCTTTCCTCAAAGTTGCAAAAATTCTCTTTTAGAGAACAAAGCTCTGATACCAATTGTTGGAATTACAATAGGAAAGGTAAACTTCTAAAGGGGGGGGGGGGGGGCGGGTGTGAATCAATAGTTTAAACTTAGGCCCATAAAACTTTCACTACACATCCATCTCATGCATTCAATAGATAATCTAAAATAATATGTAAAGCATGTACATCTAAAAGAATTAATCAAGTAAACATTCGCACACATATGACACTAGATATGATTACCCATAATCCCTCCAAGTGAGAAGGTAAAACTGGGGTGGGGATGACAACCACAAATCTTCACTACTGTAGTAATAAACTACATCCAATTAATGTTACAATGTTTTGATCATGAGACATGATCTACCCTATGAAAGGTCTACCTTGTTAAAGGCTTACAAAGATTATTAGTTCTCACCTTGTTAGAGGATTTCAACACCCTATTCTAAGTGTGCCTGGCTAAAGGACTTTAATTCACAACTAATTAAGCACCTTATTAAAGGATTTCAATAAAACTTGTTAGGACTATTATTTTGAGAGATTGTGAAATCACCTATTAGAATGTCTCAGCATTGATCTTGTGATTAGCACTTGATTGCTTGATAAAAAATCACCTTTAAACAATGTCTTCTTGATCCTTCTTGATAGATGTCTGTTTGTTGTATATTCTTCTCTTTCCTCTATTCCACTCTAATTGATTTTGCAATGTAATCTCACTTCATAACTCCTTACTCACCATGAATGCTCTATTTGCACATGCAAACTTCTCTCTTATCTCCTTAAACATTCCTTTAAAATTTAGGGTTTTTCCTCCTTAAGAAGACATATGTGACTTAGGGTTAGGTATGAATCTATGGCTAAGTTTCATCCATTTTGCTGCTTAATCCTTCCAATTTTCTAATGGGTTGCATGTAATTCTCTTGGCAATCCAAATTAAGATTCATCCTTAAGTTGGCTAAAAAATGGTTTACATGGTTGTTTGTGCCATTACAAAAAAATATGTCAAAACTATCTCACTTGACACTTGAACTCTCTAATGCTCAAAATATATTAATCTTTCTGCTATGACTCATCATTTGTATCACTCAGTATCTACTATTCACTTAGCTCCTAAATCACTCAACATACACTATATGCTTGGCACTTGAGTGACTCGACACATGAGTGGCTCGACACTCACTATGGACTTGACATGCTCTATAATATACATTTTGTGCTTGGCATGTACTACTTTTTCAACATGATGTAAGTAAATAAGTTATGTGTGTTGAGACTCAATTGTCAAAACCAATCTGAGATCAACAGTGGTATCTTTCATGATCTTAGATGGTTGCACTTGACTATCTTGTTATTTTCCCTATTCTACAGTAGCCACTTTAACTGCATTTGCTAATTTATCTCTAGGAGGTGCAACTTCAACTTCCAAACCATGTACCTTGGCTTCAAGCTCCTCAAGCCTTTCTTTGTTAACATGGCTCTTCCTGAGGTAATCCTGATATAGCTTCCTTACATAAATGTAATGATGTAAAAACTTGGCTAATCTTGTCTCTATCTCCTCTACCTTGGCCTCATTCATGAATGATAAATGCTTCAAGGCCTTTGAGATTTTTGCACCTAAAGTACCTTGCAAAATCCATAGAATCATGTTACCCTATTTTGTGCTCAACACATCTATAAACTTAGGTCTGTTTGATGAAGGAGCCATGCTCCATACTGCCAAAGATTTGGTGTCAATGTTAAATCTAGTTCCTCTCTATAGTCCACCAACACCATATGCCTCATATGAGATGGAATTTTCTTGTCTTCTAATCTAATCAAGCATAAATGCTTGCTCCAAATCCCATCAAGGAACCAACTATATCCCACTCCTATGTACGAGTTCTCTTTCCTCCTCCAGAATCATGACTTCACTTTTAGGATGATAGGCATGCAATTTCTCAATTAGCTCTAGCTTCTATTAATCTAATTCTCCTAGTTTCATCTTTAGCACCAACTCACTTTTTTTTACCTTGTACAAGAAACTCTTGAACTATGTTGATTTGTTGAACTAGTCATCCTCAATAAACTATTGGGCTTGGATGATCCTGTCATGCAACCTTGTTATTGCCAACTCTAAATTAATCAATGTGTTCTCAGCTATAGTAACCTTATCTTAGATGTAGCTTTGTCTCAAGTGAAAAAAGTACTAACTCTTACCAGGTATGATTTCTTAGGAAAAAGGTGTCTTAACCTTGGATAAATCCCATTCTTATTATTTTTTTTGTAAGTATATTTTTTGTGAATAATGTAATTAAGGGTGAGTGTACATGTCTAGTTGGCATGTTAATGTGTCACTCCATTTGAATGTGTCGACATATTGAATTGTGTTTAAGGAGACCATGGCTGAAATGGTTATGATGGATTCCTATGATGCATAAGAACCATCTCTAGAAGATTTGATGATGGGTGAAGATGTGAAGAAATGTGGCAATTGATCATTGAGGACTACATACTCAAGTCTCCAACTCACATGCAGGGTTTAGAAAAAAATTGGGTTGCTATTTTTCTGAAGAATGGTAAAACCCTAATATAGGTACTCTTTGGAAGTTTCCCTAAAATGGAAACCACATGATATAAGTGTTTTTAGGGTTGTAGATAAGAGAGAGAGAGAGAGAAATTGTATTATTGGTATGGTATGTTGCTACTAGATGGGTCTTCTATATTCTAAAAGAACATGCATTGCAAGTGTGTTGTAACCTTTTGTGTTGAAGATAATACATTGTGCAGGTTTTGGAGGGGTGGGGTTGTTTTACCAAAAGGTTTTTTCCCACTAGCATATCTTTTTGTTTATGTGTTTTCTTTCTCTATCTTTTTTTTATTCATGGTTGATTGCAAAATTATTGTTTACATAATATTGAATCTAAAATTGTATGGATTAATAGGAAATTGCATAATACTTTCCTTAAGGGAAAGTATTGTAGGAAACTATTTCCGCACATGAGTTTCCTTATAAGTGGTATCAAAGCTTGATCAAATTTTGATCCTAGTTGTTGGGTAGGGTTTTTTGAGCTAATCTAAAGTTGAGTGGTATTTTTGTGCAAAGAATTTTGAATCTTATTTGTAGATTGAGATGGCTAGTTCATCAAAAAGAAAAATAGAGGTGGAGAAATTTAATGACAGTAATTTTGAGTTGTGGAAACTCAAGATGGAATACTTGCTTGAAGATCATGATCAATGGGACAAGACTTCACTTGATGTGAGACAAACAAAAATATCTCAAGAAAATTGGGATCTCAAGGATTAGAAAGCTAAGGGTCTCATTAGACTGTGTATGGCTAATTTAGTTCTCTTGAATGTTATTGATGAGAAGATTGTAAACAGTTTGTAGAGGCAGCTTGGGTCTATATATTAGGCTAAATCTCTGGTGAAAAAGTTGTTCCTAAGGAAGAAGTTGTATTCCCTAAGAATGGAGGAAGCAGGATCTATTATAGATCATCTAAATGCTTTTAATTTATTGATTGCATAGTGGACAAGATAGAGGAGGAGGATTGTTGTATGATCCTATTATGTTCCTTGTCAGATTCATGGGACAATCTTGTGATGGGTCTCAGAAGTACTAGAGTCACTTTCATAATGGATAATGTGGTGTCTTCATTGTTATTTGAGGAGACATAGAGAAAGTCTTTAGATTTGGCTAAGGAAGCTCCTATTATTCATGGGAGATCTAATGAAAGAGGGAAGCAAAATGACAAGTCTAGAGAGGGTAGATCCAAATCCAATGGAAAATCAAAGACTCCTAGAAAGTTGAAGGAAAAATGTTGGAACTGTGATAAGTTTGGACACTTCTATAAAGACTATAAAGAGCCAAAGAAGAAGAAGAAGGCCTCAAATTTGGGCTCAACAAGATGGTGATGATTTCATTGTAGCATTGGTAGCATATGCATTTGATGATGTGTGGTTGATAGACTCAAGTGCTTCTTTACACATGGCCTCTCATCGAAGCTGGTTGTCAAAGTATGAAGTTTTTGATGGTGGAAAGATGTACTTAGGTCATAATTCTCACCTAAAGATAGTTAGATGAGTATGGGTCACTATCATATTCTCTGATGGATGAGTAAAGTGGATCAACAAGGTAATGAACATCCCTGGTTTGGCATGAAACCAATCATCAATAAGCATGTTGAATGATGTATGTATGCAAGATAATGAGAGGAGCTATGGTGATTGATAAGTATAATAGGAGAGCTACTTAGTTTTAGATTGATACATGAATTTCTTAGTGCAATAGTTCTGATGTCTCAAAGAAGAGAGTAGCTATCACTTCATCCGCTTGATCTGAATGAGTAGTAAAGAAGACTATGGTTATTGGTTTTGATGGCAGTGTAGCAT
Organism: Cupressus sempervirens; assembly: GCA_028749045.1. Lineage (NCBI taxonomy): Eukaryota > Viridiplantae > Streptophyta > Pinopsida > Cupressales > Cupressaceae > Cupressus > Cupressus sempervirens. Next base: position 877,338,563 of record CM053792.1, read on the forward strand.
GTGTACCTAAGGGTGCAAACACTTTGGAAGGAAGGCTTCCTATAGAAAAAATAATGTTGTGACATATGAGATTTGGTCACATTGGTTAGAAGGGTCTCAAAATCCTAAAACACAAGAACCTCATTGAGGGGTTAAATAATTGTAATCTAGAGTTTGATATACACAAACATTGTGTCTATGGTAGACAAAATCATGTTTAGTTTTACTCTAGTTCTCACAAATCTTCTGATGTATTTGGTACTATAAAAGTTCCTTCAATCTCCAAGTCTATACTTTTTTGTATCTTTTATAGATGATTATAGTAGAAGGACATGGATTTATTTCCTAAAAAGGTAAGACCGAAGTGTTTAGTTGGTTCAAGGAATTTAAATCCCTTGTAGACAATCATACTAGTAAGAAGATTAAGTGTGTGAGAACTAACAATGGTGGTGAGTTTCACTCAATAGAGTTTGAATAGTTTTGTAAAGAATGAGGTATCGAATATAGTGCTCATGTAAAAGGATACAATGACTAGTAAGGTGTTGTATAACATAAATGTTATTTTTAGAGAGATAAAATCTTCTCCTAATATGCTACACTTAGATGAAAAAGAAAAGAAAGAAGATATAGTTTAGTTGCCTCCTACACTTGAGAAGATTGAACAGAAAGACCATGTTGGGTCTAATGATGAGGAGAGCTTTGGTAGCTTTGATAGTTTAGAAGAAGAGGAAGAATAACCTCAACCTCAACACTTGAGGAGATCCATGAGAGAAAGAAAGAAAGGTTTCATTATTCTATGTTAGATTCTAGTTGTGCCTTCACTTTGATTACTATAATTGATGAGCCTAGATCTATGAAAGAGGCTTTGGATATGGAAAATGTAGGTTCATGGATTGAGGCCAGGGATGATGAGATGGCTTCATTAGATAAAAACAAAACTTGGGATCCTGTACCTTTGCCTAAAGGATGGAAACCTATTGGTAGCAAATGGGTGTTCAAGAAGAAATTCTATGCAGATGGTAGTGTTGAAAGCTACAAAGTTAGATTGGTTGTGAATGGGTACTCACAGGTAGAGGGAATAGATTATGGTGAAATATTCTCTCTTGTTGCAAAGTTGACATCAATTAGATTTTTTTATCTCTTGCTACATCATATGATTTAGAGATAGAAAAAATGGATGTGAAGACAACTTTTCTTCATGGCGATTTGGAGGAAGAGGTTTATATGTCACAACATGAGCACTACATTGTTAAAGGTAGAGAATCTTTAGTTTGTAGATTAATGAAGTCTCTATATGGTTTGAAAAATTCTCCTAGGATGTGGTTTCTTAAGTTTGATTCCTTTGTGTTATCAATTGGATTTCTAAGATCAAAATCAGATCATGGTGTTTATTTTGGAGTTAAAAATGATCACCTTCTTATTGTTGCATTATATGTTGATGATATGTTGTTTTTTGGGAAGGGTAAGGGTATGATTTCTAATTTTAAATCTTAGTTGTCAGCATAGTTTGAGATGAAAGATCTTGAAGCAACAAGGTATATCTTGGGTATGGAAACTGGTAGAGATAGTTCTAACAAAAAACTTTGGTTGAGTCAAAGTATGTGAAGTTTGTGTTGGACAGGTTCAGCATGGAAGATTGTAGATGATTGAGTGTTCCTATTTCTATGGGAACAAATTTATGTATAGATGATTTTCCAAAAGATCCTAGTGAGGTGGAGGACATGAGTAGAGTACTTTATGTTATTGTAGTTGGCAATCTTATGTATGCCATGGTCTATACCAGACCAAACATTGCCCAAGTAGTGGGAGTCCTGAACCAGTTTATGGATAACCCTAGATGGGTACATTAGGATGTAGTTAAGTAAATATTTAGATATTTGAGGGGTACATTAGATTACTCAATTTTTTATCATGGTAAGTCTTTTAGAGCTCCACATTCACATTATATTCATGGGTTTGTGGATTCATATTGGGCAGGGGATATTGATAGTAGGAAATCCACTAGTGCTTATGTGTTCACTATGTTTTTTGGTGCCATCAGTTGGATGAGTAAGCGATAACCTGTGGTTGCTTTGTTTACTACAAAAGTTGAGTACATGGCTGCTACTCATGCATGTAAGTAAGCCATTTGGATTAGGAGATTGTGTTCTAATATTAATGTTGATGCAAGATAGATTACTATTTGGTGTAATAATCAAAGTGTTATTTTCCTTCCAAGGAATCCAACTTTCCATGCTAGAACAAAGTACATTGATGTGCAGTTTCACTTTGTGAGAGATATTGTGGAAGATGGAAAGGTAAATTTGGAGAAGATAGATACTATAAAGGATGTTGTAGATGCATCGATGAAACTAGTGGGCACAAAGAAGTTTAGATGGTTTTTGGAGTCTATGGGCCTTTTGACCTATAGTAGTTAGTTCTTGTTATGCAGAGTGTACTTTAAGAAACCCCCCTTTTAGAAAAAATGTAAAAACTTGGTGAAAGGTGTAAAACACTTGACAAAAAAATTAATTTTTGTGGCAAAAAAAATTATTTTACAAAGAAAAAATAATAATCTCCATTTGCAAATCATTCATAGTCTCTCGAACAATGTGTAAAATTTGGGTGACTTGGGTTATTTTAAAACCATAAAAAATATATACATTGGTGAACAAAAAATAATTATCATAGTAAAATATTAATTTTTTTGGTGAATCATTTCATTCTATTAGATGGAAAATATATACATAGCGAATAATGATAATTTCAAAATTAAGCATAAATTTTGTGGGCAAATTAATTCATTATGCTACTGCTAGACACAAAATATATACATTACAATTATATGGTTAAAGTTTATAATATTATTATAGTAAAATAAAATAAAATAAATTCTTACAAAATAACTAAATTAGAAAATGTATATCTATCTCCCATCTCTAAAAGGGCTAGAAACTAACATGGCTAGAAACAAGATTGATGCAATAATCTTTTTATTAAAATATTTAGATGTATGTAATATAAAATGAATACACAAGTAAGATAACATGTGAACTATTGAAAAGAAAGGTGTGATGTTATGATGTGGAGTTGACCCCAATATTCCTAAAAGGGACATTTAGTAACATAGTGTCCTACTATTCCACAATTAAAACATTCAAAGGTTAACTTACTGTATACTTGCTCAATACATTGTCTAGTTAAGTGACGCATTTTACCACTTCATTTTAATGAAATTCATATTTATATTTACCTTCATTGTTCTCATATTTTGACATCATTGATTCACTCGAGATTCAAAAATATGCTTTATATTATATAACTCATTTTCAAATATTACTAAGATGTTTCAATTAATCAAACATGTATTTTCAACCCAGAGCTTTTAGATATTATTTATCAAACAAACTATTCCTAATTATATTTATGATCTTATCTTTTCTCTCATAAGGCACAAGTTAATCTTTAGTAAGAGGATTTGATACTTTAGGTACATGACATTTATTTTAGCATCTAGATTCAAGAACACCATATACTCTAAATTTTAAATGCAAATACAATTCTAGTTGTTTTCATCTAGTTATTTGACATGTATCAATTTAAATTGAAAGGTTAATGAAAGCCTAAAAGATGCAGACTCCATGCTACACCTAAATTGTTGATAATTTGTGAGCATTTCAATTAAAAGTTTGAAGTAAATTTAAAGTATACACAGCAAGTCTACATTAAAATTTAGCAATAACATCCATTACAGGCTTAAAATTTTGCTCAAAGTTATCAATAACATTCATTATTGGCTATCTAAAATTCATTCAATTCAACCTTCATTTAGTCAAATATCCCAATTCAATCCAATTGCCAAAGGCTTCCAGTAAAAAACAATTAAACAAGCAATGAATCAGAAAAAATACTTTGACACCATAAGTTAAATTGGTATTTCAACCATAGTTTCCGAGGAATTTTTTAACTCCACAATCTAGTTACCTTTTGACTATTTATGCCCTTTTCTAACATATCTTAAATGCTGGTAGGGTTTTATTGGACCAACACCCTCAACAACTAAATGATAATTCAATAATTTGGCTTAAAAGGAGAAGAAAATTGTGTACTCTAGCCATAACTTTCTAACTAAAAATAAAAAGGAAGATATAAGACTAGTTTTTGATACCCATCTAGGCTTTATACATTATATTTCAAAATGAGAGAAGGTTGTTTTGTAAGAAATACCTCAGAAATGGACTGCTACTTTACTAAAAGGCCTAATTAAGCTTGTTTCCCAAAGTAACTTTGTGGAATTCAATCCCCAAACCACAAAACTTCATTCCCGAGCCTTAGACATGTGACATATGGTCTAATCCACATTTTCCAACAAATTGAACCCTTTTCAACTTACCCTTTTACCAAACCCTTTGTCTACCTATGCAAAAAAAGCCTAATACATGAAGATATTAGGCTAGGGTGTCACCATAATGGCTTCATCCTTCTTTGATTCTAATTAAGTTCCTAATTTACAATCCAACTCCTCTTTTCTTTTCCTTAAATATTACCTATCAAATAGCAAAGGTGAAACACCATGCAAGAAAGCAACACAAGCTTGAAAGTTGAGCAAAGTCTTGAGGGGCTAATCAATCAAAAATGAGACAAATAGAAGTTGGGATCTATGAAATCAAGGGAATACATTGAATTTGTGAGAGTAAAAAATCATAAATAAAGAAAACAAAAATAATCCAAGAGGTGGTAACTGTGTTTGAGGAACCAAAGTATAACAGAATCATCATTAATAATGTTGCAAATTTGAAGGAAGAGAGTTATAAAGAATTAAAGCTTTTAGGACTATAGACTCAATCAATTTTGAATCAAAGGTCTAAAAATTTTCTCTCCAAGGGTTGGAAATCTTGTAAAGCAAGTTTAGAAGTGAGTAAATCGAACAAAAGGCTCAATTGGGTTTGAAAATTCATTGGCCAGATCTTAGGAACTTAGAAATTAATCAAAAGGTGATGAACTTTGAGTTCCAAACCAAAAGTCTAAAAACTCTGTCTAATAGGGTAGTGGTTCTAGGAGACTTAGAATAAATTCAAAGTCAACCCTTACCTAGGTCAACCTAGGGAAATAAAAATATTGATTAAGTTGTCTAAAACCAAAAAAGTTAATATTGATTCAGTCGTCTTAAGAATTCACTAACAGGGCTATATTTAAGAATTAGACTTCAAAATGTCATTGCAATGATCCTTATCTTTATATTTCTAAATATCTTTCTTAAATTATGTTTTACATGTTAATGACCTAATTTCCCAAGTTTGAAGGACAAATCAGATTATGTCTCTAGACTTTTCTTCATTTGCAAAATTAAATTCTCTAATTTTTTTAGTCTTAAATCCTCAAATTGTTAACAAAATTGATCAACTAACTTGAAAATTTCTCTCAGCTAGAACTCCTCATAGATACTAACTTTGAGCTTCATATAGTATAATGGTTGAGGTAAAAGAAGTGGCAGCTAGGACGGAGAAAATGAAAAAGACTATTGAAGGTCACTATCCTAAGTCTCAAATGTCTTTCACAAGGAAGACAGTTGATGATACAAACTTTGAGCACCTAAACATGTAAAAGATGAAGTAAAGGAGTCCTAGAACTCAACATCAATTGCCTTCACCAATGGCTATCAACATCATGAAAAGTGGCATATATCATGCAACAAGTTTCCCAGTAGCTATGAATATGATGAACTCATGGTGGAGTGTGCAAGACTCTATGATCCACAATCAAGGAAAGTTAATGCTTGCATTTTTAATTGAGGAGGAATTAAATGAATCTTTTAAAATTCATTATCATTCAAGGATTTTATCATTTCTCTCATAAGGCATTGTCACAGAGATGCTAATGGTCCAATTGCTAAAGTTGGATGGCATTGAGGTAGAGGGGGGAGCTAAACTTCATAGAAGAATAGAGGTAAGAAGTGGCATATTCTTTTAGGGAAACACAAGCTGAATAATTATTTTGAGTGTGCTTGCATAAGACTTAAATAAACCTATTAATTGTATGGCTAGTGCCCCATATCAAGTTCTCTTTAAGGTCTTTTGTTTTCCTTTCTTGACTTGGCCTTCAAAATCCTTTGAAACATCCTACTATGTTGCTATGATGTAGAGTTTATATGCTACTCTTTTTTGACCTTGGCATTTCATCCACTATTACATGTTACAAGATTATTGTTTAAATTTAATAATCTAGTTATTAAGTTAGTTTGGTGGGGATATATCCCCACAATGAGGAAACAATGGCATTTTAAAGCCAATATATTAGATGTAATAAAGCAACCCATTGAATATTATGAAATTATTATTTAATTTTACCTACATTGTGTGAGGACCTTTGCTGAATCTTTAGCATAAGGATATTGTGTGTTGGTGCATGGAAATTTTCGTGAAGACTTTTCTTGCTATGTGTGGAGTTCTCTATAACTACAAAGTGTTGTCATTTATCACTATTAAGTTGAAAACAACACATTAAATAACTAAAGTATGTGTGGCTACCATTTTTTACTTTATCATCCTATCTTAGAGATATCACTTTCTGTTTGAATTTTTTTGACATAATAATACAGTTCTTTGTGCATTTCTAAGCCCTAGAACTAGCATTGGGAAGTAAGCAAAAAGCTACAATAGTGAGGAGAAACTTGGAGCACCATCTCAAGTTATTTAAAGGATTATTGGAAGACATTATATCTAGTTTGAATGTTGTTTTAGTATGGATGATGAAATTTGTAAAAATGCATATTGGAACATGAGTCTCAGCTAATATTGAAGGTTAGATATCTCTATTACTTGTTAATTTTAATTTTCTTCTCTTTGAAAACAATAGCACAGGTTTCAATCTAATAAATGTTCAAAATAGTGTAAGTAATACTGGTTCATTCAAGAGATTTTAATGGATTTGAGGTTTTTTTTAAAGTCTACTTTCATCATGATCTACAATAAACATTAATTTACCAAAATTTGAGAACCATAATCTCCTTGCAAGTAAACTATTGTCATAATTTCTCAGTGAGAAATTGGTTGAAACTATAGAGGATCTTACAAATATTTATGGTGTTTATGTGAACATGACCATCTAGGACCGTAGTCTTGGTTAAACCAAAGCATGAGATAACTAGTCGAGAATTGACTCCTAGTAGAAGTGACTTAAACATGGAATATTCCTAATGAAATTTAGAATGCATATAATTTACAACTTTGAATCCAGCCCACATCTATAAGCTAAGATATTTGTATTAGTTAATTTAAATCATGAGGCATGGTAATACCACTCAAAGCCTAAAGGTAATGATCTGAGAATTTTTTTTTTTATAGAAGCTTTCTTACTTTGAGGTTATTTTATTTATAGGAAATACAATTATAAATAAACCTTTCTATTTCCATAAACATATTACATATGTGCATTTATAGTTAAGTCCATGTTTAATAATATCATGTTCCTTAGCAACAACAGAAGTTGTTGATACCCTACATTCATCAGCAATAGTAGTGATGAGAAACATCCATAAATTTTCACTTATAGTTCCTCTTCAAAGGATATCTACCTCATGATCTGCTTCAAATGATGATGATACCAATTTAACAAAGAGACTAATTTAACTAATAACAAAAAAGCTATTAAGTTGTCCCAAAAAAATAACATTATAAAAACAATACAGTAACAAAAATCTTGAACTCTATTTTTGTAAATTGTAATTGTAATATGAATGAATATAGGAGTAGCTCATATAAATATAAATACCTCAGAATTGAATGCTAAATCACTTCATTGACTTAGTCTCAAATGTGATGGTTCTATATCCCATATGGACTCCAGATCCTGAAACTGACTAGTACTAATAGGTTCCTCTTCATTCTAAATTAGGTATTCAAAATCCAAAAAATCTTCATCTTCATTCTAACTCTAAGATGTAAATTCATCATTTATGTCAGAATCAATAGTAGCACCACCATCTTTTGAAGTGTTGCAAAGGCCTCATCTTTCAAGCATGGAATTCCAAATGGCCAATGACCTACCATAAGGAAAATCTCTAACATTATATTGAGTTACAAAAAACCTCAAACAAGTTTTCAAATTTTTGTCTAGTTTGTTTCTGACCTTTGATTTCAAAAACCTCAATGCACTAAAAACTTTCTCATCTTCCACCGACCCTAATATCATTGTTTGACATAAATCAGAAAGTTTGAAATATTATGATATTGAAGTACGCAAGACTTCACTCTGACTTATCCTTTTCAAGAGCCTTGTTATTGCACCAAGATCGAATGGATTTTCAAAGTTTTCCATCTAGTGTTTCATACAAAATGCAAAAATGTTTACATTGTCTTTTAAGATTATTTGAATCTAAGGTTCCTTGTATTGGTTGTCCATTGCAATCTGTATGCTTTGAAAACTATGTTATCAATTCATCAAGTTTATTATAAAACAACTTTGCATCACTTGGATTATCTCCAAAGTGTTTCCAAAATTGAGGAAACACACAACTCATGGCTTCAAGAATTTCTTCTCAAGGGAATCTTTCAAGAATCTCACTTAAAAGTTGGTAGGAAATAGACTTCACATTTTCACTAGTAGATTTAACAATCTTGTCAAAATCATCCTTTCTAATTGGTAGTACTCTACCTCTCTTGCTTGTCTTAGATTGGTGCATTGGTATTTGAAATCCTTTCACAAACACACATAGCTTGATTTTTTGCATTGAATTGTAAAAACATCTCAACATGATTCAAATTTGTAATTATCTACCACATTGAAAAAATTGGGCTATGAACTATGAGATATGAATACATAGAATCTAGAGCCATGCATTTTATTTTATGTAAATCACTATACTCATGAATATACATAGTTCTGTCTTGGGATTTCTTAACAAGTTTGTTCATTAAATCTAGTAAGGGGAGAAGACTAGATAAAGTTAATAGGCTATCTAGATTACTTAACTTATTTAAAAAATTAGGAGCTTTGTCTACTATAAGGTGTTTCTCATATATAACTCCAATCAAGGATTTATATTATACTAGAACTCATTCTACTAGTGCATGAAAAGATATCCATATGGTCTCAACATCATCGAGAATCTTATTTCCCACTATTACTCCCTTAGAAAAAATCTTAAATTCTACAAAATTTTTAGGGCTTCTACAAAGTAGGACTGGAGCTGATGAATTAGATCTTCAACTTTTGACACTGTAGGAAAACTACTTACAATCTTATATGCTAAATTCATTTGGTGGGCCATGCAGTGTATGCCAAGCATGTAAGGTGCAATACTAGTTTTTAGTCTTACACAAAGACCAGTTCTTTGCCCTTGCATTACTATAGCTCCATCAGCTCCGACACACACTAACTTCTTGGCAATTGTCAAGTCATCCATATTCAAAATTTCATTCAAATCTTTCATAACTTCTAAATATAATTTTTTTTCAGTTGAATTGGCCCTGATTTTATGAACACAAAGTATATGAGCTTGACAGACATGTTCTTTTATAGTATATACATGCATACAGACCCAAGCAATGCTTTCTACCAGAGTGACTTCATCTAAGGATAACAAAATGAACTTGGATTCTTTTACTCTCTCATATACATTTTGATTTTCTACCTTAGCAAGACTTTTTTCCATTTCCAATCTAGTGTATATTGACTAATGTGACATAAGATAGTGAGGAACTCTCAAAAAAAAAAAAAATTACTATATTCTAAAAAACCTCTCATAGGATGCCCTCTAAATAGAATATGAAAAATAACACTTATCGAAATGGTCTTCGCTTAGTTTGCATTATTGGCTACATATTGAAGCCCAACCTTGGATACATAACATGAATGTATTCTTCCTTTGATTTCCATCTCACTACTACTACTTCCTTTCCATCTATGTTTTGTTTTTCATAAACCTTACCAATATGTTTTTCTATAGTGTCGAGCTTTAGCTGGAACTTTTTCTCTCTTTTAGTTTTCTACATACAAATTGTACACCTATATCCTATTGGTTGTTCATCATTGTATATGATTGGTTGAATAAACTAGTACTTTTCTACCAAATCACCCTGAAAATTCCTTTTTCATTTCTCACTTCTGCCCCATTTTTACATTCCTTTTTACTTTCTTCCTACCAACATCAATATTATCTTCTGCTACAACATCTTCTACTATCCCAACATTGTTATCCTCATTTGATGCATTTTGATTTAACTGAATAACAACCTCATCTTCTTGTGGTGGTGAGCTATTGTGATTTCCTTCTACATGTGTAGTTACACAAGTTGATGGAGCAAAAACATTTTCAATTCTAAAGAAAGCCTTTATGGTAGTATCTCTAAGATTTGGGCATTTTGATGGCCTCCCATGTTGGATACAATTGTTCAATTGTTTGTTGTCTTTGATGTCACACAAATGTCATACCAATCAATCAAATAGTGTCTACCAAACTCAAAAGGTCAACAATGCAGAGGATAGTGTCTACAAAGCTCAGAAGGTCTACAAGGAAAAGGATAGTGTCTACCAAGATTAGAAGGTTAGCAAGGGAAAGGACAAATTCTACCAAGCTCAGAAGGTCAGCAAGCAAAGGATAGAGTCTACCAAGCTTAGATGGTTAGCGAGGAAAAAGCATAGAATCTACTGAGCCTAGAAGGTTAGTAAAGAAAACTTCCAATATCTACCGAGTAAATAGTTCCTATCGAGCTCACTCGATCATCAAAGGAAATGTGGAAGAAGTAGTTCTTACCAAGCTCTCATCAAGGAATTCAGTTCTTATTGAGTAAACTTGATAACCAACAGATTTTATAGATTTTGCAAAGTTAACCAAGTCAAGAAGGTTAACTTAGGAAATTTCTAAAAGCAGTATTTACCAAGTAGGTTCGGCTAGTAAAGGATTTCATTATTTTATGAAATAACATTTATTTGTTTAGAGTAATATTTGTAGTTGACTAATGTATGGTTTATTGGTAAATGTAACATGTAAATGGGCCAACTTGACAATTTGAATGGTATAGTCAAGAGGTCAAGTTGTGAATTCTAAGTGTGTGGAAGAGTGTGGAATTAATGTAATATGAAGATTGATTCCTTTGGAAGCAAATTTGAAGGATGATCAGAGATCATTGAGCAGTAGCGAAGCTATATTTGATCAAGGAGGATCTAATGCTACTGAATAGAGACTTGTAGCTAGCAAATCCAGTTGCATCTTGTTCAGGTCAATTCTTTGTTGCTTTCTAACTATTGTAGCAGTGATTTCAAATCTCTTAACAGAGTTTGTTTAATAGCCATTTTGTAAATCCTCTAACAAGGTGATAGTTTAGTTGAATTGTTCTAAAGACCTCTAGCAAGGCCACTCCTAACAAGGTGATTAAATCGTCTAACAGGGTCACACCTAATAGTGTGTATTGTAACCTTTAACAGGGTTGGCTCTTAATAGGGCTCAGTTCAGAAGAGTGAAAAATTGGTGACTAGTTACTTGGTGGTTTTTCTCCATATTGGGTTTCCATGTTAAATCTAGTGTCTCCTGTGTTCTTCTTTTTTTCAGTTGCATGAATGCTTGAAGATAAATAATAGCTTAATTTACTGAGTTACAAGATTTTTTTACCGAGCATTAGTAGTACCCAGATCTTTAAGACATCTAAGGGATCTATGGATTAATTTTTTTTAGTAACTGATTCACACCCCCCTCTCAATTACTCTATCTTTAATCCCAACAATTGGTATCAGAGCTTTTGGTGCTTACAAGAAATATTTCAAGGATCTAAGCTAAAGATTAAGATGTCTTACAAAAGGGAAATTCCAAGACTTAACAGGGACAACTTTTCAGCATGGTAAGGATTGATGAGACTTCATCTAGCTTCTATTGGTGATACAAGGCTAAAATACCTCAATGAAAAATATGAAGAACCTTTTGGTACATTATCTATCAATGATATTGCTGAAAAGAAGACTCACAACAACATGATGATAGATATAGCATCTACTCTGAGTTATGAAGAATTTGATGACATCAAGGATTGCAAGAAATAAGAACAAGCTCAAAGAGATCTATGGAGGAGATGATAATTTGAGAAGAGCCAAAGAAGAAAGTTTGAGATGACAATTTGATCAAATGAGAATGAGAGAGGATGAAAACATTGCAAAGTATGTTGAAAGAGTTAAAGCATGTGTTAGTGCAATCAAAGCATTTGGAGGAGATATCAATGATGAGATAGTTATAAGTAAGTTCTTAGAACTCTACTTCTCATTTATTAAATCAGAGTCTCTACAATTCAAGAAAGAAGATGTGGGGCAAATCATAAAATAAATTTAGAGGTCATAGTTGGAAGATTGACCACATTTGAGCTAGAAAACTATGACAATTATGTTCCAACTACCAAGAACATTGAATCAGCATTTTAAGCCAAGCTTTCACTCAAAGAAAAAGGGAAAAAGATGAAGGATCCAAAATCAGATAGTGATGAAGAATTAGAAAAAAGTTCAGACAGTGATCTTGAGGTGGTTGAATCTCTACTAGCAAGAAAATATTCAAGAGGCAGAGGGAAATACAAAGGTAAGGTTCCTCTAATCTACTTTTCTTGTGAAAAAATTGGACGTATTGCTACTAGCTACCCAAATAAGTAGAACAAGTATGAGAAGAAAGGTCACAAGTACAATGGCAAGAAAAATTTCAAATCATTCAAGGATAAAGGTAAGAAAACATGTTTCATGGCCAAAGATTCAAATTATTATGATGATGAAGAAGATGATGAAATTGTCTATATTGCTATTAAAGACGAGTCTGATAATGATGAAGAAATGGCACTCATTTCTCATATGAGTAAAAATGATACATTGATCATAGATAGTGGTTGTTCCCATCACATGATTGGTGATAAAACTAAGTTTGAATACTTTGAAGATCATGATGGTGGCAATGTAAGATTTGGTAACAATGAAGTTTTTTGTATAAGACGAAAAGGAAGAATCTCGCTAACCAAGGAACTTGTATGTGATAATTCATATTGGGTAGAAGGACTAAAGAATTTTTTGTTGAGTGTGGCATAGCTACTCAATAATAGATTCAAAGTGGAATTTATGCATGGAAAAGCAAGATTGCTGGATGGGAAAGGAAAGCTGATTGGATCAGGCACTCAAACAAGAGGTAACTTAGTTTATGTTGAGCTTGGTGAATGTTCATGTTTTATTGCTCAAATTGAAGAAAGTTGGTTATAGCATAGGAGGTTATGTAATGTAAACTTCGACAACTTAATAAGGATCAGTAAATTCAAGAAAGTAAGAGGTATTCCTAACATAAAGAAACCTGAGGTTGGTCTATTCAAGAATTGTGAAATTGGTAAAATGGGAAAGAATATTTTTAAAATCAAGAACTATTAGATTGAAGAAGTTCTAGAAATTGTGCATACTAATTTGTGTGGACCTATTAGAATTGAAAGTTATACTGGTGAAAAATTCTTGATTCTATTTGTTGATGACTATTCAAGAACGATGATTGTCATGTACCTAAGAGAGAAATTAGAAGCATTTGAAAAGTTCAAATGGTATTTGGCTAGAGTAGAAAAGGAAACAAGCAAAAGACTAAAATGTTTAAGGTCTGATAGAGGTGGTGAATTCATTTCACATGAGTTCAATAAATTTTACATTGAAAGGGGAATCAAAAGACAGGTTTTAGCACCTGGAACTCCTGAACAAAATGGAATAGCAGAAACAAGGAATAGATCTATCATAGATTGTACAAGAACCTTAATGATTGAGAAATGAATTGCTATCAAATACTTGAAGGAAGCCATCAGCACTACAGTTCATACCTTGAACCAAGTATAGCTAAAGAAGGACTCGGTCAAAACACTCAATGAATTATGGTATGGCTACAAACCCAATATAAGTTATCTAAAAGTATTTGGAAGAAAATGTTTCATTTTGAAAGAATCTAGAAAAGATAAACTTGATGTAAAAGGTGATGTAGGAATATTTTTGGGATACTCTTGCAAAAGCAAAGCATATAGATGTTTGAACTTATCTACTCAAAAAGTCATAGAAAGTGCACATGTGAAAGTTGATGCATTTGTAGAAAGAAAAAAGGAACGTGAAGACTACAAAAGATTTGTTTACATTGAACATGATACAATGCTAATTATACCTATTAATCAGGAATCCTCAACTCTAGAGTCTTCATTAACTGAGTCACAAGAAGTTCAAACCGAGTCAGTACCTACCGAGCTGCAAGAACTTGAGCTACAAACAAAAGCTACTGAGTTAGCATCTACTGAGCCAGAGCAACTAGAATCAAAACCATAAGTTGAGACATAGAAGGATAACAATGCAAGTCATTCAAAAGGAAAGGAACTCATGTTAGCCAAGTATGTTAGAAAGGATCATGCACTAGATTAGATCATTGGAGATAATCAGAAGGAATAATGTCAAGAAGTAAGTTGAAAGGCTCTTGTTTACTTACTAATTTTGAACCTAGAAATTTCAAAGATGCACTAGACAATGAAAGTTGGATTGAAGCTATGAATGAAGAGATAGAAAAAATAGAGAAAAAAAAAACATGGACTCTTGTACCAAGACCAAAAGGCAAAAATGTGATTGGAACAAAGTGGGTATTCAGAAACAAACTAAATGAAGATGGTAAGGTATCAAGGAACAAGGCTAGACTGGTATGCAAAGGATACTCTTAAGAAGAAGTTATAGACTATGCAAAGACTTTTGCTCCTATTGCAAGATTGGAAGGTGTCAGAACCTTACTTGCTTATGCTGCATTAAAAGAATTCAAATTTTATCAGATGGATGTTAAGTCAGCATTTCTCAATGGCATATTGGATGAAGAGGTTTACATTGAACAACCTGACGGTTTTGTTTTTCTAGACAAGAAGGACATGGTCTGAAAATTGCATAAAACATTATATGGTCTGAAAAAACCCCTAGAGCGTGGTATGAAAGATTGCATAACTATCTTATTTAGATTGGTTTTCAAAGAACTAATGACAATAGTAGTTTGTATGTAAAGGAAGGACCAAATAATAAGATTGTTTTGGAAGAAATATTTTTAGATGATACTTTGTTCATAGGAAATGATGATCTTTGCAAAGAATTTTTGGAACAAATGAACAAGGAATTTGAGATGTCAATGTTTGGTGAAATCAAATTCTTTGTTGCTCTTGAAATTCAACAAAGTAAGAATGAAATCTACATCACTCAATCTAAATACATCAAGGAGATACTGAAGAAGTTTGGTATGGAAGATTGCAAACCAGTTGGGACTCCTATGTGTACTGGATTAAAACTGACCAAGGATGATGAATCAAAGGAAGTGGATCAAACATTATATAGATCTATGATTGGAAAGGTGCAATATGTAGTGCACACAAGACTAGAAATTGCCCTTGCAGTAGGAATTTTAGCAAGATTCTCAGAAAAACCAAAAGAAAATCACATGATGGCAATCAAAAGGATCATGAGATACTTAAAAGGAACTCAAAATTATGGATTATGGTATAAACTTGGAGGAAATCTGGATATAAAGGTGTTCACTAACGCAGATTGGGTAGGAAATATTGATGACAGAAAGAGCACAAGTGGAGGAGCTTTCTTTCTTGGGAAAAGATTGGTTTCTTGGATAAGCAAAAAGTAGAATTGTACATCTCAATCCACAGCAAAGGCTGAATATGTTGTGGCAGCAGTAAATTGCTCAAACATTGTGTGGTTTAAACAATTAATTGAAGGTATGAAACAAGAAATCAAAGAACCTATTGTTATGTTTTGTGATAACACAAATGCAATTAACATCTCCAAGAATCTAGTGATTCATTCAAAAACCAAGCATATTGCCATAAAGTATCACTTTGTTAGAGAATTGATGCAACAAAAGGAAATAAGATTGGAATAAGTCCATATAAAGGAACAAATTATTGACATATTCACAAAGCCTTTACCTAAGGATGCATTCTTGTATCTAAGAGGTAAGTTAGGGGTCATTCCCCTATCTAAAGCTCACTAAAATACAGTTCTAGTGATGCATCAATAGGAACAGAATTGAAGATATATCAGTTGATGCAGCAAACCAATGAAGACATTGCATATGAATTAGTACATCAGGTATAATGCTATTCAATTGTTTTCAGTTGTCTTTGGCATGTGTTGTCAAAGAGGGAGAGTATACTGTCATATCTTTATGAAATTTTAAAAATAATAAGAGTTTGTGTAAGAGGGAGAGATTATTATGACAGAGGGAGTTTTTTGTATTTGAAGAAGAAAGTGAAGTATTCTATCAGTAAGAGACTTGTCTTCAAATTTCATCCTACTATGACATGTTATTTTCCCATCAATACCAACGAAGGAGATTTTTGGATACAATTTTTCAATTGTGTTTTTTCTTTGATGTCACACAAATTTCATATTAGTCAATCAGATAGTGTCTACTAAGCTTAGAAGGTTAGTAAGGCAAGGGATAGTGTCTACCAAGCTTAGAAGGTCACCAAGGAAAATGATAGTGGGTACTAAGCTTAGAAGGTCAGCAAGGCAAAGGAAAGAGTCTACCATGCTTAGAAGGTCAAAAAGGCAAAAGACAGAGTCTACCAAGCTCAGATGGTCAGTGAGGCAAAAGGATAGTATCTATCTAGCCTAGAAGGTTAGTAAAGAAAACTTGCACTATCTATTGAGTAAATAGTTCTTACCGAGCTCACTTGGTCATCAAAGGAAATGTGGCAGAAGAAGTTCTTACCAAGCTCTCATAAAGGAATTTAGTTCTTACTGAGTAAACTCGGTAGCCAAAGGATTTTATAGATGTTGTAATGTTAACCTAGTCAAGAAGGTTAACTTAGGAAATTTTAGAAAGCAATCTTTATCAATCAAGGTCGGCCAGTAAAGGATTTCATTATTTTATGAAATAATGTTTATTTGTTTAGAGTAATATTTGTAGATAACTAATGTATGGTTTATTGGTAAATGTAACATGTAAATGAGCCGACTTGACAATCTGAATGGTATAATTAAGAGGTCAAGTTGTGAATTCTAAGTGTTTGGAAGAGTGTGGAATTAATGTAATATGAAGATTAATTATTGTGGAAACAAATTTGAAGGATGATCAGAGATCATTGAGGAGCCACAAAGCTATATTTGATCAAGGAGGATCTAATGATGTTGAACAGAGACCTGTAGCTAGCAAATTCAGTTGCATCTTGTTCAGGTCAATTCATTGTTGCTTTCTAACCATTGTAGCAATGATTTCAAATCTCTTAACAGAGTTGGTTTAACAACCATTTTGTAAATCCTCTAACAAGGTGATAGTTCAATTGAATTGTTCTAAATACCTCTAGCAAGGCCACTCCTAATAGGGTGATTAAATCCTCTAACAGGATCACACCTAACAGTATGCATTGTAACCTTTGATAGGGTTGGCTCCTAACAGGGCTCACTTTAGAAGAGTGAAAAATTGGTAACTAGTTACTTGGTGGTTTTTCCCATATTGGGTTTCCATGTTAAATCTGGTGTCTCTTGTATTCTTTTTGTTTTTGGTTACATGCATGAATGCTTGAAGATAAATAATAGTTTTATTTACCAAGTTACAACATTTGTTTACTGAGTATCAGCAGCAACTAGGTCTTTAAGACATCTAAGGGATATGTGGATTATTTTTTGTTAGTAACTAATTCACCACCCCTACCCCCCCCCAAGTTACTCTATCTTTAATCCCAACATCCCAATCCCTTCACTACCCTTGGGGGTCTTAACCTTGTCAACATGTAGCCTTCTATTGACAACCCCTTCACTTGCCTAAGACTAAGCAATATTAGTTAGAGACACACCCTCCCTTGAAATCTCAATCCACTGACAATCCATTTACTTCCTTGATAGTAAGTAGTATTAGTTTTAGATTAGGAATTGAAATTAATTAATAATAGAAATACTATGTAGTGTAAAGAAATTATTTCCTACCTTGGTCGTCTACACTTTCTCTAGAATTCTAATTTCTATGTAATGGGTTGCGAGATTGTAACTCTAGTCTCTTGCCTACCCATTATTTTCCAAAATATATATCAAATTTTTTCCATAAACCAAAATACACAATCCAACAAAAATCAAAAACCTACAAAGAGCTAGTCCACCATAACTAGGATAATTTCTAAGGGATGGATAAAATCTTAATCTAAATTAGAATTATATAATCATTTACAATTCTACCCATGTTGTCTATAATCATTCACTCCAATAAAAAAGTTAGTTTGAATAGAAGGTCCACTTGAAAGAACTTTTTGTGGAAGGGAACTTATAAATCATACTAAGTAGCATTTACAAGAGTCAACACCTAGTTGCAAGTAGGAAAGTATCCAAGAGGAAGGATTTATATTCTTGTGCAATAAAAGAACAATGCCACAATGCTTTCAATATGGTTTGTTTGCACTACCTCAATCATAGTTTAAAAAGGTACAAAACATTGTCCCTAGAACAAAATTGTTCCTTTTTAATGTGGATTCAAGAGAGTTTCATGGAGCTTTTGAGGAAATTTCACAAGATGGCATGAATCTACAACCTATGCCCTTTGGTAAATCTTTTCCTTCTCAAGTGAGATTTGTCATATGTAGGGATTGCAAACCTATTGTTGAGAAGGATTTTAGAAATATCATTGAAGAAACTACTTTACTAGCAACAAGTTCAAAACTAGATAAACTCACAATAGGTTTTGGGTCTCCTCAAATTATTTGGTTACATAAAAAACTTGAGAGAAAATCAAGAAATTTGTTTGTTGGGAGAAGAAAGTAAATTTGAGAAAGCTATGAATATCAGCAAGGGAAATCAAATCTCATTAGTTAATGAAACTCAACAAGGGAATACTGAATCATCTATAGTTGATTATAGATATCATATTAGTGAACAAATTCATGAGGCATCCAGGGACATGTGATTATTTAAGATCCAAAGGCTTTGTGGCAAGTGGGTATGTATATGAAGGAAAACATACATTAAGGCTCTAAGAAGATGTGTGCTAGAAAATGTGACCTGTAAGCAGCATGGGTTAACAAACAAATATTAGCTAAAAACCTTGAAATTTCATCGAAGACTCATCAAAATGAAAAGAACAAATATCAACTAATGCTTGCTTGGGTTTTGCAACCCTAAGAAACCAACAAATCCAACCTTCCAGCCACCTCTATAGCTCAACAAAGGCACCCATAAGAGGCCTTGTTGGTGTGTTAAGATGGGGGTATGTTTGGTGTGCTTTCCCAAACACAACAAAAGTATGAATCTCTTGAATGATTATGCAAATGTGAGTGCAAATGAAATATGAACCTAGGCTAAATGAGATGAGGAATACCTCAAGAAATGGCTATGGAGAGAGCCATTCTTGAAGGTATTCAAGGATATAGATGATATGCAATGAAAGAACTAACTAGATATGCAAACTATGGCAAAAATGCAAGATAAAGTGAAGCTATAAATGCATGTAGAAACTAGATTAACAATGCATGATGTAAACTAAATCAGCTACCAAATTGTTATTATGAACCTACAAAATCACTATGAGAACTCTACCAATGCAAGCTCCAACTACCATGAAAGCTCAAACTATGGATGCAAGCTCAAATCTCAAACCAACATGATAACAATGCAATAAAAATGAGATTTCAAATGCTTGAGACAAGCCCTCTATTTATAGGCTTGAGGGAGGGCTTGGTGAGGTGGCATCCATATAGATGCCACATAAGGTGACATGCAAGTAATGCAAATGGTCAAGAATTCAAAGTTTACTCACACATGTGTGAGAAAAGTTGAGAAGATGAGTGGGAGACAAGAGTGCTATCTCACACATGTGTGAGAACACTCTTAGGCTAATGAGGGGGATTAGGAAAATGATTAGGAATAATTAAGTGGGATTAGAGAAGAAGTAGGCTTAAGAGGATGAAAATGATGGGTGCAGACTAGGTTCTAGGTTAGGTTTAAGACTAAATTAAATAAAATTTAATTTAATCATGGGTTTAGAAGAATTAATGGGATGTGAGGATTTAAATAAATAAAATTTATTTTTAAAAATGGGAAGATGGAGGATCATGTGTTAAATTAATTTAACACATTAAGGCTAGAAGTATTTAAATTAGATTTAAATACTTAAGAGAATGAAATCATTTAATTAAAATAATTTAATTAAATAAGTAGAGGAATGTGAGCAATATAATTAATTAATTGATAATTAATTACAATGTCATGGGCAATATTAAAATTAATTAATATAGTGTTTAGGGATGATTTTAAGCATCTACAGAAGAAGATAAAGTTTCGTGGAGCTGCTCAAAGTTTACTAAGTGCTAGGTAAACATGGGATGTAGTGGAAGTATAAGCACTTGTAGGGATATTCAAAAGAATATTGTAGTAGAGAATCATCTTTCTAACTCAAGCCCTCACAAGAAAGAGAAAGTGCCTTTGGTCAGCAAGAACTATTACGGGTGCCAGCTTGAAATCAAACTTATAGGGGTCAAAATGAAAAAAAGAGGATTTCAAAGGATCAACTTCACAAATCACATCCTCTTACAAAAGAGAAAGATTTACCAAGCTATTGTGAATGTCAGTTAAGTTGTAATGAACATAATGAACATACCTACAAATTAACTTCTCTTGACCATACAAAGGAGGAAAGTATTTAGGGGGAACACACTACATGGAATATTGTTGGAAGATGTGATTTGTAACTAGATTTTTCTTTTGGAAGCTTGGTTAGGGTTTCTATTCCCATGATTTTTCTTTCATTCAAAATTGGTATTTTTTAATTCTTCAAGGAGTTTAGGGATATAGGAGTAAGATATGCTATCACAAAAGAGGTGTTGATTATAGTCCATTTAAATGCTCTTAAGGAGGTCTCACTTGGTAAATCAACTCAACCGTTCTAAACTATTATTGCCAAGAATCTTTTTGCAACATATGTTGGTTGTAGTATTAAAGGTGGCTTTCCCCATGATCTCTTTGAGGTTGTTAGCCCCAAAAAATTTAAAGTTTAATGAAATTCATTGCATATTATCATAAACCTAATCTAGGTTGGGTCCTAATTTATTGTTTTGTTGTGAATTTAAGAATTTTTATGAGGATTGATAAAAACACATAGTATAATACTTAGGACAACTGCATTATCTATAGTTTTTCCCCCATAATTAAAAATAATATAAGATATTGTATATTCCTCTATATTAAGTTAGTTGTAGTGTCTTAGTTTGGGACATCATTTGGGGTCATTAGGTTACCATGACACTTTCCATGTTAGGGGACATTTATGAGGATATGGGGCTCCAATATACACTTGTATCTTTTAAAAATATTGTAATGAGTATTTCACAATGTGGTTTCTATTTGTAGCCAATTTTAGTAGTAATAGAATGTGAATCACTCGCAAAATGCAATGTCAATGCATCTGAGTCTTCATAATCAATTGCAAGGATAGATTGTAAGAAATACCCTTGTGCTCTCAATAAGAATCAATTAGAACCTTAGGGCCAATTCTATTCAATACTTGGTGACATAATATAGAAAGGCAAAATAAGGTGTTCTGAGCTGGTGGCATAGTTTTAAAGTCAATATGTCAAAAGTTGTGAATTTCAAATTTTAACTCCAATGGCTAGTTGGTTGGAATGGTGATTTGTATAGTTATGGGAGTTTTTGTATGCAAAAGGAGTTTAAAACTCTTGATCCACACCTATTTGATGTTCTTGAATGTGGAGAATGAAGGGGAATGTAAGGTGAATAGTTTGTTTAATGAAGATACATGGGTTTCTGCAGTCTTGAGTACAAAGTCTAAGTATTGCTTGGTTGTTTGTATTGTTACCTTTACACTTTGATCTAATAATGTACAATTGATGATTCCTTGAAGTTGTAATGAGAACTTGAATTCATTTTGAAGGTATTCCTATTAGTTTGAGATCCATTTCTATTGACTTCTCTTTGATAGTGTTGTAGGTGACTATTCTACCTTCATTTTGTGAGCCTAATGACTACATAGCACTCATTCCTCTTTATATGTTTTCTATTTCTTTAGGAATGTGGCCTTTACATGTATTATAACATGATTGACTAACAAAAATGTAGAGGTAAGGTTGATAAGATGGTGATAGTTGTGCTTGAGAGAAAGAATGCTCAAGAAAGTTATGAAAGTTGAGGGTTTCGTATTGGATTTGAGGATCTGTCCAAATAAAGACATATTTTTATGATGGATTATGTTTTTGCATGATCAATGCATGGTGATCATGTAGGCAAGAGGGTGAATAACTTGGGCCAAAGGCTCATCCAACTATCCAAACCATCCTGCAAGAGTTAAGACAATGGAAATGAACACAAAGAACAACAACCAAAGGAGGAAGAAGAGTGAATTAGTTTTATTGATTCATCAAGATATCTTCTTACATGCCCAACCATAAGGCCTTCTAGGTTATAGCCAATTACAAATACATTCACATTCAAAGATCTGACTGTAAGTTTGCAATTTTAGTTTTTCTCTCTAATCTTCTTCCCAAAAGCTTCTCCCAAAAACTTATTTTCTTCCAAATATTGCTTAATTCTAAGCCTAAAAATTCTAAGCCTGAAAATTCTATTTATACTTACCAAAATGGATTATAGATCATTCTAGAATCATTACATAATAGGAAGGCCAACCCAACAATGGTCTGGACTCATCCCAAGAGAAGATCTTAACATAAATGTCATGAATAAAATAAATCCCACAAGTTGGCTCGCCAAAATCAGGTCCAAATACTAACACTCAACATATACTGGGTAACTTGACACATGGAGAAACACTCAACATGCACTGAGTAACTTGACACATGAAGAAACACTCAGCATACACTGGGTAACTCAACACATGAAGAAACACTTGGCATACACTGAGTAACTTGGCACATGAAGAAACACTTGGTATACACTGAGTAACTTAGCATATGAAGAATCACTTGGCATACACTGGGTAACTTAGCACATAAAGGAATGCTACAATAACTTAGCACATGAAGGAAAATAGGGTTATTAGGCACATGGAGAAAACAGGGTTACTAGGCACATGAAAATAATAGGGTAACTAGGCACATGAAGAAAATAGGGTTACTAGGCACATGAAGAAAATAGGATTGCTAGGAACATGAAGGAATTGCTAGGCATATGAAGAACTACTAGGCACATAAAGAAATTGCTAGGCACATGAAGGAACTACTAGGCACATGAAGGACTGCTAGACACATGAAGGATTGCTAGGCACATGAAGGAATTGTTAGGCACATCAAAGACTGCTAAGCACATGAAGGAACTACTAGGTGAAGAAAATGAGCAAGATAACAAGGATACCTAGGATTCTCCTACATCAAATAAATGGGGTTGAAAGAAATGATTCTCCCGAATCATTGAGATGTCCCAACCTGAGCTGAATCCAACTGAAATTAAGAAATCCATGAAGCGTCTTCAATAGGTCTATTCTTCCACTTCACCAAATATTCATAGTAATATTTTCCTCTTATACTCTTGCCAATGCTCTGATCTAAAATCTATTCAACTTCCTCAATCTATTTCTTAGGATAATCATCTAGTATAACAACTTCATCCTCTAACTCATGATACTTATACAAAACAACAATATTAAATATAGGAGATATATCCATGTCATTAGGTAACTCAACTTCATAAGCATTACAACTATCA
Organism: Cupressus sempervirens; assembly: GCA_028749045.1. Lineage (NCBI taxonomy): Eukaryota > Viridiplantae > Streptophyta > Pinopsida > Cupressales > Cupressaceae > Cupressus > Cupressus sempervirens. The sequence goes on from CM053792.1 coordinate 877,362,191, forward strand.
AACTTATTCAGGATATTACAAGGTCCAAATTTCTTCATCTTCAACTTGCTATATGTTCCAACTGGGATTCTTCCTTTCTTTAGATGAACCATCACGTCATCACCAACATGAAAATCATGGTGTCTTCTAAATTGATCAGCATTCTCCTTATACTTTTGATTTCTTTGTTCCAACCTCAACTTCACTTCCTTCTACAAGGACTCCATAAAATCAAAAAAAATTTCTCCTGTAGCACTTTTCTTTCCTTCACTAGCAACATCTCTCAAATCTAATATACCTCTAGGATGTATTGTGATAACAATCTCAAAAGGTTTCTTCCCTATACTCCTATTCATAGAATTATTATATGCAAATTTAGCTTGCACCAATACCATCTCCCAATTACTCGGCTTATTCCCAACTAAACATCTCAAAAAATTACCCAAGATTCTATTCACAACCTCTATCTGTCCATCTATTTGTTGATGGAATGTAGAACTATACTTCAATTGAGTACCCATCTTCTTCCACAAAGTCTTTCAAAAATAACCAACAAACTTACTGTCTCTATCTGAAATAATGCTTCTTGGTAATCCATGCAATCTTACAATCTCTTTAAAGAAAAGTTCAGAAACATGCTTAACATTTGATGTCTTCTTACATGGTATAAAATGAGCCATCTTAGAAAATCCATCCACTACAACAAATATGGAATAATGCCCCTTCACTATTTTAGGCAATCTAAGAACAAAATCCATACTAAGATCAGTCCAAGGTTTATCAAGAATAGTAATAGGTGTATACAAACTAGTATTTTGACTCACTCCTTTTGCAACTTGACAAACTCCACAACTCTTCACAAATATTTTAACATCCTTATACATTTGTGGCCAATAATATCTCTCTTTTAGCAAACTCAATGTCTTATCAATTCCAAAATGTCTAGCTAATCCACTACTATGCTTTTCATTAATCAAATTCAACCTCATAGGACTTCTAGGAATACACAACTGAATACCTTTGAACAACATACCTTCTTGAATGAAATACTCATCATACTTACTTATGTGATCTATCATATTTGGTGCTCTACACTCTCTCCATGCCTCAAAAAAATCAGGATCAACATCATATAACTCTTTCATCTCATCAAAACCAAGAACTTCAACCTTCATTTCAGTCAAAAAAGAATTTTTTCTACTCAATGCATCAACAACTTTGTTAGTAACTCCACTCTTATGCTTTATCACAAATGTAAAACTCTGAAAATGCTCAACCCACTTCCTATGTCTTTGATTCAATTTATGTTGACTTCCCAAGTATTGTAAAGCTTTATGATCAGTATACAACACAAACTCCTTAGGCATCAAATAATGTCTCCACTTCTTCAATGCTTAGCATGAAACTCTTGATCATACACATAATATTTCCTTTTAGCATCATTCAACTTTTCACTAAAGAAATCAAAAGGCTTACCTTCTTGACTTAATACAGCTCCTATTGCATTACCACTTGCATCACATTCAACTTGAAATACTTTGTTAAAATTAGGTAAAGGCAATACATGTAATTCAACAACCTTTTGTTTCAAAGTCTCAAAACTCTTATCAGCTCCATGTGTCCACTTGAATTCCTTTTTATCTCCCCTCATTGTTTGACTCATAGCATTACAAATAGCACTGAAATTCTTTATAAGCTTTCTATAAAAACTAGCCAAACCATGAAATGATCTTACCTCACTCACATTCTTAGGTGTAGGCCATTCAAAAATTTCTTTAACCTTCTCAAGATCCATCTTCAAATTATCAGCTTAAATCACAATTCCCAAATACACAATCTCCTCTTGCATAAAAGAACACTTTTTAGATTGATCTACAACTTTCCCTCTTTCAACCTCTGCAATACTTGTCTAATATGCTCAAGATTTTCTTCCTTAGTCTTACTAAATATCATAATATCATCCAAATAAATAATCACAAACTTACCCAAGAATCTTTTTAGAACTTCATTCATCAACCTTATGAAAGTACTAGGTGCATTAGTCAGACCAAAAAGCATAACCAACCATTCATACAAACCATCTTTTGTTTTGAAAGTAGTCTTCCATTCATCACCTTTTCTAATTCTAATCTTATAATAGCCACTCTTCAAATCAATCTTGGTAAAATACTTTTCTCCACTCAAACAATCCATTATGTCATCCATCCTTGGCATAGGAAACCTATATTTCACTCTTATCTTGTTAATGGCTCTGGAATCAATACACATTCGCCATTCTCCATTAGTTTTATGTGCTAATATAGTAGGTATGGCACATGGACTCAAGCTTTCTCTGATCAAACCTTTTTGCAACAAATCATGCACTTGTCTATTAAGTTCTTCATTCTCTGCAAGTGTCAATCTATATGGTGCTTTGTTTGGCAAACTAGCTCCAAGAATCAGATCCATACAATGACTTATACTTCTTACTAGAGGTAAACCATCAAGAACATCATCAGTAATAATTTCCTTTTACTCATTCAACAACTCTACAATTTCTTCTGGCACTTGGTCAATACTACCTTTTGTCATTTTGCCACCACTAACTAGCACTCGATTAACACTATTTTTTTGTACTCAATCTCTTTTGATAAAACTCAATTTTCTTGGAATTATAGCAAAACAAACTTGATTCTTTTTTATTTCCTTTTCAAATTGTTTCCCATTAACCATGCAAATTTTTATAGTAGTACAATTAACCTCATCCGGACTTTCAATCAATGGCAACAATGTTTGTTTCTTCCTAATTACCCAAAGAGTATATTGATTCAATCTTCCATCATGTACAACATATCTATCATATTTCCAAGGTCTACGGAAAAAAATATGACAATAATCCATGGGAATAATATCAAACAAAACTTCATTAAACTAATGTCCAATTTTGAACTTCACAGGGCATTGCTCACTTACCAATATGTTATGCTCATATTTGATCCATGAAACATGATAAGGTTTGGGATGTTTCAACCTTTACAACTACAACTTTGTAACTAGCTCTTCTGATGCCATATTGGTAGAACTTCCATTATCAATAATTACTTTATAGAATTTTCCAGCCATCTTACATCTTGTCTTGAAAAGACTTCTCCTTAAAATAGGTTCCTCATCACTTCCCTTATTACATAAGGTTCTTCTCACCATCAAATTTTCTCCAGCCTTAGGTCCACTTAGTGAACTCTCAATGTCTTCTTGAATCATAGCATTTCTATTATTTTACCCACCTTCAGAAGATCTACATTCAAAGGATCAATGCCCTTCTTTGCCACATCAAAAAAAATTACCATGAAATCCACCTCTAGAATAAGAATTAACTCTTCCTCAGTAAGAATTATTGCCTCCTCGATAAGAATTACCACTTTTCAATTCAATCTTGCCTTTTTCATCATTCTTCCATTCAGATTTTCCTTTATCCTACATAAATCTATCAAATCTGTCACTTTCTCCATAAGATCTACCTCTTCCTTTCTAGAATCTGCCACTTCTACCTCTCTATCTTTGTTCATGCTTCTTTGTCAAGATCTCCTCAACATTCAGGGCATACTAGTATGCTTCTTCTACACTTTCCAACATTACAATACTTATTTCATCTTGTATTCCAAATCTCAATCCATTAATGTACCTTGTAATTTTCTCAACATAATTATCCACATGTCCAGATGTGATGTCTAATCTATAGAATTCCTCAATATATTCTTTTACATTCATGTCCTTTTGTTTCAAATTTTGCATCTTTCTCAACAAGCTAACTTGGTAATCAACAAGAAGGAATTTTTTCTTTACCTCGTTCACCATCTTTGGCCAAGTTCTAATCTTCTCCTTTCCTCTCCTTTTTTCTATCAGTTTGCAAGTGCTCCAACCATAGAGATGCATGACCTTTCAGCCTAGTGAGTGCAATCTTCACCTTTCTATTATTAAGAGTGTTTTCATACTCAAAGAACTTCTCCATATTAGATATCCAATCCAACACAACATTGGTATCCAATTTTCCATCATAATAAACAACTTCTACAACAATCTTTGAATTCACTCTAGACAATACTCTCAACAATCTTTTCTCATCTTGATCTTCTTCAGGTTCTGGATTATGCTTTGGTGTTGCTGCTTCATCATCACTTAAATCATCAAGATGTGCTCCTCTCCTCTGGTCTATCTCCATAGCATCTATTCTAGCTACAATTTGTCTCAACTAATCAAATATACCATTATCAATATTATTTCCTCTACCATGGACCATCTTCACAAATCAAGTTCCTGCAAGATCGTAACCCTTTGCAAGTTATAGGTCAAATCCATAGATCTTAGACCCTACAACCAAATCCAAATCAAGGTTCTACATGATTCAATCTCCACAAGGATGAACCTCAAGCTTTGATACCAACTAACATAGGTAAGAGGGTGAATAACTAGGGCCAAAGGCTCACCTAGCTATCCAAACCACCCTGCAAGAGTTAACACAATAGAAACAGATACAAAGAACAACAACCAAAGTAGGAAGAAGAGTGAATTAATTTTATTGATTCATCAAGATATCTTCTTACATGCTTAGCTGTAAGGCCTTCTAGGTTACAACCAATTTCAAATACATTCACATTCAAAGATCCAACTATAAGTTCACACTTTTAGTTTTGCTCTCTAATCTTCTTCCCAAAAGCTTCTCCCAAAAACTTATTTTCTTCCAAAACTTGCCTAATTCTAAGCTTGAACATTCTATTTATACTTTCCAAAATGGCTTACAAATTATTTTAGAATCATTACATAAGAGTAAGGCTGACTAAACAATGGTCTAGACTCATTCCAAGAAAAGATCTTAACATAAATGTCACGAATGAAATAAATCTGACAAGTCAACACACCAAAACCACATCCAAATACTGACACTCAACATACACTAGATAACTCAGCACATGAAGAAACACTCAACATGCACTGAGTAACTCGGCACATGAAGAAACACTTGCCATACACTGGGTAACTCGGAAAATGAAGAAACACTTGACATACACTGATTAACTCAGGACATGAAGAAACACTCAGCATACACTAAGTTACTCGGCAGCTAAAGAATCACTTGGCACATGAAGGAATGCTACAATAACTTGGCACATGAAGGAAAATAGGGTTACTAGGAACATGAGGAAAATAGGGTTACTAGGCACATGAAAAAAATAGAGTTACTAGGCACATGAAGAAAATAGGGTTACTAGGCACATGAAGAAAATAGGGTTGTATATGAGCAATGTTAGTATGCTAATAGAAACAAAATTTAAATAAAGCTTCTACAAAATTTAAAAAAATTCGTAAACTTCAAGATAGACTAAGATGAGCTCTCAATTGAGAATATGAGCCATTAATGGGCTCTCTCAATGAGAAGCTCTCTTGTTGAGTGGCTTTGTCTAAATAGATAGGATGTATGCTCAAGCTTATGCTTCAAAAAGGGCTTCAAATGGAGTTGGAATTTGGGTGTGAGTGTATGGTTTTGATGTAAAATGGCTTCTTAAAATGGCATTATGACTTTACTTCATGGATTGTGTTTTTTTTCAAAGGGGAAGGATTCAATTTATAGGCAAGAGGCTTGAGGGATTGAGGGCTAAGATGTAAGGATGGGGAAAAGCTCATGGAGGGCTCAAATTGCATGAGAGGAGAGCACATGGATTGTGCTTCCTTATAGCCAATTAGGGAGTAACACATCTCACAGGGTGAGAGGATGGAGGAGAGGGGAAGGATGAGTCAACAAAGGAGGCTCAAGGGATAAAATCTTCATAAAGACCCTCATAATGGCTTGTAAGAGAAATGAAAGGGCTTGGAAGAGTCATTTATGGCCTAGTGGGCTTCTTAAAATTTTATGGTTGGGATATTTTGAGGGAGATGAGAGGAATTTTGACTTGGGCTTGATTAGAAAGGTTTTAAGCTTTCTTAGGATTATGCAAATGATTAGAGGATGGATTAGAATGGTTTAGGATTAGCTTAGGGATAATCAAGTGGATGGCATTTAATGAGGGTGGGTGAAGGAGGAGATATTTGTTAACTTTGGCTTGGGTTAGTAAGTCTTAACCCATTTTTAAGGAATGTGACAAGGTTAGGAGGGGGTTAGGATTAGGTTTAAAGACATCTTCTAGAAGAGTCTAGACTTTGGATGAGGATAAAGACTTTCTAGAATAGTCTAGAACTTCCTAGGATGAGGATGAAGACTTTCTAGAAGAGTCTAGAACTTCTTAGGATAAGGATAAATTAGATTTTTAGAAAATAAATAAAGTTTTATTTTTTTCAAGGGTTTGGGTTAAGGAAATATTTATTAAAACTTTTTCAATAAACATGAGGTTTCATATTTAATCTTAATTAAATATTTTGAGTTGGGATTAGGGGTAGGAAATGATGGAATTAGCCTTTAATCAAAATTAAAGAAGGATTAGAAGATTTTGGAAGAGGTTAGTGGTCTTAAGGAAATTGGACAAGTTTTGGGCAAAAAATAAATAAATTATTTATTTTAGGATTTTTGGTCAATTTATTAATTAAATAATTAATAAATAAGGAAATAATGTTTAAATAAGATTTAAACATTTTTGGGAGGGATTCCTTAATTAAATATTTTTAATTAACATAAAGGGATTTAATGGCACAAGAATAAATAAATAAATAAATTAATTAATTAATTAATTAATGATGATGTCATTAGGGACTTTTTAGAAAATAAAAATACTTTATTTTCTAAAGGATTTTAGGTGTCTACATTTTGCCCCTCTTTGATGTGATGCCGCAAGTGGCATGACATCAAAGATAAGAAAATAACATGCCCAAGGCTAGAGCAAAAGAGGAGAGAATGGACTACAAGATGCCCCATCAAGAAGGCGGCGAGGAGAGAAAGCAAGGCTCGATGGTTTCTTGAAAAATACAAGAATTCAAGATGAGCAAAGAGACATAGATTGGCAAAGAGAAGGGGCTGAATTAGCTCAAACTCACCACTATGGGAGAATGATAAAGGGAGAATTAGAGGCACAAGAGGAAGCAAGCTTAAGACTTTAGGGAAGGTAGAAGATGAAGGAGTAGAGCGCTATAAAAAGGAATCCAGGATAGGGAAAAGGGTGAGGGGGTTATAAAGTTGATACAACAAGATTTCAAAGAGTCAGATTGGTGGAAGATGGGTTTCAGAGATCCCTAGGACTAGGATTGTGGATCTCGAAAGATGAGGCTTGGTGGATTGATTGGATTGGTGGATCCCTAAGACTAGGATTGTGGATCCCTAAAGCTAAGAGTGATGATTGATTCTGAGAGATACAATTGCACAAGCTGGGATAGGAGAGATGGATGCTGGATATGGATGGGGGATAATGGAGATGAAGGGAATCCATTGAAGCTTTTTGAGTTGGGGGATACTTCAAAGAGAAGTACCACCATGTAGTTGAGCACTAGATTTTCTATAGGACTGTTGGTTAATTGCCAAGGTTACCAAGAACATCAAGGCCATGTCACTAACCATCCAGAGGATTGACTGACTGACTCAAAATAAACACACAAGGATTGCCCCAGCATCACACATGAATCCCAGAGGATGCAGTGTGGAACTGACACTGGGTAACCCACAAGCAGAAAAGAAAAACAAACAAAAGACTTGATCAAGACCTTATGCTCAGATTGCCTCATTCGCAATATACCATGATATGGAAGATCATGGCAACCTTAAGGAGGGAACAAGGAGATTGCTTGGAAAAGATACTTCCAGACCCAAAAGGGAAGATTCCAAATCAAAAGAAAGAGAAAATCCAAAAGAGAACTGTTTGCCAATGATATGGGTAGGCTGAGGTACTAACGGACCAAGATTAGACATGTGGAAAGCTATATCCTGTAGGGATATATCAGACACCACCTAAGCTGATCAATTTTGGATGAGTGATGCATCTGGCAAGCTGAACTAAGAAGGATAACACTTTGGTGATAGGAGATCTAGTTAAAGGATGCATTGGAATAGCTAACCAAGGGTTGTGCAATGTGTGCAAGTTGTTGATCAAGGAGGAACTAACACGAAAGCTAGATAGATACAATGGTACTAAGCTAAAGAGGATGTACAAGCTAACAGACCAAGATATGTTACAAATTTACAAGGTTGTTCATGTTTTGGTCTTTGTGAGATGGAAATGTTCATGAAGGGTGGGATGTCTGAAACAGTTGATAGGTAGATAGGTAGATGGTTTGCGAAAAGCTTAAGGAAAATGCGATTCTTTGTGTGCATGTGATAGGATACAAGCTAGGATACAATATTTGGCATATAATACAAGTTGGAATATGGTACAAGCTTTGGACAAGATTTGGATATACAAGCTATGATACAAGGGATGATACAAGATTTACAAGCTGGGGTACAAGATTTACAAGCTGAGGTACAATATTTACAAGCTATATAGGAGGTATTTAAAAGCTTCATTAGATTTTGCATATTTGGTTGGAACACCAAGGGAACAAGTAGGTGTTTTATTGGATTGTGAATGGATGGATGAGGGATAGGATGGTGATAGATAATGGATTAGTCTTAGTACACAAGGCACCTGAATTACTAGGTTTTCAGCAAGGTACCTATCCAAGGTGCTTGAATTACCAAGTTTTCACCATTGGATGCTTATTTATCTTTACTATTTTTTTTTGTATTTTTTAAAAGATGGGTATACCAAGGATCTTTAAGCATAGAACTTCTTGAGATGAATGATGTTAGTAGAATCATTCAAGAGTTCTCCTTTTGGTGTAGATAGCTAATAGGCTCCGAAGCCAAAGGAGGTAGTGACAACATAAGGACCAAGCCAAGTAGGTTCAAACTTTCCTTTCTTTTCTCGATCTGCTTGGACTTTCATGTTTTCTTTGAGGACCATGTTGCCCAACTGAAAGTGTTGTGGAAGTACCTTCTTTTTGAAATTTCTTTTGAGATGAGTTCGGTAGACTGTGAGATGATCATAGGCTTATTGTCACTTCTCATCTAAGAGATCTAGCTAGGTGATTTTGGCTACTTTGTATTCTTCATCTGATATTTGCCCTTGCCAAGATATGCACAAGGAGGGAAGTTCAACCTCTATAGGTAATACCACTTTGGCACCATAGACTAGGGAGTATGGAGTTGTGCTTGTGGATGTATGAAAGGAAGTTCGATAAGCCCATAGGGCAAGATTAATCTGTAGGTGCCAATCGTGACCGGAATCATTGACAACATTCTTTGGAATTTTAAGGAGGGTTTTGTTAGTTCCTTCTACCTGGCCGTTACCTTGTGGGAAATATGGGATAGAAAAGTGGTGATGGATGTAGAGGGAAGTGCATAATTCTTTCATGTTGAGATTTTCAAAGTTACCTCTGTGGTCGATGAAGATGGTGGATGGGATGTCAAAGTGGCAAACAATGTGGTACAAGATGAACCTAGAGACTTGAACTCCTGTAGCTGAGACTTGGGGGACTACTTCCACCCATTTAGTGAAATAGTATATAGCTATTATTATCCATTTATGTCCATTAGATGAGAGAGGTGTGATAGTTCCAACTAGATCAAGGCCCCAACAAGCAAAAGGCCAAGGTGGTGCAATAGGCTGGAGATCCTGTGCTGGAGCGTGCACAAGATTTGTGTGCTGCTAACATGGGAGACACTTTCTAACAAAGTCGCAGGATTCTTCTTCAATAGTAGGCCAATAGTAGCCTACTCTAAGGATTTTTCACCTGAGGACAATACCACTCATGTGGGCACCGCAAAGTCTAGAGTTTACTTCTTTTAATGCCATTGCGGTCTCATTTTCATCTAAACATCGAGAGAGAGTATCATGATAACCCAAACAATATAAGGTATTAGCTATGATAACATAGTGAGATGATTTTTGGATGAGGTTTTGGTGTTGGGTACATGTGAGGTGAGGGGAGATGATACCATCTTTAAGGTAAGCATGAATCTCATGGTACCAAGGGGATTGGGGACCAACCAAGATACAAACACAGTTTGAGTCATTATTCATATAGATAGGTGTGAGGAGTTGCTTGACTAAAAACTCATACTGTGTAACTGCTTGAAGAATTTCCAAGAGTGAGCCGATAGTAGCCATAGTGTCTATTTCTTTGTTCTACATTCAAGGCACTTGTGTAAACTGAAGCTTTGTAAAATGTTGGGTTAGCTGATCAACTAGCTCTTTGTAGGGTAATAAATTTTCATCTTTGGTTTGATATTCATTTAGGGCTTTCTTGATGATGAGCTAAGAATCGAAAAATATTTGTAACTCGGTGATGTTCCATTTTGCAGCTATCTTTAATCCTGCTATGAGAGCCTCATATTCAGCTATATTGTTGGTGCTAGGGAATTGTAACTTGAAGACTTTTGGAATGTAATCTCCTTGAGGTGTGACCAACAATATTCCTACCCTTGATCCATGAGATGTATATGAGCCATCAAAATAAATTTTCCATGGGGGTAGTTCTTCAATTAGACAGATATGCTCATTTGGAAATTTTGTGATCAAAGGATATGTATCTACTAGAGGTGCGTTAGCTAGGTGATCTGCTATAGCTCGCCCTTTGATTTCCTATCCATCCACATATTTGGATGTCAAATTCACTAAGGATCATAACCCATTTGGCCAAATGGCCTGTAAGTGCTATTCTAGAGAGCATATAATTGAGAGGGTTGATCTTGGAGACTAGTTGGATGGTATGACTTAGCATGTAGTGGCAAAGCTTTTGAGTTGAGAAAAAAACTTCCAAACAAGCTTTTTCCGTAGGTGTGTAATTTATTTCATAACCAACTAGGGTTCTACTGATGTAGTAGATGGCTCTTTCTCTACCGTAGTCATCGAGCTATGCTAGAAGTGCCCCTAGAGTAGTAGGCATTGCTGATATGTACAAGATCAAGGGACAACCAGGAACTGGTGGAACCAAGATAGCAGGATTGATGAGATACTACTTGAGATGATCAAATCTGCATTGACATAAAGGATCTCACTTGAAGTTTTCATCCTTCTTTAGTAAATGTGCAAATGACGTACACTTATCTACAAGCTAGATGATGAAACATCAAACAGATTAAGCTTTCCCTAAAGAGTGTGAAGTTGTCATAGTGTCTAGGGAGGAGGTATGTCTAAGATATCCTTGACCTTCTTGGGGTCAATCTCTATACCTCATTTAGAAACTATAAAGCCTAGAAGCTTGCTAGATGTGACCCCAAACACACATTTCTTGGGATTCAGCATGAGATGATATTTGGCTAACCTATCAAAGACTTTCTCTAGGTCAGCAAGATGATCCATGAAGGTGTGAGATTTAACCAAGATATCATCCACATAATCCTCCAAAATTCTATGGATAAGATCATGGAAAATGGTTTTCATAGCTCTTTGATAGGTAGCCCCAGCATTCTTTAGGCCAAAAGGCATCATGTTGTAGCAAAAGGTTCCCCAAGGGGTAGTGAATTCTTTCTTATGCTGATCCTCTTTTGTAATATTGATTTGATTATACCTAGAAAATCCATCCATGAGGGACAAAATTTCATGTCTAGCTATAAGGTCTATAATCATATCTATGTTGGGTAAGGGAAAATCATCTTTTGGACAAGCTTTATTAAGATCTCTGAAATCAGTGCAGATTCTGATGTCACCAGAAGACTTAGTAATGGGGACCATGTTGGAGATCCTCTCTGAGTAGTCGATAGGTCAGATAACCTTAGTAGCTAACATTCTTTCTAATTTAGCTTTGACCAGTAATGCCACCTTGGGGTGCATTTTTCTAAGTTTTTGTCTAAGGAGCTTTATATTTGGATCAACTACAAGATGATGAACTAAAATCTTTGGATACCATCCTGGCATGTCATCATATGACCATACAAATCATCCAATGTTCTCTCTTAAGGCCTTAAAGAGGAGGTTAGCTTGGTCTTGTGATAGGGATGTAGCAATGTGAACAAGTCTGGGGATCTCTGAAGAACCGATGTTGACTTCTCTAGTATCCTCAATTAGAATAGAAGAAACCTCTAGTCAAATTTCTTCAGGAGGCAATGCTAAATCCTCATGTTCTTCTTATGACTCTAGATTTTCTTGCTGAGGGGTTCTCTTCGCTACCTTAGCTAGTCCTGAATTCACCTTAGTTCCTATTTTGGGTGTATCGAAGCTAGGTTGGGGATTTTCTCTAAAATACCCCTTGGGATCTAGCTTATAGATATAGGCAGAATCTAGCTTTGTTTTCTTGTGAGGAGTTTTGACTCCCATGAATCTCAAAAGCACTTCCTCTGATGTGAACTCATCAATGTTTATGACGCTTGGTTGGTCCCAATCTATGAGTTGTGGATGGGTGAGTGGTAGGTCAATGAAATGGATGTATAGTTCTTGGAGAACAAAGTCTCCCAGGGAGATTTGGTCTGGGATATCGTTGTAGGCTCTCTTTTCAACTTCCTCAAGAATTTCTTTGATTTTGACAAGGTCACAGTCAATGTTTGAAAAAGTGTGACCGTTCTCATTGGTGCCCCTAGTTGTGGGTATGCCAAAGCCAAGACCTAACTTCGATTCCCACTTGTGTGTGCCAATGGGGCACTGCATGCCTCTTTCTTCTGGTCCTAGACCACCACCTCAATATTTCCATTTGTTAGTGATTTATGTTCTTAGGGATACTTCTAGCTAAAGTGATCAAGGCATGCTAGATTTCTTGGAGGTGCATCCTTATGTAACCAATTGTTGATATTTGGAGTGACCTCCTCATGAAGAGGTATTTTCAAGGATAAAAAGGTTTTTGGGCCAAAATTCTTGTATCAAGGAGGTGGAATCTCCTTATCTTTGTGATATGTCGATCATCCATGGGCGTGTCGATCAAGTGGGAGTGCCCCGACAACAAATGCATCTGACAGACTATACTCTCCACAGCCTTTGTTATTGATCTTCACGGTAGATAGGGTAGAGGTGAGGATGGTTTCTAGGTCATTACAAGTGTGGGATGAGCTGGTGATGGCTGTGCTAATATTAATTCTAGGGAAATGGTTTGCATATGAAGCTTCAACCACATTGCAGTAAGCAAAGGGTTCTAGATCGGCATAGATGCGAAAATTTGACGCACTGATGGTAAGTGGATGAAATGGCTTTCATGGCATGAATCCATGGGTGACCAAGGAGGATGTTAAATGGTAGGTTTAAATAAATAACATGGTAGAGTGTTTCTTGGATGATTGGACCAACCTTGATTGGCAGCAAAATAGTTCCTTCTGTGGTTCTTTCCAAGTTGTCATAAGCTTTGATGGTGATAACCTCATTGATGATATTTGCCTCAGTATACCCAGCCTGTTTTATGAATTTTAGGGTGCAAATATTCAAGGCTAATCCATTATCTATCATTACTCTTTTTATGACAAAATTGGATACCATAATGGCTATGTGGAGCAGAAGGGTGTGATCTAGCTTGACCACAGGTATGTCAGTGGGTTTGAATGATAGGGCACATGAGGAGGATAGGTGTCCAATGAGATTGTGAAAATCAGTAGCGTTAGTATCTAAAGGTACAAGATATTCTATGAGAGCACTGTCAAGGATGTTTTTGTACATAGGACTAGTGCGAAGAAGGTCTAAAATGGAGATTTGGGCTGGCATGTTCCCAAGGTGTTCCTAGATATTGTTCTAGCTTTTTGATGGAGCTAATAGTGCTGGTGAAATTGGTGAGCCTACAATGTTAAATTGTTCTCTTCAAATGGTGATTGCACAATCATTATTTGGTCCTTGGATATTGATAACATTTATAGAAGGCTCTTTCTTGGATATACAACCTATGAGGCTACCATAATCTATATAGGATGAAGTGTGGTCATTGTTCCTCCCATGCTATTGGTTTGGCTGGCAATTGTTGGTGTTGTTGTTGTTGGTTTGGATAGGTGGTTTTCTAGGATTTTGGTTGTTGTGAGGAGGAAAAGCATTTTGATAGATCTGTAAGCCTGCATTGGGAGAGGTTTGGGCACCAATGGTCATTTCTTTCTGATCAATGAGGTCCTACACATAATCTTTCAGTTTCATGCATCTGAGGGTGGTGTGACCTTTTACCCTATGAAATTTGCAGTACTCATTGTCTTTGTGCCATGTAGCTTTGGATTGGTCTGGGTCAATTTTCTGGGTAGGAGGAAATTTGATGAGGTTTTCCTTAGTCAATTTCTCAAAAATGACATCCAATGGCTCAACAAGGGGTGTATAATTTCTAGGTGTAGGTTGGAACATGGGCTTTGGTCCTAAAACTACATTGATGGCATTAGCTTGATTGCTAGACCCTTGAAAGTTGGGTCTTGGATGGTGGCCTTGATAGCTTTGGTGATTCTGGGGTTGGTAGTTGATAGTTTGTTGATTGCTTGGTTGATAAGGTGGGTTGGACTTATTTTGGGAAGGATAAAAAATATTCACATGTCTGGTGTCAGTGATGCTATTTTTTGCAACGTTCTTGTTTTTGTTCCAATACCTAGACTTGTCATTGGAATGTGATTGATTTTGGTTGGCTTCCTTGTAAATCTTGACCGCACCATCTTTAATGAGTCCTTGCTCAAGGATCATTCCTTTTTCTTTGATATCTTTGTATGTCTGCAAATAGTTCATGGTCATTTGGTGAGCCAAGCTATGATGGGCATTATCAATAAACATTTTCACCGAATGGCATTCTGGCAAGGTACAAGATATGCAGGTGGTAAGGGTTTCCCATCTTTGCAGATATTCAGGAAGGCTTTCTCCAACTTTTTTCTTAGTGTGGACAAGATCAACTACTAAGAGCTTTGTTTGAACAAGATGGGCATATTGGGCTACAAATGCCTCAGACAATTCAGCAAAGTTTTTAATTGTGCCATATGGGATTCTATAAAACCATTCAAGAGCTGGTTCAACCAAGCTTTTGGGAAAGAGAAACAAGAGGAAGACGTCACCGTATGCCACTTCTTGGCAGTGCATGTAAAATTCTTTGATATGTGTGATAGGGTCTCCTTTTACTCTAAATTTTTCAAACTTGGGTATCTTAAACTATTTGGAAAATGGTGTCATGGTAATGGCTCTGTCAAATGGGTAAGGACACACATTCTCAAACTTGAAGGTTTTTGGATCATTTCCCTCCTAGATGTTCTTCAAAGCTATCTTCATGGCTTCCCATTCTAAATTAATGGGTGATGGCTGGGTGCACCCAATGTAAGAGTGCCTTGAGGTAGGTATGTGCTAGATGGGGCAATGGAACATGGATGGCTTTGAGGTATGGGCTGGTAGGGATTGTACATAGCTTGGGCAACTGAATGGTGGATGATGGGTTGCTGAGGTGGAGGAGGCACATATTGCTGCATGCATTGTGAGGCTTGCTGATGATATGGGATTTGGGATAGGGATTGAGGGACATAGGCTGGTTGTGGGATAAATGGATTGATTTGTGGAGGTAAGTTATAAGATGGTTGTGAAGCTTGGAGAAAGGATTGGGGAGCTTGTGGAACTTGACTTGGGATTTGAGGAGTTTGACCAATATATATGGGTTGTACCCCCATTTGGGAGGGTATCATGGCAAAGGAGGCCAAGTAATTGGTGGTTGGTGTGGCGGATTTCCTCCTAGAAGTGGCATAGAAAAATAGTTAGTAATATGAGGTAATGGATTAGTTTGTGGTGGAGGTGGTGGGAATTGAAAGCTTGGGAATGGAACTAATTTGGTTTGATAGCTTGGTGGCTAGATTTGAAAGCTTGGTAGAGTGGTGGTAGCAGCTTAGGTCACTTGAGAGCTTGGTAGAACATTGGTAGTAGCTTGTGGAGTTTAATAGCTTTGTGGAGTGAGGGAAGTAGCTTGTGGATTTGTGGCTGATGGCATTGAGCTCCAAGGACCTAGTGGAAATGATGGAATTATGCTCTAAGTTGAGGTAAACAAGTTGGGGGTGATGGAAGGTTGATTTCTTGGCCCCATGGGTGGCATCCTAGTTGTATATTGCTAAGATTGACCAAAGATGCTAGCACTAATTTGGGAGATGGGTGGATTTGGAAGGTTGGGTTGGAGAGCAGCAATAGTAATAGTGAAGGGAGTGAATGATGAGGTGTTTTGGGAAAAGGGTGTTTGGGATGGAGTGGTATGCACCAATGGTGGAGTGGTGGTGGCTGGATTGGCTTGCAGAAGGGAGATTTCAACTTGAGTGGAGGCTAGTATGTTTGGGTCTGTTGGATCACAAGGATTCGCTTGAGGCTCTTCTTTTGGCACATATTGAGGATAATCTGAATCATAAGAGCCTATTGGGAGGGGTAGTTGTCCAAAAAATGGGTGAGATTTATCTGATAAGGGAGGAGGTCTTCCAAAGTCAAAGGCTACTATATTGTCCCTTCAAAAGTTAGAGATGATTGTTTCTTTGTTCTTTTCTATAATGGCGTTTACCAATACTACATTTCCTAGTTGGTTCATGAAAGCTTCAATGTTAGTAGGTGATGGTATAGTGTTCTCTGGGATGAAGGATGGTTGAGTGCTCAAGGGGAGCGATGCTATTTGATCCAAATGATAGGGCTCCATTGTTTCCTACTTCTTCTTGGCTAAGTGAGTGATAGGTGGCATGAAAATGTTCCTAGGGATGAGATGCAACAATGTTGATGGATGCAAAGGGGGAAGGTTTTTCTATGCAAATGATTTCCTAGGTTGAGGCAAAGCTATATGAAAAACCTAAGGAAGATTGGGTTGGGGATTCTAATCTTCAAAGATATGTTACCAAAGCATGAAAGGTTTGCTTTCCTATGTGCAAGCTTGGTGGTGATTGTTTTCAACTTAAGGATAGACTGATGATCCTTTAGGAAAAACACGAGATTGACCACTTGTGGATCCCAACCTTTAGCTCAAGGTGATGAGGGATAACAAGTGAAAAAAGATAGATTACCCTAGACAAAGCTATGTCAAAGGGATAAACTTGGTGAGATTGGTGGATTTGGAAGATGTTAGGAATGGAAAAATCTTGGCAAGGTGACAACAATTTTGAAGGCTTGGATGTGAAAATTAGGCTTTTTGGGATCCTAGCTAGGTTTGAGGGGATTGGTTTGGTTTTAAGGAAAAGATCTAAATGAGATGGATGAGCTAAAATGCTTAAAGGGATAACCTAGAATGGTTGGCTTTCCTACAAAAATGACTCTAATATGAAGTTTATGCAAGAAGATGTGGAGAAAGAAGGGGGTCTAATCATAAAAATCATGCCTAGTTGGTAAGGCATAAGCAAGGTTAACTCCTAGATATTTTCTAAATCTTATAGTGTGATCTAACCAGGCATCTTGAAGGGATTCGTCGACAGCTTTGTCTTCTGCTTTGTGGAGTTTGGTAATTTGAGGGCTTGGTGTTACTTCCTTTTTCTTGGCTGAAATTTTTTGATATACCTGAGAGGGCTTGAGTTTGGCTTTGTGAAACTTTTGTTTGGGTTTGGGTTGTTCTGACATAAATACCTGAATCTTCTTGGCTTAGAGAGATTTTGGTTGTTTTTCTTCAACTCGTTCAACTTCTGGGATAGGCAGTGACTATGCTAAGTATGACGTAAGCTAGGATTGACCAAGTTTGGCAAACATTTATTCAACAAGTAAAAAATCAAGCAATAGATAGGAACAACTAGATAGAAGTTTTTTATTCTTAGAATGTGATACTTGTGCAAGGGAGTGTGTATGTTTTACAAATGTTTCAATCAGTCACTTCAAACACATTAACACCCTAGACGGTTGTCTACAAGGCTGACAGTTGGTTTAGCTAGGGAGTCCTCGATATACCCAAGGTATGTGAGGTCCAAATCCATAGATGAAAACAAAAATATGTCACACAGTCGAGAGGAGTGGTAACCCACTTCTCCTCTTTCACTTCTCAAGGGTATAAAGTTCTTTGAGGCTTAGCCCAAGTGACAAAATCTTGATCCCAAGAGAGGTGTCTTTAGATTCACCTTCTGATCTTTATACTTTCCCAGAATGCTAGAGTTGAGGTCATCCCAAGGGCTGATGAAATCCCCAAGAAGGTCTCCTAAAATGTAAACAATATTTTGGATCCTAATCTTATGCACCCAAGATGGTCTCAAAAGATGACAAGGGGAGAGAAGACTTGGATGATCTTGGGCTAAAAGACAAAATTTTTTTCCAATTGACGCTTAAGTTTTTCGGATCTAGACCTTGCAAACACACATGTTTAGGATGCAAATGTTCAATTTCAACTTGAAGTGTTAACAAAAGTGAAATCGATCGAAGAATGAATACACCAAGAAGATTTAGGGTCAAAAAAAGTAAACTCGCGCGCCTGGAGGCCCTCCGCGTCAAGTATCGATTGATTTTTCTTTAAGGCATTCAAGATTGAGCGTCAGTTTGTTTTAAGCCCAAAATAAAGATGTGTAGAACTCGATTTCAAGCTCACACCCAGAGGCCCTCCACCTCAAGATTTGTTCAACTTTTATGCCCAAATGAAGTGTTAGCGAGACTAATGTGCATTCAAGAAATTTTCTATCTTAGAAAAACCAATAAAAAATCAAGTGAGTGGAATTTGATTTTTGTGGAGCACTTAACACCTTCTTAGGTAGACCCATCCCCATATATGGAGTTCATATTGCAACCAATGGTTAGAATGCTGGGTGATTAAAGAGGGTGAGTCCAACAAAAAATTCACTCAAACTGTCTTTATTTGTTTTTATAACTTAGAAAGTTTCTAAAATGTAGATTCTTTTTATGCCCGAAAAGATGAAGTGTGAGATATTGTAATGATTAATTGACCTTTTGCATTCAAGATTGGATTTTTTGTTTTAATCATGCATTCATAAAAAAAAAAAACTTGATCTTAATCCATGGCACTCAAGAGTGATTTTAGGAACATGCATTGAAAGACAAGTGGTTAAACATTCAAGTTTTTTCCTTTGAGCATTCAAGATTGAGATTTTGTGTGTTGTTTTAAGGACTTTGAAGTGCTTTGTTTTAACCTTAGATCATTCAATATTGTTTTGGACTTAAAAGTGAAAATGACCCTTTAGACATTGGTTTTCATTCAAGATGTAATGTTCTAGTTTGCATTTTTTAAGCCCAAAAATGATATTCCTAGATTGTTTTGATGCATGAAAAACCTAAGAAACATTCAAGATTTTGCAACAATACATTTGTTTGGTACAAATAACAAAGCTTTTAGGACTATTTTGGCAACCATTTTGGACTCTTAGTTTTCACAAGATTTCTAAAAGAACTTTAAAATATTTGCAAATGAGGTTCATTTTATCCTTGATTGATGCTTTGAGTTTGATTTAGACTTTAATGTGCACTTAGTGTTGATTTTGAACCTTTTGAAATGGAAACTTGGTGTTCTTTTTAAATTCCTAAAAATGAAGTGTTTCTAACTTTGCATGAATGCATCTAAAACCTTGATGTTGCAAGGATGCAAATGATTGGATTGGTTTACTTTCACTTGTTAAAATATTTTTATTTTTTTTTGTAAATTTTTAATTTTTAATGGATTTAAGTATGATTTGGGGGTTCATTTTAAGCACTAAAAAGAAGTTTGTATTATTTTACTTCCTTAAAAAATATGGCCAAGAGCTCCCACAAGAAGAAGAAGAAGAATATAGACAAGAAAAGGAAGAAAAATTTCAAGTGCTTTGTCCACATATACACGTGAAAAATCTGCAAACATTATGAGATAGACTATGAGTTCCTTTGTCTTCTTCATGCTCATGTGGACCTACAAAATCAATTTATACAATCCTACCAAACAAAAAAACAAAAAAATTAGCCAAAATTAGCAAATGATATACAAAACTTGACTAAAAAAGCTAATGAAGATGACCCATGCGGGTCCCACTGGGCGTCCCAAAATGTATATGAGCAATGTTAGTATGCTAATAGACACCAAATTTAAATAAAGCTTCTACAAACTAAAAAAAAATCATAAACTTCAAGATAGACTAAGATGAGCTCTCAATTGAGAATATGAGCCATTACTGGGCTCTCTCAATGAGAAGCTCTCTTGTTGAGTGGCTTTGTCTAAATAGATAGGATGTATGCTCGAGCTTATGCTTCAAAAAGGGCTTCAAATGGAGTTGGAATTTGGGTGTGAGTGTATGGTTTTGATGTAAAAAGGCTTCTTAAAATGGCATTATGACTTTACTTCATGGATTGTGTTCTTTTGCAAAGGGGAAGGATCCAATTTATAGGCAAGAGGCTTGAGGGATTGAGGGCTAAGATGCAAGGATGGGGAAAAGCTCATGGAGGGCTCAGGTTGCATGAGAGGAGAGCACATGGATTGTGCTTTCTTACAGCCAATCAGGGAGTGACACATGTCATAGGGTCAGAGGATAGAGGAAAGGGGAAGGATGAGTCAACAAAGGAGGCTCAAGGGATAAAATCTTCATAAAGACCCTCATAATGGCTTGTAAGAACAATGAAAGGGCTTGGAAGAGTCATTTATGGCCTAGTGGGCTTCATAAAGTTTTATGGTTGGGATATTTTGAGGGAGATGAGAGGAATTTTTACTTGGGCTTGATTAGGAAGGTTTTAAGCTTTCTTAGGATTGTGCAAATGATTAGAAGATGGATTAGGATGGTTTAGGATTAGCTTAGGGATAGGCAAGTGGATGGCATTTAATGAGGGTGGGTGAAGGAGGAGATATTTGTTAACTTTGGCTTGGGTTAGTAAGTCTTAACCCATTTTTAGGGAATGTGACAAGGTTAGGAGGGGATTAGGATTAGGTTTAAAGACATCTTCTAGAAGAGTCTAGACTTTGGATGAGGATAAAGACTTTCTAGAATAGTCTAGAACTTCCTAGCATGAGGATGAAGACTTTCTAGAAGAGTCTAGAACTTCTTAGGATGAGGATAAATTAGATTTTTAGGAAATAAATAAAGTTTTATTTTTTTCAAGGGTTTAGGTTCAGGAGATATTTATTAAAACTTTTTTAATAAACATGAGAATTAATATTTAATCTTAATTAAATATTTTGAGTTGGGATTAGGGGTAGGAAATGATGGGATTAGCCTTTAATCAAAATTAAAGAAGGATTAGAAGATTTTGGAAGAGGTTAGTGGTCTTAAGGAAATTGGCCAAGTTTTGGGCAAAAAATAAATAAATTATTTATTTTGAGATTTTTGGTCAATTTATTAATTAAATAATTAATAAATAAGGAAATAATGTTTAAATAAGATTTAAAACTTTTTGGGAGGGACTCCTTAATTAAATATTTTTAATTAAGATAAAGGGATTTAATGAAAAAAAATTAATTAATTAATTAATTAATGATGATGTCATTAGGGACTTTTCAAAAAATAAAAATACTTTATTTTCTAAGGGATTTTAGGTGTCTACAAGGGTTACTAGGCACATGAAGGAATTGCTAGGCACATGAAGAACTACTAGGCACATGAAGGAATTGCTAGGCATATGAAGGACTGCTAGGCACATGAAGGAGCTGTTAGGCACATGAAGGACTACTAGGCACATGAAGGAACTACTAGCTACATGATGGACTGCTAGGCACATGAAGGAATTTTTAGGCACATGAAGGAATACTAGACACATGAAGGAACTATTAGGTGAACAAAATGAGTAGAAAAACAAGGCAACCCAAGATGCTTCTGCATTAGGTGACAACTTTTTTTCAAGTCTAGACGTGTATAGAGATGTGTTTTTGTAAAATCTCTAGACTTATTATTTTAGGGTCTATTGGTGAGTGTTTTTAAGTTAGCCTATCAAATGGATATGGCTATGCAAATGATTGTAAGAATCCTTTGTGTGGGAGTAAAATGGAAGACTACCACTTGGTTTGGGGTCTTTGGATGGTGTTATGTTTATAGTTGCTTTGGAAAAGAGAGCTAATTAGGCCTTGGGTTGGCAGGTTATTATGCACACAATTGGTCCAAAGTAGTGATATATGGTGTTCATATATGTTTTGTATCTGAGTAAAGGGTATCTAAAACTATGATTGGTTTGTGAAGTGTTTTATGGATTTTGAGAGAAAAGTCAGAAAAATAGGTTTGGAAGGGCTACAAAGAAAGCCTAGTTAATCCCTAGAAGGGATTTGATGTTAAATTATTGTTTGAAAGTCTCTAGGTAGCTAGAACATCTTGAATGTAAAATGAGGAGACCTATTAGGGTGTTAGGTCAAACATTTGAGGTTGGTGTTTTAGTTTGTGCTTTTGGGACAAACCTTGTAAAGAGGGATAACTTGGTAGTTTGAAACCTTTGGTTGAGAAGACAAACTATATCTTGGATCTTAGCCTTGGAGTTAATGTGATTCTAGCTCCAATACCGTCATGCTATTGGTCTTAATGTGCTTGACCTAGAACAAGCCTATATTTTGATAGAGCAATCTCTTGTCGTATCCTTGAATTTGAATTCATTATGGTAACATGTTCTCATACTATAATAGCATGGCTATAGCTAATATTTTGAACTTTTTATGCATTCTTTGAATGGTTCAATCTAGTAAATTGGGACTTTGCAACTTGGTGGATTAGGCACCAACTTTGGAAGTTCTAATCAACTATTCATCAATCAAAACATCTTTCACCAATAGTTTAGGAGTAGATTTTTTTTTTTTATGCACATCATGATTCAATAATCTATTAGAGAAAGTATCAATTGTAAGCCATAACAATGCTTAATTGAATAATCATATTTTTCAATGCTATATAATTAATTTATACAACAATGTTTATATTGGTTTAAGAGAGATTTTATGTATAGTAGTTAGTCTTTCGCCTAGTGAAAAATTATTGAGGCCAAACATACACTAGATACTACTAATACTTTCAACTTTTTATCTTCAGATGTGATTAATCATGTTAAAGATGCCTCTTAGAAAACCTTCCTCAATCTCCTAGTCTAGTTGAGATCAAAGTAGAGGAGGGCATATTCATTCCTAAAAATTATCCTTAAATCATTCACATTATGCTAATGAGCTGATCAATACCTTTCAGGATGAAATTTCCCTTACCCTAAAGAAAATTCCTTCTTCGAGTGTGACACTGGTATTCACCGCTATAAAAAAAAAACCATGAAATAGTTGAATCAATACATGTTTGAAAAAAGGAAACAATATACACGTGTACACCAAAGAGATCAAAACCACATAATGCTCGAATGTAAACCAAAAGGTCTTACCTTATTTGTTTCAAAATAAACTAAAATTTTGTGTAGGCATAACATTGCAATCTTTAATTTATACAATGATTTTTATATTGGTTTAAGAGATATTTTATGTATAGTAGTTAGCCTTTGGCCTAGTAACAAATTAAAGATGCCCCTTAGAACACCATTCCTCAATCTCCTAGTCTAGTTGAGATCAAAGTAGAGGAGGGAATATCCATTCCTAAAAATTAGTCTTAAATCATTCACATTATGTTGATGAGCTGATTCATACCCTTCAAGATGGTATTCCCCTTATAGTAAAGAAAATTCCTTCTTTGAGTACAATGTTGGTACACACCACTATAAAAAACAACCATGAAATAGTCTAATGAATGTGTTTGGAAAAAAATAATATAAGAATGTCCCAACTATGAAACATTAATTATTTGAAATGTCCATCCCAAATAGGTCACATTGTACACCTTATCCTATTAAAAAAATTATAAAGAACTGATGCATATCATCAAACATAGTGTCAAATATAATAATCTACAATTAGTTATGAGCAATTAGGATTCATCCATGGGGAAAAAGAAAACATTATACACGTGTACACCAAAGAGATGAAAACCACATAATGCTCAACTATAAACCAAAACATTTTACCTTATTTCTTTCAAAATAAACTAAAATTATATGTAGGCATAACTTTGCAATCATTTTATGCTAACTAGATATGGCCAATAAAATTGGCCAAAATTTAGAAATTTTAAATAGCTAAAAGTAGAAATATCATCCAATTTGCACTCTTACCCTTGATAACAACAATTTTGGAATAGATTTTTTGAAATGGAAGGTGGAAGCTATCTCTTAGTCTCTCTCTATGATGTGTCATGCCCAAAATCTAGAACCTATGACAATCAAAGATACACATAGATGAAGAAATTTGAAAGAGCATCAGTGGTATTTAATCAATGTTCCATTTCTTGGGTGAATAGTAATTGCCAATTGGAATTTATACAAATCAATTCCAATTTCCATAAGGTGAAACAAGCTAACTACTCCACTATAAAATGACAATTTCTGGAAAATTCCCCCATACACATGAAAATGTAATGCATTTATACTTGGCAAACATGGATCAATTTCCATTACCTAGTTGGCTATGTGAAAGGTGAATACTGCTTTAAAAAAACTCAAATGCAAATTTTGCTTGATGATTAGATGGAGTAATGACCTATTAACCTCGATAAAGCTAGGTGATTAAGCCACCATATAATTGCTCACAAATTGCTAAAATCAACACCATGAACTCCTTAAATTCACCGAAATACAAAAAAATTTCACTAAATTATACCTTGTTATGTTCTTGTTGCTCCTACAAGGTGTTTAGCAAGTAGGAGAATGTTAAGAATATGGTATCACAACCTTGGATAATTCCTAATCTTATTATTTGCAAATAATGTAACTAAGTGCGAGTGTACATGTCTAGTTGGAATTTTGACATGTCACTCTACATGTATGTGTTAGCATCTTGAATTGTGTGTAAGGAGATCATGGCTAAAATGGTTATCAAGGATTTCAATGACATGTAAGAGCTATATATGAAAGATTTGATGATGGGTAAAGATGTGAAGACATGTGGAAATTTGTCATTGAGTACTATACACTCAATTCTCCAACTCACGCGTAGGGTTTGGTATTTTTCCAAAGAATGGTAAAGCCCTAATATTGTTGTTCTTTGGAAGTTTCCCTAAAATGGAAACTGCATGATATAAGCATTTTTAGGGTTGCAGATAGGAGAGAGAGGAAGTGTATTTTTGGTATGGTATGTTGCTACTAGATTTGTCTTCTATGTCCTAAAAGAACTTTCATTACAAGTGTGTTGTAACCTTTTGTGTTGAAGATAATACATTGTGCAGGTTTTGGAGGGGTGGGGTTGTTTTATCGAAAGGTTTTTCCCCACCAACATAACTTTTTGTTTATGTGTTCTCTTTCTCTATCTATTTTTTGTATTCATGGTTAGTTACAATATTATTGTTTACATAATATCAAATCTGAATTTGTAAGGATTTAATAGGAATTTGCACAATACTTCCCTTAAAGGATTAGTGTAGGAAGTTATTTTTGCACTTGTGTTTCCTTACAAGGTTTGCAGTGTCCTTTGTTTAGCTTTTGTAGGGATATGGACAACCTTTTTCCTCTTATTCCCCTTAGTGACCTATGATGTCTCAACAGGCTCTTTGTCCTCTATTTCTAGAGTCATATTAGTTTCATGGTTGTCAGAGCATACCCTCTCTTCTTCTCCTATGGGTCCCTCTAGAATTTGGACCATAATTTCAGCATGGTTAGTGACTATCTTCCTAATCTTATGAGGATAGGGGATATCCATATAAAATTTCTCAAAATTTGGATCTACTCTCTTCATTTCCCTTTCTATCCTTAGAACATCATCAAGCTTGGCCAGCTTGTCAGATGCCTTCTGTTGATCTTTGATTAGTTTTTACTAATGAGTGTCTATACACTTAATTCATCTACTTAGTATTTTCTAAGTGATTCAAGTGCCAAGAAAGTAGTGCATGCTAAGTCACTCAAATGTTGAGTAATAGCAGTGAAGTTATAGTTAGTGTCAAGCACTAAGGACTTCAGCTGCCAAGTAATACAGTTTTGACATAGTTGTTTGTATTGTCATAAACTACTATGTAAACCATTTTTCAGTGCACTTAAGTATTGTTTTTTTATTTTTATTAATAAGGACGAATCTTAATTGTGAATCCCTATGCATTACATACATCTAATTAGAAAAAGGGAACGTTTAAGTGGCAATATGGGCGAATCACTACCATTGATTCATACCTAACCCTAAATTACCGAGGTCTTCTTAAGGAAGATGAACCCTAAAATTTATAGATGGAAGAGAGGAATGCTAAGTAGATTTGAAGAGAGTTGGCAGCTAAAAATAGAGCATCCATGGTTATTAAGGTGTTATGAATTGAGTTACATTGTTGAATATATTAGAAGGAGAACAAAGGTAAGGAAACATAGGACATTAGAGGTACATCTGATTAGAAATGATTCAGTATACATTAGTATAGAGGTGATCTAACATCAAGAAACAAAGTGTTAACCATAGGATCATTTCTAAGACATTTTAATAGGTGAATTAGTCAAATCTCTTAATAGAGTAGTCCTAATAGGCTCTTGTAAATCCTTTAACAAGGTGCTCACTTCATTGTAAGTTAAAGTCCTCTTACTAGGCACACTTTTATTAGGGTGTTCTAAATCCTTTAACAGCATAGGATCTATCAATCTTGTAAGCCTTTCACAAGGTAGATCATGTTTCATGATCAAACATTGTAACCTTCATTGGATACACTTTATTACCCCAGTAGTGAAGATTTTTGGGTGTCATCCCCACCCCAGTTTTACCTTATCCTTTAAGGGTTTGTAGGTAACCAATTATCTTGAATCATATATGTGTTGAATATTTAATTTCATGATATGGATGTATATGTTTAATTTGGTATTTTTGTTTATATGCAAATATTGTGAGATGGATGTGTGGTGAATATAGTTTTAGAGGTTGGAAGTTTTAGGTGTTGATTCACCCTCCCAACCCCTGCCCTCTCAGAGTTTACTTCCCTATTCTATTTCCAAAAATTGGTATCAAAGCTGAGTTCTCTAAAAATAAAGCTTTATAGCTTTGAGGAAAGATCTTGGAATTGGAATTCTATGCATTCAGAAAGACTATTGAGAATCAAAAGATTTAAATACAAGTTGCCTTACATCGGCTAAATGAAGTAAGAAATGATTTGAAGATATCACTAAAGAGAAGGAACAAAATTGATATTCAATAGAATGAAACACAATACTAAGAGATTGACACTACTAAATTATTTGCAAATGGAAACTCCAATGAATTTGATGTAGCAGTTGCAAATTTGATGAAAAAGAATGGAACCCTATTTCAAGAGGTCATAAATCTAAAGAGAGAACAAGAGATCCAATTAGTATTGCTATGTGAACTGATTGAGTAGAAAAAGATAGATGAAGAGGAAAAAATCATGATTGAAAATGACAAAAGGATTTTGACCAATAGACTAGAAGAGAAAACATTAGATGTAACTAGGATTGCTAACATGTAATTGGAAACCTTGAGTCAAATGATGACTG
This sequence comes from Cupressus sempervirens, assembly GCA_028749045.1. NCBI lineage: Eukaryota > Viridiplantae > Streptophyta > Pinopsida > Cupressales > Cupressaceae > Cupressus > Cupressus sempervirens. Next base: position 877,389,403 of record CM053792.1, read on the forward strand.
CAAATCATGAACTCAATGCAAAGGATATTGAGATCACAACATTGAAGTTGTAGAATGAACAACTAAAAAATGACATGGAAAGGGAAAATGGGTTTTTTGATAGTTTCAACAAACCTAGTGAAGCCATCAAATACTTTGAACAATTGATGAGATCCCCTAGATCCAACAATGGTTCTTCTGGATTGGGATACACTAGTACTAAAGAAGGAGAAACATCCAAAAGTGGTGAAGAGAGAAGTAAGGAAGGTAAAAACTCAAAACCTACTTGTCATAATTGTGGCAAGATAGGTCATACTACTAATATTTGTAGAAGCAAGATTGCAAATCTGAACCCTAAGTAGAAATTCATGGGTTGCTGCCATAAATGTAACAAAAAAGAACACCAGGCACATGAATGTAGAACTAAGACCACAAGCTCACAAAGATTTGAAGGATATTTCTATAACTATCAAAAGTATGGACATAAATCATATGAGTGTAGATCCAAGCCTAAATGGTCATCAAACAAGAAGATAAAGGTAAAGAACAATGGAAACTCTTATAATTGGGATTATAATACAAGGTATAGCTATCACTACTATCAAGATCATGGACATGTTGGTTAAAATTTCATAAGAACAGATTTTATAAGTGACTACAATAGATGGTTGAGTCATACCACATGTTTTAGCTATTTAAAAACTAGTCACATAAGCAAAAAATTGTCTAACAAGGTTGAAGGCACCAAGCAACGAGTTCAACAAAGGAAAAGAAAAGGAAAATTTTGAGAATATGAGAGATGAGATGAACAAGACATGGAAGAGAAAGGAAGATTGCAGCACATCAAGTGTAGAAGGAATCACTTCACTGAATGGGTCAGGTGATCACACCTCCACCAGTTAAGAAATCAAGAGATAAGTGGGAGCAATATCTAAAAGGATATACTTTACATTAGTTCCAAGGATTTAGTGCTAAAGACATTACATATGCATGAAGAAAGATGAAAAGTGTTGTTAAAAATTAAGAAGAAATCTTTTAGTTTTGTTAGTTTTCATGTTGCTACTAAGCATGAAAATTTTCACTATGGTTACTCAGTGAAATATTAGTTGATGTTGAGCTATCACAATTGTTAGCATTGACTAAGCTTGTAGTAGTTTTTGAGTGGAAATGAAACTTCATGGAAGCTGAGTGAGTTGAAATCTTTATTAAAGCTAAGCTTACAGCTGTGTAAGCACTAAGAATTAATGGCAAGGTTTTGAGGTCTATATGATCAATTTCTAGTCATTTGACATTATTCAAATTTGAAGGAGAGAAAAAAGAGCTAAAGAAAAACTAGAGAAATTGTTTTGAGCTTTTGCAAATGGATTTAATAGTCACTCAACACCATCATTTCAGAATCATAAAGGTATTTATCGAGTGTTGAGTTACATAGTTTGAATTTTTTGCAAAACATAGTTTCATGAATTAGCATCTAGTTCTTCAATAGCCAATGTTGTAGAGGGAAAGGAATTTTTGAATGTGTGATTGATAAGTAATGAGATTAAACAACCTAATTTTTGAGCTATTCCAAACATAGCTTCTAAACAAGATCCATCTGGTGCATTGTCAATGATACCACTGCAAGTCTTAATGATCCAGGATGTTAGATGTTGCTATACATGTAAGGTTGGAAGCATAAGAGACATGGAGATTAGGGAGATAAATGGAAATTTTTTTGAAAATAGAGTGTTGAAGGAGGAATTCAAAATTGTTAAGAAGAAAGGGTTAGACCATGCTCTAGATTTCCCCAACATCCTCAAGAAAAAACAGATAAAGATAGTTTTGAGCAAGATACATGATAATTCTATTTGGTTGGATAATGGACTGACAAAGATCACCAAGAAAATTGTGCATAGAGTTATAGGGTATCCAACCCTAGATCAGCCAAAGACATTGAGAAGTGAAGAAGACGAGGTAATTGAAAGGAATATAGGGGCTATATGGAATAAATGAGGGATGACAATAGATAAAATCATAGATCCCTTAATTGCTTTTGCAATAAGGATAATAGCACATAAATTCGATCAATCCAATAGGCTTAACAATGTTCCATGTATTGTAATGGATGTGGGATAAAAAATAGTGATGAAAGGTCATACTTATGATCTTTTCAAGTTGTAGTTGCAACAATTTACTAAGAATTTGGGAGCCATAAGGAAGACCAAAAGCGCACAATGCAAATTTGGATCTATTCTTGTATGTATATTGTTTTATTTACAAAATACATTTCTTACTTTTGGTAAATTTGCATGGAAGGTAAATAGATCTATTGTAGTGCAAATAGGTGAATTCATTGAGCAACTAAATGATAATTTTGAGTTAGTCATGATAAGCTACTTTGAAGACTTCAAGAAAACAATGAAGAAAAGACTGAGGATACTAGTTTCACTAGTGGAGAAGCTTTTTTATGATGTTTGCTTCCTAGTTGAAACTAACTATACATATGTCTTGGCAATAGTTCCTAGAGTTAGATGGTTAAGACCATTGGGATACGAAATCAACATTGATGAAGCCTCTATAGAAATGACATCATTACTTGTAGAAGAAGTGCACTAGAAGGCTACAACTTTTCAAAACTATGATATGGCCAAGTCAAAAATATCAATGGACTTGAAGACCACTTGAGTTATTAGAAAGAAGAATAAGATGGTAAAGAAACTAAAAGAGAAATTTTGTAAAGGGGTAGAAGAAGAAGAGAATCAACCTACCCAAGCACCACTTTCCATCACCCAAGGTCAAGGAGAGGACCAAAAGGAAGAGGAAGTAGAAATTGAAGAAGGTATTGAGGGAGAAGAATTTAGTGAAGCACCTACAGTTACTAAATAGAAGAAAAGAAAAGCTAAAGCGCCTATAGTAAACAAACCAAAGTATGTTACAAAAGCTACTTAGCCTACAGTACCTACAACTAGGGCTACCACAAGGGTCAATACACAAAAGGCTAAGGAAGTAGGCAATCTAAAGGAAAAAATAACTAGTCAAGATAGCAAGGGTGAAGAATCTAAGAAGAGACCGAGGAGAAAATATGTTGCTCTAGCTGAATTTGATGAAGAGAAGACTAAATCTAATGACAAATACTAGTTTCAAGTAGTAATTCATAGTTCTTGTCTAGATTTAGATAATCTATGTGACAATATTAGAAATCATGTTGATTTATCTCAATTGTCTCACATTGAGTTTGAAAATATTGGGAAGATTGAAAAGAATCAAGTTGAAGAGGTAGTATATGCCATGATGGCAATATTTAAAAAGGCTCCTCTTGAACTTTCCAACTCCATACCTAAGAGTTTGTATGAGAGATTTGAATAGGACTAGCACTATTGTTTGAATACTAAAAAACAAATAAGGGAAACAACACTTTCCCAAGTAATGTCAAAACTAAGTAAGGGTGCAACGGAAAAGGCCATAAAGAAACATGTTGGAAAATTTGCACCAAAATATAGGGCATTCAATTTATTATAGAATAACATTGAGGATGTTGTACAAAAGACTACTTTGATGTGGAGATCACTATATGGTTTCACAACATCCCAAGCAATATTATAGGCACCTAGTGAAGTAGGTGAAGAAAAAGAAGGAGAAAAATAATATGGCACTGAACAAGATATAGTTGAGGGAGGCACAAATATGAACATAGACACACATGCATCAATTGAGGATGAGTAGCCAATAGAATAGAGTGTACCAAATACACTAGTGTTGAGTGTTAGTCCTTCATATGAGGTGAACAAAGAAGATGATACTATAAAGATAAATGATGTTTCTAATTCTATCACGTAGAACATCAATCCCCTCACAAGGGATGACTTGAAAAAGATACTGGTGGAATGCACTACCTAGGCCAAAATTTATGAGAATCTTGTACTGGTGAGTGTTGATGAGATTGAGAAGGTAGATAAGATATCTATGAGGGAGGAAGTACAAAAACAAGTTACACTTACAACCCCTCCTCAATTTTCTATGATACAACATACATTACCCCTTTTGGTATATCAAAGGAAGGAGATAGCTACTCCTACCATTAGTACAATGGCACAAAGTACTCCACTCTCAGTCACTATAGAGGAAGGTGTACATGATAAAGGTGAGACACATGGAGAGTAGAAATGAATGAAGAAACTCAAATTCAAATAGGTTAGGTAGATATTCCTACACCTACAACACATAATCAAGGTGTTACTGATAATACATAGGAAGAGAAGGACACACCTAAAGAGTCAAGTTTAACAACAAATTTAGAGGAGAAAATAGAAATACAAAAATTGGTAACATCCACTCCTACTCAAGTTATTTAGAGGCCAAGCATAGAAGACACACCATTACAATCCTTAAGGCCAAATCCAAGTACATCCAAGGGAGATGACCTTACATCATTTGTTGTTGTAAACCTAGATGAAGTAATTGAGTTGCCCAAATTTGATTATGAAACTATTACTATTGAGTAGACATGTATACTCTAGGAAAGTCTAGAAAAGAAGAAGAATCAAGAATTGCTCAAATAGGAGCATAAGTAGAAGCAAGCTTTGATTGATATCAAAGAAATTTGTACTGATGCATTCAGTCTATCAGCTCTAGAGGAAACCAAGACAATAATTGACTAGTTAACCAATTAAGTGGAGAAGCTAAATGACTTAGACCTAGATTAAAATGTAAAATTACTTGAATGGTCTGAGAGAAAGTTCCAACATAAGATTGATGAAAGGATATCAAGTTCTATTGCACTATCATAGGTTGAAATAGAAACCAAAATAGAAAGTGCAAAGAAGATACTTGATAATATTTTTCTTTGTAGACCAAATTGAATAATACTACACTCTTCACAAGGGAAGGTAGGAGTCATATCCTAAACTTGGAGAGAATTATGCACACATCTAGCATAACTTAATGAAAGTCTCCAGTCCAAAATGAGAAACACTTCAACACCCACCTACATTCCCAAAGTCAATTGGAAACATTACATGCAGATGAAGCCAACATCATGGCTAAACTGATATGCATCTAGTCGATGTTGACTCCATACATGGAGATACTGCACAAGGAACTAGCCTACATTAAAAATATCATGAAGAAAGACTCTAATCTTTCTACACATGAAGGCTTAGTACACCTTGCTTCTAATTTGGCCATCAAAATTAATTCATTGGATGTAGCTTGTGATAATTTGGATGCAACTCTAAAGATTATCCTTGAGATCCACAAATGATTTTTGGACAAACACACTATTATTGTATAACCCATTAACATAGGTGTCAAAAAGGTGGAGTAAGGATAAAGAGGGAGCAAGGAAAAAGGGGAAGTAATAAGAAGAAAGGGTATGGGGGAGATAAAGATAGAGCTAAACAGACAAACAATCTACTCAATAGGAGAAAGATTTTGTATAGAGTATAGCACATAACAATCAACTTAGAGGGAGTTATCAAATTGAAATTTTGAGGTATGATTGATAAGTCATGTGTTGCCAAATTTTGATATTTTCAAAAAAAAATTATAGAAGCCAAATACATACTAGTTATCTATGTTATGCTCATAAGGATAAAATCATTAATGTATCACTGACTGTTTTTGACACTCATGCCTAAGGGGGAGATTGTTGATCTCAAATTAATTTTTACTAATGAGTGTCTATACACTTAATTCATCTACTTAGTTCATACCCATTAAGTAACATATGTCAAGAATAACATATAAGATAGTGCATGCTGAGTAGGTAGTGCATGTCAAATAAATAGTGAGTGCTAAGCCACTCAAGTGTCGACGCAATTAGATGTTGAGTAGATGGTATGTGTCGAGCAAGAAGTGCATGCCAAGTGACAACATTGAAGTTACAGTTAGTGTCGAGCACTAGGGACTTTAGATGCCAAGTAACAGAGATTTGACATAGTTGTTTGTATTGACACAGACTACTATGTAAACCATTTTTTAGCCAACTTAAGTATTATTTTATGATTTTTTGTTGATAAGGATGAATTTTAGTTTTGAACCCCTATGCATTACATGCATCCAATCAGAAAAAGGGAAGGTTTATGTGGTAATATGGGTGATTCACTATTGTTGATTCATACCTAACCCTAAATCACCTAGGTCTTCTTAAGGAAGATCAACACTAAACTTTGTAGATGGAAGAAAGAAATGCTAAGTAGAATTGAAGAGAGTTTTCATGCACACAAAAAATATTCATGGTGATTAAGGTGTTATGGATTGAGCTACATTGCAAAATCAATTAGAAGGATAATAGAGGAAATGAAATAGAGGACATTACAGGTATATCTAATCAGAAAGGATGAAGTACACATTAGTATAGAGGTAATCTAACATCAAGCAACCAAGCACTAACCACAAGATTATAGTTGATACATTTTAATAGGTGAATCAATAAAATCTCTTAATAGAGTAGTTCTAATAAGCTCTTGTAAATCCTTTAACATGGTGTTTACTTCATTGTAAGTTAAAGTTCTCTTACTAGGAACACTTTTAGTAGGGTGTTCTAAATCCTTTAATAGGGTAGACCTTTCATAGGATAGATCATGTTCCATGATCAAAAATTGTAAACTTCATTAGATATGATTTATTATTGCACTAGTGAATATTTGTAGGTGTCATCCCCACCCCAGTTTTACCTTCTCCTTGGAGGGTTTCTGGGTAACCAAATATCTTGTGTCATACATGTGTTGAATATTTACATTTATGCTATGTATGTATATGTTTAATTTGAAATTTTAGTTTATATGCATAGACTATGAGATGGATGTGTGGTGAATAGTTTTACAGGTTGAAAGTTTTAGGTGTTGATTCACCCCCTTGCCTCTCAGAGTTTGCTTCCCTATTGTATTTCCAACATCTTCCCCTCTACAAAAATATTGGTAATGATTTCTTCATTGGGTAATTCTTTGGTAGTAGGCAACACATAGTTTCTAATTTATTTGAGGGTGTTCCTCATCTAATTATCAAGGTCATACATTCTATATGGACTTATTGATAGATTGTAGTGGTGGAGGATAGAATGAACTTGATCTAGAGCCTCTTTTCCAATTGAAAAGTTCCCCAACCTAAAACATCTACACAAGATTGTGCCTTTATGCACTTTGGGCCCTAGATACTCCCTATTTACTATAAATAGTTGCCACATGAATTCAATTATACCCAACCAAGGGGGAATAAGTTTTTGGCAATATGTGGGGTGGTTGGGGACAACCATATACCCTCAACAAGGAAAAGATTGGGAAATGGAAAATGTCACCCCAATTATGGTCTAACTTCTTACCCTTAGGGAGCAAGGCTGGTCTCAAAAGACCCTTCAAGATCTCAGGTGCCCTAAAATAACCTAGGTCTAGCATTTTCTTTATGATAGCACTAAAATTATTGAAAAATGATACAAAATCAAAAAAGTGGTATGAAATATCCCATACCCATGTCCATCACTAAACTTCTAGCTCTCCATTTGGATCAGAGGTGTAATAAAGGAAATTAGGGATTATGTACCCGACATTCTTGTATAGGATTAGGTGCATCAAGAGTGAGTAATGGTGGAATTTGAAATCTTTCATCTCTACACTCTAAGCCGATGTAATGTTCTCCTTCATCACCTCTTAAATATGCTCTACATTAACATATCCCCATCCATGTTTTGAGTCTTTCACATCTCTAGCAATGATAAATTTTGATCCATATACCATGTCAATTCGATCCTAGCCAACTACTTTGTGGACACCATATACTATTCTTATAAAGTAATTCTTAAATTTATCTAAAGGTATCATTTTCTCCACCTACTTAGGGTAATCACCCACATTATTTAAGTCCATGGGAATATGCACTATAGAATTGATTCCCTAGTATATGCCTTAGTGTTTCTCTCAAACTTCTTTTATAGATCTTCCAAGTCTACTGGTTGGCCCATGTTACCATCCAATCCAAAAGCTTCTATGAATGAAGCACAGTCTAGTGTACAAAGAATGGCTCCTTCTCTCCTATGGAAAGATTTGGTGGCTGAATTATATGAGTAGATTAGGGCCTTTACCAATTCCACATCCACAAATTCTTTTGGAAAGATTAACTTTGCCAGGTTCTTCTTCAAAAGGTTGCAAACAAGGATCTTTTCTCTATTATAGTAAAAATATTTGAAAAGCTTAGAACCTATGACTTTAGGGCATGTAGTATCGCTACAAAATCCATAAGGGTCCTGTTACCATTTTTTGTTTCCTGCCAAAGATTTGGATTCAAATGTCCGCCCGCTAATGACCACTTCCCAGCTTATATTATTTTAATGCCCTAGAAATATTGGAAAATAAGTGATAAAAACCTTATGATACTTCTTTTTTTGTTTTCCACTGGCCTACATCCTATCCCGTCGTTGGATCTTCTCAAGATCTATGACCCTCGCTACGTCGCCAAGAAAAGTTGCTTGATAGATATGTATAGCGACATAGTGCTTTGTCACCAGGTGTCTCAATGAGCCCAATTTGGGAGAGGTGGTCCATTTTGTTTCTCCAACACTGAGTTTGGATAAGGTCACTGATGCTCACTACCTTGCTATCAAAAAACTCAAGCATCTCACTGTTAGCGACATAGTGAGTCACCATGAAATGAATGTTTGGTGGGACCTCATCTGATGTGGAAGGGTAACAATTCATAGGAGGGACTCTGACCACCAGATCAATACAAAATAACTAGTCCTTGATAACTCTCTATGGAAAGTTGTAAGTTGTTTACTCATAGTGACATAGCGAGTATGGGACCCACCAATATTTAGAATGCTTGATGTAGTTTCTTCACCCTTGGATTGACCTTTGTGGGGCTAGGTTTGTTCCATAAGCCACATGGTGGACCTCAAACCAATGATGCATCAAGAATGAGTGTATAGATTAATGACACATTGGCAGTTGGTTGATTTCTCATTGGCTAGGGTGATGATAGTGCAAAAAGTGGGCCAGCCCCTTCAGTGCATCTTTCATTATCATCAGATCAGAATGGATTTATGTTCTTCATTAACTCACCATGGGAAGATACATGTTGTTTAGGTATAGCAAGTTAACAACTTGGCGGTACGTGGATTGTGGGTCATGTTTCCCTTGGTGGGCCGCAAAAGAAAGAACTTACTGGACAAGTTGGAAAAAGTCCAAGTTTCTATTGGTCAGCACACTGATAGATTGGGTGTATCTTCTGGCCATCAAAAGGTGGTAGATCAATGGTCCTCATTAGCATGCTATAAAAATATGCTTAGGAGATATACATAGCGAGATAGTTATTTCAGGACATGTGTCCTCATGGGCCAGAGAAGGTAACACTAAGTGTTAAAAGATTAGATGTAGTTAGTGATCAGTGTAAAGTCACGGTCAGGATTTTTAGAGAAAATTTGGTGGAGTTAGTGAAGGAAGGAATGGTCAACCATGTAAGAGCCGTGAGGTGGAAAAATGAAATGAACTAATTGGCCCACATGGCTCATCTTGGTGCCAAGATAGGTTGACTAAGTTAACTTGCTGATTCACGAACTAGGAACAGAGGAAATCAAGGTTTTCTGCAAATTTGATCTTCATGATCAATCCCAACCACCAGGAAATGAATGCTATATGCAAGAGAACACTCTATTGCCTCTAGTAATCCATCTACCTAGTGAAAGCATAGTTATGGCATCATTTCTATCTTCTCAACATAGAAGATCAGATATCATTGCCCTAGATCCATATCCATGATCAAATTTTCCCCATGATTATTCTCCGTAGGACTTCAATGTAGTGGTTGAGTAACTTTAGTTGGAGGACATCCAAATTATGTTTGAACTATAAACGTAATTTTTGTGAATTTTGAAAGGGTTAGAACATTGTCTGTTGTTCTTTGTTGTTTCTTTACAACTCTAGTGTAAAATTCCCCTTTCCTTTGAACTAGATGAATTCTTCCTTATCTCCTTCAGCCATTGGTGTGAAAGCATGAGAATCCTTGCCTCTCATTGATGCTTTGTGGAAACCTGTAATCTACATGACTATATCTCTTTCATCTTGTGAATGATATATAAGTGAATCTTCTCTTTCCTTGTGTCATTCATTCAACCTTTCTGGTTTGCATGTGGTTATTAGATTAAAATAAAGTTTGAATGTGTATATCCTTAGTTTCATTCTGGTTCAATAGTGCATATATGGGTATAGATTGGTCTGAACACTCTATTTTGATGCATCACCTCTTTAGATTAGATTAGGTAGATTTTCTTTTGTGCTCTCTTTCTCTCTTTTCCTCTCCAAGAGTAGTTAGGTGCATCCTGATAGTAAGAGGAAGCTGGCCTTCTCCGAAGACTCAACCTCACAGTTCAAGTCCCATAGCTTGGAGGTTGTTTCCATGTTTCACTAGGTTGTCCTCACGCATAGGCTTTGGACAAGGTGCAAACCTAAGTGACAACAGGTCCATGAATGCATGATCATCTATAGCATTAGTATTTGAGGATCCTACCAAAAAAAATTTCCATTCTTCAACAAACCTATTAGGTTTTCTTTGGCTTGTTTTCCCTCCATTGAAAGTTGAGGTCTCTATAATTTCCATGTCTGTCACTTAAATCTCTTCAACTTCCTCATTAGACATACTAACTATATGCTGCAAAACACTAGGAAAAACTATACTTAGGCACTAAATGAAATAATTTGTACACACTGGAAACTATATAATTGCTTGGGTTTTCTTCTCTTTGTGAATGGTAAACTATAATTGATTAACAAAATGTCTTTATAGTTCAATTTACATCATCAATGTCCCTTCTGTATTAATTTTTAGCATGCTTGAGTCTTAAACTCTATTTCTTCTATTACCTTAGGGGAGCATTTCCATTACTATCTATTATTACTTTTTTTACATTATTCAAATCTCATTGGTTAAGAGTCCTTTGTCATTTCTAGCTTACAAAAAGTGAAAATCAAATTTCATGTCAATAAAGGGTTTATGATCTTATGATCAACCCAGAAGTCAAAACATTTTGTATCATCTTAAGCAGGGAATAGTGGCTCTACAATTTGATTTAGGAGTATCCTAGATTCCCTTAGAATCCTACACTTTTGTTCTTTCTACCAATGGCTATCGAGTTCTTAGTGGATTCTGAGTGTTCTATTGATGCTGAGTCATTTCTTTTGTTGCTAAGTTATTTGGATGTCGAGTCATTTCTTTGGTTTTTGAGTTCCTTGGTTGCCAAGTCAGTTCATTTGGTCATTGAGTTCCTTGGATGCTGAGTGATTTCCTTTGGATGCCAAGTGCCAGTTTTGAAAAGCTTCTTTAGCCAAGTTATATGTGTCTACTTCCTATTTAGGTCAAGTTTGATCGCATTTAATTTAGGTATAGGTAGTTCATATCTAATGTGATTTGACTTGTGGCTTTCTATGTTTTAGAATCATCTATAAGCCATTTTGGCAAGTATTTAAGGGGGTCTTGGACCAATTTTTAGGTAAGATTGGTAGACTTAGAAGAGGGAATGTGAACTTGAATTATGATTAAGAAGATGTGTGATTGTAATTTGCAGTTGGTTGTAACCTAGAAGGCCTTACAACTGGGCATGTATGTTGATAATTTAATGAATCAATAAAATTATCTATTCTCTCTCTCCTTGGTGTTGTTCTTGTGTTGTGATTTTTTCCATGTTAAATCTTGTAGGGTGATTGAGATAATTTGGTGTGCCCTAGGCCCTGGTTGCTCATTTTTTCCTACATCAAGTAGTATTAAACCTTGGGGTTCATCCTTGTGGAGATTGGATCATGTATAACCCTAATTCAGATTTGGTTGTAGGGTGGTAGATGTGCAATTTTGACTTATAACTTGTAGAGGGTTACGATCTTGTAGGAACCTCATTTGTAAACACACACAGAAAAGGTTTTTCGTAGAGGAAATAATGTTTATAATGCTCTATTGGATCAGTTGAGACAAATTATAGCCAAATTAAATGCTATGGAGATAGCCCAGAGGAGAGGAGCACATCTTGAGAATGTAAGTGATGATGAAGCAACAACACCAAACCCTAATCGAGAACATGAAGAAAGGTAATTGAGAGTGTTGTCTAGAGCTAATTCAAAGTGTCCTTGTAGAAGTTGTTCCTTATGGTGGAAAATTGGATACCAATGTTGTATTAGATTGGATCTCAAATATGGAGAAGTTCTTTGAGTATGAAAACACTACTGATAATAGAAAGGTGAAGATTATAGTCACTAGGTTAAAAGGTCATGCATCACTATGGTGGGAGCATTTGGAAACTAATAGATACGGGAGAGGAAAAGAAAAATTTTGAACTTGGGTAAAGATGGTGAACAAAGTAAAGAACAAATTCATTCCTACTGATTACCAAGTTAATTTGTTGAGAAAGATTCAAAATTTGAAACAAAAGGACATGACTATGAAAGAGTATACCGAGGAACTCTATAGATTGGACATTAGATCTAGACATGTAGATGATGATGTTGAGAAAATTGCAAGGTACATAAATGGATTGAATTTGGAACTCAAGATGAAATAAATTTTGTGAAGTTGAAAAGTGTTGATGAAGAATATCAATATTCCTTGAAAGATGAGGAGATCTTGACAAAGAAGCATGAAGAAAGAGAAAGAGGTAGAGGTGGTAGATTCTAGAGAGGCAGAGGTAGATCTTATGGTGAAGGTGGTAGATCTAACAAATTTTTGCAAGATAAAGAAAAATCCAAATGGAAGAATGATTACAAAGGCAAGATTGAGTGGAAAGGTAGTTCTTACCAAGGAGATATTGATTCTTACCAATGAAGAGGTAATTCTTATTCTAGAGGTGGATTTCAAGGTAATTGTTTTAGATGTGGTAAAGAGGGACATAGATCTTTTGAGTGTAGATCCTCTAAAAGTGGGCAAGGTAAAATAAATTCTATGATTCAAGGAGATGATGAGGGTTCACCAATAAAATTTGATGGTGAGAAGAACCTTATGTAATAAGGGAAGTGATGAGGAACCTATTTTAAGGAGAAGTATTTAAATTACAAGATGTAAGATGGCTGGAAAATGCTACAAAGTGATCATCAACAGTGGAAGTTCGAAAAATTTGGCATCAGAAGAGCTAGTTACAAAATTGAAGTTGTAGAGGTTGAAGCATCCTAAACCCTATCATGTTTCATCGATCAAAGATGAGCATAAGATATTGGTAAGTGACCAATGCCTTGTGAAGTCCAAGATTGGACATTACTTTGATGAAGTTTTGTGTGATATTATGCCTATGGATTGTTGTCATATTTTATTGGATAGACCTTGGAAATATGATAGATGTGCTATACATGATGGATGATTGAATCAATATACTCTTTGGGTAAATGGGAAGAAGAAAATATTGCTTCCTTTGATTGAAAGTCTAGATGAGGTTAATTGTACTACTATGAAAGTTTGCATGGTTAATGGAAAGTAATTTCAAAAAGGAAATGAAAAAGAATCAAGTCTATTTTCCTATAATTTCAAGGAGAACACATTGTGTCAATAGTAGTCGAGTACCAAAAAATAGTGTTAGTCGAGTGCCAGTCAACGTTGACCAAGTGATAGTAGAAACTAATGGAAGATAGTAGAAATTATAAAATTGTTGAATGAGTAGAATGATATTTTTACTAAGGATATTCTTGATGGTTTACCACCAATTAGAAGTATAAGTCACTATATGGATCTGATTCCTAGAGCTAGTTTGTCAAACAGAGCACCATATAGATTGACAACTATAGAGAATGAAGAACTTAATAGACAAGTGCATGAGTTATTTCAGAAGGTTTTGATGAGAGAATAGAGAATAGAGAATGTGTACTGATTCCAGAGCTATTAACAAAATGATAGTGAAATATAGGCTTCCTATGCCAAGGATTGATGACATTATGGATTTTTTGAGTGGAGAAAAGTATTTTACCAATATTTATTTGAAGAGTGGCTATCATCAAATTAGAATTATAGAAGGTGATGAATGGAAGACTACTTTCAAGACAAAAGATGGTTTGTATAAGTGGTTGGTTATGCCTTTTGGTTTGACTAAGGCACCTAGTACTTTCATGAGGTTGATGAATGAAGTTCTAAAAAGATTCTTGGGTAAGTTTGTAATTGTTGATTTGGATGATATTCTAATATTCAATAAGACTAAGAAAGAAAATCTTGAGAATATTAGACAAGTATTGTAGAGGTTAAAAGAGGAGAAGTTGGTGATTAATCTAAAAAAGTGTTCAATATGCAAGAGGAGATTGTGTATTTGGGATTTGTGATTTTAGATAATGGTTTGAAGATAGATCCTAAGAATTTTAAATCAATTTTCGTGTGGCAAACACCTGAGAATGTGGGTGAGGTAAGATCATTTCATGGTTTGGCTAGTTTTTATAGGAAGTTTATAAGGAATTTCAATTTTTTTTGCAATGCTATGATTGAGAAAATGAGAGGAGATAAAAAGGAATTCAAGTGAACACATGGAGTTGATAAGAGTTTTGAGACTTTAAAACTAGATTTTGTTGAGTTTTCTATATTAGCTTTGTCTAATTTCAATAATGTATTTGACGTTGATTGTGATGCAAGTGGTAGTGCAATATGAACTATATCGAGTCAAGAAGGAAAGCATGTTGCTTTCTTTAGTGAAAATTTGAATGATGATAAAAGGAAGTATTATGTATATGATTAAGAGTTTTATGCTATTGTTTAAGACTTGAAGAAGTGGAGACATTATTTGATTCCTAAGGAGTTTGTGTTGTATACTATTCATAAAGCTTTATGGTACTTGGGAAGTCAACATAAATTGAATCAGAGACATATGAAGTGGGTTGAGTACTTGTAGAATTTCACATTTTTAATTAAGCATAAGAGTGGAGCTACTAATAGAGTAGCTGATGCATTGAGCAAAAGATGGTCTTCACTAACTAAAATAAAGGTTAACGTTCTTTTTTTTGATGCAATGAAAGAGTTATATGATACTAATCCTAATTTTTTTGAGGCATGGAGAGAGCGCAGAGCACCAAATCTAATATATCACATAAGTAAGTATGGTGAGTATTTCAATCAAGAAGGTATTTTGTTCAAAGGTATTTAGTTGTGTATTCCTAGAAGTTCTATGAGGTGTAATTTGATTAAGGAAAAATATAGTGGTGGATTGGCTGGACATTTTGGAATTGATAAGACATTGAGTTTGCTGAAAGAGAAGTATTATTGGCCAAAAATATTATGATCTTATGATCTTATGATATTATCACTCTTTATCTCACGATCACCTACTTTTTTGTAGCATCACACACCTTGGTTTTAAAACCTTTTCATTAGAACTTACAATGACACAACACAAAGGGAATCATAAGATTGGGAAACTCATCTTATATATTTGTGATACTATGACCATAACATATCTAAAGAGTGGGAGACTAAGATTTAACCCCACAATCACTCACCAAACCCTTGATCATAAGATCATAATAGATGATTCAAAAGAAAAATAATCTACTGCTTAGAAATAAAATCTAGGGTAAGGGTAACATTGTGAATTTTAACAAAATTTCACATGAGAAAGGTGAAGACACAACCTTAGGTCATCATTTCATCACACTAGGGCAGGAATATAGTAGTAGGATGGGGCAAAAATACCATGTTAGGGCCATTCTCTAGAAATGAAAACAATTAAAACATGAACCCTAACACACAACACTCTTTCAAAAAACATTTTCACCATAAAATTTGAAAATTTAGCTCAATGAAAATGAGGTCTATTAGGGTGGAGTCAAGTCTAAGTCTAAGTGGACTTTAGAAGCTGATAATTCATTTGACATGTTGAAAAAATAAGTAGATAATCAACCTATCCTACAATTCCCTAGTTTTTAAAAAATATTCACCCTAGAATGTGATACAAGTAGCTTAGCAGTAGGTGGGGTTTTGAGACAAGAAGGTAAGCCAGTAGCCTTCTATAGTGATAAAATTAAAGAAGCTAATAATAAGTATTCATCCTACAACCTAGAGCTCTATGCCTTAGTTCAATGTCTTAGGAAGTGGAGACACTATTTGTGTTGTAGGAGCATCTTGGGTGTAAGAGAAATCTTGCATCCACCAAAGATATTTTATTGTCAATATTTTCTATTTTAATAAGGACTAGTAGACATGGTGATTACTATTTATAGGAGCTTAATATTTTTAGTAAGTTTTTCATATGTTCTCATTTTCTACAAGAAGATCCATTTTAGAATTATAGGCCTGCCATAAAAATCTCACTGGTTGAGCTTAAGTATCAGAGAAGTTATTGCAAATTTTTGGTGGAAAATTTAGTAGAAATATCTTTAGGATCACTGTTGGAGGCCTTAGAGTTCCCAAATGAGGTTTGAAAACTTGACAGAAGGGAACTTGTGACATTCAAATCTTGTAGATCAAGAGCTGACATTTTTGAAAAGTGATTATAATAGCCAATTAGAGTAATAGTTTTAGAGTTATGGCCTTCTAAAGTTGGGATACCAAATATTTCTAAAATAATTTTTCAAAGATGTATTTAGCCAACTCTATATGTATTGTTAGGGTATGTTGGCCAAAGGTATTAAGTTTGAGCATCTAGAACCTTCCCAAGTGGCAAAAAATTCCATATTTAAGAAAGGCCTGAACATTGTCTATGACAGCACAAGGTGGTGGTTTGGAGCTTAGTTTTGTAGGTTAGTGTAATGAAGGCACTCACTTGGGTTAGCATATTGTACTTGTGAATTCTATAATTCCACATTTGTGGCACAAATAAGAAGTCCATATTTTGTTCTTGCATTTTTTGTTATTTCTTTGTTTATATTATGGTTTATGGTATTAAGGGGAGTACCCTTCATCAAGTGGTATTAGAGCTAGAGCTCTTGAGTGTTTGGATAGATAATTGACTATGAGGTAGTTTGAACAAGGACTATGGTTTGGGAAAAACATGTAGATAAATCACCAATTGTGAGGAAGTTTGCACTAGTGTTTCAATGGAATAGCAAAAATTCCTACAAGAAGAGAATATGGTACAAGAGTTGTAGGTGTTATTGTTAGAAACAATAGTCCACCAAGATAACTAAAAGGGGGTGGGGGGGGGGGGTGAATTAGTTATCCAAAAATTAAAAAATTTATCTTCTTTAAATAGACTTAACCATTCAACTAACGTAAACAACAACCATAATGAAATGCACATAGAAAAATACACTAGATATGTTGATTAAGGAAACCATTAATTAGAGGGAAAACTTCAGTAGGAATGACACCAACAAGATGATGTGCTAATATAAATATTCATTGTTAGAGGATAGACCCTATTAAGAGTCTGTTACAACATTTAATATAATGAGTCCCTATTAGGAGACTTTGAATCCCTATTGGGAGATTTCAACCCTATTAGGAGTTGTGGTACAATGTTTGCAAGAAGAGCCCACTGCCCAAACTTGAAATTTCAATTAAAAGAAGAGTTCACTATTAAAACAAGTAAGTTACTATTATCTTCTTCGTTCCTTTAATCTTTCCTCTATCCTATCAACTAGACCAATCACTGCCAGACCTTGTAGACTAGGTCTCAAATCTCAGATCTAAATGACATACCTTAGATCACTTAGAAAAACATAAGGAATGGAGTTTCCTTCACTTCTACACTGCTCAGGTCAACTTCACATTTTGCACTCTCTACTACTTATCATCAATTTGCATTCCATTCATTCAAAACTATGATAAAGGAAAGTTTTCTTCCTTTATACCAAGTCCATAAAAAAATATCTGAGTCGGCTATTAGACCTTCTTAATTAATTTTTATAGGACCATACTAAGGACACATTACACTTAATGATAAAAATAATCTCCCATCTTGCAAATTGAATAACTTTCCATACATGCAATATTATGATAAGTGAGATTAGCCACATCGTCCTCAACATGTCTTCTTCATGTCCTCAACTTTGATCCTCAAGATATCAACTCTTTTAAGAGATATAACAAGTTTACCAAAACATGCCTCTGTAAGATCTATCTCAAAATAGACATCACCAAAATTTACATAACTTCTTCTAGTCTTATCCTTTTTTCTTTTGACATTAACTACATATACCAGATACTCAAAAGTATCTCCCATAACCTTGGATGGTTATAATACTCAACTAGCCATCCACACTAACTTGATCTCTCTATTGTTCTTTTGTCAGATACCACATAAAACATCAATCATGCTATGTTGAGATTAATGACAAACTCAGTCATGAATGTAACATATCATCATCAGCATTCATGCTTCCAACCAATCTTCCAACAATCTCCCCCTTTAGCATTGATGACAACATAGATGAAAAACATCTAGTTCCTAGAATACCAACAAAAGATTGTTCATCTTTTCAAATCCTCTTCATCAATTAGATCTTGCTTCATGCTTCATTTACCTCAATGATACTCCCTAATTGATATGCCTCAGTGCTAAATATGAAAATACTATACACATGCTAAACATCTTTTTTAGCATAAATGCTTTCATGCAATATTCTCCCCCATTAACATCAATGTCCAAGGTAACCAATTCTTCTACATCAATTTTTACAACAACTTACTAACTTGAGTGTCAAAAGACATTTTTCATAGCAATATCAACAAGAGTCCTACATGGCTCTATCCATCACAAATACTCCCCCATATAGGAAGCACCAACATTTAGTCCAAACAAACACTAGTGCTTTGTAACATTGGAATGATGCATTCTTGAATCTTCTACTCTGATGTAGGTAGGGGCAGAACCCCTAGCATCCCTCACAATACTCAAAAGTCTCTTTGGGAAGAGGCTTAGTGAATATATCTACAATCTTCTCTTTTGTGCTCACATGCTCCAATCTGATTTCCTTTTCAACAACTTTTTCTTTGAACATATGATACTTAAAAGAAATATACCTAGTCCTCAAACGCAACACTAGATTCTTAGACATATTTACCATGCTTGTGTTGTCACAATGTATAACAATAGGTTCACTGATTTCTATCCTTTAGCATCTACTTCATCCAAATGACTTCATTGCAACTATTTGTTGCTGCAATATACTCTACCTCTACTATACTTTGAGATATACAATCCTACTTATTACTTAACCAAGAAACCAATATTCCTCCAAGAAAGAAAGCTCCTCCATTTTTGCTCTTTCTATCATCTATACTACCTGGCCAATCTAAATTAAAATAAGCACTTAGAGTGAAATCATTAGATCTCTCATAGCCCAATCCAAATTTGAAGTTCCTTTCATATATCTAAATATCCTTTTTATTGTTGCATAATGTGCTTCTCTAGGATCACCCTAGAATCTTACAATAATCCCAACTACATTTTCTATAGCTAGCGTTGTGTGAGTCAGATATTGCAATCCCCTAATCATAGATCTCTACTTTTTCTTCTCAATAGTAGGTTTCTCATCCTTTGTAGATAACTTGTGTCCAATTACCATAGGTGTTCCAAAAGGTTTACATGCTTCCAAACCAAATCTTTTTAGTAAATCCTCCAAATACTTACTTTGAGAAATAAAGATTCCTTCTTTATTATGCACAATCTACAATCCTAAAAAATATTTCATCTCTCCTATCATACTCATTTCAAATTCTTTCTTCATTTCTTCTGCAAAATTCTTACTTTGTTCATCATTTCCTTCAAATATAATATCATCAACAAATATTACCAAAACAATCAAAACATCATCAATCTCTTTCCAATATAGATTACTATCTGCCATACCTTTTCTATATCCAAGTTTTGTCAAATACTTGTCCAACCTTGCATACCAAGTTCTAGGTGCTTGCTTCAAGCCATACAATGCTTTCCTCAATTTTCATAGTATGTCCTTATCATCTATCAAGGGACATTCTTTAGGTTTCTCAATGTACACTTCTTCTTCAAGTTCTCCCTTGAGAAATGCTAACTTGACATCCATCTGATATACTTTGAATTTCTTCAGTGTTCCCTAGGCTAAGAATAATCTTACTACTTCTATTCTAGCCATTGGAGCATAAGTCTCCTTATAATCTATTCCTTTTTGTGAGTAACCTTTACATACCAATCTTTCTTTTTTTCTTATAACTTCTCCTTTTTCATTCATCTTGTTCCTGAATACCCCTTTGATTCCTATGACATTCTTATCTACTAGTTTAGGGGCCAATTCCCATGTCTCATTCTTTTCCATCTGATCCAATTCCTCTTTCATAGCTTGTTTCTAGTAATCACCTTTGCATGCTTCATCTACATTCTTTGGTTCAACATGAGATATCAAACATAGTTCTTCATTAATTCTTCTTCTTGTCATCACACCTTTGTCTTTTCTTCCGATGATCTGCTCTGATGGGTGATTCTTCATCATGTTCTTTATTAAAGTAGGAGTTTTTATCTCAATTCTTGGTTGAACAAAATGTTCCAAGCTTAGTTCCTACCCTGTCCCTCCTTCACACTGCAAATCATTGTTAGTGTCAAGAAATACTTCATCATTTCTTGGCTTAGTAACCGCATCATCATCTAAATTGTAATAAACTATTCTCTCTTGTACTCTTAATTTCTCATCAATTCTCACATTTGCACTTTCCATAATAGTTTTAGTTCTCTTATTATAACATCTATAAGTCTTTATTTTCAATGAATAAACAAGAAACATACCTTCATCACTTCTAGAATCAAACTTACCAATATCATCTCTCTTTATGTAACATTTACTTCAAAATATTCTGAAATACCTAACTATAGGTGAGTGACCAAACCATAGTTTATAAGATGTCTTGTTTGTGTCTTTCCTAACTTGTACTTTATTCATTGTATAGACTATTATATTCATAGCTTCTCTCCAAAATGTCTTGGATACATCATTCTTTGCTAACACAACTCTTGTAACTTCTATAACAAACTTTTTACTTCTCTCTACAACACCATTTTATTCAGGGGTTCTTAGACCTAATTGCCATCTTTTGATTCCATTTTCTCCACAAAACATGATAAAATCATTCAAAGTAAATTCCCCTCCTCTATCTGATCTTAAACATTTAATCTTCAAACTAGATTCATTCTCAACTCTATTCTTGAATATCTTGAATTTGTCAAATGCCTCAAATTTCTATTTAAGAAATGTAACCCACATCATTCTAGAAAAATCATCAACTAGAATAATTAAATACCTTTCACCATAGAATCCTTTAGCTTTTGTAGGACTACTGAGATCTATGTGTACACTCTCTAATTTCACTATAGTGTTAAACTTCTTGGTGGGAAAAGAAGTTTTGTTATGCTTTTCCAAAACACACTCCTTGTAAATAGTGTTAGTAGGCTTTACAATCTTCAAAAAATCTCTGACTTCAAACATTCTACTAGTCTTCACAATACTATCAAAGTTCATATGAATAAATCTCTTATGTCATAACCAACTGTCATCTATCTTTACAACCAAAAATGTCATTTCAGTAGGATTCAACTAAAATACATTACCTCTAGATTTGGTTCTTGTTCCAATTACCTTTCCATCTTTATCTTTGATCATGCATGTATTTTCTATGAATTGCAATTGATAACCTTTGTCTACTAGTTGTCCAACACTCAAAATATTGTGCTTCAAACCATCAACAAAGTATACATCCTCAATGTTAGTTTTACTATCAAGAGTTATAGATCCAATACGTTTAACTTGGCATAATGCATTGTTTCCAACTCTGACAATTCCTCCATCCTGACTTTTGAAGTCAACAAACTTGTTCATATCACCAGTCATATGATGTGAACAACCACTATCAACTATCCAATTATATTTCTTCTTAACCTATGATACCAAAGCTACCTTCTCTAGAATTACTTCATTAATTGCCACAAATCCAATTTCATCATCACTAGCACTTAATGCTTGTTCATCAGAAACATTATCTTCATTTGCATATAAACACTCTCTATCCTTTCTAGGCTTGTAATTTCCCTTATAATTTTTCTCTCTCTTAGGACACTTAGATGTATAAAGACCATATTCATCACAAGTACAACATTTGAAAATTTTCTTCCCTCCTTTTTCTTTTCTTACTAGAAGGGCTACTCCTTCAATCTTTTTGTCTTCCTCAGATCTGATGCTGCTAGAAAAATATCCTCTAGCACTTGTGCTCATTGATAGACTAGGTCAAATGTTCAAGGTGTTGAAAGCTATCTCCATTCCAATGAATTCTCCAAACTATCTAAGTTCATTCTCAACTGCTTCAAGTCTTCCAACCAATGTCTTCTTTGTGAAATCTTTAGTACAAGATATCAACAATTGTATCATCTGAACTATTGACCTAAATGGTGAAGTTAGAGTTTTCAATATCTTCCATATAACCTCATCATCTTCTTTGGTTCCTCCTTGAGCTTTAATACCCATAGTAATTTCTAATATCCTGCCTATATATGTTCTTATAGATTCATCTTCCATCATTTTAGCATCTTGAAATACACAAATCCAATTTTGTAGTCTCAATTTCTTAGAGTGTGCATCACCTTCAAAACTATATTCCAAAGCTTTCCAAATAAAATGTGAATTAGAAAATGATTTTACCTAATTGCACTCAATTTTAGGAAGTGTATTTCATAGTGCTTCTCTAGCTCTCATGTCACACATGAAAAGATCTCTTTCTACCTCAGTACAAGATTCCAAGTCTTTCTCTTCAATGATTATCTTCTCTAATTTTGTCAAGATCCAATATCTCTGACCCATACACAACAAATGTGTCTTCATTTTTTCTTTCTAGCTATCATAGTTTGTTCCATTGAACTTCACACTATCTTTCCTAAACATTTTCTCCACAGATCTACCAAAGTTCTTAAACTTTTTCTTTAGGGACCTGATGCTCTGATACCAATTGTTAGAAACAATAGTCGACAAAGATAATTGAGAGGGAGAGGGGTGAATCAGTTATCCAAAAATTAAAACATTTATCTTTTTTAAATAGACTTAACCATTCAACTAAAGTAAACCATAGCCATAATGAAATGAACATAGACAAATACATTAGATATGTTGACTACAGAAACCCTTGATCAAAGGGGAAACCCTAGTGGGAATGATGCCCACAAGATGATGTACTAATATAAATATTCTTTATTAGAGGATAGACCCTATTAGGATTCTATTACAACATTTAGTACAATGAGTCCCTATTAGGATACTTTGAATCTATGTTAAGAGATTCCAACATTGTTAGGAGTTGTTGTACAATGTATGCAAGAAGAGCCCACTACCCAAACATGCAACTTCAACTACAAGAAGAGCTCATTGCTCAAGAAGTAATTTATTGTTATCTTCCTCTTTCCTTTATTATTTCCTCTATCCTATCAACCATACCAATCACTATCAAACCTTGTATACTTCTTGAACATTGGATCCAAATACCAAACCTCGGATCACTCAGAAAAACCTTGGCAATGAAGTTTTCTTCACTTCCACACTACTCTACTCAACTTTGCATTCCACACTCTTTGCTACATATCATCAATTTTCATTCAATTAATTTGATATCATGATAAAGGAAATTGTCCTCCCTTTATACCAAGTCCATAAAGTAATTTCCTGTATTGGTTGTTAGAGCTTCTCAATTAATTATTATAGGACTACACTAAGAACATGTTACACTTAGTGATAGCAATAATCTTCCATCTTGTAACTTGAATAACTTTCCATAAACATAATATTATGATGAAAAATTTTAGCCACATCATCGTCAACGTGTATTTTTCATGTCCTCAACCTTGATTCTCAAGATATCAATTTTTCTAAGAGATATAACAAGTTTATCAGAACATGCATCTGTAAACTCTATCTCAAAACATACATCACCAAAATTTACATAACTTCTTCTAGAAATATCTTTTCTACTTTTGATGTTAACTACATATAAAAAATACTTAGAAGTATCTCCCATTACCTTAGATGGTTATAATACTCAACTAGCCATTTGTACCAACTTGATCTCTCTATTGTTCTTCTATCAGATACCGTAGAAAACATCAATCATGTTATGTTGAAATCAATGAGAAACTTAGTCATGAATGTAACATATCATCATCATCATTCATGCTTCCAACCAATCTTCCAAAATTTACACATAAGGGTTTTAGATCCCTCCAAAGATAAATGCAAGCATTAGAAGAACAAATGCATAGAGGAATAAATCTTCCTATAAGAGATTAAAATGAGGAAGAAGATGAAGTAAAAAATAATGGTAAAGTAGAGGTAGCTCTGAACCCAAAGGAAGAGAGGATTTTTAAGGCCATCTCCAAGGTTGGAAAAATACTTGAGTTTGAAGTTCCCACATTTTTTGAAAATGATAACTCAGAAGAGCTGATTGTTTGGACAAATGAATTGGAGGGGTACTTTTAGTATGAAGATATTGAGGATCCTGATAGGGTCAACTTTTTGAAGGTGAAACTAAAGGTACGTACAAAGATCTAATTGCAGGAGGTTGAGTTGGAGTGAAATAAAAAGGGAAAGGACAAAATCATCAGATGGGATTGGATGATAGCTAAAGTAAAGTGACAATTAATTCATGTGGATTATGACCTTGATCTATTGAAGAGGATTCAAGGGTTGAAGCAAGAGAGAAAATCTATTCAAGAGTATACCAAAGAGTTCTACCAAGTTCTCATTAGAGCCAGCAATGTAAAAGCCGATAAGGAGGAAGTGGCTCATTATCTTAATGGGTTAAGGCCAACTATTCAAGATGAGCTTATTTTGGTTCAAATGAATAGTATTGAGGAGGAATGCTAGTTTTCCTTAAGAGTTGAAGAAAAAATTGAGCAAGAAGTTTGACAACAAGAATAATGCAAGAGGTCATGGTGGTAGATCTGGTGGATGATCTTATGGAGGCTATAATGATGATCATAAAATTAAGGATGAGGCTAGAGGTAGTAATAAAAACTAGAGGGGAAACAATTCCAATCATTTCCATGATAAAAACAATAGAGATTAGAGAGGAAGAGGTAGAGGAAAAGGATTTGGAAGAGGAGGTTTTCATGGTAAATGTTTTCATTGTGGAGAAGAAGGGCATAGAGCATTTGAATGTTCCAAATGCCAAGGAAGGATAGATCAAAGAAAAAAAGGCTAGGCTAGAGTTGCACATATTGATGAAGATTCCATATCATAACATTCTAGAGATGCTAAAAGAGGAGAAGTTCTAGTTAACAGAAGAGTCTTGTTTAGTGGTGAGAATGAACCTGATCAAAGAAGGAGTTTGTTTTGCACAAGGCGTAGATGTTAAGATAAGTGTTGTGATGTGATCATTAATGGTTGAAGTAATGAAAATATAGTGTCAGAAATGATGGTCAAAAAGTTCAAGCTAAAGAGACAAAAACACCCACATCCATACCATATTTCTTGGGTGCAAGATGACAACAAGGTTATGGTCAATGAGTAGTGCTCACTAAAGTTCAAGATTGAAAGTTACCAAGATGAGGTACTTTTTCATGTCATACCTATGTATATATTGCATATGTTGTTGGGTAGACCATGGAAATTTGATAGATATGCTATATACAATGGGCAAGAAAATACCTACACTTTGACAAAAGAATGAAGTGAAACAGAAGTTGAATTCATTGAAGGAGAAGGAAGAAATGGTATGTAGTGCTACCCAAATATGTTTTGTTGATAGAAAAGAGTTTCTTAAAGGTATGAAGCATGACCATATGTGTTTTTCTATAATTCTAAAAGATAGAAAAGAATAAGTGGAGGAGGTACCTACAGAAGTTATAAATATTTTGTGAGAGTCTTTTGATATTGTATTAGATAATGTACCTAATCAATGAGGAAGATCATTCACTAGATGGATTTGGTTCGAAGAACCAATTTTCCAAAAAAGGATGTGCACAACATGACACCAGTAGAAAATGCAGATTTGAATAGACAAGTTCATGAGTTATTGTAGAAGGGGTTGGTTCAAGAGAGTCTAACTCCATGTGTTGTACCAGTAGTATTAGTACCAAAGAAGAATGGAGAATGGAGGATGTGCATGTTTGATACAATTGTTTAATTCTGTGTTGTCTTTGATGTTACACAAATGTTATATCAATTATTAGACAAAGTCTACCAAGTTCATTTGGTTAGTAGGAAGTCTTATAGTATATACCAAGCATTCATAGATTTTACCTTGTGCAAATAGTTTTTATCGAGCTTTCATGTTTGGCAAAGGAAGTTCAATGTCTACCAAGCTTACTCAGTCATCGAAGGAAAATGTAGCAGAATAAAATTCTTACCAAGTCAGCAAGGTCAAAAAAGGGAATACAATTCTTACTGAGCTCACAAGGTCAGTGAAGAAAATTTATTTATTACCGAGTTCACTCGATAGCAAAAGTATTTCATAGGATTCACAATTTTTATCAAGTCTTAGTCAATTACCTCACGAAATTATTTCTGAAGTAGAGTTTACCGAGTAGGGTCAGCCAATGAAGGATTTCATTATTTTATGAAATACAGATTTTATTTTAATGTAATAGTTGTAGTGGACTAGTGTAATGATTATATGTTAATACACTTGTAATGTAGCTAACTTGACAAATTTGTAAGGTATAAAATAAAAGGTCAAGTTGTGAATTCAAGTGTGAATATGTGAGTGAGTATGCAAGTGTGTTGAAGAGCAAAGTGTGAGAAAATTTTGAAAGAAGGATTAGATATCCTAAGGAGTAGGAAAGTTGTATTCGATCAGTGAGGATCTATTGAAGCAGATAACAGATTTGTATCATTAAAAATAAGTTGCATCTCATTCAGATCACCTCATTGTTACTTTTTCATTATTGTAGTAGTGATATCAAAATTTGTTAATAGAGATGGTTTAACAACCATTTTACAAATCCTATAACAAGGTGATAGTTCAGTTCAATTGTTCTAAAGACTTCTAGCAAGGCCACTCCTAATAGAGTGATTAAATCCTCTAATAGGGTCACACCTAACAGTGTGTTTTGTAACCTCTAACCAGGTTGGCTCCTAACAAAGCTCACTTCAGAAGAGTGAAAATTAGTAACTAGTTACTTGGTGGTTTTTCTCATATTGGGTTTCCATGTTAAATTTGGTGTCTCTTGTGTTCATGCTATTTCTTTAATGCATTCATGTTAAATCTTTGTGAAGGCTAAATAAGTTAACATGATCATGTACCAAGTTATAGTATTTTTCTGTTTGGCTACCAAGTTGCAACAGTTTGTGTTTTAATACATCTAAAGGGTCTATTGAATTTTTTTTTTGGTAACTGATTCACCCCCCTCAGTTAGTCCATCTATATTTCAAACAATTGGTATCAGAGCATTTGATGCTTGAAGGAAAAGATTTCAAGGATCTAAGCTAAAGATCATGATGTCTTACAAGAGAAAAATTTCAAGGCTTAACAGAGATAACTTCTCAGCATGGCAAGGTCTCATGAGACTCCATCTGGCTTCCATTATAGATATAGGATAGAAATATCTTGATGAAGAATATGTGACACCTTCTAGCACTCTATCTATCAATGACATTGCTAAGAAAAAGACTCATAATACCATGATGATAGACATTGCATCTTCTCTAACCTATGAAGAATCTAATAATGTCAATGATTGCAAAATTGAATTTGAAATGTGGAACAAACTAAAAGACATCTATGGAGGTGATGGGAATGTGAAGAGAGCTAAAGCAGAAAGTTTAAGAGGTCAATTTGATAAAATGAGAATGAGAGAAGATAAAAACATTGCAAAGTATGTTGAAAGAGTCAAAGCAAGTGTTAGTGCAATCAAAGCTTTTGGAGGAGATATCAAGGAGAAAATTGTCATAAGTAAGGTTCTTAGTACATTACTTCCTATTTATACAATTAGAGTTTCTGCAATTCAAGAAAGAAGATGTGAAGCAAACCATAAGATAAATTTAGAGGCCATTATAGGAAGATTAACTACATTTGAGCTAGATAATTATGACAATTATCTAGCCAATATTATACCTTTTTAGCTATATGATTAGATATCCTTCACTACAAAAGTACTATGCTGATCTCGATTAAATGTCAATCCGAGAGCGTGGACTTGAGATGATGTTTGCAAAGTATATGCTCTAATTTCCACTAAAAGCCACTACTACTTTGAATGCAAATACTTCTGAGGAAATCTATTTTACCAATAGAAAAGACAATTACCAAATTCTTAGAAAGATATCCTAACTACTTAATCATTCCTCTATGCACCTATTACTATAGGAACAGTGACTGGTTCTGTTTCCAGTGGTTGTAGGAACAACAATTTTACACTTAACTTAGGACGCTAAATAACTTCTGAAACTGAATAAGTCCTAATGACTAAAATAAAATTCCCCTTCCATGTGTGGCCCCATGGAAGAATGAAGGAAGGATAAGCTTAGATAAAAGTGTAAGAACTTAGGAAAATCGTATATTCATTCCAACATGCAGTGGTACACAGATTTGGAAAAAGACTAGATAATTAGCAATCTATCCTTCTATTATTTTCTTATCTTCTCTCTTGACCTTTCAAATATATACAGGGTCTTATTTAAAGAGATGGAATAACAAACTCCTAAATTTATGACTTTCTCATGAAGGATATTCCATTACAACATGCAAAAGCATTGACTATTCCCTTGAATTCTCATAAATGTAGAGCACAATGGATGCTAGATTTGCTCCTCTTTTTGACTTAAACCATCCTCCAAGAATCCAAGTATCCATAATAGCTCCATGCATGTTTAAATAAATTCTTCAATGCTTACTTTCCCACTCATTTTCTTTACTAGGTCCTGCTTATCATCCATGAAAATAGGTCCCTTCTAGTTTTTGCCGCCGAGTCTCATTAACGCCAACACTTCCTCAATGCGAGTCTTTCATGGTCATTCGGTTGATTCTTCCCCATCTTAGATTCCTAAAAACATCAATGATACATAAAAAAAAATTTGACAACATCTATTCATATTTATTAATTTATAAGAAAAGCATCAATTATTCAACCAACAGTTCCGCAATCTTTTTAGCTATAGGAAAACCTACCCATGTTAAGCATACATGAAGAAAGACTTAACAAAATGAACCCTTTTTAAACATAATATCAACTATCATTTTCATGCCAGGAGTTCACACTTTATACATTAAAAGGTTCAAAATAGTAGGCTTAAAAGATGATAAGTTTCAACAAGATATAGACAAATGTTCATAAAAAGGGTCAAGAATCATCTATTGTTCTATGCCATCATTTTGCCCCCCAACCACCCTAATGCTGGTCCCTTCCGCATTTACAAGTTCCTAATCTGCATCCACATCTTGAGGTTATTGGGAACCTTCTCTCCTAACTTTGAGCCCTGTAGTTGAAGTATCCATGGTTGTGTTTCAATCTTTCCCATTTTTGTTCCTCATAGTTTAGGTTGTAATTAGAAAATGATTCAATTTTTTCAAGCATGGGATGTATCAGAATAGGTGGTTGAAAGTGAAGAGGAACCCAATAGCTTTTCTTATTCCTAGCCATTGTCACATACCTAGGCATTCTATAAGTGGCCAATTCCAAGTTCTAAGGTGAGTGTAACTCCCTTGTCTTCAAATGTTCTGATAGCCGAATCCACCTCTAAGTAGAGGCTCTTATGGCTTCAAGAGCAATGGTAGAGAAATGTTTTTCCTAGTCTGAGAATGCCTATTCTCAAATGGGATGAATTTTAGTAGCACTTCTTGGGTTATTATTAATGGAAAGCTAGTCAAAGAAAACTCTATGAGTATTTTGCACCTCATGATGAATGTATAACAGTTCCAACATTTCCTTTTCCCTATATGGAGTAGCCAAACTTTCTCGACTAATTTCATTTTGCATCCATGATATAATGGATTTGAACTACACATCTCCCACATACAATAGTGAATTCCAATCTTTGATATCTGGTACTGCAAGATTATGGATCTATAATTTACAAAGAAGATTTTGGAGAGCCATTGAAACTAATTTAAATTCTGCATAAAATTCTTGGGGTGTGTTCAAGGAAGGATTCAACCCCTAAATAACTTGAGACAATTGAAAATTGATCATTTGCTCTTTTAAAAATAATGTATAAACAAGAGACAGTGATCTGCAACTCAGAAGTTCTAGAATGAACTTTGTTACATTAGTAACACATTGCTACAGGACCTTAATTTCATTATCTTTGTCTTCAATTTACCCTACCTATTCTTTAATGGTTTCGAGAAATTGTTTCCTTTCTAGATCCCAATTTTCTTTTCCCACTAAAATTTATGATAAACATTAAAGCTGGTTGATAGTGGAGTGAAAATATTAGGTAGCGAATGACACCAAACAACCAGATGATTATCATCATCATGACTAGTGGAAGGATTGACACTTGGTCCAGCAACATTATTTTCATCCTCAGGTGGTTGATGAGCAATAAGACTGCCGGTTCATGCCATTGAGGTTCTCCACCCATTTAAAAAAAAACCTATTGCAACTTTACTAAAAGGGATTGAAAATGATTGAAAGTGGGGGTGGAGGTTGCTATACTATTTAAACAATGGCTACAATAGTGTTTGAAAATAAAACAACAATCTTAAAACACACTTTTAAAATATCACATCACATCTCCTTCAGTACTACATGACGGCATTACCATAATGGGGGTGTTAACAAGAAGTTATGTTCTAAGGATATCATAAAATAATGACCACACTTACATTTACACATATAAAGGAAGTACAAAGTGATGCCAACTCATCCCTAAAATTTCTTGCCAACATAAGATTTCCTCAAATTTCCATTTATGGGTTCAAGTCACTTAATTTTTGTTTATTTATGACTTCAATGTCCCCCCCCCAACCTATCATGGGCTGGGTCCCACTAGGCCTTAAAGATTGCAAATTCTGAAAATCAAAATAATTATACCATTCTAAATAAATAATAAAATGAATAAATGAAGAGAAGTTGAGTGTCACCTAACCTAGAGTGCGATAGGAAGCATGCTCAAAAGAATACCGTACCACAAAATTATGATGGGATGGAGTGATGATGGAAAGATAAAAAGATGAGATGGAATGAAATGGAACATAAAATGCTAAATTTTTATTATGAAGATCTTCAAATAAATTCAAGGGACTGTAGGCATCTGAGTGGAAGACTCATATGTAGAGTCTGTAGGAAGAGATGTTTCTACATTTTTGAACAGTTGAAGAAATTCCTCATAGGTATCTAGTTTATGATATAGCTTTAGACGATGTCCATCAACCAGGAGTTTAAATTTGATAGGATCAATTGTAGATAATTGAACTACTCCATTACTAAAAATTGCAACAATTTCATATGTCCAAGCCATCTGGTTTGAAATTTTCCTTGACGGTGCTGATAGCATGAATCATATAGTAGTGCCCAATCAACATATGAGAATTCTCTTTCTTTAATAAATTTATCATGCCATTGTTTCCTCTGACTCTGTATCAACTCTGTGTTATGAAGTTCTGACTTGCGCCATTCATCCAACTCATTGAGATGCAATATACGGTTCTATTGTGCTATAGGAAGAGTGATATTTAGTTCTAGAGTTGTTCACAAAGTCTTGTGTTCAAATTCAATGGGCATAAGAGCTATTTTTCCATATAGGAGATCAAAAGGGGTGAACCCAGTAGTAGATTTCCATGCTATTTGATATGCCCATAAGGCTTCAAGAAGTCGAGCTACCCAATCCTTCTTATGTAAGGACACTATTTTAGTGAGTATATTTTCCAACTCCCTATTTGTCACTTCAACTTGTCCAGTAGCTTGTGGATGGTATGGGGAAGATTTACCATGTCATATTCTATACTCCTCCATAAGTGTAGCTATTAGATTAGATATAAACTGAAGCCCTTGATCTGACTGCAATTCTCTTGGAACACCATATCTAGTGAAAATAAATTCATACAAGAACCTTGCAACATTGTTATCCCGAGGGTGCTTCATAGGCTTCACTTCTATCCTTTTAGTAACATAGTTAGTACATACCAGGACTTAACTTTTTTCTTCTAGTGATGGTTCAATGGGACCAAAAAAGTCAATTCCTCATTTGTCAAATGGTGCTACTTCTATCTGTGGCTGCAAGGGCATTTCATCTATCCTTGTCGGGTGATCCATTCTCTGGCATTTGTCACATCTTTTTATATATTGATCTGTATCCTTGTGAAGTGTAGGCCAATAATAACCTGTATTCAGAATCTTTAATGCAATCTATTTGTTAGAAAAGTGACCACCATAGGGCTTGTCATGACATGCACAAAGGACATCATATGTTTCATCTTCTCAGAGACACCTTCATGTCACCTGGTCTGCCCTAGTATAGAACATGAACCCTAAGATCCATGAGAAATTAAAACTCTTTTTTGCCAACAGTTGTTTTTCCTTGGTAGAGAACTGTGGGGGTGTTCTTCTACTGTTGAGATCATTGGCAATGTCAGCATACCAAGGATTTTGTGGCGATGGAAGAAAGAGATGATCATTACGAAAACTATCTTCTATTACTACAAGATCATCAAGTGTCTAAAGATGAGACAAGAAATCAGCTACAAGGGTCAGTGCAAAAAGTTGGGCCTCACTTTTGGCCAAAAAGTGGAAGTGTTTTTCCTATTGTTGAAATTTTTTGTCAATTGATGTCAAAATTTGAGGTATTTAGAGATTGAATATTAAAAAACTCCAGAAATAAAATTTTTAGTGTTCAGAATCTAGTTTTTGAATATGTAATTTATTTGTGCATCCATATGATAGATTAATTGTGTACAGACACCATAATTTGACACAAATAAATGAATTTTTGCAAATCCTTTTAAAGGGAGTTACCTAATACACCTAAGATTGATGACAATATTTTTTCTTAATTTTTTACTGAATATTTTTATTTTTATTAATTATTAATTTGCTATAAAGGTAAATTTTAAAAACTCTCATGTACAGACCACATAATTTGATCAAAATCTCACTTTTTTCAATTTTTTTTTTTAACATCAAAAGAATTGTATGTAGATTGATGACATATAAATTAATTTAAGAAAAATTATAAAATGAAAAAGTTATTAAAGTTTTAGTGAATGTTACTTTTTAATTTTTAGGAGATAGTTTTGATTAATAAATAATGGAAAAATAGAAAATAAACTAATAACAGTATAAAATTTACATTTTTGAAATCAGAACAACAAGACCTATAACGGGTTTTTGTCTCATCAAAAATTTCAATAGGAATGACTATAAAAAAATTATGACAATATTAGAAATTATCGATTAAATGCCTTAGAAAAAAAAAGGAGTACAAAGGCATGGCTTAGTGGGACCAAGCCTATGCCATGCCTTTCCACAAGGCAAAACCCCATGCAAAAGTCAGGAGCCATGTTGAATTCCCTCTCATGTCTCACAAATCGGGCACCCGATTTGTAATTCATAAATCGGGTGCCCGATTTCTTTAAACCATTATACCGACTTTTTAAAATCGGGCATCCAATTTTTTAAAAATTGGGTACCTGATTTGTAAAAGGGTACCTGAGTTTTAAAAAAATCAGGTGCCCGATTTTTAAGAAATCGGGTACCCATTTCTGATGTACACGTTGGGTCCCAAAAGTTGCCCCACTGACCCAATTTAAATGATTGAAATGATTGAACAACAGCTTTGACCTACAACACCAAATTTCTTCACGCTTATTCTATTTTCTTGTCCTCTTATACAATTTGTAGGCTACTGATTCAAATTCAAAACTAGTGCAAACATGGGATCAAAACAACAAAGAAAGAAGAAAGCAAGAGTTCTGATAGATGCGGAGATTGCAGTAAATAAAGAGAATGAAGCCCAACATCAACGAGAGAGAAGACATAGAATTAGAGACTTGAACAATCTTTCAAAGGAGAAAGACATTGAAGATACCACGATGGATGAAGAAGTCAAAAAAGAGAACCCAATACAAGAAAATTCAAGTGCACATTCTAATTATGTGATCAATACAGGTGTGTCTCCAAACCCTCAAATTTTCTCTCGTGATGAAATTGGTGATTTTTTAGAAGCAGGTTACAATTTAAATGATTTAGATTTTCTTCATGAGAAGCAATTGTCAAATGATCATGCACAAAACACTCCAATTGAAATGCCTAACCCAAAAGAAATGCCAAGAAAATTTGAAAATGATATTCAAATCCCAAATAACAGTGAAAATAGTAAAGTGTCTGAAAATAAAAATTGCATGAATGTAGACATAGAACACCAACTAGTGAACAAACATGTCAGGATGATAGTAAAGTTTCTGAACATAATTTTCATATTCCTAATGATGTGTTAGATAATCTTGACGGATTGGTTTCATGGAGACAAATTAGGAAACATGCTAATAGATTGTATAGGCATTTTTTTTATAATAAGAAATTTGGATTTCAATGTCAGCTAATTTTTCAACTAATTAAATTGTCTAAAATGCAAAAAGTAATGAGAAGGTTGGGAATGTATGCAAAACCCAAGAATAAAAATGAGTCTTTAAAACAAGTTGTATCCACTGTTGCTAGTGCCTTTGATGTTATCGAAAAGAGAAGTCGGTCTAAAGATAAGAATGCAGCACAACGAGCAATAACAACAACTTTAGTTAACAAATCAGACAAAATATTGATTACCAACATAAGTGGATATCTTAATATGAATCGTAAGACTTTAGAAAGAGCTGTAAAGAGAAGGGTTAACTTTGAATGTGATCTAGCAAATATTTTATGGACTTCTAGTGGTAGACTCCCAAGATGTGATATGAAACTTACTAGTGAAATCAAAAGTTTGATTGAAAATTTTTGGCATGATAATACAAGAGTATCACCTAATTCAAGAGATGTTCTTAAATTGAGAATTGGGTCAAAAATACATGATCCACATCCTAAACACCTTTTGGACATGACTCAAACTGAATTGTTTAAAAAATTTGTAGATGGTAAGGTATTAAATATTACCATTAGT
This sequence comes from Cupressus sempervirens, assembly GCA_028749045.1. Classification (NCBI taxonomy): domain Eukaryota; kingdom Viridiplantae; phylum Streptophyta; class Pinopsida; order Cupressales; family Cupressaceae; genus Cupressus; species Cupressus sempervirens. The sequence continues at coordinate 877,424,271 of CM053792.1, forward strand.
CAAAGATCTTTTGAAAAGTGTAAACCATGGTATGTAAGGATTAACAAGGAAAGAATCACATGTTGTTGTAAAACTCATATTCAATTTCATTACCATTATGATGTATTTCAATCTATATGTGGTACCATGCATAGTAAATAAATGTTGCAAGAATGTGGTATAAAAATACCACCTCAAACTATAAAAGATTTCATATCAGGTTTGTTTTGTAAGCCACCTAATGATCAATACATTCTTTTCAATGCATGTCTTTCTAGTACATGTCATATGTGCGGCAATCTTTCTTTGTTAGATGAATGTTTGCATGAAAATGCTTTGACTACTTTTGGACAAAAATTAGTTGAGGTAAAAAGATTCAAAACTATTGAATATCCATTGAAGGATGGGAAGTTTGGAAGAAGGTGTGATCTAGTTACAAATAAAGTTAGTTGTCATGCATTTATGGATGAGTTTAAGAGTGTGATCATACCAAAATATCTTAAACACTCTCAATATTCTAGATGGCTTGATGAACAATTTTGCATATGTAAGAATACATTTCGAATTGGTACTATACTTTCAGTTGTTGAGTTTGCAGAGAACTACACGCTTGCACCGCAAGAAGAGGTACAACCACAATATTACAATTCAGTGCAAGTAACAATTTATGTTCATATAGTTTATAGGCATGCACCTAATAGTACATAGGAGGATAAAAAAATATTGAGAGAGTACCATTTTTATTTAAGTGATAATAAAATCCATTCATCTGAGTTTGTCCAATATTGTTTCAAGGTCTTTTATGATAATTTAAAAGAGAGAAAAATTCAAATGACACAACATTAGATATGGTCAGATAATTGTACAAGACAATTCAAGAATGCTAGGATGTTCTATTGGTTGAGTAGGACACATAAGAAAACTAGCATCCAACATGTGTGGATTTTTTTTGCGGCTGGACATGGTAAAGGAGAACATGAGGGTGCTGGTGCATGTGTGAAGAGAGCCCTTAGTAAAGAGCAATTAAAATTTGAGGAAAGAGCTAAATTCAAAAATGCACATGAGATTGTTGAATGGTGTAACAAATATTTATACATGGGATCAAGTCAAAACTCTACAATCAAACGTTTCTTCTACCTAGTTGAAGAAAATCATATCCCTTCAAAGTATGATTGTGATACAATTAGTGTGGTTAAGCTAAATGGCATTCATTTAGGAGTTCAGATTCTAACACTTGGACTATATGGATTAGGGAGCTTGCTTGTTTTTGTCAATTTTTTCTTGCAGGTGAATGGGAAGAATGTGAGAATATAGAATGGGTTGAAGATTGGCAACAAAGATCATTAGCACCTACTGACACACATTTTGAAGATGATATAGTAAGTGAAGGCCAGAATGTTACTTTTGCATCAGAAGACTATGATCGTATTTCAGACCTCATAGAACCTAGTATGCACAATTTAATTAGATTTTTTTGCGATCTCATGCTTCAATTTATATAATTTTCATATGTACACGAGTGATAAAGTGTTTCTATACTTTATCTTATCTTGTAGGACATGTTTATGTTGTTATTGCACCTAGTGATAATGATGAATAGACTAAGTATTGGCTAGCTAGATGTGTGGAACCTAAGAAAAAAATGACATGTCATCAAGTAGACGATGATGGTTTTGAGTATCCAATCGGGTCTATTGTTGTAGCTAGCACCTGGCTACGTAGATACCTAACAAGAAGAAATGGTTTGCCAGCATTTGAAGACTACCAAACCAAAAAGAAGATTTTACACTATTCTCATTTGGTTGCAGCAAAAAATATCAAATTAGAAAGGTACAAAGGGAGACCTGCCAATAAGGTATTATGGACAATTTCAATGGACGAGCATGAGAAAATCATAGATGCATTGAAAAAGAGAGAGGATGCAGATGGTACAGTGGGATGACTACATTTAAATCAAACACATGTAAGTTTTTTCATTATTGTATTATTTTTATATATATGTACTTATATAATTTAATTACATGTATTTTGTGTTGTCAATACCAATTTAGAGAACTTATATACCTCTTATTCAAGTCTCAATTACAATTTAGGCAAATTTAAGTGTTAAAGTGGATTGAACATCAACATCTTGTGCAATTTCACATAGTAAGTACATACAAATTACACATATATATTTACATAGTTCAGATACCTTGAATATTAATTTATGTGTTTATTAACATGTGTGTTTTTGTTTTACATTTTTATTTTACAAGACCTCATTTGAAGAGATGCGTTCAACCAATTTTATGTTTCAAATGAGTTCAGTGAACTATAAATATATCATTAACATTGTCTTACATATATTGTGAAATATGTTGTACAAACTAATTCCAAAATGAGAGTTTACTTCTATTTTAACGTTAAAGGTATGTTCACTTGATAAATTATTATAAATTAATTGTCAATTTAAGTAATGACCTCCTATTTTGTTCTATTACTTTTACATTCAAGCATGTTTAAATTAATGTTTGTTTGAAGTTTCAAATTTTTATTGATTGTAATATTAAAAACAAGTGACTTGCACATGATAATTTAAAGATCATTACTCATTGTATTCATTGTATTGATTATATCTTTCATTACCAAACAACAGATTAAGATCACTTACATGATGTACATTGTTAGGTACGTTATCCATACATGTGTGTCTTAAGGGGACATGGGAGTCCTAATAAGTCATTATGTCTATTATACGTTATGATAGGTATTCATATGTTTACTACCACATAATAGGTCTTATTAGCTGATAATGAGTCTTACATTACCAAACAACACATTAAGCTCATTTATGATACATTGTTAGGTACATTATCAATACATTTTTTAATCAAGTAGGTCAATGTTATTTGTATGAATTATCTCAATGCATAAATTTGATGTGATATTTATCCAATAATGCTCTATAGATAGTTAAAATTATTGTTCATCTTGCATATATACTTACAAAATGTGTCATATGTTCATGAATAAAATATGTCAAAATAAATAAAATTGTTTGAATATACTTAAAACATAGTGAAACATAGTAATATATGTACTACATACACAAGCATGATAAGAAATCATAAAAAAATAGTACATGGTCTAACATACAGTTTTAACTATCCTAGCACAAAGTGTAAATACATCATAAATTTTATATATATATATATATATATATACATCATAAAAAAACAATCTATAGGTGCCAACAAGACCAAATCTATCTAATCAAATGTCCTCTTTGCTCCACATGAAGAGGAATTAGATGGATCATCATGTGTAAATGTGTAATATGAGTCGTCTCATCATGTCGTACACCCTGTGAGGTAGATGTATCACCCTATGTAACAGGAGGCACGTCTCATCATGTACTTGCTTAATTGAAATGGGTCTCAAAATCTAGCTTGCAAATAAATTAAATATTCACCACATAATAAAATAAATTATACCACATGAGATGGGTGTCCCTCAGTAACGGGAGGAGGCGCATTGTCAAAACTACCAAATGCAGCAGTGGTGAGGTCCTGTAATTTACAATACATACATTTTTTTAATTTGATTTTAGAGCATAATGAACTATACATTATGTACATAAATCACAATACTGACCTCAAATGATGATGTAGGTACCTCCATGTGGCTAAGTCATGCGCTCTCAGCAACACTCGTGGTGACATACTCCTAAAATTATGGATACATAAACATTTAGTCAAAATTAAATATACATGAAAATAATTACAAAGTACATAATTTGTACACTACATTTTTTATACACTATAAATTAAGCATGTATCTATAATATATATATCATACTTGAGTTGTAGCCAATGTCACAGATGTGTCTATAGGTATGCTAGCATGATAATCATAAGATGGAGCCGAAAATAGACTATACTGAGGCCTGTATGGATGAGTATGATATCCATGTTCCTATTTGTAAAATCAAAACACATAAAATATATATACATGTGATTCAAAATTTTTTATATTATAAGTTAATAATAATGTACATACATAAAAATAATAAAAATTATTTGTCTTCAGTCAAAAGTTCATACCACATGTATTTGAGGTTGTGCCTCAGTGGTAACTGGAGTAGGACTTGTACTAACATCAGTATGTGTAGATGCAGACAATCCCTACAAAATCAAATAAAAAGAACATATGAGCACATGTTATTAAATTTGAATTTGAATGTACATTTTTACAATGTAATTCAAAGTGCATACCTTATAAGGGATGCCAACATCTGTAGGTCTCGAAAAAAGACTATACTGCCTCCTAGGAGGAACAGTGTCATCCATCTTCTGTTATTTGAAAAGTACAAATTAATATAGTTAATACAATTACACATATATGTAGAAAGTAAATAATTATGTGCACTTTATATTTATATTGAAATTAAAATTTTACCTGCTACTCTTGACTCCCTCTAGGCTCTCCCTATTGCATGAGCTCAAAAAATGATGACATGTCTATCTCGTCACTACCATCACCATGGGCAGCATATACATCATCATCAAAACTTGCACCCTCAGTATAATGGCCATCGTGTACTGCACTAGGATCACTCTGGGGGCCTATGTATATGCCTCCACAACTAGTACAAACATGTCCAAGTGGAGGAGCATGTACCACCTGCATCCACTATTGTACTAAATTGCCGGAAAGGGCACTCAAATGGGTAAAAGTAGATGAAATTGCATGATGATGGTGAGGAGCAGGCACAAAAAGACATAGGAAGAGATACAAGGGGCTCAACTCGCCTATGGTTTCTCATTTTGTCACTCAGCTTTGCCCCAGGCCTATCCTAAGGCATCCCTCTACCAACCCCCTAAAATGCTTTCATATCAAAATAGTTGGGTTTCAAACCCAACTCAAACTCATCCCATAAATTCCTAAGGAAGTACATGGGCACCTCATGATTAGCGTGTGGTGGATGCTCAAATACCATCCACCACTGCTCCCAAAAATGTGCTGCTATGCGTGGATGTGTACACCACCTAATGGAAATGCGAGGCTTCTTCTCACTAATTGGTTCACCCATCTTAGGGTTTAAAAAATAATGTTGAAAATTTCCTTTATCTATATGTAGGTTATAAACATCTCTATATGATAAGCCATCAAAGTAGAAGGCATGCATGCTTTCCCTCCATGATCTAAATGAATCGATGTCTAAATCAAAATGATGAATGGAGTCAACCACACCTTGCATGCTATCTGCAAGATGTTGTAGGTGAGGGGGGGGGGGGGTGCCTCTCACATCAGATAGCCTCTATATCACTCATGAGGTCATTGAGGTTACACCTCATGGTCTCGCGAAGCTTATTCGTAGTGGGTGGTTCAGGTGTGGGTGGGGGTGGAGGTGGAGGTGGAGATGGAGGTGGCAAAGGTGGGGGTATGGGAGGGGGAGGGAGTGGCAGTGGGTCCATCAAATATAATCTACATATATATTTAAATAACATAAAACATAAAACACATAAAAAATACATCACAACATAATACATGTATGACAAAATTACTATTTAATAAAATCTAAATCTAAAATTTATCAACTAGATCTATATAAATGCGCATATCTTTATTAAAATTATATCAATTAAATTATAAATAAATTTAAACACTTAAGTCAAATTAAACATTAAATACTAAATTTTTAAGTATGAATTCATTATGGATTATACATGTTCATGTCTCAAGATGAAACAAAGTTAAGATTATGACAAGGTTATGGTTTACAATTTTGTTATGTTAACAGTTTTCATGATGGCTAAGCTTAAGATTATTATAATGATTGTGATCCTTTAATGTTAGGGAACTTACCTAGGATTATGGTTTTAGTTACAATTATATTTACCTGTATCGGATATTTATTATGGTCCTGAGATGAGAGTTAAGGTTACAATTATCTAATGAAAGCTTAGAGATAAAATTATGAACTGATTAAAAAATATTTATGATTGTAGTTTGAATCCTAACTATTATCTGCTTTTTAACATAAGTAGTTTTCTATCAACAACGACATATCCAACATGAAAAAACATTAAATACCAAGGACAAAGGCAAAGACAATTATGCTATATATAGAAGGGATAGAACAAACTTCACAATTCTTCAATGAATCTAAAATCTATCACATGACATTATTGTTGTAAAGTAGGTCATATGAAATTCTACAAAAAGCAATTGGTTGATCAAAAATTGTTCTTGAAAAGGTGTCAAAAATGCTCAAGTACAAATCTCAACACTTAAAATAGGCATCCCCATTAACTAAGTCACCTAGGGATGAGGGGAATTTTGGGGCTTTTGGGAATGAGGGGACAATTCTACTATATAGAATGGATATGAAAAACTTCATGATTCTTCAGAGAATCAATATCTAAAACTTAACTAGTGCATTATTGTTGTAAACTTGGTCATATGAAGTTCTATGAAAAGTATTTGGCTAATAAAAAATATTCTCTAGAAAGGTGTCAAAAACACTCATGTCATAGAGCACATGCTAACAATTTCTCCATTGTTGATCAGATGATAGAATTATCAGCAGAAGTTTAGATTACATTGCACACAAACAAGATGTTACAAGAAAACTGGGACAAGACAATGGCACTAATTCTAAAGGTATGTTCTGACTTCTTGTCACATTTTGGAATAACCATGTAAAATTCACCTTTGGCATTTACATTAGAAAGGGGGAAAGGATGTAAAGGTGAAAATATAAGAAGTTGCATATAATGTGTAAAGTATATTGAGTATATATGTATGGGGAAGCACCATCATATTATGTACATACACAGGTATTGAGATAAACATCTCTTACAAAAGCAATTTTAGAAGATCTCAAAAATAGAGTATGGCACCAAGTTCAAAACCTTCTTGCAAACTATAAGTGTAGATCATGTCAGGTAATGAGCTAATTTACATGTGAACCCTATCCCTAACCATGTATAGTAATCCTAATTCTAATCATAATCCATAATTCATTACCTTATGAAGCTTTGGCTATCCATTTTATTGCCAAAGTAATCCCTTGGCTATCCACAAAATGGTCCTAATAGATTTATATGGAAGACCAAATTGATTTAAATAAATTGAGTAGGAAGAAGACAAACTTACACCTAATATTCAAGGAGAGAATCTTTTAACATACTTGAATTCTACCAACCAAAGTGAGATAATTAGAGTTCTAGTTGTTGAGTTTTCCAAACATTTTCTTGTTGATATAAAGATACATTTCATTTATATGTTAGGGTTTACTACAGATGGGATCCCTAGGTACCTAACCACTTAATTATGAAATCTCCATCCAATACCATATTTAATACCCAAGGTAGGGGACTCAATATTTAGCCCCAATAAGATAGATGTAGAGACATAAATCTTACTACTAGATACAAAGAAAAGAGGTCCAATTTGATCATTAAATGACTCATGTTGCACTCTTCTAGCTTAAAAAGAATACAAATATATTATCAACAAACTATGTACATTAGATACTTATTAATTATTTGGATAGTAGATCCTCTAACTTTTAGAGACAACTGGTTATCTCTAAGGAGGTAATGTAATGAGTCAATGTTCAACAATAAAAAATAAAGAGGATGCAAGAGGACACCCTTTGATAATTGATCTAGAGAGTCCTAAAAATTATGATCTAACACCATTAATTTCTTTACTAAAACCTTGACACCAATCATAAGAGAGGACACCATTTGAAATTTAATATTGGATGGAGGGCTTGCAACATCATCATAGTGAAACTCCATTCCACCGTTTTTTAGACATTTTCATAATCAATTACTTGAGCATGCCTACACTCTATCCTAGAAATGTTTCTCAATCCAAAGTCTTCCAATAGGTTATCAAGTTCTCCAATATGCATAAATATCCTTAACAAAACACTTTTTGTTAGGGTTAATGATCTTGGGTAGGATATCTTTTAGTCTAGAGGCTAAGACCTTGGCAATAATTATTTTGTATGATACGCATTTAGGAGTTTCCTGTCTCTAATTTTTAATGAGATTCTTATCTCCCCTTGGGGATCAATTGATTACTTGACATAGGGATTTTATGAGCCCTCTGTTGATTACTTGACTTAGGGATTTCTCATTACTAATTTTTTACATGGAGGAGTTGATTTATGATAGAAATGGGTTTATCACTTCGAATAATGCATCTTCATTCTAGGAATGATGGTTCTCATTTTATCCCTATCTTCTAAATCATTTTGAACTATCATTGTCTTCTAACCAAAAAAATTGATAGTAAAATTAGGAAAAAGATCTTACTATATATATCACTAGGGGGTGGGTATTTCTTTTTATAGAATAAGGCAATATTTTGTTATGTGGCCTTCCATTTTGCAAAGCTAATTAACGTTTAGGCTACCCATCTAAGGGTCTAGTCCGAGCTCATACTCGCACTGATGTGGACACCTCCACCTCTTGATGGTCAACGAGGTTTACTTAATTAGATGCCTGATTCGTTCAAGTCTCTTCTAATTTTTTTATGATGTATCATTTTGAGACCTTGATATCGATGTTTAATTAGTTTTAGGATCAGGGTTCAATTTGGTTTGTACTATTTGATTAGGTTTACATGCTTAGCTTTCAATTAGGATGAGAGTTAATAAATTGAATTAAGTTTTAAAGTGCTAAATTTGATTTTAGATATAGAATTATAGTTAGAGCTTTTAGATTAAAAACCAACATTAATTCAAAAAAGTTAGGTTTGAATTTTGTTTTAAAGTGTTCAATATATTATTGAGTTCTAGTTTAGGGTGGTTTGGTTTAGTCTTAAGGTCAACGTTTAACTTGGTTCAATCTTCTAGGGTAATGGTTCAATTTGGTTAATGGTTGGGGAAAGGATTTTTAAGGTTAAATTCAAGGTTTCTACTCTTAAGTTGGGATATATAATTAGGTTTATGATCATGGTTTAATTCAATTTGGTTTATAATTATAATATTAATTAGTTAAGGGCCAGGGTTACCTTTCAATCTTAGGGTTTGACATTTATAAAATTAGTACTCAAGGTAAGATAGGAAAGTTATTTAATTATTTATATATTACCCGATGTAAGTTTTAGCAAATTAAGATTACTTAGGTTAAGATGATAGTAAGGGTTATGATTAGAGTTAAATTCAATACAAATTGACATTATAGAACTAATCCTAAATGATGCCCAGCCAAGGGATCCAAAGAACTAATCAAAAGTTTTACCAAGAAAGCAATAACATACACACAATAATTTTCATTTATAAAAAACATAAGAGATTGCATTCCTTAATGAGCACATTTACATTTAATTTTTAAATAATTATAAACTACTAAAAGTAAAATAAATAACATGTCCACATGAAAGTTCATATTAACTACTTCAGTTCAATCCATTTAAATAATTTATATACATTTGTTCTGAATGCCACTTGGCAAATTAATTCAGAATGCACAATCATCCAATGTACATGTCACAGGGTATGAAAGGCTGAAAGAATATAAATTTATAAAATAGTTTACATCATCCATTTTTGATCCATGAAACAAAGTACAATACAATTTAAGTAAAATCATTTTAAATACTATAAGTTTTTTTTTTGGATCTCTTGGCCGACTGTTATGTGATTAAGTATTTTATAATATGTTTAGGGTTTTATTTATATGGTTAGGTCAAGATTATATTTTAAATAATAAATTTAGGTCGAGGTTATATGGTTTTAGGTCGAGGTTATATTTATTTGTAAAATTACATGTTTAAACAATAAATTTACATCTAATATAATCATTCAACATTGTAATAAATACATAAATTAAATACATTTCAAAACATCTAAAATAATAATTTTTTAAATAAACATTTACAAAACTATATTTTAATTAACAAATACAAAAATTTAAACATTTAAGTTCATTAACAATGTAAATTTACAATTTTACATACATATGAAAAGTGAAAAACAATAAACTAAAATACATGTTAAATTGAAAATTGAAAAAAAAAAGTAAAATAGTATAAAACATATTAAAATACCTGTGTATCAAAAACTAGCAGCAAGGGGGTAGTCGGCAGGGTTGAGAAATAGGCTCCCGTATGCATCTCTAATCAGGCTCCCATTTTTGAGGTCATGAAAATGACCTCTAAAATGCCAAAAAAGAGCTATATAAAAGTTTTACAACTCGAGTACCTGATTTTTAAGCAATCGAGTACCCGATTTTTAATAAATCGGGTACTCGATTCTTAAAGAGGTGGGTGCCCGATAGTTAAGTGGCTCAAGCACCAGATCCATTTTAAATATCGGGTACCCAATTTTTAAAATTTAGCTCAGGTGCCCGAAGCATAATTTTAGTAACAGGTACCCGATTTTTGAAAAATTGGGTACCCGTTTCTAAGAAGTACAATTCTGTGGATCTGACTTCCACAGAATTGCTACCCAACTTCTTGTGGTCACTCACAACATTTTCCTTACTTGGTTTGTCAACAATGGTTATGTCAAATTCTTGCATCACAAACAACCATCAGGCCAATCATCTAGAGATTACCGGTTTGTTCATCAAATATTTCATAGTAGAGTGATCTGTGTTCACAAATATTTGATATCCTGTAACATAGTGTCTGAACTTGTTTAGAGCATAGATTATATGAAGTAGCTCTTTCTCTATTATAGTGTAATTATATTTGGCTCCCTAAAGATTTTTGTTGATATAGTATATTGCGTGTTCTATTGAATCTAACTTTTGCCAAGTATGGCTCCAATGGCATGGTCTGAAGCATCAATGTGTATGTAGAAAGACAACTCCCAATTTGGTCCTTGGAGAACTGGTACTAGCAAAAGGACTTCTTAAGCTGCAAGAAGGCTTTTGTACAATCATCATTCCATACAAACTCAACATCTTTTCAAAGAAACTTATATAGAGGAGCTACAACTTGACTGAAATCTTTGATAAAGTACCAATAATACCCTACATGCCCTAGAAAACTCCTGACTTCTATTTGTTTGGTTGGTATAGATAATGTATGAATAACCTCTATTTTTTTTGGATCCACTTCAATCCCTTTGGGAGAAATAAAGTGTCCCAACACCACTCCTTCTTGCATCATTATAAAGCACTTTTCACTATTTAAAGACAAGTTATAGTCTTTACATCTTTGTAGGACCTTATCAAAATTTTCTTTGGCTTCCTCAAAGGTCTACCTATATGTAGTGAAGTCATCCATGTATACTTCTAAATAGTCTGCAGGTATATCAGAAAAAATACTAATGACAACCCTTTGGAAGGTTACAGGTGCATTACACAAACCAAATGGTAGGACAAAATAAGAAAATGTCCCCCATGGACATGTGAATGTAGTTTTTTCTTGATCCTCGGGTGCTATCTAGATCTAGTTATAGCCACTCAACCCATCTAGGAATGGAAAGTACTTCTTCCTTGCAAGATTGTCAAGAACTTGATCGACAGATGGTAATGAAAAATTATCCTTTTTGGAGGCCACATTGAGTTCTCTATAATCTATGAAAACTCATCATTTTCCTCCTTTCTTTGGTATAATAACCAATGGTGAAACCCATTGGATATCTGAAATAGGATATATGAAACAAGCATTGAGAAGTTTTTGTAGCTCATTTTTTACAATATCCCTTAATGCTGGGTTTATCCTATGTTGAGGTTGTCTCACAAGTTTGTACTTAGGATTGATGTAGATTCTATGAGCATAGAGTGTGGGGTCCAAACCTCTCCTATCCATATATTCCCATGCAAAATAATCTTGGTTTTTCTATAATAGATGTAGGACATCATGATGTTGTTCTTGAAACAAGGATTTACTTAAGTTCTTTTCTTGGAGAAATTGCTATCTTGACTACTTTTTCAACCATTGAGATGTGAGCAATTGGTGATGAATCTATTTCATGTGGAAGGAGTGAATGTGGTAGTTGTGTGGACTCAGAATAATAAGATTGGGATGGCAAAGGCAAGATACTTTCTAGAACACAATAATGTGTAGAAGATGTCTCACTTTGTGTTCCATATTCATTCAAGATGATGGAGGAAATGACCTCATCTTCTTCTTTGATACTTACAAATGACTCCCCTGAAATCATCATCAGTTGTTTAATAGAATCCAAGTCCATTTCGAGATCCCCCATGTCTGGTCAAACAACTTCATCATCTTGGAGCAGAGGTTGAATAGGAGAATACAGGGTTAAGGTTTTAGTATTGGTACCATCTAAAATGGTCATTTTCAATAATCGACATGCAATATGCACATCTGTTGTTGCTAACCAAGGTCATCCTAAGATGATAGGATATCCCCCAATACTTGTTTTTGGATAAATTACTAAAAAATCAACTGGGTAATCCCATGAATGTAAGGTAACAATGACATCCTCCAACATACCATTAGGAACAATAGTAGAACTATCTGCTAATTTTAATATTGTTGGAGTTTTCGTAAGACAAATAATTTTTATCTTGTACATCACTTCCTTAGTCATTACATTAAAGGATGCTCCTAAATCTATCAAGACATTTTGTACTTGTATTCCTTGGATGGTAAGGGTGACTACTAGACTTCTAGGATTTGTATACTTGGGTATCCTTGGGTTATCAAGCATAAGATCAGAAAGCTCGCCAAGGACATGGATAGTCTTTGGATCTTTCTCTTTCCTTCCTTGAGCTTTAACACAAGCTTCCTTGATAGCTTTTGAATATATAGGAACTTCTTTTATTGCATCAAGAAAAGGGATTTTCACCATCATTTTCTTGAGGCAATCAAGCAAGTCTAATGCAACTTGATTCTCATTGTACATTACTTGTTCTATCAACCTACTAGGAAATGGTGGTTTCTTGGCTATATGAGAAACAACATTGGTAGTTTGTTGAATGGATTCAGTAGTTGTATCATCTACTTTTGTTATAATGGGCTATTGAGTTGATTCAAGTGTTGTTCCAAATCATAAATGAATATCATTCAAGGTGATGGAATAAATTTGTTGTTGGGCTAAGGGTTTTGTATTATTATGATTAGGTGTGAGTTGTGTAGGCAATTGTGGTTGTTTAAGAAGGGTTGTATTGGCTATAAGAGGCATTAGAGCTTGTGATTGAGGATCCAGTAGCAAGGCTAGCTGATGCTCCTATCAATTCTGGGAACCTTGAGGCTATTGCCAACCTTGGTTAGGTTATTGCCACCCTTGGTTAGGTTCATGCCAATTGTTTTGACTACCTTGTTGATGTTTCCATTAACTATTACCACTATAATTATGAAGTGGGTCTTGAGGAATACCTGATTTTGGAGCCCATGGCCTACGCTAACCAACATAGATAATTTCTTCATCTTCATCAATCACTCTGAACTATGTAGGCACATCTTGTGAGTTCATGCTAGCAAAAAGTTTACATTGGCAATTGCACTTCTTTTCTCTACAATGAGGACAATACTCTGCCAACATAAGATTAGCTTCCTCCTTCTTCCTTTATGTTTGCATGGTTTCTAGTTGAGTAGCAACACCATTAATGATGTCCTACTTGAAATCTAATAGGAGGTTTGATAGTTCTTCTTTGGACACTCCTGCACCATGGTTTTTTTGAAGTCTCTTGCACCTCGTCCTTTTATTATTATTTCTCTAGAATAATTCAAAGAAATATTTTGGATTTCATCCCATGTCTTCTGTGTAATGTCACCTCTAGCCATCAAGTCTAAGGCTTCCATGTTCCTATCATGAACTCCTTTCAAAAATAGATGCTTCTAAGATTCCTCATTTAACTAATGTTGTGTATTATGCTGTAAGTTAAACATTAACCAAGAAACATAGTCCTCCAAAGTCTCATCCTCCCTTTGTGACATTTTAAAGATGTCATCTCCTTTTAAATCATGGCCTCTATAGTATTCCTTGTATTTATCAAGTAATAGATTACTCATATGTTGCCAGTCTATCACAACATTGGCAAGTAGACTCGTAAACCATCTCAGAGTAGCCTCCTTGAGAGTTGATGGGAAAAACTTTAGTTTGTGAGTGTCTGTGGTGTAATCATAGCTTCAGTAAAGAATGTCAAACTCAAAGAGAAAGGTCTTTGGGTCTTTAGTAATGAGGCCATAAAACTTTGGCAAAGCAGTAGAGGGTAAGTTCTTTAGATTTTGGTTACCCTGCTAAGAGGGGATTGAAAATGGAAAGGTAGGCTAATCAGTTGCCATTTGTGGATGTCCTAGTGGGGGTTGATAAATAGCCAGAGCTAGTGGATTATCTTGATATTCAGGTTCATCAAAAATATTATTCAAATGGAGAGATTCTTCAGATGTGGTTGGTGAGTGTTCTTGATTCGGTACTTTTGCAAAAAAATTCTCAAATAGTTCTTCTTCTTCTCTTTGAGGAAAAAGATCTTCTTGATTGAAGTTGGGAAGAAATCTTCCAAGATGGTCTCTTCTCCTATGCATGCAAGATACTAAAATGAAACTAACTAGATAACTCTGAAGTGAATACTAGATTGACACCATTCCTAGCAATAGTGAGAAAAATGTTTGGCCAATATAATACCTTTTTAGCTATAGGATTAAACATCCATCACTACCAAAGTACTATGCTGATTTCCATTAAATGTCAATCTAGGAGCGTGAACTTGAGATGATGTCTGCAAATTGTATGCTCTAATTTCTAGTAAAACCCACTACTACTTCGAATGCAAATACTACTAAGAAAATCTATTTTACCAATAGAAAAGACAATTACCAAATGCTTAGAAAGATATCCTAACTACTTAATCATTCATCTATGCACCTATTGCTACAAGAAAAATATCTAGTTTTGTTTCCAATGGCTGCAGGAATAGTAGTTTTACACTTAACATAGGAAGCTAAATAACTTCTAAAACTAAATAAATCCTAATGACTAAAATAAAATCCACCTTCCATTTGGGCCCCCATAGAAGAATGAAGGAAAGATATGCTCAAATAAAAGTGTAAGAACTCAGCAAAATCATATATTCATTCTATAAGGAAACTCAGGTGTGGAAACAACTTCCTACACTAATCTCTTAAGTAAAGTATGGTGCAAATCCTTTTAAAAATTTTAGACTTGGAAATTTGATATCATATAAACAAAAATATTGCAGCCAACCATGCATACAAAAAATAGATAGAGAAAGAAACACATAACACAAAGATTTTTCGGTGGGGAAAAACCTTTTGGTAAAACAACCCCACCCCTTCAAAACCTACATAATGTGTTATCTTCAACACAAGGTTACAATACACTTGCAATGCAACTTTAATAGCAACAATAGAAGACTTCAGTAGCACCTTAGTCCCTACACACTCTCCTCTTCCTCTCTCTTACATTTTCAACATGCAATACTACTTTTATGAACATCTTAAGACCCAACAAAATGCCCACAAAGGAGTTGGGCAGTTTTCATGGCTCAACCACCAAGAACCATGCCCAATGCCACATGTACATGAAATACCAAGAAAAGGGCATCCATCCCTTGAATAGACAATGACAGGTCATCATAGAATCTGCCAAAAATAGTGGTCACAAGAGAAGTGTAAGGGAATTCGTCATACCAATCTATTTTTGGCATATTCTCTTACACCCACCAACCACTCATTCTTGGGCACCCAAAAAGGCCCCATGTCATAAGATGCTCTTACTCCTTTCATAGATCATTCCTTAAATATCTCTTATGTATCATAGGAATCCGTCATAACCTTTTTAGCCATGATCTCCTTCACACACTTCAAGATGCCAACACATGTAAGTGATCAACATGCCAACTAGACATGTACACTCACATTTACATATTATTTGAAAAGATACATATACAAAAATAATAATAAGAAGAATAGGAATTATACAATGTTGAGACACCTTATTCCTAACATTCTCCCACTAGTTGAACACCTTGTAACAACAATAGGAACATAATAGGGATTAACCACTATAGGCTAGAAGGCCCATAGACTCCGAACAACATCTAAACTTCTCTCTGCCTACTAGTTTTGTCAATGCATCTGCAACATTCTTTGTGGTGTCCACCTTTTCATAATTTACCTTTCCATCTTCCACCATATCTCTCACAAAGTGAAACTGCACATCAATGTGCTTTGTTCTGGCATGAAAAGTTGGATTCTTTGCAAGGAAAATAGCACTCTGACTGTCACATGAAATAGTAATCTTTCCTGCATCAACACCAATATTAGAACATAGTCTCCTAAGCCAATGGCTTCCTTACAAGAATGAGTAGCAGCCATGTACTCAGCTTTTGTATGGGACAAAGAAACCATAGGTTGTCGCTTACTCATCCAACTGATGGCACCACCAAACATAGTGAACACATAACCACTAGTGGATCTCCTGCTGTCAATATCACCTGCCCAATTTGAATCCACAAATCCTGAATGCAGAGCTCCTTAAGAGTTACCATGGTAACATATGGAGTAATTTGATGTACCCCTCAAATATCTAAATACTCACTTAACTGCATCCCAATGTACCTATCCAAGATTAGCCATAAACTGGCTTAGAACTCCCACTACTTGGGCAATGTCTGGTCTAGTACTGACCATAGCATACATAAGATTTCCAACTACACTAACATAAGGTACTCTACTCATGTCCTCCATCTCACTAGGAGATTTTTGACAATCTTCTATAGATAACTTTGTTCCCATAGAAATAGGAACACACAAAGGTCTACAATTTGCCATGTTAAACCTGTCCAACACAGACTTCACATACTTACTCTGACTCAACTAAAGTTTTTTGTTAGACCTATCTCTACTAATTTCCATACCCAAGATGTACCTTTCTACCCGAAGATCTTTCATCTCAAATTGTGTTGACAACTAAGATTTTAAAAAAAAAATCATACCCTTACCCTTACCAAATAGCAACATATCATCAACATATAATGTAGAAATAAGAAGCCAATCATCTTGAACTTTGAAATAAATACAATGATTTGATTTTGATCTTACAAATCCAATTGACAACACAAAGGCATCAAAATTAAGCTACCACATCCTAGGAGATTGCTTCAAACCATATAAAGACTTTTTTAACCTGCAAACCCAAGATTCTTTACCTTTAACAATGCAGTGCTTAGGCTGTGACATATAAATTTCTTCCTCCAAATCACCTTGAAGGAAAGTTGTCTTCACATCCATCTGTTCTATCTCTAAATCATATGGTGCTGCAAGAGATAACATAAATCTAATGGATGTCAACTTTGCAATAGGAGAGAATATTTCACCATAATCTATTCCCTCTACATGTGAATACCCCTTCACAACCAATCTGGCTTTATACCTTTCAACACTGCCATATGTATAGAATTTCTTCTTGAACACCCATTTACTATCAATAGGTTTTTGTTCTTTAAGAAAAGGTACAAGATCCCAAGTTTTTTTTTTATCCAATGAATCCATCTCATCATCCATGGCCTCAATCCAAGAACCTGCATCTTCCATACCCAAAGCCTCTTTCATAAATCTAGGCTCATCAATATTAGTAACCAAAGCATAAGCACAATTGGAATCTAACATAGAATAACCAAACCTTTCTGGCTGCTTTCTTCCTCTTGTGGATCTCCTTAAGGGCTGAGGTTGAGGTTATTCTTCCTCTTCTTCTTCTAAACTATCAGAGCTACTAGAGCTCTCCTCACCATTAGACCCAACATGGTCTTTATGTTCAGTCTTCTCTGGGGTAGGAGGAAATAGAACAATATCTTCTTTCTTTCTTTTTTCATATGGTTGTAGCACAATAGGAGAATATGTTAGCTCTCTAAAAATAACCTTTTTACTATACAACACCTTACTAGTCACAAGATCCCAAAGCTTGTATCCTTTCACACCAGCACTGTACTCAATGAAAATACATTTAACAACTTTATTTTACAACTTAGATTTTTTCTCCTTTGGAACATGTGCATAAGCTTCACAACCAAAAACATGAAGATGTATAATTGAAGGCTTCTTACAAGATCACACCTCCATGGGTGTCTTAGCAAAAAGGGCTAATGTAGGAGATCTATTAACCAGATAACAAGAAGTGGCCACAACTTCTACCCAAAACTTTTGTTCTAAGCTAGCTCCACTAAATATACTCCTAGCCTTCTCCATCAGTGTCCTGTTCATTCTTTTTGTAACTCCATTTTGCTGTGGGGTATAAGGAGTTGTCTTCTACCTCTCGATGCCTCATTCTTTACAGAGCTATTCAAACTCTGCTGAGAAAAACTCACCACCATTGACAGTTCACACACACTTAATCTTGTTACTAGTCTGATTCTCTACAAGGGCTTTAAATTCCTTGAATAGACTAAAGACTTGTGTCTTAATTTTAAGAAAATAAATCCATGTCTGTATACTATAATCATCTATGAAAGATACAAAAAATATAGACTTGGAGATTGAAGGAACTTTTATAGGACCAAATACATCAGAATGAATAAGTTACAAAACATCAGAAGATTTGTGAGAACTAGAGTAAAACTGAACATGATTTTTTTTACCATAGATACAGTGATCACAGAAGTCAAACTCGAGATTGCAATCATTTAACCCCTCAACAAGATTTTTATTTTTCAGGGTTCTAAGACCCTTTTCACCAATGTGACCAAATCTCATGTGCCACAACATTGTCTTTTCTGTAGGAAGCATACCTTCCAAAGTGTTTGCATTGCCATCAGAACCAATAACCACATAATTCTTCACTACTTGTTCAGATGGTGAGGATAAAGAAATTTTGCATAGAGGAATACATGCATCTAGCTGAAATAAGGTACCTCTCCTAGTACCCCTTGCAAGCACTATCGATCCCCTCATCATCTTGCATCCTTCTTTTGAAAAAACAACTTGCACACCTACATCATTCAACATACTTATAGATTATAGGTTTCATGCCAAACCTAGAATGTGCATAACTTCATTGATTCCCTTTACTCATCCATCAAGAAATTTGATAGTGACCCTTCTTTGTCCCACTATCTTTAGGTGAGAATCATCACCCAAGTACACCTTTCCACCATCGAACTCTTCATATTTTTAGAACCAATTTTGATGAGAGGTCATGTGAAAAGATACACCTAAGTCAACCAACCACACATCATCAAATGCATGGGCTACCAAAGCTATGATGAATGCATTGCCATCTTCTTGAGATCTTTCTGATGCTAAATCTGAACCTTTTTTCTTCTTCTTTGGCTCTTTGCAATCTTTATGGAAGTGCCCAGGTTTATCATAGTTCCAACATTTTTCCTTGGAGTTATTGGAAGTCTTTGACTTCCCATGGGATTTGGATCTACCCTTATTTATAGATGTATTGTCATTTTTCTTCCCTCTTTTCATGGATCTCCCACAAACAGCAAGGGCTTCTTTTTCCAAAATGAAAGCCTTTCTCCACATCTCCTCTGATAGAAGTGAAGACATCACATCATCCATTTTGAAATTAACTAAAATGCTTCTGAGAGCCATCACAAGATGGTCCCATGAATTCGATAAAGAACACAAGAGTGTGTAGCAATGATCCTCCTCCTCTAACTTCACACTAGCTGATATCAACTATCTAGCCAGGAGATTAAATGCATTTAAATGATCCATTAAGGATCCACCTTCCTCCATTCATACAGAGTAAAACTTCTTCCTCAGGAACAACATGTTCACCAGAGATTTTTCCTGATACACAAACCCAAGTCGTGTCCACAAGCTATATGCAATTTTCTCATCTAGAACATTTAGAAGAACTTCATCGGTTAAATAGAGTCTTATGAGACCCTTAGCTTTACAGTCTTTGATATTCCAATCTTCTTGAGCTATAGTTGCTAGTGTTGTAGCACTTGATGTCACTTCCCATAGGTCACGATCTTCCAACATGACTTCCATCTTTAGTTTCCACAACTTGAAATTAGTGCCATTAAATTTCTCCACCTCCATTCTTCCATATGATGAACTCACCATCTAAATCTGCAAATAAGATTTAGGATGCTCTACACAAGACTCCCACTCAACTTGAGATTAGCTCAAAAAAACCTACCCAACAACTAGGATCAAAAGTTGATCAAGCTCTGATACCACTTGTAAGGAAACTCAGGTGTGAAAACAACTTCCTACACTAATCTCTTAAGGAAAGTATGGTGCAAATCCTTTTAAAATTTTTACACTTCCAAATTTGATATCATATAAACAAAAATATTACAGCCAACCATGCATACAAAAAATAGATAGAGAAAGAAACACATAACACAAAGATTTTTTGATGGAGAAAAACCTTTCGGTAAAACAACCCCTCCCCTTCAAAACCTGCACAATATATTATCTTCAACACAAGGTTACAATACACTTGCAATGCAAGTTTAATAGCAACAATAGAAGACTTCAGCAGCACCTTAGTACCTACACACTCTCCTCTTCCTCTGTCTTACATTTTCAACATGCAATAGTACTTTTATGAACATCTTAAGACCCAACAAAATTCCCACAAAGGAGTTGGGAATTTTTCATGGGTCAACCACCAAGAACCATGCACAATTCCACATGTACATGCAATACCAAGAAAAGGGAATCCATCCCCTAAATAGGCAATGACAGCTTGTCATAGAATCTGTTAAAAATAGCGGTCACAAGAGAAGGTTAAGGGAACCCATCATACAAATCTATTTTTGACATATTCTCTTACACACACCAACCACTCATTCTTGGGTGCCCAAAAAGGCCCCATGTCATAAGATTCTCTTACACCTATCATAGTTCATTCCTTAAATAGCTCTTACACATCATAAGAATCTATCATAACCTTTTCATCCATAATCTCCTTCACACACTTCAAGATGCCAACACATGTAAGTGATCAACATGCCAACTAGACATGTACACTCACATTTACATATTATTTGCAAAAATACATTTACAAAACAAATAATAATAAGAATAGGAATTATAAAAGGTTGAGACACCTTATTCCTAACAATTCCAACATGCAGTGGTACATAGATTTGGAAAAAGACTGGATAACTAGCAATCTATCCTTCTATTATTCTTCTATCTTCTCTCTTGACCTTTTGAATATAGACAGGGTCTTATTTAAAGAGAAGGAATAAAAAACTCCTACATTTACAACTTCCTCATGAAAGATAGTCCATTACAACATGCAAAAGCATTAACTATTCCCTTAAATTCTCATAAATATAGAGGGCAATGGATGCTATATTTGCTCCTCTTTCTGACTTAAACCATCCTCCAAGAATCTAGGTATCCATAATAGCTCCATGCATGTTTAGCTAACCACTTCAATGCTTACTTTCCCACTCATTTGTGTTACTAGGTCTTGCTTATCATCCATGAAAATAGGTCCCTTCTAGTTTTTGCCACCGAGTCTCATTAACACCAGGGCTTCCTCAATGTGAGTCTTTCATGGTCATTCGGTTGATTCCCACCAGGCTTAGATTCTTGTAAACATCAATGATACATAAAAATCTTTCGACAACATCTATTCACATTTATTAGGAAAACCTACCCATGTTAAGCATACATGAAGAAAGACTTAACAAAATGAACCCTTTTTAAACATAAGATCAACTATCATTTTCATGCCAAAAGTTCCCACTTTTTACATTAAAAGGTTCAAAATACTAGTCTTAAAAGATGATAAGTTTCAACAAGATATAGACAAATGTTCATAAAAAAGGTTCAAAAATTATCTATTGTTTTGTGCCATCAACAACTATGTTCTATCTTGCAAGAACATTGAATCAACATTTGAAGCCAAACTTTCACTCAAAGAGAAAGGTAAAAATTTAAAGGAATCTCAGTCAAAAAGTGCACATGAAGCAAAGTAGAGTTCAAACAATGATCTTGAGGTGATTGAAGCTCTAGTAGCAAGAAAATATTATAGAGGCAAAGGAAAATATAAAGGTAAAGTTCATCTAATCTATTTTTCATGTGAGGAAATTGGTCATATTGCTACTAGGTGCCCAAACAAGCAAATCAAGGATGAGAAGAAAGGACACAAGTGGAATGGCAAGAAAGATTTCAAATTATTCAAGGAAAAAGGTAAAAAGACATGTTTTATGGCTAAAGATTCTGAGGATTCTAACATTAGTGAAGATGAAATTGTTTACATTCCTATGAAAGATGATTCTGATGATGATGAGAAAGACAAGATGGCACTTATTTTTCATGTGAGCAGAAATGATACATGGATTATAGACAGTTGTTTCTCTCATCATATGACTGTTGATAAAACTAAGTTTGAACTTTTTGAAGAGTATGATGGTGGTAGTGTGAGATTTGGTAATAATGAACTGTGTTCTATAAAAGGAAGAGAAGAATATCACTAACTAAAGAGCTTGTATGCAAAAATGCCTTTTGGGTAGAAGGTCTAAAGCACAATCTGTTGAGTGTGGCACAAATTCTCGATAATAGATTTAAAGTAGAATTCATGCATGGGAAAGAAAGACTACTAGATGGAAAAGGAAAGCATATTGGATTTGGCATCCAAATAAAGGGTAACTTGTTCTATCTTGAACTTGGTGAATACTCATGTTTTATTGCTCAAGTTGAAGAAAGTTGGCTATGGCATAGAAGGTTATGTCATGTGAATTTTGATAATTTGGTGAAGATAAGAAAATTTAAGAAAGTAAGATGCATTCCTAGTATAAAGAAACTTGAGGTTGGTCTATGCAAGAATTGTCAAATTGGTAAGATGGGAAAAATAGCTTTAGAAATAAAAACTATCAATATGAAGAAATTTTAGAAACTGTGCATACTGATTTGAGTGGACCCATTGTAATTGAAAGTTATACTAGAGAAAAGTTCTTCATTCTTTTTGTTGATGATTACTCAAGAATGATGACTGTCATCTACTTAAGAGAGAAATTAGAACCATTTAAGAAATTCAAGTGGTATTTGGCTAGAGTAGAAAAAGAAATAGGTAAAAGAATGAAATGCTTGAGGTGAGATAGAGGTGGTGAATTCATCTCCCATGAGTTCAATAAATTTTGCATTGGAAGGGGAATCAAAAGATAGGTATCAGTACCTGGAACTCCCAAGAAAAATGGTATAGCTAAAAGAAGGAATAGATCTATCATGGATTGTGCAAGAACCTTAATGATTGAAAAGAACATTGCTATCAAATACTAGAAGGAAGCAATCTGCACTGTAGTTCATACCTTGAACTGAGTACAATTGAAGGACTTATTCAAAACCCTCTATGAGTTTTGGTATGTCTATAAACCTAATGTGAGTTAGCTAAAAGTATTTGGAAAAAAATGTTACGTTCTGAAAGAATCTACAAAAGGAAAATTTGATGTGAAAGGTGATGAAGGAATATTTTTAGGTTATTCTTGCAAAAGCAAAGCATATAGATGTTTGAATTTGTCGACTCAAAAAGTCATAAAGAGTGTGCATATGAAAGTTGATGAGTTTGCAGAGAGTACTAAAGAAGAGAATAAAAGGGAACGTGAAGATTACAGGAGATTTATTTCCATTGAGCCTAACACAATACCAGTTACACCCATCAATTAGGAATCTTCCACTCCCGAGTCTTTTCTAACCAAGTTGTAGGAAGTTCAAATCAAGCTACAAGAGCTTGAGTTTCATTTTGATGCTACCAAGCTAGTATCTACCAAGTATGAAGGACCTAAGCTAATGTCTACTAAACTAGAATAGCGTGAATCTAAAGATGAAGTTCAAGAGGATGAAAGTGCAAAGCATTTAAAAGGCAAGGAACTTGTATTAGCCAAGTATGTCAGGAGGCATCATGCACCAGATCAGATCATTGGAGATAAATTTGAAGGCACTATGACAAGAAATAAGTTGAAAGGTACTTGTTTACTTGCTAATTTTGAACCTAGAAGTGTGAAAGATGCATTAGGAAATGAAAGTTGGATAGAGGCTATGAATCAAGAAATAGAGAAAATAGAGAAAAAAAAAACATGGACTATTGTACCTAGGCCTAAAGATAAAAATGTGATTGGAAGTAAATGGATATTTAGAAATAAGTTAAATGAAGATGGTAAGGTATCAAGAAACAAGGCTAGACTAGTATGCAAAGGTTACTCTCAAGAAGAAGGAATATACTATGGAGAGACTTTTGCTCCCCTTGCAATATTGGAAGGTGTTAGGACCCTACTTGTATATGCTGCAGATAAAGAATGTCAAATCTACATTTCTTAATGGTATTCTAAAGGAAGAAGTATACATTGAATAGCTTAAAGGTTTTTTGATCCAAACAAGAAGGACATGGTTTTCAAGTTACACAAAGCATTGTATGGTCTGAGACAAGCCCCTAGAGCATGGTATGGAAGATTGCATAGCTATCTTATTTAGATTGGCTTTCAGAGAACTAATGATAATAGTAGCTTGTACATCAAGGAAGAACCATATACTAAAATTGTTTTGGCAAAAATATTTGTGGATGATACTATTTTCACAAGGAATGATGATCTTTGTAAAGAATTTTTTAGAATAAATGAACAAGGAATTTGAAATGTCTATGTTTGGTGAGATCAAATTCTTTGTTGGTCTTCAAATTCAACAAAGTAAGAGTGGTATCTATGTTACTCAATCAAAATACATCAAGGAGTTACTGAAAAAGTTTGGTATGGAGGATTGTAAACCAGGTGCAACTCCTATGTGTACTGGATTGAAGCTTACCAAGGATGATGATTCAAAGAAGGTAGATCAAGCATTGTATAGATCTATGATTGGAAAGTTACAGTATGTAGTTCATACAAGGCTAGACATTGCCCTTGTAGTCAGCATTGTAGCTAGATTTTCAACTAAACCAAGAGAAAATCACATTATGGCAATCAAAAGAATCACGAGATACTTGAAAGGAACTGAAGATTATGGATTATGGTAAAAGTATGGAGGTAAGTTGGATTTGAAAGTGTTTACTGATGCAAATTGGGCAGGAAATATTAATGATAGAAAAAATACAAGTGGTGGAGCATTCTTTCTTTGAAAGAGGTTGGTTTCTTGGATAAGTAAAAAGAAAAATTGTACACCCCAATCTACATCTGAAGCAAAGTATGTTGATGCAACAATAAATTGTTCTAATACTATTTGGTTCAAATAATTATTAGAAGGCATGAAGGTTGGTATCAAAGAACCTGTTGTTATGTTTTTGTGATAATAGAAGTGCAATCAAAATTTCCAAAAATCTAGTGATGCATTCAAAAACTAAGCATATTACAATCAAATATCATTTTGTTAGAGAATTGGTACAAGATAAGGAGATCAGATTGGGATATGTCCATACAAAGGAAAAAATTGTTGACATATTCACCAAGCCTTTCCCTAAGGATGCATTCTTGTATCTAAGAGGTAAGTTAGGGATTATTCCCCTATCTAAAATTCACTAAAATGAAGTTTTAGTGATGCATCAATAGAAACTAAATTGAAGATCTCTCAGTTGATGTAGAAAAGTAATGAAGTCATTACATATGAATCAATACTTAAGGAACATTGAAATTCATTTAACTTGTGTTGTCTTTGGCATGTGTTGTCAAAGAGGGAGAGTTTACTATCATATCTTTCTAAAATTTGTAACAAAAAGAGAATTTATGCAAAAGGGAGAGTTACTATGAAAGAGGGAGATTACTATATGGGATACAGTCTAAGAGGGAGAAGCATTCTATCAATGAAGACTTGTTTTCAAATTTTATTCTACTATGACATGTTGTGTTGCCATCAATGCCAAATAAGGAGACTGTTGGATATAATTGTTCAATTGTGTGTTGCCTTTGATGTTACACAAATATCATATCAGTTATCAGACAGAGTCTAACGAGCTCAATCATTTAGCAAGAAGTCTTACAATATATACCAAGTGTTCTAAGATTTTACCTTGTGTAGATAGTTGTTACCGAGCTTTCAAGGTTGGCAAAGGAAGTTCAGTGTCTACCAAGCTTACTCGATCATCGAAGGAAAATGTGGTAGAATATAGTTCTTACCAAGATGGCAAGGTTAGAAAATGGAATATAGTTCTTACTAAGCTCACAAGGTCAGTGAAGAAAATTCAATTATTATCAAGTTCACTCGGCAGCAAAAGAATTTTGCAGGATTCACAGTGTTTTGCGAGTCTGAGTCAGTTAACTTAGGAAATTATTTTTGAAGCAGTGTTTATCGAGTAGGGTTGGCCAATGAAGGATTTCATTATTTTATGAAATAAATTTTATTTGTTTAATATAATATTTGTAGCCGACTGGTGTAATGATTATTGGTTAATACACTTGTAATGTAGCTGACTTGACAAATTTGTAAGGTATAAATAAAAGGTCAAGTTGTGAATTCAAGCATGAATATGTGAGTGAGTATGCAAGTGTGTTGAAGAGGAAAGTGTATGACTTTTGAAAGAAGGACCAAATATCCTAAGGAGCAGCAAAGTTGTATTCAATCAGTGAGGATTTATTGAAGTAGATAAGAGATCTTTATCAGCAAAGATAAGTTGCATCTCATTCAGATCACCTCATTGTTACTTTTTCATTATTGTAGTAGTGATATCAAAATCTCTTAACAGATTTGGTTTAATAGCCATTTTAAAAATCATGTAACAAGGTGACAATTCAGTTGAATTTTTCTAAAGACCTCTACCAAGGCCACTCCTAATAGAGTGATTAAATCCTCTAACAAGGTCACACCTAATAGTGTGTTTTTTAACCTTTAAGTGGGTTTGCTCCTAATAGAGCTCACTTTAGAAGAGTGAAAATTGGCAACTAGTTACTTGGTAGTTTTTCTCATATTGGATTTCTAGATTAAATCTAGTGTCTATTGTGTTTATCTTATTTCTTTTAAGCATGCATGTTAAATCTTTGTAAAGGCTAAATAATTTAACATGATCATCTACCGAGTTATAGTATTTTTCTATGTGGCTACCAAGTTGTAGTAGTTTGTGTTTTAAGATATCTAAAGGGTTTGTTGAAATATTTTTTTTGGTAAATGATTCACACCCCCCCCCCCCCACCCCCACCCCCTCTCAGTGACTCCATCTATATTTCCAATAGTGCATAGATACTCGTGCTATCAACAAGATCACAATCAAGTATAGATTTCCATTTCCAAGGATTGATGATATTATGGATTGTTTGAGTGGGGTTGAGTATTTCACAAAGATAGATCTTAAAAGTGGGTACCATAATATTTGTATTAGAGAAGGTGATGAGTGGAAAACTACTTTCAAGAAAAAAGAATGACTGTAGGAGTGGTTAGTCATGCCTTTTGGGATAATCAATGCATCGAGCACTTTCATGTGGCTCATGAATGAGGTACTAAAGAAGTGTCTAGGTAAATTTTTCATTGTTTACCTAGATGATATTTTGATCTTTAGTATGACATTGGAGGTGCATTTGAACCATATTCACAAGGTGTTTGATAAGTTGATGGAAGAAAATTTTCTAATAAACCTTAAGAAGTACAATTTTGTAAAGGAGTTTGTGTACCTAGGATTTTTAGTCTCACTACAAGGTTTAAAAATTAACCCAAAGAAAGTGAAGACTATCCTTGAATGGCCTACTCCAAAGAGTGCAATAGAGGTAATATCTTTCCATGGTCTAGTTATTTTTTATAGAAAGTTCATAAGAAGTTTTAGCAATATTTGTGGACCCTTGACGAAAACAATGAGAGGAGATAGGAAAGAATTTAAGTGGATTGTAGGAGTAGATAAGAGTTTTAATTTATTGAAATAGAAAGTTACTAAGCAACATATTTTAGCACATCCTAATTTTAACAAGGTATTTCAAGTAGATTGTGATGCTAGTGGTACTGTAATAGGAGTTATTTTGAGCCAAAAAGGTAGGCCTATTGCTTCTTTTAGTGAGAAGATGAATAATGTAAAAAGAGATATTTTGTTTATCATTGGGCATTTTATGCTATATTTCAAGCATTGAAGAAGTGAAGACACTATCTTCTTCCTAAGGAGTTTGTTTTGTATATTGATCATCAAGCTTTATAATATTTGAATAGCCAAGAAAAATTAAACCAAAGGCATTTGAAGTGGGTTGAGTTTTTATAGAGTTATACATTTGTTTTGAAATAAAAGAGTGGGAAGTCTAACAAAGTTGTAGATGCTCTTAGTAGAAGATAACTTTTGCTAACAAAAATGCACATAGAGGTGGTTGGGTTCAAGAAACTTAGTACTTTATATCTTGACAATCCTAATTTTGGTGAAGCATGGAAGGCTTGTAAAGAACTTGTTACACTTGATAGGACAAAGTGGTTGGATTTCATGATCTAGGATAGTATGTGGTTCAAAGGAAGCTAGTTGTGCATTCTTAGAAGTTCAATGAGAGAGAATGTCATCAAGGAGAAGCATAGTGGAGAGTTGGCTGGAAATTTTTGTTGAGATAAGACCATTACTTTGGTTTCTTGGAATTATTATTGGCCATAGTTGTAGAAAGATGTGAAGAAGTTTGTATAAAGTTGCAGAGTATGTCAGATGGTAAAGGGAGTGAAGCAAAATATAGGGTTGTATTAGCCATTACCTATACCAAAGAAGCCATGGGAGGATGTCAATATAGATTTTTCTATTGGATTACTTAGAATTCAGTGAGGGCATGATTCTATTTTTGTGGTGGTTGACAGTTTTCCAAAGATTTCAATTTTATTCCTTGCAAGAAAACTAGTGATGTATTTAATGTGTTAGAGTTATTTTTCAAAGAAGTAGTGAGACTACATGGTCTACCAAAGAGTATAATTTTAGATTGAGATACCAAATTTGTTGGGTATTTTTTTCATAAATTGTGGAAGAAATTGAAGATAGAATTGAAGTTCAGTTCGTCACATCATCTATAGACTGATAGACAGACAGAAGTGAATCACACTTTGGGAAACTTATTGAGATGCTTGGTTAGAGATAAACCAAAAGGATGGGATTTGATTTTATCATAAGAAAAAATTTCATATAATAATTCTATCAAAAAGAGTATTGTTAAATCACCATTCTATATTATATATGGGAGTAGTCCTAGAAATGCTTCTGAATTATGATAGTTGCATAAATTAGAGATAAGTAGTGCTGAAGTAGAAGAATTTGTTAAACATTTGAAGAACATCCATGATGAGTTGAGGAAGCATGTCATAAAGATGAATAGATAGTACAAGGATAAGGAAAATGTGAAAATGAGGTTTAAAGAATTTAAGATTGGAGATGAAGTCATGGTTCATTTGAGAAAGGAGCATTTTCTAGTCGGTACACATAATAAGCTGAAGATGAAGAAGTTTGGACTGTGCATGATAGTGAAAAGGCATGATTCTAGAAATGCCTATGAAGTGGAGTTTCCTAATGAATTGAATATTTCACAAGTATTTGACATTTCATTTTTGGTAGACTATTATGAAGGAGGTGATGGAGATGAAGTTGTAGAAGCACAGTGGAAAATTCCAGCCACTAGTTTGGCTACAAAGGAGATTGAGGAGGTGCTGGATAGTCATGTTGGAAAAAGTAGAAGGAACAACACTTATGAAGAATACCTAGTGAAATAGAAAGGGAGGCCAATAAGGGATTCACCATGGCTACTAAGGGACAAGATTAACCATCTTGCTTTTCTTTTGAACATCTGAGACATGATGGAGTCACTTCTCAAATTACCTTGGGTGTCTGATGTAGGAGTATCCTAGGTGTAAGAGCAATCTTGCATCACCCAAAAATATTTTATTTTTAGTCTTTCCTATTTTAATAAGGACTAGTAGACAGGGTGGTTACTATTTCTTGGAGCTTACCATTTTTAGTAAGTTTTTCATACAATCTCAAAATGTTCTCATTTTCTATAGGAAGTTTCATTTCAAAATTATAAGCCTACCATAAAAATCTCATTGCTCCAGCTTAAGTATCAAAGAAGTTCTTGTAGATTTTTGGTGAAAAATTTAGTAGAAATATTTTAGGGTCACCATTGGAGGCCTCAGAGTGTTTGGATGTGATATGAAAACCTGATGAAAGGGCACTTGCACAATTTTGATCCTATAGATCAAGAGCTGGCATTTTCAAAATGTGGTTATAATAGCCAATTGGAGCAACGGTTCAAGAGTTATGGCCTTCCAAAGTTGGGCTACTCAGAATTTCTAAAATAATTTGCCAAAGATGTATTTAGCTGACTCTATATGTATAGAACTAGTACAAAGGTTCTATTATTGTCCCAAATTAGTAAAGGGTGTTACTAACTATGTGGAACAGTGTATGGCATGCATGAAAGCCAATGGAGGAATGAATAATGTAGGTCTTTATCAGCCTTTACTAGTTCCAAATAGGCCATGGGATTGTGTAAGTATGGATTTAATTGTAGGTTTTCCCAAGACCAAGAAAGGGTATGATAGCATTTATATTATTTTTGATAGATTTCGTAAAATGGGCCATTTCCTTCCATGTAGGAGAACTAATGATGGAAGTCATATTGCCTATTTTTTTTCCAAAGAGGTGGTGAGGATTCATGGACTTCCATTAAACATAGTGTCAAATAGAGATGTTAAATTTATAAGCCATTTTTGGAAAACCTTGTGGAGAAATCTTGACACAAATACGTCTTTTGGTTTAGCTTATAATCACCAAATTGATAGTCAAACTAAAGTGGCTAACATGACCTTAGGTAACCTTCTAAGGTGCCTAACTAAATAATATGTTCAAACATGGGATGTTATCATCTCACAAGAAGAATATGCTTATAATGATAGTAGGAATAGGACTATTAAAAAGAGTTCTTTTGAGACTATTTATGGAATGCATCCAAGGGGAGTATGTGAATTGAGATATCTTGGAGACATCGATCAGAGAAGTGGTCAAGCTAAAGACTTTGTTCAAACCATGAAGGAGATTTAGGAGAAAATCAAGAGGGAAATTCAAGCTAACACTCAAAAACTCAAAGATAAAGTGGATGAAAAAAGAAAAGATGTTCAGTTTGTTGTTGGTGACTTTGTTATGGTCCATTTGAATAAAGAAAGGCTTCAAAAAGGTGTAGCTATAGATGAAGAGGATAGGGCCTTGTTAAATCTTGGCAAAGTATTGAGAAAATTCCTATAAGGTAGATTTTCCATTAGACTTAAGCATATCCCCTATTTTCAATGTACAAGAATTGGTGGCATTCAAAGGCACATTACCTCAAACTAGTTAAGATATTCAAGATGACATTTAACCTATTACAGCACCTAGTGTGAGTAAGTTGGAGGTAGAAAAAGTTTTAGCTTCTAGAGTGAAGAAGTCTACAAGATATGAGGTATATATGGAGCACCTCATCTAATGTAAGGGAAATCCAACTTTAGAGGATACTTGGGTTACTAAGACATAATTGATGAAGGTTGGCATTCCCCTAGACATGTTGACATCAGGTATAACTTTTATTTTTTTTTAATGGGGGGGAGTATGGTGCAAGAGAACCTAGGTAGGATAGTGGTAGACCTTGGGCTTCTTAGATTTTTATAGATTTTAGTGATGCTAGCTACATCACTAGTTCAATAAGAGGACCAGCTTGGTCCTAGGGCATGGATAGGTAGGTTGGAAGAGCCCAAAATGGTAATGTTGCTCCTAGTTGCTCAAAAATTGCACATTTGGCTTAAGAGAGAAATTTTGGGTTTTAAAGGTTAAATAGGCCAAGTAAGTGTTTAAATGACCTTATTATGTGTTTAGCAACCCTTTAAGACCTTTTCCATATTTTGGTGTCAATTAGAGCCAGTTTGGGAAGCAAATGCTAAAAATTACAAAAGCTACTCAAACTTGAAAAAGTTGTCATTGACAACTTTTTGCAATTTTATTTCAAATAGAGAAACTTTTTTTTAGAGCCTTCTAGCTAATTGAAAAAATTAGTAGCACTCTCAAGAGGCCTTCATAAGGCCATTCTATACCTTCTCAAGGGGTTGGAGAAATTGGATTTACTTTTGTATGGACTGAACAAGCTGCATTTCAATAATAGTTTGGTGGTTTGTGTGTGTTCTTGACATGTAAATGGATTAGTTCTAGTTGTTTTTGTGTTGGAATAATTAGTATTTATTTTTTCAAGGTTATGTACAATTCAAGTTTGTAATTTTATCATGTTTTGATTGCTCAGAAAATTTATTTTATTTCACACTAGTTTGTTGTCCTCAAACAAGTTGTTTGGAGAAATGGGGTCATAGGGCCATTTCCCACTATATGAATAATACAGTCTCTTAGGATTTTGAACTTCAATCCATGTACAATATGTACTATGCAGATGGTGCCCTAAAAAGTGGAAGAGCTAAAACTATAGTAATGCCCTAGGCAAGTAATAACAACTTGGTTATGGATCACAGTCTATTGCAAAGCTGATAGGAGTGGTTGAACATATGTAGACTTCAACCTAAGGATGGAAGCTATTAAATGAGTGAGTAATGAATCCTTAGGTCAAATAGGAGCCTATGGGAAGAGCTACATGGTGAGAAATAACTCCTTATGTGTAGATAGCTAGCAAAACCCTTGAAACCCTTGAATTTAGCTTAAATTTATGCCAGTATAATATAGACAGTTTTGAAACCCTAGACCACCAAAATATCTAAGAAATCTAAAAATGGTTTTGGGAATGGTAATTTTTTTGGGCATTTGTTAAGGGGTTTTGCAAGATATCCTAGTTTTTGTGCATTTGGTGGGCTAATCCTCATAGGCTTTTTCCAAGAATTTGTATACTCGATTAGGGTTGTATCATTATTTTGGGTTTGGGATCTTGGAGAGAGACCTAAGGGATGCCTAGGTGTCCATTTGATCATATGGAAGATCCAATGAGATTTAGGGTTATGTGTGTATAGAGGGGAATTGATAAGTAAGCTTGTATTACCAAGTTGATGTGCACCAATTGAAGGAGTAGGATCTATTGGGTAGAATCCTAATAGGTATAGGGTGTGTAGAAGACCTACTTGGTTAATTGAATGACCTAATAATACCCTATAGAGATTTTGTTTTTAGAGAGAAAGATTGGTTTTCACATAAAAAATATAGAAAGGGGGAAATATATGTACAACAAAGATACAAAAACAATTTTGAAAAAGTGAAAATAGAGTTAGTGTTAGTCGAGTATCAACACAATAGTCAAAACTAGGTTATAGACCTAAATACATTGATAGGGGAGTTTTGACTTATATTTTTGAAGTATTCAGAATTTGGTATGATAATTGTTTTTTTCACTAATGGAAAAGTTGGAGGTTGTTGACCTTATGGTAGAATTGTGTGTCTGTTAGTGCCTAAACACTTAATTATTTGGTTGGTTACATTGCTACCAAGTTTCATAGAGTCTATAGAGCGTCACAAGTAGAAAGTAGTGTAAGGAAAGCTTCAAAAATTCTATCGAGCTTCATACTGTAAACCAAGTAGGAAGTAGTGCTAACCTAGCTAATAGTGTCTACTAAGCTAGTCATGTTAACCAAGCAGAAGGGAGGCAATGATGACTAAGTTGCAGTCTCAAGTGAGTCCTTAAGTATTAATTGAGTTCTCCAATATTCGTCACATCTTCACTACTAAAAAAGTTCATGCCTACTCCTGGGTTATCAATGTGGACTGAATATGAGTATTAACTGAGTGCTAGAGTTTGCCAAGTTAACACTATTACCAAGTGTTAGAATATCACTCAAGTGATCTTCAGAACCTGAGTTATAACATTGAGCTGACTTAGTGAAGATTCTTGAATTTGTTATTGTAGTTGAATCCAAAAGGTAATCATTTGTATTGGTATATATGTAAGACATCTTGTCATATTCGAGTGTGTAAGAATATGTGTATGAAACAAGTATGAATAATAATTGAAGAATAAAGGCTACAAGTAGTATAAGGAAAAGGAGAGTGTCATCTATAATAGAAAGGTGATAATTTCTACATCAAAGTAATCTCAATTAAAAAATTGAGTTGTAGAAGCAGAGATCAACCATAGGTTCATCCTAATAGTTACATTAGTCAAATCCTCTAACAAGGTATACTTAACAGTCTTATGCTAAATCTTCTAACTAAGTGCATACTTCATTGTATTTTATAAATCCTTTTACAAGGTGGACCTAATAGTCCTTATTACTTCTAATAGGAAAGATCACCAAAAGTGATCACTTGTAAGCCTTAAATGACCAACTTTATTCTATAGTACTAAAGCTTGTGGGTATCATCCCCACCCCAGTTTTACTTTCTATTTAAAAGGTTTCTAGGTTACCAATCATTGTGTTAATTCTTGTTAATGTTTTATTCTTTTAGTCTTTCATGCATGCAATTAAACTAGATTATCTTAAAGGGGATTAATTGGTGAATTGAAGTTAAATTTTCATTGGTTCCTAATTCACCACCCCCCCCCCCCCCCCCCCCCACCCACCATCTTAGTCAGCTGGCCCAGTATTACATTTCCAACAATTGGTATCAGAGCATTGGGTTCTCAACTCAAAATTTTAGTAGCTTGAGAAAAGATTAGAGGCAATGAAAGTGTATAGACTTGAGAAAGCTATTAAAAATTTAAAGTTGAATCTATAGATACCCATAGATAAATTCAAGAAAATGAAGGAGGAACTCTCTCAATCCATGAAAGAAGAAAAGGCATAGAAGTACAAATGAATGAAAATGTCTACACAGAAGAAAGAAATGATGACATTTTCCAAGACAAAAGTTTAGATGAAGATGATGGAACAATCAAAGACCTACTTGAGAAGAATCTCATTATTCATGAATAAGTCTGAAATCTTAAAAGAGAAAAAGAAATTATGTCAGTTAGAATGTGTGACGACATGGAAAAAAAGGACAAGGAAAATGAAGAGAAGAGATTTTTGTTTGAAAAGATAGAAGAAAAGGACAATGAAATTCAACACCTATCTCTATAGCAAGAATTTTTGATAAGTCAACTCAATTTTGAAAATCAAGAGATTTTCAACTTGAGGTTAGAAAATGCAAGATTGTAGAATGATCTTAGCATTGAAAGGAAAACCAATGAAAGGATGATGAAATATCAAGAAAGCATGAGTCAATTGAATGATAAAACTCAATTTAGACACAAAGGTAAATCAAGATTGGGCTATATAGATGAAGGTGAATCATCTAAGAAAGGATCTCAAAAGGAATAAATATCTAATTGTAATTACTATAGAAAGATAGGGAATACATCAAACAAGTGTTAGAGAAATGGTAAATCAAAATTTAGGGGAAAATGTTGTAGTTGTAACAAGCCATGAAATAGGGAAAGTGAATGCATAGTGAAAACCAAGTTTGAAGGAAAATGTTTCAATTACAACAAATAAGGGCACAAATATTCTAAATGCAAGACCAAGAAGTTGAATCTAGTAGAAAAATTTTTGGAAGCTATCTTTGGTTGGGATTATAACACATGGTTTAGATGTCACTTATGTGGTGACCATGGAAATATTAGAACAAATTGAATAAGAAATAACATGAGGAAGAGAGACCCTAAAAAGAGGTGTTTTCTATCTATGGAGCTAGAACATCTAGCTAGAAACTATATAAACTAAGGTAAAGTTGAAGATGAAAAAAGAGCAAAGGTTGACAATATTAGAAGTCAAATAAGGTAGAAATGGATAAATAAATCTCGAGAAAATGCAAGTCAAAGTCCTAAAAATGTTGACAGTAAAGTCAATGAGTTGGGTGATTCAATCATCTCAAAATAATTAGCCATGGAGATCACTAGAACTATGATTCAGATGGAGACATCTCATATTAGTTCCAATATGCAAGCAAGAAGATCCAAATCATCATTTAAGATGCATTGGGATCATTGAGTTAGATAAAAATTTGAGTAATATCTTAGACCTTACCAAGAAAGGTTTGGTTACAATACCATACTGAGCAAGGTTGGGTTACAATATATTGCCAAGAAAGGTTAGGTTGCAAGACCTAACTGAATCGAAGGTATCTATCAAGTTGAAGACTTAGCCATGATAGACAAGATATCATTGAGTTTTCCTACATACAATGCATTAATGATGACTTGAAAATAGTTTTTTGGTTAAAAGGTAGGAATTGAAGTTTTTTTTTCACCACAAATCTCAGAGAAAATAGAGCAGAGAATTCCTAAGCCAATGAAAAATTCAGAGTAGATTTGTCAAAGAATTATCTTTGCATCCCTAAGCCTCCATTGATGAGATTGACGTAGATGAGGACATAATTATTCCAAATTAGGATACCTCTAATCTCACTCTTGAAGAGATGGATTCCCTTGGAGAGCTTTGGAATAAAAAAACAAAATGATAGAAGCTGAGAGTAGAGAGTAAGAAGAGGAATCAAGTGTTAGAAGACATAAAAGGTATATTTTTTAATGCACTTAGTATTCAAGTAGATGTAAATAAACCTATACTAGATTAGCTTATTGACATAGTTCAAAAGTTTAATGAA
This sequence comes from Cupressus sempervirens, assembly GCA_028749045.1. Classification (NCBI taxonomy): domain Eukaryota; kingdom Viridiplantae; phylum Streptophyta; class Pinopsida; order Cupressales; family Cupressaceae; genus Cupressus; species Cupressus sempervirens. The sequence goes on from CM053792.1 coordinate 877,460,560, forward strand.
CATTTGAGTGGACAAGAAAAACTACTAGAGAGGGCGGAAAGAAAGTTTGATAACAAAATTTTGGAAAAGGTGGCATAGAATATTGCTATTGATCAAGTGGAATTGTCCACTATTCTTGTTAACTTTTTAAAAATGTAAAGAATCTTGTTTCCTTATTTGTAAAGTTAAGTGATACTATAAATTTTACCAAGGAAATAAATGACAAGTTTTCAAAGATAGATACTAATCTAAAGGAAAGTGCACATCAGGTGTATTTTCACCCAAGCACTAGCTCTACACATTTGATCAAGATCAAATATTTGATAGACTTGCAGGAAAAATTATTGAGAGAAGAAGCAAGAATCAAGGCTACACTGGAAAATATTCAGAGTTTTATAATTCCTAACATGGATGTAATACATAAACATATTTTTCATGCTAAAACATTAATCCATGATAACAACTTTTCAGTTCTTGATCATCTAATGGAATTATTAGCTGAAGTGCAATTGCAAATAGTTTTACATAGTTCAAAAATTTTTCAAGATAATTGGGATAAAAAAATGTCCACAATTTTTAAGGTACATAGTGATTTCTTGATAAGTAGGACATAATTTCCACAAGTCAAATTCTGATATTGCTATTAGGATTTAACTATGTGATTTTGAGTCAAACTCATTGACCCATTTTTCATGAGTAGTGCTTCAACATGAATCCATCTCTCATGAGAATAAATGAAACACTTAGCACTCATTGGATCTAGGTGATTCTCATAGGGGTGAAGCATTGGGACTTCCCAGGAGGTCACCCATCCTAGTACTACTCCATCTTGAGCATGATTAACTATACAATTTCCTCCATGGATAAACCCAAAGCTTGCAACCCAATTTGTAAAACCTTCACCAAGTGTTGTGCCTTATGAACCATTCATTAGAAATCCCCTTAAGCTCATCAATTGATAATTAGGAGATAATTTCCATGGCAAGTTAAGTTGTAATATTGTGATCAAGATTTAACTATGTGATTTTGAGTCAAACTCATTGACCTATGTGATTTTGAGTCAAACTCATTGACCCATGTTTCATAAATAGTGATTCAGCATGAATCCATTTCTCATGAGAATAAATGGAACACTTAGCACTCATTGGATCTAGGTGATTCTCATAGGGGTGAAACACCAGGACTTCTCGGGAAGTCACCCATCCTAGTACTACTCCAGCATGAGCACACTTAACTACAGAGTTTCCTCCATGGTTAAACCCAAAGCTTTGAACCCCATTTGTAAAACCTTCACCAAGTATTGTGACTTATGAACCATTGATTAGAAAGCCCCTTAAGCTCATCAATTGATAAGTAGGAGATAATTTCCAGAGGAAGTCAAATTGTGATATTTTGATAATTATAATGAGAGATGGATTCATGTTGAATCACTACTAATGAAACATGGGTCAATGAGTTTGACTCAAAATCACATAGTTAAATCTTGATAACAATATCACAATTTGACTTCTGGAAATTATCTCCTACTTATCAATTGATGTGCTTAAGAGGCTTTGTAATGAATGATTCATAAGGCACAACACTTGATGAAGCTTTTGCAAATGGGATTGAAAGCTTTGGATTTAACCATGGAGGAAACATAATAGTTAAGTGTGCTTAGGCTAGAGTAGTACTAGGATGAGTGAACTCTCGGGAAGTCTCGGTGCTTCACCTCTATGAGCATCACCTAGATCCAATGAGTGCTAAGTGTTCCAATTATTCTCATGAGACATGAATTCAAATTAAATCACTACTCATGAAACATGGGTCAATGAGTTTTACTCAGAATCACATAGTTAAATCCTAATAGCAATATCATAGTAGTGATTTCCTTTCACATTTTTGTGTTACCTTGTAATTATGCATTTTTTGGGAATTTGTGTCAAAAAGGGGGAAATAGTTATATCATAGAAAAAGGAAGATATATGTATATAAGGAAGAAAATAACATCAAAGAGGAAATTTAGAAAGGGGGCAATATATGTATAACAAAGCTACAAAAAAAAAATTCCAAAAACAAAAAAATAGAGTCAATGTCAGCTAAGTATCAACACAACACTCAAAACTAAGTTACAGACCCTAATACATTGATAGGACATGTTTTGAATTATATTTTTGAAGTATTCAAAATGTTGGTATGATAAGTTTTTTTGTCACTAATGCGAAAGGGGAAGATTTTTGACCTTATGGTCAAATCATTTATCAATTAGTGCCTAAACACTTAATCATTTGGTTGGTTACATTGCTACAGAGTTTCAAAAAGTCTACCAAGCTTCAAAAGTAGAAAGTAGTGTAAATCATGCTTTAGAGAGTCTACTAAGCTCCATAGTGTAAACCTAGAAGGAAGTAGCACTGACCAAGCTAACAACTTCTACCGAGCTAGAGATGTTAACCAAGTAGAAGGAAGGTAGTGTTGACCAAGTTACAGTGTCAACGAAAGACTTCCATGTCAACCGAGTTCTCCAGTGTTCCTTAAGTCTTCAGTACAAACCAAGTTTGTGCCTACTCCCATCTAATCAATGTGGACTGAGAACTAACATTAATTGAGTGCCAGATTTTTTTGAGTTAACAATGTTTCTAAGTGTTAAAATATGAAATGTCCCTTTTTCTGATTTTGTATGATATTTCCAACCTTTAATCCAATCTTTAAGATCAAACAACTAATATCACAAAGATCCTCCAAATTTCTCAAGAAACCCCAAATTGGGTATGCCAGAAATGGTGCCAAAAGCTTCACAGCTTCACCTATTATTAATAAATCTGAAAATGGAAATTTTTACAGAAATTTCAGCAGCATAAAAGCCTAAAAAATGACATTTCCAGATCTATATAGCCTTTACACAACAGCTCACAAATGTAGGACAAAAACTATGCTCATCGGGCTCCCGAAATTAACACAAAAATGCCCGAAAACACCACAAAAACACTAATAAACTATCTCAGAAGTTTAATCACATCCAAATACATATATTCAGCTCTATTTTGATAGCTTAAAGTTTGAAATACAGCAGCAACCAAAACTGATATGAAATGCTCAACTAAAAACACCAAACTCATGCAAAAAACACACCCAAAAACCCACAAATCTACACTGTTCAGCACAAAGGCAAACTCTGTATGAGCATGCACATGGAATGGCTTCAAACTCCCATCCTTAGCCTTCCTAGAAACCTGCAAACTCCCATTCTTAGGTCTCCCTAGAAACCTGCAAACTCCCGTTCTTGGGTCTCCTTCTCCACAGGTTTGGCAGCCTCTAAAGAATAACAAAGAATGAGCAAAAATCAAGTTCTCGTATCCCCCCAAAATGCCTCCAAACCTCTTAAAAGAGGGCATAACTGTAACTCACATCCAAGAGAGGTTAATGAAACATATTTTAATAATAATTTTCATTTATTAGTCCAACGGTTTCCAAAGATTAACCCCCTTTTTTTGAAACTTCACTTTCTTGGGCTTGCCTGCCTTAGCAAAGATTATTATTTTTTTAATTATTTGAAAAGGGGACATGACAAGTCCTCCCCTCCCAAACATTTCTTGTCCTCAAGCAATGGCTGAACAATAAACCAATCAATCCACCTGGATCCCAAATGTAGTCATGAACTATACTACTATCAATTAACACAGACTCCTGCAATATCCTCTGCAATATGACCAAGAGGAATCCATAATCAAACTGGCAATTATAGCTCAACCAAACTCCAAAATCACCACTACCACAGTCAAAAACCCATGAGACACAAACTCTTAGAACATCAGAACCCAAGTAAAGTGGACAAATCAAACTACCAACATAGTAAATACCATCAACGCATCCCACTGGCCTATACGGAATGTACAATCCAACTCTGCAACAATGGTGAATGCTTTCGAATGAAACTATACCAAGTATGGAGAATCCACACACTGTACAACTCCTACAATCAACACAACTCTGCAAATCACCAGCCACTATCTCATAACCATAACTCCCATGCACTACTGACGGTGAAAAGACATTACAAGATAAAGAGTAAGAAATGGAATCCAAAGCAAATTTTCCCACCATCAACTCCTCAAAACAAGGATCAAATGCTAACTAATGTACATACCCTGCAATATAATGTTGATTAAAAAAACCAATCTCAGTCAACAGCTCACCATGAACAAGTGATACAACCCACTGTGACTGATCACTAGCTAAGTCAGGAGATGTCATAACCAAAGGAGTAGAATCAATAACAACACCCACTGAAGCATCACTCCCAAACTCCTGCTCTAAGTCACATATTATCAAGCTATCAACTACAGAACCTATCACCATGTCATGCCCATCACAAATCTCATCTTGAGGCATCAAACTATCCCATAACTGATGATAAGCACTAGGAACCAAAGTACATCTTTGTATCATCATCTCATCAACATGGTCATCAAAGGTAAATTGATGAGCATACCTCATAGTGTAATGTCGATAGAATTCGCCAATCTTAGTCAGTGGCTCAGACTGTAATCTAGATGAAACTAACTACAATTGATCATTAACCATGTTGGAACTGACTACTACCTCTGAAGATATCACCAAGGGAGTAGTATTACTAGCAGGAACCATGAAAATTGCCGACTCACCAACATCACACATGATCTTTGATACATCTCTAGTCTTTGTGCCATCAGTACTAGAGGCCACCACCATGTCAGTCATACAACAATATGCTACAACACCCAACTCAACTGAACCTGACTCTAGTGGGAATGAACCTGATATGCCAATGTTAGTATCAAGGATGGATGCATCCCCATCTCCACTGTCTCGGACAATCTTTGCCATGGACATCCTTGGATCACCAAACACCACAACTTGTGACTGTATAGAATTAGGTAAAGATTGTAGTCGCTCTAACTCCATGGTCACCTTAGCCAAATGAAACTGTGACTCCTTGAAAGACAACTGTGTACTCTCAATAATCTCAAAAGTCACCTCAAGCTGCTCAGTAAGCTCACTCACCTCATCTTCCTTGGCTAACAATGCATCATATGTTTTACTGCCCCACTCCATAAGATAATCTCTTTCGGCTACCAACTGCATATAATTCTATCTCAAAATCTAAATAGACTCCCATAAAGAGTGGAACTCTGTCAAGGAAAGATAACTGCCTCCCTACTCATCACTAGTAGGAGAACCCCATCCATAAACTGCTAACAACTAACGAGCATCATTGAAATGTTGGCAAGTGATAGAAATGTCTCGATCACTAACTCTCAACTGATTAGACACATGATGGCACTAGCTTAACTGTCTCCTAAAAACCTCCTCTGATGCACTGTCTGAAGGAGTGTCCTCAAAGTTACTAGTCTCTAGAGTATTACCATCCATATCCTGTGAATCAAATCTAAAGCTCATATCAACATACGGAGTATCAAAAACATTAGCATTGCTGTCCAAATCCTCTATACCCAAGGAAACTAAGTCTCCAAAACTGCTCACTACATCCTTCTAGATGTCATCAATGCCAATATGATCCTGGGACTCATCTATACGCACTGCCAAATATGAAATATCATCAACACATTCCAGCAAGTATGGCCGACTGGATATATGAACAAATCCCAACATTGGTGTATAAAAACTAATACCAACATTAGACAAGATACTGGCACAAGAAAAGACAACACCGTGTAATCTGCTAATCAAATCCATGATAGCACCCAAACAAACACTGCTACCAAAAAGTGTTAAAGATCTCCAGTCAACTAAATCCCAAATGCCAATATAACAATCTCGAGTCCATATCTATAAACTAGAATCAACTGGTAACTCAAGAAAACTCCTCACTTGAGTAATATGACCAATACCAACTAACTCCACATACCTGTCATGATGAGATAATGAAGTCACAATACTATCTTTGTTCACCTTCAGTTGGCTGGACAAATCATGTGAAGTACTACCAGCCTCAACCTCATGTGATGAAGCATCTAACTATGCCTGGTACTCTTTCTCAGCAAAGTCATGAATGCTAAATGTCTGCTCATCTCTACCAGGTATCTCACCAGCTTGCACAACAACATCCTCATAATCATCATCTGAACCCACTACACTGTAGTCACTACTTGTTGTAACTATACCATCCTGAATACCTGTCGCATCACCCTTTGACGACCTGTAAACAATTATCTGAATTTGAGTATCACGTTGACCGTTACTATCAATCTATGTAATATCCTTTCCCACCACCTCTTGTGGTAGAGTAGAATCTGAGACCTCTACCTGGCTATCAGCTAGTTTCTCAAACTCCTCATGCAAGTTCTTGGGAATTGCGTCATCTGTCCTGTGAGAAAATCTGCCAAATAGAAATCTAGTCAACTTATTCACCTTAGCTTGGTTGAACAACATGTCATTCATTATACGATGGTGCTCAACCAACTATTCAGACATGTCATGGCTTATTTTCATAAGTTTATCTCGAATGTCTAAATAACCATCCTTTCTAGTGTTTTGACTCTAGATATCAATTGTCTAAGATCGTGTCCTCTGAGACTCTGTACTATACCTGTCCATTTTGGATAAAGTAGAGTGTAACCCCAATAGGATATAACTTCTTCAAACACCAAGAACTAACATGAAAATGATTAGAAGTAGCATGAAACCATAGATTTTGACATGCAACTAATTAGAAGCAACATGCAACCACCAAATTATGACATGCAAGATCTGGGTAGTTGTCAAAACTGACATGCAAACTTCTACAACCACCAAATTCACCAAGAAATAATATGAAAATGATTAGAAGTAGCATGCAACCATATATTTTGACATGCAACTGATTAGAAGCAACATGCAACCACCAAATTATGACATGCAAGATCTGGGTAGTTGTCAAAACTGACATGCAAACTTTTACAACCACCAAATTCACCAAGAACTAACATGCAAATGATTATAAGTAGCATTCAACCATAAATTTTGACATCCATCTGATTAGAAGCAACATCCAACCATAAATTATGACATGCAAGATTTGGGTAGTTCTCAAAGCTGAAATGCAAGATCTGGGTAGTTGTCAAAACTGACATGCAAGCTTCTACAAACCCTCAGGCTAGCAAGATCATGGCTCTGATACCACTAAAATGTCCCTTTTTCTAATTTTTTATGATATTTCCAACCTTTAATCCGATCTTTAAGATCAAACAACTAATATCACAAAGATCCTCCAAATTTCTCAAGAAACCCCAAATCGGGTATGCCAGAAATGGTGCCAAAAGCTTCACAGCTTCACCTATTATTAATAAATCTGAAAATGGAAATTTTTACAGAAATTTCAGCAGCATAAAAGCCTACAAAATGACATTTCCAGATCTATATAGCCTTTACACAACAGCTCACAAATGTAGGACAAAAATTAGGCTCATCGGGCTCTCAAAATTAACAAAAAAATGCCCGAAAACACCACAAAAACACTAATAAACTATCTTAGAATTTTAATCACATCCCAATAAATATATTCAGCTCTATTTTGATAGCTTAAAGTCTGAAATACAGCAGCAACCAAAACTGATATGAAATGCTCAACTAAAAACACCAAACTCATGCAAAAAACACACCCAAAAACCCACAAATCTACATTGTTCAGCACAAAGGCAAACTCTGTATGAGCATGCACATGGAATGGCTTCAAACTCCCATCCTTAGCCTTCTTGGAAACCTGCAAAATCCCATTCTTAGGTCTCCCTAGAAACCTGCAAACTCCCGTTCTTGGGTCTCCTTCTCCATAGGTTTGGTAGCCTCTGAAGAATAACAAAGAATGAGCAAAAATCAAGTTCTCATATCCCCCCAAAATGCCTCCAAACCTCTTAAAAGAGGGAATAACTGTAACTCACATCCAAGAGAGGTTAATGAAACATATTTTAATAATAATTTTCATTTATTAGTCCAACGGTTTCCAAAGATTAACCCCCTTTTTCTGAAACTTCACTTTCTTGGGCCTGCCTGCCTTAGCAAAGATTATTATTTTTTTAATTATTTGAAAAGGGGACATGACAAAATATCACCCGAGTGGTCTTTAGAATCCAAGTTACAACATTTAGCCAACTTAGTGAAGATTATTGAATTAGGTATTTTAGCTGATTCAAGAAGGTAATTATTTGGATTGGTATATATGTAAGACATCTTATCACATCAAAGTGTGTAAGAGTATGTGTATGAAACAAGTATGAATGTGAATTGAAGAATAAAGGCTAAAATCAATATAAGGAAAATTAGAGTATCATCTATCACATCAAGGTGATCATTTCTACATCAAAGGAATCTCAATCAGCAAACCAAGTTCCAAAAGCAAAGATCAGCCAATGGTTCACCCTAATAGGTGCATCAGTCAAATCCTCTAATAAGGTGGACTTAATAGTCTGATGCTAAATCTCCTAACCCAGTGCATACTTCATTGTATTTTATAAATCCTTTTACAAGATGGACCTAACAATCCTTATTTCTCCTAACATTGTAGATCACCAGAAGTGATGATTTTTACACCTTAACTGACCAAATTTATAATGCATTACAAAAGCTTGAGGGTATCACCCCCACCCCATTTTTACTTTCTATTTGGAAGGTTTCTGGGTTACCAATCATTGTGCCAACTCTTATTAATGTCTTATTTCTTTTAGTCTTTCATGTATGCAATTATATCAGATTGGCTTAGAAGGGATTAATTGGTGAATTAAAGTTAAAGTTTTATTAGTTTCTAATTCACCCCCCCCAGTCGCCTAACCCACCATACATTTCAAACATTTACGTTGTATCCTAATGAAGTGGATAAGTGCTTATATAGAAAGTTGAAGACATGCAAGAGTTATTCAAGGATTATGGAGGAGAGTGTGTAGATAGACTACCTCAAAATTAGTTTCTAATATTTTGATTATATCTCTTAACAAGGATACAATTGTGATGAGTTTAGTTAGTTAGTGATATTAGATAGTCTATTGATGATGTCAGTGAGTGAGAAAGGTCTGAGGTTGCACATATGAAAATTTGTATTTACTATGAGCCAATAGTGTTTTGGAATTGTGAAAAGATGTAATGAATTGTAATATCTTAATGAGGTCCTATTATAATTAATTAGGAAAGCCCTAGGGACAACTCAAGGAATTATTTTGAGGATATGATATATAGGAAAGTTATTTTCCTTTTGATGATATATCCATAGAGTGTGATTTCAATTCTATGCAAGCAAGTTATATGTGTTAGGATTAAACCATAGACATAAATAACAATTACATGCAAATATAAATAATAATAAATAATCATATATCACACAGAAGAGAACACAAGATACCAAGATTTAACATGGTTCACCCAACCCCTAAGCTACATCCACCAAACAACAAGTCCAATATTATTATGAACTAGTGATTACAACCTGATTACAATCCGTAATCCCTTATAGCTTAATACTACTACAAGAAGCAATTTTTACATGACACCTTATGAAAAAATCCCTAACCCTAAGCCCTTTTATACAATTATTTTTGCTGCTTTAGGGTTAAAATTGGTTACAACATTTTGACCATAAATTGGTGAATACAAACAATAGCCACTTGGTGAATATTAGCCATTAGTGAATAGTAGCCTACCATTAGTGAATAGTAGCACAAAAAAAATTTTGGGGTGATGCTTTGAACCCCAAAGAATTTATGAAGTATGTGCAATACTTCCCTAATTAGTCACCATAAACTAACAATCTCCCACTTGGGAACTGATTAGACTCCACACTAGACAACTATCTCCCACTTGGAGACTAATCCTGTAGTAATTCCACTACCACATTGGACTCCCACTAGTTCAAACCACCCTAACTTTGTTGTTCTTTTATTCCTATTCAGTCTAGAAGAGCAATCAAAGCTGAAGAAGAATTCAACTTCTCCCTTGTCACTACCTTTGTAAACATATCTATTGGATTATCATCTATATGTATCTCATCCAGTTTTAATCGTCCATCATCTAAAATTGATCAAATGAAATGGTACCACAACTAAATGTGTTTTTTCTTTGAATGCAGAGCTGAATTCTTTGCAAGATGAATGGCATTCTAGCTATCTATAAACAAATAATTATCCCTCTAAGGGTGTCCCAATTCTTCCAACAAGAATTGAAACCCTATCATCTCCTTGGTTGCCTTTGTAGCAACAACATACTCCACCTTTGTAGTGGATAAAGCATCTACCTTCTATAACCTAGAAACCCAACTCACAAGTGCCCCACCAATAGTAAATACATAAATTGTAGTACTCTACTTGGTATCAATATCCCCTACCAAACTAAGTCAATATATTTCTATAGGTTAGTAGTAGAGTTCCCAAAGTGTAAACACTTACTAGATGTTCCTCTCAAATATCTGAGAATCCATTTGACTACATGCCAATGCTGAATTCCTGGATGACTCATATACCTGGTAAGAAATCCCACTGCATGTGCAATATCTGGCCTTGTACATACCATAGCATACATCAAGCTTCCTATAGCTGAAGCATAACATACCTTGGACATCTTTTCCTCCTCTTCTTGTGTCTTTGGACACATATCCTTAGTCAACTTCAAATGACCAAGTAAAGATGTGTTGACAGCTTTAACATTCTCCATGGAGAAACTTTGCAACACCTTCTCAACTTAATCAACCTAAGATAGTGTCAATTTCCTATTCTTCCTATCTCTACAAATCTTCATACCAAGGGATTTTTTTTCTAACCCCAAATCCTTCATAGAAAATGCATCTAACCTCTTAATATAAAAAAAATGATTTGAATGACACATACTATATCCATGCTTATGCATGAAACTGTCAAATTTCAAATACCATTTCCAAAGTGCTTGCTTCAAGCCATATAAAATTTTCTTCAATCCTTACCTTTGATCTCAAATCCTTGTGGCTAAGCCATATATACCTCTTCATCGAAATCACAATGAAGGAAGGTTTTTTTAACATCAAGCTACTCCAAATGCAAATTTTCAATAGTCATAATACTTAAAATAGTACAAATAGAAGTCATTCTAACAATATGAGAGAATATCTCGTCAAAATCAATGGCTTTTTTCTATGAAAATCCTTTTACAACTAACCTAGCTTTAAATATTTTCTTACCTCCATCCTCTTCTTTCAACCTATAAACCCACTTATTTTGTAAAGCCCTTTTTCCTATAGGCAACTTGCATAAATCCCAAGTCTTATTTTTCAGCAAGATGTCCATTTTATCTTTCATTGCAAACTCCCACTAAATCTAGGTATCCACCTACATAGCTTCATCATAAAATTCAAGTTCACTAGCATCGGTTAGTAAAATAGAATAAAAAGAGGGAGAAAATATTTTTGGAGGTCTAATTAGCCTTGTTGACCATCTAACATTCAGTGGTGTATGTGGTATTTTTTTTTGCAATTGTTACAAATCACGAGGAATTGTGAGAATGTCATCTTTTGGAGTATCATCTAGCACTACATAATCATCTTCTTTCTTCTCATGTTTCTACAAGAGATCTTTATAAAACACCTTCTCATTGAATATGATATCCCTACTTCTTACAATTTTATGATTTTTCAAAATCCCAAAGCCTATAACCAAATTCATCAATGCCATCTCCAACAAATACACATTTCTTGGAGTTAGCTTCTACCTTAGTTCTATTTTCAGACTCTACACTAGTACATTTGCACTTGTTTTTCTACCAAATTTTTTCACCAAAGGTATTATTTCTCTTTCTTTTTAGTTTTCATCCCCATGTTGGTAAAAAATGTTCTAAGTTTTCTTGAGTTGGTAGAAATTTTGACCAACTCAATCTCCTAACAAAAAAAATCACAAGTTGGTCAAAAGTGTCATAACAAAAAAAAGGTGAATGAAATTATTCTCGAGTAGGAATTGTCTTGCCCAAGTTGGAATCCCATTTTTCTGACATATAGATTTTTTTTTTGTTGAGGTAGAGAGCATGACATAAATGTAGTTGAGAAGACGTTATGGGTTCACCAAGCAACTTTTGTGGTTGACTGTTGTGACTCAGATAAATGGATGAACATTGCACCACCACCATCTCCACCAACTATAAAAATCAATCTACCAGTAGATGATCATCTATGTCATTATACATTATTCAAGGCAAAAATACACCCTTTTCAAAAGACCATTGTTGGTTCATAATATTTGTGTTTGTTGGATTGATGTTTCTATTATAGTTTGTATAAAAAATTTCCATTTCTAAAGAAACTTTTTTGCAAATTTTTTGTAGTCATACAAATTTAGAAGCCTTTTTTTTCTTTCTTCTAATTCATGCTTTTGAAAATTATTTCGAATGTTTTTTGTACCAAAGAATGATGGAATGAGAAAAAGACCTCGCATATCATCATGTTTTTTGGCATTTTTTAGGTTGCAATAAGATTGTGGAGATGTTCAAAAAAAAATTTATTTTACTCCAAAAGGGTTTTGAGATGAGGAGTAGGGTAACAAAGTACTCACTCTAGATAATAGGGGCATGTGAATTCTGCATCGGTTAGTATTCAATTTTCACAAGGTAAAATCTAGAGATTGCCTAGTCGATCTATTTCAGCCACTTTTTTTAGCCCATTCATAACTTGAGAGGTTAAATTTGGTGGCCATATTTGCACTCTTTTATGCAAAAAATAGAACTAGGGAGTTTTGATTATGAAAAAAACAAGAAGGTTTTCTATAGCATCAAAAGCTTTTCTTATCCCAATAACCCAACTCAATCATAATAACATTTATTCACTATTAGATTTTTAGTTGCTTTCTATGAATTTAGATTATTAAGAATTTATTTATACTCATGTACGATCAGGAGACTTTGGGAAAATATTTAACAATTTTCCATTATAAATGTTGTCTTAATTTGAAATTCATCATTTGTCTGATTCAGTTTTTTTACATTGTATCAGTGACCAATATTTCTACAATAGATCATCAAATAAAAAAATGAAGAGATAAAAAAAATCAAATTCCACACCTCATTTTTTCACTAAACTTGTGATTTGATGGATGTTTTTGTTCCTCTAAAGTTTCTTAAGTGTTATCAACAAATTCAGTGTGTGCACATTCCTCAATCATGGAATTTCCTAAGACTAAATTTCTTAGAGGCATTTTATCAAAAAAATCATGAGAAAATCCTTTATAGGCATCCACCAAATTACAACAACACACAGAAACTAAGTTTATGAGTTTTCTTTGACTTGACTCAAAAAGCGCTCAGTTCCATTAGGCGATACATGAGGTGAGATGTGTTCTAACTTCCATTAAGAAAATGATGTTGTAGGTCCTAATATAAGTGTTCACTTGATTAGGATAAAGCTCCATAGGCAGAGGCTACAATGGCTATTTGTTTTCCATAGACATTGCTTACCAACACTTTCTTCATTTTCAATTATTCTTCTATTTTATGTTATCGCAAAGAAGAATAAACATCTTGTTGTTCAAATTTAAGCAACAAAGCAAGGATTTTGAGGGAAAAATATCTCAACTTTTAATAGCACAGTTGGGCAGAAAAATATAGCTTCACAAATCAATGATATCTATAAAGGTCACTAAAATAATCTATAAAAATTCAAATTGTATTTATGATCAACTAATTCAAATTTAAGGAATAGAGCAAGGCTTTTGAGGGAAAAATGTCTTAGCTTTTAACAACATAGTTGGAAAGAAAAATACAACTTCTCAAACCAATGATATCGGTAAAGTTTAGTAAAATAATCTATAAAAATTCAAATTTTGTTTATTATCAAGTATTTAATCTTTTGATTACCTCCAATCTAGATTATCATGGGCATACATTGATTAATAGGCCATGAACCTACTCTACCTTTTCATGTCTTCTATGTTTAGTGTTTTCTTGGGAGAGCCAAGAAATGAAAACCATATATTAATAGAAAAAAAATGAGACAGCCATATAAAAATGGTGTTAATGAGTAAATTTAACATCATTGGATATAACTATCATCAAACTAATGTAGAGAATGTCCAACTAACACAAAGAAAGATGATTGAAACAATACCATTTAACTAGCTCAATGAAAGTATTTAACTTCTAATCCTTTTAGATGAACATAGTAAAATCAAGGTGCAACTACTCTACATGTCATTTGTATGCTCTATAGTACTCTTTAATCATGATAATGACTTATGAAATAATGTTAGTAATATTTAGCTCATGAGTGAAAGAATCAACATCTTCGATAAGGTTCAATATGTTCTTAGTCTTCTTGTCTAGGTCCAACAAATTGTCAACACATGAACATAGTAAAATCGAGGTCCAGGTGCTCTACCTATGATCTCTATTCTCTATACTACTCTTTAATCATGTTAAATACTTATGAAATTATGTCAATAATTTTTAGCTTGTGAGTGAAAGAATCAACATCTGCTTTGATAAGGCTCAATATGTTCTGAGTCTTCTTGTCTAGGTCCAACAAATTGTCAACACAACAATAGCTTGAAACATAGGTTCAATTTGAGAAATTGACACACAAATTAATGATTTTTTTGTTTTAGCACACTTTCACCATTTACTATGAAAGCCAAAAGAAGAGGTAGAGCTATTTTGTTGCACATTTTGTCTCAAAACTCGAGGAGGAAGGAGATTGATAAAAAAATTGAATCTCTATAGATGCACCTGTAGGTTATATCCTAAGAGTCATACCAACTTGACATTTACCTATGTCCATCAACTACTCTTTTAAACATAGATGTGGTCATTAGCCGATCAGGCTATTTACTACAAGATTCTTGACTGAGCATTTTTTACCTAACATAATTTTATTTTTCATGTAGTTGAGTGCATGGTACAAGGGTAACAAGAAAGGGAGATGTGAGCACCAACAGCTTTTATGGCCAACTGATGTCACTCATGTAGGAGGATAAACATCACACCACTGACCTCTAGGGATTTACTAGCATTGACTGTAAGAACACATCTACTAGTAGGATTAGTTTTTGGAAATAATTATCTTTTTTGAATGTTTGTTTTCCATTGTGTCTTTCTTGATTATGGTTATATTTTTTCTTGTAGGAAGGAGGTGATAGGTTGTAGAAAGACTCCTATAAATGTGGACCACATTATAGAGCAAGTTTGGTTTGGTTTATCCTCTTGCCTGCTCTAATTTATGACAATATGGTTTGGTAGGTGTTTTTATTATGAGAACGTGTTGAATGCCTAGGATGATTTATACTATTGTCTACTCTAATTTGGTGGTGTTTGGAGTGATTTAGTTCTTTATCTTACTTGCATGATCCTTCCTTCCAAAAGTAACCAAGCCTTATAATTCTCTTTGCTCTTGCCCAATCTCTAGATTTTGCATTGAATGTTGTTCTTACTTTAAGTTCTTGTCATAATAACCACTATTTTTAGTTGTGTTGATCATGTCATTTTTTTTCCTCTCCTTGTTTAGTTTTCCCCTTTCTCACTTCTACTCTCATTCAAGTTTTTTAATGTTGGGTAACTTGCTTTGTAATCTATTTCCAAGCAATATTTTCTATTAAGCCAATAAAAAAAAATATTACGATTTCATGTAGAGTGGATCTTATTTCCTTAGGGAAATCACCAACTCAAGAAAATATAAGGATCCAAGGTTCCAATAACAATTTTTTTAGAGAGCACATTAAGGAGAATATTCTTCTAATGAAGTTCAAGTAGTTACAAATGCATAATATATTCATTGAGAACCAAGTATATTGGTTGTTTCCAACTACATGAACATCTAGTGTACCCTTTATCAGGTGCATGCCATGAGATCAAGAACATTGGTGAAATTCAATGGTTCAAGAAGGTAGTGGCAGACACAAAGGAGGTGTGCATTCTTTCATTTAACCATCATGGCTCCTTGAAATTACTTCAATCCTTTTCAATGAAATAATTCCTTGATTTAAGTTAAATTTGGTATGTTTTCTACTTCATTTTTTGAAGAAAATGATTAAGTCGTAGAAGTCCTAGAAAGTTATAATCAAGACAAAAGGCTAGAGTGGGAGTGAAAAGTTCAAGTCAAGGGAAGGAAATGGGATAAGGAGGTTTCATCAGCAATCTATTTGGATCAAGTCTAAGTTAATTAGGATTTGTGTGCAACTTTCCATTGGCATCAGATTTTGGGATTCTTAAAGTTGCATGTACAAGTGCCTTGTTACCATGTTTACCCAGAATAAATTTTCAATTCATGAGAGTGACCCCACCTTAGAAGCATAATATAACAATATTCAGTAGAAGTGAGAGAAGTTGAAAACACATTGACTAATGAAAACATATGTAGTGAATCCAAAATGATGTGCAAAAAAGCCCAATAGAGGTGTTCGCATTGATAATAGTGAAACAAAGAAGAGCCTTGTAAAGACCTCTAAATAAATTACTATATGTAGAGAGGGCTAGCAAGGCCTAATAGGTTCACTGGGGTTTCCCATACTAAACTTTGGTGATTTTAGATTAGCTCTCAGGATTTTAGATTACATCTAGTGATTTTGACCATTTTTGCTCATGCTAGTGCATTTTCTAAACCCCATAATTCTTTAAACTTCTATAATGTGAGATTTCATGCCATAACTATAATTTTTATCTCACTCTTTATTGATTTTGTTGGAAAATTTGCATAGGAACTCATTGTCTATTATGTCTCCAATGGCAAAGACCAAGGCTACATGATCGTCTAGTTTTATGATAGTGGTGGAAAGGGTCATCATATAAGGCATAGGATCCCATTTTTATTTTCTATGCCCTAGTTGTATTCTTCCATGGTTTTGTGCTTGATTTAGAAATAGGTAAAAGGGGTACATGGGTAGTTAGAAAAGCAAGAGTGAGGGGCATAAGAGTAACTAGGCCTTCCTTTTATGTAATGCAGTGAATCAGAGAGGTAAAATTTTTTTTTATCGACCTATAAATCTCATGTGTTTTCATTTTGTAATGTTACATTTGTACATATATTAAATTTTTTATTAGGGTGAAATGCTTTTTTTCATTTTACAGTAGGTAAGTTAGAATAGTGGAGCTATTCACTATAGGAAATTGTGATATTGTGGAAAGAAAGAGTGCTGAGTAGTATACTCTATGGGAATCGACTACAATCTATCTAAAGGTCAAAC
Organism: Cupressus sempervirens; assembly: GCA_028749045.1. NCBI lineage: Eukaryota > Viridiplantae > Streptophyta > Pinopsida > Cupressales > Cupressaceae > Cupressus > Cupressus sempervirens. The sequence continues at coordinate 877,477,659 of CM053792.1, forward strand.
ACTAGTGATCACCTATTCAAGAAGCTACAACTTTTCCTTGGCACAAACATTTGGAAATCAACAAGACAATAAACCTAGATTGGCAAAGGGCAAATAAACATCTATATCTATAATAGGTCAAAACCATAACCATTAAACTCTGTTTGAGACTTGATATCAATTTTTTCATTTGCAAGATGTCGATAGCTATTTGATAGAGACTTTCCTTTGATTGAATGAAGAATTGGATGTTGGGTTTTTTGAAATAGTATTGTAAGTGTTTTATTCCATTTGTATTTGGAGAACTATGATCTCTTAAGATCTATACAAATTTCTTTAAAAAAAATTTGTACCCAACTTGACAACATATAATCATATAGAGAACTCGTATTACTTACTATGGAATAGGGAGGCCCATTATAGAGTTATAATTGTTTCTTTGCTTTACCTTTGATTTGTATATATTTATATGTGTTATGAGAGTAGAACACTAATGTTGGTGAGCTATATTTGTGTCAAATTGCTCCACTTTAGTTACACACCTCTTATAAATAGGAATATAGCTACATCAAGAAGGTTTCCCTACTTGATCAAAGCATCAATGTTTTGCATTTTTACTCTATTTTTGGTCTCTTGAATAATTTTTCTTTCTCCAATTGTGGTCCTAATATGGTTGAATGGAAGAAGAATGTATGAAAGCCAGAAATATTGTAGTGTAAAGTTGTGAACATAATTCTATAAACATATCTTCTACTTAATTTATAGTCATATAAGCATTAACTATCTCATTTTCAATGGAGGTCCTATTTATATCATTAGCTCTGGCATTGTTATTTATTGGGTTTGGTATATTCTTTTCACTATCATTAATCTTTGGAAAAGGCCAAACAAAGATATAAGACCATGACTATCACCCTTATTAGGTCAATGTTTCCTTCAAGGCCATTTCTCATGATACCTTCATATATCATATTCTCAACTATCACATGTCAACTAGGTATGACAAATATATTCATTTTATTGTATAATGCTTTGACCTAGAACTGAATCACTCTTTCTAGTTTATAATATGTTCTTCATGGTGATTATCTGGAGGTTCTACAGTCTCTACTATTACTAGGACTTTCATCACATGCTTTTTTCCTAAGTCTTGATATTTGCACCCTAAAATTGTCCCTAGAAGATTTTCTCAACTTCATTATATAGCAAACGTAACTTGTAGGTACTAAAAAACAACTCTTGCTTATATTAACATTTAGTCATATACTATGCACTCCCAATGGCACCACTACATGTAAGTCTTCCACATCCCCTAAATATCCACTATCACAAATCCTCTTTTTGAGGGATGTTAGTTGATTATTCTTATTTACCATGTCAAAGCTCATACAAAATATCAGTATGTTGTTATCTACCTATTAAATGATCTCCTTTCCTGACACTCAATCATAGTGCTTGCCACTATTTTACATGAATGCATCATATTACAAAAGTCTATGACATATTTTTCTATATTGTTTCATGGTATTAAAAGAATAATGACTACTCCTTATAGATTCCATGCACTAGTAATGATTAGATGGTCACCATTATCATCAATTGATAATCTTTTCCACCTTTATGAATGTTTGGCCCTATAGGTCAAGCTTGTGCTGAGATGACTGTCATGTAATGATCTTCTCTACCTCTGATTATTTGGCCTATAGGTGATCTTCATTTTGAGATATGACTATCATAAAAATTATTTTTGTGTTGCCCTTCAAATTGTTTCTCCTCTAGCACTCACAAATTAGTGTTTTGGCATGTTATTCACTTGATCCATCTTGTTCTCAAGAAAAGTTGTTTCTTAGCTATGACCTTGATTGAAAAAAATGATGGGGCTTTTAAACTTTTCTCATAGCTTTGAATCTTTGATTCTTTCACCTCCATCACTCCTCACTTGCATGGTGCTTTCTGTTTGTATTGTGCACCAGTTGTGCTTCATGACTTCTTGTTGACAACTCTGTTATAGTGGTTTTACTTTTGATAGTCTTCCCAATCAACCACTTTAAGACTACATATGGTTATTAAGAAAAATGCTACCATCTTTTCTGGTCATTTAAGAGGAGCAACTCATGTCTAAGGAATCTATTATTATGCATCGATATTTTTATGCAACAACCACCCTGATTCTATGACAATACTAATATGTCATTTCTAGTTAAATACTGACATCATAGTTTTGATATGGCTTGAGTAGGTTGGTCATTTGAAAAGTGTGTTAAATCCAGTGACAATCAATGATTTTTTCTTTGATGGAAAATATTTGAAGACTGTAGTAACAATAGGACTAATAAGTGGGCTTTTCACACTCAATATAACCATTAATCCTCTCTTATTATATTTACATACAATTGATTATTTATTTAGGCTAATTTGGGTGACATAAAAAATAGGAAGGAATAGTAATTGGTAGAAGTGTTGGTCTCATTAAGAACTACCATATTGATGGCAATAAGGAGATGATTGCCATTGATATGATGAACCTTATAGGTCCATGTTTCTGTTGCTACCTCAAAATGGGTAAGTCTTTGGGCTTCTTATTTGTTTGGACTCCTAAAGCTTTAGGTTTTGAACTTATTATGGCACTAAAGTTTCTATTTTTTTACTATTGAATAGACTTGGTTTACTATACATGAGGTTTGTTAAGGTGTCTTTTCAAGTTCAGCTATAAACTTCAATGTTGGCTGCAGGACAATAGTATCAAACATTGTGATGGCCATTGGAGTGATGTTATGTCTCCTCTTCTTGATTTGACTATTTCACTACACTCCCCTTGTATTCCTTTTTTCCATTATAATTTTAACCATGCTTGGCTTAATTGATATCCCTCGAGCTTATCATCTCTCGCAAGTGGAAAATTTTGATTTCTTAGTCTGCATGAGAGCTTTTTTTGGAGTGGTCTTTGGAGATATTGAGATAGGTCTTATCACAATGGTATGTTGATAATTCTTATTATTTCATTGCCAAGGACCCATGAAAAAAGAAGTAGACATTGCATTTGTTTCAATAGTATTAGTTTTTAATTTAGTACCTCTTAAAATAAACTGGTAAAATAATTAATGAAGTTCTTTTTTTACTTAAAATTTTTTACATCCTTTCATTGCAGGTGGTCAAATCTATATTGATATTGATAATAAATATTTCTAGGCCTCGTACTATAGCTCTTGGAAATATCCCAAACACCACAATATATAGAGACACTAAGCAGTATACAGATGCCATATGAGTTCTAGGAATTATCATTCTATGCACAGATTCTCCAATACATTTTGCTAACTCAAACTACTTAAGTGAAAGGTTAGTTATCTATTTATCAATCAAATGTTGTAAATAACATCTTCAAGAATCAATTTGTTTTAAGTAATTATTGAATCATTCATAGCAATGATTTAGACCCACAAGTTTCCAATAAAACATAGTACATGATCCTACATATTTCACCTTCATAAAGTATATTTATAGAAAAAATGGCCATATCACACATATTTACATGTCATGATATGCCATTGAACACAGGCCGATGAGATGGATAAAGGAAAAAACTGATCTTTGGGTTAAAGAAGATATTTTATAGTATGTTATTCTAGATATGTCCTATAATTTGTAAAACCAACCCATTTCTTCTACTTGCATAAATCTCATTATTTGTTATCACCCCATGAAAGAGGTTTCCTTCATATGAATCAATTCCCAATTTGATATTTAGTTTCATGAGGGTTAGATTTAATTGACTTATTTAATTAGTTCATATGAAATTATATTAACATTTTAAGCTTCATTTACTATTTTATGTGATTCTAAATGATCTACTTGCACAAATCAAAACATGTTTAAATAGTTCATATGAAAATATGTTAACTTTTTTAGCACGATCGACCTTTTGATGGGGATTTTAGATGATCTAATAAAATCTACACTCTGAATTTAACTTTTTTAGCACGATCGACCTTTTGATGGGGATTTTAGATGATCTAATAAACTCTACACTCTGAATTCTAGCAAATTGAGTTTGAACTACATTTAAATTATGCACTCCTATATTATCATTCTTGAAGTTGTGGCCAACATTGAAACCAATAGAATTAGAATGTTGCAAGAGCTTAAGAAGGTCCTTGATAACAAGCATCTTTAGGTGATAGATCATATTTATTTTTAACTTAAATTTATATATCAATGTTACAAGGTTCATGGAATCACATAAGAAACATACAATTGATTTTAAAGTTGGTAAATAATTTTTTTCAAAAGAGACAATATTCTACTTAGTTGAGCTTATATGGGTTTTAGCTAGCGTTGGCCATTCCTGGTGTGAATTTGATGGAAAAATTAAATAAGGAAAAGTTTATAGAGTTTCTAGGCCAAAACTAATTATTTGTCACTATTTCTGATGGTGTGATAATTTGAAATTCACTCCTCTATGCTCCTAAATAAGAAATGCATGGTGGAAAAGATGAACTAAATGTTCTTAATACAACAATAGCTTGAGTGGTAAAACTTGATCCAAAATCAAAGGAAAATAATCTTTGAGACTTTTTAGTTTTTCTTTGTCTATTTGAAGACAAGGAAATAAAATAGTTGAGATAACAAGGCACTGCAAAGCATTACATTCTATTTTCATGGACCTTACCAAAAGATTAGATGAATTGTATTACCACTATCATCCAAAAGTACCTTACTAGTTTAAATGTTAAAGATGGAATGTTCATAACTTCAAAGAGGGTGAAGTCTTCTTTGGTTTCATAATGTAAACTATTGAGAATGAAATGGAAAGACTCATATTTTTAACTCCATGCAGCAAATTGGATCTTATTTCTTCAAAATTGATGCCAATTTAGGCAATCAAAGTGAGTAATTTTGTTTGTTTTATGCCCATGTGTATTGGAGAGGTTGAGTGCATATCTTCCACAACTAATAAATATAACTAATCTTGGTTGTTGCTATAAAATGTCTACATCTCTTACTATAGTCTTGTTGCTTGAGAATGTGCTCATGTAAATTTCTTTGTTAGCCTTGCCAAACATTTTAAATTTTGATTGTGTGTGTTCTTGGCTTGAATGAAAATGTTTTTTTTATTGGTAGCATCTTTCTCTTCCCTTATCTAAAATTTCAAAGAGATGAATGGGAATTACACAAATGTGTCATTTATTGGAGTTGCTATTTTTTCAAGAAGTTCTATTACATATATCATTATCTCATTTAACTTTGAGATGTTTCCTATTAAATTTCAAATATTGTTGGGCTATTGCCCACTTTGCAAAAAATGTATTTGCCTCCCAGTATTTCAATTTTGTAGTGTGCAAATTATTGTTTTCCTTTTTTGTTAATTGTGTTGTTTATGGGCTTCTTGGCTTCTATTGAAACTAGTCAATAATAAATGAATGGAAATGTTGCATATTGTGTCTATAATTACTTGGTTTTCATAGTTAAAGTTTTTGGGTATGATTTTAATGAAATAATCATTTCTACTTGATGTCTTTTTCATATGCACTAATATGCATCTAGATAAATGATAAATTGTTAGAACATACACATGGTTTATATGTGTTTCTTTTTTTTTCTCTTCTTGGTAAAACAGTATTAGGTTATGCATTTATCCCTTATCCAAGGGGCTCTTTTTATCTTATTTCCTTTACCCCTTTATGTCTCAATATATGTGAACTCCCTCTCATGTTGGTGCACCATTTCTAGTCTCACTGGTGATTTAAAAGGGTAAGATGGTATATTGACTTTGTCTCCTTTACCTCTTTTAAATTGAGTTGTAGTCTAAAGAGTTGGGGCTTGAGGAACTCAATCCATATGGAAAGGTTTTATAATCCATTTTCTTGTTATCTTAACTGCATGTCTCCCCTAGTGATTTATATCAACATACTCTTATCGCTAAGCTCAAAATTCATTATGGGCCTTTCATAAATATTATCCTTATTGTGTAAGGGATCTAATATGTCAGGAACATCCTTGTGCCATGCCTTGAGAGGTATCTCTATGTTGAGCACCATTTTAGAAAGTTGTAGAGTCATCCTATAGTAATCCCAAATGTGGATATTGTATTCATCTATCACACTCATCCAATGATATTTGAGTTCCTTTTTGAGCATGCACTTCTCCCCACCAAATGGTGTACCATCATGATATTATTAAAATAGCAGAGAGGTGCTTCATAATTCTTAAGAGGATATTGATCAAGTTTCGAATCAAATGTGGAAATATATTGCTTCTTCTTTGCCTCAAAGGCCTCAATGGTGACTGGATACACCCAAGTCCTTTTATGTTGCTTCCTTACCCTATCATATGCAAAGGTTATTTTCCTTGCCATCTCCAACAATATCAACCTATCTGATAGATATTATGGGGGATTGTTTCAAAACAAGAGGGTACTAGATACCTGGATATAGGTGAATGTCTTGAAATGGATATAATATGTACCAACTTGCATTATCCATACTATATATTCCACTGATATTCTCTTGGTAAAGTCTACCTCAATGAATCTGATGATGACAAATATAAACCCATCATTGACCACCCTATATTCAATGCTTTACAGTGGGAGTTTCTTCCTTACCAACTATGGGTATACAACATAAGGCCAAGTATTTACATCTTACATTCTTCCTTTTCAATACAATCTTGGATAATCTATAGTTATTACAACCAAAATATATACCATATAGGAGGTCATTTAGAAGTAGGGATCATTATTCACTGAAATCAATAGGTCATCTTGATTATCACTTAGTATTGTAGCCTAGTCAATAAGAATCTTTCCTGTTATGATGGTTTCTATGAAATGTACCATCCATGTTTCGAGATGACTTGCTACAAGAAGGCCCATAGCTCTACTCAAAAGAAAAAATAAGTAGCCAATATCATCAATCATGTAAATCTAGTCATGATGACCTTTCCAATTCTTCTTCCCAAGGGTCTTTTGTCGATTAGGTACTTTCCTTGTACCAACTCTTTGGACTCAATTTTTTTCCCCCTATACCATCTATCTACACTAGCATAAGTGATTTTAAAGTAGTGGTATACTCAAGGAAGGTGGAAGACCTTCTTAATGTTTTGAGGTCTAAGATAGAGGACTATCTCTCTGGTTACATTATTGACCACTTTCTCCTTTGGTACATAGTGATGAGCCGATACAAGAGCATCCTAGGTGGAAGAGTAATCTTGCATCAACCAAAAATATTTCATTTTAGTTGTTTGAATAAAGGTTGTCTTAATGCAAAGTTTTTATCTTTGGAGGCTTTATACTTAGTAATCTTGTCATATAAGCTCGAAATGTTCTAATTTTAGAGGTCAATGTTCATCTTGGATATATCAACCTACCAATTGAGGCTTAGTGTCATATCATTAGTATTCATGTATTTATTATAGATTTTTTGTTTGCAATTTTGGTATATAAACTTCAAGCTCACTATTGAAGGCCTAAACGTGCCCAAATGAGGCCCAAAAACTCGATGAATGAGCACTTGGATAGATTTGAGTCTATAGATCAGAAGCTAAGGTTTTTGAAAAGTGGTTATAATAGCCAATTAGAGAAATGATTCAAAATTTATGGCTTTCCAATAGTGGGAAAACCAAAAATTCTAAAATAAATGTCAAAAATGTATTTGGCTAACTCTATATTTATTTTAGGGTCTCTTCACCTTAGGTATTAATTATGACTATCTAGGACCTTCTCGAGTGGCATAAAATTGTTTATTTAAGGAATTCCCAATCATTGTCTATGACAGCTCTAGGTGATAGTTCACAACATTGTCTTTTAGATTATTGTAATGAAGGATCAAATGTGGGTTAGCATATTATAATTCGAAATTCTATGATTCCACATATGTGGTGATAATAAAATGCCCATATTTTGTTCTTATCAATTGTTTCTATTTCTTTGTTTTGATTATATGATTGTGGTATTATGAGGAAAATTCTTAATCAAGTGGTATCAGAACTAGATTTTCTTAGTATGTGGACAAATCACAGATTGTGAGGTAGTTCACACTGGGACCATGGTTTAGGCTAGGCAAGTAGACAGATCACAAATTGTGAGGCAGTTTGCACTAGGCTTTCAGCAAAAGAATGAACATTCATCTATGAAGAGAGTGTGGTGGAAGACTCACATCTATTACACCTGAGGGTTTTAGAGCCCTCTAGAGGGAAATGCAAGAATTGCAAAAACAAATGCACAAAGGAATTAATCTTGTCGTAGGCGGTGATGAAAGTGAAGATGAAAGGAAAGAAGAAGGAAACATTGATCAAGCAGTAGAAGATAAAGTTTTGAACCTAGAGGAGGAAAATATTTTCAAGGCCATTTCTAAGATTGGCAAAGGACTTGGGATTGATGGTCCCATATTTTCGAAAAATCTTAAGTAAGAGGAATTGGTCAATTGGATCAATGATTTGGAAGAGTGCTTTGAATATGAAGATATTGAAGATCCAGATAGTGTCAAGTTTGAAAAGGCCAAATTGGAGGGTCATGCAAAAATTTGGTGGGAGGAGATCCATTTGGAGTGAAATAGAAGAGGGAAAGATAAAATCACCAGATTAGATCAAATGATAGCTAAAAAAAAGAGATAGTTAATTTCCATGGATTATGAGCTTGATTTGTGGAAGAAAATGCAAGGGTTGAAGCAAGTGGGAAGATATGTTTAGGAGTATACTAAGGAGTTCTATTGAGTTCTCATCAGAAATGAGCATGTTAAAGTTGACAAGGAAAAATTTTTCTATTATTTTAATAGGTTAAGGTCAAGCATTTAGGACAAGCTAAGTTTGGTTTTAATGACTAGTATTGAGGAAGCATAATAGATCTCCCTAAGAGTTGAGGGTAAGCTAAGCAAAAAGTTTGATAACAAGAATAGTGGAAGAGTTCATGGTGGAAGATGTAGCTAATATTCTTATGGAGGATAACAGGATGACCAAAAGAACAAGGATGAGGCTAGAAGTAGCAGTTGTAACCTAAGGGGAAAAAATTCCAATAATTTGCAAGATCAAAATAGTAGAGATCAAAGAGGAAGAGCAAGAGGGCAAGGATCTAGAAGAGGGAGTTTCTATTGACTGTTGTCTAATGAATATATGTAATTATTGTCATTTATAGAAATGCATGATGTACATGCTTGTAGAAAACTTTAGAAATAAAGATACTTAGCTTTTGGTACTCAAAAAATTGTCTAAGTATGAAATTAGTTTACAACAGTTTATTGTTTTTGTATGTAACTTGTTACTGACATCATATTATGACTAGAAAAGTTACATAGAGATATTATACATGTTGATGATGATGTGAATAACCTTAAACATAGGTATGAACTATATGGAAAAGAGATATTCACATTCTACTAGGGAAATAGAACAACAGAATTAAAGGTAAACAAATTACTTGACCAATTGGGGCCAATATCCTAGATGTTTACTCTAAGTTGGAAAAGTATATTACGGTCTTAGCTGACCTAGTAGCAATTCATGAAAAGGAATGGTATTTATGCAAAGGAAATCTTGTGAGTTCATGTGTGTTGTGTTGACCAATTGTATTGTGATAAATGATATGCAAACTTTTGTGAAGCGATATATGTGAAGTTTTGAGAACCTGATTTTGTGATTTGAGATCTAGCTAAGGTCAATAATTAGCTAATAAAGAAGTTACAACACCCATATACCATAGGACTAACTACTTGTTTGGGCAATGAGCTCTTCTTGTAATTGGAAGTGCATGTTTGGGCAATGGGCTCATCTTGCATCTACTATATTACAACTCCTAACAAGGATTCAACATCTCCTAATAGGGACTCTCTATACTAAATTTACTGATTGACTCCTAATAGGTTTCATCAAAAGAAAAACATATATCTAAATATTATCCAGTGGCTATTATCACCATTAGGATTTTCCCTTGGCCAAGGTTTCCCAAGTTAACAAAATATGGTGTTATGAGTTATCTTTGTGCATGGTTACTATTATTATTCAAAATTACCTGTTTACTTTCTTATGTATGGTTCAAAGTAATAAATAATATCTAGTTGGCAACTAAAGTTTCAAAATTACCAATTCAACCCCCTTCTCCTCCTCTCAGTAATTCCTATTTCTAACAATTGGTATCAGAGTACAATTACTCAGAAGAGGCTTAATAACTTGAGTAAGATCCCTATGAATATGGAACAATTGATGAAGAACCTTAAAGAGGAACTTTAAAAAATTGATCTCCTTACTAAAAAAATAAATAAGATAAAGCCTAGATATAAAAACTCCATAGTATATATTGGACAATTGAAGGACAAGATTGAACATCTCAAATCCAAGCCTGAATTTACTAAATCTGAAACTAGTGATGATGATTATTCAAAATTGAAGATAGAGTACAAGATCTTGAAGTATGAATTGAAGATTACCAATCTCAAGTTGACTTTGAAGAATGAATCTAGAAAAGTTGAGTATTATTTGAAGACTGAAAATATAGATCTTAGAGAAAGCCTAGCAAAAAAGACATCTTAATTTGAAACATTGAAAGAAGATCATGAAGAACTTCATAAGTACAACACTATTGTGAAAGGTGAATTAACTCAATGCAAGAAACAACTTGAAAATATTTATTCTAGCAGAGAAAATCTTGATGATATAATGTTAATATAGAGACCTACCTATGATAAGACTAGTTTTGGTTATCTATTTAACATGTCTACAAAGAAACTTCAAAATAGATCAGATCTAAAAGAGAAAGATAAATCTAATGATAAGATCAAACCCAATCAATATTTTGATAAACCTAAAGAAGTTGGACAAAACAAGGAAGTTTAGATATTAAATCAACCAAAGCTAGTGGAATCTTCTAAAGAAATGAAGTATGAATTTAGAGGTAAGTAGTTTTCATGTAACAAAATAGGTCATATGAAAAGAGATTGTAAAAATAAGTCATTTAATCATATTATGGACTTTTATTGTCATAATTTTCATTGTGTGGGTCATAAAGCAATTGATTGTAGGAAACCTAAATATGATAATGATAGAAGGAATAGTAGAATGTCTAGAAATACTAACTCTAGAGATAGAAGAAGATCTAATGAGAGGACATTGAGAGAAGGAAGACTTTATGAAGAAAGAAGATAGATCATGTGTTATAAGTGTAACAACGTTAGACACATAGTCCAAAATTTTCATGCACCTACTAGTCAACATAATCCTAGAAGTAGAACTCCAGTATGTTAGTTATGCAACAACTTTGGACATAAAAAAAAGTATTGTAGAATGGATAGAAACTTCTGAGATAGAAGGAACAATGGAAGAAACTTTGGAAATAGAAGGAACGATAGAAGAAATATGAGGAATGATAGAAGGAAAAATGAAAGGAACTCTAGAACTAAGAAAGGCAATGAGGAACAAAGAAATGCAGTTAGTGAACTTCGAGAAGAACTCAATGAGCCATTCCTAAAAGGATTAGACATATTAGAAGAAAATTTAGAAGATGGTGAGACATGAAGATCGAAGTTGGTAATTGAGTTTGATTTAAATAAGTTGAATCAAGCTTGTTCATGGCACTAGAATTTGAAACTTCATTTAGAGATCAAAATATGGGTAATGAAGTTGGGAAAAGGTGTATTGAGATAAGTTTAGATGGTAGCTAAGCTCACTTGAAACTTAGAGCTTATTAGAACTTGTTACTAAGGAATTAAGAGTTACTATTATTACAAACAAGTTAATTCTATAGAAGTAGAATGAAAAATATGTTTTTACAAAGAATTTCATAGAGTGAAGATTCTTGGAGCATTGTCATGATGCAAGGAAGCTATGATAAAATTTGGATAGCATTTGAAGACCAAACAAATATTTTGAGCAAATATTAGATTTCAAAATATAATTGACAACTTTTTCATGTTTGCAAAGTACACAATTAATGAAAGTTCTAATTGAATGAATAAAATGGACTACAGAGTTGATTACCAGTTTATTATGATTACATCAAAATCATAGTGCACTCAAAAGTGACTTGACAAGGAGATTTCAAACTGAACCCTATTTTCAAAAAGAGATATTTTGTCATTTCTCCACAAAATTTGTTTGATAAAGTTTATATTTGGTAGAATCAGGGATATGTCAGTAGCTCATAATGTTGAGAATGAGGAGAGACTAAAATTGAAGGTTACTTACATGAAACCCATAGAAGGGAATCCTAAATTAGTATTATCTATTATTGTAAACAATATAGTGTATTTGGAAGATGTAGGAATTTATCTTAATAACAAGTTTGAAACTATTGGGAGCAAGTATATGAACAAAGATATGGAAATTGTCTTTAACCATGATATGACTATAAAGCCCGAATTTGAATGTTTGAAAGAACTAGACATTTTCAAATATCACTTCTATCGAGAATTGGACACCAAAGAGTTGACTTAGATCATGCTAAGTAGAATTCATGATGGAAAATTATGGATGGAAGACAATGTAGTTGATGGTTAAAAGAAAAAACCCGTGTCACCATTTTGTAAAAAAAAAGGCTAACAAAAGTATAACTATTCACTTTCAATGATATGAAACTAGTATTATTATTTAGAATTTGAAAATGAAGTAAACTAATGAAATGTGTAGAAATGGGTAAAGTTTAGGATTATAATTTTTAAGAATTATTTGAATAATAATTGATATATTTTCTTAATTTTATAGATAAGTTTTTAGTTGCTAAAAATGCTAAAAAATAGGGGTCTAGTTCCCACCACAAAACTATATGGAAATAAACTTATTTCCCTTTGATCTCAGACTATGTTATAGATAACATATATAGCTAGAACAATAAAAAAATAAAAATGTCTCTAGACCTATATTTTCTCTTTTATAATGACTCAAATTTTAACTCATCTAAAATCGACAATTTTGATCTCCCACCACATTTTTCAAAACAATTCTAACCAAAAGAAAAATTATACATTTGGGAAGATGAGTCTCTCCTCTAAAATGTCATATAATTTATAAATTTTTTTAATATGATTTAATATTTTTTTCTTTCTCAAAATTGACATCTTTTTGAGTGTTGAAATATGTGGTTGTAGAATTTTGAAATTATAATATACTATATCTAATTAAAACACTATAAACTCTATATGAGAATATTCTTGACTTTAAGCTCTATAAAATGGTGTTTATATGTTATTAGAAAAATATCATAAAAAATAGTAAGAGTTATTGAAATATAAGTTTTATGAAATAATTTTAGTTCTTTAGTAATTGGATGCAAACTAGTATAAAACATGTATTTAATAGACATTTCCAATTGGAAAAGTGTGAGACCATATATAACTTAGCTAAAATGAGTTTATTCAAATCATATGTTTGAAAAAAAATGATTTTTAGATAGAAATACTCAAATTTAGTCATTATGATAATTCAACTTGAAAGGTGACATAGCTTTGTACTTTTACCCTAACATTTTAGTCAACCTTATTCCTGAGGTAACTGGTCTTAGAAAACAAAGCAATGTACCTATAGGTGAGAAGCTTGTCAAGAAGAAGGTTGAGAGCTACAAAAAGTAGTTTATAATGGGAAGGCCATTGTGATCAACACCATTAAACAAGATGATGTAAGATTTCTAAGAAAAATCATTGTCTATTATATTTTTGCAGTTCTAAGATGGATGAATTATCAATAGGATTCATCTATGTAGCCTATAAGATTTGTGTTGAGAAGGAACAAGTTAACCTAAGTGAAATTCTAAGAATGCAACTCCTTGGAAACTAAGAGAAAATCAAGAGGACCAAGAATGATGTGTTTAGATTTCAGTCAGTGATCAATCATGTATTCTTTCATGTATAGAAGAGATTTCCATACTTATCAGTCACAAATATTATGAGTAGTGAGAGATGTACCATGGAGAAGATTATAGATGTATGTAGAAGATATCCAATAGATAAAATCTTTGATAGCAAAAATTTAATAATGAAAACATTTTAGAATCGGATGAGTCAAAGACTCAGAACTGCACCTACAATTATAGAAAGATTCAAAAATGATATATGTGTTATGGTTGATATAAATTTAACTCATATTCAAGTAGTAGAACCTTGGGAAACATTCCTTGATCCCTTAGGTTATGAGTTAAGTGATGATGTAGCAATTGGATATATTGATCTATTGTTGAACTCTAAGAAGGACCAAGCCAAGTATAGATTTTGGACATATGAAGAGATTATCCAATCAACTCATCAAGCATCCTTAGATAAAGTATCTCACAAGAAGATTGAAACAATAATGAAGAAAGCTCTATTTGAGGTAAGTATGATAGAAAGTGAGTCATGGGTAGTTAGATAGAAAATGAAATAAGGAATAATGTATGTGCAACAATTATCAATATCAATTGTAGAAACATCTTTAGAACAAAGTGTTCCATATGTTGCGGTATCAGTTGAGCAACCATGTGAGCCGAAGAGAAAATTAGAAAGATTAGTGGAAGCTATGACCACCAAGACTAAAAGAGTCAAGCAACAAGCTACTAGACCAGGAAAAAGACAAAAGTCATTGTTGACAATTGTGGAATCTAGCAAAGAAGAAGAAGAAGAAGAAAACAAGCAGAAATGGTTACTATTTGTAAATAGACAATAGGAAAAGAAAGGCAACCTTAGAAGTTGAAGATTGAGAAGATAAACTCATCCATTTCAAATGAAGGGAAATTTGTTTAGATGAATTTTTTTAATGATTTGATAATGATATTGAGAAAGATCATATTGATATCTCTACTATGAGATATATAATTACTAAGAATATGAAACTTAAGGATATTAAAGGCACAATAAATCAAAAAGTCTATGACTGACTTATATAGAAGAAAGCACCAGCTTGGGAAGAGGATATAGAACTTTATAAGTCAATGACAAGGACCATATGCAAGATAGATGATGAGGAACAAGTCAATAAATTCTTGAACAATCTGGCACCCTAATTAAGGAACAAGGTGAGACCATTTCTATTTATGGTGGGTGAGAAGGATAAAATAAGGAGTCAAATAATTGCAACTATTAGTTAGATGATGACAAAGTCAAAGGCAACACCTACACCTACACCTAAAACTTTGGAAGTGCCAATAAGTGGTGATACTATGCAAATGTTACTATTAACATTCATGACAAAAACCCTTTTAAGAGTTTCAAACAACTTGAATCCCAAGCCAAGGTTATTCAAGATCAATTGAAACTAATTGAAGAGAAAAAGAGGATATTAGAGGTAGGAAAGAGAAAAATCAAAGAAGCCAATCAAAAATTAATTGAGTAAGAAATGAAAAGGAGAGTAGAGGAAGAAAAGAAAAAAATAATAGAGGAGGAAGAAAAGAAAGAGAAGGAGAGAAAATAAAAGGAAGAGAAAGAAAAAGAAGAGAGAAGAGTTAAAGAGATAGCAAAGAATCAAAGGGAAGATGAAACTAAACCATCTAGTTCATCTACTCCACTTTTTCTTGCTAGCCTAACAAGTGATGATGATGATCAAAATGACTTGATCTCATCTCTGAAAAAACTTATTGAGAAGAACAAAAAAGTAAAAAGATTACAAAGAACCTTAACAGAGGTAACTGATAGATTACACAATACTCTTGTAGTCAAGAATACAAAGGTAGATCTTGAATAGAGGGTACAAGCAATGTTAAAATATTTTGGTGAAGAATTTACAAGTTTGTTGAATGTTGCAGAGTCAAAGGCCCAAGTTTCACATGAGGCTAATCTATTTAGCACCATTTGTTAGAATATCAAGAATGATTTTCTAATTCTTGATACTTGTATCAAGGAACTTCAAAGATGTCAACAAGATGGAATGGTATTGTACATTAAGTGTACTTTATCTCATAAGTTGACCAAGGATTTTGATAGTAAGATTGAGGGAAACATGAGTGAGCTAGAAGCTGTATCAAACCAGATACAACAACATTCCAACAAAGTTGATGACTTTGAAGGAAAAGTGGCCATTGTTCATAGTGATATTAAGAAACTTGAACTTAGGAAAGAACAAATTTTGAAGAGATTATCGAAATTTAGAGAGTCTATTTCTATGAAGATATCTACTATTGAGAGATAGTTGGAGGAGTGTGTCAAAGCCAAGGACACCTATTCAAACTTCTTATACATTGATCTCAATGTAGTTGAGATTGCATTATATGCCCTATGTGCAATTCTCACTTCTGCTGAAATAGCCAAGGATACATGGGTAAAAGGTTAAAATAGTCTCAAGGAAAGTTTTGACAATTGCATGAAGATTTATCATCTTAAGGTAGATGAACAAAGTTTTTGACAACAAATCAATAGTTTTTTATAGTTTTTGACATTTTGACCTTTGTCATTGATGTCAAAGGGGGAGAAGATGGATAAGAAAATTTTAAATAAGGTAAGGTATGAAATCATATTGAAAGGGGGAGCATATGTAAGATGGGTAAGTTGTAAAAGATGATTAATTTATTGATAGTGTAATGTTTTGACAATTTTTTGATACTTAGCCATTTTTTTTTATTTTATTGCCATCAATGCCAAAGGGGGAGATTATTGAAAATTGTCTAATGAAGATATGTAATTGTTATCATTTATGGAAACACATGATATGCATGCTTGTAGAAAACTTTAGAAATAAAGATATGTAGCTTTTGGTACTCAAAAATTTGTTGAAGTATAAAATTGGTTTACAACAATGTATTATTTTGTATGTAACTTGTTACTGACATCATATTATGACAAGAAAAGTTAGATAGAGATATTATACATTTTGATGATGATTTGTATAACCTCAAACATGAGTACAAAATGTACAAAAAAGAGATATTCATGTTCTACCAGTGAAATAGAACAACAAAATTTAAGGTAAAGGAATGATTTTGTTTACAAAATAATTACTTGACCAATTACGGCCAACATCCCAAATGTTTACTCTAAGTTGGAAAAGTATATTATGATCTTAGTTGACCTAGTAGAAATTTGCGAAAAGGCATGGTATTTATGCAAAAGACATCTTGCAAATTCAAGGTGTTGTGTTGAGAAATTGTATTATGATAAATGATATAAAAACTTTTATGAAGTGATATATGTGAAGTTTTGAGAACTTGATTTTGTGATCTAAGATCTAGGTAAGGTTAGAGATCAATCAAGAAAGAAGTTACAACACCTATATAGTAGAGGAGTAATTACTTGTTTGGGCAGTGAGCTCTTCTTGTAATTGGAAGTGCATGTTTGGGCAGTGGGCTCATCTTGCATCTAGTATACTACAACTCCTAACAAGGTTGGAATTTCCTAACAAAGATTCAAAGTCTCCTAACGGGGACTCTCTACACTAAATTTACTCATTGACTCCTAAAAGGGCCCATCCTCTAACAAGGAAAACACACACACACACACACACACACACACACACACACACACACACACACACACACACACACACACACACAATCTAGTGGGTATCATCCCCACTAGGGTTTTCCCTTGGCCGAGGTTTCCCTAGTTAAAAAATTATGCTATTATGAGTTATCTTTGTGCATGGTTACTATTACTATTCCTCATTAATTATTTACTTTCTTATGTATGGTTCAGAGTAATAAATAATATTTAGTTGGTGACTAAAGTTTGTAAATTACTAATTCAACCCCCTCTTAGCAATTCTTATTTCTAAAAATTTCCATGGAAATTGTTTTTACTATAGAGAAGAAGGGCATAGAGGATTTGAATGTTCCAAACACTAAAGAAGGATAGATAAAATAATAGAAGGCTAGGCCTGAGTTACACATTTTGACGAATACTTGAGATGATCACAAATTGAAGATGTTGAAAGAGAAGAAGTCCTAGTTAATAGGAGAGTCCTACTAAGTGGTGAGAATGAACCTGATCAAAGGAGGAGTTTATTTTGCACCAAGGGAAAATGTGAAGATAAGTGTTGTGATGTGATCATTGATGGTGGAAGTACCAAAAATTTTGTGTTAGAAAAGTTGGTAACAAAGTTGAAGCTCAAGAGATAGATACACCCACATCCATACTATATTATTTGTGTGCAAGATGATGACAAGATCATGGTCAGTGAGCAATGCTCAGTTAAGTTCAAGATTGGAAGCTACCAAGATGAGGTGTTGTGTGATATCATACCTATGGACATATGTCATATGTTGTTGGGTAGACCATGGTAGTTTTATAGGCATGTTGTACATGATGGGTGAATAATTACCTACACTGTGACAAAGGATGGTGTAAAACTTAAGTTGAAGCCATTGAAGGAGAAAGAAGAAATGGTATGTAGTGCTACCAGAATATTTTTTGTTGATGGAAAGGAGTTTATACAAGGTATGAAGAACGAGCATATGTGTTTTTTTTGTAATCTCAAAAGATGGTAAAGAAGAAGAAGAGGAGGTACCTACAGAAGTTGTAGATTTGTTCAGAGAGTTTCCTGATATTGTGTTAGATAATGTACCTAATGGATTACCCACAATGAGGAAGATCAGTCATTGGATGTATTTGATTCCAGGAGCTATTTTTCTAAACAATGTAGGGCACAAAAAGACACTAGCAGAAAGTGAAGAGTTGAATAGACAAGTTCATGAGTTGTTGCACAAGGGGTTGATTTGAGTGAGTCTAAGTCCATGTGTTGTACCGATATTATTAGTACTAAAGAAGAATGGGGAATGGAGGATTTCTATATTTTCATGAGCTATGAATAAGATCATAATCAAGTACACATTTCCATTGCCAAGGATGGATGATATTATGGACTATTTGAGTGGAGTTGTGTATTTCAGAAAGATAAATCTAAAGAGTGGGTACCATTAGATTCACATCAGAGAAGGAGATTTTTGGAAGACTTCCTTCAAGAAAAGGGAAGGATTGTATGAGTGATTAGTCATGCCTTTTGGCCTAGCCGCTACACTGAAAACATTCATGAGGCTCATAAATGAGGTACTAAAGGACATTCTACGTAATTTTGTCATTTTGTACCTACATGATAAATTGATCTTTGGTAAGACATTTGATGAGAATTTGATTTCTATTTGAAACATTTTTCATAAATTGAGGGAAGAAAAATAGATAATAAGCCTGAAGAAGTGCATTTTTGGGAGGGAGTTGGTGTACCTAACATTTGTAGTCTTAGGAGAAGTTTTGAAAATGGACTCAGAGAAAGTGAAGGCTATCCTTTAATGGCCTACTCCAAAGAGTGCTATAGAGGTAAGATCTATTCATGGACTATCTAGTTTTTATAGAAATTTCATAAGAGGTTTTAGTAGTTATTTTGGACCCTTGACTAAAACAATGAGAGGAGATAGGAAATAATTTAAGTGGACTATAGGAGGAGATAAGAGTTTTAATTTGTTGAAACATAAAGTTTTAAAGAATCCTATCCAAGCACTTCCAAATTTTAACAAGGTGTTTCAAGTGCACTGTGATGTTAGTGGTACTATAATATGAGCTTTTTTGAGGCAAGATAGTAGACCTATTGCCTACTTTAGTGAGAAATTGAATGATGCCAAAAAAAATTTTTGTTTATGATCAAGAATTTTATGCTATAGTTAAGGAATTTAAGAAGTGGAGACATTATTTTCTTCCTAAGGAGTTTATTTTGTATATTGACCATCAAGCTTTGCAATATTTGAATAGTCAAGGAAAATTAAACCAAAGACATTTCAAGTGGGTTGAGTTTTTTTTTATAGTTATACATTGTTTTTGCAACATGGGAATGGGAAGTCTAACAAATTTGTAGATGCTCTTATTAGAAGACACCTTTTGCTAACTAAGATGTGGATTGAGGTGGTTGGGTTCAAGGAAGTTAGTAACTTGTATCTAGAGGATCTTGATTTTGGTGAAGCATGGAAGGCTTCTACAAAAAAAGTTACTCTTGACAAGATGAAGTGGTTGGATTTCATAATCCAATATGGTATTTTTTTCAAAGGAAGCTAGTTATGCATTCCAAAAAGTTCAATGAGAGATAATCTCATCATGGAGAATCATAGTAGAGGGTTGGCTAAATAGTTTGGTAGAGATAAAATGATTTCTTTGGTTGTTGTGAACTATTATTGGCCACAGTTGCATCAAGATGTTGAGAAGTTTGTGTAGAATTTTAAATTATTTTAGATGGAAAAAGGAGTGAAGAAGAATACAAGATTGTATCAGCCATTATCTATAACAAAGAAGTCATGGGAGGATGTCAGCATGGGCTCTTTTCTTAGATTACAAAGGAATTAGTGAGGGCATGATTCTATTTTTGTGCTGGTTTACAAGTTTTCAAAGATGACATATTTCATTCCTTGGAAGAAGACTAGTGATGTTGTTCATGTGGCAAAATTATTTTTCAAAGAAGTGGGGAATCTACATGGTCTGCCAAAGAGTATAATTTTAGATTGAGAAACAAAATTTTTTGGGATTTTTTTCTTACATTTTGAAATAAATTGAAGACAAATTTATAGTTGTGTTTATTACAACATCCACAAACTATTGGGCAGATAGAAATTGTGAATTATAGTTGGCAAAACATGCTGAGATTTTTGGTTGTTGATAAACCAAAAGGATGGGATTTTATTTTACAATAGGAAAAATTTTCATATAATAATTGTGTTAATAGGAGTATTGGTAAATCACCAGTCTAGATTATATATGGGAGTAGTCCCAGAAATGGTTCTCAATTGAGGCAATTGGATAAAGGAGAGATATGTAGTGTTGAAGAAGAAGAATTTGTTGAACATTTGAAGAATATCTAAGAGGAAGTGAAGAAGAACATTACAAAGATGAATAAACATTACAAGGATAAGGTAAATGTGAAATGGGGGTATAAGGAATTTTACATTGGAGATGAAGTCATGGTTCATTTGAGAAAAGAGCATTTTCCAATGGGTATATATAATGAGTCTAAAATGAATAAGTTTGGATTGTGCAAGATAGTGAAAAGGCATGATTCTATAAATGCCTATGAAATAGAGTTGCCTACTAAATTTTATATTTCACTAATATTTAAAATTTTAGATTTGAGAGAGTATTATGGAGGAGGTGATGGACATGAAGTTACAAAATTATAGTGGAGTATTTGTATTGCATAAAATGTGACAAAGGAAATAAAAAAAAGAAACTAATTTTATTCCTACCTATCCATGCAAACCTCAAATATGAAAGAGATGGAGAAATCATGCAAATGTTGTTGAAATAAAAACAAGAAATAAACTTAATCTACTGAAAACAACACATGCAAACCTCCCCAAAATGAAGAAGTATTGATATTGTTATTGTTGAGGGTATGTGGTTGCTGACAAATCCTACAACATAATAATGGATTTAATATTTTTTATGGAAATGAGGATAGGGTTCTTCTTTTATAGGAAATGAGATGAAATGGACTATTGAGATTCAAAATGGGATGAAGGGATAGGATTCCTTAGGATCAATGAGGTTTCCATTAGGTGGAGGTCAAGTGGACTCCATATGGATTAGGGTTTTCACCATTCAAAGTGGGAAAGATACTCACAAATGTGTAAGAAACCTTTAATGTGATGGGTCAATGATATCTATAAGAGGTTGGAAGCTCACAATTTCTCACACATGTGTGAGAAACTTTGGTTCACAACTAAAGGGAGAAAAATGTGTAAATGTGTAAGATTCACATGTCACATGTGACTAGGGTTTGGTAATCCTTTGATTAGGATTGTGTGAAAGATTAAAGATATGATTAGATGGGAAACTAGGATTAATTAGTGGGTAAGTGGATTGACCTAGGTTAGAAGGATGGGTTAGATTAGGAAAGTGAGGTTAGGTGAAGGTTAAAGTTAGAAGTCATGTGCTCAAATAGAATTAAATATAATATTTAATTCTAAGTGGAACTAAAATGGATTAATTAACTAAAACAAGTCATAATGAAGGCATTGATGTGGATTAGCTTATTGTTATTTTGAATTCAGAAATTCTGTATTTTTAATGATAATTAGAAGCCAATATTTTGTTCTCGCTAATTGTTGTTATTTCTTTATTTATGTTATGTGATTGTGGTATTAAGGGGAGCATCCTTCATCATGAGCTATGATCATGATCAGTTTAGATGATTGAGCTAATGTTGGGTGAGAAGCAATATTCACAAACCCACTATGGATTAGCATTGACACCATGGTTGATCTCTTTTTGGTTTTGTTACATAGGGTTATAAAAAAGTTCTAGTTAATATGCCCTAATTTGGTTTGTCAGATCTTAGAACATTTGTAATCAAACTAAGATTTCTTTGGTTCTCCTTGATACTTAAAAGTGACTAGTTTTGGTGCTATCTTTATGGCTATGGAGGGTAAGGATGACACCATTATATATGCATAAATGAGAGAAATTTCAGTACCATTGATGATGGAAACCTATGATGACTCTTAGATGTGACTTAGATTGATGAAAAACTAACCAAAAATAGATAAAACTGATTAAAAATCCCTATAATGTCCCTAAAATGCACACCTAGTGCACCTACACATGTGCTCCTTGAAGCTTGAATACATTAAGGAGTACAAAATTGCATGGTTGTGCACTTAGTGCACTTGCACACATGTGCACAACTTCACACTTGATCAATGTATTGGCAAGTCTATTTTAGGGGAAATTTTGTTTGTGTTTATGCACACATGCATACCTATTGAGGGTGTGCACATTTGCACCTACACATGTGTCCATCCTCAGCAATTGGTGGTTTTACTTCTTAATAGGTAGATGTTTGTAGAGTTGTAGAGCTAGGGAGATGTAGAGCTATAGAGATCCTTAGGGTGTAAAGGTGTGGTAAAGGAAATCTCTGATGACATAGGTGAGGAAAGAAGAGATGAGAGGGGGTATATATAGGCCTAGGATGTCTAGTGTGAAATTCTAAGGGTTCCCACATGCACAAGTATGCATGCTCAATAAGAGGTGAATGTGCGCATGCACACTTAGCACACATTTGCGCATACACATGTATGAAAGTGTGCATATGCACACTTTCTACACTTATGAAGTCAAAATATAAATTTTGACCCTTTAGACCTTGCTCATGGTTACCAGATCAAGTTTTGACAACTGACGTAGACTCAAAGAAAGGTCTTAAATGACCAAGGTACCTAACTTGGTGTCTCAAGAGGGTTTTCAAATTAGGGGGTCCCTATTTTGTGACTCAAAATGAGGTGTATGTTGTGAGACCACAACAAATAGCCCTAAAAAGAGGGGAAAAATAACAAATGCATTTCTTGATCAGAAATTATTGTTGTAACATGTGTCAAGTGATAACTAGATTCCAAATGCTATAAGAGGATTTTAAGTACTTGGAATTCAAAAGCTCCAGAATCTTGAATTTTTAGGTTTAGTGTGTGCTTAGTGTTCCAATTCCTTTAGACATCTTATAGTGTCATCTATCATGAGTGTCTAGCAACTTAGAAACAATATTTTTCTTAATCAAAATAGACATTGGAAATCTCCATAAAACTATTGATCCATCACTATATAACTAGGGCTCTTAATGAGTTATTAATCTCTTTCCTTTGAATCCTAGGTAATCTTCTTTAACTTGTTTCACCAAGATCACATATTTCTACTTGATTCTTCCTTGAAGTATTTTTCTCATTGTACATAATAGGATAATATTTCAGAAGTTCTATCTCTATTTGATTACCTTTTAAAATTGTCTAGAATCTTTATATGTGATACCTTTGTGATTCTTTCTTTCTTTTCATCCTTGATGACATTTAGATTGTGTGACCAAGGCATTGGTGTTGTTTTCTAGATTAATTTCTTATTTGATAACTCTTGTGTTCCTCTTTTAATAAAATTTTGGGAAACTCTCATGCCAAACAATGATCTTTATAGGTCTTTGAAGAGACCCTCTATCTAAATTGATAAGTTTTGAACTATCCCTTTGCTACTACCAACCTAGATTTGATGACAACCTAGATGATCAATACTTTAAATTTGAAATGTTTTGAGAGCAATCAAACTTAGACTCTAACTTTAAGGAAATAATTCCTTTATAATGTCAAGTAACAACTATTTTTCAAATGTACAAGAATCAAAATTATCTAAATTCTTTGATAGAGAAATGCCTCTTCCCTAAAATAAAAACCAAATAAGATGGTCTTGGTTATGCATCAAGAAGGAATCTTGGTTACACCTAACCCCCAAACTGGAAATAAAATGAACACACTAAATGTAAAGAAAACATGTGACTAAAAGTAAATGCAAAAATAAAATAAAATAAACAAAAATTTATTTATTTATTTACTTTTAGAATGTTTTCTCTATTAGACTTCAACATTATTTTTTAGAAACTGATCATTAACTGGTAATGGGACCAATTCCTCTTGTAAATTATATCCTAAAAGTATTCTTCCCTTGAATCTTTACAATCTAATCAGGACCAACCCACAAGAATTCAAACTTGGTATGACTCTCAGGTTTTTCTTTTGCCTCATCCCACAGAAGAACAAGGTCTAAGAATATGAATAATATAATAATACTCAAATGAAATATAAATTATTATAGATCATAATAACATAAATACTATCATATAACTATATATATAGTAATAAGATATTAAATAACATACTATTGACTATAAATTATATATATATATATATATATATCAATACTATGATATATTAAATTAATAAAATAACTAAATAATAATTATATCACTAATACTATTAGGAATAATGATATCACTATAGATATAATATATTTTATTATTAATATAATTATTATATTGTAAAAAGACACAACTCTTACTATTGAAATATATAAAGATGGAATAAAACATTTGGTGAGAGGATGATTAGAGGAAAATATAGAAAAATATATGTAGAGTTGGGATTTATATCTAATGTCCTAAACAAGGACATTAAAATTCCCCCTATAAATTATAGCCTAAAATTATTTTTCCCTAGAATCTTTGCAATTTGATAAGGACCAACCCACAACTATTCAAACTTGGTATGACTATCTGGTTTTTCTTTTGCCTCATCCCACATAAGAACAAGGTCTTAGATTTTGAAAGATCTTAAGACAGCATGATGTTTTGATATATGTTCTAAAGCTTCTTTTCTTTTCTTATCCAATTCCAAAAGATTCATCAATCTAATTTGGACCCTATCAACATCCTCAACTTATTCTCTCATGAATTTCAACACTAGAATCTTAAGATTGAGTGATAATACTAGTTCTTGGCCATAGAATAATAAATACGGGGATGATACCAAAGCATTATTTATCCTGACTTTGTCTATCCATAATGAATATTTTAATTTCGTATGCCAATCTTTTGGATTTTCCGTGCGCAAGCATTTTATGACTGCAATCAAATTCTTGATGGTGGACTTAGCCATGCCATTCCCTTGGGGATAATAATTGGATGAGAATTTGATTATGACTTGATTATCTAATGCCCGTTGAGTAAGAAAAATTGACACAAAGGATTACCCATTGTCAAACACCAGAAAGAATGGCATTCTAAACCTAGTTACAATATACTCTTCTAGGAAATCAGTGACCACTTTGGCTATATAATTTATGAAAGTTTCAACTTTAGTCCATCAAGTGCAATAATCTATAGTTATTAGTAAAAACATATGTCCTATTGATGAAGGTGGGTTTATAGGCCCAATAGAATCTAACCCCCACTTGGCAAAGGGGCGAACCTCAAAGACTGGTTATAATGGCATAGTTGGGTTTCTTTCTCTATTGGCACTTATTTGGTAGATGTGATATGAACGTACATGTTCAAATGTGTCTTTAAAAATAGTAGGCCAAAATTAACCTAATCTAAGAATATAATGGGTCATAGCCTTTGCTGATCCATATCCAATTTTGTAGTTGTCATGATATTTTTCTAGTACTTCTCTCCCTTCTTTACATTCTAAATACTTTAAATAAATCCCCTTATATTTTTTCTTGTATATTTTTCTATCTGAAAGCATGTAAGATTAACATTTAATTTTCAATCCTCTATGTTCAAAACTATTCATCCATTGAGGGTATTGATTCTGCAAGAGGTAAAAGGCAATATCTTGATACTAGACATTTTTTATTATTTTTTCTTTACTTGCTACTTGAGACACTATGATTTGTTCTTCATTGCTAACTATCATCTTGGTTAATCCTTTGCCTCAATATATTGATTGGTTGAATTTCCAAATCAAACTCTTGTAATATAGTCATCTAGTTTCTTCTTCTTTCCCCTAACTAATTTTGTATTAGCAATCATTTGACCACAAGTGTAGACACCTAAAAATCCTTTAAAAAATAAAGTATTTTTATTTTTTGAAAAAAGTCCTGATGACATCATCATTTATTAATTAATTAATTATTTAATTAATTTATTTATTTTTATGCCATTAAATCCCTTTATCTTAATTAAAAATATTTAATTAAGAAATCCCTCCCAAAAATGTTTAAATCTTATTTAAACATTATTTCCTTATTTATTAATTATTTAATTAATAAATTGACCAAAAAACCCAAAATAAATAAAAAAATTATTTTTTGCCCAAAACTTGGCCAATTTCCTTAAGACCACTAACCTCTTCCAAAATCTTCCAATCCTTCTTTAATTTTAATTAAAGGCTAATCCCATCATTTCCTACCCCTAATCCCAACTCAAAATATTTAATTAAGATTAAATATTAATCCTCATGTTTATTAAAAAAGTTTTAATAAATATCTCCTCAACCCAAACCCTTGAAATAAATAAAACTTTATTTATTTCCTAAAAATCTAATTTATCCTCATCCTAAGAAGTTCTAGACTCTTCTAGAAAGTCTTCATCCTCATCCTAGGAAATTCTAGACTATTCTAGAAAGTCTTTATCCTCATCCAAAGTCTAGACTCTTCTAGAAGATGTCTTTAAACCTAATCCTAATCCCCTCCTAACCTTGTCACATTCCCTAAACATGGGTTAAGAATTACTAACCCAAGCCAAAGTTAACAAATATCTCCTCCTTCACCCACCCTCATTAAATGCCATCCACTTGCCTATCCCTAAGCTAATCCTAAACCATCCTAATCCATCCTCTAATCATTTGCACAAGCCTAAACAAGCTTAAAACTTTCCTAATCAAGTCCAAGTCGAAATTTCTCTCATCACCCTCAAAATATCTCAACCATAAAACTTTATGAAGTCCACTAGGTCATAAATGACTCTTACAAGCCCTTTTACTGCTCTTACAAGTCATTATGAGGGTCTTTATGAAGATTTTATCCCTTGAGCCTCCTTTGTTGACTCATCCTTCCCCTTTCCTCCATCCTCTCACCATGTGACATGTGTCACTCCTTGATTGGCTATAAGGAAGCACAATCCATGTGCTCTCCTCTCATGCAATCTGAGCCCTCCATAAGCTTTTTCCCATCCTTGCATCTTAGCCCTCAAACCCTCAAGCCTCTTGCCTATAAATTGGATCCTTCCCCTTTGCAAAATAACACAATCCATGAAGTAAAGTTATAATGCTATTTTGAGAGCCAAATCCATACTAAAGCCATCTATCCACACCAAAAATCCACAATCATCCATTGAAGCCTTTGGAAGCATATTGAGCATACATCCTATTTATTTAGACAAAGCTACTCAACAAGAGAGATTCTCATTCAGAGAGCCCATTAATGGCTCATATTCTCAATTGAGAGCTCATCTTAGTCTATCTTGAAGTTTATGAATTTTGTTTAGTTTGTAGAAGCTTTATTTAAATTTGGTTTCTATTAGCATACTAACATTGCTCATATACATTTTGGCACGCCCGGTGGGACCCCGCATGGGTCATCTTCATTAGCTTTTTTAGTCAAGTTTTGTATGTCATTTTCTAATTTTGGCTAATTTTGCTTGTTTTTGTGATTGGAAGGATTGTATAAATTGGTTTTGTAGGTCCACATGAGCATGAAGAAGACAAAGGAACTCATAGTCTATCTCATAGTGTTTGCAGATTTTTCAAGCTTATAGGTGGACAAAGCACTTGGAATTCTTCTTCCTCTTCTTGTCTATATTCTTCTTATTCCATCTACTTCTTCTTCTTCTTCTTGTGGGAGATCTTGGCCATTTTTTTTAAGGAAGGAAAATCATACACACTTCTTTTTAGTGCTTAAAATGAACCCCCAAATCATACTTAAATCTATTAAAAACTAAAAATTGGCAACAAAAAAAAATTCTTTTAACAAGTGAAACTAAACCAATCTAATCATTTGCATCCTTGCAACATCAAGGTTTTAGATTCATTCATGCAAAGTTAGGAACACTTCATTTTTGGAAATTTAAAAAAAAATTCAAGTTTCCATTTCAAAAGGTTCAAAATCAACACTAAGTGCACACTAAAATCTAAATCAAACTCAAAGCATCAATCAAGGATAAAATGAACCTCATTTGCAAATATGTTAAAGTTCTTTTAAAAATCTCATGAAAACTAAGAGTCCTAAATGGTTGCCAAAATTGTCCTAAAAAGCTTTGTTATTTGTTCCAAACAAATGTCTTGTTGCAAAATCTTGAATGTTTCTTAGGTTTTTTATGCATCAAAACAATCTAGGAATATCATTTTTGGGCTTAAAACATGCAAACTAGAACACAAAATCTTGAATGAAAAGAAAAGTCCAAAGAGTTATTTTCACTTTTGAGTCCAAAAACAATCTTGAATGATCTAAGGTTAAAACAAAGCACTTCAAAGTTCTTAAAACAACACACAAAATCTCAATCTTGAATGCCCAAAGGAAAAAACTTGAATGTTTAATCACTTGTCTTTGAATGCATGTTGCTAAAATCACTCTTGAGTGCCATGGATTAAAATCAAAGTTTGTTTTTTTTATGAATGCATGATTAAAACAACAAAATCCAATCTTGAATGCCATAGATCAAATAATCATCTTTTGGGGCATAAAAAGAATCCACATTTTTGAAATCTTCTAAGTTATAAAAATTAATAAAGACAATTTGAGTAAGTTTTTAGTTGGACTCACCCTCTTTAATCACCCATCAATTTAACCATTGGTTGCAATCTTAGTGCCATCTATGGGGATGGGTCTACCTAAGAGGGTGTTAAGTGCTCCATGCAAATCAAACTCCACTCACTTGGGGTTTTAGTGGTTTTTCTAAGTCAAAAAATTCCTTGAATGCGCATTAATCTCGCTCACACATCATTTGGGCACTAAAATTGAACAACTATTGACGTGGAGGGCCTCCGAGCACGCGCTTGAAATCGAATCTCACACACCTTTGTTTTGGGCTTAAAATAAACTCACACTCAATCTTGAATTCCTTAAAGAAAAATCAATCGATACTTGATGTGGAGGGCCTCAGGGCGCACGGGTTTACCTTCTTGTTGACCCTAACTCTTCTTCTTCTTCGCATTCTTCGATCAATTTTATTTTTGTTGATGCTTCAAAGTTGGAATAAACATTGTATCTTAAACATGAGTGCTTGCAAAGTCTAGATTAGCACACATAAGAGTCAGTTGGTAAAAGAACAAGCGTGTTTTTTAGCCCAAGGTCATCCAAGTCTTCTCTCCCCTTGTCGTCTTTCGAGGCCATCTTGGGTGCATAAGATTAGGATCCAAAATCTTGTCTTAGCTTTTTAGGAGGCCTGCTTGGGGATTTCATCACCCCTTGGGATGACCTCAAATCTAGCGTTCCGGCGGAGTATAAAGATCTGGAGGTGAATCCAAAGACACCTCTCTTGGGATCAAAATTTTGTCACTCGGGCTAAGCCTCAAGGAACTTTATACCCTTGAGAAGTGAAAGAGGAGAAGTGGGTTACCGCTCCTCTCGGCTGTGTGACATCTTTTCTGTTTCATCTACGGATTTGGGCCTCACGTACCTTGCGTATATCAAGGACTCCCTAGCTATAACAAATTTCATCCTTGTAGAAAGCTTCCTAAGATGTTGGTGTGTTTGACGTGCTTGCTCAAAACTTTTGTCTGCTTGTTTGTTCATAGCTTTTGAATGAATGTTTGCCAATTTTGGTCAAAATCTCAGAAAAGCAGAAATCTCCCAACTCAAGGCATACTTAGCGTAGTCACTGCCTTATCAGAAAATCATCCAAGCTCCCTCGATGCAACCGAATCTATCTAGTTCTTTGCCTTAGAACAATCCCAAATCCAAAGTTCATCCAAATCATCCCCCCAGCCAGCTAGCAACCCAATCCAAAATCACCCAAGCCTTTAAAGAGTTGTTGTCACTTTGCTAGATTTTGCTATCCAATCAATCCGACAAATCAACCAATCTCACCAAGGTTATCCCTTTGACAGAGCATTGTCTAGGGTAATCCAGCTTTGTCACTTGTATCCCTCATCACCTTGAGCTAAAGGTTGGGATCCACAAGTGGTCAATCTCGTGTCATGCCATAGGATCACTAGTCTATCCTTAAGTTGACACAATCTTCACCAATCCAGTGCATAGGAAAGAAAAACTCTCACTTTTTGATAGCATGCCCTTGAAGTCTTCCATCCACAGGAAAGCCAAAAATCTCCAGCCAATCCTCCTTAGGTCTGTCATACAGCTTTGACTCTCCCTAGGAAATCCTTCATCAGCTAATCCAAAATCTATGCTTAATCCAAATCCAACCATGAGCTTCCGTGTTCATCCATATGCAAGACCCCATCCCCATCAAACTCATCATCAAAGCATGAAGTACCAATCCTATCATGATGTGTTTGGTCGCATTGTCCTTGCTCCCGCCACCTCCTATTCCAATGATGATGAAAATCTTGTTGACTATGACGGGTATATTGAAAGCCTGAGAAACATTCCCCCAAGCATCCCCCAAAATCCAAGAGTTATTCCAAACTATCTAGTCATGCCATCTGATATTCCAGCTTCCCCTCCATCACCCCATCAACCAAGCTTCCAATCTTCCACCCCCATCACACTAGCTATTCCTGTCAATCCACCTCCACCTTCGACACACGAGTCTCCAAGGAATCTCCTAGAGGAAATACAAGAAAAGTTTCCTCCAACAGTCGATAAGCCATGTCATCTAATCCAACCATGTGAAGTAGTCAGTGATGAAGCTTCCCCATCTATAATATCACCTCCATCTCCCATAGCTATCATCCCCATACCATCCATCAAATTGCTTAAAATCCTTCCACTTCCTGCAAGCATCAAAATCCCACCACCTATCAAATCCCTCCAAATCATATCCACATTGCCTCCAAGCATTTCCCAAATCTCTCGTAATGACCCTTATGCATCCATCTTCTACTCACCCACCTCCAATACTGAATCTCCCATCTATCCATCTGCTGCCTTTGAAGAATCCATCCCTTCACCTCCTATCGCAGCATCCACTCCAAACCAATCCTATCAAGATCCTGCCCAAAAGCATGTTGACATCCCCCAAAGCATAAATGAAGATATCATTGTACCATGTCTTCCATTCATAGTGCAGTCACCATCTCCTCCATCTCCAAAACCTTGAGCCATATCTCCTCCACTACAAGATATCTTGTCATCCCACCAGCTACATCAAGATCCTATCCTTCCATCTCCCCCGCTCCATGCTTCCATCTTACCACCTATCCAAGCTATTCCACCATCTATAATCTACCCTCTTGGTTCACTTACATTCATCCACGGTGGCCCTCTCTCAGTAGAAGAATTAAGAAAAGTATCTCCCCATTGCAATACACCTAATTAATCACGTCTACCATTTTCTGCAAGCAAAAACTTTCCTCAGCTTGTTCAAATGCTCAATCGATGGCATTATCAAGGTCAAGGTTTAGGACCACAAGAGCAAGGAATCAGAGAGCCTATTATTGCACAAAAAAATCTAGGATTTCATGGTCTTGGATATGTATCCAAAGGCTCACCATCTAAAGGTGTTGGTACACCACACCCCCAAACCAAGCCTATCTCCAAGCCCACCATGCCAGTCTCCCATCACTCCTTCAAGAAATCTTATGTCATCCCCCCTCCACCATCTTTGCAACCCAAAACAACCTACCATATCCCCCCTTCATCCGCTAAATCCATTTTGGGTCCCTATGTCCCAAAATCTACCATCCTCCATCCTCCTATGAGCCATCATAAAAATCCTATTCCATCCATTCCTATGCAAGATCAACAAAGGCACATATCAGGGCACATCATCCATCATCATCCCCCTACACACTCTCCCATATCCTCTCCATCTCACAAAGCTTCTCCTAACCATCTTCCCAAAGCTTACCACAGCAATGTAAATGCCAACTTCAAAATGCATAAAGCTAAAAATCCACATCCTAGGCAATCATATGTCTATTCTAAAAGACATACTCCAAAAAGGAAAAATCCAATCAAAGAATGCAAAATAATGCAAACGCCTATGAAAAGAAAAACCAAAACCATGTGGATCCCAAAGAAAAAAGTTGAAACCCAATTCATAATGGCATCCACCATTGCTAATCCCCCATCCAGTGACTCATGTCCCCCATCTCCTAACTCCATCTTGGGTGCCTATATCCCCAAGCATGCTTCCACAAATCCTCCATCATGCTCGCATCTACCATCTATCCCCCATATGCTCTTTTCACACCCGTTGCAACATGTGCCAATGTTGCTCTTTCAAGCATCCCCATATCATGCTCCTTTCCAACCTTTTCATCCCTCCATCTCCTACCATCAATCCCATCTAATCCGATCTATTGCATAAATCACACATCCGATGTACCAACGACTAGCAACAAAATTGAACATTCCAACAGCCAGTGAAAAATCCCAAAAAAGACAAAATAGCTGAAGAAAGCCAAAATCATTCCAGCTAAGTCCAAAGTCAAAAAGTCAAAAAAAAAAAAAATTTAAAGAAAATAAAAGCGTCCACTAGTGAAAACTTGGCAATTCAAGCGCCTTGAACAAGTACCATGATGAAAACTTGGCAAACAAGCGTCATGCAAAATCTTGCCATCCCCAGCTTAGCCTATCACCCTCATGCTTTTGGTCATCTCTTGACGTTCAACTCCATCTTCCAATCTATCCACCTATCCTCCATCCTCCAGCTTGCATCTCACACCATCCACTAATCTTATGCAGCTTCAGCCAATCATCTCAGCTATCATCCATCTCCCTAGCCCCTTCAGCTTTTTCCATCCTAGCTTCAATCCTATCACATCCATCATAAGACCTCCTTCCGCATGTTATCTTCTGATTGGGGGCACTATATTCCTTGGAGATCTTGTCTTGTCCATCCTCCCTTGTCATTGGTATCTAGCTCTAGGCTATCCTCATGCAAACCTAATGTCATCTCTTTATATCCATCATAATCCTAGCTATCTACCATCCTATCCAACCATCTCATCCAGTTCCTCTAGCTATCCTTGGTCACAAAATCTCTCATCATCATTGGATGCATCCTGCCAAATCCATATCTTTCGCTATCACCCCACCCTTAGCTTTCGCATCTTGCACAACATCGAACCATCCCGCTATCCTATCATCCTGAGCTTTTGCCTACTTGTCCCTATCATTGGTCCATTACCTTGTACCATATCTTGATTAGCCCGCCTGTAAATATCTTGGTCCATCAGCTTGTACATCCTCTTTAGCTTAGTACCATTGCATCTATCCAGCTTTTGTGTCGGTTCGTCCTTGATCAGCATCTTGCACACATCGCACAACCCTTGGTTAGCTATTCCAATGCATCCTTTAGCTAGATCTCCTGTCACCAAAGTGCTATCCTTCTTAGTTCAGCTTGCCAGACGCATCACCCATCCAAATCCACTAGCTTCGGTGCTCTTTGATAGGTCCTTGCAGGATATAGCTTGCCTCATGTCTGATCTTGGTCCGTTAGTACCTTGTCCTACCCATCTTGTTGGCAAACAGCTCTCTTTTGGATTTTCACTTTCTTTTGATTTGGGATCTTCCCTTTTGGGTCTTAAAGTATCTTTTCCAAGCAATCTCCTTGTTCCCTCCTCAAGGTTGCCACGATCTTCCATATCATGGTATGCTGCGAATGGGGCAATTAGAGCGTAAGGTCTTGATCAGGTCTTTCGTTTGTTTTTCTTTTCTAATTGTGGGTTCTCCAGTGTCGTTTCCACGCTGCTTCCTCTGGGATTTATGTGTGATGCTGGGGCAATCCTTGTGTGTTTTTTTTGAGTCAGTCCATCAGTCCTCTGGACAGTTGGTGAAAAGGCCTTGATGTTCTTGGTAACCTTGGCAATTAACCAATAGTCCTATAGCAAATCTAGTGCTCAACTACATGGTGGTACTTCTCTTTGAAGTATCCCCCCGCTCAAAAAGCTTCAATGGTTTTCCTTCATCTCAATTATCCCCCATCCATATCCAACATCTGTCTCTCCTACCCCACCTTATGCATCAGTATCTCTTTGAATCACTCCTCACCTTTAGCTTTAGGGATCCACAATCCTAGTCTTAGGGATCCACCAATCCAAATCAATCCACCAAGCCTCATCTTTCGAGATCCACAATCCTAGTCCTAGGGATCTCCGAAACCCATCTTCTGCCAATCTGACTCTTTGAAATCTTGTTGCATCCACTTTTTAATCCCCTCATCCATCTCCCCATCCTGGATTCCTTTTTATAGCGCTCCACTCCTTCATCCTCTGCTATCCCTGAGATCTTAAGCTTGCTTCCTCTTGTGCCTCTGATTCTCCCTTTATCATTCTCCCGTAGCGAGAGTTTGAGCTAACTAAACCTCTTCTCTTAAGCCAATCTGATTCTTCTTTCTCATCTCAAATTCTTGTACTTTTCAAGAAGTCGTCGAGCCTCGCTTTCTCTCCCCGCCGCCTTCTTGAGAGGGCATCTCACAGTCCATTCTCTCCTCTTCTGCTCTAGCCTTGGGCATCTTATTTTCTTATCTTTGATGCCATGCCACTTGCGGCATGACATCAAAGAGGGGCAAAATGTAGACACCTAAAAATCCTTTAAAAAATAAAGTATTTTTATTTTTTGAAAAAAGTCCTGATGACATCATCATTTATTAATTAATTAATTATTTAATTAATTTATTTATTTTTATGCCATTAAATCCCTTTATCTTAATTAAAAATATTTAATTAAGAAATCCCTCCCAAAAATGTTTAAATCTTATTTAAACATTATTTCCTTATTTATTAATTATTTAATTAATAAATTGACCAAAAAACCCAAAATAAATAAAAAAATTATTTTTTGCCCAAAACTTGGCCAATTTCCTTAAGACCACTAACCTCTTCCAAAATCTTCCAATCCTTCTTTAATTTTAATTAAAGGCTAATCCCATCATTTCCTACCCCTAATCCCAACTCAAAATATTTAATTAAGATTAAATATTAATCCTCATGTTTATTAAAAAAGTTTTAATAAATATCTCCTCAACCCAAACCCTTGAAATAAATAAAAC
This sequence comes from Cupressus sempervirens, assembly GCA_028749045.1. Taxonomy (NCBI): domain Eukaryota; kingdom Viridiplantae; phylum Streptophyta; class Pinopsida; order Cupressales; family Cupressaceae; genus Cupressus; species Cupressus sempervirens. Next base: position 877,512,921 of record CM053792.1, read on the forward strand.
TTTATTTATTTCCTAAAAATCTAATTTATCCTCATCCTAAGAAGTTCTAGACTCTTCTAGAAAGTCTTCATCCTCATCCTAGGAAATTCTAGACTATTCTAGAAAGTCTTTATCCTCATCCAAAGTCTAGACTCTTCTAGAAGATGTCTTTAAACCTAATCCTAATCCCCTCCTAACCTTGTCACATCCCCTAAACATGGGTTAAGAATTACTAACCCAAGCCAAAGTTAACAAATATCTCCTCCTTCACCCACCCTCATTAAATGCCATCCACTTGCCTATCCCTAAGCTAATCCTAAACCATCCTAATCCATCCTCTAATCATTTGCACAAGCCTAAACAAGCTTAAAACTTTCCTAATCAAGTCCAAGTCGAAATTGCTCTCATCACCCTAAAAATATCTCAACCATAAAACTTTATGAAGTCCACTAGGTCATAAATGACTCTTACAAGCCCGTTTATTGCTCTTACAAGTCATTATGAGGGTCTTTATGAAGATTTTATCCCTTGAGCCTCCTTTGTTGACTCATCCTTCCCCTTTCCTCCATCCTCTCACCATGTGACATGTGTCACTCCTTGATTGGCTATAAGGAAGCACAATCCATGTGCTCTCCTCTCATGCAATCTGAGCCCTCCATAAGCTTTTTCCCATCCTTGCATCTTAGCCCTCAAACCCTCAAGCCTCTTGCCTATAAATTGGATCCTTCCCCTTTGCAAAATAACACAATCCATGAAGTAAAGTTATAATGCTATTTTGAGAGCCAAATCCATACTAAAGCCATCTATCCACACCAAAAATCCACAATCATCCATTGAAGCCTTCGGAAGCATATTGAGCATACATCCTATCTATTTAGACAAAGCTACTCAACAAGAGAGATTCTCATTCAGAGAGCCCATTAATGGCTCATATTCTCAATTGAGAGCTCATCTTAGTCTATCTTGAAGTTTATGAATTTTTTTTAGTTTGTAGAAGCTTTATTTAAATTTGGTTTCTATTAGCATACTAACATTGCTCATATACAACAAGATCTAGCACAATAGCATATACCTTGTTCCTAAGTATGTAGTCAAAAAATTTCTTCACTGCCTTTATTAGGGAGAATGATTATTTATCAAGATTAGGATAGTTCAATTCAAAAAATTTCAATGGGAAACTCATGAATATAATGGATCTTTCATCTTCTTTATCTTTATTTTGTGTGAGGGTACCTACAGAAGAGTGTTCTAAAGAAAAGGAATAGGTTTGGAAAGGAAACTCATAATCAAGACTTATGAGTACTTAGGTGGTGAAAATGACCACTTTGATATCTTTGAAATATTTCTTGACTTTAGGAACCCAATCCCTTTTCTCTTGTTTCTTTAGGAAGTATTTGAAGGGGTGAACTATTTTGACAAAACTGCTAATGAACTTACATACAAAATTAATCTTTCCAAAGAAAGATTTAAGGTCTTTACGACTATGGGGAGGTGATAACTTCAAAATTGATTTGATCCTTTCAAGATCAATTGAAATACCAACTTTAAAGATGATGTGATCCAGGAAGTTCCCTTTGGTAACTCTGAAAGAACATTTCTTAGGGATAAGAGATATACCATATTTTTGACATCGATTGAAAAATTGTTTCAAATCAGCAATACGGGTACTCCTCTCTTTTGAAAAGACTGTTAGGTCATCCATATAGATAACTATACTTTTTTTTTATCAATTCCTTAAATGTCTCATCTAGTGATCTTTGAAATGTAGCTATTCCATTGATTAATCCAAAGGGCTTCCTTCTATATGCAAATGTTCCCCATTTTGTTTTGAATGTTGTCTTTAATTTGTCTTCCTTGTCTACCATTACTTGGTTATATCCTGGGTATCCATCTAGAAAAGACATCATCTTAAACCTATTTAAAATATGTAATAGTTCATCAAGTGAAGGAAGAGGGTAATTATCTTTCTAGGATGCTTGATTCAAGTTCTGAAAGTCTACACAAAGGAAAATCTCTCTAGTCATTTTCCTTACTAGTACCAAGTTTGGAACCCATGCAAAATGTTGGATAGGAAAATAATCTTTGCATCAAGCAATTTTTGGACCTTTTTCATTATCGATGGTTCAATGATGGGGTTTACCAGTCTTTGTCTTTGGTGAAATGGCTTACAATCAAGTTTCAATAGAATATCGTTAATAATGATATTAGGGTCATATGTCTTGAGCTCTTCATAATTCCATGCAACGATATCTTTGTATTCTATGAGTAACTGGAGCATACTTTCTCATTCTTGGGAATTACATGCCTTTCCAATTCTCACCATCTTAGGGTTGTCCTCCATGCCTAGTTTATAAGAGTTAGATTCTTCAATTCCCTTCTCTTCAATCCTTCTCTTGTTACATGTTCAGTTATCTTGGTCAAAGATGTGTTCTAGCTCCACCATCCTCTTAGGAATAGTATTAGTTTTCAAATTTATGATATCATCTTCAAATTCCAATTGATCTTCTTGGGATTTTTCATCTAGTGTATCATCAATTTCTTGTTCTTTGAATAGACCATTGCACATAATGATCTCCAGAACGTGTTGATCATCTTGGAAGACCTAGAAGTTAGTAATGTTATCTAGAATAGATAGGGCAGCTAAAAGTTCTACTAAAAATATTTTGAGTTTCATTGTTTCCATGGTTTGTAAGTCACTGGTAGAGATTACAAGGGCATAATATAAAACATTTATTCTTCTCAGAATATATCTTACATTTAGGGCTTCAAAATAATCCATTAATTTGCAAAATCTCTTTGGGTAAGTGAGTAGTCTTCTATCATTGCAAGAATATATAGATCAATTTGACTTGTCCAATCACTAGTTGAGAGTCTCCTTTAACTATGAGATCTTTGACATCCTTTTCTAATGTATAGAGAAGTTCATGTATCAAGGCTTCATATTCTGCAACATTGTTAGTACTACACATGAATTGTAAACAATATGTAGTGTACAAAGACCTACATTAGGGATTAATCAATTAAATACCTACTCTAACTCCTAATTTACATTTAGAACCATAAAACCTGAGTGTCCATATTGGTTGTTCTTTTGGTTTCCTAAACTTTTGATTATTTTTCTAAATCTTTTCTTTCACTTGGACTTTGAAGGATTGTTTCTTTGAGTCCCACTGCATTTTTTGACATGTTGGGCTTGATGAGTTACTTCTGTTTACCTTTGATATAGGGATTTTTTTGTTTCATTTGTTCATCTTTGATCTCTCCAATTAGCTTAGTGATTTTATCAATTTTTAGTTTAGGTCGAATAACCACTGAGGTCTAGTCTTGACCTTTCACAAAGTATCTCCTAATAAATTTAATTATCCCTAGTGGAGGAGAAGATAAAGCTCCCCCATCTCAAGAGGGGTCACTGTATGACTCATTTAGATTTTCTTTTACCTCCTCCTTATTATTCATGATCTCATATGTACACAAATGACTTGAATTACCTTCAAGTATTTCACTTGTGTTTACAAGTTGTAAAGTGTGTTATTTTAGTTAGTACCAGAACAATTTCTTCTTGATAGTCTAAGAACTCAAATTCTAAATAACTTACCTTATGCAACCTAAAAAATCCTAGAAAGAGCAAAATATTTGGATCTTCTTCTTCTCCTAAAGATTGTAAATTTTAAACCATGCTATCTATGATTTGTGTCACAATTTCCTCCTATGGGGTAGGGTTCAGTGATTCTACATCCTAGTTATCATACTTTTCAATTGATGTTATGCCAAGAACCATTCCCTTATAAGAGCCTAAGTTTGATTCAAGAAATGATACTTCATTTAAGGAATTGTACTATGTGATCATTGTCCATAGCTTTTTCTTGGATTCTATTTTAATATGGTTGTTCAATCCCTTCCAAGGAAGCCATAATTGGGTGAAGTCAATTGAAAACCATCCCCTTAGGCACCATGTTTACTCTTTTCTTATTAATAGGCCATATGTTTCTAGAATCACTACCACATGTATGTCTATGATATCTTAGATCTGGGGGTTTGTAGTTTACTACATGTGAACATCTTTCAATAATCCTATGAGCTTCACTTCTATTTTTTCAAGTTGGATCATTATTTGATTCATAGGTTTTTGGGTAAACTCACAACTTATGAGGTATCGAAAGTTTCATAACATTGCAAGAAGCTCTTGTATCTAGTAAACAATTATGAAGATTTATTTTTATTAGTTCATGTTTCTTAGAGTTTCCCCTTTTATTCTTTATCTTTGGTTCACTCTTATTTTTACGCTTTTAATCTGAACCATTGGTTCTATCAAGAGTCAAATGGGAAAATGAGGTTTTTTTGAAATTTTCATATCTACCCAACCTCGTTCTTTTAGGAAATATTTTCCACAAAGCTAGTTGTTGACCAAGTCCCCCTCTTAGCAAGCCTTGACTGGGAGTGATTTATTCCAAAGTAGTATCTTATTAAAAGTTCAAAAGGTTTCTTGGTATAAAATGTACTTTTTCCTTTTACTTCTTGAACCTTTTGTACCCCTTGTACTAAGTTCAAAGAACACTAAGACACATTGAACCCTTTGTACTAAAGGAACTAGTGCATGAGTTCAATGCATTGTTCCTTCATCAAAGTAATATCACTTGGTGGGCCTAATTAACATGTTGCATATGTACGTGGTATATAGAACACATGAAAATTGGATGCCTCATCATATATGACATGATAGTAGGTGATGTCATGATGTAAAGGTAAGTACAAGAAAATAATGGTTGAATTAAGGTCAGCATTAATGATCATGCCAAAATTTTGAATTAAAGGTGTAGAAATAAAGATTTGGCACATGTAAAGAGGAGTAATTATTTAAAGTGCTGGCCTCCTAGCTTAATGTTAGTACCTATTTTTTCTCATCACTTTTCCTTCATGGCATGACGAAATTATTTCTATCCTTGCATAATTAATGATCATTCCCTCTTTTTTGAGATACATCTAAAGAAAGATTTCTCCTTTTAAAAGAGGACATTAAGTTTATTTTCTTGCCTAAGATAAGCAATCATAGGAAAATTAGGGAAAGCAAGCCTTCTTCCATAGTTGTAATGGTCATCACTCTTCAGGTAATCCTTTCTATTTTCTGGTTATTTTTCTCCTGCTTATTGAGTGAAGCATATGTGTGGTTATTTATTTTCTTTCAAATTCAAAGTAAAGCTCCTAAATCATGAATTCTACACTGTACCTATTTGGGAATACTCATAGTTTGCAATGTAGGTCCCCCATAATAGATGATATATACCTATTAGGAGTTGATTTGGGAAGTGTTTCAGAAAGATTGTGTCAGAGACTAGTGAAGCCTTTTTCTACTGAAGTACTAGATGCTAATCTCCTTATGGCCTCCACTTTTCCACCAGCTTATCCTTGCCCAAAACTAACTCAAGAGTGCATACATATGTATAATGTGCCTAAAGGAAGTATATTGAAGAAGGATCGAAGTGTTTTGTTGAATGTCAATAGGGAGAATATATCTAGATTATTTCATTTAGAAGACCAACAATTTGTTGATTGTACCCTTGCCTTGTCTGTGGCTCAATTTTTTGAGAAAGAAAGTGATTATAAGAATATCATAGCAAAAAGTTGGACTAAGTCTTTCTATAAAGGTGGTTCTAGGTTACCAAAAACCTTGAACAAGAGCATTATGACCTCTTAGGTCCAATATATAATGGTTCTATTACATAAGAATTGTGGGTTTCCTGATGTCTTTGTTTTTCAAGACTTGATATATTTTTATATCCAAATTCTGTTAAAAAGTTCACAATTTTTAGACTGGGTGGAACTAGTAGCTAGCTCTCTCAGTGATCAATTGAAAGGTGCTTTAAATCTGAAAAAAGACCTCTTCATGTCATCCTATTTAATATACATGCTAGCCACAACTCAAGATTTACAACATATTCCAAATGAAACCTGGAATGAGAGAATCACCATATATAATTATTGTCCTTCATTACACAAAGATGAAGTCTTGGAGAATTTTAGAAAGGTCCATGATGTCTTTTCTAGAAAATTGTGTTTTGATATGAAAAGCTCCCTCCACCACAAATTATCACCTGAGTCTCAAAGGCTTGTTCAATATTTTAGTAGCATGTACATTCAAAATTCCAAGGTTTACTTATTTAAGAATAGGAGGTTTTCATGAAGAACCTATGCATCCTCCTAGATTTTCCCTTGATTGTTTTTTCCTAGTAGAAGTAGCTCAGCAACTAGTTGTTGTGATAAACAAATCCTCGACCGAGGAGACTTGTGACATAATTTCCCCACTTAAACTAGGAAAACTAACATGTGGAAGCATGGATGATGTAACATACAAAAGTTCTGACCTAGTTAAATTTGGTTTTGGCTCCTATCAGGCTAGGTCAAACTTTGACAACAAAGGGATTATCCATAGCCTATTTGATACACATGCAAGAATTGTACATGTACCCACTACGAAAGATTTTTGAGAAGATTGTACTAATCATTTAGAGGTCAAAAGAAGGGGGTTATCCAAGCTCACAATTTCACAAGTCCACCTTTTCCAAATGAATTTGGTTATTGATATCACAAGCATTAAGGAAGACAAAACAAAGATACCAGCTTCCCAAGAAATTGAACCAATAAATTTTTCTATAGATTGGAATTCTAAAGAAGAAGATAATATCCTTGAAAGAACAACAAATGTGATTGAAAAGACAAAGTCTTGGTTAAGAATGAAAAAAGGATACACATTCTAATGATCAAGTTGACCATGTTTCTAATGTTGATCTTACCATTGCAAGTACTAGAAGGTCACCAAGGCTCTTTGAGAAGAAGATCCATAATCCCCCTCTTGTATAGAAAACTCGTTCCAACAATAAAACTAAAATGTTGGTACCAATAAGACTTCATCAAGTCATTCAGGTAGATGGTGAATTCGACAAAGACTAAGGTGGGGAAATCATTGATAATAGAAAGAGATTCCAAATGACTATGGGTTCATCTCCTCCAAGGATGCAAACTGTAGACATTTACGAAAAGGTTACTGAATTGCAATGGGATGCTATCACTCCTAACTAGCTTGTGGTTTCGGTGAATAGGAAGAGAAGTCTAGTTCCAATTTCTTTCCCAATTGATGACATCATGAGAAAATATACCAACAAGGTTTCCAAACCTAAAAGGACTAAAAGCACAACAAGGATAACCCTTGATAGTGAAAATGGGAGAATTATAGTTGGGTTAGCCACCTACAACCAAAAAGATGGAGCTGACAAGTTGGACCTAAGTAACTTTGAGATTACACACACAGATTTGGGGGTAATGAACCATAAAATGAAGGAACACTGGGTAGAAACATCTACAAATCAAATTATGCTACAATCATAGAAGGAAGGGATTGAGAAGAAAAAGATAAAAGCCAAGAACAATGCAATGGTTGAGTATATAAACTCATTGAGAGGGTAGAGTTCAGTCCTAAGCAAGGTATTTTTTAGTGGCTAATATTCCAAAATTGGCTGATTTTAGAGTTTTTTGGCTAGTAATTTTGCTAATAATTTAAGATTTGATACAACCTAAATCACCATAGTTTTATAAAATTTAGTTCTAGAATATTTAAAATCACTCAATAATTTATTTTATTAAAAAATTTAAACTCAAATATTTTGCACAATATTCATTACATGATTAGATTTGAGTCACCCAAATACAATATAGTACTAGAGAAATTAAATTGAACTAACCAATAATTATCATAATTATTAGTTACTTTAGGGATATATCACCAATATTTAGTTTTCATTTTGATTTAAATTATATGTAATGTTCCTCATAATATTCCATGAGGTAAAAAAATGTTTAATTTTGATTTATAATATTCCATATTAATTAATGAACTTCCTATTATTATTGAGATTCGTCAATATGTTATAGAAAAATATTATGATTCAAAAAATAATAGCCAATATTAATCAAATTTAGAATAAAAAATTAAGAGATTTGCCAATAGAATTTTTTTTTTTCAAAATAATAAAAGATTCACCAATATTTTATATCTCTTTTTAGAGGTGACTTTCTTAAAGTTTACCCTAGTCCCTAGTAATCAATCACAACTTGCCTTTGATTCTAGTGACCCTGAGAATCAACAACTGTTAGAAGATTTAAAGAAAGGAAAAATGATGACTTCTACATTGTCTAGTTGGATCAACCTAGTAACAAATCAAGTCGCTTAACTCATGCAAAATTTGCATGAGATTTTTTCTCTCAGTGAAATTGCACTTGATGAATCCTATGTTCAGTTCGAGACTTGGAAAATAGAAGTTGAGAAACTCTTAGCCATGGTGACCCAATTGGTGGAAGTGGATGATTTTGGACTAGAGAATTTCCTCAGGGAAACCCATTACAGCATGTGGATGCAAGATATATTCAAGTCCTAAGAAATAATATCGGCTAGAGGGTATCCAATTACACATCTATAATCTCAAGGATGCAATCATGCAAAGAAGAGTTCAAAGCATTACTAGAATAGGTAAACAAGGACTTTCCGTTCATCAACTCAACCTTTCCCAACCCCCTTAAAGAAGGAGGCTTTAATGTGGAGATCATGGTCAAACAACATGAAGAATGTATGAAATATGTAAGAGACAAATTTGATCTCACATCATTCAATTTCTCCAAGGTGGCCAAAAGTGAAGTAATGTCAGGAATCTACACCCTATGACTCCCTAGTTACTTGGATACCATGAACAAGATGAAATCGGACAAGGACATCTAGAAGAACTACCTACAAAGCATCAAGAACCCAAATAAAATCACCATGACTAAATTTATGAATGAATTTAGGACGTGGAAGCTAGCAGGTGGATAGGGTGATGCTGAAGATGAGGAAGAAGAGGAAACGGCTTGACCAATCAGTGGATGATTAGTGTTTTCAATTAATTTTCTCTAAAGAATTTTACTTTATGGTTTTTTAAAGTTAAACTTTGGGTATATGTACCATTTTATGTTGGTTTTCATAACTACTTTTAACTATCCAAGAATTAGGTTTTTAGGGAGATTCTCGAGTAGCTCTTTATTTGTTAGAAATGAAAAAGAAATATGTAAATAAGAAATATCAAGAAAGAATCTAAGCGAGTTAATTCATGAAAAGATATTACTTTAAGATAGGAGAGAGATAGCTTCAAGATCGAACACTATGAGACAAGATCTTTGAAAAAGGGGAAAGCAAAGAAAACCCCTTGTGACATTATGAATGAGGCATGAAAAGCCTAAGAAGAGAGAGAGAGAAATTGCTCATACAATAATTGAGAAGAGGAAGAAACCTCATTAGAAATGAGAGAGGAAGGTCATCTCTTAAATAGAGATGAGAGAGGGGAGTTAGAATGTAACTCCCATGTCTATGAATGCCACCATTCACAAGTGTGTGAGGCCAAGTGTGAGATTCCTCTTAAGGAGGAATAATTTAAATTACAAATTACAATAAATATTTGTCCTCACATATTCCACTAGAGGACAAAATAAGATTTAGTGGAAAAAGGACAAAAAAAAATATATTATGATACCTTGGCTTATATCCTAATATATTATAACAATAAAGAAAGGACATCTAACCTTGGTTTATAAACACACCAAGGAAAGATTACAACTTCTAACACCTCCCTTTAATCTTTACTTGGGGTAATTATATCAAGGGGTATCAAGCCCATAATTTACAAAAATCTGCAACTTAATCTTCAATATGAAGTAATTTGATTGTCTTCAAGCGATATGGTACATTTGTAGATCCAAGAGAAGTACAAGAGTCCTTTGAATGTGATCAAGTGGAAGCATAGACACATCTTCATATGTGAAAAATCGAGAAGGTTCCTTGATGGATCACCTAGAAAAAAAAGGCAGAGAACAAAAAACAAGACAACTATCCACAAGTAGAATTACATTGAATGGTCAAGTTAGTAAAAAAAAGTTATAATAATTTAATCAAGGAGGAACTAAGAGAGATGAGGATAAATGAATGTGTTTGCCAACATGCAATGGAGTTAACATGATATCTAAAATAAGTCATAAGCTAAAAATGATCACAATAGATGCAATAAATCTCTCATGAAAGGAACATACTAATGCACAAATGACCATAGACAAGGCCAACTAATGAAACCCACATCAACATTGCGTCAATCACATGGATATAGACAGTCCATTAATGAGTCATCCCACTACATGTGAATGGGTCACGAATCCATCACCTACATGACTCACGATCTAGGCAATAAAGTATGTAGAACATTATCACATTGTATATTTATCAAAGAAATATAAGAGAGACAATAATAAATAAGTAGAACATGTGGCTCAAGCACCAAATAATTCAAGTTACAATTTTTCCAAGAATTATTACCAATGTGGACCAAAGGAAGGGTTTATGAGGAGTAACAACATATTGCCTTCAAATAAGAAATTCATCATGGACAAGAAACATCATTTCCATGAGGAAATATATCAACATGGGTCAAAAAAAATTTCTCAAATAGAGTCTCCAATATTGGAGTGCTCCAAGATATGGCAGTCTCGTCACCTATCAAAAATGAGCAAGGTGTAGGAAGTCATACCATGAATAAATCACAACTAGGAGCATACACCAAGGAGACAAAGAGATTGGAATGGGAAATCCCCATAAAATATCATCCTTACATTGAGTAACAAAGTGGAACAAATGGAGGGAAACTCCATTGAAGTAAGTGGACACAATTATAGGTTGGAGGGGTACTCCACGGGCCAGATAAGGCAACTATGAGTCAGTTTAAAACTGTCCAGTCCACCATAGTTAACCTTGATAAATTGGCTCCCGATGCAACTTACACAAGATCAAATAAAAAATCTATAAACCAATGGTATAAAACCATAAACTATAACCATGAGCATAAAGAGATGCTATAAAAGCATAAAATTGCAACCATGTGCAGATAGATCAATAGAACATAGTAAAATTAAATCAAATCATTAAATAATGAAGGCAATAGTGTAAGATAACTCATAAACCTGAATAATTTGAGATAAAAAAAGAAGTATATAGAAAAGCAATAAGCATAAGTTATCAGTTAAAATCTCCATGCAAGGTGAACACAAGTGAGAAGATAGAAAGGATGGGCCCACCAACAAAGATAAGAATCCTCCTAGATTATGGCAAGAAAGGAATTATAAATGAGGATATTTATTTATTAAAAAAAAACTCTTAACTTTTTATATTAAAAAAAAAATAAAACTTTGATTAGTTTTAATATTTAATTCTAAGAAAACTTCTCAAAAAAAAATTATCCTTAAACTTCTCCCTTTTAAAAAAAAAAACTTAAAACCATGTAATTTTAGATTCTTTTCAATAGAAGAGATTTAATTAGTTTAAACTTATATTGAAAAGAATCACAACAAAAGAGTAAGAGAGATTTGAAGTAAAATATTGAACTTGTGTTTAAGCTGTCTGACAATGAATGAAAATATGCCAAAATTAGGTTGACAAAAGGCAATGATAATAGAAAATGATGCCTTGTCAAGAGCTCAAAAAAAGAAAAAGAATCTTGCATGAAAAGACAAGAAAATGTTACCTCCAGCTGCGGCACAATAGACGGCAGATTTTCCAACCGAGTGACTTCTGGAATCACAGAAAGCTTGGCCAAAATCAAGGCTCCTCTGATAGCAACGGCCATGTTGGGCTGGGCGTGGGTTCGTGGTGCCGTGATTTTCACTGGTCGAGCATACCTGGGAGTGGCTGGAGACATGTCGGAAGAAGAACCACCTCTTGACTTCTGCGACTACATTTTCAAAAATGAGCAGCGTTGTCAAACCAAATAGAAGGAACACCCTAGACCACAGCCCACAGATTCACTCTAGCAAAAAATTCTCTATTGCACTACTTTAAAACTACACAGCAAACATTATCACTAAGAGTCCTTCACTACATAATTTGGACAAAAAGGCTGTAAAAGCTTGCAGAGTGAGACAAACTAGCAAAAATCCATTAGAAAAATGTGCATTCCTGGACCCACTCCATGCAACAAATGCCTTTAGCTTATACAAAAAATTATAGGTTCTTTAGGGTTTCATAATCAACGATTTGAATTTCATTCATGTTGCTCCTCTCCCCAATAGTTTGAATAATTAAATGAGAATACAAAAAATCATTTCAATTTCACGTAATTATTCTTATCACAGACATGTGATTTCATGTTATTATCCTATCACGGACATTTCCCGGGTAGCAGTGGAAGGGCGGAGGTTGGAAAGACATGTGGCAGGGACGAAAGCTAGTAAATTCCTCTGCTCTGGAGATGTGCTTCCAGTGGCAGAATGGCTCCTCTGCCGGCATGGCTCACACAATGGTGCGGATACAGGCGTAGCAGATCTGCAACTATGGCAGGCAAATGGAGTTGCCGGACTTAACCATCGGGCTCAATCACTCTCACTATTTGGTATCCATGGATCATGTGACGATGGAGCTCAAGCGGGGTCTGCCATTGTTGATGGGCATGCCGTGTGATGAATAGCCCATTCTGCCCACGGAGGTCGTACCAGGAGACGAACCCAGGTGACTACGCCACTTTGATTAGTTCTTTTCTAGAGATTGAGCCCATGAATAATTTTCCTAGTATTCTGAAATAGAACATTATTTAAAAACATAGCAGTTGTAAACACGCATAACATTATTCTAGATGAATAAATCATAACTTTAAAAATTCAAGAACAAAAATACTGTCATCAATCTGACACACGATTGTTCTGGGTAGCAGCAGATTTGAAATGACAATAACACTGCCATTGTGAATCTTTTAATTCAATAGAAAAGAGATTAATAGGTTTTGGTAACCTGTACTTCAGAAGATATAGACATAATAGCATTCTATTGAGCATGTAATTTAGGCTATGTTTTATTCATTACACACTTCCATAATTCCTTGTTAGAAGTTATCTTCTGGTAATAAGAGGAGTTCCTCCTCTAAAACTGAGACAAACATTCATTTCGTAAATTGTACTATTGAGAAGTCTGAAGAGATTTCGGATCCATTGCATTCAAAGCGGGTGGAACGGACAGATCTAGAATAGTAGATTGCATAGAAAACCCTCTGGTGGGTCGTAGGATTTGGAGGTGCGGGCACCGTCGTCGATTACTTTCCTCAATATTATAAAAGATTAATTTCTGAAACTCATACCCTATCGAGACGGAATACCCTAAATTCTAAATCCTTGTTCTAGTGAAAGAAAAAAAAAATCTGAACATTGTTTAGTTATGAAGGGTTGTAACCCATCAAAAAACTAGCAAATATATTTTGAATATTTCAAAAAACTAATGTAACAAAATGATATTGCAGAAAAACAGAACAAGCCTTCCAAAACAAGTGAAAAAAAAATGGTTCGATGATAAAGAAAGTTACTCTTTGGTGTCAAGCCTTCCAAATAGGGTTAGATGAAAACTAATAGAAAATAGGAAGTAACCTACACAAATTAGAGCAAATAGAAGTTAATCGGGTTTGGCGGTAAAACAACCAAACCCAAAAAGAAAAGAAAAAAATCATTTTCTTCCAACTTATGAAGATTAAAAAAGGAATTAGTGAAATCTCTCTCAAGAGTCTCCTTCGAATTGTACCTTCATGCAAACACTCAAAAACAAAGATTAAACCGCTCTGATACCATGTTAGAAATGAAAAAGAAATATGTAAATAAGCAATATCAGGAAAGAATCTAAGCGAGTTAATGCATGAAAAGATATTACTTTAAGATAGGAGAGACAGCTTCAAGATCCAACACCATGAGACAAGATCTTTGAAAAGGGGGAAAGCAAAGAAAACCCCTTGTGATATTATGAATGAGGCATGAAAAGCCTAAGAAGAGAGAGAGAGAGTGTGAGAGAGATCAATTGATCATACAATAATTGAGAAGAGGAAGAAACCTCATTACAAAAGAGAGAGGAAGATCATCTCTTAAATAGAGATGAGAGAGAGGAGTTAGAATGTAACTCCCATGTTTATGAATGCCACCATTCACAAGTGTGTGAGGCCAAGTGTGAGATTCCTCTTAAGGAGGAATAATCTAAATTACAAATTACAATAAATATTTGTCCTCACATATTCCACTAGAGGACAAAATAAGATGTAGTGGAAAAATGACAAAAAAGAAATATATTAGGATACCTTGGCTTATATCCTAATATATTATAACAATAAAAAAAGGACGTCTAACCTTGTTTTATAAACACACCAAGGAAAGATTACAACTTCTAACATTATTTAAGTTTGAAACTTAGTAGTGTTAAGGGTTGGGAGCTTTTGATGGTTATCACACTATGACCATTTTATCTGAATTTTATAGCTATGCAAGTTTTCTGAGTTTTTAGTATTATATTTGAATAGTATTTTTCTCTTTTGAAGGAAATGGTTGAATGTTCAAAGATGTTTGGCTTTGAATTTACTCATTATTACTTTAGTATTGAATCAGTATTGAACTGTTGAAGTTCCTTTTGATGCTGGATATTTCTTTTTGCAGTAAATTTAGATAAAAATTTTTTTTTTTTCAAAGGTTAATTGATAGAGAAATTGTGTGTTCTCTCCATTGTATGTATTCATGTTTATTTAATTGTTGTTTATTAGACTATCCCCCTATCCAAGAATATATGAGAAGCCTTACTACTTTTAAGTTAAAAGTAATTCTTATTTGAGAGGCAATTTTAATTGAAGATATAATAAGGAACCTAAAACTTACCAAAATTTAGAGAGGAATTGAGAAAGTTGAAATTCCTCAACTGTTGGAAAATTGTATTTGTCTTGCTAATTTGGGCATCTAACTTTTTATTCGTTTATTTTTATTTAAAGAGAAATATATTCGCCAAAATTTTTGAAGATTTTGAGACTAAGAAAAATAGGGGGCACTTTGGCCTTTTCTTTATACATGGTAGGCATAGCCTTAGAGGTGTTAACTTCTTGTAATATTGTCTTCAAAGGGCCTATGTCGAGTGTTGTCTTTGTATGATCAATAGTGCTTCTCTTTGACTAGGATAACTTTGTAGCATATCATACATGGGGATATTAGCCTTGGTCCTCTTTATTTCTTTAATGGAACTATACTTTTTGGTTGAGCAGACATGATTCTTTAGTATAGTAGGCATGTTTCCTTTGTTTTGAATTTGTTTTCTAGGGAATGGTGCTCTTGCAGGTGCAAGATTATTATTCTCTCTTGGGTCTGGTGGTGTTGTTTGTAATCCAACGGAAATTCCATTAGTCATGGATTCCCTTTGATTTCATAAGTTTTGAGTATTCTAGTTATCATTTTGAAAAGACAACATCTTTGCTAGTTCAAGATTTGATTCTTGATTGAATGGAAAGAAAAATTCTTCATTGACTTGGTCTCCTATTTCAATATTCTATGGAGAATCATAAGATTTTAACATCATGGCATTGAACTGAAGAGGGGACACATTATTAGCACAATGCAAATTCTAATTCATGTCTTGATTTCTATTGAAAAATGAGCTGCCCTCATTGGGTATATATTGAGTGGTTTCTAATTGATTAATGTCAACAAACTGAGCATTATTATTGTTGTTTGTAGGGATACTTCCATTTTTTGGATCGGTATTCCATTGTCGATTCTATCTTTGGAAACTATTGTTATGATCTGATGGGTTGAAATTTTTCCCTATATTATTATTACTACTAAAATTATTGTAAGGGGCTACATTTATTCTTTGGAAATAGTTTCTCTTCCCTTTTGACAACCTCAAATAGGTTAGCTCATTCGTTAATCTAAGACATGATCTTTTTCATTGAATCTAGCTCAGTTGTGACATTTTTTTCTACCTCAATGGATGGTGTAGCATTTTTCTCAAAGAACGCATCTTTTGGGAGTTTGTATCCTGGTTATGTTGTAGCTGGAGTAGGTGTAGCTAGTGCCTATTATAGTGGGATTGGAGTTAATGGAATGAAATAACTAGACATCACTTGCACTCCAACATGGAATGGTGGTAACATTGTACTAGCATGAGTTGAAACCATCATCCCTCCTCCATTAGTGTTGTCTTTTTTAGTAAAGGCGACTTCTTCTTTAAAGACTTTTTCTAGTGTGTCAATATCTATAGAAAAAAATCCGCTTTAGAAGATAATAGTGAGGTTGTCCATAAATTTTAGATAAATTTGAATTGTGACCCCAACTAGTATGGTGTAAGAGGTTTCCAACTTGCGTCATGTCATGTGAAAGTGATGATTGAAGTATGAGATGGTCTTGGCTAGATCACTTTTGATAGATACATATTGGTGTTGTATCACAACTAGATTGATGAATGTTTTGAATTGATCCAATAACAACTTTTCAAAAGTTGCCCAGTTTTGAATAGATCCCAATAGAATAATCACAAACCAATTAAATGCAACCTCTTCTAATGTATATGGGAACAAATAAAGGGCCACATTCTCTTGTTGAATCTATTTTTTATTACATATTTCTTTGAAAACCTTGATGTGATCCTCAATTGTTTCTGTTTCACCATAGATGAGCCTTAGAAAGGTCATTGAGTTGTCCTTATAGATTCATTGGTGAATAAACTATATTTGCAAAGAAATCCATAGGTGGGGGATTAGGAGCAAAAATAGGTTGAGGTAATTTTGAGGGTCGAATAGAGGAAGATGATAGAATTTGAAATGGGAGTGGTAGAATTCTTGGTATCTCCTTATCACTGTGAGGCTTACAAAAGTGACTAAGTTCTAGAAAGTCATGTCCACCAGGTGAAGACCTTAAATCTCATTGAAATGGAGATGGTGGATTAGGATCTTCTATTTTTCTTTTACTTTGAAAATGTGAACCTCTAAAAATTGCACCTCTAAAAGGTGCACCTCTAGAAACCGCACCTTTGAAAAGAGTGTTCTCAGAAGTGCACATTTTGATAGTGATAGACTTCAAAAAAATTAGAACTTTTGAAAACTACAAAACTCTCAAACAACAACTTTGGTTTTCGGGAAGAATGGTTTTGGCCCTTTTTCTAACACCACTTCTTTTGAGTGGTCATTTTACATGATGCTTAATGGTAGAAATCCTTTTGACTCTCTCTCATAAAAATTTGATCAATGACCAACACCAAGGTTCCAAATAGTTGTTTTCTAACCTACTGGGTAACTAAATTGAAGATAAATGTGAATGTTCACAAGGAGGTCTTTCCTAGTACCCACCAATCTGTGCAATGTTGCTGAAATGTAACTATAAAAGAGATATATTTTCTATTTTCTATTTTATGATGAATGTAATTTCTAACAAATGCAACTATATGAATTTCTACTTTATCCAAGTGTTTTAAAAAGAAAATAATGAAGATAGAGTAACAAGAGATTTGAAGAAAATTACTGGAAAGGAAATTCCTAACAGACATAAACCAAAGTAACAACATGTCTACAAATTTAATTATCAAAAGGATTTGCTAAGAAATCAATGAAATTAGGATCAGTCCTTCCTCAACTCCACTAATACAATCATCAATGGGAGCATCAATAAATTGAAATATGTTCAAGTTTCATCAAATCATGAGGCCATGAAAAGTGTGCTCACACGAGACAAAATGTTATGTAAGAATGATAGTGATCCTTTCTCCAATTCGTCACAATAGAAGAATTTGTTAACATAAGATAAACACCAAAATTAAAAGATCACACAATTATAAAAACACAATAAAATAATTAGCTCCACTATCATTCATGAACATGAATTCACAAAAATAAAGACAATCCAACAAGATTTACGACACTCAAAATAAGAGTATAAATGTCATATATTTTTGCATCAAAATATTAGCCTTGAATACATATTGCATCCATGTATTTAAATGAAATCCTCTCCTCCCTTTGTGTTAGGAGTGAGAGCTCTTCTAATGAAACTCATGCTAAAAATAAATAAAATAAAGCTATTTACATACAAACTAACTCTCTAAATGGTCTTAAGTAGGTCTCTACCCTTGTTTATATCAATTAATTAGTGCATGAGCCTTTATATGACTAAAAATTAATAAAGGAAGAAGAAGATAAGAAGATATAAGCCATGAGATTATCTGGGAGTTATTAAGAGCTCCAAAATTAGAAGGTCAATCTTCTGTAGATATCTCTTGTAATTGAACTACCCTCAATATACATTTTTGATGCATGCAATGCTCTTAAATAGCAATTAGAAGTTAACTGTTTGTGCACTGCTTCTTCAAAATTGTTGGTGTACATCTTGATTTAGCACATCTTGAAAAACAAAACTTTCAAAAAGTGCACCTTGGAAAAGTGTACATTCAAAAATTTCACCTCTAAAAAGTACACATTGGTGATAGGTCGAAAAAATCCAAAAGTTCTTCTAATTGTCAAAACATGATTTCCAACATCTAGGGTTTCTTCCCCTGTATACCAAAATGATGTTTGGATGCTTTATTTTGAATTTCTCAATTATCTTTTCTACTTCCTTAGCCTCTAGTAGATCTAGTGACTCATACTTATTTCAAACTATTTTACATTAGTTACTTACTTCTATCTTGTATTAGAAAAATCCCCCAAATTAGAATCTAGTTCCAACAATGCTTCTTCTACATTGAATGCTTTTTGAATGTCATCTTCTAACAAAACCATTTCGACTGAAGCCCTAGATTTTTTTTTGTACTAAGGAGAGTTGATTCATCTTTAAAAATATAAAGGCTAGTAGCATTGTACTATTTGTTCACTTCCAAAATTTCCCTTGAGATTTATTCTTAATTTGTTGAGTATCCTTGTATCACTAGTACCTTAGGCCTTATTTTTTAACCTAATTTTTTTACCTAAGGCTGATTTGGCTCATCAAATTCACTTTTTATTTAATATGATCTTGATAAGGCTAAAATTTTGAGCATACTTAAGTTTTTTGTCAAAATTTTGAAGACACTTAAGTTTATTGTCAAATTTTCAACATTATTGGGATAAAGAATAAATGTAAAGTGAAATGCCACTTTTCTTTTTATTCCATTTTGGGGGAGATCGTGCACACTCTTCTATACTTTGAGGTAAGAAATTTCCCTGCAATGGAAGGGAAATGTTTAGTTGGGGCAATGAAAGGGAAAGTAAAACTTATTAAATTTTGATTGATTGTGTTATTCTCTTATCCTTTTTAAAAATTTATTCAATCATTTTGTAGGATTCAGGGTTGAATATATATTTTGAATCTCTTCTCATGCCCTTTTGATCTATGCATGTGGCCAATTGTGTCACATTGGTTGTTTCTCTTTCCTTAAACCAAGTATTTGTTTCTCTTTCTAAACAAAAGATAATTACAAAATGGTATTCATAATGTACTCAAAAGAATGAAACTAGTTCAATGATTTTAGTATTTCATATACAAAAAAAACTTAGAAACTACCCAAAGACAATTGGAAACTTGAATGGGAGTACCATTTTTTAGTATAAAGTCAATTGACAACTTCACTTGCTCTATTTATTGGCATTGTTAACTATGAAGAGATTAAATAAAGAAATTATTATTCATTTCTTTTGATGAGTTATAGACCCAAAAAAAAATATCCTATCAAGCTTGGGTAGTTTATTGATGTTAATAGGTCTACCATCATGGCATTTAAATCTTTTATGTTGTTGTGCCTTGATGTGAATAAAGAGAAGCATGTTTCACATAACTTATGTTAGTTAATCAATGAAATATATCTACTACTAATGATGGCAATGGAAATTTATCATCTTCCAATTTTCAAATATGAAATTTAATTATATTATTATTTATAATATGTTTTCAAAAAAAAATTCATATAAATAGATAAATGTCACAATGCTTTTCTACTATGAAAATAGATTTATGAATACAAAAACTAGGCCAACAAGAAACTACCATGTAAGATAGAGGCTCATGTATTAGAGACAATTTTTTTAAAACTTGATCCTTTGCATTGGGTAGGAGAGTTGTACCATTGAACACAATCAAAAATTTTTGAAAGCAACTCAAAGAGAAAAAACAAATCTAGAGCCTTTGGAAAGTAAACCTTTTCTTAATGCATGTATTTTTGTTTTTATCTATTTTTAGAGAGTTATATACTATTGGTTTTATATTTTTAAAGTGTGTCATCTATTAAACTAGTTTGTCTACTACTAGTGTTTCATCTTTTATTTGTTCATTTATTGTAGGTGTGTTGCATATGGTTGGTTCATTTATTAGTAGTGCACCATTTACTTTTGTATTTTATATAACAACTATTGCTAGTGCACCACATTTCTTTGGTGGTGTACATGTTACTGTTGTCCCCTTATTGATATGGTCAAAATCACTTACCCAAACATTTATGGTGGAGGATACTCTTAAAATTTAGTTGGATATCCTCATTGCAAACATCTTGCTTGTTTTCTCTCCACTCCCTTTTTAATGAGGTGGTCTACACATCCATCTATGTGGCCATCTAATTGTGGTTTGAGGGAGGAAGTTTTAAGATGCAAGGAATATAATTTTATCTCATAGTCTCTTTCTCTACAAATTTGATAGAGGTGGTGATTTTTAGACATTTTAGGAAGGATAGTCTATTATATCTAAGGAAATGTACCTTTTTGCTAAGTTTTTCTTTTTGTGATTTTCTACCTTGTTTCATATTAGAATATTGTTCTTAACATTCATTCATGGTTTTGAGGTCATCTCTCTACCCTTTGTTGAATCCTTCGGATCTTTTCTTTTAACCCCTTTATTGAATCTCTTACTTTTTTTCTTGTATGATTCAACTTCATAATCTATGTCTTCATTTTTAGTGTGAATTGTTAAATTCTTATAGTCATTATAGATAATGTATAGTTATATATATTACTCATATATAAATAACTGTGTGTGTGTGTGTGTGTGGTATCCATATCATCCTTGTTTAAACCTTTCTTTATGTTTGAGGCTTATTATATAAAAAAAAAATAGTACTTAGAGGTATGTGACTCTCATATGAGCCATGTCCATCGGTCATATCATGGTATTTATATGCCTTTGGTGGTTAGTTTCAAATCATCAATCATACCAAATATTCATATTGCCTTTCAACACCTGGTGACATCTACAATAGATTCAAATTTGTAAACTTCCTCATCAACAGTGACATTAGAAAAAGTATAGGTTATACTTTAATATATATACAAGTTTTTGCATTTACCTTCTAAAGATTAATAGGTGAAGTTTTTAGTGATACATACTAGTGCTATTAGTATTATACTATTTTCTTGTGAAGAATAATACAATACTATATTTGTGAATATAATATTTATTCTTAAAAATACTATTAAGAAATTCAAATTTAGATTTATCAAAAATTTACATGGTATCAGAGAAAAGTAGAGAAAAATTTTAATTAGATGTTACCAAGGGTTTTGAAACCCTAAACATCTCCCTCCCATATGTGAGAAAATACAACAACTAACCTTTTAAAGATAATTTATTTATTATTTTGCATTATATAGTATTTAATTCTTTAAAGAATTAAATATTCAAATATTCAAATGCAAAATAATAAAATACCCAATGAATTTAAATAATAATTAATTCAATAAGGATTAATTATTATTGTATTGGAAAAAGAGATAAGGGAGGTAATATAAAAGTGAAATAGGAATTCAAAAAACTTAATTCTTTAAAAAGAATTAATTATTATGAGATGAGGCATTTATGAAAAACTTGTATGGGAAAAAGAAAGTTAAAAAATAAATAATTCTTTAATAAGAATTAATTATTATAGTAATTTACCCAAGAAGACGAAGGAAGTTGGATAAGAAGTTGGGAAAATTGCCAAACTTCTTCGCAAAAAATTATTTGAGGAAAAACTAATTGTACAGGGTTCGGGTCTTGTTCTTCTTCTTCTTCTCGAGAGATTCCTGTACATTTTGAAAGGAAAGGAAAGGAATTTTAAGCTTCTAAAATTAGTAACAAAGAGATTAGGAGAATTTGTTTATCTTTCTACAAATTGATTGTACTGGCAGGAACAAAATGATTCTATAGTTATTTTGTTATGTTTCTTTGAAATAAAGAGAAATATTCCATGTCAGATCTTGAGGTTTGGATGTTTTTTTATTATTATTGAAATCAATTATATAATTGTTTCTTTTTTATTCAAAGATACAATCTTGTAGTATTATGTTTGTAAATCAGTTGGTTTATGAATTTGTATTTTGCGGATCAATTCATATAGCCCCTTAAATTTTCTTTGCAATATGGAAGACTTGGTAGATAGTTCTATGGCTATTTGTTGGTTTTTCATTCATTACTGACTCATTAATTTGATAATCACATTTGTTCCATGATGATGGATGAATGTCAAAAAACCCTTTGTGTCTTTAGGTTAAAGACATAATTAGTTTGTCACATTAATTGTATATCTTTTATGAGGGAGTTGTACCCCTCAATTCAGAGGATAGTTATTAATGAATGATAAATGATCCAACTGGTAGTATGTTTTGTCCTTCTTGTCGGGTGTATTGAGTCATGTTTTTTAATTCTTGTTGAAGGGGCAAAACTATTTACTAAAATTAGACAAAACTATCAAAATGGTAAATGGTATAAGGCTAGAGGATCATCTTGAAGGTGACTCAAATTTTGTAGGATGGAAACTATGGATGAAACTTACACTAAAAGAAAATCATCTAAATAAATTCATCGAAAACTCTGACCCACCACCTAAGGGAAGTGATGAATCTGAAAAATAGGAAATGGACAACATCAAAGCTATGCGATTTATTGTTGATGTAGTTAAAGCCCATTTATAATGAATCATTTTAGAATTGGGGACACTGCATGAAATTCTTAAAGCTTCTGAGAATATGTTTGAAATTTACAATACTTCCAGAATAGTTACTCTAAGAAGCAACCTCTCTAAGATCAAAATGACTAAAGGAGAAACCATATCTTCTTACTTCATGAGAAAAACTGAAATAAGAAATCAACTATCCACAATAGGCCATAGATATAAAGGCAAAGAGCTAGCAATAATGGCACTAAAAGGTCTGCCAAAATTATAAGAAACCTTTAGGCAAGGATTATGCTATTGATACAAAGTTCCTAAACTCGATAATATCAAAGTTCATTTCTTACAAGAATAATGTATGTTAAAATCTCAGGGGATGTCACTGCTTCAAATGAAGACTTTCAAATCCTTTCCACACAAGTAAATAAAATGAGGAAACTAGATTCAAAAAGGAATCATTGAGACTATTCTAAAATGCAATGTTCTAGATGTGATAAATATGGTCACCCATCATATCAATATCCCAAAAGACTTAAGCAACATGCATCCTTTGTTAAAACCAACAGTCCTATTAGACATTTAGAAAATGATGCTTTATATTCTTCACTTTCTAGTGAAACATCTAATAGATCTTACACATGGGTAATAGATAGCAGAACATCTCGATACATTGCTGGTTTCAAAGAGAATTTAGATACAATAAATGAATATTATGTTGATTATGTAATAATTGGATATTACACCAAATACCTAGTAAGAGGAATTGAAAAATATTCCATCAATCTAGAATCAAAAATCACACTTGAACTCAATAAAGTTCTTTATATTTAGATGGCATCAAAAGAAATCTAGTTTCTACCTCAACTCTTGTAAATGAAGGATACAAAGATTCTTTTATAGAAGGGAAATTTCTTGCATAGCCTAAAAATTATAATATTAAAAATTCTCATAAGATCAGTTCGAGACATGGATGTCTATATAAACTAAACGTATGTCCTTCTAGAACACTATTGCATGATTCCTTCAAAGAAATTGAACTATAGTATAGAAGATTAGGGAACTTCCACTTTCTAGGATTACCTTATTTAGAAAAGATGGTGATAGGGTTACCAAAGTTAGAATCAAATCATGAAGGAATTTGTAAAGGGTGTGCATTAGGGAAGAACACTAAGAATCCCTTCCATAATACTAGAAGCAAAACCAAAGATGTCCTAGAGATTGTTCATTTTGACTTATGTGGTCCAATGCCTATTGTGTCCCTAGAATGATTTATCTGCTTCATTATTTTTTTTTATGACTTCTTCAAAACAAAATGGATCTACTTTCTAAACTATAAAGAGTCTGTTGAAGTCTTGACAAAATTTAAAGATTTTAAAGTTCTTGTTGAAAACCTTTGTGGGAAGAAAATTAAGACGTTGAGAATAGATAATAGAAAGGAGTATATATCTGAAATATTTAATAATTTTTCTAGAAGTGTTGGCATTAAGAGAGAGCTAATTATCCCTTTAAATGCTCAACAAAATGGGGCAGCAAAAAGGAAGAATAAATCCATTGTTGAATTTTCTAGGGCTATGATACTTGATCAAAATTTGCAAACCTTCCTTTGGGGTGAAGCCTCAAATAGTACTATATATATGCAAAATAGACATCCCACTTGCACCTTGATCATAAAACTTTTGAAGAAGTGTTATTTGGAAAGAAACAAAATCTTAGCCACTTAAGAATTTATTGATATCCATCATATATCCACATACACAAAGAGAAAAGGTCCAAACTCAAACCCTCTAGAAAAAGAGGATTCCTTGTAGGTTATAGTGAAACCTCTAAGACATATCATATCTACATCCCTAGTCAAAGAAACATTGAGTAGAGATGTTATTTTTGATGAAAATAATGTATACAAAAAGTCCAAAATAGAAGATCAGTCACATATTGAAGAACCTATGAAAGTTCCATCTTCTAAAATTGAAAAGCAGAGTCAAATGGAAGAACATGATTCCTCTAAACCCATGGATACAACTGATGAACATAAAGAAAAGAAAAGACCTCAATGAGCCTAGAGATTGATTGAGGAATCTAAAAAATTTATTGCCCCTATTGAATGTACTAGAGAAAGAAAAAAGGCCTAGCATATTCTCTAAGTACATTGCACTTATGAGTGAGATCTAAAAATCTAAACCTTCTAATGTAAAGGAAGCTATGAAGCAAAAAAATTGTAGAAATTCCATGATTGAAGAATATAACTCTATTCTTAAGAATGAAATTTGAGATATTGTTCCTAGACCTAAAATTAAATTAGTTATATTATTAAAATGGTCACTTAAAATTAAACATACTTCACATGGAAGTATCAACAAATTCAAACTGATATTTTTTGCAAGAGGTCTCTTTTAGAAGGAAGGAATTGATTATGAATACACTTTTTCTCTAGTAGCTAGTTATACTTAAATTAAAATTATAATTACTATTGTTGCCTCTAAAGGATGGAAACTTAATGAAATGGATGTTAATACAACCTTCTTAAATGGGGAAATAGAAGATGAAATCTATCTAGAGCAACTTGAAGGATTTATATAGCATAATAATCAAACACATGTGTGCAAATTAATCAAAGCCCTATATGGTTTAAAACAAGATCCTAGAGCTTGGTATGAAAGAATAGATCATCTAGTCAATCTTGGATTCCCCAAAACTAGTGTAGATCCAAACCTATATTTCAAAATATAAAATAATGATATGGTAATACTAGTTCTTCTTGTTGATGACTTTCTGAGTATAGGTGAGGAACATCTTATAGAAAAATGCAAACAAGATTTGGCTTCTAAATTTGATATGAAAGACCTAGGTCATCTACATTACTTCTTGGGACTAGAAGTATGGAAACATACTAATATAATTATTCTAAATCAAGGTAAGTATACATTGGATATATTAAGAAGGTTTGGAATGATGAAAAGAAAACCTATAATGACACCCATGGAAACAAATCTTTTGAAACTAAAAAAAGAAACTAAAGAATATGAAGATGTTGACCTTACTCTTTACCATAAAATTATTAGATCATTAATGTATTTAGTAAATGCTAGACCTAATATATGTTACAAAGTAAATTCTCTAAGGCAATTCATGAGTAAACCAAATAAAATTCACTTAGTATCTACAAAACATATTCTAAGATATCTTCATGGAACTATTAGATATGGTCTATAATACAAGAATGAAGATCTCCAGCTTAGAGGATATAGAGACTCAAATTGGGAAGGAGATTTGGTATAACACAAGAGTACTTTAGGATGTTGCTTTACTTTAGGATCAAGAATGATATCTTGGTTCAACAGGAAGCAATCATGAGTAGCTTATAGTTGTACTAAAGATAAATAAATTACTACTACTATGGGAACCTATTGGTGGACAAATTTTTCATTTAATAAAAAGAAATGAAAGAAAACTTCTATGCCCGAATTCACAAGAGAAATGCAATTTTTCAACAATTGAGGAATTTCAACTTCTTCAATTCCTCTCTAAGTTTTGGTAATGTTCATCTTCCTTATTAGATCTTCAATCAAAACTATGTCTTAAATAAGAACTACTTTTAACTAGAAAGTATTAAGGCTTTCTATCTATTCTTAGATAGGAGGATAATCTGGTAAACAAGAATTAAATAAACAAAATACATACAATGGAGAGAACACATAGTTTCTCTATCAATCACTCCTTGAAAAATATTCAAAACTAATACTCATCTAACATGAAAATAATTATCCAACATCAAAGGAATTTCAATAATGAGTAAATTCAAAGCATAACATCTTTGAACATTCAAGAATTTCCTTTCTAGAAGAACAATACTATTTAGATACAATACTGGAAACTTAAAACATTTGCATAGCTATAAAACTTAGATAGAAATGGTCATGGTATGATAACCATAAAACACTAACAACCCTAAACGCTACTAAGTTTCAATCTTAAATAGAGAACTATCTAAGAATCTCCCTAAAAACTTGATTCTAGGATAATTAAAACTAGTTATAAAAAGAAACATAAGGGTACTAAGACCTCGATTTTAACTTTTAAAAACAAAACCTAAATGTCTTGAAAGCATTTGAAAAATAACACTAATCATTTGCCAATTGGTCAAGCAATTCTTCCTCCTCCTCATCTTCAGCAACACCCTATCCATGTACCATCTTCCACATCCTGAATGCATTCATGAATTCGATCATGGCGATTGTATTCAGGCTCTTGATGCTCTACAGTTGGTTTTTATAGATATCTTTATCCAACTTCATCTTATTCATGGTATCCAGGTAACTAGGGAGTCATAGAGTGTACATACCTAACATTACCTCACTTTTGGCCATCTTGGAGAACTCAAATGATGTGAGATCAATTTTATCTTTCATAGAAATCATGCATTCTTCATGTTGTTTGATCATGGTCTCTACATCAAAACCTCCTTCTTTAAGAGGATTAGAAAAAGATGAGTCGATGGATTGAAAGTCCCTACTTACATGTTCAAGAAATGTTTTGAATTCCTTTTCACATTATGGCATACTAGAAATAGAAGAAGTGTAATTAGATACCCTACAAGCTATATTCTTTCTCAAAACTTGAATCAATAGTACATCCACATGTTGTGGTGGGTTCTCTTTTAGGAACTTTTCAACCCTAAAATTTTCTATTTCCACCAATTGGGTCACCATGGTTGAGAATTTCTCAACTTAACCTTTCCAAAATTCTAACTGAATACAAGATTCATCAAGTGTGATCCTAGCTTGAGAAACAGTCACATGTAGATTTTGCATGAGTTTAGTGACCTAATTTGTTACTAGGCTAATCCAACTAAATACGACATACTTCACAATCTTTCCTTTCTTTAAATTGTCTGCCAGTTGTTGATTTTAAGGAGCACTGAAATCAAAGGTAAGATGTGATTGGTTACCAAGAACTAAACTCTGACCTTTCAACGAATTTATATATATTTAGCCATTGCATTATTCTAAGCTTTTAATTTCTTCTTTTCAATCCTATCTTTCTATGACTATAGCACAATTTGTTTGGTAGATGTCTCCACCCAATCTTCTTTTGTTTCATGGTTCATTACTCCCAAATCTATGCATGTGATTTCAAATTTTCTTAGTTCCAACTTATCAGTTCCCTCTTTTTTATTGGAGGTGGCTACCTTATCTATACTCCTCCCCATTGCACTATCAAAGGTTATCTTGGTTGTGCTTTTAGTTCTCTTGGGTTTGGGGGCCTTGTTGGTATATTTTCTCATAATGTCATTGACAAGGAAAGAAACTAGAACCAAACTCCTCTTCTTATTTACTAAAGCTACAAGCCAATTAGGAGTGGTAGCATTCTATTGTGATTTAGTAACTTTTTCAAGAGTGTTTACAACTTGTATCCTTGAAGAGACAAACGCACAGTCATCTGAACTCTTTGGCTATTATCAATAAGCCCACCACCTAGGTATTTATCTGACTTGCCATCTACCTACAACACCTAGTAGAGCTTTATTAGTACTAGTATTTTCTTTTTCCTTTTAGAACAAGATTTTTGTAGAAGAGGTAGATTATGGATCTCTTCTCAAAGATCCTTGATGACCTTCTATTACCTACATTTGTAAGACCAAATTTAGGAACAGGGTCAATCTACTCACTAATATGTGTGTTATTTTTAATTCTCAACCAAGACTTTGTCTTTTCAATCATATTCTCTATTCTTTCAAGAATATTATCCTCCTCATTAAAGTTCCAATCTATAGAAACTATGTTATAATTTACAAGTTGAATTTCTTGGGGAGCTAGGATATATGTTCTATCTTCTTCTATCTCTATGATATATACACCTAGTTTCAATTGAAAAAGATGGACTTGTGTAATAGTGAACCTGGATAACCCCCTTCTTTTTACTTCCAACTCATTTGTACAATCCTCCCAAGAATATTCCACATTAGGGACATGTACAATCTTTGCATGAGTTTCAAATATGCTATGGATAATTATTTTGTTGTCAAAATCTAGTCTAGCCTAATAGAAGCCAAAACCAAATTTAATCAAGTCAAAACTTATACATGTTGCATCTTCCATGCTTCTACATCTCAATTTTTCTAGCTTAAGTGGGAAAACAATATCACAAGTTTCTTCAGCTGAGAATTTTTTTACTAGGAAAAAGCAATCAAGGGCAAACCTAGGAAGGTATATAGGTTCTTCATCAAAACCTCCTACTCTTAGATAAATAAATCTCAGGAATTGGATATATAGGCTACCAAAAGATCGAATGAGATTTTGGGACTTAGGGCACAATCTATGGTGCAAGGGGCTTTTCATATCGAAACACAAATTTCCAAAAAAGACATCATGGACCCTTCTAAAATCTTCCAAATTTTTATCTTTGTGCAACAAGGGATAATAGTTATATATAGTAATGTTCTTGGTCCAAGGTTCATGTGGTAAATGTTGTAAATCCTGAGTGGTACCTATCATGTACATCAAATAGGACGATATGAATTTTTTTTTTCAAATTTAGAGCCCCCTTCAATTGATCTCTGAGAGAGCTAGCTATTAATTCTACCTAGTCTATAAATTGTGAGCCCTTTAAAAAAATTTGAATATAAATGTACATTCATTCTTCAAAAATAGAGAGATTAGAACACCCAAAAATTCTATGCAGTAGAACCATTATGTCCTAGACCTAAGTAGTCATTTGGCTTTTCTTCAAGGTTTTGGGTAACCTAGAACCACCTTTGTAGAAAGATTCAATCCAGCTCTTTGCTATGGTGTTCTATGGTGTTCTTATAGACATTTACTTGTTTTGAAAATCTACCTGCAGATAAGGTAGGAGTTAGGTCATCAAATTGTTTCTCTTCTAGGTGGAATAATCTGGATATGGTTTACCTATTGACACTTAGCAAAATTCTTCCATCTTTCTTCCATATATTCCCTCTAGAAACATTATACATATGAATGCACTCTTGAATCAGTTCTAGGCAAGGGTATTCTAGTGGGTAAGTGGAGACCATGAGGAGGTTAATATCCAACACTTTAGTGGAAAAAGGTTTGAAAAGTCTTTCATGCACAATCTCTCTACAATACCTCCCAAATCAACCCCTTATAGGTCTACGTCACCTACTATAGGGGATTTACATTATAAACTATGAGTATTCCCAAATAGGTGTAGTGTAGACTTCATTATTTAGGAGCTTTACTTGTATTTGAAAGCAAAGAAACAACCACAAATATGCTTCGCTCAATAGGCAAGAGAAAGATAACCAAAAAGTAGAATGGTTACATGAAGAGCGACAACCATTATAGATATGAAAGAAGGTTTGCTCTCTCCAATTTTCTTGTGACTGATTAATTTAGCCAAGAAAAGAAGTTTAATGTCCTCTTTTTAAAGGTGAAACTTTCTTTATATGCATCTCAAAAATAGGAAATTATCATTAATTATGTGGAGGAAAAAAATATTTTTGGCATGCCACGAAGGTAAGGTGATGGGACAAATTAGTGACTGATATTAAACTGAGAGACAAGTACTTTAAATGATTACTACTCTTTACATGTGCCAAATCTCTATTTCCGCACTCTTAAATCAAGGTTCTAATGTAATAATTTATGATGACCTTACTTCAATCATTAATTTCCTGCACTTACCTTTAAATCATGACATCACCCACTATCTCCTCATATGTGACAAGGCATCCAACTATTGTGTTTCCTCCATGCATGCGTATACACAACATGTGGATTGGGCCCACCAAGAAACATTGTCTTTGAGAATCAGGTGAAGCATTGAACTTGTGAACTAGTTCAATTGGTACAAAGGGTTCAAGGAAACTTCATTCTATTTGAACTTGGTACAAGGAGTACAAAAGTTTCAAGGGGTACAAAGAAGTTTACATTTGATACCAAGAAACTTTCAAACTTTTTGTAAGATGATTTCGGGGTGAGTCACTCCTGATCAAATCTTTATAAGGGGAAGAATTTGTCAACAGTTAGCTTGAGGGAAGGATGAATTGAAGGATTGAGGTTGAAGAAATATGGTAATGTTATCATACCTCAAAATACATTTGAATCTTGGTAGACCCAATGGTTCAAATGAAAAACACTTGAAAACGAGAGTGAACCAAAGATAAAGAATAAAAATGGTTACTCTGGAAAACATGAACTAACAGAACCAAAGAAGTAGTTTGGTTAACAAAGCTTATATTTTAACAATTCAAGAAACCTTTGGAGCTTACTATAATCTATTGTTAAAACAAGAATTAAGTTAAACCCTTTATAAATCTAGTGTTTCATAAGATGTCTAAACAGATTATGTTATCATATCACAATGTGTGAGATATGGTTGAGAATTATGTAATTAAGATTAACTGCATCATTAAAAGTATTAGGTTGTTGATATCCTTATCAAATCTATCAACAAAAATAAAGTGGAAACATTTAGAGAAGTCTTGGTTCATAATGGTTTCTAAGTACAAATCTTGATAAGTTGAGATTCATATTATTTGTTGTATCCAAAGATTTTGTAATTTTGAGAATCTTATTGAAAGAAATGTCTTTCATATGATATTTTTTGCAAAAATTATTATAAGGAGATAATCTTACCTATAACTATGTTATTTATTTTGAGTAAATGTTATCCTTAAATAATCATAATATGCACCTTGTGAGACTTACAACTAAGTGCATAGATGTCATTAACTTGACTATCTTTGAGTTGTCTGTATAAATGCTTATTGGGTATGAGGTAAGTTTGCATTTTGTGAAGAATAAATAACTAAGAGATTGGATATCATCATGTTGATTATCTATGGGTTGTTTGTATAAATGCATACTAGGTATTTTAATAACTAAGATATTACATAACACTTGTTTATCACCTTTTGGTTACTCAAAATAATGATTGTCTTTTACCTTT
The DNA here is from genome assembly GCA_028749045.1 of Cupressus sempervirens. Lineage (NCBI taxonomy): Eukaryota > Viridiplantae > Streptophyta > Pinopsida > Cupressales > Cupressaceae > Cupressus > Cupressus sempervirens. The sequence continues at coordinate 877,544,548 of CM053792.1, forward strand.
GATTATGAAAATGGTTTATCCTTCTCGACTAAGAGGGAGTATTAAATTCTTTTATTCATTATAGATGATATATATAGATATAGATATATATATATTTAGAATTCTTTTAGAATAACTGAGAGGGGGGGTGAATTAGTTATTCAAGGTCCAAATGCCTTATTAATACCTTCTTAATGAATCCATATCCTTTTCATCTATTCAAACTTAAACCAATCATATAAGAAAATTACTGTAAATCAACATGCAAAGATAAAACATTCAAGATCATCACATAACACAATGATTTACGTGGAAACCCAATTTGGGAAAAACCACCAATAACATGCTACTTGATTCTCACTCTTCTGAAGTGATGCCCTATTGAAAGCCTGCCCTATTAAAGGCTTACTACACATTGTTAAATGTGACCTTGTTAGAGGATTTCACCAAACTATTAGGAATGGACTTGATTAAAAGTCTTTAGAACATCCACTAGGAATGTCACCCTGTTAAAGGATTTATCTAATGGCTGTTAAACCAACCTAAGTCCATAGGATTTATCTTACTGTTACAATTGGTAGAAAGTAATGATATTGGTCTTTTGATCTGACATAACTTACAACATACTTTGCAGATTTTAGATCACTCTTTCAGTTCAATCCTTATGCTTGGCTTCAACCACTTCAGCTCTAACTTCTTGTTTCCCTCTCAAGCTTCATCTCCTTGAGTCTTATTACTCATTCTTCCAATGGAATTATTCTTGTGGTCATCTATTTAAATAGATTTCCTGTGCTTTCTTCTCCTTAGCACATTCTACAACACTTCATGCTTTTATGCTTGACCACGGCTCTCTCTCTCACTATCCCCTCTTTTCCACCTTTTTTCCTTTAACTTTTGTCTTCTTATATAGAAGTCTAATTTGCCTTTTTCCACTCAATTTTTCCTTTCCAATCTTAGGGTTTCAAAATGGATTAGGTAGGATACAATGTATCTACCCCATATCTTGTTCTCTTCTAGAAACTTCACCAGTTGTATCTTAAAAATGTTCTACATGGTGTTCTGTGCCACCAACTCATCATTCTTATCTTCCTTTTAATTCACAGATTTCTAGATAACAACTTTGTTGGCTTAGATCTGACGAATCTTTGATTTCCAAAATAATGCAGCAACTCGGCATTATTGAGTTACTATTGCTCAGCACCTTTGTGTTACTCGGCACCTATACCTACTCAACACTTGATTCTACTTGGCACTTGATTCTTCTTGGCACTTGATTCTGCTCGACACTTAGTTTTGCTCGGCACTTGATTCTACTCGGCACCTGGACTTTCTCGGCACTTTAACTAGGAATTTTCTTAGCTCTTACTAGTTTTCTCATCTCCTTCTCTCTAATGAACTTAGTTTGAGCTTTACAAAAGACTTAGCTAAAACCTTAGATCTTTGATATGTTTCAGTGTGCTCATTCTTTGTATCTTTTAATATGTCATCCAATACACTGTTTCATCAATGGCTTAACTGATCCTTGTACTTCATTACAACATCATAATTTCAACCTTTCTCTAGGTGTTCTACTTACATCTTATTGATTGCCTCCACCTTGACAATCAACTATTTGATAGTATTTGGATCACTAAAGAAATTGTCATTGCTGCAAGTAGCAAGTTTGACATCAATGACAAAACAATGATCGAGGAAATTCTTTACCAGCTCCATATATTATTCCAACAACTTTTCTTATGATCATTTCAATCATTTCCAACAATCTCTTTCTTTTGCATTGATGGCAAACCAAACTGATCAAGTAATCAATTAAGTTACCACCAAGATTATATTGGCTTGCTGTATTTTCACTACTGATCACATATATCTCCCTCTTTCATATATATCTCCCTCTTTCTTTGCATTGATCATTTTTTTGCATATTTCTCCCTCTTTGACATAAATGCCAAAGATGTAGCATCTTTATCATGCAAAATATAAGCTTTGGCTTCTTCTTGTTTTTCTCCCTCTGTCACCATGCTTGTGACTGATTTGGAGTTTCTATTCTTGCTATCATCCTTTGCACCAACCTATTAATATTTCAATGATTTATTCCTATTGATGCAAGGCAGCTTCCTTGTTGCCTTAAACTACTTGACTTAGGGGTATAACCCCTAACTTGCCTCTAAGATATTCATAGGCATCCTTGGGCAATGGTTTGGTGAAGATATTTGCAGTTTGTTCCTTTGTGTGAATGTATTCCAACTTCACTTGTTTGTCTTCTACCAATTCTCTGACATAATGATACTTGATTGCAATATGCTTGGTTTTTGCATGCATTACTAGATTTTTGGATATATTTATAGAACTTGTATTATCACAATACAATATCACTGGTTTCATTACTTCTTCTTTCATTCCATTCAATAGATGTGTGAGCCATACAATGTTTGTACAATTGACTGCAGCTGCCACATATTCTGATTCTGCAGTGGACTAGGATATACATGTTTGTTTCTTGCTAGTCCATGTAACCAGCCTTTTGCCTAGAAATAATGCACCTCCACTTGTGCTTTTTCTGTCATCAATGTTTCCTCCCCAATCTGCATCTGTATATGCATTAAGTTCAAATTTTCCATTCTTTTTGTAGTATAGACCAAAGTCATCAGTCCCTTTGAGATATCTCATTATTCTTTTTACTTCTATGAGATGATTTTCTTTAGGATTAGCATAAAACCTAGCCACTATTCCAACTGCTAATGCTATGTCTGGTCTACTATGTACAATATATTGTAGTTTTCCAATCATGGATCTGTACATTGTTTGATTGACTTTAGTTGACTCATCATTTTTGGATAGCTCATATCCTATGGCCATTGGTGTGTTGATTGGTTTGGATTCCTCCAATCCAAATGTTTTTAGAATTTCTTTGATGTATTTTGATTGTGTAATAAATATTCCATGTTTGAGTTGATGTACTTGCAATCCAACAAAAAATTTGATTTCTCCAAACATAGACATCTCAAATTCATGTTTCATTTTGTCAGCAAAGCCTTTGCAAAGTACTTCCTTACCACCAAATACTATGTCATCCAAAAAAATTTTAGATACAATAATGTCTTTACCTTCTTCATCTTTGATGTACATGTTGTTGTTATCATCAGTTCTTTCAAATCCAATTTGCACTAGATACTTGTGAAGTCTCTCATACCGTGCTCTAGGTGATTGTTTCAAACCATAGAGTGCTTTGTGTAACTTACACACCATATCCCTGTTGTTTTCATCAAAAAATCCTTTTGGTTGTTCAATAAAGACTTCTTCTTCTAGTATACCATTTAATAAGATAGATTTTACATCCATCTGATAGACTTTAAAATCTTTGTAGGTAGCATATGCAAGTAAAGTTCTTACTCCTTCCATTCTAGCAATAGGAGCGAATGTTTCTCCATAGTCTATTCCTTCTTCTTGAGCATAACCCTTGCATACAAATCTAGCTTTATTTCTAGTAATCTCACTATTTTCATCTAGTTTGTTTCTAAATACCCATTTGGTGGCAATCACATTTTTTTCATTTGGTCTGGGAACCAAACTCCAGGTTTTATTTTTTCTTATTTGATCAATTTCTTCTTTCATAGCTTTATACCAGTCATCATCTTGTAATGCGCCATGTACTATCTTGGGTTTAGAATGACTAATCAGACATGATTCATGTCTTAGTTTTTTCCTTGTCATTGGTCTTGCATCTTTGTCACCAATTATTTGTTCAGCAGGGTGATGTCTTTTCACATGTTTGGATAATCTTGGCTCTGTCCTTGTTTCCATGTTTGATCTTTCAGATTCAAGATCACTATGCACTTCATTGTCAGGTTTGTCTTCATCATGTATGCTATCTTAAGATTGTGCATTTTCTTCATTCTATAACTCGGCTTCTGAATGCAACTCGACATTCACTGGTTGTGAATCGGTTGAAACTGACACTTGTTGTTGATTTTCAATTTGATTGACATCATCCTCATCAGCAGTCATTCTTTCATAAGAATATACAAAGGTTTTGTATTCTTCCATTGTTTTTGGTATTTCAGCTTGGACTTCTATGTGCTCATCAAAGTTTACATTTTCACTTTCCACAATTTTGTTAGTGTTAATATTCAAACACTTATATGCCTTACTTCTAGTGGAGTAACCAAGAAATATACCTTCATCACTTTTTGCATCAAATTTTCCATTTCTAACATCTTTAAGGATAAAACATTTGCAACCAAAAACTTTAAAATGTTTTACATTTGGTGAGTAACCATACCATAATTCAAAAGGTGTTATATTTGTACCTTTCTTGACTTATACTTGGTTCAGTGTATAAACAGATATGCTTACAGCTTCTCTCCAGTATTTTAGAGCAACATTGTTTTCCATCATTAATGTTTTGGCACAATCAATTATAGATCTGTTTCTTCTTTTAGCAATTCCATTCTGTGGGGGAGTTCTAGGAGCTAATGTTTGTCTTTTGATTCCATTGTCATTACAGAATATCTTGAATTCATTTGATGTAAATTCACCACCTCTATCTGATCTTAGGCATTTCAAGCTTTTTCCAGTTTCCTTTTCAACTCTAGCTACATACCACTTAAAAATTTGAAAACCATCAATTTTTTGTTTTAAGAACATAACAGTCATCATCCTAGAATAGTCATCAACAAATATCATTATGTATTTATCTCCTCTATAGCTTTGTATTTCCATTGGACCACATAAGTCAGTGTGGACTAACTCAAGTATCTCTTTAGATGTATAGTTTTTGCTTTTGAAACTTGATTTTGTCATCTTTCCTAGCTAACATTGTTTGCACATGATATTATTAGGCTTCTTCAATTTTGGTAAACCTCTGACTTTCTTCATTCTATTGATGTTGACTAGATTGTCAAAGTTGACATGACATAATCTTGTATGCCATAACCATTCATCATCAAATTTTGCATGTAGACAAGAAACATCATCCATATCAAGGTAAAACAAATTACTCTTTGTTTGTTCTCCTTTTCCTGTTAGTTTACCATCATTGTCATAGATTTTTGCAGTTTTTCTTTCAAATTCCACTTTGCAACCTTCATTGCCTAATTGTGAGACACTTAGTAAATTGTAGTTTAATCCTTCAACATAGTACGCATTGTCACATGAAATTCGTTCTATGAGATTAATGGAACCTTTTCCTTTGATTTGACATGGAGCATCATTACCAAATCTAACACTATTTCCATCATACTGAGTAAAGTTAAGAAACTTACTTTTGTCTCCTATCATGTGATGTGAGCATCCACTATCTATGATCCATCTGTCATTCTTGTTTATACATGTCACCAGTGTTGTGGCTTCTTCTTCATCAGATCAGTCCTTCATGGCTACATAAACAACTTCATCATCATTGTCATCAAAATTTTCTTCAACAATATAACACTTCTTACCTTTTTCTTTGTAATCTCTCTTGTCATCATCTCTTCTATTCTTGTATTTGTTGCCTTCCTTGGAATCCTTTTTCTGTAGACATCTTGCAGCAATATGACCTACTTTATTGTAATTGAAACAAATGATAGGCATCTTACCTTTGAATTTTCCTTTGCCCCTGTGAAATCTTCTAGCGAGCAATGCTTTCAATTGTTTCACATCTTCCTCATCAATGCTACTGTCACTAGATACATACTTCATTTTTCTTGCTTTCCTTGATTTCACTTGTTCGGCATCTTTCAGTGATAACTTGGCCTTAAAAGCATATTAAACATTTTTAGGTTTGTAGTTGTCAAAGTTAGATAACTCAAATGCAGTGAGTCTACCTATTATACCTTCAAAGCTTAGATTATTTCCTGGTATACATCTTAGGTCTTGTATTGCTGATACTCTAATAGCATAAATAGGGAGAAAGGTTCTTAAGAACTTACTATTAACAGTATCTTCATCCAGTTGACCATTCAAGCATCTTATTGCACTTACCACTTCCTTTATTCTTGCACCATACTTAGTAGCATTCTCATTTTCTTCCATATTCATTTCATCAAATTTTCCTCTAAGAATTTCTCTTTTTGCTCTTTGTACATTTTGATCTCCTCCATAGATGTCTAATAGGGCTTTCCACATTTTGAATACAGTGTCACATCCTTTGATATCATCAAATTCAGCATAGCTGAGTGCAGAGGCAATTTCTAGCATTGTCTAGTTGTGTTCTTGCTTGTTTTTCATGTCTTCGGCAGTACGAACACTTGTTGGATCTACATGTTCATTGACAATTGAATTTTGTTCATAATCTCCTATGGATCTAGTATGTAGCTTCATCAAACTTTTCCATGCAACAAAGTTATCTTTTTTGAGCTTGGGAACTTCTCTCTTTGGCATTTTGATCTTTTATGCTAGTAGTCCCTTTAAACTGAATCAGTAGTCAGCTCTGATACCACTTGTTAGAATTCTTTTATAATAACTAAGAGGGGGGGTGAATCAATTATTCAAGGTCCAAATGCCTTATTAATACATTTTTAATGAATCCATACCCTTTTCATCTATTCAAACTTAAATCAGTCATATAAGAAAATTACTGTAAATCAACATGCAAAGATAAAACATTCAAGATCAACACATAACACAATGATTTACGTGGAAACCCAATTTGGGAAAAACCACTAGTAACATGCTACTTGATTCTCACTCTTCTGAAGTGATGCCCTATTAAAAGCCTACCCTGTTAAAGGCTTACAACACACTATTAAATGTGACCTTGTTAGAGGATTTCACCAAACTGTTAGGAATGGGCCTGATGAAAGGTCTTTAGAACATCCACTAGGAATGTCACTATGTTAAAGAATTTATCTAATGGTTGTCAAACCAACCTAAGTCCATAGGATTTATCTTACTGTTACAATTGCTAGAAAGTAATGATATTGGTCTTTTGATCTGACATAACTTATAACATACTTTTCATATTTAAGATCACTCTTTCAGTTCAATCCTTATGCTTGGCTTCAATCACTTCAGCTCTGACTGCTTGTTTCCCTCTAAAGCTTCATCTCCTTGAGTCTTATTATTCATTCTGCCAATGCAATCATTCTTGTGGTCATCTATTTAAACAGAGTTCATGTGCTTTCTTCTCCTTAGCACATTCTACAGCACTTCATGCTTTTATGCTTGACCGCGGCTCTCTCTCTCACTATCCCCTTTTTTCCACCTTTTTTCCTTTAACTTATGTCTTCTTATATATAAGTCTAATTTGACTTTTGCTGCTCAATTTTTCTTTTCCAATCTTAGGGTTTAAAAATGGCTTAGGTAGGATACAATGTATCTACCCCATATCTTGTTCTCTTCTAGAAACTTCACCAGTTGTATCTTAAAAACATTCTACATGGTGTTCTATGCCACCAACTCATCATTCATATCTTCCTTTTAATTCACAAATTTCTAGACAACAACTTTGTCGGCTTAGATCTGACGAATCTTCGATTTCCAAAATAATGCAGCAACTTGGCATTATTGAGTTACTAGTGCTCAGTACCTTTGTGTTACTCGACACCTATACTTGCTTGGCAGTTGATTCTACTCGGCACTTGATTCTACTCGATACTTGATTCTGCTTGGCACTTGATTCTGCTCAGCACTTAGTTTTGCTCTGCACTCAATTCTGCTCGGCACTTAGTTTTTCTCAGCACTTGATTCTACTCGGCACTTAATTCTGCTTGACACTTGATTTTGCTTGGCACTTGATTCTGCTCGGCACTTGAACTTGCTCGGCACTTTAACTAGGAATTTGCTCAGCTCTTACTAGCTTGCTCGGCTCCTTCTCTCTAATGAACTTAGTTTGAGCTTTACAAAAGAATTAGCTAAAACTTTAGATCTTTGATATGTTTCAGTGTGCTCATCCTTTGTATCTTTTAATATCTCATCCAATACACTATTTCATCAATGGCTTAACTGATCCTTGTACTTCATTACAACATCATAACTTCAACCTTTCTCTAGGTGTTCTAGTTACATCTTATTGATTGCCTCCACCTTGACAATCAACTAATTGATAGTATTTGGATCACTAAAGCAACTGTCATCCCTGCAAGTAGAAAATTTGACATCAATGACAAAACAATGATTGAGGACATTCTTTACCAGTTCCATATATTTTTCCAGCAACTTTTCTTATGATCATTTCAATCATTTCCAACAATATATATATATATATATATATATGTATATGTATAATATTGTGTGTGTGTATTTTATAGTCTTATTTATATATATTTATGGTATCCATATAATCCTTTTTAAAACCTTTCTTTATGTTTTAGGCTTATTATATTTGTGTTTAGCTCTTGATAGTATGTGACTCTCATATGAGTCACACCCATCAGGTCGACGTGACTCATAAGAGAGTCACGTTCATTGGTCATATCATGGTATTTATATGCCCTTGGTGGTTAGTTTTAAAATCATCGATCATATCAAACTTTCATATTACCTTTCAACACCCACTGACATTAGCAACAGATTCAAATTTGTATTAAACTTCCTCATAAAAAATGACATCAGCAAAAGTTGATGTAGCGAGAATCTAAATGCACCCCTAAAACGGTGATCTGGATCCTAACACATGAGCACACAATGGAAAATGAACAAGAGGAATGAGATTTAGATTTAGAGAAATAATAGTTCATATATTTGAATCAATAAGTTTACATCCAACATGCTTGGTTGTACATCATTCTGGATTATAGCCATTACAAAGAAGAATACATCTTTAAAAGAAGAATACATCTCTAGACTCAAATATGAACTTCTACCTCCAAGATACTCCATGCTAAGAGTCTTACTAGATCTCCATCATTCAATAATAATTCATAAGATTCTACCCAAGACTCCTTTAATTACTTTCACAGCCACAAGTTAACCTATTATAAATTACCAAGTAAATAATCCCTTACACTAAATGCATAACCAAGGTACAAGTTGGCTCAAAACCAATATTAAATAAAAATATGAACTTAAATACATGCAAGATTGATCAAAACTAGAACTAGACATAAATAACTCAATCAAAGAAGGAGCAAGGAAAATACTAGCACTTGGCAATACTCAGTATATACTGGAACTCAACATCAACCAAAAACTTGACACCAATAGGAACTCGACATCAACCAAGAACTCAACACCAATAGAGAACTCAGCATCATCTACAACTTGGTCAACACTACATACTTAGCTAACACTAGTACTCAGATGACACTACATACTCAACCAACAAAGCCACTACTAAAAACTCGATAAGAACTACTACTTGGAAACCACTGACTAAAAAGAGTAGGAAAGTTAAGAGACCAAGGATGCCCCTACATCAAACTACCAGGATAAATAGAAAAGACCTTAGATGCTCCTACATCAGATACCCTAAGTAAATAGAAAAATGTGTCCCACAATTTGATTCCAAAAAAAAAAATTGCACTCACTTTCATCTTCACAAAAGGTTTCCACTCCATCATGGATAAAAGATCAAATCTAAAAATCAACCATCTATGCTTCATCCATCCAAAAATTAGAATCTCATCCACCCAATAAACATACTCACTCATAGGGATTAATAGAAAACCATAATGCTCTACAAGTAATCTCTGCAACTTATCATCACAAAAAACCATAATAACATCCTCATATACAAAAACTAGATCAACAACAATATCCAAATCAAAAACCCAATAAGCAACAATATATGAACTCACATCTATAATAGTAGCAACAATAGTATGTATATTCATTTCTCTAGGAACATGTAAATCAGTAACATCATCAAAATCCACTTTATTAGCAACATCAATTTCTTTCAACATCTCGACAACAACATATAAATTCAGATCCATATTAGTAACAACATTATGTAAATCCACCTCAATAACATCTTTAAAAACCTCAACCACATCAACAATAGGTAAATCCATCATGAGAAACATTTAGATCAATAAAATACATAATAGAAGGAACATATAACTCCAGATCAACCTATAAATCCTCAACTACATCTATATCAACATTAACATCATCTTGAATAATAGAAACTTCCAATTTCTTACCAACATAAGTGAAACTCTCCTCCTCAAAATTCTCAATGCACACAACAAGATGTCCTGCAATTCCAATGTTAGATCTATCCATCTGCTCATGAAAATCAAAAGATACTTCATCAACTTCAACAAAATCGTGCATTTCCATGATCTGTCTTCTAGTTTTCATAATCTCTTTAACCAACCAACAAAACTTCTTTCTAATCCTTAGATGCCAACTCAAATCAAACTCTTCCAAATCATCAATCCTTTCATGTAATTCATCCCAAAAAAATCATAGTCATTTTTCTCAACATCATCAAGATGTCTTCCATGGTCTTGTACTAACTCAATAGCTTCTACTCTAGTTGCAATTTTCCTCAAAATGTCCAATCACTCTAGATCCACATATCTCCTTCCACAAACCATCTTTTATATAACAAGGAACATAATCAAATGACAAGTCCTCTCCAAGTGCAGGTCCAATCCATAGATTTTCCACCCTACACCAAATTCACCAACTAGCTAAGACTTCTAAAATAATAAAAAATTCTCTAATACCATCTGATGCAGAGAGAATCTAAATGTACCCCAAAATGAGGTGATCTGGATCCCAATACATGAGCACATAGCAAAAAATGAAAAAGAGGAATGAGATTCAAATCTAGAGAGAAAATATTTCATATATTTGAATTAAGAAGTTTACATCCAACATGCCCAGTTGTATGACCTTTTGGGTTATGGCCATTACAAAGAAGAATACATCTTTAAAAGAAGAACAAATCTCTAGATTCAAATGTTAACTTCTACATCCAAGCTACTCCAGGATAAGACTCCTACTACATCTCCATCATTGAATAATAATGCCTAAGACTCTACCCAAGATCTCTTTAAATACTTGCATGGCCACAACCTGGCCTATTTCAAATTACCAACAAACTAAACCATTACATTAAATGCATAACCAAGCCATAAATCAGCTCAAAACAAATATTAAATGCAAATATGAAATTAAATATGCACAAGGTCAGCCTAAACTAGAACTAGGCATAGACAACTCATTCAAAGAAGGGCCAAGGAAAATACTAGCACTCGACAATGCTTGACATATATTGGAACTCGAAATCAACTAGGAACTTGACACCAATAGGAACTTGACATCAACCTAGAACTCAATACCAATAAGGTACTCAACATCATCTACAACTAGGTCAACACTACATACTCGACTAATGCTACATACTCAAATAACACTGTGTACTCGGCTAACCCTACACACTTGGCTAACATTGTATACTTTGCTAACACTACATACTTGGCTAACACTAAAATAATATAACTTGGTTGATACTTGAACTCAGTCAAGACTTCTACTTAGCCAACATAACCACTCGATACATACTATAACAACTCAATAAGAACTACTACTTGGCAAACACTAACTGAAAATCTAGTGGGAAAGTTAAGAGACCAAGGCTACCCTTGCATCAAACTACCAGAGTAAATAGAAAAGACCTCAGATGCTCCTACATCAAAAGTATAGGTTATACTTTAATATATATACAAGTTGTTGCATTTAACTTTTAAAGATTAATAGGTGAAGTACTTAGTGATACATACCAGTGCTATTAGTATTAATATTATTTTCCTATGAAAAATAATACTATATTATATTTGTGAATATAATAATTTTCCTAGAAAATACTATTAGTAATTGAAACTTAGATTTATCCAAAATTTACACCTACTATGTGGGCATTTATAACTGTAGGGTTTGTTTCATCAACATATATTGTACTACTACAAGTTTATCTCATGCACTTTAACTCTCATCAATGTAGAAATATTTTTTTTCAAGTATCCCCCATTCATTGCGAGTGATTCTTTGTTATATGGCATTTGGTACTATTTGATTAACCATGTATTAAATGCTCAATATCTTTCTCTCATTGGATGAAATCTCTTCATGAATATCATGTAGTGGATATGGTCTATTGATTGAAATATTTATCACCACCAAATTTATATAATTTCACTATAAGATTCCTATTTGTAATAACAACCCAACCACTTATTGGAGAAGTTGTACTTTTTGCAACTTTCCTCTAATCAAGGTATAACTCTCTCTTTGAATACATTTAGAATTTTGGGGTTTCTTTTAACTAGAAGAAGAATTTGAAAATACCCAAAGTTTATTACGAATGCAAAGAATTTATTTTTATTTTTATTTTTGTTAGAATAATAGGTTAATTTTCTAATTCATTAAAGAGTTTTCTATATTTTTATAGACAGTTAAATATAGGTCATGTTGTGTCATGTATAAATGACCAAATGAACACCTATCACTATATAATCTAATCCTTGGCTATGGTGATTGGTCTAGGGTTTTGGTAAGAGTACAAAGATGGGGATCAAAAAGTTGGCACTCACTTTTTGGTCCATGAAAATGGTTATGGAATTCTCTCTCTCTCTCTCTCTCTCTCTCTCTCTCTCTCTCTCTCTCTCTCACACACACACACACACACACACACACACACACACACACACAAATCTAAAGTTAAATGCAATCTTAGAGAAATAATATATACATAAAAAATAACATTTAAATATAATATTCAAATAACTAGTTTGGATCATTAATTTGAAGATTTTTTGTATATATGTTCCAATCTAATTTCTTATGATGGATAGTTTGTAAGGTTTTTAAAAACACAATAGAATAGTTAGAAGGAATAGAGTAAAAAAAGCCACAATTTTTTTTGAATGATATCCAACAAGTTTGTTCATTCTACAAATGGTTGGAATAGAAAATCCATGCCCACTATGATGTGTGCAATATACCTATCAACCAAAAAAATGTGATGTTCAAACAACACAAAATGTATAACTATACACTAGAAAAGACATAATTAAAATAAAATGGCTTATGTTGTGAATAAATTATTTTAAGAATTAAAATTAGGGAACTAAGGATTTCTCATCCTCCTACTAGGATTAGAATCTATATTGTTTTATTGATAGAAACACCATTCAATGCCCACTATTGAGCGCTCTTCTCTATAAGATACATTTTGACCCATAAATGAAAGAATGGATTCCTACTTCTTAAAGTACTTAAACATTTTTTTAGGGTCCTAGAAATATTGTGCACATCCCCAAAACAAAAATCGTTTGGATAATATCTAACAAATAATTTTATACATGTAAACGTCTACTTGTGTATGAATGTAGGTAATACAATTAGAACAAAGAAAAATTCAAGGTCTCCCAAGGGGCAAGGTTGAGCATATAAATTTATTAAATATTTTTCTATTTTGAATACAATTGATGATAAGACCTCTCCTTCATGTTTTGGCACTACACATGTCCATCGTAGCTATGGCAATTTAGAGTTAACTATAAACATTGCAATCTTGTAATATCTAGAATTTTCCTAAGGTGGGCCGAAATATAAATTTTCATGAATGACCATGCACTAACTAATGCACTTCCAAATTGTATACAAATTTTATGTGGTGTTTTGATCATAGGCTACATAATTGAAGCTTTTTCTAAGTTGGGAGAATGGAAGAGAAACTAAAATTCATTAAATATTCATTGATTGTGTTTTAACTTCTAGTCCCACCTAAATTTTCCATCCATTCATTCATTTAGGATTAAGTAGTGAATATATATTTTGTCTCTTGTTTCTCCTTTGTTATCTATGTCTCTATAGTGATCTTTTTCAAAGAAAAAGGAAGAAAAGAAAAAGCAAAATGAAGGGTATTATATACACAATGTAGTACAAGCAGGAGAAATTAGAGGCTAGGTTAGTCACTAGTAGCTATAGTAGTAGTAGTAGTTATACTACTAACTATACCATACTATACTATAAAAAGGTAGACTATACTATGATCATAAATAAGAACTAGGACTAAGCATGTTCATGCCCATTATATCATCATGTAACTTGAAATTCAAATAATCATTTATGGATCTTAGCTATAGCCCAAAAAAAATCCTTTTTTTCCCCTATGAAATAATGTACATGCTTAGGTGGCATCACACCAAAGGGTAGATATCACCCTCTCCCTCCTATAATGATAATGATATACAAAAAAACATATCTATGGTGACGTTTTTCTTACACGTGTATGCATCAGGAAGAGGGAATCCATTTCAGAAAGGTGATATGATTTATCTTCATATTTGATATGTGCCTCTCCACATATCCCATCCTATTCCATTTTATATTGTGCACATCCCCAAAACCAAAATAGTTTGGGCAATATCTAACAAATAATTTTATACTTATAAAAGTCTACTTGTGTATGAATGTAGGTAATACAATTAGAACAAAGAGACATTCAAGGTCTCCTAAGGGGAAAGAGAGAGCATATAAGTTTATTAAATCTTTTTCTAGTTTGAATAGAATTGATGATAAGACCTTCCCTTCATGTTTTGGCACTACACATGTCCATGATAGCTATGGTAGTTTAGGGTTAACTATAAACATTGTCAATCCTATAATATCTAGAATTTTCCCAAGATGGGCTGAAATATAAATAGTCATGAATGACCATGCACTAACTAATGCACTTCCAAATTGTATACAAATTTGATGTGGTGTTTTGATCACAGGCTACATAATTGAATCTTTTTCTAGGTTGGGAGAATGGAAGGGAAACTAAAAGTCATTAAATATTCATTGATTGTATTTTAACTTCTAGTCCCACCTAAATTTTCCTTTCATTCATTCATTTAGGATTACGTAGTGAATATATATTTTGTCTCATGTTTTTCCCTTGTTATCTATGTCTCTACAATGATCTTTTCCAAAGGAAAAGGAAGAAAATAAAAAGGAAAATAAAGGGTATTCTATACACAATGTAGTACAAGTGGGAGAAATAAGAGGCTAGGTCAGTCACTAGTAGCTATAGTAGTAGTAGTTATAGTACTAACTATACCATACTATACTATAGAAAGGTAGACTATACTATGATCATAAATAAGAACTAGGACTAAGCATGTTCATGCCCATTATATAATCATGTAACTTGAAATTTAAATAATCATTTATGGATCTTAGCTATAGCCCCAAAAAACTCATTTGTGTTCCCCTATGACATAATGCACATGAATAGGTGACATCACACCAAAGGGTACATCACACCCTCTCCCTCCTATAATGATAATGATATACAAAAAAGCATATCTATGGTGATGTTTTTCTTACACATGTATGCATCAAGAAGAGGGAATCCATTTTAGATAGGCAATAGGATTTATCTTCATATTTGATATTTACCTCTCCACATATCCCATCCTATTCCATTTTCCTACCTCTCATAACACCCATACAAGAAGTTAACACATCTCCCAAGAATACATATCATATTTTTCAAAACTCTTAGTGGCCATTTGGAAAATTGAGTAGGGATTCCTTAGCCTATATAGGAAGAGAATTCAATAATGGAGGTTCTTAACTTTGGTTATAGTCATGATAAGGGTGATGCCTAACTACCTCCTGGATTCAAATTCCATCCCATTGATGAAGATCTCATAATACATTATCTCATGAGAAAGGTTTTACATAACATTTTTATAGGAAGGGCCATTCTTGAAGTGTCATTCGCATTTGATGTGGTGTTCTAAATATAGGCTCTTCACTCTCTCCTCTTTACATACACACAAATAAATGATAAATTAAAATTAGGGGGATACACAATGGAAGATTTTATTGAGTTAGGGAAATGGAAGGGAAACTTAAAGTTATTAAATTTTAATTTATTAAGTTATAAACTATGCCCCTACCTAGATTTTCTAGTCATTCATTCATTTAGGATTCAAAAATGAATATATATTTTGTCTCTTGTTGTGCCCTTGTGATCTATCACTATACAATGATCTTTTTTTAAAGAAATATTTTTTTATTAATATAGATATTTAAATTGTATAATTCATTTAATTTTTTTAGAAGCCACCCTTATTGAAGGGATAGTAATATTTTGTTATTTTTATTATTTTTGATTATATACAAGATACTACTAATTCTTGTATGCTTATATTTGATATAATTTTATAGCCTAAATATTTGTCTATAAAGAAAGTCCACATCTAACAATATAAATGCAAAACAAAGTAAGGAGATAATTTCTAGATTGTGGTCTTAATTCAAAAGAAAAAGTGATGAAAAATGTTATTTTCCTTGAAAAAAATACAATGAGTTAAAGAATAGAAGAATTCTAATCACAATAGCTCAAAGAAATTGTATGAAACATGATCACATTGAAGTGGGAAAGGATTTTTGTCCTTTGCTGAATGTGGATTTCCAACTAGGGAACATGCAGGTGTCAATATAGAAGTATAAGGTAATGCTCCCATGGAAGAAGATGATCCTAAGGTAGAGAACAAAATTGAAGTTTTTGGTATTGGCACAACTAATCATGTGCTGGAGAAAATGATTGAAGAAGATGTCACTGGCATAATTGATCAAGATGATAAAGCCAATGATAGTAGAACATCTAATGATGATGATGAAGAGAACCTTGATATACCTAAAATTGAAAAGGCATATGAACCCCTGTACCAAGGCTTCCAAAAAATGCTTGTCTCCTTTGTATTATTGTTTCTGAACTTCAAGGTTAAGAATGGTATATTCAATGTAGTAATCTCATGTATGCTAATATATAGTGTCATTTTTGTCGCCCTCTATGTTAGCATACCATTAATTTCATTTATATTAACAACTCTTTTCCATAGGCTAATAGGTGACTATTGTTGAATACAATTGTTTAATTGTGTGTTGTCTTTGATGTTACACATATGTCATATCAATTATCAGATAGAGTCTATTGAGTTTAGATGGTTAGCAAAGAAAATTATAGAGTCTACTAAGCATTACACTATGGAGACAATTTTTACCAAGCTTACTCGGGCGTCAAAGGATTCTGAGATAGAAGTTAGTGTTAACTGAGATCCCAAGGTTAACAAAGGAAAGTTAGTTTCTACTGATCTCATAAGTCTAGCAAAGGAAGATCAGTTCTTAACAAGTTAACTCATTCTCCAAAGGATTTTGCAAAGTTTTTAGTGTTTACCAAGCTTCTATTGGTTAACACTAAAAATCATTTTTGGAGCTGTGTTTACTGATCTGGGTTGGCCAGTGAAGGATTTCATTGTTTTAGAAAATAAAGCTTAATTATTTCATGCAACGAATGTAGCCAACTGGTGTAATGATTATTGGTAATTGTAACTTGTAATTGAGCTGACTTGACAAATTTGTAATGCATAAATAAATGGTCAAGTTGTGAATTCAATTGTATGGATGAGTGTAATGAGTGAAGCATGCAAGTGTATTGATTATGAAGAAGGTGTGAGTTAATTTTAAAGAAGGATCAAATATCCTTGAATTGTAGCAAATTTATATTCAATTAGTTAGGATCTACTAAAGTAGAATAGAGATCTATATCAGCAAAGTTTAGTTGCATCTCATTCAGGTCACTTCATTGTTACTTTTTCATTATTGTAAAAGTGATTTGTAAATCTCTTAACCAAGTTGGTTTAATAGCCATTTTTTTAAATCCTCTAACAACGTGATAGTTCTATTGAACTATTTCAAAGTCTTCTAGCAAGGTCACTCCTAGTAGGGTAATTAAATCCTCTAACAAGGTCACACCTAACAATGTGTTTTGTAACCTTTAACTAGGTTGGCTCCTAACAGAGCTCAGTTTAGAAGAGTGAAAATTGGTAGCTAGTTACTTGGTGGTTTTTCCTATATTGGGTTTCCACATTAAAATCTGGTGTCTCTTGTGTTCATATAATTTCTTTTATGCATTCATGAATGCTTAATAAGTTAATAGTTCATCTACCGAGTGTTAGTAGTAACTAATTTTAAGACATCCAAAGGATCTATGGATTGATTTTTGTGGTAACTAATTCACCCCCCCTCTCAGTCACTCCATCTATGTTTCAAACAATTGGTGTCAGAGCTTTTGGTGCTTGTAGAAAAGATTTCAAGGATCTAAACTAAAGATTAGGATGTCTTACAAGAGGTAAATTCCAAGGCTTAACAAGGATAACTTTTCAATATGGAAAGGTCTCATGAGACTCCATTTGGCTTCCATTGGAGATATGGGATTGAAATATCTTGATGAAGAATATGTGACACCTTCTGGTACACTATCTGTCAATTATATTGTTGAGAAGAAGACTCATAACACCATGATGATAGAAATTGCATTTTCCCTAAGCTATGAAGAATTTGATGATGTCAAGAACTACAAAACTTCCTTTGGAATGTGGAAAAAACTAAAAGATATCTATCGAGGTGAAGAAAATGTGAAGAGAGCCAAAGCAGAAAGTTTAAGAGGACAATTTGATCAAATGAGAATAAGAGGGGATGAGAACATTGTCAAGTATGTTGAAAGAGTCAAAGCAGGTTTCAATGCAATCAAACCTTTTGGAGAAGATATCAAGGAGAAAATAGTTATAAATAAAGCTCTCAGAACATTGATACCCATATATGCAATTAGAGTTTCTGCAATTCAAGAAAGAAGATGTGAGGAAAATCATAAGATAAATTTAGAGGCCATAGTAGCAAGATTAACTGCATTTGAGCTAGACAACTTTGATAACTATGTTCCAGCTTCCAAGAACATTGAATCAGCATTTGAAGCCAAGCTTTCACTCAAGGAGAAAGGAAAAAAGATAAAGGAATCTTAGTTAGAAAGTGAAGATGAATTAGAACAAATTTTTGACAGTGATCATGAGGTGGTTGGAGCTCTACTAGCGAGGAAATATTCTAGAGGCAAAGGGAAATATAAAGGTAAAGTTCCTCTAAACTATTTTTCATGTGAGGAAATTGGATATATTGCTGCTAGGTGCCCAAACAAGAAAAATAAGGATGAAAAGAAAGGCCACAAATGGAATGGCAAGAAAGATTTCAAATCATTCAAGGATAAAGGTAAGAAAACATGTTTCATGGCTAAAGATTCTAAGGATTCTAACAATAGCAAAGATGAAATTATTTGCATTACTGTGAAAGATGATTTTTATAATGATAAGGAAGATAAGATGGCACTTATTTTTCATGTGAGAAAAAATGATACATGGATCATAGATAGTGGTTGCTCTCATCATATGACTGGTGATAAAACTAAATTTGAACATTTTGAAGACTATGATGGTGGTAGTGTGAGGTTTGGTAATAATGAACCTTGTTGTATAAAAGGAAGAGGAAGAATCTTACTAACCAAAGAGCTTGTATGTAATAATGCCTATTGGGTAGAAGGTCTAAAGTACAATCTATTGAGTGTGACACAACTACTCAATAAGTGATTTAAAGTGGAATTCATGCATGGGAAAGAAAGAGACTGTTGAATAGCAAAGGAAAGCTGATTAGATCATGCATATAGACAAAAGCTAACTTGTTCTATCTTGAACTTGGTGAATGCTCATGCTTTATTACGCAAGTTGAAGAAATTTGGTTATGGCATAGAAGGTTATGTCATGTGAATTTTGATAATTTGGTGAAAATAAGAAAATTCAAGAAAGTAAGAGGCATTCCTAGAATAAAGAAACCTAAGGTTGGTCTATGCAAGAAATGTTGGATTGGTAAGATGGGAAAGACTAGCTTTAAAAGTAAGAACTATCAGTCTAAAGAAATTTTAGAAATTGTACATGCTAATTTGTGTGGACCCATTAGAATTGAAAGTTATACTAGAGAAAAGTTCTTCATTCTATTTGTTGATGATTACTCAAGAATGATAATTGTCATGTACCTAAGAGAGAAATCAGAACCATTTGAGAAGTTCAAGCGGTATTTGGCTAGAGTAGAAAAGGAAGTAGGGAAAAGACTAAAATGCTTGAGGTCAAACAAAGGTGGTGAATTCATCTTCCATGAGTTCAATAACTTTTGCATTGAAAGGGGAATCATAAGATAGGTATGAACACCTAGAACTTGTGAGAAAAATGGAATAGCTGAAAGAAGGAATAGATCTATCATGGACTATACAAGAACCTTAATGATTGAGAAGAACATTGCTATCAAATACTAGAAGGAAGCTATCAGCACTGCAGTTCATACCTTGAATCGAGTATAGCTGAATGACTCATTCAAAACCCCCTATGAGTTATGGTATGACTATAAACCTAATGCAAGTTACCTAAAAGTATTTGGAAGCAAACATTACATTTTGAAAGAATCTAGGAAAGGAAAATTTGATGTGAAAGGTGACAATGGAATTTTTTGGGATACTCTTGCAAAAGTAAAGCATATAGATGTTTGAATTCATGTGCTCACAAAGTCATAGAAAGTGCATATGTGAAAGTTGATGCATTTACAAAGAGTACTAAGAAAGAAAGAAAAAGGGAACCTAAAGATTATAGGAGATTTATTTTCATTGAACTTGAAATAGTGCCAATTACACCTGTCAATTAGGAATCTTCTACTCCTGAGTCTTTAGTAACTAAGTTGCAGGAAGTTCAAACTAAGCTATTGGAAACTGAGTCACATTCTGATGCTATTGAGCTAGTGCCTACCGAGTCTAAAGAACCCAAGCAACAAATAGAATAGCCAAAACCTGAAGTTGAAGTACAAGATGATGATGATGAAATGC
The DNA here is from genome assembly GCA_028749045.1 of Cupressus sempervirens. Taxonomy (NCBI): domain Eukaryota; kingdom Viridiplantae; phylum Streptophyta; class Pinopsida; order Cupressales; family Cupressaceae; genus Cupressus; species Cupressus sempervirens. The sequence continues at coordinate 877,565,156 of CM053792.1, forward strand.
ATTCAAAAGGCAAGGAACCTGTATTAGCAAAGTATGTCAGGAGACATCATGGACTAGATTAGATCATTGGAGACAAATTTGAAGGTACTATGACAAGAAGTATGTTGAAAGGTACCTGTTTACTTGCTGATTTTGAACCTAGAAGTGTCAAAGATGAATTAGGAAATGAAATTTGGATTGAGGCTATGAATGAAGAAATAGAGAAAATAGAGAAAAACAAAACATGGATTCTTGTACCCAGGCCTAAAGATAAAAATGTGATTGGAACTAAGTGGGTATTTAGAAATAAGTTGAATGAAGATGGTAAGGTATCAAGAAATAAAGCTACACTTGTATGCAAAGGATACTCTCAAGAAGATAGAATAGACTATGGAGAGACTTTTTCTCCTGTTGCAAGATTAGAAGGAGTGAAGACCTTACTTGCATATGTTGCACATAAAAGATTTAAGGTATATCAAATGGATGTCAAATCTACATTTCTCGATGGTATACTAGAAGAAGAAGTATACATTGAATAGCTTGAAGGTTTTGTTGTTCTAGACAAAAAGGACATGGTTTGCAAATTACACAAAGCATTGTATGGTTTGAAACAAGCCCCTAGAGCATGGTATGAATTATTGCATAACTATCTTATTCAAAATAGTTTTTAGAGAACTAATGATAATAGTAGTTTGTATATCAAGGAAGGACTAGATAATAAGATTGTTTTGGAAAAAATATTTGTGGATGATACTTTGTTTATAGGGAATGATAACCTATGCAAAGAATTTTTAGAGCAAATGAACAAGGAATTTGAAATGTCTATTTTTGGTGAGACCAAATTCTTTGTTGGTCTTCAAATTTAGCAGAGTAAAAATGGTATCTACATCACTCAATCTAAATATATCAAGGAGATACTCAAAAAGTTTGGTATGGAAGATTGTAAACTAGTTGGGACACCCATGTGTACAAGACTAAAGCTTACCAAGGAGGATGAATCAAAATAGGTAGATCAGACCTTATATAGATCTATGATTGGAAAGTTGCAGTATGTAGTTCATAGAAGGCTTGATATTGCTCTTGTAGTGGGTATTGTACCAATATTTTCAACAAAAACAAGAGAAAATCACATGATGGTAACCAAAAAGATCATGAGATACTTGAAAAGCATTGAAGATTATGGATCATGGTACAAATTTAGAGGTAATTTGGACTTGAAAGTGTTTACTAATGCCGATTAGGCAGGAAACATTGATGACAAAAAAAGTACAAGTGGTGGAGTATTTTTCTTGGAAAGAAGTTGGTTTCTTGGACAAGTAAAAATCAAAATTGTACATCCCAATCCACAGCAGAAGCAAAGTATGTTGTTGTAGTAGTAAATTGTTATATTATTGTTTGGTTTAAGTAGTTACTGGAAGGCATGAAGGTAGAAATAAAAGAACCAATTGTTATGTTTTGTGATAATACAAGTGCAATCAACATATCTAAAAATCCAGTGATGCATTCCAAAACCAAGCACATTGCAATAAAATATCATTTTTTCAAAGAATTGGTGCAAAAAAAGGAGATCAGATTGGAATATGTCCACACAAAAGAACAAATTGCTTACATATTAACCAAGCCTTTACCTAAGGATGCTTTCTTCTATCTAAGAGGTAACTTAGGGGTCATTCCCCTATCTAAAGCTCACTAAAATAAAGTTTTAGTGATGCATCAATACGTACCAAATTGAAGATCTATTAGTTGATGTAGCATAGTTATGGAAACATTGCATATGAATTAGTACTCAAGGTACATTGATACTTATTTGGTATGTGTTGTCTTTGGCATGTGTTGTCAAAGAGGGAGAATGTATTGTCATATCTTTCTAAAATTTGGATTTGTTTGTGGAGAGTTTGTTGATTATGTAATTCCTTCATAGAGGGAGATTACTATATTTGAGAACTGTGTGGAATATAATCTAAGAGGGAGAATTTTTTTGTTAGAAAAAAGACTTGTTTTCAAATTTCATTCTGCTATGACATGTTGTGTTTCCATCAATGCCAAAGAGGGAGATTTTTGGATATAATTGTTTAATTATGTGTTGTCTTTGATGTTACACAAATGCCATATCAATTATTAAACAAAGTCTACCAAGTTCATATGGTCAGCAAAGAAAATTATAGAGTCTACCAAGTATTACACTGTGGACATAATTTTTACCAAGCTCACTCGGGTGTCAAAGGATTCTGAGGTAGAAGTTAGTGTTAATCGATATCCCAAGGTTAACAAAGGAAAGTTAGTTTCTATTGAGCTCACAAGGTCAGTGAAGCAAGATCATTTCTTATTGAGTTAACTCAATCTCCAAAGGATTTTGTAGAGTTTGTAGTGTTTACCAAGCTTCTGTCAATTAACACTAAAAATCATTTCTAGAGCTATGTTTACCAAGCTTGGTTGGCCAGTGAAAGATTTCATTATTTTAGGAAATAAAGCTTAATTGTTTCATGCAATTAATGTAGTTGAATAGTGTAATGATTATTGGTAATTGTAACTTGTAATTGAGCTAACTTGACAAATTTGTAAGGTATAAATAAATGGTCAAATTGTGAATTCAATTGTGTGAGTGAATTTTGAAGAAGGATCAGATATCCTTGAAGAGCAACAAAGTTATATTCAATTAGTGAGGATCTATTGATGAAAAATAGAGATCTATATCAGCAAAGTTTAGTTGCATCTCATTCAGATCACTTTATTGTTACTTTTTCATTATTGTAGAAGTGATTTGTAAATCTCTTAACCGAGTTGGTTTAAAAATCATTTTTGTAAATCCTCTAACAAGGTGACAGTTCTATTGAATTGTTTCAAAGTCCTCTAACAAGGCCACTCCTAGTAGGGTGATTAAATCCTCTAACAAGGTCACACCTAATAGTGTGTTTTGTAAACTTTAACTTAGTTGGCTCCTAACAAGGCTCACTTCAGAAGAGTGAAAATTGGTAGCTAGTTCCTTGGTGTTTTTTTGCATACTGGGTTTCCATGTTAATCTAGTGTCTCTTGTGTTCATGTTATTTCTTTTATGCATGCATGAATGCTTAATAAGTTAACAGTTCATCTACCAAGTTACAACATTTTTTTGAGTGGCTACTAAGTGTCAATAGTAACTAATTTTAAGACATCTAAAGGATCTATGATTTTTTTTTGGTAACTGATTCACCCCCCCTCTCAGTTACTCCATCTATATTTCCAAAAATTTGTTACTACCATAAAATAGTCTATCTCACTCTTACCAAGAATTAATGACCATTATGAAAGATATTGGAATAGAGTATCAAACAGTACATGTGTGTCTCATTGATCATATTATATATCATAAACAACATGAATTTGCAAAACAATTCCCTAATTTTCACATTGGGAGATATTGATCATATCAAATAACAAAACATGTACCTTGCAAGGCTCTTTGGTACATTCTCATTATTCCATGTCTTCAAAGATTATTCATGTACACTGGCTTGGCACAATTTATGGATTACCATGTATGCAATAAAAGTCAAGCTAACATTATGTGAATGTATGCAGATGGTTTAGCATTTAAGGACCTAGAAGATAGGTGGCCACTATTTAAATAAGATTCTCATAATCTAAACCTTTCATTGGTAGCAGTAGGAGAGATGAGATCTATTTACTTGATCTAGCTTATTTTCATTATTAACAATAACAATCCTCCTTGGATGTCCATAAAGAGGGAGCACATAATGTTGGAAATGTTTTCTTTAGGTATTTTTCTATATTATGGTCATCTAAATTAATTTATAAACATCGTATCAAAATGGCCATAATATTTATGTTTTGTTTATGTTCATTCAACTAGGTATGTACCAAGTGAAAGATATGATGTATATATTGAGACCCTTATTGATAAGTTTTTGGAGTTATGAACTGGGGTCACTATATACACCATCTCTAGACCAATAGGTGAAAGATAATTTTAATTCCATGTGATACTTGTATGGAAAATACATGATTTCCCTCAGCTTACACATTTTTGTGGTATGTAAAATTGTTAACACATAGTTTTGGTATATAATTATTCTAATGCATTTTCATTGTATGTTTAAGTTGCACATGATAATTATACATATGAATATTCTACATATGTTATCCAATTATACACAATCTTGTAGATCTTCATAAAAAGGGAAAATTTTCATGTCCAATTTATGATCCAAAGATAAAATTTTGTCATTCAAAAAGTTTAGGAAAGTAGGTGTTTGATGAGCATAGACACTTTCTCCACAAAATTCATAAGTATTGAGTTACCAAAAAACATATTTTCAATGAGAAAGAAGAAACAACATCAAATCCACAAAGGATGACACCTCACATATGGAAGTTGGAATACAATAGAATGAATCGTCAAGGTCATGTCATTCCATCTGATGTAGGTTTTTGTATAGAATTTAAATTTGGATACTATTTTGTTTAGTAATGATGTAATTGATGTTTTTAAGGTTTGTTAAGGCATTGATGAGAAACTTCCAAAATGACTAAAAATCTATCCTAAACAATTTAGTAGGTTTTGTACTACGAGCACCTCCCAATTGTGCATTTATTTGATATTCTACATTCTTAGAAACAAAAGAGTAGTAAGTAAGAGGGGAGGAGTGAATCAATAACCACTATAAAAAATCCAGGATCCCTTAAGATCTCAATACAATTCAAAACCAAACTCTACTAAAACTAAAATACTATTGTAACTTCGTTAGCAAAGGAATCACTCAACAAACACTAAGAATTACTATCACTTGGCAAAACCTAAAATAATTGCTTCTTAAGATGTTTAGTGTGATTCAACTTGATTAACTTAGTTACAAAATCATAAAGAAAATAACATAAAAACAAGAGACACTAGGATCTAATGTGGAAACCCAATTTGGAAAAACCCACCAATTGCAATTGGTTACTATTTTTCACTCTTCTGAAGTGAGCCCTATTAGGAGCCAACCCTATTAAAGGTTACAAAACACACTATTTGGTGTGGCCCCATTAAAATATTTAGTTCACCCTATTATAAGTGGCTTTGTTAGAGGTCTTTGGACACTTTGATCTAGAAATGCGACCTTGTTAGAGGATTTGGCAAATAGTTGTTAAGGTAACTCTATTAGGAGATTTGATTCACTACTAGAATTATTAGAGAGTAATAATGATAGAACTTGATTGTTGATGAAAACTATATTTTCTAATTTTAGATCTTTATTCTAGCTTGAATACTTGATCCTTCTTGATTAAAATATTCTTTTCAGCTCAGATAACTCCTAATTCGCTTCCATGATTTATCTTTTCAATTACATGCTTCTTTTTCTCACATATTACAATTCAATCCTTGACCTTATACTTATATGTTTACCTTGTCAAGTTGGCTTGAATAAAGATTCAAACAAATGAAATTCATTCCATGAGTTGGCTAGAACAAACAAACAAAAATGATATAGGAAAATCCATTGTTAGCTGGTCCAACTAGGTCAATACTAAATTATAAATGATTTTCCTTCAGACTTCCTTTAGTAACCGAGTGAGCTTGGTTAACACTAGTCCCATGCCAACTTTTCTTTGGTTGTCAAGTCAACTTGGTAGACACTGTCTTTCTACAAAATTTCTTTGGTAACTCAGTGAGCTTGATTAACACTTGTTCTTTATATGCTTTCCTCCATGAGCTTGGTAGACATTGTCTCTAAACTAGGTTAACATTGAAACACTAATCATACAATACAACTTTCTTTGACTCCCAAGAGAGCTTGGCATACATTGATTTCTCAATATATACTTGACGTTTGTGTAACATTAAAGACAACATACAATTAAATGATTGTATCCAACAATCTCCCTCTTTGGCATTAATGGAAACACAACATGTCATGATACATAGAAATTTTAGAGAAAAATAAAAAGATATTATCCTTAGTTTCATTTGGATTCTCATCCATGAGAACTCCCTCTATCGGTGTGAACTCCCTCTATCATCAATCTCTTATTGCAATGACTACAATATCAAACTCTCTGTCATTGATATCAACTCAAGTTCATTCTCCCTCTTTGACATCTCATATATATATGTGTGTGTGTGTGTGTGTGTGTGTGTATGTATATATATATATGTATGTATATATATATATGTATGTATATATATATATATGTATGTATATATATATATGTATACATATATATACATATATATATATACATATACATATACACATACATATACATATATATATACATATATATATATATACATATATATATATATATATATATGAGATGTCAAAGAGGGAGAATGAACTTGAGTTGATATGTATATATATATATATATATATATATATATATGTATATGTATATATATGTATATATATGTATATGTATATATATATACATATATATATACATACATATATATATGTATGTATATATATATGTATGTATATACATATACATATATATACATATATTTATATACATATACATATATATATATACATATATTTATATACATATACATATACATATATATATACACACACACACACACACATGTATACACATATATATATTTAATGTATGACAACAAACTCTTCGTCTTTGGCATCTAATGCCAAAGAAAATAAGCAATGTAGTTTCCATGTACCTTGATGTACATATTCATATGCAATCTACTATGAAAATACTACATCAACTCATCTAATCTTTGACATGCTTGGTTGATGTATCACTAAAATCTAATTAGTGAGCTTCAGATAGGGGAATAACCCATAGCTTACCTCTTAGATACCAAAAAATGCATCCTTAGGCAATGGCTTGGTGAATATGTCTACAATCTATTGTGTTGTATTCACATATTCTAAGCTCGCCTCTTTTTCTTGTACCAATTCTCTCAAGAAATGATATTTTATTGCAATTTACTTGGTCTTGGTATGCATTACTGGATTCTTGGATATGTTGATTGTACTGGTGTTTTCACAGAAGATAACAACTGGGTCCTTAATCTCCTCCTTCATACCTAATAATAGTTTCTTGAACCACACAATTTTGGAATAATTGACTGTTGTAGTTGTAGACACCTAAAAAACTTTAGAAAATAAAGTATTTTTATTTTCTAAAAAATTCCTGCAACAAGGGCTATGGAGAGTATAGTCTGTCGGATGCATTTGTTGTCGGGGCAATCCCACTTGATCCACATGCCCATGGACGACCGACATATCACAAAGCTAAGGAGATTCCACCTCCTTGATAAAAATAGTTTGGCCCAACAACCTTTTTATCCTCAAAAATCCCTCTTCATGAGGAGCTCACTCCAGATATCAACAATTGGTTACATAAGGATGCACCTCAAAGGAATCAGGCATGCCTTGATCACTTCAGCCAGAAGTATCCCCAAGAACATAAGCTCATCACTAACAAATGGAACTATCAAGGTGGTGGTCTAGGACTAGAAGAAAGAGGCATGTTGTGCCCCATCGACGCACACAAGTGGGAATCAAAGTCAGGTCTTGGATTTGGCATACCGACAACTAAGGGCACCAATACGAACGATCACGCTTTTTTGAACATTCACCGCGACATTTTCAAAATCAAAGACATTCCTGAGGAAGTTGAAAAGAGAGCCTACAATGATATCCTAGACCAAATATCCCTCGGAGACTCTGTTCTCCAAGAACTATCCATCCACCTCATTGATTATTTATTAATTATTTATTAATTATTTAATTAATAAATTGACCAAAAAACCCAAAATAAATAAAAAATTTATTTTTTGCCCAAAACTTGGCCAATTTCCTTAAGACCACTAACCTCTTCCAAAATCTTCTAATCCTTCTTTAATTTTGATTAAAGGCTAATCCCATCATTTCCTACCCCTAATCCCAACTCAAAATATTTAATTAAGATTAAATATTAATCCTCATGTTTATTAAAAAAAATTTAATAAATATCTCCTCAACCCAAACACTTGAAATAAATAAAACTTTATTTATTTCCTAAAAATCTAATTTATCCTCATCCTAAGAAGTTCTAGACTCTTCTAGAAAGTCTTCATCCTCATCCTAGGAAATTCTAGACTATTCTAGAAAGTCTTTATCCTCATCCAAAGTCTAGACTCTTCTAGAAGATGTCTTTAAACATAATCCTAATCCCCTCCTAACCTTGTCACATTCTCTAAACATGGGTTAAGATTTACTAACCCAAGCCAAAGTTAACAAATATCTCCTCCTTCACCCACCCTCATTAAATGCCATCCACTTGCCTATCCCTAAGCTAATCCTAAACCATCCTAATCCATCGTCTAATCATTTGCACAATCCTAAGCAAGCTTAAAAGCCTCCTAATCAAGCCCAAGTCGAAATTTCTCTCATCTCCCTCAAAATATCTCAACCATAAAACTTTATGAAATCCACTAGGCCATAAATGACTCTTCCAAGCCCTTTTATTGCTCTTACAAGCCATTATGAGGGTCTTTATGAATATTTTATCCCTTGAGCCTCCTTTGTTAACTCATCCTTCCCCTTTCCTCCATCCTCTCACCCTGTGACATGTGTCACTCCCTGATTGGATGTAAGGAAGCACAATCCATATGCTCTCCTCTCATGTAATCTGAGCCCTCCATGAGCTCTTTCCCATCCTTCCATCTTAGCCCTCAATCCCTCATGCCTCTTGCCTATAAATTGGATCCTTCCCCTTTTCAAAACAACACAATCCATGAAGTAAAGTCATAATGCCATTTTAAGAAGCCATTTTACATCAAAACCATACACTCACACCCAAATTCCAACTCCATTTGAAGCCCTTTTTGAAGCATAAGCTTGAGCATACATCCTATCTATTTAGACAAAGCCACTCAACAAGAGATCTTCTTATTGAGAGAGTCCATTAATGGCTCATATTCTCAATTGAGAGCTCATCTTATTCTATCTTGAAGTTTATCAATTTTGTTTAGTTTGTAGAAGCTTTATATAAATTTGGTTTCTATTAGCATACTAACATTGCTCATATATAGTAGCAACATATTCTTCTTCTATTGTAGACTGAGAGATATAGTTTTTCTTCTTGCTTGTCCAAGATACTACCCTTTTTCTAAGAAAAAGTATTCCTCCGCTAGTGCTCTTCCTGTTTTCCCAATCTGCATCAGTGAATACCTTCAAGTCAAAGTTTCCTCCTTTCTTATACCACAAACCATATTCTTTAGTACCATTCAGATGCCTCACATTTCTTTTCATTCTCATCATATGATTTTCTTTTGAATTAGCAAAGAATCTAGCCACCATGCCAACTACTAATGCTATATCAGGTCTTGTGTGCACTACATAATAAAGTTATTCAATTATTGATCTATATGTGGTCTAATCTACCTCATTGGAATCATCATCTTTGGAAAGCTTATGTCCAGTAGACATAGGAGTTCCAACTAGTCTAGAATCCTCCATTGCAAATTTCTTCAGTATCTCTTTGATGCATTTTGATTGAGTAATATAGATACCATCCTTCATCTGTTGAATTTGTAAGCAAACAAAGAATTTGATCTCTCCAAACATTGAAATTTAAAATTCCTTACTCATTTCCACAGAAAAAGATTTGCATAAATCATCATGTCCAGTAAATAATGTATCATACACAAAGATTTATCCTAACACAATCTTCTTATCTGGTCCTTCCTTGATGTATAGGCTTCTATTATCATTATTTCTTTGAAAACAAATATTTATGAGATAGTTACGTAACCTTTCATACCATTCTTTGGGGGCTTCTTTGAGACTATACAACGCTTTGTGTATTTTGCAAACCATTTCATTTTTGTTAGGATCAATTAAACCTTCTAGTTTCGCTATGTAGACTTCCTCTTCTAAGATTCCATTCAAGAATGTTGATTTCACATCCATGTAATATACTTTGAATCCATTGTGAGCTGTATATCCAAGGAGTGTTCTAACACCTTCAAGTATAGTAAAAGGAGCAAAGGTTTCTCCATAGTCAATACCTTCCACTTGAGCATAAGCCTTGAAAACTAATCTTGCCTTTTTTCTTGACACTTCTCCATTCTCATTCAACTTATTTCTGAATACCCATTTTGTGCCAATTGCATTCTTGTACTAGGGTCTAGGAACAAGAGTCCAAGTTGTATTCCTTTCTATCTGATCAATCTCTTCATTCATTTCCTCTATCCAACTTTCATTTTATAATGCATCTTTAATAGTTCTAGTTTTAACTTCACTAACCAAACATGCAACTTTTAATTTGTTCCTTGTCACTGTACTAACTAACTGATCTCCAATGATTTTCTTGGGTGCATGATACCTTCTAACATATCCAATAAGTTTGGGCTCCTTCTTTCTAAATTCACTAAGCTCACCATGATTTTCTAATTTATCCTCACATCCATCATATGACTTAGTTTTCACCTACTAAAACTAAAGTTGAACTAGGGATTTTGGAGACTCAGGTGGTGAAGATTGATGACTGCCATTTGCTTAAACTTTAGGTAAAGTATCAGGCTTATAGTAAAAAAAGATTATATAGTCTTTAGGGTCTTTCCTACTTTGTTCTTTAGACTCTTCTACAAAATTATCAATCTTCACATGTGCACTTTCTATAGCATTATGAGTAGATAGATTCAAACATTTGTAAGCTTTACTCTTATTGGAATATCCCAAGAGTATGCCTTCATCACTTTTCACATAAAATTTTCCTTTTATTGACTCCTCTAGAATATAAAATTTCCTTCCAAATACTTTGAAATAATACACATTAGGTTTATAGCCATACCATAATTCAAAAGGTGTTTGATTTGAATCCTTCTTCAACTAAACTTAGTTCAAGATATGAATTGTAGTGTTGATTACTTCTTTCTAGTATTTTATAGCAACATTCTTCTCTATCAATAGTGTCCTTGCACAATCCATGATTGATCCATTCCTTCTTTCAACAATACCATTTTGTTGAGGTGCACTAGATATAGATACCTATCTTTTGATTCCTCTTTCATTGCAAAATTCATTAGAGACGAATTCACCTCCTCTATCTGATCTTAACCATTTCAGTTTCTTTCCTATTTCCTTCTCAACTCTAGCTAGATACCATTTGAACTTTTGAAAAGCTTTTGGTTTATCCTTTAAATACATAATTTTCATCATTATTATCATCAACAAAAAAAATAAAGCACTTATCTCTAGTGTAGCTTTATATGCCAATGGGTCCATAAAGGTCTATATGAAAAAGCTTCAAAAATTCTTTAGAATGATAGTTTTTCCTTTTCAAACTTGTCTTTCCCATCTTTCCAATTTGATAATTCTTTCACATGCCTATATTAGGTTTCTTCAAGCTTGGAATGCCTCTAACCCTTTTGTTTTTACTTATTTTTACTAGGTTATCAAATTTCACATCACGTAACCTTTTATGCCATAACTAGAAGCATGAATTGATAGTTATATCTAGGTAGAATATATTACCTCTTATTTTATTACCAATCCCAACTAGATTTCATTCTCAATCCAGCATCTTGGATTTTTTATTCATGAATTCTACATTGAGTCCAATTTATTCATTTGTGCCACACTAAGAAGATTATGCTTTAGTCCTTCAACCTAATAAGCATTTCCACATCTGAGATAATTGGTTAGTAGAATACAACCTTTTATCTTTACATAACATGGCTCATCATTTCCAAATCTTACACTTCCACCATCATAGTGTCCCAAGTGCTCAAATTTAGATTTATCACCAGTCATGTGGTGAGAACAACCACTATCAATAATCAATGTATCATTCTTATTAACATGTGAGACAAGGGCAATCTTATCATTCTCATCATCTAAACAATATTTAACAATAATGTACACAATTTCATCATCTTCACTACTATAAAAATCTTTAGCAATGTAACAAAATTTCCTACCTGTAAGGTCCCTCCTCGCATGTACTTATTAGATATCATTTTCTCTATTAAATCTACTATACAAGATTTGAATGGATATCAAGAAATGTTTCATGTTGTGAATGTCCTAAAGAAATTGAGAGTAGTTGATACATCCATGTTTTAATACCCAATGATTCAAGAACTACTAAATTATCTCAACTATTAAGCATTAAAATCTCACTAACAATGATAAAAGGCATTTTTTCCTTATGATAAGGGTGTTGATTTTGGTACCTCGATGATTAGGTTTTATCCTTTCAGAAAGTTTAGTATTCCTTAATTGGTGATGTTTATGATGTTAGGTATATTCATGCCTAATGACGATTATTCTAGTATTTTATTATGAATGAATGAATAAGTTACCTTATATTGCTTATGTGTTTACTAATGATTAAATGTGAGTAGAAATGAATTAAATAGTTAATTATATGAAAGATTCATGTTTTGATTTATGTAACTATCCAAATAAGTTTTGAATATATATATGTGAGTTTCTTGAGCTACTAATGTGTGCAATAAGTGTGCAAGATTTTTTAGCTAGCAAAATCTAATGGAGAAATGAAACAAAACCCTATGTACCATTGTGGAAACTAGGATTGAATCTAGCGAAAGATGCAAACCTTGTTGTTCGTATTTTATTTGTATTGTGAAATAAATGAATGTAGTATTTTGTAATCTTTGAGTGTTAATGTTTTATAATAGTGATTTTTTAGTGTCGCTTGTCACTCATAAATTGTATATGCATTCTAGCATGATAGTTAGGGTTAACTAAGTAACCTAAAGGTCTAAGTTGGATTAGGTTAGTTACCTTTTTGCTAATTAGTTTGTAATTGAGATTAATAACCCTAATTAGGATTAGTGAATTTGAAGGTTGTTAGAAAGTCCTAAAATTTTCTAGCCTTTGATAGGTCCCTAATTAATCCTAAAGGAAAAAAATCATGAAATCTAAGTACCTAAGGGGTATGGGTATGGGTTGGGGGCATTTTCCAACCCCATAGCCCCTTTTGTTGACTTTTATGGTCACTCCAAAACCCCATTTTTGTTTTATTATGAAAATTGAATGATTTCATCATGAGTTGGATAACTTTAATTCCACCTTGAGATTTTCCTATGTCTAGTTGATTTAGAAGCCTCTAGAGGTTTAGGCAAGTGGGGAAGTTAAAAAAAATTTAGAGTGATTGAGTTTAGGATCCTATTTAGAGGAAATTTTAAGAGGGTTTGAAAGTTGACCCAACCTCAATTCAAGATTGAAGGAGAAGAAGAAGGAAATGAATCCTCATCTCAAATTTTTCAATTGCCATAACCCAATTTTTGAAGTTAGGAATCCCTCAACTCATGTTGTTCATGTTTTGTTGCATGCTTAAGTTATTATGTTTGCATATGTATGTTCGTGTGTGTGTTGAATATGTTGGGAGGCATTGAAATAGGTTTTCTTAAATGATTTCCTTTGTATTTTGCTTTGAATTTTGAAGTGATTGTATGGGTTGCATTAGCATTACTCGCCCTCAGATAGAAAAGAAGTGGCCATGTACGGGATGAAGTCTTTAGTTGGATCCAATAGTGTAGAGTTTCTTCTCAAGATGAGAAGAGGGGAAGAGAGTAGATTTTTATGGGCCCCTACTCGTCAGCACAAACCATGTTTTGAGTTTTTAGAATTTGAAAAGTGAAAGATCGAAAGTCCTTATGATATTAGCCTCGAAAGGGAATCTATGGAAGAATAGAATTTCTTGAGTTTTAGCCCTGAAAGGGCACCTATTATGCTATTGTGTCTGACATCTCCTATTGGAAAAATCCACCTTCTCCCTAGTCTAGTTGAATGTCAAACCTGTTGTGCAAAACCAGATGGGAGTGAATGTTTTAATTTGTCTTCATGTTGAGTTTGGTTGTCTCCTGCTCAATTTTCTTTCTCTCGATGATTACCTGGATGTGTTGCAGAATTCATAATGGTTTCCTTGTACTAGAACCAAGAAAAAAAATTAGTTATATTTAAATTCAAATGTTAGGATATTTCTCCTCAAGATAATGATTTAGTTGTAAAACTGTGGTTGTTAAACTTATTGTGGATACGACTACGATCATGGGTTTTCTTCCCTTGTTCCTTCTCGAGGGATTCCTTGAATCAAATGATTGAATTTATTTTTTAAATGAGTCTTTCATATGATATTTCTTGCAATTTAGTTTATATGCATGTTTTTATCATAAAATGGATTTAATGATGTGTTACCCTTTCTGTGGCATTCTTATGGTTTGAAATCACATTCATTTGATTAGCATTAATTAGATAAAATTATGATAGATATAACTTATGCAATTTGAATTCAAATTGCATCAAGTAAATTTTAAAACTACATGAATTTCATCTCCTATTGTATTTTTGTATTTGATTTGGAAGGGAAAATAATCCTACATTATTGTATTAACAAGACATTTAAACTCTATGTTATAATTAAATTTTTTTATAAAAATATATCCCCTTAGCTATATAAATAAATTTGAAAATCCCATCACTTGAAAAAAAAAAAAAAAAAGACATTGAAAAAAATGGGTCTTGAGAAAATTGTTCATTCTTAGGCCCAAAAGGCTCTCTGCCTTTTGTATGAGGAAAAGTTTAATCCTTTTTTTACAACAAATCATATTCTTAATAAAATCCCTTTTGTAAATCCTTTATTTATATTTAATCAATATTAAAAGAAATAAATACAATAAAAGAAAAATGTCTAAAATATACTATGACTCTTACTTTGACCCAGACCTAGAAAACTTTAAATCCTAACTCCTAATTCTCTTCCCTCACATGCTAGGATTTGACAAAGCCTCCAAGGTCTGCAAAGATTCCTCTCACATGGCCCTATGGAAAACTTGACATGACAAGTACGCCAAGCTAGGAGAAATGGGAATCATTGAAGTCTAGCATGTATTTAAGAGCAATGAAAATCATCTTTTTGAAACTCTCTTTACCTCCACTTGACTTGGGCACTTAAAAATATTAGGGGACCATTTTGCTATGTTTTTCAACACTTGGAAAGAGTGTGGAGGCATGGGGAAGCACACATTTCCTTGGGGTTAGGGAAAAAGTTAGAGTGTTAGAAGGTTAGTGGGGTTAGTTAGGAGGTAGGGGGTAGAATAGTAAGTCAAGTTAGGAATTGTTTTATATTAGTTAAAAGTTAGTGGTTGTGAGGTGTTAGTAAAGGTTAGTTAAGGGCTAGGATATTTTTAAAAAAAATTTAATGTTAGTATTAGTATTAGATTATAATTAGTTTTTAGTTAATAGGTGGAAGTGAGTTGTTAAAGTTTAGTGTTAGAATAAGCTAGATGTTAAGTGTTTAAAAAGGTGAGTAATAAAGTTAAAGTAGGAATTAATTAACATGTAAGTTATTCTTTCAAACAAAGGTGGATTTATTACTATTATATATATAAAGTAACTATTTGATTATAAGTTATGCTCTATAAGTTTCATATTTAAATATCAACGTTAGTAATTATTTTATGGTTAGAAGTTATATATTAGGATTTAGTTTTAAATTCAATAGGCATCTAAAATTTGATTTTCATTTTTATGATTGCAAATATTAAATTTAATAAAGTTGGTAAAAGGTATTATGAACATTAGTCTATAGAATTAGTATTGGAGTTTAAACCATGATAGTAACAGGAGGTAACCCATGTCCTTCAATCTATGAATTTGTGTATAATTAGAATTAAAGTAATGAATGAACTTAAGCATTATATTATTTTATTAAATGATTAATTAAATATGGTTTTATTGTTATTAATATTTCAATTTTAAGGTGTTATCAGGACATGTTAATGTGCATGTAATTTTTAAAAGGGGTTGTAAGATGAAATTGACTAGACATCTTGAGTTGGTAAATTGGATTATGTTTGAAGATGAAATGAATGTTGTAAATGATTTAATAATAATTAATTAATGATTTCAATTAGTGTAATAGTTATTTTAATATTTGGGATCAAGTATAAAGGTATTAGATAAACTTGTGGAAAATGCAAAATTAGATTTTCCTAAGGATTGATCTAGTTTAGTGTTAAGAAAAAGGAGGATAGCATCATAGTCAAGCTAATAACTTGAAAACCCTAATTACACTTTGATCTTGATGTCATACCTTTGCAACTTGAACCTAATGTTTAAATAAATCAACTCATTAACTCAAATTGAGTATTCTTGTAGTGTTAGGATTTTAGAGATTCGAACTTGTACATTATGTGGAGATGCAGAAATCTCCCAGCCCAAGGCATACTTAGCGTAGTCACTGCCTCATCAGAAAATCATCCAAGCTCCCCCGCTGCAACTGAATCCATCTAGTTCCTTGCTTTAGAAAAATCCCAAATCCAAAGCCTCTCCAAATCATCCCCCCCCAGCCAGCTAGCAACCCAAGCCTTTAGAGAGTTGTTTTCATTTTGCTAGAATTTTCTATCCTATCAATCCGACCAATCCACCAGCCTCACCAAGGTTATCCCTTTGACAGAGCTTTGTCTAGGGTAATCTAGCTTTGTCACTTGTTATCCCTCATCACCTTGAGCTAAAGGTTGGGATCCACAAGTGGTCAATCTCATGTCATGCCCATAGGATCATTAGTCTATCCTTAATTTGACACAATCTCCACCAATCCAACGCATAGGAAAGCAAAACCCTCACCTTTTGACAGCATGCCCTTGAAGTCTTCCATCCTTAGAAAAGCCTAAAATCCCCATCCAATCCTCCTTAGGTTTTTCATGTAGCTTTGACTTTCCCTAGGAAATCTTTGCAAACCCAATCCAAAATCTGAGCTTAATCCAAATCCAACCATGGGCTTCTGTGTTCATCCATATGCAAGACCCCATCCCCATCCGACTCATCATGAAAACATGAAATCCCAAACCTATCATGATGTGTTTGGTCATATTGTCCTTGCTCCCACTACATCCTATTCCAATGATGATGAAAATCTTGTTGACTATGATGGGTATCTTGAGAGCCTTACAGGTTTTTCACCAACCATCCCCCAAAATCCAAGAGTTATCCCAAACTATCTAGTCATGCCATCGTATATGCCAACTTCTCCTCCATCACCCAATCAACCAAGCTTCCAATCTTCCACCCTCATCACACCAACTATTCCTATCAATCCACCACCTCCACCTCCGATACACGAGTCTCCAAGGAATCTCCTAGAGGAAATACAAGAAAAGCTACCTCCAACAGTCGATAAGCCATATCATCTAATCCAACCATGTGAAGTAGTTAGTGATGAAGCTTCCCCGTCTATAATATCACCCCCATCTCCCATAGCTATCATCCCCATACCATCCATCAAGTTTCTTAAAATCCTTCCACTTCTCGCAAGCATCAAATTCCCACCACCCATCGAATTGCTCCAAATCCCATCCACATCTCCTCGTCTAAGCATTATCCAAATCCCATATAATGAACCTCATGCATCCACTCCCATACATTCCTATCAAGATCTTGTCCAAAAGCATGTTGAAATATCCTCTAATAAAATAGCAGATCTCGCCATCCCACTTATTCCCCTACATGATCCAATTTTACCATCCCCTCCATATCTAAATCCTACCATCTTACTCCATCTCAAGATCCCTTTCCCTCAGCCCACCCAACTCAAGATCTTATCCTCCCATCTCCTTTGCTTCATGATCATACATCTCCCATAATACTTGATGATAGATCCATCGAAAAAGAACTAATTATCATATCCGAAGCTCCAACTCCTTTAGCTAGTAATGGACTCACATCTTGTGTTCCAAATAATGAACATCATATTGAAAAAAGAAATGAAAATGTATTTCTAGATGTTGGTATCCCTGCTATTCCTGCATGGTCCCAAGTCCTTCCATCTCCACCCCAAAGTTCCCATCCATCTTATTCCGCATATATTTTGGGCCCTCATCCTACTCCTTATCTCCAAGCCTCCATTTTGGGTCCATATATCCCTTATCTAAATCCCACACCCTTTCCATCCATTTTGGGTCCTTACATACCTAATATGAATCCTTTATCCCCTCCATCTATTTTGGGACCTATGCCTTCCCCATTTCCATCTATTTTGGGCCCATATCCTTCCTTCCCTCCATCCATTTTGGGCAATTATATCCATCCATATCCTATGTTCCAATCTATCCTTCCATCCCCTCAAATCCACCAGCTAGATCATCAAAGGCACTCACCCTTGAATCCCTTCCAACCTTTAAACCCTATCACTCCATCAATTATCCCTCCATCTCCTCCATGCTCTTGTTCCGATCACATGGCTAATAGAAGCATATTGGATGCCAAAATACAAAAGCATAAATCTAAAAATCCACGAAAATCCAAGTCTCAACATGTCCCTTCTAAAATACATGTTCCAAACAAGAAACATTTAATCCCAATCAAAGAAAAAGTCAAGAGGCCACAAAAGCGCCAGCTAAAAAAGTCAGAAATCATGTGGATACCCAAGATGCTCATAAAAGAAATGCATCTCAAAGAAAAATCTCAATTGGCATCCATTCATGCTACTCAAAAAGCCTCATCCATCCATCCTTCATCCAAATCCCCATATAAGCATCCTTCATCCCCCCAATCCACTTTTAGTCCATATGCTTGTTATCCTAAATTTCCCATCCTCCATCTTCCAACTCTACTTTTAGTCCTTATCTTTCTCTTCCTCCATTTTCTCCTCAACCTCACTCAAAACCATCTTTCTCACTACTTTATCACCTCTCAAGGTGTGTGCCAATGATGATCTTTCCATTTACCCACAAGCCTTATGTCTTTGCATCCATTATCTGTCAAACTCCCACCCACCATTCCACTTGTTCAATCCAATCCTTTTTCATCCATCCTACCAACATCTATGAGTCAAAAATAGCTGAAGAAAGCCAAAATCATTCCAGATAAGTCCAAAATCAAAAAGTCAAAAAAAAAAGTAAAGAAAAATAAAGCATCCACTGGCGAAAACTTGGCAATTCAAGCGCCTTGGACAAGTACCATGATGAAAACTTGGCAAACAAGTGTCATGCATAATCCTGCCATCCCCAGCTTAGCCTATCACCCTCATGATTTTGGTCATCTCTTGACATCCAACTCCATCTTCCAATCTATCCACCTTTCCTCCACCCTCCATCTTCCATCTCACACCATCCACTTATCTCCTGCAGCTTCAGCCAACCATCCCAGCTATCATCCATCTCCCTAGCCCCTTCAGCTTTTTCCATCCTAGCTTCAATCCTATCACATCCATCATAAGACATCCTTCCACATGTTATCTTCTGATTGGGGGCACTATATTCCTTGTAGATCTTGTCTTGTCCATCCTCCCTTGTCATTGGTATCTAGCTCTAGGCTATCCTAATGCAAACCCAATGTCATCTCTTTATATCCATCATAATCCTAGCTATCCACCATCCTATCCAACCATCTCATCCTGCTCCTCTAGCTATCCTTGGTCACAAAATCTCTCATCATCATTGGATGCATCCTGCCAAATCCATATCTTTCACTATCACCCCACCCTTAGCTTTCGCATTTTGCACAACATCGAACCATCCCACTATCCTCTCATCCTAAGCTTTTATCCATCTGTATCATACCTATCATTGGTCCGTTAGCTTGTACCATATCTTGATTAGCTCGCTTGTAAATATCTTGGTCCGTCAGCTTGTACATCCTCTTTAGCTTAGTACCATTGTATCTATCCAGCTTTCATGTTAGTTCCTCCTTGATCAACATCTTGCACACATCGCACAACCCTTGGTTAGCTATCCCAATGCATCCTTTAGCTAGATCTCCTGTCACCAAAGTGTTATCCTTCTTAGTTCAGCTTGCCAAATGCATCATCCAGATTTATCAGCTTAGGTACTCTCTGATAGATCCTTGTAGGATATAGCTTTTCTCATGTCTGATCTTGGTCCGGTAGTACCTTGTCCTACCCATCACATTGGCAAACAGTTCTCTTTTTGGATTTTCACTTTCTTTCAATTTGGACTCTTCCCTGTTGGGTCTTGAAATATCTTTTCCAAGCAATCTCCTTGTTCCCTCCTCAAGGTTGCCACGATCTTCCATATCATGGTATACTACGAATGGGGAAATCAGAGCATAAGGTCTTGATCATGTCTTTTGCTTGTTTTCTTTTCTACTTTAGGGTTACCCAATGTCGTTTCCCCACTGCTTCCTTTGGGATTCATGTGTGATACTGGGGCAATCCTTGCGTGTTTTTTTTGAGTCAGCTCGTCAGTCCTCTGGACAGTTGATGGAAAGGCCTTGATGTTCTTGGTAACCTTGGCAATTAACCAACAGTCCTATAGCAAATCTAGTGCTCAACTACATGGTGGTACTTCTCTTTGAAGTATCCCCTGCTCAAAAAGCTTCAATGGTTTCCCTTTATCTCCATTATCTGCCATCCATATCCAACATCCGTCTCTCCTACCGTAGCTTATGCATCAGTATCTCTTTGAATCACTCCTCACCTTTAGCTTTAGGGATCCACCAATCCAAATCAATCCACCAAGCCTCATCTTTTGAGATCCACAATCCTAGTCCTAGGGATCTCCGAAACCCATCTTTCACCAATCTGACTCTTTGAAATCCTATTGCATCAGCTTTATAATCCCCTCATCCATCTCCTTATCCTGGATTCCTTTATATAGCGCTCCGCTCCTTCATCCTCCACCTTCTCTAAAGTCTTAAGCTTGATTCCTCTTGTGCATCTGATTCTCCTTTATCATTCTCCCATAGTGAGAGTTTGCGCTAATTCAACCCCTTCTCTTTGCCAATCTGAGTTTCCTTGCTCATCCGAGATTCTTGTACTTTTCAAGAAGCCATCGAGCCTCGCTTTCTCTCCCTGCCACCTTCTTGAGGGGGCATCTCACAATCCATTCTCTCCTCTTCTGCTCTAGCCTTGGGCATCTTATTTTCTTATCTTTGATGCCATGCCACTTGTGGCATCACATCAAAGAGGGGCAAAATGTAGAGACCTAAAAACCTTTAGAAAATATTTTTTTTTAATTTTCTAAAAAATTCCTGATGACATCATCATTAATTAATTAATTAATTAATTTTTATTATTTAAACATTATTTTCTTATTTATTAATTATTTAATTAATAAATTGAACAAAAAATCCAAAATAAATAGAAAATTTATTTTTTGCCCAAAACTTGGCCAATTTCCTTAAGACCACTAACCTCTTCCAAAATCTTCTAATCCTTCTTTAATTTTGATTAAAGGCTAATCCCATCATTTCCTACCCCTAATCCCAACTCAAAATATTTAATTAAGATTAAATATTAGTCCTCATGTTTATTAAAAAAGATTTAATAAATATCTCCTCAACCCAAACCCTTGAAATAAATAAAATTTTATTTATTTCCTAAAAATCTAATTTATCCTCATCCTAAGAAGTTCTAGACTCTTCTAGAAAGTCTTCATCCTCATCCTAGGAAATTCTAGACTATTCTAGAAAGTCTTTATCCTCATCCAAAGTCTAGACTCTTCTAGAAGATGTCTTTAAACCTAATCCTAATCCCCTCCTAACCTTGTCACATTCTCTAAACATGGGTTAAGACTTACTAACCCAAGCCAAAGTTAACAAATATCTCCTCCTTCACCCACCCTCATTAAATGCCATCCACTTGCCTATCCCTAAGCTAATCCTAAACCATCCTAATCCATCTTCTAATCATTTGCACAATCCTAAGCAAGCTTAAAACCTTCCTAATCAATGTCAAGTCGAAATTGCTCTCATCTCCCTCAAAATATCTCAACCATAAAACTTTATGAAGCCCACTAGGCCATAAATGACTCTTCCAAGCCCTTTTATTGCTCTTAAAGCCATTATGAGGATCTTTATGAAGATTTTATCCCATTGAGCCTCCTTTGTTGACTCATCCTTCCCCTTTCCTCCATCCTCTCACCTTGTGACATGTGTCACTCCTTGATTGGCTGTAAGAAAGCACAATCCATGTGCTCTCTTCTCATGCAATCTGAGCCCTCCATGAGCTTTTTCCCATCCTTGCATCTTAGCCCTTAATCCCTCAAGCCTCTTGCCTATAAATTGGATCCTTCCCCTTTGAAAAATAACACAATCCATGAAGTAAAGTCATAATGCCATTTTAAGAAGCCATTTTACATCAAAACCATACACTCACACCCAAATTCCAAATCCATTTGAAGCCCTTTTTGAAGAATAAAGCTTGAGCATACATCATATCTATTTAGACAAAGATACTCAACAAGAGAGCTTCTTATTGGGAGAGTCCATTAATGGCTCATATTCTCAATTAAGAGCTCATCTTAGTCTATCTTGAAGTTTATGAATTTTGTTTAGTTTGTAGAAGCTTTATTTAAATTTGGTTTCTATTAGCATACTAACTTTGCTCATATACAATGGAAGCATTGAAGTGTTGGCATAAAGTTATTTGCCATTAGTGACAACACTTTTCTCACAGTATTAACCGAGTAAAGAAGAACTCAGTGTTAACCGAGTTGAGTCGGTTAACATAGAACTTAGTATTAACCAAGTTCAGTCGGTTAACTAAGAACTCAGCATTAACCGAGTTCGGTCGGTTAATTAAGAACTCAATATTAACTGAGTAAAGACGGATGCAGTGTTAACCGAGTTCGGTCGGTTAACATAGGACTCAGTGTTAACCGAGCTCAGTCGGTAAACAAAGAAGTTTGTTCTGCCAAGTTTGTTTTGCTATTTGGCCGACTCAGTTAAATTTTGTCTACTTTTATTCAGCTGACCATTGCATGTAATTTTAACTTAGATGGTATATATATGTAATGTATTGTATCATTCTAAATGCAATGTGAAGTATGTGAAGAATGTGTGCGAAAGCATGTAAGCTGAATTTTGAAGGTTTTCAGCAAGGTCAGCATTGGAGCAGAAATATTTTATCTATCATATCAAGGACAATCAGAGCATAGCGAATCTTATCAGCAATCAGTTGTATTTAGATCCATTGTTTCATTCTAACAGGTGAATCAGTTTTTATAAATCCTTTAACAGGGTAGACTTAACAGTCTTTGTACTAAATCTCCTAACAGAGTGCATACTTATGAAGTATGTTTCAAATCCTTTAACAAGGTGGATATAACAATCCTTTATGCTCCTAATAGGGCAGATCACCAGAAGTGATCATTGTATGCCTTAACCGGCTAACTTCCTACTGCAGTAAAGAAGATTTGTGGGTTTCATCCCCACCCCAGTTTTACTTTCTATTTTGGAAGGTTTCTGGGTCACCAAAATCTCTGTGCTTATGTGTTATGAATGTCTACATACTACAGATTAGGTGATTAAATATTTTACTGGTTAATATGAATTGATTTAAGATTTTATGTTTACTGATTCACCCCTCCCCTCTCAGTAAACTGTTATATCTTGAATATTTCCAACAATTGGTATCAGAGCTAACTTGGTTCTCAGGACAAAGCTTGACAGCTTGAGCAAAGATCAAAGTCAATGGAGATATTCAGATTGGAGAAAGTTATAGAAAATGAAAAGTTAGATCTTGAAATGGCCATGGTTCAACTTAAAGAAGCAAAGGAACATCTTTCTCAATCCCTAAAAAGAAGAAAGGATCTTGCAAAACGAATGAATGATCATCAGTATGTTGAAGTGAAGATTGAAGACCTATTACCATCAAGCAATTCAGAAGAAGCTGACCAAGCAATCAAAGAACTTCTAGAAAAGAATGGATCTCTGCAAGAAGAGGTAAGAAAGCTTAAGAGAGAACAAGAAATACAGTCAATCAGGCTATGTGAAGCTTTGGATCAAAGAAACAAAGCACAAGAAGAACTGGAAGATAGAAGTCATGAAATCCGCAATCAAACTCATCAGTATGAAGATCTCATAGACCAACTCACCAATGCAAATGAAGAAATCAGGATTCTCAGAGCACAAAATGAAAGAATAAGGAATGATTTGAACATTGAAAAGAAAATCAATGAAAGTCTAAAAAATGACTTGAGATCAGAAAGACAAATCAATGAAAGCTTGGAAAATGACTTAATCTCTGAAAGGCAAGTCAATGAAAGGATGATGAAATCTCAGGTAGACGTAAATCAATTGAATGAGCAAAATCTTCAAAAACAAAAAAGCAAAGCTGGTCTTGGATACAAGGAAGCTGGTGAATCCTCCAAGCAAGGTGAACAAAGGAATAAAAGATCCACTTGTAATCATTGTGGCAAGATAGGTCATACATCAAACAAATGCTGGAGCAATGGGAAAGCAAAATTCAATGGTAAGTGCTTCAACTGCAATCAGCATGGTCACAAGGCAAATAAGTGTAAAGAAAAACCAAAATTTGAAGGCAATTGTTACAAATGCAAAAAGCATGGTCACAAGTCATTCCAGTGCAAATCCAAATCATTCAATCCAGCTGACCAACTTGTCAAAGCCATATTCGGATGGGACTACAACACCTGGTGCAGATGTCACTATTGTGGAGAGTATGGACATACTGGCATGAATTGTGCCAGACATCACCTAAGGAAAAAGGACACAACTGTAAGGTGCTATACATGTACAGAACTCGGTCATATAGCCAAAAATTGCATGAATATCAAAAGAATTGAAGATGAAAAGAAAATCAAAGCAGATAACATTCGAAAGCAAATGAAGCAGCAATGGATTCCAAAATCTACCAAACAAGATAAGTCAGATAGGAGTGTCACTCAAGAGGTGGGTGACTCTACCATTTCCAATTAGTATTCATATAAGAAACATTGGAACTGCATCTTCCAAGATTTATCCTATGCAGCTCCAAAGGAAGAAGATGGATCAAATTAGTATTGTAGATACACTCTGACTCTAGGACGGTTCATTACTTTACCAAGTTTGGTTGGATGTAACAAAGCTTCATTAACCGAGTAGCAGTTACCGAGTTGAGTCAGTAAGAAACTTTTCCAAGTTCGGTCGGTCACAACTAAGTTTCATTGACCATGTTGTGTCAACCGAGCAAGGTCGGTTCGTGACCTAACCGAGTAAGGTCGGTACTTCAATATTTTCTTTCGATCGTCGAGTTGATAATATCTACCGAGCTAGTGGATGACAACCTGTCATTTCTTCTGCCATCGTACCAAAACATTTATGGAAAATTTGTTATCAAAAGGGGCAAAATTTGATCTAAATTTTTACTGCGAACAAAGAGCTAAGGTATTTTTTGCAATTTCAGAGCGAGCTTAAGACATTTCCGAGCGAATTTTTCAAAAGAGCGAAAGAATCAATTCAAAATTTTTCTACACCTACCAAGTAACAATGGCATCCGGAAGTGGAAGCTCTAAGACTAAGAAAAGCTCAGAAATGCTGGTTAGAGGAGAGGAATGGAAGGCGCCGAACTTCAAATTAGCACCAGCTATTGCAGAATCACTGGACCCTAATGGTGCTCAATCTCAAATTCCTTCAAAGGTACTTCTTGTCAATGATATAAGATCTCATTTTAAATGCTCTATTCAAGAACTTGGAAACCTTGAAATTGATAATGCCCTAGGTGAAATGAGCATAGATGGAAACCTAAAACCCGAACATAAGCATCTTGAAACAAAAGGGTTAACCCACATTTCGCACTTGCCAAGGAAATTTCAAGTTAAATGGGTTAGGTATGTACTCAGTCGAGTTCACAATGGCCAATTGTGGTTAGAGCAACTAGTGCTCATCACAAAGAAAATGATTAACAAAATTACTGGACTCCCCATGCTGAGCAAAGCCAAGTCTACCAAAACCCTAGGTCGGGAGGAATTGTAGAAACTGACCCAAGCAGAATGGGATGGTAGGGGACTTAAGCTAAATACTGTAGCTGATGTCGAATTGAGATTTGGCATTCACGTCATTGCTCACAAAATCTATAGTTCAAGCCATCCAAACAGTGTACCCTGTGAAGCTGTGGATCTGGCGTACAAAATAGTGAAGAAGAATTTAAAATTTGATTTATTAGAATTACTTTTATCCCAATTCAATAAGAATATGGAAAGCATTAGAACCTCCAAAAACAATCCCTGCAAATTCGGTTCGCTTTTGATTTGTTTATTCTTCTATATTCAGAAATCTTTTCCATCAAAGGGATCAGTAGTATGGAGAAAAGATATACCAATTCTTTATCAGATAAACGAGTTCATTGCAGAACTAGGTGAAAATTTTGATATTATTTTGGATAACTATTTTGAAGAATTTAAGGAAAAGATGAATCATAGGTTCCGAATTCCACCCAAACTGGTTGAAGAATACAAGGAAGACATATGCTTCATGGTAGATTGCGACAAGGTATACATTTAGGCAGCCAGGCCTCAAGTAGCATGGGTGAAACCTCTTCCCTATGAGGTAAAAAATGACGAAGCCAGGGATATCATAGAAGCACTGGTGAATGAACCAGTAGACCCAAGGCAACCAATTTTTGGAACATATGATCAAGCTAAAATTGAGCTCCAAATTAAAATCCCTCAGGCCATTAGCAAAGGAAAGAGAACGATAACCCAACTGAAGATGGAAGTTGGCTCTCTTATGATAACAGAAGGCAAACGAGAAGATGAAGAAGAAGAAGAGGAAACCGAGTCAAACAAGGAAAAGGAGCTTCAACAAAAGAAAGGCAAGGTGATCATCACCAAACCTAAAAGGCAAGCCTCTGCAGTCTTCTCCAGGAGAACAAGACAAGGAAAGAAAGAACCTGTACTTGTTAAGCCTCCACTCACATTTGAGGATAGATTGAAGCAATTAGAAGTAGGTGCTAGCTTCACAAACTTCAAAGCATTGAAGTTTGAAACCAGAACAAAACAAGAAAAGATGCAGATTGAGGAACTGCTACTGAAGAAGATGGGTAAATGGAAATACTCACCGGACCAGATAGCCGCCCAGATCTCCAAAGAACTATTGGAGAGGTTGCAAATCAGATGGGAAGCTGCAACCAAGACTGTAAAAGACATCTATGAGCAGACACTGAAGAATCTCCTGCCAAGTTTCACTAATGCTGAAGTGAAAGCATCACTAAAAGATCACGAAGGCAATATGATGATTAGATTCCACACCTATTTGATACTTGTCAAAGACATTGAGCATGTGGTAAATGATGCAACAAACATGTGGAAAAACATCTATCATCTACACAAAACCAGTGATGATACTGTTGAAATCAAGGACATTGACAACAGTGATGATGATGAAAATGATGATGATATTGAAGATATTCCAGAGGATCTTCATTCAATCATGTTAGAAGTGGAAGAAGAGGCTAAGAAAGAATTAGAAGAAGAAGAAGCTGAAAAAGAAATGGAGGAGAAAGAAGATGAAGAAGCAAAGGTGGAAGAAGATCTAGTACAAATTGCAGCTGAAGTCATTGCATCTCTTCCACACTCTCCATCCAAAACAGTTACATCAACTATGGAAATAGCTTCTACTGGTAAGTCCTCTCAGCTCCATGTACCATCTATGAAAGTGCCAATCACTTCATTAACCAAGCTGCAGCCACCTTCATTAACCGAGTCTCCATCAGTCTCTACAATAAGTTCATCATGCACATCAACCTCTACTACAGAATGTATAATAAGTGTACCTACAGATACTACAATTTTGACTTCTCTTAATCAAATTTTGGCAACTATTAGCTCTTCCACTCCATCCTGTACAGCAACATCAATTTTTGATACCATTTGCACATCTCTTAGTCTTCCTTTACATAGTCCTATTCCAGTCTTATCAGCCAGCCCTGCCTCATCAACTATCGTCTCAGTTCACAAGGGTCAAGATGAAGTCATTGCTGGAAAAGCAAAAAGATACATGTTTTCCAGCAAGACACTGGATGAGGAAATTGATTTGGATAAGGACATTATACTTCCTAAAATAGATCTTGATACAACATCAGTTGATGAAATGAGAATGCTCAGTCAGCTATTAGAGCAGAAGGCTAGGCAGAAACAGCTACGGCATGAAAGAGATCTGGAATATAGCATCATTGAGAGTGCTAAAAATATTATAATAGAGGCTATAGGTGTTGAAGTAGATTCTACTCAACACATTTTGATTCAGTTGGAAGAGGCTGTAAACAAATTCAATGAGGATACCTCCAGCCAAGAAAATTTGATTGAAAAGGCAGAGAAGAAGTTTAACAATAAGGTGCTTGAGCACATTGCTCAGCATATTGCATTAAATTAGGTAGAATTGTCTACAATTTTGAATAATTTTGAGAATTCTTTTAATAATGTAACTTCACTTTTTGAAAAACTCTGTGATGTTACTAAGTATACCAAGGATATAAAAGAAAAATTGAATAAAATTGATGAGGATATAAAGGTCAGTGCCCAAGTGCTGCAATCTGACCTCAGTACAAGTTCATCCCATCATCATAAAATAAGAATTTTGTCGGAGAAACAGGCAGAATTACTGAGAGAGGAAGCAAGAATCAGGTCTACTCTCATAGATATCCAGAATATGATTCTTCCTGTCATGACTTCAATGCAAAAGCATATTGCTCATTCCAGAACATTGATTCATGACAACAATTTCTCAGTTGCAGATCATATGATTGAACTTTCTGCAGAAATTCAAATTGCACTCTCCTCCAGCAAAATTTTGCAAGAAAATTGGGATAAGACTTTGGCTCTTATTCTCAAGGTACATTTAGAATTTCTCTCTCATTTTGAAATCTCAGTATAAATATATGTTATTTGGCATTATTGTCAAAAAGGGGGAGACAGAACTTCAGAACTTCAGAGCTATCCATGCAAAGATATATGTATTGATCTGTAAATACTATGCATATTGTATGGGGGAGACATACATCTAATAAGATCTACAATTTTGAAAACTTTTTGAAATGTATGTCAATTTTTGTACATAAACTTTGATACATAATTGTTTTTGTCACTAATGCCAAAGGGGGAGATTGTTGGCATAAAGTTATTTGCCATTAGTGACAACACTTTTCTCACAGTATTAATCGAGTAAAGAAGAACTCAGTGTTAACCAAGTTCAGTCGGTTAACATAGAACTTAGTATTAACCGAGTTCAGTCGGTTAACTAAGAACTCAGCATTAACCGAGTTCGGTCGGTTAATTAAGAACTCAATATTAACCGAGTAAAGATGGATGCAGTGTTAACCGAGTTCGGTCGATTAACATAGGACTCAGTGTTAACCGAGCTCAGTCGGTAAACAAAGAAGTTTGTTCTACCGAGTTTGTTTTGCTATTTGGCCGACTCAGTTAAATTTTGTCTACTTTTATTCAGCCGACCATTGCATGTAATTTTAACTTAGATGGTATATATATGTAATGTATTGTATCATTCTAAATGCAATGTGAAGTATGTGAAGAATGTGTGCGAAAGCATGTAAGCTGAATTTTGAAGGTTTTCAGCAAGGTCAGCATTGGAGCAGAAATATTTTATTTGTCATATCAAGGACAATCAGAGCATAGCGGATCTTATCAGCAATCAGTTGTATTCAGATCCACTGTTTCATTCTAACAGGTGAATCAATTTTTATAAATCCTTTAACAGGGTAGACTTAACAGTCTTTGTACCAAATCTCCTAACAGAGTGCATACTTATGAAGTATGTTTCAAATCCTTTAACAAGGTGAATATAACAATCCTTTATGCTCCTAACAAGGCAGATCACCAGAAGTGATCATTGTATGCCTTAACCGGCTAACTTCCTACTGCAGTAAAGAAGATTTGTGGGTTTCATCCCCACCCCAGTTTTACTTTCTATTTTGGAAGGTTTCTGGGTCACCAAAATCTCTGTGCTTATGTGTTATGAATTTCTACATACTGCAGATTAGGTGATTAAATATTTTACTGGTTAATATGAATTGATTTAAGATTTTATGTTTACTGATTCACCCCTCCCCTCTCAGTAAACTGTTATATCTTGAATATTTCCAACATGAAGTTCATACCAAGTGTGGAAGTGACCAAGTAGGTTAGTATTGATTTAGACTTTCAAACATGAGTAAAAGAAACCTATGATCTTCATAATCTAAAATTGTACCTTCAGATTAAAATATTGAATAGATAAAATGAATGGTGGGTAAATAGGAAGGTAACACTTGAAGAGTATACCACATTATCAACTTATTTGGGATACCTCTAACCTATTAAGAATTTAAAATGTATTATTCCAGTAATCCTCAAAAAGAAAATGAGAGCTAAATTGGAATCTGCAAATAACCTTGGAAATATCGAATGATAGGATTACTAATGCTAGAAGCTATTCAACAAGTGAGATAGCTAGGAACACACAAAGTAAGGGAGTATCTCATTCTACTATGATGAATGGAACCCTAATCAAGGAATAAATCTATCTAAATATATGGTGCTAAGAATGAAATTAAATGGAAAGAAGTATGTAACATAATAGCATTGAACCAACAAGTTAGAAGATGCAAACTTTTGAGTTAGGGTTATGTGAGTCTATTTATGTTAGCAAGCTTAATGAGTAAGCATGAGTAAAACTAAGTTTTAACTATCAACTAAATGCTCATAGACTCTGCTATTGAAATTATTGGATCAACTCTAACCCTACAATTTAGAGAAAGTAAAGTCATGATGAGATCATCAACCTAATACGAACTGAAGGTTTAGGTATCATAGTTAAGTAATAAGTAGATTTTAAGCCACAAGGCATGTTAAGAATGATGATGATGACCTATATCAACAGCAAGGAGATAGTTATAAGAGTGAATAAGTAAACATTGACATTGGATAAGTAAACATTGATGACATCCAAATAATGGTTTTATACCTAAGTAGTTGCAAACCTACAACCTAAGGATGAATTCATAAGTCACTTATGACTAGGAAAACATGAAATATGGAATTATTGATAAGAATAATAGCATTCAGTGTATTCTCCAATGATAATTAGAATTTTCATAAACAATGGAATAAATAGAGCAGTGATATATATATGTATGTATGTATGTATGTATGTATGTATGTATGTATGTATGTATGTATGTATGTATACAAGATCGTACCAATTTAGTGAGACTGATAACACAACTTCAACTAGTATATTGTTGTGAATTTGACCTAAGAAAGATTATGGGTTTGTACCCTAATAGGTAAGTATAGTGACTTGAGGTTAAGAGATTTGGTATTGTAATTACAACTTAAAGTATAACTCTATTGACACTGAGGTACCCGCATGTTAGAGTCTTCAAAAAGAAATCAATATAGCAAGAGGATTGATGGAGACTATTGGTGTTTGAAAATGCTAGAGGGTTTTCAATTATCCCAATGAGAATATGACATATCTAGGGGCAGATAACTCCCATTTTCAACATGTCATTTCAGACATTGGCCCAACTATAAGGCATTACCCTTCTTCTTCTTTAGGCTCTGCAAAACCTGGGTAGGTGGACCTATAGATTCTTTATATGGTACCAATTATCAAAGCATACATTGAAATAATGTAAAGTAGATAAAAACCCCTAAATCTTCTATACTTAACTAGGAATCACAAGCATGAAATAGATAAGAACATAACTCATGAAACTGGCATGCTAAGTGCGGGTTAACATTGGAAAGCTTTCAACATAAAAGGGAAAATTGATTTAATATGTTGATAACCGCAAGACCCAAGTATGAGCAACATAACTTAATGATCCTATCTTTGACCAATGCCTTATCTATTGGGTAATTAAAATGAATTACAATAGTACATCTCCTGGAAACCTCTAACA
The DNA here is from genome assembly GCA_028749045.1 of Cupressus sempervirens. Classification (NCBI taxonomy): domain Eukaryota; kingdom Viridiplantae; phylum Streptophyta; class Pinopsida; order Cupressales; family Cupressaceae; genus Cupressus; species Cupressus sempervirens. The sequence continues at coordinate 877,596,740 of CM053792.1, forward strand.
TAATTCCTTCATCAAGATCCTTGATCTATCTTTCACCTTGTGAATAGACATTTGCTTCATATTTGAATCTCATACTCAGACAATCCTTTCATGACATCAGTAAACTCTATGATAAACACCAAGCAATTACATGGCTCTTTGTTCCATAAGAAAGATATTTCAATCACGTACATCACTAAATGAGATGCAACCTAATCTATGGTCTTTGATCACAAACTACAAAAGATTATAGATCCACAAATAGGAGACAAGATTCAAGCTGAATTTGAAACCATTTTTGCTCTTTATTTTCTTTCCTTGAAACCAAATACATAAAATGTACAGAAATTAACTTATAAATCACCTAACAGACCATAACTATCTACATGAAATATAATATGTTGGTCAATACATACAAGAAAATGTTGGGTGTGTGCCTTTTATAGCCTGAGCAAAGCTCCCAGAACTAGAAATGAAAAACCAACCAACAACCCCTTTTTTTACAAAAGAAGAAAGAATAAATATGGAGAAGACAATTCTCGGATTTACAATGCAATTGAGATGTTGCCCTTTAGAATTCCCCTTCAAGAAGATGAAAAAGCCTCTCTCTACCTTCTCTTTATAATTGCATATCATATCTAATCCTTATCATTTGGCCTCTACCAGGATGAAATATCCTAGAAAAATGGTGATGAAAGGATGTAACTAATTTTGGTGTTGAAATGAACTCAGTAAAAGTCAAAAATTAGTTGAAAAAAGCTTGTAGGATGCAAGAAAATTGTTTAAGCTTGATTATCTTCACATTTAGATTCCAAAAGGTCTTCAAAACTACCCTATAACAAACTTTGATGATTAATGATCACATTTACCTATTCTATTGCCAATGCCCCAAGTTTTACAAATTGACCTATAGCTCAAATTAGTGAGCACCTCTAAAAAAATTGACCTCAAATTTGGAAAATGCGGATCATCCCAGTTCTAGCGATATATAATATCGTATATTTTGCTTATCAGAAACCCATTTAATCTCAATTTGAAAAAATGCCCTCCAGATAGAAAAATCAGCTCTACACATCTTGAATTTTAAATTTTTTAAAATATCTCTAAAGTTAAAACTTTAGAATAGAAAATCCCTTTTGAAACTTTTCTAAATCTGATGCACAAGTTTTTGAAAAACTATTTTAAGAATGAGATTTTAAATTTTTTATTTTTTTTCTACCCAACCCTTTCAATTTCAGGTCAACCCAAGTTTGACAATTGGTGGCACGTGGCGCATTCTAATTGGTTCGATCCTACACAGTGGGTTCCATGTGGCATCCTCTGATTTTTCCACCTTGCCGACTCATCGATGACATGTGTCATCTTCTTGTTATGTCACCATGTTATCTTTCATGCATCTTTCCTTTGACGATATAGCAGTGTTCGTTGGATCTGCCACATGGCACGATCTGGAGCATCATTACAAACTAATTGCCACAAAATATTGTCTCAAAATTCATGCCACATGGCACCTTGTGGTTGGTCAGGAACTCCACATCACTACCACATCATCCACGCCATGTCAGCATCGCTATCTCTCCATGTTAACTCTCATGCATCTTCTACTTGGTGAGATAGCAAGGGCTGCTCAATTCACCACGTGGCATGATCTGATGCACCAGATTCCACATCACCACTTCTCTAGGAGCATGTTCATTCAAAATTTTGTCTTTGACTACATCGATCTAACCAACTGGGTCCCACCTGTGCCTTGTAATGCCTTTCAAAAGTGTCTTTCTTTTAAGACACATCTTCTTTGTCTAAGATTGTATTTAAACACTTCAAAAGGTTGCTTGCCTGCTGTATATGGGATAATGGCTTTTTATCATTTTTTTGTTTTGCCCTACACTTTCATTGGTGTTTTACAAACTCATGGTGATTCCACACTTACATTTCAAAGTTCCTATTTTCTGAGGGCAGCTTCTAAGCCATGGACTCCTTTTATATAGGCTTGCGGCTTCATGGTTGCAACTAGCTTCTAACGTATTTGGCATAGGATTCCTCTTCCACTCAATGCACTAATTCTCTATTTGCATGAGCATCTCTTCCTTATGACAGTGGCTATCTTCTTCAAACATACCTCCTTGCATGGGACAGGTTCCTTTGACTTGCATTTTTTAGCTTCTCTTGGTATGGTGGCTTTGTTTAGGAACATACGCAATGCTTGTGAATAGACTTCCCTATCTTTTGGCATGATCTACAAACTAGCATTAGCTCCTCCTTTGACTGCATAAACAATCCTCTAACTCACATGGTTTTTGTTTGTAGCTACTCTATTCTTTGTGGGCAGCTTACTCTACGCATGCTTCTAATGCGCAAGCATAATTCCTTACATGCTCTTCCACTTTAGATTGTGCTTTACCTGATCTTGCCCATTTCATGTCACTACCTTTAATCAGTGTATTGCACCATTGCTTAGATGTTGACTCTCCTTTAATAGGCATGATTTTTCTTTTATTAAATCATGGCTCTTCCCTCCCTTGCATGCCTCTGCCTATACTGACGTGGGTGCTCATTCTCATCTTTAAAAATGACAATTTCTTTAATGGCTACAACCTCCTATCGCTCTAGCTCTTTTTTGTCAATGCGTGGGCTCTTTCAGCTTACTTGGTTTGTGACTCCTCTGCACTTAGATGGCATTAAGAAAACAACCTTTTGACCCCATTTTTTTAGTAATAGAAGGATTTAGACACAATTAGTCTTTGATTTATACATTTAAATCCACACTTGGCTTGTTCACCATGTCTAAACTATTTTGCATACATGGTGAAAATGTCAGATCATTATCCATCATTTGAACTTTGTTGCATTCTTTACCTTAGGATCATGTTAATGTAATGAAATCAGTCGAGCCCGAAAGTGGGTCTGACTAAAAAAAAAATTGTTTCCAGACAACTGATATGCCAAACTAATCCACTGAACCTGTCATATTGATTAGAATCAAGTTCAACCACCAATCAATCAATTGAAACTCATTTTAACTCTATTTTGCAACTTGTCAGTTTTACACCAAGAGGTCCTTTAACTAGTCTTAAAAACCAATCAAAACACTTGACCGAGCTCTGAGCTCTAGCATACTGGTTCTCTATTCCACACTCTTACACCCTGTCAAATCTCATCTCATGATGAATTTGGGGTCAAAAGATATTCACTGTCAAAGTTGCCTTCTCAGATTTACCTGCAAGGAAACATATTAGAAAATAGTAAATGAGGTTCGGATTTGGCTTGGAAAACTGGGCAAATGAGCACATGAGGAAATGAAAACTAGGACATTGGTTCTTTGTCATGTGCAGAGTATGGATCTATGATTTGGGCTCATGAAAAATAAGAGGACGTAAATGGAAATCAGTCAAAGTAGGCTACCTGGATTTTGAAAATTGGGAAAAATGATAGAAAGTGATTTTTTTAAATGGAATTGACCCGAAAAACTATGCATATGGATTCGTCATGACTTAAAAACTAACACACTTGGAGTATTTTTAGAGGACAACACAGGGGTACAACCCATTTGACTTGACCTATGAAATATCAAGAGATATAATGTCACGAATAGGGCTTCCAATCAATCTACAAATACTGACACCAGTAAAAAGATAGAAATTCCATTTGAAATCACATTTGAAAATTGATCAAATGGATTTTTCATAAGCTAAAACTTGAAACATAACAAGTCTTTGACATCTAAAATGTAACACAAAAGGAATTTTCTCATTTCAGTCAACTGGTCAAAAGTTATAACTCATCAAATAGGGCTTCCCAGAATTATGTGCAAATTGCAAAAGCATGAAAATAGTAACTGACCAACTTTGAGGGATTCAAAACCTAGTCAACTGAACTTGAAACAGGTTGATATCTGAAACATAGGTTCTTGGGCATGGACACTAGAAATTCTCAAAGTGGCGAGTCACAAAACATATCTGGGTGCAAGATATTCAATCACAAACATGGCATCCTGTCGATGTTTGACACTTGGGCAAAAATGCAAATTTGAAACTAGCTCAAAACGAGACATCACAAAAGGACACAGAATCTGAATTTAACTTCATGGAACGAGTGGACGTGATGAATGGAGGGTGCTAGAAGCATTGAACACCATTTAGGCCTCATACTGATAGTCGGGTACAATCTCTTTTATGGGGCTTTTAAAAGGCTTGAATCTCAAAATTTCAAAATTGTTACTAAAAATGAAGCATGCAATTTTTAGTCCCAATAGAGACTTATATTAGTACCACTGCATTTGCACTTTTGAGTGAGTTTGGATCAAGCCAAACCCCTTAAGTACAATAAAACCCTTGTTGTAGGGCAATGTCAATAAAGTGAGCTACGTTGTTAGTATGTGGATCAATCAGAGTTTCAATGACATGCTCATGAGACTACCATCTAATTTCAATTTTAGATCCCTAAAATATAATTGAAAAACCTAAGATTATTCATTTTCCTCAGTGACCCTGGTACGGTCGGATTATGTCAAAATTTTAAATTTTGTGAGTGATTGGATTTATGTCTTTATTTGTTTGATTTTAGATTTTGGTACTCTTAATGTTTTTTCTTTTTGCCAAATAATGTGATGTGGGGCTATTTATCCAACTTTATTATTGATGATTCTATTTGCTTCTAGGTCATGTCTTCACTTCTTTATTAAAATTTTACTATTGTGGGCACTCTTTATTTCTTTTATTTCTAGACTTTTGTGTTGGATGTTTCATCCTTGATGTTGAATTTAAATTTTGTGGCATTGTCTTGTGAATTTTATTGACAAAGTGACATATGATGAGCCTACCAAAGGGATTCCTAACAATCACGTGGATTCACAACATTAGGGTATGGGGTTATTAGTGAGAGTATTCATGCCCACCCTCTCCTAGGACTTTGGGAATAGGGCTAGTGATATCTATTGACTATTATGAGTAACAAAATTGCACCCTGACATAAATTTGGTTAAGCTTACGGGTTAATCGAAAGGACTTCTAGATGTAAAGGTGCATGTGTAGTGATGGACTCATTGAGGATCCTATCAAGAATCAATGTGTCATGGAAACTTTAAATTAAAAGTGCTTAACCTTAATATAGAGCCAAGTTGCTTATTTTTTAAAACCTTAGTTAAGGGAGTCTCATACAGATGTTACCCCAATGAGTGGGTGTGTGGAATATGGGATATCTATGATATTATTATTATTAGAGACTTTATAAGTATGTTATACTCGATTTTGAATGTTGTTTATGTGTGACCAATATGTTTTAACGAGTAGTTGACCTTGGAAAATGTAACCATGTTAGTGCTATGGATTGAACTTCACTTTGTAGAAAAAGTAATTAGGTAAATATGTTACCACCTTGAGTAATTATATGAATTTTTGATCATTGTTTTTACAAGAGTAAATTTTAGTATAAAGCTAGACGAGGTCTAGAAAAGCATGAACATTTTAGTTGTTCAACTTCCACGAGGAAGACAAAGGCTAGTGGGCGAGGATGTAAGGTCCCTCCTCACATGTACTTATTAAATATGATTTTCTCTATTAAATCTATTGTAAAAAATTTGAACGGATATGAAGAAATGTTTTATGTTGTGAATATCCTAATGAAATTGAGAGTAGTTGATACATCCATGCTTTAATACTTAGTGATTCAAGAACTACTACATTATCTCAACTATTAAACATTAGAATCTCACTAACAATGATACGAGGCATTTTCACTTGATGATAAGGGTGTTGATTTTGGTACCTTGATGATTAGGTTTTATTCTTTTAGATAGTTTAGTATTCCATAATTGGTGATGTTTATGATGTTAGGTATATGCATGCCTAACGATGATTATTCTAGAATTTTAATATGAATTAATGAATAAGTTATCTTATATTGATTATGTGTTTACTGATGATTAAATGTGAGCATAAATGAATTAAATAGTTAATTATATGAAAGATTCATGTTTTGATTTATGTAACTATCCAAATAAGTCTTGAATATATGTATGTGAGTTTCTTGAGCTACTGATGTGTGCAATAAGTGTGTAGGATATTTTAGCCAAGAAAATCTAATGGAGAAATGAAACTGAACCCTATGTACTACTGTGGAAACTAGGGTTGAATCTAGTGAAAGATGCAAACCCCTTTGTTCATATTTTATTTGTATCGTGAAATGAATGAATGTATCATTTTGTAATCTTTAAGTGTTAATATTTTCTAACAGTGATTTTTTAGTGTCACTTGACACTCATAAATTGTATATGCATTCCAGCATGTTAGTTAGGGTTAACCGAGTAACCTAGAGATTAGATTTGGATTAGGTTAGTTACCTTTTTGCTAATCAGTTTATAATCAAGATTAATTACCCTAATCAAGAGTAGTGAGTAATCTACATTTTTGAAGGTTGTTAGAAAGTCCTAAAATTTCCTAGCCTTTGATAGGTCCCTAATTACTCCTAAAGGCCAAAAATTATGAAATCTAATTACCTAAAGGTGTATGGGTATGGGTCGGGGGAATTTTCCACCCCCCTAGCCCCTTTTGTTGATTTTTATGGTCACTCAAAAACCCCATTTATTCTTTATTGCAAAAATTGAATGATTTCATCATGAGATGGATAACTTTAACTCCACCTTAAGGTTTTCCTATGTCTAGTTGAGTTAGAAGCCTTTAGAGCTTTAGGCAAGTGGGGAAGTTATTATTATTTTTAGAGTGGTTGAGTATAGGATCTTATTTAGAGGCAATTTTGAGAGTGTTTGAGTGTTGACCCGACCTTAATTCAGGATTGAAGAAGAAGGAGAAGGAAGGGAATGCTCATATCAAACTGTTCAATTGCCATAACCCAATTTTTGAAGGTAGGAATTCCTTAGCTCATGTTGTTCATGCTTTGTTGCATGCTTAACTTATTCTGTTTACATATGTATGTTTGTGTGTGTGTTGAATATGTTTGAGTATGTATGGGTTGTATTAGCATTACTCACCCTTGAATAGGGAAGAAGTGGTCATGTAGGGGAGGAGGGCTTTAGTTGGATCCAACAGTGTAGAGTCTCTTCTCAAGATGAGAAGAGGGAAAGAGAGTAGGGTGTTATGGGCCCCTACTCATCAACAGAAACCATGTTTTGACTTTTTAGAATTTGAAAAGTGAAAGATCAAAATTCCTTGAGATATTAGCCTTGAAAGGGCATATGTGGAAGAACAGAAGTTCTTAAGTTTTAGCCACAAAAGGGCACCTATTATGGTGTTGTGTCTGACGTCTCCTATTGGAAAAATTGACCTTCTCCCTAGTTTGGTTCAATGTCAAACCTATTACGCAAACCTAGATGGGAGTGAATGTTTGAATTTGTCTTCATGTTGAGTTTGGTTGTCTCCTAGTCAGTTTTCTTTCTCTCCATGATTACCTAGATGTGTTGTAGACTTTGTAATCTTTTCCCTGTACTGGAACCAAGCATAAAATTTAGAGTTGTATTTAAATTCAAATGTTGGAAGATTTCTTCTTTAGATAATAATTTGCTAGTAAAAATGTGGTTGTTAAACTTATTGTTAAAATACCCTATGACTCTTACCATGACCCACACCTAGAAAACTTTAAATCTTGACTTGTAATTCTCATCCCTCACATGCTATTAGTTTACAAAGCGTCCAAGGCCTATAGAAGTACCTCTCACATGGACCTATGACAAACTTGACATGACAAGTAGGCCAAGCTAGGAGAAATGGGAATCATGTTGCTATGTTTTTCAACCCTTGGAAAGAGTTTGGAGGCATGGGGAAGCACCCATGTCCTTGGGTTTAGGGAAAAAGTTAAAATGTTAGAAGGTTAGTGGGGTTAGTTAGAACGGAGGGGGTCAGAATAGTAAGTCAGGTTGGGAATTGTTTTATATTAGTTAAAAGTTAGTGGTTCTGAGATGTTAGTGAATGTTAGATAAGGGTTAGGATTTCTTTTTAAGTTTTAATGTTAGTTTTAGTATTATATTATAATTAGTTTTTAGTTAATAGGTGGAAGTGAGTTGTTAAAGTTTAGTGTTAGAATAAGCTAGATGTTAAGTGTTTAAAAAGGTGAGTAATAAAGTTAAAGTAGGAATTAATTAACATGTAAGTTATTATTTCAAAAAAAGGTGGATTTATTACTATTATATATATAAAGTAAGTGTTTGATTATAAGTTATGCTCTATAAGTTTCATATTTAAATGTAAGTGTTAGTAATTATTTTATGGTTAGAAGTTATATGTTAGGATTTAGATTTAAATTCAATAGGCATTTGAAATTTTATTTTCATTTTTATGATTGAAAATATTAAATTTAATAAAGTTGGTAAAAGGTATTATGAACAATAGTCTATAGAATTAATATTGGAGTTTAAACCATGACAGTAATAGGAGGAAACCCATGTCCTTCAATTTATAAATTTGTGTATAATTATATTTAAAGTAATGAATGAACTTAAGCATTATATTATTTTATTAAATAATTAATTAAATATGGTTTTATTGTTATTAATATTTCAATTTTAAGGTGTTATCAGGACATGTTAATGTGCATGTAATATTTAAAAGGGGTTGTAAGATGAAATTGACTAGACATCTTGAGTTGGTAAATTGGATTATGTTTGAAGATGAAATGAATGTTGTAAATGATTTAATAATAATTAATTAATGATTTTAGTTAGTTTAATAGTTATTTTTATAATTGGGATCAAGTATTAAGGTATTAGATAAACTTGTGGAAAATGCAGAATTAGATTTTCCTAAGGATTGAACTAGTTTAGTGTTAAAAAAAAGGGGGATATCATCATAGTCAATCTAAGAACTTGAAAACCCTAATTAAACTTTGATCTTGATTTCATACCTTTGCAACTCAAACCTAACTTTTAAATCAATCAACTAATTTAACCGAAACTAAGTATTCCCATAGTGTTAGGATTTTAGGGGTTCAAACCCGTACATTATGTGGAGATGTTAACTCTTCTTCTTACTGATGTGTATTCGAAACTCACTTTAATCATTTGGCATATCTTTCCATAACCTTATTAGTGTAGCATATATTTATATAGTGAATTTATTATCTTTTAAAAAAATTATTGGTGTGTTTTTGCCTTGAATTTTGGGCATGACATTACCTTTGTCCTTGTAGCATTTGAAATCCTTCTTAGTTTTGTACTTTTCATGCTTCTTTTCTTCTTTTCCTTCTCTATTTGGACACCTTAAAATAATGTGACCAACTTCTTCACAAGAAAAGAATATTAAAGGAATTTTTCTGTTGTACTTTCCTTTTCCCTTGGGAAATCCTCTTGCAAGAAATGCTTCTGTAACTTCAAGATAACTATTAGAACCATATTCATCTTCACTATAAGACTTCTTTCTTTTAGACTTTGCAGCTTTCTTGTTAAGTGATAGCTTGGCTTGGAAAGCAGACTCAATGTTATTGGAGTTAGGTACATAATTCTCAAAATTATCTAATTCAAATATAGTCAACCTTCCTACTAATGCATCCAAGGTTATATGATTCTTAGGATCACATCTCATTTCTTGAATAGAAGACACTATAATTGCATAAATTGGAAGAAGGGTTCTGAGCACCTTTCTCACCATTGTTGCATCATCAATTTTCCCACTTGAGGCTCTAATTACACATACACTAGCTTTGATTATGTCACTATACTGTGCAATATTCTCATCTTCTCTCATCTTAGTCTAATTGAATTGACCATTGAGACTTTCTACCTTAGCTCTTCTTCCATTATAGCTTTCAGTTTGATCCACATTTTATAAGCAATAGTATAATCTTTTACCTCATCAAATTTAGCATAGTTGAGATTAGAAGCAATATCAATCATCAAAATTTTATGATTATTCTTTTCTATAATCTCTTCCATAATCATAGTTCTAGTAGGTGTTGTAGACACCTAAAAACCTTTAGAAAATAAAGTATTTTTATTTTCTGAAAAAAGTCCTGATGACATCATCATTTATTAATTAATTAATTAAATAATTAATTAATTAATTTTTATGCCATTAAATCCCTTTATCTTAATTAAAAATATTTAATTAAGGAATCCCTCCCAAAAATGTTTAAATCTTATTTAAACATTATTTCCTTATTTATTAATTATTTAATTAATAAATTGACCAAAAATCCTAAAATAAATAAAAAATTTATTTTTTGCCCAAAACTTGGCCAATTTCCTTATGAACAATAACCTCTTCCAAAATCTTCTAATCCTTCTTTAATTTTGATTAAAGGCTAATCCCATCATTTCCTACCCCTAATCCCAACTCAAAATATTTAATTAAGATTAAATATTAATCCTCATGTTTATTAAAAAAGTTTTAATAAATATCTCCTCAACCCAAACCCTTGAAATAAATAAAACTTTATTTATTTCCTAAAATCTAATTTATCCTCATCCTAAGAAGTTCTAGACTCTTCTTGAAAGTCTTCATCCTCATCTTAGAAAATTCTAGACTATTCTAGAAAGTCTTTATCCTCATCCAAAGTCTAGACTCTTCTAGAAGATGTCTTTAAACCTAATCCTAATCCCCTCCTAACCTTGTCACATTCCCTAAACATGGGTTAAGACTTACTAACCCAAGCCAAAGTTAACAAATATCTGCTCCTTCACCCACCCTCATTAAATGCCATCCACTTGCCTATCCCTAAGCTAATCCTAAACCATCCTAATCCATTCTCTAATCATTTTCACAAGCCTAAACAAACTTAAAACCTTCCTAATCAAGCCCAAGTCGAAATTGCTCTCATCACCCTCAAAATATCTCAACCATAAAACTTTATGAAGTCCACTATGTCATAAATGACTCTTACAAGCCCTTTTATTGCTCTTACAAGTCATTATGAGGGTCTTTATGAAGATTTTATCCCTTGAGCCTCCTTTGTTGACTCATCCTTCCCCTTTCTTCCATCCTCTCACCATGTGACATGTGTCACTCCTTGATTGGCTATAAGGAAGCACAATCCATGTGCTCTCTTCTCATGCAATCTGAGCCCTCCATGAGCTTTTTCCCATCCTTGCATCTTAGCCCTCAATCCCTCAAGCCTCTTGCCTATAAATTGGATCCTTCCCCTTTGCAAAATAACACAATCCATGAAGTAAAGTTATAATGCTATTTTGAGAGCCAAATCCATACTAAAGCCATCTATCCACACCAAAAATCCACAATCATCCATTGAAGCCTTTGGAAGCATATTGAGCATACATCCTATCCATTTAGATAAAGCTACTCAACAAGAGAGCTTCTTATTGAGAGAGTCCATTAATTTCTCATATTCTCAATTGAGAGCTCATCTTAGTCTATCTTGAACTTTATGAATTTTTTTTAGTTTGTAGAAGCTTTATTTAAATTTGGTTTCTATTAGCATACTAACATTTTCTCATATATATTTTGGCACGCCCGGTGGGACCCCGCATGGGTCATCTTCATTAGCTTTTTTAGTCAAGTTTTGTATGTCATTTGCTGATTTTGGCTAATTTTGCTTTTTTTTTTTTATTGGTAAGATTGTATAAATTGGTTTTGTAGGTCCACATGAGCATGAAGAAGACAAAGGAACTCATAGTCTATCTCATAGTATTTGCAGATTTTTCAAGCTTATAGGTGGAGAAAGCACTTGGAATTCTTCTTCCTCTTCTTGTCTATATTCTTCTTATTCCATCTACTTCTTCTTCTTCTTCTTGTGGGAGATCTTGGCCATTTTTTTTTTTAAGGAAGCAAAATCATACACACTTATTTTTAGTGCTTAAAATGAACCCCCAAATCATACTTAAATCCATTAAAAAATTAAAAATTTGCAAAAAAAAAAAAATCTTTTAACAAGTGAAACTAAACCAATCTAATCATTTGCATCCTTGCAACATCAAGGTTTTAGATGCATTCATGCAAAATTAGGAACACCTCATTTTTGGGAATTTAAAAAGAACTTCAAGTTTACATTTCAAAAGGTTCAAAATCAACACTAAGTGCACACTAAAGTTCTTTTAAAAAATCTCATGAAAACTAAGAGTCCTAAATGGTTGCCAAAAATTGTCCTAAAAGCTTTGTTATTTGTTCCAAACAAATGTCTTGTTGCAAAATCTTGAATGTTTCTTAGGTTTTGTATGCATCAAAACAATCTAGGAATATCATTTTTGGGCTTAAAATATGCAAAGTAGAACACAAAATCTTGAATGAAAACCAAAGTCCAAAGAGTCATTTTCACTTTTGAGTCCAAAACAATCTTGAATGATCTAAGGTTAAAACAAAGCACTTCAAAGTTCTTAGAACAACACACAAAATCTCAATCTTGAATGCTCAAAGGAAAAAACTTGAATGTTTAATCACTTGTCTTTGGATGCATGTTGCTAAAATCACTCTTGAGTGCCATGGATTAAAATCAAGTTTATGAATGCATGATTAAAACAAAAAATCCCAATCTTGAATGCCTAACAATCAATGAACATTGCATGGTTTGGATGCATTTTCAATGACGCTCACATTTTTTATGTTGACGATCTCTCGACTTTCATTATGCTGACGACGCTATCAAATTGGAATGAACATTGTATGCCATAATCACAAGTGTATTCAATCATAGCTTACAAAATATAAATCATCAATTGGAATAAATGCGTGTCTTTTAAAGCCCAAGATCATGTATGTGGTCTTGTTTTACAATTTTTAGGAGGCCTACTTGGGGATTTCATCACCCCTTGGGATGACCTCAACTCCAGCGCTCTGGCAAAGTATAAAGATTGGGAGGTGAATCCAAAGACACCTCTCTTGGGATCAAAATTTTGTCACTCGGGCTAAGCCTCAAGGAACTTTATACCCTTGAGAAGTGAAAGAGGAGAAGTGGGTTACCGCTCCTCTCGGCTGTGTGACATCTTTTTTGTTTCATCTATAGATTTGGTCCTCACATACCTTGTGTATATCGAGGACTCCCTAGCTAAACCAAATTTCATCCTTGTAGAAAGCTTCCTAAGATGTTGGTGTGTTTGACGTGCTTGCTCCAAAATTTTGTCTTCTTGTTTGTTCATAGCTTTTGAATGAATGTTTTCCAACTTTGGTCAAAATCCCAGAAAAGCATAAATCTCCCAGCTCAAGGCATACTTAGCGTAGTCACTGCCTTATCAAAAATCATCCAAGCTCCCCCGCTGCAACTGAATCTATCTAGTTCTTTGCCTTAGAACAATCCCAAATCCAAAGTCCATCCAAATCATCCCCCCAGCCAGCTAGCAACCCAATCCAAAATCACCCAAGCCTTTAAAGAGTTTTTGTTACTCTACCAGAGTTTACTATCCAATCAATCCTACCAATCAACCAATCTCACCAAGGTTATCCCTCTGACAGAGCATTGTCTAGGGTAATCTAGCTTTGTCACTTGCATCCCTCATCACCTTGAGCTAAAGGTTGGGATCCACAAGTGGTCAATCTCGTGTCATGCCCATAGGATCATTAGTCTGTCCTCAAGTTGACACAATCACCACGAATCCTGCACATAGGAAAGCAAAACTCTCACTTTTTGATAGCATACCCTTGAAGTCTTCCACCCACAAGAAAGACAAAAATCTCCAACCAATCCTCCTTAGGTCTGTCATACAGCTTTGACTCTCCCTAGGAAATCTTTCATCAGCCAATCCAAAATTTGTGCTTAATCCAAATCCAACCATGAGCTTCTGTGTTCATCCATATGCAAGACCCCATCCCCATCAAACTCATCATCAAAGCATGAAGTACCAATCCTATCATGATGTGTTTGGTCGCATTTTCCTTGCTCCCGCCACCTCCTATTCCAATGATGATGAAAATCTTGTTGACTATGACGGGTATATTGAAAGCCTTAGAAACATTCCCCCAAGCATCCCCCAAAATCCAAGAGTTATTCCAAACTATCTAGTCATGCCATCTGATATTCCAGCTTCCCCTCCATCACCCCATCAACCAAGCTTCCAATCTTCCACCCCCATCACACTAGCTATTCCTGTCAATCCACCTCCACCTTCGACACACGAGTCTCCAAGGAATCTCCTAGAGGAAATACAAGAAAAGCTGCCTCCAACAGTCGATAAGCCATGTCATCTAATCCAACCATGTGAAGTAGTCAGTGATGAAGCTTCCCCATCTATAATATCACCTCCATCTCCCATAGCTATCATCCCCATACCATCCATCAAATTGCTTAAAATCCTTCCACTTCCCGCAAGCATCAAAATCCCACCACCTATCAAATCCATCCAAATCCTATCCACATCGCCTCCAAGCATTTCCCAAATCTCTTGTAATGACCCTTATGCATCCATCTTCTACTCACCCATCTCCACTACTGAATCTCCCATCTATCCATCCGCTGCCTTTGAAGAATCCATCCCTTCACCTCCTATCGCACCATCCACTCCAAACCAATCCTATCAAGATCCTGCCCAAAATCATGTTGACATCCCCCAAAGCATAAATGAAGATATCATTGTATCGTGTCTTCCATCCATAGTGCAGTCACCATCTCCTCCATCTCCAAAACCTCAAGCCATATCTCCTCCACTACAAGATATCTTGTCATCCCACCAGCTACATCAAGATCCTATCCTTCCATCTCCCCCGCTCCATGCTTCCATCTTACCACCTATCCAAGCTATTCCACCATCTATAATCTACCCTCTTGGTTCACTTACATTCATCCATGGTGGCCCTCTCTCAGCAGAAGAATTAAGAACAGTATCTCCCCATTGCAATACACCTAATAAATCACTTCTACCATTTTTTGCACGCAAAAAGTTTCCTCAACTTGTTCAAATGCTCAATCGATGGCATTATCAAGGTCAAGGTTTAGGACCACAAGAGCAAGGAATCAGAGAGCCTATTATTGCACACAAAAATCTAGGATTTCATGGTCTTGGATATGTATCCAAAGGCTCACCATCTAAAGGTGTTGGTACACCACACCCCCAAACCAAGCCTATCTCCAAGCCCACCATGCCAGCCTCCCATCACTCCTTCAAGAAATCTTATGTCATCCCCCCTCCACCATCTTTGCAACCCAAAACAACCTACCATATCCCCCCTTCATCCGCTAAATCCATTTTGGGTCCCTATGTCCCAAAATCTACCATCCTCCATCCTCCTATCAGCCATCATAGAAATCCTATTCCATCCATTCCTATGCAAGATCAACAAAGGCACATATCAGGGCACATCATCCATCATCATCCCCCTACATGCTCTTTCATATCCTCTCCATCTCACAAAGCTTCTCTTAACCATCTTCCCAAAGCTTACCACAGCAATGTGAATGCCAACTTCAAAATGCATAAAGCTAAAAATCCACATCCTAGGCAATCATATGTCTATTCTAAAAGACATACTCCAAAAAGGCAAAATCCAATCAAAGAATGCAAAACAATGCAAAAGCCTATGAAAAAAAAATCCAAAACCATGTGGATCCCCAAGAAAAAAGTTGAAACCCAATGCATAATGGCATTCACCATTGCTAATCCCCCATCTAGTGACTCATGTCCCCCATCTCCTAACTCCATCTTGGGTGCCTATATCCCCAAGCACGCTTCCACAAATCCTCCATCACACCCGCATCTACCATCTATCCCCCATATGCTCTTTTCACACCCGTTCCAACATGTGCCAATGTTTCTCTTGCAAGCATCCCCATCTCATGCTCCTTTCCTGCATTTTCATCCCTCTGTCTCCTACCATCAATCCCATCTAATTCGATCTATTGCATAAATCACACATCCGGTGTACCAACAGCTAGCAACAAAATTGAACATTCCAACAGCCAGTGAAAATCCCCAAAAAAGCCAAAATAGCTGAAGAAAGCCAAAATCATTCCAGCTAAGTCCAAAGTCAAAAAGTCAAAAAAAGAAAAGAAAAATAAAGCGTCCACTGGTAAAAACTTGGAAATTCAAGCACCTTGGACAAGTACCATGATGAAAACTTGGCAAACAAGCGTCATGCGTAATCCTGCCATCCGTAGCTTAGCCTATCACCCTCATGCTTTTGGTCATCTCTTGACATCCACCTCCATCTTCCAATCTATCCACCTATCCTCCATCCTCCAGCTTCCATCTCACACCATCCACTAATCTTATGCAGCTTCAGCCAATCATCTCAGCTATCATCCATCTCCCTAGCCCCTTCAGCTTTTTCCATCCTAGCTTCAATCCTATCACATCCATCATAAGACATCCTTCCACATGTTATCTTCTGATTGGGGGCACTATATTCCTTGGAGATATTGTCTTGTCCATCCTCCCTTATCATTGGTATCTAGCTCTAGGCTATCCTCATGCAAACCCAATGTCATCTCTTTATATCCATCATAATCCTAGCTATCTACCATCCTATCCAACCATCTCATCCAGTTCCTCTAGCTATCCTTGGTCACAAAATCTCTCATCATCATTGGATGCATCCTGCCAAATCCATATCTTTCGCTATCACCCCACCCTTAGCTTTTGCATCTTGCACAACATAGAACCATCCCGCTATCCTATCATCCTGAGCTTTTTCCTGCTTGTAACTATCTTGGTCAGCTTCAACTTGTAAATATCTTGGTCCGTCAGCTTGTACATTCTCTTTAGCTTAGTACCATTGTATCTATCCAGCGTTTGTGTCAGTTCATCCTTGATCAACATTTTGCACCCATCGCAGATCTTGGTTAGCTATTCCAATGCATCCTTTAGCTAGATTTCCTGTCACCAAAGTGTTATCTTTCTTAGTTCAGCTTGCCAGACACATCACTCATCAAAATCCACTAGCTTCAGTGCTCTTCGATAGGTCCTTGCAGGATATAGCTTTCCTCATGTCTGATCTTGGTCCGTTAGTACCTTGTCCTACCCATCTCGTTGGCAAATGACTCTCTTTTGGATTTTCACTTTCTTTTGATTTGGGATCTTCCCTTTTGGGTCTTGAAGTATCTTTTCCAAGCAATCTCCTTGTTCCCTCCTCAAGGTTGCCACGATCTTTCATATCATGGTATGCTGCGAATGGGGCAATTAGAGCGTAAGGTCTTGATCAGGTCTTTCGTTTGTTTTTCTTTTCTGCTTGTGGGTTCTCCAGTGTCGTTTCCACACTACTTCCTCTGAGATTCATGTGTGATATTGGGGCAATCCTTGTGTGTTTTTTTTGAGTCAGTTCGTCAGTCCTCTGGACGGTTGGTAAAAAGGCCTTGATGTTCTTGGTAACCCTGGCAATTAATCAATAGTCCTATAGCAAATCTAGTGCTCAACTACATGGTGGTACTTCTCTTTGAAGTATCCCCCCGCTAAAAAAGCTTCAATGGATTCCCTTCATCTCCATTATCCCCCATCCATATCCTACATATGTCACTCCTACCCCAGCTTATGCATCAGTATCTCTTTGAATCACTCCTCACGCTTAGCTTTAGGGATCCACAATCCTAGTCTTAGGGATCCACCAATCAAATCAATCCACCAAGCCTCATCTTTCGAGATCCATAATCCTAGTCCTAGGGATCTCTGAAACCCATCTTCCACCAATCTGACTCTTTGAAATCCTGTTGCATCAGCTTTATCATCCTATCATCCATCTCCCTATCCTGGATTCCTTTTTATAGCGCTCCGCTCCTTCATCCTCCACCTTCCCTAATGTCTTAAGCTTGCTTCCTCTTGTGCATCTGATTCTCCTTTATCATTCTATCATAGTGAGAGTTTGGGCTAATTCAGCCCCTTCTCTTTGCCAATCTGAGTCTCCTTTCTCATCTCGGATTCTTGTACATTTCAAGAAGCATCGAGCCTCACTTTCTCTCCCCGCTGCCTTCTTGAGGGGGCATCTCATAGTCCTTTCTCTCCTCTTCTGCTCTAGCCTTGGGCATCTTATTTTCTTATCTTTGATGCCATGCCACTTGCGGCATCACATCAAAGAGGGGCAAAATGTAGACACCTAAAAACCTTTAGAAAATAAAGTATTTTTATTTTCTAAAAAAGTCCTGATGACATCATCATTTATTAATTAATTAATTTTTATGCCATTAAATCCCTTTATCTTAATTAAAAATATTTAATTAAGGAATCCCTCCCAAAAATGTTTAAATCTTATTTAAACATTATTTCCTTATTTATTAATTATTTACTTAATAAATTGACCAAAAATCCTAAAATAAATAAAAAATTTATTTTTTGCCCAAAACTTGGCCAATTTCCTTATGACCAATAACCTCTTCCAAAATCTTCTAATCCTTCTTTAATTTTGATTAAAGGCTAATCCCATCATTTCCTACCCCTAATCCCAACCCAAAATATTTAATTAAGATTAAATATTAATCCTCATGTTTATTAAAAAAGTTTTAAAAAATATCTCCTCAACCCAAACCCTTGAAATAAATAAAACTTTATTTATTTCCTAAAATCTAATTTATCCTCATCCTAAGAAGTTCTAGACTCTTCTAGAAAGTCTTCATCCTCATCCTAGGAAATTCTAGACTATTCTAGAAAGTCTTTATCCTCATCCAAAGTCTAGACTCTTCTAGAAGATGTCTTTAAACCTAACTCTAATCCCCTCCTAACCTTGTCACATTCCCTAAACATGGGTTAAGACTTACTAACCCAAGCCAAAGTTAACAAATATCTGCTCCTTCACCCACCCTCATTAAATGCCATCCACTTGCCTATCCCTAAGCTAATCCTAAACCATCCTAATCCATCCTCTAATCATTTTCACAAGCCTAAACAAGCTTAAAACCTTCCTAATCAAGCCCAAGTCAAAATTGCTCTCATCACCCTCAAAATATCTCAACCATAAAACTTTATGAAGTCCACTAGGTCATAAATGACTCTTACAAGCCCTTTTATTGCTCTTACAAGTCATTATGAGGGTCTTTATGAATATTTTATCCCTTGAGCCTCCTTTGTTGACTCATCCTTCCCCTTTCCTCCATCCTCTCACCATGTGACATGTGTCACTCCTTGATTGGCTATAAGGAAGCACAATCCATGTGCTCTCTTCTCATGCAATCTGAGCCTTCCATGAGCTTTTTTCCATCCTTGCATCTTAGCCCTCAATCCCTCAAGCCTCTTGCTTATAAATTGGATCCTTCCCCTTTGTAAAATAACACAATCCATGAAGTAAAGTTATAATGCTATTTTGAGAGCCAAATCCATACTAAAGCCATCTATCCACACCAAAAATCCACAATCATCCATTGAAGCCTTTGGAAGCATATTGAGCATACATCCTATCCATTTAGATAAAGCTACTCAACAAGAGAGCTTCTTATTGAGAGAGTCCATTAATTGCTCATATTCTCAATTGAGAGCTCATCTTAGTCTATCTTGAAGTTTATGAATTTTGTTTAGTTTGTAGAAGCTTTATTTAAATTTGGTTTCTATTAGCATACTAACATTTGCTCATATACAAGTGCCACATACTTGGTGTACAAATACTTAAGGCTTGATTCTCCAATTTTTTCCTAAATGCAACTTCATAAGTTCCTACCATGCCTAGAAGTTATCTTTATTTAGCTTAAGAATCTCCCTTATGTAAAACATCTTGATCTTTAGCTTAGGTCTTTCAAACCTTCTCTACAAGAACCAAAAGCTCTAATCCCAACTGTTGGACAAAAAAGAGGAGTAACTAAGAGGGGAGGGGTAAATCAATTACCACTAAAACAACTCCAATATTCCTTAAGATATCAATAAAATTCAAAACCAAACTCTATTGAAACGAAAATACTGTTGTAACTTAGTTAGCACATGAATCACTCTGCAAACACTAAAATAATTGGTTCTTAAGATCTTTAGTGTGATTAACCTTAATTAACTTAGTTGTAGAATCATAAAGAAGATAATATGAACATAAGAGACACTAGGATTTAATGTGGAAACCAAATTTAGGAAAAATCACCAGTTGTAAATTGTTACTATTTTTCACTCTTTCAAACTAAGCCCTATTAGGAGCCAACCCTATTAAAGATTACAAAATACATTGTTAGGTGTGAAACTATTAAAGGGTTTAGTTCACCATATTAGGAGTGGCCTTGTTAGAGGTCTTTAGGCACTACATTCTAGAAATGCCATCTTGTTAGAGGATTTGGCAAATAGTTGTTAGGCTAACTCTCTTAGGAGATTTGTTTCGGTGCTTGAATTATAGAGAGTAACAATGATATGACCTAATTTCTGATTCAAACTATATTTTTTGATTTCATATCTATTTTCTAGGATGAATATTTGATCCTTCCTGACCAAAATATTCTTTGCAGCTCAAACAACTTGTAATTTTCTTCCTTGATATATCTTTTAAATCTCATTCTTCTTCTCACATCTTACAATTCAATCTTCAACTTGACCTTATACTTATATGCTTTACCTAGTCAAGTCAAATTGAATATAATTTCAAACAAATGATATTCATCCCATGAGTCAACTAGAACTAACCAATAAAATTGATACATGAAAATCCTTCATTAGCCAACCCAACTTGGTCAACACTAACTCAAAAATGGTTTTCCTTCAGACTTCCTTTGTTAACCAAGTGAGCTTGGTTAACAATGGTTTCATGCCAACTTTTCTTTGGTTTCCAAGTGAACTTGGTAGACAATGTATTTTTGCAAACATCCTTTGGTAACTGAGTAAGCTCGGTTAACACTCTTTCCTTGCAGACATTCCTTAGGCAACCAAGTGTGCTTGGTAGACATTGTCTCTAAACTAGGTTAACTTTGAAATGCTCATCATACAATGCAACTTCCTTTGAATCCTAAATGAGTTCAACATACACTTATTGCTTGATGTATACTTTCAATTCATGTAACTTTAAAGGAAACATAAAATTAAGTGATTGTGTCCAACAATGCATATTGCAAAGAATGTAACATAGACACTATGGAAAATATTTGATGGAAGGAGTGAAAAACAAAAATTGGGCAAAATTTGTAAAGACAATAATGAATCCAATCATGCATTGAGGTTTTTCATTGACTCAAATAGAAATTTTAACTAGATTAATACAATTCCCATTCCTTGGTTATTAATGCAACAAAAAACTGATGACATATTTGAAGCCATAAAAAAAACTATATTTTCCACATGATTTTCTACAAACATAACTTGATTTTTGGTTAGGGTTCCAAAAAAATGATTAGCATACCTTCATAAAGGTAAGACATTTTCTTCTTTATTTACAATAAATTTGTAAAACATCATGTACTTTTCATTGTATTATTTTATAATATATTGAAAATACAATTTTATTATTATTGCAGTTTGTACTACTTCTATCTCTCCCACACAACTTTGATAGCATAAATGTTTAAAAAGTTATATATTATTGATCTCTAAGCCTATGTTTTTTATTAGTTTCCAAACACTTAGTCATTTATTAATTAATATTATGAGGTCATTAGTGCAATTGATTTATCTAGTAAAGGTCAAGCATACATAGATTATGTTGAGCAGGATAGTGATTGTTGAGTATTTAGTAGTGACCAAGAAGATGTACGCACTGTGAAATATAGTTGAGACTAAGCATGTTGGAAAGTTATTAATTGCGGAGAAAAAAAGAATATAGAAGCCAAGCCATAGCATTAATAGGCATACATGATTGAGAATCAGAGCATTTAAGTTCTGAGTAGTTGAGTTTTGACATAAGTTTGTAATGGCACAAACACATATGTAAATTGTTTCTGCCAACTTTTACATAACATCTAATATTTGTAGATCTGGCTAAGAATTTTATCACATGTCATTTTAGGAAGGTAACGATCTAAGGCATGCAATTCAACCAATCAAAAAATGGGATAGAAATGATAAATAATGATGAACTGTATGTCATTGATCAAGATCAAGAACCTTCACTAAACATCTATTTAAGGAGGATTCTAGCCATAGAATTGATTGTAGAGTATAGAGAAAATTATGAGTATCCTTATGTATGTATGCAAATGTGAAGGAGTAAAGGTGAAGTTTCAAAAAAAATTTAGACAGAGAAATCAGAGCAGTGAAGGATTGAATAGAGTTATTAGATTAGGAGATCAGATTAGCAAGATAGCAAACACAAGACCCAAGATCAGCTTGTAGAGAAAACCAAGGATCAAGTACTAAATAAATTATTATTAATTGAGACTAGGTAAATATATTAACCAAGTGATCTTAAGAGATCTATGTAAGCCTACAAATAGAGTCTTTACTTCATTGTGAATGTAAAATCCATTGACAAGGTAAGACCTAATAGTCCCTTAAGATTTTAATAGGGTAGAACCCTCATAGGGTAGATCATATCTTATGATCAAACATTGTAACCCTAATAGGTTAACTTTATTTTTTTTGTTAGGATTAACCTAAAGCACTCACAATTTCAGCAATCATGCCACTTTTCATCAATGCAATCTCATATATGAACTCTACTCTTATCTTCTCTAAGATCATTTCTTCCACAACATCACTAAGATCATCAATTTCTCTATGGTCTAATCTTCTTGAAGGAATTTTCCAAAATTTTAGAAAACCCTAAGCAACAGATCCACCAATCTAGAAGATTAATCAACCATAAGATCAACCTTCTCTACAAATCCTAGTGTAAACTACCTCAGCTTTGGTGATCTATCAACACACTTAGGAACAACCTTAGCTCTAATACCATCTGAGGTAGTGCAAGGTAGTAGAATCCCCAAAGGAAATGTCCTAGCCCCCATCAAATAACCACACATTGGAAACACAATAATAAAACAACAATAATGCAAGATCTGATACTAAATCACAACTCTTTATTCATAGACATGACTAATTACATGCAATATGCCCAACTGTAAGGCCTCTAGGTTAGGGCCAAATACAAATAGAAAATACAAACTCAGTTCTGCAAGATCCAACAAGATCCACTTATAGACCCAATCCTAGCTAGTCCAAATACACAACTAGATAAGAACACTAAGAAGAATCCACACTTGTACCCTCAAGTCCACCAAGAAATCTTTTGATTCCTAAGTTGTGACCCAAGCTCTTCAAAATTTTCATCTATACTTCATCCCCTTCTCCAAGCTAGAATGATTCACTTCCTCCAAAGAATCCAGAAAGCCCCTTACTTATACTCAGCTAAGCCACAAGTCAGCCTGGCTCATTACAAACTAAATTAAATCCCTTATATTAAATATAGGTTGAGCCAAAAGTTAGCTATAACACTAAATTAAATACCCATACATAAATTAAATGCCAAAAGTTGGCTCACAGACAACTTAGCACAAACCAAACCAAGACCAATACAAGTACTCAACACATACAGGAACACTTGATACCAATAGGAACACTCATCACCAGTAGGTTCACTTAGAATCTACTAAGAGCTACAATAACTCAGCACCCACTAAGAGCTATAATAAGTCAATGCCCACTAGGTGTTATAGTAACTTGGCATCCATTAGAGTTACATTAACTCGGCATGCACTAAAGCTACAGTAACTCGACATACACTAGGCACTACAATAACTCGACATCCATTAGAGCTATAGTAACTCAACATGCACTAAAGCTATAATAACTTGGCATACACTAACCAACTCAAAAAAAACAAAAAATTGAAAACCACTAGCACTCAGCTCCAACATGCAAGATTGCAAGAAAACCTAGGATACTCCTACATCACAATTACCAGAAAATGGTAGATTATAGAAAAGAGAACACAAGACACCAATATTTAACTTGGTTTAGACAATACCTGTGCTATTTCCACCAACAACAAGTCCAATATTATTATTATCCAGTGATCCATAACCCCTTATAGCTCAATACCATTGCAAGAACCAATTTTTGCATCACACCTTATGAAAAACCCTAACCCTAAGCCTTTTTTACAAAATTTTTGCCACTTACAAAATTAGGGCTAGAATAATAGAAAAATAATAGCCAAAACCTTTTATAATATAAGGTTATTTTTGGCTTCAGGGGTGCTGCCCCCAAAAACCCTCATGAGGACGATGCTCCTTGACCCCACCCTATACTATGATAGGGACTGCATCTAGGGTACTACCTCAGGACACTGTAGGGGTGCCCTTGACCCAATCTTGGAGGTGCTGCACCCAAACTCCCATAGAAATAATATGGGGAGGAAACCATGCCAAATAAACCTCGAAGCCTGATTAGGCTCAACATCATAACAATCTCCCACTTGGAGACTAATTAGGCTCCATGCCAATAACCTCCCACTTAGAGAATGATCATAGAAATACTAAACTTGTATCCCCACTAGAATATCAAACCACCCTAGACTTTGTTGTTCTTTTATGCTATTTAGTCAAGAAGACCAACCGAAGTTGAAGAGGAATTCAGCTTCTCCCTTGTCACTACCTTTGTAAATATATCTGCTAGATTGTCATCTATATGTATCTTGTCTAGCTTTAACTGTCCATCATCCAAAACTAACCGAATGAAATGGTACCACAATTGTATGTTGTTTGTCTTTGAATGCAAAGCTGAATTCTTGGCTAGATGAATGACACTCTGACTATTTGTAAATAAATAATTAACCTTATGCAAGTGTCCCAATTCTTCCAAGAAGAACTGAAGCTATATCATCTCCTTAGCTACCTCTATAGCAATAGCATACTCTGCCTCTATAGTTGATAAAGCATTAACCTTCTATAACTGAGAAGCCTAGCTCATGGCTACCCCACCAATAGTAAATAGATAACCTATAGTACTCCACCTAGTATCAATATCCCCTACCAAATCTGAGTCAACATAGCCCTATAAATTAGTAGTAGAGCCCCCAAAGTGTAAACACTTACTAGATATTCCTCTCAAATATCTAAGAATCCATTTAACTACATTCCAATGCTCAATTCTTGGATGACTCATACACCTGCTAACAACTCCCACTACATGTGCAATATTTGGCCTAGTACATACTATAGCATACATCAAGCTTCCTATAACTGAAGCATTAGGTACCTTAGACATCTTTTGGGACACATCTCCTTAGTCAACTTCAAATGACTAGGTAAGGTTGTGCTAACAACTTTAGCATTCTCCATAGAGAAACGGTGCAACACCTTCGCAATATAATCAACCTAAGATAATGTCAAAATTTCTTGTTCTTCCTATCTCTACAAATCTTCATACCAAGGATTTGTTTGGCTACCCCCAGATCCTTCATAGCAAATGAATGTGCTAACTATTCCTTTAACCCCTTAATGTGATCCATGTTAGGCCCAACTACAAGTATATCATAAACATATAAACATAAAATAATGTAGCTTTCATCATCCAACCTCTTAAAATAAACACAATAATCTAAATGACACCTACTATATATATGCTCATGAATAAAACTATCAAATTTAAGATACCATTACCGAGGTGCTTGCTTCAAGCCATATAAACTTTTCTTCAATCTGCACACTAATTTCTCCTTGTCATTGACCTCAAATCCCTATGGCTGAGCCATATATATCTCTTCATCCAAATCACCATGAAGGAAGATTGTTTTAACATCAAGCTTCTCCAAAATGCAAATCTTCAGTAACCACAATACTTAAAACAATGCAAATAGAAGTCATCTTAAAAACATGAGGGAATATCTCATCAAACTCAATGCCCTTTTTCTATGCAAATCCTTTTACAACTAACCTAGCTTTAAATGTAATCTTACCTCCATCCTCTTCTTTCAACCTATAAACCCATTTATTGTGTAAAGCCCTTTTACCTGTAGACAACTTGAATAAATCCCATGTCTTATTTTTTAGCAAAGAGTCCATTTCTTCTCCATTAAGACTCCCACTGAATCTTTGTATCCACCTACACAACTTCATCATAACATTCAGGTTCACCAGTATTAGTAAGTAAAATAGAATACAAGGAAGGAGAAAATCTTTCTAGAGGTCTACTTAGCCTTGTTGACTTTCTACCATTCGCTACGGTGTGTGGTATTTTTTTCTTGTGGTTGTTGCAGATCATTAGGAATTGTTGGAATATCAATTTTTGGAGTATCATCCAACACTACATAATCATCTTCTTTCTTCTCATGTTGCTACAATAGATCTTTGTACAACACTTTCTCATTGAATATGACATCCCTACTTCTTACAATTTTATGATTTGCAAAATCCCAAAGCCTATAACCAAAATCATTAATGCCATATCCAACAAATACACATTTGTTTGACTTGGCTTCTAGCTTGGTTCTATTTTTAAAATCTATATGAGAAAATGCTTCACAATTAAAGCTTTTGAGAAAAGAATAACTCACCTTCTTACCAATCCATGCTTCCTCTAAAATACGACAACCTAGAGGCATAGAGGAACCTCTATTAATCAAATATATAGCAGTATTAATAGCCTCCACCCACATATTTAAGGACAACCTAGCATGCAACCCCATGCTTCTTGCACGATCCATTATATTCATGTTCATGCATTCAACCACTCCATTTTCTTATGGAGTCCTTGAAATAGTTTTCATTCTATGAATACTAGTAGTGGAGCAATAATTTTCAAAGTCATGACTACAATACTCACCACCATTATCAGATCAGAGGCATTTTAATTTCTTACTAGGCTCATTTTCAAGCAAGCATTTCCATTTATTTAAAGTTTGAAATACATCAAGTTTTGGTCTAAGGAAATAAGCCCATACTTTTCTTGTTGCATCATCAATAAATGTAACATAATAATGAGAGCCACCAAAGGAAGATACCTGAGTCGGTCCCAATACATCTGTATGAACAAGCTCTAATTTCTCACTTTTATTTTCCTTCCTAGTCTTCACAAAAATTACTCTCTTTTGTTTCCCATACACACAACTTTCATAGAAATTCATATTGACACATTTTAGACCTAGTAAAACTTGTTTTGAATGAAGTACTTTCATACCTTTCACACTCATCTGCCCAAGTGTGTTGTGCCATAGTACTGTATCAAAATCTACAACAACTATTCTTGAACATTCATTTTTCTTGGAAACAATTAAAGTAGAAGGAATAATATGACTTGTACAAAGATATAAGGTGCCTACTTTCACACCTTTTGCTACTACAAGGGAACCTTTTGAAACCTTCTAAATTTTATCATTAAAAGTAATTACACAACCCTCGTCATTGAGTTGACCTGCTGAAATTAAATTCTTACTTAGCCTTGAAACATGTCTTACCTCATGTAGTAGCCAATGGTTCCCATTCTACAACTTAATCTTAACTTTTCCCTTTTGAACAATCTAATAGGGTTCATTATCCCCCAAATAAATAAGCCCAAAATCCACTTGGACATAATCAATGAAATAACCTCTATGATGTGTAGTATGAAATGAAGCACTAGAATCTAAAACCCATGAATCATCAATACTCTATAGAGAAAGAAGAAAAGCATCCTCTTAAGATTTGTTAATTACCACATTTTCCTCTTTTTTCCCTTCTAGTTTATCTCCATCATTATTCTTTTGAGTCCAGTAATCTTTCTTCCTATGGCCTGATTTCTCATAAGTACCAACAATCCCTTAGTCCTCTGGATTAAGACCTCTTCCCCTTTGAATTTGCTCTTGATTTCCCATGATTTCTAGAATTATTTCCTCTCTCAATCATTCTACCTCTTCCTTGTATGTTCAAAGAGCTTCCGAATGTAGATCTACCTAAGGTTTACCTATGAGTTTCCTCACTTAAAATAACACCAATCACATCATCATACTTCAAGGTATTAGATTCATAAACAAAATTACTCACAATCATTACCAAGTCATTCCAGCTTTAAGACAAAGAACACAAAGTCAAGAGAGGCCTAATTTTTTCATAAAAATTGATACCTGTAGAAGATAATTGACTTGTAATAGTGTTAAACTCATTTAAATGATCCACAATAGATCCACCTTCTATCATTTTCATATTAAAAAAAATGCTTCATTAGAAATACCTTCTATCATTTTTCATACAGTTTCACTAGGGTTTGCATCAACTCTTCTATCATCTTCACTTTTGAAATATTAAATGCCACCGATGGTGCTAGGCATAATCAAATGCTTCCAAGTACCTTTATATCTAAAAGATCTCAGTCATCATTTTTCATAGATCTCTAATTCTTGGTTTTTCCTTCCAATGGCTTCCATAAATCTTTCTGATAAAGATAGTCCTCCATTTGCATTTTCTATAACTAAATTTTTTTCCCATTAAACTTGTCAACCCTTAGCTTACCCTCATCTTCCATTACTCTCACTCAACTATGAGACCTTCCTGTAGAGGATTGCTAGAAAAAAAAACATGATGATAGTCTGGCTTAAGAAAAAAATGATGACCGTGTAGCTCTGATACCACTTGTTAGGAATAACCTCAGACAAAAATAACAACTACATGCAAATATAACCAATGCCAGAAAATAGTAGATTACATAAAAGAGAACACAAGACACCAAGATTTAATGTGTTTCACACAGTCCTTGGGCTACATCCACCAATAGCAAGTCAAATATTATTATTATCTAGTGATCTGTAACTCCTTACAGCTCAATACTGCTACAAGAACCAAATTTTGCATCACACCTTGTGAAAATCCCTAACCCTCCTTTTTATACAATTTTTTACCACTTACAAAATTAGGGCTAGAATAATTGAAAAATAATAGCCAACACTTTTTACAATATAAGGTTATTTTTGGCTTTGGGGGCCTTGCTCTTGAAAACCCCTACAAGGGTGTTTCCTCTTGACCCCACCCTATACTACGATAGGGAGTGCACCTGGGGCGTTGCCCCAAGACCCCATAGGGGTAGTGCCCCTTGACCTCATCTTGGGGGCACTGCCCCAAAACCTCCATAGAAATAATACAGGGAGGAAATTGCACCAAATAAACTTCCAAGTTTGATTGTGCTCCACATCACAACAGTGGCAACAATGAAGACTTGTGGGTTTCATCCCCACCCCAGTTTTACTGTCATCTTCAAGTGTTTCCAGGTAACCAAATCATTATGTTATGTGTTGAACTCTTTATGTATGTGATGTATTTCATTTATGTTTCAACATAACACTTTAATGATAAGTCTATTATATTAGATGAATTAGGTATGAAAATTTGAAAATGGTATTGAAGTCAAAAGCTTAAGATCCTTATTCACCCCCACCCTCCCTCTCAATAACTTGTTTTCCATATATTATTTCCAACAATTGGTATCAAAGCTCAGTTCTCTAATCAAGAAGCCTAATTTCTTGAGAGGATCAAATCATGGATATTGAAGTGTATAAGATTGGAAAAATCATTCAGAATTAGATGATTGAAATCCATATCCTATTGCAACAATTAGAAGAAGAAAAAGAGGAGTTAAGGAAAACCCTAAAAAGAAGAAAAGAGATAGTTATTCAACTAAATGAAACTCAATACAGAGAAGTTAACATAGAAGGATTTTGGACAGTGGAAAGATTGGTAACAATGATTAAGCATTGACAAAATTGCTAGAGAATAATAGTGCCCTATTAAAAGAAGTAAAAGATCTCAAGCTAGAACAAGAACTTCAATTAGGTACACGATGTGAAGCAATTAAATAAAAGAAGAAAGCAATGGAAGACAAGCTCATGGTTGAAGAAGACAAAAGAAAAATGGTTAGAAGACTTGAAGAAAGATCATTTGAGGTACAAAATCTTACCAATAATAAGTTGGATATGATAAATCAATTAGTAATTGCAAATTGGGAAACAAATAAAAAGTATTTGGAGATAAAAAAATATAAGGCTACAGAATGAGAAATTGAAAGTGAGTTAACACATGAAAAAGAACTCATGGAGAGATTAAACAAACCAAATAAAGTAATCAAGCACTTGGAAGAAATGATGAGGTCACTTAGAATAAAAGACACCTCTGGACTAGGATATAACAAGCACTCTTCATATACTGAAGAAGGAGAATCATCCAAAAGTTGAGAACAAAGGAATAAAAAATCTAATGGAAAACCTACATGTCATCACTATGGAAAAATTAGTCACACAACCAGAATTTGTAGTAGTGGAAATGGTAAACAATTTACTAAACCTAAACCAA
Organism: Cupressus sempervirens; assembly: GCA_028749045.1. Classification (NCBI taxonomy): domain Eukaryota; kingdom Viridiplantae; phylum Streptophyta; class Pinopsida; order Cupressales; family Cupressaceae; genus Cupressus; species Cupressus sempervirens. The sequence goes on from CM053792.1 coordinate 877,626,674, forward strand.
GTAGTAATTGTTTCAATTGCAAGGAAAAAGGACATGAAGAACATGAATATAGATCAAAGAACAATGACTGAATCATAAAGGTATCTAAACTCCAAGGTCATTGCTAAAATTTGCAAAAGTATGGATATGGAGCTCATGAGTGCAGACTAAAGTAAAATTCAAACTAGTTACCTAGAAAACAAACTCATACAAAAAGGAAAGATAATGCCTACAATTGGGATTACAATACATGATATAGTTGTCACTATTGTGAAGAATATGGACACATTCTAGAGAATTGCATCAAAATACATTTCAGAGGAAATTATACAAAATGGTTAAATAGAGAGATAGTATGTTTTAGTTGTCTTAGAGTTGGACACATCAATAGAAACTACAAAACTAGAACACCAACACTAGCACCAAGTAATGGGAGTTTAAAGACAAAGGAAAGTAAACATGGATATAGATAGTAAGAGATGGAAGCAATATAGAAGATGAAATTTTAATCACCCAATCTGATGGATTAGGTGATCACACCACATCTCACTAAAAAAAGAAGGTATGTAGGAATTGAATACTCAATGATATATTTTACATCAGTTCCTAAGTATAGAAGTGGTAAAATTTTATATCTACATAAGTAAATATGTATTAAGAACTATTAGGAAAAAAAATCATAAAGTACCAAGCATAAGTGGTATAGTCTATATTGACTAAGCTTTGCATTATAGACTAAGTAATCAAGGAAGATAACATACTAACCAAATGAATTAGTTATGACTGAGTGAGTAACCTTGATCAAGCTAAAGAGAAGACTGAGCTAGGTGTCATGCACCAACCAAGTATGAAGAAATTAACTCCATACCTAAAATGAAATTTTGAAGCTATTTATCAAATTGGACATCCATTTTCATTCACTAAGCAATAAAATATATTATGAGAAGATTTCAAGGAAATCAAAGTTATTTTAATTACTGGCATAAAAGATTTTAGAAAATTTGTGAAATGAAGTATATATTACTCTTAGTATTGGGTCAAATATTCAGTGGAAATATTTGGAAAATGTTCTTGTTTAAAACCCTAGTTAAGAATGACATCTGGAAGTAAAATGTTGAAGGATAGCAGTGCACAAATCATAAGAAATGATCAAAGTCCACCAAACTTCAGAAATTCAATGAACATCAAAAACAATGTTGATGATATTGGAGCTCTATCATCAATTCTGCATAGAATCCTAACTATTCAAGATTTAAGATCATGTTATTTATGCAAAATTGGAAAAATTAGAGATTTTGATATTAGTGCATCTTATGATAAGCTATGCATTGATGGAATCCTAAAGAATGAATTCAAGATCATTGTCAAGAAAGGGCTTACCTATGCCTTAGGATTTCCAAAGGTTTTAAAAGTTGAATGGATAAGGAGTGTGATCAGCCACATTCATGATATGAAAGTATGGTTAGAAGGTGGTTCAATCAAGATTAACAAGGTTACCATTTGTAGCGTAACTGGGTACCCTATCTGAGATCAACCAAAGAGCATCAAAAGTGGAATGAAGAAAGAGATTGAAAATCTAACCAAGGCTAATGATATGGTTGTGGTATGTCAATTGATGAAATTAAGGTCCCATTCATTAAATTTTTTGTTCATGATATTGCACACAAATTTTATTAATCAAATAGGTTAAACAATGTACCCTATGTAGTATTGGACTTAGGCTAAAAAATTGTGAAGAAGGATCATTCATATGATCTTGCTAAGCTACAACTTCACCAACTTACAAAGAACTTAGAGGTAGTGAGAAAAGAAAAGAATACCTCTTGTAAGTTTGGATACTTATTACTTTGTATATTTTTCTATGTGCAAAACTATTTTCCTACAATTGGAATAGTTGTCTAAGATGGGAATAGAACACCTATGGAGTAGATTAGTGACCTGTATTGCATAAAAATGTAATAAGGGAATAAACACAAAGAAACTAACGTCTATTCCTACAAATTATGCAAACCTCAAATGTGAAAGACAACATGTAAATAGTGATGGCATGAAATCAAAAGATCTTAAACCATTCAAAATAGCACTAATGCAAACCTCATAAAATCACCAAGTCATTGATGATCCATGTTGTGGGATGTGGTTGCTCACAAATCTTGCAGCATAGCAATGGGCTAGATAATGCTTCTTTAAAATGATGAGACGGCTCTCCTTTTATAGGAAATAAGATGAAATGGATGGTTGAGATTCAATGCAAGATGAAGGGTTAGGATCTCTTAGGATTGATGAGGTGTCCATGAGGTGGAGGCCAAGTGAACTCCATGTGGATTAGGGTTTTTGACCATTCAAAGGGGGAAATATGCTCACACATGTGTGAGAAACCTTTGATGTGATAGGTCAATGACAGGTGTAAGAGTTGTGAGAAGCATGGTTTCTCACACATGTGTGAGACACCTTGACTCTCATGTGAAGGAGGACACATATGCAAGAGGTGTGAAAGGCATGAAGGGTGTGGGAAGTGTGAGTGTTCCTCACACATGTGTGAGCACACACTTAGGATAAAAAGGGAATTAGCAAGGTGATTAGGAAAAAGGTAAGTGGGATTAGGTAGTGGGTAGGTTTAGAAAGATGGGTTAGGTTAGGAAAGTGAGGTTGCGTGAGGGTTAAAGTTAGGAGCCATGTGCTCAAATAGGATTAAATTTAATATTTAATTCCAAGTGGGATTAAAAGGGATTAATTAATTAAATGAAGTACTTTACTTAATTAAAGTGAATGGATTAAGATGCAAGTGGGATAAGGGGAAAAGCTAGGATTAAAATAAAATTTAGTTTATTTAAATCAAGGAAAGGTAATTGTAATTAAATAAATGTAAATTTAGCTAATTAAAGGTAAGGTAATTAAATAAATAATAAATATTTATTTAATTGGTCAGGATAAGCATATTTGGACAATTTTAGGTGTCTACATTTTGCCCCTCTTTGATATAGCATTAGTAATGTTATATCAATATATATATATATATATATATATATATATATATATATAGTGGCTAGGAGGATAAGACTAGTAACATGATGCTCCAGTCATGGAAGGATGAGGAAGGACTATAAGGGTGGAAAGGTATTCCCCCTCGAGAGGACATGCAGGTTAGGAGAACACAGATGTTCTCTCAAAATGGACAGGAGTTTGGAAAGAAGAGGAATATGATAAGAGTTATGTTGCAATGGTGTGAACAACCTAGGTTTGATATTGTATTCAACACTATCCACCAAGGTATGAGGAACCAAGATGACAATGTGTCAAGTATGTGATAAAAGGGGTCTAATACAACCATATGCCTTATGAAACCATGATATGGAAGACCATGATTCCTAGGACAATAGGATGCAAAGACCATGATAAATGCAAAAAAAATACTAATGCATACAAGTAACAAGTAATCATGCACAAAAAACAAAAGCAAAGCAAAAATTTGTCTTTAGTCAAGCTGAAAACCCATTAATGGATTGATTGATGATGATTGATTAAGGATGGCAAAGCTAACGATAAGTGTAATGCACATCCAAGGATTGGGAAGGATTCATACCAAGATAATGTTTGAATATGGTCATTGGATTATCAATTGATTGGGTCAAATTGATGAATTGATGAAGGATTGATGTACAAGATTGCAGGATTAGATTGATTAGATTAGTATTAATTGCATAGTGAGATTTTTATTTTTTTATTTTTTTTATGGTGGATTGGATGAATAGATGAAATTGAAATGCAAGTAGAAGAATGAACATGGATGACATTAGAAGAATGATGTTGATAGGATAAAGAATGATTAGAGTAGAAGATAAATTGATTTGATGTGAAAGGATTAGAAGAAGGGAAAATTAATTGAGATAGAGGATAGATGAATTTGGTTGAAGTGAGTGGAAGAATTAGATTCAATGTGATATGAATGAATGTGGGATAGAATGGATAGAAATGAATTGAGTGAATGAATGTGGGATAGAATGGATAGAATGGATAGAAATGAATTGATTGAATGAATGTGGGATAGAATGGATTGGGACCAGTGACAAGGGAGAGCCAATGCATGGTAAATGGAGGATAAGCAATGTGAGTCAGTGGATGAAAGGAATGGTGAAAGGCTATGAGGGGCCAAATGATATAGTGTCAAAAAATGTGGAGCCAAGGAACACGTTTCGAAGGAGGCCATATGCCTCATACCAAGGATAGGAAAATGGAAGAAAATATGGTGGGAAGGGAGGCATGGAAAGATGGTATGAAGGCTATCGTCTGGAGGAAGAGAAGGCATGTGCTCTTCCAAAGCATGTATGAAATTTTTTTTATTGTGCCTCTAGTATTTATCATTAGCATGGGCATGGGCATGAAAGTGGAATGAATAAGGGATATGAGAGGGAGGGTATGAAAAAGGGATAATGATATGGATAAAATGTGGGATATGAAGTGGATGGGATGGATGGGATAACCAAGATCAAGGAAATATGAAAGAAGGATGGAAGTATGTAGGAGTATGGATGGAAAATGGACAAAATGAACATGACAAGGATTATGGGAGGCAAGATATGGATAGAATGTCAAGATCAAAGATGTGAAATGATTATGGAAGTATGTAGGATAATGTATGGATAATGTGTAGGAGATATATCAAGTGAGCATATGGATGGATGGAAGATAATTGATAGTCAAGATCAAAGATGCAAAATGGTGATGAATGGTAGATGGAAGTACAAAAGATAGGTATGGAAATTTGGTATGGATGGAGCTTGCCCCTAGTGTAGAGTGCAAGTGGAAGAAAGGAAGGTGAATGGAATGATAGGAAAATGAAGGGAGGACTCAAGCATCAAGATATATGGATGGGATCCCTTTTATTTCTAGTTTCTCATATATGTTGGTAGGGTAGTGAAAAGAAGGAGAAAGACTTATGAAAAAGTGTGGATTAACGGGGTGGAGTGGATGGGAGGAAGACATGGTTGATGGATGCTATGTTGGAAGACTTGTAAAGGAGTGGATGAGGGAGGCAAAAATATTGTCATTGGCACACACCTTGAAGGGTGATGGAAACCAGAAGACTATGGAGGATATGTAGGAGAAAGTGTGAGTTTGGATTTTGGGATATAAGCACCCAAAATGGATGGAGACGATGGATTTAGGATGGTGGATTTGGGTATATAAGGACCCAAAATGGATTTGGAAAATGGAATTTGGGATGATTTATGCATGAGGGAAGCCTTTGGATTAGCAAAATTGGATGTCATTTGGAATCTTTCTTTGAGATTAATTGCTACATTAAGTAGCTTTGGGATCCACAAAAGAATTTCATTTTTGATTTTTTGCCTTTGTGGCCTTTTGATTTTTCTTTGGATCATGTTTTTATTTTCTTGGACATGTCTTTTAGAGGGGACCTATTAATCCTTGGGCTTTTGTAGATTTTTGACTTTATGCTTTTTTTCTTTGGCATCCAATTTGCTTCCATTGGCCATGGTAGGGGTGCATGAAGGAGAGTGTATGGATGGTGAATGTTGGAAGGAATTCAAGGAAGTGTGCCTATGTTGATCTTTATTAGGACCATGAGGGGATGAAGTGGAAAACATGGATATGGTGGATGGAGGTACATAAGGACCCAAAATGGAAGGAATGGATGAAGGATTTGGTTGTGGAACATAAGGACCCAAAATGGATGGAAGTGAGGAAGGAACAGGAATATGGATATAAGGGCCCAAAATGGACATGGAAAAGGAAGGATGGGAACATTTGGGTTTGGATGGGGGAGTTTTAGATTTGGAAAGAGTGGAAGGCATACCAACATCTTGAGACATTATTTTGTTAATGGGATATTTGTCATTTTCAACACAAGATGTGAGACCATTTATATGGGATTCATGAGTGAATTGGATAGGTGTGATAGGATCATGTGGAATAAGGGAATAAACACTAAGAAACAAACATCTATTCCTACGTATTCATGCAAACCTCAAATATGAAAGAAAACATGTAAATAGTGATGACATCAAATCAAAAGAGCTTAAACCATTCAAAATAGCACTAATGCAAACCTCATAAAATCACCAAGTCGTTGATGATTCCATGTTGTGGGATGTGGTTGCTCACAAATCCTACAACATAACAATGGGCTAGATAGTGCTTCTTTAAAATGAGGAGAGGGCTCTCCTTTTATAGGAAATAAGATGAAATGGATGGTTGAGATTCAATGCAAGATGAAGGGTTAGGATCTCTCAGGATCGATGAGATGTCCATGAGGTGGAGGCCAAGTGAACTTCATGTGGATTAGGGTTTTTGACCATTCAAAGGGGGAAAGATGCTCACACATGTGTGAGCAACCTTTGATGTTATAGGTCAATTATAGGTGTAAGAGGTGTGAGAAGCATGGTTTCTCACACGTGTGAGACACCTTGACTCTCATGTGAAGGAGGAAACATATACAAGAGGTGTGAAAGGCATGAAGGGTGTGGGAAGTGTGAGTGTTCCTCACACATGTGTGAGCACACACTTAGGATTAAAAGGGGATTAACAAGGTGATTAGGAAAAAGGTAAGTGGGATTAGGTAGTGGGTAGGCTTAGAAAGATGGGTTAGGTTAGAAAAGTGAGGTTGGGTTAGGGTTAAAGTTAGAAGCCATGTGCTCAAATAGGATTAAATTTAATATTTAATTCTAAGTGGCTTTAAAAGGGATTAATTAAGTAAATGAAGTATTTTACTTAATTAAAGTGAATGGGTTAAGATGCAAGTGGGATGAGGGGAAAAGCTAGGATTTAAATAAACCTTGGTTTATTTAAATCAAGGAAAGGAAAATATAATTAAATAGATGTAGATTTATTTAATTAAAGGTAAGGTAATTAAATAAATAATAATAATTTATTTAATTGGTCAGGATAAGGGCATTTCGACAATTTTAGGTGTTTACATGACCTAATCAAGAAATTAGAGAAGATTTTGAAGAAATAATGGATAATTACTTTGAAGAATTCAAGATTAAAATGAGGAATAGAATGAGAATTCCTAACTCAATTGTGGACAAATACTTTGATGAAGTATGTTTCAATGTGGATATAGATATTGTAAATTTTAACTAGAAGTATTTCCAAGGGTAGCATGGCTAAGGCCAATGCCCTATGAGGTAAATGTTGATGAGGTAACTATAGTAGTTACTACAATTTTGGCAAAGAATATAGATGCTAGCGCTATGAAATTTGGCACATATGAAACTATAATTGTCAAGCTGGCTATTGAATCTGACAAACCTAAAGCAGGGAAGAAACAAAAGAGAAATTTTGCCAATGCTAGAACTAAGGAACAAGGAGAAGGTTCTGGGAAGACAATGGAGGCCAAGGAAGGAAAAGGGAAATAACTTGTTGTTGCAAAGCCAAACTCCACCAAACCAAAAGAGGCTGTTGTGATTGAGCTTAAGGTAAAGGAAAACCTAAAGAAAGATATGCAAGAAATGATGACACCTAAGAGGCCAAAGGGCAAGGTGTTCATCACAAGGAAGAGAACAACATATCGCCCTACCAAGAAATTAATAGGAAGTTCATCCAAGAAGAGGAAACGGGCTAGAACTCAAGGAAAGCCAAAGATAAAGATGACCATAGCACAAGAGGAGGAGGAAGATGATGAAAAGACTAGGTGTGATGAGCCCAAAAAATTTCAAATAGTGTAGAGACTCCCTCCAATGACAGTACATTAGGTATGTGTAAAATTGATATAATTTGAAAGCATTATGGGATTTAAAGATATTCAATATGTTTCTTTGAATAATTTTGATCAAGATATGCTTGAAAGTGCCATGATTGAGATGACGATCAAGTTTAGATGCACACCCCTAGAATTGGGAACTAGATTTCTAGTGTGATTGTATAATACAGTGAATATAAAGTGAAAATGGGTATTAGGCACTAAGAAAAAAATAAGAGAGACAACACTGGCACAAGCTATGCTAGACTTGGGAAAGACTCATATGTCTATAGCCCTTCAATATTTTCTCAAGAAGTTTATATTGAGAGATAGGGCATATAAGGTTTTGAAAAATAAATCCCATTAAGTTGAGAAAGAAAATATTTAGATATGGAAAGAAGTATTTTGGTTTCTTACTTCATTTGTGGACATGAGGGAAGACCAAGATGTAATAGAATTTGAAGATGAATACAAACAAGAAGTGGCCAAGATGATTGAGGAGATTCAAAAACTAGTTAGTCAGTGTGAATAGAAAGAGATTGTCACAATAGAAGATGACAGTGACAAAAGAGAAAATTCAATGCTTAATAAATGATTCAATAAAACTATGTACTAACCAAATTTTTTTATAGATAGTAGAATATCCAAAGCTTGAAAATAAGAAGATTAGTGATATTAATATGACATCAATTACAGTGATTACAAGTGTTGAGAAACTTGGTAAGGCTTTAATTATATATACACCATTAACTTGTATGCCTATTTTGCAAATGAAGGGAATTTTTGAAGAAGAATCATGCATGAAATTAGTAGAGGAAGAAGAGGCTACTCAAGCTCTTATCCAGTTGCCAAGTGCAAAGGTTGCAAAAGAAAAAATTGTAACACCTATGGTAATTTATATAGAAGTGCAATAGCCATGAACAAGATCAAGTGACAAGGGGAAATAATTGGAATTATCACTACTAAGTGACACACCTTCACAATCTCAAGATGTGACTCATTTAGGTGAGGAAGATGATGAGTCAATGTGCCTTGATGAGGTAATTCCACTACCTATGTATGATTTGAATAATCTTACACTAGAGAAGATGCAAGAGCTACAAACCTTGTTGAGTTGTAAGGCAAAGAAATAACAACTGAGAAGAGAATAGATGAGAAGGCATGTACTACATACTACCAAAGATATTTGTGTAGATGCATTTGGAATCAAATATTTGAATAATCAACATAAAATCTTGGATAAGCTAGTATATTTAGTTGATCAAATTTAGATAGAAGACATAGACACTAATGAAAAATTATTATAGTGGTTTGAAACAATAATGGAGCATAAAATTTTATAGAAATTCTTAGAGGAAATTGTACATAGACAAGCTAAGCTTTGTACATTAGTCACACAGGTGGAAACAACTTTGCAAACCATAAATTCTTTATATTTAAAATTGTGTGATATTGATTTCCTTGCAATAGATACTACATGCTCATTAGAGCTATTGCATGTAGGGATAAGAAAAAATGTCATTACACTGGGAAAGAATGGAAGTTCAAGCTCATCCTCTTATACTGAATTGACATTCAGTCAAAAGAGCTTAGTCGAGCTCATGGCTAAAGATACAGAGACCAGAGACAAGTTGATATTGATACAATTTTAGTTAGTGTCGCATATAGAGATTATTTGAAAGGTAGTCTCTATTGCCCAAGATATTTTGAAGAAAGAGACCCAATTTATACATATTATAGATTTCATTGATCTAGTTGTCGAGCTAGAGATTTACTTTAAAATTTTGGAACAAGTACAGAAACAATGGAATAAAGTATATGCCAACATTTTATCAAGTCATAAGAAATTCTTTGATAAGTATAAATTAGTCCCAACAGCCCCAAGTTCAATCAGTGACAAAAACAAGGGGGATATGAAATAAAGGAATTATGAAAGAATAGGAAGGGGATATAAGGAATAAGGAAAGGAGAAGAAATGTTCAAATCAAAGATCATTAAAAGATTAAACTATGGTCTCAGGGGGAGTACTCATTTTTAACTAAAGTGATTATTTTATTTATAACAAAGTTTTTTTGCCACTAATGTCAAGGGAGAGATTGTTGTTCTCTAAGCCTATGTTGTCAATTAGTGTCCAAACACTTAGTCATTCACTAGACAAGATTACAAGGTCATCAGTACAATCAAGTTATCTAGTAAAGGCCAAGAATACACAACTTATACTGAGTAGGATAGTGATTGTTGAGTATTCAATAGTGACTAAGAAAATGTCCGCACTGAGAAATATAGTTGAGACCAAACATGTTGACAAGTTATTGAGTGTTGAGCCAACATGAATATAAAGGCTGAGTCACACCATGGAAAAATATACATGACTGAGCATTAGAGCATTCAAGTGTTGAGTAGTTCAATTTTTACATTTAGGTTTCTAATATCACAAACACATATTTGAACCGTTTTGGTCAAATTTTACATAACATTTAATATTTTTAGAGCTAGCTAAGAAGTTTATCACTCGTCATCTAAGACGGTAATAATCCAAAGCTGTGTAATTCAATGAAACAAAAAATGAGATAGAAATAACAAAAGATGATGAAGTGTAAGCCATTGATTAAGATCTAGAACCTTCTCTAAACATCTATTTAAGGAGGATTCTAACCCTAGAATCAAGTGTAGAGTATAGAGAGAAGGATGAGTATCCTTATGTGTGTATGTTCATGTGAAGGAGTGAAGAAAAATTTTCAAAGATAGATCTAACAAAGAGCAATTAGAGTAGTGAAATACTTAACATAGTTATTAGATTAGAAGACCATGTTAGAAAGATAGAAAAGAGGAGACCCACGATTAGCTTGCAAAGAAAACTGAGGGTTAGGTATTGAATTAGTTATTGTTAATTGAGACAAGGTAAATCTCTTCATAGACTGGTCTTAACAAATCTATGTAAACCTCCTAACAGACTCCTTACTTCATTGTGAGTGTAAAATCCTTTGACATGGTGAGACCTAATAGTCTCTTAAGCTTTTAATAGGGAAGATCCCTCACCAGGTAGATCATATCTTTTGATAAAATATTGTAACCCTAATAGGTTAAATATATTATTGTAACAATAAAGACTTGTGAGTTTCATCCCCATCCCAGTTTTACCTTCATCTAGAGTTGTTTTTGGACAACCAAATCATTCTGTTATGTATTGAACTCTTTATGGATGTGATCTATTTTATTTATGTTTCAGGATTACAATTTAATGCTAGATCTATTATATGAGATGAATTAGGTATGAATTATTTAAACTGATATTGAAGTCAAAAGTTTAAGATTTCGATTCACCCCCCTCTCAAATCTTGTTTCCCATATATTATTTCCAACAATATATTATCTTGGGAAATACAGGAGGTTAGAAGTGTTATTTGTTACATTTCTTGTATAGATTTTTTTTGCATCTTGCTTTTCTTTTTCTTTAATTTATTGTATAATTTTTTCTAGAGTCTCATTAATATGTTTTAGCATGATGAATATCTTCTAGGTGGTGTTCATCTACAGAAATTAATAAAAAAAAACATAAAACATTGGAAGAGCAAGATTACTCAACTTTTGTGTAAGATACAAAAGTTTCTACCTTCAACATTTTTCAATGCATAAGATCACTTACCTCATACATGTAGTTGAGGAGATTGAATTGTGTGGACTTGTACTAACTAGGTCAATGTGGATGGTTGAGAAGCAATTGAAATTTTTGAAGTGCTTGGTTTGATAAAGAGTATGTCTTGAGGGTTCCATGGTGGAGGGATATATGGTATACCAGACCATGGTGTACATTAGTGAATATCTTCCCAAGTTTGTAGCAAAGATCCATGTAGATCACATTTGGGATCCCAACTCCTTTAATAGATTTTAAGGGGAGTACTTGATGGGGAAAGGTAGATTTAGGAAACTGAGAGGTAATTCTAAGATCTTATTTTAGTTAATTAATTCTTATCCATCATCAATTTATTTAAGTTATTTCTAACTAGTCTATTTATTTTATATAGTTTCTCATGAGTGGGATGCACTTCATTTGTATATTGCAAAAAATCTTGATTGGATGATAGTATGGATTGAACAATCTCAACAAAATGGTTGCTCATTACTATGTGAAGGTGTTGCTTCATTGGTTAAAGAATCTCATTGCAATGCAGATTCCAATGTTATGCCAATGGTTATTGATATAGAAAATAGTTTAAGAGGTAGAAAGATACGTATAAGCTAATTTATCATTACCAATATTTTTAATATCAACTCATGGATAGATGCATAATTTTGACATGAACTTAAAAAATAAAAAGTCAAGCACCACAAACCTATATACTACAATGATCATAAATTTTACATAAAAATGATGAATGACACAAAGAGAACTTGTGATTTTGGGAGAACTATAGTCTTTGAGGTCAATAATATTTTGTCTAGAAATGGCATGTATCCTCAACAATCTTAAAACATATACTATGCCATTTTGGATGATATAATTGAGTGGAACTTTAATTCCTTTAAACCAATTCTATTCATTATCAAATGGTACATGCTACAACTAGATCAAAATGATCTTGATAGAACTATTATTGCACATGATAATAGATTTACAATAATTAACAGAAGGCCATTTGAACCAGTTGGAAATGAGCCCTATTTTCTTCCAAGTCAATGTGAGCAAGTGCTTTACTTTGGTGTTCCACATAAATCAGGTTGTGCATTTTTTGTTAGACATGATCCAAGACGAAGACCCATAAAGTATAATGTGATCGAAGAAGAAGATACCGAAGAAGTGGAAGATGAAGTAGATAATGATCATAATGAAGATGAAGAAGGAGATGTTGATGATGATGATGATAATGATGGAGAAGATGTTCATGATGATGGTGATGGAATTGATGATGATGGTGGTGGTGATGATGGTGATCATGATCATGATCATGATGATGACCATGACGGTGATGGTGGTGGTGATGGTGATGGTGATGGTGATGATGACAAGAATGATGATGATGATGATGGTCATAGTGATGATCACAATGATGATGATAGTCATAGTGTCAATCATGATGATGATGCCAATAATGGTGATGTTCACGAAGATGAGATGGAGGAAGAAGATGATCATTGATGTGATCAATTGAAATGTATTAGTATGATCAATGAAATATAAGAGTTATTGATATATTAATTGAAAATGTGTTTAATTTGTTATAATTTTTTATGATTAGTATATTATGATGCTCAAATATGTGTTACAATGCTCAATTCTTGGTGTTGATTAATTATAATATATTTTTTGTAGGGGTAAAATAATAAATAATATACAATGATTATGATTGATGCATATTGTTCACTTTATGTTCTATGTAATTTTTCTCATAAGTATCATGTAAGTTGTAACTAACTTAAGATAAATGATTTACATATATAGAAAACTATACCCCTTTGATGAGGATCCTACACAATGACATGGATCTAAAGGTATAAGTTTATTACATGCTTGCTTTCTCTTTACCTTAAACATTAACTTTGTTGGCATTATATTGTATTTTTCATTTAGTGACAACACTTATATGATTCTAAATGATTACCAAGTTCATCACTCCATCTATAATGTATGCCAAGAATTTAGTGGTTACCTTGTAGATTTATCACTTAAGCAGTTCACACGGAGCATTCCTGAAGCTACTGAGTGAGTGTGCAATCCAGAAATTCATACTGAGCATTCATGAAGCTATCGAGTGAGTGTGCAACATAGTAGTATATACCGAGCATACAGTGTTCACTGAGCTTCATAGTATCTATCAAGTCATCAGTTTGTATGATGGAAGCCAGTGTTTACCAAGTGATGGAAGTGCAATGTTTACCAAGTGAAAGAAAGGTAAATGAAGGATTCTATTTTTACCGAGTGATACTATATCTACTGAGTCTCCAATGATTACTAAGTTCCAAGCTATGTTGTGTGAGTAGTATGGACCGAGCTTCTACTTCTACCAAGTTCATGACAATGCCGAGTAATGTAGTGGATGTCGAGTATCAGAAGGTTACCAAGTCAGCTTGAAGAATCTGAGTTTTCTACTATTTGGCTAACTCAGTAATATTTTATTCACTTGTGTTTTGGTTGACCTTGCAATTGTAATTATTGCAATGGTATATATGTAATGTATTATATCATTTTCAAAATATGAAAGATGAGTAATATGAGTATGTGAAGGAATCACATGTAATGCTTTGAGAAGAATAAAAGCAAATCAGTAGTAGAGCTGAGTATTCAAAAAGGTCTACAAGGAGCAGTAAAGATTCATTAGTCACAAAAGGTGATATGTACTTCAAGGATCTAATTAGCAATCAAGTTGTAAGTAGATCCACTATTTCATCCTAATAGGTGAATTAGTTTTGTAAATCCTTTAATAGGGTAGACTTAACAGTCTTTGTATAAATCTCCTAACAGAGTGCATACTTCATCATATGTTTATAAATCCTCTAACAAGTTGGATCTAGTAGTCCAAATTGCTCTTAATAGGGCAGATCATCAGAAGTGATCAATGCAAGCCCTAACATGCTAACTTCATACTGCAGTAACAAAGTTTTGTGGGTATCATCCCCACCCTAGTTTTACTTTCCATTTGGAAGGTTTTTGGGTCACCCAAATTCTGTGTACATGTGTTATGAATGTTTGATCTCTCATACATGCAAGAGATTAGATGAATGAATGGTGAATAGTATATATGATTAAAGTGTTGAATTGTATTAAAGTTTTTGAGGCTATTGATTCACCCCTCCCCTCTTAGTATGAAATGTCCCTTTTCTGATTTTACATTATATTTCAAGCCTCAAATTAGATCTTTAAAATCAAACAACTAATATTCCAAAGATCCACCAAATTTCTCAAGAAACCCCAAATCGGGTATGCTGAAAATAGTGCCAAAAGCTTCACAACTTCACAAATTATTAATAAATCTGAAAATAAAAATTTTTAGAGAAATTTCAGCAGCATAACAGCATACAAATTGACATTTCCAGATCCGTATAGCCTTTACACAACAGCTCAAAAATGTAGGACAAAAACTATGCTCATCAGGCTCCTAAAATAGCACAAAATATGCCCGGAAACACCACAAAAACACTAATAATATATCTCAAAAGTTTAATCATGTCCCAATACATATATTCAGCTCTATTTTAAAATTTAAAAGTCTGATATATGACAGCAACCCAAACTGATATGAAATACTCAACTGAAAACACCAAACTCATACAAAAAACACACCCAAAAACCCACAAATCTGCACTGTTCAGCACAAAGGCAAACTCTGTATGAGCATGCACATGGAATGGCTTAAAAATCCCATTCTTAACCTTTTTTAAAACCTTCAAACTCCCATTCTTGGGTCTCCTTCTCCACAGGTTTGGCAGCCTCTGAAGAACAACAAAGAAATGAGCAAAAATCAAGTTCTGGAATGAGCCCAAAATGCCTCCAAACCCCTTAAAAGAGGGCATAACCCTAACTCACCTCCAAGAGGGTTTAATAAAATATAATTTAATAATAATTTTTATTTATTATTCCATTGGTTTCCAAATATTAGCCCCTTTTTCTGAAACTTCACCTTTTTGGAGCCTGCCTGCCTTAACAAAGTTTATTATTTTTTAATTATTTGAAAAGGGGACATGATAAGTCCTCCCCTCCCAAATATTTCTTTTCCTCAAGCAATGAAGGTTGGAATTCTCAAGAATATGTGCTCCCTCCCAAGTTGCATCCTCTAGGGTTAATCCTTTCCATTTGACCAAATGCTCTATGACGCTCCTGTTTCTCAATCTTTTCTCTCTTGTATCCAAAATCTCTTCTGGTATCAAAACTAATTTCCCTTCATCATCA
The DNA here is from genome assembly GCA_028749045.1 of Cupressus sempervirens. NCBI lineage: Eukaryota > Viridiplantae > Streptophyta > Pinopsida > Cupressales > Cupressaceae > Cupressus > Cupressus sempervirens. The sequence goes on from CM053792.1 coordinate 877,642,240, forward strand.
AGAGGTGGTAATTCTATATATACTATGTTTTTCTGTCCTATAACTTTCTTTAGGCAAGAAACATGGAAAATATTATGTATTTTTCTGTTTGGTGGGAGCTCCAATTCATAAGCTACCTCTCCTACCTTCTTGATGATTTTATAAGGCCCATAGAACCTTGGCTTGAGTTTCTCTACCCCACTCCTTTTCAAGGTGCTTTGCTTATAAGGTTGAAACCTAAAAAATATGAAATCTCCCACCTCAAAAGATCTTTCAATCCTTTTCTTGTCAGCATATATCTTTTGTTGGTTCTGTGCATGTTGTAGGTTATCCTTGAGGGACCTTATTATGTCTTGGCTTTGCTTGACAAAATCACTTGCAGCGGGTACTCTACTATTGGAAAGTATTAGATCAACAAAGGAAAGGGCATCATAACCATAAAGATCATGAAAATGAGGCATACCAATAGACATGTGATGAGATGTATTGTAACAATACTCCCCTAGGTGTACCCATTTCACCCAAGCATGTTGTTGATTTGAAACATAGTTCCTCAAATATCCCTCTATCCATTTATTAACTATCTCTGTTTGTCCATCTTTTTGAGGGTGATAGCTAGTACTAGGAGTGAGTTTAGTTCCTACCAAATGAAAGAGCTCCTTCCAAAAAGAGCTGAGGAATCTACTGTCTCGGTCACTAACAATGTTTCTAGGCAAACCATGTAATCTAAAAATTTCCTTGAAGAACAATTCGGCCACTTGTGATGCCTTGAAATCAGATGTGATAGGAAATAAATGTGCATACTTAGTTAGTCTATCTACCACCACATATATGCAATTCTTACCTTGAACCTTGGGCAACCCAGTGATGAAGTCCATGGAAATACTTTCCCATTTTTGTTCGGGAATAGGAAGTGGCTGCAACAACCTTGTAGGAAAATTTTGCTCACTCTTGCTTTGTTGGCATACCATACATTCCTTAATGTGTTTAAGGACATCCTCCTTCATACCCTTCCATGAAAACTGCTCTTGAATTTGCCTGTATGTCTTGAAGTATCCCTGATGACCAGCCAAAAGTGTGTCATGAAAGGCCCTCAATATCCTCTCCTTAGTTTTTGACCCTGGCACTAGGAAGATCCTATTCTTGTAATAAATCAATTCATCAACAACCTTGTACCTGTTATCATCCACTAACTTATCCAAAATCTTTGTGGCAAAGGAATCTTTAGCATACTCTAAAATTATGGAGACTTTCCAATCAGCAGAGATAGATGATAAGGAACACAAAGTGGGCTTTCTTGAGAGAGCATCAGCAACCACATTATTCTTTCCTTTCATGTATTCAATATCAAAATCATAAGCTTGTAATTTTCTTACCCTTTTTTTTTTACGATCATTCAAATCCCTTTGGTTCAAGAAGAACCTGAGGCTATTATGGTCTGTCTTTACAATGAATCTCCCACATACCAAATATTGTCTAAACTTATGAAGTGCATGCATGATTGCCAACATTTCCTTATCATAGATGGAGTAACCTTTCTCTGATTGATTTAATTTTCTACTCTCAAATGCTATTGGATGTCCCCTTTGAGTTAGGACAACCCCTATACCTTCTCCAGAAGCATCACATTCAACAACAAAAGGTAAAGAGAAATCTGGAATTGCAAGCACAGGGCATGAACTCATTACCTCCTTAAGCTTATCAAATGTTTTTTGTGCCTCTTCTATCCAAACAAAAGCTCCTTTCTTTGTTAAATCAGTCAAGGGGGTAGCAAGCTGAGAAAATCCATTGGCAAATCTCCTATAGTAGCTACACAAACCGATGAAACCTCTCAGTTGTGTAAGATTAGTGGGTGGAGGCCAATCCAAAATTGCCTAGATTTTTTGTTGATCAACATGTACTCCTTTAGAACTTATAATATGTCCCAAATATAGGATCTCTATCAAACCAAACTCACATTTAGATAGGTTAGCATAGAAGGATTTCTACTCCAAGATTCCCAAAATAGTGTCTATGTGCTTTAGATGCTCTTCCCATGTTTTACTGTATATCAAGATATCATCAAAAAATACCAAAACAAATTTTCGAAGATGCTGGTTGAATACCTTATTCATACAAGATTGGAATGTTGCAGGTGCATTAGTGAGTCCAAATGGCATAAAAAGAAATTCAAAGTGCCCATAGTGACATCTGAAAGCAATCTTTTCCACATCTTCACTCCTCATTCGGATTTGATGGTACCCTGAACTTAAGTCAATTTTTGAAAAGTATACAACACCATGTAACTCATCAATGAGTTCATCTATGCGTGGTATAGGATACCTATTTTTTATGGTCTTCTTGTTTAGAGCCCTGTAGTCTATACACATTCTCATTGTACCATCCTTTTTCTTGACAAGTACCATAGATGATGCAAATCAACTAGAGCTAGGCCTTATGAATCCCATGTCTAGGAGTTCTTTAATATTTTTTTCAATTTCTTCCTTATAACCTCTTGGATGGTAGTATGGGGTTGTTATAACTGGTTTGGCACCCTGTTCTAACTCTATAACATGCTCAAAACCTCTATCTGGTGGTAATCCTAGAGGCAAATCATTGAAAACTATACTATGCTTATCAAGAATATTTTGAATTTCAAAACAGAAATTACCTTGATTCTTTGGAGAGCTTGTTGGTTGGATTATGACTCCTACTGCCCATGTTACTTGTCCTCTTCGAAAAGTCCTCTCCATCCTCTTTGTAGAGACCACCTTAGGTGCTCCATTCGATAAACCTCTCAATATGACTTCTTTCCCATTGGAATGAAATTTAAACTCCATAGTTTGATGGTTCATGTAATAACCTCCGATAGAGTGCAACCATTGAACACCCAATACAAGATCTTTCTCCCCAATACCAATCACATAGAAGTCATCACATAACTCATAACCTCCTAAGGTCATCTTGAGTTGTTTCACCACTCGTGTGCAAGGCATAGTTAATCCATCAACTACCATAACATTGAATCCCTCAAAATCTTCTGCTTTAAGCCCTCTTTTCATGACAAATCCCTCATCAATAAAATTGTGTGTTGCCCCACTATCAAGAAGAACTGTCAACCTTTGCCCTGCTAGTACCCCTCGAATTTGAAAGGGATGGTATCTTGGGACTCCCGATAATGCTGCTAAAGTGCCATCCTTACTGATTTCTTTTTCTTTCTCTTCTTCGACCTCCTCCTTAGTATCATGAAATTCCTCATGCTCATCTGAATCAGATTCTGAAGCAACTTGAATATAGTGCACTTGACCTTTCCCAAAACATTTGTGTCCTGGAGCCCATGGTTCTCTACAATTAAAACAAAGCTTTTTCCTTCATAATTCACTCCTAGTCTCTTCATCTACCTTCTTTTTTGCCACATTTATCACATCTTTTGGTGGTAGTGTTGGGAAAGTCTTTTTCTAAAAATTTCCCTTATGTTGCCAAAGATTTGGGGGTTTTTGATTAGTGATTGATTTCATAGGCACGCAAGTTTCAAGTTGCAAGCTTCTTTTGATAGCTTCCTGTAAGGTTGAGGGTGAGAAAGCCTTAACCAAACCCTTAACAGAATCTTCTAAACCATCAAGAAAAAGATAAAAAATCCTCTTTTCACTCATATCAGGTACCATAACAACCACTTTTTGAAACTCTTCTATATACTCATTAACTGATTTGGTTTGCTTCAACTTTGACAATTCTTTAAAGTACTCTTCATCATCCTTGAGGTCAAATCTGTCTATCACTCTTTGACTGAAATCATCAAATGTAGTTACCTAATCATGACCTTGAGTAGTCATTCCATGATACCACCAATCATAGGCTGCATCTTCCAAGTGTAGACTTTCAAATTGAACAGCATCACTCTCCTTCATGGGGTTAAGTGTGAAGAAAGTATGTAATTTTTGTAGCCATGCTCTAGCTGAAATTTTGTTTGTTCCATCAAAAGTAGGTGTTGTAAACTTGCTTATTTTATTTTTGAGCTCTCTTCCACTTATGTCATGCTCCCTCTTATTCTCTTTCTTGGGCATCAAAGTATTCATCATATCCACATATTCTCTAAAAGGAACCGAACTACGAAAGTCATCATCTAAGCCATTATAAGTAGCTCTTAATGCAATCAAGTTACCTGTAACCTCTTCCACAGGATTAATGGTTGGATTTGGTACTGGTGGCTCATCTGTAGGCAAGAAAATAGTTTTGGTTGATTTAGATGGTGTGGATTTCAGATTTCTTGGCTCCTCTAAAGTGCTCCCTTTCTCATTAATAGATGCAACTCCTTGTAGTTTTTCTGTCAATATTTGCAAAGCCTCTCTAGTTTCTGCCAAACTATCCGATGTTTGTTTCTGAGTATTTTGGATCTCTTAGAAAATTTTCTTTTCCATCTCATCTGGATCAGCCATACTTTTCCCTTCCTTGGATTTTGTACTTTTACTTTGAATTGGAGGTTTGATCAAAATTTCTTTATTCTTTTCTCGTTGCAAATATCTTTTTTCTCTTTCACTTAGTTGCATGCGACCATAAATTTTGACATGAAACTAATTAGAAAAAACATGCAACCATAGAATATGACATGCAAGATCTGGGTAGTTGTCAAAACTAACATGCAAGATCTGGGCAGTTGTCAAAACTTACATGCAAGATCTGGGTAGTTGTTAAAACTGACATGCAAACTTCTACAAACCCTCAGGCTAGCAAGATCATGGCTCTGATACCACTGAAATTTCCCTTTTCTGATTTTACATGATATTTCAAACCTCAAATCAGATCTTTAAAATCAAACAACTAATATTCCAAAGATCCACCAAATTTCTCAAGAAACCCCAAATCGGGTATGCTGAAAATAGTGCCAAAAGCTTCACAACTTCACAAATTATTAATAAATCTGAAAATGGACATTTTTACAGAAATTTTAGCAGCATAAAAGCCTACAAATTTACATTTCCAGATCCATATAGCCTTTACACAACAGCTCAAAAATGTAGGACAAAAACTATGCTCATCAGGCTCTCGAAATATCACAAAATATGCCCGAAAATACCACAAAAACACTAATAATCTATCTCAAAAGTTTAATCATGTCCCAATACATATATTCAGCTCTATTTTAACATTTAAAAGTCTGATATATGGCAGCAACCCAAACTGATATGAAATACTCAACTGAAAACACCAAACTCATACAAAAAACACACCTAAAAACCCACAAATCTGCACTGTTCAGCACAAAGGCAAACTCTGTATGAGCATGCACATGGAATGGATTCAAAATCCTGTTCTTAGCCTTCCTAGAAACCTAAAAACTCCTGTACTTGGGTCTCCTTCTCCATAGGTTTGGCAGCCTCTGAAGAACAACAAAGAAATGAGCAAAAATCAAGTTCTGGAATGAGCCCAAAATGCCTCCAAACCCCTTAAAAGAGGGCATAACCCTAACTCACCTCCAAGAGGGGTTAATAAAATATAATTTAATAATAAATTTTATTTATTAGTCCATTGGTTTCCAAAGATTAGCCCCTTTTGCCAAAACTTCACCTTTTTGGAGCCTGCCTGCCTTAACAAAGTTTTTTTTTTTTTTAATTATTTGAAAAGGGGACATGACATAGTAACCTATCATGTATTGAATATTTCAAAAAATTGGTATTAGAGCTTTGTGGTTCTCAAGATAAAGTTTGACAGCTTGAGAAAAGATCAAGGATAATGGAGATATTCAGACTTGACAAAGCAATTGAAAATGAAAAGCTAGATTTGGAAATGGCCATGGCTCAACTTAAAGAAGCAAAGGAGCATCTTTCTCAATCCCTAAAGAGAAGGAAGGAACTTGCAAGACAAATGAATGGCCATCAATATGTTGAAGAAAATTTTGAAGACCATTTACCATCAAGCAGCTCGAATGAAGCAAATGAGGCAATCAAGGAACTCCTAGAAAAGAATGGCTCTCTATAGGAAAAGTAAGAAAACCTAAAAGAGAACAAGAAATCCAATCAATCAAGCTATGTAAAATCTTGGAAAAAAGAAAAGAATCTGAAAATGAGACAAATGAAAGGATCAATGCAAATCAAAGTCTTATCAATCAACTATCCAATACAAATGAAGAAATCATGAATCTAATATCTGAAAATGAAAGCCTAAGGATTGATTTAATCACTAAAAGAAAAATTAGTGAAAGATTGGAAAATGACCTAAATACTAAAAAGAAAATCATTGAAAGAATGATGAAGTTTCAGGAAGATATGAATCAATTAAACCAACAAAATGAGCAGAATCTTCATAGACAAAAGGGTAAAGTAGGACTTGGATATAATGAAGAAGGTGAATCTTCCAAACAAGGTGCTCAAAGGAATGAAAAACATACTTGCAATCATTGTGGTAAGTTAGGTCATACATCAAACAAATTTTGGAGTTATGGAAAAGAAAAATTCAATGGAAAATGCTACAATTGTAATCAACATGGTCAGAAAGCTAATGAATGCAAGGAAAAACCTAAATTTGAAAGAAAATGTCACAAATGCAAGAAGCATGGCCACAAGGCATTCCAATGCAGATCAAAATCATTCAATCTAGCTAAATAACTTTTTAAGTCAATCTTTGGATGGGATTACAATACCTCGTGCAGATGTCATTATTGTGGAGAATATGGACACATTGGCAAAGACGTCTCAAGGCATCACTTGAGAAAAAGAGATACAATAGTAAGATGTTATACATGCACTAAACTTGGTCATATAGCCAAGAATTACATGAATATAGGAAGAATTGAATATGAAAAGAAAGCTAAAGCTTATAACATTCAAAAACAAATGAGACAATAGTGGATTCCTAAATCTACCAAGCAGAATAGTTCAAATAAAGGCCATGTCACTCAAGAAATGGGTGACTCCACCATCTCCAATTAGATTCATATAGGAGGATCTGGAACTGTATCATCAAGCTATATCTAGAGCATTTCCAAATGAAAGAAAGTTAAAGATTCAATTAGTATTTCAGATACAAAGGGTCACAAGAAATCAGGTCATACCGAGCAAGGTCAGTCACAGACTCAACCGAGCTAGGTCGGGAGTAACAAAGTTTTGTTCGATCATCGAGTTGCAAGCTTCTACCGAGCAAGTGAATGAATGACAACCTGTCAAGCACTATGTCATCTCAGCTACCTTTGTATTGAGCATTTATGGCAAAATTTTCATCAAAAGGATAGAATTATATTTCATTCTTTATCATGATTTCAGAGCTAAGAGATTTCTAGATGCACTCAAGCAAATTCCTAATGATTCCAAGCAATTTTCTAGCGAAGAATTTGTTCAAAAAAAAAATTTCACCTACCGAGTAGTGATGGTATCCATGAGTAGGAGTAGCAGCAAGGCAAAGAAAGATTTAGAGATGTTGGTAAAGGGTGTAGAATGGAAAGTGCCTAACTTCAAAATTATTTTGGCCATTACAAAGTCACTTGACCCTAATGGAGCTCAATCCCAAATTCCACCAAAGGTACTACTCATAAATGAAATTCATACACATTTTAAATGTTCTATTCAAGAGATTAGAAACCTAGAAATGGACAATTCCCTAGGAGGAATGAGTGTTCATAGCTCTTTGAAACCCAAGCATAAGCATCTAGAAACCAAATGATTAACCCATATCTCGCATATACCAAGAAGTTTTTAGATTAAGTGGATCAGGTACATACTCAGTTGTGTTCACAATGGTCAAATATGGTTAAAGCAGCCAGTATTAATCACCAAGAAGATGATTCATAAAATTACTAGTCTCCCCATACTCAGCAAAGCCAAAACTACCAAAACCTTAGGTTGGGATGAACTTCAACTGAATGGGACGGTAGAGGTTTGAAGGTTAGCACTATTTCTGATGTTGAATTAAGGTTTTGCATTCACATTATTGCTCACAAGATTTATAGCTCTAGTCATTTAAACAATGTGCCCTATGAGGCTATGGATTTGGCATTCAAGATTGTGAAGAAAAATCTAGAATTTGATCTTTTAGAATTATTATTGAAACAATTGAACAAGAACATGAAAAACATAAGGACCTCAAATAATAATCCTTTTAAATTCAGCTCCCTATTAACTTGTTTATTTTTCTATGTTCAAAAATTCTTTCCATCAAAGGGCTTAGTTGTATGGAGAAAAGACACTCGAATTCTATATCAGATTAATGAGTTTATTGCTGAGATGGGTGAAAACTTTGAGAAGGTTATGGATAATTACTTTGAAGACTTCAAGGAAAGAATGAACAATAGGTTCCAAATTCCACCAAAATTTGTTGTAGACTACAAAGATGATGTATGCTTCATAGTTGACTATGATAGAGTATATATTCAAGTAGTCAAACCCTAAGTTGCATGGGTAAAATATCTTCCTTATGAGGTCAATATTGATGAGACTAGAGATATTATTGAAGCACTGGTGAATGAGCATGTAGATCCTAAGCTTCCTACCTTTGGGACTTATGATGAAGCAAAGGCTAGAATTGAGCTTGAAATCAAGCTACCCTAGGCTATAAGAAAAGGCAAGAGGAAGATAGCAAAATTGAAAACTACAATTGGTCCTCTATTGCTTACTAAAGGTAAAGGAGAGGATGGAGAAGAAGAAGAAGAAGAAGAAGGTAAAAAACATGAATTAGAAAAAGAAGAAGAACCACCAAAGAAGAAAGGAAAGGTGTCTATCACCAAACCTTAGAAGAAGCCAACTGCAGTATTCACTAGGAGAACTAGGGAAGGCAAGTAGGAAACTATACTTGTCAGGCCTCCACTCACATTTGAGGAAAAACTAAAATAGTTAAGGATTGGAGTAGGTATAAGCAATTTTAAAGCTCTCAAATATGAAACTCGGACTCCTGCAAAACAAAAGGAGATTGAAGACTTGGTAATGAAAAAGTTAGGAACTTGGAAATTCTCTCCTAATCATTTTGCATCTCAAATTCTAGCAGTACTTCTTGACAAAATAAAAGTCAGATGGGAGAACATGGTACAAATTGTCAAAGATATATTTGAACAAAAACTGAAGGAATTAGTACCTAGTCTAACAGATGTAGAAGTCAAAAAGGCATTGAAAGATCATGAAGGAAGAATGAATAAGAGATTCAGTACTTGTCTTATATTATTAAAAGACATTGAATTAGTTGTCAAAAATGCTATAGATATTTGGAATGATGCATATCATCTCATGAAGCCATCAGATGATCTTGTTGAAATTAAGGATGATGATAGCAGTGACAATGATGATTTTGATAACACTCCATCTATCACAGTTACACCAAGAGAGCTGCATGCACTTATGAAAGAAAAAGAGGAAGAAGACAAGGAGGAGGAAGCACTTGAGGAAGAAAAAGATGAAGATAACCCACAAAGAATTTTAGTAGCAGTTATTGCATCCCTTCCTCACTCTCCACCAAAGACTATTAAATCTACTATGGAGATAGCTTCTGTAAGTGAAATTGTGAGCACAATAGTCACTTCAATTGCTCAATCTTCACTAGCCACCTCCCAACTCTAGGTATCTAAAACAAAAGTGCCAAGCACTTTATCTACCAAGCTGCCTGTCACTTCTTTAGCTACTGAGTTAGCTACCTTAGCTTCTTCACCATCAGTTAGTGTAATAGTAAGTTCTACAATTTTGTCTCCATCTATTCCAATTAGTTCTATAGTTTTGTTTTCATTAGCATTATCTATATCCTCTTCAACTCCAATCAGTTCAGATACTACTATGGGTACTCTACCAAGTGTGATACCATTTTTGGGAAGTGTTTCATTTTTTGATCTAGTTAGCACTTCTATTGACATTCAATCCTTGAGTCCTATCCCATTTTTCACTGCCAAACCTTCTATCTCCACTATTGTGTATGTTCCAAAGGACAAACCAGTAATCACAGAAGTCAAACAAAAGCATCCATTAAAACTTCTAATCACTAGAAAGGAAATTGAAGAAGACATTGACTTAGACATAGAGATATTGATAACAAAGATTGACTTTGACACTACTACCATTGAAGAGATGAGGTTAGCTAGTCAATTGATAGAGATGAAAGCAACACAGAAGCAATTAAGGTCTGAAAGGGATAAGGAGTACATAATAACTGAGAATGTCAAGTATATAATTACAGAAGCTATAGGTGTTGAAGTAGATTCCACTCAACACATTTTGATTTAGTTAGAAGAGGCAGTACAAAAATTTAATGAGGATCCTTCTGAAAAAGAGAAACTAATTGAAAAGGTTGAAAGGAAATTTGATGACAAGGTGCTAGAGCATATTTCTCAACAGATAGCAATCAAGCAAGTTGAATTGTCCACACTTTTGGGTAATTTTGAAAATTCTTTTAATAATGCAGCATCAGTTTTTGCCAAACTTTGTGATGTTTTTGGTTTTACTAAAGAAATAAAGGATAAGCCAAATAAGATTGATATTGATATGCAATCAAGTGCATCCAAGCTAAAGGTGGACAACTCCTCCATAACCTCTCATTACACCAAAATCAGGTATCTGGAAGACATGCAAGCAGAACTATTAAGAGGGGAAGCAAGGATCCGGTTTACACTAATAGACATCCAAAACATGATCCTTCCTATCATGGATACAATGTAGAAACATATTTCTCATTGTAAAACATTGGTCCAAGATCAAAACTTCTCAGTGGCTATTCACATTATCAAATTATTAGCAGAAGTTCAAATTGCTCTTTCCACCTATCAAATTTTGTAGCAGACTTGGGATAATACTATTGTCACCATCCTTAAGGTACATCAAGATTTTCTATCTCAATTTGGTCTAACCATATAAACTATATATGTATCCCTTTGGCATTATTGTCAAAAAGGGGGAGAGATTCAGCATAATAAATGGGGAGAGTTATCAAGATAAGTGAAAGGGGTAGTCAGCACTCAATAGAGTTAGCATGTGTACATAAGTATCTTTGTATATACATTATAAGTCATCAAGAATATATATTTAGAAATGTATATGCAATAGTCTTACAAAGATTTCTACAAAGATCAATTTTGAAAAACCAAAATTTAGTGAGTCAAGTTATGTACATGTGTTTTGGCTTATAAGTGTTTTGTCACTAATGCCAAAGGGGGAGAGTTATCAGGATAAGTGAAAGTGGGAGTTAGCACTCAATAGAGTTAGCATGTGTACATAAGTATCTTTGTATATACATTATAAGTCATCCAAAAGATGTATGTAGAAATGTATATGCAGTTCTACAAAGATCAATTTTGAAAAACCAAAATTCAGCGAGTTAGGTTATGTACATATGTTTTGGCTTATAAGTGTTTTGTCACTAATTCAAAAGGGGGAGAGTTATTAGGATAAGTGAAAGTGCAAGTTAGCACTCAATAGAGTTAGCATCTGTACATAAGTATCTTTGTATATACATTATAAGTCATCAAGAAGATATATGTAGAAATGTATATGCAACAGTCTTACAAAGAGTTCTACAAAGATCAATTTTGAAAAACCAAAATTTAGTGAGTTAGGTTATGTACATATGTTTTGTCTTATAAGTGTTTTGTCACTAATCTCAAAGGGGGAGATTGTTGGCATTATATTGTATTTGTCATTTAGTGAAAAAACTTATTTGATTCTAAATGATTACCAAGTTCATCACTCTATCTATAGTGTATACCAAGCATTCAGTGGTTACCTTGTAGATTTATCACTTAAGTAGTTCATACCGAGCATTCCTGAAGCTATCAAGTGAGTGTGTAGTCTAGAAATTCATATCGAGCATTCATGAAGCTACTAAGTGAGTGTGTAGCCCAGTAGTATCTACTAAGCATACAGTGTTCACCGAGCTTCATAGTATCTACTGAGTCATCAGTTTGTATGATGGATGCCAGTGTTTACCAAGTGATGGAAGTGCAATGTTTATTGAGTGAAAGCAAGGTAAACGAAGGATTTAATTTTTATCGAGCGATGCTATATCTACCAAGTCTCCAATGGTTATTGAGTTCCAAGCTATGTTGTGTGATTAGTATGGACTAAGCTTCTACTTCTATCGAGTGCATGACAATGCCGAGTAATGTAGTGGATGTTGAGTATCAGAAGGTTACCAAGTCAGCTTAAAGAACCTAAGTTTTTTATTGTTTGGCTGACTTAGTAATATTTTGTTCACTTGTGTTTTGGTTGACCTTGCAATTGTAATTATTGGAATGGTATATATGTAATGTATTATATCATTTGCAAAATATGGAAGATGAGTAATATGAGTATGTGAAGGAATGGACATGTAATGCTTTGAGAAGAATAAAAGTGAATCAATAGCAAAGCTAAGTTAGCAAGGTCTACAAGGAGCAGTCAAGATTCATCAGTCACAAGAGGTGATTTGTACTTCAAGTATCTAATTAGCAATCAAGTTGTAAGTAGATCCACGGTTTCATCCTAATAGGTGAATCAATTCTATAAATCCTTTAATAGGGTAGACTTAACAAATCTCCTAATAGAGTGCATACTTCATTGTATGTTTGTAAATCCTCTAACAAGGTGGATCTAGCAGTCCAAATTTCTCTTAACAGGACAGATCATTAGAAGTGATAAATGCAAGCCCTAAAAGGCTAACCTCGTACTGCAGTAATGAAGTTTTTTGGGTATCATCCCCACCCTAGTTTTACTTTCCATTTGGAAGGTTTTTAGGTCACCAAAATTCTATGTACAAGTGTTATGAATGTTTGATCTTTCATGCATGCAGTAGATTAGATGAATGAATGGTGAATAGTATATATGATTAAAGTGTTGAGGTGTATTAGAGTTTTTGAGGTTACTAATTCACCCCTCCCCTCTCAGTAACCTGTCATGTCTTGAATATTTCCAACAAACTTTAGGACAACTTCATCAATATTAGCCTCATTTTATAGAAAAATATTTCACTTCTTCAACTATATCTCTCATTTGATGGGCTATAGGTACCACCAAATAGGTATAAGTTAGATTTGTATTCCTCAAGTGAGGGGAATGCATGAATAGAAGAGGACAGTGAGACATGTAGTAGGTCTATGAAAGAGAAACAAACTAAAGATCAAAAGATGAGAAGAAAAATCAATAAATACATGCAATTTTTCCTTTCTCAAGGGGGGTCATGTTATTATGATGATGGGACAAAAGGAAACATTAAGGTTCCCTTGAATTATACACATCTTTAGAAAGAATGGGTGCCCAAGGAATTACCTCCAATTAACACTAATTTTTGTGTTAATAAGAGAATATATTGTATAGCTCCATCATCATTACATGGCTTGGGCCTATTTTCTATGGATGGCATAAATGTTAGTTATAACAAAGTTTTTGAATTAATGGAGTATGTAAGACCCTGCTATAATAAAATAATTGGATGCAAATAGTTCAATATAAGAAAAAGTATGTGTAGGTATGCCCTATCAACAAATTATCTACAATGGAAAGAAAATGATCAAAGTAATTTAAGACTTGATGCACGTACATTAATGGAAGGCCAAAAGTAATAGGGAGCATTATAGGTTTTAAAAATAATATGCATCCTAGGTCAACTAATAAGTGACCCAATTGCATTTTTTAGGCATGTGAGGGAAATCATGTTTTTGTATGTGCAATAAAATCAATAAGTGTAGGGCAAGAGCTCCTAATATATTACAATTTGAATCACATAGATACAAAGAAAGTTACTATCATGAGACTTTTAAGTAATATATATGTAATATTTAAACTAATTACTTCCAATTAATAACTCCAATGTAAAATATACTATTCTATTACAAAAATTGTTTTCTAAGTCAATTATTTCTTTCATTATGCCGATGTTTTTATATATATTCTTCATCACAAGGCAACTAGATGGATCCATCTAATGATAGAAGAAGGGATGTTGCTCCCACCCCTTCTTCAATGAAGGTAAACCTTTTTTTATAAAAATTGGTGTAATTATAATTTTACAAAATTTCATATTATTATGCTATTTTCCTAAAGGTTTTGGACTTGTTTTGATTATTTTACTAATGTTTTTGTCACAATTTAATGCTTAGGGAAAGGGAAAAGAACTAACTACACAAGAGATCTTAGTTGTTGATATGGCAGCCATAATATTATGTGATGATGACATTGCATATACCACTAAACCTATAAGCATGTGTAAAAAGATTCTAAAAAGAATCAATCTACACATTCTTGTACTTGTGATGGATCCAAATTCAACTGAAGAGAAAGAGGCGGCAAGAAATGACTTATGTCAGAGAGTACATTGTCTAGAAGTAAGAAACAATAAATCTTTAGATAGTACAATAGTTCAATAAAGCTTTATGTTTTATACTAATTTATTGATCATGAACCAAAATATGTATTTTTTTTACAACAGTTGTTAGACGTGATGAGGGTACTAGTACAATTCCTATAGATATGTGATAATTGTGATTTCAAGTTTCCACCATTAGAAGGGACATCCTCAAAATAACCATGTACCATGCTTCTCTATTGTAGTCCATTAATAGCCAAAACTACATCATTATTTTCTACATGCTTATTATTGATAATTTTATATGAAAGGTGAAGTATATTACTATTGTCATGTTTTTGCAATTGATATTTTAAAAAGATAATATATTGTACATCTATGATTTCTCTTTAGGTCTTGATGATGTGCATACACCTACTTCAACAAGGTCAGCACCACTCTGAGATCACCAACTATAGGATCAACAACAAGGAGCATGCAAACAACTAAGCCTGTTGCAACTAGAGTTGGTAAATCCTTTTTTTTCTATATTTTTTTATGTGTTAAATATGATTTGGTTCATACTTTTGTAGTGATAGGTACACCTTCTCATGATGATAGAACAAATACCAGTACTGGTAATAATTTACCATCCTTTCTTGGAGTAGCCCATGTTACTTCTACTACATTGTTGGAGGGATCATTGTTGATGGATGTGAAACATATGATTCTCTTAAAAATCCTAAGCTTCTGGATACTTTAAATTGTAATTATTTAGAGTGTAATTATATTTTACTTATTCATAACTCATTTTCAACTAATGATCCCATGATGATTTTGGAGCAAATAATATTTTTTTATGAAACTCTTTATCATATAACATTGAAGATATTTTGGCCCACATTATGTAAAAGGTACATAGCTTCATATAATTGGTAGAATATGTTTATGTTCATCCATTTGTTGTAATATATTCAAGGTACTTAGCTTGAACTATTTTAGTTATCTAACAATTTTTTTTCTTAAAAGGCTTGCAAACATCTAAAGACCATCAGAAACCAATATAGAAGGTCTCTAAAGGTCAACCCAAAGTACGAGCATCCTCCTAAGGTTCTAGAGATGAAGTGGAATGAAATCATCAAAGATGCAATATAGATGAGACTAAAAGATAAAGGAATTAAACCACCACCTGACAAAAATAGGTATGTGGTAGTATTATCTAATTATGCACAAATTAGTGATCTTTATGTTTATATTTAATCTAAAATATTTCCAACGTATTTCAAATTTTACATATATAGGCTACAAGATACATCAAAGGCTACACAAGATAGAAAATATAAGGTTGGCAAACACCATCTTAGCTCTAGTGGATATATGAAATTTCATGCACGACTTGTAAGTAGAAGTAAATGAAATTTCGTATCATTTTTTGATATATAAAATTACAATAAGAAATACATTCAATGTTGGTAATATTATGCAAAAAATGCAAGGCTTTGAATTTAATCTAGCACCCATAGAAGATGACAAACAAATTAGCTTCAAGAAAGGCTATAAAGCAGTGGTTATCTATGACCATACAAATTCTAGTGGCCAAAGAGAACTAGAAGATTCTAGTGCATCGATTAAGACATAGGTAAATAGGCCTAATGAGTAATAACTCAAATTGAGAAATCCAACAAAAATAATATATTTGATGTTAATTTTGAAAAATTATAACAATGTGCATGAAATTTCATTGCAACCTTCTACTCCTGCCATAGATCCTACAAATGGAAAAGGTGTTAGAAATAATAGTCCACCAAGATAACTGAGAGAGGGGGTTGAATCAATTATCCAATACTTAAAACATTTATCTTCCTTAAACAAACTTAACCATTCAACCAATGTAAACAACAACCATAATAAAATACACATAGATAAATACACTAGATATGTTGATTAGGGAAACCCTTCATCAGAGGGAAAACCCCAGTGGGAATGATTGCCACAAGATGATGTACTAATATAGATATTCCTTGTTAGAGGATAGACCTTATTGGGAGTTTGTTACAACATTTAGTACAATGAGTCCCTGCTAGGAGACTTTGAATCCCTATTAGGAGATTCCAACCCTTTTAGGAGTTGTGCCAACCTTATTAGGACTTGTAGTTCAATGTATGCAAGAAAAGCCCACTGCCCAAACATGTAGTTTCAACTACAAGAAGAGCTCACTGCTCAAACAAGTAATTTACTATTATTTTCTTCTTTCCTTTGTTCTTTCCGCTCTCCTATCAACTGGACCAATCACTATTAGACTTTGTAGACTAGGTCATGAACCTTGGATCCAAATACCAAACCTCAAATCCATCAGATAAACATTGGCAATGAAGTTTCCTTCACTTCCGCACTGCTCTACTCAACTTCGCATTCTGCATTCTCCACTACTTATCATCGATCACAAAATCATATCAATACCATTTCATGATAAAGGAAAATTTCCTTCCTTTCTACTAAGTCCATCAAAAAATTCCCTTAGTTAGCTATTAGACCTTCTTAATTAATTATTATAGGACCACACTAAGAACACATTACACTTAGTGATAACATTAATCTTCTACCTTGCAACTTAAATAACTTTTCATACACGAAACATTATGATGAGAAAGCTTAGCGACATCATCAATAATATGTCTTCTTCATGTCCTCAACCTAGATCCTCAACATATCAACTTTGCTAAGAGATATAACAAGTTTACTCCAGCATGCCTCTATAAACTCTATCTCAGAATAGACATCACCAAAATTTACAAAACTTCTTCTAGACTTATCCTTTCTACTTTTGATGTTAACTACATATACCAAATACTCATATGTATCTCTCATAACCTTAGGTGGTTATAGTTCTCAACTAGTTGTCTGTTCCAACTTGATGTTTCTGTTGTTCTTTTGACCAATACCACATAAAACTTGTTATGTTGACATCAATCAAAAACTTAGTCATGAATGTAACATATCATCATAGTAGTACTCCCCCATAGGAATATTATTAGCATTCATGCTTCCAACCAATCTTCCAATAATCTCCCCCTTTGGCATTGATGGCAACATAGATGAAAAACATCTAGTTCCAAGAATACCAACAAAAGATTATTCATCTTTTCAAATTCTCTTCAATCAAATCTTGCTTCGTTTACCTCAATGGTTCTTTCCCAAAATATACCTCAATGCTTAATACCCAAATACTGTACTTATGTCAAACATCTTTCTCAGCATAAAGTTTTTCATGGAATATTCACCCCCATTGACATCAATGTCAAAGGTTTTAGCAACCAACATCTCTTCATCAAAATCTGCAACAACTTACTAGCTTGAGTGTCAAAATAGACTATTCACAAAAATATCAACAAGAGTCCTAGATGTCTCTATCCATCATAGATAGTCCCCCATATAGGAAGCATTGACATTCAGTCCAGATAAAAATGGTGCTCCGTTACACTGGACTGATGCACCCTTGCATCTTCTACTCTAAAGTAGGGAGGGGCATTACCCAAAGCATTCCTCGCAAATACTCAAAAGTCTCTTTGGGAAGAGGCTTAGTGAATATATTTGAAATCTGCTCTTTTGTACTCACATATTCCAATCTAATTTCCTTTTCAAAAAAAAATTTTCTCAACATATGATACTTGATAGAAATTTTCATAGTCCTCAAATGTAATACTAGATTCTTAGACATATTTATCATGCTTGTGTTGTCACAATGTATAACAACAAGTTCACTGATTTCTATCCTTATATCCTTTAGCATCTGCTTAGTCCAAATAATTTGATTGCAAATATTTGTTGTTGCAACATACTCTGCCTCTGCTATACTTTGAGATGTACAATCTTGCTTCTTTCTTAACTAAGAAACCAATCTTCTTCTAAGAAAGAAAGCTCCCCCACTAGTTCTTTTTTTGTCATCCAAACTGCCTGCCCAATCTGCATCAGTATAAGCACTTAGAGTGAAATCATTAGATTTGTCATACCATAACCCAAATTTTGAAGTTGCTTTCAAATATCTAAATATCCTTTTTACTGCTGCATAATGTGCTTCTCTAGGATTAGCCTAGAATCTTGCAACAATTCCAACTACATTTGCTATATCCGGCCTTGTGTGAGTCATATTTTACAATCCTCCAATCATAGATTTGTACTTCTTTTTCTCAATAGTAGGTGTCTCATCCTTTGTGGATAACTTGTGTCTAGTTACCATAGGTGTTCCAGTGGCTTTACATGCTTCCAAACCAAACCTTTTAAGTAAATCCTTCAAGTACTTAATCTAAGAAATAAAGATTCTTTTCTTTTTCTATACAATCTACAATCCTAGAAAATATTTTATCTCTCCTATCATACTCATCTCAAATTCTTTTTTCATCTCTTCAACAAACTTTTCACTTTCTTCATCATTTCCTCCAAATATGATACCATCCAAAAATATTACCAAAATCATCAAACCATCATCAATTTCTTTCCAATACAGATTACTATCTTCCATACCTTTGCTATATCCAAGCTTTGTCAAATGCTTGTCGAACCTTGCATACCAGGTTCTTGGTGCTTGCTTCAAGCCATACAATGTTTTCCTCAATCTACATATTGTGTCCTTGTCATCTGTCAAAGGGCATCCTTTAGGCTGCTTAATGTACACTTCTTCTTCAAGTTCTCCATTCAAAAATGTTGACTTGACATCCATCTAATATACTTTGAATTTCTTTGTTTTGCATAGGCTAAGTGTCATGCCCAAAATATGAGGGCAAAAATACATGTAAATTTTTTATTTTTTTTCAAAATAATTATATTCCTATATTCTTCTTTCCAAAAAAATTACAAGACAACATATCTAAATTCTAAACTAATAATTAATTATATAAATAAAGCTTCCATTCATGATTTAGTTAAAAACACTCTATTATAACTTGAACAATAACAATTAAATTTAATTATTGTTTAACCACTTTAAACTTTAATTAAATCCTAACACTAAAGCATACTTAATAAAACATAAAATAAAACTTACCCCAATACTTCTATATCAAACAATTTAACATTCATATTAAAAATAAATAATCATTTTCATTTAAAATCTAACTATTATTTTCAAAATAATAATAATCATTATTCACTAACATTAAAAATTAACAACTAATTTTAACTTGCTAAAAATAATTAAAATCTAATACTATTTACTCTATCACAAGACCGCATGCAATCCTTACTATATCATTTAACTCAAAAAATAACTTAACATTTAATAATAAATCTTAACTTAAACTTTAACATAATCTAAATAAATTAACTAATAAACTAATTTTAATATCTAACTCAAGGCTTTAACTGCAATATTTAAAAACAAAAATAATAAACTAACTACACTAATACTAACTAACTTCTAACACTAATTACTATCTAACTTTAACTAACTCTAACACCTTTTGATTAAAAATAATTACTAACCACTAAAATATTGATACAAAATAGAACTAACTAACAAAATCCTAAAATTACTTACTAATCCACAATAACAAACTAAATCCAAACTAACATAAAATTTCTAACTAATCCATTTCAATTCCTACTCTAACTAATCCATTTCAATTCCTACTCTTCACTTAATTATTTAAGAGGACATTTATCCATTAACAACAATACTAGCCTTTGACATAAAAGCTTTTAACCCTAATGCAACTTCAAGTTTAATAAACCCATAATATTACTTTTAAGGCATTTCTAAAATACTCCCTTAGTAAAATAATAGACAATTCAAACAATAATAATATTCAACCATTAAGATAAAATCTAATCTATACACTCACTTCTTAACCTCACCACCTATAGCTTATTTAATCAAATATATATATAACTACTAAAATAAGAAATATGATAAGAAGAATTTATTATTAAATACAAATCATGAATACATACACTAATTACTAATTATTTCTACTCAACCCAAACTTCTACTGCTACCTCCTAAACACCCACTAACAAAGTGTACCTATCCATCATAAAAAAATCCACTAAACAACTACAGTTTTTTTTAAATTACATAATATTCACTAAACCACTAAAACACATTTATTTTTTACTAACTAATTAATATATACTTAAACCTAGTAAACTACCCTACCCCAAGCCACTTGGCAAGTGGATGCTCTTCACCCAATCCAATAGGGCACTTCCCAAGGACTTGAGCGCACTATCCAAGACCCTTGAGTGCTGCCCAAGGTCGGCAATTTTCAGCCCAAGGCAGCCCTTCCACAAAAGGTATGCTTGGGATTTTGATGGAATAGATTTGTTTTAAGGGGTAGCAAGGTTTTAAAAAGGTAAAGTCTACAATAATTTTGTTTTTTTTTTCAAACATAACATTCCTCCCCCCTCTAGTCAATGTACCAAATTCCATCTTTCTTGAGCCAACTCACATGTCAAGGGGAGGACTATGATGTGAAAGGTGACATCAGTACATGTGGGTGTGTGGGAAAGAACAACTAAGAGTAAGAGTTTTAATGAAATAAAGTTAAGTGGGTGGCTTTATAGGTGAGTTGGGGGGAGAAAAATATTAGAATAGGAGATTTATTTATATTTATTTTATTTTAATTCTTTTTATTTAATATGACTGAAATTTTTTTATTTCAATAATGACTGTTATAAACTTTGAAAAAAATTAAATAACTTTTTCCATACAAAAGACAGCGTGTTGTAGATGCATATTAGACCTTTTTTTTTTGTGTTATGGACTTTATCTTCTCATTTTTTAAATCAATGATATTAAAGTATGGAGTTAACAATTAGAAGTGTTATAATCAAATGTTTTACATGGGCCTTATTAACTAATATTTATCCAATGAATCTATTAAATTAAATAAGATTGAATAATATGCAATATATCAATTTCAAGTGTAGATTGAACCATGAACTAAATTTTCTCTCTCTTTTCTTTTTTGAAAGTTGATCTCACATTGCAATTCCATGCAAATAATTAATGAAACAATCCTTCATTCTTTCATCATTTTATTTAATTAATATTAATCAAATGAATACAATTTTGAACCATAAGAATACCACAAAAAGGGTAACACATCATTGAATCCATTTTCTGATAAACACATGCATATAAATTGAATTGCAAGAAATATCATATGAAAGAATCATACTTCATTTATTTTTTCAATCATCTGATTCAAGGACTCCCTTGAGAAAGAACCAAGGAAGAAAACTCAAAATCGTAGTCATATCCACAATAAGTTTAACAATCACATTTTTGCAATGGAATCATTATTTCGAGGAGAAATCTCCCAACATTTGAATTTAAATACAACTCTAAATTTTCTGCTTGGTTCCACAATACAAAAACCATTATGAAGTCTGCAACACATCATGGTAACGTGGAGAGGACAAAACTGACTAGGTTACAAACAATTTTAACAAAAAGAGACAATCAATCATTTACTCTCATCTAGGTTTGCACAATAGGTTCATCATTGAACCAAACTAGGGAGAAGGTGGATTTTTCTAGACAGGAGATGTCGGTCACAACACCATAACATATGCCCTTTCAGGAGAAAAATCTCAAGAACTTAAGTTCTTCCATAAATGCCCTTTCAAGGCTGATATCACAAGGACTTTCGTTCTTTTACTTCTCAAATTCGAAAACTCAAAGCATAGTTTGTGTTGATGAGTAGGGGCCCATAACACCCTACTCTCTCTCCCTTTCCTCATCTTGAGAAGAGACTCTACACTGTCAGAGTCCAACTAAAGACCTCCTCCCATACATAGCTACTTCTACCCTATCCGAGGTTGAGTAATGCTAATACAACCCATACAATCCTTTTGAAAATCAAAGTAAAAGATTAAGAAAAAAATATTTAAGAGAAATCCATTTCAATCCCTCCTAAACATAATTATCAAACACATGAACATACATATGCAAAAAAAATGACTTAAGCATAAAACAAAACATGAAGAACAAGAGGTGAGAGATTCCTACCTTCACAATAACGTTACGGAAACTAAACAATTTGAGATGAGTTTTCTTTTCTTCTCCTTCTCTTTCAATCCTGAGTTGCTCTCTAAAACTAGAGGTTGAGTGAACACTCAAACCCTCTCAAAATTGCCTCTAAATAAGATCCTAAACTCAACCACTCTAAAAAGCAATAACTCTGCCACTTGCCTAAAGTTCTAGAGACTTCTAAGTCAACTAGACATAGGCAAACCTCAAGGTGGATTTAAAGTTATCCAACCCATAATGAAATCATTCAATTTTCGCAATAAAGCAAAAATGGGATTTTTGAGTGACCATAAAAGTCAACAAAAGGGGCTAGGGGGGTGGAAAATGTCCCCAACCCATACCCATACCCCTTAGGTACTTAGATTTCATGATTTTTGGTCTTTAGGATTAATTAGGGACCTATCAGAAGCTAAGAAATTTTAGGACTTTCTAAAAACCTTCAAAAATGTAGATTACTCACTAATCTTGATTAGGGTAATTAATCTTGATTACTAACTAAGTAGCAAAAAGGTAACTAACCTAATCCAACTTAGATCTTTAAGTTACTCGATTAACCCTAACTATCATGTTGGTATGCATATACAATTCATGAGTGTCAAGTGACACTGGAAAATCACAGTTACAAAACATTAACACTTAATGATTACAAAATGATACCTTCATACATCTCACAATACAAATAAAATACGAACAATAGGGTCTACATCTTTCACTAGATTCAACCCTAGTTTCCACAATGGTACATAGGGTTCAGTTTCATTTCTCCATTAAATTTTTCTAGCTAAAATAACCTGCACACTTATTGCACACATCAGTAGCTCAAGAAACTGACATACATATATTCAAAACTTATTTGGATAGTTACATAAATCAAAACATGAATCTTTCATATAATTAACTATTTAATTCATTTCTACTCACATTTAATCATTAGTAAACACATAATCAATATAACATAAGTTATTCATTAATTCAGATTAAAATACTAGAATAATTATAGTTAAGCATGCATATACCTAACATCATAAACATCACAAATTAAGGAATACTGAACTATCTAAAAGCATAAAATCTAATCATCGAGATACCAAAATCAACACCCTCATTATCAAGTGAAAATACCTTGCATCACTGTTAGTGAAATTTTAATGTTTAAACATTTGAGATAGTATAGTAGTTCTTCAATCACTGAGTATTAAAATATGGATGTATCAACTAATCTCAATTTTCATTAGGACATTCACACATAAAACATTACTTCATATCTATTTAAATCTCCTATAATGGTGTTAACGGAGGATTCATATGTGATGATTGCATACAAGGAGGGTCCTTACACTAAGAATAGTCTTATTACTTCTATTCTAGCCACTGGAGCATAGTCTCCTCATAATCTATTCCTTCTTGTTGTGAGTAACCTTTACATACCATTCTTGATTTGTTCCTTACAACTTCTCCTTGCTCATTCATCTTTTTCTTAAATACCCATTTAGTTTCTACCACATTTTTTTTTGCTAGTCTAGGGACCAATTCTCATGTCTCATTCTTTACTATCTGATCCAATTCCTCTTTCATAGCTTGTTTCCTATAATCATATCTAGATATGCTTCATCTACATTCTTTGGCTCAACTTGAGATATCAAACATAGTTCTTCATTAAATCTATTTCTTTTCATCACACCTTTGTCTTTTCTTCTAATGATCTTCTCTAATGGGTGATTCTTTATCATATTCTTTCCTAAAGTAGGAGTTGTTATCTCAACTCTTGGCTCAATTGAAGGTTCTAAGTTTAGTTCCTATCTTGACTCTCCTTCACTCTACAAATCATTATTAGTCTCAAGAAATACTTTATCATTCCTTGGCTTAGTAACCACATCATCATCTAAATTGTAATCAACTATTCTCTCTTGTATTTTGAATTTCTCATCAATTCTCACATTTGCACTTTCCATAATATTCTTAGTTCTCTGATTATAACATATATAAGATTTTTTTTCAATGAATAACCAAGAAACAAACTTTATCACTTCTAGCATAAAACTTACCAATATCACCATCTCTCTTTATGTAACACTTACTTCCAAATATTCTAAAATACTTAATCGTTGGTGAGTGACCAAACCATAGTTCATAAGGTGTCTTGTTTGTGTCTTTCCTAACTTGCACTCTATTTATAGTGTAGACTACTATATTCATAGCTTCTCTACAAAATGTCTTGGATACATCATTCTCTGCTAACATAGCTCTTGCAACTTCTATAACTGACTTGTTCCTTCTTTCTACAATGACATTTTGTTCAGGGTTCTCGGAGTTGATAGTTGTCTTTTAATTCCATTTTCTTCAAAAAACATGTTAAACTCATTTGAAGTAAATTCTCCTCCTCTATCTAATCTTAAACATTTAATCTTCACACCAGATTTATTCTCAATTCTATTCTTGAATATCTTGAACTTATCAAATGTCTTAGATTTCTCTTTAAGAAATGCAACTCACATCATTCTAGAAAAATCATCAACTAGAATCATAAAATACCTTTCACCATAGAATCCTTTAGTCTTTGTAGGATCACTAAGGTCTATGTGTACAATCTCTAATTTTTTTGAGTGGTAAACATTTTGTTGGGAGAAGTAGTTCTGTTATGCTTTGCCAAAACACACTCTTTGCAAATTGTGTTAGTAGGCTTAACAATCTTGGGAAAATCTCTAACTACAAACATTCTACTGGCCTTCACAATACTATCAAAGTTTATATGAAAAAATCTCTTATGAAATAAACAAATTTCATCTACCTTTGCAATCAAACATGTCATTTCAGTAGGATTAAACTGAAATACATTACCTCTAGATCTGGTTCTATTTCCAATTACCTTTCCATCTTTATCTTTGATCATGCATGTCTTTTCTGTGAAATACAACTAGTACCCTTTGTCTACTAGTTGTCCAACACTCAAAATATTTTTCTTTAAACCATCAACAAAGTATGCATCCTCAATATTAGTTTTACCATCAAGAGTTATAGATCCAATACCTTTTACTTGGCATGTTGCATTGTTTCCAACTCTGACAATTCCTCCATCCTAACTTTTGAAGTCAACAAACTTGTTATATCACTAGTCATATGATGTGAACAACCACTATCAATTATCCAATTAGATTTCTTCTCAACTTGTGATACCAAAGCTACCTTCTTTGGACTTTCTTCTCTGATTGCCACAAATCCAATTTCATCATCACTAGCACTTAATGCTTGTTCATCAAAATTATTATCTTCATTTACATACAAACATTCTCTATCTTTTCTAGGCTTATGATTTCCCTTATACTTTTTCTCTCTCTTTGGACACATAGATGTATAATGACCATATTCATCACAAGTCCAACATTTAAAAAATTTATTACCTCCTTATTCTCTTCTTACCAGAAAAGCTACTCCTTGAATCTTTCTATCTTCCTTATATTTGTTGTTGCTAGCAAAATCTCCTCTAGCACTTGTGCTCCTTCATAGACTAGGTTGAATGTTCAAGGCACTGAAAGCTATCTCTATTCTTGTCAATTCTCTAGATTGTCTAAGTTTATTCTTAACTACTTCAAGTGTTCCAAAAAATGTCTCCTTTGTAAAATATTTGGTACAAGATATCAAGAATTGTATCATCTGAACTACTGACTTGAATGGTGGAGTTTGGGTTTTCAATATCTTCCATATAACCTCATCATCTTCTTTGGTTCCTTCTTGAGCTTTAATACCTACAATAATTTTTGATATCTTACCTACATATGTTCTTATAGATTCATCTTCCATCATTTTAGCATTTTGAAATGCACAAATCCAATTTTGTAGTCTCAACTTCTTAGAATGTGCACCACCTCCAAAACTATATTCTAACATTTTCCAAATCAAATGTGAAGGTGCAAGTGATTTTACCTGACTGTACTCAATTTTAGGAAGTGTTGTCAATAGTGCTTCTTTAGCTCTCATGTCACACATCAAAAGATCTTTTTCTGCCTCAATACAAGATTCCATGTCTTTCTCTTCAATGATTGTCTTCTCTGATTTTGTTAAGATCCAATATCCCAAACCCATACACAATAGATGTGTCTTCATATTTTCTTTCTAGCTATCATAATTTGTTCCATCAAACTTCAGACTATCTTTCCTAAACATGTTCACCATGGATCTCCCAAAGTTGTTAAACTTTATCTTCAAGGACCTGATGCTCTGATACCAATTGTTAGAAACAATAGTCCACCATGATAACTGAGAGGGGGGGTGAATTAGTTATCCAACACTTAAAACATGTATCTTCTTTAAACAAACTTAACCATTCAACCAATGTAAATATCAACCATAATAAAATGCACATAGACAAACACACCATATATGTTGACTAGGGAAACCCTTGATCAAAGGGAAAACCCTATTGGGAATGATGCCCACAAGATGATGTACTTATATAAATATTCCTTGTTAGAGGATAGACCCCATTAGGAGTCTGTTACAAAATTTAGTACAATGAGTCCTTGTTAGGAGACTTAGAATCCTTGTTAGGAGTTGTAGTACAATGTATGCAAGAAGAGCCCACTTCCCGAACATGCAATTTCAACTACAAGAAGAGCTCACTACTCAAACAAGTAATTTACTGTTATGTTCTTCTTTCCTTTGTAATTTATTGTTATGAAGTTTCCTTCACTTCCACACTGCTCTGCTCAACTTTTCATTTTGCATTCTCTATTGCTTATCATTGATCATAAAATAATATCAATATCATTTCATGATAAAGGAAAATTTCTTTCCTTTATACTAAGTCCATAAAAAAATTCCCTGAGTCAGCTGTTAGATCTTCTGAATTAATTATTATAGGACCACACTAAGAACGTGTTACACTTAGCAATAACATCAATATTCCACCTTGCAACTTAAATAACTTTCCATACATGAAACATTATGATAAGCAAGCTTAGCCATATCATTAATAAAATTTCTTCTTCATGTCCTTAACCTCAATCTGCAAGATATCAACTCTACTAAGAGATATAACAAGTTTACCAAAATATGCCTCTATAAACTCTATCTCAAAACATACATCACCTAAACTTACATAACCTCTTCTAGAATTATCCTTTATGCTTCCAACGTTGACTACATATATTAGATACTTAGAAGTATCTCCCATAAGCTTAGTTGGTTATAGTGCTCAACTAGTCATCTGTACCAACTTGATCTCTCTCATGTTCTTTTGACAGATACCATAGAAAACTTGTTATGTTGACATCAAACATACTATGTTGATATCAATGACAAACTCAATCATGAATGTAACATATCATCATAGTAGTACTCCTCATAGGAATATCATTATCATTTATGCTTCCAACCAATTTTCCAACAATCTCCCCAATCTTCCAATAAAAGGCCCTAATGTACATCACAGTGATAGAGGTATATGTTGAGAATAGATTGAGGAAGATTGTTGAAGAAGGAGATTGTGGAGAATAGATTGATATAATCAATATGTTTTAATCATTTTTTTGTCACTAATGTCAAACTTGCTAATTGCTGGTAAGACAACTGCTTATATGATTTTAAGTTCTTTCACTTATTTGATTGATGAAGAGGATTTGATCAAAAGATGTAACAATAGCACTAAGAGGAAAGGTTAAGTTATGATATGCAAATGAGTACAAGAATCACTTAAGACATTGATAACATGATATATTGATAATCTACTTAAGGTTACAAAGGTTGGTTACACTAAGAAAGTATAGAAGAACAAGTTAAACAAAGTTTGTCTACCAAGCTTGATCGAGTGGATAGTAGGTGTCAAGAAAATTCATTGCAAGTCAAGCAGAAAATTAGTTGGAGCCAAGTAAAAGTCTATTCTAGTGTATGCCGAGAAAAATAGTGGAGCCTGAGTAAAGCTTAGTTGATGCCGAGCACCAATTAACTTTAGTTCATGCCAAGTGATTTTATAGAAGATGCCAAGCAATGCAGTATGTGTCGAGCATCAGAAGCAAGTTAATGTAGAGCTACTGCATTATTTGAAAGATCATGAATTCAATGGATCTGAGCTAACAAGTTTGTTTTCTTGGATTGTGTGAACCAGGTGAAAGATAAGGTTGATGACCTAGTGGCATACAATTCAAGGTAAACTATGAGGCCTCACCTAGACCACCATGATATAGATGACACAATCACATTAGGATACTTCTAATTCTATGTTTTGATACACTTTTGAGGTTATAGGGCGATGTCATTTTAATATCTACATATTGATGATCCACACTTATGTCTGTATATTAGGACCTAATTGAAATATTTAATGATTTCATTTCATGTTCTAAACTATTTCAATTTGCCTTAATGGAAACTAAATTGTAGAAATATTTGGAATATCAAATTGTAGTGTTCAAGTGAAAATTAGTGCCAAATGATAGATTTATATATTCAAATGAACCTAACTCACATGCCTCGTAACTTAATAGTCATAAATTCAATACTTCATCACCATGATAGAAAATAGATTATGAGGTTGTTCAGAACATTAATCTGATCATGTCACCTAAGAGTCAATGTTGATATGTAGGGATTGGTAGTTTAATGATTTGAATATTTTATAAGAAAATGATTAGAAAAGGGAAAATTAATTGGAAATGATGAAATATGCAAGCCTAGTGTTTAATGAGAAAGTGATTTATTGCACTTATTTATATATTACTTATATGATTTTCTTGGACTACTAATGCTTGAGTTTAGTGTGCAGGAATTTGACCATGGGATTTAACGGGGGACCGAGGCTCAAACCTATGTGAAACATGACATGGTCGAGGTTGGATCTGTGGAAGGATTTAGACCTCTTTGTAATGTGTTTTATTTTGTAATGTGAATGGTATGTGGGTGATAGTCAAATGCATGTATTATTGGAGATAGGCCATTTTAAATGTAATATGTTGTGTTTGTGTCACTTGACACTTGTGTTGTCCACATTGAAATAACTTGGCATTTAGGGTTTTGGGAAAGTAACCTAACCTAAACATAACCCCAGCATAATATCCAAGTTAACCTCATATTGAAAAGTGTTAGGATAAGTCATATCCATCAAATTTCGAATTCCAACTTTCCATTAACTTTTGGGGATCAAAAAGTGGTCCAATGGGGTTACCATGGTGAAAAATAAGTCCCCACATGATAGTAGTATGGGTTGGGGGTCTAAATCTAACCTTTAGTAGGCCTAGATGCCCTTGGAAACCCTCCAAACATGTCACTTTCTTAGAATTTCGAAATTGGAGAGTTCACATGTTTTCTTCCACTTGGTTAAGGTACAATTTTAGAAAGGGGCAACGATGTAAGAAAAGGGAGGCTTCTTGTTTGGGCCATTTTTAGTTGAGTGAGAAGTTGGAGGCCTTTTTCGAGGGCTTGGGAGAAAATTAGGGGGTTGTCTACCCACTCTCTAACTTTAGAGACTCTTAGGGTTTGTAAGCTTGGGGAGGGAGCTCTTCTACAACCATTCATTACCATTTTGCAAAGGATTCAAGGTTGGTTTCTTCTTTCCTATGTAGTATTTTTCTTCAAACCTTGCATAATGGTATTACTTTCATGAGTATGAAGGAGTGTGAGTTCATATTGTAAGTAGAATTCATGGTGTTGTATTGTGATGTAGTATTCATGTAAATGTTGAATGGTGTTCTATGTATGGGAAGATTGTGGTATTATGGTGTTGAGATGAAATATGTTGTTGCATTTGATTTTCCCTTTATTTCTCCATTTTGTTATGTATGTTGTTTATGGGTGTAAGGACTTCACTCACCCTTGGGGAAGGGAAGAAAAGTCTAGGGTGAAGGGCTTAGTTGGGCTTGAATATAGTTGAGAACCTTGGAGTATGGGTTCCATTGTATGCCATATTCATTCATATCTTGCTTTGGGGGTGATAAGGGAAAGATGGTGTAGAAAGGAAGTTTATGGAGTATGGGCCTCAAGGAAGTTATAGCTGATGGTAGTATGCTTGGAGGATGTTTGTGAAATCCCTAAAAGGGCATGAAAATTGTTTATTGTAGATATGGTTTGTTATGGCAAGTCTCCTATTTGAAAGCCTTCACTTGTGTTCTTGTGTATGGTATTGTATTGTAAGAGTGAGTTTTTCACCTTATGTACTTTGTGTGAAGAAGTGACCCATTAAGGAATAAAGAATTTGGAGACATTATCATATGTCATTTCATTGTAGAGTTCTTGATTATGCATTTAGATGTAATGGCAAAAGGGAGATTGATTGGTATCATAGTTTGGGTATGGAAAGATTTCATTTTAGAGATAACCATTTATTTATCTTTTTGAAGGAAAAATAGGTATTGCTACATCTTACTCATTTGAAATTAAGATTAATTCAAGATAATGTTTTTTTTAAGGATTGATTATGTGAAGAAATTTCAGCATACATTAATTCCACAAGAGATGTCATTTTAGTTCCATTAGTAAAAATAAACTAAAATACAAATCTATAGCTTTCATGATTGATCTTGGTTTCAAGCAATTCATGTTAAGTTTTGTTCAAACAAATTATAAAGAGACTCATTTATTTGTATATTTATATTGGGATATGGAAGAAAAATCATATTATTGCTAAACCAACACTAACAACATCATAAATGTATAGGAAAGTTACATCAAATACTATTAGAGACAACCTGTACATGCATATTTAGTCCTCTGGATTTTGTATGAGAAGTGGAAGAGATACTACTATCTAATACAGTTCAATATTATATTCAAATGGAATATAACCAAGCATCATCTCACCTAGATAAATTAATAAAATAATAGAAAAACTCTATAGTTAAGCGCACTCAGGTTGGAGTAGTACTGGGATGGGTGACCTCCCGAGAAGTTCCGGTGCTTCACCATTGTGAGCATCACCTAGATCCAATGAGTGCTAAGTGTACCATTTATTCTCATGAGAGATGGATTCATGTTGAATCACTATTCATGAAACATGGGTCAATGAGTTTGACTCAAAAATCAAACAGTTAAATCCTGATAGCAATATCACAATTTGACTTGCTGTGGAAATTATCTCCTACTTATCAATTGATGAGCTTAAGGGGCTTTCTAATGAATGGTTCATAAGGCACAACACTTGGTGAAGGTTTTGCAAATGGGGTTGCAAGCTTTGGGTTTAACCATGGAGGAAACTCCATAATTAAGCGTACTCAGGCTGGAGTAGTATTGGGATGGGTGACCTCCTGGGAAGTCTTGGTGCTTCACCCCTGTGAGCATCACTTAGATCCAACGAGTGTTAAGTCTACCATTTATTCTCATGAGGGATGGATTCATGTTGAATCACTACTCATGAAACATGGGTCAATGAGTTTGACTCAAAAATCACACAGTTAAATCCTGATAGCAATATCACAATTTGACTTGCTGTATAAATTATCTCCTACTTATCAATTGATGAGCTTATGGGGCTTTCTAATGAATGGTTCATAAGGCACAACACTTGGTGAAGGTTTTGCAAATGGGGTTGCAAGCTTTGGGTTTAACCATGGAGGAAACTCCGTAGTTAAGCGCACTCAGGCTGGAGTAGTACTAGGATGGGTGACCTCTTGGGAAGTTCCGGTGCTTCACCTTTGTGAGCATCACCTAGATCCAATGAGTGCTAAGTGTACCATTTATTCTCATGAGAGATGGATTCATGTTGAACCGCTACTCATGAAACATGGGTCAATGAGTTTGACTCAAAAATCACACAGTTAAATCCTGATAGCAATATCACAAGAAAACTTATAGTTTTTTAATCTATGACAATCCTTAGTACAAACAAATAATCATATGAGAATCACGTGACCCTTGTGTCACATTTTCTTCTTCAAAATAAATAAATAAAAATATTAGTCCTTTCCTCTTATATCGGGAGGCACTCATAAAAAAAAATTTTTAAAAATAACAACTAGTTTATTTAATATTTTCTTAACCTCTATAGGTCCTTTAAGGAAGTCGATTCACCCCTATAGTAGAATACATTTTAAAAGAAAATATGCATTTCAAAGATGAGTATGGGCCTTTTGGGGGTTAGTGGTCCCCTCCACCCTCCCTTTGCCACGACTCCTAGTACTCTATCCGATGCAAAAATCGGCTTCCTTCTGATCCACGCCACGTCCCCTCACGAGTCATAAAGGAAAAAAAGCTACAATCGGATAAACCTTGGTTAAGGGGCTATGCGCCCAAGTCAAACTATTGGAAGTGGCGCCCAAGATTCGTGCTTGGGGAAGCCGCCCAAGACAAGTGCTTGGGTTGGTGATATTTTTTTGGTAAGTTGGCAATTATGCAGGTGGTAGGCATCAGCGATTTTGATATAGGTATTTGGAACATTGCTAGTTAGTTGTTATTTGTTTGGGAGAAAAATGTGGTTAGGGTAGCATAGATATTAATGTGAAAATTGGATTTAGTAAATTTATAGCATGTAAAAATGTTAGGAAAATGTATGGTTGTAGATTTGCATAAGATCCAATAGGTAGGCAACATATGATAGTAGATTAATTATTAAAAGTATTAATAGTATGTTTGACTATAAATGATTGACATGGCTAATGTTAATTATAGTTTTGATTATGAAGATTAACACTTAGTATTAAGGGATCATTAGGTGATTTGGACTTATCTTTTATGCTTGATTTAAAACTAGATGGAGTAGAGATTAATAAAATGTGTAATGCAAGATGGTGTTATTAAATATTGAATTTAGTAAAGGTAGAAGGATTATGGATTCGTTTTATTCTATAAGAACATTTGATGAAAGGTATAAAACATGGTAGTGTGTATATATATATATATATATATATATATATATATATATATATATATATATATATATATATATATATATATATATATATATATATATATATATAAGAAGATAAAATGATTTATTGTTGGTCTTTCTACATAATGGATAGTACATAAATATGAGGAAACCTATACGTGAATTAGAAACATTATACTTAGCAAGTTGTAAAGTGTATAGCCATAGTCATAACAAATCCACAAATCAATTAGTTAAGTAGGAAAAATGATTTTATCTGAATGCTATGAACATAAATAATTAAGTATCAATGGTTAAGTTGGAATGTAGTTGAACATCATTACGTAATCCTCCTTCACATACAATATTATGTGTTCCAACTTTCAATGTGGTTCAATACTCCATGTGATGGTACAATTAATTAGGCACTCTATCATCAAAGAAAACTTAAGCCCTTGCTAGTAAAAAAAAGTCCCCTTTGGAGAATCATTAACCAGTCGATATATCATGGAAGACAAGCTAACCATCCTTGGTGAATGTCGATAATGAGGATTTATAAGAACATAATTGGATGCATCAAAATTATGATTTTTTTCTAACAAATTAAGATATCACATCATGGTGCCAAATTAGTAATAACTATCCACCAACCTATTAGGGATCCATTTAGATAGTAGTTGGAGTATGCCACAACCCTACAAATGTAGTCATTACTCGATAACCACGATGATAGTATACAGAACCATATGCATTATGGTAGGTTTCATCCTTAAATAATAATAATAATAATAATAATGTTTATGCCCCTAAATTTTGGGTGTGACATAAAACATTTTGAGGCAAATTTAAAGACGATTGAAGTAGAAGTTTCTAGAAGAGATATGGAATGTGGGGTAGATTCATTGAATCTTACCTAATCTATCCTAACCCTAAATTGGATGATGTAGGAATGTCTAGTGTTTGATCTAATTTATCTAGGTAACATATATATGGTGTTGTTAACATTTTCATATTGAAGGCATATTAAAAGATGATATATTTTTGGTAATGCCATTATGCAAAATTGTCCTTGTGAATTGACATATACTTGTAGGATCTCAAAGACTTTTTATTTATTAGTTTAGAGTTCATGCAATTTTCCTTCATGGAGGTAATTGCAACCATTTTACAAAGTGTTATATGTCCTTTTCTTATGACTATTTTGGTTGGGTTATTAATTTTTGGCTATGAGCCCTTTGATAATATTTATTAGTTAGACCTAATGATCCTTTCACTGTTGTTGTATTTGTCTTGTTTTAGTAATATATATCTTCTTTTATTTAAACTCCCCTTGCATTCTCCTCCAAGGGACAAAG
This sequence comes from Cupressus sempervirens, assembly GCA_028749045.1. Taxonomy (NCBI): domain Eukaryota; kingdom Viridiplantae; phylum Streptophyta; class Pinopsida; order Cupressales; family Cupressaceae; genus Cupressus; species Cupressus sempervirens. Next base: position 877,676,588 of record CM053792.1, read on the forward strand.
CTCTTCAAGTATATCATGAAGGTACATGCCCAAAAATATCTCATTTTTTATGCTGAGTGCCCAAAACACCACTATTATTATTTGGAATGCTTTCAAGCTCTAAATTAAGTTTCTTTTGATCGATGTTGAGCAGGGTACTGGGTAGTTTAAATCTAGCTCTAAATTAAGTTTATTTTGATCAATGTCGAGTGAGGCACTAGGAAATTTAAATTAAATGATGCTTTGAATTTTGTCTAACATTGAATACTTAATTACATTTTTTTTTAAACTTTTTTTTCATTTGCAAGTTTATTGTTGGTGGTCTCTTTTTTATTATCTAATGATGTGATAATTTAATTAGATATATGGCCAAAGATGGATTGATAAAATATGATGCAAAGGACACAAATCAATATTGAATGACAAGGAAGAATGAAATGATATTATCAAATGCATAATATGTAAGATTTTTTTTTAAAAATGGTGGTTCATAGGTGTTGACCTTTTTCTAGTGTTTATATTTATCCCCTCATTGACAAAATGCTATTTTGAGAATTGTTTCAAAGAAAAATTAAAACATTATGCTTGAGTGGTTCAAATTAATGGAGATAGTGTTAACTAGAGCTGTTAGGTACTGAGGGAGGTAGGTGAGGGTGGGGAATGAATAAGTACTAACAGATTGCATTACAACTTTGTAACTCCACCTAGGAATCTAACTATTTTAGGTCATGCATCTAGGACTGTCCTCTTATCTAGAACACCTAACCCTATAACAAAATACTTCTTTGTTCACACATTGACACCTAAATTTTGGGCATCACAAATTTCTAAATCCACCTATTTGTTTATGCATGTGAACCTCCAATGTATATATATTTTTCAAACATGTGCATGTACTTGTGCATGTGTTTTCAACAAATCAACTTCATGTATATTTGACACTCATGGCTTGCCAAGAGACCACATTTCTTTGAGGCATTCTATAAAATAGTTCACATGTATTTCCTATGTTGTACTACCTACCCCTAGTTTACTTTTCATGTCTTATTTTTGAAATCTTTTATGCTAGTTTTATGGTTAATGTTTTATGATTAGTGATACTTGGTTACTGGATTTGATTGGATGTTATTTCATACTCAATTTATATATTTGATGAGCTACTTGATGCTCAATCATTTCATTTGTTCATGATTACTCTTTCAATGATGATACATGTAGGCACATATAGTGATTTTTAGTCACTTACCCCATATTTGCATGTTTATGGTGTACTTGTATGTTTTACTTTATGTTTGACATTTTTGATGTGGTTGAGGGAGGGAGTCTTAGTCACCTACTAGTTGGGATATACATGATGCACCACTCCCTACCATTGCCTATTTAATTTAGATTTATATGTATATGTACATGCTGACCTTTTATGCAGATTTTAGGTACCGAGCATCGACTTCGCTGAATTGCCAGGATGAGTGTGCCCTATCACAGTATCTCAATGGTAAAGAGGGGAGATAGTTCTTGAGTCCATATCCTAACCCTAAGCTAATTGTCCTTGAAATTAGGACACATATTTGAGTTATTTACCCTTTCAAAATTGTCAAGTGACATGAATTCAAGATTTTGACCCTTCAGTTTGATTCAGTACCTGGTCTTTCAAATGGGTTTTCTTATTTGGATTTGTGGGTCTATTGTGATTTTCTTCTAGCTACTGCTCAGACTTACAAAATTCTATTTTGATATCCCCATTCTCCACCAACTCTCTGGTGAAGTGATATCTAATCTCTATGTTTTTGCTTATCCCATGGAAGACTGGATTCTTGGACAATGCAATAGATGAGATGTTGTCACAATAAATTGTGGTTCCATCCTCTTTCCTTTCATTCAAATCTGTCAAGATCCTCCTCAGCCAAATAGCCTGACATGCTGTTGCATTTGCTACTATATATTCAGCCTCTGCTATAGATTGAGCAACAATGGGTTGCTTCTTGGATGCCCATGAAATTGCACCCGATCCCATATGAAACATATATTCGAAAGTGCTCTTCCTATCATCTAAACTTCCAACCCAATCACTATCTGTGTAACCCACCAACTTAAAATCATCATTTGTAGTATACAAGATTCCAAATCCCTTGGTACGTTTCACATACCTTAGGATCCTTTTTCCTGCTTGCCAATGGGAATCCTTTGGTGTTTCCATAAATTTGGAAATTAGACTTACTGCATGCATTAGGTCTGGTCGAGTTGCAGTCAAATACATAAAACTTCCAACCATACTCTTGTATAGTGTTGGATCCACTCTCTTGCTAGAGTCTTCTTTGCTCAACTTCAGACCTACTACTGTTGGTGTGGAGGTTGCCTTGTTGTTTTGCATTTTAAATCTCTCCAAGATTTTCCTTGCATATTTTTCGTGAGAGATGAAGATGTCATCATGCATTTGTTTTACTTCTATGCCTAGAAAGTACTTCAAGAGACCTAGGTCTGTCATTTCAAATTCACTTTTCATGACCTCTTTGAACTCACCAATTAGAGCCTTGCTATTTCAACTAAAAATCAAATCATCTACGTACAAAACAACAATCAAAACATTTCCATTTTTTGCCTTGATGTAGAGAGTGGGCTCACCATTGCTTTTGCTAAAGCCATTGCTCATCAAATATGAGTCAATCCTACTATACCATGCTCTTGGAGCTTGTTTGAGCCCATAAAGAGCTCTCTTCAATCTATATACCTTGTTCTCTTCACCTACAACTTCATAACCAGGTGGCTGCTCCACATACACTTCTTCTTTCAATACACCATTAAGGAAGGTGAATTTCACATCCATTTGATATACCTTCCATTTGTGCTAAGTTGTAATTTCTATGACAAAACGCACTGTTTCCATTCTTGCAACAGGGGCATAAGTCTCATCATAATCTCTGCCATACTGCTAGTTGTAGCCCTTGACTACTAGCCTTGCCTTATGCCTATCAATCTTGCCTTCAGCATTACATTTGGTCTGATAGACCCATTTCACTCCAATCACTTGCTTCTTGGGAGGCAATTTAGTTAGCTCCCATGTCTCATTCCTTTCTATGGCATCTATTTTCTCATCCATGGCATTACACCATTTCCTCTCCTTAATAGCTTCCTCAAAATATATTGGATCACTATGAGAAAATAATGCAAAATTAACACTCTCATCATAATCTTCATACCTTTCATCTTGGTATATCTCCCTAAGACTCTTGGTCTTTCTTAGTAACAGGGAGGAGAGTGTGGGATTAGAATCTTCGCTGCTGCTGCTTGGCCCTAACCCTCGGTCATGCCTAGAGGAGCTCGGTAATGATTGAGGTTGCTTGCCTTTTCTTCTATCTGCTCCTTCTTGTTGTTGTTCATCAACATCCTCTTTAGTCATAATTGGCACTTTACTTGAAGTGCTTGGTGATTCATCAATTTGTCCATACCAAGACTGATTTTCAAGAAATTCCACATCTCTTGAAACCATCATCTTGCTGTTCAATGGGTCATACAATCTGTATTCCTTTGATTATGGGTTGTACCCTGTGAAAATGCATTTCACACCTTTGTCATCAAATTTTTTCCTTTTCTCTTTAGGCACATGTGCATATGCTACACATCCAAACACCCTTAGGTGTTCAACTATCCATCTTCTTCGTGACCATGCTTCCATTGGAATTTTGTCACGGACTGCCTTTGTAGGACACCTATTAATTAGGTAAACTATTGTTGCCACAGCCTCTCCCCAAAATTCAGTTGGGAGACCTTTCTCTTTCATCATGCTCCTTGCCATTTCAACAATGGTCTTGTTCTTTCTTTCAAACACTCCATTTTGCTGTGGTGTATAGCTGGCTGTGAGCTCTTTCTTTATGCCATGTTTCCTGCAAAAATTTACAAAAGAATTGGAGGTATACTCCCCTCCTCTATCTTATCTGAGGACCTTGATATAATGTCCACATTCTCTTTCAGACCGGGCTTTAAATTCTACAAATTTATCAAATGCTTCAAATTTGTTCTTTAAGAAATATGCCCATGTCCTATGATTGAAATCATCAATGAATGTCATGAAATAAGTACTCCCCCCAATGGAAGTAACTTGCATAGGACCAACTAGGTCGGTATGCACTAACTCTAATGGATATCTAGCCCTCCTAGAATTTCTAGAATGAAAGGGAAGCCTATGTTGCTTACCCAAAATACAAGCCTCACACTTGTCACAAGAATTTTCTACACGTGGCAAACCTTCTACCATTCTTTTATTTGACAATAAATTTAAACCAGCATAGCCAAGATGACCATACCTAAGGTGCCATAGCCGTGAGGGGTCTTCAATCACACTCCTTAGAGCTGATTGTGTGGGAGGTGCAGCACAAACTTGAGATGAGAAACATGTCTCTATCCTCAAGGGAAACATTCTATTCTTTGTCATTTGAACTGCTGCCAGTAGGTTCTTGCTCCCATCCTTTTCTTGAATGACACACATGTCAGTCTCCATCAGCACTTTGTATCCATTTTGAATGAGCTGACCAATGCTCATCAAATTGTGCTTCATACCAGGGGCAAAATACACATTTTGTATTTCCTTCTTTTCACCTTTCTTGGTGCGGACCATAATAGATCCTTTGCCCACAACTGGTAGGGTTCCATTGTTACCCATCTTAATTTTTGATTTGAAACTCTTGTCAATGAATGAAAACAAGGTTTCATTACCACTCATGTGGTTGCTACATCCACTATCGAGGTACCAAACCTCAGGGCTTCCTTCTTCACCAACATTACACATGATGAAGGCAATGTTTTCACCTACCATATTCACATCAGCCACATTTGCTTGTCCTGACCGATCTTTCTGCTTCTTCCAGCATTCATTTGTATAATGCCCATATTTATGATAGTAGTAGCATTCTACATTACTCTTATTTGAGTTGTAGTTTTTCTTACCTCCTCTTGAAGTAGTGTGTGAGGTACTTGCTCCATCTGCTCTTCCTGAGCTTTCTAGTGCAGCATTTCTTTGTCCTCCATTACCTCGGCCTTTGCCTCTGGAGTTTCTACCTGAGCCATTTCTTCCTCTCCCCCTTCCTCTTGGGTTTGATTGAGCCTTTAATGCTTTCTCTTGGGTAGAAGAAGATGTGGATCTATTGATCCTATACTCATGGGTTTGAAGAGAACCCATCAACTCATCCATTGTCAAAGTAGTGAGATCCTTTGCCTCTTCTATGGTCATGACCAAAAGGTCATATTTATGAGGTAAACTCCTCAATATCTTCTCCACTATCCTCTACTCTTGATAGTCTTCTCCATTTGACTTCAGCTGGTTAATCACATTGTAGGTCCTTGAACTGAAGTCTGCAACTGATTCATTCTCCTTCATCTGAAGGTTCTCAAACTCCCTCCTTATATTCTATAGCTTTACAGTATGGACTTTATCAGTCCCCTTGAAGTTCGTCTCAAGGATATCCCATGCTTCTTTTGCATAATTTGTTGCTGCAATCTTTGGGAATACTATCTCTGTCATTACTGCTTCAATCAAACTTAATGCCTTAGCATCCTTCCTCCTTGACTCTTTCAAATGAGTCTTCTGTGCATTTGTGAGGGTAGCATACTGAGTTGGATCAGTCACATCATTGAATCCATTGACCACAAACTCCCACAAATCATTTGCTACCATAATGGTTTTCATCTTCTTTGCCCATGTATCATAGTTTTTCCCATTAAAGGATGCTGGCTGCTGCCATATCTTTCTTGCATCTCCTGCCATGATAAATATCCCAAGAAAAAAAATGCCCTAACACACTATGGATGTGGGGCCTCAAAGCTCTGATACCATGTGATAAATATTAAAAATTTCAATCACAAAAATAACCTAACCCTAAAACTTGCTCGAGAGCAACTATTACTGAGCAAAAGAAATTTTTCTCGGTAACCAAAGAGAATAGGCGGTAGGAGAGTTTACTGAGTTGGCTCGGTCAATGAAAGACACATAACTTGGTAACCAAAGGATACTGAGTGAGCTCGGTAGACAAAGAGATTACGGAGTGAACTTGGTAGACAAAGAGATTACCGAGTGAACTCGGTAGATGAGGGCACCGAGTGTAAACTTATAACGTGAATGTTTCCACCATTAAAAATTAGAGACTCAAAGCTTCAAACTTTCAAATGAACTTTCCAAAATGCAATGAATAGAAGAAGGAAAATAATGGAATCAAATATGCCTTCTTACTTTCTATTCAACTCTGATTCAAACTATTACAAATCTGGGAGCATTCGGCTTCAACCAGAAAACCCTCAAAATAACCCTAAACTTTAAACTTCAAACTTGTAGCTTTAATGGCTGCATACAATAATACCTGGAGCAATCACTGCTTCAACAGGTTGAAAGCAATAAACTACTGACTTACAAAGCGGTAGGAAGAAGCACATGCATCTGCAAGCATGACAACGATTCCTTTTGTCTCTGTGACAACTGATCTGCTAATCACCTTTTGCTTTCTTTCTCTGCTCTACAACTTTTTTGCTCTAGAGGAATCTCTCTCTGTTTCAACTTACTTATCAAATGAATGATAAAAAATTCCTTTTGTCTTTAGTAAAATTATTTTCCCTCTCATTTTTTCAATTTCAAAAATCTCACATGCTTGTAATAAATTTTCTGAACGTTCAGGGTGGTAGGTGGACGTTTGGCTCCAGGGACAAACAGACATCTGCATTAAATATTCCAACATGGTTTACTAGAGTTAGTTCAGGTTTGACCTAATACATTGACTAGTCATAATATTTACCAAAGGATTGATAAAAAAATTTCTATGGTGATGTTATGTATATTTTGGTCATGATCTTTTATACCAAACCATTGTGATGTATTCACATATTTCAATGATGATTTTTTATCAATTGATTGTTAGTGCTTTCCAGTTGCTTGTTTAGGATTAAGGTGAATGGTGTGATTTTCTTGGTGTATCCTTTGATTTTTGATCAGTTAGCTTTTGATGCTTTGCAATTGCTTGTATAGGACTGAGGTGAAAATTATGATTTTATGAGTTGTACTTTTCATGAGCTTAGGGTAAGTAATCTACATGTATGTTGGAAAGTGGTTGGCAATGGAGGTCGGAACTCTAAAGAGGCTTCTTGGGTAATCCATTGTAAGTTGTTTAAATAAGTGATAACATCTCAATAAATGGGTTTAAAATGAATTAATAAGAGTTAATCTTTTCCTCACCCATACCTCGAGTGCAAGTAAAAGTACAAAGTTGTGTCACCTTTTAGGATGACTTATTAGAACAACTAAATTTGAGTATTTCTATTTAAAAATCAATTTTGTTCAAACATATAATCTAGATAAATTTATTCTAGCTAAGTTATATATGGTCTCACACTTTTCCAATTGGAAATGTCTATTAAATGCATGTTTTATACTATTTTGTATCCAATTACCAAGGAAATAAAAATATTTCATAAAAGTAGCATTTCAATAACTCTTACTATTTTTTGTTTTATTTTTTTGATAAAATATAAACAACACTTTATAGAGCTCAGAGTCAAGAATATTCTCATATAAATTTTATAGTGTTTTGATTAGATATAGTATATTGTAATTAAAGAATTCTATAGGTATATATTTTAACACTAAAAAAGATGTCAATTTGGAGAAAGAAAAAAATATTAAATCATATTAAAAAAATTTGAAAATCATATTATGTTCTAAAGGAGAGAATACTCTTGAAGAATGTATATTTTTTCTCCTAGTTAGAATAGACTTGTTTTGAAAAATGTGGTGGGAGATGAAAACTATCAATTTTAGGTGAGTTGAAATTTGAATCATTATAAAAGAGAAAGTATAGTTCTAAAGCCAATTTTAAGTTTTGATTGTTCTAGCTATATATGTTATCTATAACATAGCTTGAGATCAAAGGAGATAAGTTTATTTCAATATAGTTTTGCGGTGAGAACTAGACCCCTAATTTTTAGTGTTTTTTAGTAGCTAAAAAATTATCTATAAAAATTAGGAAAATATATCAATTTTTATACAAATTTGAACAGTATTTGATGTCGCATAGAGACACTAGGGGGCTGGAGTCTAGAGAGGCTACCAGGGTAACCTTAGAGTTGGTTCATACAATGACACTTGCCCACTTACATAGTATATTTCTTACATGTCTTTGTTTTCTTTGGGATTAGATGTTACTTGTATCTTGGTACCTGTTGACTCTTGATTTAATAGTTTTGAAAATGACCAAAAAACTAGACCAATGCATCTAAGGCTAGCCAATTCCTATGATGGATACGCTTGACTATAGTCTTGGGCCAACTATAAGGCATAACTCCTTCACTTCAGACTCTGCTAGACCTAGGCGGGTTAACCTTCAGTTTCTGAGATATGGTACCAGTGCAATTAAAACATAAATCTGAACCTATTTACTACAAATGAAAACACCTTTTTATCTCCTAATGACTCATGAAATGACATAGATCTAGAGTAGCTAAATGCAAATCTATGAATCTCACAAGTTGAGTGAGGGTTAGTTCTTTTCAACCCACTACAAGACATGAAATACTAAAATGATTTGAATTCAACAAAACCTCAGATATTTAGCAGTAAGACCTAATGATCTTGGAACTGATTAGTGCCTTAACCATTGCGCAAATCCATGAATCACAAACATACATATGAATGTCTGAGAGATATGTGTATCTTTAGATATCTGATCTATCTATTCAACTTGTAAATAGACATCAATGTTCAATCTGAACCTCATTCTTACATGATATACCCATCAGTAACCTCACAACCCTATTGATTTCTCTGAAGCATTTACATAACCTTTTGAGTCATAGGAAACAATGAAATAACATACAACCTTAAGGGATTGCAACTACAACCTAAGCTCTATGTCAAAGATTATAAAACATTAAAGATCATTGATGAAAGAGACAAGATTCAAGATGAAACTCAACCATCTGTTGTCCTTTGTATTAATTTCCTTGAAATTATATAGTCATATGCATGAAATGAAAACACAGAAAAAACTCAACAAATTTGAACTATTTGTATTATCCTTCCTAATGCTATTCATACAAGAGAGAATATACTGAAGAAAATGATTTTACAGTAAAACTCTAGAACCCTACTGGTATTACCCAAAGAAAATTGCCAACAACCTACAATGAAATAAAGATAAAAAGATATAGGAAGAAGTGAATTCTTGAATCTGCTCTGCATCTAACATATGTCCTCTTGGAATTCAATCTTTTGCAACTGAACAACTTCTTTTTCCCTTCTGCCATTCTGATATGACTTGGTTTCATCATTTTTTTGTTACTGATTTGCAAATATCTTTGTTGAAATGATGAAAACTTGTTGAGTCATCAAAATATCTAAAAACTTCATGAAATGCCAATAAAACTGAGTTTTTACTAAGTGAATTTGATTAATTTTTACCCCAACTACATTCTTACCATGTTTTACTGATCCTCTAACTAGATTTCCAATTTTTACCAATTCCACTAAGAAGGCCCCAAATCTTACATTTCTGGCTATAACTCAAACCAGTGAGCACTTGTGCAAAAATGAACTCCATAATCCAAAAGTTCATCTTCTCATGATTCTGGAAATATATAATATCACATATTTTGCCTTCCAGAAACCCATTAAATCTCAATTTGAAAAATGCCCCTCTCTACTAAGAAACTCAAGTCTACAACTCTAAAACTTAAATTAATTCTAAAGTCAAAACTTTAGATTATACCTTGTTGCCACTTTTAAAAAGAAAAAAGCCTGAATGTGACACTTTTGAAAAAGTTCTAAATAATTGACATTTTCAAAAATCTAATATTTTTCCTAATGTCCCATTGGGGTAAACCTTCTTTTGACCCTTTTTGCACATGGCATTATTTGATTTTCTCAGAAATGTACATCTGGGCGCGACATGTCACATTATGACTGGCTGATGATATCCAAGCGGGACCCACATTCAAACTCTGTCAATTTTTTGAAATTTCTGGCAAGTCGCCAACTTGCTTGCTGGAATTTCTCAACTTTCCTGGTGGCGACTTGGCGACCCCCCAAATTTTGACAACCTTTTCCAGCCAACTTCCTCTTTTCATACCAGTGCCACCTCATTTTTCCACATCATCACTCAATGATTCTATTAGTTGCCACTTAGCACCACCTGATTTGTTGACAGCATTGTAAGCGGTACCCATGTTGCATTTTGACTCTTGTCGAATTTAGGAGTGTTTCTAGCAACTCTATATGTTGCTAGCTAGAAAACCTTGGATTTTTCGGCTAGCAAATTGGCGAATTGCCAAATTTTTTAGTTTTCAAGCAGCTTCATACCTGCTGACATGATAAGCTTTGACTACATGCTCATTTAAAACTTCTTCCTAGGCGATCTGCTAGCTATCCTCCACATGTGCGTTGGGCAAGGGGCCCACACTACACAACTTGGGCTTCACAAAAGGTGCACACCATAAGACATCATGTTGTTTGTTTGAAATTGTATTTAAATGCATGAATTACCCACGTCGTCACCAATGTGGGATAAAGAAAAATGCCCTTCTCTTCGACTGTTACTTTGACATAGACATGGTTCACCCTTCTTTTGTTAACGAGAGGCTTGGGAATATCCTCTGCTGGATAAATCTTGTTGCCTATATTTGCTCTGTACAATCTTTTTTACAGTTTCTTATTAACACATCTACCCTGGGCAAAATATGAGATGCTTGGGAAGAAGACTGTAAAAATTCAAGCATAGGTTTCAACTCCTTTGTAGTATCTTTTAGAGTAGCATTAGCTACCTTCCAAGAAGCCTTGGAAACTTGAACATCTCCGATCCTTGCAAGATCAAATAAAGCTGTCTCAAGCTTTTCACTAATAGCTAGCACTGATTCATGCTATCTTGTACATGCCAAATCACATCTTGCACCTCTTCTCACTGTAGCTTGGAAGAACTCTTACTAAGTTGTGTGACTTCCTATGTTTTAGCATGAATCTCTAGCCAACTCTTCTTCATCACTTGACGTATGCTTTGACATGGCACTTCTTAGCATGAGTTTTCCTCTTTACATTGCATGTAACTACTACTTGTTATCTATGAGTTTTGTCTCTTGCTTAATGTGTTTGCTCTTTGCCTTTTTGTTTAGGCGTCTTCCCTTTTAGCATGGACTGCTTTTGTTGTGTATGAAAGCCCACCTCATAACTTGGCGTGGATATCTTTTATAGAGTTTTTCCCTTGCATGGCATTGGGTTCCTCTGTTTATGGATGTTCTACTACCTCTTGTAATTCCTAAGTCACATACGGTAAAGAATCTCTACCCCTATGCCTGCAATCTCTGACTTGTTGACCTTTGTAATTGTGGTTATGAATTCTTTCCTTTAGGAATTAGTTCAAAAGAAGAACCAATGATATGGTGTGATGAGATTTTTCCTACATTCATTATCCAAAGTATTTTAATTGCATAACTTGTTCAAATTGATGCCTATCTTGCATTAATACTTCATCTTCTAATTTCTATTCTTGTTCAAGTTATATTTGATTTCATTTGTTCAATTTGATAGAGAAACCAAAATAGAGGAGGGCAAGTATAAATTTGTAGAAGGCACTGCTTGTAAATTACAGAGATAAGCACAGAGTCTTCCTCTAATATTGTTTGTGTTTCTCATTGAAGACAATATCTTCAAATTCTAAATCCATATTTCTCTTCACCATAACTAATAAATATTCCCTTCTTTGATCTCAAGTCATTTTTCTTTTCTTCACGATTTTCAAGGAACACGAAAAGGAAATACTTTGAATCATGAGGATGTGCAAAGACACAAATATGATCAAACACCTAGTACTAGGCTGGAATAGTATCATGGGAAATGAATAATGAATCTCTCTCCCCTTAATTTCATTAGGTACCCCATTTTGGCTGATTGATATATTCAAATAGCAGGCCCTCATAACACTCTTTAATTGAATCCAAGAACATGAAGAAGTTTCACTTCCTTCACTATCCACTTGACTCTGCATGAAAATATGCATTATCAAGACCTCATAAATTTGATGTCATTATAATCATTCCCTTTTAAAAACATAATTAATCCTCTCAAGTGCAATAGATCTGATGAATTTTAGCTGGGGCACAAAGTGGGTCTAGCTAAAAACTTTTTTACTTCCCAACAACTGACATGCAAAAATCACTCATTCACCATCTCATGCTAATTTGAAATAAGTTCGATCAATCATTAGTTATTAAAACCCATTTTATCACTTTCTTGCAACCTATCACTTTTGTGCTAGGAGGTCCATTGACTGGCCTTAAAAACTGACTCAAACCTCTGACTAGGCTATAAAATCTAACCCACTAATTCTTTGTACCACACACTTGCACTGTGTCAACTCTTGTCTCATGAAGAATTCAAGGTCAAAAGATATTTTCTATCAAAGTTGACCTCTTAGAACTGCTTGCAAGAAAACATGTTAGAAAACCATAAATTGCATTTGGATTTGGCTTTGAAAATTAGGCAAATTGACACTTGGGGAAATGAAAATTGGGGCATTGGTTCACTGCCATGAGGACACTATGGATCTACAATTTGGGATCATGATGAATAATAGGATGCGAATGGAAAGCGGTCAAAGTGGGCTACTCAAAATTTGTAGTTTTGAAACACTGACAAAAAGCATTTTTTGCAAATGAAATTGACCTGGAAAAGTGTGCAAATGGATTCATTAAGACCAAAAAAATAGCACACTTGAAGTATTTTTAGAGGAAAACATAGTGGTACAATACATTTGACTTCACTTATCATGGATCAAGAGTTATGAAATCATGAACAGGGGTTCCAACAACTTTGTAAATGCTGACACCAGTAAAAAGATAGAAATTGCGTTTGGAATCATGTTTGAAAACTAATCACATGGATTCGTCAAGACTTAAAAATTGAAACATAAGAAGTCTTTGACATCTACAATGCAATGCAAAAAGAATTTCACATTTTGATCAATTGGTCAAAACTTATAGCACGTCAAGCATGGCTTCCTAGAATTATGAACTAATTGCATCAACATGACAATATTAAACTACCAAATTTGAGGGATTCGAACCCTAGTCAAATGGACTCAAAATGACTCAAAATATGAAACATAGGTTCTTAAGTATGGACACTAAACATTCCCAAAGTGGCTAGTCATGGACCATTTCTAGGTGCAAGATATTCAGTTGCAAACATAGGCTCCTGTTGTTGTTTCACACTTAGGTGAACATGCAGATTTAGAATTTGCTCAAAACAAGACTTCACGAAATGACTCAGAATGTCAGTTTAACTTCATGGAATGCTTAGATAGGCTCAATGGAAGGTGCTAGAAGCATTGAACACCTCTTAGGCATCAAAGGTACAGTTAAGTACATCCAGGTACATATGCATTTATGTGGCTTGATTTGACTCAAAATTTGAAATAGATGATCAAAATGGGAATGCACTTTTGAGCTCCAATAGAACCTTTGAGATAAATTTCTATAAGGTTTTCCTTCACCTAGATGTTGGTTATGACTTTTAGGATTGATAGCCATATGGGACTTGAGAGTATCTCCTCGGAACGGTAGGAGTGGACCATTTAGGTTCCACGAGGTTAGATGGTATTGTTTCTTATACCATTGAGATTTGATAGCTGGATGTAGTTTTGCAATTATTATTTTCATTCTGATCTTATGTTTTTGATGGATTGTAATATTATGTGGTACTATATTTGATTATCAAAGATCTTTTGAGATGATGTATTGATTCTTGATGTATATTCTTTGAAATTTTCATACCTTGTGACTTGTATAGTAGATGATTATGCATTCTAGTTATGAAAAGTGGCATCTTATGTAATTGTATATTATTTAATTGGATTCATACTTGTGGTTTATCTATAATATGGATTTGTTATGTATCATATTTAGTATTAATAAAATTTATATGTGATTCAACATCATGGAACCTTTAAGAGATGTAATTTGTTTATTGATTGTTCTATGCATGTGAGTTATTGCTTCCTCTATGTTATCTCTTGTTATGTTAATATTTCAAATAAAAATATTTTGTAAACTTAGTAAAATTTTAAGTTATTTTCTTTTGGGTTCCTAGGAAGGGCATTACATGTGTGATTTCAATAGGATTGTAACTTAGTAAATAAATTGACAACATTAAAAATTTTAATGGTAAATATTTGTAGTAGGGTAAATTGAACATTTTTTTATGTTTATTTCATTGGGAATGTAGTAGTAAATATGGTGGTAGTTTTAGATGTTAACTATGTAAATCTCTTGGTTTTAGGCAATCTAGAAGGAGGCCCTAGTTCAATATGTAATCTCCATTGATATGCATAGGACATTAGGTGGAGCGTAAAAGCACAATAGGTTAATTTTTTGTTACAGGTCATAAATTAGGTATTTTAAGTTATAGACCATCACAACCATTATAATTTTGACTCTTATAGGTGAGGGTAATGTCCTTAGTATGCAAGAAAATCGAGACTTTTAATGTGTTGCCTTGTTGAAGACATTCTCTCAGCCATAGAAGCCAGAGTTCTAAAATTCATGATGGTCAATAAATTTTTTTAAAAAATTATAGACCTATTAAAATAATGTAAATATGGTGCATTTTTTCAGCTCCACCTACTATCCATGTATATGGAATGAAGCTTCACATGCATTCTCAATTCAGAGTGGTTGAATCTTATTTTGGATGGGAGGGAGAGAAGCCAAAGATATAAAGAACATGCACTACAAGATGGGAAAATAATTTTAGTTTGCAGTTTTGGAACATTTTTTTATTATATTTTGTCACATGCATCCACATGTTATCAATTTCGTTAAGAAAAAATCTTTGAAGTATTACACTTTATTTTGTAGGCAGATGAAAGCAAGATGGATTAGTGCAGACAATATGATACATAATGGGACAATGTGTTTGCTAATCCAAAAGGAGATTTAAATAAGTATATATTCCCACTAAATAAAAAATTTGAGGAAAGTCCAATGTCTTGAAAGAGAATGATGGCACTAGGAATAGAGTAATTTCAAACACAATCATCATAGATCCAAATGCTAAATATAAAAACCTTGCAAAACTTAATATTTAAAAAATGCCATCTAGAATAGAAGTAGGATATATGAAACACATTCCATCAACTAGATATTTGTATAATGAAAGAAGTAACAAAAAATATAGGCATAGATAGGAATTGTATAATGTATGTGTTTATAGGATGTATATAATCTAAGAAAGAAAAAGGTAGACAAAGATATATACTAATGTAGTTGAATATAATAAGGACAAGATATATGTATATGCTTCATCTTTATAATATCAATATGCAATAATTCTATTTATTATTCTATGTCTATTTAATGTTCCATGCTTTCATGTTTTCTAATATATAAGTGTTTTGTCTAGATTAACTTCTTGCTAACTTTGTATAACTGGGTATAAATAGAGAAGACACAAATTACTTGAACTCACAAACTTTGATCTTTGTTCCTCATTTTTCTTGCTAACAACATGGCCACTAAAAAATAAGAACCATGTCTAGGAAAGGTGTAAATGTAGATATTGTGAAATTTCAAAAAGTTAGATGAAAATAGATACTATGATAATGTGAAGTTTGGTAAGTGTATCAAGGATGCTATGATTTAAATAAATGAGCTATAGAAAAAAGTGTTGGAAAGGGTCTTGTATTAGTGAGTGCATCAAAAGAGCCTAAACTAGAGTCATTAACACAAGTTATGTAAACCAAAAAAGGAAAAGCATAGTTGTACTAATATTTTTCTTCCATTTACATCAACATCACTAGACTATTAAGTTTTCTCCTCCATGCATTAACATCGCTAGATTACCCTAGATGTCTTGTAATAAGATCTCACATATCATCATTTTACTATATAACTCAATTTCATTTCTTCCAATAGACATTGAAAATTTTGATAAAATGTTACTACCAACATAAAGGTTTAGAAAACCATCTTCTACTTTGAAAATAACTTTAACATATATAGACTTTGAAAAGCTCAGGTTAGTCTTTGGTTAGATTCTATGTTCTACATTTTTTCTTGGTGCTATGTTGGATTCCTACTTATAAAAATTGATGAAATCCTCTCCTTACTTCATTGGATCTTAGTGTTCATTCGGATAGAAAATATGCTCCAATTGCCTTTATTGATTTGGGTGTTTATTCTTAAATTAGCATTGATTATGGTGCAAATAAAACATAAGACTTGGGCTAAATAGTCTTCATGTTTCCAATTTTTAATTATTAATGACTAGTAATAAAATCTTCCATACATATCTCTACATCTATATCTCTCCATCTGATCTTTGTAATGCATATGTCAAATTTTGCAAAATTATGGAATGGAGATGATCAAATCATTTTATTTCTTTTATGATGTTTGTGTGAAAATTAGAGTAATGATTCAATAATGGTGTCCTCTATTCTATGTTACAAGCATGATAGAGATGACATACCACTGTCTTCGAAATTGAGCCTTTGTCCCAATGGTCAAGAGCTCATGACACATAATTTCTTGAGAAAGATTTTAGACTTCATTTTCAAAGGCTAGGCATTGAGAACTCTATGGCATGTTATAGTTTTCTCCTCTTAATGTTTTCTATGTTATTTTTTCAATGCACCTAATGGGTTTATACAAACTATATATCCAATCAAACATCATACATTACAATGAGAATGGGTCTGAATCATGATGCTCTATTATTGATCAACATCCCATTAATTCACACTCAAATCTTCCTTTTGACCTAAGGTTTTCGTAAACACATCCATCCATATGGCTCCGTGTCTCATTTGAAGAAATATTTAAATACAAATCAATATTCACATATGAAAATTTTCAAAATTGTTAATATGCCCATACTAACAATATTGTGATTGTCAATTTTTTTCTTTTCCAATGCAGGGCTCTTGTCAAAGTTTCAATTGTCTTTTGTCAATCTTTCAGCAATGGCTTCCATCAATGACATGGAAACATTGTCATAATCTCGTAGGATTTTGTTGAAGTTTTGACGACATTGCGTAGACATTTTGATGGGGCCTATCATTGATGGCATGGCAACTGCATCAAAAACCACTAGAAGTCATCAAAGTTTTGACTTCATTTGGTAGATGTTTTGATACTTGTGAGGTGGAATGAAATAATGCTCAACACCACCTGCTACCATGAATTTTTGAACTATTTTCTATACCAAGGAGAGTTTAGTTCTTGACTCATCTTAAAAAAACCCAAGGCTACCGACATTTTAGTATTTTTCCGCTTCCAAAAATTTCCCTTGAGTTTTTTTCTTTATTTGATGAATATCCTTGTATAGCCCTTCCATGAATTTATTTCTAGAAGATACCTTCTCTATCCAATCATCCATCTTATTTAACTCCTCTACTAAATAAATCTCCATTAGCATCTAGTATCTTTTCCCTTTTATATATCTTAACACTTGCAAATCATTGGCCTAGGTAATCACTTCATCCATCAATCAAAAAATATTGGTTTATAAAGGTAACCAATTTTTTAGTTGTATAGGAGGTTCAAATTACCTTGTATTATATGTACTCCTTTGTCCTCAAAAATATGATCCTATTTCTAGAAAGCATCCAAAAATGAATCCATGGGTTTCCCCATCTTGTTTCTTTCTAATGCAGCTCCAAGAGTGATCTCGAGACTATCAGGGTCTGTAGTACCCACTACCTCATTCAAATACCGTCTTCGTAGTTCATTTTATTTCCTTAGTATCAAATATATTTGATTCATCTTTATCATGATGACTGAACACCTATTTGAGACTTGTAGTGATTAGAATATTTGTTGTGTCCAAAATGGGATTCCCTAAAACTATCTCCTTTTTTTGATATTCCTTAGGAGTCAATTCCTCTATATCTGCATGAGGGGGCGGAATGGATATATGTGCTAGAAGGTCTTGATCATGATTCTTCATTATGAAGGCCAATTTTTTTGCATCACCCTTGGGTGGCTTAGGCTTCTTTATTAATTTTATCAATTCTGACATTCCCTCCTCTTTTGTCAACTCCATCTATTTCTTCTATCTAAAAAGGACTTTCTTGTTGAGCCATGATGGCATTGTCCCCATTGGTGATATATATTGAGCTAAAGAGATAGGTTCTAATACAAGTTCCTTTCCCCTTTCAGTCCTCTTTGAAGTCTTCTCATGTTGAGGAAGAACTTTAGAGTGAGATTATGTATCATGTTGGAGTGGGGACCTAACTTCTATATCAGGAGGAGATTGCAATGTTTCCTCCATAATCAGACATTCCTTTGATACTTCATCACCATGTAATTGCACATATCCTCCTTCCTCTAAAGTTTCACTCTCTAGTTCAAACAACAAAAGAGATAGAGCCACTTATCTTTAATGCATTATTGATGACATATCCTATGCTAGTGGAGGAGGAATGCCAAGAAGCCCTTGTGGTAAGGAAGATAGTTGATTCTAATCTTCTCCTAATGGATCATTATGAGGAGTATCTTGAATCCTCTCTACTACCATCTTAGTTCCCACTGGGATAAAATCAAAATATGACATGTCAGAAACATCTACTCCCTCATCATCCATTTCTTTGATTGACTTTTTTATTCCTCTTATGAGGTCTCAACTTGGAAAAGCTCGTAAGGCATAGAAGGTAAAATTTGAGTTAAAATGCTTCTCCTCTCTTCCTCCATGGTACTAGTTGAGCAATTTCTCTTATTCAAAGGGAACAATTCTATTTTCTCCCCTTCCTCGTCATCTTCCACCCTGGGGGTGGTTTATGGCACTTGGGTTGATGGAGTGCTCCTTTTCTTTAGTCTCCTCCTGTTTACACCTACCACCATTATCTCTGTTTTAGCTCTTTTGGGTACTAATAGGGAGACTTCTTCTATGGGGGCTTGAGGTACTAGAACTTCTCCATATGCTTGTAAAGCCTAATCTTGCTTAGTTTGGGCTTCTTCTAGCTTAAGTTGGGCTTATTCCTCTTGGTTAGTTGACTCTACCTAATCTTCTTCCTCTTTCTCCCTTGAGGGGTTCTCTTTCTCTTCTTTCCCTTACCTCATTTTGTCTCAAAGTACTCAACATCCTACTCATGTTGGTGGATTTTTTTGAGTATCACTAGTGATTTAGCAGGGTAGGTCAGTATAGTGAATTTTTCTCCTTTACCTCTCTTAGGTTGAGCTATAGCTTGAAGAGTTGGAGCTTGAGGAACTGGATCCATATGGAAAGTATTTGTAATCCATTCTCTTGTTATCTCAACTACATGTCTCCCCCAGTGATTGATAATATCATTCTATTCCCACCCAATATTTGCATTCACTATGGGCCTTTTGTAAATATTATCCCTATTGTATAGGGGATCTAATATCTCATGGATATCCTTGTCCCATGCTTTGAGGTGTATCTCCATGCTGAGAACCTTTTCAACAAGCTATAGACTCATCTTACAATAATCCCAAATGTGGACATTGTAGTCATCTATTGCACTCATCCAATGATCCTCGAGTGCCTATTCAGTCACACACTTCTTCCCCACCAAATATGATACCATCATGATATTGTCAAAATAGGGGCAATGTACTTGGTAATCCTCAAGAAGATATTGATCCCATTTTTAATCAAATGTGGAAATATCTTTCTTTTACATTACCTTAAAGGCCTTGATGGTGATTAGCCACACCCAAGTCTTCTTATGTTGCTTCCTCACCCTGTCATGTGTAGAGGCTAGTTTCCTTGCTATCTCCAACAATATCATCCTATTTGATGGATGTCCCAAGAGATTCTTTGGGTACAAGAGGGTACTAGCTACCCAAATATAGGTGACTATCTTGAACTAGATATAATTATTAGAATATATAGTTCACTAATATAATTGAGAGAGGGAATGAATTAGTTATACAACTATTATCATAATTATAAAACTTAAACAAACTTAACCATATGAGAAATATAAACTGAGACCACAACAAGATACTCATACACAATAACAACATATATGTTAACTATTGAAACCCTTGATCAAAGGGAAAACCCTGGTGGGGATGGTATCCATAAGATGATGTAATAATATAAATATTCCTTGTTAGATAATGGACCCTATTAGGAGTCTATGAATACATTCAATACATATGAGCCCCTATTATGAGACTTTGAATCCCTATTACGAGATTGCAACCCTATTAGTAGTTGTGGAAGACAGCTGGACCCACTACCCAAGTAGCTTCAAGGGAAAGAACAATGAACCCATTGTCCAAATGAGCTTTGTATTATTCCTTGCAAAATAATAGAACTGTACTATACCATTCCTTCCTCTTTCTCTATCCTGTCAACAGGACTTCTACTCCTTCTAATCTTATAACCAGATTACAAATCTTGCATCCAATAATCCCTTGGATCACTTGCACACATTCCTAAAGCACTCTATTCCTTTTTACACTTTTTACTTCATACAACAATCACCATACTAATATTCACATTACAAACAAGGAAAAAAACTTTCCTTTATACCATATCTACAAAATAATTCCTTGAGTTGACCTTGAGGCTTTCCTAATTAATTATAATAAAGTAATTAATTAATTACAATTACAATAGCACTTTCAGCTCACAGTCTATGCAAAACTTCACATGTGAGATATTAGGTCTTGTGTACTCACTAACATCATTAGCTTACTATCCTCTATCAATTTTGACTATGCATCTTCTCATTACATCTCAAATGTAAGATATCAAACAAACATTAGGAACTACTTTCCCAATACTTTGTCTCTAAACTACTCTCTATAGATTAGGTACAACTTACATATGTCTTCAACTTAGACTTGACACACTTGACCACATCATCAAGACATAGTGTAGAACATGTCAATGATTGTGCCTCACTAAAAACTCAAACCATTGTCTGTACCATTAAGATTTTTGTCTTCTACTCAGCTAGTCTTTACAAAAGCCATGTTATGTTGACATTAATGACAAACATAGTCATGAATGCAACATGTCAATACTCTCCAATGCTTAGGATACTCCCCCAAATTAATATCATCATGATTCATGCTAACAATCTCCTTCTTTGGCATTTATGATAACATAGATGAAACAAAATCTAAGTTCCAAGAATACGAAGTAATACTCTATTTCTGCTACTACTATGATCTTCTCAAATCCTCTTCATCAAGCAAGTCTAAAATCCTTTGGATTTTAGGAAAAACATCATTTTTTCACAAACTAAATAAATATCAACACAATAGGTGCACAATGGGTGCATACTTCTTCTTCTTGGACATTAATTTTTTACTTCACACTAACCAATTTACAATACATCAGGTGCATATTCTACTCTCTGCATCATCTACTCAGAAGTAGGTAGGGGCAACACCCCAAGCATACCTCTCAAGTACTCAAATATATCTTTAGGCAAAGGCTTCATAAAGATATATGCAATTTGATCTTTAGTACTCAAATACTCCAATTTGATATCCTTTTCTATTCCTTTCTCTCACAACACATGATACTTAATAGATATATGATTAGTCATAGAGTGCAATATAAGATTCATAGACATACTCACTATACTTGAGTCATTAGAGTAAATGAAAATAAGTTCTTCAAACTCAATTATGATATCCTTCAACATTTGATTCATCCACATAACTTGATTATAGATATTTTCTGATACAACATACTCTGCCTCAATAGTACTTTGTGAAATACAATCTTACTTTTTTCTTAGCCAAGAAATCAATCTTCCTCCAAGAAAGAATGCTCCACCATTTGTGATCTTTCTATCATCCATATTTCCTACCCAATCCATATCAATATATGCACATAAAGTGTCAATCATCATGATATTATGATTTTTCTTTTTAGCAATTTCTTCAATAGCCATAGTTCTAGTAGGAGTTGTGTAAGAAATGTTTAAGAATTTCAAATGTGAATCATTGATGGTTGCCAGATGCAACTTCATAAGTTCCTGCCATGCTTCAAAGTTTTCTATGTTCAACTTTGGGATCTCCCTTTTGTAAGGCATCCTAATCTTTAGCTTAGGTCCTTGAAACCTTATCTACAAGAACCAAGAAGCTCTTATACCAATTGTTAGAAATATAAGAGGAGTAACTAAGAGGGGAGAGGTTAATAAGTTACCAAAAAAAAATCCTAGATCTCTTAGATGTCAATAAAAATCAAAACTCTAATTAAACTGTGTTATGTTGTAACTCAGTAAACATACATGCACTCAATTTACACTAGAAAATATTGTAACTCAGTAAACATTGAAATAACTCAAAAAATGCTTATCATGAAAATCTTAAGATATTATATATGATTAATATTACTTTAAGTTAGTTTAATACAGATGAAAGAAGTAGCATGAACACAATGGACACCAAGATTTAACGTGGGAACCCAATTTGGGAAAAACCACCAATTACAACTAGTTATTGATTTTCACTCTTCTGAAGTGAGCTGTGTTAGGAGCCAACCATATTGAAGGTTAAAAAACACACTATTGTGACCTTATTAGAAGATTAAATGACCATATTAGGAGTGGCCTTGTTAGAATTCTTTTGACAATTCAATCTAGAAATGCCACCTTGTTAGAGGATTTACAAATACCTTTTAAGCCAACTCTGTTAAGAGATTTACATCACTGCTACAATGGTTAGAGAGTAACAATGAGATGACCTAATTTTTGATGCAACTCAATTTTTTATTATATATCTCAATTTTGGCTTCTATACTTGATCCTTCCTAATCGAATGTATCTTTGCAGCTCAACAAGGATATTCTTCTTATCCTTCTAATTCGATTCCTCTAAGCATCATCAAATATTCAATTATGTTCCACACATTCAATCCTCAACTTGACCTTTTATTTATATCTTACATGTTGTCAATTCAACTTGAATAAAACTTAGAATAACTTATATTCATCTTCTAAGTTGGCTAGAACCAAAAAAAGATTCAATTGAACTCAATATGCCAAAACAAGAAAATCCTTCGTTAGCTGACCCTGCTCAGTAGATACTAACTCAATGAAATTTTTGTATGTTAACAAAGTGAACTTGGTTAGCACTACATATTCACAAAGTTCCATTGATAACTGAGTGAGCTCAATTAACACTGGTTCCATCCAATATTTCCTTATTTAACCAAGTGAGCTTGGTTAACACTCAACTTCTGCAAATTTTCCTTTGATGAACAAGCAAACTCGATAGACACTGTCTTCTAAACTAGGAAAACTCTGGAATACTTGGCAAACACAAGAAACTATCTTCAGTGCCCAAGTGAGCTTAGCATACATTGACTAGCAATGATATGACATTTTGTGTCACATCAAAGATAATACAAAATTAATCAATTATTTCCAATAGAAAGTGTATAACAATCTTGCAAATTTTCAATGTTAGGATCATATATCAACCAAAAATATCTACAAGCCATAGAATTACCTATATTACCTATTCTCATCATAGAATTGCACCATTGGACAATTATTTTAGCATTTTCTAATATTGCACCACCTTCATGCTTTAATTGGACTCTCTACTAAGGGCTCTTTTCACACATGCTCCAACACTATCATATTCTCCCTTTCCATTCAATGAAATTCCAAAAATATTTCACTCCACTTGTCGCATGCATCCTACTCAACTAATAGAACATCCTTGCATTCTTGAATTGTTTGGTGCAATTGTGTGACAATATAATGTGTTGATTGTATCTTACATCTATTTCCCTCAAATTGAAATAGAAAATTCTAAGACATTCCTGCACAAACTTTGATGAATGATTTTGATCATCATTTATGTAGAAGTGATACTCTCTTAATACATTTATTTTCTCCTCCATGCTATCATGTGCATGAATAAATGTTGTGTACAAAAATTTACACTTGTATAGAATTTTTATACATTGGTTGCACTTCATTTTGAGGTTTAGGTGTATAGTTTTCATCGAAGTCAACAACTGATACAATTATACCCAAGGGAAAAGTGCCCTTACACAACATGAATTTCTCATCTAACCATAACTATTTCTCTTGAAATAACTTCATAAAACCAGCTACACATACATCATTTTTTACTAAATTGAACCTCTTTAATTCTTTTATATCTTTAGTTACATCATATATAACTAACTTGTACTTTCCAAGAGAAACTAGTGTCTTGCCAATTTCATGTGTCCTATCTACATGTAGGCATCTAAGAAACTTTTTTAAACCACCACATTGAGGGAAAACACCTTTCAAACACATGGTCTTATAATAAATATACCCATCATCTTGTTTCCATGTACAATTGCAATAAATTCTCTCAGTGACTTAGGGGGTACTTGTAGACCACATTCCTGTAATATATTGTTAGTATGCAAAGTACAACATATATAACAATAAACATCATAATGAATAGAAAGCTCAACATGAATCCTACAAAAACATGTAGTGTGCATATGATTATCTTAACATATAAATGTTTGTCCATCTCAAAAAACCTTTGGCTGATTTTAATATGAGGAAATCTTTGAAGAAACATTTCATAAAATTGTGTTTTAGTCATATCCAAAAAATGTTTTGCATGTGGCTCATAGTTTATTTTTCCAATTTTCCTTTTGACAACATCTTTTTTGTTTGGTGAAACCCTTTTGTTTTCATCCCAAAAATTTTCAATTAAGTCTCTTAGTGCATCAACAATAACTTTATCCTTATGTGGGATTGTACCTTGAAATGACCAAAAATAAGTGTCATTAGAATTCTCAAATTTCTCTTGCCTCAGTAAGACTTTAACTAATAGTACTCTACTTATCCTTCATGATTTACTTGTTTTTCTTATCATACAAGATTCTTCCATTTCCTTTTCCATTATGGTTGATGTTAGGACACGACTTATATTAGCATCTTTACTACATGCTTTTGAACCAATAGATTGGTATGAATCAAAGAAATTTCTAACAATGCTTCTTTCACTCCTCTTTTCATATGTTCTTAACCCCAAATTTCTCATTGGCTCTCTAAATTTTAGAATTTAAGCATTTCAACAAGTTGGCATCCTCCACTTTGATTTAATTTTTCAAAATTATTATTCAAAATCTTTTAAACAATTTTTCTACAATTTCTTTCGGACATTTTATCATGCATTGGCTTCAAAATATTTTCATCAATTTTAATTAGAAACTTTGGTTTTCTATGAATTATTATAAGAGATGATGTGCGTGCATGCTCTATATTTTCATTACTTTCATTATGTGCATTCATTATTTCAACTTGAGATGTCACATTAGGAGCATT
The DNA here is from genome assembly GCA_028749045.1 of Cupressus sempervirens. Taxonomy (NCBI): domain Eukaryota; kingdom Viridiplantae; phylum Streptophyta; class Pinopsida; order Cupressales; family Cupressaceae; genus Cupressus; species Cupressus sempervirens. The sequence continues at coordinate 877,701,864 of CM053792.1, forward strand.
AGGTGACCTAGGATTTTCATAATCATTTCAATTGGGGTATGTTAAAAATTTTCATTTGTCAAATTAGGTGCATTTAGGACATCAATGCCAATAGGTAGATTTAATCACTTATATTGGTGGCATTTAATGATCTACCTTCATGTAATCTCCTCATACACTCCCTTGTTTGTGTCTTTTCTACTTCTCATTTTTCAACTGTTCTACTCTTGTTCTTTCCCATGATAGTAGATGTAGATTTCCCTACAAACAATGACATGAACAAAGTAAATAACAACATACAAAATTAAACAATTTTTTATCATTATTTTATGTTGAATCAAAATATACAAACATAAACTAACATGTAGACACAAGAAAATAGAAAAAATTCATCATTTCCAAGAAAATTACCCTATAAACAATAACATGAACAAATTAGTATCATTATTGTATGCTCAATCAAAAGATACTAACATAAAATAAGATTTTGGCACAAGAATATAGATCAAATTCAACATTCCCAAGCAAAAAAAGACTACTTGCATACTTGGTGTAGAAATACATGAGAAGCAATAGTGAAATCTTGTGGACCACAATGAAATAACATAATAATTGTTGATATGTTGTTTTATTTATAGTTTTTAGTAACCTAGTTGGGTTATTGGCTCATAACTACATTGTCCATATGAACTAATAACCCGATTGGGGTTTGCAAAACTCGATCAAGTTATGTAGAACTATTACATAAAGGTAGAGGGAGTAGATAGTAGTACAAAAAAACAATATGTGACTAAAAAACCACTAAATTTTTTATATATGTGATTAAACTTAGTCACGCGACTAATAGTAGTTAATATCTAATCATTTATAACACTACTAAATTTACTAGTAAGCAATTTTAGTCATTTATTTGATCACTAATTTTGATCATTGATTTAGTGGTATATTTAGTAGTATATTTAGTAATTGATTTATTAGTTGATTTAGTAGTATATTTAATCATGTGGCTAGTCACATATTTAGTATTTTATTTAATTAGATATTTAGTTGTATATTTAGTAGTTTATTTAATCATATATTTGGTCACATATTTAGTATATTTAGTAACATGTTTAGTGGTATATTTAGTATCATATGTAGTGATATATTTGATCAAATATTTAGTAGCATATTTAATAGTGTATTTGGTCATAATAGGGCATGATGGGATCGAACCACCATCCATATTCTTGTAAAGTAGGTGCTATTCCATTAAGTTAGCACCCTTTAAAGAATGATCATACAATGTGTAACTTTCTACATTGTCTTGGTTCTTATCTTTTGAGTTAATCCCAATCATTTATTTAGTGATTTATACCTAGTTTGAAGTTTATCTAGTTCCTTAGATGCATAAAGAAGGGAAACACCTAGCTATAGAAATTTTTGAAATATGTAATCATCACTTTAATCAAAAGATGTGTTATGTCCTAAGTGGCCATGTTTGTATACCCTAATTGGGAAAATGTTCACCTAGAAAAGTACCCTCTTCTACTGCTTCCTTTGTGGCATATAAAGCATTTTAAACTATATGTTTATTCTTCTTAACTTCTACCTCATTGTCTTCACAAATCTACAAAGAAAAAAAGGTATGATAAATAACATTAACTTCTTGTTATTCTTGTATTAAAAAATGCGCTTATACATAAAATTTTAAAAAATTAAATTGATTGAAAACCTATTAAGGGCTAGAAATTTTGAAATAGCAAGGTTAAAACCTTAAGAAAAACATACTATTTGAAAAAAAAAAAAAAAGTTAATTCAAAACCTTAAGAACAACGACCCCTCTTGATAATTTTTCCAACCTGTCATGATATATTTCTTGGTCATAATGTGATGTTCTTTCTATAAAATTAGTCTATATCTTCTTGTCATGATGATTAAAAGATTAATAAAATAAATGAATAAATTAACCATGGAGGAAGCATATCAAACCTAAGGAAAGCCATACATCTCCAAGACACAGCCTAAAAATACTCTCTAGTCATTCAAGGTTTAAGTCTTTCTTTTCTGCAATCTAGATATTGACAAAGTATTCATGATTTATAATACCAAATATGTCTTTTTTTCCTTATATAGTTGAAGTTTAAAAATAGAGACTACATTGCAATCTTCTTAATTTTTCTTCAAGATTCTTTGAGTAAAACTAAGGATCACTAACCTATTTGTAGCTTCTCTTCCTCCTACAAAAGAAGAATGAATATTAAAATGTGGGTGAATAAATAAAATAAGGATATATGATCATGAAAATAATAATTGAGTGAGAATAATTTGCATGTAGAAAGTTCCTATATTAACATAGAACTTAGTTACTACCTTTGCACCACATGAAGGACAATAAGCTAATGTGAAGTGAAGTTGAACAAGCACTAGAAGTAGAATAAATAAAGAATCAACTACAAACATTATGCAATATAAATGGACCTATTTATAAGAGAATAAAAGATCTATCATATATGTAGCAATTTTGCATAAAGAGTAACTTTAGAAGGCAACAATCAAAGAGAATTAGAAGCAACATAAGGGTAGTGATCTAGGTAAAAGATAGATCTATTATTCCCAACTAACATAATGTAAATTATATTATTATTGCAATTTATTACAAGGTAAAGGTTGTAATACAAGGTACTAATATTTGAATGTAAGAAACAAAAGTGAAATTCACAAAAAAAATTGTTGGCAAGCTAACATGGATTTTTCAATTAAGTCATCTTGAATAAATGCATGGTGATTACCAATTATGAGACAATAATTACAAGTTGATAAAAATAATAAAAGAAGAATGATTAATTATTTATCTTGAAAGTATAAGGGAAGAAAGTTAAAATAGGAAAAGCATAGGGGTATGTGCAGGATCATGGTGTACCAAACTATGGCCTTAAGTGGCAGTGAAAAACTAGCAAATCAAGGTTATGTCAACTTGACACATAATTTTAAAGTGGTTCTGGAATTTATATCAAAAAGTTGTAAGAAAATAATCTATAGGAAATTGAATCTAGTTTCTAAAATATAAGGCCTTATCTGGAGAAAAAATTATTTGATTGGTCAAAATTTTTGATTTTAATGCAGTACTACAAAAATTTCAGGGCAAAAATAAAAAGTAGGTGTATGTCTGACCACCTTAATCATAATCAAATGATAATAATTTTAAATATAATTTTAGATATTAAAATTAGACTCATGCCTAGATGTGATGCATATTTTTGGCAATTTTTATTCCAAATAAATAATTAATTATGAATTTTCTACTATACTATTTTCAGAATTAAAAAACTCCTATGTCTAACCACCTTAACTAGTTCAAAAAAAATCAAAATTAAGTTTGTCTTCTTTTTTTTTTTTTCTTATACTAGACAAAGCATAGAATGTGACACATCTTTTGGATTTCACAAATCTTATACGGTTTGAAAGTTATAGCTATTTTTCAACCAGTATGTCAATCAACACTTTGTAGCTAACTCCATTAGAAAATAAGTAATAATTACTTACTGAACTTGTAATTTGACAATACTTACGTTTATGAAAAACTAAGAACATTCTTAAGAAACCCTTTTCATTACATCAAATTTTGGTTAAAAAAAAGTTGTCAGCTACATGCTTGAAGTAAAAAATACATAAGAACATGCCAAAAACACATTTTCGGGATGTTTTAAAGATGACCATATAAGGTTGGTATTGAAAGATATAGTAGGAATTATAAAGGTATTAATTGTTTTCATTTAGTATCAGGATGGGTGGGAAAAAAGTGGGAATAGATTTTGAAATTCTTTGAGGCATTTCAAAACTACATATTTTTCAGATCGCCACTTTTTGCCACACCATGATCCTGCACATACCCATAGACCCTTTTCAAGAAGGCAATAGTAAAACTTGACTTGGAAAGTTTCATTAACTTCCTAGTGGGGAGTGATACAATGTTCAACTGTGAGCAACTCAATAGGATCTTTGAGCTGAGTGAAGGAATCATTTTCCTCTTTCACTAGCTATTGATACTCTTTGTAATCTTCTATATTATCTAATTTATATAGGGAGCTACCCCCTTAGGTAGTGATTTTCCTTACAAAAGATAATAGTGAAAATGATTACCAAAGAAAAAGTAACCAAGATTTTATTTATTTATAAATAAAAATGGATTAGAAATAAGGAAATGATCATGATAAAAGTAGTAAACATGAGAAAGGTGCAATTTTACACAGTAATAAGAATATTCTATGTAAAGAATCACCCAAGCTAATGATTAAGATTGAAGTGATTACTCCAAGAGAGCTAAATAGATATCAAAATAAGTGTGAGAAAGCATGGTGTGAGTTGAAATACTACCAAGAACACTACTAAAAAGTAAGATAGAATATTCAATGAAAATGAGATATAGAAAACTATTGCAGATTCGTGAAGGCTAGTATGGACAGATTTACGAGGAGCATATATAAGACTATAAAGATTTACAATGAATATACAAAAGACCATTGAAAAATTATAAAGGACTATATAGACATATCATGACAAGTTTTTGACTAGATCTGGGAAATATATGTGATATATCATATTATAGAAGAGCAGAACAATGAGGAAGATTTCATGTAGAAATAAAGAAGAATTTGGAGTAGTGCCATAAAGCATATTTAAGAAAATTTTGTGAGAAATAATATGACAACTTTATAAATATTTGAGTAGATTTTAATCAATTTTGTGGTAGTTTATTGTCACCATAATATTAGTTTAAGAAGACAATTTCTAGAAGAAAAATTTATCCATCACCTATTGTAGGAGAAATATTAATAAGGTGGAAAGTTGAATAATGGGTTAGTACTTCTAACCCAATGAGGGGTTCGTCACCCTAAAAGAATGAGGGGTTGGTGCCTCTAAAAGAAAAAGAGACTAGTTCCTCTAGTGGGAAAGTGCTCACAAATAAAATGAGGCAGGTACCTCTAGTAAGGAAAAGTCTCAAGAAATGAATGAGGTGCTAGTGGCTTTGATTAGTTGAGCATACCAACTTTGTAAGTTTAATATAAAAGCCTTAATCTACTATGGTTTTCTACCATTGGTGTTTCCACTTATACCTCATGCCCTATCAGTGTTACATAATACTTAGATTTTATGTGAGTTAATATGCAACAATGAACATGCTTTGAGATAAGTTATATGTTGATGCAGGATCATCCTGGGTGTATGAGAAATCTTGCATCACTCAAAAATATTTTTATTTCCAGTCTTTTGTATTTTTAATAAGGACAAGTAGACAGGGAGGTTGCTATTTCTAGAAGCTTGCTATTTTTAGTAAGATTTTCATATGAGCTTGGAATGTTCTCATTTTCTACAAGAAGGTTCATTTTAGAGATATAAGCTTACAATAAAAATCTCATTGGTCCAACTTAAGTATCAAGAAGTTATTATGGATTTTCATTGGAAAAATTTGCAAAAAAATATTCAATCTCACCATTGGAGGCCTTAGAGTACCTAGATGAGGTCTGAAAATGAGATGGAAGGGTGCTAGTGCAGTCTTGTACCTGTAGATTAGGAGCTGGCATTTCTAAAAAGTGGTTATAATAGCCAATCAAAGCAATGGTTCATGAGTTATGGCCTTCGGAAGTTGGGCTACTAAAATTTCTAATATAATTTGTCAAAAATGTATTTAGTTGACTCTATATGTATTGTTAGGGTTTGTCAGCCCTAGGTATTAAGTTTGAGCATCTAGAACCTTCCCGAGTGGCATAAAATTGCCTATTTAAGGAAGGCTCAAACATTGTCTAGGAGAACTCTAGGTGATAGTTCATAGCACTATTTTGCAAATTATTGTAATGAATGCACTCATTTGGGTTAGTATATTGTAATTGACAATTCTATAATTTTGTATTTATGGCGATAATAAGAAGTTCATATTTTGTTCTCGCATTTTTTGTTGTTTCTTTGTTTCTGTTATGAGTTTATGGTATTAAGGGGAGTCCCTTGTCTCATATACTTATGATATTAATTTGAAAACCTAAAGTTTGTTGTTATACTAATTCACTACCTGGCCTCCACAAATTAGTCTCAGTATAGTTGTGTGCTGATCAAAATTAATGCAAATACACTAAAAAAGAATGAACCTTTGGATGATGTTTTCCAAAGGAGTCTGGACACTATTAGACTTGGGCCCAAATTGTGATGGTAGGCCATTAAGCATGCTCAAGCTAGAGTAGTATTGGGATGGGTGACCTCTTGGGAAGTCTCGGTGCTTCACCCTTGTAAGCATCACCTAGATCCAATGAGTGCTAAGTGTTCCATTTATTCTCATGAGAGATGGATTCATGTTGAATCACTACTCATGAAACATGGGTCAATGAGTTTGACTCAAAAGTTACACAATTAAATCTTGATAGCAATATCACAATTTGACTTGCTATGGAAATTATCTCCTACTTATCAATTGATGAGCTTAAGGGGCTTTCTAATGAATGGTTCATAAGGCACAACACTTGGTGAAGGTTTTTCAAATGGGGTTCCAAGCTTTGGGTTTAACCATGGAGGAAACTTTGTAGGTAAGCATGCTCAAGTTGGAATAGTACTGGGATGGGTGACCTCCCAGGAAGTCTTTGTGCTTCACCCCTATGAGCATCACCTAGATCCAATGAGTACTAAGTGTTCCATTTATTCTCATGAGAGATGGATTCATGTTGAATCACTACTCATGAAACATGGGTCAATGAGTTTGACTCAAAAAACACATAGTTAAATCCTGATAGCAATATCACAAGTCTATTAGATTTTTTACATTATAGACCACCATCATGAACAATGTTCTTGATGGTCTATAACTTAAAATATCTAATTAAATACCTCTAACAAAAATGTAAACTTGTTGCATTTTTCAGCTTTTCTTGATGTCATATGCATATGAATTGACATTGCATATTGAACTATGGCATTCTTCTACATTGCTTGAAACTAAGAGATTCACATAATTAGTTGTCATACAATCATAGGTTATTATTGAGCTTCACGTGGTTTCAATAATAGTTTAATATTCTCTACTCATTAGGGAAAACCACATGAAGGTGGAATCTCTTTTGCACCGCCGCCCCCCCCCCCCCCCACCCCCAAACAAAAAAAAATCTATATTCCCCATTAACAACTAAAATCTTTAAGAAATGATCAATCTTTAAAGTACGTGGAATGTCCTTATCACCTCATACTACTCTCAGGGGAAGTCCATCTTCATTTCTCATGAGAAATTCATAACACGGATACATCTAGGAATGTCCACATTTCCTCGTGCTAAAAATGAATCCAATATTAGAAAATGCACCCTAAGAAATAATAGTTCAAGTGAAATAAATAGATGAAAAATTAGAGATAGAAAGATGAATCTACTTACCAATAGGCATTGTCATTGCATCTATGGCCATGCTACCTATTGAGTGAGTTTTATTATTATTTTGTTGTGCCAAGATCTCTCTATTTATATACATACATACATACACACATATATATACATATAAATATGTATATATATGTACATACATACATACATACATACATATATACATGTGTGTATGTGCATATATATATATATACATATATACATACATACATACATACATATATACATGTGTATGTGCATATATATATATATATATATATATATATATATATATATATATATATATATATATATATATAGAGAGAGAGAGAGAGAGAGAGAGAGAGAGAGAGAGATCTTTCTTAATGTGCTAAGTTACTTACCTCAATATCCTCCATAAAAATAATGTAGACTAGAAAATATGGGTAGAGTTCTCAATAAATTTTACAAAAACATATCATAGAAAATATTTTTAGAAAGAAATAGGCCATAAACTAGTTATATGGGTCTATTTTCTAATTAACTAGGTTGATATATATTTATATTTAACTGGGTTATGGATTCTACAAGGGAATCAACCTCGTGGTTATGCCATTTAAATAGAAGAAAAACTTACTTCTTCAACTCCTTACACTCAACTCTTCATTAAAGTTATTCTTCTAGCAATGAGAAGGGCTGCTACAAATTTCTAGGAGCTAAGGGACCCTGAACCTATGCTACATTTTCTAGAGACATGGGAGAAGTTATTACCAGTTTCAGTACTTCATAATATTTAGGATCATATAGTGATGCCCAAATTAACAACATCAGTAGATACTTGGGATGAAGATATTACAAGGGCATGACAAAAAAATCCCCTAGAACTATCATCATATTAGGTACAATAAGATGAATGAGATGCAGAGATCAGAAGGGCACAACAACAAGATGTAGAGATCACAAGGGCAGAACAATAAAATGCATCAATTACAAGGGTACAAAAATAAAATCCTAGATCTCCACATGATATATACATACACACACACATACATACATACATACATACATACATACATATATACATACATACCTATATACATACATAAACATACATTCATACATATACATACATACATACATACATACATACTTATATACATACATACATACATATACATATATGTATGTATGTAGAGAGATCTTTTTCAAGGTGCTTATTACATCTTAGCACAATAGAAAAATTGATCTAGATGCATACATATTCCAAAATCCAAATAATTAAACAATAAAACTCACTCAACCCATGCTAAGTCACTTAGCTCGAGATCCTGCCCAAAAATAATGTTGATTGTTCCTTTTATTGTACCTAATCTTATGAAAAATCTACAAGAATTTGTAATCAACCTAGGTAATCAACAACTGGACTCATTTAACTAGGTTATGGCTTGTATCTGTGTGTGTGTGTGTGTGTGTGTGTGTGTGTGTGTGTGCTTGTGTGTGTGTGTGTGTGTGTGTGTGTGTGTGTGTGTGTGTGTGTGTGTGTATTTAAGTGGGTTATGGCTTCTACAAGAGAATGAGCCTCTTATTATGGAATTTACACAAAAGAAGAGCTTGCTTATTCAACTCCTTACACTCAACTCTTAACTAAAGTTATTCTTCTAGTAGTGAGAATAGCTACTACAAATTCCTGGGAGCCAAGGGACCCTAAACCTATGCTACATTTTTTGGAGAAATGGGAGAAGTTACTACCAGCTTTAGTACTTTAGTACATTTTGAATCATAAAGTGATGCCCAAATTAACAATGACATTAGATACTTGGGATCCTCACAAGGAGAGTGTGCCAATACATGCATGGTTACATCCTTGGCTTCTATTGTTGGGCCAACATATGGATCCTTTATATCCAACCATTCATTATAAATTGGGGAATGTGCTTCATGCCTGGCATTCAAGTGATGCATCTACATATGCAATTTTATCACCTTGGAAAATTATATTTGATCCTACTAGTTGGCAACAACTGATTGTTCATTTTGTTTTACCTAATCTAATGACAATTCTACAAGAATTTGTAATCAACCTAGCTAATCAACAACTAGACCAAATTAATAGTAGCATTAGATACTTGGGATCCTCGCATGGAGAGCATGCCAATACAATTCAAAAATCAAAGAATTGAGATCAAGTTATTTATGTACAATTATTTTAAACCTTTAATATGATAGGCATAAAATACCAAGTCTACTAGATGTAGACATTCTAGTTAAATTTACTAGAAAACATAGAATAAATATTAAAATAGTCCACTAAGTTTCCCAACATATTCCTACATTGTTAATACCCTCTCTTAGCTAATTTTATTGAATCTAATTGAAGTCAAATTGGAATTTAAAAAAATCATATTTCTTGAGCACATAGGAAACATAGTTATAATTAAGAGGTGCAGACAAGTAAACATATTTCAAACCCCATTGCAAAAGAAAGCAATCATTAAATACATATACTCTTTAAAAAGTTGAACAAATTTTCCCTTAACAAAATTAGATATATTCTATGATTTCTATAAGATATTTCAGCTAGATTTTCTTGTTAGAAATCATGGCATTTGGAAAAAAAACATAGATTTGAAATAAAATTTTGTATTAGAAAAAACCAAATAAAAATCAACTCAATTTTTCCATGCCATTGAAAATATCATTTGTTCCTACATTGTCAAACCTTTGTCTCAGCTTATTAGGAGACAAATTATCTAATGGGGTTTCTTCTTTGGGGCAAAATTAGATGCATCTTGCAGCATTAAAAGTGATATTGTTGAAACTTTTATATTGTGCTTAAAATTGGTACAAAAAAGGAGGGAATGAAAAAAGTTCCTATTTTTGGCTTGGAAAGTGCTTTTTAGTGCTAGTAAATTAAATGGGCATCAATAATAAGAATGTGGATAAAATATTGACCATGCATTCCACTTTGTCCACATTGATTGACATTTTACGAGATCAAAAATCCAAACTTTCTTAATTTATCTTTACATTCTTCTTTATATCTAAGGTCTTATAATCTTAATTTTGATAGGGTAGCTATTTATAATTTGGATAATCTTTGGTGACAATGTCAAACACTTCTAGAAGATTTCATAATGAACTTGGGTCAAGAAAGATTACATGCAAGAACTGTCTATGTGGTATACTTACATTTAATAATTAAAAAATCAATACAAAATTATAATCTATGCTTTTATATAATTATTATTAAATAAAGAAATAGGTCTTATCAAAAGAAAAGATGAAAGATTAGTTATCTATGGACAAGGGAGTAAATTCTATAAGTAGAGAATCCTAGTAGACTTGCTATCTGGAAACTCCTTACAAAAGATTTGTCTGAAATTTCCAAGGATGTCACTAGTCATGACATTTCTATAATTACTACCTATAAAGTTTATAGCTCCCAAATACTTACCTTTCCCCTTGTTGGAACATCTAGATAGATAGAATGCACTTAAGAACTGGTACAACAACCTAGAACAAGTACCTAAGAAGAGATGGATCTCACATTCATTCATTAATGAAGCATAGAATTCATTCATTAGCACATGAAGTAAAAAAAAATTACGAGCATTCATAAAATAATCTCATAATGTCCAAAGTTAACATCTAACATTAGTTCATCCTTTAACATTCATTAATAGTAGCACATAAACACATAACATTCAATAACATGTGAAATAAGGTATTTAAACATATCTCAACCAATTATGATTTCATTTTGGATCACCTATCTCATTAGTTTGGAATTTTGTTCTCACCAAAAATCATAAAATGTAAGAATAACTATGCCAAAAATAACATAAAAAGATGATTATCATGCACCAACCATGTTTTTTAGCTCTTTGGGCACAATCATTCTTACAATTTTTTGGTTCAATCTCTAACTAGTCAATATGTGTTTTGAAAAATTATTGTTGGACTGTGAGTGAGGAAAAAGAGAAATATCAAACTTGAAAAAGATGTACATAAATGCAATTAATTTTTAAACTTTGATTTTATAAACTTACAAAGAGAACCATAGCATTAGAAGAAACTATTGTGGTTTGTACTATTTCAATATTATAGTTACAAGTGATAAAGTTATATACATTTGATTCAAAGAGTACAAATAATGGAAATGAAGTATTGTAGAAGGTGCAAGCTCAACTGCCCCCCACCCACCATGTGCATGGCATTGTTAAGTACATAATAGTTACATCCATACATACATACATACATACATACATACATACATACATGGTTAAGTGCTCCCTAACTATGTCCAAGGCATTTGCACACTAGAGGCATACTCTACCTACTAGGCTGCCTACATACCTATATCCATGGGATCAAGACCCTTGAACTACTCACTCTAACAAATATGCAGTTTTGGTTTCTAATTGTTTTGATGTATCTGTATTCCTATAACCATTGGTGATATTTAATCACCTAATACAACTCTTTGCCATCATATGCCTACTTAGAAGAATTAGGCCATTTTCTATAATTACAATACTATAATATCCTGTTAAAACCCTTGTTGTAGTTTAGAGTTAATGTAAGGTTAACCTATATGCATCCTAACTCACTCCTTATATAGTTATGTTTAAAAGCTTGTGGCAATACCCATGGGCATGCTACCTATTAAGTGAGTTTTATTGTTTTTCTATTGTGCCAAGATCTCTCTATTTATATACATACATACACACATACATACATACATATACACACATATATAAATATACATATGTATATATATGTATACATACATACATACATATACAAAGATCACAAGGACACAACAATAGGATGCAGAGATCACAAGGGCATGACAACAAAATGTAGTGATCACAAGGGCATGACAATGAAATAAAGTGATCACAAAGGCACATCAATTAGATCCTAGATCTCACTAATTTCCACAATACATGATATACATACATACATACACATATACATATACATACATACTTATATATACATACATACATACATGCATGCATGCATCTGCATATGCAATTTTATCACCTTGAAAAACTATATTTGATCCTACTAGCTAGGAACAATTGATTGTTCACTTTATTTATATGTAATCTGATGACAGTTCTACAGGAATTTTGAATGAACCCAACTAATCAGCCACTAGACCAATTTGACTAGGTTATGGATTGTTTCTTTCTAAAAGTACTTGCTATGATATTTAAAAAAAAAATTATTGCCCATTTTTCTTGGTCTACATTATTTTTTTGTAGGATCTTGAGCTAAGTTAGTTAGCACAGGTTGAGTGAGTTTTATTGTTTAATTATTTGGATTCTGGTATATGGGCTTTTTTTTATCATTGGCTTTGTTTAGGTCCTAATTTTAATGAAGTAACAAAGTGGTTTTTAGGGTGGAAAGGACTATATAATGAAGAGGAAACTTGAAAACTTGAATGTTGAAATGCTAAAATGAAAGTTGTCAAGGATCAATCACCTATGGAAGAGTTACAACACGATGTGAATAGATATAATCAAAAAAACTAAAAAATGACATAAATCACTCCCCCATTTGTTTCGATTGTGGAGAGCTATGTGTAAAAGAGGGTAGAGAGCTTTGAATGAGCATGGAGAGCTCTAAGCATTGGTGGATATTTCATTGTCATTCCCTTGTGATCACTTCATCTTAATGTTGTACCCTTATCATCTTTGTATTTCATTGTTGTGCCCTTGGTGGACATCAGTCGAGATCTAGGAATTCATTGCCATGCCCTTGTGATCCTTGCATTTTGTTGTCATTCCCTTGTGATCTCCATGCTCTTTCTCTGCAATTTCATTGATGTGTCATACCTTTGTGATGGCAGTGTAATTTGTGGTGTTTGGGCCCAAATGTAGTAGTTCTTACTCTACAATTTTCTTCAAGGGGAGAAGAGGTACCTATGTAGATGTTCTATTATTTTCCTTCTAAACATGTATCTCTTTATATTTACCCTAGTAGGTGATTAGAGAATCTTCTCTTTATGTATATGTATGTGTATATATACATACATAGACACACATATGTGTGTATGTATGTATATATACATATATATACACATGCATACATACAAACATACATATACAGGGATCACAAGGACATGACAAAGAGATGCAAAGATAAATATATACATACATACATATATACATACACACACACAGACATACATACATACATACATACATCTGCATATGTAATTTTATCACCTTGGAAAACTGTATTTGATCTTTACTCAATCACCAAGAGATAATATAATTTGTAAGTATAAATTTTTGCATACTTAGTTTGGTATGAATAGTTTTGATTGAATTCGTCTGACGGGATTGAGTCTACTCAAGATGATAGTGGATCTATGTATTGGGTCTTTAGAGGAGAGAGACTTACATAAGATTAGATGTTGTTTATGGATATGGGATGATTTGTTTGTGTGAATGGCTGATCAGGAAAGTTGCAAAATGTTAGGGTATCAATTGCAAGTAGTTTTGTTAATTAGATTAGGGAATCAAATTTGAAAGTTGGATGATCAAAATTGGCATGTCCTTCCTTATGATAGATGTCTCTATCTCATAATAGAAAATTAACTCAAACGACAAGTGGAAAATTATTAAATATATGGAAAATTAGAAGAACATTTACATATAATATTTTTGAAGGGAAAAAATATAACAAAAGTATAGTTTGGTGGAAAAGGCCATGAGCTATGTGGCTCCACAATGTGGCTATTCCACTATCTAGTAGTGAAAACTCTTTGTGTTAAATATGAAGATCTTGAAATTAAAAAAGATAACAATCAAAGATCTATATTTGTGTTTTAGTGATAAAAAATATACAATCTAATTTTAAGAAAAATAATAGTATTAAATGTAGATGATTAAATAAAATAAATAAGAGTACTAATTGTAGTTGTATAATTCTAGTATTACTGATTATGTTAAACAAAACATTCAATAAAATAAGTATGAAGTAACATAAATGGATCATCTGCTCAATCCTATTATGACTTAATGTGAATGCATTTGATCATTACTTGGATGATATTATGTACAATATGTTTCACTCAATCATGAAGAGATAATATAATCTGTAAGTACATATTTCTACATACTTCATTTTGTATGAATAAATTTGATTGAATGTGAGGATAATTTCGTGTGTAAATTCAAGACATGAACGATTAATTTAATTTAGCTCAAGTAATATGCAACTGTGTATGTACACATGTAAAGTAGTTCACATAGTGAACTGATTTACATACATACATGAACATATGCATACAATCATCATATCTAGTTATCCTTGAATCTGACCAAAGCTATTATATATGAATAAGAGATACATGTTTAGAAAGAAAAGAAAAGAACATTTACATAGGTACCTCTTCTTCCCTTGAAGAAAATCATAGAGCAAGGGCATGAAGAACATGAGAGAATGGACATAAAATCCTAGATCTCCACTGATCTCCACCAACATTCAGAGCTCTCCACCCTCATTTAGAGCTTTCCACACTCTTTTGCACACAACTCTCCACAATCAATCAAAAAAAATGGGGAATGATTAATTTCATTTTTTCTTCTCTTTTCTATTTATAATCCATAATCCATAATCCACAAGATCTATCTATATATACATATATACATACATACATATATACGTACATAAATATACATACATAGATACATATACATACATACATACATGAAAAAAATAATGTACTTTATAACAGTTTCTAATTGTTGAACAAAATTAATGTTTTACAAAAAAATGCATCTAAAGAATTATTAGCTCAAAAGCAAGTACATGGTGTTGAAATAGTACAAAAAGTGATTGACATGAGAGGTCCACAAGTGAAGGTGTTTACCAATCTTGAAAAATTGAATGCTGAAATTAAAGCTATTGATGATCAAAAACCTATGCCAGAGTTACAACATACTGTGAAGTTGATTTTAGATATAGTAGAGGCAAATATTTAGAAGTTTGATAATTAAAATTTAAGACATGAGAGCAAAGGAGGAGAAGCTTTAGAAAGAGATTACATGATAGAAACAACTAGACAACATAGAGGATATTATGGGAGCCACTAGATATAATCTAGGAAAGTGTTGTAGTAGGTACTATGACATTGGAATCACTTGCAAGTATCTTCGAGAATTTATAGTCCAGATATCAAATGCTTATAAGAGTGTTTCAAGTATTGGCATAGTCTCCCTGTGATGATCCCAAGTATCAAATGCTTATAAGAGTGTTTCAAGGTTGGGAACCACTCAAACATCCTTTACATGGTTAAGAGGTAATCTCATTTTGGTAGAGGCTTCTATAAGGGAATGAGCCTTGTTAGGATTAAACCATGAATAGAAATAAAAATTACATGCAAATATAACCAATAATAGAAAATAATGGAACAAACAAAAAAGAACACAAGGCACCAAGATTTAATGTGGTTCACCCAATCCATGAGCTATGTCCACCAAACAACAAGTCTGATATTATTATGATCCAATGATTATAACCTAATTACAATATATAAACCCTTATAGCTCAATACTGCCACAAGAACCAATTTCGCATCACAACTATCAAACAATCCCTAACCCTAAGCTCTTTTACATAGGTATTTTTACTACTTTAGGGTTATAATTAATAATTACATGTTGGCCCAAAAATCTCAATAAAATAGGGCCCAATTTTTTTTTTGGGGTGATGCCTCGAGCTCCAAATAATTTATGACGTATGTATAGAACTTTCCAAATTAGTCACCACAATCTAAAAATCTCCCACTTGGGGACTGATCAGGCTCCACACTAAACACCAATCTCCCACTTGGAGACTAATCTTGTAGCTATACTACTACCACATGGGGTTCCCACTAGATCAAACCACCTTGGACTCTATTGTTCTTTTATTCATATTCAGTCGAGAAGAACAACCAAAGCTAAAGAGGAGTTCAACTTCTCCCTTGTGACTACCTTTGTCAACATATCTATTGGATTATCATTTCTATGGATCTTCTCTAGCTGTAATTGTCCATCCTCCAAAATCGACTGAATCAAATGGTACCACAATTGTATGTGTTTGGTTTTTGAATGTAGAGCTGAATTCTTTGCAAGATGAATGGCACTTTGACTATCTATAAAGAAATAATTATCCTTCTAAGGGTATCCCAATTTTCCAAGAACTGAAGCCATATCATCTCCTTGGCTACCTCTATAGTAGCTACATACTCTACCTTTGTAGTGGATAAAGCATTAACCTTCTGTAACCTAGAAACCCAGCTCACGACTACCCCACCAACAGTAAAGACATAACTTGTAGTACTCCACCTGGTATTAATATCTCCTATCAAATTTGAGTCAACATAGCCCTATAAATTAGTAGTAGAGCCCCCAAAGTGTAAACACTTATTGGATGTTCCTCTCAAATATTTGAGAATCCATTTGACTGCATTCCAATGTTCAATTCATGGATGACTCATATACCTACTAACAACTCCCACTACATGTGCAATATCTGGCCTAGTACATACCATAGGATACATCAAACTTCCTATAGCTAAAGCATAGGGTAACTTGGACATCTTATCCTCCTCTTCTTGTGTCTTAGGACACATCTCCTTAGTCAACTTCAAATGACCAGGTAAATGTGTGCTGATAGCTTTAGCATTCTCCATAGAGAAATGTTGTAACACCTTCTCAACATAATTAGCCTGAGATAGCGTCAATGTTCTGTTCTTCCTATCTTTGCAAATCTTCATACCAAGGATCTATTTTGCTGCCCCGAAATCCTTCATAGAAAATGCATGTGCTAATTGGCATTTTAGCCCCTTATTATGATCCATGTTAGACCTAGCTACAAGCATATCATCAACATATAAGCATAAAATAATGTAGCTATCATCATCCAGCCTCTTAAAATAAACACAATGATTTGAGTGACACCTATTGTATCTATGCTCATGCATAAAACTATCAAATTTTAGATACCATTACTAAGGTGCTTGCTTCAAGCCATATAAACTTTTCTTCAATTTTCACACTAAGTTCTCCTTACCTTTGACTGCAAATCCTTGTGGCTGAGCCATATATATCTCTTCATCCAAATCACCATGAAAGAATACTATTTTAACATCAAGCTACTCTAAATTAAAATCTTCAATAGCCACAAGACTTAAAATAGTACAAATAGAAGTCATTTTAACAATAGGAGAAAATATCTCATCAAAATCAATGCCCTTTTTTTGTGCAAATCCTTTCATAACTAACCTAGCTTTAAATCTTTTCTTACCTCCTTCCTCTTCTTTCAACCTATAAAACCACTTATTTTTTAAAGCTCTTTTACCTATAGACAACTTGTATAAATGCCATATCTTATTCTTCAGAAAAGAGTCCATTTCTTGTTCCATTGCAGACTCCCACTGAATCTTAGTATCCACTTGCACAACTTCATCATAACATTTAGGTTCACCAACATTAGTAAGTAATATAGAATACAAAGAGGGAGAGAATCTTTTTGGAGGTCCAATTTTCCTAGTTGACCATCTAACATTCACTGGTGTGTGTGGTATTTGTTGTTGTAGTTGTTGCACATCATGAGGAATGGTTGGAACATTAGCTTGCAGGGTATCATTCAACATGACATAATCATCTTCTTTCTTCTCATGTTGCTACAACAGATCTTTGTACAACACTTTCTCATTGAATATGACATCCCTACTTCTTAAAATTTTATTATTTTCAAAATCTCAAAGCCTATAACCAAATTCATTAATGCCATATCCAACAAATACACATTTCTTTGACTTAGCTTCTAGCTTGGTTCTATTTTCAGAATCTATATGAGCAAAAGCTTCACAACCGAAGGTCTTGAGAAAAGAATAACTCACCTTCTTACCAGTACATGCTTCCTCTAAAATACCACAGTCCAAAGGAGTAGAGGGACCTCTATTAATCAAATATACAGTAGTATTTATAGCCTCTACCCACATGTGTAAGGGAAACCCAACATGCAACCTCATGCTCCTTGCACACTCCATTATAGTCTTGTTCATACATTCAACCACTCAATTTTCTTATGGAGTCCTTGGAATAGTTTTTTGTCTATGAATACCATTAGTGGAGAAATAATCTTCAAATTCATGACTACAATACTCACCACCATTATCAGATCTGAGAAATTTTAATTCTTTACCAGTCTCATTTTCAACCAAGCATTTCCATTTCTTAAAAGTTTGAAATACATCAGATTTCTGTCTAAAGAAATAAACCCATACTTTTCTAGTTGCATCATCAATAAATGTAACATAATAATGAGAGCCACCAAGGGAGGATACCTGAGCTAGTCCCCATACATTTGTATAGAAAAGCTCTAATTTCTCCTTTTTGTTTTCCTTTCCAATCTTTACAAAACTCTCTCTCTTTTGTTTTCCATACACAAAACTTTCACAAAAATCCATATTAACACATTCTAGACCTAGTAAAACTTTCTTTGCATGAAGTACTTTCATATCTTTCTCACTCATGTGCCCAAGTCTACTGTGCAACAGCGATGTATCATAATCTACAACAACTATTTGTTCTCCCTGCTCAACTATAGTAATTGTTCCTAAACATTCATTTTTCTCTGAAACAATTAAAGTAGAAGGAACAATATGACCTATACAAAGATATGAGGTTCCTACTTTCACACCTTTTTCTACTACAAGGGAACCTTTTGAAACCTTACAATTTTTATCATTAAAAGTAACTACACAACCCTCATCACCGAGTTGCCCTGCTGAAATTAAATTCCTACTTAGCCTTGGAACATGTCTTACCTCATGTAGTAGCCAATGATTCCCATTCTACAACCTAATATTAACTTTTCCCTTTCCAACAATCTGACAAGGTTTATTATCCCCCAAATAAACAAGCCCAAAATCCCCTTAGACATAATCAATGAAATAAACTCTATAAGGTGTAGCATGAAATGAAGCACTAGAATCTAAAACTCATGAATAATCAACACTTTCTAAAGAAAAAAGAAAAGCATCCTCTTTATATTTGTTACTTACCACATTTACCTCCTTGTCTCCATCTGATTTATCTCCTTCATTTTTATTTCGATTCCAACAATCTTTCTTTTTATGACCTGGTTTCCCATAGTACCAGCAATCATTCGGTCCTCTCGATTGAGACCTCCTCCCTTTTGAATTTCCTCTTGATTTCCCACAATTTCTAGAATTACTTCCTCTCTCACTTGTTCTGCCCCTGCGTTGTGCATTCAAAGCACTTCTTAATGTAGATCCACCTAAGGATTTCTTATGATTTTTTTCACTCAAAATAACACAGATCACATCATCATATTTTAGGGTGCTAGATCTAAGAGCAAAATTACTCATAGCCATTCAAAAATTTAGGCAAAGAACACAAAATCAAGAGAGCTCTAATTTATTCATCAAAATTGACACCCACAGAAGATAACTTACTAGTAATAGTATTAAACTCATTTAAATGCTCTGCAATAGAACCACCTTCTACCATTTACATATTAAATAAATACTTCATGAGAAATACCTTGCTTGAAGCAGAGGGCTTTTCATATAGCTTCACTAGGGTTTGCATCAATTCTTCTATCATCTTCACTTTTGTAATATTAAATGTCACTGACAGTTCCAAGCATAATTTAATGCTTCCAAGTGAATTTCTGTCCAAAAGATCCCATTCATCATTTGACATAGATCCTTGATTCTTGGCTTTGCCTTCTAACGACTTTCATAAATCCTTCTGATAAAGATAGTCTTCAATTTACATCTTCCATAACTCAAAGTTTTTCCCATTAAACCTATTAACCCTCAACTTACCCTCATCTTCCATTGCTCCCACTCAATCATGAGACTTTTAGAAAATAATAATTGAATAAAACAACCTTACTCTAATACCACTTGTTAGGATTAAACCACAGATAGAAATAAAAATTACTTGAAAATATAACCAATAATAGAAAATAATAGAACACATAGAAAAGAACACAAGGCATCAAGATTTAACATGGTTCACCCAATCCCTGGGCTACATCCACCAAACAACAAGTCCGATATTATTACGATCCAGTGATTATAACCTGATTACAATCTGTAAACCCTTATAGCTCAATTTCACCACAAGAACCAATTTTGCATCACAACTATCAAACAATCCCTAACCCTAAGCTCTTTTATACAAGTATTTTTACCACTTTAGGGTTATAATTAAGAATTACATGTCAGCCCAAAAATCCCAATAAAATAGGGCCCAAAATTTTTTTCATCCCCAAAGAATTTATTAAGCATGTACTGTACTTTCCTAATTAGTCACCACAATCTAACAAGCCTCGTGATTATGGAATTTACATAGAAGTAGAACTTGCTTCTTTAACTCCTTACACTCAACTCTTCACTAAAGTTATTCTTCAATTCCTTGCATATGCAATTTATCACCTTGGAAAATTGTATTTGATCCTGCTAGTTGGGAACAACTGATTGCTCATTTTATTATACCTAATATGATGACAGTTCTAAAGGAATTTGTAATCAACCTAACTAATCAGCAACTAGATCCATTTAACTAGTTATGGCTAGTTTCTTTCTAAAAATATCTGCTATGATATGTTTTTGTAAAATTTATTGTGAAGACTACCCATTTTTCCTAGTCTACATTATTTTTGCAAAGGATCTTGAGGTAAGTCACTTACCATGGGTTGAGTGAGTTTTTTTTTTTTTTTTTTTTTTTCTGATTCTAGAATATGTATGCAGCTGGATCAATTTTTCTATTGTGTATTAAGATGTAATAAGTACCTTAAAAAAGATCTTGCAAAGCAAGGGCATGACATGGAAAAAAAATCACAAAGGAAGGGCACGACACCAAAATTGCAAAACAAGGGCACATCAATGAAATGCAAAAATCACAAGGGCATGGCAACCAAATTGCAGAGCAAGGGTACAACAAAAAAATGCAAAGATATATCATAGGAAAGAAATGTTCCAAAAAAATATACATAATCACGAGGCTCATTCCCTTGCAGAAGCCATAACCTAGTTAAATATACATATATATCAACCCAACTAATCAACAACTATACCCATTTAACTGGTTATGGCTTGTTTCTTTCTAAAAATATCTACTATGATATGTTTTTTGTAAAATTTCTTGAGAACTGGGCCCATCTTTCATGGTCTACTTTTTTTTTTGCAGGATCTCTACATAATTCACTTAGCATGGGTTGAGAAAGTTTTATTGTTTTATTATTTGGACTCTAGAATATGTATGTAGTTGGATCATATATGTAATAAGGACGTTGAAAAAGATCTCTCAGAACATATTAAAGGATACATGTTTAGAAGGAAATATAAAGACATCCATGTTTACAAGGAAAAGTAAAAAAAATTTACATACATACCCCTTCTCACCCTTGAAGAAAATTGTAGAGGTAGGGAACGTAGATCACAAGGACATGACATGACAATGCAATCATAGAGCAAGGGCACCACATGAAAATGAAATCATAGAGCAAGGGCACAACACAATAATGAAATCGTAGAGCAAGGGAATGAGAATGAAATGTAGAGATCACAAGGGCACAACAACCAAATCCATTGATTAGAAGGGCCATGACAATGTTTATAGTTCTGCACCTCTTTCATGAGAAACTCTATACCTCTTTCATGTGCACCTCTCTTCAAAATCAAAACAAATGGAAAATGATTGTCATGTTTCTTTTTTTTGTTTGATGCTAATGAGGGCATCACAACTACAAGAAAATGTTAGTATTGCGATGATATCAAGGAAAATTGCAAAAAAAACATGAAAAGGACCACAAGTTACACCTCCATCACAATTTGACCCCAAATGTTGTAGTGGGAGTTGGCCATATGTAATGGGTAGAATAGTTTCACTAAAAGATACATCCAAAAGCTTCAAAAAATCACCTACAATATTGGAAAAAAATTAATTAAAAATTAGTAAAGAGCTTTCAAGATGTACAAAGAGAAATTTTTCATTTATTATTCACAAGGGAATTTCTTTATTTATTCATAAATAAAACTATGCACATTTACAAATTATCCCTAATCTCAAGGGTCATTTTCTACATAATCTGCACATAGTAATGCTTTCCATATAGCATCAAACTCAAGTCTTCAAATAATCATTTCTTTAGAAAAAAAATAATTAATAAGCCAATAGGCTTTCACCTAGGCAAGAGCTCACTAGAAATTCCTCACGTTGCTGCTTTTAGATAGAAATTGTTGCTAGAACTCTTCACTGATCATTCATGTTTAGCACTGGCATGATGCTTGTGGTGCACAATGGCCAAATGCTTGGCAAAAGGCATGTTTTGGGCTGCCACAAAATCATTGCATGTCTTACACATGTCCGATGTTAGATGTCAGTTGTCTATACACAAAGTATGCTCTAGCACTAAGGGTGTTGAGCTCCTTGATTTTGCTATATTTTTTGGACTCTACGACCAAGTTGATTACATTGTTTTGGGAGAGTCTAACACTAAAAACAACTAGGAAAAGGACCAATACACTCAGTGTTGAGCTCATTGATATTTTTTTGGATGTAATATACAAGCATGTTGCAATTTGTAAGCCCATCATAATTGTTTTTGTTTTGTTGATGCCCTCATAACCCTATATCTGTAACATTGATTTGTTTGATTTATTATTTTTCTCTATATTTATTTCCCCTTATTTTACTAGGGTTATGTTGGTACAAAATTTTGCATTAGTTTGTATAGATTGGTGATGAATGCATGGTTTTGTCAATAATACTTGGTACCCATTGACATTTCTTTCCTAAAAGTTTTTATTCTCATAAACATTAACTTGATTTTGGAAAAAATAAAATATGTTTTAGTGTATGATATTCTTTCCAATTGTGATATGAGATTTAAAATAAATACCCAATTTGAAGGTGCAACATAGTGAATCAATGGAGGAGAAGACAAACCTTATCTTTGACATCCTAGGTTTGGATTTCTCTGACATCCTAGGTTGGGATTTCATTTTTTTGGTACAATATCACATTGAATTTATTGAAAAATCATTGAAAAAGAATGCTTGAAAAGGATTTTAAAATGATGGAAATGTTGTTGAAGTTTCCATATTTCTGGCAAGTCCATAAATTTTTCTATTCCCTAAAAATAACCAACATTTAAAATATGAATCTAGCAATTTCTTTCTAATTCACTCATGGGGTAGATTCACATTCTAAATTATGTTATAAAGAGGGGATGTAAAGAGGAGCTTTCTCTAATTCCATACAGGGTCTCTTTCTTTAACTTCCTTCTAGATGGGGATAGTTCTTGCTTTTGAAACTTTTCTTTCCCATCTTTCTAATTTGACAATTTTTGCACATGCCCATATCAGGTTTCCTCAGACTAGGAATACCTCTCACTCTTTTTTTTTTCCTTATCTTGATCAAGTTATCAAAATTCACATGACACAATCTTTTGTGCCATAACTATCTTTCTTCTACTTAAGCAATGAAACATGAAGTCTCACTTAGATCTAGGTATAATAGGTTATGTTTTGTTTGGTTACTAGACCCAATTAGATTTTCTTTTCCATCTAGAAGCTTGGCCTTCCCATTCATGAATTCTACCTTGAATCCAATGTTATTCAATTGTGCCATACTCAGTAGATTATGCTTTAGTCCTTCAACCCAGTAGGCATTGTCACATTTGAGTTCATTGGTTAGTGAAATACAACCTTTTCCTTTTATGCAACAAGGTTCATTATTTCCAAATCTAACATTTCCACCATCATAGTGTTCCATGTGTTCAAAATTTTTTTTATCACCAATCATAAGGTGAGAACAACCACTATCAAATATCCATTTATCATTCTTAATAACATGAGAAATAAGTTCCATCTTATCATCTTTATCATCAAATTCATCTTTTTAAAAAATGTAAACCATTTCATCATTATCACTACTATTGGAATCTTTAGCCATGAAACAAGAATTCATACCTTTATCCTTTTGGTCTTTGTAGCTTTTGAAATCCTTCTTGCCTTTGTACTTTCCTCTTTTCTTTTCTGCTTTTCCTTCTCTATTTGGATACCTTGTAGTAATGTGACCAACTTCTTTACAAGAAAAATAGATTAGAGGAATTTTGCTTTGTAGTTTCCTATGCCTTTGGGGTATTTTCTTGCAAGCAAGGCTTCAATGACTTCAAGATCACTATCAAAAATTTCTTCTTCTTCACTTTTAGATTGTTTTCCTTTTGATTTTTCACCTTTCTTTTTGAGTGAAAGCATATCTTCAAATGTAGACTCAATGTTTCTAGAGTTAGGAACATAATTACCAAAGTTATCCAAATCAAAATTTGTTAATGTTTGGGCACTAGTGCATCCAAATTTATGTTATTCTTGGGATCACATCTTACTTCTTGAATAACTAATACTCTAATTGCATAGAAAAGAAGAAGAGTTCCAATTACCTTGCTTACCATTATGACATTGTCAATTTTGCCTCTGGAGGCTTTGATTGCACTAACACTAGCTTTTACTCTTTCACTATATTTTGCAATGTTTTCATCCTCTCTCATATTTATTTGATCAAACTAACCTCTTAAGATTTCTTCCTTGGATATCCTTACATTTTCATCACCTCCATAGATGTATTTTAGCATGATCCACATTTCATGAGCACTCTCACAATCTTTGACCTCATCAAATTCAGCATAATTAATAGTAGATGGAATGTCAATCATCATAATGTTATGATTCTTCTTTTCAGCAATCTCTTCCATAGTCAAGGTTCTAGTAGGAGATTTATACTTGACATTCAAATAGTTTAGACATGACTCATTGATGTTTTCCATATATAGGTTCATAATTTCCTACCATTCCTCAAAGTTATCTTTGTCTAGCTTGGGAATCTCTCTTCTTTAATACATCTTGATCTTTAGCTTAAGTCCTTGAAACCTTCTCTACAAGCACCAAAAGCTTTGATACCAATTGTTGGAAATATAATAGGATTAATTAAGAGGGGAGAGGTGAATTAGTTACCACTTAAATAAATCTTGGATCCCTTAGATGTCAATACAAATCAAAACATAAACTTTGCTAAAACTAAATTCTATTATAACTTAGTTAACACAGAGGCACTTCACAAGCACTATTATATCAACTGTAACTTGATAAATATTGAAAATTCAAATCTTAAGATATTAAGTGTGTTTAACCTTAATTAACTTAGTTGCATACACATAAAAGAAATAACATAAACACAAGTGACACAATCCAAAAATCCTTTAACATTGAGCTTTGACATTTAATATCCTAGCTATTTAGGATGCACATATAATTGATCCTCTTCATCATGGAGACAAGAAAGGGTATCCATTGTACTAGATTTTCATAATTATTTAAACTTGGTTATATTATTCATAGTATAGTTCTTTTTTATACACAAAAGTAAGAGTGTTGTAGTATGTTAAGAATGGAGACTGAAAACACATTGACCTTTGACATTCTTGTTAGAATATATAGTCCATTGATATAACTGAGAGAGCGGGGGATGAATCAGTTATCAAACTAATATCACAATTTAAAAAATTAAAAAATCTTAACAATATGAGTAATATAAACTAAAACCACAACAAGATACTCATAGACAATAGCACTAGATATGTTAACTAGGGAAACCCTTGATCAAAGGGAAAACCCTAGTGGGGATGGTACCCACAAGATGATGCACTAATATAAATATTCCTTGTTAGAGGGTAGACACTATTAGGAGTTTTTTATAACATTAAATACATATGAGTCCCTATTAGGAGACTTTAAATCCCTATTAGGAGATTCCAACCCTGTTAGGAGTTGTGGAAGACAGCTAGACCCACTTCTCAAACAACTTTGAGGGAAAGACCAATGAACCCACTATCCAAATGATCTTTGTATTATTCCTTGTAGAATAATCGAACTAGTACTATATTGTCCCTTCCTCTTACTCTATTTTGTGAACCAGACCTTTGCTCCTTCAAATCTGGCAGCTAGATCTCAAATCCCACATCCAATAGTCCCTTGGATCACTTACATGCATTCAGTAAGCACTTTGCTTCTTTTCACACTTTTCACTTCAATAATGATCTCAATACACATCATACCATGTTATAATCAAGGAAAACAACTTTCCTTTATACCATATCTCATAATACTTCCTTGACTTGACCTTGAAGCTTTCCCAATTAATTAAAATAATATAATTAGTTAATTACAATTACAATAGCATTTTTGGCTCATAGTCTATACAAAACTTCACACATGTGATACTAAGGCTTGCGCACTCACTGACATCATTAGCAAATAGTCCTTTGTCACTACCTAACTATGCATCTCTTCATTACATCTCAGATGTAAGATAGAAAAAAAACATCAAGAACTGCTTTCCCAATACTCTGTCTCTAAGCTGCTCTTTGTAAATTAGGTACAATTTATATATGTATTTGAGACTTAGACTCTATGCACTTGATCACATAATTAGGACATTATGCTGAACATGTTTGTAACTATGCACAACCAAACAATCAAACCATTTTCCATACCATCAAGATCTCTATCTTCTACTTAGCCAATATTTATAGAAATAATTATATGTTGACATATATGACAAAGAAAACCATGAATGCAACATATCAATACTCTCTAGTCCTTAGGATACTCCCACAATGTAGTATCATCAACATTCATGCCAACAATCTCCCCATTTGGCATTGATGGTAACATAGATGAAAAGCATCTAAGTTCTAAGAATACCAAGTAATACTCTATTGTTTCTTCTATCCTCATCTCATGCATCCTCTCCCCCATGCCTTAGGAGATGTTTTTCATGCATATTCTCCCCCATTAACATCAATGTCAAAGGTCTCGATCTCAAAGTTACATACTAATTGTTAATCAACTACTCCAAGTCATCAACATTCAGTCCAGTCAAAAAATAGTGCTCTGTACCACTGGAGTGATGCACTCTTTGCATCACCTACTCATAAGTAGGTAGGGGCATATTCCCAAGCATACCTCTCAAGTACTCAAATGTATCCTTAGGAAAAGGCTTCATAAAGATATCTTCAATATGATCTTTAGTACTTACATACTCCAATCTGATCTTCTTTTCTGATGGTTTCTCTCTTAGCACATGATACTTAATATATATATGCTTAGTCTTAGAATGCAATACAATATTCTTAGACATAATCACTATACTTGTGTTATCACAATAAATGATAATAGGTTCTTCAACCTCAATTCTAATATCCTTCAATATTTATTTCATCCACATAACTTGATTACAGTTATTTTTTGCTGCAACATACTCTGCCTCAACTATACTCTATGAGATATAATCTTGCTTCTTTCTTAACCAAGAAACTAATCTTCCTCCAAGAAAGAATTCTCCACCACTAGTGCTCTTTTCTTCATCCATATTTCCTACCCAATCAACATCAATATATGCACAAACAATGAAATCACTTGATATAACATATCAAAATCCATAATTAGATTTCCCTTTCAAATATATAAATATTCTTTTCACCATTTCAAAATGATATTCCTTAGGATCATCTTGAAATATAGCTACAATCCGAACTACATTTTGTATATCTGATCTAGTGTGAGTCAGATACTGCAAACCTCCAATCATTGATATATACTTCTTCTAGTCAACTGCGGGTATCTCATCTTTGTTGGATAACTTTTGACTAGTTATCATAGGTGTGACAACAAGTTTACAACTCTCCAAACCAAACCTTTTCAACAAATCTTTTATGTACTTAGCTTGTGAAATTAATATACCATCATTATTCTACACAATCTACAATCCTAGGAAAAACCTCATTTCTCCTATCATGCTCATTTCAAATTCATTTTTCATCTCTTCAAAAAATTTATCATTAGTTTCATCATTACCTCCAAAAATTATGTCATCAACAAATATCAAATAATCAACAAAGCATCTTCAATTTCTTTTAAATACAAATTATTGTTTGTTGTACCCTCAACAAATACAAGCTTTTCCAACTAACTGTCTAACCTTACATACCAAGTTCTCGGTGCTTGCTTTAGACAATAAAGATATTTATTCAATCTACATATCATGTCATTGTGTTCTGACAAAGGAAAACCTTTAGGCTGCTCAATATAAATCTCTTCTTCTAGTTCTCCATTTAGAAAGGCTGATTTAACATGCATCTGATAAAACTTGAATTTCTTTCTCATTGCATAAGCTAGGAACATCCTTATTGCTTCTATTGTTGCCACAACTTCATATGTTTCCTCATAATCAATTCCTTCTTGCTATGAATAACCTTTACAAACAAGTCTAGCCTTGTTTCTTACAACTTCTCCTTGTTTATTCATCTTATTCTTGAAAACCCATTTTGTTTCTATTACATTCTTGTCTTTTAGTCTAGGAACTAACTCTCATGTATCATTCTCCACAATCTAATCCAATTCTTCCTTCATTTCTTAGATCCAATGATTATCTTTAGCTACTTCATCTATGCTTTTAGGCTCAACTTGAGATATCAAACATATCTCCTCATTTACTTTGCTCCTTGTCACCACACCTTTATCTTTACTTCCAATTATCTATTTAGGACAATGATTCATTGCCAGATTCCTATTAGAAGGTAGGAGTTTAAATCTCAACTCTTATCTCTTCTCTAAGATTAGAACTTTGTTCTCCTATATTCTCAAAGGTTAGTACATTATTCTACAAGTCATTGTTAGTCTTAAGAAAAACTTCACCATTTTGTCTAAAATCTCAAAAGTTATCCTCTTCTTCATTTGAATTATAATCTACCATCTTTTCTTTAGTTCCAAACTTCTCATCAATCCTTACATTTGTGCATTCAACTATTGTCTTAGTTATATAGTTGAAACATATATAAGCCTTGCTTTTTAGTGAATAGCTAAGAAATATACCTTCATCACTTCTTCGATCAAACTTACCAATGTCATCATCTCTCTTAATATAATATTTTCTCCCAAACATCTTGAAATATTTGACTGATGGTGAATGTCCAAACCATAGTTCATAAGGTGTCTTGTCCATACCCTTTATGATCTATACTTTTTCCAAAGTATATACTATTGTAGTAACTACTCTCCAGAATGTCTTAGAAACATCATTCTCAAATAACGTAGCTCTAGATGCTTCTAATACAGACTTATTTCTTCTTTTAGCAATCACATTTTTCTCAAATGTTCTAGGTGAAGATAGTTGTCTTTTGATTCTATTTTCTTCAAAAGATATGTTGAATTCTCTAGAGGTGAATTCTCCTCTTCTATTAGATCTCAAAAACTTAATCTTAACACCAGATTCATTCTGAACTCTATTCTTAAATATCTTAAAGTTCTCAAAAGCTTCATATTTCTATTTAAGAAATGCTACCCACATCATTCTAGTGAAATCATCAACAAAAATCATAAAATACCTTTCACCATAGAATTCTCTTATTTTTGAACAACCACTCAAATTTGTGTGAACTATCTCCAGCTTCTTTGTGGTGGTTAACTTCTTGCTAGGGAATGATACTTTCTTCTTCTTAACCAATATGCATTCCTTACACACAACATTAGTAGGCTTAACAATCTTAGGCAAGTCTCTGACTACAAAAATGCTACTAACCTTCACAATATTATCAAAGTTTATGTGACAAAATCTTCTATGTCACAACCAATTTTTATCCACTTTAGCTACCAAACATTTCATCTCAATATGATTCAAATAAAATACATTACCTCTGGATCTAGTGCTAGTTTGAATCATCTTACCATCTTTGTCTTTGATAGTGCAGGTCTTTTTAGTAAACTACAACAGATAACCCTTGTCCACCAACTATCCAACACTTAACAAGTTATGCTTCAATCCATCATAAAAATATACATTATCAGTGTTAGTTTTACCATCAAGAGTAATGGATCCAATTCATGTTATATGGATGGATACACTGTTACCAACTCTAACAATACCTCCATCATGATTCTTGAAATTAAAAAACTTATTCATATCACTAGTCACGTGATGTGAACAATCACTGTCAATTATCCAATCAAATTTCTTTTGCACTTGGGTAACTAGAGCTCTTTCTTCTCTAATTTCTCTATCAAGATCATCCTCCTTGATAGGCACAAATCCTAATTCATCATCAGTTTCACTTTGACCCTTTTCATTAAATTATTCATCCTCATTTGCATACAAACAAGTTTTATCTCTATCTCTTCTAGGGTTAAACTTTCCCTTAGACTTTTTCTCTCTTTTAGGTCATTTAGATGCATAATGACCAAATTCATTACAAGTCCAACATTTAAATATTTTATTACCATCTTTTTCTCTTCTCACTAGAAGGGCTATTCCCTCCTCAATCTTCTTGTCTTCATCAGATCTGCTGCTGCCATCAAAATCTCCATGACCGCTTGCAGTCCTTGTCAAATTAGGCTGAATGTTCAGGGAACTGAAGGTTGTTTTGACTCTTGCAAGTTTTTTAGACAATTCAAATCTTCTTCTTCTTATTCTAATCTTCCAGGTAATATTTCCTCTGTGAAATCCTTAGTGTAGGGCATTACTATCTGAATCATCTGAGCTATTAGCTTGAATGTGGTGTAAAACTTCTCGAGATCTTCCATATGACTTCATTGTCTTCCTTGGTTCCACCATGAGACCAAATTCTTGCAACCATTTCTAATATTCTACCAATGTAACTTATTATAGATTCATCTTCCATCATTCTAGCATCTTGAAATGCACATATCCAATTCTATAATCTTATTCTTTTTGCATGATCATCACCTTGAAAAGTAGATTTTAATGCTTTCCAAATTTCATGTGATTTTGCAAGTGACTTTACCTGACTGTATTCATTCTCTGGAAGATCTATCAATAGAACTTCTCTTGCTCTCATGTTAGACATGAATAGATCTCTCTCTTCCTCATTGTATCCTTCAAGCTTTTCTTCTTCAATGATTGTCTTCTAACTCTTTGTCAAGATTCATTATTCAGGACACATGCACAACAGATGATTCTTCATTTTCTCCTTCCAACTATCATAGTTGGCCCCATCAAATCTAGGACTATTCTTTTTTTAAATATTAGCTCTTGATCTCCCAAAGGTGTTAAGATTATCCTTCAAGGACCTAATGCTCTCATACCAGGGTAAAAGCACAAACCTGTGTCACCTTTTTATAAAGAACAGTGATATCAGAATGTGACAGTTCAACATTAATGACAAAAAAAATGGTATTTGTGTTTAAAATATGAAGATGATGTGAACTTATGAAATGTGTAGAATTGTATGAATTTTATGCCTATAATTTTTATTATTTTTTTGACTAAGAATTTATTCATTTTATTTTATTTTGAAGTCCATTTTTTAACTGTAAAAAATATAGGATGTAGTTCCCGTCAAACAAGTATGTGCAAATCATCTTTTTTTGTTATGATTTGAAAATATTTTATAGATGACATGTATAGCTAGTGCACAAAAAAAGAAATAATTATTTTTGATGTGTATTTTCTTTGTTATAAGTACTCAAGTTCGACCTTGTCAGAATCCAACAGTTTTTTCCTCCCGTCAAAACTTCCCTATCAAATCTATACCTTCTTGAAAAAAAATTACATATTCATGAAGAGGATTCTCTCCTCTAGTGATAAATATTTTTTAAAAATTTTTTTGATATGATTTACTATTTTTTTTTTTTTTTTTGAGAGAGCATCTTCTGAAATGTTGAAATATCGACTTATAATATTTTTAGATTATAGAATATTATAACTAATCAAAACACTCAAAAATTTATATAATGATGATATTGAATCTGAAATCTATAAAAGGGTATTTTTAGTTTTTTTTTTAAATTGAGTTTTGATAGAGAAATGAGATTTGACCAAAACAAGTTTTTGTATCACAAATGGTGACACAGATCTATGCTTTTACCCACCAATTATTAGAATATATAGTCCACTGATATAACTAAGAGAGGGGGGGGGGGGGGGGGGGGGTGTGTGTGGGGGGTGGGTGTGTGGGGGGTGGGTGGGGGGTGAATCAGTTATCAAAATAATATCACAAGTAAGAACCTTAAACAATCTAAACCATATGAGTAATATAAAATGAAACCACAAAAAGATACTCATACACAATAACACTAGATATGTTAACTAGGAAAACCCTGATGGGGATGGTACCCACAAGATGATGTACTATTATACATATTACTTGTTAGAGGATAGAGCTTGTTAGGAGTCTATTACAACATTCAGTACATATTAGTCCTTTTTAGAAGACTTTGAATCCCTATTAGGAAATTCCAACCTTATTACGATTTGTGGAAGATAGCTGGAACTACTACCCAAATAACTTCAAGGGAAACACTAATGAACCTAGTATTGTATTGTCCCTTCCTTTATCTCTGTTATATCAACCAAACCTTGGATCCTTCAGATCTTGTAACTAGATCTTGAATCTTGCATCAAATAATCCCTTGGATCACTTACATGCATTTCATAAGTACTTTTCTTATTTTCACAATTCACACTTCAATAACAATCTCAATATACATAATACCATATTATAATCAAGAAAAATAACTTTCCTTTATACCATATCTTCATAATAATTTCTTGAGTTATCCTTGAGGCTTTCCAAATTAATTAAAATAAGATAATTAATTAATTACAATTACAATAGCATTGTCAACTCACAATCTATACAAAACTTTGCACATGCGATTCTAAGGCTTGTGCACTTGTTGATGTCATCAAATGACTATCCTCTATCACTACCTAACTATGCATCTCTTCATTATATCTTAGATGTAAGATAGAAAACAAACATCAAGAACTACTTTCCCAATAATCTATCTCTGAGCTACTCTCTTTAAATTAGGTACAACTTTTGTATGTCTTCAACTCAAACTCTACACACTTGACCATGTCATTAGGACACTATGCCGAACATGTCAATAACTGCACATGACTAGACAATCAAACATTGTCCATACCATCATGATCTTTGTTTGCTATTGTACTAGTGTTTATAGAAATAATTCTATGTTGACATCAATGACATAGTCATGAATGCAACATATCAGTACTCTCCAGTGCTCAGGATATTCCCACAATGTAGTATCATCAGCATTCATGCTAACAATTCTAACTTTTATTGACTTTTAAATATTGTTCTCTTTCCAAGCCTGACTGAGAGATGCAAGAGCTTCTCTAGATAGAGATAATCATTAAGAAATCAATATTGACATGGGAAACTTACGATCTTTTATTGAAAAACTAGAAGTTTATACTAAACTTTTTGAATTTGTACATTCATATTGATACAAAATCTATTTTATTTATATTTTCTACTTATACTCAGGATAAAATTATGCTTAATATTTGCATATGAAACTGACTGTAACCATGATATGGATAGATGTGTGCATTTTTGGTGTTGCTAGTACACCTATTGGGAATTTGAGTGGCTCTCTTTCAGGCCTATCTACAACTAAACAAGGATCAATAGCCATCGAGGGTAAGTTTTAGTTAATAAGTTAGAATATATTCAAATAGGTGTATGGATTAGTTAGTATGCAAATTCCCAATGAAAACTTTGAATTACTTTTATTTTTTATTTATATTACGAATTTCATTCAACATATATTAATAATTTGTTCTTTTACTATACACTTTATGAATTATCTCTTTGTCTAGAAATTAGTCCAAGTGATAGTTGAATTCTAACATTGTTGTTAATTTTCACTTAATGCTTCACAACTGCTCTTAAGAGATTGGGTGTTTAACTTGGTATGGTCCAAGAACTATTTTTTGGAAATGTTTTGAGTGCCAACCTAGGTCAAGCCCCTACTAGAAAGGTAACACTAGGTGCAAGAATACCTAACTTTGGGATATGCACTACAATCAAAAAAGTTGATGAATCACAAATGAAGGGTATGGCATGTTTTGACTTCTAAATATAATATGTGAATACTATGAGTAAGGTTTCGATAGCTACTAGGGACAATGTAACTAGGTTTTCAAATGGAATCTTTCTTAAATTTACATGTTATTGGGAATTGTATAAATTAGAAATATGTTTTTCTAAACTTCTAATAATGTTGAGGTTTTTTTTTGGAAGATTAAAGTTACAAAGCTTTGAATTCTTTTTTATTTACCAACTATGTTTGTTTCTTAGAGTATCCAATTAGGAAACAATGATATTATTGTGTCTAGAGGCATGAAAAGCATGTCGAATGCTCCTTATTATCTCCCTAATGCCAGGTATATGATTTTGGAATTCTTTTGTAGTATAATTTCCATGTTCAAGTCTATCACTTGATTGAGTCACTTATTATTGGAGTTTATTTATGATTCTATCCACAAAAATATGGTAGAATTACTACTAGACAACATGAAACACACATGAAAAATTGGCAAATTCAAAAAAATTATAATTGATACTTCTTTAAGAATTTTCTTGGATGCATATTCTTGCTAGATATAAACTACATCAACTTCACTTTTATAGCTTCATCTTTGCCAACCAAAAACAATTTAAGAAACTTTACTACATGCAACTAGCCAAACAAAAGTATGCCCTGATGTTTAATGTGCAAAGGAGTCTGACATGATTGAGTACTTCCTTTGCTAAAAAAATTGTTGTGTTTTAAACAAACATGTCCCGTTGCAAATGTGTGCCCCTCCTTTTTGTTCTTTTTGTCTTGGTGCTTAGTTTAGTTGTCATTAGGTCGGAAATTTTTTGGGGTTTCTTATTTTCCTAGTTCTAGAGGAAATGGACAAGTTAAGACAAAGATTGCTAGGTTTAGGTTTGAAATGATTAAATTATCCAAGGGTACAATATCATCTGATATCATCTGTAAATCTGTATTTGAGGAGGATTTCCTTTATGAAATGTGCCTCTAGGTTCATGCCTCCTTTCAATCCTTGCATAAGTTGAGATGGTGATTATTTTCCAAATAAGTGTGAAATTGAAAGTTGTAAATTTCCAAGGGTGGAAATTGAGGAAAAATATGTAAAATTCTCAAGTATAAAAGTTCTCAAAATGTTGTGAAGTCTTGTCATAGTTGTCGAAAAAGGTTCAAGGCAATGTATTGAGAGTGTAAATTGTGAAATGGTTAAGTGAAATTTTTTTGGTTTAATGATTGGAAAATTGAAGAACACTAAATGGAAATGTTTTAGAGGAAATGAAAATTCAAGGTCTTTCTAGGTGAGGAGATGTTAAGAACTCTAAACTTGAATGATCTTTTGTTGAAAAATGTAAGACATTGAAGTGAATTTTAAGTAAAAAAATGAAAATATCTTTAACATTTCCATATCATCCTCTAAAATGTGCCAATCTTTCTAGTAAGTTCCATCTCAAGGGTACCCACTTTCTTTGAGGAATTTCTAGCTAAGTTGTTAATTTATGCTCACCTTCCTTAACATTTCTAGCTCCACTTACAAATCCTACCCAATATTTATTCACTTCAAGTAAAATGTGGATTTCTTCCCAAGGCCTTCATGCATTTCCACTTAAATCATGAGGATGCACTCAACTTGTGTTGAAATATTTCCACCTAAATTTCTAAAATGAACCAAGGAGAATCAAATTTGCACATAAAATGTGGAAATGTATCTAGCCCTTATGAGGAATTTTCACCTAAGATGCTCAAAAGTGCCCACCGTCTCTTGATTTCCACCTAAATAGAGATATCCCTCCAACATTTTACAAGCATCTCCACCTTAATTTCTAATTTGTACTAACCTAGTAAGGATATTTCCACCTAACTATAGCATTTGTTCTTAGCTTCTCTCAATTTTAGTAAAGGTGATGAGTTTCAATTTTGTATACAGTCAATTGTTTAAAAATTTGGGAATGTACATTGATTGCTAGTATCTAGTGAGGTGTATTTTGGTCCTTTTTGATGTCATGGGCTACTCTACACAGTTCATTTTTGTCTACATTTAAGGGTCAATGTCACTACATATCTAAATTGTAAATCATTCTAAAGCACCAAATATCAAGTACATAGTTCAATTTTCATGGCCACATTCTTGATATTTACACAATCTATTAACATATTTATCAATTAGACTAGCCATAGATTGTTATAGGAAGATGATAATTGGTTACTACATAAAGTAAATGAAAATAATCCACAATACATAGAGGATACCATGATTTGGTGTACAAAAAAGGTATATTAGATTCTTCTTAAGTTGATGCAGTTCAAGATATATGAGACTCTACTTGTAATTATTTTTGCTGTGAACCTTCACATGTCTTTCTATAATGTATTGATGTTTCCTTAGCACATTTACCATTTTAATATCACTTGAAGATGACTATTGTTCATCTTTATTTTTTATAACTGGCACTACACTAGAAGTGTATAAACATGAATTGCATATACACACATAAGATCCATCAATCAGTTTCTTGATATAGTGCTTCTCTATTATAAAAATCTAGATAGAAAGTTTATCTCTATCCATATAGAGATGATTTCAAATATTTTTTGTAATGTTTTACTAGATTCTTTATGTAGAGTATCTCTTGGCTTAGATTATATGTATGATGGGACTAGGGTATCTCGTCAATCAATGTCACATTGGATATGCATCCAACCTCATGCATTGGGATATTATAACATTGTTGGTGGTAGTAATCTTAGCCATCTTCAACATTTCTTCATTTGTTATATGTGTTTGACATGAGGTTCCCCTCTGAGATCTCAACACTTTTTCACTTAAGCTCATCTCATGTAGCTATCCATTTACTGCTTATTGCTCTAGGTTGCACTAGATGTTCTAAATTTTTAGTTCTCTTTAAATAGCATGTGATCCTCTAAGTGGCCTGTGCTGCAAAGGAAAAAAATTTATTTATGAATGCAAATTCATAGAATCAATATTCACTAAAATATATTTGCAAAAGTTTGAACAATATTTGTCTATAATGGAGAATAAGAAATGGCTAGAATTATAGTAAATTGCCAATTGGCCTTCTTGTGTCATTGAAAAAATCTAATTTCAAAATAGGGAAAATCATACTAATAAATATCATATTAAAAAATATTGCTCTTGGACTATCCATATTCAAGATCTATTATTCAACAGTCAGGAAAGTAGTACACAAGAACACAAGAGGATGTTACGATTGTCACTTCCCATCTCTACAAACTCTTTGTCCCTACTCCCACTCAAACACACATACAGAGTTGTACAAAAACATTAAGGAAATACTTTCTAGCAAACATTCAATAAATTTTCAAGTAATATCTATGGCATGACATATGATTTCATTCAAATTTCCGTAATGCATAAATTTTAACATCTATAATAGGAGCATGAAAAAGTAGAGTGGTAAGTTCTTTAAAAAATTAGTTTTACAAAGAATACTTCTGAGAAAAGTCATAGCTAAATTCAAATAAAACTTTGATAACAGTGGCCATACAAGATATGTCTAGAAAATATTGTAAAACTCATGAGCCATATCAAAAAACTAAAAGCCTAGAAGTCTTCAAACACCAAAAAATGATGCAAATAATAGAGGTAAGCCTCAAAAAAATATGATCCTATTAGGAAAAATTCAAATAGCACCACTAAAAGCTCATATTTTTCTAAAGGAATCCAATAGACAAAGCCACAGTGAAATTTTTTAGCTCTTATTGAGAAAGAAAGGTTTTGATGTTATAGATAAACACAAAGAATTTTATTTTAGTGCCTCCTTTGAAATTTTTATTTTTTATTTTTTTTGCAATTTGAAGTCACACAAGGGAGACATGTAATACATTGGTGTAGACTTGCATCTATTGAACCTTGTGTTGTGCAACTACTTGAACATAATGTCTTTATATTATTTAAAAGGATAGTATCTTCATGTACATGGTTGATGAATTTCTCTCGAAGATGTGATAAAATTGTATTCATGTTCATGTTGAGCATTCAAAACTTGTGCCCATTTTAAAAGAATACCACAAAGATGATCTTAATTGGTATGGTCTTAATATAGTTATGATTTTGGTGTCAATCAAGTGATTAATGAAAAAAGGTGCCAAATTCATTTGTCTAGTTCAATGGAAACAATCTTTCTCCGAAGCATAATATTGTTAAAATTTATTTGTACTTTGAATGGTCTATAATGCTAAAAGTGCATGTTGTTAAGAAAAGACAAATGTGTGTTAGGGTCCAGGGACATAATTGTACCAATTATTCGTGCACTAAATTTCTCCTCAAAACTATTTTTAATGAGTTGTTGGAGGTCTGGGGAGGGAATCAACAATCCAATTTTTGGGAATCAAGTATCTTATCATATCATTGACATTCATTTGAGGAGTCTAATAGAAAGGTTTAGTGTGTTATTTCCTTTTTTTGTCATTTACAAGTACTGATAAACATGAAGAGCCTTGCTGGGAAATGGATTTATGGACATGAACTAGGAAACTTTCTTTGATTCTAATAATTCAAATCCTATGGAGTCTCTAATGGACAACATTGTACATCAAAAACCTAGATATCCAGTAAAGATACACAAAATTGATAATTAGTTCTAAATAGAAATCATAAAATGATGTGCAAGGAAGGTAATATAATTAAAACAATAGACTATATTAGTTTATGTATGATAGTTTATTTCATAGTTACATGTATGCTATTAGTTTGCCTAAAAAAATACAAATGTATGCAATACATGCTAAGGGTGTTGACATTAAGAAAAATAGTGTTACCCTTGATTTGAAAAATAGCAGCAGGGAAAAGCACAACTGATGATTATAAACTTTGAAGCCAATAGATAAGAAAACGTGATCCAAACAACCCTTCTCTTAGTAAGCTTGTTAACAATTACATGATAAAGAGTGACTTAATTTGTTATACCTTTTATCTAAATAGTACATATAAAATAGTTTATGAAGATCATAATTCTTGAAAAAGAATAAGGTTGGCAATGAGAGATATGAGTGAAAAGGCATGCCAAAACACTGTAATCTAGTCATTTCTCATGTCATGATGTGATTGGTTCTAAAAAATTGACATATGAGTGAAATTGATCAACTTCAATCCTCTACTTAGCTGGAAAAATTGCAAAATTGCAATTATTAACAAAACTTATGAAGCAATCAATTCAAAAGCAAGTTTTTACTACATGATTATAGCATACTAGCATACTAGCTATGTGCAATTGATACAATATTTCTAGTTGTATATTAAACAAATTCCATATTTTTGGCTGAATAATTTGAAATGAATTGACCAAAAGTTGTGATACTACATATAAAGCTAAGAAACAATCAAAAAAATTCA
Source organism: Cupressus sempervirens (assembly GCA_028749045.1). Taxonomy (NCBI): domain Eukaryota; kingdom Viridiplantae; phylum Streptophyta; class Pinopsida; order Cupressales; family Cupressaceae; genus Cupressus; species Cupressus sempervirens. The sequence continues at coordinate 877,741,536 of CM053792.1, forward strand.
TTCTAGTTATAGATCAAGATTCATACAAACTAAAAAGCACAACAGACAATAGGAAAATATAAATATCTCTCTATACACTTGCTTGACCCCCTATGTTTATAGTACAAAATAACATCCTAATACCCTTGCCAATTCAAAGAATTGTACAAATGGGAATTTTATAGTACAAAATAACATCCTAATACCCTTGCCAATTCAAAGAATTGTATCAATTTCATGAGATTGATACTAGGCCTTGTAAAGGAATGTAAAAAATATTTGACAAAGACATAAATTATGATCTTCAACTTTTAAAAATTGATTTTTTTATACTGAAAATAATTATCAAAGAATTTCATTCTCATTAGCATCTACACAAATTCTAAATGTACAAGATGTAGTTCAGCTACTTACAAAAGAAATTTATAAAAGACAAGTTCTATAGCCATTCATAGTGATATTAAAATTAAAGACAAAGCAAACAATCTTTTTGAAGAACTAGAACATCAATAATAGACAAATGACTTTATATTTTATAACTTCTTAAATGAATTCAATATCAACATGTCTAAATACATTGGACTATTGCTATTAACATTGACAAGAAGAGTGTTATTACCAAGTCAACATGTACTTTGAGTCCAAGATTCAACAATGTCTACATTGCATAAATATGGAATTTAAGGAAGTAGGGAGAGTGAATATATTTGGAAAGTGTAGCAAATTGGTTTAGATTAAGATTATAGCCATATAGAGCATCCTATCCACATTCCCATTTTTAGATTTTTTAACCATAAATAATGCTCTTTATTCTGAAACCTAACACAATTACCTTTGTTGGCTAGCATCCTCCCAAGCTGCACCAAATTTGGAGAATTGGAAAATGGTATGGAGATCCATTAAATGTGGAATTCTTTCTAATGTCAAAGTTGTGATGGCCTTGATTGATATTAACATAAACATCGATTATCCTATTCTTACATTGAAAAGGGGTTTTGATTTATTGGTTGTAGACAAAGATACCATATCTATGGTTATCTATGAAAAAAATTGTGAAAGTTAATTTATAGATTTGATGAGTTATTACGAAAGCTCTACAAGACTAGAGTTGAAAAAATCCTATAAAGGAAACAAGAACATTAAATGGATGCATTTCATTTCAATTAAAATGGAATACCTCATGGTCAATGACACCAAAAGAGCATGGGATGTTGTGGTAGGGTGAAGACATTGTTGCCAACCACACATTGATTCACCCAATTTATGGAAAATTTCATCACAAAAGCAATCCATCTCAATTCACTTTAATTCCACACATAATTTTTCATGATTTATAACTATACTTTCTAGATTTATGTTTACTACTACTCAAAATACTAGATATTCATAGTGATTAATCAAACCAGACACAATTTCACACAATTCCTAACAAAATAGTTTGCACATCATAGAAGATTCCTTGAGATGAAAGAACAAATGTTGGCAATGACATTTCACAAAATTATTTTTCATATAACCTCTAATGTTCATCAAGCTCTTGAGCACAAATGTAAACCCCTAACATTTCAAGGTTCTCATGTTTTCTATTTGAAATATGGTCAAATTCCTAGTAAGCTTCATCTAGGTCTAAGCCAAAGTGTGTATATTTGTCTGATTGGGGTCCCTCTTGTTGAAGGAGGACATTATTGAAAATAGATTGATACAAGTATGATATATTTGTTTCAATCATTGTTTTGTCACTAATGTCAAACCTGCTATTTTTTTGGTAAGACAACTACTTATATGATTTAAGCACTATCACCTATTTGATTTATGAAGAGGATTTGATCAAAAGATGTAACAATAACACCTAGAGAAAAGGTTGATTATGATATAAAAAGGAATACAAGAATCAACTAAGATAGTGGTAACATAATGTATTGATAATCTACTTAAGGCTGCAAAGGTTGGTTACACTAAGCAAGATCAGAAGAACAAGTTAGACAAAGTTTGTCTACCAAGCTTGACCGAGTGGACAATAGGTGCCAAGAAAAGTTAGTGCAAGTGAAGCAAAAATTATATGGAGCCAAGTAAAAGTCTATTTTAGTGTATGTCAAGACAAAATAGTGGATGCCAAGTAAAGTTTAGTTGATTTTGAGTACCAATAAACTTTAGCTCATGCTAAGTGATTTTATAGAAGATGTCAAACAATGCAGTATGTACCGAGCATCAAAAGCAAGTTAATGTCAAGCGTCAACATTATTAGAAAGATCATGAATTTGATGGATTTGAGCTAACAAGTTTGTTTTCTTGGATTGTGTGAACTAGGTAGAAGTTAAGATTCATGAACTGGTGGCACAGAATTCATGGTAAATCATTTTGAGACAAATTCAAAGAGGATTGAATGAGAAGTTTTTAGAAGTGATATAAAATGAGGTGTAGATTCGTTGAATCCTACCTAATCTACCCTAACCCTAAATTGGACAATGGAGAATGAACCGAAAAAGATCTTAATTCTTCATTTAAAGGGATGGTTGGTTAGAAGCAAGGGTTGTCATGTGTGAGAACCTAAGGAAGACAAGGAGTCAAGGGTATTGCTTCATTTAGTAACCTAATTGAGAGTTTGCATTAGCATGTTATATAAGAAGGCCCAAGGGTATGGATGCTTGAAAGGTGAACAAGCTATCAAAGCTGAAATGTGTGAAAGCCAACCAGAATAGAGGACTAAAATAGAGATTTGTGATCTACAAATGGAGTTGTAAGTTGTTATCAGATCAAGCATTATTGTTACTCTCTAACAATTGTATATGTCTAGCGTAAGTCCTTTGGATTAAGGTTTACCTAATAGTCATTTGTAAATCCTTTAACTGGGTGACATTCCAAGTGAATGGTCTATGGTCTTCTAAAACATCTCACTCCTAGCAAGGTGATTAAAATCATTTAACCAAGTCACATTTAATAGTGTTTATTGTGACCTTTAACAAGCTTGGCCTTTCACAAGACATCAGTTTAGAAGAGTGAAAAAGAGTAGCATGTTATTGGTAGTTTTTCCCAAATTGGGTTTCCATGTAAATCATTGTGTCAAGTGTGTTGTTGAATCTATTATGTTTCATGTTTACATTTCTACAAATTGATTTTAAAGTAACCTAAAAGTTTTAAGTGATTGCATAATCTTATGGATGCATGCATGATGATAAATGTTTTATGGGTTCACTAAGATGAGAAAAGTTTAATTTGTACATCTCAACCTTGGATAACTGATTCACCCCCTCCTCCCTATCTATTATTATAAAGAATTCCAACAATTGGTATTAGAGCCATCTGCTTAAGAGGACTAGTTTGAAGGTACTAGAAGCAGAAAGATCAAGATGTGAAAAAGAGAAGTACCCAAGCTTTACAAAGATAACTTTCTGGAATGGAAAATTTTGATGAGGCTACACCTTAGAGGACTTGGATATCATGCACAATCTACCATTACTACTAAGCATGTTGATCCTACTGGAGCCCTAACTATCGAGGATTTGAAAAAGAAGAAAGAATACAACCAAGCAATGTTGAAGATTGCCTCTGCCCTAACCTATGTTGAATTTGATGATATCAAAAGTCTTGATAGTGCAAAGAAAATGTGGGATGCTCTACATACCATCTATGGAGGAGACAAGAATGTTCTAAGAGCTAAAGTTGAAAGTCTCAAAGGTACAATAGATGATAATATTGTACTAAGAAAAGGTTTAAGAACACTACTACCTATATATGCTATTAGAGTTCCTACAATAGAAGAACTAAGATGTGTACCAGGGAATGATCTATCTCTTGAAGTTCTAGTAGGTAGACTCACTACTTTTGAGCTATCTAACTTTGATAATTACAAACCTAAAAATATTCAATCTTCTTTCAAAGCTAAGATGTCATTGAAGGAACCTGATAAGAAGAAGAAGAAAAGGATAAAGTATTTGTCCAGTTATATTAATATAGATGAGGAGGATGTAGATCAACTTGAAGTGCTACTAGAAAGGAGATTTCATAGAGGTAAAGGAAAGTTTAAAGGTAAATTACCTATCATTTGTTTCAATTGCAATGAAGTTGGTCATATTGCTACGAGATGTCCAAAGAAGAAGAACTATAGAGGTAGTGACAAGTATAAAAGTAGAAGAGATGAAGACATCAAGGTTTACAAAGACAAAGGCAAGAATTATTGTTACATTGTTGAAGAGGAAACAAAATATGAATTTTATGAACATGATGATGAAGTGGTCGATGTTGCAATGAAGGATGAATCTAATCAAGATGAGGCAACTGCATTGTTTCTTGTGTGAACAAGAATGGAAGATGGATTGAATTGACAGTGGGTGCTCACATCACATGACTATAGATAAAATTAATTTCATTACCTTGAATTGTTATGATAAAAATAGTGTAAGATTTCATAATAATGCACCATGTTTGATAAAATGAAAATGTTCTATCAAACTCATAGAAAAGATTTTATGTGACGATGCATACCATGTTGAAGGACTTAACTATAATTTGTTGAGTGTGCCACAATTCAATAGTTCAAGATGTAAGATTGAGTTTGAAAATAAAATTGCTAAGATATATGATATTGATGGAAAACTGATTGGAAAGGGTGATCAAACTAGGAGTATTCTATTATATCTTGATATAAAGGATGCTACTTGTCTAATTGTAAAATTTGATGATGTGTGGCTATGGCACAAGAGGTTATTTCATGTTATCTTTGATAAATTGGTTAGTATCAGTAACATGAGAAAAGTTATAGGTTTGTCTAAGTTGAAGAAAGCTGACAATATAATGTGCAAACAATGCCAGTTAGGAAAGGTGACAAAGTAAAGTTTTAAGAGTAAAACTCACACCTCTAAAGGAATACTAGACATTGTTCATACTGACTTGTGTGGAACAATTGAAGTGAAAATATTTAAAGGAGATAAGTAGATTGTGTTGCTTGTTGATGATCATTTTAGAATGATGACAGTTATGTTTTTGAAACAAAAATATGATGCATTCCAAATGTTTAAGTGGTACTTAGCAAGAGTTGAGAAGGAAACAAGTAAAACTCTAAAATGTTTGAGATCTAAAAAAGGAGAAGAATTTACATCAAATGAGTTTGAGATGTCCTATAATGAGAAAAGAATCAAAAGATAGACATCTTCTCCTAGAACCCCTCCACAAAATAGAATTTTTGAAAGGAGGAATAGGTCTATAATGGACTGTGCTAGGATAGTCATGATGGAGGAAAATGTTGCTTTGAAATACTTGAGAGAAGCTATAAGTATAGCTGTCTATACCTTGAACTGTGTACAAGTGAAGAAAGGTACTCATTCAACAACTTTTGAACTATGGTATGGATACTCACCTAATGTAAAATATTTTACAGTATTTGGAAGAAAATACTTTATTCTCAAAGATTTTAGGAATGGTAAACTGGATGCAAAAAGTGAATAAGGTATATTGCTAGGTTATTCAACAAGAAGTAAAGCTTGTAAGTGTTTAAATACTAACACTAACAAAGTTGTGGAAAGTGCAAATGTAAAATTTGATGAATATACAAAAGTATATGAGGCTGAACCTATGAAAGAACCAGAAGAAGACATATCATTTGTATAATTTTATGAAGGTATGCCTGCTGAAGAAGATGTTGCAAATCAAGCTACTAACCAATAGCTAGTTTCAGTGACTACTGAGTCACATACTATGAATGTCAACTTGCATTCAGGAATGGAGCTACATTCAAATGTTGAGTTACATAATGAAGTTGAAGGACATTCTTATTCTAAGATTAGTGCACATGAGAGAGATGCTAAACTACCTAACAAAAATTTACATAGTGACTTTGAAGTAGATAGACCAAATGAAGAAACTAGAGCTGAACCAAGATTTTCCAAATATGTCAAGAGACATCATCATGTTGTACAAATCGTTGGAGATAAAGATGTTGGACCAATGATAAGAAACAAGTTGAGAAATGATACATGCTTGTTGAGCATGAAAGAGCCAAAAATAGTGAAAGATATTTTAGAAGATGTGGATTGGAGTAAATCCATGAAAGAAGAGATTAAACAAATTGAGAAAAAAAATACATGGACTCTAGTTTCTAGACTAGAAGAAAAAAATGTGATTGACACCAAGTGGGTATACAAAAATAAGCTAGATGAAAATGGTGAAGTCACAAGGAACAAGGCAACAGTAGTCTACAAAGGATATGCACAAGAAGAAGGAATTTTCTATGGAGAAAATTTTTCTCATGTTGCTAGATTGGAAGGAGTAAGAACTCTACTTGTTTATTCTACATACAAAGATTTCAAAGTTTATCAAATGGATGTTAAATCTACATTTCTAAATGGCATATTAGAGGAATAAGTTTACATAGAAGAATTAGAAGGATTTGTTAATGTTAACAATAAGAACAAGGTATCTAGGTTATAAAAAGATTTATATGGTTTGAAACAAGCACCAAGAGCATGGTATGAGAGACTTCATAATTATCTTGTGAATATTGGATATGAAAGGACTGATGATAACAACAATCTATACATGAAGATAGAGAAAGGAAAAGGTATTTCATTATTTGAAATTTTTGTAGATGATATCATATTTGGAGGTCAAGATGCCTATGTAAGGGTTTTGCAAATTAAATGAAGCAAGAATTTGAGATGTTTATGTTTGGAGAGATCAAGTTCTTTGTGGGTTTGTAAGAACATCAGATGAAATATGGTATATACATCACTCTATCAAATGATGTCAAGGAGATACGAAAAACTTTTGGATTAGAGGATTCCAAACTAGTAAGAACACCTATGGTGATAGGAGATAAGTTGTCAAAGAATGATGATTTAGCTAAGGTAAATCAAACATTATACAGGTCTATGATTGAAAAATTACAATATGTAGTACATAGTAGACCTGATATTACATTATCTATAGGGATAGTTGAAAGATTATTTGCTAGTCCTAGGGAGAATCATTTGATGGTTGCAAAGAGAATAATGAGATATCTAAAAAGAACTAACGAATATGGTCTATACTATAAGAAAAATGAGAAATTTGAATTAAGAGCCTATACTGATGTTGATTGGGCTAGAAACATTGATGAAAAAAAAAGCACTAGTGGAGGAGCATTTTTCTTAGCCAAAAGGCTTGTTAGATGGACTAGCAAGAAACAAAACTACACTTCACAATCTATTGCTGATGCTAAATATGTTGTTGTTACCGTAAATTATACAAACATTTTATGGATCAAACAACTACTCAAAGGTATGAAGGAAGAGATCACTGAACTAGTGATACTTTATTGTGATAATACAAGTGCTATAAATATGTGAAAGAATCCTATGATGCATACAAAAACTAAGCACATTGAAATCAAGTATCATTACTTTAGATAATTAGTTCAAGATAAAGAGGTGGAGATGGAATATGTTAACACAAAAGAGAAAATCATTGATATCTTCACAAAAGCATTACCTAAGGATGATCATGAGTATCTAAGAGGTAAACTAGGGGTGATACCCCTATTAAAGGCTATTTAAGTAACAAAAGGAGTGTCTTGCATCAAACAAGCTGATTGCCATATGTTACAAATTGATGTAGTGGATCTTACTTTAGGAGCTACCTAAAGTAATCAAAAGAGCTAGAACTACAAATAAGTGACAAGCAAGGTGATAGAGGGAGAAATTGAAGAAGTTTATATCTGCATATCTAGATGACAAGTCTTTGGAATTGTTGTCAAAGAGAGAGATATTATAGAAAGTGGGAGATATATAAATATTGGGAGGTATATAGCTAAGAGGGAGAACTCATAGTATGAAATAGACAATGTATTTGTTGATTACATCTACCTAGCAAGATAAAGATAATACAGAGTTTTATAAAAGGGAAGTCATAAGGATGACACAAAAATGTTTTGTAACCTATTTAGAAGATGATAGAGGGAGAGGTTTCAATAAAATAAATTATTTTCTTTTTGGTATTTTGTTCGTCTTACTATTTTGACTTAGTTTGTTTGGTTGATTAGTTTGGTTTGCCATCAATGCGAAAGAGGGGGATTGTTGAAGAAGGAAATTGTTGAAAATAGATTGATACAAGTATGATATATGTGTTTCAATCATTGTTTTGTCACTGATGTCAAACTTGCTATTTTATTGGTAAGACAACTGCTTATATGATTTAAGTACTATCACTTATTTTATTGACGAAAAGGATTTGATCAAAAGATTTAATAATAGCACCTAGAGGATAGTTTGAGTTATGATATAAATAGGAGTACAAGAACTAGCTAAAATTGTGGTAACATAATGTATTGATAATATACTTGAAGTTGAAAATGTTGTTTACACTAAGCAAGATCAGAAGAACAAGTTAGACAAAGTTTGTCTACCAAGCTTGACCAAGTGGACATCAGGTGTTGAGCAAAGTCAGTGCAAGCTAAAAAAAAAATTAGTTGGAGCCAAGTAAAAGTCTATTTTGGTCTATCCCAATCCAACATAGTTGATGCCGAGTAAAGTTTAGTTGATGTCGAGAACCACTAAACTTTAGTTCATGCTGAGTGACTTTATAGAGGATACTGAGCAATGAAGTATGTGTTGAGCATCAGAAGCAAGTTAATGTCAAGTGTCAGCATTATTAGAAAGATCATGAATTTGATGGATATGAGCTAACAAGTTTTTTCTCTTGGATTTTTTGAACTAGGTGGAAGTTAAGATTGATGAGTTGGTGGCATAGAATTCATGGTCAACTATTTTGAGGTGAATTCAAAGAGGATTGAAGGAGAAGTTTCAAGAAATGATATGAAATGAAGGGTAGATTCATTGAATCCTATCTAATCTTCCCTAACCCTAAATTTGACTATGGAGAATGAATGGAAAAAGATCTTAATTCTCTATTTAAAGTGATGGTTGGTCAGAAGAAAGGGTTGTCATGTGCGAGAACCTAAGGAAGACAAGGAGTCAATGGTATTGCTTCATTTAGTGACCTAATTGAGATTCTGCATTGGCATGTTAAGCAAGAAGGATTAAGGGTATGGATTCTTGAAGGGTGAACAAGCTATTAGAGTTGAAATTTGTGAAAGCTGAGTAGAATGGAGGACGGAGACAAAGATCTATAATCTGCAAATGGAGTTGTAAGTTGTTATTAGATCAAGTCTTACTATTACTCTCTAACAATTGTATCAGTCTAGGGTAAATCCTTTGGATTAAGGTTTTCCTAATAGTTATTTATAAATCCTTTAACTAGGTGACATTCCAAGTGAATGGTCTAAAGTATGCTAACAAGGCTCACTCCTAATAGGGTGATTGAAATCATTTAACTAGGTCACATTTAACATTTTTATTGTAACCTTTAATAGGGTTTTCTTTTCACAGGGTATCACTTCAGAAGAGTGAAAAAGAGTAACATGTTATTGGTAGTTTTTCCCAAATCAGGTTTCCACATAAATCATTGTGTCAAGTGTGTTTTTGAATCTATTATGTTTCATGTTTATATTTCTGAAAATTGATTTGATAGTAACCTACAAGTTTTAAATGATTGCATAATCTTATCGAAGCATGCATAATAATAAATGTTTAATGGGTTCACTAAGTTGAGAAAAGTTTTATTTATACATCTAGACCTTGAATAACTAATTCACCACCACACTCAGTTATTCTAAAGAATTCAAACACCTCAATGTGGTTTGTGTGATGATGCAAGGAAATGTTTGCAGCATCAATATAATTTAGAAAACTAAATTCTTAAAGTTGACATAGAAATCAATAGAAGTTTTTGTCTGAGATGGAAGTTCCCGATGATATTTATTTGGGCATTCTTCCTAATAATGGAAGATCCCATTTTGGAGATATTATATTTCACTACATAACCACATAATAGTTCTCTCTAGACTAATTATTGGATTGCCTAGATTTGTCATCTGAACATCATACATTGGAAAATACAAATCGCATGAAAGTAGCTATCCATGTTTGGCAATAGAAACTTCATGGGAGATAATTAGTGAATAGAAAGGATAATCATACAAACAAAAAAATTCATGGGAAATTGTCAAAGATTTGCTGAGAGATGTAGAGAAGAGAGAACTACTTGTAGATAGATTTAAAAGCCTTTTGTTAAGTCTAAAGTAGATAATTCTAGGATTGTGACAGAATATCTTAGAAATGAGGAAGATTAAGTATAATTAGGATGTTGGTCAATCTATTTTGGAGAGCTATTCTAGGGTGTTGGAGAGATTTTCACAATATTATTGCTCATATTGATGATTTTCTTTATATCAATGACTTGACAAAGCACTTTGAACCTTGTCAATTTTCACCTATCATCCCTATGTAAATAGTAGAAGTGTTGATTCCAAGATGATTTCCTCACCATTTTTTATTCTTCTGACCTCAAATACACCATATGCTATAGCATTTGCAACACTAGTTTTTTCTCCAACACCAAAGTCGTGGAAAGATTGTTGAATCTATTAGCAACAAAACTAATTCCAATAGTTTTACTCCTATAAGAGTTCTCTTTCAATACCCTACTGAGGAAAAGATTATAGATGAAAATACAAAAGAGCCTTCCTTAATAACTGTACCAATGTCCAAAGAAATAGGTTAAGATTTTTCTTACACTAAATGGTTAGGTAGTACGAATGATTTGATAAGTCCTCCTACATGTGACTGATGGAGGTCAAAGAGATAGTAATAAAGATTTCATTTTAAAAGTACAACATACCCAAGTCTAGTAGATATGCTTGTTAGCTAGCCATATTTGCAGATTGATGTTCTCTATTGCTACTATTATTTGTATCTACTAATTAATCTATTCAAGGGTTATATTTTACCATTCTTGTATGGTAGAGTAAGCATCTTCTTAGAAATGAGTTTCTTCCAACTAAAGATGATCTTTCATGTACATAATTTTTCATCTCAGATAAGATGGAGTGAGAAATGCATAGAAGTGCAAGTTATTAGAGGTTATATATGAAAGAAAAATATATGATAATCTCCTCCTAGAGGTAGCTCAATTTTAAGATTCTTTGTTGTGTAGAAGTCTAGAATTTAATAAAATTATGGATATCATGTCAGTTCTCTTGGTTGCTATCTATTAATTTATGAATGCACAATCTTGTTGTAGAGAGTTGAAGTTATAGCATGTCCTTTTTGAAATTTTTATTATTATTATTTTGGTACAGATGCAATAATACTCATATGACTTAAGTGTAGCAGAGTGAACTTAATGCACTTTTATATTTTGCTAGTGATCAATCTAGAGACATTGTGTTTGCTCATGTCAAATATATCATCTACTTATATCATATTTGGTCATATGTATTCTCTTAATGAAACTCTTATTAGCAAAACTTTTACACAGATTCTGGAGGAATCGATGTCATGAATGAGATTCATGGCAATCTTTGAATTATGATACTTCTCTTAGGATTTAATTGTGTAGTTTTTTAGTCAAACTCATTGAACTATGTTTCATGAGTAGTGATTCACACATGAGAATAAATGGAACACTTAGCATTCATTGGATCTAGGTGATGCTCATAGAGGTGAAGCATCAAGACTTCCCAAGAGGTCACCCATCCTAGTACTACTTCATACTCCATACAAGGGGATCTATAGATCTGAAGTGCAAAAGTTCTCAAGTGGAAAATTTACAATTGTCCCAACTCTAGTGTAGTAAATAGATTTGAAGGAAGAGTGTCCTTTTATGACCAATTACCCTTGGATAACTCTACAACATAACACAAATCACTTCTATAGTGTTTCAAATTTTACAACAAAGGATTGTCCAATATTTTGGTGTTTCTTAGTACTGGGCTTCAAATTTGATGATGCCTCACCCTCCTAATGTCAATTTTCCACCAATGATCCACATCCTAATTAGTAAAAAGATAATTCCTTGTAATGGTGTTTCTCACCCACTAGTATGTATTTGTTAAAGATATGCAACAACCATCCAACACTCCTTTCCAAGCTCTATAACAACTTAAACAATGAGTGGGTTTTATGGCCCAACTTTCCATTTCAAGAGATTCTCAATAATTCAACATCAAAATCTTTGATATCTTCCAAATGAAACCTAGACCACCTTAAATATCTCATCCTAGATTTATGTTCTAAGGCCCTAAATTAGGTGCCAAGTTATTTTTATTGCAAAAATTTTTGTTCCTTTTTAATTGAAGTTCACTCTATTTTAATTTCTTTTTTATATTTATTTCTGAAAATGAATCATTAGTTAGTTAATAATAATTAGTAAAATCATGAGGTTGATCTGAATGTGTGTGAAAAAGAGAGTGGTGTGAGTGTGTGTTGGGGTGGGGGGGACCTTATTGAAGTCATTCCTATAGTTGCAATGTTGCTCTTTAGACTTCTTATTGAACACCATATTTCTATCAACTAAATCCCCATTGTACAATGAACATTATTGAATTCATGCCTATATTTGTGATGTTGCCCTTTAGAATTCTCATTAATCATCACTAAATCTAAGTAAATTGATTACCCTCAATCATATCTATGAATTAGTTTATGATATTAGTTGGTATAGTGCAAAACCATTTGAATCATTACTTCTCCTAACTAAATGTGGCTTGTTATTACTTGTGTTCAATAATATTCTCATAATTTTATTTTATTAAAGTATAATTTATTTCAATTTTATCATTATTATTTAGCATATAGAAATTATTAATAATATATTATATCAATGTTTTATTTGAATAATATATTATAAAATTAAGGATTATTAAATTCTCTTGTTTAATTATCATTTACTATTAAACAGTCCTAAGTTGCCAATGTTGATGCTGATGGAAGAATCAAATGTGCACAAATTTTTGTTTTGGGTTTTTAGATGTGTCTACACACACATATACTTAAAGATATTTATATATGCAAAAAATGTAAGAAATATACAAAAGTATAGCTCTTGTTGAAACTGTCACCCTTCTAATGAATATGGGAATGTTACAAGGGAAGTAAACATAAGACTCTACAAGGATACTAAAATCATAGAGGGTTCCATGTACAAATAGAGCTTAGCCCAACCTTTCAACTAAAGATGAGATCATATAATGAAAGTGGAGGCTATAGGAGTCTATCTACAAGATGAGTAGCCTAGGTGAGTAACTTCAATCAACTCTTGGTGAAAAAAGCACTTGTTCGCATAGCTTAAAGTGATTACTATTAGGAGGACTGCTACTAACCTTTCCAAAATTCATTTCATTCCACAAATTTATGCATCTTCCTTTCACAAATCCCTTTATGGAATTTCCAAAGGAAGAAGAGATGGTTGAATACACCACAAGGGAGTTTATCAAGTGCTAAGCACTTACCTGCAAGTGTAAATTGATAGAGCATGTTGTCAAATTGAAAACTAGGGAGTGAAATTGTATTTCTTTTACCCTAGGGGACCCTTCTTGTTAGTTCCTATTAATGCTATCATAACATTTCTAATTTTTTGGTAGCTCAATTTGATTGTGAAAAATCTCAAATTGATAGAGGATACTAAAATAATAGAGTGTCAATGTAAATTGTAGCATCTTAGTCGTGGCACCTAGGAAGCTCATTCTAGGCCTATGGATTCTTGTGGAGGTACTCACAATGCCTCCACAAGCATACATAATCTTGAGATGTACTTCCTAGGTGCATCTAGATAGAACAAAAAATCACCTTTGCACTATGATGAATCAACATCTACATCTGGTGGCAAGTGTAGAGAATCAATATCTAAGGACAAAAGTGGTAAGTCAATCTTCTAGATCTTAATATAGACACACCTAGATAAGGGATGGTAGGGAAATAAAAATTTAATATAGACACACCTAGCTTAGGGATGATAAGTAAATCTTTTGAATCTTCCAATTTCTATAATATCAACTCATCACATTGGATGTTCCTAGTAACATCATAGCCATTTCCTTTTGTAAAAGACACACAAATCTAAGTAGTATCAAATATTCACTAACTACCATTCTTTGTTAAAAGTGTATTTATTCTCCTATCTACTAGATTAATATATGCCTTCTCTGATTAATTTTCTTATCCCATCTATTGGTGCTTCTAACATGTGGAAAAGTTACCTAGTTAGAGATAAACTAACTAGCAATTTTTAGATTTTGATGCTCACAGTAAAAGCCTACTTGCTAATTTAAAAAGGTTTAATTAGATAAAATCTTACATGGGTAGCTTCTAGAAATGACTTAAACAAGAGCATCAACAAACAAACAAAAATGAAAACTTCTACCTATTGTTCAGGCTCAACAGGATATAAGGTTTCAAATTCTTGAATTTTTGTTGTTTTACTAAATTGTACCTTGTTTTAGTTTGTTCTCTTTCTTTTCTTGTTTCAGCTAGCTCATCCTTGTCATTACCATTGGTAAAGATGATAGACATACTAAAAAGAAAACAAAAATCAATTTTTTTTTTGCTAGAAATTTAGCATTTTAAAATGTTAATACGAAAAGGTCAATTACCTATACTCATCACTCACATTGAACCCTTGTCCAAAAACTTGAGTGACATCGTGATTTGACCAAAAAATATTTAATAACTACTCATATCTAATCAATTTGGATCATATTCAACTTGGAATGAATATTTTAAAATGTATGCCATCACAAGATTGGAATTTTCAAAATTTGCAATCTTAAAATAGGATCACTAAAAATCAACGACTTAATAAGGTAAATAAACCATACAGCGTGAAATAGAAAAACCAAATATTTTATTGATTACAATCAAATAACAAGTATAATAAATTATGTTTATTATTTATATATAGAAATAACAAAAAGAGTTACTTGCATTGGTCAATATTTCTTTAGAATGTGCCAAAGGCATCTCAATATAAAAATGAAGGCCAGACTACAAACAAGGCATGTTAAGTCAAAAGGGTTACACTCAATTGATTGAAAAATTAGGTTCTATTATATAGAGCTAAGTTCTAACCCCTAAAATAAAAAATAATATGGAATTCTAAGCCACAAATCCTTGGTATTTGGTTGTTGACTTCTAGCATGGATTTGACATCAAAGGCAGAAGTCTAAGGTGTGATTCTTGTTCTTCCATAGATCTTATAAGTTTCAAAGAACATACTATATTCCACAAATAAACTCTTTAAGTTGGAGGTTCAACTTTTGTCCTCTTCCCATCTAGACCATGGGTGAAGATTAGATTCCTGAAGAAATGAAAATAAGAAATGTTAGGATTCACTCATGTAAAAACTTAAATTAGAGTTTAGGCCTTCAACATAAGAGATTGTGTAGCACCTACTTCAACTAAAGGTCTCTGAGATTCGAGATGTCATTCAATGCCAATGATATTTGATGGTTGAAATTAAATATTGGAAATAGGCATAGTTACTCTATTAAGGCAATAATTTTTGAAATAGTAATTTAGGAATTAGTTATGGCCTATAGAACTTTTAACCATCATCATATTTTTAATTTATAAATTCAAATTTGTGTAGGCTTTCTTTTTGTTGATTATAATTTCAATGCATCCATCATGTCTTTATTAGTGTGATTGTTAAAATGGATATCGCTCCAACTCAATTGTTTATTGTTTTAATTGTTCATTGTCATTTCTTTGACCAACTAGTACAAGAGACCTATTGGATACAAGGGCTTATTATTTGGTCAATAACATTAAATTTGACACCAAACTGATCTAATTGACCTTATTACATGTTGAATATAAAAACTAAAGGAAAAATACTCCTTATGTCCTTTGTCTCCTAGGCGCTCCTACACCATAAAGCTTGAGTGTTGACTACTGAATTGCAGTTATTGTACAATTCATGGAGGATGATCCCCCATGACATATCAAAATATGGGCTATAAGGGCTAGATAAAGGGCCAAGGTTATCACCATGGAAGAAATGAATAAAAATTAAATTTGAAGTATCATCTACAAAGTAGTTGTTCATTAGAGTGTTCTACAGATAATTAAGACTCTGTTAGAGGATTTTAGACCTACTATAAGCCCCAAATAAAACTAGACTACACTCATTTGTTATCTTGGCTTTCAAAGAATAATTAGCTATTATATTGCTCACCCTTATGACTGAAGTCCCCATATGAGAGCATTATGATTATTGTTGTCTATGAGATTCAAAATAGCCAAATCATTCTACAATGGCTATTCCTAGTTGATCATCCATGTGATTGTTTCGTTTGGCAATTGAGCATACAGGAGGCCTAAGTACTAGTTTTCTATGTCATCTAGCTTGAAGCACCCTAATTCAAAGATACCATTTGGGGATGTTTTGATCTAGGTGGCTGTCAAAGTACTAGTTTTCTATGTCATCTAGCTTGAAGTACCCTAATTTAAAGATACCATTTGGGGATGTTTTGATCTAGGTGGCTGTCAAAGTTTTACGAATACCTATGGCATCCAAAATAGTAGAAATGAAGTTTATCAAGATAAAACCTTGAGAAAGAGTAGTGTGAAATGACTAAGATTTTCAACTACCCCTATTTTCTATGCTATGAAATTGTAGTCACCAAATCGGGTCTTTTTATAGCTAGAGGAAAGAACATGGAGAAAACCCCATGGCACAAACTTTGAATTATTTTATCTTATCCATCCAATGACTACAAAAAATATTTGAATGATAAATTTATAGAATTTAATTTCAAAGAAATAATACAAGTTGTGCACAAAGAAAATTAAAATGTTTCATAACTATTACTGTCCAAATTTGAGTTATCCCTACATATGAAATCCTAATATATCACTTTTCCTACTCTCAAGATGTGTTTGACACTCAAAAATTATCTTACCATGCAAATTTAGGTTTCTCATGATCTAAAAATCCCAATTCATGCCCTTCCCTATTCTCAAGATGAACAAATCAATTTGGTTTGTTACTTAAGTATAAATTCAATATTAGTATTATTACCATTTCTATATAAATCTAGCTTTCGTATAAATATAAAACCCTAATCCATGCCACCCATAAATAAAATTGTAATCCATGTCTACACAGATGATGAAATTATAATTCATAGCTTCTCAAATAAAGACCCTTAATCTATGCCATGCTAAAATTGCATTGATTTACAAATGATGACCATTCAACATATAGTACATACATTGGGGTTTCTAATCCAATATGTAATGGTTGTTCACTTGAACATATGACAATGGGCATTCAATCTAGCCCATAAAATTTTATTCCAATTTTCCTCTAAAAACTTATTTCCTACCTTCCCCCGCCTCATACCGCATAAATGTAAATGAGAATGCAAGTGACTTGAAGCTGCAATTTAAGTTAATATTAATAATTTTTATTTTTATTTATAATAATTAAATAAATAATAACTTAATTAATTTAAGATAAAAATTTATTAACGCCTTAAACAAATATCTTAGAACATGCTTTCATGTAGTATTTTATTACTTGAATCTATGATTTCTCATATTTAAGATTTTTTTTTTTACAATTTTGAGTTATATGATATAATATTTTATGTTCATGTCAATAGAATGGGAAAAGTACAACCTTAAATTTCTTACATAATTTACACTAGAAAATGCAATTTAGTATGCAATGGGTACATGGAAGAGGTATGAAAGTTCAATTAGAAATAAAATAACTCTATTGTTTGCATGTATATGTGTAGTGTGATTTATAGAATATTTATCAATTGACATTTTCTTTGTTTAAAAGGTCTGTATGATTAGTATTGTGCAAAAAAATGTTAAGATAATGTGTATGAAATTAATAAAACTCAAACACAGACAAAACTTGCATAATTTGTTTAGACAAAAATACTTAGAAAAAATATTTTGACAAAATATGAAAAAAATATAATCAATATAAATACTACTTAAGTTTGAAAAAAATGTAACATCAAAATGCCTTCTACATTAGAATTCATAAGCTCCCGAGTTAGCTAACTACACAATTAACCCAAACTTTTTTCAAATAAATTTTAACTATTTCGCATAAAAATTTGAATCTAATATCTATATAGTTAATAGATGATGGGTGAAATAATGAGTCCTCACTCTATAAGCCACTTACATTAATTTGAACTATTTTAAATCAATATTTTCAAGAGGCCAAGGAAATCCTATGGCATGTTTTTATTTTAGTTGAGATTAAGCCATGGTGTTTAGTACTATTGTCTTATGATCTTTTAGGTACCAATATTAGCACCTCTAAATCACATATTTGGGTTGATGAAAAGAGGAAGTTACAAATTAAACTTTAAGTTTTCATATTCTAGTATAGTGTGTTATTTGTATGTTGTATAGAGTCTTTTGGCTTATCTTCCATTTACTTATTCATGTGTATGATTAAAATTTCTCAAAAAAATTTCACACCTAAAATCAATTGCCTAAAATTTCATCCAAATGAAAATGCATAGCCACCTTCTCATATTTTATAAAAAAATAGCACTTACATGTAACTAAATATATTTTTAATTAGAAATAAATCATCAATATTTTTTTACTATATTTTTAACTATTAGTTATAAATTAATGGTTAAAATGTGTATCTCTAAAATAACCACCATTATTTACAAGCCTTTGGTTTTGATCATAAGGTTGTTGGATCTATTTATTAGTTGATCTCAACTTCATCCATAGCTATCTTGGTCAATGGAAGTTCTCTTTTTTTAATCCTTCTAGAGGTTTGAGATAGGGAGATCCATTATCCCCCATACTCTTTGTTTTTATGGCTAATTGTCTAGCGAGATATATAGGGGATTTGGTTCAGAAAGGAGTTATTAAAGGTCTGTAGCCTTCTTCTTAACCCATTATTCATTCTCATGGTCAGTTTGTAGATGATACCATTTTCATGGGTAAATATGAAGTTAATGAAGCTAGAAACCTCAAGAAAGACCTTAAATTGTACTCTTCTACTTTGGGTCGATTGATAAATTGGAGTAAAAGTGTTGTGTTTTTTATTAATATCCTAATCCTAAGACAAAACAAAATTTCTCAAATTATAGGGTGCTCAATAGGTTCTTTTCCCTGTATCTATTTGGGTCTTCCTCTAAGTCCAAAGGTTCTTGATTCCTTTTGGGATGATCTCATTAAGAAATTTAATAAGTAGTTGGTAGGCTAGAAAGGAAATATTTTGAGTCAAGTAGGTAAAATTACTCTTCTTAAAGCCCATCTTCAAAGTATCCCTACTTATGCTTTGAGTCTTTTTAGAATTCTAGTGAAATTTGCAGATACCATTGATAAAATTTAGAAGAATTTTCTATGGACTAGTATTGAGGAAAAGAAGAGAATGGTTCTAATTGCATGGGATCAAATCTGTAAGCCTATCAGAGATGGTGGATTGGGAATCAGGTCTATTAGAAGTATGAATAGAGCTCTTCTAGAAAAACAAGGCTGGAGAACTTATCATGATGATAAGGAATGGAGCACTGTATGGAAACATAAATACCTTTTTAATGCTAATTCTTTAGTTGATTTCCTTTCATCTCCTAATGTACTTTTTCCATTTACTATATGGGGAGCTGTTCAAGGAACAAAGAACATTCTAGACAAGGGTTGTTCCTAGAAAATTGGAAATGGGCAAAAACTGAAATTTTGGGAAGATGTTTGGTTACTGGATCATCCTTTGATTGACGACTTTCAAGACACCACTCAAGTAGACAGATGTAAGCAAATGTATGGTACTTTAGTGGGACATTACTGGCATGATAATACTTGGGTGAACTTGATTGATGTTGACCAAGGTTTTAATAATATATAATTAACTTTGAATTCTTTTTCTCTATATCCTAACCATAAGGATGAGATGATATGGAATGCTGATCCTAATGGTCAATTTAAAGTATCTTCTTTGTTTACTTCTAAAGAGAAAGGTATGCAACCTGTATGGTCTCAAGCCTGGATAAAGGGTCTCATACCTAAAATAAACATCTTCTATTGGATATTGCTTCATAAAAAAATCCTCACTTAAGATAACTTGCAAAAAAGAGGTATTAATGTAGTGAATGGATGTACTTTATGTAAAGATGGATTTGAAGACAAAAATTAATTGTTCTTGAATTCCTCTTATAGTCAACAAGTGTGGAATGTTGTTCTCATCTATTGGAATATAACTTGGGTCCATCAAAATAATGTTGAAATTTTTTTGAAAAGTTGGAGGTGTCCTTCTAAGGATCTTGATGTGGACTTTCTATGGAAAATTACTCTTCCCCATCTTTGGTGGGGCATCTGGAAAGAAAGAAACAATAGAATCTTTAGAAACAAAGAATTGCCAGGATGGGTGCTTGGACAAAAAATTAGAGCCATAAAGGAAAATTTCAAGTCTCAGAGGAAAAGTGATCAAAGTTTTCAAATTGATACTTTGATTCGATCACAAGGTTCTCATTTGACAAAACATAACCCAACATTGAATACCAGATGGAAGGATCCTCCTATTGGTTGGATCAAAGGAAACTTCAATGGTGTTGCTAAGGGTAATCTAGGTAGAGTAGGGTGTGGAGGAGTCTTAAGAGATCATACAGGTAATATTATTGATGTCATTTCAATTCCTATAGGTAATTCAAATAGCCACATAGCAGAGGCTAGTGCTACTCTATATACTATAAGGTTAGCAGTTGAAACTGGTTGTCCTTACCTCTAGTTGGAAGGTGACTCATTAAATATTATAAATATGCTTAATAATAAAAATTCAATCACTTGGTCAATTGAGGCAAGTGTTATGGAGATTAAAACTTTAATAAATAAATTTTAAAAAGTGATTATATCCCACACTTACTGCAAAAGTAATGGGTGGCTAATTAGGTTGCCAACTATGTGATCCAAATGGGATATAAGATGACATGGAATGGTGACCTCAGGAAAAATGTGGATCTCAAAGCCCTTATTAACTATGATGCTACTCATGTGATGGTGGGAAAGATTTGGTAAGATTAGCAAATTAATGATTTTTG
This sequence comes from Cupressus sempervirens, assembly GCA_028749045.1. NCBI lineage: Eukaryota > Viridiplantae > Streptophyta > Pinopsida > Cupressales > Cupressaceae > Cupressus > Cupressus sempervirens. The sequence continues at coordinate 877,762,408 of CM053792.1, forward strand.
GAAGTGGGCCTATGGATGTTAGTGTTCCTTCCCCGAGGGAGTACATTTATGTGATTGTAATGCTAGCAATGCACGTATCAGGTGCAAAGTGGGGTTTATTTGTTTTAATGAATAAATCATATATGTCTAACTCTTCTACTGAATTTGGTTTGGTATAGTATTTTGAGTTCTCTAGAAATGGGAGGAGAGCCACAAAAATAGGAACCCCCAAATTGCAAGGCATGGAAGGACAAAGAGGATGTATGGAAGATTTTGCAAAAGGGGAAGGTGACTAATTTCCTAGAGCATCTTCATGGGTTTAAACCTCATGTTACCATGGCCTTCTTCAAAAATTGGATAGAGGATAGGGTTTCTTTCCATGACATCATTGTGCAATTGACAGAGAAATTCATAGTAGAGATAATGGGCTTACCTATGGAAGGCATTAAGTTTAGCAAACAAATGAACATTTCAAATGCTGCATTCAACAAATTTCCCAAAAAAGAAGTAGAGGCTCAGAAAAACTTGGAGAAAAATGGGGATTTCAATGAACTGGACTAGATAAAAACCATATGGTAGGATGTGCTTTCATGTACTCATGATTATTTTATCCTTGATGGTAGAAATAAATGAGTGCATAAGTTTCACTTTGTCTTCCTTAATCATTTTAGGCATAAGGATAGACTTTCTTTTCCTTTTTATTTGAGATTCTGTCTTCTCCAAAGTTTACAAGCACATAGGAAAAAATAGTCATTTCCTATATTGCATGAAGGGTTGATTCTTCTTATAAAGGGTCACTATAAAAATATGGTTATTGTGTCTTCTCCCTCATTAGATAAAAAGAAGGGTTCGGCCACTGAAACCTACTTTAGGAAGAGTAAGGGTGATGAGATTGTTAAGGGTAAGAGGAGGAGTCTAAAACATGAAACCCAACATTCTCCTCAGCATAATGTGGAAGATAAGGAGGAGAAAAATTGGAGGAAGAGGAAAACACGAATGAGGGAGATTTTAGTTCCAATTTGGAAGGCTACTTGGATAGCAAGGAAAAAAGTGGAAAGGAGGATGAGGAAGACAATAGTGAGGAGAATACAGAGATGGGTATTGCTGATGAGGGAAACTAGAGTGACCATTTGAAAGAGGTAAGGGATGATAAAGAGGAGATGGAGAAAGCTAAGGAGAACCCCATAAATACAAGGAAGGGGGAATGGATTGAAAAGGTTGTTTCTCCTACCAGAGAAGATGTGGAGAAGGATAAAAATGACTCACCTCATAGGGATACTATGCTCTCCTTTTTGTACACTGCAAAACAAAAAGTTGATACCATGCTACAAGATGACTCATGGTTGTATAACAAGTTAATGAGTCTCAAAAGGAAAATGGAAAATATGTAGCAAAATAAAGATATGGACCAAGTTAAGCTCAGTCAGATGGAAATCTAGGTGAGAAACATACCAGACAAACTCAAGGACTACAAACAAAACCTTCAGCTACTTATCAAGGATAGTGGTATTAAAATGGAACAAGTTACCTCCAATATCTATGCTACTGCTGCAAGTCTAGGAAAGTGTGCCAATGAAGAAATTATGTCACCAGGGGGTCCTAGTAAGAGAATGAGGTAGAGTTCCAAGAAGAGGGCTGTGGAGGCTACTAGTGGATTAGCTATTGATTCCATTCAAGGTACTGCAGAGATTGGCAAAGAAGTCAAAATGATCAAAAAGCTGCAATAGCAACATTTACCAGTCTTTGGTCTTTGGTTTTTGTTCTTGTCCTAGTTTTATTTACTGGTCTTGGTAAATGGTTTCTATTTTTGGTAGTGATATCTAGTTTTTATCAGTTGTTTAAACTAGGTTCTAGGTCCTTGTAAAACCTAGGTTCATTTTTTGATATTTTCTATGGTTTCAGGTCTTTGTAAAACCTAATTGTGCTTCATGTTTTATCTTTTATGCTTTTGTTAAAGGGTTTTAGGGTCCCTTCAAAACCTATTTTTACCATAATCTAAAACATTATAAACTTTAATTACTTTTACCAATGCCTTGACATTCCTCACAGACATATGTCTACCATTATTTTAATAACTTTTGATATACTTAACCAAATTTAGAATAAATAAGATATTATTATTCTACACTTGATTTTAGACACTTTTTTAAAAAAAATCATTTTATTATTATTTTGATGGAAGTTATGCTTAGCACACAAACAAGTACCAAAATTTTAGAATGTAGTAGTTCAATAATTAATTAAAAAAATAATACTCATCATAAAATTACAAAAAAATACAACTTCTAGATATGACTCTTAACTATCATCCTACCAAAGGGATTTGTAAAGTATTGAATATAACTATGTCTTTTGTGCTTCACATGAAAACAATTATGTTATATTTTCTAAAACAAATTAGAAACTGCTTTTTTTGTGCACAAGGTGTGACCCACCTAATCTTATATATTTTGTAAAACCTCTAGTAGTTTGGAAAATATATTCAAAGTGCTACAATTTATATGTTTTGCACATCATGTCATTTTGAGTGGATAACCCTCAAACATCTTGTTCGAGTTCAAGTTTACTTGATTTCAAAAAAAGGGTGACCACTTATACCCCCTTTTTGTACACCATCCTAGTGCACTTACCCCCTTATTGAATTTTCTAAAAAATGACACTTTGAATGATGATGACAAACTAAAGATAAAATAAAAATTAATTACTATGTTGAAAAAATTCAAGCTTGCACCCATAGAAATCAGAGAAAGGATCCCCAATGAACTATATCAGAAGATTGGAAATAGATGAGAGAAACTTTATTGGCAAAAATAATGCCCAAGATCGCTAGAGAAGAAATTAGTGAAGAAATGAAAATGCATAGGAAAATATTTTTTATATAAAAGGAGATACTTATATATTTTATCTGGTAATTTGCAATATGTCGATAAAGATGCAAAAATGATATGGAAACAAATTTAAAAAAATAAAAGATGCTAAGGAAGAACTACAAATAGAAACAAACATCGAGCACATAGAGTTTGACAATGAAGAAGATGAATATGTCAATATTTTAGTATAAGATATTTTTAATATAGTACATAATATGGTTGAAGAGATAACAAAAAATGATGAAATTGTGACTACTAAATATTTAATTGGAGAGGAACCCAAAAAAACATAAAGAAAGATGAAGATATCCTTTCAAATATTGAACCAAAGCATACAATAAATCAATCCAAAACCTACCAAAGCCCTAGGATTTACATCATTCATTGTACAAGAAAAATAATATCCTATGCTAGACACATGCAATAATCTAAAATCTATCCCAGTTGGTTCTTTGCACTCTTTAGCTAATATCATTCCTATAGAAACTAATGGAGATCAAGAGGATGTAGACAAATAGAGCTTGGATCAAACTACAAAAGAAGAAGATAATGTTAGTCTCAGATTGGTTTTGACAATTGAGTTTTGACACACTTAACCAATCTCTAAGATGATGTCGAGCATAATATAGATGCCAAGATTACAGTGTGTGTCGAGCTAGAATTACTACAAGTGCCGAGTGAACTTCAAGTGCCAAGTGATAAGTGATGCGGACTAACTATAGGTACTAAGTAGAGTATTGATGCCAAGTGAATAGAATTACTATAGGAGCCGAGTGAGACATAATTCCCATATGTGTCAAGCATCAACAACTAGTAAGTGTCAAGTAACATAGAATTAGCATATGAGTTTGTGAAGTCACAAACTCAGATGTATATCATTTTTGAGTTGAGTCAAGATGAATCTCGAAGGATCTTCAAGATAAGATTGAATCTTTCGTATTCCCTATGTAATCAATATGCAACCAATAAGAAAAGTGAAAGAATTGAGTGAGAAAAGAAGAATGAATATTGATTGTAGATTCATACCTAACCCTAAGTCTTTGAAGTCTTTAAAAGGAGGTCGATACCCCATAGTTTAATAGAGTGAGAGAGAGAGATATATGGGTGAATGCTAGTGAAGTTCAAAAGGGTGTAAAGACTTGGAGAAGGAAGAGCAACATTGCATAATTTAATTGGTTAGAACAAAGAATTAGCACTTCAAGCAGAGACATATCAAATTAGGAAGGATTAGATCAGATTGAGCATAACAAGGATCTAGAATCAACAATTATAGATTGTAAGTCATCAGGTCAAAAAATTATAATACTCTCTAGCCATTGTATTAAGAATAAAAATCCTATGATGATAGGTTGGTCTAATAGCCATGTTGTAAGCCTTTCAACAATGTACTAAATCCTTTAACAAGGTACCATTCCAAGTGAGTGTTTGTAAATCCTTTAACCAGGTCACTTTTAACAGAGTGTAAAGCTTTTAATAGGGAAGGCCTTTCATAGGGCAAACCATTGGAAGTGGTCAAACTTTATAACCATAAACAGTACATATTGTTGTAGTGATAATTTGTGGGTGTCATCCCCACCCCAGTTTTACCTTCTCATTTTGGAGGGTTTCTATGTGATAAAAGTCTTGTGTTATCTATTTTCATGCATGTCTTTATTTTTCCTGTTAGGCAGATATGTTAGATGCATGTGAATGATTTTAGATAAAAGTTTTAAATGGTTAAAGTTAGTTACTTTTGATTCGCACCCCCCCTAGAAGTAAATCTTCCCATTTTTCAGTTCCAACAATTGGTATCAGAGCTAAGTTCTCTCAAGAAGGAGCCTTACAACTTGGCAAAAAGATCTGGAAATGGAAGTCTACAAGCTTGGGAAGATCATAGAAATCTAGGTGATTGATATACAACTCGCTCTACATACTTTGGAAGAAGCAAGAGAAAATCTAAGAAAATCTTTAAAGAGAAGAAGGGAGATTTCCATAGCTAAGAATGATACACAGTACTAGGAGATTGACACCTCAAAAGTGTTTGCAAATGGAGATTCCAAAGAGTTTGATGCACCAATAGTGGACTTGGTGGAAAAGAATAGAGCTCAAGAATAAGAGATTATAACTCTCAAGATTGAACTAGAATCACAAACCATGATTCTTTGTGAATCACTAAATAGAAGAAAAGATCCATTGAGGATAAAGCTATGATATAAAAGGACAAGAGAAACATTGCCAATAGATTGGAAGAAAAGTCAATTGAGCTTGCAAGAATTTCCAACATGCAACTAGACACCCAAAGTTGGATGATGAATGTACATCATGAACTAAATGTCAAGGACATTGAGATATCCACATTGAAGATGCAAAATGAACAACTACAAAATGAACTGAAAAGAGAAAAGGAAATTGCAAAGAGATTCAATAAGCCTAATGAGGCCATCAAGTACTTTAAACAACTACTAAAATCACCAAGAGTCAGCAATGATACATCAAGACTAGGATACACCAGCACTAAAGAAGGAGGGTCATCCAAGACTATAGAAGAAAGAAACAACAAAGGTGAGAAAAATAAACCTGCTTGTCATTTTTGTGGTAAAAAGGGACATACCTCTAATGTGTGCAAGAGAAAGAATGCCAATAAAAAACCTAAAAATATGAGTCACTCTCACAAGTGCAATAAACAAGGTCATCAAGCACATGAGTGTAGAATTAGAACTATCAGAACAGCAAGATTTGAAGGTCACTACTACAATTGCAAGAAATATGGACATAGAGCCTTTGAATGCAGATCAAAGTCCATGTGGACACCAAATCAAAAAAAGAAAAATAGTCATGAACATAACTACAATTGGGATTACAACACCAGACATAACTATTACTACTATCAAGAGTATGGACACATTCTTGAAAACTGCATAAGAACACACTTCAGTAGAAATTATAGTAGATGGCTCAGTCAAACTACATGTTCCAATTGTTTGAAGACTAGTCATATCAATAGAAATTTCCCAACAAGGTCAAAGGCACCCAAGTTAGAGTTCAAAAAAGGAAAAGAGAAGGTAGATGTTGAACACATTAGAGGAGAAATGAATAAAACATGGAAAAAGAAAGATGGAACCAACACATCCAATGATGGGATTACTTCACCAAAAAGATCAAGTGGTCACACTTCATCCAACTAAGAAAAAAAAGGTATGTGGGACTGATATACAAAGCTTTATCATACATAAGTTTCAAGTCAAGCAAGTACTAAAAAAGATAGATCAACATGAATGGAGATGAAAAGTTTAAATTTCAAATTTTCACTAGTATTGTCAAGTAAGTAAGGTAGCCTTTGGAAGCCGAGTAAAATTCCAATACATGCTAAGTTGATTTCCAAAGTTAGTAGAAGCTAAATGATTAGATGTAACTGAGTTAGTAGTGGAAGCTGAGTGAAAGGAAATTTCAAATTGAAGCCGAGTAAGGGATACTTCAGTGGATGTCGAGTGTTTGAAAGACAATTGAAGCTGAGTAATGCTAAAATGCTTAAGAAGTTGAGTGGACAACTATAAACACACTAAGAATTAAATGCTACAAAATTAGGGTATATGTTTGCATTTTGAATCATTTTTCCTCATCACGAACAAAGAGAAAAAGATGAAGAAGAGAGTAGAGTGAATTCCATGTAGTGAATCTAATATTTGAGCCATTTTCAATAGTGAACCAACATAGTTTCATCGATTCAAGGTATTTGCACTAGTGTGGAGCTATGTAGTTTTACATTTTTTGCATTTAAAACCCTAGATAGAAGAAAATGGCCTCTAGTTCTAAGAAACCCTAGGAGGAAGAGTCATTTGCGGTCCAACTTGTATCCATCAAAGTTAAACAACCTAATTTTTGGTCAATTCCTAAAGTGGCATACAAAAATGACCTAGCCAAAGCCCTATCTATTATTCCTCCTAAGGTAATTATGGTCCAGGATGTTAGGAGATGTTATAATTGTAAGATTGGTGCTATTGGAGACATGGAGATGAGAGAAGCTTATGATAGGTTGTGTGAAAATAGAGTTTTGAAAGAAGAGTTCCAAATCATTTAAAAGAAGGGTTTGACCCATGCCCTAGAATTCCCCACCATCTTTAAAATTGAATTGATCAAAATTGTGCTTAGCAAGATACATGATGGAATTTTATGGTTGGAAGATGGCCCAGTCACAATATCAAAGAGGATTGTTCACAAGGTAATAGGGGATGCAACCCAAGATTGGCCCAAAACCCTAATGAGTGACTCCAAGGAAGTCATTGAAAAGAATACAGGTGCAAAGTGGAACAAGAGAGGAATGAGTATAGATACCATTCAAGACCCTCTTGTCAATTTTGTTGTTAGGTTTATTTCACATAAATTTTATCAATCCATTTGACTTAATAGTGTACCGTGCATTGCAATGGATGTAGGTTACAAACTAGTGAAAAAGGATCATACTTATGATCTTGCAAAACTGCAGTTGCAAAAATCAATGAAAACTTAGCAGCAATAAGGAGAACTAAGGGAGCACAGTGAAAATTTGGTGCAATTTTGATTTTCATATTTTTCCATGTACAAAATGAATTTCCATCCTTTGGAAAAGTAAGCTAGAAAATCAACAAGTCAATAGTAGCTCAAGTGAATGAATATATTGAACAAATAGGAGCTAATTTTGAAACCCTTATGACAAGTTATTTTGAAGATTTCAAGAAATCCATGAAATAGAGGCTAAGGATACTAGTTTCATTGGTAGAAAAACATGTAAATGATGTATGTTTTCTTGTAGATATTGACTATACTTACATACAAGTAGCCATACCAAGGGTTAGATGGTTAAGACCTCTTGGTTATGAAATAAATAATGATGAGGCATCTACAGCTATAACAACATTGTTAGTAGAAGAAGTGGATAAGAGTGCACCACATTTTGGGACTTATGATGTGGTGAGATCAAAAGTAGATATGGATTTGAAGACTACCTCCACATTGAAGAAAAAGGAGAAACTAGTAAAGAAGCTTAAATATAAATTTGGAGAAGGAGCAGCTAAGGAAGAAGAAGATGAAGAGGTAGAAGATGATAAAGATGAATAAGACTAGGGGCCACTAGCACTGACCCAAGGCATGGGTGAGGATGTAGAAGAAGAAGAAGGTGCCAACTAGGAAGCACCAAAGGTAGAGCCTAAGAGGAGAAAGCCACAAAAATAGTCTGCTACACAGCCCAAAGGAAAGAAGAAAGTAGCTAAGCCAAGCCCAACCAAACCAACTACCAAGGAAGATATAAGGGAAGCTAAAAAAGAGGCAAAGGAATAGGAAAAGAAGAAAGCTACAAAGCAAGGAGGGCCAACATAAAAGAAAAAGAGATGAAAATATGTTACACCCATGGAGTCAGATGAAGAGAGAATAGAATCTGACAATGAACAATTCAGAGTGGTAAGTCATACCACCAAATTTGATCTTGAAAATGTCTATGATAACATTAGAGATAATGCAAATTTAACTAGTTTGAAGAACATTGATTTTAATAAGCTATCAAGAGATGAGATAAACATAGTGGAAGAGTTAGTGTAAACTATGATGGGCAAGTTCAAGAATACTCCACTTGAAATTGATAATATAATGCCCAAGGAATTATATAAAATAGTAGAAAATAAATGACATTATTTCCTACAAATGGAGAAAGAAATTAGGGGGTCAACATTGGCTCATGTAATGACTAACCTTACAAAATTTCAAATAGGAAAGGCTAGCAAGAAGCATGGGAGAAAATTTGCACCCAAGTATAGAGCCTTTAGCATTCTACAAAATAACATTGAGGATGTTGTGAACTATGAAACAAGGTGAAGTAGATCCCTTTGAGGGGAGAAATAATGGTGAAGAAGAGAAAGAAAATGAAGAGGAAGAAGGAGGGAAAGAAGAGGAAGAAAATGAAAAGGAAGAAGGAGAGAAAGAAAAAGAACCACAGAGAAGGAAACATAGAAAGGTGATGAGGCAATAGCTGAAGTGCAGCCACCAGAATAGAGTATCCAAGACATGCAATTGGCCCCACCTAGTCCTCCACATGCAAGACCTACACCTGCAAAAACTATAATTGTGAAAGATGTTCCTGATACTTCATGTCAAAACATTAATCCATTAACTGCATAGGATCTTAGAAAGATCCTTCACCAAACAACTTTGCAATCACAGTTATGTACAAATCCTATTTTGGTGAGTGTAGAGGAGTTACAAAAGGCTATAGCTAAAATAACAAAGGAGAAGGAGAATAAACAAATACCACCTTCACAACCTCCTACAACTACAAGTGATCAACCACAAGAGCAACAAGCACAAGATGCATCTACTAAGGTTGACACTACAATTATCGTAGCTACCAAGGAGTGAGCTAAGGAAAAGATAGGATAGAAAGATACTACTAATCCTATAGCACAAAGTCAAGGTGCACCTCCTCTAATCATCATAATTGATCAAGGTAGAATGGAAGAAGACAAGGAAGAGGAGATAACCCCTAAGGAGAAAGAACAAGAGGCAATCCAAACACTAGTCAATTTTCCTACAACAGGGACTCCTACTAGAACCACATAGCAGCCAAGCACTATTGCTATACCTTTGCAAATATATACACCAGGCTTGAGCTCTACAAGGGTTTCTAGGGTACCTCACTATGGAGATCCTATTCTAGATGAGGAGATAATCATTCCTCAATATGACTATGTAACCCTGATAATTGAATAGATAAATGAAGTGCAAGAGGCACTGGAGAGGAACAAGAAGTAGGAGATACTTAGGAATGAGTACAAGAAAAAGCAAGCATTGATAGTAATTAAAGAAACATTCTTAGATGCATTTAGCTTGCCAGTACCTGATGAAACAAAGCCCATTATGGAGCAACTATCCAACATAGTGGACTAGGTACAAAATGAAGACCTTGATACTAATGTTAAATTATTAGAATGGTCTAAAAAGAAATTTCAAATGAAGGTTAATGAGAAGATATCTAGTGAGATAGCACTATCACAAGTGGAACTAGCTAAGAAGGTAGAACAAGTGAAAATAGTACTTGATAACATATACTCATTGTACTCCAAACTATGTGAATCTTCATATTTCACATAAGAGACTAGCCAAAGAATACTAAGCATGGAGAGGAACCTTAAGATATCTACAACACAACTACCTAAGGATCTAGCTCAAAGTGAGAAGCATTTTGCCACAATGCTTCACACTCAGAAGTAGTTAGTTGTATTAACAATAGAAGAGGCTAATGTTAAGGCCAAAATAATGTATATTTGGTCTACCATCACCCCACATATGGAAGTATTACATAAAGAAGTAGCCTATGTAGAAAATGTTTTAAAGAAAGATCATAATCTTTCTACATTAGAAGGCCTAGTACATCTTGCAACGGAGACAACCATCTAGCTCAAAGCACTAGACATTGCCTTAAACAATTGGGATGCCTCTTTGAAGATGATAATGGAGGTAAATAAAACATTTTTGGCTAAATATTTCATTCATGCTTAGGACCCTTTGACATAAGTGTCAAAAATGGGGAGATATTCATACAAAGGGGAGATATAATAAAGATAAGAGATAATAAGGGAGTAATACATTTTTGATGGAGATAATAAAAGAATATCCAAAGGGGGAGATATTCAAATTTTGAACCTTAAAACGATATAGCCAAATGGATAACAAAAAAATTGCAAGGAGATGTGTGAAAGGGGGAGCAGAAACAAAGGGGGAGTACAAAAGAGCAGATACAGACCTAAAACAGAGTAGACACAGAATAGACAAGGCAAAGAATATCAAACACATCAGCATGAGATAGGTTCAACTTAATAGAATTTGGTTACAAAAATGGCACATCAGCTCAGGGGGAGCTACAAGTTTTAAGGTATATATTCTTCTACAAAAAATTTGAACAAGTTTTTGAAGTTTTGTACATATGTCAAACTGGATGTGTATTATACTTATAGAGACCAGATTCATAATGACTAGTTAAGTATTTTTGCCACTCATGTCAAAGGGGGAGATTGTTGGTCTCAGATTGGTTTTGACAATTGAGTGTCAATACACTTAACCAATCTTTAAGATGATGCAAAGTATAATACAAATGTTGAGCTATAGTGTGTGTCGAGCTAGAATTACTATAGGTGCCAAGTGAACTTCAAGTGTTGAGTGATAAGTGATGTTGAGTCACTACAGGTGCTAAGCAAAGTATTTATGTCAAGTGAAAAAGAATTACTATAGGAGCCAAGTGACACAAAATCCCTATATGTGTTGAGCATTAGCAACTAGTAAGTGTCGAGTAACACAGAATTAGCATATGAGATTGTGAAGGCACAGACTTAGATGTAAAGCATTTTTGAGCTGACTCAGAATGAATCTCAAAGGATCTTGAAGATAAGATCAAATATTTTGCATTCCCTATGTAATTAACATGCAACCAATAAAGAAAGTGAAAGAATTGAGCGGGAAAAGAAGAATGAATATTGATTGTAGATTCATACCTAACCCTAAGTCTTCAAAGTCTTTAAAAGGAGGTTGATACCCCATAGTTTAATAGAGTGAGAGAGAGATATATGGGAGAATTCTAGCGAAGTTCATAAGGGTGTAAAGACTTAGAGAAGGAAGAGCAGTATTAAAAAATTCAGTTGGTTAGAAAAAAACATTAGCACTTCAACCAGAGACATATTAGATCAGGAAGGATCAGATTAGATTAAGCAGAACAAGGATTTTGAATTAACAATTAGAGATTGTAAGTCATTGGGTCAAAACATTCTAATACTCTCTAGCCATTGTATTAGGAATAAAAATTGTATGATGATAGGTTTGTCTAACAACCATGTTGTAAGCCTTTCAACAAGGTACTAAATCCTTTAATAGGGTAACATTCCAACTGAGCATTTGTAAATCCTTTAACTAGGTCACTTTTAATAGAGTGTAGATCTTTTAATAGGGTAGGCCTTTCATAGGGCAGACCATTGGAAGTGGTCAGACTTTCTAACCATAAATAGTTACATATTGCTATAGTGATAATTTTTGGGTGTCATCCTCACCCCAATTTTACCTTCTCATTTTGGAGGGTTTCTAGGTGATCAAAATCTTGTGTTATCTATTTTCATACATGTCTTTATTTTTCCTATTAGGCAGATATGTTAGATGCATGTGAATGATTTTAGATAAAAGTTTTAAATGGTTAAAGTTAGTTACTTCTGGTTCACCCTCCCCTCGCCCCCCCGCCCCCCCCACTCTCAAAAGTAAATCTTCCAATTTGTCAATTCCAACAAATAATATAGATGATTCTACTAAAGGTGAAAGACTACCATCCCATAAACCTCCAAGTGAGGGAAATGAAGGGCAAGGACATACAAGCTCTAAAATTGAAATGAAGAAAGAGGATTTGACACAATCAAGGTTTGCACTCCTAATACTATTTTCTTATGTATTAGATACACCACCCACTACAAGACAAGAAAAGAAAAAGAGGGGAAAAATGAGAAAGAGTTTAAGAAAGATGAATTAATTAGTGCTACAATGAATCAACTAGAGGATATGCCTCATTTTCCACCAACTACAAAGCAAAGAAGATGAAATAAAGAAAGAAGATTAACCTAAATAGATAGATCTAGAGATTCAAGCTCCAATGCCACATATGTCATCACTGAGTACAAGTGCCATTGATTCCAAATGAAAGAGGATGAAGAAAAATAAAAGGAGACTCCATTGGCAATCAAGTCCAATCCTGTCAAAATAGATGAAGTAATAGTTATACCTAATTGGAATATAAACACCTAAGATGTAGATTCCATGGCTACATATAGTGAAATATGTGCTAGAAAAGATTAGAAAGAAAGATTAAGGAAGAATATAAAACAATAGAAGGTTCTTCATGGTGTTAAAGATATTCTATTGCATATTTTTCTAGATATTACATTGAATAAGAAGACGCCAATACTGGAGCAATTTCATCAAATTAATGACAAGTGGAATGAATTAGATGATGACACCCAAGCCAAGTTCCTAGCAAGAACAAAGAAGATGTTTGGAAATACAATGCTAGAAAAGATTTTTCAAACTATTATTGAGAAAAAAATGACATTTTTTACTAGTGTTACTGATTTGGAATTTTTTGTAAAAAATGTGCTTTCATTATTTAAGAAGTTCTATGATATACCATTTCTTACAAGTGAATTAAAGAGAATTTGCAAAAATTCAATGAAGATATGAAATCTAGTGCTAATGCACTTAATGTTGATCCTAATACTTCTTCAATACACTATTCTCAAGTCAGATTTTTAAAAAGATTACAACATGAAATTTTGCAAGAAGAAATAAAAATGAGAGAAGAGATCAATAAAATTCAAGCACCACTACTACCTCCTATTGAGGTCATGTAGAAATATATACAATTTTTTAAGGATCTCAGTACTGCCTCAAGCTTACTAATTGTTGATCATATCACTGACTTACTAGCAAAGATAAGGATTGAGAAGCAAATCATTGAGATATTAAAGATAATTTGGGATAATACCATGGCAATAATGATAAAAAAATCATCCATATTTTATTGATCAATTTAGTTTATGTACTAAGTAAGTATTCCCATTTTAAAAATATTTTTGGTATAAGTTTCCAAAAAAAAGGAATGAGTATATTGATCTAGAAAAGTCATACTATAGTCACTAATTCATACTATAGTGATCAAGAAAAGTCATCACCAAGTTGTACAGGCATAGCCAAGTTAGAAGTACATTGAGTGCCAACATAACTATCAAGAAGGAATAAAGTATGCACATAGTTGTATAGGAATCACATCCAAGTGAGAAATGGCACAAAATAATTTGTGTAATGATCACACTGAGCAAGAAATGAGATCCTCATAGTTCAAGGAAATGATTTGAAAAGAATTATTAGAGAATGTGTTTTGACTATTTTATTATTCAAAGGAAGAAAAAGCCAATGAATATACAAAGAGGAATAGTAGTGAACAAGGAATATCCCAGAGACCTCCATATGAGTTAAATGAAGGGAAAGGAGAGACAAGATTTGAAAGTGAAAAGAAGTAGGATTTGACAAAATCAGAAGTTGCACTCAAAATACTATTTTCATATGTATTAGATACACAACCTACTATAGGAAAAGAAGAGAACAAAGAGGAGAACAAGAATGAAGAGCTGAAGAAAGATGAAGTAATTAGTGCTACAATGAATCAGTCAAAGAATATGCCTCCTATGCCACTTACAACTTAAATTGTGATAGTTTCAAATGTTGATCAAATAGACAAAGAAGATGAAATCAAGAAAGAAGATGAACCTAAATAGATAGATCTAGAGATTGCAGCTCTAGTGCAACATATACCACTACTAAGTACAAATTTTATTGACTCCAAAGGAAAGAGGGTGAAGATAAAGAAAAGGGAGACTCTATTGGCAATAAAATCCAATCCTATCACAATAGATGAAGTAATATTTATACTTGATTGGAATCTAAACACTTTAGATGTAGATGTCATGGCTACATAGAGTAAAATATGTGCTAGAAAAGATAAGAAAGAAATATTAAGGAAGAATCACAAACAAAAGAAGGTTCTCCATGGTGTTAAAGATATTCTATTGGATATTTTTCTAGATTTTACAATAAATAAGAAGATGCAAATATTGGAGTAATTTTTTCATATTATGGACAAGTGGAATGAATTAGATGATGAAACCCAAGCCAAGTTCTTGGGAAGGACATAGAAGATGTTTGGAAATACAATACTAGAAAATATTGCTCAAACTATTACTAAGAAACAAGTGGCACTGTCCACTAGTGTTACCAAGTTGGAATCCTTAGTACAAAATGTGATTACACTATTTAAGAAGTTGTGTGATATGCCATTTCCTACAAGTGAATCGAAGAGAATTTGCAAAAATTTAGTAAAGATATGAAAGCTAGTGCTAATGCACTTAATGTTGATCCTAGTACTTCTTCAATACACTATTCTCGAGTCATATTTTAAAGAGGCTTACAACATGAACTTTTGCAAGAATAAGGAAAATTGAGAGAAGAGATCAATGAAATTCAAGTGTTTTTATGACCTCCTCTTTAGGTCAATATAGATTTCTAAGGATCCAATTACTATAGCGAGCTTGTCAATTGTTGATCATATGATTGATTTAGCAACCAAAATAAGGATTAAGAAGCAAATCATTTAGTTGTTAAATACAATTTGGGGTAACACCATGGCAATAATGCTGAAAAATCATCAAGATTTTCTAGATCACTTTGGTTTACATACTAAGTAAGTATTCCGATTTTTAATTTTTTTTGGCATAAGTGTCAAAAAATGGGGATGTGTATATTGATTGGGAAAGTTTTTATTATGAATATTATATATTAAGTAGTTATAAGGATTTTGGGAGATATAATTATTGAAACTACAAAAAAAAGGAGTTTTGAAAAATATTTTGCAAAACACAAGTCATACCAAGCAACAAAGTGCACCTATGTAAGGGAAGTTCTACAAATTTTCATAGAGAAAATTTTGAGCTACTCTAGTACATGTTATTTTTGTCACTAATTCCAAAGGGGGAGAATGTTACTCCCATAAATATTTATTTTGTCAATTAGTGCTAAAAATTAATTTGGTGAATGGAGAAGATGTTGGTTGGTAGACATAGTTACCGAGCCATACTATAGTGCTCGAGCAAAGATATCATCAAATTGTATAGGCATAACAAAGTCAAAAGGACGCTGAGTGACATCATAAATATTAGAGAGGAATAAAGTATGTACTAGGTTATACAAGAACAACATAAAAGTTATAAATGACACAAAACACTATGTGTAACGATCACACTGAAAAGGAAACAGGATTCTCACAGTTCAAGGAAATAATTTGAAAAGAATTATTATAGAATGTGCTTTGACTATTGTATGATTTGAAGGAAGAGAAGGCGAATAAAAATACAGAGAGGAATAGTATGGAAAAAGGACTATTCTAGATCATTGATTTCAATCAATGATGTATTCTAGAGAATACAAAAACCCTAAGTAGGTTAGAGATTGTAAGAGGCAAAAGAAAACTGTTTAAGGATTTACAAGGGATAGATTAAAAGTTGTTGTTGGAGTTGTTGTTGTTGTTATTGATAGTTTGAAGAGTTGATGTCGTGAGAGTGAAAAAATATGGAAAAGTTATTGTAGTGTTATTGTTAGAGTAAAGCATTAATTTAATCTTATTTATTAAACAACCTTTACTCCCTTCTTAACATTTCTCTTTATGCACTTGCATTTCTATTTAATAATTAAATAGAAATTATTAAACTTCATTTACCTCATAGGGTTTCCATTTTAGGTTTTACAATCTCCTTCTATAAGGATTGATCAATTGTAAATTGCATTCATTCATTTTAGTCTAATAATAGAATTTTTATATTCTCAAAGCCAAACCCTTGCCTCTTCTTTGTCTTTTCTTCTATATGATAGGTTCTTGCATGTAGGCATTCTTGGGGTTTTTTGGATTTGTATTTCTCAAATCCTTCATGGTATCAAAGTTTGACCTATTGTATCTTTTTCTTATTTATAAAAAAATAAGAACATGGGTTTGAAAAAATAAATCTCACTATTTTTGGGTATCTTTTTCTGAAAATAGGTTGGTCTCTAAAATTAGGATAACTTTGAGGCCAAAAAGACTTCATGATTGGATTTAGAAGATTTCAAAAGCCCTATTTCCATATATTATTTGTTGATTTTGGATACTGTTGACTAGGGAGGAAAATGTTTTTGCATACCAGGGTCATATGACCTTTGGCACACACTCCAAGGTGCAATTTTTTTTTTTAAATACAAAAAATTAAAACATAGTTATTTTAACTACAACAGTGAGAAAACCACCACGATGATTACCAAACCATTGCAATGGTTTCCATAATCATCATAGTGACACTAGTAGTTTTCAAATAGCACTCACTCGCCTCTACTCATTTCACCTTTGTAGCGCCCCTCAGCCATCACCCATGCATCCTCACAATCGGTCATGCCACTTGTCCTCCACCATCGCTCTTCTTGGCCACTAGCCCATGCTCACGTGGGTTGCCAGGGGCCTGAGTTAGCCCCTTCTCTCTTTTTGAATTTTTTTTTGCTACGGAGGCCCTATTGGTGTTTTTGTGATATCTTGAGCATACAAAGGTAGTTTTTTTATCAAAAAAAATTCAAAAAGATGATTCCGAGATGAACATGATGGTTAAGCTATTTTTTGGAATTTTTTTTTCTAGTTTGGTACCTATTTTTTTGTTTGAAATCAAATAATGCTTTCTATCTTTCGAGGGGCATAACTTTCTCATTTTAGCTC
This sequence comes from Cupressus sempervirens, assembly GCA_028749045.1. NCBI lineage: Eukaryota > Viridiplantae > Streptophyta > Pinopsida > Cupressales > Cupressaceae > Cupressus > Cupressus sempervirens. Next base: position 877,779,574 of record CM053792.1, read on the forward strand.
TATTTTTTGATCCAAAAGACATGTCAAAAAGATCTTCTCAACAACTTTCCAGATTCTTTTTCATTTCACCAATATTTTTTACCAGGTATTTGTGATACTCAACTAAATCCTTTTTTCTCTATTCTTGTTTACGCATTCCTTCTACAAGCTGAGGTTCAATTTTTTACATTGTGGTGGGTGTTTTATTATTATTTTATGTTAGAGTATCACTATATTGTAAAAATTCAAAACACTTTATTAAAACAATGGTTGAGACTTCTTCTTGTATAGTACTTCTAAACCCACATAAATATCACACATATAAATCTTCTATGCAACGACTTCTCCATTCAAAGGGTTTTGGGCCTTGTTTAGATACATTGCAACCAATTTTTCAAAGCCAACATTAGAATTTTTAGCATAGGAATAAGATGGATGAAGCCATGGCTCTAATTACTATGAGTGTTTCAAACTGCTTACAATTTCATCTTTATGAGTGTTTCACTCCTCAAGAAATGTGGGACAAGTTCAAGGACTTGTTTGGTACCATCAACAAGTTCAAAGGACTTCAGATTGAGGCAAAACTTACTTCACTTGTACTAGATGTGTTTCCCTATATTGAGGACTTTCTCATCAGGTTGAAACAACTAGGAAATTTTTTCTAGGGAGGTAGGAAGGAGAAGATAGATAAGGATTGTATCTATCTGATTCTATCAAAGCTTTGAGGAAACTTTCATAGTTTCTCTTCTAGGTTTTATTCCAGTGTGAATGCTTTGGGCCCCAAATTTACCATGCCCACTTTTGAGGTATTTTGTGGTCTATTGACTAGAGAGTGGTCCAATCTTACATAGTTGGATACTATCATATGCTCAAAGACATAGGCATTGGTTGCTTAGACACCTATAGGGAAGCCAAAGTAGAAGTTGAAGCCCAAGATACATTCATAAGGTAGTTAGAGTTTTGAAAAGCCTACTCCTAAATAAGGTGCTCAAAAACCCAATCCGAACAGTAAATCTTCTAAGTCTAGTGAGTCTTTCTCCAAGAATAATAAGTATATAGGTGATCCTTCTAGTTTTGTGGCAAGGGAGGACATCCAATTTCCATGTGTTGGAAATGTCTTGAGGCTTTAGAGGAGGCCATGCAATAGTATAGTATTGCTTCTCCAAAGCCACTACCTCCTCCTTCAAGGAAAGGACATGCTCTTTCTGCATGAGCATTTTCTTCTATAGCTACTTGGATTATTGGTGCAAGTGCTTCCCAACATATGACACACTCACCTAATATGGTTACCTCACTTGCTTAGAGTGTTACTACACATATTGTAGTTGGTGACTCTACCCAACTTTCAATTTTAGGTTCAGGTACTATCTCTTTAGAGGGTGGTTCAATATAGGAAGTTTTCTTGGTTCCTATCATTCTACAAACCTCATGTTTTTCTTTTAGATTTTTCATTTTGGATCTTGTAAGATAATTAAGTTCTCACCACATGATGTGGTTATTCGAGACCTCCATGATCCTAACTTGGTTGTTGCTACTGGGAGTGTTGATCTTTAGTCTCACTTATTATTGGTTTGGTGGCTTTGAGAGCTATGATTCTATAGGTATTTCTCTCATTTCTCATGTAAAAATAGTGAGAAAGCATTATCATGAGCATTTTGGCAATGTCAACTATAGATATCTATAGTAGATGAGTAGATAGGAGCTAGTGATTGGGCTACCTCAGATCTCTTGTACTAATGGTGTTTATCAAGGTTGAGCACTTGGTAGGCATCACAAAGATCCATTTCTAGAAGGTAGATCCACACATACTAAGGTACCATTGGATTTGATACACAATAATCTTATGTCATTTCCCACTCCATCCTTTTTAGGTTCTCTATATGTGCTTACCTTCATAGATGACTTCTCTAGACACACATAGGTGTACTTATTGAAGTACATGTATAATGTCTTTGATTCATTATGATTATTTAAGACATTTGTGGAGAAGAAATGTGGTCTTTCTATCAGGAATATATATGCACTAACAATGCAGGGGAATATATGAATCATTCTTTTAGACATTTCTGCACTAAACATGGTTTATAGCACCAATTCACAGTTCTCCACACCCCTCAGCAAAATCAGGTTATAGAGAGAAAGAATAGGACATTATGGGAGATGGAAAATTGTATGATATATTCTCAAGCTATGAACTCTTCATTTTTGAATAAGGCTATTATTGTGCCAACTATATTTAGAATCAGATGCCTCACAAGGCATTGTGACATTTGACTCTTGAGGAGGCTTGGACTCATGTCAAGCTCGATGTTTCTACATTTTTCATTTTTAGTAGTGAGGCTTGGGAATTTATTCCAAATGCTTAGTGTAAAATCATGGAGAGGAATATTTGACCACTCATCTTTTTTAGCTACTATGAGGATGTGAAGGCTTACAAGTTGTTTGATCCTAGTTCCAAAGATGTGTTTTGATGAGATGTCTAGTTTGATGAGCATTATCCTCAAATGGAGGCTCCATCACCAACTTCTCCCTTAGTACCTAATACTTATTCTACTTCTCCATGGGGTTATGCATCCCTTGACAAAGATCTTGATATTGATCTCCCTTCACTACCTCCAATAGCTTTTCATCGAGTGCCCAACTGGGGTCATGATACTATTGACCATGTCGCAGGACCTATGGCAAGTGATCCTTCAGATTCTCATTGCTCTCATGCTCAAAATTCTAGTATTGGACTATTGAGTCATGTCATTTTAGATTATCCGTAGAGTTTAATATAGGAAAAAGGATACTTAGAGTAGGATTGAGCTGTAGATGAGGAGCACTCATCTTTAATGAAGAGCCATACATGGGATCTTTGTCCTCTTTTGAAAGGAAGAAAGTTTGTTCAATGTCTGTGTGTGTACCATACCAAGTATAGTGCTGACGGTTCTATTGATAGGTGAAAGGTACATCATGTTTCAAACAAATTTTCATAGGTTGAGGGTATGTTTTACTCCAAGACCTTTTCTCTTGTTGCCAAGATGAACTCTATTCACCTTTTTCTCTCTCTTGCAACTTCAGAGGGATGGGCATTTTTTTAGATAGACATGAAGAGTTTCTTTTTGCATGGAGACCTACATGATGAGATCTATATAGAGCAGCCTCCTAGTTTTGTGCATGACTCTTCTTTGGTATGCTGGCTTTAGAGGTCTTTATATGGTCTCAAACAAACCCCTCAGGCTTGGTATGAGAAGATGGATTCCTTCTTGCTTGCTTCACATTTCACTCGATGTTATTATGATCCTATAATATACATTCAATATCATGGGGCTAACATATTGATACTTGTTCTTTATGTAGATGATCTATTCATTATTGATAGCTCATCCTTCATGATCCAAAGTGTCCACTGAGCTTTGAGAGAGTAGTTTGAAATGATAGACCTTGGACTTATACACTATCTTTTGAGCCCACAATTTGTTTAGTCTTTGGATGGGATAGCCATACTCTAGTAGAAGTATGCTATTGATATGCTTCAAAGATTCAACATGCTTGATTGCAAGCCTACTCCTACTTCTTTTTAGTTGAGTGTAGTTTTATCTACCACTTGCATTATTCCTATAGTGGATTTCACTATATAAAAATAGCTTGTGGGTAGTTTGTTCTACCTAACACACACACATCCTAATATTTCCTTTATGGTTCACCTTGTCTCTAGATTCTCACATGGTCCACATGAGAGTCATTAGCAAGCTTCCAAATGTATCTTAAGGTACATTTGGGGTACTACATGTTATGGAATTCACTACACATCAGGAGATCCTTGCATTGTTTAGTTACACACACTCAGATTGGGTTGGTGATATTGATGATTGCAAGTCTACTTCTAGATTTTTTTTTTGTCTTGGTTTTGGTTCTATCAAATGGTCTTGCAAGAAGCATCATGCTCACACATTATCATCTACAACGGCATAGTATAGGGCAGTTATGCTAGCTAGTCAAGAGGTTTTATGGCTTTGAGAGTTGATGATAGGGTTTGGATTTCCTCCTAATAGTACCACCTTTCTTTGGTGTAAAAATAAAAGTGCTATACACATTTATTGCAACATAGTTGAGCATCAGTAGATCAACCACATTGAGTTTCACATGAACTTCATCAGGCATCTGATTTAGGAAGGCTCTCTAAGCTTCAAGAATATTCCCACTATTGGATACAACTATTTAATTGTGTGTTGTCTTTGATGTTACACAAATGTCATATCAATTATTAGACATAATCTACCGAGCTCAGATGGTCAACAAAGAAAATTACAGAGCCTACTAAGCATTATTGAGCTCACTCGAGCGTTAAAGGATTCTAAGGTAGAATTTAGTGTTAACCGAGCTCCCAAGGTTAACAAAGGAAAGTTATTTTTTACTGAGTCACAAGGTCAATGAAGGAAGATCAGTTCTTATCGAGTTAACTTGGTCTCCAAATGATTTTGCAAAGTTTGTAGTGTTTACCTAGCTTCTGTTGGTTAACACTAAAAATCATTTCTAGAGTTGTGTTTACTGAGCTCAATCAACCAGTGAAGGATTTCATTATTTTAGGAGATAAAGCTTAATTGTTTCATGCAATGAATGTAGCCAACTAGTGTAATGATTATTGGTAATTGTAACTTGTAATTGAGCCAACTTGAAAAATTTGTAAGCTATAAATAAATGGTCAATTTTTGAATTCAAAGGTATGGATGAGTGTGTAATGAGTGAGCATGCAAGTGTATTGATTATGAAGAATGTGTGAGCAAATTTTGAAGAAGGATTAGATATCCTTGAGGAGAAGCAAAGTTATATTTAATCAGTGAGGATCTATTGAAGTAGAATAGAGATCTGTAACAAAAAAGTTCAATTGCATCTCATTTAGGTCACTTCATTATAACTTTTTCATTATTGTAGCAGTGATTTGTAAATCTCTTAACTAAGTTGGTTTAACAACCATTTTGTGAATCCTCTAACAAGGTGAAAGTTTTATTGAATTGTTTCAAATTCCTCTAGCAAGGCCACTCTTAGTAGGGTGATTAAATCCTCTAACAAGGTCACACCTAATAGTGTGTTTTGTAACCTTTAACCGGGTTGGCTCCTAACAGGGCTCACTTCAGAAGAGTGAAAATTGGTAGCTAGTTACTTGGTGGTTTTTCCCATATTGGGTTTCCACATTAAATCTAGTGTCTCTTGTGTTCATGTTATTTCTTTTATCCATGCATGTCAAATCTTTATGAATTCTTAAAAAGTTAACAATATATCTACTGAGTTACAACATTTTTCTATGTGGCTACCAAGTGTCAGCAGTAACTAATTTTAAGAAATCTAAAGGAGCTATGGATTTATTTTTGTGGTAATTGATTCACCCCACACCAAGCCCACCCTCTCTTAGTTACTCCATCTACATTTCCAACAATTGGTATTAGAGCTTTTGGTGCTTTCAAGAAGGATTTCATGGATCTAAGCTAAAGATTAGGATATCTTATAAGAGGGAAACTCCAAGGCTTAACAGGAATAACTTTTCAGCATGGCAAGGTCTCATGAGACTTCATTTGGATTCTATTGGAGATATAAGATTGAAATATCTTGATGAAGAATATGTGACTTCTTCTAGTACACTATCTATTAATGATATTGTTGGGAAGAAGACTCATAACACCATGATGATAGACATTCCATTTGCCCTAAGCTATGAAGAATTTGATGATGTCAAGGATTGCAAAACTACCTTTGAAATGTGGAACAAGTTGAAAGATATCTATGGAGGTGATGACAATGTGAGGAGAGCCAAAGCAAAAATTTTAAGAGGATAATTTGATCAAATGAGGATGAGAGAGGATGAGAAAATTGCCAAGTATGTTAAAAGAGTCAAAGCAAGTGTTAGTGTAATCAAATATTTAAGAGGAAATGTCAAGGAGGAAATATTTATAAGTAAAGTTCTCAGAATATTGCTACCCCATTTATGCAATTAGAGTTTCTACAATTTAGGAAAGAAGATGTGAAGAAAATCATAAGATAAACTTAGAAGCCATAGTAGGAATATTGACCATATTTGAGCTAGACAACTATGACAACTACGATCCAGCTTCTAAGAACATTAAATTAGCATTTGAAGCCAAGGTTTCACTCAAGGAAAAAGGAAAAAAGATAAAGGAATCTTAGTCAAAAAGTGAAGATGAATCAGAACAGAGTTCTAACTGTGATCTTGAGGTGGTTGAAGCTCTACTAGCAAGGAAATATTCTAGAGGCAAAGGAAAATATAAAGGTAAAGTTCCTCTAATCTATTTTTCATGTGAGGAAATTGGTCATATTCCTGCTAGGTGCCCAAACAAGCAAACAAGGATGAAAAGAAAGGTTACAAATGGAATGGCAAGAAAGATTTCAAATCATTCAAGGAAAAAGGTAAGAAAATATGTTTTATGGATAAAGATTCTCAGGATTCTGACAATAGTGAAGATGAAATTGTTTACATTGTTGTGAAAGATGAATCTGATAATGATAAGAAAGATAAGATGGCACTTATCTCTCATGTGAGGAAAAATGATACATGGATCATAGACAGTGGTTGCTCTCATCATATGACTTGTGGTAAAACTAAGCTTGAACATTTTGAATACTATGATGGTGGTAGTGTGAGGTTTGGTAATAATGAACATTGTTGCATAAAAGGAAGAGGAAGAATCTCACTAACCAAAAGGCTTGTATGTGATAATGCCTATTGGGTTGAAGGTCCAAAACATAATTTGTTGAGTGTGGCACAACTAATCAATATTGGATTCAAAGTGGAATTCATGCAAGGAAAAGAAAGACTATTGAATGACAAAGGAAAGTTGATTGGAACAGGCATATAGACAAAAGGTACCTTGTTATATCTTAAAGTAGGTGAATGTTCATGTTTTACATCTCAAATTGAAGAAACTTGGCTATGAAATACAAGGTTATGTCATGTGAATTTTGATAATATGGTGAAAATAAGAAAATTCAAGAAAGTAAGAGGCATTCCTAGTATAAAGAAACCTAAGGTCAGTCTATGCAAGAATTTTCAGATCGGTAAGATGGGAAAGACTAGTTTTAAAAGTAAGAACTATCAGTCTAAAGAATTTTTAAAAATTGTGCATACTAATTTATGTTGAACCATTGGAATTGAAAGTTATACTGGAGAAAAGTTCTTCATTCTTTTTGTTGATGATTACTCAAGAATGATGACTCTCATGTATTTGAGAGAGAAATTAGAAGCATTTGAAAAATTCAAATGGTATTTGGCCAAAGTAGAAATAGAAATAGGGAAAAGACTAAAATTCTTGAGGTTAGACAGAGGTGGGAAATTCATCTCTCATGAGTTCAATAACTTTTGCATTGAAAGGGGAATCAAAAGATAGGTATCTACACTTGGAAGTCCCAAGAAAAATTGAATAGTTGAAAGGAGGAATAGATCTATCATGGACTATGCAAGAACATTAATAATTGAAAAGAACATTGCTATCAAATACTTGAACGAAGCTATTAGCACTGTAATTCATACTTGAACTGAGTCTAGTTTAAGAAGGACTCATTCAAAACTCCCTATGAGTTATGGTATGGCTATAAACCTAATGTAAGTTACTTAAAAGTATTTGGAAGCAAATGTTACATTTTGAGAGAATCTAGAAAAGGAAAATTTGATGTGAAGGATGATGAAGGAATATTTTTGAAATATTCTTGCAAGAGTAAGGCATATAGATGTTTGAATTTGTCTACTCACAAAGTCATTGTAAGTGTACATGTGAAAGTTGATGAGTTTGTAGAAAGGACTGAAGAAGAAAGCAAAAAGGAATTAGAAGATTATATGAGATTTGTTTTCATTGAACCTGATATAGTACCAGTTAAATTTTTAAATCAGGAATCTTCTACTCCTAAGTCTTCAGTACCTAAACTACAAAAAGTTCAAACTAATTTGAAGGAACTTGAGTTGCATACTAATGATACCAAGCAAATTTCTACTGAGCTAGTGACTACCGAGTCTGAAGGACCCGAGCAATAGACAAAGGAGTCAAAACTTGAAGTTGAAGTGCAAGAGGATGTTTGTGCAATTCATTCAAAGGGAAAGGAGCCTATATTAGCCAAGTATGTTAGGAGACATTGACCATGCATTAGATCAGATTATTGGAGACAAATCTAAAGGTATTACGAAAAGAATTAAGTTAAAAGGTACCTGTTTACTTGCTGATTTTGAACCTAAAAATGTCAAAGATACATTAGAAAATGAAAGTTGGATTGAGGCTATGAATGAAGAGATAGAGAAAATAGAGAAGAACAAAACATGGACTCTTGTACCTAGGCCCAAAGATAAAAATGTGATTGGAACTAAGTGGGTATTTAGAAATAAGTTGAATGAATATGGTAAGGTGTCAAGGAACAAAGCTAGACTAGTGTGCAAAGGATACTCTCAAGAAGGAGGAATAGACTATGGAGAGACTTTTGCTCTCGTTGCAAGATTGGAAGGTGTCAGGACCTTACTTGCATATGCTGCACACAAAGAATTTAAGGTATATCAAATGGATATCAAATCTGCATTTTTCAATGGTATTCTGGATGAAGAAGTCTACATTGAACAACATGAAGGTTTTGTTGATCCAGAAAAAAAGGACATGGTTTTCAAATTACACAAAGCATTGTATGGTCTGAAACAAGCCCCTAGAGCATGGTATGAAAGATTGCATATCTTATTCAGATTGCTTTTTAGAGAACTAAGGATAATAGTAGTTTGTATATCAAGGAAGGACCAGATAATATGATTGTCTTGGCAGAAATATTTATGGATGATACTTTGTTTATAAGGAATGATGATTTATGCAAAGAATTTTTAGAACAAATGAACAAAGAATTTGAAATGTCTATGTTTGGTGAGATCAAATTATTTGTTGGTCTTTAGATTCAACAAAATAAGAATGGTATCTACATCACTCAATCTAAATATATCGAGGAGATACTTAAAAATTTTGGTATGGAAGATTGTAAACTAGTTGAGACACACATGTGTACTAGAATAAAGCTTACCAAGGAGGATGAATCAAAAGAGGTAGATTGGAACTTATATAGATCTATGATTGGAAAGTTGTAGTATGTAGTTAATACAAGGCCTAATATTGCTCTTGTAGTTGGTATTGTAGCAAGATTTTCAACAAAACCAAGAGAAAATCACATGATGGTAATCAAAAGGATCATGAGATACTTGAAAGGCACTAAAGATTATGGATTATGGTACAAATTTGGAGGTAATCTAGACTTGAAAGTGTTTACTGATGCTGATTGGGCAGGAAACATTGATGATGGGAAAAGTACAAGTGGTGGAGCATTCTTTCTTGGAAAGAGGTTGGTTTCTTGGACAAGTAAAAAGAAAAATTGTACATCCCAATCTATAGCAAAAGCAAAGTATGTTGCTATAGTATTAAATTGTTCTAATATTGTTTGGTTTAAATAGTTACCATAAGGCATGAAGGTGGAAAAAAAAGAACCAGTTGTTATGTTTTGTGATAATACAAGTGCAATCAACATATTTAAAAATCCAGTGATGCATTCCAAACCCAAGCACATTGCAATAAAATATCATTTTGTCAGAGAATTGGTGCAAGATAAGGAGATCATATTGGAATATGTCCACAAAAAAGAACAAATTGTTGGCATATTCACCAAGCCATTACCTAAGGATGCATTCTTGTATCTAAGAGGTAAGTTAGGGGTCATTCCCCTATTTGAAGTTCACTAAAATGAAGTTTTAGTAATGCATCAATAGGTACCAAGTTGAAGATCTATCAGTTGATATAGCATATTCATGGAAACATTGCATATGAATCAGTACTCAAGGTACATTGTTACTTATTTGGTATGTGCTATGTTTGGCATTTTTTGTCAAAGAGGGAGAGTACACTGTCATATTTTTGAAATTTGAATGTATATGAGGGAGATTTTTCTATGTAATTCCTTCGCAGAGGGAGATTACTGTATTTGAGAATTTTGTGGATTAAAATCTAAGAGGGAAAATTGTTCTGTCAGAAAAAGACTTGTTTTTAAATTTCATTTTGCTATGATATGTTGTGTTGCCATCAATGCCAAAGAGGGAGATTGTTGGATACAATTGTTTAATTGTGTATTTTCTTTGATGTTACAAAAATGTCATATCAGTTATCAGATAGAGTCTATAAGACTCAGATGGTCAGCAAAGAAAATTATAGAGTCTACTGAGCATTACACTGTGGAGACAATTTTTACCTGGCTCACTCGAGTGTTAAAAGATTCTGAGGTAGAAGTTAGTGTTAACTAAGCTCCCAAGGTTAACAAAGGAAAGTTAGTTTCTATCGAGTTCACAAGGTCAACAAAGGAAGATCAATTCTTATCGAATGAACTCAATCTCCAAAGGATTTTGCAAAGTTCATAGTGTTTACCGAGCTTCTGCCGGTTAACACTGAAAATCATTTCTAAAGCTGGGTTTACCAAGCTGGGTCAGCAAATGAAGGATTTCATTGTTTTAGGAAATAAAGCTTAATTTTTTCATGCAATGAATGTAGCCGACTTGTGTAATGATTATTGGTAATCATAACTTGTAATTGAGCCGACTTGACAAATTTGTAAGGTATAAATAAATGGTCAAGTTTTGAATTCAAAGGTATGGATGAGTGTGTAATGAGTGAGCATGCAAGTGTATTGATTATGAAGAAGGTGTGAGAAAATTTTGAAGAAGGATCAAATATCCTTGAGGAGGAAAAAAGTTATATTCGATCAATGAGGATCTATTCAAGCATAATAGATATCTATAACAACAAAGTTTAGTTGCATCTCATTCAGGTCACTTCATTGTTACTTTTTCATTATTGTAGCAGTGATTTGTAAATCTCTTAACCGAGTTGGTTTAATAGCCACTTTGTAAATCCTCTAACAAGCTGACAACTCTATTGAATTGTTTAAAAGTCCTCTAGCAAGGCCACTCTTAGCAGGGTGATTAAATCATCTAACAAGGTCACACCTAAGAGTGTGTTTTGTAACCTTTAACCATGTTGGCTTCTAATAGGGCTCACTTCAGAAGAGTGAAAATTGGTAGCTAGTTACTTGGTGGTTTTTCCCATATTGAGTTCCCACATTAAATCTAGTGTCTCTTGTGTTCATGTTATTTCTTTTATGCATGCATGTCAAATCTTTATGAATGCTTAATAAGTTAACAGTACATCTACTAAGTTACAACATTTTTTTTGTGGCTACTAAGTGTTAGTAGTAACTAATTTAAAGACATCTAAAGGAGTTGTGGATTTATTTTTGTGGTATCTTCAGTTCTGTTCTATGCTTGGGGTGAAGGAAGTTGTTGTTGGAGGCTCTCAGTGATGAGTCATTCCTTCCTTATTTTTTTGCTATCTCTTTTCGGAGTAGGGTTTTTCCCACATGGTTTTCCCTATTTCTCTATTTTATAGAGATTTGGTTGTGATTGGGTACCTCATCAAGCCTTATTGTTGGGACCTAGTTTTTCTTTCAGCATTGTAGTTTACTTTCTTTTTCATGCATTATTTGTAGTTGCATTCTTGCTCATCTTAAGCGAGGGTGTTAGAGTAAAGTGTTAATTTAATTTAATTTATTAAATTACCTTTACTCCCTTCTTAAGATTTCCTTTTATGCAGTTACATTTCCATTTAATATTTAAATAGTAATGATTAAATGCCATTTACCTCTTAGGGTTTCCCTTTTAGGTTTTATGATCTCCTTTTATAAGGATTGATCAATTATAAATTTCATTCATTATTTTTAGTCTAATAATATAATTTTCATATTCTTAGAGCCAAACCCTTGCCTCTTCTTTGTCTTTTCTTCTTTATGATAGGTTCTTGCATGCAGGTGTTCTTTGAGTTGTTTGGATTTGTATTGCTCAAATATTTTAGTTATGGATAGCTAGATTTTCAAATCAAATGTATCAGTTGCAAGAGCTAAGAAATCAATGAGAAAAAATAAAGATCTGATTGGAAAATTAAGTTGCATTATACAAATAAATCTACTACTATTATCTTATAATTTTAGCAAATTAAATCATTTCACAAGATAGAACTAATAGTATTTTTGTAAATCTCCTCACCAACTACACACTTAGGATAGTGTTGTAAATTCCTTGCAAAAGGTAGATCTTTATAGATTTGATAATATTACTCCTAGTAAAGTAAATCACTAGAAGTGATATCATATTGTAGCCCTAAAAAAGAAATCTCTTACTACAGTAGTGAAGGACTTGTGGGTACCATGCCCACCATAGTTTTCCCTCTAACAAAGGGTTCCTACAATACCAAATACATGTGTTATGTGTCATTATTTTATTCTTTATATTTTTATGATTCACAAAAAACTAGTATAGGTAAAGTTATATTTCAATTTCAAGCATTGTAATTAAGAACACATGTTTATCTAGTTGTTGAAATAACAAGAACAAATCTAATTTTGTTTAAGGGTTATAGTTTTTAAGGATTATGATTCACCCCCTGCCCACAACATCCTACCTTTCCTAAATAATCCAACAAGTAGTAGCTTTGTATTTATACCTCAAATAGCCCATTTGAGGCCTAGAATATGAAGAGGGTTGAATGGGAATAAAAATCATTCTAGAAACATAGATGGAATTCATATTTCAAAATGTCTCATAATTTAGTAAACTTAGTAAAGTGGCCTTTATGACATTAGTTTGTAAGGATAAAGTTTAATCAATGTTTCATGAATTCTTCCCTTTCTATAGTTTCTAACAAAATATCATCTTGCAATGTACTAGTTTAAGTGATGTATTTTGAAAATTTTTGATATCAGGAAATTTTTAGCCAGTTAGTATGGATGCTAAGAAGATGTTTACATTTTTTCACCTTTACCATTCTAACAAATGTAAAGTGAAAATATATCCAACATTTTGTCATTTTCTAAATTGATGTTAAGCAAGAAGAAAGTGATTTCCATCATTGCTAGTTCACTTAATTCATTTTTGGCATGTTCATATACAAAGTGGGAGAGTGTCACACAAGAACCAAATATGGAGTAAGGAATTAAAAATTAATATCCCTAGGAAATAGTCCCATTAAATTCAGCAAGCATAGGCAAAAATTTAGTGATATGTTTGAAGGACACTTTATAGGGAAATAGATGGTTTTCTTGTTAGATTGGATAGAATGTGGAAAAATTCATGGCGTGACTTTCAATAAAACAATGTATGCTACAACAAAAAAAATATTCAAGAAAGACAAGTCTAGTTAGGAATTGTTGTCACAAAATTTTGCACCCTTGCTTGAAGCTTGACCTAAAGGAAACCTTGTGAAACATGGAAATAATCTCCAAGTTGTGGGACTTGAACAATGAGATTGAGTCTCTAGAGAAGGTCAGCTTCCTCACTGTCAGGATGCACCTAAGTACTTCTTTGAAGGAAAAGGGAGAAGGAAATGCATGAAATCAAACTACCTAGTCTAATCTAGAGGGATGATACACCAAATAGTACATTCAGTCTTATCTTTTTTACTGCTTGAAAACCCTATTTCTTTAATTATTGCATGTCTTTTCAAAACTATGGCCTATTAATTCTATGCTTTATCATTACTTCATAGCTATCTATCACTTCAATTTATTAACCCATGTGATTTTCCAATGACCATTAAAATGACTTTCTCGCATCTTTTTAGAAATTTAGAACCTAGCATTTCCATCATGTGTTATGTTGTGAAGACCTTTATTCTAACCTCATCATGACTTCACAACCACTAGACATAAAGCTTTTCTGAATCATTCAATGTTTTGAACACTATTCTAACTAACCACCACCTCTCTTTGCAACTTTGGAACCAAAGACCTTAACTATAGATGAAACCTTGCGATATTGCACTTAGCCCTTAACTATAACATTCTCTTTGTTTGTAGTCTTGTAACCTCAAGTCTTAACCTCATTTTTAACCCCACAAAGATGTGATCAAAGCATTCTACTACTTCTCTACTCTAATCTTAGGTTAGCCTTAACTCCATGTGATATTGCGACTGCTTAGACCTTAACTATCTTGATTACTCTTTCACACATTCACAACTTAAATTTCACTTCAATTTAAACCCTTGCAATGGTGTGATGGTCATTTCTTTTAACTTCCAGATGCTCTTCATAGTTTTGCAACTCAAAATCATTACTCCTGGCTAAACCATGCGATGCTACAATGACTATCAACTTGGCCTATTTTCATTGATCCCTGCTTTGCAATTATTTATATCTTCAAAAAAAAAATTCCCATGATGTTGTGATAACTATTTAAGGTTAATTGTTTCATGCCATTAGAACCTCACAACTTGAATCCTTAACTCATTTCTCACCCCTACGAAGCCGCAACAATAGGCTTTCATTTCTTTGCAAATATAACCCTAGGTTACTCCTATCTATTTATGATGATGTGATGACCATTTCATTTAACTACTACTGCTACCTCTCACACCTTCACAACTTAAACTTTAGGGTCTATCTGATTGCAAGAAATGTTATGATAACGCTAACTTTAATCACCTATGTTAACCTTTGTACCCTCAAAACCTATTTCTTCATTGACCATGTTTTCCTGGTAGGCTATGAAGACCTCTTTCACTTGTCGAGCACTTTTTCAGAGCTACTTACTACTTCCTTCTACTAACCACTATGAAATGATGATAACCATTTTACTAATTTCATTGCAACCTCGTAACTTAAAGCATTAACTCATCTTTTAACACAAGCATCATCAGATCAAAAAAGATCTAAAGGTAGATATTTCATTTTGGGGCCTCACTATACATTTTTCTTTCCATGCTCCATAAACTCCCAAAATGTTGACATTTGGCCACCACTACGTAACCACCATTGGGTACCACTAAAAATGGACTTAGGGAAAACAAGCGACAAATGCATGATTTAATATAAAAAGAATGGGGCATGGGGGAACACTTAAAGCAAATAAACCTAGTAATGAGAGACCCAACTTAAGTTGTGTATGGGTAACTCAACCCTCCAAAAAAGGAAATGCACAATTATAACATGAAGGTGAGAATTAGGGCTCTACCAGGTTTGGCCATTTTAATGCATTTTGCAAACCTTGGTGCCATGAACATGTATCTCTAATTGAATTTAGTGATGGTGACATGGGAACAAAAAAGGGGGGGTAAAATAATTAACCTTTCTAGTGACTCAAATGGGATGCTTGCCTACAAAGCATAGATTAGTGGCCTTAAGAAATCCATTGGGCATGGATTCACCAAATGAACAAGATGTCATTCCACCTGCAACTCCACAAAATATGCCTCTATGACCAAAAAACTTTTAAAAATTCTATATCTAGGATGGAATAGTTGGGCTTGTGCACTTCTTGTAAAGATGGAAAACACCTACTCTACTATGTACAAGTATTTACAATGCAAAAAAAATCAATATAAAGCCATTGATTAGCTTGTTGAAGTAGCTTCCCTTCCTTACAAGATGAATTTTTCTCTCATGCACATGGGCAGCCAAATGAATCAGCAAGTATAGAAAGTATACTTCTACATAGAACACGTTCTTCCCAATGCTAAGAACAATGAAGCTCTCTAGCACTGGAATATCAAAATTTTGAGAAAAATATGCTTGCTCTTCCTTGTGATAATCTTCCTCGTGCTCTAGAATGAGAATGACTAGGGGAAACATGCATTTTCATAGAGCTATATGCCTTATGAGGCATCCTCTTGATGGCTCTAGTTTTAGGAAATCAACCTTGATCATGTTGTGCTCTGTAACCTCCAATTTTTTATGGCCAACAAGGGTTCGCTCTAATGTTATGGCTGGTGGTGTGTATGTTTCATCAAGTTGTGGTTGCAACATATGTCCCTCCTTTAGCCCTTGTGGATCCTTGCAAGAAAGGGGTTGAACCTCCTAAACTTGTGTAGGATCTTGTGATGTGGAAGAAAGAGCAGTTTGTGTCTCCTTTGATGTCTCTATTATAGCATACAACATTCTCATCAACATCACTTGTAGTTCTTTCTCACACCTTTTTTTTTGTGTAGCCAAATCCCTAGCAAGAATTGCCTCGTGATCTTGTTGTTGGGCTTCCAACCCCTTTGCAAGCTCTGCCTCAAACTACCTTCATTGTACCTCTATCTACTACAACAATATTTCTCCCTTTGGAGTATGTGTTGGCTCATGAGCAGCAACCTTTACCTCATATACTTGGGGTAGCCTAAGCAATGTTTATTTCTTCACCATATCATGGAAGACCTCCTACTACAACACGTGGTTTGGATTTTCATCCTTTTGTAACAAGCCCTGAAGTTCCACCCTAGGTGCAAAAGCCAAATTTTGTTCCTCAAGAACATGAACATTCTCATCATTCTTTTCCTCCTTGACCAATTACTGCAACACATGTTCTTTGATTGATGTCTTCTCTTCTAGTGTCTTTGATGTGGACAAAGATATATCTACTTCTTTATTAACAACAAAGAAGGATAATAGTCATTTTGGAGCTCACCATCATTGACATGTGGAGGTGTTTGAAGTGTAGATTGAGGTTTAAGCTAGCTTGAAATAGAAATCTGAGGGTTGCCTTGTCTAAAGCTAGCAAACTTCCTCCTTGGAGGTTGTTACACTTCAACACTCTAAATTTGGGAAAGCTTGAGCCTCACCTCCTCAAATTTATTTTGTCTTAATTCTTCCTCCCCTTTCAATTGGAAGAGAGCCTCCTGAGCCTCTCTAAAAACATCTATCGTATCAGATACAACCTAACATGCATAAGGATTAGATATCTACATCTCCTTGTCACTACACATCACATCAATCTAAGAACTCATGATGAGGAGCATAAAAAAGGAAAAGTTCTACTATTTGAAAGTTCATAAGGATTATAAACTTCATCAAAAATCCTTCCCAAGTTAGAAAATCCAAAGCACAAGCCATCTATATGATTGTAGAGCTCTTCTAACTTGGCCTTGGGATCATTATAGGGTTCTATGGGAAAATGACCAGGTTTATCATTTGATGTTATAAGGGAGACTAAACCCAAGGAGGAATCAATATATGGGCTTGATTTTTTCTTCCTCTCTTGCTTCTCCTAGAACTCCTAGATTGTGATGAACTTGGTGGGGGAAACTTTCACAAGCTCATGGCCATAGATGACACGATGGGTTGGAGTAAAATTAACATCTTGGTGATTTGGGTAATCATGTTAGTCATAACCAAGTTATGGTTGATATAGAGAATGAGAGGGCTAAGGAACAACATTTTCATGATATGGGGGAAAGTTGGAGGCATCTCTATGAAGGGAATCCATGGTAAAACATTCAAACAAGAACCTTCATAGAAAACTTGAGGAAACATAAAAATTGAAAATCATACCAGCACTTGATCTATTGAAACCGATATATCCATAGAGTCACCATGGTGTTAGATGAATGTCTCCAAAGGTTGATGGCACTAAGAAAAAAACCCAATTCCTTAGTGAATGGATCTTCAAAATAGCTAACCAATAGACTTTTGAATCTAAATCTATCCCACTGGGTGTACCAAAAACTGTTGTCACAAAAGTTTGCACCCTTTCCTAAAGTTTGATCTAAAGGAAACCTTGTGAAACATGGAAAGAATCTCCAAGTTGTGGGACTTGAACAATGAGATTGAGTCTCTAGAGAAAGCTAGCTTCCTTGCTATAAGGATGTGCCTAACTACTTATTTGATGGAAAAGAGAGAAGGAAATGCATGAAATTAAACTACCTAGTCTAATCTAGAGGGGTGATACACCAAATAGTATGTTCAGTCCTATCTCTACCTAGAATTGCACAGTTCATCAATATGATCCCAAAGTACATATATTCAATCATTTCTTTAACTCAACAACCATGTGTAGATCAAAAACCAATAGAATTTTATAAGAAGCTTCACCCTATATCATTCAAAGGAAAAATAGATACAACATACAAGTTGAAGAATGGAAGCAACACATTAACAAAAGGCAAGAAGATATTGCACAATATATTAATGGAAGAAAGAGGTACAATAGAGAAGTATTTTCACTTAGAGTTAAAGGAAATTATAGTAGAAGAGTACACAATACAACTGATACAAAATTAGAGAAGAGACTAGGCCTTTGAAAGAGCTACAAAATTTTCCTTTATAGCTTAGGCATAACTAAGAAGACTTCAACTAAAACCCTAAAACTCAACCACTATCCTCAAGTTGTAGAAAACAATAACTACTAATCTAAGAAATATTTGATTAGATGCACATCTCTATGAAGAAAACCTAATTTTTTTGTGCAAACTTGAGCCCTGAAGAGACAGGAATAGTAGCCATAACTTCTCTGACTGGTAGATGGATAACCATGGTGGTAGTAGAGTGAAATTTGCAATTATTAGGCATCAAGAACACAAAATAGGTGGTTGTAGGTGATCAAAGAATTTCTTTTCCATAATGAGACACTTTTGATTGTGTTTACAATAGCACCAAGTCAGCTGTGTCATCGAGTCAATTGAATTCTTTAGTCAACCTCACCATGCGGCCTTACATCTTTGAACTATTTTGCCATATCATCCTATTTTTTCTAACTACCATGTCAAGCCTATGATGATGCACTTGCTATTGTTCCCTACTTCACAACCCTATTTCTTCATTGACAACATGGCTTTTTGAAACTATAGCCTCTTAATTATATGCTTTATCACTACTTTGCAGTTGTTTATCACTTCAGTTTATTAACCCATGTAATCTTGCGATGACCATCAAACTAACTTTCTCACATTTTTGTAATAGTTTAGAACCTAGAATTTCTATCACATACGATATTGAAAAGACCTTTATTCTAACCTCATCATGACTTCATGGTTGCCAGACACAAAGCTTGTCTGAATCATGCAATGTTGCAAACACTATTCTGAATAACCACCACCTCTCTTTGCAGCTTTGCAACCAAAGACTTTTACTATAGATGAAACCTTGTGATGTTGCACTTAGCTCTTAACTGTAACATTCTCTTTATTCGTAGTCTCACAACCCCAAATCTTAACCTCAATTTTAATCCTATGAAGATGTGATCAAAGCATTCTGCTACTTTTCTACTCTGATCTTAGGTTAGCCTTAACTCCATGTGATGTTGCAATTGGTCAAGCCTTAACTATCTTGATTACTCTTTCACACATTCACAACTTAACTTTCACTTCAATTTAAACCCTTGCAATGGTGTAATGGTCATTTCATTTAACTGCCAGATGCTCTTTGTAGTTTTGCAACTCAAAATTGTTGCTCCTAGCTACATTGTGTGATGCTGTGATGACTATCAACTTGGCTATTTTTTTTCATTTATTCCTACTTCGCAACTATTTATATCTTCAATGATTTTTCACCCATGATGTTGTGATAACCCTTTAAGGTTAATTGTTTCAAGCCATTGCAACCTTGCAACTTGAATCCTTAACTCATTTCTTAATGCTGTGAATCAGTAATAACAAGATTTCATTGCTTCACAAATATAACCTTGGGTTACTCCTAACCATTTGTGATGATGCAATGACCATTTCCTTCAACTACTAATGTTTCCCCTCACATGTTTGTGGCTTAAAATTTAGTGTCTATCTGACTGCAACTAATGTTGTGGTAACATTGACCTTAACCACCAGTGTTAACCTTTGCACCCTCGCAACCTATTTCTTCATTCACCATGTTGACCTAGGAGGCTATGAAGACATCTTTCACTTGTTGAGCACTCTATCGTAGCTTCTTACTACTTCCTTCTACTAACTACTATGAAATGACAATAACCATTTTACTACTTTCATCATAACCTCACAACTTAAAGCATTAACTCATCTTTTAACACAAGAATCATTAGATCAAGAAATATCTGATGGTAGAGATTCCATTTTGGGGCCTCATTTTAATTTTTTCTTTCATTTCTCCATAAAATCCCAAAATGTTGACGTGTGGCCACTGCTACATCACCACTGTCAAGTCCCACTAAAAATGGACTTAGGGAAAACGAGTGACAAATGCATGATTTGATTTAAAAATAAAGGAGTGTGGGAAAACACTTAAAGTGAATAAACCTAGTAAGGGGAGACCCAACTTAAGTTTTGCATGGGTAATTCAACCCTCCAAAAAGGGTAATGTACAATTATAACATGAAGGGGAGAATTAGGGCTCCACTAGGTTTGGTCATTTTAGCACATTGTGCAAATCTTAGTGCCATGAACATGTATCTCTAATCAGATTTAGTGAAGGTGACATGGGAACAAAAAAGGGGGCCGGATAAAATGACTAACAAGGACCTACATATGATGGCCATTAATTGGGTCCCATATAGCTTATATTACCAAAAACTGGAATTCAAAGCTACACCTTAGTAAGCCATGTAATTTATTTTATTAGTTCATTTATGCAAATGAATTCTATAAAAAGGTACAGACCAAATTGAGTGACATAAGGCACAAGAAAAGGCATCAGTTCTTGTGCTAAAAAAAAATCTCTATGCTAGTACACCCATTAAAACATTTTAGGAAAGAAGACAAAAATGGTCTCTAAATTTATTTTGTTTCAAGAGGCAAGGACTAAAGAGTCCCCTACAATTCAATACCAGTCTACATGCTTAGAATTCGCTAGTTTAAGAATAGATAGGACAACTCCTTATAATGTAATAATGGTGTGTGAGCATACACTACTGCTACTTTTCTAAGCTTAGAGAACTTCATATTCATTTTATAGGTCCCAGAACAATAGTTAACATTTTCTTTGCAAATATGAAGGTGAAAGTTAATATTATTCTTCAATATGGACTATCATCTGTAACCTTTATCATGATATTGCTATCAGGATTTTAATCACATAGTTTTTGAGTCAAACTCATTGACCCATGTTAAACTTGAATTAGCTAGACTTATTAATCTTTAATGGGTTTGTCTATGAAAATATTTTGTTGTGATGTGGAGCCTAATCAGACTTGGAGGTTTATTTGATGTAGTTTCTCCCTAGATTATTTCTACAAAGGTTTGGGGGTAGCGCCCCCAAGATGGATTCAAGGGGCAGCATTGGTTGCTATTTTTCTATTGGGTGACTTATTTTAGCCCTAATTTTATAAGCAGCAAAAGCTTGTATAAAATGGCTTAGGGTTAGGGATTTCATAATGTATGGTGATATTTTAAATTCTTGTAATGAAATTGAAGTGTAAGGGATTGTAGATTGTAATCACTAGTTAATAATAATATTGGACATTTTTTTGGTGGACATAGCCCAAGGAATGGGTGAACCACGCTAAATATTTATGTCTTGTGTTCTCTTCTGTGTGATCTATTATTTTTTGATATATTTTATATTTGCATGTAACTTTTATTTTTGTGTGTGGTTAATCCTAACAAGTGGTATCAAAGTCAAACTATCATCATTTATTTTTTAGCCAAGCCATCATCACTTTTTTTAGCTATTCTCTATAGAAAGGTCTCACGGTTGAGTGGGACTAATGATAGATGAGGGTAATCTGAAGGCTGAGAAGTTTAAAGGGAAGAGCTTTTAGATATATAAAATGCAAATGGAGGAGTATCTTTATCAAAAGGATTTATGGAAGCCATTCGAAGGAAAATCCAAGAAATAAGAAACTATGATAGATGAGGACTAGGAGATTCTAGACAGAAAGGCACTTGAAAATATTCAATTATTCTTGGCACCATTAGTGATATTTAGCATTACAAAATTGAAGATGAGGAAAGAGTTGATGCAAGCTCTAGCAAAACTATATGAAAATCCCTCCACTTCAAACAATGTATTTCTCATTAAGTGTTTATTTAATATGAAGAAGGCAGAAGGTGGACCTATTGGAGATCATTTAAATGAGTTTAATACAATTACTAGTCATCTATCTTCTATAAATGTCAATTTTGATGAGGAAATTTGGGCTCTCTTTGTTTTGTGTTCTTTACGTGAAAGATGGACTGGGTTCATAATGGTTGTGAGTAATTCTATTTCTTGATCTAATAGCCTAAAATTTGAGGATGTGATTGGTGTTATTTTAAGTGAGGAAACTCATAGGAAAACCTCAACTGGATCTACATTAGGAAGTTCTTTAAACAAAAAAAACGTAGAGGTAGAATGACTGAGAGAGGAAACAATTCTAAAAATCATGGAAAATTAAGAGGAAAGTCAAAGGGAAAGAGGTCTCAACCTAGAGGACCAAGAGATTGTTGGTACTATGAAAAATTAGGGCATAAGAAGAAAGATTGTTGGACTCAAAAGAACAATGAAGGAGATATACCAGAAGGGAACAAGAAGGAAAATGTGGTAAGTAAAAAATTTGAAGAGGATGCTTTGCCTCTATCTTTAGAAAGTGTTGATGATTATTGGGTTTTAAGATTATTGAGCTTCATTTCGTGCTACACCCCATAGAGGTTATTTTATTGATTATGTCCAAGGGGATTTTGGGCTTGTCTATTTGGGAGATGATGAACCCTATTAGATTGTTGGGAAATGAAAAGTTAAGATTAAATTGCAGAATGGAAATCGTTAGCTACTACATGAGATAAGACATGTTCCAAGGCTGAGTAGGAATTTAATTTCAGTAGGGCAACTCAGTGATGAGGGTTGCTTAGTTACTTTTAATGATAAAAATTGGAAGGTTTAAAAAGGTTTCCTTATAGCATAAAAAGGTGTAAATGTAGGCACCTTATATCTTTGTACAAGTCATATTGTTCCTTCCACTTTAATTATTTTGGAGAACAATGAATGTTCAGGAATAGTTGTTGTAGTTGAGCAGGGTGAACAAATAGTTGTTGTAGATTCTGATATAGTGCTATGGCACAAAAGACTTGGGAACATGAGTGAGAAAGATATGAAATAACTTCATTCAAAGAAAGTTTTGCCAATTTTGAAATGTGTTAATATAGATTTCCATAAAAAAAATTGTGTATGGAAAACAAAAGAGAGAGTTTTGTGAAGAGTGGGAAAGAAAACAAATTTGAGATGTTAGAGCTTGTTCATATATATGTATGGGGACTAGCTTAGGTATCTTCCCTTGGTGGATCTCATTATTATGTTGCATTTATTGATGATGCAACTAGAAAAGTATGGATTTATTTCCTTAGACAAAAATATGATGTATTTCAAGCTTTTAAGAAATGGAAATTCTTGGTTGAAAATGAGACTAGTAAGAGATTAAAATGTCTTAGATCTGATAGTGATGATGATGATTTTAGTCATGAATTTGAAGATTATTGCCTCACTAATGGTATTCATAGACATAAAATTATTCCAGGACTCAATAGGAAAATAGAATGCTTGAACACATGAACGAGACAATAATGGAGTGTGCTAGGAGCATGATGTTACATGTCGGGTTTCCCTTAAACATGTTGCAATAAACTTTCAATACTACTATATATTTGATTAATAGACGTCAATCTACTCCCTTAGGCTATGGTATTCTAGAGGAAGCATGGACTTGTAAGTAGGTAAGTTATTTTTTTCTCAAAATCTTTGGTTGTGAAGAATTTGCACATATAGATTCTGAAAAATAGAACCAAGCTAGAAGATAAGTCAAAGAATTTTTTTTTTTTTTGATATGACATTGATGAATTTGGTTATAGGCTTTGCAATGTTGAAAATAATAATATTATAAGAAGCATGGATGCCATATTCAATGAGGAAGTGTTGTACAAAGATCTATTGTAATAGCATGAGAAGAATGCAAATGATTATGTAGTGTTCGATGATATTCCAAAAGATGATGTTCCAAAAATTCCTCATGCTCTATCACAACCGCAACAACAAATACCACTCACCCCAATGAATGTTAGATGGTCAACAAGGCTAAGTAGACCTCCAGAAAGATTTTCTCCCTCTTTGTACTCTATTTTACTAACTAATTCTGGTGAAACTGAATATTATGATGAAGTTGTGTAGGTGGATACAAAGATTCAGTGGGAGTCTGCAATGAAAGAAGAAATGGAATCCTTGCTGAAAAATTAAACATGGGTTTTATGTAAATTTCCTGTAGGTAAAAGGGGTTTATAGAATAAATGAGTTTACATGTTGAAAGAAGAGGATGGAGGTAAGAAACTATTTAAGCCTAGGTTAGTGGTTAAAGGATTTGCATAGAAAAAGTGTATTGATTTTGATAAGATATTTTCTCCTACTATTAAAATGACTTCTATCTGTATTATTTTAAGTATTGTGGCTGTTAAAGATTTGCATTTGGAGAAGCTTGTTGTTAGACAAACCTTTCTTCATGGTGATTTGGATGAAGAGATCTATATGGCATAGCCATAGGGATTTGAGGTTAAAAGTAAGGAGAACTTAGTGTGCAGATTGAAGAAAAGTTTATATGACTTGAGGCAAGCACCTTGGAAATGGTATCTGAAATTGCATGGATACAGTAGATGTCATCCATATCATTGTGTTTACTTTAAGAGATTAGAAAATGATAGCTACATTATGTTATGTTTATATGTTTATGATATGCTTGTAGTTGGGTCTAACATGGATCACATTAAGGGGTTAAAAGAACAGTTAGCATATTAATTTGATATGAAAGATTTGGGTGCAGAAAAGAAAATCCTTGGTATGAAAATTTGCAGAGATAGAAGGAAAATAAAATTGACATTATCTCAAGTTGACTCTATTGAAAAGGTCTTGCAAAATTTCTCTATGGAGAATGCTAAAGCTATTAGCACACCTTTACCTAGTCATTTGAAGTTGACTAAGGAGATGTGTCTAAAGACACTAGAAGAGTTGGCTAAGATGTCCAAGGTGCCATATTCTTTAGCTATAGGAAGCTTGATGTATACTATGGTATATAGCTTAGATCTTTAATTTATTAAGATTATGTTGTGTATTATGTTGAATTTTAAATTATATGGCATTAAATATATAATATATTTAGTTTTTTTGTTGGGGGTTTAGAAAACTTCTACAATTACAAGTCAAACAAAGAGGGGTTTCCATTCCACCACAATCTATCCAAGGCAAGATCATAGCCTCATCCCTTGTTGTGTTGGTGCTATACACTCAACAAGACTTGATCATTATTAAACTCAATCAGAATATATACATATTATTTTAATATCAATTAATAAAATATAACAATTTAAAATTTATTAAATTATTAATTACATTCAAAACACTTCATATTTAAAACAAATTGATTAGTTTTCAAAAGAGAACCCATAATCCCCACTAAGTAGGACAATTAAAGTGCTTGCAAACACTCCCACACCTCTTGTATGCTTTGCAATATTGCCCAAATTTAGATAGACAATACAATCTACATAATTGGTTTAATACAAATAACATCACTTGGTAAATGAAGTACCAAATAACCTCACCTACTCCACTTGTATATACAAATAATAATAATAATTGAATTTTCATAACCCAAAACTCATGATATCGTGAAAGATAAATAAGAGACGTGCGACCTCGTTCCCTTCTAGAATTTACGAAACTGATGAGATTAATGCCTTCCAAACCCGAGTCAAAAGCGATCTTCCAAGTCGGTCATATTGAAAATGTGGGAGCATCAAATTTTTCAAATCGCCCGCATTAGATTTAAATTCAATCCAAACCCCTTAAGAGCGTTACATTAACCCACAGCTCACTGTGAGCGACGATTTAGTTGATTGTAACACAGCCAGATGTGGATAGCGGGCACTCCAGTTTTTGTTTAACTGGGAAAGAGTTTTTGTTCAACTGGGAAAGAGAGAGGATGGAGGATTATTTGAGCCAATCTGAAGTGAAATCGGAAAAAAATCCGCTAGAAGCGCTTGCCAGATGTATTACGGGGAAAAATGAAAAGCCGAGGTCGACAAATCCTGTCAATTTGATCAAGAGAGCCCAAACGAATGACAATCTAACGCAGAACAAGGTAGGTGTTCTTCCTCTCCCCGCTAATCGTTCTATTAAGTGGATTAGGTTATTTGAATTTTAGAGATTTTCACTATTGATTGATGACAAGTTAAATGTATGATTAGTGAAAGCTTGAGAAATATATATGTTGTGATCGACATGATCATGTGCAGGTGCAGACAAATCCTGGCGCTGAAGCGGCATCTGCTAGTAAAGAGAAAGAGATGACATCTGTCCATGAGTTGGAAGATCCAGCTGTGCAAACTATGGATCAGAGTCGTGATGGCGGCGGCATCCGACAAGCCTTGAATGTTCAGACAAATCCTGGCGCTGAACCGGCATCTCCTAGTAAAGAGAAAGAGATGACATCTGTCCATGAGTTCGAAGATCCAGCTGTGCAAACTATGGATCACAGTAGTGATGGCGGCGGCATCCGACAAGCCTTGAATGTTCAGACAAATGAGCCTGGTCAACAGCGCTCTAGTGCTGCCTTGTTGACCGTCTTCATGTTGATGATTAAGTCGCTATGTTCGAATGGTTGTGCGCCTCGCTCGGATATCGAAGCAGGACTTGCTCGACCTCATCCCAACGGAGCGACTCGTGAAAAGATACTGACGCAGACCACAGACGAAAAGTGGAAGTATATCACTTGCGGATTAACACTCTTCGGTCTATCCTTCCCATTTTTCGGTCTCTACTTCAATACTCATTGGCATAACCTCGCCAATTTCTTAGTTGTTATGATCTGCTGGTTAACGTTCTCTTCAATATTTCTAGGGCTCTCTTATATGGTTTATCACAAAATCAGCGAGGAAGAGCGATTAAAATCATTAGAGGGAGTCCCAAATAACTATCAAATTGCCGGTTGCTCGGTTCAGCTATGCCTTTTCTTTTCATTTCTGTTTTTGGCAGTCACAGTCTATGTTATCGTTGCCGCCAATGCCGCCAGCGAATATGTTGGTGGTCAGTACAAGACACCATAAATTGCTGTTCCACCGTTTCCTTCATCGTGTACCCGTGCTCGTCCGGTTTCTCTGTAACCTCGGTGTGTTTCTGTTGTCGGTGGACGGGCATATAATACAAAATATTTATAGAAATACAAGCATCTTGTATTCCAAAAGACGTATTTAGACATCTTGTATTACAAAAGATTTACAAATATAATACAAACATATTGCTGTCTGTAGATCCAGTGTGAATATAACCTCGCGCCTACAACGACTTTCTAATTCGGATATAACCTCGTGCCTACAACGACTTTCTAATTCGGATATTCTTTTCTGAGACCTCCATGGAGTAACGATTTTTTAGTCCTGCCTATAGTACTAATGTTTTCACTAGACCCTTATTTAATTTATGTAACTCTTAAAATACTCAAGTTCTAAAGTTTGACCAGATTTATATTTTTAAATTAATTTATATATGTTTATTTCTACTTTTCAATTGATCTATTGTAATTTTCTGATTTATATATGTTTATTTCTACTTTTCAATTGATCCATTGTAATTTTCCTGGAGTTTTATGCTATTTTTCCAATTCAAAAATTCAAAAATATATCTCTTTCAATAGACAACATTAATAACATAGTAAGACAAAGCTTGGTAGAAAGGACAAGGAAATACTGACACACCTTTCGGCATAAGTTGTATGGTATAGAGGGTACATCATATCATTATCTCCAACCACTAATCTTCACCCGATTTTGCTCTTGCGGACAGCCCTTGGCTAAATAGCTGAACAAATGCACCTGAAGTGACAATTTTTTGAATTTATTAATTAATTTAAAAATCAGAGAACCATTGTTGTGTAAGGTTTAAATTAATTAATAAATTCAAATAACTGTCATATTGGGTGCATATTTTCGACTGCATAGACATCGCCTTGCGGACATATTAGACATTGGAGGACGGTATCACATGAATTGCACTAATTACGCTCTTAGGTACAACGCAATTTGCTGATTAACTTTTGATCCAAATAATATAATCAACATAATCTAGAATCTCCAAAATTCAGCGATAACATTGACTTTCTTGTGATGTGAATATCAGGGAAGTCCCGGTGCTTCACCCCTGTGAGCATCACCTAGATCCAATGAGTGCTAAGTGTTCCATTTATTCTCATGAGAGATGGATTCATGTTGAATCACTACTCATGAAAGATGGGTCATCGAGTTTGACTCAAAATCACATAGTTAAATCCTGATATTCACATCACAATTTGACTAGCTGTGGAAATCATCTCCTACTTATCAATTGACTTTCTTCTTTAAATTGGAAAGTTATTTACCGTTTTTTGTGCATGCACCGTACTTAGGAGCAGTTGAGTGCTTGCTTTTTTTGAAAAATTATAAAGAGGGAAGTTGGTTAGTTGATTACATGGTTAAACTAACCCGCAGTCAAATAATATTAATTTAGATATGGGATGTGATTAGGTCTGTTGTATATGTGATTTAAAAGAATCTTCCGTTGGAAGGAGTTTATTGGTGTTTATTCCCTACCAAGCACTCTTTTCGTCTCTGAATTGTGTTTCGGTATTATAAATATTTAGCATTTGTAAATAATATTTTTCAAACTTTAATAATATTTTAAAAAAATTAAAATTATATACTATTATGACTCAATTTCTCATATTTATCAAAATCATTAATATATATATATATATATATATATTAAAACTTATTTCTCATTAATCTATAAATTTACTTATTATTTAATTAAATTAAAAAATTAAATCTATAAAATCATTCAGATTTTATGTTGTATGTGAGTTTTTTAATATTTCTATTACGAGTCAAAATTTAATTTTCGCTAAAAGTAAATATTAAGACAAATAAATCTAATATATTTCGGTGTTTTCATATTTCACGATAAAAAAGTGAATGAAATATAAAAAAATATGCATTAAGAAATTAAATATATAAACCTAACATTTATTTAATTGAAATAGTAGTAATAATTAACATTGAACAATATTTATTTCAACTTATTGGACTATATTTTTATTTACAAATATAATAATGTAAACTAATGCAAGCTTTAAATGTCATATATAGCACAAGTCAAATTTAACTTTTCACATTTACATCGCATCAAGATTTAATATATTAACCATATGATTCACAAAATTTTCCTAAACTTAATTTTTATATATCTATAAACTAATAAAAATTAACTTAATATTGTTACATAATTATAATCAAATATATTGTATAATACATAAATGTTAATAAGAAGTTGGCAAGCTAGAAAGGAAATCTTTTGAGTCAAGCAAGTAAAATTACTCTAGTTAAAGCTTGTCTTCAAAGTATACCAACTTATGCTTTGAGTCTTTTTAGAATTCTAGTGAAATTTGTAGATACTATTGATAAAATTCAGAGAAATTTTTTATGGACTGGCACCGAGGAAAAGAAGAGATTGCCTCTGATTGTTTGGGACCAAATCTGTAAGCCTATCAGAGATGGTGGATTGGTAATCAAGTCTATAAGAAGTATGAATAGAGCTCTTTTGGCTAAACAAGGATGAAGAACTTATCATGATGACAAAGAATGGAGTACTATATGGAAACACAAGTACCTTTTTAATGTAAATTCTTTATCTAATTTCCTTTCTTATCCAGATGTCCTTAATCCATCTGCAATATGGGAGCTATTCAGGGGACAAAGAATATTCTTGGTAAGGGTTGCTCCTGGAAAATTGGAAATGGGAAAAAGGTGAGATTTTGGGAAGATGTTTGGTTAATGGATCATCGTCAACTTGAGGACTTTTAAGATACTACCCAAGTTGATATATGTAAGAAAAGGTATGGCACATTAGTCAGTAATTATTGGTATAACAATACTTGGGTGAAATTGACTGATGTTGACCAAGGTTTTAATAAGATACAATTAAGTTTGAATACTTTTTCTCTATACCCTAATCATGAGGACGAGATGATATGGAATGTAGATCCTAGTGGTCAATTCAAAGTATATACTCTCTTTACTTCTAAGGAGAAAGGTAATCAACCTTTATGGTCTCAAGCTTGGATAAATGGTCTCATACCCAAAATAAACATCTTCTATTGGATATTGCTTCAAAATAAAATCCTTACCTAGGATAATCTACAAAAAAGAGGTATCAATGTGGTCAGTAGATGCACCTTATGTAAAAATGGATTTGAAGATAGAAATCATTTGTTCTTGAATTGTTCCTACAGTCAACAAGTGTGGATTGAGATTCTTAATTATTGGAATATAACTTGTGTTCATCATAATAATGTTGAACTTTTTTTTTAAAGTTGGAGATGTCCTTCTAAGGATCTTGATGTTGAATTTCTATGGAAAATTACTCTTCCTCATCTCTGGTGGGGCATCTGGAAAGAAAAAAAATAGAATCTTAAGAAATAAAGATTTTCTAGGAAGGGTGGTTGGACAAAATATTGTTAGAGCAATAAAGGAAAATTTCAAATCTCAACGAAAAACTGATCAAACTTTCAAATTGATACTCCATTCTGATCACAAGGTTCTAATTTGAAAAAAGATAACCCAAGATTGACTATGAGATGGAAAAACTCTCCTAATGGATGGATTTAAAGGAACTTTGATGGTGTTACTAAGGGCAATCCGGGAAGAGTAGGTTGTGGAGGGGTCTTAAGAGATCATGCAGGTAATATAATTGATGCCATTGCAGTTCCTATAGGTAACTATAATAGCCACATTGCTGAGGCTACTGTAGCTCTTTATACTTTGAGGTTAGTTGTTGATTCAAGTTGCCCTCATCTTTGGTTGGAAGGTGATTCATTAAATATTATTAATATGCTCAATAATAAAAATTCAATTACTTGGTCGATTGAGGCAACAGTCATGGAGATTAAATCTTTAGTTAATAAATTTGAAAAAGTCATAATATCCCACACTTATTGTGAAGCTAATGGGGTAGTTGACTAGGTCACCAAGCATGCAGTCCAAATGGGATATAAGATGACGTGGATCGATGAACTAAGTAATCATATTGATCTTAGAGCCCTTATTAATTATGATTCTACTCATGCAATGGTGGGAAAGATATGCTAAGATTAGCAATTTAATGATTTTTTGTAGCCGGGCCTATGGCTATTAGTGTTCCTTCCCCAAGGAAGTACATTTATGTGATTACAATGTTGGCATTGCATGTATCACCTCTAAAATGGGTTTTATTTGATGTGATGAAAATTTGGTACATGTTTAATTTGTTTGCTCTCCATCTTTAATTGCTTCTAGTTTTAGGCATTCTTTGGAATTCTTTGAAAATGGGGGGAGAGCCACGTAAACAAGAACCCAAAAATTGCAGCAACTAGAAGGCAAGGAAGGATGTATGGAAGATTTTACAAAAGGGAAAGGCGACCAGTTATTTGGAGCATCTTCACAGGTTTAAATTGCATGTTACTGTGGCTTTTTTAGAATACTAGACTAAGGATAGGGTTTCTTTTCATGGTGTTACTATGCAATTGACAAAGGAATTCACACCTGATATCACGGCTTTACCTACGAAAGGCATTAAGTTTAGTAAACAAACTTTCAAATGTTGCATTTAAGAAATTCCCCAAAATGGATGCCGAGGAGAAAAATCTAGAGAAAAATGGAGATTTCTAGGAACTGGACTAGATAAAGACCATTTGGTAGGATGTGCTCTCGTGTACTTGTGAGTATTTCATCTTAGATGGTAGGAACAAAAGGGTACATAAATTTCATTTTGTCTTCCTTAATGATTTCAGACATAAGGATAGACTTTCTTTTCTGTTTTATTTGAGGTTTTCTCTACTTCAAAGTTTGCAAGCTCACAGGAAAAAAGAGTTGCATCCTATTTTGCATTAAGGGTTGATTCTCCTTATTGAGGGTTACTGCAAAAATAATTCCATTGTGTCTACTCCTTCATTAGATAAAATTAAAAGTTCAACCACTAAAACTCACTCTAGAAAGAGTAAGGGTGAAGAGTTTGTTAAGGGTAAAAGGAGGAGTCTAAGACAAGAAGCCCCACATTCTCAACAACATAAGGTGGAAGAGGTCACTAATTCTGAGAAATCTAAAAATAAGGAGGATGATATCCCAGAGGAAGAGGAAAACATGGATGAAGGTTACCTTAGATCCAATTTGGAAGGCTACTTGAAGAGTAAAGGAAAAAGTGGGAATGAAGATGAGGAAGAGAATAGTGAGGAAAATATAAAGCAGGGTAATGTTGGTGATGATGGTACCCAGAGTGATCATTCTAAGGGTGTGAGGGATGAGAATTAGGAGACAGTAAAGGCTAAAGAGGACCCTATTGTTATGAGGGAGGATGAATAGACTGAAAAGATTGCTTCTCCTACCAGAGAGGAAGTGGAAAAGGATAAGTTTGACTCACTACAAAGGGATGTTATGCTTTCACTTTTGCATACTACTAAGCTCAAAGCCGATTACATTCTCCAAGGTGATTCATGGATGTATAATGAAATAATGAGTCTTAAAAAGAAAATGGAAAATGTGCAACAAAACTAGGATACCAATCGCACCAAAATTAGTCAGATGGAAGTGCAGATGGGAAACATTCCAAACAAACTCAAGGACTAAGAAAAAAATCTTCAACTTCTTATCAAGGAAAGCGGTAATAAAATGGAACAAGTGACATCCAACATTTGTGTTGCTACTACTAGTCTTGGAAAAATGTACAAATGAAGAGATTATGTCACCAGGGGGTGCTAGCAAGAGAACCAGGAAAAGTTCCAAGAAGCGGGTTGTGGAGGCTGCTGGTGTTTCAGTTGCTAATTCCATTCAAGGAACTATGGATATTGGAAAAGAGGTGGTCAAAATGATTAAAGAGTTGTAGTTGCAGCTTTCTTTGGTCTTTGATCGCTGGTTTTTGTTCTTGGTTTGATTTTATTTACTGGTAGCGGTAAATGGTTTCTACTTTTGGTCCTATTTACTAGTTTTTATCTATTCTTTAAACTAAGTTCCAAGTCCTTGTAAAACTTGGGTTCTTTTATTGGATACTTTCTGTGGTTTCAAGTCCCTGTAAAAGCTAATTTTGATACTATTTTTTCAGTAGGTTTCAGGTCCTTGTAAAACTTGGTAGTGCTTAATGTTTCATCTTTCCTACTTTTGTTAAAGGGTTTTAGGGTCCCTTCAAAACCTACCTTTACTGTAATCTAAAAAATACATAAATGTTAATCTTTTCTTAAAAAACGTTAAATTAATATCTAGAACTAATATCAAAATATTAATATTGTATATTCACATATTATATCTCTAACTAATATTGTGTATATTTAGTTATAATAATTTCTCATACTTTTTGCAGTAGGTAAGGACTCATGCTCGATAGAGCTCTTGTTTACTATTCAAAAAAGAAAGAGTGTAGACCCCATATTTCTTCCATCATTCCAAGATAAGTTATTAATACTTTGTGAAAAAAGTTTGTTAGATAGCATGATTTTAGGTTTTGGAATTTATTACATGTGAGCAAGTGTTTATTATTCAAAAAATTATTCTGTCTATCTAGTTATTCATTTTGTACTTTAAAATTTAAGGTGGAGGATGTGTTGCAAGCTCTAGCTCATGCATTCATGACACCTGTGCATTACGCTTGGTGCATTGACGAAAAATTTATTATTATTGGAATTTCAACATTCTAATATCATTTGCTAGCAAATATGTAAAATTTCATCATGTGCCATTAATCAAGTTCATTCATTTAAAGATGTGCATTCTTTTTTTGAGAAAATATGAAATTTCAAAAATCATAAAGATATCATGATAGCCTCTAAATCAAGAAGATCAACAATTAACAATTCAAATTTTTGAGATGACTACAAAGAACCTAGATGGCATTATAGCCTCTAAATCAAGGAGATTAACAATTAACAATTCAATTTTGAGAGATGACTATAAAGAACCTAGATGGCATTTTAGAAGGACATGGAAAATTTTGGTTTTTCAAAGCCTCAAGGTTTAGTCATGAGATCCAAATGTTGTACTCACTAATTGGGTTATATTGCTAAACAAACCTATTTCCCAAAAGAACACTCTCACATATAGGAAGTAAATTTATGATATTGCCTGCTTCCAACATTTAATGTTTTTGGTAAAATAAATGCAATTAGAAGGGAGGAAAATAAGACAACACTATGCCAAAGGATCCCAACAGGACGATACTTGGTAGGACAAATGGATATCACTAGGATCCATTAACACCTTGTATGGTGAGGACAATAAATACAAACTCCAAGTGACTAGCACTTAAGAGGAACCAACAAATTGGGCCCTCTTGGGGACAATTAGGATATCTAAGTTGGGATAGATGATCAACCTGGGATGTATCTTTTAATATGACCTTTACCAGAAATCATTTAAACTATCTATGTTTTTAAAGTGTTGCAAATTTCATCAAGAATTAACTCTTTTTATATTAACATTTGTACATGCATAACAAAGTTGATCAAGACTTTACTGTTTTTATATCTTTGGGATTGGTTTGCAAAACCTATTCAAAAAACACAAAATACCTTGATCGGTGCCAAAAACAATTTTGCATCTTCTTGGTCCCCCATCTTGGTGCACATGCCCCAATATATCATAAAGGATTGCTTAGTTTAGATAACTCATCTCTAAGTTTAGGTGCTACTATTATTGCCATGGTTATGAGTGGATGTAAAAGAATCTACAAGAGTGTTTCTCTCACAATGGTTTTTTCCATATACATAACTACATTTTTTCAGTTAAATAAGCATTAACCCTATGTGTGTGTGTGTGTGTGTGTGTGTGTGTGTGTGTGTGGTTGGGGAACTAAAGAGAGACAAAATACAATAAGGTCATTGGAATGATAGTAAAGCAGGGAGCAATGCCAAAACAAACTATGTAATAACAACAACAAAAGTTAAAAATTTAATATTTGGCAAATATATACATCTAAATATGTGCAGCAACCGCTAGAAGTGAGAAACTATCAAATACTATAATCTTCGTGGGCTTTTGTCAAACATGTTCTATTATTTGAGGATGGATCAGGATGTAATCAGATAGAGACTAATCACTGTGGTT
The DNA here is from genome assembly GCA_028749045.1 of Cupressus sempervirens. Taxonomy (NCBI): domain Eukaryota; kingdom Viridiplantae; phylum Streptophyta; class Pinopsida; order Cupressales; family Cupressaceae; genus Cupressus; species Cupressus sempervirens. The sequence continues at coordinate 877,814,413 of CM053792.1, forward strand.
GATAATTCAAAAAATTAACAAGCTGACGTGGACATAGGTGTGTGGATAGTGGTCCCACAAGGAAGCAATGACATCATGAGAAACGAAGTTGAAGATAGATGCATAATTTTATATTTAGCCTTGATGTAATAATTTATTACTATTAAATATTATCCTCAACCAGGGCTGGAATTTGATGGTTGTATTGACCGTTTTTTCACTTTTGAACTGTATATGACAATTAAATTTATTACTAAACCATCAATATTTGTTATAGATAACTTAGTATTATATTTAATATCATACATAAATGTGATTTCATTATATATTATAGATGTTTCTATGTTTTTCTTTCTATTTAATTATTCTATTTTATGTTTCTATTTTGATAAATGCGTATTTATATTAATTTAAAATCTTATTGAAATACAATATAATAAATTTTAAAATTTATTTTTAAAAACATAAAATTTAACAATCTCTTATTCAATATGTCTAGATGTTCTTGCATGCCTATAGATTCTTCTTGCATGTCTATACATATGTTCGTTGCAGTCTTCAAAGTACCTACCAATCCATACGTATTGCGGTCTAACACAAGATTTAAATTCCACACTTTTCTAGAACTGAAAAGTCAGTCGAAACTCATAACGGACTAAAAAGACCGGTTGTCGTTGGTGGTAAAAGACAAAGAAGAAACAAATATTCATATTTATCAGTCGACACTCATAACCGACAAAAAGACCGGTTGTCGTGGGTGGTAAAGACAAAGCAGAAACAAATAGTCATATTTATGGACTCATGACTCATATTTAATAGAAATATTTGAGTTTTGATTGCGTATTATTCTAGACTTCTAGTCATCATAACTAACTCGTAAATGCATTTCGGAATCAATCCTTCCACTCTATGGAAACATTGCATCTTTATTATTTTGACAAAAAGAATGCAATAAGTATAACGATTGTCCAGCATAAGATTTCCAAATCTATTTGTTAGTCCCCGCCTATACTGCCGGAGACTAATGCTCTCGTCTCCACAAAAATAATAAATTTTGCTTCGTCAATCGTGTCCAAAACTTATATTGTATAGTTTTGGCAGACTTTTGTTTATAATGTTTATTTATTTTTATGATTTTCCTTTTTTTCTGATTGGCCAGTTTCAATTTTCGTGGACTTTTAAATGTTTTCTATTAAATTTTAGAAGCAATCATTCTTAACCAATAAAAATTCTATTAAATTTTCGGTAATGTTTAATCTTTTTGAAGTTTATATAAACATATAAATCATAGAGTAAAAAACTATTTTACTATGTTCTTAAAGTATTCGGATGTTCTAATATTGAGTCCGTGGCACCGTGCCAACTAAATGCAAGAAGGAAAAATGTTTGAAAACAACTTAATGCAAGAATGAAAAATGTTAGGAGTTGTTTTATTTTCCTTATTTTTTATACATTGAATTTTTTTTTTAAAAATATAGCATTTCGTAAATATATTGTACAAATCTATATGAACTCTCCTCTTTCTTCTTATTAGTACTTGCAATTTTTAAATTGCCACTCTTAACTTGTTATCAAATATATTTATTCCAATCATTGTCTATTAATAATAATAATAAATTCTTTGTATGTGTAAGAATTAATATTTTTTAATAGTTTACATGGACATTTTTTAAGTAAATAAATTGTGGAAATTATTTATTGATTATGTGATTGATTATGAAAGTTTGAGTTTTATATATAAAAAACTAACACCTTTAGTGTAAAATTTTAATTTATACTTACAAACTATTATGATTTTCTAAGTGTGGATTATGAAATTTAGACATAGTGACATAAGAAAGAGTTTTGTGATTTTTTAATATTTTTCTAAATAAATATTGTAGCATATAGTTATTTTAAATAAATTTTATATGAATAGGCAAGAGTTTATAACACAATGGTAAATTGTGAGCCTCTTATTTGGGAGGTCTTGGGTTTGACTCTACTTAAGGTTAATAAAAAATATAAATAATAATTAATCACAACACATAATAAATAATTAATATTGACTTTGACATATTACTGATAAATTTTTTATTTTTATTTTATTAAATTATATTTTGAGATATATTAAGAATACTATATTTATAAATACTATATATTTCTAAATATTTATTATTATCCTAATTTTATCTTTTCTAAATTTAATACTATAATTATTGATATTTTATATAATAAACTTTTCACACAAGAAAATGGTACCTTGAATAAAATTATTAAATATGGAATATCTATCTATATATATATATATATATATATATATATATATATATATATATATATATATATATATATATATATATATATATATATATATATATATATATATATATATATATATATATATATATATATATTTGTGTATGTTAAAATCCTATTATTTTAGCACGATCTAACTCAAAATGACATATTCAAATGATAAAATGCATGCTCCTTGTTCGTGAAGTGTTGAGTTTACTAACGTATTTTTTAGAGGGTGGTTGAGTTAGTATAATAGGCCCTAGTTAAAGAATGAAGACCTTTTCCATGTTGGCTACTATATATAATAGACCCTATTTGAAGTACCATAATAGCCCTTTGATTGGTTATGTTGGGTAGTATATATAATTGTATTTTGATCAAGAAGGTGTGATGATTACTAGTTTTTAGTTCTTTCCTTAATTATTATATTTAGATAAATTATGTACTAAAATTATAGCTCTCTCTCTCTCTCTCTCTCTCTCTCTCACACACACACACACACACACACACACACACACACACATTTTTGCATGAAGATTTGAGATTATCTTTTTGGGTAAATGTTTATGTGTATTTAAGTTCATCCTTATCCAAAAATTTCTTTTAAAAATAAATCAATTCATTTACATTACAAATAATTATCACTAATATATATAGTTCTTACATTTTATCTTTTTGTACTCTCCATGATATTATTTGAATTATATATAAATTTATATTAAAAAATTCTATAACATAATATTGTAGTTGTTTATACATATTCTATCTTGTATCAATCTCACTTAGTATTCAGAGTCATTTTATTGGAGAATTAGACTTGTGAAAATAGTTTTGAATGCATCATGATGCTTTGGAATGATGAAGCAAGAACCATACCATCTCCAACTTCATTTAACCTTAAAGTAAATATATGATTCCATTGCCCTTAATGTATGACAATTTGTTGTAAAAAGTATCAAGATCGTAGATTACTTTAAGGAACCAACATTAGTATCATAAAAAAACTCAAATGGTCAAGTTGGATCTAATGAATCTATCAACCAAAGATATCAATAAATAAGAAAGTTCTATAAAGTTGTGACAATAATTAATTATTATATCCTTCAAGGAATAATGCCAAGGTTGAGATTGAGAAGTTTATGGTTCTATTTGCTTCCTTTATGTAGTGGCAAGCCTTAAAATATGACTATATTTTACAATTTCTAATGTGGGTAACCACTATAATCACTAACATTAAACATACCTAGGGTTTATCATTTAATGAAGAGGTTTTTTCTAATGGCCCGAGTCAAAAAATTTAAATAAATTCAATTCCTAACCTACGAAAAACATTACAATTTTTAATAACAACTGGAAAATGATTTTACATAATTATGAAGAAAGCTCAGGGCAACGGGTGAACTACCATAAAAGCAAGATTTATTTCTTTAACATTGATTCTTCACTTCAAAGAAGGATTAGGAAAATCTTGGATTGCCAATCTGCTTGCCTCCTAGACACTTATTTAGGCCTCCTCCTCACTACCAAGGAGGTTTCTAATGAATTTTGGAATACAATAGTGGAGACAATTCAAAAGAAGCTTGTAAGGTGGAAAGGGAAGATATTAAGCAATGCTAGAAAACTACAACTAATTGATGTTGCTCTTCAGGGAATCCCTATTTATTTCTTATCCATATTTAAGATTAATCTAAATATGGCTAAGAAAATTGAGAGAATTCAAAGGAATTTCCTATGGTCAGGGACTTAAGAGAAAAATAAATTAAATCTAGTCAACTCGCTGGAGGAGGTGTGTAAACCAAAAGCTAAGGGGGGGGGCTTGGGATTAGAAGAATGAAAGACCTTAATAAATCTCTTCTCACAAAAATTGGATGGAGACTAGCAAAAGGAAACACGGGATGGGGAAATATTATGAAAGCTAAATATTTGTCTAATACCTCCTTTCGGTGGAACCTATATAATAATGACCTACTGGGAGGTTCAAAGATCTAGCAGAACATTGTTAGAAATAGAGGCCTGCTAAGAGAAGGATTGAGGTGGATTGTGGGCAATGGCTTCAATATAAGGTTTTGGGAAGATAGGTGGATGGATGGGAAACCGCTGGCCTTAAGTAAATATAGTGGTTTAATGGATCAGGGGAGGAGATGGAAGAAGCTGTATAAGGAGGACTATCCGTGGGAGATAGTTATTCTCATAGAGGAACTAGAAGAACTAATAAAGGAACAGAGACTCCCATTATTGCCACAAGAGGATATCATGGCTTGGGATTTAACTCCGAATGGGAACTTCACTGTCAAATCTGCTTATACCTTAATGTTCAATAAGGAACTATGCCCAACTACGTGGAGCAAGGTATGGATTAGTAACCTTATACCTAAGATTAATTTCTTTTGGTGGACGGTTCAACATGGAAAATTTTTAACAATTGATAATTTGAAAAAAAGGGGATTCTACATAACAAACCGTTGCTGCCCTTGTCAACAAAAGGAAGAAAGTATTTACCACCTTTTCATTGAATGTCAGTTTGCGGTTGACATCTGGACTAAGGTTTGGGAAAGATTGGGGGTGGCTTGGGTCATGAAAGATAACTTGGAATAGTTTGTGGACAATTGGGATTGCCCATTCCATCATCCAAGACTAATCCTTTTATGGAAGATTATCCCACCATATGGAAAGAAAGGAATAATAGGATATTCAGGGAGGAAAATAGGACGGTTGAAGTGGTTTTTGGAGTGATGAACAAACTGTTGAAGGAAAATCTAAGGGTAGCTAAATACAAGATGCCAAAGGAGGAACCTAGAAGACTTGAAGCCATTGTGGCTGAGAATTGGGGTTGTCAAGAGGATTTCTTCCTATTTGATAACTTTGCTAGGAGGAGGAGACAATAGACAATATGGAGACCACCCACCATCACATAGTATAAATTGAATTTTGATGGAGCTACGAAAGGAGGACAGGGAGCGACTGGAGGTGTGTTGAGAGACAAGAATGGTGATGTGATGTTGGTTTATGCAGGCTAGGTGGGGATTGGTAGCAATAATGTGGTAGAAGCTACAACGTTATTATGGGGTCTAAAACTCTCTAGGGAAAGAAACATTTTAGAGTTGACTATAGGAGGGGACTCCAAACTAGTGATCGATTTGGTAAAGAGGGAGGTAAAATTGGGATGGATGATTAGAAATATCATCCTGGATATTAAAAATATATTGGAGGAAATGAGAATGGTCCACCTACAACATATCTACTGGGAGGGTAATCAAGTGGCAAACACTGCAACTGCCATGGGGTTTAACGTTAGGGCAATCACGTGCTAGGAAAATTTAGTTGATATCAATGAAAATCTAAGGATGTTGATATCCAAGGAAAAAGGCGGAAAAATTCAAAATGGTGATCACTAAATTTAAAAGTAAGGCCAAATTTGGCAAGATGGAGAACTTTTTTTCTAAGTTTAACTTTAGCATTTTGGAAATAAGAGACAGACGTGGCTGTACAAATGACAAGTGGAGTAATTAAGAATTAAGGAAATTGTCTTTTCGTAATTATGGAAACTTGTTGCAAGCTTCAAATCGCTCTCCAAAATGAAGTACGATAGATATTATGGATTGCGATGTCAGAAATGGACGGGGAGAGAAAATTAGGTTTTTTAATACCCACGAATCTCATAATAAGATGTTATGGGATTCTGGAGCACATCATACATGAGTCTGTAATTTTGATCCCTATTTCCTCAAAGGATTTAAGCAAGAGAGTACCCACAGAGAATTTGAAAGTGATAAAGTTCTGATGTGTATTTATGAGGAAGAGAGGCCGAATAGTGGAGGAATTGAAATGGAAGGTGATCTGAATCAGTTGGAACCAACGAGATTAGAGAACTTGAAGGACAGGATGGCGACTTGGTATCTTCTGAAAGAAAAGGGTTTTCTGCCCTATATGATGTCCATGGCTGGGTGCGATGAACATTGTGTGTTACAATTTTTGAATAGTTGGAATGATAGGAAGGTTACAATCAATGGCATTACATTTCAAGTCACAGAGGAGGTAATTGCCATGGCAATAGGACTCATCATGAAGGGCAAAAAATGGAAGAAAGTTACTAAAGTCTTAGATGAGGCTAGCATGAATAACTTCTTTGCAAAGAATGAGGAGCTAATTCGCTACAGAGGAGGGTTTAAAAGGGATAAGTTACCTAAGCCCTGGGATGATGTGTGTCTGGTCCTAATGAAGTATCTCACATTGGAAGGTAGGTTTGGAGTCTGCTATTATTATCATTTTCCTTTGTTGAATCACTTTAGAAATAGGGATTTCATTTTCATTACGTTTTTCCTTCTGCATTCGCTTGAGGATATGATTAATGATATTAGGGAAAAAAAGAGTAAAGGCTTAAACTTCACCATTATTCATCAAGGGTTAATTTTTCATCTGTATCAGTTCTACTTAGCTTTGTGTCCCCCTAGAGAGGTTGTAGTGGAAAACCGCTGCCATAGTCTAAATTCCCCTCGAGCTCCAATATGGGGACGAAAATCTATACTCCTAGGCCATCTCCTAACAAGGATGCTAAGAAAAAGAAAAAACCTAACATAGCCCTAGAACAAAAGGGAAACAAGAAAATTAAAGTTGATAAGGTGGTTGAGGTTGTTGGAGAGGATTCTAGTGAGGATATTGGGGGAAAATCAAGAAGAAGGTCTGGTAGGTTAGTTCAGTCCCAGGCTAGGTATAAGCAGAAGTCCATTAGATACCCTATTGAGGAAGTTGAAGAAGATAGCTTAGGCAATAACAGTGACAGAAGGGAGGAGGAAAATATTTCCAACTCCAAAAAGGATGAAGGTAATGAAGAGGGGGAAAAATTTTCAATTTTGGGAACATTTTGATGGATGATACTCAAACTCAAGTGTCAGACGACAAAGAATGAAATACTAAGACAACCTATGTTTTAGCTAGCTTCTCATTTAAACCTATTACTTTTTTTGATGAGATGAGAAAAAAGGATAATTCCCCAATTACCATTTCTTCCCCTATTAAGGAAAATTTGATGATTTCCTCTAACCCACAGGTGCCGCAGGATAAACCACAGGGACGGAAAATGAAGGAGGTTGCTGCAAAGAAGGTCAAGGAGCATAAAGAGGAGACTAAGGCAGCGGAGGAGCATTACACGAACCTAGAGAAAAGGGTCAAAGCTTTGGAGGAGGGGTTTTTCACCTTCTCCAAGTTTGGACTTAAAGTTACTAGTCCTGCTGCTACTACCCTCCAATTGTTGGCACAAGAGAAGGAGGAAGCTGGCTTGGACATGGAAGACAACAAATTACTCTTCAAGTTTCTTTTTGATGACTAGGCCCAGATTCTACTTCATGCAAGGGGAAAAGGGAAAAAATAAATCTAAGTCTTTTTTAGTTTTTTTCAATTATGGGGATCTAAGGATCCAAAGACTTTATATACTTTTATGGCAATTATGGTTTTGTTGGTAATCAGTTGTATTTAAGATTTTATTAGGCCTAGGTGCCTTTTTGGATTGTGGTTAGTAGCTAGGTTGTTTCCTTTCTAGTTCTAGCTTATTTCTAGTTTATGGTTTAAGTCTCTACCTGCTGGTACTCCTATTCTATTTGTCTATTTTTCTTACTAGCTGGTAATGTGCTGGTTACCAGCCTTTTGACTGTTAAGGGCCGACCCCCTTGTTTTTGGTCACTTTTAATTTCAAAAACATTGATACCCCATATCATTCACTTAGTTCTTAGGTAATCTCAAATAGCCTCTCTAATTATCTTTTCTAGCGTTTATTTGTATAATTTGAACATGAATTCCCAAGGAATGATAATAAAGAAAGATATAATATGTTTTTCATTATTTTCTCCATTATCTTTGATTTATTTACATTTCTCCCTATCTTTATCAAAAGGTCCTCCAAAAGTGGCCAAAAAATTTGGCATTGAGCTATCTGACACTATTCTCAAAGGTAATCCATGGATCCTTGTTACCTCTCTAAAAAACAAGTTTGCAATATAGGAAGCATCACTACTTGACTTACAAAAAAATAAATGAGTCATTTTACTAAATGTATCCACAATAACATAATTGCTATGATGCCTTGTATATTAGATGATCTTCTTATATAAATTCCTTTGTCCTCTTTTTTCTACTAGAAAGGCTTAAATCACATCCTCTAAATTTTGCAAAGTAATTTGGGTGAGTGTAAAGACAATGTTACTATATATGTGAAATATAAGTTGTTTAACAAGATAGCCTTAACATTATCATCTCCAATGGGCCTTAACCTCTACAAGTTTCATAATGAGAGATCTTAGGTTACTTATATAATTATTCACATTGTAATACCATTCTCGTTTTTGAAGCTAAACAATTAGATTACGAAGGAAAACTTTGTGTTAACAACTTTATCTCCAAATAGCTTGTTTCAATTATCCCACATATCAGCATAAGATTTATCTAAATCTATGGGATGAAGTTCATAATATGTAATAGAAAGACAAATAATAGCCTTAAGTTTATCATCTGTATTGTTCCACTCCATCAATTTAATTGCATCTATAGACTGTGGCTTTCTCTGCCACTAACTAATCCCCATAAGTTTTATTCATCTATTGCATTTGTATTTTTATTCTCCATGTATGAAAATTAAAACCAGAGTATTTATCTAGTGGAATCTCCATTAAATAATAACACTTTTACTATCAAAATAACTTATTTTTCTTATTTTCGACCACTTAGTTAAGTCCAAATACTATGGGTGAAAGTATGCACTTACTGATATTCTGACCACATAAGAGTCAAAGTACTTCTCTTCATTGGTAGAAATTTAATTAGTTATAGAAAATATTAAGAATGTCAAAGACATTAACTAGATAATAAAAGAAGAGAAAATAATGCTAGAAATATATGCATAGTTGATGAAAGGCAAAGAGGGTTCAAATACAACTACCAAAATAGAAGGTAGTGAACAAAAATATTCAATCACATCTCACAAGTTTGTATCTGCATAACCTTAGTCAAATTGATACCCTTGCGACGACCTACTTGGGTCTCCCTCTTCATCTAAAGCCTCCTAACTCTTTTTGTAAACCCTTTTTGAGAGATTTTACAGAAAAATTGTTGGTTAGAAAGGGGCTCTCCTAAGCTAGGCTAGAAAAATCTAATTGATCAAATCAACATTGCAAAATCTTCCTATCTATGGTCTTAACCTTTTCAAGATTCTTGGTAATTTTTTGTAGTCAATTGAGAAGATTAAGAGAAATTTCTTGTGGTTAGGGTTGGAGGATAAAAAGAGATTAGCATTGGTAACTTGGGATGAGGTATGTAACCAAATAAATATGGGGGTTTTCGATTAAGATCTCTTAAAACTATGAATTATGCCTTCCTGGAGAAGAAAATATGGCAAATTTATGGAGATAGTAAAGAATAGAATAGTATTATAAAAATTAAATACCTCAATGCTTGACCTAGGTTGGTTGATTTTCCTCTTTCAAATATTAAGTTGAATGGATCTACTTTTTGGAATGGTTTACAACAAGTTAAAGCACAGTGAGTCTAAAAGCTAGGTGGAAAATAGGGTATGGTAGGAGTGTTCATTTTTGGAATGATTGTTGACTATTAGAGTGTTCTCTATCATCGATTAGGACCTTTGAACAAGAAAATATGTCTTCGAGAATTTTGACTTAAAATTTTGGATTACTGGAGAAATGGTTCATGGGTTGATCTTGTTTCGATTAACCCTTCCCTAACCTAATTACATATCTTTCTCAACTCTATGGTGATTAGGATCTCTACTAAAGATTCTCTTGTTTGGGATGGAAACCCTTCTCACAGTTGCTTAGTGTCTTCGACACTTGAGGCCTTCCTTACTAGTGATTACCCCCCTTTGGTTTGGGTGTTGGTGTGGAATAAGTTTCTCATACCAAAAATTAACATTTTTCTTTGGTTGACTCTTTAAAATAAGATCCCAATGCTAGATAATTTGAGTAAAAGAGGTACGGTGTTACTGAATCAATATTTTTCTGTGAAGAAGAGGCAGATTTGGTGGACCATATCTTCCTTTCTTGCTATTCTGCTCGGAACACGTGGATGTCTATCTTCTAGAAATGGAATCTTAATTAGTTAATGTCTAGATTGTTGAAGGATATTTGGTTGATGTGGTGTGTGAGTCAGGATAATGTTGAGAGAAACTTGTGGATGTTGGTTACTCCCCATGTTAGTTGGAATCTCTGGAAAGAAATAAATAATTGGGTGTTTAGGGATTCTTCTATGCGCCCCTCTACTCTAGCTGAAGGAATTAAGATGAATATTATTGAGAATTACAAGAGCCTAGTTAATAATATGCTTTATTTTGAAGTGGGTGGAGATATTGGTTAAAGGGTTTCTATTAAAGCTATTAACAAATATAAGACAAATAATGTTACATGGGACTACCCTCTCAAGGGTTGGATAAAAAATTATTTTGATGGTGCTACTAAGGAAAACCCTAATAAATTAGGCTGTGGTAATATCATTAGAGACGAGTAGGGTAATATGATAAAAGACATTGCCATTACCCTTGGTATTTAGATGAATCATTTAGCAGAGGCAATGGGCATCCTTCAAGGTCTCAAGTTGGCTTCTAAATGTAAAGCAAAAAGGATATGGATTGAAGGAGATTCTCAAAATATCTTAAATAGTATTTCTAATATTACTAGTTGTTCCTAGAGCATTGAAAAAATAATCTTAGAAGCAAAATGCATAGTTCCTAACTTTGAAAGAGTTTATATTTCTCATTTGTATCATGAAGAGAATTGTGTTGCCAATGTGTTAGCCAATGTAGCAGTCAATACGAGGACAACCACGTCATTGGATAATGAGATGGGGGTGTATCACAATTTATATTTATTAATTAATCATGAAAAGATAACAAATAAATACATGGATTTTCAAATTTTTTCTATTCATGATAGGAGAGAACATTGGAAAGCTAAAAAACATGATTATGGTACTTTGATGAGATGTTGTTCCAAGTTAATGATCATAATACACCTTTTGTGGGTATTTTTTGCTCATCTCTTTCTCATCTCTATTGAATTTTTTGTAGAGTGAAGCAGACGGTCTTTGTTTCTATAACTGGTAAAATGAGATAAAATCTTAAAAGAAGAGAGCCTAGGAGATGTGATAAATAGAGAAAAGAAAAGGAGGTTTGAGAGAAACTAGAAAGTGCGGGTTTGGTTCCCTATATGGAAAGAATGAAAGATGAAAAATTAGATAACACTAACATGTCCTTAAGGGTTGGGAAGTCGGTATGGTGAATTTGGGAGGTAGGAAGTTGCAACTGACTATTGATATCATGTTTGACATTATGAGTTTGAGCGCTAAAGGTAAACATTTCTACTATGACAAGAAAATCTCTGATAGAAAAAACTTGAGGGATTAGAAAGAAACAAAGGTAAAGGGAAAATAATTATTGCAAAAGTTGATGCTTCCACTCCTAAGTCTACTAAAAGGAAGAAAGGGCTAGTGAATTATATTGAACTTGCGACTGAGTTGGAAGGGGAGATCGAATATGAGGAGCAAAAGGATATTTTAGGTTAATAGAGGAAGTTGAGTATGCAAACAAAAGAAGTTGGGGAGAGTGAATGGTTGTATGGGTTTATGGAATGGTTCTTAAGACCCTCTAATGTCCCTCCCTCTCCCTGTTCTCAACATTTTGTACAGAAGGATGTGACCCCACCTATAATGAATAATGAAGTAGAGGATTCTGGTAATCAGGAGGAGAATATTGATGAAGAAGAGGATGCTTCTAGGATGGGGGATTACGATGAGACCCTTGATCAAAATATTCAGATGTCTCCCTTGAATTCGATTGAAAAAATGGTTGAGGGTGTTGACCTGATTGAGAAGGTGAAGGATAAAGAAGAAAAGTAGAGGGATAATAAATATATGTGCATTCCTATACTTAAAATAGTTGACCTTGATGAAGTTAATGATAAGATTTTGGAGGAGGATCTTAGGGATGTATGTGTTGATCCACTATTTGGGGTGCTTCAAATTGTGAAAGCCATTTCTCTATACAACTTCAAGTTGGAGAAATGTTTTTTTAATCATTTAAAAACCCTCAAATTGAAATATAGAGCCTTGTAGGATAAAGTGGAAGAGCTTCAAATCTAGGAGGCCGAAAGAAGCTTGAAGGAGAAGAGTGTGCTAATAGTAAAGAAGAGAATCTGGTCGAGGAGATGAAGGGGAAAATTGATAAAATGGACAATGTGGTAAAATGTGTTGTGTCCAGATGTCAAGGTTTAACAGAATTAATTGTGGAATGCCTAATGGGCTCATGGGGAATGCCGACTAGAAAGCGAGTTGATGCCTATTCTAGATCTAGAGGATAGTCATTAAGGAGGAATGCCTAAAGGAATTTAAAAATGTATGATAGCCAATATGCATAAGAAGAAGAAGGGAGTTCATGTTCCCAAGAAGAATGAGATCAAGAAAGTTGCAGGCATAATCAAATAAATCTAGGAGAGGATGGAAGTGGTGGTCAAGGAGCTTGTCTAAGATCTAGTTTAGGTTGTCTCATTCTTCTGGTTTTTGTTTTATTTCTGGATGCTGGTTGTAGGATTTTTTTTATTGGTTTTGTATGTGGGTGTGCAAACACTTCCTGACAATATTCTATCTTGGGACTTCAATGTTTAAATTAGTCTGTAAAACTTTTAGGATTTTGGGTACCCTGCAAAAACCTATTCTAGCCCTTAATAGAAAATCTTAGACTATTAGTCTTCTTTCCTAATACTTTCTTTTTCGTGGCCTCAATATGCGAGTTTATTGTAGCAAAAAGCTTCCATGAAGAATGAGATAAGTTATTTTGAGTAGAAATATATTAGTTTTGATACTTTATCACCTCTTTGGCATGCTGGATGGAAATCACTCCAACGACTATTATCTGGTCAATTCCTTTTTGGAAGCATCCTTACTATCTATGCTAAAGAAAACCCTTAATTATCCATCTTTGCCACCATCTTTTCAAATTCAATTAAGCAGAGAATTGACTAATGTGGATGATAATGCTTTAGTTTGTTGTGTTCTTATGAGTGGTCTAGCTATTGCAGGAATCCATGGAGATTCGATAAGGTTATCTTTTGTAAAACTTGACTGATAATTTTTCATGCACAATGACTTCCATAGAGAACGTCATTGGAGGTGATGCCTAGTTACAAGTCGATCACATTGTCTATGATGCTTCAAACACATACGACTCAATAGAAGCATGATCAAATACATTCTTTACTTGATTGCTTTATTAAACATGTTCTTTAAATGAAGAATTCATTTAGCTCTAACACAACATATTATAAATAAATGACACAAAATTTGATGATATTCATTGATCATCATAAATAATATATAATTGAGATTTAAACAGTTAATTGATAAGTGATAAGTAGTAATTGATAACTACTTATAATAGTTATGAATGTATATATTGATGCCAACACCTAATACACAAGCAAATGTTCCTAAAACACCACCTAGGGAACCTACCACTCAAAAAACTACTCTTACAATATGTAATAACAAAAGTGGGTCTTCTAATCTAACATTCAAATCACTAAGATCAAAGTCTACAAATACTTAAAAGAAGACACATAGTCTAAGTGAGATATAAGACGAAATACAAGAGGTGGAAAATGAGGATCTACTCAGAAACTTTGCATTCTCAACACAAGTCAATTTGATATATTTTGAAAATGTCATTAAAGATGACAAATAGATTGTAGACATAAATGAAGAAATTCAGTCAATAGAACAGATTGACAGTTGGGACCTAGTAGAGCTTCCTAAAGGAAAACATGTGATTGAAATTAAGTGGATTTATAAGATAAAATATGATGCTAATGAAAAACTAGAAAAGCATAAGGAAAAGAATGTAGCTAAAGGTTTCACATAAAAACTTGGCATAGACTACACTGAAATGTTTGCGCCTGTAGCAAGGTTGGATACCACAAGAATGGTCTTATCTAGAGAAGATCATAATTAATAGAAGGTTTATCAAATGGATGTTAAATCAACATTTTTGAATGACACTTAGAGGAATAAATGTATATAAAACAACCACTCAAATATAAATTTTTGGGAGAAAAATATAAGGTCTACAAGCAAAAAAAGAGACAATATGGTTTGAAGCAAGCTCCTAGAGCTTGCCACAACATCATAAAATCTTATTTTGTGAATAGGAGTTTAAAAAATGTGGAAATGAACCAACTTTTATATAAAAAAGTGAATGATGATGGAGAAATCTTGATATTTATTTGTACGTAGATGATTTCACATTAACAAGTAATGTGTCACTTAATACATTCAAGCCAGCCATGAAAATTGAATTTGATATGAGTGATATGGGGCTCACGAGATATTTTATTGAGATATAAATAAGTCAAAATTATGAAGGTATCTTATAAGTCAAAGTAAATATGCTACTGATTTGTTAAAAAGATTTAAGATAATAAATCTATGAAGTTATCACTCATCTATTGAAACCGTACATAGACAAATAAGGAATAGGGTAATCTCCAGACAAAATGCACTAAGGACAAAACAAAGTCAAACTTTTTTTTTTTAGATTCACGAAAATGTAGTGATTTTTATCCAGAGTTTTTGTTATTTTCGACTACAATCTATGGAGATCATGAAGATCAAATGCTGAAATTTTAAGAAAAAATCATGATATTTTCGATTTTTTGGAAATTGGTCAACTATACACTTTATCTAGCTGCATCTGACAAATAACATCACTTGATAAATGCACTACCAAATAACCTCACCTACTCCACTAATAAATACAAATTATAAACACATTTTGTAATCTTAATTGAATCTCGATAACCCAAAACTGCAACCATAGTAGATGTATCCTGATAGATAATTTCTACGCTTCTTACCTTCCCTTCTAGAATTTACTAAAAAGAAAAGACACAGATAAAAATCTTCTGAACCCGTCACAGTCACCCTTTCTTCAAAACTGTAAAGCAATAAGTGACACATGTGAGAAAGTCGTCAAGTTTCTCGGGCCGTCAAATATATCTCCAGAATTTTGGCTGATGACACATTCCCTCTGCCCCACCGAATGTCAAAATCAAAAGTCGAAAAATTAGAACCCTAAAAGTACTTGGGTCCACAATGATGGCTGCATTAAAATAATATAAGCTCGTGCGTATGACTGTCTAATTCGGATCTTATTAAAGATGTGACTAATACTCTTTTCTCAAACCTCCATGGAGTAACGAATTTTTTACTATTAGAAAAAATGCTTGTACACCTCATATTCCTCCCATCATTTAGGGTCCGTTTGGTTCGTGGAATTTAAAACAACTCGGATTTCTACAAACTTTGGTTTAGCCAAATCAAGATTTTGTATATCTTCATTCCGATTTTTTGGATTTTACTGAAACTGTTTGTTTCACTCGAAAGATGCATGTGAAGACACATTTTTATGCATAGGCTTGGAGTTGAAGGCAAATTTCAAAAAGTAGTCCAATTTATTGTTTTTACACTCCTTAAAAAACAAAACCAAGTTTTGATTTTCAATTCTTGCTGTTTTTAAGAAGTTGGAAAACTTGGTTTTGAGGCAAAATTGGAAGTCCTAAATGCTAATTCCATTTTGCAAATTTTGAAACAAATGCACAAATTTTCAAATTCGGGTTTTGAAAAAACCAATAATTTAAGAATTAGCATCTGGAACGCTGAGTTTGGGCTTTTAGAACTTGAATTTCAGGTTATAGTTTTAGGATTTGATTTCAGACTGTTTGGTTCATCAAGAATTCATTATGAGAGTACACATTTCCTCCATTTGGTTACACATTTGTGAAATTGGAATACCATCTAGAATAAACATTATTTATTTATTTTATTATTTAACATGAATGAAATGTTTTTATCAGATTGGACTACTATGGAAGCTTATATGAAATACTTTTGTAAATTTGAAACCAATGTTTGTATGGAAGCTTTTACCTTTGATTATTGAAGACTATAATTTGTACAATAGTGCCAAATTCATAAATTGGAAAAATCCATAAACATCCATGTATGTCTATTACTAAAGATTCCTGACTTCCATATAATCGTTGAATATATATGATTATTACAGGCCAAAACTTGTATATGAATTTAATTATTTCTTTGACCCACAACATCATATCTAATTCATTGCTTTGCATATTTCATTTCACTAAATTAATAACTCCAGATGGCACTTTCAGAAACTCGATACCTTTAATCATCATTCTTCGGTGGCTCTATTTGATGGCTCTGGTCATGATATTATCGTATGGCTTCATATGCATGAATAGAGCCCACAAATCATCAATACTAGGGCCATGTAGGATAGCGATCGTCTAAGGACTGAACTAGGGCATCGTCTCCCAAACTAGTATGAACTACACTAGGATGAACCACACTTCCGGCGACAATGCAAAAATATCCTGTGTTGTGATATGAATGCCAAAACAAGAGTGGATGTGAGAAAACATTTTTATTTCAATAATTTGGAATGCTCAGTTTTGAAAAAATGGAATTAAAACAAGTATTTGGACAATTCCACCTATTTAGATGGAAGACCAAATCTTGATTTTGGGGGTCAAATAAGGATACCGGATTCTACTTTTCTCTAATTCCCATTCTCATTTGGTGAACCCAAATAGTGGATTTGAGAATTTTGAGAATTTCATATATCCCAATTCTTGCTCTAATCCATGATCCAAATGGGCCCTTAAAGAAAGTTATTAATACTTTGTGAAAGAGTTTGTTAGATACCATGAATTTAGGTTTTAGAATTTATTACATGTGAGCAAGTGTTAATTATTCAAAAATTATTTTTTCTATCTAGTAATTCACTTTGTATTTTAAAATTTAAGGTAGAAGACATGTCGACAACTAATTCTACATTTATTTTAGTTTCCCTTCAAATCTTGAGAAGATCCTAAACATCTTAAAATTTCATGTATTGTTGTAAATTGTACTTCATACATTCATCACATCTCTACATTGGGCTTGGTGCATTTATGATCAATTGGTCATGCATTTATGATCAAATTCATGATTAGAACTTCAACATTCTAATATCATTTGTTAGAAAATTTGTAAAATTTCAGCACGTGCTATTAATCATTCATTCATTCAAATATGTGCATTTTTTGACTAGAGAATGTGAAATTTCAAAAAGTACAAAGATGTCATGATAGCCTCCAAATCAAGAAGATCAACAATTAACAATTCATTTTTGAGAGACGATTACAAAGAACCAAGATGACATATTAGAAGGATATGGAAAATTTAGTTTTCCAAAGCCTCAAGGTTTAGTCATGAGATCCAAATGCTATCCTCAACAATTGGTATGTACAACTAAAAAATCTATTGCCCAAAAGAACATTCTCACATGTAGGAAATAAAAATTTGTGATATGTCTCTCTTCCAATCTCCAATGCTTCAGTGGCCTATACATAATTAGAATGGAGGAAATAAAGATGACATTATACCAAAGGGTCCCAAGTGGAGGAGACTTGGTAGGAAAAATGGATACATGACTGGAACCCATTAACACCTTGTATGGTTTAGACAATACATGCAAACTCCAAGGAACTAGCACTTCAGGGGAACGAGAAAATTTGGCCCTCTTGGGGACAATTAGAATATCTAAGTTGGGATAGATGAACAACCTAGGATGTATCTTTTTATATGACCTTCATCAGAAATCACTTAAACTATCCATGTTTATAAAGTGTTGCAAATTTCATCAAGACTTAACTCTTTATATAAACAATTGTACATGCATAACAAAGTTGATCAAGCCTTAACTATTTTTATATCTTTGGGGTTGGTTTGCAAAACCTATTCAAAACACAAAAATGCCTTGGTCAGTGCCTAAAATAATGTGGCATCTTCTTGGTCCCTCATCTTGGTACACAATGTTGGCATTATGTTATATTTGTTATTAGAGATAACACTCATTCAATTATGTATGGTTATCGAACTCATCATTTAGTCGCCAATATTTGTCAAGCAATCCAATGATAACCAAGTTTCACAGTTCATATTGAGCATTCCAAAAGCTACCAAGTGAAAATAGATAGTGTATAGTCCAATAGTTATCACTGAGTAGATAGTGGTCATTGAGCTTCATAGTGTCTACCAAGTCATCATTTTTTGTGATGTCAAGCCAGTGTCTACCGAGTGATGGATAAGCAATGTTTACCAAGTACAAGCAAGGTAAACAAAGTATACAGTATCTATCGAGTCTCCCATGGTCACTGAGTTCGAAGCTACATTGTGTGATTAGTATGGACTGAGCCTCAACTTTTATCAAGTGCATGACGATGCCGAGTAATGCAGTGGACACTGAGTATCAGAAGTTCACCTAGTTAGCTTACAGAACCCAAGTTCCTACTATTTGACCGACTTAGTAATATTTTTTTACTTGTGTTTTAGCTGACCTTGTAATTGTAAATATTAGAATGGTGTATATGTGATATATTGTATTATTTCAAGGTATGGAGAAGTAATGTTTTGAGAAGAGTGAAAGAAAATCAGTAGCAAAGCAGAGTATTCAACAAGGTCTATAAGGAGCAACAAAGTTATATCTATCACTAGAGGTGATATGTACTTCAAGGATCTATTTAGTAGTTAAGTTGTAAGTCAAATTTGTTATTTCATCCTAATAGGTGAATTGGTTTCTAAATCCTTTAACATAGTAGACTTAACAATCTTTCTTCAAACCTCTTAACTGAGTGCATACTTCATTGTATGTTTGTAAGACCTCTAACAAGGTGGACCTAGCAGTCCAAATTGCTCTTAACAGGGTAGATCATCAGAAGTGGTCAATGTAAGCCCTAACAGGCCAACTTTGTATTGCGATAGTGAAGTTTTGTGGGTATCATCCCCACCCTAGTTTTACTTTCTATTTGGAAGGTTTCTGGGTCACAAAATATTTTGTACATGTGCCATGAATGTTTATCTTTCTCATGCATGCAGTAGATTAGATGAAGTAATGGTGAATGGATTATGTTGGTTAAGTGTTGAATTAATTTAAATTTTTTCAAGTTATTGATTCACCCCTCCCCTCTCAATAACTTAGCTAGTCTTGATTATTTCCAACAATTGGTATCAGAGCATTGTGGTTCTCAAGATAAAGCTTGATAGCTTGGGCAAAGATCAAGGACAGTGGAGATATTCAAACTTGACAAAGCTATTGACAATGAGAAGTTAGATCTGGAGATGGCCATAGCTCAACTCAAGAAAGAAAAAGAGCATATTTCCCTATCCCTAAAAAGAAGGAACGAACTTGAAAAAGAAATGAATGACCACCAGTATCTTGAAGAGAAGATTGAAGAATTTTTCCCTTCAAGCAGTTCAGATGAAACAAATGATGCAATCAAGGAACTCCTAGAAAAGAATGGCTCCCTGCAAGAAGATGTAGGAAAATTGAAAAGAGAACAAGAAATCTAGTCAATAAGACTGTGTAAAATATTAGAATAGAGAAATAAGGCAAATGAAGACTTAGAAACAAGGAACAATGAAACTCCAAATCAACAAGAAAATCTTATCAATCAACTCTCCAATGCAAATGAGGAAATCATGAGTCTGAGATCTGAAAATGGAAGATTGAGGAATGACTTAAGCACTAAAAAGAAAATCAATGAAAGATTAAAAGTTGATTTAAATTCTGAGAAGCAACCCAATGAAAGAATAATGAAATCCCAAGTAGACATGGATCAATTGAATCAACAAAATGAGAAAAATCTCTATAGGCAAAAAGGTAAAGCAGGACTTGGATACAAAGAAGAAGGTGAATCCTCTAAACAAGGTACTCAAAGGAATTAAAGACCTACTTGCAATCATTGTGGTAAGATAGGTCATACATCTAAATTTTTTTGGAGCAATGGAAAGGCAAAATTCAATGGAAAATGTTACAATTGTGACCAGCAAGGTTATAAAGCTAATGAATGCAAGGAGAAACCAAATTTTGAAGGAAAATGTCACAAATGCAAGAAACAAGGTCACAAGGCATCTAAATGTAGATCTAAACCATTCAATCTAGCTAGATAATTTGTTAAGGAAATATTTAGTTGGGACTGCAATACTTGGTGTAGATGTCATTATTGTGGAGAATATGGACACATTGGCATAAACTGTAAAAGGCATCACTTGAGAAAGAAGGATACTATAATAAGATGTTATACATGCACTGAACTTGGTCATATAGCTAAGAATTGCATGAATATAGGTAGAGTTGAAGATGAAAAAAAAGCTAAAGCTGATAACATTAGGAAGCATATGAGATAGTAGTGGATTCCTAAATCTATCGAGCAAACCAGTTCAAATGATGGCCATGTCACTCAAGAAGTGGGTGACTCCACAGTTTCCAATTAGGTTCTTAAGAAAGAATTAGAACTATATATTCAAGTCATATCTCAAGTAGTTCCAATGTAAGGAAGTAAAAGATCCAAATCAATATTTCAAATATAGATGGATCGCGAGAAATTTGGTCATACTGAGCAAAGTTGGTCATAGACTCAACCGAGCTAGGTCGGGAGTAATAAATTTTTGTTCAGTTACCGAGTCACAAGCTTCTATCAAGCATAGTGAGTGGATGACAGTCTGGCACACACTATATCATTATGGTACCAAGCATTAATGGAGAATTTTCATCAAAAAGGGAAGAATTTGACTTCATTTTTCACCGTGACTCTAGAATACACAGAGTAGAGTGATTTCTAGGTGCATCCAAGCAATCTCGATTGAATTTGTAGAAAAGAAATTTTCGAAGAATTTCTCTCATTTACCAAGCAACCATGGCATCTAGAAGCAACAGTAATAGCAAGGCAATGAAAGGTTTTGAAATGTTGGTAAAAGGTGTGGAATGGAAAGTGCCAAATTTCAAGTTAGTACCAATAGTTGCAGAGTCGCTTGACCTGAATGGAGCTCAATCACAAATTCCTCCAAAGGTACTTATCATTAATGATATTTGCACTCATTTTAAGTGTTTTGTGCAAGAAATTGGAACCCTAGAGATGGATGGTGCCCTGGGAGAAATGTGTGTTGATGGATCTCTAAAGTTCTAGAATAAGCATTTAGAGGTAAAAGGATTAACCCATATCCCACATATGCCAAGGGATTTTCAAATTAATTGGATTAGGTATATTCTTAGTCATGTGCATAATGGTCTTTTATGGTTAGAATAGCCTATGTTGATCACAAAGAAAATGATTCATAAGATCACGGGTCTCCCTATGCTCAACAAAGCTAAAACAACCAAAACCCTAGGTTGAGAAGAGCTTCAAAGGAAAACCCTAGCCAAGTGGGATGATAGAGGTCTAAAGATCAACAATGTATCTATGGTGGAGCTTAGGTTTAGAATTCACATTATTGCACATAAGATATATAGCTCAAGTCAATTGAATAGTGTGACATGTGAGGCCGTTGATTTGGCATACAAGGTTGTAAAGAAGAATCTAGAATTTGATCTATCATATTTATTGTTGAAATGACTGAACAAGAAGATGGATAGCATCAAGACATCAAAGAACAACCTCTGTAAATTTGGTTCTTTGTTAACATGTCTTTTCTTTTATGTTAAAAAGTTTTTCCCATCAAAAGGTTCAGTAGTATGGAGGAAAGACAGTACTATTTTGTATTAGATTAATGAATTCATTGTAGAAATGGGTGAAATTTTTGACAGTATCATGGACAATTATTTTGAAGCTTTTAAGGAGAAGATGAACAATAGGTTCAGGATTACTCCCAAGCTAGTTAAGGACTATAAAGATGATGTATGTTTTATGGTTGATTGTGATAGAGTATATATTCAAGCAGTCATGCCTAGAATTGCATGGGTGAAACCTTTTCCATATGAGGTTAACATTGATGAAATAAAAGATATCATTGAAGCCCTCGTGAATGAGCTAGTAAATCCAAAGCTACCTATATTTGGAACTTATTAAAAGGGAAAAGCTAGAATTGAGCTCAAAATCAAGCTACCTCAGGCTATAAACAAAGGCAAGAGGAAGGTAGCCAAGTTGAAAATTGCAAGTGCCCCTCTCATGCTTACCGAGGGCAAAGCTGAAGACTTTGATGAATCTGAAGAAGAAGAGAAGGAATCTGAAGAGGAGGTAGAGCATGTGAAAAAGAAGGGCAAGGTAATTATTACCAAAGCACCCAAAGCCTCCATAGCTATATTCACAAGGAGATCTAAGAAAAAAGGTGGCAGTGAAGTTGTGTTGAGCAAGCCCCCACTCACCTTCCAAGAAAGGTTGAAACAAATGGAAGAAGGTGCAGGCATCACAAACTTCAAGGCACTAAAGTTTGAAACTAGAATAGAAGTTGAGAAGATGCAGATTGAGAAGTTAGTACCCAATAAAATGAGAAAATGGAAATATTCCCCTGATCAAATTGCTCCTCAAATTTCAAATGAATTGTTGGCAAGATTAAAGCCAAGGTGGGAATCAACTATACAGATAGCTAAAGACATATAGGAGCAATCACTAAAGCAATTTCTATTGAGTCTTTCAAATACAAAGGTTAAGGCAACAATGAAAGATAATGAAGGTAAAATGATGATTAGATTCCATACATGTTTGATTTTGATTAAAGACATTGAGTATGTGGTTAGGGATGCTACAAACATGTGGAAAAACATCTATCATCTGCACAAGCCCAGTGAAGATCCAATAGAGATCAAGGATGATGATGATGACAATGACAAGGAAGAAGATAACACTCCATGTGTCACCATTGATGCCGAGGAATATCAAGAGTTTATGAAGGATGGTGATGAAGAGAAAAAGGAAGAAGCTAATGAGGAAGATAAGGAAGGAGATGAAGAAAATGATCCAGTGAGAATAGTAGCTCAAGTTATATTCTCCCTTCCTCATTCTCCACCAAAGACTGCTACATCATCAAGGTTGGAGACAAATTCAACAAATGTGATAGCATCTACAATAGACACATCATCTATCCAGTCACTATTTTCTCCCTCTTAGCTCTAGGTATTAGTAATGGAAGTATCTACCAATTCATCTACTAAGCTACAACCCTCTTCATCAGCTCCCAAGTCATCTAAATTAGTAGTATGCATAGCATCCAACTCTACAATTTTGTCATCTTCATCAACAACATGTACAGTAAGCTCATCATCATGTTTTATAGTTTTGACTAATACAACTTTGTTTGCACCAATTTTTGCTCTAGTAAGTTCTTCTATTATAAGTACTCCAGTTTGTGCTCCACCTATTGTTACTTCAATTTTGGGTAGCACAATAGTTTTGGATTCTTTTAGCACACCTGCAAGTATCTCTTTGGTTGGTCCTATTCAAGTTTTTACAGCTAGTCCAACTATCTCTACAATTTTTTCTATTCCTAAGTCCAATGCAATAAGGTTAGAAGTGGAGCCAAGTACACCCTTAAATTTTTTTCTTATTGGTAAGGAAATTGATGAAGATATTGATTTGGACAAGGAAATTGTAATTCCCAAGTTGGATCTAGATACTGCTACAGTTGAGAAAATGAGATCGGTTAGTCAACTTTTGGAACATAAGGCAAGGCATAAGTATCTTAGAGAGGAAAGAGATAGAGAGTTCAGAATAAGTGAAAATGCAAAGAATATAATAACAGAGGCTATAGGTATTGATGTGGACTCATCTCAACACATTTTGCTATAATTAGAAGAAGCAGTCAATAAGTTCAATGAGGACACATCTGGTCAAGAAAAGCTAATTGAAAAGGCAAAGAAAAAGTTTGATAATAAAGTGATTGAGCACATTGCTCAGCACATTGCCATAAACTAGGTAGAACTATCCTCAATTTTGAGCAATCTTGAACATTCTTTTACCAATGTGACATCACTTGCTAAGCTATGTGATGTTACTGAGTTTACCAAGGAGATAAAAGAGAAACTTAATAAGATTGATGTAGATATGAAAGCCACTGCTCAAAGGCTATAGCTTGACCCCAACTCATCACATTAAGGTGAGATTTTTGTCAGATATGCAGGAAAAATTATTGAGAGAAGAAGCAAGGATCATGTCCACATTGATAGATACCCAAAACATAATCCTTCCACTTATGGTCACAATGCAAAAACATATTGCATATTCAAAGTCATTGGTCCACGATAACAATTTTTCTATTATAGATCATATGATTGAACTTTTAGCAAAAGTTCAAGTGGCACTCTCCACTTGAAAAATTTTGCAAGATAACTGGGATAAGACATTAGCTCTTATTCTCTAGGTACATTCTGAATTTCTCTCACATTTTGGTGTCTCTATTTGAATATATTGTATAACTCTTTGGCATTATTGTCAAAAAGGGGGAGTAAGAGATAAAAAACATGTGGAGATAAAGGGAGAAAATAGATTGATATATGTAAAAAGTAATAAGGAGAAAGACTATGTATATATTATGTCTTATGTATGGGGGAGATATGTGAAAATATATATACAACAGATTTACAAAGATAAATTTTGAAAAATAAAAAATCAGCATGTCAGTGTACATAAGTCTTGGCTTGTAAGTGTTTTTGCCACTAATGCTAAAGGGGGAGATTGTTGGCATTATGTTATATTTTTCATTAGTGACAATACTTATTCAATTCTATATGGTTATTGAACTCATCATTCAGTCTCTAGTGTTTATTGAGCAATCCAGTGATAACTAGGTTTCACAGTTCATACTGAGCATTCCAAAAGCTACCGAGTGAAAATAGACAGTGTGCAGTCCAGTAGTTATCACCAAGAAGATAGTGGTCACCGAGCTTCATAGTGTCTACCGAGTCATCATTTTCTATGATGTGAAGCCAGTGTCTATCAAGTGATGGATAAGTAGTGTTTACCAAGTACAAGCAAGGTAAACATAATATATAGTATCTACTGAGTCTCCAATGGTTACCAAATTTGAAGCTACATTGTGTGATTAGTATCGACTGAGCCTCCACTTCTATCGAGTGCATGACAATGCCAAGTAATGTAGTGGACGCTGAGTATCAAAATTTCACCTAGTTAGCCTAAAAAACCCTAGTTCCTACTATTTGGCTGACTCAATAATATTTTTTTTACTTATGTTTTAGCTGACCTTGTAATTGTAAATATTGGAATGGTATATATGTGATATATTGTATCATTTCCATGTATGGAGAACTAATGTTTTGAGAAGAGTGAAAGAGAATCAGCAACAGAGAAGAGTATTCAACAAGGTCTATAAGGAGCAGAAAAGTTATATCTATCACTAGAGGTGATCTGTACTTCAAGGATCTATTCAACAATCAAGTTGTAAGTTAGATCTATTGTTTCATCCTAATAGGTGAATCTGTTTCTAAATCCTTTAACATGGTAGACTTAATAGTCTTTCTTCAAATATCTTAACTGATTGCATACTTCATTGTATGTTTGTAAAACCTCTAATAAGGTGGACCTAGTAGTCCAAATTGCTCTTAATAGGGTAGATCATCAAAAGTGGTCAATGTAAGCCCTCACAGGCCAACTTTACACTATAGTAGTGAAGTTTTGTGGGTATCATCCCCACCCCATTTGTACTTTCTATTTGGAAGATTTCTAGGTCACCAAATATTGTGTACATGTGTCATGAATGTTTATCTTTCTCATGCATGTAGTAGATTAGATGAAGTAATGGTGAATGGATTATTCTGGTTAAGTGCTGAATTAATTTAAAATTTTTGAAGTTACCGATTCACCCCTCCCCTCTTAGTAACTTAGCTATTTTTTATTATTTTTAACACACATGCCCCTATATACCATAAAAGATTGCTTGGTTTAGATAACCAATCTCTAAGTTTAAGCGATACTAGGTCAGTGCACCAAGTTGTGGTGCCAAAAGGGGGGTATAAGTAGACACCTTTTTTCTGAAATTAATAATTTCTAAACTTTGACAAGAGTTTGAAGATAGTTACACTCAAAATTTTAAGATATGATAAAAAGAAAAGTGGTAGTCCTTTGAATCTAGTTTTTAAACTACTATTTTTTTTAAAAAAATGGTTTAGTTTAAATAGGCCCTCAAAAAAGGGGGCCATAGAAAGAGATACTATTTTTTTTGAAAAAATATAACATAGTGTAAAGTGTGGCCCCCCTAAAATTTTAACTTTTATTTTGAAATTCTTTAATCACTTTGGTCAAAAGTTATCTAACACTGTTTAGTTTATCCCAAAGTTTTCAAATAATTTTATAATATGTATTTTTTTTAATGAATTTTGTAAGTGGACACATCCCAAAAACATGAAATATCTATGTGCTCCCCCTAGAAATTATTGAAAACTAATCCAAAAAAAAATTCTTTTTTTCAAAGTGTGTAGAATGAAGTCTAGTTTCTTAAAAACTAACTTTTGCAAAATTTGACAAATGAGCTAAAATCTACACCCCAATTAGTACATGTTGGTTTTTAAAAGAAATTTTGGACATACATTCAAAAGAAATTACTGTTGAAAGGCTTGAAATAATATGAATTTGAAATAAATTATATGGCTATATAGCTAACACAAAGATCTATAATACTATGTAACCTGATGTTATCTATTCTCAACTACAGGAAAACTTGAAGGAGAGCACAAAAGAAAAAATGAGCATTTTTTGTATGCTTGCTGCAAAACATGTCTTAGACTAGTTTAGAACCTCCAAACCTTTGGTTGGATCCCCAAGGAAGTGCATGTGTGCAATAGTACCTATGCACTATTTAAAGAATTTTTAAATTCAAGGCTTAAATAGTGCATATGTGCTATTTAAACCTTTTTTAAATTGAAGACTTAAATAGCGCATATGCACTATAGTGCACACACACTATAGTGCATACACACTATTTAAGCCTTCAATTTTAATAGAGAGGATGGATAAGGAGAGAGGGAAGGAGAGAGGTAGAGAGGGAGAGAGGGTAAAGAGTGAGAGAGGGGTAAAAGCATAGACTTGTGTCACCCTTTTGTAAAGGAAAAAGCTAACAAAAGTATAATTGTTCACCTTCAATAGCATAAAACTGACATTATTATTTAGAATTTGAAAATAAAGTAAACTAATTAAATGTGTAGAAATGGTTGAAGTTTAGGATTATAAGTTTTAATAATTATTTGGAATAAGAAATGATATATTTTCCTAATTTTTATAGAGAATTTTTTAGTTGCTGAAAAATGCTGAAAATTAGGAGTTTAGTTCCCACCACAAAACTATATAGAAATAAACTTATTTCTATTTGAGCTCAGACTATGTTATAGATAACACATATAGCTAGAATAATAAAAAATAAAATTGACTTTAGACCTATATTTTCTCTTTTATATTGATTCAAATTTCAACTCACTCGAAATCAATAGTTTTCATCTCCCACCACATTTTTCAAAATAAATCTATTTTAACAAGAAGAAAGATTATACATTCTAAAAGAGGACTCTCTCCTCTAGAACGTCATATAATTTTAAAATTATTTTAATATGACTGAATATTTTTTTCTTTCTCAAAATCAACATCTTTTTGAGTGTTAAAATATGTGTTTTTAGAATTTTTAATTACATTATACTGTATCTAATAAAACCTATATGAGAATATTCTTGACTTTAAGCTCTATAAAATGGTGTTTATATTTTACTAAAAAAAATCATAAAAAATTGTAAGAGTTATTGAAACATTATCTTTTTGATATTATATTATTTCATTTGTAATTGGATACAAAATAGTATAAAACATGCATTTAATATATATTTCCAATTGGAAAAGTGTGAGACCATATATAACTTAGCTAGAATGAATTTATCTAGATCATAATTTTTAGGAAAAATGATCTTTTCATAGAAATACTCAAATTTGGTCATTCTGATAAGTTAGCCTAAAAGGTGACATAGCTTTGTACTTTTATGTAGAGAGAGTTTAGGTTGGGGAGAGAGTAGAGGATATGATGTAGAGTGACAGAGAAGAATAGAAAGATAGAAGGAAATGAGGAAAGAGCATAGAGAGAGAGAGAGAGAGAGAGAGAGAGAGAGAGAGAGAGGATGGGGTAGGTAGAGAGGGAGGGAGAAATGGAGAGAGTGGAATGGAGAGGGAAGGAAGAAGGGAGAGAGAGAGAGAGAGAGAGAGAGAGAGAGGGGGGGGGGGGGAAATGGAGAGGGAAGGATGGAGGGAGGGAGAGGGAGAGAGAGAGAGAGAGATGAGAGTTCAAAGCATACATGGGATAGGATGCATAGAAAGAGAGAGGGACATAGAGTAGGGGATGGGAGATGGAGAGGGAAAGGGAGGGAGGGAGGGAGGGAGGGAGAGAGAGAGAGAGAGAGAGAGAGAGAGAGAGGATGGGGTAGGGAGGGAGGGAGGGAGAAATGGGGAAAGGGGGGAGAAATGGGAGAGAGAGAGAGAGAGAGTGTAGGGGATGGGAGTTCAAAGCACACATGGGATAGGATTAATAGAAAGTGAAAGGGACATAGAGTAGGGGATCACACACACACACACACACACACACACACACACACACACACACACAGAGAGAGAGAGAGAGAGAGAGAGAGAGAGAGAGAGAGAGAGAGAGGAATGGTGGTTCAAAGTATACATGGAATAAGATGCATAGAAAGAGAGAGAGGGACACAGAGTAGGAGATGGGAGTGGGATAGGGAGAGAGAGAGAGAGAGAGAGAGAGAGAGAGAGAGAGAGAGAGTAAAGGATGGGGGATCAAAGGGTACATGGGATACAATTTATAGAAAGAGAGGGAGGGACACACAGTAGGGGATGTGAGAGGGTGGGATTGGGATAGAGAGATAGAGAGGTGAGAGAGACAGAGGCTGGAATGGTGGTTCAAAGAATAGATGGAATAGGATGCATATATATATA
The DNA here is from genome assembly GCA_028749045.1 of Cupressus sempervirens. NCBI lineage: Eukaryota > Viridiplantae > Streptophyta > Pinopsida > Cupressales > Cupressaceae > Cupressus > Cupressus sempervirens. The sequence goes on from CM053792.1 coordinate 877,843,491, forward strand.
TATATATATATATATATATATATATATATATATATATATATATATATATATATATATATATATATATATATATATATATATATAAAGAGAGAGAGAGAGAGAGAGAGAGAGAGAGAGAGAGTAAAGTATTGGATGATATAGGGAGAGGGAGAGAGAGAGGGAGGGAGAGGGGGAGGGAGTGAGAAAGGGAGGGAGAGGAGGAGGGAGAGGGAGAGGGAGAGAGGGAGAGAGAGAGAGAGAGAGAGAGAGAGAGAGAGAGAGAGAGTAGAGGATGGGGGTTCAAAGAGTACATGGAATAGTTCCATGATGCATAGAAAGAGAGAGAGGGACATAGAGTAGGGGATGAGAGTGGGGTAGGGAGAGAGAGGGAGAGGGAGTAGAGGATGGGGGATTAAAGGGTACATGGGATACAATGCACAGAAAGAGAGGGAGGGACACATAGTGGGGGATGTGAGAGGGTGGGATTGGGATATATATAGAGAGAGGAATGGTGGTTCAAAGTGTACATGCAATAGGATGCATAAAAGAGAGAGAGAGAGGGAGGTTGGATGGGCAGGAGGGAGGGAGAGGGAGAGAGAGTGAGTAGCGGATAGGAGAGAGAGAGAGATTGATAGGGAGTAGAGGATGGGGGTTGAAAGAGTGCATGGGATAGGATTCATAGAAAGAGAGAAAGGAACACAAATTAGGAGGTGGGAGAGAGAGAGAGAGAGAGGGGGGGGGAATGAGAGAAGAGTACGAGATAGGATGCAAATAAAGAGAGAGAGAGAGAGGATGGGGTAGGGAGAGAGAGAGAGAGAGAGAGAGAGAGAGAGAGAGAGAGAGAGAGAGAGAGAGGATGAAGTAGGGAGCGAGGGAGGGAGAAATGGAGAGAGAGAGAGAGAGAGAGAGAGAGGAATGGGGTTTCAAAGAGTATGTGGGATAGGATGTATATAAAGAGAGAGAGAGAGAGAGAGAGAGAGAGGAATGGGGTTTCAAAGAGTATGTGGGATAGGATGTATATAAAGAGAGAGAGAGAGAGAGAGAGAGAGAGAGAGAGAGAGAGAGAGAGAGAGAGAGAGTGGGGGGGACATAGAGTAGTGGATAATAGAGGGAGGGAGAGAGAGAGAGAGGGGGGGGGGGGTAGAGGGAGGAGGGAAAGAGTACAAGATAGGATGCATAGAGAGAGAGGATGTGGTAGGGAGAGAGGGAAGGATAAATGGAGAGAGAGAGTGGAGGGAGGGAGAGGGGGAGAGAGAGTAGGGGTTTCTATTATTTTATGTGATTTCCAATAGTGTGTACATGCTATAGCATGCATGCACTATTGACAATTTCATTTCTCCATAGTGCTTACATGCTTTAGCATGCATGCACTATTGAGAAATTCATTTTTCCATAGCGCGCACATGTTATGACTTGGGCTCAACAAGCTTATGCCTAGGCCATAGTGCATGCATGCTATTAGAAATTTTGAAGAAAAAAAAAAGTGTCATCTTTTTGGTACCACAACTTGGTGCATTCACCCTACTATTACAACCATGGTCACAAGTGGATATAAAGGAATCTACAAGAGTATTTCTCTCACAATGGTTTCTTCCATGTAGATACCTACTTTTTTCAATTAAATAAACATTAACCATATATTTTCATTAATATAAAATGACAAAAAATATACATCAAGAAATAGGGTTTGGGGAACTAAAGAGAGACAAGATATAATATGGTCATTGAAATGATCAAGTCATGCAAGGAGCAATGCCAAAACAAACTATGTACTAACAAAAAAAGAAGTTAACAAGGATGCATTGTGTCGAGTTCCTACCATAAGTTCTTTATTATTTTTTATATCCAGGTACATTGTAGTAATTAGTTTTTTTTTTTTTTTTTGAAGCTAGGTGTTATAGCAACAATGTGGAATATAGTGGACTAATGTGCTTGTCATCAAAATGATTTTCGGGAGCAATGGTTTTGAACAAAATGAGGACATGGAGAAAGACCCTATGATATTAGTGGCATTTATAAATTGCAAAAACAATTTAGGGTTGAAACCTATTGAATTCACTGCAATAAAACTGTGAACAAAAGATTGTGGATATAATGATTAGGCTAGGACAGAATTTTTTGGAGCAGAATGAAATAAAATGTACTAGAAACTCTCATATTTCATACCATCTTTAGCCATCATTGGTAATTACTATTATTGATGGTCTTATCCAATGTTACATTGAATATTCATTATATTAATAAAAGCATATCATTGAAGAATGGTAATCATCAATATCAATATCAGTATGAATGGTAGAATTTGGGAAAAAATAAACATATTATTGGGCACTGTATTTTTACTGTATCTTTTTTACAAAAAATTAAGAATCCATTATATTAAAATGTACAAAAATTTAAAATAATCAAATCAAAATCATTAACTTATTGAATGCTATTATTAATTAGTAACATATGATATTAGGATCTAGCATGTATTGGAACAGCTACATCAGAAGTAGGTTACTGTTACTTCATGCACTTAAGTTTTTAAACATGTATACCATAACTCAATCCTTTCAATTAAAACAAAAACTGATAGCAAAAATACTTAACAAATTGAAACAAATACATATTACTATGAAGAGACAATCAATACCAAGAACACTTGTGGTAGTAAATAGAAAATAGAATTTTTTTTGGAGAATTAATATATTGATAATGCCAATGAGCATGATACAGAGAAGAAATATTATAGAATCAAAAAACAAATTTTAGATTCCATATTTAGTAGAGAATGATAGCTTTGCATAAAAAATAAGGGCAAAAATGTCAAGAAGAAGATAATTGAATGTATAATAAATAGAGATTCAAATAAAAGATAGATAAGAAGTACAAGTTTCTATAGCACTGTACATAAATGATTTCTGAGTATGTATCTTACTCTTTATATATAAACATTTAGCAAAATTTAAGGATGACTGAAGTTAAGATTGAACATCATGCACTAATTTTTTAGCACTTGAGTTACTTTTTCTATATTTACAAATGACATCCATAGATAGTGTAGTAAACTTTGGTTCCATATCTAAGCTAATCTATTGTTAGAGAAGTCTGATTATGCTACTAACTCCTATACAATTTTTTAAATTTTATTTACTGCTTTCATGTCATTGCTTAGGAGACTCCATTTTGGTGAGATGTTCTTGAGTTTAGCTATTCTTCTTTATCCTACAAAATTTTCATATAAATAGGGTTAGAAAACTTTGACTGAGATAGTCAATGCTATTGAAGTGGTTCTATTTTCAAATGCTTGTTTCAATGAATTGTTTCATATGGACAATTGCATTTGATTGAGTGTAAAACAAACTTCAATGGACAATTGTCTTAGTGTGAGGACAACGTTGGATTTTTTCTACATGTATTCTTCATACTTGAGGCTATGGATTGTGGGGAACAATTTATGAATCAATGAGTCATCAATGGAGTAGTAGATTTGTTGGTTTTTTTAGTAATAAGCATTGTTTTTAAATGTAACTTGTTCACATAAATGATGTTCTAGTTATAACCGGTATAGTGAGCTATTTCATTGTCAAGAAGTTTGTATCCTTTAAATCTATGTTGACGGTTTAGAAAGAAGGTGATGTATGGGACAGAGAATGGATTTGCGACTTTCAATACACCATTTACCTATTGTAAAGTACACTTTGTAAGTAGTAATTGTAGTGAAATCTATGAGCTTTTTATATTTGAAAAGTGCACATATATTACCTTTTTAGTCTTTTGCATTATTTCATGTAACATCTGTAGGGTAATTTTGTCATTGAGCTTGCATATGAATGTTGACTAGCCTATATGGAGTGTTTGGTTTTTGTTAGTTTTTGTAACAATTTTCCTAAATAGTAATGTTGGCATCTTGTTTTGAGTAAGTTGATCTTTGGTTACCATGTAATAGTGAAGAAAATTGGCGTGGATCTCTAGCTACAGAGACAAACATAAAGAGATATATGCAAGTCTTGCATGAGAAATATGTGGCTTTATATCCCATTGACTGTAATAATTGTATTTGTATTTATTTTTGTTATTCCATGTTACCTATGCATAATCTTCCTCTAATTGGCCATCCTCTATATCTAGGAAGTTGACATTCCCTTGTTTTAGTGTACCAACCACTAATGCACCCATAATTCCAATAGGATAATTGCTAGTGTTGTTTAGGAGACTTTAGATTGTGTTGTTTGGAATGAAGTTTTATTCATTGCATATGCTATTGAATTTTTCCACTATACTTGAATCTTTCAGCACATGTATACAATCACAATCACCTCTGTCATACTCTGATCTTGGTGAAATGTCAAAATCTTCTATAAAAAAACCCAATTTTGTGACTATTTTATCTTCAAATTGTTGTACCAAATATCTATTAATAACTAATATTATTGTCATTTCTACTTTTTGGTCTATTAGATCTGCACATAGCACTTCACATGTTTTGTTCACCTTGTCAAGATTGACTTTTTACACAACCAAAATATCTCCTTCCAATTTGTTTCTCACCTTGCTTGAATTGAGGTCTTCAATGGAGATGTGAGCACTAGTTTTAACCTTTTTCCTAAAAAGATTGTTGTATTAGTCTATTATTATTGCAAAAATGGAAAAAGAAATGATATATGTAATGGGATAGAGAATTCCTTTTTGTAGATTATTCTTTCCTTATTTGTGTAGACTTTCCTATTCTTTTATTTGCATCTATTGGTTCCTATAATTTTTTAAGAGATTGATTATTGCACTTTTTTAAGAAGTCAACTTATTGGTCAACTGTAAGTTTTGTTTCCTTTTTCTCAAGTATAATCTTGTAAGGAAGAGGATAACAGAAAATCATCTTTTTTGGCATTTGTTAATTAGCTAAAGTAGGCATCATTGTTGAAGTAACTAGCTTACTATGTTAGATGCAGTCACAGTAGTGTTGGAAATGGTCTAGCCAATATGCCTTTTTTCTATGGATGGAGCATACATTGGATGTTATATTTGACCAAATGTGATTGATGAGTGGTTTGTTCATGGCATGTGTGTGGTTGAGAAGGAATTTTAAGGGAAGATGTTGCATATGTGCTATTAAGGCTTTTGCACTTTTGGTAGTAGATGTCATGTCAATGTTAAAATCTTTAACAATGTAAGTGATAATATTTGGATCTATTATGTTTGCAATATTCTCCAATGCTTTCGTAATTTCTATTATGGGAGAATTTGGCCTTGACTAGATGTTTGAAATGTTGAATATATTGTTTAACTTTAAAATGGTCAATGTTATTACTTCTACATATTGTAATGTGTAATTTGTTCTTGTTGTTATTGTGATTGTCATGATGTTGTGTATTGCATTGTTGCAATGAGTAGTGAACAGTCCATATAGGATGTGATTTTGGGGTGGGAAAATGTGAACTTCTTGTAAGCATAGTATATCATATGACATAATTTCAAAATCATTGAGTTGATTAGGTTTGTGGGCATATAAAATTTGTGTATTTAATGTGCAAAAGAGAAAATATGGAGTTGATTGTGGACATACAAGATCAATGTCAAGGTGCCAAGATGCATTTGATTGCAAGCACTTCATTTTTATATTTATTTTTCTTTTCACTCAAAAATGTTTAGGGCTTAGAGGTTTGACAAGGAATAGTTTTCCATTGTTTTTTTTTGCAATAATATTGTATATATTATTCCATGTTGTCGTATAGTTGTAGGATCAAAAATTAATGTGTTCATTGTTAAGCCTTGTGATCTATGAATTGTGCATGCACAAGCTAGCTGTATGGGGAATTTTTTTCTAATAGTTATTATGATCATTAAACTTAAAAACTGAATGTTGAAAGTGTCATGTTTCGTGTATTCGTTGAAGATACCATTGGAACCATTTACTAAGCCATCACTGGTGTTGTAGTTTTTTGAATATAACTCTATGAGCATGTTTCATTTTATTTATATTTTGGTTGGTAAAGTAGTTGTATGAGAGTATAGTCATATACCATCAATGTTGTTCTCATATTTATTAATGGATTATAGAACAATAATTTGTCTGGCCATAATTGTAAGAATTTTGTTGTAGTGGGAATCTATATCAGTTTTTCTGTAAAAAAGAAAAGGGAGTGTTGGATCTATTGGTATTGGTCTAAGATAGTGTTGGTTGAGGTAATTTATATCTTCCAAATCTTGCTTGGCTTTATAGGTCCTATTTAAGATTTGAATGATTTTTTCATCTTTTTGCCACATGGTACCATCTAAAGTGTAACATTTCACGTTGTCTTTCTAGAAGTTGTATGGCAATAAGTCTCTGTCTGTAGGCCTACTTTTGAATACATTGGAGTCTAGTACTAATTGTGCTTGATATAGGTCATGAGAGAAAATTGTGTCCAGATTTCCAAAATAAGGTGTAGGTGTGTGCATAATTTATCATAGTCATTTGTCTATGAAACACAAGAAGGATGAACCTGCTAAGGAGGTTTCATCAATCAAAATAAGTTTAAGTTGATTGTAATGTTTTGACATCTTGTCAAGTGTGTCACTATTCAGTGGTAAAAATTCAGATTTATTAAAAGGATTTTGTAATGTTGAATGTATTGTTGCACCACTAATGTTGTATGTTGTATAAGTTGTAACTAATAATTTTGGTTTATTAGGATCATTGTCTGTATTTCTTTTATAGATGTGCATAAGTGCTTGATAGATGGCCTTTGTTATAAACATTTTCTTTGTCCCAACACCTCTAGTAAGGAATAAGTTAATTGGAGTTTTGTCATTTTTCATTTTCTTCATAACAATGTCTTTGACTATTTGTTGTTGCTCTTTGCTAAGCTTTTGTCTAAGTTTGAAGTAGTCAACATTATTGAGTATTTGTGGATGCTTTGCTACTTCAAATCTTGAATATGTTGTGTTTATTATTTTCTTATATGATCTTGCTTCAATGTCACTGTCAATGTCATATTCTTCTTGAGGCCTATTTAAGTTTGTAATGTTTTATTATTGTTATTGTTTTCTATTATTTGCATGTTGATATCATTGGCATTGCTATCAATGTCACCCCATGAAAGTCTAGTTTTGAAGAAGAATTTTGAGCGATTGATTCCTAAGATGTAAACCTTTGTTTGAGATGAACTACATATTCTATGAATGGTATGAAAAGAAGTAATTTCTCTCTATGATAATTTTTGACATCAATATGTTTATTGTAATTGATGAATCACGTTATCGTTTCTTTTTGTTTCTTTTTTGTTTTTGCATCACTCTAATATTATATTTTGAGACAAAATCAGCCAAACATATGTAGGTGATACTTGTTGGTTGATTTATGTAGTGGTTTATTAGAGATTTTGATATTACATTTTCTGATTCATCCAGTTCCTGGTTAATTTGAGCAACTAGCTTTAGAATAAAGATGCATTCATTGTCTAGTCTTGTGTCAATGAAAATACATCTAAGTGAAATTTTATTAAGGGGAAGTGATAGAACTAAGTGAGTAGCTTGTTGTGCTAACATTTGTTGCAAGTTTAATAAAGCATTTCTTAGTTTTTTTATCATCCCTATTGCATCTATATTTTCTCTTTGGTGATCATCTTGTATTCTTTTGAAATCACGTGTCATACAAACTTGTCTACTTTTTCCATGTATGAACTATAGTACATTGTTGCAGCATAAGCATTTAAGACAAATTGAGCATCTGTGTTTGCTCTCCATAGCTCTGCCATTTGTCTACAAAAACTATTGTTCCATATCTCTGATGGTTTTCTCTTTAGAAATAGAGTTGGTTTGTGTAATGTTGACCACATTGAAATAATGTATTCAATATGTGCTATCTATGAATCTACAAAAATCATTTCAAATGTGTAGAATATGTCAAATTGCTTGCTCTCCAAAATTGCAAATTTTTTTGAAGCAGACATTGTCACTGCGGTGTTGTTATTAGACAATGACTCTAAAATCATGGTATATGGTGGTGGAGCTATTGAAAAATTATATTTACATTTTTTCTTTAATGATTTTTTGCATTGTCTTATGTGGTGGTGGTTCTGCAATTTAGCCATATGTGATTGCAAGTTGTTAGTGTTTCATGTTATTTGGTCATCAACAAATTTGAAAATTTCATCATTTCTTTGTCTTCCATATATTGGAGCATTTTGAATCCAAATAAGCATGTGGTCATGTTCATTTCCCCTATTTTGAAATTCTATAACTAAAAATTAGTTGACAACTTTCCCAAAAAAAGAATTATCTATGAAAATTAGTTTTATTAATGCATTAATCATATGTCTATAATACCTGGCGCATGTAATCAGGTCCTTTCTTACTAGTTTAACATTGTCGATGTCATTGGATTCAAATGATGTGGTATCTTACACTCTTTGTTGACACAAACTATGCAAATATTGCAGAGTTTTCACTACAGGGTCCTAGTTTTGTTCAATGCTACTAAAAGTGAGGAAAAATGTAGGTTGTCCAAGTTGTCAGATCATTAAAAAGATGATTTTCTTTAATTGGTTTATGCAATCAAATGATATTCTTATTCTTTTGAAGTCTACATATCTAATGTTAGATTTTAATATTTTTTTTAAGTTTGGTTTTTGTTTGACATCCTTTGCAAACAACTTTCTTCCTTTTAGCTGACCTTTTCTTATTTGTATCCACATTGTTGACATCACTTGATGTATGAGTAATTTAATTATTTTGCAGAAGAGTTTTGTTGTGTGTAGTGCAAAATCTTGATGATAATGCAATAATTCCCATTATACCAACTTTTGGTAAGTAAATTTGTCTGTAAGGTTTGTACCTTGTGGCTCATCATGGAAGAGTGTTGGGAAGTTCATTTCCTCTAAATAGTTGTCTTTGAAAATTTGATTGGATAACAATCCTTAGAAGGAGTGATCTCAATGATTTTGTGTTGCATGTTTTTAATAATCCTTGAGTCTGTGTACCCATGAATTAGAGTTTCTGTTGAGTTATCAATTTCATTATCGCTTTGACTTTTTGAATCAGTTGAATCTAAATTGTCCTTGTCATCATTGTAATGTTGTTCTCTAATGTATTTATTCCATTTATCATTAATCTATACATTTTTTATTTTATAAAGTGTTGTCTTACTCAAATCAAGAAAAGTGTGCATGACAATATTTGGTTGCACCATCCCTTTTTGGAAAGTATTATTATATTGTAAACATCTTTTAAGGGAGACAACAATAGTTGATGTGTTTGATAATGATAGTGCTTAGGCACTTTGAACTATGTATATGTTTACTGAAACATTTATCATGGAACCTGTTAAGCCTAGTTGTGAAATTTTGTGTCCTAGTTCCCATATTTATCCAAATCCAATTCTTAATGACACCAAGTGCTCTTCTAGTTGAGTCAAATTTTGTACACTATTTAATGGAATGATTTTGCTAATGTTTAGAGGAACAATATATTTTGGGATTCTATTTGTAGTTACTTGGCATTCACATATGTTTTACATATGTTGTCACTACAAAATATGATGTTACAATTTGTTAAGTTGTAAAATATAAGTTAATGGCTTTATTTAAGTTGTTTTACATCTTTTCTAAAATTGAGTAGTTGGCATATTGTGCAAGAATGTTTTGGTGTGTCCTCTATTCTAGCTAAATATCATTGCATTTTTGTGAAGTTTTTTTTTTTTGGATGTTCTTTTACTATTGACTGTGATAATTGACTACATCTCCAAGTTATGTTTAACTTGATTGATTTTTTGAGAGGCCCTAAAGTTGTCATTGTTGCTTGTATTTTGATCCATTTTTTATCTTGACTTCTAATAAGTTTCTTTGTTGCATGCAAGTTTTTATTTCCAAGGTTTCTAGCATTACTGAGTTTAGCAATATTGCTCAACTTGTCATTTGTAGATTCATTTTTTCTTTTCCTATTTATGTTATTGATTTGTATTTCAGTTTTGTCTCTAATAATTTTTTTACTTGATGCAAGTTCATGCTTGGGCTATGTCTTTTTTTAATCTTTATATAGTAATCAATGGCTCAAAATGGCCATAGAGAGGATTTGCATTGTGAAATAGGATGTTGTATGCAATATAATTAACTAAGTTGTTGAAGTCAAGATATCATTTTCTAGAAGTTGAAGACCAAATAGAAATGCAAATTTTTAGCCACCTAGAGAGCCAGTGAATGCAAAATATATTACCCCTATAAACTACATTATGTAGCTCTTGATAGAAATAGGAATTACTAAGAGGGGGGGAGGGGGGGTGGTGAATTAGTAACTCACAAACTTTAGTTGTCGACTAAATATTATTTATTACTTTGAGTCATACATAAGAAAGTAATAAAGTAATGCTAAATAGTAATAGTAACCATGCACAATGATAACTCTTAACACCATATTTTGTTAACTAGGGAAACCCTGACCAAGGGAAAACGGCGGTGGGGATGATACCCTCTAGATAATATACTAATATATATGTTCCTTTTTAGAGGATGGACCCTATTAGGAGTCAATGAGAAAATTTAGTATAGAGAGGTCCTGTTAGGAGACTTTGAATCCTTGTTTGGAGATTCCAACTCTATTAGGAGTTGTAGTATAGTAGATGCAAGATGATCCCACTGTCCAAACATGCACTTCCAATTACAAGAAGAGCTCATTGTACAAACAAGTAATTAGTCCTCTAGTAGATAGGTGTTGTAACTTCTTTCTTGACTAATCTTTGACCTTAGCTAGATCTTGGATCACAAAATTAGGTTCTCAAAACTTTGCATATATCGCTTCATAAAAAGTTCACATATCATAATAGCACACAACATTACTACTTCACAAGTTGTCCTTTGCATAAATACCATGCCTTTTCAAAAATTATTGTTTGGTTGGCTAAGACCATAATATACTTTTTCAACTTAGAGTAAACATCTAGGATGTTGGCCCTAATTGGTCAAGTAATTATTTTGTAAATAAAATAATTCTTTTCCTTTAATTCCACTATCTTGTTTTACTGGTAAAACATGAATATCTCTTTTCCATACAGTCCGTACTAATGTCCAAGGTTATACATGTCATCATCAACATGTATACTATTTGTAACTAACTTCGCTTGACATAATAGAATGTTAGTAATAAGTTACATACAAAACAATATACTATTGTAAACAAAATTCATACTTAGACAATTTTTTGAGTACCAAAAGCTAAGTATCTTTATTTCTGAGGTTTCCTATAAGCATGTACATCATGTGTTTCCATAAATGACAATGATTACATATCTTCATAAGCCAATTGTCAACAACTCTTTCAATGTTTCTAGATGCAATTCATGAGTGAAAGAATGTATAACCTCTTGATTAGAATTTATAAGGAAACTGATGAAGAACTCTATTACTCCCTTGTGTATTTCAGTTGAGGTGAGCTAAAATTTGAGTAAAAATGAAAATGAATCAAACAAAAAACTACCAAAATTATATTTGAAGTCATGAAACCTAGATAATCCATGTTCTAGAAGACTTTTGTCAATATCACATTTCTATTAATGGGAGTTTTTATTATATTCTTCCACTTCCATGTTCCTTTTATGAGTGAAAATTTTCAATTTTGTTGATTTAGCATAACACTATTATGAGTAGATTAGATGTGAAAGTCATTCATATGATCACTTGTAAGTTTGCGAACTTTGTTCATGTGTGTCTTATTGTATAGATGGTTGTCTGTGAGATTGTAACTATGTCATGATATATAGATCTAATGAAAAATTAAACAAGGCTTATAAAATCTAATTACTAATCAACCTACACTTGTAGAAATTGAAATCATTGTCAAATTTTCATATACGCAATTGGCATATGTATCACAAAAGCAATAGTTTTGTTAACTAAAGATTTTTCTAGCTCTAAAGTACCATGGTCAACTTTTCAATAAGAGCTATGACATGCACAATAGTTTATGGAAGCCTATTGTTTGATACACATTTTCATCTATGCACAGACAATTATCATTTTCTTTCAAGTATTTGATTTAAAATGAAAAATATGTCTATATTGTTTCATTACAAATTCCTCTTTACCATATGCAAAAGAAACTTGTGTAGTAGTAGAACCATTTTTTCATAAGACAGTCACTCTTGCACTTGCCAAGATGAAGAGTGTTTTTGTGATATCAACTTCAAGTTGTAGTAGCAACTTTAGGCTTGTAAAGTGTTATTGTTCTGCATTATTCATATTCAAACTCTATATTAATAAATTTAACTTGTGTACAATTTCATTTCCAAGTAAGACCTAACATAAAACAAGTAATGAAAATTAAGGTGCAATTTTTTGCAAATCAGTAAATACCCATGGAAAAGAAATTCAACATCTCTATCTAGAGTATTGTTAATATATGAGCAATGGCTTTGACATTTCTCCATAATGTCATTAGATAGAAATTGGTAATTGTGACATATTAGGTCAACACATTTCAGAAGTGAAAGGTACAGATATGCATGAAATGTGAAAGGTTGTTATCAAACTTTAAATGAACCCTTGCACTGGATACATAATCATTGTGTACAAGTTATTTGAAGCAAGCATGTCAGAAAAATAAGGTGGTCAAAATTATGTTTGCAATTATTTGTCCAAATCTATATGTAGTGTGCAATGTTAGTTTGAACATGTAAAATCACTATATGAGTTTACATTCATGATTTATGATATTTGTTAGAAAGGAGACTGCCATAGTAGGTTGGAGTGGTACATTTTGCTTATGTAGTGGTTTAGAAAACACAAATTTCATGACAATGAATGGAACATCTAACATGAATTTGAACTACGTGATCCTCACAGAGTTGAAGCAACAAGACTTCCTAAGTTTTTGTAGTTAAGTGTACTCAAGCCAAAGTTGGATTGGATGGAAGATGGGTTCTGCAAATCAGTACCCATGAAACATGGGGTCGATGAGTTTGAATTAGAAATACAGTTGAATCCTCTATATTGAATATTATAATTATAATTTTATTATATATTATACTTATGATTAATTATCATACCAAATTAGAATTGATATGTTAAAGGAACTCTAATTAGATATTGGTTTAGAATTCTTTTTACCAACTATATTGTATCAGAATACTAGTTTTCTTTTCAAATCCCAATCTTCTAAGTGTAATTAATTTTATTCCACTAGAGAGGAAAGATATATAAAAATAACTAAGTCAAAAATACAAGAGAGGATTATACATAATTAGATTTTATTCAACTAGATAGAGAAGTCACAAATAAATTGCTAATTGATTAGATATGGTTGAGATGCACCAGATATTTGTTTTGCATTTAATTTGTATTCATTAATTTTAGTTATCAAAATAGCTATGAAATATGATATAAAGAAACAAATGAGTCAACCAAGTATCTTTGATTAGGTGACAATATGTACAGAATACTACATGCAATCGCCCAATCAAATATCAAAGAAACAAGATAGAACTAAATTTTATTTCACAATTGCAATTGCATCTTCATATAATAGACATAAGTAATCAAAAGTTTATGAATAGGTAGGGATGGGTAGAGAACAAGTAGTTAAAGATATATCAGATGATATAATAAAACAATAATAATAAAAGAAAATGTTAAGAGATAAAGAAAACTTGACTTAAACCAATAGAAACCATGACTAATATTTGGATTTGTTGAAATTCAAATATCATGTATTATTAGGTTTTAGAATATATTTCGTATATAGAATAATAAGGAAAAAATAGTAGTTGAAGTCCATAAATATTAGTAAAGTGACCAATAGTGTAAAAAAATGCTTGAGTAAGAGGAATTTTAGAAAATTAAAATGATATGTGATGGAAAATATAGACATAGAAAAAGATCTTTTTATTTTTCAATAATTTCTTTAGTAGTGTGAATAAAGATATTTCACCACATATAATGGTTACTATATACATATATATACATTGCATGCTCATCCATGACAGACACTTTTGAGAAATCTTTTGTAGCTTATAGTAGCTCTCTACTAGAGGACATAATCAAAGAGCAACTACTGTGGACATAAGGAAGTACTAGAAGAGGAGACATATGAATTGTAGCAATATCATTGCATCACAAACATCCAAAATTATTGATGCATTTTGTTTAGAGAGCTAGAAATGGTGAACATGCAATGCATGGTCTATGATAGATTTGTACATACTCCTAATTGCAATTTTGAGGGAATAATATAGACATGTAGTAACATCGCATGAACTTAGAAACTCAAGGGAGAACATGCCACCTATGAGGGCACTACTCATCTCTATCACATATGTACTAATGTACGCATCATAGTCTTCAAGAGGCTTGAAGTGATGCTTGACATATGCATTTTCCATGTGCTTAGCAATTTCTACATTCTCAAAAAGGTTCATGCAATTTGTGAGGAATTTTGAAACAATTTCCTTGTAGCATATGAAACCAGATCTATTTTGTAGAAATTATTCACCCAGAACAATGTGCAATGAATTCTCCACATTTAGACATTCTATGAAAAACACATTTTTCAAATTTTGTGTTTCGATCAAGCCAATGGTTCGGCAATCCCACTCAACATTTGGACTTTGAATATGAACTTGTTCGTACATTTTTAGAAGTTAGAATTTGCCACAATATATTACAAAATCAGATAACAATAATACATCCTATGATAGACATCATTTCATATAAAATTTCAAATGGAGCCTAAGGACTATATTTCTAACTTGACATATGAGAGTATTAAGTATATTGTAAATGGACAACTACCCAATCATTTGGTCTTGAAGATTTAAATGTTTGGATTTCTTTGTTTTGTATTTAGATGCAATCATGTTTGTGTAATTGTGTATTTTTATATATTAGGATCTCTCTTGCATATTTCTGCATGACTTTTTTCTTATAATGTGGATTATGAGACTTTTTGATTGCTTCTTATTTTTCATAAGACTAGAAAACAAATAGTAGATTTGTTTTCAAAGATTGTTTTGTTCTCTTATATAAGTCTAACATGCCAAGATGGTGGTGAAAGAAATCAAAACAATTAATAAATAATAAACATTCATATTTAAATATATATAATTAAACACTTTCCAATTTGACTATTTTAATTTTAAGAATTATATTTCTTTTTATTTATCATTTTATT
This sequence comes from Cupressus sempervirens, assembly GCA_028749045.1. Lineage (NCBI taxonomy): Eukaryota > Viridiplantae > Streptophyta > Pinopsida > Cupressales > Cupressaceae > Cupressus > Cupressus sempervirens. Next base: position 877,858,590 of record CM053792.1, read on the forward strand.
TTCAAAGAATTGGATAAATATTTTACATGAATACCGAAAGACTTTGAATATTTTTTCTATCATTCTTCATCTTTTTTCAAAGTTAATAATATACATTAAGAAAATGTCAATTAAGAAATTTCAAATGTTCTATCCAAAGAATGCTTGCATAGAAAACTTGTTGAACAAGTATATCAAGAACCATTAAACAACTTTATACAAAATATTCTACATTTTATTCTTTGTTATTGTACAATAACTCCTTATCCATATTCTTTATTTTAGAGAAAAGGTTAGAAAAAATAGAGAGTAGGATAAACCTCAAATATAATTATTCAAAAATATTATATCGCTCTCTATATTTCCCTCCATTTTATTTGTTTCTAATATATTTTTAAAAATTATTCTACTAAATATCACTATACTTTCTAAATTACTCATTGTTACCCATACTAAACGAAACAACCCCATAAACACCTACTCTTAGTTTGTTCTAAGATGATCTCTCTTTTCCATCATCCTCTCACTTCTTCTCTAGAAAGAAATGTATTTAACTAACAAGTAGTCATGGATTATTTCCTACCTGGTCTACAATAACGGGCTAAAATTTATATGCAATTAATGTAAAATGAAGTGTGTGATCTATTTTAGTTCATACATTATCAAGGGATAAAGATTAAGTGAAGGCTTACAATATTTGAAAATAAAATTTTGGATCTCGGTAGAAATGATTCAACATTGAAGGATTAACCAACAATAAAAGAATGTTTATATCATGTGAGGAATGAATCTCTTAAGTAGGGTAATAACATGATACAAAATGTCAAATGTATAGGAACACACGTTGATGTTGATATCATATGTTGATATAGATATAAATTAACACTTATTTTAAAATTTCTTTGCAGGTGCAAGCTACTATGCTGATCGAGCGAGACAAGATGAGACGGTTCCTTCATGATGGGCATGCTGCTTTTAAGCATGGATACTAATGGCGTAGAACCTTGGATGATCTGCAAGCTTTTGAGCAAGCTTGCATTGGGCTAAATAGAGAAATCTGAAATGTCCCTTTTCTAATTTTGTATGATATTTCCAACCTTTAATCAGATCTTTAAGATCAAACAACTGCTATAAAAAAGATCCACCCAATTTCTCAAGAAACCCCAAATCGGGTATGCCGAAAATTGTGCCAAAAAGTTTCATAGCTTCACCTGTTATTAATAAATCTGAAAGTGGAAATTTTTACAGAAATTGTTGGGTGATGCGACGCGCTCCCCTGCCCACAGGTGGTTAATTATGTGGTGTTCCATGTTCACTAATAGTCATGGCTTTTGGTGCAACGGCAAATGGGCCCCACAATTGGTATCAGAGCCTGGTTTTGGCTTGGTCATGGGTTCAAATCTCCTCGGTGCCTTCCCGACCAGCGTAAGCACCTGGTATGCGTGTCGAGGGGGAGATTGTTGGGTGATGCGACGTGCTCCCCTGCCCACAGGTGGTTAATTATGTGGTGTTCCATGTTCACTAACAGTCATGGCTTTTGGTGCAACGACAAATGGGCCCTAAAATTGGTATTAGAGCCTGGTTTTGGCCTGGTCATGGGTTCAAATCTCCCCGGTGCCTTCTCGACCTGCGTAAGCACCTGGTATGCGAGTTGAGGGAGAGATTGTTGGGTGATGCGACACGCTCCCCTGCCCATAGGTGGTTAATTATGTGGTGTTCCATGTTCACTAACAGTCATGGCTTTTGGTGCAATGGCAAATGGGCCCCACAAGTGGTATCAGAGCTATGGTTTTAATATTGTAACCCTAGATTGAATCCATGGGAATGCATGAGAGGATAAAAGAAAGGGCAAGATATATGAATAATTATTGTAGATCTGAGGGTTTTGGGTTTGCTGTTATGATGGGATGTTAAAATATTTGGGCACGAGAAATTGTTGGACAAAAAGAGTTTTTCGGACGTTTCATTTAAATGAGGGTTTTGGTGGGTAGCTTGCAAAAATGACCTCCTGGGTAAAAATAGACCTCACCATTGGATCCGGGTCAACATTTCCATAAAATTTGATATATAATATGCCCTAGTTTGGCCATGTTCAGAGGAAATGAAAGAGTTTTTTGGTTTCAGCCCATGATGGCTGTCAAATTTAATCCCGTCGGAATTTTTGTCACTCAAAAAAAATTAAAAATGAAAAATCGTACTGAAAATGGTAAAAAGACTGTCTTAGTAAAATGGCCATAACTTTCTCTCAGAATATCAGATTTTAGAGTTCTTACAGGCGTTGGAAAGCTAATTCAGAGCACTACAAGATGGTGTAGGTTTGGTTCTATGATTTTAAAATTTTGTCAAGTTTTAAGAGCCCTAAAGTCAGATGTTGTTTATTTTGAGCACGGATTAGGGCATAACTTGGGCATACAGAGTCGGATTTTGGACTTCGAGTAGTCAATGGAAAGCTCTTGGAGAGCTCTACACATTGGTTCAGATTTGGTGCAGGTTGGACATATTGAGAGCCAGATGCTCGGTTCATGGATGTGATCATGGTGCCATGGATTTTGGTATGACATGATTGGTTATACAGGTACATCCTTGATGTTCATTAGCTTGGATTTTTTTTTATTTGGTTATGGTGGTATATCTTCTTGGTTGAGGATCATGGTTATTTGGTTTCTTTTGAGGAGCTCATGATGTGCACTTTGAGTTCTTTGATGGTTTGATGCCTTGGTTGATTCTCATGGTTAGAGGATGGTTATTTTTCATCATTATGTCATGGATAGCTTGGATACATGGTTTAGTGGGAGCTTGTGACAGTGATGAGGTGACAGTGCAGGATTAGTTCCTAGTTTGGTTTATATCTTCTTGGTTTGGAGAGGAGATGGATTTTATGATGCCATAGGTGACTTGGTACCACAGTTGAGTGGGAGTTGTTGGCATTGATATATTTATTGAGTGTTTGTAGATGTTGGAGGTTTGTCTTAGATCCTGTTGCTGCAGAAGCGTCTTTGACATTTGCATGGTGCACTTGTTATCTTCATGGTGTTTGAAGATGGTTAGATCTTGAGGACTCACGGAGTTCTTGGTTATCTTCATGGTATGTGGAGATGGTTCTTCCTGGTATGTGGAGATGGTTTTCTTCATGGTGTGTGGAGATGGTTGCATCTTGAGGACTCACAGGGTTCTTGGCAAAGGTGTGGTTTATGCTTTTATTTGGCATGTTATCCTTGGTATGAGGATGGTTTCTTTATTATGTCATGGTATACTCTTGATACGCATTTAGAGTTGTGACATGTTATGGTGTGTTCATATGGAGCATGTTATCTCTTTAGTTGAGATGGTAAGATCATGTTGTCATGTTTATGTTCCTGAGGCCATGGTTGGAACTTTGACATTGATCTTGGTTTAGTTTCTTGGTATTGAGTACACTGATCATAAGCTGGATACTTCATGATATTGCTATGTTGCATTTGGAGTTGGCATGGATTGATTGGTTACAGGTTCTCATGGATACTTAGAGACGATGGTGATGCTGATTTCTCTTGGATTAGAGAAGTATTTGTTGGGACAGTTGATGGTTTTAACAGGAAGTCCGAGGGGCAGTCACCTGATATGGACTTGAGAGGAGACTGTTCTTAGATGAGTCTTGGTTGGAGACTTGGGTATTTGGATGAGCATTCTCATTCCCCACTCTTGGTCTACTCGGCAGTTTGCTACTTGAGAGGTATAGCCCATTGTTTCTCTCAGTTGCATTATATTTATGCTTGTCTTTCATGGATATGGATCTTGAGCTATGGTACATGAGTTAGTTCTAGAGGGTTCATTTGAGAGATGATTTAGCATTCGTTATCTCCATGTGCATATGTTGTTATGCTGGTTGAGTTTGGGAGATGGTTTAATTGGGCATATTCCTTGGATTAGGAATGGTTATTCCTTGGTTTAGGAATCGTTTATGAGTTTGATCTTCTTGTGAGAGGCTTACATCCATGATATGTTATATGGTATGGTTTGGGTGTTGTTGAGGCTTCTTGTTGGGGTTTTATGGAGGAGATCATACTTGCACAGCTTACATCTAGAGGTGTGTGTAGAAGGACATGATACAGGTTATGATTTGCATGGTTTCTCTGGTCTTGGTTATCTTCCTGGATGTTCAGTTTTGCTTACATTAAATTTGAGATTGGTTAGAGATTGTGATCATTGGTTTGTGCTCATGTATGTCATGTGAGAGATGACATGGTTATTCCTTTATCTCTTTCCTCTGTTGGTTGTGGTGAACTTGGGAGAGCATTGGAGACTTGTTATGAGAGTTGTTCTTGCAGGATATCAGTTTATGTATTGTGGATGTCCTTGATACTACATGGATTCACTTCTTTGAGATGTTGTGAGTGGATTGGTTATAGATTTGACATTATCTTTTGCAGTGGGAGCTTCTTGGTATATATGTGGTAGGTATTTCTCTTGAGGCTTGTGATTGCAGGTTGTAGATTGGATATGTCAGTGATATGAGATTCACTTGTTATACCTTTGAGGTATGGATAGTTGGATGGCTTTGACACTTGCTGTGGGTGCTATTTCAGCTATGTATATTTTGACAACTATGGATAAATGTGATTACCTTTGGATCAAGTTTTTTTTTGTGCTTGGAATTTTAGTTGGTACAAGATTTTATGATCTTCTAATGCGACAGGTTGGGTGGTTTTCTCTTTGGATGGCTTCTATGTATGTCCAGTGGGAGTGGCATAATAGGAGGTGAGATCATTCATGTTCGAGATGCTGGAGACTTTGATTTTGTTGCGGGTACCAGGATGGAGCACTTGGTGTATTTTGATCCATGATGGTGGATGTGCTAGGAGGGATTGTTCCCTTGTTCATTTATGTGGCTACGGATTGGCCCTATGCAATGTATACAACAAGTGGGAGATTGTTGAGATAATGGGTGTTGCACACATTGCATAATATTGTTATTTTATTATTTTATTTTATTATGTAATGTTGTACCTAGATGGGAGTGCAACATGTAAAGATTCTCATGGAATATTCTTGATGAGTTGTATTGTAACATTGTGATAATATTTGATGTAATTATTTAATATTGGGGGAAAAGAATTAAATGCCCAATATTAAATGTGGGGTCAGTGGGTTAGGTAGCACATGGTTTTAGCACATGGTTTATGTAATACCACTTGGTGGTTTTGTGGGACTTGCTACTATATAAGCAGCCACAAGGGTAGTTGTTGTATAGAGAGAAAGAGAGTAACAAGAAGAAGACAAAAGGCAAGAGTCGAGCGGGACAAGGCTTGACAGGTTAGCCAAGGGAGAATTTGCATTATCTCAACAGAAATTTTAGCAGCATAACAGCCTACAAAATGATGTTTCCAGATCTATATAGCCTTTACACAACAACTCACAAATGTAGGACAAAAACTATGCTCATCGGGCTCCCGAAATTAACACAAAATGACCGGAAACACCACAAAAACACTAATAAACTATCTCAGAAGTTTAATCACATCCCAATACATATATTCAGCTCTATTTTAACAGCTTAAAGTCTAAAATACAGCAGCAACCAAAACTGATATGAAATGCTCAACTGAAAACACCAAACTCATGCAAAAAACACACCCAAAAACCCACAAATCTACACTATTCAGCACAAAGGCAAACTCTGTATGAGCATGCACATGGAATAGCTTCAAACTCCCGTCCTTAGCCTTCCTGGAAACTTGCAAACTCTCATTCTTGGGTCTCCTTCTCCACAGGTTTGGCAGCCTCTGAAGAATAACAAAGAATGAGCGAAGATCAAGTTTGGAATCAGCCCAAAATGCCTCCAAACCCCTTAAAAGAGGGCATAACTGTAACTCATGTCCAAGAGAGGTTAATGAAACTTATTTTAATAATAATTTTCATTTATTAGTCCAACGGTTTCCAAAGATTAACCCCCTTTTTCCGAAACTTCACTTTCTTGGGCCTGCCTGCCTTAGCAAAGATTCTATTTTTTAATTATTTGAAAAGGGGACATGACAAGTCCTCCCCTCCCAAACATTGCTTGTCCTCAAGCAATGGCTGAACAATAAACCAATCAATCCTCCTGGATCCCAAATGTAGTCATGAACTATACTACTACCAATTAACATAGACTCCTGCAAGATCCTCTGCAATATGACCAAGAGGAATCCATAATCAAACTGGTAATTATAGCTCAACCAAACTCCAAAATCACCATTACCATAGTCAAAAACCCATGAGACACAAACTCTTAGAATATCAAAACCCAAGTAAAGTGGACTACCAACATAGTAAATACCATCAATGCATTCCACTGGCCTATATGGAATGTACAATCCAACTCTGCAACAATGGTGAATGCTCTCAAATGAAACTATACCAAGTATGGAGAATCCACACACTGTACAACTCTTGCAGTCAACACAACTCTATAGATCATTGGCCACCGTCTCATAACCATAACTCCCATGCACCCCTGATGGTGAAAAGCCATCACAAGATAAACAACAAGAAATGGAACCAAAACCAAATTTTCCTGCCATCAACTCCTCAGCATAAGGATCAATTGTTAACTGATGTACATACCCTGCAATATGATGTTGATTAAAAAAACCAACCTCAGTCAACAGCTCACCATGAACAAGTGATACAACCCACTATGATTGATCACTAGCTAAGTTAGGAGATGTCATAGCCAAAGGAGTAGAATCAATAACAACACTTGCTGAAGCATCACTCCAAAACTCCTACTCTAAGTCATGTATTATCAAGCTATCAACTACAGAACCTGTCGCTATGTCGTGCCCATCACAACTCTCATCTCGAGGCATCAAACTATTCCATAACTGATGATAAGCACTAGGAACCAAAGTACATCTCTGTATCATAATCTCATCAACATGGTCATCAAAGATAAATTGATGAGCGTACCTCACAGTGTAATGCCGATAGAATGTGCGAATCTCAGTCAGTGGCTTAGACTGTAATCCAGATGAAACTAACTGCAATTGATCATCAACCATGTTGGAACTGACTACTACCTCCAAAGATATCACCAAGGGAGTAGTATTACTAGCAGGAACCATGCCAACTGTTGACTCACCAACATCACACATGACCTTTGATACATCTCTAGTCTCTGTGCCTTCAGTACTAGAGGCCACCACCCTGTTAGGCATACAATAATCTAATACAATACCCAACTCAACTAAACCTGACTCTAGTGGGAATGAACCTGATATGCCAATGTTAGTATCAAGGATGGATGCATCCCCATCTCCACCGTCTCTGACAATCTCAGCCATGGACATCCTCGAATCACCAAACACCATAGCTTGTGACTGTATAGAATCAGATAAAGACTGTAGTCGCTCTAACTCCATGGTCACCTTAGCCAAATGAAACTGTGACTCCTTGAAAGCCAACTGTGTACTCTCAAGAATCTCAGAAGTCACCTCAAGCTTCTCAGTAAGCTCACTCACCTCATCTTCCTTGGCCAACAATGCATCATATGCTGTACTACCCCACTCCATAAGATAATCTCTGTCAGCTACCAACTGCATATAATTCTGTCTCAAAATCCAAATAGCCTCCCATAAAGAGTGGATCTCTATCAAGGAAAGATAACTTCCTTCCTGCTCATCACTAGTAGGAGAACCCCATCCATAAACTGCTAATAACTGACGAGCAGCATCAAAATGTTGGCAAGTGATAGCAATGTCTCGGTCACTAACTCTCAACTGATTAAACACATGATGGCATTGGCTTGACTGTCTCCTAAAAACCTCCTTTGATGCACTGTCTAAAGGAGTATCCTCAAAGTTACTAGTCTCTAGAGTATTACCATCCATGTCTTGTGAATCAACTCTAAAGCTCATATCAACATACAGAGTATCAAAAATTGTAGCACTGCTGTCCAACTCCTCTGTACCCAAAGAAACTAAGTCTTCAAAATTTCCCACTACATCCTCCTGGATGTCATCAATGCCAATATGATCCTGGGACTCATCTGTACACACTGCCAAATATGAAAGATCATCAACACATTCCAGCAAGTATGGTCGACTGGATATATGAACAAAGCCCAACATCAATGTATAAAAACTAATACCAACATCAGACAAGATACTGGCACAAGAAAAGACAACACCGTCTAATCTGGTAATCAAATCCATGATAGCACCCAAACAAACACTACTACCAAAAAGTGTTAAAGATCTCCAGTCAACTGAATCCCAAACACCAATATAACAATCTCGAGTCCATATCCGTAAACTAGAATCAACTGGTAACTCAAGAAAACTCCTCACCTGAGTAATATGACCAATACCAACTCCACATACCTGTAACTCCACATACCTGTCATGATGAGGTAATGAAGTCACAATACTATCTTCACTCACCTTCAGCTGGCGGGATAAATCATGTGAAGTACTACCTGCCTCGACCTCATGTGATGAAGCATCTAACTGTGCCTAGTACTCTTTCTCAGCAAAGTCATGAATGCTCAATGTCTGCTCATCTCTACCAGGTATCTCACCATCCTGCACAATAACATCCTCATAATCATCATCTGAACCCACTACACTGTAGTCACTGCCTGTTGTAACTATACCATCCTGAATACCTGTGGCATCACCCTTTGACAACCTGTAAACAATTGTCTCAATTTGAGTATCAAGTTGACTGTTACTATCAATCTGTGTAATATCCTTTCCCACCACCTCCTGTGGCAAAGTAGAATCTGAGACCTCTACCTGGTTATTAGCTAGTTTCTCAAACTCCTCATGCAAGTTCTTGGGAATTGTATCATCTGTCCTGTGAGAAAATCTGCCAAATAGAAATCCAGTCAACTTATCCACCTTAGCTAGGTCAGATAACATGTCATTCATTATATGGTGGTGCTCAACCAACTGTTTAGACATGTCATGGCTTATTTTCATAAGTTTATCTCGAATGTCTAAATAACCATCCTTTCTACTATTTTGACTCTGGCTATCAATTGTCCAAAATCGTTCCCTCTGAGACTCTGTACTATACCTATCCATTCTGGATAAAGTAGAGTGTAACCCCAATAGGATATAACTTCTTCAAACACCAAGAACTAACATGAAAATGATTAGAAGTAGCATGCAACCATAGATTTGGACATGCAACTGATTAGAAGCAACATGCAACCACCAAATTATGACATGCAAGATCTGGGTAGTTGTCAAAACTGACATGCAAAATCTAGGTAGTTGTCAAAACTGACATGCAAACTTCTACAACCACCAAATTCACCAAGAACTAACATGAAAATGATTAGAACTAGCATGAAACCATAGATTTGGACATGCAACTGATTAGAAGCAACATGCAACCAAGAAATTATGACATGCAAGATCTGGGTAGTTGTTAAAACTGACATGCAAGATCTGGGTACTTGTCAAAACTGAAATGCAAACTTCTACAACCACCAAATTCACCAAGAACTAACATGAAAATGATTAGAAGTAGAATTTAACCATAAATTTTAACATGCATCTGATTAGAAGAAACATGCAACTATAAATTATGACATGCAAAATCTGGGTAGTTGTCAAAACTGACATGCAAGATCTGGGTAGTTGTCAAAACTGACCTGCAACTTCTACAAACCCTCAGGCTGGCAAGATCATGGCTCTGATACCACTGAAATGTCTCATTTCTAATTTTGTATGATATTTCCAACCTTTAATCAGATCTTTAAGATCAAACAACTGCTATCACAAAGATCCACCCAATTTCTCAAGAAACCCCAAATCGGGTATGCCGAAAATTGTGCCAAAAAGCTTCACAGCTTCACCTGTTTTTAATAAATCTGAAAGTGGAAATTTTTACAGAAAGTTCAGCAGCATAACAGCCTACAAAATGACGTTTCCAGATCTATATAGCCTTTACACAACAGCTCACAAATGTAGGACAAAAACTATGCTCATCGAGCTCCCGAAATTAACACAAAATGCCCGAAAACACCGCAAAAACACTAATAAACTATCTCAGAAGTTTAATCACATCCTAATACATATATTCAGCTCTATTTTAATAGCTTAAAGTCTGAAATACAGCAGCAACCAAAACTGATATGAAATGCTCAACTGAAAACACCAAACTCATGCAAAAAACACACCCAAAAACCCACAAATCTACACTGTTCAGCACAAAGGCAAACTCTGTATGAGCATGCACATGGAATGGCTTCAAACTCCTGTCCTTAGCCTTCCTGGAAACTTGCAAACTCCCGTTCTTGGGTCTCCCTGGAAACCTGCAAACTCCCGTTCTTGGGTCTCCTTCTCCACAGGTTTGGCAGCCTCTGAAGAATAACAAAGAATGAGCGAAGATCAAGTCTGGAATCAGCCCAAAATGCCTCCAAACCCCTTAAAAGAGGGCATAACTGTAACTCACATCCAAGAGAGGTTAATGAAACTTATTTTAATAATAATTTTCATTTATTAGTCCAACGGTTTCCAAAGATTAACCCCCTTTTTCCGAAACTTCACTTTCTTGGGCCTGCCTGCCTTAGCAAAGATTTTCTTTTTTAATTATTTGAAAAGGGGACATGACAAAATCCGTAAGAAAGTGAATGCTAGAAAGGATGATTTATTCAGGCTGATGCAGATTCAAAAACGTAAAAGCGTCATTTGGATGGAGGGTCCCTTAGGTTGGACTGCCTGTGTGGTCAATTACTATGATGTTCTTAGTTAGCTAGTCTTTCTCCTCTTTTTGTTATGTTGTATAGTTGAATCTGTTCTTCCTTAGTGAGGCTTGGCCTCCTTGTTGATTTTTGTGGTGGTACTTTGGTTGCTCTTTTTGTTCTAAAACTCTTATATCTAATAGAAAAAATATAAAATGTTGATATCACTTTTTCCTAAATGTTTTGAATTTATTGCTTTCTATAAAGTGACAGATGAGATAATTTAGTGATTGTCAAATGCCACCGAGACACATTCTCCCATGTATTAATTTCTCAACGACCAAATCTAGACATCTGTATGAATTTTCCAATAATTACCGCCAGCTTAGGAAATGCATTTTCAGTGCACAAGATGCCAAAGTCACTAAACCACAACCCCTTCACCTAACACATATTTATGCAATTCAGACAGTCTGAAATTAAATGAGTTGTACTGAGAAAGATTTTATTATATTTTGTTTGCATTTGTGGACAGATAATAGCTTTTGCAAGAAATTATACGTTACAGGAAAAACTGAAAGTCCTACTATTCAGCTAATGGGGCAATAGCCAATTCACACCTAATGATTTCCAATACAAATACACCTCAAACTAAAGCAAAAATATTATCGAAAAGGTGTGTATATTTTAAATAAACCATTGCTATTCGTCAAAATTAAATTGAAAATAGCACCCAGTCGGATACTATCCTGCCGAATGGCAGGAACTAAAAATATAAGATTTGGCAAATATATACATCTAAATATGTGCAGCAACCACGAGAAATGGGAAACTATCGAAAACTATAATCTTCGTGGGCTTTTGTTGAACCGTCATGTTCTATTATTCGAGGATGGATGAAATCAGACGGATAGACTAGTGGGCACTGGGGGGTGATCAGTGTGGTTAATAATTCAAAAAATTAACAAGCTGACATAGGGTGTATCAGTCGACACTCATAACCGACAAAAAAAGACGGGTTGTCGTTGGTGTGATAAAGACAAAACAGAAACAAATAGTCATATTTATGAATTCAATAGTAAATATTTGAGTTTTGATTGCGTATTATTCTGTATTAGCTTCAGGCGAAAGTCTTGCAGCTGGGAATTCGTCTTCTTTAATTGCTACACCCATGCAGGGCTTGTCGGATTTTTCAACTGAGGTGACAAATATATTAGCAAACTTGCATTCGCGCCCTAGTTTTCCTCCCGGATCAATGAAAGTGGGAAACTCCGCCGGTCACCTAACTATGGAAGGAGGAAAAGTTTGCAGCTGGGAATTTGTCTTCTACTATTGCTATTCCTATGCAGACTTCCTCCGATTTTTCAGCTTAGGATTCAGAGACGGGAGAAGCTTTAAATTCAAAAGATGTGCACGTCTCTAAAAGCCTCAATGTTTGTCCTGTAACGAAGAGAGCAAGTGATTCCATTGACCATGCAATATCAAGCTTGGAGGACGCTCTTGTATCTGGGAATCCATATTGTCTGATGGCCACATACATGTAGAATGCACCTAAGATGCAGAGAAGCTCGAGCAATCATGAGCTGGGCCAGTTATGTTCCTATCTTCCAGTTAATCAGACTTTTCAGTTTTTTTAAACATCACATACTTAGGGGAAAATTGAGTTTGGAGAAAATAAATCAATTTAGACTATTTAACACTTTTAGTGTTGGAATAAAAACTTAATGTGTTATGTTTAAGCCGTCCACTCATTACCAATAATAGAAAGAAAACTAAACCTCCGATTCCTGAATTTTTAAGAAATGGTTAGGAGGCCTACATCTATGCCAATGAGGCATATCCACAGTACATGAGACATCAAGGTAAATAAAATGATGTGTGCTAAAGTTTAATTTGCATGGTATGCTTGTTATTGAATTATTAAATTAATCAGATTTATGTATTTCCTGTTACTGTAGTTTCTGATCCCTTGAGAAAGTCCACCAGGCAGCAGTATTTATCTTGGTTTTAAGGAAAATAAAGGAAGCATAAATTCCTACCATGGAAATGTTGCATTTTTTTGTTTTTCTTTTTCTTTTTTCGGGTCCTTGCATACATTGTTCAAGACTATTAAGATAGACTAATAAGTAGTAAATGAAATGAAGTCGTATCCTAATCTCCAATTATTTTCTAGAGAATTTTATTCTTGATGCAAGATAGTTTTAGACTCTAGAAATTGTCGCAGAGTTAGTTCATCTTTTCAATTTTCAACAAGGAACTTGATTGTAAAATTTGTGTACTTGTACCAACTCATGCAACAAGTACTGCCATTTATATCATCTTATGCATGTTGGGTTGCATGGGCTGCTTCTGCACTAGTTGTATGGTGGTTGTTTGGAACATTCTAAGAGTCTCTTTGATTCCATGAAGTTAGTGCAAGGATCTTCTAGGCCTTTGGATTCCATTAGCTCAATTTTTGAAGATGGGGAATTTAAGATTTGCCAATACACTATGGAAGAATAGATGGAACGACTCCATAGGTATAGGAAGAAGTGTAGCAATAGGAATTTCGACAAAAAGATCAAGGTAAAATCAACAACTTCAACTTGGCTTGTTGTTTGTTCAACATGTTTTTAATGTTTCCTACTTAGATTTTCTCATCATGCACTTTTGTTAGTATTTTAAATATAAATTTGACAGTATGCATGCCGCAAAAGTTTAGCTGACACTCAACCACAATTTAGTGGAAGGTTTGTATCGAAGACCGAGATCATAGGAATAACTAATGCAAAGGCCAACGATTGCCTAGAAGAAGATGAAACTAAAGTGGTATGGATAACTTTTCCATATGTAATTGTTAGAGTTATTTAGCTCCCCATTAAAAAAATTTCAAAATGTGAGTTTTCTCCATCTCAATACTTGCTTGAGCTTTGCATTTCAGTTCACCTTAGGCCTTGAACCTCTTTGAACTAAGTTCGAAGTGGTTCAATAAAGTTTAGATTGATTCAAAAATGATTCACAAGTCCAAGATCAAAAGTTCAAAGTTTAGAGCTTTACTCATCAATTTAGAGGAATAGTTTCATGTTTCAAATTGATTCTTTCAAGTTCATCCAAGTACAACCAGGTTTAGAATGATTTGTAAAGGTTCACCAGTTTGTCAATTCAACAAATTTTATGTGGTTCAACAATTCAGTCAAGTTCACCAACTCAAGAATATGATATGGTCATAGTAACTAAGAGTTTCAAAAAATGATTTTAGAAACACAAGAATGAGAATATGGATGGAATAAATCATAAACCTATCAAATGGATGGAAGCAAAGATGGGAAAAAAAAGGTTGATGCTAGTAACATTATCTTAACAATTTTGATTTGTGATAGTTTGACAGACCTTCAAACAACAGCAAATAACTTTTGACTCAGATATTTGTTTCAAAGTCTCGTCAGTGAGAATGTGGAAAACTATGATTCCAACAACATATAAAAAAACCAGCAAGATCCAACAATGGGATAAAAAGTTATGCCCCCTGCACTGAGACCTATTTTTTCTATCAGAGTTATTTTAAATCTTCCTAGCATCAAGAATGTTTCATTATGGACTAAATCATTTGTCCAAATAGAATTTAATATGTTGAAATATATTCTTATAAGCTTTTAAATCAAGAGTTTATAATGATATTAAAATATAAAGGTGGGAGTTACCAAGATATAAAAAGAAATATGTACATAAAGAGTATAATCCTTCCAAAATTCAGTTATAAAAATGAATAACCACCCAACAAACTTATATTGTAAAAAGATGAGGAGAAAGGGGCTCCAGTTTTGGGGGAGACTTCTCTTTTCCCCAGAATTTGTGCTACGAGAGGGGGAGTTTTTCTACTTCTTTCTTATTCTAATTGTAATGCAAGGGAAGGGGATTTTTATTTTCAGATAGTGATTGTTGTACAGAAACAACAAAACATTGGTTATTTTATTGTGTGCAGAGGGGATAAACATCAGTATATTAACACTTTGAGTTTAAATGCTTGTTTTCTAATCTATATTCAACTTGGAGTGATATTGATTTTCTCTAAACATGTATCTGTTACATCTGATCATTATCATGATCATCCTTTGGACTTGGTGCTCTTTTTTTTTTTTTTTTTGGTAGTTGGAAAGAGTAGTCTATCTTTTTGTCTACATTATTTCCGTAATGTAATGATTGGATAAATAGACTTTGTGTCATTTATTATATTTTTCCTTTTAGTCAGGTTTATTCCACAGATATGTCATGTTTACAGATAGATGTTTGTAAACCTCTCTTGCTTTTAGGTTAAAAACATTATCAATTATAGTGTAGTTGATTCATTGTAAATCTTGCATGGGGAGCTGTACCTAGATAAAGTCAAAGGACTCTTACACTCTTCAATAGCAAAGTGACCCAACTATTAGTGCATATTTAGACTTCTTGTCTGGGCATTTTGGAGTTAATTTGTATGTATTTCTTTGGAGGACAATCTGTTCACTAACAAATTTTTGCTGACTCTATTGGGGACTCGAATTGAAGATTTTGTGTTGAACAAGCATTTTCTCAATTTTATGATTATCTCTGTGTAGGAGATTGGTGACTCTGTGTTACAGACCTATCGAATCTTTGATTTTGGAGTTTCAATGTGTATTATGGTTGTGGTTGCAACTTGGCCATGGGGGGCTCGGATTAGACCATTTTCCTTGGCCCAGTATTTAGCCTTACCTAAAAGATCAGGGGAATACCTTCCCAAGTTTCTTAGAGATAAAGCTCAGGATTCGATTGACCACATCAAAGCAATCACTGTTGCATGTGGGATTCTTGGTGTGTAGGAACAAAATGTGTTCATCAGACTATTTCTTCAAAGCCTTGTGGGAAAAGCCACAAAATGGTTTCAAAATCTA
Source organism: Cupressus sempervirens (assembly GCA_028749045.1). Taxonomy (NCBI): domain Eukaryota; kingdom Viridiplantae; phylum Streptophyta; class Pinopsida; order Cupressales; family Cupressaceae; genus Cupressus; species Cupressus sempervirens. Next base: position 877,874,109 of record CM053792.1, read on the forward strand.
GAAGATAGATGTATCACCACTTGGGATAATCTTAAGGAAATATTCCTTGAGAGATTTCGACCCATAATTGATGTCTATCAATTGTTGGTAAATCTTTTTCAAATTTGGATGAAAGAAGATGAATCTGTAAGGGATTTTGTTGATAGACTCAATTAGAGTGTTGGTAAAATTCCTCTAGCTCACCAACCTAACGAAAGCAATTAGTTATGCATGTTTATTGCTGCAATAGAGGTTGAAGTCAAGTTTTGGTTAAAATGTCTTGGAGTGCAAAATTTGGTAGACATGCAAAAGGAAGAATCACGTTGGATGATGACTTGATTTGTTAGTGGTCTGAAGTTTACAAAGACTTCACAACTGAAAGACTACTTTTATGGACAAAAATACTACATTGATGAGAAAACTACAAAGAAGATGCATGTTCTAGAGGCAACCAAATCCACTCCCAATGTTTCTCTTTTTTAGAATCTAACTATTTTTAATGATGTAGATTTCCAAGAACCCTTGTTGGCTAAAGATAATTATTTAAAGATGATAGTATTTAAAGATGCTAGGATTCTATTGCCCACATATTGAAAATGATGAGGAGCATGTTGCTCGATCAGATGAGCTAGTGACTAGCCTGAATGTACCAATTGCAAGGGAAGGACTTGCTATATATGAGTCAAATAAAGGGTTATCAATGATTGTACTTTTTCTAGACCATGAAGGCTTTACTTCTAAAGTTGCTAATACCTTCTCTATTATTGATTTTGATTAGCATGATGTGGTGTATCAGCAAGAATGAAAACTGAAAAATAACGAAGAAGTGTATGACATTCCTCTCTCCGAATCTTTCTCATTTGAATGTATACCATAGCTAGAGGGATGCTTGCAATCTGAAGTAGTGATGAGGTAAGGAGACCATTGGAAGAATATGTTAGGTCAAACTATGCAATCTTCAGTTTTGTCAACAAGTATTGATGGTAAAAATCCTTCACAAGCTAAAATATCCACGAATCTTGATGACGTGGAATTTCAAACTATGATAAAGTTAAAGCATGTCATTCCTACCATGTTGCAGCAAAAACAAGTGGAATGGGAGGTATGCTATTTTGATGATGAAGTTGGTATTCCCAAACAAAAAGAGTCCCCATAGTGCATAGTTATTGAATCTCTATATGCAGTTGTTGCCATATATCTACTAATGGTTATGCATCCCGCATATCACTCACTCTTACACACATGCATATATTTCTCTGAACCAATCAATGGGTTTCCATGAATGGGTGGATGCATTCTCAAAGGTATAGGCTACTAGCCTATCCTTTTGTAAATAAACTTTTTGTGGTGCATAGTTTAGCTTTCCTTATTTTAATTTTTTGTGGCTTGGTTGTTGTTTTTTTTGCTTCCTGTTTGTTTTGGTTGTTGTCCCACTCTCCTTGCAAGAAACTCTTAGTTTTCCTTTTCTTAGTTACTCTCTTTGCCAAGGAACTTGTCTTTTAGTAGAGATTGCTGGAGTTCTCTATTTTTGTGGCAAAGCTAGTCCCACAGTTAGAGCCCATGTTAGCGCCTATTTAGTCCCCCATATTGAAATTAAAAAAGTGAGTTTTCTCCATCTCAATACTTTATTGAGCTTCTTATTTTAGTTCACCTTGGGTCTTGAACCTCTTTGAACTAAGTTTGAAGGGGTTCAAAGTTGTTCAAAGTGGTTCAACAAGGTTCAGATTGCTTCAAAAATGATTAACAAGTCCAAGATCAGAAGTTCAAAGTCCAAATCTTTACTCATCAGTTTAGAGGAATAGTTTCATGGTTCAAATTGATTCATTTAAGTTAATCCAAGTACAACCAGGTTTAGAATGATTGCAAAAGGTTCACAAGTTTGTCAATTCAACAAGTTTTATGTGGTTCAACAAGTCAGTCAAGTTCACCAAACCAAGAATATGACATGGTCATAGTAAATAAGAGTTTCAAAAAATAATTCTAGAAACACAAGAATGAGAATATGGATAGAATAAATCATAAACCTATCAAATGGATGGAAGTAAAGATGGGAAACACAAGGTTGATGCTGGTAACATTATCTTAACAATTTTGGTTTGTGACAGTTTGACAAACCTTCAAATAATAGTGAATAACTTTTGACTCAAATATTATTTTCAAAATCGTTTTTGTGAGAATGTGGAAACCTAGGATTCTGATAAAATATCAAAAACTTAGCAAGATCCAACAATGAGATAAAATGTTATGCCCCCCACACTAAGACCTATTGTTGCTGTCAGAGTTATTTTAAATCTTTCCAACATCAAGAATATTTCATTGTGGACTAAATCATTTGTCCAAATAGAATTTAATATGCTGAAATATATTATTATAAACTTTTAAATCAAGATTTTATAATTTTATTAAAATATAAAGGTGAAAGTTATCAAGAGATAAAAATAAATACATACATAAATAGTATAATTCTTCCAAGATTCACTTATAAAACTAAATAACCACCCAACAAACTAGATATTTTAAAAAGATGAGGAGAAAGGGGTTCTAGTTTTAGGGGAGACTACTCTTTTCAACAAACTTTATGCTATGAGAGGAGGAGTTTTTCTTCTTCTTTCTTATTCTGATTGTAATGTAGGGGAAGGGGATTTTTATTTTTAGATAGTGATTGTTGTATAGAAACAATAGAACCTTGGTTATTTTGTTGTGTTTTGATGGGATAAACATCAATATATTAAAACTTTGAGTTTAAATACTTGTTTTATAATATATATTCAACTTGAAGTGATATTGATTTTCTTTGAACATGTATCTGTTACATCTGATCATCATCACAATCATCCTTCGACTTGGTTGTCTAATTTTTTTTTTGTGTATTTGGAAAAAACAATCTGTCTTTTTCTCTGTTATTTTGGTAAGTAATGATTGAATAAATGGAAATTGTGTCATTTATTTTCTATTTTCTTTTAGTTAGTTTTTTTCCACATCTATGTTGTGTTTATGGATAGATGTTTGTAAACCTTTCTTGCTTTTAGGTTGAAAGCATTATCAATTATAGTGTAGTTGATTCATTGTAAATCTTACAGTGGGAGCTGTACTTGGATACATTTAAATGGCGCTTATGTTCTTAAATATCCAAGTGACCCAACTATTAGTGCATATTTAGTCTTCTTGTCTGGGCATTTTGGAGTTAATTTTGTATTTCTTTGGAGGATAATCTATTCACTAACAATAATTGAACTCAAGTGTTACTATGGTCTATTTGAACTTATAAAAACTCATTTATTGGAAGCTAAAGCCACAATTATATTGTATTCCTAATTCATAAATAGATGAACTAGTTACTCAAGAACATTTTTCTTAAAGGCTAAATTAAGTTATTGTTAATCATCATCTATCATAATCTAAGTGTAGATGGTACTAGGAAAGCCCATTGTTAATAGTAGTGTACAGATGATAGATTCTTCATACTCCAAATTTCCTTTTTGAAATGTTTAAAGGTGTTAGGATTAACCATGGATAGAAATAACAATTACATGCAAATATAACCAATATCAAAAAATAATAGATCATATAGAAGAGAACACAAGACACAAAGATTTAACGTGGTTTGCCTAATCCCTGGGCTACATCCACCAATAATAGGTCCAATAATATTATTATCCAGTGATTACAATCTACAATCCCTTATAAGTCAATAATGTCGCAAGATGATATAATATCATCATACATTATGAAATCCCTAACCCTAAGCCATTGTATACAAGGTTTTTTTGCTTATAAAATTAGGGCTAGAATAAGTTGTCCAATAGAAAAATAGTAGTCAATGCCTTTTATAATATAAGGTCACTTTTGACTTCGGGAGTGTTGCTCCCCAAAACCCTTATGGTGGTGTTTCCCCTTAACCCCACCTTGTATTGTGATAGGGAGCACACTTGGGGTGCTACCCCCAAACCCCCATAGAAATAATAAGGGGAGAAACTATATCGAATAAATCTTCAAGTATGGTTAGGCTCCACATCACAAGAATCTCCCATTTAGAGACTGATCATACTCCACAATAATAACCTCCCACTTGGAAACTAACCATAGCATCACTAAATCTATAGCTCCCATTGGAATATCAAACCACCCTAGAATCTACTATTCTTTTATCCTGTTTAGTCTAGAAGACCAATTAAATCTAAAGAGAAGTTTAGCTTCTCCCTTGTGATTGTCGTTGTAAATATATCTGCTAGATTATCATCTGTATGTATCTTCTCCAACTTTAACTGTCCATCATCCAAAACTGACCAAATGAAATGATACTACAACTATATGTGTTTTGTAATTGAATGTAGAGCATAATTGTTCGCAAGATGAAGGGCACTCTACCTATCTGTAAACAAATAATTATCTCTCTATGGGTGTCTCGATTCTTCCATTAAGAATTGAAGCCATATCATCTCCTTGGCTACCTCTGTAGTAGCAATATACTCTGCCTCTATTTTAGATAAAGCATTAACCTTCTACAACCAAGAAATATAACCCACTGTCTTCTCACCAACAATAAATACATAACCTATATTACTCTACCTAGTATCAATATCGTCTACCAAATTTGAGTCAACATTGTTAGAGTGGGTTGACGTTGTACCAAAAGATTGGTCTGTTAATGCCCAATATAGCCATTCAACTTATAGTATACAAGAGGTGATTAATCCCTTGTCACAAATCCTAAGGGGAGCATTAAACATTTTTCCAAAAATCTCCCCCTCAATGTTACCCAAGGGTTTGAGGATTCGAACCTATTGGCACTCAAAATTGTGTTCTCATTTTGAGCGTCCATTTGAAATTTTGAGTCAAATCAAACCCCATAAATGCACATGTACCCAGGTCTCAAGTTGAGGCCTAAGAGGTGTTCAATGTTTCTAGTACCTTTCATCCAGCTTGTCTAAGTGTTCCATGAAGTTAAATTTCCGTTCTGAGCCATTTCATAAAGTCTTATTTTGAGCAAATGTCAATTCTGGATTTTCATGTGAGTGTCAAATAGTGACAGGAGGCTATGTTTGCAATCGAATAACTTGCACCCAGAAATGTTTTAGGACTCACCACTTTGGGAATATATAGTGTCCATACCCAAAAACCTATGTTTCAGATTTTGAGTCATTTCGAATCCGTTCGACTAGGTTTTGAATCCCTCAAAGTTGGTAATTTATTGTTTTCATGCTTTTGCAATTAATTCACAATTCCAGGAAGCCCTATTTGACATGTTATAAATTTTGACCAATTGACCAAGACGAAAAAATTCCTATTGTGTTACATTGTAGACATCAAATATTTGTTATGTTTCAAGTTTCAACTCATGATGAATCCATTTGATCAGCTCTCAAACATGATTCCAAACAAAATTTCTATCTTTTTACTAGTGTTAGCATTTGCAGATTTGTTAGAAGCCCTATTCGTGATGTTATAACTTGAGATCTATGATTGCCCAAATTAAATCGATTGTACCACTATATTGTCCTCTGAAAATACTCCAAGTGTGCCAATTTTTAAGTCTTGATGAATCCATTTACAAACTTTTCCAGGTCAATTCCGTTTGCCAAAATAACTTTTCTGCCATTGTTTCAATCTGCAAAATCCAAGTAGTTTACTTTGATTGCTCGTCATTTGCATCCTATTATTCATCATGAGCCCAAATTGCAAATCCATACTCTCCTCATGACAGTGAACCAATGCCCCAGTTTTCATTTCCCCATGTGCTCATTTGCCTAATTTTCAAAGCAAAATCCGAATGAGATTTATTATTTTCTGACTTATCTACTTGTAGGTAATTCTGAGAGGTCAACTTTGATGATGAATATCTTTTGACTAGGAATTCATCATAAGATGAAATCTAACAGGGTGAAAGTATGCAGAGAAAAGAATCAGTGTACCAACTTTCACAACCTGATTAGGCATTTATATCAGTTTTTAAGGGCAGTCAAAGGGCCTCCTGACACAAATTTGACAGTTTATAGATTAATGGTAAAGTGAGTTTTTAAGGATTAATTAGTGAATAAATTTAATTCTAGTGAGTATCAGATGGTTAGTAGATCAATTTTGTAGTTCAGTTGTTCAAAAACAAAATTTTTTTAGTCGGACCCATTTGGGGGCCCGACTAATTCCACCAGATGTTCCTGCAAAGTCCATGACATGTGCTCATGATAGGTGCTTCTATTTTATGTTGAAGATGGCAAAATTGCCTTGCATGCCTAGTAGTCTTCTTCAATTCTACATAAGCTTATTTCATAAAAAGGTGGACGTAAACTATGATTTGAAATGAGTAGATGATTGAAGCATGTACAAATTCTTATAACAAGACATAGAAGAAATGGCGAGCGCTTTTGGCCTTTTCTTGTGGTTAAAAAATGGTTAAATATAATACCTAAAGGAGATTGCAAGTCATTTGGTGATGATGAATACAATCAACGCATTGAAGAAGCATTAGTCAGTCATCAACAATGTATAAAAATAGCTTCAAGAGCTTGCTCAAAGGAGCTGCTTCAATTTGCCATCTTATTCTTATATCAGAGAGGGACCTAATCATGCACCCAGATTCAAAGCCACTATTAATTTCAATGTAGAAGTCTTTGAGAGTACTGTAGCACTTTAAGGCAGGCCGAGCATTCAGCTGCAGAGGTGGCTCTAAGTACTCTCTCTAAAAGTGTTCCTTCTCAGACTTTGGCCGCAAGAATCCTAGATGAGACTGGTGTTTACAAGAATTTGCTTCAAGAAATAGCTCAGAGAGCAGGAGCACCTCTACCAGTGTATACAATAGTGCATTCTGGATTAGGCCATCTTCCTGTTTTCACATGTGCAGTCGAGTTAGCAGGTATAAATTTCATAGGCGAACCTACCAAGAACAAAAAACAAGCTTAGAAAAATGGTGCAATGGCTGCCTGGTCAAGCCTAAGACAATTGCCACATCAAAGTGGATTTTCCTCAGTTGAGGGAGACGGTAATGAAGAGTAGGAGCAAATCACTATTGCCAGAGCCCTTTCAAGCCACAACATACATAGGGAGTTAACCTATTCTAAGCAGTTGAAACAGAGCACCCTGCGCTAAACTGAGATCCCACATTAAAAGAGGAATCCATGTTTTTAAGAGTGGAAAGCCGCAACAAACACAAAATTCACACGCATTCAAAGGAAGCAGAACATATGAAGAAGCCGCCAATGGTAGCAACCCACACAAATGAGCAGAAATCCCATGCTAAGATGGAGACGAGAAACATAGGAAGTCGCAGTTTTGGAGGCTACTCAAATGTAGACAAAAGAGGCTCCACGCGATGCAGAAAAAGAGAACCCCCATTATGCATATAGTAGAGCCCATGGTAGTATAAGGGAACACACACATTAATAGAAGAAAACTGCCATCCATAGGGAACCCAACCAAGGTAGAAGTCATGGTTTGAAGCAAATTAGAAGGAGATCCATGCATCAAAAAAGGGTAGTCGCCAAGGAAGAGGGAGAAATCCATGGGGTTTGTGAGCCTTGCATAGAGAGATCTAATGAAGAGACAACAAAAAGAGCGGCAGCAGCTAAGCCTATTGGAGGAATGAGGGTAAAAAATTTAAGCCCGCTGAGGCGATTGAAATAAATGTGGAAGGACACTGGTCCAAGTTTCAAAGGACTTTCTTGTTATTCAGGCCTGCGAGCTAGCTGGGGTCGATATCTCACAATTCTCTCATGTGAATAGCAGTAGGAAGGAATATACAGATAGTTCAAATCTATTAGGTGTTTTCATGTTTTTATTTCATGCATTTGGTTGTATTGTTTCAAGGAAATTAATACAAAGAGTAGAAAAATTTCATTAGTTTCATTCTGATTCTCATCTCCGGTCTCAGTGAATTGTCAATATTTTATGATCTTTGAACAAAGAGTTTAGGTCATAGTTGTAGTTCCTTAAGGTTGTATGTTGTTTTGTTGTTTCTTATGACTCAAGGAATTAACAGGGTTGCAAGTTCATTGAGAAGGACATCATGTAAGAATGAAGTTTGGATTGAGCACCGATGTTTATTTACAAGGTAAATAGATAGATCATTTATCTGAATATATACATAAGTATTAGATATCCATATGTATGCATTTGATTCATGGATTTTCTCAATGGATTAGGCACTAGTCAGTTACAGGATCATTAAAGTCTTAATGCTACATATCTGAGGGTTTATTGAATTCCACATTATTAATCAAACGTTCTTTCCCTTTCATGTTAAAGGACCTAAATGTAATGCCCTCACTCATGAGCTTCTCATATTCATAGATTTGCATTTAGCTATTGTAGATCTGTGTCATTTCATGAGTCATTAGGAGAAATAAGGGTAAAATCTGCTTAATAGATTCAGGGATATGTTTTTGCATTAGTACGGTATCGATTGAATCTTAGGTCCACCCACCTAGGTTTTGTAGAGCCTAAAGTAGAAGAAGGGTCATGCCTTATAGTTGGCCTATCGTTAGAAATGGCATGTTGAAAATGGGAGTTAGCTGCCGCTAGATATGTCAGTTTCTCAGTGGGATAATTGAAAACCCTCCAGCATTTTCAAACACCAATAGAACCTATGACCAAGCTCTGATACTACTTGTTAGAGTGGAGTTGCCATTGCACCAAAAGACTAGTCTATCAATGCTTAGAATACAACCATTCAACTTATAGTACATAAGAGGTGGTTAAGCCCATGTCACAAATCCTAAGGGGAGTGTTCAACATTTTTCTAACAAACATATCCCTGTAAATCAATAATAGAGCCCCCAAAATGTAAACACTTACTAGATGTTCTTCTCAAATATCTAAGAATACATTTAACTATATTCTAATTCTCAAGTCTTCGATGACTCATATACCTGCTAGCAACTCCCACTACATGTGCAATATTAAGCCTCATACATGTATCAATTTTGGCCCCTGTTTCTTGATCTTTAATTTGTATAGTGCCATGCCTGTTGGAAGAAACACGAGAATGTGTGGTTCAAAATTCAATAACTTGTCTTTTTACTTCTTCAAAAATCCCGTCTTTTTGAGGAACTCTACAAATATTCACCCAGTTATTCTCAATGTTATCATCTAGCATATTTCTCCTCTTGATGTATCTCTGGACAGTTCTTTTAGATATATGTAGTACATCAAAAATTGCACGTACCTATTTTCTATGTGTTAATTTTCTACTAGATATAGTAGTCATCAATTCTCTATGTGCATTACTCAAATCACCTCCTCAAGTTGTGTTGTCAATTTTGTTATAAGCATTTTGCAAATTTTCAACTATTGTTTTATTAATATTATGAGCATGGCTTTTCCTGTTATCAACACCCAACAACTCTAAGACAGGTCTCATATCTCTTCTCCTAAATAACTTGACAAATAATTGTGCCTGTCCAAATATACTTTTATCCTTGAAATATTCATGCCACATGTTCTGACAATGCTTTTTGATAGTGTTATCATTTATCATATCTTTAGATGGAATTTGGTTAAAAAGTAGTTCTTCATCCAAATCCATCAAATTTTTTATGCTTTCTAATTTGTCTCTATCAATAGAACTGCCAATTTCTTCCTCTTCATTACTTTCATTTTCTTTATGAATCTCATCATGTTCAGGAATTTTAGTAGGTTGGTTTTGAGCATGTTTTGTATGGCCTTTCATTTTGTCATCTCTTTTTCTATCATATTTCCTTGATCTTTTCCTTTTACTACCCATTGAATAATTCAACCTATAGAAAAAAAAAAACAGAAAAGATTTCACTAAATATCAGCTAATGGTTCAATATATAATACATAAAAATAAAAATAATTAGAAGAGAAAAAAAGCACCTTCAAAATATTCGATCGTTTGCAGTATTGATTAAATCCACAAAATAGTTGTTGAAAATTGCTTCAAAATTAATTGTTTTTTGCAAATCTTCTTCCAATTTTCGCTGTCCTTGTATATTTAATTATTTAAAAAAGATAAAACAATATTTTTTTATATCAAAAAGTCACACTAACCGCTAGCAGTTTCTCAAGCCAACTAGGGGTTTCGGCCGAAACTGTTCCGGCCGAAATAGTTATGGCCGAAACAGTTTCGGCTGTAACTATCTATGTGGCAGCCTATGTGGCAGCCAAACAAGCAAAAATCAGAACTTCTATAAACATCTCACTTTGAAGGCCAATTTGACCTACCAAATTGAAGTATTTTTTAAAACTAAAAATATACTTTTGTAGTTCTCGGAGTCACGATTATGATTGTATAATTTTTTAAAATTTTGATTATGAATAATATGTTATAATTTAAAAATATTACAAGTAGGTATCTTAAGATTCAGGAAGATGTCTATTCAAATTTAAGAAAAAAAAATAGTAAATCATGTTAATTTTTTTTTTTTTTTGGTATGGTGCACTAGAGGAGAGAGTCTTCTTCAAGAATATGTAATTTTTTAAAAAAAATATGTAGATTTGATGGAAAAAGTTTGACGGGAGAAAAAAACTATCTATTTCTGATAACTTTGACTTTGACCAGTTATAACTTCAAAAATATTAGCCGAATTTCAATTTTTCTTTTTTGGTGCACCAAGTATACATGTTAACTCTAACATATTCCAAAATCAAACCAAAATATGAATATTTGCATATATTTGTTTGACGGGGAAAAAACTCTATATTTTTAGTATTTTTAAAAAATTAAAAAATACACTTTAAAAATTCAAAAATAAATAAAATTTTCACTCAATTTTTTTAAAAAAAATTATAGACATAAACTTCATCCAATTTTACACATTTCATTAGTTTACACCATCTTCAAATTCTAAGCACAAATGCCACTTTTATTTTGTTAAAGTTGAAGACTTTAAATTCTGATATCACTTCTTTATAAAAGGTGACACAGGTTTGTGCTTTTACCCAAAGGAAAGTTCTAAAAGGTTGAAAATGCATTGGCTATAAAGCATAATATACATAACAAATCTACTAGATTCAAGGTAGAGTAAAAATTAAACTTAACTAATCCCAAGTAACTCATTATTTCTTATGATCTCAAGTATGAGAAAATAATATGACATAATCAATGTTTTCATACTATCTTTTAATTTGAAGAGAGTGATTAGATCTATGTTCTAGATGTTCCTATCTCTCGCCATAGCTTTTGTGCTTCTCAATGAACTTGAATGAAGCTATGAGGTAGAGAGACCTCTAGTCATAAGGGAGAGGGGAACAATGATTTATTGTAGATTGAGTAAAAGTCCTTGTCTATTTTTATTATGTGGACATCCATGGAAATGTGATCCTTTTTATACATAAATGTAGCAGGGAATTCTACTATGACGAAGTTGTAATAAGAGGTAATTATGGCTTTATCAATACTCATCCTTGAAGCTGGTCTAAATAAATTTGTGTTCCTTTTTTTGTAATAAACACACTCATTTTAAAGATTTTTCATATTTACTAACATGTTGATACACTCACATAAAAGGGACATAAGCATGCCAAAGTCAAATTATGTCTTACATAAGGTGAATCCGCATGTCAATCAATAGATCATGTGGAAAAAATTTGTAAACTTTATTATAGTCCTATTTTCTAGATATTAGAAATTTTACTTCTACAAAGATATTTGTAATATCATAATATTGTTTGATCGTATGTAGGCCTTAAAAGCTCATTTTCTTTCTTGGGCATTTCTAAAATAATGGCCACAACAATTGGGATTAGGAAACATAAATTGACAAGAAAGATGCTTTAATAAGGACTAGTTGGTTTAACACATTCAACACAAGGTAAACCTATGGTATGCTATCAAAGTTGATGAAAACTGAACTGGATAGCTTTCAATACCTTTCTGGTGGATGTGATTGCTAGGATTACATGGTTTAAAAGAAATGTTTAAGAAAACAAAAGAATATCAATGTGAGTGCTATAGAGATGCAGATGTAGTATCATAGTGATTTCACAACATCAATGTTAGTGAGGCGATAGCTGATTTGAATGTTTTTCTACCTCCATCTTTCCATGGAATGAAAAAACTTGGTCATTTATTCCCTATTGAAAAAGAAAAATAAAGAAAATGGCTTCCTTGCAACCCAAGGAAACATAGTTTGATAGCTAGAGTTCTCTTATTTAAGAGGACAAACCTTTTGACCACTTAATAAAACACTCACTAATGAAATTGAATAGGGCTTATGCTAAGTATATCAGCTCACTTAGGGGGGCAATAAAAAATAATTAAAAACTTATTCCTTTCTACAAAGATGAAAAAATTAAAGATGTTTTCCCTAATCTTGTTACATTGTAACTAGGGACAGCCAAGTAATAATGAGACAAATCACGTTTAACAGAGCAACATATCCATAAATTTTATAATAATAAAAAATGATCTTTACAAAATAATAAATCATTTTTTCCTAAAGGGAAAAATTAGGAACCTGGAGATTCAATGACACCCCTTATCCCATTGCTTTTATTTTCATTTAAATGTCAATAGCCACACCTCCAATTTTTCCAAAATGCTTAGGAAATAATGTGTATGAAATTTTTTTTTTAAGCTATAGCTCTCCCTTTCACCAAATTTCATCCTTCTCACCTAAATCAATTCCCCTACTCCTTTTCCATGACTACTTTTCTTTTCCCCCTCCAAATGCTACCTTCCTCCTTCCTCTTGAATGACTCGTTTCCCCCAATATTTGCAACTAAAATCATGGTTTATAAATGAAATTTCATTATTTGAAACTCCTATTGCCCATCGAATACAAAATTTGACTACCACTTGACGCAAGAAGTTTTAATTTTTTTTCAAAACTCATAGTTCTATTAAATTCATTGTTTACTACTTCATCGCCAACATTTTCATATTGAAACAAATTATTAATTACCACTTAAATTTCTCAACTCACTATTTAAGATTAAAAATTATAACATTACAAAATAAATAATAATTAAACCTTCTCTTTTTGTCATTTACTCTATATATAACTAACAAAATGTTTACTCCATCTAGATAAATTCAAATAATAATAATAAATGATTTAAATTCAAATAAAAACAAACTATGTGTGTGTGCATCATTACTGTTGGCATAAAGATATTTGCCATTAGTGACAACACTCATTATATAGTTAAATCCAAGCGTCGAAGACACAGTTCAAACCGAGTGTCGAAGATGCAGTTCAAACCGAGCGTCGAAGGAGCAGTGTGAATTGAGTAAAGATAGAAGCAGTGTTAACTGAGTAAAGATGGATGCAGTGTTAACTGAGTGAAGATGTACTTAGTGTTAACCGAGTAAAGATAGAAGCAATGCTAACCGAGTAAAGATAGAAGCAGTGTTAACCGAGTAAAGACAGACGTAGTGTTAACTAAGTGAAGATGTACTTAGTGTTAACCGAGTAAAGATGGACATAGTATTGACCGAGTGAAGAAGGACTCAGTATTAATCGAGCTCAGTAGGTTAACAAAGAAATTAGCTTTTACCGAGTGACACTATATCTACTGAGTCACCAATGGTTACCGAGTTCCAGGAAAAGTTGTCTGACTAGTATGAACCGAGCCCCTACCTCTATCAAGTGCAAGACGATGCCATGTAATGTAGTGGATGCCGTGTATCACAAGGTCATCAAGTCTATCTGAAGAACTTGAGTTTATTTTACTATTTGGTCGACTCAGTTATATTTTGTTTACTTGTGTTCAGCCGACCTTGCATCTATAATTACTGAAATGGTATATATGTGTATAATACAGAGTTGTAATTGTAGAAATGGATAAGTGTGATGTATGAATATGTACAAGAGACAGATGCAAATTCACGAGCAGAGCAGTATATTAGCAAGGTTCACAAGGTGCAGTAAAGATTTCATCAATCACAAGAGGTGATTATTGCAAAGGATCTAATCAAAGTATATGTAGATCTGATTGATTCATCTTAACAGGTGAGTTATCTAAAAATCCTCTAACAAGGTAGACTTAACAATCTTTGTATAAATCTCCTAACAGAGTGCATACTTGTAAAGTGTGTTTTAAATCCTTTAACAAGGTGGATCTAGCAATCCTCTTTGCTCCTAATAGAGCAGATCACCAGAAGTGATCATTGTATGCCTTAACTGACTAACTTCCTACTGCAGAAAAGAAGCTTTGTGGGTTTCATCCCCACCCCAGTTTTACTTTCTATTTTGGAAGGTTTCTGGGTCACCAAAATATCTGTGCATATGTGTTATGAATATTTATTTATCTCTTGCATGCATCAAATTAGGTAAATGAATGATTTTCAGTTTATGCTGAATTAACTTGAAAGTTGTATAGTTACTGATTCACCCCTCCCCTCTTAGTAACTTGTTATATCTTGAATATTTCCAACAATTGGTATCAGAGCTATTTGGTTCTCAGGACAAAGCTTGACAGCTTGAGCAAACATCAAAGTCAATGGAGATATTCAGACTAGAGAAAGTTATAGAAAATGAAAAGTTAGATCTAGAAATGACCATGGTTCAACTCAAAGAAGCAAAGGAACATCTTTCTCAATCCCTAAAAAGAAGAAAAGAACTTGCAAGACAAATGAATGACCATTTTTATGTTGAAGAAAGGATTGAAGATTTGTTACCATCAAGTAATTCAGAAGAACCTGACAAAGCAATCAAAGAACTTCTAGAAAAGAATGGATCTCTACAAGAAGAGGTAAGAAAGCTTAAAAGAGAGCAAGAAATACAGTCAATCAGGCTATGTGAAGTTTTGGAACAAAGAAACAAAGCACAAGAAGAATTGGAAGATAGAAGTCATGAAATTCATAATCAATCCCATCAACATGAAGGTCTTATAGACCAACTCTCTAATGCAAATGAAGAAATCAGGATTCTCGGAGCACAAAATGAAAGAATAAGGAATGATTTAAACACTGAAAAGCAAATCAATGAAAGTCTACAGAGTGACTTAAGAATTGAGAGACAAATCAATGAAAGCTTGGAAAATGACCTAATCTCTGAAAGGCAAGTCAATGAAAGAATGATGAAATCCCAAATAGATATAAATCAATTAAATCAACAAAATGAGGAAAACCTTCATAGACAAAAGGGTAAAGCTGGTCTTGGATACAAGGAAGAAGGTGAATCCTCCAAACAAGGTGAACAAAGGAATAAAAGACCCACTTGTAATCACTGTGGCAGGTTAGGACATACATCAAACAAATGTTGGAGCTACGGGAAAGAAAAATTCAGTGGCAAATGCTTCAATTGCAATTAGCATGGTCATAAGGCAAATGAGTGTAAAGAAAAACCAAAATTTGAGGGCAACTGTCACAAATGCAAAAAGCGTGGTCACAAAGCATTTCAATGCAAAACCAAATCATTCAATCTAGCTAAACAGATTGTCAAAGAAATATTTGGATGGGACTACATCACCTGGTGCAGATGTCACTATTGTGGAGAATATGGACATTCTGGCATAAATTGTGCTAGACATCACCTAAGGAAAAAGGACACTACAGTAAGATGCTATACATGTATAGAACCTTGTCATATAGCTAAAAATTGCATGAATATCAAAAGAATTGAAGATGAGAAGAAAATCAAAGCAGACAAGATTCAGAAGCAAATGAAGCAACAGTGGATTCCAAAACCTACCGAGCAAAATAAATCGAGTAATGGAGATGTTCATGTCACTCAAGAAATGGGTGATTCCACCATTTCCAATTAATATTCATAAAAGAATGATTGGAACTACATCCTCCAAGATTTATCCTAAGCAGCTCCAAAGGAAGAAGGATCATCAAATCAGTATTTTAGATACACTTTGACTTCGGGACGGTTCAAGACTTTACCGAGTTCGGTCGGGTGTAACAAAGCTTCATTAACCGAGTAGTAGCTACCGAGTTAGGTCGGTAAGACTTAACCGAGTTCGGTCGAGCGAAACAAATTTTCATTGACCGAGTTGTGTCAACCGAGCAAGGTCGGTTCATGACCTAATCGAGTTAGGTCGGTACTTCAATGATTTCATTTGATCGCCAAGTTGATAATATCTACCTAGCTAGTGGATGACAACCTGTCATTTCATCTACCATCGTACCAAAACATTTATGGCCAAATTTTTGTTAAAAGGGGAAAAATTTGATCTCATTTTTCACTACAAACAAAGGGCTAAGTTATCTTCTGTGATTCCAGAGCGAGCTTAAAGCATTTTCGAAGCAAATTTTTTCAAAAGGGCAAAGAATCTGTTCAGAATTTTTCTACACCTACCGAGTAGCAATGGCATCCGAAAGTGGTAGCTCCAAGACAAAGAAAGGTTAAGAAATGCTAGTTAGAGAAGAGGAATGGAAGACCCCAAACTTCAAATTGGCACCGACAATTGCAGAAGCATTGGACCCCAATGGTGCTTAGTCACAAATCCCTCCAAAGGTGAAAATTTTGACAATGTTTTGGATAGTTATTTTGAAGAATTTAAGGAAAGAATGAACAATAGGTTTTGAATTCCTTCAAGACTTGTTGAAGAGTTCAAGGAAGATATATGTTTCATGGTAGACTGTGACAAGGTATATATACAGGCAGTCAGGCCTCGGGTAGCATGGGTGAAACCTCTTCCCTATGAGGTAAATATTGATGAAACCAGGGACATCATAGAAGCACTAGTGAATGAACTTGTAGACCCAAGGCAACCAGTTTTTGGAACATATGATGAAGCTAAGGCTAGAATTGAGCTTCAAATAAAGATCCCTCAGGCCATTAGCAAAGGAAAAAGGAACATAGCCAAACTGAAAATAGATGTTGGCCCTCTCATGATAACAGAAGGGAGAGGAGAAGATGAAGAAGAGGAGGAGACCGAGTCTGAAGAGCCTCAATGAAAGAAAGGTAAGGTGACTATCACCAAACCTACAAAGCAAACCACTGCAGTGTTCTCCAGGAGAACAAGACAGGGAAAGAAGGAGCCTATACTTGTTAAGCCTCCACTCACCTTTGAGGCAAGACTGAAGCAATTAGATGCAGGAGCTAGCTTCACAAACTTCAAAGCATTAAAGTTTGAAACCAGAACAGAACAAGAGAAAATGCAGATTGAGGAACTGGTACTGAACAAAATGGGTAAATGAAAATACTCCCTCTCAGATCTCCAAAGAGCTATTGGAAAGGTTGCAACCAAGATGGGAAGCTGCAACCAAGACTGTCAAAGACATTTATGAGCAGATCCTGAGGAATCTCCTACCGAGTCTCACTAATGCTGAAGTAAAGAAATCACTAAAAGACCACAAAGGTAACATGATGATTAGATTCCACACTTGTTTGATACTTGTCAAAGACATTGAGCATGTACTAAATGATGCAACAAACATGTGGAAAAATATCTATCATCTACACAAACCGAGTGATGATACTGTTGAAATCACGGACAATGACAACAGTGATGATAATAATGATGATGATGATGGTGATGACATTGAAGACATTCCAGAAGACCTAAAATCATTAATGTTAGAAGTTGAGGAAGAAGCTAAAAGAGAAATGAAGGAAGAAGCAGAACAAGCTAAGGAGGAAGAAGCTGAAAGAGAAATGGAGAAAGAAGCAAAACAAGCTAAGGAGGAAGACGATCCACTAATAATTGCAGCCGAAGTCATTGCATCTCTTCCTCACTCTCCACCTAAAATAGGTACATCAACTATGGAGATAGCTTCTACTGGTGAGATTGTGAGCTCAATAGCCTCATCAATTGATCAATCTCCACCTGTCTCCTCTCAACTCTAGGTACCATCTATGCAAGTGTCTACCACTTCATTAACCAAGCTGCAACCACCTTCTTTGACTGAGTTATCCTCAGTCACAGCAGTAAGTTCTTCAAGTATATCAACTTCTACTGCAGAGTGTACAGTAAGTGTACCTACAGGTACTATAATTTTGACTTCTCCTGCTCCAATTTTGGCAACTGTTAGTTCTCCCACTCCATCCTGTACAAAAATTTTGGGAGCAACACCAATTTTTGATACTATTAGCACTTCTCTCAGTCTTCCTCTAGTTGGTCCTCTTCCAGTTTTTTCAGCTAGTCCAACATCATCAACTATTGTTTCAATTTCAAAGGGAAAAGGTGCAGTCACTGTAGAAAAACCAAAGAGATACATGTTTTCCAGTAAGGCAGTGGATGAGGAAATAGATCTGGATAAGGACATTTTCATTCCTAAGATAGATCTAGATACTGCATCAGTTGAAGAAATGAGAATGATCAGTCAGCTATTAGATCAGAAAGCTAGGCAAAAATAGCTGAGGCATGAGAGAGACCAGGAATATAGCATTATTGAGAATGCTAAGAATATCATAACAGATGCTATAGGTGTTGAAGTAGATACTACTCAACACATTTTGATTCAGTTTGAAGAGGCTGTATATAAATTTAATGAGGATAGCTCCGGCCAAGAGAAATTGATTGAAAAGGCAGAGAAGAAATTTGACAATAAGGTGCTTAAGCACATTTCTCAGCATATTGCAGTAAAACAGGTAGAATTGTCTACAATTTTGAGTAATTTTGAACATTCTTTTAATAATGTAACTTCACTTTTTGGCAAACTCTGCGATGTTACCGAGTTTACTAAAGAAATAAGAGAAAAGTTGAATAAAATTGATGCGGATATGAAGGTCAGTGCCCAAATGCTGCAATCTGACCACAGTGCAAGTTCATCCCATCATCTAAGAATAAGGTTTTTGTCAGAGAAATAGGCAGAATTGCTGAGAGAGGAAGCAAGGATCAGGTCTACTCTAATTGACATCCAGAATATGATCCTTCCTGTCATGGACACAATGCAGAAGCATATTGCTCATTCTAAAACATTGATCCATGACAACAACTTCTCTATTGCAGATCACATGATTGAACTCTCTGCAAAAGTTCAAATTGCACTCTCCACCACCAAAATTTTGAAAATTGGGATAAGACTTTGACTCTTATTCTCAAGGTACATTCAGAATTTATCTCTCATTTTGGAATCTCTGTGTAAATATATACTATTTGGCATTATTGTCAAAAAGGGGGAGATAGACTTCAAGAGCTAATTGTGCAAAAGATATATGTATTGACTTATAAATATTGTACATATTGTATGGGGGAGATATATGTAAATAAAAGGATATGTGTTGCAAGATTTGCAAAAAGATCAATTTTGAACTGTATGTCATTGTTATTTTGCACATAAACTTTGATTCATAATTGTTTTTGTCACTAATGCCAAAGGGGGAGATTGTTGGCATAAAGATATTTGCCATTAGTGACAACACTCATTATACAGTTCAAACCAAGCGTCAAAGACACAATTCAAACCAAGCGTCGAAGGCACAGTTCAAACCAAGCGTCGAAGAAGCAGTGTTAACCGAGTAAAGATAGAAGCAGTGTTAACCGAGTAAAGACAGATGCAGTGTTAACCCAGTGAAGATGTACTTAGTGTTAACCGAGTAAAGATAGAAGCAGTGTTAACCGAGTAAAGATAGAAGCAGTGTTAACCGAGTAAAGACGAACGTAGTGTTAACTGAGTGAAGATGTACTTAGTGTTAATCGAGTAAAGATGGACACAGTATTGACTGAGTGAAGAAGGACTCAGTATTAACCAAGCTCAGTTGGTTAACAAAGAAATTAGCTTTTACCGAGTGATACTATATCTATCGATTCACCAATTGTTACCAAGTTCCAGGCAACTTTGTATGACTAGTATGAACCGAGCCCCTACCTCTACCGAGTGCATGACGATGCTGTGTAATGTAGTGGATGCCGTGTATTAGAAGGTCATCAAGTCTATCTGAAGAACTCGAGTTTATTTTACTATTTGGCCGACTCAGTTATATTTTGTTTACTTGTGTTCAGCCGACCTTGCATCTATAATTACTGAAATGGTATATATGTGTATAATATAGAGTTGTAATTGTAGAAATGGATAAGTGTGATGTATTAATATGTATAAGAGACAGATGTGAATTCAGCAGCAAAGTAGTATATTAGCAAGGTTCACAAGGTGCAGTAAAGATTTCATCAATCAAAAGAGGTGATTATTGCAAAGGATCTAATCAAAGTATATGTAGATCTGATTGATTCATCCTAACAGGTGAGTCATCTAAAAATCCTCTAACAAGGTAGACTTAACAGTCTTTTTATAAATCTCCTAACAGAGTGCATACTTGTAAAATGTGTTTTAAATCCTTTGACAAGGTGGATGTAGCAATCCTCTTTGCTCCTAACAGGGCAGATCACCAGAAGTGATCATTGTATGCCTTAACCGGCTAACTTCCTACTGCAGAAAAGAAGCTCTGTGGGTTTCATCCACACCCTAGTTTTACTTTCTATTTTGGAAGGTTTCTGGGTCACCAAAATCTCTGTGCATATGTGTTATGAATATTTATTTATCTCTTGCATGCATCAGATTAGGTAAATGAATGATTTTCAGTTTATTCTAAATTAACTTGAAAGTTGTATAGTTACTGATTCACCCCTCCCCTCTCAGTAACTTGTTATATCTTGAATATTTCCAACAAATTCATAACATGATTTTAAATCATCCATTTTACATAATAAAATAAAAAGATTGCAACTTGTAAATATAACCATACAATATCCATCACTAAATCAATATTACACATTATCAAGGAAATGTTAAGCTTAGTTTTAAATGCCATAATTAATCCAAACATGAGCAATAGCTAGCATAATGTCATCATAGTCAATCATAACTCATAATCAAGCAAGGTATTCATCATATAAAATAAAGAAACCAAAACAAGAAGTTATATAGTTGGGACACATATCGACCAAGAATATATCATCTATAATTTTAGGTCAAACACATAACAAATTAATGTGTAACTCACACAAATTGATGTAAAGATAAAATTCTCCAATTGAGCTCAACCAAACTAATCAATTGAGTCAAAACTATCAACATCATCCTACATAGTAGGAGTTGCACAAAGTGGGTCGTGATATCCTTCCCCACTAGGAAGAGACATCGTCCTAATGTCACAAAAACAAAACATCCATAAAAAAATGATCACATCACACACATAAAGTTTTACACATGATAATAATGAATAAAATATCCATAAAATCTAAAAAATAAAGGATCTAAGAACATCCTTTGCATTCTCTCAAGAATGCTAATCAACAAGGTGACTAGGTTCTATGATCAACATCCCCATTTCCTAGACTATGTGACTATGGCTTCTTCCCATCTTTGGAACCTAAACTTTGTGGAAAACTAAAAGAAAAATGATTTCCCCCACATATGAAGCAACCATCACAAGGTCCTTTCCTTCCCTCAAGTCTACCCTTAGCATTCTAATTTCCTTTATGACACCAATTCCTATTCTAATAAATTTGGTTGTAATTACTTCCCTAATTTTTTTTATTGCCATCTCTTCAATTCCAATTTGATGAACACTTAGTATTTTCATGTTTATCATCTTCAAATATCCTCTTGAATCCCTGGTTTCTAGATAACATCACTAAAACTGCATCCTTAAGTCTTCATTTTTGTTTAAGATCCTTTATTAGAGCATAGTCCATAGAATTTGGCTCATACATTTCTTCCTCATTATAGGTTTCAGGACCCAACCCCATGAGATGTTAGAAATATATAATATTGAGAGTGGGGGTGAATCAGTATATTACAAACTTTTCCTCACAACTAAATATTGTTAATTACTTTATAATTTACATATGAAAGTAAACCAACAATGTTGAATAGTAAATAGAACCATGAACATAGAGAACTCATAACACCATTATTTATTAACTAGGGAAACACTAACCAAGGAAAAACCCTAGTGGGGATGATACCCACTAGATTATTTACTAAATAATAAGATCCTGTTAAGGATATTGACCCTGTTAGGAGTCTATGAAGAACATATAGTGTCTCAAGTCCTTGTTAAAGGACTAAACCTTGTTAGAAGCCTTAACCTTATTAGGAGCTGGTAGAACAATTACAATGTATGCAAGAAGAGCTCACTTCCCTAACATACAATTATACAATTGAATTCCTTCACAAGATAGGTATACATACAATACTTGATTTGTTGTTGTAACAAGCACTTGTTGTGATCTTACATCAGATTTTGCATCA
The DNA here is from genome assembly GCA_028749045.1 of Cupressus sempervirens. Taxonomy (NCBI): domain Eukaryota; kingdom Viridiplantae; phylum Streptophyta; class Pinopsida; order Cupressales; family Cupressaceae; genus Cupressus; species Cupressus sempervirens. Next base: position 877,896,133 of record CM053792.1, read on the forward strand.
CATAAGGCTCACAATAGTTGTATGTCACATCGAATCATGCAACTTTCACATTATTTATGCAAGATAAGATCTTTACTTATACCTTGCACAATAATAAAACTCTGCATTGTCAGCCTTCATGTCTTCACATGCTTGACATAATATAAAATAACTTATGGAATAATATCCACGTATTCAGCTCAAAATAACTTAGTAACTATTTTGCAACCAAAATAATTCCTAAATTGGTACAACTCTATTTATTGCCATGCTTTGTTCTATAATGTTAAATGCCCACATTTTTAATCTTAGTATAACTTGTGTATATTGTTCATACATACATGCAAATTGGTACACATCATCATGATGATGTTACAAAAATTTCCTTAGTTTCACATAAGATAACTCTTTGCACATCATTCGTACTCTTAACATCTGTACTTTGTCCTTCTAGAAATTGTCTAATACTTAGACAATTTTCTATCTCTAAATACCTAAATGAAATGTTTAATGTATGTTGCCATAAATGAAAATGATCAAGATATCTAACTGATCATATTGCCAAAAATCTCTCCCTTTAGCATTAATGGAAAATTTTTGAGAAAATTGGCTAAGTCCCCAAAAGATGTCATACATAACAAAACGAATAAAAGTAACTGCACAAAAATTTCCTTCAAAAAATAACAATTTTATTCATGTTTTGATGGATCATCACATTCCTTATCACTCAATTATATTGATACATACATAAGATCCCCCTTACATATACATTTACATCTATACAAATTTTTCTCTACATAATACTCCCCCTTTGACATCAATGGAAAAGGTGCCAAAACTGTATCACAAAACTTGTTGTTTGTTGTTGATTAGCTTGTCATTCTAGATATGCAATCTGCAAAATCAATCTTTAGTCTATCAAAGTTTTTCTTCTAATTTCCTTTGATTGTATCTTATATACTAAGGACTGTACAAAGTGAATAAGATGCCACTTCAAATATGCTCAAGTCAATATAGGAAAATTTGTCATAGGAATTCTTTGCTAAAAGAAATTCCTCCAATTGCCTCTCCAAAATTACAACTTTAGGTGCTAGATATTCTCTAAGAATAGAGAATATTATTAATACCTTCTCCTTTTCACATTAAATTCTTCTAACAACATTATGGATCTTCTCAATTTCATTCTTAGAATCTTCAATTTTGATCTCAGGTTGCTATGATCTTGTAGTGAGTGTTTGGAGCTCACTCATATGGCCTTTGATCTTTGCATCAAAATTTGATAGGTAAGTGGAAGAAATTACACACTATCCATATTGTTAGCTTAAAGAATAAAATTGACAACTAAGTGTCAATACACTTAACAAAGATCAAGACTAAGATAAGGTGCCGAGTAATAATAAGTGCCGAGTGCAATAGGTGCCGAGTGCAACAGGTGCCGAGTAATAACAAGTGCCGAGTACAATAGGTGCCGAGTGTTAACAAATGCTGAGTACAACAAGTGTCGAGTGTTAACAAGTACCAAGTACAACAGGTGCTGAGTGTTAACAAGTACCGAGTACAACATGTGTTGAGTGATATAGTTTTGTTCATGTGCCGAGCTACCCAGGAAACAACATGTGCCAAGTATCAGAAATACTTCAGGAGCCAAGTAACTTAGTAGATCAGCATAAAAGTTTGAAATTGCACAAATTATGATGCGAACAGTTTTTGTAGCCGACAGAAGGTAAATCTTGAAGGATTTAATGATGAGATCGAAACTTTTATTTTTCCTATGTAATTTCCATGCAGCCAATAAGAAAAATGATAAAGGCATGCAACCAATTAGAAAAAGATAAGTATTGAGCGAGAAATTGAGAATCAATATGGATCGTAGATCCAAATCAAATCCTAAGTCTTTGAAGTCTTTATAAGGAAGATGAAATTTCATTGTAAATATACATATGGAAGGACATACAAGGGTGCACAAGCGAATCTATTTTCAAAAGAAAGAGTTATCAGATCACAAAGGATCAAGATCAAGAGAAGGCAAAAAAGGAGCCTGTATTCAGCAATCAAGGATTGTAATCTATCAGGTTTATTGTATCTAATACTCTCTAGCAATTGTATTAGAATGAAAATCCTATGGTAATAGGTTATCTTTACAACTATTATGTAAGAACCTTTTTATTAGGTGATTAAAATCCTTTAACTGGGTGACACTTCATGTTAAGTGTTCGTAAATCCTCTAACCAGGTCACTATTAACATAGTGTAAAGCCTTTAATAGGGTAGGCCTTTAACAGGGCAAACCATCAGAAGTGGTTGAACAATATTGCTGCAGTAAATTTTTGTGGGTATCATCCCCACCCCAGTTTTACCTTCTTATTCCTAGAGGGTTTCTAGGTTACCAAAATTTTGGTGTTATGTGTTATTGATGCACAAGTTTTGTTACATGTTTATTTGATGTATTTACATGCATGCAACTTACCTTCAGTTAAAAGTTTTATTGGCTAAAGTTTGATACTTATGATTCACCCCCCCCCCCCTCTCATAAGTACTCTTTCCATATTTGAATATTCCAACAATTGGTATCAGAGCTGGTCAGGTGCTCACAAGGAAAAGCCTAACAGCTTGGAGGAAAAGATCTAAAGATGGAAGCTTTCAAACTTGGAAAGATCATTGAAAATCAGGTGATAGATGTGCAACTTGCTCTGCATAGCTTGGAGGAATTCAGAAACAAATTGAGAAACTCATTAAAAAAGAGGAAGGATCTAGCCATAGCTAAAAATGATATACACTACAAGGAGATTGATACCACCAACATATTTTCCAGTGGAGACACTAATGAGTTTGATGCAGCAATAGCAAAACTGATGGAGAAAAATAAAATTCAAGCAGATGAGATAAGAACTCTCAAGATGGAATATGAATCACAGGCTATAATGATATGTGAAATTATTGAACAAAAGAAAAGAGCAGTTGATGATAAGGTCATGATGGAAAATGACAAAAGGAATCTTCAAAACAGACTTGAAGAAAAATATACTGAATTGACAAGGATATCAAACATGCAAATGGATACACTTGCTCAAATGATGAATCTTCATCATCAACTCAATATGAAAGATATTGAGATCTCTACTTTGAAGATGCAGAAGGAACAAATGCAGAATGAATTAAACAAAGAAAGAGAGGTGGCAGAAAATCTCAACAAATCAAGTGAAGCCATCAAATATTTTGAGCAAATGCTAAAATCTCCAAGATCAACTCATGATACAACAGGGCTTGGATATAACAGCACTAAAGTTGGAGAATCTTCAAAGAGTGCTGAACAAAGAAGTGATAAAGGTAAGAATTCAAAACCCACTTTTCATTTCTATAATAAGAAGGGACATACAGCTAATGTGTGCAGGAGTAGAAGATTCAATCAATAAGACATACCCAAAAGTTTCTATCACAAGTATAACATGCAAGGACATATGACACAAAACTATGAATCCAATGTCACAAGGAGTCAAAGATTTGATGGACATTGTTATAATTGCAAAAAGTATGGACATAGAGCTTTTGAATGTAGATCAAAACCTATGTGGACAGTAAATCAACCAGTAAAGACATCAAACCATGAATTTTGGGATTACAACACTAGGTATAGCTATCATTATTGTCAAGAATATGGACATATCCCATAGAACTGCATAAGAACACATTTTAAAGGGAACTAAAAAAGATGGTTGAGTCAAACCACATGTTTCAGTTGCTTAAAAATTGGTCATGTCAGCAAGAATTGCCCAACAAGGTCAAAGGCATCAAGTTCTGAGTTCAGCAATGGAAAGGCAAAGATAGATGTTGGACATATCAGAAGTGAAATGAATAAGACATGGAGGACAAAAGATGAGTCTAGCACATCAAATACAGAGATAACTTCACCTAATAGGTCAAGTGATCACACTTCATCAAATTAATCAAAGAACAAGTGTGAGGGATTGATAAACCTAGTCACATCATAAATCAGTCCCAAGACATATAAGAACTGCAAAAATGAAATCAGCATAAACAAAGATGCTAAGTCAAAATTGAGAACATTTTGAAGATATGTCAAAGTTGCCTTCAGGAGCCAAGTTGCTAACAACAACTGAGTTGATAGTTGATGCCAAGCTATGAAATATCAATAGAAGCTGAGAAAAGTAAAACACAATGGGAGCCGAGTCATGACAAAACCTTTCAAGTGCTGAGTAGACAGTTGGCAGCGTACTAAGCATTTATTACTTTGTTTTGAAGGGTACATAAATTCGATTTTCAATCATTTTCCCACCATTCGAACAAGAAGCAAAGTCAAAAAAAAGTAGAGAAGATCAAGAGCAGCTCAAAAGCCATTCGTGAAGATTTCAACAGTGATTCAAGACAAGTTTCATCAATTTAAGGTATTTTACTTAAGTGCTGAGCTACGTAGGATTTATAAACTTGTTTAAATTAAAAACCCTAGTTTGGAAAACGATGGCATCTGTGTCAGGAACCACTAAGGGTATAGAGAGTCATGAAGTTCAGTTGGTTAGCAATGAAGTTAAACAACCTGAATTTAAGCCCATTCCAGAAGTAGCATACAAAAATGATCCTGCAGGTGCATTATCAGTTATTTCGGATAAAGTTGTTATGGTCCAAGATGTTCGCAGATGCTATAATTGCAAAATTGGTGCCATAGGAGACTTAGAAATTCATAATGCATATGATAAACTATGTGAAAAAAAAGTACTAAAAAATGAGTTTTCAATAATTGAAAGAAAAGGGTTAACCAAAACCCTAGCATTTCTGACTATTTTCAAAACTGAATGGGTACGGATAGTTTTGAGCTGAATATAGGACGAAGCTTTTTGGTTAGAGTCAGGGCTAGTAAAATTCACCAAAAAAACTATTCATAGGGTTACTAGTATTCCAACCTTAGATCGGCTGAAGACCCTGCAAAGTGACAAAAGGGAAGTAATAGAGAAAAATACAGGTGCCAAATGGAACAATAGAGGAATGACTATCGACACTGTCACAGATCCCCTACTAGATTTTGCTGTGAGAATCATTTCACACAAATTCTATCAATCAAGCAGGTTGAACAGTGTACCTTGTATAGCAATTGATGTTGCATACAAGATAATCAAAAGCGATCATACTTATGATTTGGCAGAGCTCATGTTTCAACAGATTAATAAAAATCTGGGAGCTATAAGGAAGAGCAAGGGAGCTCAATGCAAATTTGGATAAGTTTTGATGTGTATGTTTTTCTATCTAATGAAAGAATTTCCTTCTAAGGGTAAAGTAAAGTGGAATCCAGATAAAACAATTGTTGAAAAAATTAATGGATACATTGAACAGACGGGTGAAAATTTTGATGTCCAAATGACTAGTTATTTTGAGGACTTCAAAAAGTCCATGAAACAAAGAATGAGAATTCTAGTCTCATTGACTGAGAAATATGAAAATTCACCAAAGACCTCCAAGATAAAATATGAAAACCCATCATAGAACAACCCATACAAAATTAGTCTAAAGGGTTAAAAATCATGAATTATGTCATCCGACACATTCGGTGGGTGAAATATCCAGATACTTGTCATATCTTTCTAGGACAATGGTTTAAGGGTTTGGAATTTGGACTTGATAATTTATCTCCCTTCTCTTATCATTGAGATAGTGTAATAGGGTACGCTCATCTTTGTAATTTAGGGAAGTCGATACCCGGTACCTGCAACCTGCATAAAAACCATACATGTACATACAATATATATATAATGCTAAGCTAAATAGGCAATGATAGGAAGTGGTGCATCATGTAGATCTCGACTAGCAAGTGACTACGACTCCCTTCCTTAACCACATCAGAAATGCCATACAATAAGAACAATCACGCACACCATACACATGCAAGTATGGGGTAAGTATCCATAATAAAACACATGAGATAATAAACCATCTAACTAATCATCATCAATAACTAAAAGAAATGTAATGATCATCATGCATACATGAAATGTAAATTCTAAATGATCTCATCATATATCAACTAAATCCATAACATAATATCTGATAGTCTCAAAACGCTACTACTAATCCATCAAAATAAAACTAGTCTAACATAGTCTAATAATGATAACGTCAATGTGTCCAGAAAGATGTGAACAAGGGCAGACACTACAAAGGTAGTGTCCACTAAGTTTACTCAAGTGTCAAAGGAAAGTATGCAAAAGATGAGTGTTAACCAAGCTCACTTGGTTAATGAAGGAAAGTTGGATGGAACTAGTGCTAACTAATCTCACTCAATTGCCAAAGGATCTTTGCAAGTTTATAGTGTTAACTGAGCTTCTATTGGTTAACACAAGAAATCACTTTTGAGCTAGTTTCTACCAAGCTAGGTCAACTAATGAAGGATTTTCTTATTTTGGCATATTAAGCTTTATTGATTTATTTGTTAATTCTAGCCAACTGAGGTGATGAATATTAATTATTTTAAGTTGTATTTGAGCCAACTTGACAATATGAAAGATATAAGTATAAGGTCATGTTGTGGCTTCAAAATGCGCAAGTATGAAGATGCTATTAAAGATTTAATGATGGGAAGAGGAAGCGAAATTTAAGGATAAGTAGAATATCTTCTGGAGCACAAAATCTATATTTGATTACGAAGGATCAAGTACAAGCCAGAATAGAGATTTATAATTAGCAATTTAGTTGCATTCAAATCAGGTATTCTCATTATTACTCTCTAACCATTGTAGTAATGATCTAAATCTCTTAATAGAGTTGGCTTAATAGCTATATGTAAATCCACCAAGACGGCGGAAATTCTATTGAATTGTCTTAAGACCCCTAACAAAGCCACTCCTAATAGGGTGATTAAATCCTTTAACAAGATCACACCTAACAGTGTGTTTTGTAACCTTTAATAGGATTGGCTCCTAATAGGGCTCAATTCAAAAGAGTGAAAAATAGTGACTAGTTGCAATTGGTGGTTTTCCCAAATTGGGTTTGCACATTAAATCTTGGTGTTAATTATGTTCATACTATTTTATTTTATGTGTTTTACAACTAATTTAACTAATGGTAATCACAGATAACATCTAAATTTTGTATGTTAAGCATTTACCAAGCTCATGTAGTTATTACTAAGTTATAGCATTTTATGTATGTTTACCAAACATTAGCAATATTTAGTTTTCAAATTGTAGTGTGTACTGACATATAAGGGATCTAGGATTTATTTTAGGAGTAACTAATTCACCCCTCTTAGATACTCCTCTTATATTTCCAACAATGCATTCTCCTTAGGTACTGAGGACATGTACTTTACTATTGCCTCTCCTTTTTCTCACCTAACCTCTTCATAATTGCCTCACATTAGAAGAATTGCTCTTCTTTTGTTCCTTAACAAGGGCTCAATACCCTTCAAAAAAAATTCATATCCTTATTTTGATCCACAATCACATAACTTGTTTATGGATGTGATCTTCATGTTCAAATTTTCTTCTACTACTCTTCTCTTCCTATTAATCAACATATTCTATAGGTCTTCAAGAATTTTTTTCTAAATACTATCAAATCTCTTATTTCTCATAATCATGTTTCTTATTATGGCATTCTATAATTGCCTCCTATTCATACTACTATACATGCCATAAAATTTAATTAACTATACAAAATTGTCGTCATTTATAATCTGCATGTTTAGATTCTCTACCTTTCATTTCCATGCATTTTTTCCTGTAGTTGTCTTAGCTTCCTGTGCATCTTGTTTAACACATCTATCTTTAGTATCATCTTCTAAGCTTTTAGAACTACTCACTTGCATGGTTTTTCTTCTCTTTCTTGGTTTATTGGTGGTATGTTTGACCCTTTTCTTTGTAGGTTCTTATTTAACATTTACCAATCTTCCTAACTTCCTTTGTGTAGTAGGTGTTTCCACCTCTAGTTGCATACTTGATTGTTCATAGCTAACTCTAATTAGTTGCATCTATGCAACTGTTGTATATGGTGCAATAGGAGCTTGTACACATGGTTGTGCCACCATTACTTCTTATGAGGGTCCTACCACTACAATAGATATTGCTACTAATAATTAAGACTACCCACTGGCCTTCATGTCCAATGCAATTCCCTTTAGCTCATTGAATTCCTACCTTAACATGCCATATTCCTTGAGGATGGAATCTATTTCTTTCTCTACTTTATTCTTTCTCTCTTTTTTATGGAGCTTATATTCTACTATCCTTAACCTTTCATCATATGTTCCCCATCTAGAATATTTTATGTCCTACTCAAATTTGAGTATGATCTGTGCATACCCTTCTATCAATTCTATGCTCATCTCATAGCCCATAGGCTCAATGAAATTTACTCTAAGTATCATTGCTTCCATGTAGGTGTTATCAATCTCCACCATGAAGCACAAATCATCCTTATATTTTTTCACCATAGAGGGAGGTATCCTATACCTTAGTTTCATCTCAGAGTAAAAGTTCTTTATCATTATGTCAATATCAATGTCTATGAAATTCTTAGGTTTGGATCTATAGCATTGAGTTATCATATTCATTGTGCATCGCTGCAATCCCAATTAATTACTCCTATAAACTTTATTATTACATAGAAGAACAAATGAGTTAATAGGGACTCAAATCTAAACAATGTGCTCTTTTTTTTTCTATATATTTGCAACATTGTCCAATAGTTGCAATCTGATAATGTCACACAAATTCACTTTCCTCCTTTCATCAGCCATCACATATGCTACATGAAGAAATCTAGCTAGTACAAAGTTAACCCTTGATCCATGGTTTAACTTGTACCCTAAGATCTTAGTCAACAATTTAACTCCTTTATATTGAATAGGATAAACCTTCATATTCCTTCCATCAAACTTGGCTTTTAGGTTAGTCTCCACCATTTTCCTAACATTTCTTTCATTGATAGGATTACAACCTTCATTTCTTAATATTGTTACTTTGTGGATTAGGTCATTATCAATGACAATCTGCACATCACCCAACCAGAACATATCATCATATATTTTACTCAAAATCATTTAGGTCCACTCATGATTATCAAATTCCATGTAGAACATATACTTCACCAAATTCAAATCTTCAATGTGTCCATACTTAGACTTCAACAATAAGTCATTGTTGCACATCTTTCTTGAATCTTTATGAATCTCCTCATCTCCTATATTCTCAATTTTACAATGCCTATAACTCCTTATATCCTCTACATGTAACACATTTCCCAATCTTGCAAAAATGTGCCTATAGCATCATCTAATAAAGAAACAAATGGGTTTTTCTTGAACTCATACCTTGGTCCTGTCGCTAACATCATGCACTCTTTGACTAGCCATTGCTCAATAATTGTAAATACTATAATAAACTAGATTCAATACTCTATAAAATACCTCAAATTCACAATTTTAGGGCTTCTACAACTTTCAATTTTACAAACTTTACTGTGCACTTCAATTTCTATCAAATCACTCTTCAATTCACTCAAGACACTTTGCATGAACAAATGGTACATCAAGTATTTCTCCCAATCCTTAAATAATTTCAAATCACATTGTGCATTAAATGCACATCTACTACAAACTTAGAATATTGTCTCTATCTACCAGTGACCTTGTTCTTACAATTCCTACTTACTATGATTATATCAAGACTTGCACAATAAATCATAGCTTTCTCTCTATGTCTTCTACCTTTTGTTAACTATGTAATCTCTAACTTACTCTCTAAAATTAGTTCTAGCCACTGATGCTCTGTTGCTTTGTAATAGCTTAATTTAGACAAGTTGAGCCACAAGCAATCTATGACTTCAAATTTCCATTAGGTGCATCAAAGAAATTCCCTTCCAATACTAAATGTGAACTCTCTAGATTAAAAGCCTTCACAAATGCTTCTTTTAATTCCTCAACATTTTCTTTGACTATGTCTTTCTAACTTTGGTTACCTCCATTTTCATTCCTTCTATCATTCTTTTTTTTGTTGCTTTTGTGATTAGGATTCCTGTTAAAGTTTCCTTTATCCATTCTATAGAATCTTGTTGTATGTCCAAAGTTATTGCATAACTGACATACAGGTGCATTTCCCCTCTAATTGTTTGCATTTAGATTTTTATGTGCTCTACAATTTCTTGTAATGTGTCCAAGATTGTTAAATTTGTAACAAATAAAATGTTTTTTCTCACCATTAGGTTTCTTTCCATTATTAGATCTACTCAGGCATCTACTTCTTCCATTACTTGTAGGGCTATTATTCCTAAACATTCTACTATTCTTATTATCATCACTAAACTTAGGTTTCTTACATTCTATTTCCTTATGTCCATAACCATGACAATTATAACAATAGAAATTAGTAATAGTTTTAAAAGACTTACCTATGCAATCTTTCTTCATATGCCCAATTTCATTACATATGTAGCATCTACCTTTGAATTCATGTCTTATCTCTTTAGATAAATCATCTTGCTTAGGTTCTTCAACTTGCTTTATTGTTCTAGGTACAATCAAAATTCTCTGTTAATTTAGTTCTCTCAACTTCATTAGACCACTTGAACTTTTCTCTAGGGATTTCTGTTATAGAATCTAGTTCTATCCTAATCTCATATTTCTTTTCTAAATTCTCTCAAAGAAGATATCCAAGGCATGTCTTTTCATAAAAAGGTCTTTGATGAAATATATGTTCATCAATTTTCTTAGAACTTGTGTAAAGTTTCTCTAACTATTGTTTTGTTTTTGTCAACTCTCCTTTCACAATGATGTTGTATTTTCCTAACTCTACATGTTCTATCTTAATAGAATATAATTCATATGTCACTTGAATCCACTGGGATCTAAGGTTTGCATTCGTAGATTTTAGATTAGGTTCAATCTTATTGCCATTAATATTAAGACTCAACTTTAGTTCAATAATTTTCAACTCATGTTTCAAGATCTTTTTCTCTTTCTTGAGATTTTATGTATCATCATTATCATTGATATGCATAAAAGGTTCTTTTCCAAACTTAAGATTATCAATTTTAACTTTCAATTTGCCAATGTAAACTTTTTCATCTTTGTATCTACCCTTCAAGTTATCTCTCTCTTTAGTAAGAAGATCAATCTATTCAAGGGCTTCTTCAAGATTATTCTTCAACTATTCCATCTTAATTGGGGTCTTGCTTAAGTTGTTAAGTGTAATGCCCCACTTGGAAATCCTTGGAACAAGGATGAAATACAAGCAAAGTTTTTTTCTTTTTACAAGTGTGAATGGACATGACAACATCATATAGGGATCACAAAGATCACAATGGAATACTTCACCAACAATCTGAGAAACCAACGAATCTCCTAATGCCACAACCAAATAGAATGACAAACTATGAAAGACACACAATTGAATTCAAATTAAAACATCCCGAATTCAAAATGAAATGCCAAGGAATTGAAGAGCACCTAAGAGGGTAGCCAAAACACCTCCTAAAAAGTTTAGGTCAAATCAAAAAGTGCCTGTTGTCCACTCGGATATGTCTTTCCAAAACTTAGGCAATACTTTCAATTAGCATAGTACGATACTTTCTAGTATCGTACAATAGTAAGTTCAGACACCATATGCAAAAACAACCAACATAACAATGCAAAACTCCAAACCCTCATCCCAAAAAATAGGGAAATTCTCATACCCAAGCAACCGGGTAGAACTAGCAAACAAAAATGGACGGGAACACTAGTTCTCAGCCTCCTAACAAACAGCTACAAAAAATAGAAGCAAAAATAGAGCAAAAAAAAAAAATGGGAGAGCCCTACCTCAGCCAAAAGGGAAAAACAAGATTCTAAGCCATAAAATATAAACCTTGCAGAAGTAGCTAGAAATTACGGAAATCCAAGATTTCCTCGAGCAAGATCCAACGAGACCAACCTTGTGACAATCCCATGCCTGTAGCTCCCAGAACAAAAAAAACAATAAATCCTCATGAAGAGGATTTTGGATTTTACTCTCAAACTTTCTAATTCAAAAGTGAGAAGTGAGGAATTAAATTCCTTTTTTGATATTTATTCACTTTTTGAGTGAATAATCGATTAGGGAAAATAACCAACCAACCTAGTTAAACCCCAAATTGACCCAAACAAAAATAGGCTATTCCCAAAAATAGGATTTCATCTATGGAAAATATGCTATAAATTAAAATAAATCAATTAAATAGCCTAAAAATCCAAAAAAATAGAAATTTCCTTAACAACTTTCATCACAATGTGAAGCTCTAAATGCACAGACATGCTCACTAGTCTAATCACATAATGAAAATGAGTTCAAATTTAATAATCACCAAAAGGTTTAATTAAACAATTAAAATAAGGATACATCGATGAAATACTGATGACATTGGTAAAATATGAATAGTTGAATCACTAACTCCATGTACCACTACCAATGATATAAATCCTACACACTAAACAACACGATGAAGTGTAATTGCACATAATAACATAGATGAAGCAATAAATGCATTATATAACCTAATTTAACCATTTATTTAATTATACTAAAATAATCTATTTACATCACTCACATTCAAATAAAGCATAACAACACAAGAATGAAGTAAATAACCATAACATTAAATCCATTACATAACATAATCAGATATATGTACAAATACTAGATAACTAGATATCATCATAAAACACATTGTCATCTCAAAATGGCATCATCATGCAATATGATCAACTGAACAACATTGCAGTCTAACATCTATGATACTAAAATCAAGGTATGACATCCAACCTTCAAGTCATCTCAAAATGTAAAACATGCATAAGTAACAAATATCTCTTAGATCAAAACATAACAAAGTAAATATCCGCAACGCATAACCAGTGAATCCATCCAACATAGACAATCCATCTCTGATTATTTAAGCATTTAATAATGGTTGTTTAGATAACATTAAAAGGGCTCTTAAAATAGATAAACAACCACAGTCATAAACATGACTAACCACTGCTACAGGAACCTAGTCCAGTGTAGCATGGTAATAGTACATAGTGCAATCTCTGCATACATATTAGGGTAATCATGGAATAACATCATGATACCACGTCGATCTTGGTAACCACTTGCACAAACCTCAATGAATCATAAATCACATCATAATCTTATAAATCAAACATAAGCATAATCAAAGCAATAGATATAGTAACATAAATTCAATCACCTCAACGATGTAGACCACTCATGGTCCCAAACATGATCCCTCATCAAGGAAAGATCAAAAAAGTTGCATCCATCAAGATGACTTACAAAAGTCAAATGGGAGAGGCACTACATCATACCCCCCAAAGACTAGGCTTACTCCTAGAATGTTGAAATCCAAGAATATAAATCAAACACACCAATAGCAAAATCAATACTGAGCAATAGGGATGACTCACCAACTCCTTCACAAGTCCAACTAAATCACTCGCACATTCTCTAGTCATCTTGTCAACCTCCAAATAGGTAAACCACAAGAGAATAGGTGTCACAAAGACACAAGGTGCTCCAAAAAGGAACCTCCTATGTGCTAGGTAAACCCATCTAGCCATAAAGACAACAATACAAGGTAAGGAAAAAGCCACTGTACCTCATACATAGGTGTCCAACTAAGCATGCACCTACCACATGATCACAAAATTAGGTTAACACACTATGCACTTCCAATAAGAGTTGGAATCATGGGGAATAACCATCTCAAAATTCCCAAGAATACTATGATGTCACACATGAACATCCTTGACTCCACATAAACACACCCTTTGAACAAAGTAGATGATAGTTTTACTAACAAAATTACACACTCCAAAAGGATACTCACCACTACTAACCACCAAGCATAGGAGCATTTAGTCTCTATGATACAAAAGCTCAATTATCACTAGGAACTAGGATTACATAACCCAATCAGACAAGATATCACCTTTCCACAAGGTTACAAAGAGTTTCACTAATGGACAAAATCATGAAATATCTACATACCAACTCATAAGATGGTAACATGTATCCAACGATACCATGTCCCTCTAGCATCAAGTTGGGAATACCACACCCAACCTACCGCTAAACTCAATCTCTAGCCTTAAGTCAACAGTTAATGGGAAAGCTTGACTGAGACAATCCTCTTGAAGAAACAAGCTTAGGGAGAAAGAAAATACAGAGTATAGGACTGAGAGGGAGTCTTTCTTAACCTTTACACTAAATCAGCCCAAGATGCATTAGGAAATTCACAATCCCACCAACCATCAACATACTCATTAGAAAACACTAACTAAGCTAGTGGCATAACCACACTAGCCTACTTTCTCGAGAAAGAAAAGCATGCAAAGATGATCCAAAGTCAATTTCCAAAAGGAGAATCTAGACTCATCAAAGAATTGACTCACTCCCAAATGACAAGGCAACATCAACCTCAAAAAAGGAATGCTCACAAACCACACTTCACCTAACAAGGGTGGGTCAGTGTTATAGCAAACACACAAACCCAAGCATGAATCCCAACAAGTACCTCATAGATTCTGAAGACTGGATAACTATTCCATTAAGAATAACATGAAGAGTTAAAATTCTCCAATGGTCATAAATATGATATGTCATGATTGAATTGGCCTTTACTCGATAAAGGGTACTCAGAACATCGATATGCACATTCAGAAATGTAAACAAGTTGCTTGTTGTTCCCCAAGATAAAAATATCATTAGCACAATCTCCTATGAAGTTTCTCATCAAACTAGGTGAGAAAGTGGAAAGAACAAGGCAAGAAAGTACATGACTGCCAGTCTCTCGCACGAAATTTCAAAACAGCACAAAAATTGTCTTCACTCTGAAGGTTGTAACTTTCATGTTTCGACTTTGATTGACTCTATTCAAAAAGAATTGAAAAGATATCGATGAGGGATACAACATGATAGAGCTAAGAGAGTCCTAAGATATAAAATTTTGAGTCACCACTCAAGAAAAAACAACATAGGAAAAAATAATAGTCTCGATTACCAAGACAGGTGACAGACAAAACATCCAAAACCATTCAAGAGCACACATGTCCAAAGAAACACAAGAAATGGAATGAAAGGTAGTTCACACACTAAAACCATCATTACTTATCTTTCATAACTTCATTACTTAAACATAACACAAGAACTAATGCAAAATAAAACTAAAAAGTTTTCAAAGCAAGCGTTCAAGAGTTGCAATAAAACAAGCGCATATCTTTCAATTTCTTTTCTAGGAAATTGTTACATTTAATCATCATTTATACCATCCAATTATATTAACAAAATTTACAACTATCACAAACACATTAGTACATTCTCTATGATAATATCCCTTGTACATACTACCAGAGGTTCGAAATGAACATGGTAGAGTCACAACACACAACTGGGCAATAGTTAAAACACATTTAGAATAGTCATCATGAACCAAAACAAAAAGACCAAATGGGAAATTGTCAATTCCAATGATAAATCAAAAAAGAGCTCATTTCAACAATAATTCAAGTGTGACAATAGCCACAAAAGAGAGCGATAGAGAAAATTTGATGACTACTCCAAGAGAGGAAAATATTGAAAACCAATGCTAGACCAAAAATATGACCAAAATACCTCCAACCAAATAAAATAAGACATCAATCAAATCACATCACACGTGATGACTAAGAACAGTCACACAAGAGGGATAAATCACCACACAATGCCATGGAATACATCATCCTAGTAGCATTAGAGAATACACTCACACACAACATGTAATATACCATCAATAACCTCATGCATATGCGGATAACAATAATTTCCTTAATTATTTTTCCATGCAATGCAATATTTATATACCCATCAATTTAATACAAATTTCCATAAGTTTAAGAAACAATCAGATTGTGGGGTATGTGCAAGATCATGGAGTGCCAAAAAGTGGCGATTTGAAAAATATGTAGTTCTGAAATTTTTCAAACCATTTCAAAATCTATTCCAACTTTTTTCCCACCCAACCTGATACTAAATGCAAATAATTAATATCTTTATAAGGTCTACTATATCTTTTGATACCAATCCTATATGGTCAACTTTAAAAACATCCTAAAAATGTATTTTTGGCATGTTTTTATGTGATTTTTACTTCAAACATGTAGCTAATGACTTTTTTTTCACCAAAATTTGATGAAATGAAAAGGGTTTCTTAAGAATGTTCTTATCTTTCCATAAATTTAAGGTTTGTCAAATTATGAGTTTAGTAAGTAATTATTACTTTTTTTTAATGGAATTATGTATAAAGTATTGACTAACACACTACTTGAAAAAAAATTATAACTTTCAAATGGTACAACATTTTTTAAATCCAAAAGATGCATCACATTCTATCTTTCTTCCACTATAATGGAAAAAAATGGAAAATTAAATTTTGCAGAGTTTTGAATGAGTTAAGGTGGTCAGACATGAGAATTTTTTAATTCCAAAAATACTAAAGTCAAAAATTAATTATTTATTATTTATTTAGAATAAAAATACCCAAAAATATGTGTAACATCTAGGCATGAGTCTACTGCTTATATCTAGAATATTATAAAAAATATTATCATTTGATTTTGATTAAGGTGGTCAGACATACGTCTACTTCTTATTTTTGTTTTGAAAATTTTGTAATATTGCATTAAAATTCAAAATTTTGACCAATCAATTTTATTTTATTTTGAGATAAGTCCTATTAGTTTAGAAACTAGGCTCAATTTCCTAGATATTCTTTTCTCTCAATTTTTTGATATAAAGTTAATAAAAAGTAGAAAATTGCACATTGAGTTGACATAACCCTAATTTTTTGATTTTTTATTGCCACTTAAGATAATAGTTTGGTTGACCATGATCCTGCACATACCCTGGGGACTTATGTCATTAACCAAAGGATATAAGCAAAACCTACTTCTTTACAATGGTTTACAATAAATACTCATTTCTCAATGAAGGGAACCATTTCATTAGTATAACGACATAACATAGAATCACAAATAAGATTCATTCATTTACTTACAATAGGATAAAATAGAGAAAAAAATGCACCTAACTTCACAACAAGAAATGGAAGAGGCACTCAAGCCAACACATGGACACCAATCAATGGTTCCATCCAAAAAGGGTCATACAAGCAACCAACCAACCCAGGCACATTGATTCCATCTACAAAACTAGGAAGACTCACTTCCTTCTCCTCACACTAATCTATTTACATCTACTGGACAAGAAAATCCATCACAAGTAAATACCAAAGCAACAAAGATCGTGAACTCTCATTGAGACACCTAACTTCACAACAAGAAATGGAAGAGGCACTAAAGCCAACACATGGACACAAATCAATGGTTCCATCCAAAAAGGGTCATACAAGCAACCAACCAACCCAGGCACATTGATTCCATCTACAAAACTAGGAAGACTCACTTCCTTCTCCTCACACTAATCTAGTTACATCTACTGGACAAGAAAATCCATCACAAGTAGATACCAAAGCAACAAAGATCGTGAATTCTCATTGAGACACTTGCACATAACCAATGAAACATCAACCATACGGGCAACATGTACGCATAGATCTCAATGTTTGAACATGGGCTCTAATACTAGATGTAATGCCCTACTCGAAGATCCTTGGACTAAGGATGAAATAAAAGACATGTTTTTTTTTTCTACAAGCATGAATGCACATGAAAACATCATACAGGGATGACAAAGATCACAACAAAAGACTTCACCAAAAATCTAAGCAACCAACAAATCTCCTAGTGCCACAACCAAAAAGTGCTCATTGTTTTCTTGGATAGGTCTTTCCAAAATCCAAGCAATACTTTCAATCAACACAATACGATACTTTCTAGTATTGTACGACCTTTATAATGAAGGTGTATGATATACTCAAGGTTTAGGAAAAACCTCTCACAAGGACGTGTGATACTTTACTAGTATCGTACGACACTTCTTCAATGAGGGTGCAATACTTTCCAGTATTGCATGACAAAATTCTAATGGACATGCAACACATTATTATATTGCCCCATGCTGACACATGGTCACCCAAGAAAACAAGAAAAACTCTTAAGGACAAACAAAAGAGGCAAACCAAGTGCATAAACAACAAGATACCATGAAACAAGAAAGAGGAACATCTATCCATCTAAACCAAAGCAGTAAATTAACATATTGAAATCAACATCATAGTGTATAGAAGTAATATCGCAATGTATAGAAATAACATCACAATAACTAAACAACTAAACTAAGTACGTAGTTCTTCCCAATCATGAATAGCATCATAAGACCATCATGGGCCCTAGCCATCCCCCACGTGTAACATACCAATCCACTGATCAAATCACCAGTACTATCATAATAAGGATGTCACTACTAAAACATGCTACAACATAATCATAAAGAAATCTAACATGCTAGTAGTAAAGCATAAGATAATCCTACAAAGTAGATAACATCACCTATCACATGCTAATCATCATAATAAGGAAATGCGATAGTAATTAACATCATCTAAACATGATATAAAAACATTCCAATGAAAGCATAAATCATAAGAAAGCATACTCTGAAACTCAAAGTACTACCAAGTGAAAATATCTAGCAATGATGGCACTGGGACAATAGACCATCTCTGTATACCGGTCCCTAATAGTGGTGAAGGTAGCTATGCCTCCCAACCATGTGGCACCCATAGATCCACACCTGATATGCTAATGGAGATAATGATCCAACCAAAAACACACAAAAAAAAATCCATGGCTAACACTTACACCACGTAGTATGATGGTTGTAACCTAGAACCTAAGACAATACAAGTAGTAAAGGTCTTGGTTAGACGCTCAATGGGATACTATGTAGGGGTTGACATCATGGAGAGTCACTTGGCATCCAAAAGCCCAAGCTCAGATCATGTGTGGAAACACTCACAAGGGACTACCTTGAAACCATCACATAAATGTGAACACTCACTCAAGGTACTGCCTTGAAGGCCAACACATATAATCTTTCTCACTATCTTAAGTTTTATTACCACTCACACATTTTATTTAGTTATCACTTACTTAAAACTTCCTCTACCAACCCTCGGTGCCATGATCATCAGGCTACAAGATAGAAGCCCCCTCCATATGCTACCCTACCCTATCCATGCTCATCCTATGACGAGTGCTTGAGGGCATGCATATTCCCAACCCAACCCCAATGATTGTAACTTTTGAAAGTACTAGGAAAGATCAGACCTCACAAGTCATCTCACAAATGTACATTCATGTACTTGTGTGTGGTGCACCACCATCACAAAGATCATAACATAAGGACAGGATGAGAAGACAATGCAAAATAACACTCAACCAAAAACAACTCGGGAGGATAGATTCTACATGAATCCAAAGAACCAATAAAACTATACATCATGAAATCACTCAACTAGCCTCAATCTAGGAATATAGATTCTACACAAATCCCAATGATCCAATAAGACCAAACATCATGAACTCACTCAAATGGCCTCAATCTGAGAGTATGGATTCTACACAAATCCTAGTGTCCATAAAACAATAAGAAAGGTCCAAGAGAAGCCATAACAATAGGTACAAAATTACTCAACTAAACACAAAGTTGAGAGTACAGATGTGACATGCATCCCAATGTAAACAAAAAAGTGCAACAAAGGTCTAATTGATATCCAAATGAATAATCCAGGTCCACGACCAAACTCATACCAAGAAAACCTAAGAAAATAAGGTGGCACACAAAACAAGGTAAAACCCCAAATTTTGGAAAACTTCAAAATTAAAACCCATTTGGCCTTTGGGTACAAGAACTCCAAAAATCCAAAAAATATTAAGTTCAGACATCGTATGCAAAAATGGCTAGCATAATGGTGCAAAACCCTAAACCCTAATCTCAAAAAATAGGGAAATGCTCATACTTGACCAATTGGGTAGAACCAATAAACAAAAATGGAGGGGAACACTAGTTCTCAACCTCCTAATAAATGACTATAAAAAATAGAAGTAGAAATGGAGTAGAAATAATAAAATAGGAGAGCCCTACCTCATAGCCAAAAGGGAAAAATGGGATTTTGAGCCATGAAATAAAACCCTCGTAGAAGTAGCTAGAAATCACGCCAGTCCAAGGTTTCACCAAGCTAGATCCAACAAGACCATCCTTGCGACGATCCCATGCGTTTAGCTCCTAAAATGAACAAAAATATAAATCCTCATGAAGAGGATTTTGGGTTTAACTCTCAAACTTTCTAATTCAAAAGTGAGAAGTGAAGAATTAAATTCCTTTTTGAATATTTACTCACTTTTTGAGTGAATAATCGATTAGGGAAAATAACTAGCCAACCTAGTTAAACCTCGAATCGACCCAAACACAAATAGGCTATTCCTAGAAGTAGGAATTCATCTATGGAAAAGATGTGAAAAATTAAAATAAATCAATTGAAAAGCCTGAAAACCCAAAAAAACACAAAAATTTCTTTAAAAACTTTCGTGATGATGTGAAATTCTAAATGCACAAACATACTCACTGGTCTAATCACATAATGCAAATGAGTTTAGATGTAATAATCACCAAAAAGTTTAATTAAAAAATTAAAATAAGGATGCATCAACCAAATAGGTATGACATTGGTAAAATATGAATAGTTAAAACACTAACTCCATGTGCCACTATCAGGGATATAAATCATACACACTAAAGAAATCACCTAATTTAACCATTTATTTAATTATGCTGAACTAATCCATTTACATCACTCATATTCACATAAAGCATAACAGTGCAAGAATGAAGTAAATAACCATAGCATTAAATCCATTACATAACATAATCATAGATGTGTCCAAATACCAATTAACCAGATATCATCATAAAACACACTGTCATCTAAAAAGGGCATCATCATGCAATATGATCAACTGAACATCATAGTAGTCCAACATCTATGATAATAAAATTGATGGGGACAACATCAAGCACAGAATGGACACAACAGGAAAGGGAAAATTTTATTTACTATGTAAATATTCTATTACATGTAGTACAGAGAAAATGGACTTCAAAACATGCCCTATGGGCTTACAATAGTATGAGTCAGGAGATAATTTCTTCTCCCAGTTCCTTCTCTCAAACTCCACTCCGAACTGTCTTTTACAATGCTAGAAATGTCCTTAAATAGACCCCAAAGGGTTAAGGATTAGGAATACATTCTAGAAAGTGCTAGTTGGCATCCACCGACCAAATAGAAGGCTACAGAAGCTGCGTTAGAAGTCAGCACA
Source organism: Cupressus sempervirens (assembly GCA_028749045.1). Taxonomy (NCBI): domain Eukaryota; kingdom Viridiplantae; phylum Streptophyta; class Pinopsida; order Cupressales; family Cupressaceae; genus Cupressus; species Cupressus sempervirens. The sequence continues at coordinate 877,917,445 of CM053792.1, forward strand.
AAACTAGAAGAATCTAGAAACGATAACCGAACTTTCGGGAGGCATAACTTTTGAACCATAGCTTCGATTGATGAACCGTTTACATTTTCGAAAAGCTCTCGAAGCGCTCTATAGCCCTATGGGCAAGATTTTATTGTCCTCCAATTTTTGGCCCTATACAAGGTCATTTAATGCCATAAACCTAACTTTGAAGCATTCTTAGGAGGTCTCCAGAAACTAAAAAATTGTAATAATTTTCAAACCGTGGAGCATTTTGACCTGATTCTTTTTCTGGAATACTCTAAATTACAATTACAATCATCCAACCAATTTACACCTTCTCTTTCACCAAAATGATGGCACAATTACATACTCCTATTTTTTTGGCATTTACATGTATCCCAAGGTGTTCAAATACTCTAACCTAGAATACTGATAGTGGAACTGTGAGAGTTTGAACCTTTATTTTACCCAAATGGGTATCCAAAAATGAAAACACATGAAATAGAAACTAGGTCTAAGTACATTTTTTTATTGGGTGACACAAGATTGCCCTTATACCTTTGGATGCTCCTGCATCAGACACCCAAGGTAGATTGAAAAGTGACCCTGTCACTTTATGGATGGTAGAGGAAATCCCAAATGGGAAACCTTAGCTGTTGATATCCAGGTTGATTCCTTGATTGGTCGGCCTTTCCACTTAACCAAATACTTTTCATACTGCCTATTTTTGGTACTCCTGACAACACTATGATGTAGAATGTCTTCTATCTCCTCCTTCTTAGAAGCAGGAATTGGACATGGCTCTAACATCAATTCCTCATCTACACCATCATCATGATACTCGATTAATTCTGCAATGTTGAAGATAGGGGAAATGTGAATTCCATCTAGTAACTCTACCTCATATGCATTTCTTGAGTCATGTTTCTTCAGAATTTTGTAGGGGCCAAATTTCTTCGTCTTCAGCTTATTGTAAGTACCTACTGGAAATCTCTCCTTTCTTAAGTGTACCATGACTAGATCCCCTACTTGGAACTCCTTATGTCTTCTCCTTTGATCAGCCCTAGCTTTATAATCTTGATTCATCTTGATAATGTGTTCCTAGACCTCCTCATGTAGGCTCTTGATATGTTCAGAAAACTCTTCTGCTTCAACAATTTTCCTCTCCCCTTGCTCCATCTTCCTCAATTCTGGTGCAGTCCTTGGGCTACTTCCATATACAATTTGGAATCATGATCTGCCAGTACTCCTATTTACAGAGTTATTGTAAGCAAATTCTGCCTGTGGTAGAATCAAATCCCATCCCTTGGGCTTATCCCCAACTAAACATCTCAACAAATTTCCTAGAGTTCTATTTGACCATCATTCTACGAGTGGTGTATGGAACTAAATTTCAAGTCTGTTGTCAACTTCTTCCACAATGTCCTCTAGAAATACACCACAAATTAAGTATCTCTATCAGAAACTATACTCCTTGGGAGACCATGTAGTCTCACTACCTCTCTAAAAAATAAGTCTACAATACGGACAACATCATGAGTTTTGTGGCAAGGAATGAAATGTACCATTTTGGAGAACCTATCAACCACCACAAATACTAAGTCATTACCCCTTTGTGTCCTCGGTAATCCAAGAACAAAATCCATACTTATGTCCTCCCATGGCTTTGATGGAATAGGAAATGGCTCATATAGTTTAATATTGTGACTAAATCCCTTGGCCACTTGACAAACCTGACAACTTTGTACAAACTTCTTCACATCCTGTGATATCTAAGGCCAAAAATAATGTTCTCTAAGAATGGCAATGGTCTTGTCTTGACCAAAATGTACTGCCATCCCTCGACTATGCTTCTCCTTAACCAAATTTTCCCTCATGGAACTCCTTGGAATGCATAAGTGACTGCCCTTGAACAACATACCATCCTAAATCAAATAGTCTAGCCACTTGGTTTTGTCTACAGCAATAGCTTCGGCAAAATCAAGATCCTTAGGGTACAGATTCTTGAGTTCATCAAACCCAACTACTTCAACCTGCATTACTGTAAGCAAGAACTGCCTCTTGCTTAATGCATCTGCAACCCTGTTAGATTTCCACTTGTATACTTCAACACAAATGTATAGCTCTGCAAGAACTCTACCCACTTCATATGCCTCTAGTTTAATTTACCTTGGCTATTTATGTACTGTAATGCCTGGTGATTAGTATATAAAAAAAATTCCTTTAGCAATAAATAATGTCTCCATTTATTTAAGGCCTGAACTATTGCATAGAATTCTTGATAAAAAATAGAATACTTCTTCTTCGCATCATTCAATTTTTCGCCAACATAGGTTGTTCTATCACCTTCTTCTTCAGCAATTCAAAACTTCTCACAGCTGTTGCAGTCCATTTAAACTCTTTTCTATCCCCTCTTATTGTGTTAGTCAGGGGTGCACATATGCCATTGAAATTCTTAACGAATTTCCTGTAGAAACTAACCAGACCATGAAATGATCTCACCTTAGTAGTAGACCTTGGAGTAGGCCATTCCAAGATGGATTTTACCTTCTCTGGATTCATTTTAAGACCTTTAGGTGATATAAAAAATCCCAAGTAGACTAACTCCCTTTTTGTAAAGATACACTTCTTCAGATTAATTAATATTTTCTCCTTCCTCAACCTTTCAAGGACACTATGAATATGCAACAATTGTTCTTCCAAAGTCTTGCTGAAAATTAAAATATCATCCAAATAGAGAATAAAAAATTTTCCCAAAAAATTCTTAAGTACCTCATTCATAAGCCGCATGAAGGTGCTTGGTGCATTTGTCAATCCAAAGGGCATGACTAACCACTCATAAAGATCCTCTTGGTCTTGAAGGCAATTTTCCACTCATCTCCTTCTCGTATCTATATCTGGTGATAGCCACTTTTGAGATCTATCTTTGTGAAGTATTGAGCTCCACTCAAACAATCCATAAGATCATCCATCCTTGGCAAAGGAAACTGATACTTGATGGTTATCCTGTTTATAGCTCGAGAGTCTATACACATTCTCCACTCTCAATCCTTCTTTGGTGCTAGTATTGTAGGTACTACACATGGACTCAAGCTCTCTTGAATCAAACCCTTCCTCAATAGCTCCTAAACCTATCTATTTACCTCCTCAGTTTTAGTACGAGTCATCCTGTGAGCAGTCTTGTTAGGAAAACTAGCTCCTGGGATTAAATCTATCTGATGACTGATTTTCCTTACCAGTGGCAATCCTTCTGGAACATTATCAAAGATGATATCTCCAAACTCACCTAGTAAATGTAAAACTTCAATTGGTATTTCACTACTACCTTCTTTATCTTTCCTAGGAATCAAAACATAACACATACACTAATGTTTCATGCCATCTAAAAACTTCCTTCCATCAACAAGACAAATCCTAGCACTAATACATACCTTTTTGCCTTCCCTTTTCATGGGCTTCAGTTTGTGGTGAACTCCATCCTTTGTTAGAGAGTATGTGTTTGCATGACCATCATGTACTACATGCCTATCAAACTGCCACGGTCTACCCAACAATAGATGGAAAACATCCATTAGAATAACATCACAGAGAACTTCATCATGGTAAGTCCCAATTTTGAACTTCACTAAACATTGTTCACATACTAGGACCTTATGATCATCCTTCACCCAAGTGATCCGATAGGGTTGGGGGTGTTTCTCCCTCTTGAGCTTTAGCTTAGAGACCATCTCCTCTGATACCAAGTTATCAATGCTACCACCATCAATAATCACTTCACAACATTTATCCTCACACTTGCACCTAGTATGGAATAAACTCCTCCTTTGTCCTGGTTCAATCTCACCACTTAATAGGACCCTTTAATTTACTAAAGTTTCCCCTCTTTTTGCATCCTCTGAATGTGATGATTGTGCATCCTCATCCACATGAGAAACCCTAGCTTGGCCTTTAGTTCTCCTATCTGTCCTTCCTTGACATTAAGGGCATTCAAAGGCACGATGACCTTCTTCATTGCAATGGAAATAGGTACCACAGAAGCCTCCTCTTCCTCTCTAATACCACTCAAGTTAAGATCAAAATTTATGCTCTATTTACACACTCAGGAAAACCTGCTTTGATACCACTTGATGGGGACATCATCAAGGACATAATGGACACAACAAGAAAGAGAAAATTTCATTTACTATGTAAATATGCTATTACATGTAGTACAAGGAAAATGGACTTCAAAACACGCCCTATGGGCTTACAATAGTATGAATCAGGAGATGATATCTTCTCCTAGTTCCTTCTCTCAAACTCCACTCTGAACTGTCTTGTACAATGCCAGAAATGTCCTTAAATAGACCCCAAAGGGTTAAGGATTAGGAATACATTCTAGAAAGTGCTAGTTGGCATCCATCAACCAAATAGAAGGCTCCAGAAGCTGCGTTAGAAGTAGGCGCAAAACTAGAAGAATCCAGAAATGGTAACCGAACTTCCAAGAGGCATAACTTTTGAACTGTAGCTCCAATTGACGAACCGTTTACATTTTTGGAAAGCTCTCAAAGCGCTCTATAGCCCTGTGGACAAGCTTTTATTTTCCCCCATTTTTTGACCTTGTACAAGGTCATTTAATGCCTTGCACTTGACTTTAAAGCATTCTTAGGAGGTCTCCAAAAACCAAAAAATTGCAATAATTTTCAAACCGTGGGGCCTTTTGACTTGATTCTTTTTTTGGAATGCTCTAAATTACAATTACAATCATCCAACCAATTTACAACTTCTAGTTCACCAAAATGATGGCTCAATTACATACTCCTATTTTTTTGACATTTACATGTATCTTAAGGTGTTCAAATACTCTAACCTAGAACACTGATAGTGGAACTGTGAGAGTTGGAACCTTTATTTGACCCAAATGGGTATCCAAAAATTAAAACGCATGAAAGAGAAACTAAGTCTAAGTACATTTTTTTTTTTTTGGGTGACACAGGATTGCCCTTATACCTCTGGATGCTCCTGCATCAAAAATCAAGGTATGACATCCAACCTTCAAGTCATCTCAAAATGTAAAACATGCATAAATAATAAGTATCTCTTAGATCAAAACATAACAAAGTAAATATCCGCAGTACATAACCAATGAATCCATCCAACATGGACAATCCATCTCTAATTATTTAAGCATTTAATAATGGTTGTTTACAAAACATTAAAAGGGCACTTAAAACACATAAGCAACCATCGTCATAAACATGAGTAACCACTACTACAGGAACCTAGTCCAGTGTAGCATGGTAAAAGTACACAATGCAATCTCTATACACATCTTAGGGTAATCATAGAATAACATCATGATACCATGTCAATCCTAGTAACCACTAGCAAAAACATCAATGAACCATAAATCACATCATAATCTCATAAATCAGCCATAAGCATAATCAAAGCAATAGATACAGTAACATAAATCTAATCACCTCAACGGTGTAGACCACTCATGGTCCCAAACACAATACCTTCTGAAGGAGAGGTCAACAAAGTTGCATCCATCAGGATGACATATAGAAGTCAAATGGGAGAGGCACTATGTTAAGCCTCTTCAAAGTAACTGGGCTCTGATACCAATTGTTGGAAATAGGTATTACTAAAAGTGGGGGGGGGGGGGGGGGGTGAATCAATATATTAAAAACTTTTTCCCACAACTAAATTTTGTTAATTAATTTATAACATGCATATGAAAGTAAACCAAGAATTTTGAATAGTAAATATAACAATGCACATAGAGAACTCACAACTCTATTATTTTTTAACTAGGGAAACCCTAGCCAAGGGAAAACCCTGATGGAGATGATACCCACTAGATGATTCACTAAGAAATAGGATTCTATTAAGGATATTGACCTTGTTAATAGACTATGAAGTACATATAGTGTCTCTCATCCTTGTTAGAGGACTAGGCCTTGTTAGAAGCCTCAACCCTATTAGAATTTTCTACAACCCTGTTAGGAGTTGGTAGAACAATTACAATGTATGCAAGAAGAGCCCACTACCTTAACATACAATTATACAATTCAATTCCTTCAAAAGATAGGTATACATACAATACTTTCTTTCCTATTGTAACCCACACTTGCTCTAATTGTACATCATATTTTGCATCACATAAGGCTTGCAAATAGTTATCAAAATAGTTCACATGTCACATCAAATCGCACAACTTCCACATTTTTTGCGCAAGATAAGATCTTTACTTATAACTTGCACAATAATAAAAGTATGCATTGTCGGCCTTTGTGTCTTCACATGCGTGACATAATATAAAATAACTTATGGAATAATATCCACATAGTCGGCTTAGCATAACTTAGTAATTATTTTGTAACCAAAATAATTCTTAAAGTTGTACAACTCTATTTATTGCCATGCTTTATTTTGTACTGTTAAATGGTCATACTATTAATCTTAGTATAACTTGTGTCATACTATTCATACATACATGTGCACTAGTACATGTCATGATGATGATGTCACAAACCTTTCCTCAAATTCACATAAGCTAACTTTTTGCACATCATCCATACTCTTAAGATCTATACTCTATGTTTCTACAAACTGTCTAATACTTAGACATTTTTCTATCTCTAAATGCATAAATGAAATTTTGAATGTACATGTTTCCATAAGGTGAAAACCATTAAGATATCTAACTAATCATATTGCCAAAATGAGAAACTTGTGATTCCTAAGCAAGTCATCATTTTGATATTGATGAATGTATTTAACCAGATGACAAAACCATTCATGATACTGCATGGCTGACATGACTCCCTAGATCAGCTTATAGAGCTCTATTACCTTCTTGTCATAAAGAATCTGATGCAACCATTACTTTCATATTTTTTGTAGGAATACTTCCCATGATATCTTGCCACACTATAACTTCTTCTCAACCATAACATTTTCCCACCATGTGACTACTTCACCAACTAGTTGAAAAGTATCCCCTACTACTCTGGATGTTCCAGTGAAATTACAAACATAAAAATACTTTTCCATGGTAGCTATCCAAGCTTCTATCTCCTCTCTTGAAGTCTTAGCATTAAAGGTAGGAGGTGCAACCATCTTGAGGTCCTTATTAATATCTTCTGCAATTTAGACCCTATCATGAACTAATCTAGCCATCTTATGGTCAACTTCTTCCTTCAATTTCTCTTCAATTCTTTGTTCTTCCTCCTATTTCCTTCAACCTCAATAAGTTGGTCCTCCTCCCTTTTCTTCCATTCTTATTCCTATTAGTGCATAGCTTTCCTATACTCATCTGCCTCAACTTGTCGTGCTCTCATAGCATTTCCTATTTCATCCATGGGTTGTCCCTGCTGAGTGAGGAGTGCCACAATATGGTCTAGCCCTTGGTTTTTAGGGTCATTCTAAGGACCATTTTTTCCTCCACCCCTATTGTCTCTATGGGAATACATGATGATTAATTACTCCTATTCTAAGAATAAACTATGCAACATTATCATTAGTAAGGCCTTAGGTCGTAGTGTTAAACACAACTTTGATACAACATGTAAGAACCAAATTATCTAAAATTTCCATGTATGCAAAACAACTATAAAATGTAGAAATTTAAAATTGAAAAGTCAAATGTTGACTACAAATGCATAAGCACTTATTCCCATTTTATCAAAGTTGAATATTAATTACATCAACATTCAAACATGTTACAAAGATGAAACATGTCATCATAAATAATTTTGTTTGAATCTATAACAAAACTAACCACATGTCGATTCTACAAATGCGTAGAATACTAAAATGTACACAAACTATGTCACAAACTATGTCGACCTACATGTAGAACATAAGCATAGAATATGTACATCATATGATTTAAATTGTATCATATCATAAAATATATAGAATAACATGCCATCAGACCTATGTGTTCCCATCTACATGTAATCTTGTCTCCAAGCCATGGGAAATCTATCCATTTTATATCATGAGATGGAAGAGTGGTCCATGTGCTTTTACTACCCAACCATGGAGTGGTCAGCTCTTTGAGGTTCTCTGATCAAGAATAACTACCTGACCCTAACACAAGAAGGCTAACAACTCAACACAATTGGATCAGAAGGATCTGGTGTAGCCAAGTTCCTAATTCTATTTTATACATATTCCTAGTAGAAAACATATACATAGATGTGGAAGAGGGAAAACAATGTAAAATAACCAATGCATTTCAATCATATGCATAAATATTTTACTAAGCTTGGCCAAGCTTAAGAACCAGCATAATTGTAAAAGATTGGTAGGTAATTTATAAGGAATAACAATGTAAATTTTTCCTTAATTACCCTCCTCTTTAAACCCACATTCAACACCCTTCCCAAGAGTCAAATTTTGTTCCCAATACAACATCATGTAACCCAATAAACATCTATCTTAGGAGGAAACTACTAAAAGATTGAAAACATCTTGGCTATAAAGTATCATATACATAACAAATCTACTAGATTCAAGAATGAGTAAAAATAAAACTTAACTAATCCCAAGAAATTCATTATTTCTTATGATCTCAAGTATGAGCAAAATAATAAGACATAATCAATGTTTTCATTCTACATTTTAAATTGAAGAGAGTGATTAGATCTATGTTTTGGATGTTCTTATCTTAGGCCATAGCTTTTGTGCTTCTCAATGGACTTGAATGAAGCTATGAGGAAAAACTACCTCGAGTGGTAAGGGAGAGGGGAACCTTGATTTATTTCAAAGTGCCTAAAGGCCCATGTCTATATTGATTGTGTGGACATCCATGGAGGTTTCATCATTTTTATACATAAACATTGCAAGGAATTCTACTATGATGAAGTTGAGACAATTATGGGTTCATCAAAACTCATCCTTGATGCTGGTCAGAATAAGTTAATTTTTGTTTTTTTAGATAAACTCACTCATTTTAAAGATTTTTCATATTTACTAACATATTGATACACTCATACACAAGGGACATAAGCATGCCAGAGTCAAACTGTATCTTACATTAGGTAAATCCTCATGTCAATCACTAGATCATGTTGACAAATTCTATGAACTTTGTTATCATCCTATTTTTTACAAATTAGAAATTTTACTTCTACAAAGATATTCACAATATTGCAATATTTTCTAATGGTATGCAGGCCTTAAGGGCTCATCCCCTTTATTGGGCTTTTCTAAAATAATGGCCACAATAATTGGGAATAGGAACCATAAATTGAAAAGAAAGATGCTTTAACAAGGATCATTTGGTTTAACAAATACCACACAAGGTAAACCTATGGTATCCTATCAAAGTTTATGAAAACCAAACTGGATAGTTTTCAATACTTTTCTAGTGGATGTGATTTCTAGGATTACATGGTTTAAAATTAATATCTATTTAAACAAAAGAATCTTGGCATGAGTTCTATAGGGATGGAGATGAAGTATCATAGGGATTTTGCAACATCAATGTTAGTGAGGCCGTAGCTAATTCAAATGTTTTCCTACCTCCATCTTGCCATGAAATTCAAAAACTTGGTCATCTATTCCCTATTGAAAAAGTGAAATAAAGAAAAAGGCTTCCTTACAAGCTAAGGAAATAGAGTTTGACAACCAGATTTCTCTTATTTAAGAAGAGAAACCTTTCAAACACTTGACCAAACACTCACTGAGGAAATTGAACATGACTTGCGCTAAGGTTATCGGCTAACTCTAGTGGCTAAGAAAATACAACTAAAAAATTATTCCTTTCTACAAATATGAAATGATGAAAGAAATTTTCACTAATCTTGTTACATTGTAACCAAGGAAAACCAAGTAATAATGAGACAAATCACATTTAATAGAGAAACATACCCATAATTTTTTTATAAAAATAAATGCTCTTTACAAAACAATAAATTGTGATTTTTGTTAAAGAAAAAAATTAGAAACCTAAAGATTCAATGACAATCATTAACCTATTGTTATTATTTTTGTTTAAATCTCAACAACTAGACCTCTAATTTTTCCAAAATTCTTAAGATATAATGTAGATGAAAAACAATATCTTAGCTATAGCTCTCCTTTTCACCATATTCTCTCCTCTCCTAAATTTCTTCCCCTCCTCCTTCTGCATGACTCTTTTTCTTCCCCCCCCTCCAAAAGCTACCTTCCTCCTCCTTCTAGAATGACTCTTTTCCCCCAATATTAGCAACTGACATTATGGTTTATAAATGAAAGTTCATTATTTCAAATAACCGTTGCCCATAGAATACGAAATTTGACTATGACTTGGTGCAAGAACTTTTTAAAAAGTTTAAAAACTCATAGTTCTATTAAATTCATCGTTTACTAATTCATGGCCAAAATTTTCAAATTGAAATAAATTCTTAATTACAACTTAAAATTCTCAACTAACTATTTATGATTAAAAATTATAGCAATTCAAAATAAATAATGATTACATCTTCTCTTTTTTTCATTTACCCCATGTGTGTGTGTGTGTGTGTGTGTGTGTGTGTGTGTGTGTGTGTAACTACAACTTATCATCTGAACCAACCTTGCGAAGGAGCTAAACTCCTCTACCTCAACCAGTCTTCCACCTTCAGTACGTACAGACTCACAACCTCAAACATGTCAATACATCAATACTATGAACTATATTATTAATATTACAACATAGAATAAAATACACAAGTCATCTCATATTGTAACTCATAATTTCCTCAATATTTATATATTATGAGTTTTTAGCATTCAACTTCCATATCCAAACAATTTCCTAAAATGATTTTAAATCATCCATTTTAAATAATCAAATAAAAAGATAGCAACTTGTAAATATATCCATACAATATCCATCACTTAAATCAATATTGGGTGAACCCACAATAATGTGTTCCACTTTAGTGGGACAAACAAAAATGAAAAAAAATTGCAAAATGAGAAATTGAGTTTACCATATGTTCGCGCGAACATATGTGATAAATATGTTGGCACAAACATGATTTGCATGTTTGTGCGAACATGCGTTCGTGCTAACATGGTAAACATGTTCGCACGAATGCCATGTTCGCACGAACATGCAAAATCACAAAAAATTTAACCTTTTTTTCATTTTATTTTTTTTGCTCTTTTGACTGTCATAATTGCAAGAGAATGATCTCCTACTGTAAAATAAAAAATGTCAAAATGTGCTGCTCAGAGCAAGCTTTTCAATGACTATAATTGTATTACATAATTTAATCATTAAGACTTTCAAATATTAGTTTAACTCATTATAGGTTCATTACCAATTGAACATCAATTGACTTTGACACCTCAGAAAAAAATTAGTAAATTAGGTCAAATTTTTTTTGAAAAATATGGAGGAACTGGCTTATTGAGATACCTTTCTATTCAAAAAAATAAAAATGGTTTATGATAAATTGACTTCAAATTATCTGTGTCAAACGGAACGTATGTCTGAATTATGGTTCATGTCACTCCAAAACTTCATAAACTATACAATATTCAACCAAAATAAATCAAATCAAATGCATCCTCTAGATATTGATGTTAAAAATCTAATGTCAAAATAATTACTTCATTATCATTTCTAGAAAAAAAGTTGTGTGTCAAACGGACTGTCACTTTTTAAAATATTGAATTTTATTATGTACCACTTTTTGGAGGAGATAAAAAAATTTGACATAAATAATTATTATTTTTAGATTAAAAAATATGGTTACAAATTAGGAACAAAGTACTCAAAATCACTAGTTTATGTCATCTTGAAATTATTTATAGTTTTGGAGATATAGTCACTTGAACATGATGTTTGTTGCAAAAATATTGATTTCAGTGTCAAAATTGGTCAAAAAGTGGAACCCATTATTGTGGGATCTATTATACATTATCAAGGATATGTTAAGCTTAGTTTTAAACACCATAATTAATCCAAACATGAACAATAGCTAGCATAATGTCATCATAGTCAACCAAAACTCATAATAGAGGAAGGTCTTCATCATATAAAATAAAGAAACCAAAACCACAAGTTATAAATGCAGAACACATATCGACCAAGAATATATTAATTATAGTTTTAAGTTGAACATATAACAACTTAATGTCTAGCTCACACAAATTGGTACAAATATAAAATCTAGTTGAGGTCAACTAGCCTAATTGACTACGTCAAAACTATCAATATCATCCTACATAGTAGGAGTCACACAAAGTGGATCATGACATCCTTCCCCTCTGGGAAGAGATATCATCTCGATGTCACAGAAATAAAACATCTATAACAAAATGATCACATCACACACATAAAGTTTTGAACATGACAATAAAGCATAAATTATGCATAAAATATAAATAATAAAGGATCTAATCACATCCTTTGCATTCTCAAGAATGCTAATCAACGAGGTGGGTCGGTTCCATAATCACCATTCCTAATTCCTACACTATCTGACTATAGCTTCTTCCCATCCCTAAAACCTAAATGCTATGGGAAACTAAAAGAAAAATGATTTCCCCAACATACAAAGAAATTATTGTGGAGTCATTGCCTTCCCTCAGGTCTACCCTTAGCATTCTAATTTCTGTTATGATACCAATTCCCATTTTGAGAATTTTGTTTTGAATTACTTCTTGAATTTTTTTTATTTTCATCTCTTCAATTCCAATTTCATGACTACTCACCATTTCCATCTTTATCATCTTTAAATCTCCTCTTGAATCCATAGTTGTTGGATGACTTCACTAGAGCTACATCTTTAAGTCTTTGTTCTTGTTTAAAAGCCTTCCTTAGTACATTGTCCATAGACTCTGGCTCATACATTTCTACCTCATTATAGATTGTAGGATGAAAACCCATGAAAAACTTGTGAGTCCTAAACTAGTCATCATTTTGATACTGAGGAACATATTTAACCAAATAGAAAAATTGTTCATGATACTACATGACTGACATGACTCCTTGGATCAACTTATAAAACTCTTATGCATTCTTGTCATAAAATAGCTAAGGAAACCATCACTTTCAAAATTTTTGTAGGAAGTATTCCTATGATGTAACTTCTTCTAGCCCATGACATTTTCCCACCATGTTGGCACTTCACCAACCAATTGAAAAGTACCCCATACTGCTCTAGATTTTTTGGCGAAATCATGAACATGAAAGGACTTTTCCATGGTAAATATCTATGTTTCTGCTTCCTCTCCTGAATTCTTACCGTTAAAGGTTGGAGGTGTGACCTTCTTGATGTCCTTACTAAGATCTTCTATGATTTGTACCCTATCATGAAATAATCTAGCCATCCTACAATCAGCTTCTTCCTTCAATTTCTCTTTAATCTTTCAATCTTCCTCCTATATCCTTTGAGCCTCAAGTAGCTGGTCCTCCTCCCTTTTCTTCTATTATTTTTCCTATTGGAGCATAGCTTCCCTGTGCTCATCCTCCTCAACCTATTGTCTTCTCATGGCATTTTATATGTCATCCATGTGCTATCCCTCTTGAGTGAGGAGTGCCACAATGTAGTTCAACCTTTGGTTTTCAGGCTCATTTTGAGGACCATTGTTACCTCCCCCCCTATTGCCTCTATGAGAATACATGGTGATTGATTACTCCTATTTAAAGAGTAAACTACACAACATTAGCATTTGTAAGACCTTAGGTCCTAGAATTAAACACAACTCTGATACCACATGTAAGAACTAAATTCTCTACCATTGTCAAATACACAAAACAACCATAAAATACATAAATTTGAAATTAAAAATTTAAATTTCAACTACAAATGCATAAGCACTTATTCTCATTTTATCAAAGTCAAATATTAATTACATCAAAATTCAAATAAGTTACAAAGATGAAACATGTCATCGTAGATATCATAATTTGATCATAAATGATGTCACTTGAATCTATTACAAAGCTGATTACATGTTGATTCCACAAATGCATAAAATGTTGAAATATAGATATAAACTGTTGGCATTAAGTTATTATTTCCATTAGTTACAACACTTATCTGTATTAGTATAACTACCGAGCTCATCACTTAGTCTACAATGTATACTAAGCATTCAATGGTAACCTTGTACATCAGTTCACACTGAGAATTCTAGTGTTAACCAAGCTGAGTATAGCTATCGAGTGAGTATACTATCCAGCAGTGCCTACTGAGTGATGAAAGCATAGTGCCTACCGAGTAATGAAAGCATAGTGCCTACAGAGTGATGAAAGTGCAGTGCCTACCGAGTGATGAAAGAACAGTGCCTACTGAGTGATGGAAGCACAATATTTACCAAGTAATGAAAGTATAATGTTTACCGAGTGAAAGCGAGGTAAATAAAGGATTCAATTTATATCGAGTGATACTTTATCTATCGAGTCTCCAATAGTTACCAAGTTCAAAACTATGTCAGGTGATTAGTATGGACCGAGACTTCACTTCTACCAAGTGCATGACGATGCCAAGTAATGTAGTGGATGTCGAGTATCAGAAGGTCACTAAGTTAGTTCAATGAACCCGAGTTATTTACTGTTTGGCAGACTTAGTAATATTTTGTTCACTTTTGTTTTAGTCAACCTTGCAAATTGTAAATATTGAAATGGTATATATTTAATGTATTATATCATTTGAAATGTGAAATTAGTAGTATGAATAAGAGTATAAAAGGAGACATACAATGTTTGAAAAATGTAAATATGAATCAGCAAAAGAGCAGAGTAAGTAGCAAGGTCAACAAGGAGTAGTAAAGATCTATTAGTCACAAGAGGTGATATATACTTCAAGGATCTAATTAGCAAATCAATTTTGTAAGTAGATCCACTGTTTCATCCTAATAGGTGAATCAGCTTTGTAAATTCTTTAACAGGGTAGACTTAACCGTCTTTGTATAAATCTCCTAACAGAGTGCATATTTAATTGTATGTTTGTAAATCCTCTAACAAGGTGGACCTAGTAGTCATTTGTTCTCCTAATATGGTAGATCACCAGAAGTGGTCAATGTAAGCCTTAGGTGATCCCACAATAATGGGTTCCACTTTTTGACCAATTTTGACATTGAAATCAATATTTTTGCAACAAATGTCACGTTCAAGTCACTATATCTCAAAAACTATAAAAAATTTCAAGATGACATGAACTAATGATTTTGAATACTTTGTTCCTACTTTGTAACCATATTTTTTAATCTAAAAAAAATTTATTTATGTCAATTTTTTCATCTCCTTCAAAAAGTGGTACATGATAAAATTCAATATTTAAAAGAGTGATAGTCCGTTTGACACACATAACTTTTTTTCTAAAAATGATAATGAAGCAATTCTTTCAATGTTAGATTCGTAACGTCAATATCCATAGGATGCATTGTGTTTGATTCATTTTGGTTTAATATTGTATAGTTTATGAAGTTTTGAAGTGACATGAATTGTAATTCAGACATACATTCTGTTTGACACAGATAATTTGAACTCAATTTATCAAAAACATTTTTTTCTTTTTTGAATAGAAAGATATCTCAATAAGCTAGTTCCTACAGATTTTTAAATTTTTTTGGCCTAATTTACTAATTTTCCCAAGGTGTCGAAGTCGGTCGATGTTCAATTGGTAATGAACCTATGATAAGTTAAACTCATATTTGAAAGCCTTAATGATTAAAATATCTATTATAATTATAGTCATTAGAAAGCTTGCTCTGAGCAGCACATTTTGGAATTTTTAATTTTACAATAGGAGATCATTTATTTGCAATTATGGGTGTTGAAAGAGAAAAAAAAATTAAAAGAAAAAAGGGCCCAAAAAAATGTAAATTCATATGTTCGTGTGAACATACGAAATATATTCGCACAAACATATGTTTGCGTGAACATATTTATCATGTATGTTCACGCGAACATGATTAAAAAAAAAGTTCACATGAACATAATAAATATGTTCACGCGAACATATGGTAAACTCAATTTTCCATTTTGCAATTTTTTAAATTTTTGTTCATCCCACTAAAGTGGAACCCATTATTGTGGGTTCACCCCCTTAACAGGCTAACTTTATACTGCAACAATGAAGTTTTGTGGGTATTATGCCCACCCCAATTTTACTTTCTATTTGGAAGGTTTTTGGGTCACCAAATCGCTGTGTACATGTGTTATGGATGTTTTATTTCTCATATGTGTAGTAGATTAGATAAGTAAATGATAAATGGTTAAAGTGCTGAATTGTTTAAAATCTTTGGAGTTACTAATTCACCCCTCCCCTCTTAGTAACCTATCATATCTTGAATATTTCCAACAATTGGTATCAGAGCTTTTTTTGGGTTCTTAGGACAAAGCTTGATAGCTTCAGTAAAGATCAAGGACAATGGAGATATTCAAACTTGACAAAGCTATTGAGAATGAAAATTTAGATCTGGAAATGGTTATGGCTCAATTCAAAGAAGCTAACGAGCATCTTTCTCAATCCCTAAAAAGAAGGAAGGAACTTGCAAGACAAATGTGTGATCATCAGTATATTGAAGAAAAGATTGAAGACCTTTTACCATCAAGTAGTTCAAATGAAGCTAATGAGGCAATCAAGGAACTCCTAGCAGAGAATGGTTCCCTATAGGAAGAAGTAAGAAAACTTAAAAGAGAAAAAGAAATCCAATCAATCAGGCTATGTGAAGTCTTGGAATAGAGAAACAAGGCAAATGAAGACTTAGAGGTAAGAAATAGTCAATGCCTTTAACATCAAGATCTTGTAAATCAACTATCCAATGCAAATGAAGAAATTATGAATCTGAGATCTAAAAATGAAGACCTGAGGAATGATTTGATCACTGAAAGACAAATCAATGAAAGATTAGAAAGTGACTTGAGATCTGAAAGACAAATCAATGAAAGTTTCAAAAATGACCTAAACAGTGAAAAGAAAATCAACGAGAGAATGATGAAATCTCAAGTAGACATGACTCAATTAAATCAGCTAAGTGAGCAAAATCTTCATAGATAAAAAGGTAAAACTAGAGTTGGTTACAAGGAAGAAAGTGAAACTTCCAAACAAGGTGCCCAAAGGAATCAAAGGCCTACTTGTAATCATTGTGGTAAGCTAGGTCACACATCAAACAAGTGTTGGAACAATGGAAAAGGTAAATTCAATGGTAAATGCTACAATTGCAATCAACATGGTCATAAAGCTAATGAATGCAAAGAAAACTCAAAATTTGAAGGCAATTGTCACAAGTGCAAGAAGCATGGACACAAGGCATTCCAATGTAGATCCAAATCATTCAATCTAGTTGAACAACTTGTTAGAGAAATTTTTGGATGGGATTACAATACCTGGTGTAGATGTCATTATTGTGGAGAATATGGACACATTGGCAAAGACTACTCAAGGCATCACTTGAGGAAAAGAGACACAACAGTAAGATGTTATACATGCATTGAACTTAGTCATATAGCTAAAAACTACATGAATATAGGAAGCGTTGAAGATGAAAAGAAAGCTAAAGCTAAAAACATTTGAAAGCAAATGAAGCAACAGTGGATTTCAAAATCTACTGAGCAAGATAGTTCAAGTGATGGAAATGTCACTCAAAAAGTGGGTGACTCCATCATTTCCATTTAGATTCATAAAGGATCTGAAATTGTATCTTTAAGCTATATCCAGAGAAGTTCCATATGTAAGAAAGTAAAATGATCAAATTAGTATTTAAGATACACAAAGAATCAAACAAAGCATATCTTTTGCCGAGTTGCATCTATCAAGGGAAGTCAGTTGAAGACCTTACCGAGCTAGGTCGGTAACAACTAAAAGTTTTGTTTGATCATCGAGTTGCAAGCTTCTACCAACCAAGTAAATGATAGCCTGTCAAAAACTATGTCATCTCATCTACCTTTGTACCAAATGGAAAAAAAATTGTCAAAAGGGCAGAATTCGATTTCATTCTTCATCGCGATTTTAGAGCTAAGAAATTTCCAGTGATTCCCAAGAAAATTCCAAGTGAACTCTGAATGATTTCAAGAAATTTTAAAGTAGAAAAATTGTTCAAAATTTTCTTACACTTATCCAACAGCAATGGCATCCAGGAGTAGTAGCAGCACCAAGGTGAAAAGAGGTTCAGAAATTTTGGTAAAGGGAAAAGAATGGAAAGTGCCCAACTTCAAAATTGTTCTAGCTGTTATAGAATCACTCGACCCGAATGGAGCTCAATCACAAATTCTACCTAAGGTACTTCTTATCAATGATATTCGCACTCATTTCAAATGTCCTGTTCAAGAAATTGGAAACCTAGAGATGGACAATGCCCTTGGATAAATGTGTGTAGATGGTTCTTTGAAACCTAAATTCAAGCATCTTGAAACCAAAGGCTTGACCCATATCTCGTATATGCCTAGAAGTTTTTCAACCAAATAGATTAGGTATTTTGTGAGTTGGGTGCACAATGGAGAACTATGGATAGAACAGCCAGTGTTAATCACAAAGAAAATGATTAATAAAATCACGGGTCTCCCTATGCTCAGCAAAACAAAAACCACCAAAACCCTAGGTAGGGAGGAGTTACAAAACCAAACCCTAGCTGAATGGGATGGTAGAGGTTTAAAGGTTAACACTATATTAGATATCGAACTAAAATTTGGCATTCATATCATTGCCTACAAAATCTATAGCTCAAGTTGACTGAACGGTGTACCTTGTGAAGCCGTGGATTTGGCATTTAAAATTGTAAACAAAAATCTTGAATTTGATCTGTCAGATTTATTGTTAAGACAACTAAATAAATATATGGAAAGTATAAGGACTTCAAAGAATAACCCTTGTAAATTCGGTTCTCTATTAATCTGCTTATTTTTCTATGTTCAAAAATTCTTTCCATTAAAGGGAACATTTGTATGGAGAAAATGCATTCCCATTCTTTATCAAATTAATGAATTTGTAGCAGAAATGGGTGAAAATTTTGATAGCATTATGGACAATTATTATGAAGATTTCAAAGAGAGAATGAATAATAGGTTCCAAATTCCACCAAAACTGGTTGATGACTACAGAGATGATTTATGTTTTATGGTTGACTATGATAAGGTATATGTTCAGGCAGTCAGACCCTAAGTTGCATGGGTAAAACCTCTTCCTTATGAGGTAAATATTGATGAGGCCAGGGATATCATTGAAGCACTAGTCAATGAGCCAATAGACCCAAGGCAACCAATCTTCAGAACATATGATGAGGCAAAGGCCGGAATTGAGCTTGAAATCAAGCTACCCCAGGCCATAAGCAAAGGCAAGAGGAAGATAGCAAAATTAAAAACTGCTACTAGTCCTCTTATGCTTACAGAGGGAAAAGGTGAGGATGAAGAAGAAGAAGAAAGAGAAGAAGAAAAAGGAGAACATGAAACTAAAGAGGAGCAGCCAAAGAAGAAAAGTAAGGTAACTATTACCAAACCTAAGAAACAACCCACCATAGTATTCTCCAAAAGAACTAGAAAAGGTAAGAAGGAACCTATACTGGTCAGACCTCCTCTCACATTCGAGGAAAGGTTTAAGCAATTGGAAGGAGCTGGCATCACAAATTTCAAGGCATTGAAATTTGAAACTTGAATTGATGCTGAGAAAATGCAGATTGAGGAACTAGTACTGAATAAAATGGGTAAATGGAAATACTCCCTAGACTAGCTTGCTTCTCAAATCTCCAAAGAAATATTGGAGATATTGCAACCAAGATGGGAGTCAGCCACCCAAATGGTTAAAGACATATATGAGAAATCTCTGAAGAATCTCGTACCGAGTCTCATTGGAGCAGACATAAAGGCAATAATGAAAAACCATGAAGGTAAAATGATGATTAGATTTCACACATGTTTGATCTTAATTAAAGACATTGAGCATGTTGTAAATGATGCAACAAACATGTGGAAAAATATTTATCATCTGTAAAAGCCCAGTGAAGATCCAGTTGAGATCAAGGATGATGATAGCAGTGACAGTGATGATTTTGAGAGCACTCCATCCATCACAGTTACTCCAGGAGAGCTACATGCACTTATGGAAGATAAGGAGGAAGAAGACAAGGAGGAAGAAGTAAATGAGGAAGAAGAAGTTCTAGTTAAAATTGTAGCACAAGTGATTGCATCTCTTCCTCACTCTCCACCAAAAACTGTTACATCAACTATGGAGACAACTTCTACAAGTGAGATTGTGAGCACAATTGCCACATCAATTGTTCAATCTTCACCAGCCACCTCCCAGCTCTAGGTATCTGAAAAAGATGTCCTAAGCACTTCATCTACCAAGCTGTTTGTCACTTCTTTGGCCATCGAGTCAGCCTCCTTAACTCCTTCATCATCAAAAATTGTAATAGTAAGTTCCATGATTTTTTTTTCATCAGTTCCAGCTAGTTCTATAGTTTTATCAAAATTATTTGCATCTACTTTAAATCCAATTAGTTCAGATACTTCTACACCGAGTGTATCTTCATTTTTCTGAAGCATTTCAATTTTTTATCTGGTTAATACTTCTATTGGCATTCAATCCTCAAGTCATATGACAATTTTTACTGCTAGTCCTTCCATCTCCACTATTGTGTCTATTCCTAAGGTCAAACTAATCACCATAGAAGTCAAACAAAAACATCCATTAAGACTTATGATCACTGGAAAGGAAATTCCAAAAGACATTGACTTAGACACAGAGATAGTAATTCCAAAGATTGGCTATGAAAATGCTACCATTGAAGAGATGAGGTTTGCTAGTCAACTAATAGAGATGAAGGCTACACAGAAGCAGTTAAGGTCATAAAGGGATAAGGAATATAAAATAATTAAAAATTCCAAGAATATTATTACAGATGCTATAGGTGTTGAAGTATATTCTACTCAACACATTTTGATTTAGTTAGAAGAGGTTGTACAGAAATTCAATGAGGATTCTTTTGGACAAGAAAAAATTATTGAAAAACCAGAAAACAAATTTGATAATAAAGTGCTAGAGCACATTGCTCAAAAGATAGCAATAAAGAAAGTTGAATTGTCAACATTTTTGGGAAATTTTGATAATTCTTTTAATAATGTAGCATCACTTTTTGCTAAACTTTGTGATGTTTCTGGCTTCACCAAAGAAATAAAAGATAAGCTAAATAAGATTGACATTGATATGTAATCAAGTGCATCAAAATTGAAGGTGGACTCCTCCACAACCTCCCATCATACCAAAATCAGATATTTGGCAGATGTACAGGAAAAACTATTGAGAGAGGAAGCAAGGATTCGGTCTACACTCATAGACATCGAAAACATGATCCTTCCTATCATGGACACAATGCAGAAACATATTACTCATTGCAAAACATTGGTCCAAGAACATAACTTCTCAGTAGTCGATCACTTGATCCAATTATCAATAGAAGTTCAAATTGCTCTCTCCACTTGTCAAATTTTTCAATAGACATGGGATAGTACTTTTGCAACTATTCTTAAGGTACGTCAAGAATTTCTATCTCATTTTGGCGTAGCCATATAAATTGTATATATGCAGTCCTTTGGCATTATTGTTAAAAAGGGGGAGACATTCAGAGGAAAGTCATCAAAGTCATCACTATAAGTAATAGGGGGAGTTAGCACTCAATAAAAGTTTGCATGTGTACATAAGTATATTTGTATATGTAGCAATTCTACAAAGATCAATTTTGTAAAATCTAAATTCATTCAATCAGGTTGTGTACATATGTTTTGGCCTATAAGTGTTTTTGTCACTAATGCCAAAGGGGGAGATTGTTGGCATTAAGTTATTATTTCCATTAGTGACAACACTTATCTGTATCAGTATAGCTACCGACCTCATCACTCAGTCTACGATGTATATCGAGCATTTAGTAGTAACCTTGTATAGCAGTTCACATCGAGCATTCTAGTGTTAACCAAACTGAGTATAGCTATCGAGTGAGTATACTATCCAACAGTGCCTACCGAGTGATGAAAGCACAGTGTCTACCAAGTAATGAAAGCACAGTGCCTATCGAGTGATGAAAGCATAGTGCCTATCGAGTGATGGAAGCACAGTATTTACCAAGTAATGAAAGTATAATGTTTACCAAGTGAAAGCAAGGTAAACAAAGGATTCAGTTTATACCGAGTGATACTATATCTACCAAGCCTCCAATAGTTACCGAGTTTAGAACTATGTCACGTGATTAGTATGGACCAAGCCTTCACTTCTACCGACTGCATGACAATGCCGAGTAATGCAATGGATGCCGAGTATCAGAAGGTCACAAAGTCAGTTCAGTGAACCCAAGTTATTTATTGTTTGGTTGACTCAGTAATATTTTGTTCACTTGTGTTTTAGCCGACCTTGCAAATTGTAAATATTGAAATGGTATATATGTAATGTATTATATCATTTACAATGTGAACATTAGTAGTATGAATAAGAGTATAAAAGGAGACATGCCATGTTTGAAAAATGTAAATGCGAATCAGCAGAAGAGCAGAGTAAGTAGCAAGGTCAACAAGGAGCAGTAAAGATCTATCAGTCACAAGAGGTGATATATACTTTAAGGATCTAATCAGCAAATCAAGTTTGTAAGTAGATGCACTATTTCATCCTTACCGGCGAATCAGCTTTGTAAATCCTTTAACAAGGTCCTAACAGAGTGCATACTTAATTGTATATTTGTAAATCCTCTAACAAGGTGGACCTAGCATTCCTTTGTGCTCCTAACAAGGTAGATCACCAGAAGTGATCAATGTAAGCCTTAATAGGCCAACTTCATACTGCAACAACGAATTTTTGTGGGTATTATCCCTACCCAAGTTTTACTTTCTATTTGGAAGGTTTATGGGTCACCAAATCACTATGTACATGTGTTATGGATGTTTTATTTCTCATATGTGCAGTAGATTAGATAAGTAAATGATGAATGGTTAAAGTGCTAAATTGTTTAAAAGCTTTGAAGTTACTGATTCACCCCTCCCCTCTCAGTAACCTATCATATCTTGAATATTTCCAACAATAAACACATTGATCTTATGTCACAAACTATGTCGACCTATATGATGAACATAATCATAGCATTAGTACATAATATGCTTTAAATTGTGTCATATCATAAAACATAAAATAACATGCCATTGGACCTATGTATGTCCATCTACATGTAATCATATCTCAAAGCCATCAGAACACTATCCATCTACTATCATGAGATGGAAGAGTGATCTAGGCACTTTTACCACCCAACCATGGAGATGTTAGCTCCCCAAGATTCTCTGGTTAAGAAGAACTACCCAACCTTGGCACGAGAAGGCTAGAAAATTAGCACAATAAGATTGGAAGGATTTGGTGCAACCAAGTGCCTAATACTACTTTACACATATGCCTAGTAGAAAACATACGCATGGATGTGGAAGAGGGAAAAAAAATGTAAAATAACTAATGCATTTCAATTATATGCATAAATGTTTTACCAAACTTGGCCAAGCTTAAGAACCCGCATAATTGTAAAAGACTGTTAGATAATTTATAAGAAATAATAATGCAAATTTTCCCTTAATTTCCCTTCTCTTTCAACCCACATTTAGCACCCTTCCCAAGATTCAAATTTTATTACCAATAAAACTTCATTTAACCCAATAAACATCTATCTTAAGAGGAAATTTATAAAATTTTAAAAATATTTTGGCAATAAAACATCATGTACATAAAAAATCTACTAAATTCAAGAGTGAGTAAAGAAAAAACTTAACTAATCCCATGTAACTCATTATTTCTTATGATCTTAATTACAAGGAAAATAATAATACATAATCAACGTGTTCATTCTACCTTTTAACTTGAAGAGATTGAGTAGATCTATGTTTTGGATGTTCCTATCTCGAGACATAGCTTTTGTGCTTCTTAATGGACTTGAACAATGCTATGAGGCAGAGAGACCTCGAGTGGTAAGGGAGAATGGAACCTTGACTTATAGCAAAGTGCCAAAAGGTCCTTGTCTATTTTGATTGTGTGGACATCCATGGAGATTTGATCCTTTATATATATGAACATGGTAGGGAATTCTACTATGATGAAGTTGTAATAAGAGACAATTGTGGCTTGATCAATACTCATCCTTGAAGCTGGTCAAAATAACTTTTTTTTTTTTGTTCTAGATAAACTCACTCATTTTAAATATTTTTCATATTTACTAACATATTGATACACTCACACATAAGGGACATAAGCATGCTAGAGTCAAACTGTGTCTTACATAAGGTGAATCCTTATGTCAATCACTAGATCATGTGGATAAATTCAGTGAACTTTGTTATAGTCCTATTTTTTAAAAATTAGAAATTTCACTTTTGCAAATTTATTCATAATATTGCAATATTGTTTGATGGTATGCAAGCCATAATGGCTCATCCACTTTCTTGGGCTTTTCTAAAATAATGGCCACAATAATTGGGAATAGGAAATACAAATTGAAAAGAAAGATGCTTTAACAAGGATCATTTGGTTTAACACATACAATGCAAGGTAAACCTATGGTATGCTATGAAAGTTGATGAAAACTAAACTAGATAGTTTTCAATACTTTCCTGGTGGATGCAATTGTTAGGACTACATGGTTTAAAAGCAATATATAAGTATATAAGTAGACAAAAGAATCTCGACATGAGTTCTAAATGGATGGAGATGCAGTATCATCATGATTTTGCAAAATTGATGTCAGTGAGGCCCCAGTTGATTCGAATGTTTGTTTGCCTCCATCTTGCCATGAAATGAAAAAACTTGGTCATCTATTCCCTATAAAAAAAAGTGAAATAAAGAAAAAGGCTTTCATGTAACCCGAGGAAATAGAGTTTGATAGCTAGATTTCTCTTGTTTAAGAAGAGAGAAAAATTTACCATTTGACCAAACACTCATTGAGGAAATTGAAAAGGACTTATGCTAATTTGATTAGCTCACTCAAGTAGTGAAGAAAAATAATTAAAAATTTATTCATTTCTACAAAGTTGAAAAGATGAAAGACATTTTCCCTAATCTTGTAACATTGTAACTAGGGACAACCAATTAATAATGAGACAAATGACATTTAATAGAGTGACATACCCATAAATTTTTAAAAAAATACAAAATCCTCTTTACAAAAAAATATATCATATTTTTGTTAAAGGAGAAAATTAGGAACCTATAGATTCAATAACACTTCTTAACCCATTGCTTTTATTTTCATTTAAATCTCAATTTCTAGACCTCCAAATTTTCCAAAACACTTAAGAAATAATGTAGATCAAGAAATATATTTGAGCTACAGCTCTCCCTTTTAGCAAATTCCCTCATTCTCTCCTAAATCGCTTCCCCTCCTCCTTCTACATGATTTCTTTTCTTCCCTCCCTCCAAACACTACCTTCCTCCTTCCTCTTGAATGGCTCTTTTCCCCTAATATTAGCAACTAACATCATGGTTTATAAAATAAAATTCATTATTTAAAACAACCACTATCCATCAAATATGGAATTCGACTACCACTTGGCTGAAGAAGTTTTTAAAAAAATTAAAAACTCATAGTTATATTAAATTCATCATTTACTAATTCATGGCCAAAATTTTCAAATTGAAATAAATTATTAATTACCACTTAAATTTATCAAATAACTATTTAAGATTAAAAATTATAACATTTCAAAAGAAATAGTAATTAAATCTTCTCTTTTGTCCTTCACTCTATATATATCTAACAAAACTTTTAATCCATCTAGATAAAATAAATCAAAGAAAAACATTTAAATTCAAATAAAAACAAACTAAGTGTGTGTAACTATACCATACCATCAAAACCAACTTTTCTTAAGAGCTAAACTCCTCTACCTTAACCACTCTTCCATATTTAGTACTTGCACACTCACAACCTCAAACATGCTAACACATCAGTACTGTCAACTATATTATCAAGATTACATCATGGAATAAAATACACAAGACATCTCATATCGTAACTCATAATTTCCTCAAAATTTATATATTATTAGTTTTTAGCATTCAACTACCATATACAAATGAATATCTAACATGAGTTTAAATCATCCATTTTACATAATCAAATAAAAATATAGCAACTTGTAAATGTAACCATACAATCTCCATCACTAAGTCAATATTACACATTATCAAGGAAATGTTAAACTTAGTTTTAAACACCATAATTAATCCAAACATGAAAAATAGCTAGCATAATGCCATCATAGTCGATCAACACTCATAATTGAACAAGGTCTTCATCATATAAAGTAAAGAAACCAAAACCACTAGTTGGAATGCATATCGACCAAAAACATATCAGTTATAGTTTTAAGTTGAACACATAACAACTTAATGTCTAGCTCACACAAATTGATGTGAAGATAAAATTATCCTATTGATGTCGATGTCGACATCAACCAACCTCATTAACTGAGTCAAAACTATCAACATCATTGTACATAGTAGGAGTCACACAAAGTGGGTCCTAACATAGTATCATTTTGTGAAGAAAATAATTGATTATCTACCTTTAGGAATGAAATGTTTTCTCTTTAAAAATAATATTTCATACTTGCCCCACCCTACTTATGGAATTATGCCACCTTAAACTCTCTAAATAGAGGGGTCAAATAAGTAGCAATGTGAGAAAATCATCAATTATAAAAGTCATATATATAAAAATTATTTCCTCAAACTATACCATATATATTTTTCAAATGCATAGTCTCCATATTCATTTCCCACAATTTATAATGGATCTATTGATGTTGATAGTTCTCAAAATTCAAAAGATGTATTTAAGAAATTTGAACTATTATTTATGGAATCAAAGTATCATACTACTAATATTAACTATGTACTCCCTCCATGAGCTCACCTTATCAGAGTTTCAATTGCTAAAAGTAGTTAACTTTTCACAGAGCAAAAATTATAGCTATAGTTAACGATCATTTCGTTGGAGGATTGAGGAGATTGTTGGAAGATTGGTTGTAAGCATGAATACCAATGATATTCCTATTGGGGAGTACTACTATGATGATATGTTATATTCATGATAGATTTTGTTGTTGATGTCAACATAGCATGTTTGATGTCAATAGAGCAAGTCTTCCTTGGTATCTCACAAAAGAACAATGGAAAGATCAAGTTGGTATAGATGGCTAGTTGAGTGTTGTAACCACTCAAGGTTATGGGAGATACTTCTAAGTATCTAGTATATCTAGTTAATGTTAGAAATAGAAAGAACAATCCTAGACAAAGTTATGTAAGTTTTTGTGATGTTTGTTCTAAGATAGAGTTTATAGAGACATGTCCTGGTAAACTTGTTATATCTTTTAGAAAAGTTGACATCTTGAGGATCGAGGTTGAGGACATAAAGAAGACCTGTTGAGGATGATGAAACTAATCTCACTCATCATAATATTGTGTGTACAAAAAGTTATTCAAGTTGAAAGGTGGAAGATTAAGATTATCGCTAAGAGTAACGTGTTCTTAGTGCGGTCCTATAATAATTAATTGAGAAGGTCTAACATACAAGTTAGGAATTGTTTTATGGACTTGGTATAAAGGAAGGAAATTTTTATTTATCATGGTGTGTGATGATATGAATTTATGATCAATGATAAGTAGCAAAGAGTATGGAATGCAAAGTTGAGCAGAGCAGTGGAGAAGTGAAGAAAACTTCATTGCCAAGGTTTTGCTGAGTGATTTGAGGTTTGGTATTTGGATTCAAGGTTCATGACCTAGTCTACAAGTTCTAACAGTGATTGGTCTAGTTGATAGGATAGAAGGAAGAACAAAGGAAAGAAAAAAAGATAATAGTAAATTACTTGTTTGAGAAATGAACTCTTCTTGTAGTTGAAATTGCATGTTTGGGTAGTGGGGTCTTCTTGTATAGATTATAACACAACTCCTAATAGGGTTAAAATCTCCTAATAGAGATTCAAAGTCTCCTCACAAGGACTAATTGTACTAAATGTTGTAATAGATTCCTAACGGGGTCTATCCTCTAACAAGGAATATTTATATTAGCACATCATCTTTTGGGCATCATTCCCATTAGGGTTTTCCCTTTGATCAAGGGTTTCCCTAGTAAACATATCTAGTGTAATTGTCTATGTGCATGTTATTATGGTTTTTTTTTACTTTGGTTGAATGGTTAAGTTTGGTTAAAGAAGATAAATGTTCTAATTGTTGGATAAATGATTCACCCCCCTCCCCTCTTAGTTATCTTGGTGGACTATTGCTTCTAACAATTGGTATCAGAGCATTAGGTCCTTGAAGATAAAGTTTAACAACGTTGGGGGATCCATGGTAAACATGTTTAGGAAAGATAGTCCAAAGTTTGATGGAACAAATTATGATATCTAGAAAGAAAAATATGAAAACACATTTGTTGTGTATGGGTTCGAGATATTGGATCTTGACAAAATCAGCAAAGATAATCATTGAAGAAAATGATTTGGAAATTTTTACCAAGGTAGAAAGAGATATTTTCATGTGTGACATGATAGCTAGGAAAGCACTATTGACTAAACTTCCTAAAATTGAGTATAATTAGGTAAAATCACTTGCTACTTCACATTTTATTTGAAAAACTTTGGAAAATACTTTTGAAGGTGATGCACATTCTAGGAAGTTGAGGCTACTAAGTTTGATTTGTGTGCTTCAAGATGCTAAAATGATGGAAGATGAATTTGTAACAACATACATAGGTAGGATATCAAAAATTACTACAAGTATTAAACCTCAAGGAGAAACCAAAGAAGATGATGAGGTTATATGGAAGATATTGAAGATTCTAACACCACCATTTAAGTTAGTAGCTCAGATGATACAGTTGTTGATATCATGTACCAAAGATTTCACAAAGGATACATTGCTTGGAAGAATTGAAGTAGTTGAAAACGAACTTAGATAGACTGAAGAATTAACTAGAATAGAGACAGCTTTCAATGCCTCAAATATTTGACCTAACCTATCAAGGATCACAAGTGTTAGAAGAGATTTTACTAGCAGCAGTAGATCTAAAGAAGATAAGAAGATTGAAGAAGGAGTAGCCCTTCTAGTAAGGAGAGAAAAAGGAGGTAAGAAAATCTTTAAATGTTGGACTTGTGATGAATATGGTTATTATGCATCCAAGTGTCCTAAGAGAGAGAAAAATTATAAGGGAAATCATAAACCTAGAAAAGATAGAGAATGTTTGTATGCTAATGAAGATAATGCTTCTGATGAACAAGCAATAAGTGCTAGTGATGATGAAATTGGTTTTGTGGCAATTAAAGAAGAAAGTCCAAAGAAAGTAGCTTTGGTATCACAAGTTGAGAAGAAATCTAATTGGATAATTGACAATGGTTGTTCGCATCATATGACTGGTGATATGAACAAGTCTTTTGACTTCAAAAGGTAGGATGGAGGAATTGTCAGAGTTGGAAACAATGCAGTATGCCAAGTAAAAGGTATTGGATCTATAACTCTAGATGGTAAAACTGATATTGAGGATGTATATTTTGTTGATGGTTTAAAGCACAATCTTTTGAGTGTTGGACAACTAGTAGACAAAGGTTATCAGTTGTAGTTCATAGAAAAGAAATGCATGATCAAAGATAAATATGGAAAGGTAATTGGAACAAGAACTAGATCTAGAGGCAATGTATTTCAGTTGAATCCTATTGAAATTACATGTTTAGTTGCAAAGGTAGATGACAGCTAGTTATGGCATAAGATATTTTTTCATATAAATTTTGATAGTATTATGAAGACCAGTAGAATGTTTGCAGTTAGAGATTTGTTGAAGATTGTAAAGCCTACTAACACTATTTGCAAGGAGTGTGTTTTGGCTAAGCATAATAGCACTTCTTTTCCTAGTAAGAAATTTACCACTATAGCAAAGTTGGAGATTGTGCACATAGATCTCAATGGTCCTAAAAAGATAGGAGGATTCTATAGTGAAAGGTATTTCATGATTCTAGTTGATGATTTTTCTAGAATGATGTAGGTTGCATTTCTTAAAGAGAAATCTAAGGCATTTGACAAGTTCAAGATATTCAAGAATAGAGTTAAGAATGAATCTAGTGTGAAGAGTAAATGTTTAAGATTAGATAGAGGAGGAGAATTTACTTCAAATGAGTTTAACATACAATCAAAATATTTGGGAGTGTTACATAAAGAGAGATGATGACATTGGTAAGTTTGATGCTAGAAGTGATGAAGGTATGTTTCTTAGTTATTCATTGAAAATCAAGGCTTAAAAATGTTATAGTGAAAGGACTAAGACTATTATGGAAAGTGAAAATGTGAGAATTGATGAGAAATTCAGAGTATAAGAGACAATAGTTGATTAATATTTAGATGATGATGGTGTTACTAAGCCAAGGAATGATGAGGTATTTCTTGAGACCAAAAATGATTTGCAGAATGAAGGAGAGCAAAGGTAGGAACAATGCTCAAAAACTTTAGTAGAGTCAAGAGTTGAGATAACAACTCCTACTTTAGGAAAGAACACGATAAAGAATCATCCATCTGAACAGATCATCAAAAGCAAAGACAAAGGTCTGATGACAAGAAGCAGAGTTAATGAAGAAATATGCTTGATATCTCAAGTTGAGCCTAAGAATGCAAATGAAGCATGTAAAGATGATTATTGGAAACAAGCTATGAAAGAGGAATTAGATAAGATATAATAGAATGAGACATGGGAATTGATCCCTAGACTAGTGGACAAGAATGTGAGAGGAACTAAATGAATATTCATGAACAAGATGAATGAGAAAGGAGAAGTTGTAAGAAATAAAGAAAGATTGGTATGTAAAGGTTACTCACAACAAGAAGGAATAGATTATGAGGAGATTTATGCTCCAATGGCTTGAATAGAAGTAGTAAGATTATTCTTAGCCTATGCAGCATAGAAGAAATTCAAAGTATATTAGATGGTTGTCAAGTCAACATTTCTGAGTGGAGAAATTGAGGAAGAGGTATACATTGAGAAACCTGAAGGATGTCCTTTGATAGATGACAAGGACATAGTATGTAGACTGAGGAAAGCATTTTATGGATTGAAGCAAGCACCCAAAACCTGGTATGCGAGGTTGGATAAGCATTTGAGAAAGCTTGGATATAGCAAAGGTATGGAAAATAGTAATCTATATTGGAAAGAAACTGATGATGGTTTGATGATTTTGGTAAATATTTGTTAATGACATTATATTTGGAGGAAATGATATAGAAAGTAAAAAGTTTGTAGAAGAAATGAAGAAAGAATTTGAAATGAGCATGATAAGAGAGATGAAATATTTCCTAGGATTGCAGATTGTATAGAATAAAGAAGGATTCTTTATTTCTTAGACTAAGTACTTTAAGGATTTACTGAAAAGGTTTGGTTTGGAAACTTGTAAACCCATTGGAACAGCTATGGTAAGTGGGCACAAGTTATCTACGAAGGATGAGACACCTACTGTTAAGCAGAAGAAATACAAACATACGATTGGAGGATTACAATATCTGACTCACACAAGGCTAGATATAGAAATTACATTTGGAATCATTGCAAGATTCTAGGCTAATCCCAAAGAAGCACATTATGCAGCAATAAAAAAGGATATTTAGATATCTTAAAGGAACTTCAAAATTCGGATTGTGGTATGACAAATCTAATGATTTTACTCTAAGTGCTTATACTGATGTAGATTAGGAAGGTAGTATGGATGATAGAAAGAGCACCAGTGGAGGGGATTTCTTTCTTGGAGGAAGATTGGTTTCTTGGTTAAGCAAAAAGTAGGATTGTACATCTCAAAGTACAATGGAGGCAGAGTATGTTGCAGTAGAAAATAATTGCAATCATGTCATTTAGATGAGGAAGATGTTGAAGGATATAAGGATAGAAATAAATGAACCTATTTTTATACATTGTGACAACACAAGCATGGTAAATATGTCTAAGAATCAAATGTTGCATTCAAGGACTAAGAAAATTTCTATTAAGTATCATATGTTGAGAGAAAAAGTTGTAGAAAAGGAAATCAAATTGGAGTATGTAAGCACTAAAGAGAAGATTGCATATATATTCACTAGGACTCTTCCCAAAGAGACTTTTGAGTATTTGTGAGGTATTCTTGGGGTTATGTCCCTTCCTACTTCAGAGTAGAAGATGCAAGAGTGAATTAGTCTAGGGTAACACAGCACCATTGGTTGTCTAGACTAGATGTTGATGCTTCCTATATGGGGGAATATCTATGATGGACAAAGTCATATAGGGCTCTTGTTCATATTGTTTTGAATAGTATCTTTTGACACTCAAGATAGTAAGTATTAGTTTTTGCAGAGTTTGATATAAAGATGTTGGTTGCAAAAACTTTTGACATTGATGTCAATGGGGGAGAATTTGGCATGAAAAATAATGTACTAAGGGAGAATTTTGGAAGTATGCTAAGGGAGAAGCTCAGCATAAGAATAATATGAGGAATAGCAATTTGGTATAGAGAACATTGAGGTATATCAATGGGGGAGAATGATTGATGAAGAGGATTTGAAGATTGATAGTCTTTTGTTGGGATTCTTGGAACTACATGTTTTTCATTGATGTTTCCATCAATGCCAAAGGGGGAGATTGTTTGAATATTGAGGAGATTGTTGGAAGATTGGTTGTAAGAATGAATTTCAATGATATTCCTATGGGGGAGTACTACTATGATGATATTTTACATTCATGACTAAATTTTTCATTGATGTCAACATAGCATGTTTGATGTTAATAGAGCAAGTCTTCTATGGTATCTGATAGAAGAAAAATGTAAAGATCAAGTTGGTATAGACAACTAGTTGAGTTTTGTAACCACCCAAGGTTATGGGAGATAAATTTGAGTATCTGATATATGCAGTTAACATAGGAAGTGGAAAGGAAAAGCCTAGAAGAAGTTATGTAAGTTTTGGTGATGTCTGTTTTGAGATAGCGATTACAAAGGCATGTTCTAGTAAACCTTCTATATCTCTTAGTAGAATTGATATCTTGAGGATCAAGGTTGAGGACATGAAGAATACATGTTGAAGATAACATGGCTAAGCTCACTCGTCATAATATTTCATGTATGAAAAGTTATTCAATTTGCAAGGTGGAAGATTAAAGTTATCACTAAGTGTAACATGTTCTTAGTGTGGTCCTATAATAATTAATTGAGAAGGTATAACAGATGAGTTAGGAATTGTTTTATGGACTCAATATATAGGGAGGACATTTTTCTTTATCATGGTGTGTGATGATATGAATTTATGATCGATGATAAGCAATAGAGAGTGTAGAATGCAAAGTTGAGCATAACAGTGTAGAAGTGAAGGAAACTTCATTGCTGAGGTTTTGCTGAGTGATCTGTGGTTTGGTATTTGGATTTGAGACTTATGAGCTGGTCTACAAGGCCTGAAAATGATTGGTCTGGTTGACAAGATAGAGGAAAGAACAAAGTAGAGAAAAAGGGATAACAATAAATTACTTGTTTGAGCAGTGAGCTCTTCTTGTAGTTGAAATTGCATGTTTGGGTAGTGGACTCTTCTTACATCCATTATAGCACAACTCCTAATAGAGTTGGAATCTCCTAATAGGGATTCAAAGTCTCCTAATAGAGACTCATTGTACTAAATGTTGTAACAGACTCCTAATAGGGTCTATCCTCTAACAAGGAATATTTATATTAGTACATCATCTTGTGGGCATCATTCCCATTGGGGCTTTCCCTCTAATCAAGGGTTTCCCTAGTCAACATATCTAGTGTAATTTTTTATGTGCATCTTATTATGGTTTTTGTTTACTTTGGTTGAATGGTTAAGTTTGTTTAAAGAAGATAAATGTTCTACTTATTGGATAATTTATTCCACCCCACACCCCCCGCTCTTAGTTATCTTGGTGGACTATTGTTTTTAACACATTTATGGTATAATCATGAAGCTAGTGTCAATCAATTTTCTATTATTCTAGTAAGGAATAGATTTCCACTATATCATTTGAAATCTATTAAATTTCTTGTATAGCCATTTTCCTCTAAATCTAAGTACAACAATTTTCCTCAAAAAGTTCTTTTTGCCACTATAACTAAAGAATCCATTGTCAATTTCCCATTTTGGGAAAACAAAGTGCAAATGAGAATGTCTGCATTCTATTCTATGGTGGCTTTTCATTGTAAAATTGTGAGAAGTTGAGTTTTAAGAATTTTTATTTCAATATCATAACACTTAATTTGTATAGAATGGTGAAAAGTTGAAGTAATAAAATATCATACCACTTAAGATTTTTATTAGAGGCAATAAAATTTCTTCATCTACTTTCTCAAGATCTAGAATCTATTAAGGATCCTTTGTGATGTTCTAATGCTCTATACCCGTGTAGACCAAGTGTGTAATTACCTTTCCTTTCTAAAGCACTCAATTATTTCCATCAAATTTTAGACCATCCTTCTTAAAGGCCATTGCAGATTTCCTTAAATGGTTAAGCTTCAAAAAGAGGACCAAGAGATTCGATACTAATTGTTAGAAATAACAATGCACCACATACAATTAAGACGAGAGAAAATTACTTGTCAAAAGATTAGAACATTAAACCATCCACTCCAAATTGGATCTAAAACATATATAGAAATGAAAAGGAAATAACAACATCAGACCTATTAGTGAACAATTTTTCCCAAAGATTTAAAACTTTTGAATAGGAAAAAGTTTGTAAACTAATAGATTGAATTCCTAATTACAAATAAGGAATTCTCAGCTTGAATTTGCTAGATGTTGTATAAGGTATAGCTAACCTTTTATTGAAAGATAGTCATTAAGTCCTCTATTGAGGGAAAATCTTCCCAATGAGTATTTTGCCGAAAATACTAAAAAGCTTAAATCATCTCATGAATATAAAAAGAATGTGAATACTGAAAAACCATTTAATTTTAACAATTAGTACCATCCACATGATAGAATGTTAAAACTAATAAATAGATGAGTAATGTGAATTTGACCTCACACAACCCTTAAATGTCAAATAAAATAATTCCCATATGCATAGAAAACATAGCTTAACTTTCACAAATAATTGACATTATCAAGAATGAAAATTATTGTAGATAAAATAATAATATCTACTTACAAAGTTTTGGTGCATAAAACTGTGAAAAAAAATAAAAATAGTTTGTTCCTAATTTGGAAAAGACTGTATTCAAAATTCAAAGTGTAGAACTTCTTAAATAAAATTCTTTATGTATTAGTGTCTACAGAGAGATGAACCCCTTTAGATATTAGCTATTACATATTTATAAGGCATAGGGCTGGATAACTATCCAAAATTACCCTGCTAAGAGTAAATTGTCTTTTAGTTAACACAATTATGTCAACTAAATGCATAAAAGTAAACAAGAGAAAAAGTGCAACTATCCAATGATCATGCACCATATTAGGAACTGTCCACACCAGTTGCGATTTTTGTAGCCTTCCATGTCTCATAAGTAGCGATGAATACAAAAATAACTAATTGGTGGGGTAATGCAATGTAGGCAATTCTCTATTTCCAAATTTCATTTTCCCTCTTTAGCGAGCTGTTACTTTATCTTCATGCATTTCCAAATGCTTCTAGTTGATTATTAACATGGTCTCAATATGAGTGGCATTTGAAAAATCTTGCCTGGAAGGCATTTTCTTCTCCTAAATTTCTTGAAACTTTTTGTACCGCATTAACCATTTCCTTCACTTGGGCTACAAAGTCATTTTATTTACTTGCATAATGTTTGTTGAACCACTTTAGGTCTCCTTGAATTATCTCATGCACAAGTTTGAGACCATTCAAAAATTCTCTAATCTCAGTTACCCCCTAAACAAGTGTCACATTCTACCATTCAATATAATATTTAATGACATACAGAGTCTTATCATCAAGGGCAACCACAAGATATTTGGCTAAGAACTTTATGTAGTGCCTCTCCCATTTGACTTCTATAAGTCATCCTGATGGATGCAACCTTGTTTATCTTTCATTGAGATGGGATCATGATTGTGACCATGACTAGTCTACACTGTTGAGATGATTTGTTGTATGTTTTTGTATTAGTTGCTTTGATTATGCTTTATCTAATTTTGAGATTATGATGTGATTTATGGTTCACTGAGGTTTTTGCTAGTGGTTACCAGGATTGATGTGGTATCATGATGTTTTTTTGTGATTACACTGAGATGTGTGTAGAGATTGCACTATGTACTACTACCATGTGATGCTGGACTAGGTTCCTGTAGTAGTGGTCAGTCATGTTTATGACTATGGTTGCTTATTTGTTTTAAGTGCCTTTTCATGTTTTAAACAACCTTTATTTAATGCTTAAATAATTAGGAATGGATTGTCCATGTTGGATTTATTGGTTATGTGTTGTAGATATGTACTTTGTTATGTTTTGATCTGAGAGATATTTGTTACTTATGTTATGTTTTACATCCGAGATGACCTGAGGATCAAATGTTATACCTTGATTTAAGTATGATAGATTTTAGACTTCTATGTTGTTCATTTGATCATATTTGCATGATGATGTCATTTTGAGATGAAAATGTGTTTTATGATGATATTTGGTTATCTGGTATTTGGACATATCTCTTATTTTGTTATGAGATGGATTTAATGCTATAGTTATTTATTGTGTTCCTACATTGTTATGCTTTATGTGAACGTGAGTGATGTAAATAGATTATTTTAATATAATTAAATAAAAGGTTAAATTAGGTGATTTAATGAATTTATTGCTTCAGCTATGTTATTATATGCAATTGCACTTGATCATGTTGTTCAGTGTGCAAGATTTATGTCCTTGGCAGTAGCACATGGAGTTAGTGATTCAGCTAGTCATATTTTACCAATGTCATTCCTATATGGTCGACGTATCATTAATTAGTTTTTTAAATTAAACCTTTTAGTGATTAGTAAATCTAAACTCATTTACATTATGTGATTAGACTAGTAAGCATGTCTATGCATTTAGAGTTTCGCATTGTCACAAAACTTGTTAAGGAAATTCCTACGTTTTTGAGTTTTCGGGATTTTTAATTGATTTATTTTAATTTATGGCAGCTTTTCCATATATGAATTCCTATTTCTAGGAATAGCTTTTGTTCATTTGGGTCGATTGAAATTTTAACTAGGTTGGCTAGTTAAATGCTCTAATCGATTATTCACTCAAAAAGTGAATAAGTATCCATAAAGGAATTTAATTCCTCAATTCTCACTTTTGAATTAGAAATTTTGTGAGAAAAACCCAAGATCCTCTTCATGAGGATTTACTATTTTTTTAATTACTAACTTAGTCCTCAATTAAGGTTAGCTAAGATGAGTAAGTGTAAAAAGGTCTAAGTTACTCCTAGTTGCTCAATTAGGCTCTATAGAACAATTTTGTGTTTTGAAGGGAAAAAAGGTCAAATAGGGGTTTCAATTCCATTATTACATTTTTTATAACCATGTGTGGCTTTTGGAAAGGTTTTATATCATTTGGAGCAAGTTTGAGAGTCAAATGCTCAAAATTGCAAAAATTGCTCAAAAATTGTTAATGTTGTCATTGACAACATTGACAACTTTTCTTGCAATTGAGAAAATTTTCATTTGGAGCCTTTTAAATATTTGAATTATTTGGGATAGGAGTTAGGATTTTTTTATAAGATCATCCTCAACCTTTGTTGTGAGGATGGTCTCACTGGATCCAGCTTGGGGAGACCTTGGATTGCCACAATTTTAGGCTACTTATGTGGGGTTTTTATTTTATGGCTTAGTTTCCTATTTTGCCCCTTTTGGATATGAGGTAGGGCTCTCCCATTTTATTGTTTTGGCTTTGTTTCTACTTCTACTTTTAGTAGCCATTTGTTAGGAGGCTAAGAACTAGTGTTCCCCTCTATTTCTGTTCGTTGGTTCTACCTGGTTGATCAGGTATGAACATTTCCCTATTTTTTGAGATAAGGGTTTGGGGTTTTGTGCTGATATGCTACCTTTTTTGCATACAATGTCAGAACTAAATTATTTTTGGGGTTTTTGTACCCAAAAGCCAAAAGGGTTTTAGTTTCAAAGTTTTTAAAGAATTTGGGCTTTTTACATCATTTTGGGTGCCACCCTATTTTATCATGTTTTCTTGGCACAAATTGCGTTGTGGACTTGGATGATCTATTTAGATATCATTCAAACCTTTATTGCACTTTTATGTTGCATTGGGATGTGTTTCACATCTGTACTTCTGATGTTGTGTTCGTTTGAGTGATTTTATACCTGGTGTTATGGTTTCTCTTGGACCTTTGTTATTGTTTCATGGACACTAGGATTAGTGTAGAATCCATAATCCTAGATTGAGGCCAATTGAGTCAGTTCATGATGTTTGGTCTTGTTGCATCATTGGGATTCATGTAGAATCCATAGTCCTAGATTGGGGCCAGTTGAATTATTTCATGATGTATCATTTTATTGGTTCTTTGGATTCGTGTAGAATCTGTCCTCCCAAGTTATTTTTAGTTCAGTGATCTTTTGCATTATGTTCTCATCATGTTCTTATGTTATGATCTTCATGATGGTGGTGTGCCACACATGAGTACGTGCATGTACATTTGTCAGGTGACTTGCAAGGCCCAATCTTCCATGGTACTTTCAAAAGTTATGATCATTGGGGTTGGGTTGGGAATATGCATGCCCAAGGGCACTTGTCATAGGATGAGCATAGGTAGGGTAGCACATGGAGGGGGCTTCTATCTTGCAGCCTAGTGTCATGATACCATAGGGTTGGCAGAGGAAGTTTTAAGTAAGTGATAACTAAATAAAATGTGTGAGTGTTATTAAAATTAAAGATAATAAAATAGTACTTCAATATATGAGCCTTCTATTGAGGGAGTTGACTCTACATAGTGTATGAGCCTTCCATTAAGGGAGTTGAGTCTACATAGATCCAAGCTTGGGCTTGTTGATGCCAAGTGACTCTCCATGATGTCAGCCCTACTTAGTAGCCTATTGAGTGTCTGACTAGGACCTATTCTATTTGCATTGTCTTGTTCTTGGTTTTAGTTGTCATACTGTCTGACTGTGTGTTATCTATGGATGTTGTACTTTAGGTGTGCTTTTGGTTGGATCATTATCTCCATCAACATGGTAGGAGTGGATCTATGGGTGCGATGTGGTTGGGAGGCATAGCTACCCATACCGTTGCTAGGGACCGGTGTACAAAGATGGTCTTGTCCTAGTGCGACTGTTGCTGGATGTTTTCACTTGATACTTTGAGTTCCAGAGTATGCTTTCTTGTGATTTATGCTTTCATTGGAATACTTGGATATCATGTTTAGATGATGTTAGTTTATTTAATGCATTCCCATATTATGATGTTTAGCATATGACTAGATGATATGAATTGCTGTATTGGATTATCTATTGCTCATTGGCTTAGCATGTTAGATTTCCTTATTATGATGATCAACATGTGATAGGTGATGTTCTCTACTTTGTAAGATTATCTTATGCTTTACTACTAGCATGTTAGATTTCCTTATGCTTATATTGTAGCATGTTTAGTAGTGACATCCCTAATATGATAGTACCGATGATCTGGTTAGTGGCTTGGGATGTTGCGTGCGAGGGATGGCTAGGATCCATGATGGTCTTATGATGCTATTGATAGTTGGGAGGAACCATGTACTTAGTTTGTTTGTTTAGTTATTGTGATGTTATTTATGTACATTGCGATGTTACTTCTATTCACTGTGATGTTGCTTTCAGTATGTTCTTTAATACTTTGGTTTAGATGGATAGATTTTCTTCTTTCTTGGTGTTTATGCACTCAAGTGTTCATTCCTCGATTTATGTGGATCCGACACTCCCTGGTGTGGAGGTTTTCACATTTTTATGCTTTTTAGTATTGTTCTATTGTCACGCTGATGTTTTTTCTCACGTGGAAAGGTAGTTCCTCATGCAAGAATGCACTTCCTCACCCAAGAATGTATTACTTTGTGTGAGAATGTATTTCTTCGTGTGAGGATGTATTTCTTCATGCAAGGATGAAAGTCCTCGAGTAGTGTGCAACAAATCTTTGCGCAAAACCGTGCACTTCCTCGTGTGAAGTGATGCAAGGTCTCGCATGAAACTTGAGACTAGTGCACTTTCTCGCACAAGAAACAGGGGGCAATTAGGCTTGGCCAAAGAAGTTTTGAAAGTTGGTTTTGAACACCCTTTTGGATTTCACATCTTTTCGGTTTAGAATAGTCTTTCTAGGGGTTCGTTGCATGCCATGCACTTCCTCGTGTGACGTAATACAAGGTCTCGTGTGAAATTTAAGACCAGTTCACTTTTGTGCACTAGAAATAGGGAGTAGTTAAACTTGGTCGAAGAAGTTTTGAAAGTTGGTTTTGAGTAGCCTTTTGGATTTCACACCTTTCCAGTTCAGAATAGTCTTTCTAGGGGGTATAAAATATATCATTTAAGTATAAGTTGACATATATTTTGTCAACTTATACTTAAGATGTATTTTAATATATGTGACAAATCTTTTGAGATAGGTTTCAGACCTCTCCAAGATAAGATAAAGATTCTAGGAAATTTCAAGGCTTTAGAAATCCAGACTTAGCCAATTTTCAGGGCTTTAGGATTTCAAACTTAGCAAAATTTCAAGATTTTGCATTTTACCCCAGCTTGATGTTTTGTTGATGAGTGATCATTTCTTGGAGCCCTCATCATGTGCGTGGTCATTGTTGTCTTTGTTTTTGTGTGTCAGTTTGGTAGTGGCATTCAGAGGTTCATTGGTTGTTAGGTTTGTGGTAAAGTCTTCTGTTGTGATCTTTGTGATCCCTGTATGATGTTATCATGTGCATTCATACTTGAAAAAAAAAAAATCTTGGCTTGTATTTCATCCTTGTTCCAAGGATCTCCAAGTGGAGCATTACACTTTTGTAGCCCAAATTCTTGAATTTCTTCTATCTAAAGCACCACTTTTACCCAGTCATTCCTTTATTTCTCGTCACCTTAATTATTTGACTCTACATTTTTAATGACGATAGCGGTCTCCTTTGAATCTATGTCTAAAAGATTTACCTATTTCATAGTTTCAGTTAGGACATACTATAACCACTCTCCAAATGTCTTTGCAATAGCTTTATATTTCTATAAATGATCAAGGTATTGATTGGCTAAAGATGTTACATCCACAATTGTAAAAATTTCACTCAAAGGGTGTAGGATTGCATTGATTTATTGCACCATGCTCCTCATTGCTTCCTTCATATCCTGTTTATCCCAAGCATCCTTCCAAACCCTGTCTACAATATTTTATTTGACACTTCAAAAATATTCATATCCACTGCACAACTTCCTTTTCCAAGGTCAATTTTTGATAGTTAATAATCTTGAGTAAGATCCTCATGAAGGCTAACTTCTAGTGGTTTGGTAATCTCGGCTGACCAATGACCTAAACTTTTATTGAGATTAATTCTAGATTTGGTTCTAGCCTTCTTAGCCTTCAAAGATTTTCCTAGAATCTACTAACCAAATCATGAATAGGCATAGACAAGGGCACCATACTTCTTTTATTTTCAATGGAAGTCTCTAGCCACTTAGGTGTGATAGGATCTTTCCCAGGCATGGGAGAAACATTAGTCAAAGAAAGGGTACCTGATTGAGTATTGTCACTCCCAAGCATCTTTTGAGGGTTAGATACACTATCTTCCATTGGAAAATTTGGAATTTGGTCTAAATTTCACTTTACTTCCATAGGATCTAGATCAACAATCACCTTATCTTTTCCTTTACCCGATGTTGCTTTCCTAGTACTTGAGTAGGTTATCCTTCTAACACTTTGTGCCTCTTTATGAACTTGAAGTTGAAGGTTTTGTGAAGTTTCTTTAGCTTCAACTTCAAGTGAACCTACAACAAGATCATTAATACTACGATCAATGATAACTTTTGACCTTGGGTGTGGGTTTTTATGTTTGGCTTTTGAGAATTTCTTTGGGGCACTAGGGGTAGTTGATTTAACAGTGTTTGATTTCAACCAATTTGTAGTTCTTTTGAAAACCTTTGAGGTATAGGAAAGAAAATCATCTTCTTCCCTTCTACTCCAATCAATTTCAAGAATTAGCATACATTCAATCTTATTGACATAAAATGGGTCAACCACTTCTTCACTTTCATCTTCTTTTATTTCATTGGTGCTAAGGTTAACTTTGAACATATTAATTTGGCTTACTGTCAACCTTGACCATGGCCTTTTTCTAACTTCAAATTCATCTAAGCAGTTGAACCAGTAATCTTCTAGATGTGGAACATGGACTAGTGAAATTGCATGTTTGAAATTATCTCTTTTCAAACATGTGTAGTCAAAATCTTTTTTAATAGAGTAGGGTTCAAGGCATAGGTGGGACAATGTTGTTTTTGTAAATACAATTTGATGGAAATTTGAGCATTTGTAATGGCCAATATCTATGGGAAATATGAAAGAAGATGAATTTTTGTGTTTTCAAGAGATTCTATCACATAAAAAAAATTGTTTGCATATCCCATATAAAATAATGTTATCTAAACAATAATGTGGCAACCTAAGAGGTTCACCGAAAAAACCTCCAACCTTGAGATATGTGAATTTGGGAAACTGAATATAGAAATGACCATACATCTTAATGGATTGCATTGATTCTTGGGACAACTTTCATTTTTCATGCCCTTAGAGTTCGAACACCAACCTTCCAAGGAATACATTGTTTCCCTCCTGAACTATTTGCAAAATTCACCCACCTAGAGATCCTTGTAGTACTGATAGATAGTCATTTTGTTAGTCCAAGGAAAGTGTGGAATATCTTCCCACTCCTTAGATGTTTCTAAAGTGTAGATTTAGAAAGAGGTTAGGAAAAATGACCCAAAACTACTCACAACTAATAGACCCTTATGTAAATTTTTAGCAATCAAATCAGGCCAATCAATGAACTTTTCACCTTTGACAATCTTCTCGATATAGAAATACATCTAGCTTTCCCAATGAACGTCATGGTCATTACCCTTAACTCTATTTAAGAGCAGCACAATGTTGGTAATTTCTTTAATGAAATGCTCAATAGTCAAGGGTTTGGGTAATCTAGAGCCTCATTTGGTTGGTTTTAAAAGTTAGGTTTGAGCTACGATGGAATCATAGTGTTTCTTATTGTCACCATACAGACATTCT
Source organism: Cupressus sempervirens (assembly GCA_028749045.1). NCBI lineage: Eukaryota > Viridiplantae > Streptophyta > Pinopsida > Cupressales > Cupressaceae > Cupressus > Cupressus sempervirens. Next base: position 877,960,568 of record CM053792.1, read on the forward strand.
ACTTCCTCAAACATCTAGGGCTCATAAGGTTATTTGTGAGGAATTCTTAGAGTTGAACTAATATTAACCCTATTTATCTTGGCCAACATCTCCAAAAAATTTCTTGATGCACCTAGTACTAGGGTCATAATGATTTGTGCATTCAATAACCAATTCTGGACACCCAATGGCTAATGGAAAGGTGGCAGCTTCGAGCAACCCACTACTTGCCAACTTCTAGTATATGGGTCCAGATTCAACACTTTTTTCTCACTCTAATATTATAGCTAGGTTTTTGTCACTAGAAAAGTATCTTAGATTTCAAGCAGGGAACTTAACATGATGGTTTTTCTGGTTTATGCAACTTAGGACAAAAAAGAGTCATGGTTTCGTTTGAAAATGGTTTCGTTTGAAAAAGGAGGGTTTATAGAGATAAACTAAAACACTTTAAAACAAAACTAGGCACAATAAAAATGATAGGAAAATGGTATAATGAACTTAAAATTCTTAACAGAGCTTAGCCTTCCACCTCTATTGCAATTGTACTAGCTAGAAGGAAAACTTTAAGAAATGATTTTGGGAAATCTCGTGACAGATATGGGTAGGCAAAAGCATTTATAACTATAAGAATTTGCCTAAGGGAAAAAATCACCCAGGAACTAAGAACTCAAACACAAGCACAACTGTAGACCAAGAGAGAGAGAGTATGATCAGAATGATGATATATTCAATATGCCATGATGAGACTACACTAGGAGTTCTTGAATATAAAGGCCTCTAAGATACATCTAGAATGCCTCATAATAAGCCTCATGGTAAGCCATACAACAAGGCACATGTTCACCAAATATGGGTTATCCTCCATTAAGCATGAAAGTATGTGCGATGATGAGAGGATAAACCTACAAGGGTGTGACATGCAAAACAGTGTTGTAAACACCATGTGCTAAAATAGAGTTGCATACTCTTGTGTTGTCTACATGACAACTCAAAAAGGTGCGCAAACTCCTAAGTGTCTGACAAAATAAAATAATAAAATAATGCAAAATAATAAAATAATGCATTAACATAAGTAAACTTAACTAAGTGTAAATAGTGAATATGTATTTACACCAACACCCCCCTTAAGTGCAACTTGAGGGAATGCCCTTAAGATTACGAAACTAGGATGAAGATGTAGAATGGGTCCCAGCTACTAGGCCATGTTAGGTATCCATGTAAATAATGAAGATGCAATCTCTCGTAAAGAAGAGAAAGAGGGAAAAACTCATGGGAAAAACCCTCTCCCAAAAAGAGAGATAAGTAGGGAAGCATGGATGGACACTGTAAAGGGTCCTGCTAAAACCATGTAAACTAGCTGAAGAACAAGTGGAGCTTGAGAAGACTTCCCTTTATCATACTTCTCCTTGAGATTCATATCCACTGAACAAGATGAACATTCTCCCTTAGAAAATTTGATATTAGGTAGACCTTTGATCACATGTTTAGAGAAAAGTTGCTGAAGAGAGCGAAAGTCTAGGTGACCAAACCGCTCATGCCATAAGTTGATGTGTGAAGTAGAGTGAGTCAAAAAGGCTTGAGAAGGTGACTTAGGCACAAAGTGGGAGAAGGAATAAAGCCTATTGTCATCATTGACTTTCCCAATTGCAACCAATGAATTATCTCATAGATTTCACACCATCACTGCATCTAGAAGGAACTCAACTTTATGACCATCTCCAAGGTGAGTGATTTGGTAAATTGATAGGAGATTGGAGCTAAGGTTTGGAATGTAGAGAACATCTTTGAGTTCCCAATTTTCCATTGCCACGTGTCCTTTCCCTTCAACATCCATTTTACTATCATCTCCCATGAAGATGTGTGATACCTTTGACTACTTCAATGAAGAAAAATCTTGCTTTGAAGAACCCATGTGGTAAGAGGTACCTGAGTCAAGTATCCATTCCAAAGAAGAACTTGTGTTTGCCATAAGTGCTTGCCCTTTACCCGTTGAAGAGGTCAGAGTTGAATCCTTGGAAGTACTTGGCCCTTGAATCTTGTTCTTCCTAAGAAAATTTTCTAACTCATCAATTCCTTTTGTCTTGCAATGATGCTCATCATGATTTGGCTTTTTGTAATATGCACAAAAAAGTTTGTCCTTCTTTTCATTACTTCCCTTTTTATTGGAAGAATAATTTCCTTGTTGAGAGGAGGATTGTTGTGTCTCATATTGTGTTTTCTACTTCCACTACTTTTCCTTGTTGTTTCTTTGCCTCCTTGACTTGATTTTTTCTCATCACTAGCCACCAAGGCTTTGGTCTTTGATGACTTGAGAAGTCTTAAATCCATCAAGTGAGATTGTTCAATAATAAACATCTCTACAAATGCATCAAAGGAAGGCTTGTGGTAAGAAGATCCCATGGTCAACCTATGAGTATTAAAACTCAAAACAAAGTTGGCATACTCAGAAGGTAGCCTCTTCAGGATGTGATGAATCAACCTGTCATCCTTCATGGGATTTCCAAAATCTTTAAGAAGTGCCTTATACTCATTGACTTTAATGATGTAATCCTGAATTGTGTCAAAATTCTTTGGATCCAAGAGAAGTAGATCATCTTCAATCTAAAATCCCTTTTCTTCATCCACTTTACCATACAACTGTTCAAGTTTATCCCAAGCTTCTTTGGATTCTGAACAAATTTTAATGTGAAAGAGAAGATCTCCATGTACACAACTCCTGATAACTCCTAAAGCCTGTTAGACTTGAACTTTCCAATCAATGAGTTCTTTAGCATCAGTAGGTTTGGTAATTGTACCTTCAACATAAAGACTATATCATTTTTCCATTAATATACTCCATGCAATATCTTTTCAAGTAGAATAGTTGCGTGAAGTTAGAGGAGGACATTTAAAACTCATGATGTAGAAAATGAAAACAGAAAAACAGAGAGACACAAAAACATAGTACAGACCCCCCCTTTTCATTCAATCAAAAGATCCCCCCAAGAAAGATGCTTTTGGCACTTTATAAGTAGTGCATTTACAATGGGCCACATGTCAAAATGAACAAAGTAGAATTTCTGATTTTGCTTTTACAATTATCTTATGAGGTTAAAATCTATCACTTAAGCACTGTAGGTCAGATTTACAACAATTCTGAAAAAGAATCAAAGCTTTATAATGTCAAAAAAGGCCTAATTCTGAAAGTGAGAAATTGGTCCACACAACCCTAGAATTTGACTTCAAATCTAGAAAGTAGATGAAAAAATACACACTTTCAAAAAAAATAGAACCTAAAAAAGTGAATAGATGTACCCGTACAGAGCATTTGAAGTTGCAAAATATAGGATTATGTAGGTATAGTCACCAAAAATGCAATGTTTACAAAATTTGTGCACCAAAACTAGAAAAAAAACCACTGCTAGAAAATTTAGGAAATTCTACCCAATTTCAAAAAAAAATTTGCACCTGAATCGGAGTCTAGATGTCCAAGTTATGGACTCACAAATTCAAGCTGCCAAATTGAAAAGCAATCTGGAGAGGGGTTTGGAAGAGAAACTACATGTATAAATTTGATGGTCAAATAGCCATCACTGCAATTGTAAAATGCCCTATTTTGATGGTAAAATGGGCATCAATTTTAACATCATGTTCTGCTGATGTCAGCAAAAAAATTGGGCCCTCAGATGATGTGGCAGGCTAAGTCAGTGTCTATACTATATGGCTATGTACAAAAAATAATGATGTGTGATGATGTGGCACTATGTAGCATGCTAATGTGACCAAATTCCACTTGGATGATGTGGTAATTCTAGATTTGTTCACTGTGCAATAGAGTTGGCAAAAAATGCTGACTGTGCAATAGCTAATGTGGGGCTCACTGGACAATAGACACTGGTCCACGTGTCCTTGGGGCTATTGTACAGTGTGAAGAACTAATGAAAATATGTCGCATGGCAGCTCCTTGTTCATCCGTGTGGCATGGGTACTGCTGTGGGTGGGAGGAAGGTGCAGGGTAGGAAATGAATTTATCAAAAAATTGACATGTGACAACATGAGCCCGAATTACCAATTGCACAACCGAGAAAGTTGAAGGGCACTAGGAGTTCACCAAATGATGCCAAAAAAGGCCAAATGTGCTAGGGGTCAAAAAATCATGCATGCAACACACCGAAACTTCCAACCAAAAATTCATCTACTCGGTTTAGTAGCTAGAATGGGTGAGTTCACATACTGGAGGTTTCAATGGAAAATATCCCACATGCAAGGTGCGGCCACAGTTTGAGTTGTTTATATTGAAAAAGTTGTGGACAAATCAACAAAGGTAGGCTTGGCTACCAGTTCTTGGAAGGAGTGGCTTGTGGAGGTGTTGAAGCGTGGCTGCTTGGTTGAGGGAATATTCTCTCTGCCAATGGAATTTATGTGGCTGCTGGTGCTATGAGTAATCGCCAGATTTATAGTGTGACCAATAACAGAGATTTTTTGTTGGGAATATGTGATGCCCTGCTCAAATTAATGGTATGACCACTTCTAAATAAATAGAATAACCCCTGCGACAAAAATAAAACCTCCAAATGGAAAGTCCAAGGTGTCACTACCTGGGTCAGCCAAAAAAAATTTCAAAAATTTGCACAAAAATATGATGAAAATACAAGGAAAATACAAATCCAAATTAGCTTAAATAATAGATCTGAAAATAATGACCATACCCGAATTGCAAATTGAGGCCTCCGGGTTTCGATTTGCAAAATAATTTTGCCTTATAGTCAACTTTGGGCCAAGGTAGCCAAGTTTATAGTCGATCTTCATCAATTCAGCATTCTAGATGCAATGCCGAGGTCAGATCTGGCTCTAGATGCTCTCAATTTCTGTAGTACTCTTGATTCGAGCTGAGGTGTTGAAGCAATGGTGGTCTTGAATGGCTATGTGATGAGAAATTCTCCAAGCTCTGATACCATGTAAGAATTTGCCTAAGGGAAAAATTCATCCAGGAACTAAGAACTCAAACACAAGTACAACTGTAGACCAAGAGAGAGAGAGAGAGTATGATTAGAATGATGATATATTCAATCTGCCATGATGAGAGTACACTAGGAGTGCCTAAATATAAAGGCCTCTAAGATACATCTAGAATGCCTCATAATAAGCATCATGATAAGTCATACAACCAAGCACATGTCCACCAGATATGGGTTATCGTCCATTAAGCATGAAAGTATGTGCGATGATGAGAGGATAAGCCTACAAGGGTGTGACATGAAAAATAGTGTTGTAGGCACCATGTGCTAAAATAGAGTTGTGTACTCCTATGTTGTCTACATGACAACTCAAAAAGGTGTGCAAACTCCTAAGTGTCTCACAAAATAAAATAATAAAATAATGCAAAATAATAAAATAATACATTAACCTAAGTAAACTTAAGTAAGTGTAAATAGTTGAATATGTTTTTACACCAACAATAACAAGTATGTCATATGTACTTGACAAGACTTACAAGGTTTTTTATAGTTAATGCCTATCAAATCCACATGCAGATCTACCTCTCATTATATTAGAAAATCTCAATTTCACTTTTTCCCAAAATTGACTGTACTTTGGCACAAGTTTCCTTAGTTTTCTTAATTATTGCCTTTCATGTCTTCAGAATTGCCATCAAGTGGGACCCATTTTCTACCTCAGGAATGACATTCATCTCTTCTAGTACATCACCTGTGAGTAAATGATTGGAAATCACAAAGCCAAGGTTGAAACTGAAGTTACTTTGAATCAAGTCCTACTTCAACATCAACTTCACGGGACTTAACTTGGACCGATGGGTAAAAAATTTGTAGGGTGAAGGAGAGCGGGTGCACCTGAACTTGAAGTTGAAGAATGTTAAGAGTTCAAGTTCAACGTCAAGTTTTGGAAAAGGAGTCTTGGCCAACAACACTGTATATTGCACAAAAAGCAGGTAACAAGATCCTAACACAAATTTATCTAGACTCTAATGAATTTATCTTTAACAAGTTTACTTACATCTTAGATTATTAGTTCATCCAAAAAATTTCATAGATATAACTCAAAGTGAACTTTTTCAAGCATTCAAACAAGAATTTTCAAATGTTAAAATATGTCAGAGAATGTTTGAGAGTTTACGTCCTTCCTTTGTACGCATAAATAAGATGCGAGAAACTTGTTGTTGTAGAAATCATGTTGAATTTGGTGTACACTTGCAATCATTTAAAAAAGTTATGGCAATACTTGATCCTAATTTGGTCATCCTTAGCAGTACAACACAATTTTTGAGGTCCATATTATGTGATAAATTAGAAGATTTAGATGAATTCAAAGTGCAATGCATCAAAAATCAGTGTGAAGTTTGTGTAGATTTACACAAATTTTCTCAAATTATGCAAGTTGAGAATATTAATGAATCCACACCAGTTTCATGGATGAGATATGAATATGAGACATACCAAAATAATAGAGGGGATGAATCTAGAAAAAATGTATTGAAGGAGAGTGAATTGCATTATGATGAGTTCATGGCCAAGTTCCGTCCATTGATATATCCACATATCCAACATTGTCATGGTGCACGATGGCAAGTTAAACAATTTCGTGATTCCAAAAATTGTTTTCCACATGGTTTTATACTTTCAATTGTATATTTTTCTAAGAATTATACATTTTCACCTCATACAGAGCTCCAAAACCAATATTATCATTCTGAACAAGTTGCAATATTTGTGCAAGTGACCTATAGACATACGCAATTTGAGGTGGATCAGATAGAAAGATTGGATGAAAATGAACGCATCATCATCAAAGAGGTTCATTTCTTTATTAGTGATGATAAAGTTCATGACAGGAGTTATGTGGCTCATTGTTTTGCAATGTTCTCTGAAGATCTCAGAAATCGTGGAATAAATGTTTCAGAGCACTGGATTTGGTCTGATGGATGTGCAGGTTAGTATACACGAAATAGTTATACATTTATTTAACTTTATTTTAACTTGTATTTATTTGGACATGTCTATTTCTATTTAATATATGTACTTGAATAATTGTAGATACTTATCATGTTTCACATTCACAGGACAATTCAAATCTACAAAAGCATTTAATTGGTTAGCAATGAAACATGCTAGAACCAATGTTAAGTTTTCATGGAATTTCTTTGAAAGTGGACACGGAAAAGGGGAGCATGATGGAGCAGGAGCATGTATAAAACGTGCGCTTAGACAACATGAACTTGCAGGTAAATATATGCATTTTTTAAATGTACATGTTTAATACTCTAATAGCATATATTTTAAATTTCATATATACATGCATATTTTATGTACATACAGGGAATAGGATAGAGAGCGCAAATCAAATTGTTGAATGGTGCAAAGTTCATTTTGCTACTCGAGATACTAAATACAATAAGTGTTACTTTTGGGAGGTGAAAGGTGAACTAAGTTATATTTATTTTTAATGTCTTTTTCAAATCAAGTTGAGTTTTTAATTAAATATTTATTTTGAAATATGACAATTAGTTTTTGTATTTGTAACAGATATAGATTGATCTAATCCTTACAATTGTCAAACGATTCCTAGAATTAGAAGTTTACATCAAGTGATGACTACAGGAAACCATAAACCTCTAGTACTTAAAGTAAGAGAGAAGACATTTTTTTGTGATGACTGCATTAAGGACAATGTAGTGAGTGCATGTGAAAATATTGAGAATGGATATGTTTCACATTGGGATTTGAAGGAGATAGTTAGAAAGCCTCCTTTTGAAGATGTTGACATTGACATTGACATTCATGATCCTGTATATTCACCTGATTATGAGCACATTTCTGATTTAGTTGTGGCAGGTTTGTGTGCATATATACATATATATAAATTAATATACATGCATATTTGTTTTAAAATTAATTTATATTTCTCCTTTTATATACATGCAGGAGATATTTTTGTAGTTCAAGCCTTACCAGATAATGCAAAAAATGTGGACTATTATCTTTTAAGATGCACAAAAGCAACACACAAGTTGCTAGAAGGAACTATAGATTCTGATGAACAGTCATATCCAATTGGATAAGTTGTTATTGAAGGAACATATTATCAACAAACAAGGGTAATTGGTAGTGGTATTGAATTTATTGAATACAAGCCTGGAGAAAAGGTTTTACACTATAGTAACCATGTTATAGCAACCAAATTACAATTTGAAGTAGTACAAAGAAAAGGACATCATGGAAATCAAAAGTGAAAATTGCCTATTGAAGAACATGAAAAACTTCTAGAGATAATAAAAAGTAGAGAGGATCCTAAGAATACATTGTTTGTGGAGCTCTAGTTTACCTATGTACTTATTATGGAGCTCTAGTTGAGTTATGCCTATATAGCTCTTATACTTTCATATTTAATATTGATAGGATATTTGTTTTATATAAATTTTTGTACATTGGATCATTTATCTTGCATATGCAAAATTATACATGTATTGTTATTTTTATTTAAATTCGACATGGATATCTCATTTAAGACTAGGTCTCTTAGGACCTCCCATTAAGACAACCCTTTTAGTATTTGTATGTATTTGTATGTACATATAATCTTTATATGTTCTTATATGATACATTCTTTATGTTTGTATATAATCGTTATGTTAAGATTACATGTATATGTTATATGAACTATGTTACATATAATGACATGTACATTATATTTTATTAATTAAATGTTGTTAATCATAGTTAATTAAGAGTGTATGTCATTAAATACAGTTAATTAAGTCATTAAATAGAGTTAATTATTAAGACATTAAATATAATTAGATTAAATATAATTAATTTAAAGGTTAAATATAGTTAATTAAGTCATTAAATAGAGTTAATTAACTCATTAAATAGAGTTAATTAGTAAGACATTAAGTATAATTAGATTAAATATAGTTAATAGGATTAAATATAGTTAGTTATAGTTAATTAGGTTAAATATAGTTAATTATAGTTAATTAAGGCATGTCATTAAATAGACTTAATTACTAAGACATTAAATATAATTAGATTTAATATAGTTAATTATAGTTAATTAAGGCATGTCATTAAATATAGTTAATACATGATCTACATTAAATATAATTAGACTAAATATAGTTAATTATACAGTTAATTAAGACATGTCATTAAATATATGTTATATTGTTATGTACATCGACCATTAACATTATATAGTTAATTACACTTAGATTAAGGCATTAAGATGAATAACTATACATATACATGTAAACTCGAATACTGAAAATATGAATAACATATAGAAACATGTGCATAACACATACATAATTTACATAAAAGATGAAGACATCAAAAGATCAATAAAATAGACGTCTACATTAAAAGATCAATAACATACATGTGCATATATCTAGAGAATATAATGTACCCATATTAAATGTATAAAAATAGATCATGTAGATCAAATGTCTGGAAATAACATATATAAAACATCAAAATCTCCATATAAGCATGTATCTCGAAATAACATATAAAACATCATTTAGTGTCCATGATATAAACATGTATCTAGAAATAACATAGAAAACATCAAAGTGTCCATATAAACCATGTATCTGAAAATAACATATTAGACATCAAAGTGTCTGGATATAAAATGTATGCATATGGAAATAACATATAAAACATCAAACTGTCCATATGAATATGTATCTAGACATAACATGTGTGTAATAAAATAAAAGGCCACATATGATCTAATCAGCTACATCCCCCCTCCTAATCCTGGGCCTTGTCCCCAAAAGGGTCTATCAGCTGCATCTGAACCCTGTGTCAAATGATAACAAGTAAGCCATTTAATTATGTGTACAGACAAATTATATCAAGATCCACATGTATATAAATCAAATATATATATATATATATATATATATATATATGTTGTAACATACCTGGGACTCACGACATGTAGGATCTGTCGGTGTCTGTAGATAAGAAAAATGTAACATACTATCACTCAAACCCTATAACAGATACACAAAAACACACATATACATTAATTTAAACATATAGACATATTATTTATTATAATAAAAATAAATCTAAACATATAGAGATATTTACCATAGCATTATGTAATGCTCTGCCGATTTGACTGATATCTGAATCATGTAATGAAAAAATAGTATCAGCATCCAAGTCAATAGTGCAGCCCTGATCTGAAAGCATGGAAGTAAATAGACCAGACTGTATGGTGCCACTAAGATCTTGAGTATGGGGGGGTGTTGTAGGGTCCTGAGTAGCTGGGGCTGGTGCTGTAGCCTGGGCCTGTGTAGCAGTAGGAGTAGTAGAAGGTGCAGGAATGTCCTCTTGCCTCTGTGAATCCTCTGGGACTATTGTACATGACAAAATATGTCTAATCTGAGAGGTCATGTCATGAAGTGGAATCCATGAGAGTGTAGATAATGCTCGATATGCATCTAAAAGATTAGATGCTAAATATGATGCCAAACGATGCAATGCATCCACCTCTAAGACTGCAAAAATGTCTATAGGAGAAGGTATGTCTACAACTCCATAATCATCATCAATAGGTGTGCTAGATGATGCAGCTGTGGGAGCGGTACCTCAAGATCATAGAATATATTGACTACATCAATTAGAAGAAATCTCATGTAATTGTGTGGTGACGCTGGCGATGCTCAAAAAAATTTGTGTCCTAATTGTGTCATCAGGAACACTCTCACCTACAGTAGCCATCTGTGGACCTCTCGGCATAACCAAAAGGTTTGGACCCACCATTTCTCGTTTGTTAATGGGCGCAGGAGTGTCCGTGGGTCTAAATATATCAAAAAGTCTCCCCTGACCCTGCCCAACATGCCTTGGATAATCTGTATAGTCAACATCATAGTGTAAATGAAATTCTCTAAACAATTATTTGCAGAAATATAGGGGGAACTCATCCTTCTGTGGCCATCTATGATGAGTAGCCAACCAACGAGGATACATCAATGGTGTGACGAGTGGATCAGTACACTTCATCACATAGTAGCCTCTGACTCTGCGACGATCTATATAAGATGGAAACATGGTTTTCCCCATGCCGATGGAAACCTCAGTATCAATTTGTGTGTACTTCATAGTGCCAGTGACACTGTGAGATAAAGAAGAATAAAATGTCTCAATGCTCATATCATCAAAAGGGTTGTATGATTCAATTGTCTGAATCATACGCAATAACTCCTCTCGCACCGCTATGACCTTCTCCCTATTAGGGAGGGTGGTAGAAGAGGAAAGTGAGCTATCCAAAACCTACATAGCATGAGATAATCTCGCCACTGTATCTCTAAATAACTGTTGTCTATCATGGGTGGAGGTCGATCTACATGTTGTACCAGACTCAACACTCTGACCCCCACTACGAACACTGGCATCCCCTGAGGATGCAGGAGCATGATCCCCAGAACCAGATGCCATAATGTATATATGAAAATAAATATGAGAATATGAATGTGAAGCTACAATCAGAGTGATAAATATCTAGAGATCTGCACATGCATATATATAAAAATATAAACATACAATACTATTTAAATTAAAGTAATTAAAAGTTAAATTTAATTTGAAACACATGTACATATAAATACACAACATTAAATGTATGGTGCTAAATGAACAATCATTTAACATACATATGTATTTTAAAACTAATTATCTTAGAGACCATATCTAATGTACATTGTAACGTGCTCATGCAAATGTGAAAAATAAATATTCGTACATGTACATGTATATGCAATAAAAATAAAATAAAATTTCTTGATTAAATGATAACTAAGTGCACACATTTACATACATGCAATAAAAAAATATAATTCTTGACTAAAATCTAAATTTTGATGTAAATGCTTTGATGCTTATGGGGAGTGTAGATGAGAGTTAGGACATAGGGATAGAAAAATTTGTTACTAGATAAGTAAATGAGTTTAGTTAGCAAATGTTAATTTACAATTTAGAACTCATGACTTAATTTACTAGTTTGAATTAGAGTTAAGAATGTTAATAAAGTAAATGGGATATAGTTTTATTAAGGTTGATAGTAAGGTCAGTCTATTATGTGCTAGTTTAAACATATGAATACCTATTACAACCTATAACAAACGTAATGACCTAGTAGGAGTCCCTAGGTCCCTTTAACATATATATGGATAAAAATACCTAGAAATGTATCATGAGGTCGTTATGTGTCATTTGATAATGTAAGAATCATCATTACCTAATAAGACCTGTTATATCCTAATAATACATATTAAGAGTTATTAGAACCTTAAAAAAATAGTATGACCTATTACGACTCCTATGTCCCCTTAAGACACACATGTATGGATAATGTATTGAAAAACGCAGTTGACATAAGTGATCTTAATGTGTTGTTTGGTAATGTAAGACTCATTATTACCTAACAATACCTATTATGTGCTAGTAAACATATGAATACCTATTACAACCTAAAATAGATGTAATGACCTAGTAGGAGTCCCTAGGTCCCCTTAACATATATATGGATAAAAATACCTAAAAATGTATCATGAGGTCATTATGTGTCATTTGGTAATGTAAGAATCATCATTACCTAATAAGACCTATTATATCCTAATAATACATATTAAGATTTATTAGAATCTATAAAAAATAGTATGACCTATTACGACTCCTATGTCCCCTTAAGACACACATGTATGGATAACGTATTGAAAAATGCAATTGACATAAGTGATCAAGTAATGTGTTTTTTGGTAATGTAAGGCTCATTATTAACTGACAATACCTATTATGTGCTAGTAAACATATGAATACCTATTACAACCTATAACAGACGTAATGACCTAGTTGGAGTCCCTAGGTCCCCTTAACATATATATGGATAAAAATACCTAAAAATGTATCATGAGGTCATTATGTGTCATTTGGTAATGTAAGAATCATCATTACCTAATAAGACCTATTATATCCTAATAATACATATTAAGAGTTATTAGAACCTAAAAAAAAGTGTATGACCTATTACGACTCCTATGTCCCCTTAAGACACACATGTATGGATAACGTATTGAAAAACGCAGTTGACATAAGTGATCTTAATGTGTTGTTTGGTAATGTAAGACTCATTATTACCTGACAATACCTATTATGTGCTAGTAAACATATGAATACCTATTACAACCTATAATAGACCTAATGACCTAGTAGGAGTCCCTAGGTCCCCTTAACATATATATGGATAAAAATACCTTAAAATATATCATGAGGTTGTTATGTGTCATTTGGTAATGTAAGAAACATAATTACCTAATAAGACCTATTATATCCTAATAATACATATTAAGATTTATTAGAACCTATAAAAAATAGTATGACCTATTAAAACTCCTATGTCCCTTTAAGACACACATGTATGGATAACGTATTGAAAAATGCAGTTGACATAAGTGATCAAGTAATGTGTTTTTTGGTAATGTAAGACTCATTATTACCTAAAAATACCTATTATGTGCTAGTAAACATATGAATACCTATTACAACCTATAACAGATGTAATGACCTAGTAGGAGTCCCCAGGCCCCCTTAACATATATATGGATAAAAATACCTAAAAATGTATCATGAGGTCGTTATGTGTCATATGGTAATGTAAGAATCATCATTACCTAATAAGACCTATTATATCCTAATAATACATATTAAGATTTATTAGAACCTATAAAAAATAGTATGACCTATTACGACTCCTACACCACTTTTTGGCACACCATGATCCTACACATACTCTGCATACTTCTTCTACATATTTTATTCATTCCATCTTCTCTCTTTTATCTTGACAGTATTGACCTATACACAAACATTTTGCTATCTTATGAGCTATCTTATGATGATCTTGTTTTTATTCCTTTCATGTTTAGCCTTCATATCTATTTTCCTCCATTCATTCTAGTCTTTTGCTATCATTTTCCTATTTACCTTTTTGGTCTTGATCTGATAAAAAAGAGTAAAATATAATGATATGAAGCCTCTTGACATGTCTAATCCTTTGGATTGCATTTCTCCCACTTTTACATTGTGTTTTCATGAATTATTCTTTGTTGGCCTTGCATTTCTTGTCCAAATGTGTTTTACATGACAATTTTTCTCTAGCTTGGGTACTATTGAGGATTTTTCCCTTGAGGATTTCTTCCCTTTATTCTCCTTCATTCTCTTGCCTTTCATTTCTTCCACCAACTTGCTAATCACTCTTGTCCTCCACCTTGCTAGATATTGGGACTACACAATGTGATCTTGGTTGAGAGTTTGATGTCTATTCTATTAATCCTAAAAAAATACAAAATATATATATATCTAAAAAAATCCAAAAAAAAATGATATATTGTCAAAATTCTAAAAATTATAAAAAGTACTCAAAAAATAAAAATAAAAATAAAAACTCCAAGTGGTGAAAACCTGGAAATGAGTGCTACTTGAGGCCTTTGCACCCCTATTTCTTAGCATGTGTCCTCAACACTTGACCTTTCTCCATCATGCCTTGTCCTTGTTGCCTTGGTTTGGAATTGGTCTTTGTCTAGGGGGCATAACTATGTTAGCTTTGGTCTCTTGGATGTGTTAGTCTTTAGGACACCTCACAAATGGTGTTTTTCAACACCACCCCAATTGTATTTTTCAATACAACCCTTGACATTGAGTGTTTTTCAACGCTTATTGATTTGGTCTTACTCAATTTAGTCATGTGATCTTACCTACTTGAAAGTATTTGATCCTTATCCTTGGAACTCAGTATCAATTAACAGACTTAAATTTTGAAATACAAACACTTAATGCTTGACCTATGTCATAATTTTTTCTTTTTGTGTTGACTATTATTGATTTTCGTTGAGTGTCATTATTCCTAAGTCTCTCTGGGATGCATAGCTAAAGGAGTTGGGGCATGAGGCATATTTTTTGTTTGCTACATGAAATTGGGTAAGCTAACATCAAAGTCATCTTGACCTTTATGTCTTTGATACTTATGTTAGAATCTTTCCACATTTCAATCTGATATAAATCACATTTATATCTTCATAGTTGCGCTTGTGACTAGTGATGATTGTGTATTTTTTCAATGTCCATTAATAATGGCCCAGTGATGAGAATAAGCTCCTTTAAATTCTCTATTGAATGATGAGCACAAAATCTATGTTATAGTTGCTCTATTGCAAGTACACCTTCACATTTTCATGTAGCTTGCATTATTAGACCTAATGTTAGTTTTCATTTTTAGGTTGCATTATGAGTTTGAGAGGGTTTTCCCTTCATCTTTTCTTTGTGGACTTTTAATCAACTATGGTCATGTTTTGATCTTCATTTCCTTATCTTCTTTTGTGACCTCAAACAAAATTTTCTATCTTAAATAGTTGATTGATTTTGGAGCATTTTCTTTCTTAGGAAAATTTTCTTTTCTTCTTTTTGTTTTTTTCGATATCTTCCAAATTTCTACCTTCCATTCACTTTCACCCCACTTATTTTCTTCTAATTCAACTTTGGGGCATACTATTTCATTTTTTATGATCTACCTTGCTTTTGTGATTCTTATATCTTTCATCATACATCAAGAACCTTATCTTTAGTTCAATTTTATCAATTTTATCAATTTTTTGTTTCTCTTCTATCTCATTTTGATTTTGATTATGAGGGGGAAATATCTATCAAACTTCAATCCTTGATTCAATTTTTTTTTTGATTCAAAATTTATTTGTATTCTTTGTCTTGATGTGTTCTCGAATTGACCACACATCTAGGTTGTATTGTGATGCCAAATCAAACTCACACTTCAATTTATTTCTTTGACTACATGTGTTCCCAAATCGATCATGTGTTAGTCAAAAAGGGCCAAATGTATGCACCATAAAATGGTTGCCTAGACTATGGGCCCCCATTATTCAATTTATCAATTTCTTAAATAATGGTTTGAAATATTTTATTAAATCAATTCAAATCAATTTCCTTGATCAAATTCGATTATTTATTTTTCTATGGTTGATCATTTATCCTAACTCCTATTTAATATTAAAAGAGAATATCTCTTTTAATTAAATAAAATAAGACCCCATTTAGTTAAAAGAAAACCTCTCTTTTAATTAAATAATTCATCCACATTTAACTAATTAAGAGAAAAACCCCTCTTTTAATTTAATTAAATATTTCTTATTTAATTAAAAGAACTTGCTCACTTTTAATTAAATAAATCCGCACTTAAAGAGGAAATAAAATAATTAAAAATTAAAAATTCCTCTACTCTTAAATGAACATATTTCTAAGCGGGATTTCATTTAATTATTTTCCTATTTTCTCATTGGTGGATCTTTATTTTACATGGATCATTCTTTCTCCACCCTTGATTAAATTTTTTTGCCTCTTAATCTTGATCATCCAATCTTCTTTATATTGGAGAGCCCTCTCCTCATTTTACATACACACATTCTAGGCTATTGTTATGTTGCAAGTTTGGAGAGTTATTTTTGAAGAAGGAGATCAAATACTAAAGCTTTTTGTGGAGAACTTCTATCTTCTTTTCTTCTTCTCTCATGCATCCATGGCTTCCATTATCATATCTCATCCATGCATTTTCATATTAGTTTAGATCTTGCAATGATAGATTAGGTCTTACATTGATAGATTACATCTTGCATTGATAGATTAGATCTTGCATTGTTTTACATTGTTATCATATAGATTAGCTTTCATCTCCATTTGCATGCATATTTTGATCGTTGAATCTCTCATTTTATGGTGCAGTTGCATGGATACAAACTAGGTCAAAACTAAGGACGTCCATTACAAAGCCTTGCACTCCATGAATAGAGAGTTATGAGCTAACATTCAAGACCTCATTTTTGAGCAATATTGGATATAATGACTCATAGAAGTGTGCTCACATTTTTGGCATACAATTATACATGAATAAAATTTCTTAAATGAACCCTAAAGATGCCTAAAATGTAACATAATGTTTTGTATCAACTTATACCCTTATTACCTTTCCAACATGTCAAAATTATGGTTTGACAAGATTGGTTAGGACTTTGGGCCCCTACACCATCTCCACTCTTGTAAAGTTCTCGTCATTTAGTGGATGGATGTTTCTTTATAAGTTCTTGTCTAGAAGTGCTACTAGATGACCTAGGTGATTTCATTAGTTCCTCAAGGTATGTTTTTACTTCATTAAGCTTGTTCATTCTTTCCAAAAATTCTTTCTCTGATCTTAACTCATTCCTTAGTAGATCAATTTGTGATCTCAGATTTTCTATTTCTATGTCATTCCTATTTAACTCCTTATTTGCAAACATCAATTGATTCATCATTTCTAGTTGCATGTTTGTAAGATTTTGTACATAAAATGTCCTTTCTTCAAGTTTGATATCCATTGTATTCTGTCTTCCTCATCCACAACCTTGTCTTCTTCAACTTTCTTCTTTTGTTTTCTCAAGTAGATCTAGAATAGTGACATCACTTTTATTTGAACTTCTAGTGTCAAACAGTTCTTGATTATCAACTTCTTTATAATTTATTTCATTTAGCTAAATGGCCATATGCTTTCTCTTTCTCAGATATTTCCTTAGTTCATGTCTTTCTACTTTAAGTTGCTGCACTATTAGGTAGATAGAAATGACTTTATTTTCAATAACCTTTCCCAATTTGTAAGCCTCCATCTCCTAGATCTAAAATTCAATTTTTTTAGACTTTCTCAAAAGAACATTGTGCCCTGATAGCAATTATTGGAAGTCCTAATGGGAGACAAGATATTGGGGAGCAAGGTGAATCAAGATCTATAAATTTGTATCCCTTAATTTGATTTTACTAAATTCATGATATTTCCATGTCATATCTATTTCATGCATAACATAAATTCTAAAATTAAATGTTGTAACATGTAGATCTAAATATAAATCAAATGCATCAAATGTAAATACATGACACAAATATTTGGTTACCTAGAAACCCTCCAAGGTGAAGGTAAAACTAGGGTGGAGATGACACAGACAAATCTTCACTACTACATTATTAAAGTTAACCTATTATGGTTACAATTTAGATCATTTTGTTGACATTATGGTCAACTTTATTTATTAGTGACTCATACTTATTCAAAATGGTTAGAAGCTACCAAGATTATCTTGCAAATTAGAGTGTTAACTAAGTAATTCAGGTTCTACTAAGTTCTATAGTTGCTACCGAGTTTTAGAATCAATATTTAGTTCACACTAAGACGTATCTACCAAATTGTTGACTATCATTACAAACTGAGCTTCATAGTGTTTACCAAGTTGAATAGTATAAGCTAAAGTCCTCAATGTTTACTTATTTCAATAGCATCAATATTGTGAATCAAGTGTTGACCAAGCCAGGAAGCATCAACCAAGTGATTCAATCTATATGTCGAGTCTCACACCATTCACTGAGTCAATACTACTAACTGAGTTTAGGCTACTTGGAATTGATTAGTATGAACTAAGATTCTATGTCTACAAAGAGCATGAAGATGCTGAGTATTGAAATTGGTTGTTGAGTATCATAACCTCACCGAGTTTGTCTTCAGAATCCAAGTACCAGAAATTGAGCCAACTTTGTGTATTTTGGAGAAACTTGTATTGTAGCTGACTTTGATGTATTGTATTTTGGATTGATATATATATGTAATTTATTGTATCACATCTAAAACATGAGAATAAGTAATCGAGAAAATATAGAGAGGAAAAGTGGGAAGTAAACGTGCTACAAGTAGTATAAGGAGAAGCAAAGATTTATCCATCACAACAAGGTGATCATTGCACTCCAACAGAATCTCAACCAGCAAATCAGAGTTGTAGATTATAGATTAGCCACTAGTTCATCCTGACAAGTGGAATAGCTAAATCCTTTCATATGGTAAACTTAAACATATTTTGCAAATCTCTTTACCTAGTGCATACTTAATTTTATGTTTTATAAATCATTTAGCAAGATGGACCTAGTAGTCCTTATTGCTCCTAATAGGGTAGATCATCAAAAGTGATCAATTATAAGCCTTAACTAGCCAACTTTATATTGAAGTACTAAAGCTTGTGGGTATCATCCCCACCCTAGTTTTACTTTATATTTGGAAGGTTTCTGGGTCACCATATCTTGTGTCAAAGTGTTATGAATGTTTTAATGCTTTCAGTTATTCATGCATGTAATTAGATTAGAATATATATAAAGGATTAATTGGTGAAATGAGTTTAAGTTTTATTGGTTCTTGATTCACCCCTCACCTCTTAGTAACCTATCATATTCTATATTTCCAACAATTGGTATCAGAGAATTGTGGTTCTTAGAAAAGAGGTTTAATAGTTTGAGCAAAGATCAGAGGCAATGGAGGTATTCAAGCTAGATAAGGCTATTGACAATGAAAAGATGGATTTGGAATTGGCTACTGGGAAACTTAAGAAAGAAAAAGAACAACTCTCTCAATCCTTTGAAAGAAGAAAATATCTTGAAATACAAATAAATGACAAACTCTACACTAAAGAGAGAATTGAAGATATCTATCCAGAAAGAAATTTAGATGAAGAAAATGAGGCAATTAGATACCTACTAGAAAAGAATTCTAATCTTCAAGAAGAAATTAGAAAACTGAAAAGAGAACAAGAAATTTAGTTAGTAAGATTGTGTGAAGTCTTGGAAGAAAAAGACAAAGCCAAAGAAGAGATAGAAGGAAAGAACAATGAAATTTAGCATTTATCCCTTCAACAAGAAGACTTTATTGATCAGTTTACTAATGGAAATGAAGAAATCATGAATCTTAGATTAGACAATGAAAGATTGCAAAATGATCTAAACACTGAAAAGAAAACCAATGAGAGGATGATGAAATCTCAAGCAGACATGAATTATTTGAATAAGAAAAGTCAATACAGACATAAGAGCAAAGCAAGAATAGTATACACAGAAGAAGGTGAATCATCCAATCAAGTAGCTCAAAAGAATCAAAGGCCTACTTGTAATCACTATGGTAAGTTAGCTCATACATTAAAAAAATCTTGGAGTAATGATAAAGAAAAATTCAATGGAAAGTGTTACAATTGCAATAAGCATTGTCATAGAGCTAATCAATTCAAAGAGAAACCTAAATTTGATGGGAAATGTCACAAATGCAAGAAGCAAGGGCACAAATATTCTGAATGCAAAACTTAGATATTGAACCTAGAAAAATAGATTGTGAAAGTTGTATTTGGTTGGGACTACAACACATGGTGTAGGTGCCACTACTGTGGAGAATTTGGGCACATTGGAGAAAATTGCATGAAACATCACATGAGGACAATAGACAATAGTAGAAGATTTTTTATCTATACAAAACTTGGACATATTGCCAAGAACTATATGAACACCAGAAGGATTAAAGATGAAAAGAAATCCAAAGATGACAACATCAAAAATTTGATGAGGTAGCAATTGATTCCAAAATCCTATATGAATGAAAGTCTGAACCAGGAAGCACGTGTCACTCAAGAATTGGGTGACTCAAGCATTTCTACTTGATCTCACAAGGATGACTAGAAATAATATTCTGAAGTAGACATCCTACATTAGTTCTAGCCTACTAAAAGGAAAGATCTATATCAACATTCAACATGCAAAGGGATCATCAAGTGTCTAAGAAAAACATAGACCTTACCAAGTTAGGTCAGGTTGCAAGACCCTACCAAGCAAAGTCGGCATACACTAAAACATTATGTGGACACCAAGTTATGGATGACTCTACTAAGCACTACGTTCAAACTAAGTGGAAGATAGTTTTTCATTAAGAAATTAATTGTACCAAGAACTTATGGTTCTTGAAAATGAAAATTTGTTAAAAGGAAGAAAATTAAATTTATTTATCATTGTGAATTTTTTGAAGAGCTATTTTCCAAGAGCGATTTTCATGCTTTCAAGTGATCTGTGCATTTGCTGTTGAAACATTTTCATGTTTTCATAAACCCTTGCAAACATGGCATCCTTTGGTAGCAAAAACAAGAAAGGATTCAAGATGTTGGTCTAAGGAGTTGATTGGAAGGCACCAGATTTCAAATTGAGTCTGGCAATTACAAAAGCATTTGATTGAACCAAAGCATAGTCACAATTTCCACCAAAGGTATTACTTGTTTAAAATATTCATTCATAATTTTTTTGTTTGATTCAAGACATTGGAACCCTAGAGATGGTTGAGACTCTAGAAAAGTTATCTATGAATGATATGTTGAAACTCAAGCATCAAAATTTGGAAGCCAAGGGTTTAACACACATTCTGCATATGCCCTAAGACTTTTAGATAAAATGAATAAAGTTCATCCTTATCCAAGTACCAACAAGAAACTATGGTTGAAGTAGCCTATTCAGATAAAAAAGAAAATGATTCATCAAATCACAAGACTCCCAGTGTTGAACAAGGCAAAATCTACGAAAACCTTAAGTCAAGTAGAACTGGAAAGCAAAACTCTTGCTGAGTGGGATGGAAGAGACATGAAGATGAGCAATGTCACTGACATGGAACTGAAATTTGGAATTCATATAATAACTCATAAAATCTATAGCTCTAGTCATCTCAATAGCTTTTCATGTGAGGTAGTTGATCTCACTCTCAAGGTGGCGAAGAAAAACATGTCCTTCAACCTTGCTGAGTCGATGTTGAATCAATTCAATAAGAATATAGAGAGCATTAGGACTTTGAAGAATAACCCATGTAAATTTGGTTCACCCTTGACTTTTTTATTCTTCTTTGTACAAAAATTTTTCCCTTCAAAAGGTTTAGTCATATGTAGAAAAGATGTACCAGTACTATATCAAATTAATGAATATATAAGAGAGATGGGTGAGAACTTTGTCACTATCATGGACAATTACTTTGATTCATTCAAGGAAAAGATGAATAGAAAATTTAGAATTCCTAAGAAACTTGTAGAAGATTACAAGGATGATGTTTGTTTCATGGTAGACTATGACAAAGTGTACATTCAAGCAATAAAACTGAGAGTAGTGTGGCTTAAGCCTCTAAGATATGAGGTTAACATTGATGACACTAAGGATATCATTGAAACACTATTGAATGAACTTGTTGATCCCAAGGAAACATATTTTGCTACTTTTGATGAAGCCAAAGCAAGAATAGAATTTGATATTAAGCTTCATCAAGCAGTCAGCAAAGGAAAGAAGAGGATAGAAAAACTAAGGCAAGCAAATTATACTCTCCTATTGATAGAAGGAAAAGTAGATGATGTTGAAGCAGATGAAGTAGAAGATGACACAAAAGAAACAAAATCTAAAGAAGAAGATCCTATCAGGAAAAAGGGTAAGGTTATCATAACCAAAGCTACCAAGTCATCTACTATAGTATTCACAAGAAGAGCATCTAAATCTAGAAAGAAATTGAAATTAGGTGAAGAAGATGCAAAGGAGATTATTTTCAAAAAGCCTCTGCCTACATTTCAAAAAAAGTTAAAAGAGATTGATGCAGGAGCTAGCATGGAAAACTTCAAATCTCTTAGATATGAGACAAGGAATGTAGATGAGAAGAAGCAAGTTGAAGACATGATAATGTCAAAACTAGGGAAATGGAAATATTCATATGATCAACTTGTACAAGAGATTCCCAATGAACTTATGGAAGGAACCAAGCCTAGATGGGAAAATGCTAAGAAAATTGCTAAAGATATATTTGAACAAATTCTGAGGTAGCTCATACTGAGTCTTAGTAATTAAGAGGTGAAATATTCCTTGAAGAAGAATGAAGAAAAAGTCACTCTAAAATTCAACACTTTCATGATATTGGTTAATGGGATTGAACATGTAGTGAAGATAGCTACAACTACATGGAAGAATATCTATAATCTTCATTAACAGAGTGATTTTTTTTGTTCATGTCAGTGACATTGATGATGGAAATGACAAGGATGAGTATGAAAATAATGATGTGGAATATATCAAAGTAGATGATGTAAATTAGGGTGATGAGGAACAAGAACAAGAAGCTATCGAGGAGAATCTCCTTGAGATTCAGAGCAATGAGGAGACCAACCCAGAGAAAATTACAATAGTAGTTATGGCCTCATTTCCTCACTCTTTGAGAAAATATTTAATGCCATAAAGCTCAAAGAAAACTTCTACCAATATGGTTGTGGCAACCACTACAACACCATGCACCCAACCAATCTCTACACCTGTTCAGCTGAGTACTATATTGACTGAAGTGGTCATCACTTCATCGACCGAGCAGCCGGTGCTTCCTCCATCATTAGATTTGGCTACACAACAACTAGGTATTTCTATTGTCAGTGCAATATCCACTTTTATTGCTAGTCCTTCTATTTCTACTATTATTACAATTCCTAGTATGTAAATAATAAGTAAAAAGACAATTGAGAGCAAGCCTCAACCAAGTTGAGGATATAGTTATCCCAAATTAGGATATCTCTACTCTAAATCCTGATTAGATGTACATCACAGTAGAACTATGAAAAAATAAAGCTAAGCAATAGAAGCTTAGAGAAGAGAAAAGTAGATAAAATCAATTACTAGAAGATGTAAAGAACATACTTGTAGATGCATTAAGTACTGAGGTTGATAGTACTAAACCCAATTTGGTTCAATTAGTAGAAGTTGTTTAGAAATTCAATGAAGATCTAAATAGAAAAGAAAAGTTATTACAAAGAGTAAAGAAGAAATCTAAAAATAAAGTATTGGAACATGTTGCACAAAAAATTGCAATATATCAATTAGAATTGTGTACTATTCTTAGTTCATTAGAAACCTCTGCAAATAATGTAACTTCATTATTCAACAAGTTATGTGATACATCTATCTTCACTCAGGAAATCAAAGATAAACTATCTAAGATAGATGACGACTTGAAGGAAAGTACACACTAGTTGTCACTTGACCCAAGATAGAGTTCTGCTCACTACTCAAAGTTCAGATTTCTGACTAATATGCAAGTAGAATTACTAATGGAAGAAGCCAAGATTAGAGACACACTTGTAGAGATCCAAGGCATGATTCTCCCAAACATGGATTCATTGCAGAAATTTATTGCACGTGCCAAAACTCTCATCCATGATAATAACTTCTCCATAGTTGATCACATGATGGAGTTATCAACAGAAGTATAGATTGCATTGCATGCAAGCAAGGTGTTACAGGAAAATTGGGACAAGATAATGGCATTGATTTTGAAATTATATTCTAACTTATTGTCACATTTTTGCATTACCATGTAGCATACACCTTTGGCATTTATGTCAAAAAGGGGGAGAAGATGTAATATAAGATGGTATATATAAAGGGGAGAATATGTGATATAAAAGGGGAGAAGATAAAGATATGAGATATATGTATATAGCAAGTAAAGTATGATACATGATATATGTATGGAGAAGTAGCATAATATTCATGTACAATTAATCAAGAAACATCTCCTACAAAAGCAATTTTAAAAAATCTCAAAAACAAAGTATATTACTGAGTTAAAGACACAGGACGGAGACTAAAGATTGTTTTGAACTTGAAATTTTGAAAATTCAATATTTGATTGATAAGTTTTTTTTTCACTAATGCCAAAGGCAGAGATTATTGACATTATGGTCAAGTTTGTTTATTAGTGACTCACACTTAGTCAAAATGGTTAGCAGCTACTGAGCTTATCTTGTAGATTACACTATTAACCAAGTAATTTAGGTTTTACTAAGTTCTATAGTTGCTATCGAGTTCTAGAACCAACATTCAATTCACATTGGGTAGTATCTAATGAATGGTTGAATATCAGTGAAATTTGAGCTTCATAGTGTTCATCGAGTTGAATAGTGCAAGCCAAGGTCTTCAGTGTTTAACAAGTTCATAGCATTAGTATTGTGAATCAAGTGTTGACCGATCTAGGAAGCATCAACCAAGTGATTTAGTCTATATGTTCATTTTTGCACCATTCATCGAGTCACTAGTGTTGACCAAGTTTGGACTACTTGGAAGTAATTAGTATGAACTAAGCTTCTACATCCACCAAGAGCATGACGATGCTAAGTGTTGACATAGGTTGTCAAGTATCAAAACCTCACCAAGTTTATCTTCAAAACTTGAGTACCAACAGTTGAGTTGACTTTGTGTATTTTGGTGAAACTTGTATTATAGCAACTTTTATGTATTGTATTTTGGATATATATATATAATGTATTGTATCACATCCAAAACATGAGAATAAGTAATGAAGCAAATATAGAGAGTAGAAGTGGGAAGGAAAAGGGCTATAAGAAGTATAAGGAGCATCAAAGATTTATTTATCATAGCAAGGTTATCATTACACTCCAAAGGAATCTCAACCAGAAAATCAGAGTTGCAGATTAGAAATCAGCCATTGGTCCATCCTAATAGGTGGAACAATTAAATCCTTTCACAAAGTAGACTTAAGAGTCTTTTGCAAATCTCTTTACCAAGTACATACTTCATTATATGTTTTGTAAATCCTTTACTAGGGTAGACCTAGTAGTCCTTATTGCTCCTAATAGGGCAGATTATTAGAAGTGATCAATTGTAAGCCTTAACCAACCAACTTTATACTGTAGCACTAAAGCTTGTGTGTATCATCCCCACCCTAGTTTTACTTTCTATTTGGAAGGTTTCTTCATTACCATATCTTGTGTCCAAGTGTTATGAATGTTTTAACGCTTTCAATTATTCATGCATGCAATTAGATCAAAAAATATATAAAGGATTAATCAGTGAAATAATATTAAGTTTTATTGGTTCCTGATTCACCCCTCCCCTCTTAGTAACCTAGCCTATCTTATATTTCCAACACATTTATGATGATCGACATTGTGAGAGGTCTACCTTGTTAAAGGTTATTAATATTATTAAGTCTTACATTGTGAGAGGATTTTATACTTATAATTAAGTAAGGACTTGGTTAAGAGATTTAGAAGGTTCTATTAAAATGACTATGTTAAGTGATTATCCCAAACTCATGGGTATGTGCAGGATCATGGTGTGCCAAAAAGTGGCGATCTGAAAACTATGTAGTT
Source organism: Cupressus sempervirens (assembly GCA_028749045.1). Classification (NCBI taxonomy): domain Eukaryota; kingdom Viridiplantae; phylum Streptophyta; class Pinopsida; order Cupressales; family Cupressaceae; genus Cupressus; species Cupressus sempervirens. The sequence goes on from CM053792.1 coordinate 877,986,621, forward strand.
CTGAAATGCCTCAAAGAATTTCAAAATCTATTCCAACTTTTTTCCCACCCATCCTGATACTAAATGAAAAAAATTAATACCTTTATAATTCCTACTATATCTTTCAATACCAAACTTATATGGTCATGTTTAAAACATCCCAAAAATGTGTTTTTGGCATGTTCTTATGTGTTTTTTAATTCAAGCATGTAGTTGACAACTTTTTTTTAACCAAAATTTGATGTAATGAAAAGGGTTTCTTAAGAATGTTCTTAGATTTTCATAAATGTAAGGTTTGTCAAATTACGAGTTCAGTAAGTATTTATTACTTATTTTCTAATGGAGTTAGCTACAAAGTACTGATTGACATACTGGTTAAAAACTAGCTATAACTTTCAAACCATATAAGATTTGTGAAATCCAAAAGATGCATCACATTCTATTCTTTGACTAGTATAAGAAAAAAAATAGAAAAACTTAGTTCTAATTTTTTTTGAACTAGTTAACGTGGTCAGACACAAGAGTTTTTAATTCTGAAAATAGTATAGTGGAAAATACATAATTAATTATTTATTTGGAATTAAAATTCTCAAAAATATGCGTCACATCCAAGCATGAGTCTACTTTTTATATCTAAAATTATATTTAAAAATATTATCATTTGATTATGTTTAAGGTGGTCAGACATACACCTACTTTTTATTTTTGCCCTAAAATTTTTGTAGTACTGCATTAAAATCCAAACTTTTGACCAATCAAATAATTTTTTCTCCAGATAAGGCCTTGAATTTTAGAAACTAGATTCAATTTCCTACAGATTATTTTCTTACAACTTTTTGATATAAAGTACAGAACCACTTAAAAATTATGTGTCAAGTTGACATAACCCTGATTTCTTAGTTTTTCACTTCCACTTAAGGCCATAGTTTGGTACACCATGATCCTGCACATACCCTCATTTATTATTCAATATCTAATCCTTCAATTTTCACTCCACTTCTGATTACAAATCTCCTCTCTTTAATTCTAATTTGATCTTCAATCTGATATATCTTTACTCTATCTTTCACTACTTCATAAGGTTTCTATCTCTATTCTTCACGACTACTCTCTTACATGTAGAGTCAAATCTTAACTCCTTTTCCTACTTTAAAATGTTAATGCTTTCACCCTTTGATCTCTTTTGTGATTACATGAATATCTTGCATGCTCGTTCTCTCTACGTAAAAATAGGGTTTAGATTTGTCTATTTAAAGATTTCTAAAGAATTTTCTATAAGAATCTCCCATTTTCCTCTGATTGGTTGTTCACTACTCATAGGGATCTGTGATCCATGTCATAAATGTCTAGAAGCCTCTATAACAACCTCTACAAGTATTAAATGTCATGTCTATTTCATCTTGAAATGGTTTACATCAAATTTTTCAATGTTACAAACTTTAATACCTACTCTATGTCAAGAACACTAACTATTTCTAATGATCAGTTATCATTGTTCTTGTTGTTGTATACCAGTCTCAATTATACTCAGTACCTTCTATATAAATTGGCATCAATGTGCACTGACTTTCTTAGAATTCACTAGGATTGGCTTGTATTGAAAAGACTTGGTGACCAAAGGCTTTCTCTACTCTTTTAGAGCTTAACATATACATGTTTATTTACAACTCTTCCACATGACTTGGCCTATATAGAGTAGCTCACTTGTGGTGATGACTAACTAACTCAGCCTTATATACGACTAAGTGTTTGACACTAATAGAAAACAATATTTACAAATACCAATAGTTTTTTGCTACTAGTATACAACTTCATGAGTATTTTCTTAGACTGTGTTAGATCTCCTTTCACGGTTGCATTATATTTCTCACGTTTTTTATATATCAACTTTGAAGACTCAAGTTTAGATTTCATCTTCACAAGGTTAGATCTCAAATATGCATTCTTAGATCTCAAGTCTGATTCAATCTTCTTATCATCATCCTTATAGCTCAACATTAGATTTTTAATCTCTAGCTTATGCTTTAGGATCTCATTTTCTTTCTTAGGCCTTGAAACTTCAATGCAATCCTTGGTATGATATTTTGACTCTTTCCTAGATTTGATATGTTCTATTTTGTCCTTCAACTTCTTAATGTAGTCCTTAGCATCTATATACTTGTCTTTCAAAGTATCTCACTCTTCCATAAGTACATCAATCTATTCAAGAGCCTATTGTAGGTTCTTATGGAGCTTATTTATATCCATAAAGATCTTATTCAATTTTTTAAGCCTTCTCTGAGTCATTGTGCTATAATAATGATTATTATAAATAATCAATAATGAGAGGGTGGGGGAATCATTGTTTCACAAAAAAATTCTTAATTATGGATATCATTAACAATCATATAAGTTGCATATGAAATTAAATTGATTAAGCTAAATAATAAACACTACCATAAAGTAATGCAAGACATAACACCATGTTTTATTAACTAAGGACACCCTAGACAAGGGAAAACCTCGGTGGGGATGTGATGAAAGGTGTTCCCCTTAATACCACAAAAAAAAAAGAAATTGAGAAAAACAAAAATTGAGAGAACAAAATATGGGCTTGCTATTATTACCACAAATGCAAAATTACATAATTACAATATACAAACCCTTATGGGAATCTTACAATAATTTGCAGGATAGAAACACATCACCTAGAACCACTTTAGATAACCTAAGGGCCTTCCTTATATAGGCACTTTTAATTTCCTAGGAAGGTTATGTACATTAATCCCTAACCCTTACGGCCTACCAACCTCATATTATTTTATTTTATTACATAGTCCATTGACTCAAGAAAATTTACAAATTACATTTTCAAATGGCTCCACTTCTGGAGACCATGACTAGCAAACCATTGACCTAATGGGCTATTTTAACCTCATTCTAGAATCCTCATCTAGTAATTTATAGTGATTGATTGCACAAGAATCCATTACTCAAGGTTTCACCTCATTTTGGAGCTATTTAGGCCTTCGTCACTAGACCTAAAGTTTGGATACCAAAATGCATACTGAATATCTACAATGAGTAGACCAATATATATGATATGACAATAAAACTCAATTTTCTCAAAGATGAACTCCTGAAAATATGAGATTAGAACAATCTAAGAACATAATACCAACTTACTAAAATTAGCAAGCTCACTCAAATAGAAACTTTGTATAGGAATATTCCCTTATTAATAACACAAAAAATAGAAATATAAATATTTTTAGGTGATATAAAATTTCCCTTACTCATGAGATGCTCCTACATTAAACACCTATGGTAATTTGAGAAGTAACATTGTCACATCTCAGGTAGTGAGAGGGAAACCAAGACAATTAACCTTCTCTAGTGCTAGCCATGATGAATCCTCCACTCACCTCCCTTTCCATTTGACCAATTACTCATATGTTTTGGTACTTGTGCTTCTTCCCACATGACTATACAATATCTCCTTAATCTCATTTGTGGCTGAAGTAGATACCAAAATACTCAATTGTACTTCTACAACTTCATCTTTACCACCTCCCTCATAATATTTTGTAAAATATGAAATGTTAAATACTGGTGAAATATTCAATTCAACAAGCAACTTTACTTCATAAGCATTTCCAAAATCATCCTTTTTCATTATCTTGGATAGTCCAAACTTCTTTATTTTTAGTTTAATATAGGTACCCACTAAAAATCTCTCCTTACTCAAATGAACCATGACCTAATCAAAAATCTGAAAATCCCTATGCTATCTTTTTACATCTTCCTTAGCTTTATATGGTGTATTCATCTTTGTAATGTGCTTCCTCACCTCCTCATGGATGTTCTTCAAATGTTCAGCAAAATCTTCTGCTTCAACACTACTTATTTTTCCTTTATCTAACTTATTAAAATTTTTTAAAAAATTTATGATTGCTTCCATATAAAATTTAAAATCTTGATTTACTATTACTCTAATTGAAAAAAGTACTTGTATACAAATTTTGCATGTGGTAAAATCAAATCCCAACATTTTGGCTTACCTCCCACCAAACATATGAACAAACTTCCCAAAATTTAATTCAAAAATTTTATTTTTCCGTCAATCTGTGGATGATGTGTTAAAATGAACTTTAAATTTGTCTTTAATTTCATCCACAATGTATGCCAGAAATATCCAACAAACTTGGTATATTGATTAAAAAACTATCCTCTTTGGCAGAACATGTAATATCACCACTTCTTTAAAAAACAACTCTACCACATGAAAACATCACTAGTCTTCTTGTAGGGAATGAAATATTCCACCTTTTAAAATTTATCAACCACTACAAATATATAATAATTTCCTCAGTGTATCCTTGGTAATTCAAGAACAAAATCCATGCTCACATCTTCTCATGGTTTCTTAGGTATAGGTAATGGCTAATATAACCCTGTATTTTCCTTCACTCCTTTCACCATTTGACACACTTTGCAACACTACAAAAACTTCTTTACATTGTGTTGCAACTATTACCAGTAGTAATTTATAGTAACTAAGCAATGGTTTTATCTCTACCAAAGTGTCTAGCCAATCATCCACCATGCTTCTCCTTGATGAGATTCCCTCTCATGGAACTTCTAGGAATGCACAACTAACTTCCCTTGAACAACATACCATCTTGGGTTATGAAATCTAACCACTTTGTCTTGTCAAGTGTAACAGGTTCGATACAAGCTTGCCAAGCTTCACCAAAATCATGATCCTTTAGGTACAAATTCTTGAATTCCTTTAACCCAACTGCCTCAATCTACATTTTTTGGTAGAAAAACTTGTCTTCTACTAAGATAATATGCAACTTTGTTAGACTTTCCACTCATATGTTTCAAAACAATTGTATAGCTTTGTAGAAACTCAACCCATTTCAAATGCATTTGATTCAAATTTCCTTGATTATTCAAATATTGCAAATCTTGGTGATCAATATACAAAAAAAAACTCCTTGGAAATAGTGTTTCCACTTCTTTAATGCATGAACTATAGCATAAAATTCATGATCATAAACATAACACTTTATTCTTGCATCATTCAATTTCTCACTGAAATAAGCAATAGGTCTACCTTCTTGGCTTAGAACAGCTCCTATTGTATACCACTAGCATCATAATATACTTGACTTTCTAAAATAGGCTACTCTATGACTTTCTATTTGAATAGATTAAAACTCTTATCCACACCTATAGTCCACTTAAACTCTTTCTTATCTCCTCCCATAGTTTTAGTCAAAGGTCCACAAATACTACTAAACCTCTGATACACTTTCTATAAAAACTATCCATTCCATGAAAATATCTTACCTCTATTGCACTCCTTGGATTAATCCATTCAAAGATAGCCTTCACTTTCTTTGGGTCCATTTTTAGACTTTCTACAAATACTACAAATCTTAAGTCCACCAACTCTTTCTTCAGAAAAGTGTACTTCTAGAAATTTATCCAAAATTTTTCCTCCCTCAGCATGTCAAACATCTTGCAAATTTTCATCAAATAATCCTCTATTGTATTATTAAATCCCATAATATCATCTAGTTAAACAATGACAAACTTACCCAAAAAATACTTTAGTGTGTCATTCATGAGCCTCATGAAAGTGGGTGATGCACTGATTAGCCTAAAAGGCATGACCAACCATTCATACTATCATTTACTTTTCTTTAAGGTAGTATTTCACTCATGTCCTTCTCTAATGAAAATCTGATGGTTCCCACTCTTTAGATATATCTTTGTGAAAGACACAGGTCCACTCAAATAATCCATAATATCATACATTTGTGGCAATGAAAATCTTTTCTTGATTGTGATTTTGTTGATAGCCCAAGAATTTTTACACATCCTTGATCCATTCTCCATTCTTCTTTGGTGCTAATACTATTTGTACAACACATGGACTCAGACTCTCTCGAATCAACCCCTTATGCAAAAATTCAAGCACTTATCTATTTAACTCTTTACTTTATGTTGGTTACATTCTATGCACTACCTTATTTGGGAAACTGTTTCTTAGAATCAAGTCCATCTAGTGTCTGGTCTTCCCTTTTGCAAGCTAGAGTTGAGATTGCACCAAAATATTGACCTATCAATGCCCGATACAACCACTAGACTTATAGAACATAGGAGGTAGTTAAGCCATGTCATGAATCCCAAAGGAAACATTGGCAGTTAGTACTACAATCCCCCCTAGCATTACCCAAGGAGATTCAACCCTGTGACCAAGCTCTGATACCACTTGTTACAAGCTAAAGTTACCATTGCACCAAAAGATCAACCTGTCAATGCCCAATGCAACCATTGGACTTATAAAACATAGGAGGTGGTTAATCCATGTCACGAATCTTGAAGGGAATGTTGGTGGTTAGTCCAACATTCCTCACTTGGGGTAATCCATCAGGTACATTAACTAACCCAATATTAGGAAACTCCCCCAACAAAACTATAATTTTTGTAGGTACCTCCTCTATTTCTTTACCATATTTTGGTAGTACAACAAAAAAATACATATTCAAGTCTTGTACCATTGAGAAACTCATTTCCATCAACAAAACATATTCTGGAAGCACTACATAGCTTTTCTCCTTTCTGCTTCAATGATGTCAACTTATTTTTCAGTCCATTCTTTGTCAAACTGTAGGAATTTGCACACCCATCATGTACATCATGATTTTCAAACTACCATGCCTTATCCATCCACATATGGCTTATTTCCATAAGTATGATATCACATATAACCTCATCTTGGTAGCTTCCAATCTTGAACTTCAATAAGTATTTCTCATTTACCATGGTCTTGTGGTCATCTAAGCAATATGGTATGGGCGCAGGTATTTCTTCCTCTTGAGATTTAACTTTGTGACTATCTTTTTTGACACTAGATTATCAATGCATCCACCATAAATGATCACACCACACCACTTTGTTGGCATTATGTTCTATTTGTCATTAGTGATAACACTTATTCAATTTTGAATGGTTACCAAACTCATCATTCAGTCTAAAGTTTATACCAAGCATTCAGTGGTTGCCAAGTAAGTTCAACACTTAAGTAGTTCACACCAAGCATCCCTAAAGCTACTGAGTGAGTGTGTAGTCTAGTAGTGTATACAAAGCTTATAGTGTTCACTGAATAGATAGTGGTCACTGAGCTTCATAGTGTCTACCGAGTCATCAGTTTGTGTGATGTGAAGCTAGTTTCTATCAAGTAATGGATGTGTAGTGTTTATCGAGTAACAACAAGATAAACAAAGGATTTAGTATCTATCGAGTCTCCAACAGTTATTGAGTTTCAAGCTACATTGTGTGACTAGTATGGACCAAGCTTCTACTTCTATCGAGTGCATGATGATGTTGAGTAATGTAGTGGATGTCAAGTATCAGAAGGTCACCAAGTCAACTTGAAGAACCCAAGTTTTTACTATTTGGCTAACTCAGTAATGTTTTTTTTACTTGTGTTTTAATCGACCTTGCAATTATAAATATTGGAATGGTATATATATAATGTATTGTATCATTTGCAATATGTGGGTGAGAATATCAATGAATGATATGTAATGTTTTGAGAAGAGTGAATGTGATTCAGCAGTAAAGTAGAGTATTCAGCAAGGTCTACAAGGAGTAGTAAAGATATATTAGTCACAAGAGGTGATCTGTACTTCAAAGATCTAATTAGCAATCTAGTTGTAAGTCAGATCTACTATTTCATCCTGACAGGTGAATCAGTTTTTCAAATCCTTTAACAAGGTAGACTTAATAGTCTTTGTATAAATCTCCTAATAGAGTGCATACTTCATTGTATGTTTGTAAAACCTCTAACAAGGTGGATCTAGTAGTCCAAATTGCTCTTAATAAGGCAGATCATCAGAAGTGGTCAGTGTAAGCCCTAACAGGCCAACTTTATACTATAGTAGTGAAGTTTTGTGGATATCATCCCCACCCTAGTTTTACTTTCTATTTGGAAGGTTTTTGGGTCACCAAAATACTGTGTTCATGTGTTATGAATGTTTATCTTTTCTCATGCATGTAGTAGATTAGATGAATAAATGGTGAATGATATATATATATATTTCTAAGTGTTGAATTGATTTAAAGTTTTGAGGTTACTGATTCACCCCTCCCCTCTCACTAACCTAGCTAGTCTTGATTATTTGCAACAATTAGTATCAAAGCTCTGTGGTTCTCAAGATAAAGTTTGATAGCTTGAGAAAAGATCAAAGGATAATGGAGATATTCAAACTTGACAAAGCTATTGATAATGAAAAGCTAGATCTGGAAATGGACATAGCTCAACTCAAGGAAGCAAAAGACCATCTTTCCCAATCACTGAAAAGAATGAAGAAACTTGCAAGATAGATGAATGACCACTAGTATGTTGAAGAAAAGATTGAAGAATTTTTCCCTTCAAGCAATTCAGATGAAGCAAATGAAACAATCAAAGAACTCCTAGAAAAGAATGGCTCTCTACAAGAAGAGGTGAGAAATAGACAACAAGAAATTCAGTTAATAAGAATGTGTAAAATTTTGGAACAAAGGAATAAGGTAAGTGAAGACTTGGAGTCAAGGAACAATGCAAATCAAAATCAATCCCTTCAGCAAGAAAGCCTTATCAATTAGCTCTCCGATGCAAATGAGGAAATCATGAATCTAAGATCTGAAAATGAAAGTTTAAGGAATGATTTAATCACTGAAAGGCAAATCAATGAAAGATTGAAAGCTGACCTAATTTTTGAAAAGCAACTCAATGAAAGGATGATGAAATCTCAAGCAAACATGGATCAATTGAATCAACAAAGTGAGCAGAATCTCTATAGGCAAAAAGGTAAAGCAGGACTTGGATACAAAGAAGAAGGTGAATCTTCCAAACAAGGTGCCCAAAGGAATCAAAGACCTACTTGAAATCATTGTTGTAAGTTAGGTTATACATCAAAAAAATTTTGGAGCAATGGAAAGGAAAAATTCAATGGAAAATGCTACAATTGTGGTAAGAATGGTCATAAAGCTAATTAATGCAAAGAGAAACCAAAAATTGAAGGCAAATGTCACAAATGCAAGAAACAAGGTCACAAGGCATCTGAATGTAGATTAAAATCATTCAATCCAGTTGAACAAATTGTCAAAGAAATATTTGGTTGGGATTACAATACTTGATGTAGATGTCACTATTCTAGAGAATATGGACACATTGGCATAGACTGCACAAGGCATCACTTGAGAAAGAGGGATTCAATAGTAAGATGTTATACATGCACTAAAGTTGGTCACATAGCTAGAAACTACATGAATATAGGAAGAGTTGAAGATGAGAAGAAAGCTAAAGCTGATAACATCAAGAAGTAGATGAGACAATAGTGGATTCCTAAATCTACCGAGTAGAACAATTCAAATGATTGCAATGTCACTTAAGAATGGGGTGACTTCACCATTTCCAATTAGATTCATGGAGGAACTAGAACTATATCATCAATTCATATCTATAGCAGTTCCAAATGAAACAAAGTAGAAGATCTAAATAAACATTTCAAATACAAAGGGATCACATGAATTCAGTTCATATCGAGCAAGGTTGGTCATAGACTCAACCAGGCGAGGTTGGGAGTAATGAAAATTTTGTTTGATTGCCAAGTCACAAGTTTCTATTGAGCTATTGAGTGGATGATAGTCTGTCATGCACTATGTCATTATGGTACCTAGCATTAATGGTGAATTTTCACCAAAATGGTAGAATTTGACTTCATTTTCCAGCATGACTTTAGAATTCACATATCAAAGCAATTCCAGGTGAATCCAGGCAATTTTGAGTGAATTTATAGTGAAGAATTTGTTTCAAAAATTTCTATCATTTACCGAGAAATGATGGCATCTAGGAGTAGTAGCAGTAGCAAGGCGAAAAGAGGTTTAGAAATGTTGGTTAAGGGTGTGGAGTGGAAAGTGCCAAATTTCAAGCTAGTTCCAGTAGTTGTGGAAGCACTCAACTCTAATGGTGCACATTCTCAAATTCCACCCAAGGTACTTCTAATTAATGACATTTGCACACATTTTAAGTGTTCTATTTAGGAAATTAGAACCTTAGAGATGGATAGTGCCTTAGAAGAAATGTGTGTTGATGGTTCACTTAAACCTAAGCATAAGCATCTAGAAACCAAAGGGTTGACCCATATCACACACCTCCCAAGGAGATTTTAGATAAAGTGGATTAGATACATTCTCAGTCATGTGCATAATGGACAATTATGGTTAGAGTAGCTAGTGTTAATCACCAAGAAAATGATTCACAAGATTACTAGTCTCCTCATGCTAAACAATAGAAAATCTACCAAAACCATAGGTTGGGATGAGCTCCAAAAGAAAACCCTAACCGAGTGGGATGGTAGAGGTTTGAAAATTAGCTCTATTTTTGATGTGGAATTAAGGTTGGGCATTCATTTAATTGCCCATAAAATTTATAGCTCTAGTCATTTGAACAATATGTCATGTGAGGCAATGGATTTAGCATTTAAGGTTGTGAAGAAAAACATAGAATTTGATTTGTCAAAATTATTGTTGACGCAATTCAATAAGAATATGGATAGTAGTAGGACATCAAAGAACAACCCTTGCAAATTTGGTTCTTTTTTGACATGTCTTTTCTTTTATGTGTAAATTTTTTTCCCATCTAAAGGTATTTTTGTATGGAGAAAAGATGTTCCTATTCTATATCAAATAAATGAGTTCATTGCAGAAATGGGTATAAATTTTGACAACATTATGGATAATTATTTTGAAGATTTCAAGGAAAGGATGAACAATAGGTTCAAGATTCCACCCAAGCTTGTTGAGGATTACAAAGATGATGTGTGTTTCATGGTTGACTATGATAGAGTGTATATTCAGGTAGTCAGGCCTCGAGTTGCATGGGAAAAACCTCTCCCGTATGAGGTAAAAATTGATGAAAATAGGGATATTATTGAAGCATTGGTGAATGAACCTGTAGATTCTAAGCTACCAATTTTTGGTACATATGATGAGGCCAAAGCCAAAATTGAGCTTGAAATCAAGCTACCCTAGGCAATTAGCAAAAGAAAGAGGAAGATAGCCAAGATGAAAACTGCCACTAGCTCTCTTATGCTTACAGAAGGTAAAGGAGAGGATGATGATGAAGAAGAAGAAGAAGGAGAAGAATAGGAATCTAAGATGGAGGTAGAGCCAGCAAAGAAGAAAGGAAGGGTAATCATTACCAAACCTCTAAAGGCCTCCACATCTATTTTCACTAGAAGATCAAAAGGAAAAGGAAAAGATGAAGTTGTGCTCAGCGAACCCCTACTTACCTTCTAGAAAATATTAAAATAGATGGAAGAAGGAGTAGGCATCACAAACATCAAGGCTCTAAAGTTTGAGACAAGGACTGATGCTAAAAAGATGCAAATTGATGAGTTGGTACTCACCAAAATGGGAAAATGAAAGTATTCCCTAGATTAGATTGCTCCACAAATTTCTAAAGAATTGTTGGCAAGATTGCAACTGAGGTGGGAATCAGCTATATAGATAGAAAAAGATATATATGAACAATCTTTGAGGAAGTTAAATCTTATAGATGCAAAAGTCAACATAGTAATGAAAAACTATGAAGGTAAAATGATGATCAGATTCCATACATGTTTGATTTTAATCAAAGATATTGAACATGTTATGAGAGATGCAACAAACATATGGAAGAACATCTATCATCTACATAAGCCCAATGAAGATCTAGTAGAGATCAAGGATGATGATGGTGACAGTGATGATGATGAAGAGGATAACACTCCATGTGTTACTTTTGATGTTGAAGACTATTAGGCATTAAAGGTTGATGATGAAGAGAAAGAGGAAGAAGCTAAAGAGGAAGAAAAGGAAGAAGATGATCCAATGAAAATAGTAGCAGAAGTCATTGCTTCCCTTCCTCATTCTCCACCTAAAACTACTACATCATCCAGGTTGGAGATAGCTTTAGCAACTATGATTGCCACCACCATAGATATATCATATGCACAATCATTAGTTGCTACCTCACAGCTCTAGGTATCTACAATGGAAATTTCTACCAATTCATCTACAGAGCTGCAACCCTCTTCATTAGCACCCAAGTAATCTACTTTAGTAGTATGCATAGCACCCAGTTCTTCAATTGTGTTAACTTCTATAGCAGCATGTACAGTAAGTTTACTAGTATGTTAGATAGTTTTTTCTACTTTAGCTTTAACTACACTAGCCTTTGTTCCAATCAATTCTTCAGTTGTAAGTATTCCAATTTGTAAACCACCTATTAGTACTCCATTTTTGGATAGTACATCAATTTTGGATATAGTTGGCACTTCTTTTGGTTTTCCTTTAGTTGGACCAATTCAACTCTTTACTGCAAGTCTAGCTACTTCTACTATTGTTTTCATTTTTAAGTCCAAGGAAGTAAGTTTAGAAGTAAAACCAGACTCCTCTAAAACTTCTACATACTGGCAAAGAAATTGATGAAGACATTGATTTGGATAAAGAAATTGTTATTCCTAATTTGGATTTAGACACTACCACAACTAATGAAATGATATTGGTTAGTTAGCTTTTGGAGCAAAAGGCAAGGCAAAAGTAGCTTAGAGATGAAAGAGATAGAGAGTTTACCATAATTGAAAATGCTAAAAATATAATAACTGAGGCTATAGGTGTTGATGTTTACTCATCTCAACACATTTTGTTGCAATTAGAAGTTGTAAATAAGTTCAATGAGGATACCTCTGGCAAAGAAAAGCTCATTGAGAAGGTAGAGAACAAGTTTGATAATAACGTGCTTGAACACATTTCTCAACACATTGCAATAAACCAGGTAGAGTTATCTACAATTCTGAGCAATCTTGAACAATCTTTAACCAATGTGACATCACTTTTTGGCAAGCTTTGTGATGTTACTGAGTTCACCAAGGATATAAAGAAGAAATTGAATAAGATTGATTTTGATATGAAGGCAAGTGCTCAAAGGCTACAACTTGACCCTAGTTCAAGTTTAGCACATCACATGAAGGTGAAATTTTTGTCAGAAATGTAGGTAAAATTGCTAAGAGAGGAAGCTAGGATCAGGTCTACACTGATTGATATCCAAAATATGATCCTTGCAATTATAGAGTCAATGCAAAAACACATTGCATATTCAAAAATATTGGTCCAAGATAACAATTTTTCCATAGCAGATCATATGATTGAACTTTCTGCAGAAGTTCAAGTGGCACTCTCCACCTGTAAAATTTTGCAAGGCAATTGGGAAAAGATATTGGCTCTTATTCTCAAGGTACACTCTGAATTTCTCTCACATTTTGGTTTCTCTATTTGAATATTTTTCATATCTCTTTGGCATTATTTTCAAAAAGGGGGAGTAAGAGATAGTAAGCGACATGGGAGTAAGAGATGATAAGAGACTTGTGGAGAAAATAAGGGAGAAAATAGATTGATATATGTACAGATAAAGCCTATATATATATTATGCCATATGTATGGGGGAGATATGTAAAATATGTATATACAGTAGCTTTACAAAGATCAATTTTGAAAAATAAAAAATCAGTATATCAGTGTACATAAGGCTCATAAGTGTTTTTGTCACTAATGCCAAAGGGGGAGATTTTTGGCATTATGTTGTATTTTTCATTAGTGATAAGACTTAATTGATTCTAAATGGTTATGAAACACATCACTTAGTCTACAATTTATACTAAGCATTCAGTGGTTGCCAAGTAAGTTTATAACTTAAGTAGTTCAAACTGAGCATTCCTAGAGCTATCGAGTGAGTGTGTAGTTCAATAGTGTATATCAAGCTTACAATGTTTACCAAATAGATAGTGGTCATCGAGCTTTATAGTATCTACTGAGTCATCAGTTTGTGTGATGTGAAGCTAGTTTCTACTGAGTAATGGATGTGTAGTATTTATCGAGTGACAGTAAGGTAAACAAAGAATTCAGTATCTATTGAGTAACATTATATCTACTGAGTCTCCAATGGTTATCAAGTTTCAGAATATGTTGTGTGACTAGTATGGACCAAGCTTCTACTTTTACTAAGTGCATGATGATGCCAAGTAATGTAGTGGACAAAGAGTATCAAAAGGTCACCAAGTCAGCTTGAAGAACCTGAGTTTTTACTGTTTGGTCAACTTAGTAATGTTTTGTCTACTTGTGTTTTAGCCAACCTTGCAATTATAAATATTGGAATGGTATATATGGAATGTATTGTATCATTTATAATATGTGGACGAGAATATCAATGAATGATATATAATATTTTCAGAAGAGTGAATGTGAATCAGCAACAAAGTAGAGCATTAAACAAGGTCTACAAGGAGCAGTAAAGATATATTACTCATGACAAGTGATCTATACTTCAAAGATCTAATTAGTAGTCAAGTTGTAAGTCAAATCTACTATTTCATCCTAACAGGTGAATTAGTTTTCCAAATCCTTTAAAAAGATAGACTTAATAGTCTTTGTATAAATCTTTGAATAGAGTGCATACTTCATTGTATGTTTGTAAAACCTCTAACAAGGTGGATCTAGTAGTCTAAATTGCTCTTAATAGGGCATATCATTAGAAGTGGTCAATGTAAGCCCTAATAGACCAAGTTTATACTATAGTAGTGAAGTTTTGTGGGTATCACCACCACCCCAATTTTAATTTCTATTTGGAAGGTTTCCGAGTCACCAAAATACTATGTTCATGTGTTATGAATGTTTATCTTTTCTCATACATGCAGTAGATTAGATGAATAAATAGTGAATGATACATATATGTATGTATGTATGTATGTATGTATACATCTATATATGCATACATACATATACATATACACACACACACACGCACGCACGCACGCACGCGCACACACACACACACACACACACATTGCTAAGTGCTGAATTGATTTAAAGTTTTGAGGTTACTGATTCACCCCTCCCCTCTTAGTAACCTAGCTAGTCTTGATTATTTTCAACACACTTATCTTCACATTTGTAGCTACTACAAAACAAGCTCCTATTTTGATTAGGTTCACTCTAGCCACTCAACATGAATCTTATGTTAACTAGGACTTCTCCTCTTCTAGCATTTAAAGAATGTGATGATTTAGTGCCTTCATTAGCATAAGAAAATTGAGCATGGCCTTCTATTCTTCTAACAATCATTCCTTGGCACTAGGTGGGTAAAAGTACAAAGCTATGTCACCTTTCAGGATGACTTATCAAAATGAGTGAATTTGAGTATTTTTTTAATCTAAAAATCAATTTTTTTCAAACATATGATCTAGATAAATTCATTCTAGCTGAATTATACATGGTCTCATACTTTTTCGATTACAAATGTCTAGTAAATGCATGTTTTATACTAGTTTGTATCCAATTACTAAAGAAGTTTCAAAAAAATGGTGTTTCAATCACTCTTACTATTTTTATGATTTTTTTTAATAACACATAAACACCATTTTATAGAGCTCAAAGTCAAAAATATTCTCATATAGAATATATAGTTTTTTAATTAGATGTAATATTTTATAGTTAAAAAAATTTAGAAGCATGTATTTTAACACTCGAAAAGATGTCAATTTTGAGAAAGAAAAAATATTAAATCATATCAAAAAATAATTAAAATTATATAGCATTCTAGAGGAGAGAGTCCTCTTCTAGAATGTATAATTTTTCTCCTAGTTAGAATACAATTGTTTTGAAAAATGTGGTGGGAGATGAAAATTATTGATTTCAAGTGAGTTGAAATTTGAATCATTATAAAAGAGAAAATATAGAGCTAAAGCCAATTTTTATTTTTGATTGTTCTAGATATATATGTTATCTATAATATGCTCTAAGATCAAAGGGAAATAAGTTTATTTCCATATAATTTTGTGGTGGGAAAGAGACACCTATTTTAAAGCATTTTTCAATAGCTAAAATAAAAATTAGGAAAATATATCAATTCTTATCCAAAATAATTATTAAAATTTATAATCCTAAACTTCATCCATTTCTACACATTTCATTAGTTTACTTCATTTTCAAACTCAAAATAATAATACCAATTTTATGTCATTGAACGTGAATAGTTATAATTTTGTTAGTCGTTTCCTTTAAAAAAGGGTTACACATGTTTGTGTTTTTACTCGGGAACATTCAAATAATAGATATCATTCTTCTCTACAATGAAAACATTGTCCACAAACACCTCCTCTTCCAGCTTTTTGTCCTCTTCCTCTTGCTCTCTAATCTTTATTATTCTGATGATGGAAATTTTTCCCCTCTAGACACTACTGCTACCCTTATCCATTTTCTTTTGATCATCATTTTGGCTTCCATGAGATCATCTAACAAATCTTCCACCTTGACCTATTTTGTTATTGTTGTTATCAAATTTATTGTTCACATTTTCCTCAATTCTTAGGGAAAATGGGTATGCCTCTTCAATATTGTTCATTTAAACCATACCCAATTCCTCTTGAATACTTGGCCTAAACCCATTAAGGTAATGGAAAATTTCTCCTTTTGAGATTTTGTTTGGCCTATTCTACTAAGAACTCAATAGAACCCTTTGGTATACTTTTGAATAGATCCTCTTGGTTCCTTTAACACTTTCATTTTCTTCAATAGATCAAGCTTATAATCTACTAGAATAAATTGACACTTTAATTTGGCTATCATCTGGTCCCATCTTGTGATTTTGTCTTTTCCTCTTCTATTTTGCTCCGACTAGATCTCCTACCAATAAATCTTTGTATAACCCTACAAGTTGGCCTTTGTAAATTTGACCCTATTTACATCTTCAACGTCTTCATATCTAAAGTATTCCTCTAATTCATTGATCTAATTGATCAATTCCTTTTGGTTAAGATTTCCCAAAAGTGTAGGAAACTCAAACTTAGGTCATTTTTTGAGCTTAGAAATGGCCCTTAAAAGCCTTTCTTTTTCAAGGTTCAAAATGACATCTTTAACATTTTCTTCTTCATCCTCACTTCCATCTCTTATAGTAAGATTTATTTCTCTACATATTTTTTCTTCCAATTCTTGCATCTATCTTTGGAGAGCTCTAAAACTCTCAAGCATAGCACCAATGAATTTTATTGCGTAGTCTCTCAATGGAGACATTTTCTTCTTTCTCTAAAACCCTAGTGCAAACTATCTCACAACTAGTGATCTCTCCACACGCTCAGAGCAAACCATGATCCTAATGCAAACTGCCTCCCAATCAACAATCTAATTACACACTTAGGAACTCCTACTTGGATGCCACTTGATCAAGGGTACTCCCCTTAATACCACCAAAAAATATATATAGAGAGAGAAAAAAATGAACTGAGAGAATAAAATATGGGTTTCTTATTATTTCTACAAATGTGGAATTTTAGAATTACAATATGCAAAGTTAGATGTGTGCCTTACAACAATCTACAAGATAGAGCTACGACTATCACCTACAACAAGCATAGATAATCTATGGGCTTTCCTTATATATGAACACTACCTAGAAAGGTTCTAGACATTAAGACCTAACCCTTAAGGCTAACCAACCTCATATTATATTATTTCATCACACTTTATTACATAGGATTGACTCAAGACAATTTACAAATTACATTTTTGGATGGGTCCACTTTTGGAGACCATAACAGAAATGCATTGACCCAATGGGCTATTAGAACCCCATTCTATAATCCTTGTTTCACAATTTACATTGTTAAATTGTGCAAGTGTCCATTAGTTTATATTTTTCCTTGTTTCAAAGCCATTTAGGCCTTCATCGCTAGACTTGAAGTTTGAATATATATAATTGTTTGGATACACAAAATTTATACCAAATATCTACAATGACTACAATATGTAAAATATGACAAGAAAACTCAATTGGCCAGCTAATATGTCAAAGATGAACCTCCACATATGATATTAGAATAATTTGAGCACATAATACCAACTTACTAAAATTAGCAAGTTCCCTCAAATAGAAACTATGTACAAGAATAGCCCAATTAGCCCTTATTAAAAACATAAAAACTGGAAAATTGAAAATAGATATATTTTTGGGTGAAACAAGATTTCCCTTATACCCAGGATGCTCTTACATTAGTATAGTACCCAAAAAATGATCCACTAATCAAAAGTATGTTGTGAAAGGTATTGACCCTATTAGGAATCTATTGCATCTGTATAGTGTCTTGGTCCTTGTTAGAGGACTAGGCCTTGTTAGAAGCCTCAACCCTGTTTGGATTTATTATTACAATTATAGAAATGTATGCAAGATGATCCCACTTACAAAATATGCAATATATAATGATATTCTTCAATACAAGAGATAAGTACAAATCCTCTTACTGTTGTTGATATCTTCATAATTTAATTTCATTTTTCTACTCTTCACAAAATTGATCATAGATCCATACTATACTACTCATACATCATAGTTCACATTACAAAAGTGTACATATAAACATAATAAAATTCCATTACAATATCGCATTAAAACTCTACAAAACCTTTCTCAAAAATTATTTCCTTTATATGAAACTACTTGTCTATTTGGCCTTTATTCCTTTACACACTTCACAAAATGTAGAACTATACCTTTCCCACTTAGGGTTTACATATAGGATTTCATCCCTAATTAGTTAAGTAATTATTTTTTCCGAATAAAACAATTCCTTAATATAAAATACTTAATTCATTATCTTAATTCTATTTAGTAAGCTCATTACTGCAACTAGAAAAACTATTATATCCCTTTCCATAATGTCTATAAAATCTCGCACACATAGTTTTGGTATCTTGACGTACTATTTTTTTTTTAGCTAAGACTATACATGCCAATATTTCTTCCATGAAAAAAGCCAAGAAAATCTCTAACCATACTACCTGATAACTTCGATGAAACTTAGATAATTTTCTAAGTCTATCTACCAGAACATAATCGCCATACTTTTCTCACTTTATAATGAGCATATGTTTCCATAAATTAAAACCTCATACTTACTATCCTATCCAAAATTCCAACAATCTCAACCTTTTGCATTCATGGAAATATATTGGGAAAATTATCTAGGTCCCAAAACTTTAAAATTATAAAATTTCAAAACTTGTTACATTTGTTATATGACCAAAAACAATTTACAAAATGTGGATCACTTTCTTATTTATACCATCCTACATAGGGATAATTCTCCTTTGATTATTCTCTTAATTTTTATTCCTTTATACAATTTTCCTTACTATAATCCTCTTTGTGTGTGTGCGCACACACGTGCATATGTTCCTATGTGTGCACATGTGGGTGCATGTGTGTGTATGTGAGTTTACAGTTTTCCTTACTATACTCCCTCTTTGACATCAGTGACAAAGGTGGTGTCAAAACTTATATACAAATCAAAATTTAGAATTTCTACATTTAGTATCATTGGGTGGATATTTGTGTAATGTAATGCACAAAGCTCTTCTTCAAGATGGAGAATTCATTGTCAAAGTTGTCCTTTACTACATCTGATATGCTTATTAATGCACATAATCTATATGATGCAATATCTACTATGTTCAAATATTTGTATGCAAATTTCTCATATGATGCCTTAGTTGAAAGGCATTCATCCAATTGTCTCTACACCTAGTCTATTTGTAAGGTAAGGTGCCCTCTCAATAGAATAACATTTTTAATATTATTTCCTTCTTTAGCTCTAATAGCCAAATAGGATCGTCTATTTTACTTATTATTCCCTCAAATTCCATGATATGTATGTTAGGATTTATAATCTAAATAACAATATTATTTAACTATTCCATTTTATTATTTAATTCAATAGTGATGTCCTTGATTAAATCATGTGATAGGGTGCATTAATTTTTTTCCTTCTATGAAGCATCTCTTAATTCCTTGATGCATATGACAAGAATTTTCAAGTTATCTCTTATTTTTTCACAAACCTTTCTAAACCCTTCAACATCATGAAGAGTTTGTGCATTAGTAGCTTTGATTCTAATATATGAGTAAAATAATTGTCAAAAGCCTTGATCACTTTTTTTTCTCTTTCTTGTGGTCCTAATTCAAAAACTCTCTCTAATATAATGCTCTTCAATTTCTCTATTACTTCCATCAATGATCTTTGTAGATCCTTCACACATTTTTTCTCCTTAATGATTTTTCATAGGGATAATATCACTCCAACATTATCATCATCAACGTCATCTCTAGTTAATATTGTAAAACATAATTCCAATGTAATTTAGAATAAATAGGTGTCTATGTACTTCTCATAGGAGTGAGCATTAAACTATCATCCTCACACCAGAGAACAACTTTTTCAACCTTAGTTTTAGTGTGTTTCAACTCGGGTACAACTAGAGATGTTTCATGAGTAATCATCTTCTAATTTCCTTGAAAATTCTGATCAATTTTCTTAGGTTCATCTTTTAAATTAGCCATATCATCACTTTTTTCTTAGCTTCCTCTTCATTATTAATTTCTTCATCCTCTAAACTTGCATAACCCACCAAATTGTGAACATTTGGGTCATAATTCTTGAAAGGATCTTCTTTTGTGTCTAGTTTTATGCTTATGTTGTCCACAATGGTGTCATCTCTATTTGTTATCCAAGGGAGTGCTAATATCGATGTTTATTTTCCTCTTCTTTTTTTTGCCTCCTCCATTTCCTTGTTTTCCTCGGTAATGACTACACGTGCTACTAATGGTACTTCAAATTTTGTTCTTTGTACTATTGCTACTAGGATAGGGGCTTATGCCCCTAATATCATCCTTTTTTCTATAGTTTTTGTTTGTTGAGAACTTGATGACTTAATTTCTACCATCATCTTTACAATGGTTGTCTATGTTAATTTTCTAGTTTCGTCGTAATTTCCTCCAATGATTGGTATAGCTCTTATTTTATTCCTTAACTAAGGTTCCATACTTTTTATCAACTTTTCTGGGTGCTCTTCGTTATTCACTTCACATAACTTTCTTGTCTTTTTTTCTCTTATTTTCTTATCTTCTTTTTGCTCTCTCATTTATTTGTTCACAATTTTTTCATACAAGATTTTGTTAGAAATATTTAGAATAACTAAGAGGGTGGGGGGGGTGAATCAGTTACTCAAAGTCCATAAGTACCATTTGAACAATTAAACATAAGCACTCATTTTTCTACTAATCCTATTGTTGCTTCATCTCCACTATAAAAATATAGTCTTAAATATAATATGCTTTGCTAAATGAAAACATGATCACATGTAAAAACATAAAAAGAATTTAGTACAAGTGTGACACTAGGATTTTATGTGGAAACTCAATTTGGGAAAAACCACAAGCAACATGTCAATACTTTTTCACTCTTTTGAAGTGAGCTTTGTCTGGAGCCAACCCTATTAAATGTTTACAATACACACTATTAAATGTCGCCTAGTTAGAGGATTTGATCACACTATTAAGAGTGGCCTCATTGTAGGACTTTGATCATTCCATTCAAAAAGCCAGCTTGTTAAAGGATTTACATAGATTGCTAAGTCCTTCAAATGACTATGAGGTCAACCTCTGTTAAAAAGGATTTCAATACAAATTGTTTACAATTATTAGAAAGAATGTAGTAGGGTTTCGATCTATATGATTACAAATCACTTTTCAAGTTTAGATCACTATTTGGTTCATGTGTTGAGTCACTGATAAGCTCTTTACTATCATCTCTATTCTTGATTCACTTAGAAACCCTTCAATGAATCAGTCTACTCCTTCAAAAAAACTTAAGCCTTTTTCTCTAATTCACTCTCACACTTGTGCTTTTCTGATCTACCTTCTTTTGTATGAGCCCATACACTCCCACTCATAGTTCACCATTTTGGTTCAGCCATGTACCTCTTTCTATAGGAAATTATTTCTTTACCATTTTCTATAATCACCATAGACCTTAGGGTTTATGACTAGGTTCAACATGATTCGTTATATCTATCCATCTTCTTGATCTTCCTCTTCAAACTTCTATGGAATTTATCTATTAGGTATTTACCTAATCCTCTCCTTCAATTTAATGATCCAACTCATCAATCTTATCTTTAACATAGTTTACATATCCAAAGAAATCAAATGAGTTGGCTGGGAATCACAATTTTCTTAAATTCATTCTCAACACTATTACTTAATAATCATTATGTTATGGTGCTAGGTCATCACTTAACACTCAGTCTCTATAAAAATTCTAGCTTGACATCAACTAGATCTCTCAATTGATAATGATGCTTGGTCAACACTAGATTTTCTCTTCACTTACTATGGCTTGGTTAACACTAGTATCATTCAGCCTTCCTTTGCCATTTACTCTATTTCTTAGCTTGGCTTAACTTCCTTGATACAAACAATCACCTTTTCTAATAAAATTCTAACTAATCAAATGTCCATTATGATGTCTTTTTCATAACTTAACCTTTCCTCTAGGTGCTATTATCGTGAGAAATTTATCAAATCATCTTCATCAATTAAATAGATATGACATTTAAATTAGGTAGAAATATGTCTTATCTATAGATTTGACATCAATAACAATACAACAATTGTTCCAATTGTAAGTTTCCAACAATCATCCTCTTTGGCACTGATGGCAACATCTCTACATCTTGATATTAGAAATATCTCAATGTATCAAATGTATCTCTCTCTGTTACCATAGAAGGGTAAGTGCACCAAGTTGTGGTCCCAAAAGGGGGGTATAACTAGACACCTTTTTCCTAAAATCAGCAATTTATGAGCTTCAACAAGAATTTGAAGATAGTTACGCTCAAAATTTTAAGAAATGACAAAAACAAAAGTCGTAGTCCTTTGAATCTAGTTTCTAAACTACTATTTTTTTTTTCAAAATAGTTTAGGTTTAGGTCCTCAAAAAAGAGGGCTAGAAAAAGTGGTACTATTTATTCCAAAAAAACATAACATAGTAAAATGTGTGGCCCCCCTAAAATTTTAACCTTTTTTTTTTTTTTTATTCTTGAATTGCTCTGGTCAAAAGTTACTTAACACTATGTAGCTTATCCTAGATTTTTCAGGTAATTTTATAATATGTATTTTTCTTTTATGAATTTTTTAACTAGAAACATCCCAAAAATGTGAAATATCTGTAGAATGGAGTCTAAAATCATTGAGAACTAATCTAATTGAAAAATATCTGGAGAAATAATTGAAAACTAATCTAAAATCAAAACTTTTTTTTTCAAAGTGAGTATAATGGAGTCTAGTTTCTAAAAACCTAAGTTGCAAAATTTGATGAACGAGCTAAAATCTATAGACCAATTAGTACATGGTGGTTTTTTACAAAAAATGAACATACATTTTTAAAAAATTATAGATGAAAGGCTTGAAATAGTTCAAATTAAAAGTAAATTATATGGTTAGATAGCTAACATAGAGACCTATAATGCCATGTAACCTAATGTTATCGATACCAAACCATGAGGAATCTTGAAGGAGAGAACACAAGAAAAATTAATCATTTTTCGTATATTTTTTGGAAAACATGTCTCAAACCTATTTATAAACTCCAAACCTTTGGGTTTGATCTACAAGGCAAAACCAAGGCTTACGCTTGGTTTTAATGCAAAGCTTTCAATAACACATGTGCCCTATAGTGTGCACGCACTATAGTGTGCACATGCTATTAGAACCATTTGAATTCTCAATTGCCCATGCGTCCTATAGGGTACATGTACTATTGAGGCCTAAATTGCAATGCAAGTGCAAGAGAGAGCTAGGGGGTGGGGGAATGGTTGTGTGTGTGTGTGTGTGTGTGTGTGATAGAGAAAGAGATAGAGAGAAGGTAGGGAATGGGAGAGGGGAGAGAGTATGGGATGGGAGAGAGGGAGTGAGAAAGAGTAGGGATGGTAGAGAGAGTATGGGATGGGAGAGAGGGAGTGAGAAAGAGTAGGGATGATAGAGATGGTATGGGATGGGAGAGAGAGGAAGTGTGCTAGAGTAGGGGTGGCAGAGAGAGTATAGGATGTGAGAGAGAGGAAGTGTGAGAGAGAGTAGGGGTGGCAAAGAGAGAGTAAAGGATGGAGGAGAGAGATTGAAAGTAGGGGATGGGAGAGAGAGGAAGTGTGAGAGAGAGTATAGGTTGGGAGAGAGAGATTGAGAGTAGGGGATGGGGAGAGAGAGAGTAGGTAGTGGGAGACAGAGTGGGAGGGAGAGAGAGAGAGAGAGAGAGAGAGAGAGAGAGGAGGATGGGATTGCATGTGTGTGAAAGAGTGAGAGTAGGGAATAAGAGAGGGGGAAGATAGAGTAGCTTGAGAGAGAGTAGGGGATGGGAGAGAGAGAGCAGTCGATAGGAGAGGGAGTGGGAGAGGGGGAGAGAGGGGGGATGGAAATGTGTGTAAGAGAGAAAGAGAGAAAGAGTAGGGGGTAGCAAAGAGAGATTAGAGAGGGAGAGATTGAGAGTGAGAGAGTGAGAGAGAGAGAGAGAGAGTGTGTGTGTGTGTGTGAGAGAGAGAGAGAGAGAGAGTGAGAGTGAGAGTGAGAGTGAGAGAGAGAGTAGGCAGTGGAGAGGGAGTGGGAGAGGGAGAGCGAGTGAGAGAAAAAGTAGGGGATGGGAGAGGAGAGAGGGAGGATGGGTGTGTGTGTGAGAGAGAGAGAGTAGGGAATGAGAGAGGGGAGAGAGAGAGATAGAGAGAGAGTAGGAGATGGGAAAGAAAGATAGTAGGAAATGGCAGAGGGAGTGGGAGAGGGAGAGAGAGGGGGGATGGGATGTGTGTAAGAGAGAAAGTAGGGTATGGGAGAGAATGTGAGTCTGAGAGAGATTAGGGGTGGCAAAGAGAGAGTGAGAGTAGGGGATGGGAGAGAGAGAGAGAGAGAGAGAGAGAGAGAGAGAGAGAGAGAGAGAGAGAGAGAGAGAGAGTAGGCAGTGGGAGAGGGGGTGGGAGGGGGAGAGAGAGGGGGAATGGAGGTGTGTAAGAGAGATAAAGTAGGGGATGGGAGAGACTAGGAAATGGGAGAGGGAGTGTGTGTGTGTGTGTGTGTGAGAGAGAGAGAGAGAGGTGGAATGGGAATGTGTATAAGAGAGATAGAGTAGGGGATGGGAGAGAGTGTGAGAGTTTGAGAGAGAGTAGGGGGTGGCAAAGAGAGCTCATATGGGATGGGGGTGAGAGAGTAGGGAATGGGAGAGAGTTTGAGAGAGAGTAGGGGATGGAAGAGAGAGAGAGAGTGAGTTAGAGTAGGGGATGGGAGAGAGAAAATAGAGAGCAAGAGAGAGTACTTGAGAGAGAGATAGTAGGCAGTGCAAGAGGGAGTGGGAGAGGGAGAGAGGAGGGATGGGAGTGTGTATGACAAATCTAGAGAGTAGGGGATGGGAGAGGAGAGAGAGAGGGTTGATGGGAGTGTGTGTGTCTGTGAAAGAGAGAGTAGGGGATGGGGGAGAGAGAGTAGGTGGTGGGAGAGGGAGTGGGAGAGGTAGAAAGAGAGGGGGAATGGGAATGTGTGTAAGAGAGACAGAGTATGGGATGGGAGAGAGTATGAGAGTGTGAGAGAGAGTAGGTGGTGGCAGAGAGAGCTCATATAGGATGGGAGAGAGAGAAAGTGAGATTAGGGGATGGGAGAGTGAGAGAGAGAGAGAGAGAATGTGTGTGTGTGTGTGTGTGTGTGTGTGTGTGTGTGTGTGTGTGAGAGAGAGAGAGAGAGAGTAAGGGATGGGAGAGAGAACTTGAGAGAGAGATAGTAGGTGGTAGGAGAGGGAGAGGGATAGGGAGAGGGAGAGGGAGAGAGATAGGGGGATGGGAGTGTGTGTGACAAATCTAGAGAGTAGGGGATGGGAGAGAAGAGAGTGGGGGGATAAGAGTGTGTGTGTCTATGAAAGAGAGAGAGTAGGTCATGGGAGAGGGGAGAGAGAGAGTAGAGGATGGTGGATAGAGAGTAGGTAGTGGGAGAGGGAGACAGTGAGACTAAAGGATGGGATAGAGTTTGAGAGAGAGTAGGGGGTGGGAGAGAGTGTGAGAGAGAGTAGGGAGAGGGAGATATAGAGGGGGGGATGGGAGTGTGTGTGTGACAGATCTAGAGAGTTGGGGATGGGAGAGAGTGTGAGAGTGTGAGAGAGAGTAGGGGGTGATAGAGAGAGAGAGAGAGAGAGAGAGAGAGAGAGAGTATGGGATAGGAGAGATATAGTGAAAGGATGGGAGAGAGTGAGACAAAGAGTAGGGGGTGGAAGAGAGAGAGTATGGGATGGGAGAGATAGAGTAAAAGGATGGGAGAGAGTGAGAGAGAGAGTAGGAGGTGGTAGAGAGAGTACAGGATGGGAGAGACAAAGTGAAAGGATGGGAGAGACTGTGAGAGAGAGTAGGGGATGGGAGAGAGTGTGAGAGAGAGTTGGGAATGGAAGAGAGAGAGAGAGAGAGAGAGTAGGGGATGGGAGAGAGAGATTAGAGAGGGAGAGAGAACTTGAGAGAGAGATAGTAGGCGGTGGGAGAGGGAGTGGGAGAGGAGGAGGAGAGAGGGATGGGAGTGCATGTGAGAGATCTAGAGAGTAAGGTATGGGAGAGGGGAGAGTAGAGAGAGAGAGAGAGAGAGAGAGAGAGAGAGAGAGAGAGAGAGTAGTGGATGGGAGAGAGAGACTAGGTGGTGGGAGAGGGAGTGGGAGAGGGAGAGAGGGGGGGTGGGAGTGTGTGTAAGAGAGAGTAGGGGATGGGAGAGAGTGTGAGAGAGAGTAGAAGGTGGCAGAGAGAGAGAATGAGATGGGAGAGAGAGAGAGTGAGAGTAGGGGATGGAAGAGAGTGAGAGAGAGAGAGAGTAGGGGATGGGAGAGAGTGTGAGAGAGAGTAGGGAGAGAGAGATAAAGAGAGGGGGATGGGAGTGTGTGTGACAAATCTAGAGAATAGGGAATGGGAGAGAAGAGAGAGGGGGGATGGGAGTGTGTGTGTGTGTGTGTGTGTATCTGTGTTTGTGAAAGAGAGAGATTAGGGGATGGGAGAGAGTGTGAGAGTGTGAGAGAGATTAGGGTGGAAAAGAGAGAGTACAGGATGGGAGAGATAGAGTGAAAGCATGGGAAAGAGTGTGAAAGAGAGTAGGAGGTGGAAAAGAGAGAGAGTATGGGATGAGAGAGATAGAGTGAAAGGATGGGAGAGAGTGTGATAAAGAGTAGGGGATGGGAGAGAGTGTGAGAGAGAGTTGGGGATTGGAGAGAGAGAGAGAGAGAGAGAGAGAGAGAGAGAGAGAGAGAGAGAGACAGACAGACAGACAGACAGAGAGAGAGAGAGAGAGTAAGAATAGGGGATTGGAGAGAGAGAGAGTAGAGAGGGAGAGAGAGAACTTGAGAGGGATAGTAGGTAGTGGGAGAGAGAGGGGGGATGGGATTGTGTGAGAGATCCAGAGAGTAGGGGATGGGAGAGGAGAGAGAAAGAGGGCAATGGGAGTGTGTATCTGTAAAAGAGAGAGTTTAGGGGATGGGAGAGGGGGGAGCGAGAGAGAGAGAGAGAGAGAGAGAGAGAGAGAGAGAGAGAGAGTAGCAAATGTGAGAGAGTGTGAGAGAGAGTAGGGGATGGGAGAGATTAGGGGGATGGGAGAGAGAGAGAGAGAGAGAGAGAGAGAGAGAGAGAGAGAGTAGGAAGTGGGAGAGGGAGGATGGGAGTGTGTGTGAGAGATCTAAAGAGTAGGAGATAGGAGAGGAGAGAGGGTGAGAGAGGGAGAGAGAGAGTAGGTAGTGGGAGAGGGAGAGAGAGAGAGAGAGAGTAAGGGATGGGAGAGGGGAGAGAGAGAGTGTAGGAGATGGGAGAGAGAGTAGGAGATGGGAGAGGGGAGAGAGAGTAGGGAGAGAGAGAAAGAGAGTAGGGAGGATGGAGAGTGACGTGTTTTCACATAGTGCATATGCACTATAGTGCGTACGCTCTTTATAGTGTGTACAGACTATAGTGTATACGCACTATGTGAAATCACCTAAAAAAAGTCAAAAAGAAACTTTAGGGCCCATTTCGTCCATTCTCTACTTTTGGTCTATTGTGCACTCTGTTATTCCAATAGAAATCATGGGTTTCAACATAGCAAACACTATTTCAACACTTTTTAAAGCTAGAAAACACCAAATTCAATCATTGGATATGCGATTTGAAGACTTTTTGAAAATTCCTTGTATAGAAAAGGTTAGTGCAATTCATTTTAAATATTGTTTGTTGATATATGGATACAAATTTGATTATAATTTAACATGTTTAATATATGGTGAATTCATTGAAAATTGTATGTTTGAATGAAATGTTATTTCGAAATGATTAGAATTTTGACAAGTCATTTGATATATATTGTGTATTTATTAAAATAATTATAATTTTTATATGTATTTGAATAATTTATAATTTACACATTTTAAGTAATTCGGATGTTTCAATAATTTCAAATGTAGAAATCATCATCATGTCGAGGAAGAAACGAAAAACTCAAACAAATGAATATAGTGAGAGAGATTTGGTAATTAAAAGAGATAAAGTGAAATTACTACATGAACAAAAAAAATTGCAAAGCAATAATGAAGAATTGAATTTTGAAGAGGATCAAGAACCACTAGTACAAAGAAACCAAGAGGAAGAATTGGAAAGACAAAGAGAATGAATGAGACTATTACACTTAAGAAGATAATTGAATTGTGAAGCTATACCATCTTCCAATGTTAAAGTCATATCGTCCGCTACACCATCTTCCAATGTTGAAGTCATATCATTCTCTCATGTTGAAGAGACACTGATTTGTAGATTCAATGATATACACACTCCATCATGTCATGTTGAAGGCACAACATCAATACATCAAGTAGGTGATATTCCATTTTTTGCACCTTATTGCCAAAGCACATCATCTTCGGTTCAAGGTACGTAATACACTCAACCTTATGTTAATGTTCAAAATTTTGAGGGAATTGAAGAGATTATAACACCTTCTAGAATTTGTTTTAGAAGAACAAAATATTTGATTGATATTGATACTAACATTTTGAAATCAATGCCTGACAAGATTAGCAAGAGTACTTGTCAAAGAAAAGTTAATCGTATGTGGAGATTATTTTTTGAAGAATTAAATATTATAGGTCAATGCAAATTATTTGTTGAAATGATGAGGAATTTTAAATTTAGGCCTATC
Organism: Cupressus sempervirens; assembly: GCA_028749045.1. Taxonomy (NCBI): domain Eukaryota; kingdom Viridiplantae; phylum Streptophyta; class Pinopsida; order Cupressales; family Cupressaceae; genus Cupressus; species Cupressus sempervirens. The sequence continues at coordinate 878,015,722 of CM053792.1, forward strand.
ATGAAGATTCTTGGGCTAAGAATGATAGACAATTCAAATGAAAAAAGTATTGTAAAGAATCTAATGAGTGTTAATGACAAAGTGGGTTCTAAATCACACACCAATGATAGTAATATCAAAAGTTGAGTACTTACATCGACCATAACTCATGAGAAAGATAAGAAAAACATTAAAAATTGGTAGAGGTACTCTAAGGAGAGCCATGCTAAGGTGTGAGAGATTGGAAGATCCAACAAAAAATGAGTTATGGACATTTAGTAGTAGACTACTACGAAAGGATAAAGAAATTAGTGAAGCTTTGAAATCATTGATCAAAGATTTTTGGAAAAATAACACACAGGTTTCCCCTAATCAAAGAGATGTTGTAAGAAGGAGGATTGGTAGCCAAAATCGTGACCCACATGTGAAACATTTTTTGGACTCAAATTAGACACAATTTTTTGCAAAATTTATTGGTATGTATCCTCAAATTTGAATAAGTCAAAGATTTTTTGAGATGGGTAAACCCTTTTATGTCAAGATAAATCACACACACACAACTTGTTGTTGTAGGAGACATATTGAATTTTTTTAACCATTTTGATGTATTTAGGCATATATGTGTGTTTTTGCATTTTAAGTTTTTTTTGCAGGATTGTGACATGAATGAGCCACCAAGATCTTCAAGGGAATTCATATCCAACATTTTATGTGAAATAGGAGATGGCCAACAATTTTACAAGACATCATGTTTGGATGGTACATGCTTATTTTGTGGTTCTTTTCAAATTTTATCAACTTGTCAACATATGGATAGTACACATGCAATTGGAAATGAAATAGTAGATTATGTAAAATTTAAGACTATGACATATGCTCTAAAAGATGGGAAATAGGGTAAAAGATGTGATTTAGTCATTGAAAAGATTCTAGTGTATGAGTTCATGAAGATTTTTCATGAAATGATTATGTACGAGTATGCAAAGCATACAAATAGAGCTTGATGGCTAGATTTGCAATTCAAGTTGTGCAAGGATATGTTTCCATTGGATACCATTGTTTCAGTTGTAGACTTCACAGAGAACTACACACTACAACCACAAAATGAGGTGTAAGCAAAGTATTATACCTCTCAATAGGTTTCCATATTTTTTCACATAACATTCATGCATTCATCTACAAGTATAGATGATGATAGAAATATTTTGAGGGAGTACCATTTTTACATTAGGGATGATTGATCACATTCTACGGATCTTATACAAGATTTTTTTCAACTATTTTATGGAGATTTGGCTAATAGGGGCATCACATATTGTCAACACATTATTTGGTTAGACAATTGTTCATCTCAATTCAAGAATGCAAGGATTTTCTATTGGTTAAAAAACATGCACAGGTTGTGTAGAATTCAATATATGTGGAATTTCATAGAGGCTAGTCATAGAAAGGGAAAGCATGATGGTGCAAGAATATGCATCAAAAGAGCCTTAGCTCATGAAGAACTAAAGTACAAAGATGGAGCAATATTGACAGATGAAAAATACATCATCCAATGGTGTAACACTACAATGGGTCTAGGTAAGGAAGGTGAGTCTATGGTTCATAGATTTTTTGGTTGATAGATAATACTAACATTGCACCATATTAGAATTGTTGCACGCTAACAAGATCCAGTGAGTTGAATTCATTTAGAATATTTGATGTAGGTTTATGGAGTATCCACACATGAAAAATGGCATGCTATTGTCCATCATGTACAGAGGAAAATTTAGATGGCTATGAGTCGACTGAATGGGTGGACAAATGGGATATATAGGTTTTGGATCCAATTGACACCTATCATCCCCCACAAGCACTAGAAATGGTAGAGATGGATTCATCTATTGACTTTGACAACTTGTCAAATCTAGTGAAACTTGATAATATATATATTTATATATCTTTCTAATTTCAATATGTAGCTTTATAACTTTTACCTAAGTATTTTTTGAATTAATGACCACATTTTCTACATTTGTCACTATAGGCCATGTTTTTGCTATTATTGCACCTGAAGACAATGAAGAAGGGATAGATTATTATTTGTGTCATTGTGTCCAAGCCAAACAAAAATTGGATCACTCGGTTATAGATGGTGAAGGTTTAGAGTACCATGTCAATGCAGTGGTTGTAACTAGCACATGGATTAGATGATATTATATGAAGAACCCCAACTTGTGGTTATTCGAGGATTGGCAAATAGAGAGGAAGATTCTTCGATATTCAAAACTTGTTGTCGCATCAAATGTCCACTTGATAAAATATGGTGAAAAACCACATAATAAGATTCTTTGGAAAGTTCGCGAGTTAGACCACGAGGCAATACTTGAGACATTAAAATGTCGAGCAGATCTAGTTGGCTCATTAGATTGAATAGAGAGAGAGGGAGAGAGAGAGAGAGAGAGAAAGCGTGATCAATTGGATCCAAATACAACGTTGCAACCTCTTCCTCAAGACTATGCACATGACTAAGGTGGACTGTATTATTATGATGTGTAAGTGATGAGATTTAGTTTAATTTCATTAATAGAATCCTTTCTAAATTCATTTTTATATCTAAATCTTATGATAGGTTTTTTCAAGTGACAAATGATTAGGTTTTCTATACAACATAATGATTGAGTTGAAGTGATATATAAAGTAAAGGGCTATTTAATGTAGCTATTTAAATCATGCATATTTGATGGCCATTTCCCTCTATTTTGTAGTCATTTTTCACAACACTATTTCTAAAATGGTGTTAGTTGTTCAAGTTCATGAATGATCACAATATCCATGACTATACAACAAGTGTGTGTGTTTGATGCAAAGCCCTCCTATATTCCCCTAGGAACGACATCTCAACTTTGGGATTCTCTTGTATTCTTGAAATCTACCTGAGGAATCAGACTCTACTAGGGTTGAAGAGGAGGTATCTAACTTGGTAACATCTTCCTACAACCATGTCTAAGAGGTTATAACACAAATCTTCAGTCTGTCTTCTAAACACTCACATTGTTCACCATGCACCTAGCGTACCCTGGTGCCTCCAACATACCAAAACTTGTCCTTGTCTTCATACCATGACCCCAAAACCTTGGATCATCTCAGCACATCCCATCTAACATGTTCCAACTCCTTTCACACTCTCAACAACCCATCTCTTACACTTTCTCAATTTTGCCTCTTCTAGGCTTGTTCCAACTAGCCCTTGCCAGTCACTAAATTTTTGTTTTCTGAAAAATTTCCCATAGAAATTCCTAAACTATTTGTTTATTAAAATACCCTTTTCCTCACTCTAAAATATACTCCAAAAAAACTATAGTTATTTTGTAAAATATCACTCAAAACTGGCTATTTCAGTCTACCAACTAGGCCTAGTTTGAGGCCATTTACAAAGCAACTCACAATCCCTTGACTCCTGAAAGTCCCACGACTCAAAAAAGTCTTAATAAATGAATCAAATGCAAGGATTATTTTATTTTTTTTGTCTCATGATCAACTTTACAATGGTTTTTACAAAACCCTCCTTTCTAGCCCCTTTACCCTAGGGCTTTCTAGAAATCTTACTTCACAACATCTCTAGAACCCAAAAATTGTTCAAATACCTTCAATTTGGTTATATTAGATTACTTCTAACATAAAATGAAACTCTTTTTTGGAGAAAATACTAAATCCACCTTTGGAGTAGTCACATACCTCTTTTTATGCACTCTTTCTCACTCAACCCCATACCCTTGGGCATCAAAAACTCAACTCCAGGTTCTTCCTTGCACATGAATGATTGAAGAACATATTTTACAATATTTATGACCCATTAAACAAGCCCCAATAATCATATAAAGTAGAATGGATCAGATTCACAAAATGACTCTCAAACCCCTCTTAAACTGTCATCTACAGCAGATTTTAGGACAGTCAATATGAAAAATACAAAAAAATTGACTAAACTTTCATACCAATGTTAAATTAAAGCTAAAACATTTCCCTATCACCTCCAAAAAGAATCAGATCAAAAGGTACTATGAAAATGAAATTACAACAATTACAAGTTTAGATTTTGGATCAAAATCTGAGGGAAAACTATGCATTCATTTCTCAAACTTCAAAACTCTTACATTACCAATCAATTTCGACCATCCAAACTTGTCTCCCACATGTGCGAATGAGGTTGTAAACTCATTTAGACTCTCAAAACCAAATGAAACTTCTCTAACTACCCCTCTAACCACCTTTGTGCATTAATCGTCATCCTTGCTACATGACTATCACATTAGATTAATATCATCATCTGTGACCTTATTAAACACAACACATTAAAAAAAATCTCATATCTACCCTTTGAACCCCTTACATGACTCCATTAGGCCCATTTTGCCTCAATTTTACAAAATATTGCACTTTTAGTGCCTTTTACATCTTTTAGAGGCTTTGATAGCCTTATTAAATTATTAAAGACCTTTATAGGTCTTTCCTATCCACCCCTAACCTAGGATCAATCCAAATCCATTCCTAGTGACCCCTAGGTACTTTGTAGGCTCAATAATGCCATTAAGGCTTACATTAAAGCTTTCATTACAATATGATCAATCTATGATCAAAACAAAATCACATGTCCATGATTAAACTCATTACAAGTTTTAATGACCTTAGAAGGCCATTTGTCTTCCAATCCACCTAAGGATCCATCAATGTCCTAACTACTCATATTGCCTCATGCTTGTGACCTTGGTGATCCTGCACCAGTGTTGGCCAATAATTGGAAAATTTGTGTTATCGATTGAGCTACTAGATCTTATCATTTTTATTTTTTTCCTTGAGCAAATTCTTACACTTAACATAGCTACTATCTTTCAAAAGTTCTTGCTTATCCTTATAAATATTGGATTTGGGTGTAGTTTCAATATTTGGTAGGTTATTACCAAGAGAAGTCATCTCATAGAAAAAAAGTCTTCTAGCCTAAGCTTCTCTTGAAACTTGTTTTATAGTTCTTAATTTCAAAATAGATATGACTTTTTCATTGTAACATAGAGGCAAAGATCTCATAATTTCACTCATGTTCATCATCATCACTTAATGGTGTAGGGGCACCAAGGTCAATCTATGAAGATAAATTCATTGAAGACACCAAGGACTAAGGAGGAGATCTTGACAACAAAGCCAATAAATTGGAATATTTTGAAGCCTATTATGGCCTTTTGTAATGAAAAATGCAATGTAATGAATAAATGTCCAAAAGGTCCTAATAGAGACCTCAGATCTAAAATGCAATGTAAATGGGCTAATAATGCCTTAGGAGTCTAGAAAGACTTATCAATAAGTTTAATCAAGTCATATGATCAGTTGAAAGGTATTAGTATTCATTAGGAGTCAATCAAAGTCCTTTTGTTAAAAAGTTTCAAATTTGAAATAAGCCTAACGGCTAGTTAGGATTATGGGCTTTTTAGGATTGTTTTAATATTTTATTAGTTGTAAAGGCCCACAACTTGAATAGAGGAGGTTAGAATATGAATTTATAAATCCTAGAGAGGCCTAGGATCTAAACAAGAAGAAGAATAAGAGGGTACTATACGGAAATTCTAGATTTGAGTGAATAAAGTTTAGGTTTTCTTGTCATTTGCACTATTTCTTTGAATGATTTCATTGTATCTTCATTGACTATAGAATTCAACTTTTGTAGGGATGAATTAATAATTTCATATATTCATCTCATGGTTGTTTAAAGTGATCTTGAATCATTAAAAGTCTCATTGTCTTGTTATTTACACTAACAGTGTTGTAATAGTCCCAAAAAATTAACTATTTTGAGGGGTTTTATGATGATTTGATCCATAATTTGGGTATTTTCTTGTTATTTCCTAGGTTATGGATCTAGTATAACATGTTTCAAATGCTAATAACCAATTTCAGTGTAGAGAGAAAAATTTAAGGGGTGATCACTATGACTAATAGTGCGAAAAGAGAGGAAAATGTTGCTACAAGTACACCACTGGAAAATTTACCTTAATGAAGGTATTGATTTTATGTTTGGATGAGCTAGGGCACATATTAAATATGTTTTTTAGTCTTTGAACAAGTCTTATAAGTGATTGGAAGTGGGAGAATCATAAAACCCTTGTTTTGCACCATTTAATGAGAGGGTTTGTTGGAAAGCATGCCTGAAAGAGTCAACTTGGAAAAAGGACTATGGAATCCTTAGTTTGGCATCAAAATACCATACTGTAAAATTTTTTGAAGTATAGAGCTAATTTTAAAGCACACTTGCTTTGTAAAAGTGGCCTAATTAGGCCTAATTCTGAGACAAATTGCCATGTTTCGTACAATCTTTACAAAGGAGTGATATCTTGTTTTTAGATATGTTATACAACTTTGAAAAGGGTAACTAAAACAAGTTTTTATATGCTTGTTATTTTGGAAAGTTTGTGAGATAAGTTAAAAAACTAGTGTTTACTGACCTAATAGAGAGAGCGGCCTAGTCAAGGGGGGTAACTTGGTTTGTGCATGAACTTGAGTTTTGGGGTTATAAAACCTATTGAAACATGTCCATTTAAGTCTATATCTTCTTGATGCATTTCATGTTGCACTGGCTTTTCCATATTTTTTGAATCATCACCACATGATCCTAGTTTGTACTAGTAACTATACTTAAGATTTGATGCCTTTGACTTGGTCGATTTATCCTTGTAGCTTTTATCAGCTACTCACTTTGATCATCCAGTAGAAAATATTTATACCTTCTAAATGCCTTTTCCTCCATGAGCTTAACATCACATCTGAGTATAATTATTCTAGTCTTTGGAAGAAAATTCCTATGTTCCTTTGAGGTTTTACTATACCAAACAAAGTACCCCATATCTATAGTCAGATCTTACTTAGTACATGTGTAGCACTTGGAATATGAAAATATATCAAACTTCCAAATATATTGAAGTGACTAACATTTAGCTTCTTCCCTATGAAGGCTTCCTCTAGTGTCATCTTCCCTAGCATCTTGTGTGGAGATTTTTTGTATGTGTATACTATTGTACTACAGGTCTCTTCCCATGGGTAACAAGGCATGTCCTGGTCATGTAGCATATAACACTTTCTACCTTATATATAGAATGATTCTTTCTCTCAACAACTCCATTCTACTATATATTATAAGGAATATTTCAATCTCTTTTGATTCTTTCCCTAGCATTCCCTTTGTACTAGATCAAGAACAACCTCAAATCTAGTGTTACTCATTAGAAAAGATGCTTTTGTAAACTTCCCCAAAAAATATCCTTTACATTCATCATAATGATTTGTGCTTATCTCTAGAATACATGTCACTATCTCTTGAAGAAATTTAAGTTATCCATGATGAATAAGGCCCATCCTCCTATTCCATATCTCTCTAAGACAATGCTAATGAATCAGAATTTATTCATACAACTAGACACTTAGCAAAGGACCACACTATCTTTTCACCTCTTTAGACACCCTTTAACCACTTCTTAGCAAAAGATCAAACTCTGACTCTATTCCAGCACCACCTAACACCCATTTTGAGTCATAGACCTAATTGGCTAGATTAGGCTAGGTTACAAAGTATGAGTACTACCAATTTGTACATACCAACCATACCAAAATTTCACTACTACCAATCTGTACAAGCCATATAAAATTGAAACAACAAAAAAAAGGCAAAAATTCTAAGTTTCATTCATTGTTTGCTGCTCATTGGTCAAGTTAATCACATATAAGTATGGATATCTAGTATGGTTGGATATATTTTGAATCTTCTTTCTGTTGCACTTGGAATGAGGTTCTAATTCACTCTACAGCTCAAGATATTCCCATTTTACTAACTATTGTCCCCATTTTGTGCCATTAACTAGGGTTTCATCTATTTTCCCTTGTATCTTGAGATTCCACCATGGAAAATTAATGACCCTTGGTAGAATCTGAGTTAGGAAAAAAAAATTTACGTTCCTTTTTTTTAGGTCAATAGAATGAGGCTAGAGAGAAAAACTTGATGCCCCAGGCATGCAAGATACATGTGCATGCTAGAAATTTGTAGCAACATCTTCCATAACTCACTATAGAGAAGGTTTTGAGGCTTGAAAAGTAGTATGTGATCATCTCACATGATCCCCCTCATGTTCCAATTTATCGTTTCAATTTTTACTCAAGGGGTAGGATACTTCCTTTGTTAATGGATGCCTTATTGCCTACATTCCTAAGTGAGCCTTAAGAAAACTTAGTTGCTTCATACTTCTCTTAAGATCCTAAGGCTTTAGTATGTTTTATAAAACCCAAAAGGGTATCCAAATCCATGATTCTTTTCTTTGGGTTGTGAGGAGATGTTTTTGATTTTCCATATTCAAGGCTAGAGGCCAAGTCTTGAGTTTGTGAAGCAACTAGCCAATGAAAGTTGTATAGTTTGAATCTAATGTTGGATTCATGTTAGTTTGGACATAAATAGACCCTTTCCATGCTTGGAAGTCACCCTTGGTCATTATTTGTATTTTTGGAGTTTTGTGTCAAATATGCCCATGGGCCACTTTTTAGGCATAAAAATGAGCAATATAGGTGATTTTTCAAGGCAAAAAAGAATTTTATGTTTCTTAGAAGGTTATAAATGTCCTAAGGGTCATTAGGTTAAGTTTTAGGCATCTAGGAGTTAAGATGTCAAAAATTACAAAAAATTGCAAAAGTTGTCAAAGCAAAATTGCAAAAATGCTGACAACTTTGCGGGAGTTTGGGAATTTATAAAGGGATGAGCATTTGGAAATAAGTTATTTTACTCTTTCTAAACCTTTTCTAAGTCATATAATTGGAATCAAGTGAAAAATGTAAAAATTGTGCTTTTTTTGCAAAGTTGGATTGTTGAAAGTTGTAAAAGTTGCTCAAATTTGCAATTTAGTAGAAAAAGGGTCATGGGATCAAACTGTCTACTCCATGAGCTCTAGGTGGCTAGGTAAACCCTATCCCCAACCTCATCCTATCCTCTTCAATGCTCAAACATTCTCAGGCATGTCAAACCAGAATGTCCCCAAGGGTCGCTAAATGCCATAGGGTTGCAATCTTTGACGAGGCATATCTTGGAGCTCATGTGAGGTATGGTTGCAATTCTAGTTCATACAAGACTATGTTTTGGACACCCACAATAATCTCTCTCACTTTTTGAAGATCACACTGTATTTTCATTTTATGAAGGCATCTCAGGTGATGCTGAAACTTGTAGTGTTGGCCAGTACAAAGTTGCCAACTGTGAAATTTCTCTCACCTTTCATCGTGGGATTGAATTGTCTACTCCATTAGCTTTGGGTGGCTGGGTAAACCCTATCCCCAACCTCTTCCTATCCCCTTTAGTGCTCAAACATTCTTGGGCACACCAAACTGGAATTTCCCTAAGGGTAACTAAATGCCAAAGGGCTGTGATCTTTGATGAGGCATATCTCAGAGCTCGTGTGAGGTATGGATGTGATTCTAGTTCCTATAGGACCATGTTGCAAAGACCTACAATAACCTCTCTCACTTTTTGGAGATCACACTCCATTTTTGTTTTATGATGCCATCTCAGGTGATGCTGAAACTTGCAGTGTTTGCTAGTACAAAGTTGCCAACTACCAAATCTCTCTCACCTTTTGTCGTGGGATCAAACTGTCTGCTCTACTAGCTCGAAGTGGCTGGGTAAACCCTATCCCTAACCTCATCCTATCCCCTTCAGCACTCAAACATTCTCAAGCATGCTGAATTGGAACATCCCTAAGGGTCACTAAATACCATAGGGCTATGATCTTTGATGGGGCATATCTCGGAGCTCATGCAAGGTATGGATATAATTCTAGTTCCTACAGGACTGTGTTGTGGAGACCTATAATAACCTCTCTCACTTTTTGGAGATCACGCTACATTTTCATTTTACGATGCCATCTTAGGTGATGTTGAAACTTGTAGTGTTGGCTAGTACAAAGTTGCCAACTACCAAATCTCTCTCATCTTTCATCATGGGATCAAATTTTATACTCCTTTAGCTCCAGGTGGTTGGGTAAACCCTATCCCCAACCTTGTCCTATCCCCTTCAGTGCTTAAATGTTCTCGGGCATACCGAACTAGAACGTCCCTAAGGGTCACTAAATGCCATAGGGCTATGATCTTTGACAGGGCATATCTTAGAGCTCGTGTGAGGTATGGATGCAATTCTAGTTCCTATAGGACCATTTTGTGGAGACCTAAAATAACCTTTCTCACTTTTTGGAGATCACACTTAGTTTTCATTTTATGATGCCATCTCGAGTGATGCTAAAACTTTTAGTGTTGGCCAGTACAAAGTTGACAACTGCCAAAGCTCTCTCACATTTCATTGTGGGATCGACGTATCTGCACCATTAGGTTTGAGTGGCTGGGTAAACCCTATCCCCAATCTCATCTTGTCCCCTTCAACACTCGAACATTCTCAGGCATGCCGAACTGGAACGTCCCTAAGGGTTACTAAATGCCATAGGGCTGTGATCTTTGATGGGGCATATGTTAGAGCTCATGTAAGATATGGATGTGATTCTAATTCCTATAGGACCGTGTTACTAAGACTTACAATAACCTCTCTCACTTTTTGGATATTACACTCCATTTTCATTTTACGATGCTATCTCGAGTGTTGCTGAAACTTGTAGTGTTGGCCAGTACAAAGTTGCCAACTGCCAAATCTCTCTCACTTTTCATTGTGGGATCAAACTATCTACTCTATTAGCTTTGGGTGGCTGAGTAAACCTTATCCCCAACCTCATCCTATCCCCTTTAGTGTTCGAACGTTCTCGGGCAAGCCAAATCAAAATGTCCGTAAGGGTCACTAAATGCCATAGGGCTGCGATCTTTGATTAGGCATATCTCAAAGCTCATGTGAGGTATGGATGTGATTCTAGTTCCTATAGGACCATGTTTTTGAGACCTACAATAACCTCTCTCACTTTTTGGAGATCACACTCTATTTTCATTTTATGATGCCATCTGGGGTGATGCTAAAACTTGCAGTGTTGGCTAGTACAAAGTTTTTGACTACCAAATCTCTCTCACCTTTTGTTGTGGGATCAAATTATCTACTTCGTTAACTTCAGGTGGTCAGGTAAATGTGGCTAAATCAATTTGGCTGGGTAAATGTGCCGAATCTCTCTCACCTTTCATATGTCTTTCTTGATGTGTTCCTGGATTCTAAATATTAATTTGAACTCAGTTGACATGGTTGTAATGATATGTAGGCAGTACTTTACAAAGTGTTTAATGGTTATCTAATTTCAACTTATTATATGATATAGTTGACCTATATGCATATAAAGGTCCTATTACTAGTATCTCCATTGTAGCTAATGAAGATCTACCATAAGACAAGGAGCTACAAGACCTCCCTCAACCACCAATACAAGAAATTGAATGCATTCTAGACAAGAGGATAGCCAAACAAACCAAGAGGTATACTTACTATGAATACCTAGTAAAATGGAAACACCATTTATTGGAGGATGCTACTTGTTTGACACTTAAAAACATTAAGAAGACTACTTTCAATTTAGAAGAACCCCTTACTAAAGGGACTTAAGTTATTTGGTCTTACGGAGTATGGTTTTAGTTGTGCAATCATATCTATGGTGATTCTTACAAACTAATTTGATTTTTTGAAGATCCTTTGTGTTATCGTGATATTTTAAATTGGTTTGAGATAGTTTAGTTTTGATATAAAGTGTTTAAGGCAAGTTTTCTAGAAACAATCTAGGAAAAGGCTTATTAAGAGCTCATTCCACAAATGAAGTCCTAACTTGTATTTGAACCAGTGGAATTCTCTAAGATTCTTCAAAATTCAAGTAAGGAGGGTATAATTATAGATTCCTAGAGCTTAGGAAGTGTCTCAATGGAAAAACTATGTTTACATTAGTCCCTAAGTTGAATAGCTTAGTGTATTCAAGTAGGATTGAGACCAAAAAGATTTTAAAATGTTGAATTCAATTGATGGGTGTAGTTTAGTGGTAGATTTGAGTTATTTTTGGTTAGTAGAGGAAGTCTAAGGCCATGCACCAATTCATGCACCAATTATCTAGTAATTACTTTGAAAACCAAACCTAGTGTGACCTTATTAAGTCTATGTACTTTGCATGGGTTACGTGCTACAAGAATGGAATTGGGAATCTAGGCTTTGCAGTCTTAAATAAATTCCAAAAGGGTGTCTTAATCTACCCATAGAATAGTTAGATTTCAACCTAAGAGGAATTTAAGTCCAAAAAATTAGAGTAGGAGACCTATAAGGAATTCTATGATAGTTAACATTATGTACTATACGACAATTGGAGGGTTTAACCAAGAGTTGATTCTCGATCTGTTCAACATAAGGAAGGTGTCCCAATAGAAACTTGGGGATGGTGAACCCATTGGTGAAGAGTTATAGCTGTTGGCTTGGAATAGGACTAGTGTCCCTAAAACAAAAAGGTGCAAGATCTTGATTGGAGAAGTACTCACCTTGGAGGAGTTCACAAACGACCCTATCACTTTGGATAGGCCACAAAAATGATATCCTAAAGGAGTAAGATATTAGGAAGGCCAAAAGTTTAGTTTGGTAGATTAGGAAGAAGAAAGTTCTTAAACCTCACTTCTTGCTCAACATCTTTGCATTAGTGAGGGGGAGATAAAGAGGATAGATGGCAACATAGATATGGAAAAAATAGAAATATAAAGAGGGGGGAATAAGAGAGAGTGAGATACAAGGATAGAGAGATATGAAAAAAAATTATATATAGAGATAGAGATAGAGATAGAGAAGTAGGGAAATATAATTATAAAGGGAGAAGGAGAGAGGAACAGAAGGAAAGATGCATAGAGATAGAGGGAAACAAAAGAAGGTCTAGGTAGACATGAAGATTAAAGGAAATAAAAAGATACTAATAAATGAATACAAATATAAGAAGAGGATGAATGCGAGATAAAATAGAGAGAGTTAGGAAGATGCAGAGAGACATCTAGATGGTGATATAGATTCATAGAGATCATCATATTAATACTTTGTTTTCTCTAATTCAAAAAATATTGAAGATATCATGCTAGAACTCTCTTATTGATTTTGTATCGACTTCATACTCAATTTTTCTTCTTTAGGTCATCCTTTTTAGGTTTAAGTCTATCTGCATACATTAATGATTATTAGCAATTGTAAAACTTGATCTTCTTCTTATGTAACAATATTTAAGATTAACTTGAATAATTAAATTTACAAATTTTTGACATAGAAAGAATCATTTACAACCATTACATTGTAGTACAATGAATCTAATCTATACATTAATCTAGGACACTTGCATGGTTGATTATTGTTTGTATGAATACAATGTAGGTGTAGTTGAAGAATTTGACCTTGGATAAAACAAGATAACACAACTCTTGCAATCTAGTGATCCCTCCCAAGGTATTTTCCATACCGCTAATCCTGACAGAAAACTTAAGATATAAAATATATATTGGTGAAATAGAGGGTAGGAGCATAGTTATAATATCACTTGATGCATTGGGTTAATACTATAAAGGGTAGGATTGGTGCAATGTTGATTTGTAGGTAATACCATTATAGATCTTGCATTTTTACTATGCTTATTGGGGCCTATATTATATTATCATCTATTTTATCTAATGCTTAGTGTATTTTGAATTTGATTGCTTCGATTTGGAATAAACTCATAGCAGATATCATTTTTGTTAAGGGAAGTGTTAGGTATATTAAAGTAATGGATTTCTTTCTAGGGCATTTGATCCTTTTGTGACTACCTTAGAAACAAGTTAAGCTATCAAGTAGCACCTCTTAAACTTTGTGAGATTGATCTTGACTGATAAAGTTTATTGCCAATCAATATTGTATCAAAAATTCAAACTAATTAGGTATTGAATTAAACTTGATAAACAAATGACAGAGAAGGAAAACTTTAAACATGAACAAGATCATAAATCATATGACGATGACATATTGGAAATGATTAACTTATGCTTAAATAGTGATAAAGTTTATTGTTAATCAATATTTCGTAAAAGTTTCAAATAGATTAGGTATTTAATTTAATTTCATACATGAACATATCCAATTTAATGTCATACACGAACATATCTAATTTAATATCATACATGAACAAACATATAATATAAAATGATAACCAATAATGTCATGTACATTAACAAACACATAATATATTATGATAATCAATAATGTCATATATGAACAAACATATCGTATATTAACCAATAATTTCATAAGTCAAATAATGTCATACATCAAATATAGAATGTCATATAAATAAAATGTGTATTGAATATGTCCACTGATGCCTATATATATATATATATATATATATATATATATATATATATACACATGTCTAGATCAACTATATATTTTCCTTCCCATGAGGGGAAGGAAACAAATCTCTTGAGGTCTTCTGTCATCATGTGGAGGGAGATAGTGGAGATGATGGGGTCCTCCTAACACGCTTGCTTGTCCTCTTGTTGAGGCTCTTCTCTAACTTGAGCTGATACAAAAAAGTAGATATGAATCAATATTTATTATATGTTGAAATCAAATATATGTACACAAAAAATTAATTATTTTTTTACTGCCATCAAATAGCCACTCTATAAGTCCACCTCAAAGGCTCATGGATGATTAGGCATAACAAAACCCTACAATAATTCAATCAATATAATCACTTATAAATAACATTAGAAATTTTGACACTAACTATTATAAACAACAACTAAAACTGAGAAAATTCTTTCATACCTCAGTCAATGCCTATGAGCTAGCCATAGTTGTGGCCACTCCATGATCGACAGACTGCCACAGATGAGGAGGAGTGCCTAACATCATGAGTTTCATGGCGTAAAATAAATGTTACATTTAAGATGAAACATGAAACAAATGTACCTATACGTAGCTCATATGATGTCTATGCTCCGAGTCCATAGTAAAGGTTGACGGTCTTGTAGAGAACTAATGCACATGCATAATTTTTTTCATCAATACTTAATATGATTACTTAATAAATATATGTATTAATTTTAAACTATTAAATTGATACATACCTCTGGTCTTGTGGATGGGACAAAAAATGGGGTCGGAGGATCATTGCTAGGCTTGCCAACACTTTAACCCTGAATTTTGAACACTGTCAATAGACGCTAATTAATTAATCATTCACTATACATATGAAATGTGATCAAATTAGTAACTTATAATTGTAATTTACCTGTGTGTCAATGCCAAATGTATCATTGAGGAATTGATCAGTGATGAGCGCATCATCTGCACCATCTCTAGCATGAGTACCAAATTTGCATAAGGATCAGCATAAAGTGCACATGTGACCACGACATGTGGAAGGCTCCTCCTCAACTAATGGGCTCATGTAATGGATGAGGGTCTGTGTTAAAGCATTAACGATCCCTACAGCACTGGCCTCTACATGTTCCTTCACAACTGAAGGAATAGTCACATGCTCACATTGTGGCTTGACCACAGGTGCCCTAGCTACATTAGGGTCATGACATGCTCCTAATCTCTCAAATGATGACCCCCCACATCTACCCTAGGAGTCTAATATATCCAAATAATTGGGCATCTCCCCAAGGAAAAACTCACAATACAATTTCTTCAAAAAATACATAGGGACCTCATGATTGTTGCAAGGAGGGGCATCAAAAACCATCCACCACCTACCCCAAAAATTATTTTTAATAGCATCATGCATGCACCAATGGATGGTAAACCATTTAGTACCCTCTCTAACAATATGTTGCTCACCAGTTTTTCTAAATAATGCACATATTCTACCTTTTGGTATTTCTTTTTTTTTAACATCTTCATATGACAATTTATTTGCATAAAATCTTTTTTGTTCATTCCTCTTAACCTACCAAATATCTAACTGACCACTAACTGAGGCTATCTGGGTCTTAATGGATTCAAGGGATGCTGCCAATTGAGCCCTCATTAGATTGGTTTGACCAGATTCTTTCAACCGACCAATGAGTCCTTCTAATTCAGTTCTGCCTCTTTCTATTTCATTTATTATATTTTCTTGTGTGCTAGGAGGACGTCTTGCAATTGGTCCAGGTTGCAAATTTTATTGTTCTTCTTGGGGAGGGTTTTGGTTTTGAGGTTCTTGAGAGTTTTGAGGTTCTTGTGGATTTTCTAGTTGATTATTGACATTTGCTCATAAAAAATCAATTAAAATCTAAATAAATAAACAAATCTAAATAAAAAATTAAAAAACCCTACAAAACAATATGAAAAATATATCAAACAATGCAAAATGAAGTTTAGATCACATACGGTGTGGGCATGGGTGTGCTTGTGATCTTGAATTTTTCTGGCGAGGAGGCATATCAACAAGGTAGGTGGTGAAAAGTTTTGTTTTATCCAACTCACATACATGCTGCTATTGGAAGAAGCTAAAAAATTGAGATAAAATAAATGGGTTGCGGGTATGTAGCCCGTTTATAAAATTTCACTTTTTTTAAAGTGCGTACGCACTATAGCTTGGGTTACCCAAGCCATAGTGCATACACACTATTCAAAAATGAAAAGAAAAAGTTTGTCACCTTTTTGGCACCACAACTCGATGCATATACCCATAATATAATAGTCCTTTTTAGTATTTGTATTCTCCCTTTTAGATATCTCTCTCTTCTGTTTCTCTCTCCTTTTACTGCATATCTCTCCTCCTTTTATTTACGTCTCCCTCTTTGTCTACCTCTCCTTCTTTAACAATAATGCCAAAGACACTTAGCTTTCTTGGCTTCAATCTCTTCATACATCTGAGTTATGCATGTTTTGCATGTCTGGATATTTTTTGTCATCTATCTATGACTAATCTATTATGTTGTACTTGACTATCCACTTTAGGCATTTCCCAAAGTAGAGTTGTATCACATCAATGTGTAAGATTCTTTTTAGCACATGTAATGCAATGCATCTTGCCTCCTTAAGTAGCTTTGGTTAAGGGAATCACCCTTAATTTAACTTTAATATATTCATGATCATCTTTAGGTAAGGCTTTTTTTACTATATCAACAATCTATTCTTTGGTGTGCACATATTCTGGCTTCACTTCTTTATCTTGAACTAGTTCCCTCAAGTAGTGATATTTGATAGCAATGTTCTTTTTCGTAGTGTACATCACTAGATTATTTGAAATGTTAATAGCACTTGTGTTATCACAATAGATAACTACTAGATCTATAATTTCATCTTCCATACCTTTTAGTATTTGATTTATCTACTTAATGTTTGAACAGTTCAATACAACTACCACATACTCATATTTAGATGTTGATTGGGAAATACAACTATATTTCTTTCTTGTCCATGACACCAATCTCTTTCCTATAAAGAATGCACCTCCACTAGTGTTTTTTTTGTCATTAATGTTTCTTGCCCAATTTGAGTCAGTGAATACCTTCAATTCAAATCTATCACTTCTCTTGTAATACAATCCATAGTCTTTTCTACCTTTCAGATATCTCATTGTCCCTTTTACTACCATCATGTGAATCTTCTTAGGATTTTATGAAAATATAACAACTATCCCAACTGCTAATGCAATATCAAGTCTACTTTTATCATTTGTCATTTCAAAACCAATCTTCACCAAATATTTATGTAATCTGTCATACCAAGCTCTTGGGGCTTGTTTCAATCTATAAATGGATTTGGTTCATTTACATATCATATTTTTCTTTTCTGGATCTACAAATCCTTCAAGTTATTCAATGTACACTTCTTCCACAAGTATACTATTTAAAAATGTAGATTTGGCATCCATATGATAAACCTTAAAATTCTTGTATGTTGAATATGCAAGAAGAATTATGATAAATTCTACATAATAAATCTCCTTTAGCTTCACATTCATTGTCACACTTGTGCATCACTGATCAACCTTCTTCTGTATGTGCCTCTCACATACACTTGCAACTGCTCTTCACCATTTTGGCTCGGCCCTGTACCTCTTTATATAGGAAATTTTGTCTTTACTAGTTTCCATGATCATTGTAGATCTTAGGGTCTACAATCAGTTTCAACATGATTAATTGTATCAATGCATCTTCTAGATCTTCCTCTAGAAACTTCTTTTCAATCCATCTATTAGGACTTTACTTAATCCTCACCTTGAATTTAATGATTTAACTCATCAATCTTATCTTCAACATGGTTTACATCTCCCAAGAATGGAACTGTTGCCAAAGGTAGAACAAACTTTTTTCTTTCTTGTCTAACCTTCCTCATACCTATCACTATATGTCTTATAATAGTGAATTCCTTAGGTGTCATCTGCACTTGTTCCATTATCATTTTCATAATATTTTCCAATTTCTTTTTGGTTGACACTAGCATCACTCAACATTCCTTTACTATTTACTCTATTGCTCAACATGGCTTAACTTCCTTGATATAAACAATCACCTTGTCTCATCAAAGTCTAACTAATCAAATGTCCATTGTGACATCCTTTTCATAACTCAACCTTTCCTCTAGGTACTATTTTTATGAGAAATTTCTCAAATCATCTTCATCAATCAAATAGATATGACATTTAGATTAGGTAGCAATATGTCTTATAAATAGATTTGACATCAATGACAAAACAACAATTGTTCTCATTGTAAGTTTCCAAAAGCTTTTTATGGATAAGACCTTGTACATCATTGAACTTCTTGCTATTCAACATTATTTGTCTTATGTACTACATTTTTTAACGTAAATCTCTCAAAATTATTGTACTAGTCATAATACTTATTTAATTGAACAAAATTTCCATCATTAATAATTGCACAATTCAAATTTTTAACTTTAGGATTCCTCTATTTTCTTCCTTTTCTAAATGTCTCTTCCTTATTCTTTTCTTTCCCTTCTTGTTTTGTGACCTAGGGAGTCGCAATCTATCCTCTCATTTTATTTTTCCCCTCATAGGTCATCATGACTTTAGGCTTCTTACTAGATCTTGTTGCCATTATTTTCACTCTCTAGGTGCCTCTATTTTTTCTTTTTGTACCTCTATCAACCCCACATATTTCCTCTTTACTTTTGCTATCTTTACTTCTTCTTCTTCTTTTGCACTGCTAGTTGTGAATGACTTTTTGTTGCACTTGTGCAACTACCACATATGGAATGGGTGATGCCTTAGATTCTAGTTTGGCTACTGTAACTCCTATAGATGGTATGGATTCTGATGGAACTACTACCAAAGGTGGAACAAACTTTTTTCTTTCTTGTCCAACCGTCTTCATACCTATCACTATATGTCTTATAATAGTGGATTGCTTAGGTTTCATCTGCACTTGTTACATTATCTTCTTCATTGTAGTCTCCACTTTATTTTTGGTTGACTTATCAATCTTTTCTTGATGCACGTTCTCTTCAAAAGTGCTAAGTCTATCAAATTATTCATCATGATTAGACTTAATAATCTCCTATACATATCTTTCAATTTATTCTTCTATGACTTCATAGCTAAGAGGATTAACATATATAATTCTTGGCTAACCTACTTCAACATAGGTTTAATCAGCATCATGCATAAAGAATATATCTACCATATACATGCTTACTACAAATGGTGGAATCTAAATCTTTGTTTCATCTTATTATGAAATGTTTTGATTATTAGATCAGCACTACTTTCAATCTTATCTTATGGGATGTATCTTAAATACATCATTAATTTTCTCCATTGAACACTTGTCACTATTATTTATCTAAGTAATTGACAAGAATCGAAATATTATTAGTAGGTGGAAAAATATATAAGTGACTAAGGTTTGAAACCTGAATTGACTATTTTTCATATTCATAATGCTCTCTAGATTTTCTACCAACTAGACTCTTAATATTTCACAAAAATTTACCTTGGTTCTATCAGCACACATCATGTAGGTTGTGTGGAAAAATTCTATATCCATGTCATCCTCCATAGAACTTGAGCATATTTTGGTTTCTATAATTTTAATAACAAACCTCACATCATCTTGTTTTATCTTGCTAATTATAATTCCTCTTCCATTCTAAGCTAACTATGTATTTTCAATACAATATTCTTCAAATTATTTTCATTTAAAGGGATAGAACCTTCATTGCTCATTCTATTAACCTCGTGTATCAAATTAGCTGATATTTCTATCACATTATCACCCATCAAGAACATTCCATCATGGAGTTTTCTCAATAAAATCTTGGTCTAGTCTTGTTTGACAAATTCATAGTAAAATAGGTATTTAACTAAGTCATTCTGACCTACGTATTCAAAACCTATCTCAAATGGCATATCTTGATTGTAAACTAGGTCAAAATCTTTTGAAATGTTTTCCTCTCCTATAGTGTCAAATTTACTTCTCAGGTAACTACTTATGTCTTCTAAGTATAACACATCATCAAGTATTTGTGAGAATGTAGTTGAAGGGTTAACCTCCTAAGGTTTAATGGGGTTAATCTTCATCTTAGGTCTATGAATATCTTCCACATTGTGAATCATAGATTTATCTATTTTAAATGATAATTATTGAATACAATTCTTCACATTTAACCTATTAGGACTCAAAATTAAAGCCTTGATTTTGAGTACCATTGAAAAATCAAGCCTTATAAGTGCTCTTTAATGCATGTGTACCCGGTGGTACTTGTGATGCTTAAGAGGTGTTTAATGTTTCTAGCACCTTGCATTCAGTATATCCACTCATCCCATAACGATAAACTGTCATTCTAAGCCATTCTGTGAAGTCTCATTTTGCACTAGTGTCATATTTCACAATTCTGCCTAAGTGTTAGATAACAACAAGAGGCTTGTTTGCAATTGAATATATCACACCCAATTGTGTTTAATGACTCGCCACTTTGGAAGTGTTTAGTGTTCATACCTAAAAGTCTATGTTTCATATTTTGAGTCATTTTGAATTTGTTTGACTAAGTCTTGAATCCCTCAAAGTTGGTCATTTATTGTTGTCATGCTAGTGCAAATTGTTCAAATTCTAAGAGGTCCTACTTGACTTGTTATAAATCTGACCTAGTTGATTAAAATGAGAAAATTTCTTTTGCAATGCATTCTAAAAGTTAGAGACTTGCTACATTTCAATTTTTAGCTTATGACAAATCCATTTGATTAGTTTTCAAATGCAATTTTGAATGCAATTTATAACTTTTCACTGGTGTCACAAAATGTAGATTAGTCAGTACCCATGTTCATGATGTTATAACTTGAAATCTGTGATAGGTGAAATTGAATGGATTGCACCACTATGTTTGACTCTAAAAATTCTTTAAGTGTGCTAATTTTCAAATCTTGATGAATCTGTCTGCACACTTTCCTAGGTCCATTCCATTTGAGAAAAATATTTTTCTACCCTTGTTTCCAATCTGCAAATTTGAATAACCCATTTTGACCACTCGCCATTTTCATCCTATTATTCCTCATGAGCCCTAATCATAGATTCATACTCTCCTCATGACAGTGAACTAATTCTCTAGTTTTCACTTTCTCAAGTGTCAATCTTCCCTATTTTTAAAGTCAAATCCGAATGTGTTTTATGGTTTTCAGACATGTTTTCTTCCAGGTAATTCTAAGAGGGAAACTTTGATAGTTAATATCTTTTGATTGAGAATTCGTTATTAGATGAGATTTGACAGAATACAATATTGTTGAACAAAGAATCAATGGGTTTGATTTCAGAGCCCGATCAAGTGTTTTGGTCAATTTTTAAAGCTAGTCAAAGGACCCTTTGACGTGAAATTGACAGTTTGGGAAAGGTTGAAATTTGAAGTAAATTTAAATTCTTCAGTGGTCAATTTCAATCTTGATCAGTATCAGATTGTTTAGTAGGCTATTTTAAGTTTTTAGGTGTTTGAGTTCAAAATTTTTTTTAACCAAACCCACTTTGAGAGCCGACTAATTCAATTGAACAGTAATGATATTAAAAGCACCTATAGCTAAATGCAAGAAGGGCTCGACAATGTAAAATAGGGAGACCACTATATGCACTCGTTAATTCAAAATGGAGGGACACGTGTTTTCAATGAAGCCACAGGATGCAAACAGAATGTGGTGAGTTTAAGGAGCATGGAACCCTTCCAGTGGACACGGATTTACATTTTAACAGAGAATTCCACACTTGATATAACATGCGAACATGTTTTAAATTGGCAACTTTGAAGTAGGAAATGTTGTGGATCTGCCAGAATCGTGTCTTTTCAAAATCGGCATCAAATGGAGTATGATATCAACATAGTGGTGGATCATTTAAAAATTGATTTCAAAGCCTTCCCATTTCATGTCAAATAGGCGTCAGGAAGCTTTGCTTAGCAATTTACATTGAATCGTGTGATGATTCTAAAAGATGATTTAAAATGTAGAAACATACGATGAAGCTTTGCTTAGCAATTTAGCTCCGGGCAATTAAGCAATTTGGATACTTTGGTCAATTTAGCAGTTCAAGAAGATGATGTAAGGCTTCAAGAGGTTAGACTGTTTCAGTATCTTGAGCGGTTCAAAGGACCCATTTGCATTTTGAAAAGGGGAGAACACGTGCTATAAAATGGAAGCATTTGCAAAACAGGACGTGGTGGGGAGTAGTAGAGCTCCTTACAATTAATTGTTGGTTCAGTGTTGATGCTAAGAAGGTTGATGAGTTCAAGGAACAAGAATCAGCCCACCTTCTCCCGCCGTTATCTCCCTCTAGCAGCAGACTCGACCTTGCAATCCCAAATGACTAATCCTGTATGGCGGAGCATGCACTATAATAATTTGGAGCAGTCAGCTGATTAATTTGTTGGTTCTCCTCCCACCCACAACAAATTATTGGAGGGTGGCCCATATAATTTGAGGGATGGTGCTGACGTCCAACAAAAAGATCCAAGAAGAACCACTCCAGTTACTCACGTTTTTGTTTTTCAGAGGGAATGGTCATGTACAGAACAACATAACCTGCAGTCCAGTCAACGCCAGTGAGAGGAGAGCTGCCAGTTTTGAAATAAAAGAAATGGGAAGGAGCTCTTACGGCTGGGAGAAAACAATACTTCGCCCTCCACTGTCATCCACGTCTGCAACAATACTCAACGTGCATGAAAGAGGAACTCCCCAGCAAATGACAAGAACAGAGCAGCAGCCATGGCATTGACTTGGAGAATGCTTGCAGTTTTAATTAACCAAGGCAGAAGGACCACGTCATAGCAGAGGAAGGCAGCAGCAGGAGCAAAGAAAAGGCCTGGCAAGAGGTAGAACAACCCATAGTGACTAGAGGGACTGGCAACGCATAAGGAAGAGGGCTCAACAGATGTAAATAAATCTTCAGCGTATCCCATGCCATCGTTTGGTCAAAGTATATGCAGCCCGATGAAGAAGATCTAGATTAGACAACACTCTCCCATTTGGTGATAAAAAATGCATGAGGAAGGGGGGTCTTTGATGGCGTTAAACCAATTGAAATATGGATGTTTCGTTATATCGTCGCTGGAGGCAGTTATTTCTTTGAAAGCGGCATGTTTGTAGCTTTCTCCTCAGTCCTTTTAGCCTGGTGAAGGTCACAGAGAAGATGTGATTCTTCTGCAACTTGTTAAATCCATCCCGAAGATGAAGTAGCGCATAAAAGATGCGAGCGGGATGTATAAAAAATAATAATAATAAAGGGCTGGGCTGGTCTTGTCCATGAAAAGGAAGATTTTGCTTAAGGTTTCAATCCCACATGGCCTGGGCGGAAGAAACTTTTAACATTTTATACAAGAACGCGCTGTAAGATGATTTTTTTACAGACAAGGGCTTTTGAAGCCTCAGCCATGTCGCCATCAAAAAATGGGAGGTTTCACCGATGGAGACATGGCGACCTCTTAGAAAACTTTAAAATCTAGTAGGAATTGTGGGGTCCGTTTGGATGGCATGAGTGAATCAAAATCTGACAAGTGGCATCGTGTGAATGGTCAAGGGAGGTATAAAGAGATATAATAATGAATTTTTCAATTCAAATTAGTTTTGAGCGTTTGATCTGAATTTGAAAATTTTGTTTAAAAAAAAAGAATTTTCTATAGATTAGACTACAAAGATCTTTTTAAAATTTCAAATTCATCCATTTAAATTGTTCATTTTATAGTCATGGGCCAGTTTTTCAAATAGTTGCTAGAGGGGCAAGATTGAACCAAAATATGGACTGCAATATACCGTTGGAACTGGGAGGAGATAAATTTTTCAAGTATGGGATCAAAATTTGCACAGATGTTCAGCAGTACAGTCTATAAGTAGATTTGTATTTTCTGGGGCGTTCTCAATAAAATGGGCATAATTCATCATTGAGTATCAAAATTGGTTGTAGGGCAGATATGAAAGTATTTTCAAGATTGAATGTGGAGAAAAATGATTCTAAAAAGTTTATCCTACCTCTAGAGGTCATTTGACTAATTTTTTGCTTTTGCCTTGATTTCAAATCTGGCATCAAAATTAGTTATGTTTTTCTATCAAGTGCTAAAGATATTTTATGCTTTTTGGAGGCAAATTGAGTGAGGATTTGATTTACCAATTGTTGGGAGAGATTAGAGAGATGTTTTTTAACTTCTTGAGGAATTTTTTCAAATGGACACATAATAGATCCAAGAATTCTTTCTCTTTCTTTCTCATTTGTAAGGTTGTTGGCAATTTTCTCTGTGAAACTAGTAGGGTTCCAGTTTCTTACTATGAGACCAGGTTGTTGTTGGTTTTACTTCCTATCTATAGAGCTGAGCTCTAGCTGTAAAGGCTACACATCCACTATTGTGTAGGTTACTAGTTTTATTTCATGTGTTGTTCTCTAATATAATAGAAATTGATGATAGATCATGTGACATATCTTGAGTTTCATTTAGTATTACTAGTTAATGTATCCAGTATTTCTAAGGATGAATACAAAAGGTGATATACAATGAATTATCTATGTTATTTTATTTTGTCTCCTAATTCTTCATATGCTATTAACTTTTTGATTGAATGAATAAGGTTCATTCAATTTAAGACAAGTTGGATGAGTTATATGTCAGATCTATTGTTGCTTTTAATTCAAGGAGTTAAGTAAATGCTTGAATGATTTGATAGGGTTTCTGGGTGTATGACGGGGATGCTAATAATAATAGAGTTTAGAGATTTTAGTTGACAAAATTAATTGTAAGGCAATCAAGTAAGGTCATCCTGTTGGTAGTGACTCTATGTTGCAATGGACAAGGCATTGATCACTAAATTAGATGCAAACTGGGATGAAGGTCATTTGCACAAATCATTTTAATAAAATTGATTCATTTTTTCACATTTTTTAGTGGGCTGAAAGGAACCAACCCTCACTTAGCTTATGGGTTTATAGGTTGTGATTTGTAACTATTTCATTCCTATGTTGCATAAGTATCAGAAGATAAAAGGGTTTCAACTACTTTTAATAGGTTTATATTATATATTCATTTGCATTGGTACCATATATTAGAACCTCAAGGTTAACCCACTTAGTTTTCACAAAGCCTGAAGAGAATGAGTTATGCCTTATAGTTGGTCCAAGATTGGTAGTCAAGTGCATCCATCATAGGAATTTTCTAGCCTTAGATGTATTAGTCTAGCTTCTTGGTTGTTTTTTAAATTTGTTAAATCAAGAGCCAACAAAACCTTCACAAGATCATAAAACACCTCAATTATAGCAGAAATAGGGTTTACTGGTGTGCACACCTAAAATTTGCTTCAAACTTCTTTAATTCACTCTCCAATTCTCCATAAATAACTCCTTAACTCTTCATATCATCCTATGGTGCTCAAAAATCCAATTTTGATTATTCAATTACTTCCATTTACCTATTGCATTAATTGCACAAGTACTCAAACACAAAAAATGTATTCCTTAATTGGCATTAAACTTGTTTCATTTTGCATACTCACATATGACTTCAAAAACTCATGCACACTTAACCATAGTTTCCTTACATCCTTCTCTACCTCATATTAATTATGGAGGTATTAATTCTATATTTAAGAGTTTGTATATTGTTTTGATGCTAATTATATTATAGCAATTTATAATATAAACTTCTAACTGAGATTGTGATTGGTTGGTGACTGTCACTAACTTCGACTTGTTTTCAAGTGCATCACTTCACTTCTTAGCTTTAACAAATTATTCGTCAAGGTTTCCTACAAGATCTTTCTTATTTTCTCTCCAACCTTTTGTCATTATTATCATTCCTTCTATTGTTATTCATATTCCTTCTAGGATTGTCATTTCTCATGTTGTTAGCAATTCTCATATTATTCATCCTAGAAAATGTTGTTGTATGAACCTAGTTGTTACAAATCTGACAAACTATAATATTGTTTCCATATCTAAGTCCTAACTAATTGATCCATACTTTTCAATATCTAGCTATTTGCCCGAATATTTTGCACTTATAACACATTATATTATTCCTTGTAATATTGGTTCCTCCAATAGGTCTACTAGTTGTAGGGTTAGTACCCTCTAAATATTCTACTATTATCATTATTGTATTTAGTTTTCTTACATTCAATAGCTCTATTACCAAAACCATGACAATTATAACAATTTCTAGAAAGATCTTTAAAAGACTTACCTATAAAATCCTTGTTTATGCAACAAAATTCATTACATGCATTGTATCTTCCTATTAATTGGTCCTTTACTTCTATCGGTGATTCAACTTGTCCAGGTTTCTTAGGTACATCTTTAGATTGATTTGACTCAACCTTGTTTAGATCTTATTTTTCTTTCTTAGGTAGTTGTGTTGGTGTAAATAAGTATTTACTTATTACACTTACTTAAGTTTACTTAGGTTAATGCATTATTTAATTATTTTGCATTATTTTATTTGTGAAACACTTAAGAGTTTGTGCACTCTTGTGAGTTGTCTTGATGACATCACAGGGGTCTGCACCTAGTTTAAGCACATGTTGTCTACAACACATGAATCTTCTATACACATATGACACTTTGTCATTCTAATACATTCATCTAGAATGTTGGATAAGGTGCTTAGTTGTCTTATCTCCTGGTTGTTTCTAGAGACATTCTAAGTGCTTCCTAAGAGGCCTTTATATACAGGCACTCCTAGTGTGTTGAACATCACATTCTGAACAGAGCAATGTATTCAGACATACTCTAATTAATTTATTATATCCATTTTTGGTCTATAGTTGTGCTTGTGTTTGAGTTCTTAGTTCTTGGGTGAATTTTTTCCTTAGGCAAATTTTTACATGGTATCAGAGCAACTTGGAGACTTTCTCATCACATAGCCGTTTCGAGACCACGCTTGCTTTAGCACCTTAGCTCGAATTTGGAGTACTGCAAAAATTGGAAGCATCTAGAGCTAGATCTAACCTCGCCATTACGTCCTAAACATTGAACTGGTGAAAATCAGCTACAAAGTTGCCTACCCGAGGCCAAAGTCAATTGTGAGGCAAATTTTTTTTTGCAAATTGGCACTCGAAGGACTGATTTGCAGAATTGGTATGATCATTTCAGATCTTTACATTTAATTCTTAGATCTACATTTTTTTCATCTACATCTCTACTTTTTTTTTCAGATTTGCATCATTTTTCGAAAAAAAATTGGCCATAGGGCCAGAGAAGAGATTTTTTGCAAGTGAAGATTGAAGCTTGTTGATGCGAAACTAATATTTGCATCACATTCAAAAGGTCCAAAAACCCCTAGATCAGATTTTGTTTCATCCAAATCGGACATCTAAGGCAAAATCTAGAGCGATTTGTTTTTTGGATGCATGGCGGCGATTCAAAAAAAATAACAGCAGCAACGATTTTCAAACAGCAATATCTTCCTCATATGGACTCCTTTTTGCGAGCAATTTTTTTTGTTTTGGGGTAGGATTTCGTGATCTACACATTAGTGTAGGTGGTTTGAGATCTTTGTTTTTGAATTTTTCTATAACTCCAAAATCTCAAATTTTGCCACTTAAAATGCTTGGTACGGGCTCATCTGGACTCCAAATCAGGTTCCATTTTTTTTGAAAGTGCATTTTTTTGGTCTACTTTCTAGATCTACAATCACTTTATAGGTTTTTTAGATAGAAATACTACTTTTAGAAATAGGCCCTAAATTGGCAAGTGGCTTTCAAGGGCTAACAACATCTTTTTCAGGGGGGGTTCCTTGATTTTTTTGGAGGTTTCTTTGATTGGTCCATCATTGAAGAGTCAAATTTGATCTACTTGACACCAAATAACTATAAGGAATGGAGTCAATTTATGGTCAAATATCTCTCTTAGCACAATGTACTGCCATATGCGCCAGATCTTGAGTATACTGTTGATCAAGTTGACCTCCTTATTCCTACTCTTTATCGCTATATGGAGTATAAAGTTCTAAAAAAGATGTTCAAAATTAAGTCATTTGATCCATCTATTTTTTGGATGTATCTTTTGGAGACCTATGGAGATCCAAACATTCCTCCATTCTCAAAAGATCTTCTTCCACCAGTTGCAGCTGACTCCTCTTCAAATGAGATCACACCTCCAGCTCCTCTTGCTCCTACTAATCCTATTTCAGCTATAGATGCTTCATAATTAGTGTAGTAGGATACTTTATGTCTTCCTACTCTACCTTTATGCGAAGACTTCCTTTCAAACATTGCACAAATTTTCATGGAGTCTCACATTGAAGATGTGAGAGACATTATTAATGATATTTATCTTTTTTTTCAGGTGGATATTCCATCCTTTGCCACAGTAACAGATTCATGTACTTCAACACTGCAAGGTACTCATGGTCTTCTAGGTGATGATTTCTTGCCAGACACTTCAGCTCTATTCTTGGAGTCAAACACAACAAATATGGGAGACTTTCATGATGATTTATCACTTCTCTTTGCTGAGGATGATTCTTTTATAGTTATTGCACATTCTCTACATGATCAATCCTTCTAGGTTGGTGTGATTGTGGATTCTTATGTACAACATTTGCAGGAGATCTCTTTCACATTTGAGAAGACTGTTGGTTTCCTGAAGAAGGTTCTATCACACTCCTTGTTTGATCTGCACTTCTCTTCAGTAGTTTAGGAGGAACCCATCATCAGTATCAAAATAGGGACTTTTGAACGGGTTTTAGAGATACCATCATCATAGAGATTCCTTCTCCATCCACGGGATGCATCTCACAAGTACCCTTGCTCTTGTTTCTTCCAAAGGGGAGGAACATCATCCAAAGTTCATGGATCAACTTCTACATCAGAGCATTTCTCACAGATCGGCACACTACTTTTAAGGGGGGGGGGGGGACTATCTTGTCTCCTTCATCTCCTTTTTGGGGGGGACTTTTTCCTCATAGGAGGTTTTGTCCTTCTCCATTCTTTCTTGTATATACATGGATGTATGTCATAATGGGGGGGTCTTGATTACTCCATCCATCAATACATCCTTATTCATCTCTCTTTTTGCGGGAGGGTTTTTCCCATGAGGTTTTCCCTCTTTCCCTGCTTTATGGGAGATTTGCATCTTCATTATGTACATGGGTACCTAACATGGCCTAGTAGCCGAGACCCATTATGCATCTTTATCCTAGTTCGTAAGCTTAAGGGCATTCCCCTAAGTTGCACTTAAGGGGGGGGTGTTGGTGTAAATAAGTATTTACTTATTACACTTACTTAAGTTTACTTAGGTTAATGCATTATTTAATTATTTTGCATTATTTTATTTGTGAGACACTTAGGAGTTTGTGCACTCTTGTGATTTGTCTTGATGACATCATAGGGGTCCGCACCTCTTTTAAGCACATGTTGTCTACAACACAGAAATTTTCTATACACATATGACACTTTGTCATTCTTATCCATTCATCTAGAATGCTGGATAAGTTGCTTAGTTGTCTTATCTCCTGGTTGTTTCTAGATACATTCTAGGTGCTTCCTAAGAGGCCTTTATATACAGGCACTCCTAGTGTGTTGAACATCACATTTTGAATAAAGCAATGTATTTGGACATACTCTGATTAATTGATCATATCCATTTTTGGTCTATTGTGTGCTTGTGTTTGAGTTCTTAGTTCTTGGGCAAATTTTCCCCTTAGGAAAATTCTTACAAGTTGAATCACAATATTTGATTCTTCATTTTTCTTAGATGATTTTCCATCAAAGTATCAAGGAACAATATTTTCATAAGAAGGTCTTTTCATATAAATCTACTCATCAAGTTTTTCACTACTAGAATACAACTTCTCAAGATGTTGCTTAGATTGTGTTATCTCTCCTTTCACAATTTCATTATATTCCTCAACTTATGTATATTGCAACTTTGAAGAATCAAGTTCAAATGGCATCTTCACAAGTTTAGATCTCAGATATCCATTCTTAGATCTCAAATATCAAATGTAATTCAATCCTTTTGTCATCGTACTTCAAGCTCAACATTAGATTTTTAATCTCTATGTCATGCTTTAGGATCTCATTCTATTTCTTAATCCTTGAAACTTCATTGTAAACCTTGGTTTGATGTTTAGATTCTTTCTTAGATTTGATATGTTTTATCTTGTCCTTCAACATCTCACTATAGTCCTTCCCATCTTCATACTTGTCTGTTCAAAGTATCCATCTCTTCTATAAGTACATTAAGTTGTTCAAGAGCTTCTTCTAGGTTCTTCTATAACTGGTCCATATCTATAGAGATCTTACTCAAATTGTTCATCCTTCTTTGAGTAATTTTACTTTCATACCAATAGTTAGAAATAGGAAATACTAAGGGAAGGAAGGGGAATCAATATTTCATAAAAAAATTTCCAATTATGCATATCGTTAACAACTTATAAATTTCATATGAAAGTAAATTAATTAAGTTGAATAGTAAACACAACCATAAAGTAATGCAACACATAATACCATATTTTTCTAAATAAAGATACCTTGGACAAGGTAAATCCATGGTGAAATGGTACCCATAAAATGATCCACTAATCAAAAGTATCTTGTAAAAGATATTGACCATCTTAAGAGTCTATTACATCTGTATAGTGTCTTATTCCTTGTTAGAGGACTAGGCATTGTTAGAACCCTCGACCCTATTAGGTGTTGTTATTACAATTATAGAAATGTATGGAACATGAGCCCACTTCCCAAATATGAAATATACAATAATATTCTTAAATATAAGAGATAAGTACAAAACCTTTTACTATTGCTAATATCTTCAATATCTAATTTACCTTTGCTACTCTTCAAAAAATTGATCATACATTTGTATTGTACTACTCATACATCATAGTTCACATCACAAAAGTGTACATATGAACATCATAACATTACATTACAATGCCCCATAATCACTCTACAAAACATTTCTCAAAAATTCTTTCCTTTATACCAATCTGCCTGTCCAGTTGTCCTTTAAACCTTTACACCCTTCACAAAATGCAAAAATATACCTTGCCCACTTAGGTTAACATCTAGGATTTTGTCTATAATTAGTCAAGTAATTTTTTTTTCAAGCTAAAAAAATTCCTTAATATAAAATACTCAATTCCTTATCTTTCTCCTATTTAGTCATCTCATTATTCCAACTGTAAAAACTATTATATCTCTTTATGTATTGTCCATACAACCTCATACACAATGTTCTAGTATATTGACATATTGTACTTCTTATAGATAACACCACACATGGCAATATTGCTTCTATAAACTTTTCCAAGAAAACCTCTAATTGTACAAATAGATAACCTCTATGATACTTGGACAATTTTCTAAGTCTAACTGTCAAAACTGTATCTCCATACTTCTTTCACTTTATACTAAGTGTATGTTGCCATAATTGACAACCTCTAGTTACTAACCTAGCCAAATTATCAACAAAACCCCCAAAAAACTAGAATTTAAAAATTGAAAGGACATAATCAGAATCACTGAATATACTAAGTGAATATATAAATGTCATGGGAATGGACATGTTGTACAATTGAGCCAAGGAATTGTGATTGTAATGAAACTTAGTGTTAATATCTAGAAATTGATCCTGAAAAAATTAGTGCCACAAATTGTGATGCTCAAGTGCAAAAAGGGTTTCAATGTTCTTAGGGCATAATTGATGGTGTTTGTGCACATATTTTTTGTGGTTTCAAGCAATCGGTTTTCAAATAAAATATGTTTTCAACCTAAGCAATTTTAATTTCAAATCACATAAACTATGTTTCAAGAATTCATTTTCAAATCACATCTTGTTAATATATTCATGTCTCAAAGGATATTTATTTAAATTCTAACATATTCTTTATGTCAAATCAAGATCATAGTCAACAAAAATGAACTATCTCTTCATTTTTTCTTCTATTGAACCCCATTCTATTACCCTCACCTTCTCCCTTCTATTTCTTTCTACCTATATCTATCTCTGCCAGATTTAAGCATGGCCTTTGAACTTGGCCTTTGCAAACTTAATCCTATAGGGTTCTACTTTCTCATACTAAAAATACTCTTCCATGTCATAATCGATTTGATCAATCAGTTTATATGGATTAAAATTTATAGTAAATGTGAATATTTCAATTCAAGGTCTCTTTTTTATTCTTGAAATAACCCTAAAAAATCTTATCTTGCTTAGGGTCTCTAGCCTCTTCTAATTTCACTTCTTTAAATTTTACTTCTTCTATAATTTTATCATCATTTTCATATATTTCACTAATACTGACTAATCTACATAGCTCCTCTTGCACCATTTCTACTTATCTCTCGAGGACTTTGAAACCCTATTTTATCACACCCTCAAATCTTCTACCATAGTTCCTTCATGGAGGCAATTATCACATGTAATAGTAAAAACCACAATCATAGTCCTAGTACAAATTGTCTCACATTTTGTGGTGTGTCTACATAGTCAAGAACTTCTTCTCTAATACCACTTAATAAAGGGTACATCCCTTATTAACACAAAAAGCCATGACAAAATAGAGAAATAAACAACAAATTGTAAGAATTGAATAATTTCAAGAACATGAAACTTTCTTTCTATTATTTATAATTCCTATCTATAAAAGTGTGTGTTGACCAAGGTTTAACCCACTTTTAAAGGCTCTAACACCTTAAAAATTGGTTTTCATGTACTTTACCCTTCTTCCAAAACTAAAAAAGTTTAGTATCTTCAATACCAAACTTGATCTTTGAAACCCTATTTTATCACACCCACAAATCTACCACCATAGTTCCCTTATGGAGACATTTTTCACACTTATTACTAGAAAACATAATCATAGTCCTAGTACAAACTACCTCACATTTGATAATATGTCTCCATAGTTGGGAACTTCTTTTGTGAAACCACTTGCTAAAGCATACTTCCCTTATTAACACAAAATTATATAACCAAATAGAGAAATAAAAAATAATTAAATTAAGAGCCAAACAATTTCAAGAACATGAAACTTTCTTTGTATTATCTTCAGTGCCTCTCTAGAAAAGTTTGGGTCAACCAAGGTTTAACCCCCTTTTACAAAGTCTAAAGACTTCAAAACTGATATAATTTTTTTTATCCTTCTACCATAACCAACACAATTTAGTATTTTCAAAACCAAACTTGATCTTGCAATGAAACTTTACTTGTGGAATCATTTAACCAAAGTGAACTTCTAGAGAAGAAATTAGAGCATTCTGAGTTCAAAGGAAAAAATTACTAAAAATACTAAATTTATAGAAATATTAGCTCTATACTAAGATGGTCTTTCTAGAAAAACTAGACAAATTTTGGGCAATGCAAGATTCACCTTATAACTAAGATACTATGCATTAGAATATGTCACTTATCCTCTAACATCAAGTATTGCAATGATTAGATTAGACATAATATGATGTCTAGTTTTATGTTGTGGTTTCATGATATCTAACTCTTTTAATTTCCGTCATGGCCAAGATGACAAGTTTTATTTTATACTATTCTATATACTAGACTTAGTCATTTTCTTGAATCAAATCCTTTGGCACCCATACAAAACTAAAAGGTGGCAAGGAGTGATGAATGCAGTTCATAGCAATGATGATATAGAATGAATTAATAAGTAACTCATGTTAATAGGAATTACATGTTAAAAAAATAACATAATAGTTACAAGGTGATGCTTGGGATTCATACACCAAACAATCTCCCACCTAAAGACAAATCGCTAATAAAAGAGAAAAGAAGCACACAGAGATATCACATGTTTAAAATTTGTTGATTGTAGAGAAGGAGGAGGCTTTGAGGGTATCTTTGTTGGAAATATAAGAGGAGTAATTGAGAGGGGAGGGGTGAATTGGTTACCACTAAAATAAATCACAGATCCCTTATATGTCACTACAAAATAAACTCTGAAAACTGAACTCTGTTGATGCTCGACAAACATATAGAAAAATGTTGTAACTTGATAAACATTGAAAATGCTCAACAAATACTTAATATGTAAATCTTAAGATTTTATGTGAGATTAATATTACTTGAACATAGTTGCAAATATATAAGAGAAATAGCATGAACACATTTGACACTAAGATTTAATGTGGAAACCCAATTCGGGAAAAACCACCAACTAGTTACTGATTTTCACTCTTCTAAAGTGAGTCCTATTAGGAGTCAACCCTGTTAAAGGTTACAAAACACACTGTTAGGTGTGACCCTATTAGAGGATTTAATCACCCTATTAGGAATGGCCTTGTTAGAGGTCTTTGGACAATTCAATAGAAATGTCAGCTTGTTAGAGGATTTACAAATAGCTCGTAAGAGATTCAGATCACTACTACAATGGTTAGAGAGTAACAATGAGATGACCTAATTTTTGATGCAACTGAATTACTAATTACAAATCTTAATTATGGCTTGTATACTTGATCCTTATTGATTAAATGAATCTTTTCAGCCCACAAGGATATTCTACTTATCCTTGCAATTTGCTTCCTCTTAGCATCATTAAATCTTCAATTATCTTTCATGCATTCTCGACTTTCTAAATCTCAACTTGACCTTATATTTATATCTTTCATATTTTCAAGTTGGCTAGATTATAACTTAGAATAATTAATATTCATCTCCCTAGTTAGCTAGAACCAACAAACAACACAATTGAACCTAATATGCCAAAACAAGAAAATCTTTTGTTAGCCGACCCTGCTCGGTAGACACTAACTCAGAGCAATTTTCCTGTGTTAACCAAGTGACCTTTGTCAACCTTCATATTCACAAAGTTCCATCCAATATTTTCTTCATTAATTGAGTGAGCTCAATTAATACTCATCTTCCGCAAACTTTTCTTTGTCTCTCAAGTGAACTTGGTAGACACTGTCTTCTAAACTAGGCAAACTCTGGAATGCTCGGCAGATACAAAAAACTATCTTTAATGCCTAAGTGAGCTCAGCATACACTAACTAAAAATGATATGACATTTTGTGTAACATCAAAGATAATACACAATTAATTAATTGTTCCAATAATCTCCCTCTTTGGCATTGATGGAAATACAACATGTCATAATACAATGAAATTTTTAGAGAAAAAATAAGGTAAGGAATTATCCTTAGTTTCATTCTAATTCTCATCCATGAGAACTCCCTCTATCAGTGTGTACCTTTTATGCCTTCGATTTCTCCCTCTATCAAAAAACTTCTGTCTACTACAACTTCTCCTGATAACAAACTTATCCCTCTTTGACATCCCTTTTTCTTTCTCTTTTTGATTTCAAAAGTTCTATGAGATATGATAGAAAACTTCTCCCTCTTTGACATCTCATGCCAAAGACAATATTCAGTGAATATTAATGTACCTCAAGTACTGATTCATTTTCAATATGCCCTTATCAATATTGCACCAACTAATTGATTTTCAACATGCTCTTGCTAATGTATCACTAAACTTCATTTAGTGAGCTTCAGATAGGGGAATGACCCCTAGCTTACTTCTTAGATACATAAATGTATCCTTAGGTAATGGCTTGGTGAATATGTCTACAATTTATTCTTTTTTATTCACATATTCCAATTTTACTTTTTTATCTTGCACCAATTCTCTCAAGAAATGATATTGTATAGCAATGTGTTTTATTTTGGTATGCATCACTAGATTCTTTGATATACTGATTGCATTGGTGTTGTTACAGTATATAACTATTAGATCCTTGATCTCTATCTTCATGCCTATTAATCGTTGTTTGACCCAAACAATATTAGAACAATTAACTATTATCGCCACATATTCTGCCTCTTTTGTGGACTAAGAGATGCAATTATGTTTCTTGCTTGTCCAAAACTCTAGTCTTTTAACAAGAAAGAATGCTCCACCACTAGTGCTTTTCCTGTCATCAATATGTCCTACCCAATCAGCATCTGTGAATACTTTCAAATCTAAATTGCCTCCTATTTTGTACCATAAACCATATTCTTCAGTACCTTTCAAATATCTCATGATTTTTTTAATTTCCATCATGTGATTTTCTTTGGGATTTGCTGAGAATCTTGCCACCATACCAACTCTTAATGCAATATAAGGCCTTGTATACACTACATACTGCATTTTTTTAATCATTGATCTATATGTGGTCTAATTTACCTCCTTGGAATCATAATATTTAGAAATATTATGTCCAATAGACATAGGGATTCCAACTAGTCTTGAATCTTCTATTCCAAATTTCTTTAGTATCTCCTTGATATATTTACATTGAGTAATGTAGATACCATCTCTCCTATGCTGGATCTGTAATCCACCAAAGAATTTAATCTCTCCAAACATAGATATTTCAAATTCTTTATTCATTTCTTTAGAAAAGGCTTTGCACAAGTCACCATTTCCTATAAATAAAGTATCATCAACAAATATTTCTACCAACACAATTTTCTTCTCTGGTCCTTCTTTGATATACAAACTACTATTCTCATTTGTTCTTTGAAAACTAATCTCTACCAAGTAGTTATAGAGTCTTTCATACCAAGCTCTTGGAGCTTGCTTGAGACCATATAATGCCTTGTGTAATTTTTAGACTATGTCTCTTTTTCTAGGATCTACAAAACCTTCAAGTTTTTTAAGGTAGACTTCCTCATCAAGAATGTTGATTTCACATCCATTTGATAAACTTTAAATCCTTTGTGGATTGTATATCCTAGTAAAGTTCTAACAGCTTTGAATCTTACAATAGGAGAAAAAGTTTCACCATAATCAATAACTTCTTCTTGAGAATAGCCTTTACATACTAACCTTTCTTTATTTCTGGAAACTTCTCCATCTTCATTTAGCTTATTTCTAAATACCCACTTTGTGCCAATTACATTTTTATCCTTGGGTCTAGAAATAAGAGTCTAGGTCTTGTTCTTCTCTATCTATTCTATTTCTTCATTCATTGCCTCAATCCAACTTTCATTATCCAAAGCATCTTTAATATTTCTAGGTTCAAATTCAACAAGTAAACATGCACCTTTCAATTTGTTTCTTGTCATTATTCCATATGATTTGTCTCCAATGATCTGATCATGTGCATGATGCCTTCTGACATATCTTAATAACACAAATTCTTTGGATTTGAAGTATTTTTCATTGATTTCATCATGAACTTCATTATTAAGCTTGGGTCCCACTATCTATGACTCGATTCCATCAGACTTGGTTTGCTCTAGCTCAGTAGCCTCTGACTGCAACTCAAGTCCTTCAGATTTTGACTCGAGTTGTACTATATGCAACTCAATAGCTATTGGAGATTTTAGAGAGTTGAGAGGTGAGGCCTCCTTTCTTCTAGATAGATTTGGCAAGGTATCAGGTTCATAGTAAACAAATCTTTTGTTATCCTAAGGCTCTTTGTTGCTTTCTTCTTCACTCTTTTCTACAAACTCATGAATTCTCACATGTGCACTTTCTATGATTTTATGAGTAGACAGATTCAAACATATGTATGCTTTACTTCTACATGAGTATCCTAGGAATATTTCTTCATCACTTTTGACATCAAATTTACCTTTCCTAGATTCTTTTAAGATATAACATTTAATGCCAAATACTTTCAAGTAACTTACATTAGGTTTGTAGCCATACCATAGTTCATAAGGATTTTGATTTGTGTCTTTCTTTAGTTGTACTCTATCCAAGGTATGTACTATAGTGCTAATTGCTTCCTTCAAGTATTTGATTGCAACATTCTTTTCTATTATCAATGTTCTTGCACAATCCATAATGGATATGTTCCTCCTTTTAGCTATACCATTCTACTGAGGTGTACCAGAGGCTGATACTTGTCTTTTAATTCCTTTTTCAATTCAAATTTCATTAAATTCATTGGAGATGAATTCACCACCTCTGTCTAATCTTAAACATTTCAACTTCTTTCCAATTTATTTTTCTACTATTGCAAAACACCACTTGAATTTTTTGAAAGCTTCAGATTTTTCTTTTAGATACATTACAGTCATCATTCTAGAATAGCCATCAACAAAAAGAATGAAAAACTTATCTCCACTATAACTCTCTATTCCAATAGGTACAAATAAGTTTGTATGCATAAGCTCTAAGACTACTTTAGAATGATAGTTCTTGCTTTTGAAACTAGTCTTTCCCATCTTACCAATTTGACAATTTTTGTGTAGACCCATATCAAGTTTCCTCAAACTAGGAATACCTCTTACTCTTTTGTTTTTGCTTATGTTAACGAGATTATCAAAGTTCGCATGACATAATCTTTTGTGCCATAACCAACTTTCTTCTACTTGAGCAATACAACATGAACTGTCACTGATATCTAGATAGAACAGATTGCCTTTTATTTGTTTGCCAGATCCAACTAGATTTCCTTTTCCATTTAGCAATTTTGGCCTTTCCATTCATAAATTCTACCTTGAATCCAATGTTATTCAACTATGCCACACTCATTAAATTGTGCTTTAGTCTTGCAACCCAATAAGCATTATCACATGTATGTTCATTGATTAAAGAGATACATCATTTTCCTTTTATGCAACAAGGTTCATTGTTTCCAAATCTCACACTAACACCATCATAATATTCTATGTGTTCAAACTTTTTTTTTTCTCCAATCATATGATGTGAGCAGCCACTGTCAATAATCCATGTACCATTTTTTCTAACATGCAAAATAAGTGCCATCTTATCTCCTTCATCATCAGATTCATCTTTTACAACAATATTTACCATTTCATCCTCATTGTTATCAAAATATTTAGCCATGAAACAAGATTTCTTACCTTTTTCCTTGTAGTCCTTGTTGTTTTTAAATTCCTTTTTGCCTTTGTACTTATTACTTTTCTTTTCATCCTTGTTTTCTTTGTTTGGGCACCTAGCAACAATGTGACCAAATTCTTCACAAGAAAAGTAGATTAGAGGAATCTTACCTTTGTACTTTCCTCTTCCTTTGGAATATTTCCTTGCAAGTAGGGCTTCAACAACTTCAAGATCACTGTCTGAACTTTCTTCTTCTTCTGCACTTCTTGATTGATTAGCCTTTGATTTCTTACTCCTTTTCTTGAGTGAGAGTTTGGCTTCAAATTCAGACTCGATACGCTTGGAGCTAGGAACATAGTTATCATAGTTATCCAACTCAAAAGCTGTCAATCTTCCAACTAGAGCATCCAAAGTTATATTGCTATTTGGATCACATCTCATCTCTTGAATACTAGACCTTCTAATTGCATAGATAGGAAGAAGGGTTCTGAGTACCTTGCTTACAACTATTTTTTCATCAATGTCTCCTCTAGATGCTTTGATTGCACTCACACTTGCTTTGATACTTTCTACATATTTTGCAATGTTTTCATTTTCTCTCATCTTCATCTAATCAAATTGTCCTCTAAGATTTTTGGCTTTGGCTCTTCTTACATTGTCATCTCCTCCATAGATGTCTTTTAGTTTGATCCACACTTCATGAGTTGTAGTACAATTTTTGACTTCATCAAATTTAGCATAATTAAGAGTAGATGCAATGTCCATCATCATGATGTTCTAATTTTTCTTTTTAGCAATATCTTCAACTAATAATGTTCTAGTAGGAGTTTTGTATTCAGTATCAAGATACTTACAACTTGAATAATTGATAGTAGCCAAATGTAACCTCATAAGTCCTTGTCATGCTGCAAAATTGTCCCAGTTCAACTTGGGAATCTGTTTTCTGTAAGACATCCTGATCTTTAGCTTAGGTCCTTGAAACCTTCTCTA
The DNA here is from genome assembly GCA_028749045.1 of Cupressus sempervirens. NCBI lineage: Eukaryota > Viridiplantae > Streptophyta > Pinopsida > Cupressales > Cupressaceae > Cupressus > Cupressus sempervirens. The sequence continues at coordinate 878,055,877 of CM053792.1, forward strand.
CAAACACCAAAAAATCTGATATCAATTATGGGAAATATAAGAGGAGTAACTGAGAGGGGAGGGGTGAATTAGTTACCACTAAAATAAATTCCAGATCCCTTAGATGTCACTATAAAATAAACTCTAAAAATTGAACTTTGTTGATGCTCAGCAAACAAAGAGAAAAATTTTGTAACTTAGTCAACAGGAGATTGTTCCACCCCCATAGGAGTTGTGAACATAGAAGGAAATAGGAAGACCCAATCCATCCTCGAAGATAGTAAAACACCTCTCCACATCAAAGCATTTAGCTACAAAGTCATTCTTTGACTGCATGAAGTACACTATCCAAACATGTTTCGTTCAGCTAGATCTCTAACAATAAGAAAGAGATACTTAAAAAAGATAGAAGGAGAGTACCCTTTGAACCCATTCACCACCACTTTCCTAGATAGCATCTAGCTACCTCCATAAGTGTTTTCCCCACCTTAATAGGAAACATGAAAGTGAAAGAATAGAACAAAGGGCACTTCTACCACATGCATCAAAAGCCCCAAAATGAGCACCTCAATAGGATTTAACCACCAAATAGTGGAATCCTTCACCTCAAAGAAAAAGTAACCATAGGAAATCCCAAAGAAGCAAGCACCAACAGGAAAACAAATCCCCAAATGATGAAAACAAGTGCACTCCAAAATAGAGCCCGACCAAAGGGGTCCACTAACAGGAAAACCCATGAAAGTGAAGACTTTTCTAGGGAGAACAAACACATCAATAGAACTAGTAGTAGGGATAGGGACAAAATTTCTCCTCCAAACCAAACCATTGATGTCCAAGCCCCTGCTGACCCTAGGAACTAAAGGAGCGTCACGAGCTATAATAGGATGCCCCAAAGAGAAGCACTATTGTTGGAGCCACAACTCATAGCCATCCAATCCAAACCCCTTCATCTCCAGCAAACTCCAAATACAAGAGAGCCCACCAGATGCTAAGACCAACAACACACCTAGGCTAAAAAACTCAACACATCCAAAGCCCAATTTGGGGAACAATGATGCTAGTTAAAAACACCATCAACCACAAACTCCACACCCTTCTACACCATATCAAGTCCATTAAGGTATCTATAGTAACATCAAAATAGTGGAGACAACCAACAAAACCACCAAAGGAAGTCTCCACCAAATAGAGAGCACAAAACCCCTCAGAATAAAGAACATCCCTTGGGCCAAAAACACCCCAAGAAAAAAGAAAAAACCCCCTATCATTGCAAAAAAACTCCACTCTGAGGAGACACAAGCATGGGGAGGATCATCCAACCATCAAGATCATCATCCTCAAACTCCTTATCACCGCCATCGTTGGCCTCTTCAACATCAGAAACCCTAGCCGCTCTCCCTCTGCTCCCACTCCCACTCATTGTTTTTTTTCATTAGTATGAAGGTTATGTCATTGTTCTAAAGATTCTTATTCATTTACTCACTAATCTAAAATTCCTATTAAATAGGATGATTTAGTTCTATTCAAAACTCAATTTACTTGAATATTTCAAAGAAATAATTTTGTTAGCCTTAACATTAACTAATATCAACCTTAATTGAGATTTAAAACTTAAAGAAAAAAGTTCTATGCATAACTAATTACAACATAGGCATAACCACATATTACCTTGTTTTAGCTAGGTAAGTAAAATTCAAAGCAATTACTTAATCTATTCATCTATCTAAAAAGTATTGTTTAACCCTTACATAAAAGAAAGATTTATTATCCAACAATAGTTTAATTTATTTTTAATCCTACCATATATATATATATATATATATATATATATATATATATATATATATATATATATAATAAATTCTTAAAACTATCTATAAAACTATTTTGGTCAACCTTCTATCTAATGTTATTATAAGCCATATAAATAAAAGAACAAATCATGCAATACGTTATGTTGATGATAATTGGCTACAGGTACATTGACATTTTTGTGAAAGGTGACATTGACTAGAAATGTTGTCAGACTGACAATATGGTAGTGATGGAGCAGGGATTACAGACAGTATGTGGAAGGGGCCATGCATGGTGGCAAGGTAGGGAGAATTCACTAGCTACATAGTCAGTTCCATCAAATAGAATTGCATCCATGTTTTGTGCATTTAATAATTTTGCAAGGTTGTTGTAGAAGAAACTCGATAATAAATTTAAACAAAAGGCAGTTGTTAGGATGACATTAAGCTTTTTATAAATAATCAAAAATTGAATCACTTAAACATCATGTACTAAAACTTGATTCTTAAACTAAACATGTTAAATAATCAAAACTAACTTATTTTTTTCAAACCTTTAAAGTGAGGGTGGATATCAAAAGGAGGGGAATATTTTTTTTTTTCAATCCCAATGTTTAAAGGTGAGGGTGGCTATCAAAAGGAAAGGAATTTTCGCATTCTCATAAGCCAAGTTTGGTCACTTTTAACAAAAGTCGTCAATTTAAAAGAAGGAAACCTGTGCAATAGGGAGCGTAATTTGCAGCTTACATTAATGATGGTGACAGGGCGTGTAATAGCCTACATCAGGACACCTTTATTCGGTGCACAAATACTTTTTTTGGTTAAGTATTTGCGAAAGGAATAAAGGAGGCGCTTTTATAAGAAAATGTGAGAAGCTCTACCCACGCATAATTCTGCAGAAGACGTGTTCTACTACTTTGGCATGGCACCTTGGATTTCTTTTTATTAAGATTATTCGAAAGTGATTGAGCTCGACAGTAATTCATTGAGTTTGAGAAAGCATATGATTTAATTGTACAGAAAGAAGCACAAGTGGAAAAAGAAAAAGGAGTCTTAATATTATATGAGTTTTGGTCATATATTGTTGGTTTAGTTCGTATTAGTTGCAGCAGGCATTCGAAAATAAACTAGGAAATAGAAACTCAACCCAGAGAAAGAACTGTGTGCCAATTGTAGCCACAGATTTAAAGTTGAGAGCATTGAGTCTAAAGCTGAATGGACTTAATTCTACGATTTTCCATTTACTGCTACAGTGCTCTACCAACTGAACTTTTTACCCTCTAAGCCAGTCCATCTTCCATACAAATGTGCCTTATTTCCACCATTTGAAATTTACCAGTCAACTTGGCAAATCTAAAACCTCGTTGGATATCGGATTCTTTTGGATATCAGGTATCCGACGATCTGATCCTTGATATCCTAGCGTTGATGAATGGTATCGATGTGAAAGCTAATATATGCTCTGATTGATTTGCAGAGTTTAATGTTATGCCAGCTGAAGGGACAACTGCAAGTGTTGAAATGCCTGTCCAGTTGGAAGCTCCAGCTATCTAAACTACGAAATAAGAACGAGATCCCGTTGTGGAAGGAGGTTTTCTGCTTCACATACCATGATATTTTTTACGTTTGAAATATTCTTATTTTTCATTAATAATGGTATAATATCTTATTAAAAAGAGATGATAATTATAAGTAGGAGTTTTTTTCTTTTTTTCTTTTGTATAAGTTAAATTATAATATTGCTATTATGATTCAGTTATGGATCTATGTTTCATGGGTATTTATTCAGAAGAACTCATCTTTCATAAGAATGAATATAACATTTAGTACTTATTGTTAAACGTGTTTGAGCTGGAGCAATATACTAGGATGGGTAACCTCCCAAGAAGAATAGGTGCTTCATCCATGTTGGCATTGCCTAGATGTAATTAGTGCTAGGTGTTCCATTTATTTTCATGAATGATGGGTTCTTGTGAGCAACTACTCATGAAACATTGATCAATGTGCTTGACTCAAAAACTACATAGATAGTAATATCACAATTTTACTTACTACGACAAACTCTAATTATCAATTGATGAACGTATAGTGAATGGTTCATAAGGCGCAACACTAAGTAAAGATTTTGCAAAAAATTTGCCAAGCTAAGTAGACTTAACATTAGAGGAACCTTGATGGTTAAACAAAATTGAGCTCAAACAATACCAAGATGAATGACCTCCTCAAAAGTCCTAGTTACTTCACCCCTATAAATAGAAATATCTTAAAGATATAATGGCTAGAACTTCTTGTTCTATTTTCATAATTTACAATACATGTTTATATATATTAGTTTCAATTTAATTGAACCTATAATTAGCAAATTGTCACCTTTCTCAATAAGTTACCTAGAAACTATTTCCTAGCTATTATCATTAGCAAATAAATTCAAGATATTGTCAATCAAACTGAGATTGTTTTTACACATGATTGATTATTCTATGTAACTTACTTTCTCATTAGTAAAAAATATTGAGTTTTATTTCTATAGAGATATTTTAAAACAAAAATTGCTTAATTTATACACATTGTTAAACAAATCAATACTTGTAGAAATAAAAATATATAAGAAAATAGAGTTGCACAAAATGAAATTTTGTTGACCACACATATAATTGTGTAGATTATAATGAATACATAAAAAGAGAGGAGAAATCATGCAATAGATGCATGAGATTCAAGAATATAAAGGAGTTTAAGCAAGAATTCCTTAATTATCTTAACATGCAACTAGACAATTAACAGTTGATTCTAGTCTTATTGTAAATAATAGTAGTTTTATTGTAAATAAAAGATAATCACACCTTACATAATTTAATAATACTAGTTGTACTAAAAGCGCCCCTTAAGTCTAAGGAGAGAAATAATTAATATAATAAAAGATGAAAGAGGTAAAAGATAGTGGGAACAAAAAAAGCCCTCCAAATATTACTCTATAATACAAGAAATATGTAGACAATTGTTGAAAGATAACCACCATAGCACTAGATGAAGAGACTCTTCTAAAACTAAGATGAATATTAGGATTAAACTACATGAGTGCCCCAAGGACGCTACTTGAATAACCAACATATGAGAAGCAAAGGCAACACATCTGCCAATTGAAGATACAAAAGATAATAAACTACATATGTGATCCAAAACCATGAATATATAGAAAATTGAGGAAAACCCTCTATCATTCAAGGATATAGGTAACAAATAAGTCTATATGAGTTATTGTAATGACACTACTTAACCATGCAAGAATATAAACTGTTGATTGAAAATATAGATGTCAAATGTCAAAATATGATCAACTATGGAACCAAAGAAGTATTTGCACAAAGAGGCATCATAGATCCAAAACAAAATAGTGCACCACTAAAGAGAAAATGAAGGCAAGACCCATGCAAAGAGAGCATGGCCTTGGCCTATATGTGTTGTAGAATTTAGTTCAACCTATGTTTCAATATTCATTCAACACAAGCCTCTACTTGTGGAATGAAGTATAAGAATACACATTCATTGAAATAAACTAAATGACATGAGAATGAATGATGTTGGAAATGCCAATCTCAAAAGCTTTGATCTTCAACACCTACATTCAAAAACTTACAGTTTATTTTCCTACCTCCTTGTCTGATACCATGTAGAATTTTGTAACTATGGCTGCATAGATCTAGCTAGGAATTGAAAAATAATACTTGCAGAAATTTTTACATGGTGAGTGATTAGGCACTGACTAATCTCTAGACAAAATGTACCAAAGATTAAAAAAGAAAAATCATATTTTTTTCAAATTTGTGAAAAACATTATTTTTTTTTTGTAATTTTTTTACTGTTTTCTACTACTAAATATGTAGATCATAAAGAGTAAATGAAAAAAAAATCATAAAAATCTATTATAATTTTAGTTTTTCAAAATTTGGTCAATGATACATTTTGAATAGAAAATAGCCCTCTCCAAATGACTATATCTTAATATGTCAATGCGTGTTTTTGACTTTTCTTGCTTTTCAATGCATAATGTTGGCATTTGTAACAAGTCACATCTTCATCTGATATTGGGTGCATGGAATGCAAAACAATACAAAACATGGCCACCATTATTTTAATCTTATTGACCAACATTATTTTAGGCGTTGGAAATGCACCAAAGACAAAAAAAAAAAAAAGTCAAAACATGATTCTTTTTCAGATTCATGAAATTATAGTGAAATTTTATCAAAAAGTTTATTTTTCCTATCACAAAATATACAGATCATGAAGATCAAATGATAATTTTTTTAAAAAAAATTCACTGTATTTTTGTTTTTCTTGAAATTTAGTGAAAGATGCAATTTGTAAGAAAGATAGCCGTGCTATTATTTTATCCTTACTGGTGAAATCATAGTTAAAGCAATATAGTACGTGACTGGAGGACTGTATAATTTTGTTGGAACAATACCAATCTATTACGTAACTGTCATATTACCTCAAGATACTAAACATCGCCTTTGTATATTCGGAACTTGGAAACCTATTATGATTTAGTGTAAAGTGTATCCGACTGTTTTGACTTTACACATTTTGTAAAATACTTCGACGGACAAGGAAAAGCAAGATAAGCAGACGAACGAACGAAGTCGCTTTAGTTCTGCCTTACGTCATTTGGCGACGTTAATGCTTATTTCCGTGCAGGCAATTGTTGGGAAGGGCATTTTCTTTCTACCCTCTCCTTTCTTCCTCTCCCACCGCGTGTAGTCAGTTCATGTCGGTGTATTAGTCCCTGCCTATATACAGGCAGGGTACAATTAATTTTCAAAACTGACAAAATTTTATAGTCTAGAGTTTTGAGAGGGTTTATTTTTAAAATATTTTTTTAGTCAAATCTAATTTTACTGGAGTTTAGTTATTTTTTAATTTAAAAAATTTCTTAAAAAAATTACAACAGGAAGCTCTAGAATCTTCCTAAGCTCTAGAATTTCCATGGAAGCTCGCAGAACTGCTTCGGCAGATGGAGCTTCAAACGGTCATACGACCTGCACTGCCACAGCGAAGCCACACACTCGTCGTGTTTCTTAGGTTTTCTGAATAAAGTGCTGTGGCTCTGTGCTGCATCTCATCATATCTCTGTGTTTTTGCTTTTCTCTTAGAATTGTTGAGAAGGGAGGGCAGAATAAAAATAGCATTGTTCATATGATGTGATGTGATGTTGAGTTAATTAGGTAGCATCAAATGGGCACAGAGGAAGCAGCTTCTTCTCTGTCGATGGGCATATCTCTCAAGGAAGGAGAGCGGATATTAGCACCAACAAGGAGGCCTGATGGCACTCTTAGAAAGCCCATCAGAATCAGAGCTGGTTATGTACCTCTGGATGAACTGGCCATTTATCAGTCCAACGGCGCCCTGGTATTGATCAACTATCATTTATTCTTTCCACTCCATTGCCTTAATCTCTTCTTGCGTCTTCCTTTTGCTCTGTTTGAATCTGATTTTAGTAGCTATTATAAATATCCAGTTGAGAAAATCAACGCCTATTTTCTCCACTCCTACACACAATTCCTCCCTCTCCCCTGCTATATTTCGCATCCAATTCTGCCCTTTTTCCTGCGATTGCAATCCCGCAAAAGAGTGGGTTTTGAAAAGATGTTTTAATGCTTTCCATACCATCCTCTGTCCTATATATATTTAATTTCTATAGTCTATGGAACAAATCATAGATATTCCCAGAAAACTGTAGAACAGAGTGACTCGTTCTGTTTTAAGCGCAACAAATGAGGCTACTGAGCTAGGGCAACGATGGGGGAACTGCTCTTGGCACAACGAGTGAACAGGTTAAGCTACTGACGGTGAGACTGTTTCCATCTGCATGTATTATGTTTCCATTTGCTTGTTCATAGTGTTTGTCTTTTCGTAGTCTTTCTCCAGCAATATTTCAATCATTTATGTGTTTGTTAAGCTCCTCAGCGTCTTCAGGGCACGCTTTGGAAGTATTTTAGACATGGAAGTAGCGGAATCCAGGAGAGATGCAAATTAAACCCATGAGATTTGAAAATGATGCCACTTAATCTAATGCAGATCGTTTGGAGTGGAAACAAAGACATAAGCAACCAAATAGACAGCAAAAAAAATTAATGACACTTTTTCATATAAGCAAAAGAAATATTGTTAATCAATGTCATTTATTTATAATTTTTAAAAAGAGTATTAATTGTTAATAAATTTTTTTTTTAAAAATCTTAATATATGTTTTTCAAGATAGAAGTATAGAAGTATTATATATATATAACAAAGCAATTATAGATTATTCTATTTTATCCAAAAATGTAATTTGTAGAGCTTAAATTTTAAATTTTTTAATTTTGTGAAGAGAATATGGAATATAATATAATATTTAAAAAATTAAAAAATATTACTCTTTTTATTTTTAAAAAATTAGTTGTTATATGTAATTACAAAGATAGAAAATGAAATTTCATTTTACTATGTGAATATTTGATCTTACTTTATTTAATTTCTTTTAATCTTCCATTTCTTAAAATTTCTAAAATAATAAAGATTTATTTAAGTATTTTGTACGTAGTTGGAATATAATTCTTTTATCCAAATCACTATATTTGTAATGGCTGGCTTCATGAATTATCAAACAATTTTTCATTTAATAAAGTAAAATTAATAACAAACTTCGGTTGACTTATTGATTCAATGATAAGAAAATGAATGTTTACAATCATAGTTAGAACTCTATTAGGTTGTCTTTCTCTTTTGGAGATCTTACTTTTTTTTTATTTAGTCCCTATACTTTTTTAATACAACAAGTTTATCCTCCACTTTTAACAAAAGGCGGGGACTCTAGCTCCACCAAAGCTCTTGTTTGAAAAATTAAAACTAGTAGACCGAAATTTAGGGAGAAAATTAGATAAAAGAAGCGGAAAGATATAAAAGAGACCGACTTTATAATTTAATAAAAATTAATAAATTAATATTTGTTAGGAACCTGTGTGTTCCTTCTGTTTATTTTGTTAGAGTAGTGTTGTTGGACGCATAGGCTTTGTAAGTCGTCCCGTGAGTATATTTTATTATCCCACATGCATAGGTAGTATTACTTTTCTAGATCGTACTCAGTATATAAGAATAGGTTGAGGCCCTTGATGGGCACGGACGAATTTATTGTATTGAGCTTGCTCAAAGGAGGTTACCCCCTCGAAGTGGCCTGCGATCAGTAGATTCATTCTGAGTTCTGCTATCACTTTGTATTCTGTTATTTCGAGCATTCTCACGATATTGCTATAAGGAGGTTCATCACATCTGGTATCAGAGCACTCTCTTGGGCTCGCTGGGTGGAAATTACATCAAATTTTTTTTCTCTCGTGGCCTTCAGGTTCCTCTCACTTCTAATATCTCTTGTTATTGCAATAACTCTTTTCAGTTGTTCTGTCTGTGAGTGAATTTTTCTAAGTCGACTGTTCAAAAAAAAAGAAAAAGAAAAAAAAAAAAAGAAAAAAAAAAAAAAAAAAAAAAGAGTAAAAATTTTTCTGTTTTTTAGTCGTAACTTCCTTGTTTGCTTTCTGTTTCTGCTCATACTTCCGCAGAACGTCTGCAATATCATTTCGCATACTTCCTTCCTTGGCGACCCAACCCCAAATTTTACATATCAAATCCCTAAATCCCTCATTTATCTAATTTTAGGGTTTGCCCTATCTTTTTCACCTCTCATCCAATCGCCACCAAACTGAGCCACAAGATTCAATTCCTCATTTTGCTCCCTTATCCCTCTTGGACTGTTCGCCTCATTTCGCCTCCCTACCCTTGAAACCCTCATTTTTCTGTTTCCCTTGTCCCCAGATAGTCTCCCACCACCCGTCGAACACCCATTTCCTATCTGAGTTTTACCCAAATCCAAGTTTGCCGTAACTAAAAAAGTTTTTGTTTCTCATCTTCTACCCATTCCAAAAAAAAAAAAAAAAAAAAAAAAAAAAAAAAAAAACCTTGCTTTATGGTTGTTACGCGTACAGGAGCAAAAATCATGGAAGAAGAAATGGCATCCCTCAAAACCAAACTTCAAGATCTGGATGACAAAATTCTGGGTCTTAACTTTCAGCAGTCAGCCATGAGCCGAAACCATTCAGGAGATACTGGGTCCTCTTCTGGCAATTTCCGTGGACCAAAGCTTGATTTTCCACGCTTCGATGGTTCTGATCCGACTGGATGGATCTATAGGGCAGAGTAGTATTTCAGCTTGCATAATACTTTGGATAACCACAAAGTCCCCCTTGCATCTTTTCATTTGGAACATGAAGCTCTTCAATGGTTCCATTGGTACATCAAGGCTAATGTAGGCCCAACGTGGAGAGAATTGTGCACCCTCATTTTGGAGCGCTTTGGCCCTAGTTCCTTTGATGATTTCACAGGAGCACTCACTAAACTGCGTCAAACAGGCACTGTAAGAGAATACCAGACAGAGTTTGAAAAATTAGCTAATCACACAGAGGGCTTGTCTGATGAATTCTTTCGTAGTTGTTTTGTCAGTGGTCTGAAGGATGCACTTCGCTCAGAAGTCAAAATGTTTCGACCTACTACAATGATGGAAGCCCTTGGGTTGGCTAAGTTAGCGGAAGACAAGATTAGTGCTCTACAATGCTCCAGATCTAATTTTGTTCCATTCAGAAATACAGGTTCTCACAACCCTCCAGTCATACCAGCTCCCAGAACTACTCCGATCAAGCACTTGTCTGAAACAGAGATGCGAGTCAGGCGAGACAAAGGGCTTTGTTATAATTGTGATGAGAAATGGTCTCGGGGCCATAGATGTGTTCAGCAAAAGCTCTATCTCTTGGATGTGGATTCTCAGGAAACAGTGGATGAATATGTAGATGCTCAGGAAACAGTGGATGATGAGGTTGAGCCTCACCAGCCTGAACCTCCTTCACCAGAAGCTCCACCAGAGATATCTGTCCATGCTTTGGCAGGAGTCACTACTCCACAAACCATGCGGGTCCAGGGTTTCTTCAAGAAGATCCCTCTTACTATACTCATTGATTCTGGTAGCACTCATAACTTCATTGATCCACGAATAGCCAAACAGGCTGATTGCTTTATCCATCCCTGCTCTAGCTTTGAAGTCATGATTGCCAATGGGGGCACTTTACCTTGTAAAGGGAAATGTCGCAATGTGCGTCTCTCTATTGGCGATTATAACATGCGCTCTGACATGTTTGCCTTACCCTTAGGTGGCTGTGATGTGGTTTTGGGTGCCCAATGGTTACGCACTCTTGGCCCCATTCTTTGGGATTTTGCTGAACTTTGGATGCAGTTTTCAGCCGAGGGGCACCAACACACTTTGAAAGGCTTACAACCAGGGTCTCTCAGCATCATCAGTTCACACCGTATGGAAAAACTTCTTAAGAAGAATTCACATGGTGTCATCGCTCAGCTCCATTCCATTCAGATGCAGCCATCAGCAGTCTCTAGCACTCCTGCCAATCTCCAACACATTTTGGACAAGTATTCTGGTGTATTTGCTGAACCTGTGGGATTACCTCCTTCTCGTCCAGAGGACCACCGTATTCAGCTCCTTCCTGGCAGTGTTCCGCCCAACATCAGGCCCTACCGCTACCCATTTCATCAGAAGACCGAAATCGAGATACTTGTCCGTGACTTACTGAAGCAAGGTATTATTCGCCCTAGTACCAGTTCCTTTTCTTCTCCAGTTCTGCTTGTTCGCAAAAAAGATGGGTCATGGCGACTCTGCATTGATTTCCGCGCACTTAATCATCTCACTATAAAGGACAAGTTTCCCATTCCAGTTGTTGATGAACTTCTTCATGAACTTCATGGGGCTCATTTTTTCTCCAAGTTAGATCTTCATTCTGGGTATCATCAAATTTGGGTTAATGAGGAGGATATACCTAAAACTGCCTTCCGCACACATGATGGTCACTATGAATTTTTAGTCATGCCCTTTGGCCTCACGAATGCTCCTTCAACATTTCAGGCAGTGATGAATAACATATTTCGACCATACCTCCGAAAATTCATTTTGGTCTTCTTTGATGATATCCTCATATATAGCAAAACTTGGGCTGAGCATCGCCATCATCTGGAGCTTGTCTTGCAACTTCTCTCTGATCATCAACTCTGTGCAAAACTATCTAAATGTGTGTTTGGCCAGGAGGAAGTGGAGTATCTCGGGCATATTGTTGCACACCATGGAGTGCGGGTGGATCCTACAAAAATAGATGCCATGAAAACTTAGCCGCATCCTAAAACTCTCAAGAGCCTTCGGGGTTTTTTGGGGTTGACTGGCTACTACCGCAAGTTTGTCAAAGATTACGGGAAAATTGCAGCACCATTGACAGCTCTGTTAAAAAAGGATGCCTTCTCCTGGACCCCTGTTGCTGAGACTGCATTTGAACAACTGAAACAGGCTATGTGCAGTACACCTGTTCTCGCAATGCCAGATTTTTCCAAACCCTTCACTATTGAGAGTGATGCTTGCGGCAATGGATTGGGTGCTGTTCTCCTGCAAGATGACCATCCTATTGCGTTCACTAGCAAAGCCCTCTCTGGTAAGAATCTAGCCCTCTCTACTTATGAAAAAGAAATGATGGCTATTTTGCATGCTGTACAGAAGTGGCGGCCATACCTCTTAGGGAGTCATTTTTGCATCAGAACCGATCACCAAAGTCTGAAATACTTCCTGGAACAACGGGTATCCTCTCCTACACAACAGAAATGGGTCAGCAAACTCATGGGGTATGATTATGAGATCACCTACAAGAAGGGTAAGGAGAATATTGTGGCAGATGCTCTTTCTCGCACATTTGATAATCAAGCTTCCCTTTCCGCTATTTCTATGCCCATTCCCAATTGGTTAGCGTCTGTTCAGCAGGGCTATGACAGTGACTCTTCTTTATCTCAAATCATTCACCAGCTAGCCAATAATCCTTCTGCTATACCACATTACTCTTGGGATGGTGCTTCTCTTCGATACAAGGGTCGGCTAGTGCTTCCTCAGAACCCAGCTCTACATCAGGCTATTTTTTATGAACTCCATGCTTCTCCTTCTGCAGGGCACTCAGGCTTCCTCAAAACTTATGAGCGAGCAAGGAGAAACTTCTTTTGGAAAGGGATGAAACAGACGATTCAACAGCTGGTGGCTGAATGTGATACTTGCCAACGCCACAAGGGTGAAACGACCCTCCTTCCTGGCTTGCTCGAACCATTGCCCATCCCTACACGGATTTGGACTGATATTTCTATGGATTTCATTGAAGGGCTTCCTAAATCCGGTGGCAAGACAGTGATCTTGGTTGTGGTTGATCGTCTCTCGAAATATAGTCATTTTTGTGCCCTCAGCCACCCCTATACTGCCTCCTCTGTTGCACAAATCTTCATGGACCAGATATTTCGTCTTCATGGACTCCCTTCTTCGATTGTCTCTGATCGTGATGCAACTTTTACCAATCATTTTTGGACTGAACTGTTTCAGAAAACTGGCACCAAACTGAAGATGAGTTCGGGCTATCACCCACAAACTGATGGTCAAACTGAAATTGTCAATAAATGCTTGGAAACTTATCTTCGTTGCTTCACTTCCGAACAACAACATCAGTGGGCCAAGTGGCTCCCTTTAGCTGAATGGTGGTACAATACCTCTTACCACACTGCCTCTAAAATGACTCCATATGAAGCAGTCTATGGTCAGGCACCTCCAGTGCTCCTTCCCTACACTCCCAACAGCTCACCAGTCCAGGCAGTTGACATAGTTCTCCGCAGCAGGGATCAGATTCTTCGTACCTTACAGGATAATCTTCACATGGCCCGTAATCGGATGAAACAGCAAGCAGATCAACACCGTTCTGAGTGCTCATTTCAAGTTGGGGATATGGTTTTTCTTCGTCTACAGCCATACAAACAATCCTCCCTAAAGCTGAAAGGGCGTCATAAGCTGGCCCCAAAATTTTATGGGCCTTATAAGGTTCTGCAGAAGATTGGTTCAGTTGCTTATAAACTGGAACTTCCTCCTTCTTCCTGCCTTCATCCAGTCTTTCATGTTTCTTGTCTAAAGAAAGTTCTGGGTACCACTGTCAGAGCACCAACTACTCTCCCTGAAATGGATACGGAAGGATCCATTATCCTGGAGCCGGTGGCAATCATTGACCAGTGCACTCGCCAGCTTCGCTCTCGCTCCATCTCTGAGGTCTTGATTCAGTGGCATGGCATGCAACCAGAGGATGCTACCTGGGAACCCCTTCTTCAGATTCAACAACAATTTCCACACCTTAAGCTTTGAGGACAAAGCTTTTTTCTAAGGGAGAGGGGATGTTAGGAACCTGTGTGTTCCTTCTGTTTATTTTGTTAGAGTAGTGTTGTTGGACGCATAGGCTTTGTAAGTCGTCCCGTGAGTATATTTTATTATCCCACATGCATAGGTAGTATTACTTTTCTAGATCGTACTCAGTATATAAGAATAGGTTGAGGCCCTTGATGGGCACGGACGAATTTATTGTATTGAGCTTGCTCAAAGGAGGTTACCCCCTCGAAGTGGCCTGCGATCAGTAGATTCATTCCGAGTTCTGCTATCACTTTGTATTCTGTTATTTCGAGCATTCTCACGATATTGCTATAAGGAGGTTCATCACAATATTTTATTAAATTCACTTTAAATAAAATTTCAATTTTTAATTTAATAATTTATATAGTAATTTTTTACTAAAATTCACTTTAACGTAAATTTCAAAAAAGTTCTTACATTACTTTTACTTTGAATAAATATGTAGTTGAACAAATCCTTCTTCTATGAAGTACTTTCTTTTGTCAAATTTTATTATAATTATAATTTATTTTAAAATATATATATATTCATGATTTAAGATATATAAATTTAAAAACATGTTTTCTTTTCTGTGATGGTGGTTATATTTTTCATGTAATATAGCTAAACTTGTGGCTTATGACATGAAGATGTGGTATTAACAAAGATACATCAAAAAGATAAACTATAATTTGTTTCATTAGATATAACTTCCAAAGATTTCAAACAAAAAAAAAATCTAAAAGTTAAGAGTTCAAAGAGGGATGATCAAGGATATAAATTTTAATAGACATTGTGTCAACTTAATGATTACATAAATATTTAATAATATTATATTATGTACTTATATAATTGTTGATTGTGTTCAAATGTGGGTAAATCTTAACTCTCCAACTATACTAGCAAAGTATAAATTTGTCACACATGAATAGAGTATTAAACACCTCGCAAATTATGCAACATCTTCAAATTAATGAAGTGAAATAACTCATTATGTGGTCCCAAAAATGAAATAATATCATGATGGTCTATTTAATTAATTGATTAATTAAAGGGGCCCGAGAAATAAAATAATATATAAAGTATGTTAGCCTATTTGTAGCCCCTTAAGAAACTTCCTAGAGATCCTTATAAGACCATGGTTGGCATTGTAGTAGATCATCCCAGAGTTATCTATTGTTGTGTACTGGCAATTACAATTGGAATTGAGTTCATATTTGTAGTTTTTGAGGTGTAAAACCTTTTGGCAAGTGAGTGTGGAATGAGTACTCAATTAGCTAGGCCAATTTACTTCATATCAAAATTGATCCAATAACTCTCATATGTTGAACTTGTTATGACTTTGCACCATAAAAACATATCCTATTCATCACATCAACAAAAGTGATCACACGAGAAGTTCATATATATTGTATATATCATTATCTCAAATTATGTATATGAGCTTTTGATATGATCACTTGTGTTATGTAGTGAATAGCATATGCTTCAATGGTGTGAACTATAATAGGTTGAAGACAACAAAGTTATAGGATATATTACGAGACCAAGCAATTTCACCTAGCTAATTGAATTATCTTGAAAATTCAATTTATTAAGAATGGAGGAATGACATCCAAGAAATTAACTCTTAGATAACATGGTCATGTTTTACAAACTGATATTTGTTTGGACAAGTTTGGTGAAATGCTATGTAATCCGACAGAATAAATTATTTTCTATGGTATAATGGAATGACCTATTCGGTATATGAGTATGGGATACATGATATGTGATATATGATGTGCAAGTCTAGATGTTGGAGCACAAAACATGATGGGTTAATTGGGACTAATTAGACATTGTGACATCATGTATAATTCATCAATTTTGTATTACTTTCATTGTAAATGGACAATGAGTCCATAAGGTGGATTTAACCTTCACTCTTGAGAAAGTCTGCTCCCTATTTTTTCTCAATTCCTAACAAGATTCCAAACCTCTAACAAAATCTTGTTGCTTAATAGGGGCCAATGTACTAAATTCTATGTAATCACTCCTTATAGACTCACTTCTCCCCACAAAGATGTTTTTAGATTAGTGAATCATCTTGCAAGTTTTATTCTTACCATATTTTCCCCCTAGCTAAGGTTTCTTAAAAACAAAATCATGATGTTATGACTTCTATTTTGATGTATGCTTTACTTGCATACATTGTGGTTTGTGGATGTTTATGGTTAAGTTATAAAGATTTAAATTGGTTGAAAAGTGTTGCAACATTGATTCACCCTTGATCCTAACAAGACCCACCCTAGTCTATACCCTAGTTTGTCATTAGAGATATTACTTCAGAAAATTCATAGTGTACTTTATTATCAAAATTTTGAAGTCTTTTTGCTAAGATAGAATTTTACATCTAGATATAATCATTGAATATAAGTGTGCAATTGATAGTAATTCCTTTATCTAGTTTACATACACCCTTATCAATGATCTACTATGTTTCTTTAGATAAAAATAATAACCATTCAAAATTTTGAATGGATCAAGAGTATAATATTCAACCATCAAGTACCAAGTGTCAAAGGTTGAGTGTCAAAGGATGTTGAAGGGTGTAGAGTGTTGGGTGTTGAATTGTAGTCTAGATGGCTAATGAAGTAAATCCATGAGGTTTTTGGTGTGCAATGTGCAACATAAAATGTGTAGAGTAGATTGTGTGGCAAGTGGTTTGAGCATTGTAGAGTGTGGTGGTCATGTGGTGTAAATGTGAGTGTTGTACTAGAAACTTACCATACATAGTTATGTGGTACATTGTGGAGGTCTTCTAAAGGTTGGGTAAGTGTGTGTCAAAGTTATTACCATCTAGAGGTGATGTACAAGGAAACTTGGTCACATAGAGCATTGTAGGGGTGAAATGGTTAATCATACATCCATACATGGCAATCCACATTAGCAAAAAAAATTCTAAAGTAGATATAGAAGGTGAATTTAAGTAGTTAAACACATCAATTTACATAATGGAGTCATATACTCAAATCTAGAAGCAACATACCAGTAACTGTAATTGGATAATAAAAGTTATTTAAATTTTATTTTCCATAGGAGAGGTTTGATTGATGCAAAGTGTGTGCTTGATTCAAATGCATCAAAATATAGAAGGGAAAAGAAGGAAAATAAGAAATTTTTAAAGAATTTTCCCCAAATTAAAGGAAAGAAAATCAACTAGCATTCTTGAAGGATATTCTACAACTTATTAAAATAAATGATATTAGGAAAAAGATTGAAGAAATGGAATAATAAATATGTTTAGAAGCATTGATTGGCTAATAACTGTCTATCTATTATTTATCAACCTTTGAATAAAAAAAAAATGCAATTCTCTGAGATGTACAATAATCTTGCAATGCATGTGGATCTTATTACTAGAGCTGCAAGAAGGAAAATTAGGTGAACACAAGCCAATAATATTATGGATATATTTACAAGCTCAACTATACATGACATATGAATAGAGGGGGAGAAAATATAGATACACTCTAGAGACTCATTATCATTTCTTTCACTCTTTTGTCGCCATGCAACAAAAAATACTTCACTTTCTAAGTTTCACGAGTTTTTATTCTTTATTGTCTAGATTCATGTATGTATTGTTATGTTTGTAATTTTAAGAAATATTTAATACAATATATGTCAATTCATATTATAGAATAGGTCAATAAGTATCTTTTTTTCCAATTTTTTAAAAAAGTTTATAAACAAATTTATAACAACTGTAGGAAGCCTCTCAACTTGATTACAAGTTTTGTGTAATAATTTCTTTTTTATATCAAGTCACCATTTTTTCCTTTTCCAAAATTTAATTTTAGTTGAGTGATTTTCATTTTTTTTTTTTTACGCTAAGCTCTGACTAGAGTGCATTTCTGTATGATATATGTATAGTCAGTATATATGTATGACATATTTAGTGTGGTGTAATTTAAGTGAAGTTGTAGGTGTATGAAATTAGAATTTGTATATGAGCCATAAGCTAAATATATGTTCTGGTCGCAGTTCTGGTCGATATACAGAAGTCGATGCTATGCCCGCTGAAGAACCGGCTCCCTTTATGGAAAACGGTATGTACTGTTAATCCTCGTGGAGATTCGAACATTTAATTATACTCGAAACTCTTTTAATATTAAAAGCAGTAAACTCTTTTAACATTATGTACTGTTAATAGCGCCTTAAGAATGTCAGTAGCTATGCGAGATCTCTTTTGGACGATTCCGACGCAGATCATCATCAGAAAAACTTTGATTGCTGATTCGTCATTCAGAAATGCTTAAAAAAAAAACAAAGTAGATGATCTCTTCTGCGCTCTCCGCACAAAATCTTTATTATATTACACTTACTTTACAAGAACAACCACCTTTTTCTATTCGATTTTAACAAAAAATTGGAAACATGCATTTGCTTTATTTATTCGTTGTGTCTTTTGAGGGTTATTCGTTATCCTTTACAGCTATTAAAAGCCAAAGAAAACGCTTCGGAGAATTCTTTCGGCACCTGTTAAAGCGTCCGGAATAATATAAATAGAAAAGTAACTTATAAAAAATGTATGGACATAAAAAAGGTATAAATGTGTACTAAATGTCACCTGAGAGCATTCGTATCTTCTTAGTATAGAAGTATAAAGCACATAAACTAGATTGTTTGTTTTGATCATCTGTTTGTTCGGATTTACTTTATGGGTCATAAATTTTTTATTTCTTTTTTCCTTCTCTTTTTTTTCTCCCTCTTTCTCTCTCTCTCTCTTTAATTTGCTTGTTGCAGATGAAAATAAAAAAAGAAATATTTCATATAATAAATACTTATATAAAATTGAGGGCTGAATTATCAGGTCCAATCATTCTATTTATTATCAAATGGACAATAAATGTACATAAGTTTCTCAATTATAGTTTGTTGTATTATTAATAATTGCATTTGGTATGGATGGTTATACACTACTATGAATGGCTATAAGTGGATATGGATGACTTTAGACGGTTGTATTCATCATTGGTGGTTGCGGTTGTGAAGGTGTTGACTATGGATAATTACATTATGCTAACATCCCCCTAAATTATTTGTTCTAATTATTCTAAATATCCCCCATGATCAAGAAAAATGGGGCTTAGTGTAAATCCTTGTCAGGTGCCCATTTACAAGCATTTATTCCCTAAATAGAATAGTTGGAATTCAGTAGAATCCCCCATGAATAATAACCATGAGATAGTTATGTTACTTCTCTAAGCCCAAAAGGTGTCTAAGAAATATAAAATTAGTTCCACATAATTCCTTGGTGAAGATATTAGCAATCTAGTCCTTTGTCTTGCAATATTATAGTTGGGATTCACTAGAATTCTCTTGAATAATAATAATGAGTTAGTTATATGACTACTTGTAAGCCCAAAAGGTGTCCAAAAAATAAAAACTTAGTTTCACATAATGCCTTAGTGAAGATTATTGGCAATCTAGTCCCCTATCTTACAATATTGTAGTTGAATCACTTGTTGTTCAATGACATGTCTAATATACTAATGTCAGACGTCAATGTGTTTTGTATGAGCATGAAACACTAGATTCATGTACAACAAGATGACACTTTAATCATCATAATTAAGCAAAGAAAACCTTCGACGATGTTCCTTGAGGAGTAATAGAATAGCTTAGCCAAATAATTGTTTTTGATGCTTCATTTGCCACAATATATTTAGGCTCTTTAGTGGATAGACCAATTGTATCGTTTCTTCCTACACCATAAAATGATACCTAAGCCAAGATAAATAACATAACTCATAGTTGATTTGCAATCATCTACATATCATGCCTAATATGAATCTAAATACCCAATAAGTGGAAGATCTCCATGAGATGAATGATAGATGCTCATCATTGAGATTAAGTAAAGTGGGATAGGGTTTGAACCCATATAATTAAAGAACCAACACAATCATAGAAATAACATCAAGCCTAAGAGGCATGCATAAAGAGCTTCACAAGTGGTGAATTAATTATTATTTTTTGAACGAAGCCACAACTAGCAAGACCTAGGGTCCAAAAACTAAGGGATCACATTTTGAAAATTATAGGGGTTTTGGAAAGAACCCTAAAATAGATACTAAAGAGAAACCCTTGCACTCAAGAAAGGCGGGACAAGGAAGAGGAACAAAGAGGGGAGCCAATAAAAGAAATAAAAACTCTAGCTACACTACAAGGCCATGGAAAGCCTCCAAAAATTAATAGAAAAATTAGAGATCAACAAGAAGGAAACCTAAAGAACCCAACAACTATAACAAGAGAAAAAAACTCCAAGTAGGAGTGAGAATAAAAAAATATCCAATGGAAGTCATCCACTTAGAAACAAACCTCCCACCTATTAGCTACGTAATCAAGAGCATCCACAATCATAGACCTTCTCCTACCAACAATAATCCACCTCCTAATGATGTGCCTCCACCTCGATAGGAGATCTCACCTCAAAGGGAAACCTAGAAGAAGAAAATAATAGAGATAATACCCCAATCACCATAAAGAAATCTTGTGAGATCTAACCTCCATATAGAAGGGTTGTCCCTCAATAACAACCTCATGAGAATATAACCAACCAAGGAAGACCTTTGAAAAGAAAAAAGAAGAGAAGAGGGAAAGAGAAAGCCTCCCAACGAAAACAACTTCTGGCAAATAAGGCACTAAAGAGCTAAGAATATAATAGAGCCTCCTCAAACCCATGAAGCTGAGAAGGGAATTAAAGGAACAAGAGTGAAGTATAAAACAAGAAAAAGATCCAATAAGTTTTGAAAGGAAAGCATTGCGCAAGTCCTCTATAGTCTTCAGTAGGAAAAGTAGAAGCACCTAGTTCCTAGATGAGATTTGAGAGTAAAGACCAAACCCTTATATGAATTAAAAGAACCCTAGTAATCCAACATCCACATTTTATTCAAAGAATCCTTAATAGAAGAGGACTCACTAGAAAAGAGGAAGACCTATGAATCTAGAAAGAGGTAGGGTAGTAAAGAACCACAAAACTCAAAACCACTTTAGCTTGCAAAAAATATCAATCAAAGCACTCCCACAACCAAGCGAAAGAACCTAGGAAAGGGCACAAATCACACCCAAAAATAGAAGCCACAAAGAAAAGGGGGCAAGAATAAAGGTCCCCAACCAACATCAACAAGCCTCCACTATACTATAGAAAAGAACCAAGAAAATAACTCAAGTATGTCTCCAGTAGAGATATCCATGTGAAAATCCTAGACAACCATACATCCAATAGAAAATAGAGCCCCAAACTAGAAAGTTATTTGGGTCTCTATCATCATTCTCAACTGTGAACTGGGCATTACTGCTAGAAACCCTAGTAGAGCCATCTACACTCAACACCATATTTGATTTTTTTTAAAGATGCAACTCATTAAATTAACATATACATATCTTAATATTCCTTTTCCTATTATCCAATGTGGCACGTTAGGGAACTAAAAAATCTAGAAAGCACACTAATTTCAAAATAAATCTTAGGTCTATTGTGTGTTAACCACACACAACTATGGACCAATTTCTTATACAAGGTAGAATCAATAAAGTTACCTTCCACATACTTTTTTTAACTTCAATTCTAGAGCAACTGGAGTAGGCACACTCTTACGATCTTCCATTCTAATCCTTTTCAACAAATGTAGAGCATACTTTTTTTGAGAGAGATAAATACCACCATCATTCTACTATACATTTATGCAAATTAAATAGTATATAAAACAAAGATCTAAAGAATATAACCACCGTTTCCACATAACCCATAATAGATCTAAAATAAACACGAAATTAAAATCCACATGCAAGAGAATAGACAACATACCCACAAAATCTGACACAAGATATACCCTGGGAAACCCTCATTGAGGGAAAAACCCAGCCTCCAAAAGCATCCATCATCATGTATTATTCAGCAAAAAATACCATTTCCATACAACCATGGAAGCCTTCATGGCCATAGCCACAACCGAGCAACCTATGTGAACAAGCATGAATCCACACATCCCATGCCATGCTTTCAACCTTCACAAATGCTCCCTTGGCTAACCTGTCAAGCCTTGTCCCACTCGACTCTTGCCTTTTGTTTTCTCCTTGTCACTCTCTTTCTACAACAACTACCCTTGTGGCTGCTTATATAGTAGCAAGTCCCACAAAACCACCAAGTGGTATTACATAAACCATGTGCTAAAACCATGTGCTACCTAACCCACTGACCCCACATTTAATATTGGACATTTAATTCTTTTCCCCAATATTAATTAATTACATGAAATATTTTCACAATGTTACAATACAACTCATCAAGAATATTCCATGGGAATCTTTACATGTTGCACGTCCATCTAGGTACAACATTACATAATAAAATAAAATAATAAAATAACAATATTATGCAATGTGTGCAACACCCATTATCTCAACACTATACATTTATGCAAATTAAATAGTATATAAAACAAAGATCTATCATCTCAAATGCATATTTCAAGTATAGCTCTATGTTATGCATTTGAATCACACTATATTCTATAATGGTAAGATCATCAACATAAATACACAATAATTATGATGCCACCATCATCAAATTCTTTCATATACAAATTTGGATCATAGGGACTATTATGGAGGCCATCAGATTGAAAATATTAATCAATTATAGCAAACCAAGACCTTGGACCTTGTTTCAAACCACATAGAGATGGACTTAATTTACAAACCAAATGTTCTTGTCTTATATTTTTAATGCTTCCATCTAACATAAACTTGGTCTTATAAACCCACTTATTATTAACTACATACTTACCCTTTATTTACTCCACCAATTCTCGAGATTTATTCTTTATCAAGGAATCATAATCATTCTACATAGCTTATTCCCATCCATGTTTTCTTTTAGCCTCATCATATGTTTTAGCACCATTAGTCTTCATTATGGTCATTATTAAGGTGCATAATTAATTTATTTAAACCTTTGATAAATATCTTGAATACTCTTTGTCTTTGGAGGAGGACTAGATTCCTCAACTATATTAGATGTTTCCTTATAACTTTCTCCAATCTAAAAATCATTGGGACATTCCTGATTATCCATAGCCACTTGTAGAATAGGAGAGGATTTTTCCATATAATCAAATCTCTCATTGAACTTCACATACCTACTTTTAAACACATCTTCCACAAGAGGATCATACAACCTGTAACATTCCTTTGTTCATCATACCCCTCAAAGATGCACTTGATACTTTTCTTATCAAATTTATTTTATCTAATCTCATATGTTACATGTGTATATGCTTCACATCCAAACACTCTAAAATACTTAACATTTTGTTTCCTCCCACTCTAAGATTCTTTAGGGGTAATACTTTGCAAGTGATGGGGGGGATTTACTCAAAAACATGAGATGCACTATTAATAGCTTCAACACATAGAAATAAAGGAATATTCTTGCATTATATCATACATGTCATTTCCACTAAAATCATATTCTACCTTTGAACAACACCATTTCATTGAGAAGTATATCTCATAGTCAATTTTCTCTTGATCCCATGATATTCACAAAATTATTTGAATTTATTGTTTACATATTATCCACCATTCTCAATTTTTATTTTCTTGATATTTCATTTTCCACAAGGTATTTAAACATTTCAATTTATTTTTTAACTTCATTCTTTTATTTCAAGAAGAAAACCGAAACTTTTCTTAGAAAATAATCAATTATTATTATGATGTGTAGCTTCTCCCTTTGATGTGAGGGCCACACAAATCACTACAAATGAGTGTACGACATTCTTTTCACTCCATTGTGGGCCTCTAAAACATATATCTATGTTGTTTACCAACCATGCATTCATAAAAAATATATGTTATTTTTATCCAAGGTAGTCCATCAACTATACCCATCCTTGAAAGCATAGTCAAACTTTGATACAAGAACATCTTGGGTTTGCTCGGTGACTACTTTGGAGTTCATGTGAGGAGGCTCGATAGTTTCTTTGGAGGGTGTTTAGACTAGTACTCAGTTGAAGGAGTAGTGCTCAGTATATTTTGGGTGCTCAGCATGCTCTGGTTTGATCTATGGAACTTGGCATGGTCTGGGAGCGAGCTTGACATAGTCGAGCTCAACATGGCCTATGGTCTATGGAGCTCGAGATGGTCTTGGAGCTTGGCATGGCCTTGGAGCATATCCTATTTCGATATCATCCTCTGCTTTACAAGTTTACAGCCTTAGCGTCCATTAGAAATCTCGCAGTACTGGGTTTACTTAAACTGTAAGTTTCTAATACTAAACTACTTTAATGAACACTAAAAAGGTTTGGAATATAATTTAATCTTAAAAAACTATAATATAAAAGAAATAATCCACAAGGATTAGCAGTACATAACTTTTTCGGCCACAAGGGGATCCTGTTCGCGATTCATAATTTCGATAGCTGGAGCTTCCATCTTAGCGGGCACTTCTTTATTTGCAGGCATTACTTCGGCGGGCATATGTTTGCTTAGCTTATCGAAAACTTAACATTTATGAATTATAAAGATATGGAAGAAGAAGGTATGTAGTGTTAATCCTCGTGGAGATTCGAACATTTAATTATACTCGAAACTCTTTTAATATTAATTAAAAGCAATAAAGTATTTGTAAGTGTATAGCTTAAGAGAGTCAATAGCTATGCGAGATCTCTTTTGGACGATTCCGACTCGAGTCATCATCAGAAAAACTTTGATTGCTGATTTGTCATTCAGAGCAAAGTAGATGATGCCTTATTCGATGTGTGCAAAAAAACTTTCTTATATTACATTTACTTTACGAGAACAACCTTTTTCTATTCGATTTATTAAAAAAAATTGGAAACATACATTTTGTTTATATATGTAGAAACCTGAAGGGTCCAAGCAATAGCAGAAAGAATAATATCCAATACTTCAAAAAACAATATATAACAGTAAAATAACTTACTCTGCTTAAGAACAGAGGATACTCTATTTTGGGGACAGAATCACAATCATTTTATTAATCTAATTGAAAGAAATTATTACAAAAGGAAAGACAGAATACTGCTTGGAATGCAAGTCTTTAAATTAAAAATGAAAGTTAAGATAATTGCATTATTCATGCCAATGATTACGGATGGGAGAAGAAGAAACTAAGGCTAAACTATAAGCATCCAAAAATATCATCTAATGAATGCCATATGTACAGCACGCTTCTTGTTTAAACTACTCTTGAATTGAGGTAATCTAGAAATTATTTGTAAAATAGTGGAAATGAAGCGGTGGAACTGGAGTCTGAAGTGGAGTCGATCACTGCTGAAGCTGCATGCTTATTTTAGTTTTCTTTCTTCACTGAACAACAATATTAATCTTCATACTCCCCCTTGATGCTGAGAGGACTAACAATTCGATCTTTGAGTACCAAAAACTGATATTTTGCAACTGCCTTTGTGAAGATGTCTGCGATTTGCTCTTTTGTGCTGATGTACTTCAACTCAACCGCTATATTTTGTACCAAATTTTTGATAAAATATTGTTTAAGATCAAAATGCTTAGTGATGAACTGGATTCTTGGCCAATTTAATGCCACTTATATTGTCACAAAATATCACAGTAGGCTGAACTTGTATCTCTCCAATTTCTTCAAGAAGCTTTCTAAGCCATAAATCTCATGTACCAGCTGAAGTAATGGCAACATACTCTGCTTCTGTAGACGAAAGAGCAACCATACTTTGCTTCTTTGAGCTCCATGTGATTAAACCAGAACCCAAAAAAAAACAATTACCAAATGTAGACTTTTGGTCATCCAAGCTACCTCCCCAATCTGAATCACTAAAGCCAACAAACTCAAACTTATTAGAAGAATAGTAAATGCCAAAATCTACTGTGCTTTTCACATACCTCAAAATTCTCTTGTCTTCCTTCATATGTTTCTCTAATGGATTTGTCATATACCTCGAAACCAATGAAACTAAATAAGCAATATCAGGCTTCATGTGAGTTAAAAACATCAAACTCCCCACAATGCTCCTATATAATGTCTCATCAACAATTTTAGCACCATCATCTCTACATAATGTAACTCCATGAGCAATTGGAGTGGAAAGAGGTTTACAATCAGCCATATCAAATTTCTTCAACATATCTTTTGCATATTTTTCTTGACAAATAAAAATTTCATCTTTACCATGATAAACCTCCATGCCAAGAAAGTACTTCATGAGACCTAAATCTTTCATCTCAAACTCATTCATCATAGCAACTTTAAATTCATCTTTCATCTTTGAACTACTACCCATATATAACAAATCATCAACATACAAAATCACAATGAGAATTTCATTACCTTCTTGTTTGCAGTAAAGGGTAGGTTCACTCTTACATCTTTGAAAGCCATTAGATATTGAACATATCCATCAATTCTTGCATACCATGCACGTGGTGCTTACTTGAGGCCATACAAAGCCTTCTTCAACTTGTAGACATAATTTTCTTTGCCTTGAATCTCAAAACCTTGTGGTTATCCCACATATACCTCTTCTTCTAAGTACCCATTCAAGAAGGCACTTTTCACATCCATGTGATGAATACTCCATTTCTTTTGAGCTGCAAGAGAGATTAGCATCCTAATAGTTTCTTGTCTTGCTACTGGTGCAAAAGTTTCTTTATAATCAATGCCATACCTTTGAGTGAAACTTTTAGCTACCAATCTTGTCTTGTATCTTTCAACACTCCCATCACTATTATACTTGGTCTTATAGACCCATTTTGGGCCAATCTTTTTCTTCTCATGTGGAAGAACTACAAGCTCCCATGTCTCATTCCTATGAATGGAATCCATCTCTTCATTCATTGCTTGCATCCAAACCTCATTAGCACACGCATCTTCAAAACATGATGGCTCAAAATCAACTTTAGCAAGTAATGCAAAATTTACTATCTCACCTATTGGATCTTCTTCATGTGCTTGATTTTGACACCTCTCATAGATATCACTCAATCTTCTTACCTTCCTTGGAGGACTTGAGGATGGACTTGCTCTTGGGATTGGTGAGGATTTTCTCGGTGGGCTTGGTGATCTTGAAATAGAACGACTAGCTGGCAATATCATCATCATTATCAGCAATATCATCATCATCCAAAACTGATTTTGGCTTTTCAACATGTTGTTTTTGATGACCATAAACTCCCCCTTCATCAAAAATCACATCTCTTGAAACAACAATCTTATTAGTAATAAGATTGAATAATCTATAAGATTTTCTTTCCTCACTATAGCCCACAAAAATACACGATTCACTTTTAGCATCTAGCTTTGCCTATTCTGATCAAGGATGTGAACATAAGCCAAACAACCAAAAACTTTAAAATGATTTACATTAGGCTTTTTCTCATACCATGCTTCATATGGAGTCATCTTGTGTAGGGCACTTGTAGGACTCCTATTGAGAATATATATGGCTGTAGTAATTGAATCAACCCAATAAGAATTGTTCAAACCCTTGGTTTGTAACATGCTCCTTGCCATTTCTACCACAGTGTGGTTCTTCCTTTCAGCCACTCCATTCTGTTGGGGTGTGTATGCAGTTGTGAGTTGTCTTTTGATGCCATTCATCTCACAAAAATTCTAAAAATTGTTTGAGAAAAACTCTCCTCTTCGATCTATTCTCAAACATCTGATTGTGTTCCCTTTCTCATTCTCTACACGAGCTTTAAACCTCTTGAATGTATCAATGGCTTCATCCTTAGTCTTCAAAAAATATACCCAACACATGTGTGAGTAATCATCAATAAAAGTAATGAAATATGATGACTTACCCAAGCTTTGTGTTTACATTGGACCACAAATATCTGAATGAATAAGCTGAAGTGGGTATTGGGCCCTCCATGCATTTCTTTTTGGAAATGATTCCTGTGAATGTTTCCCTTTTGCACACCCTTCACAAATCTATTTATGCTCTTCAACCTTACACAATCCAAGAACTAATGCATTTGATGTTAGATTTTTCAAACTATTGAAATTCAAATGGCCATACCTGAGATGCCACAACCAACTTTTATCCTCATAAGCCATATTGACAAGCTGATTGTCATTTTGACCAAACTTCAAAAGAAACATCCTATTCTTTGTCATAGGAACAACTGTAATCACTTTATTTTTCTGATTCTTATCATAGATAGTACATTGCATGTTCTCAAATACCACTCTCTTCTCACATGGTTTCCCAACAATCAATAAATTATGCTTCAACTTGGGAGTATAATAAATATCTTGAACACTTTTCATACTTTCCTTTTTCTGAACATCCATGGCTCCTTTGGCCGCAACATCCACAGTATTGTTATTACCAAGGGTAATATTGGATCTGTAACTATCATCAAGCTTTGAAAATATTTCTCTGTTACCAGACATATGTTTAGAGCATCCAAAATCCAAATACCAAACATCATTCACATTACTTTCACCTTTCTCATAACACAAAAATAAATTACCCGAGGAAGGATCCTCATCTTGTTGGGCATAATTTGCATTATTGTTACTTGATTTCAGTCTACACTCTCTCTCAAAATGTCCATACTTATTGCAATGATAGCATTGGATGTTCCTTTTATCAAATCTGCCTCTACCTCTTCCTCCTTGAGTACCTCCTCTTCCTCTAGATCCTCTTGAAATTTTTTGATTTTGGCCCCTTCCCGAGCCTTTGTTGTTGTTACTACTGCTGGTAGCACCATCGTTCTTTGAAATTTGCAATTGGGAAGCAAAAGCCTTCTCATTAACACCGGTAGATGTGTCCCTTATTCTATCCTCATGTGATATAAGATATCCAACGAATTCATCATACTCCATGGTAGCTAAATTTTTGCTTTCTTCTATGGAAATTGCTACAATATTCCATCTTGGGGTTAGAGATCTCAATACCTTTTGCATTATTTTCTCTTGAGCAATAGATTCACCCAAAGTGGCCATTTTATGAGTCACATCTTTCACTCTCACACAAAAATCTCCCACACTCTCTGTCTCCTTCATCTTCAAGTTCTCATATTCTCTTTTCAAGGATTTAGCGTCACAACCTTGATCTATTCATTGCCATGGTAAGCATCTTTTAGAGTCTTCTAGGCCTCTTTTACTGTCTGTGCATCAACAATTCGAGGAAACAAGCTCTTATCAAGAGCCATCTGAATGTGAAACAATGCCATTGCATTCTTCTTCTCAGCTTCTTTCTTCAATCTCCTGTCATTAGGTTGGAGAGTATTCCAATCTACAGGCTCTTCATATCCGGATTCAATGATCTCCCAAAAATCTTTCCCAATCAAAAAAGTCTTCATCTTGATTGACCAATATTGGTAATCAACTCCATCAAACTCCGGGATTTGCAAATTGTTTGCCATGCTCTTATCTTCCAAACACCTTCAGCTCTGATACCAAATGTAGAAACCTAAAGGATCCAAACAATAGCAGAAAGAATAATATCCAATACCCCCAAAAACAATATATAACAGTAAAATAACTTACTCTACTCAAGAATAGAGGATACTCTATTTTGGGGACAGAATCACAATCTTTTTATTAATCTAATTGAAGGAAATTATTACAAAAGGAAAGACAGAATACTACTTGGAACGCAAATCTTTAAATTAAAAATGAAAGCTAAGATAATTGCATTATTCATGCCAAAGATTACGGATGGGAGAAGAAGGAACTAAGGCTAAACTACAATGCATCCAAAAATATCATCTAATGCATGCCATATGTACAACACACTTCTTGTTTAAACTATTCTTGAACTGAGGTAATCTAGATATTATTTGTAAAATGGTGGAAATGAAGCAGTGGAGCTGGAGTCTGAAGTGGAGTCAATCACTACTAAAGATACATGCTTATTTTAGTTTTCTTTCTTCATCGAATAGCAACATTAATCGTCAATATATCTGTTGCGTCTATTGAGTGTTATTCGTTATGCTTACAGCTATTAAAAATCAAAGAAAACGCTTTGAAAAATTCTTTCGACAGTTGTTAAAGCGTCCAGAATAAAATAAATAGAAAAGTAACATATAAAAATGCATGGACATAAAAAAATTATAAATGTGTACTAAATGTCACCAGAGAGCATTCGTATTGTCTTAGCATATAAGTATAAAGCACATAAACTAGATTGTTTGTTTTGATGACCTATTTGTTCATTTTTACTTTATGGGTCATAAATTTCTAATTTCTTTTTTCGTTCTCTTTTTTTCCTCCCTCTTTCTCTCTCTCTTTTTCTAATTTTCTTGTTGCATGTGAATATAAAAATAGAAATATTTAATATAACAACATACTTATATAAAATTGAGGGTTGAATTACGAGGTCCAATCATTCTAATTATATCAAATGGATAATAAATGTACATTTGTTTTTGGATTATATTTTTTTGTATTATTAATAATTGTGTTTGGTATGGATGGTTATACGCTGCTATAGATATGGATGGCTTTAGGTGGTTGTATTCATCTTTGGTGGTTGTGGTTGTGAAGGTGTTGACTATGGATAACATGAACCTTCATAAAAAGTACAATATGCTAACCCACATGGGCGCCTTCATTACAGTAATCAGCAAGACTAAGCTATGAACTACCACCCAGAGCTGTTCTAGACAATGTTATGGTGTTTCTTAAATAGGCAATTTTATGCCACCCAAGAAGGTTCTAGACATTGAAACTTAATACCTAGGGCCGAAATACCCTAACAATACATAAAAAGTCGGCCAAATACATCTTCGATAATTATTTTAGATATTTCAGGTAGCCCAACTTTGAAAGGCCACAACTCACGAATTGTTCCTCCAATTGGCTATTATAACTATTTTTTGGAAATGCCAGCTCCTAAACTGCAGGCTTGGAATGGCACATAACACCCTAACATCGAGTTTTTAGACCCCATCCAAGCACTCTAAGGCCTCCAATGGTGAGCCTAAAGATTTTTCTACAAATTTTTCCACCAAAAATATGTGATAACTTCTCCAATACTTAAGCTAGGGCAATGAGATTTTTATAGTAGGCTTATAAGTCTAAAATGAACCTTCATGTAGACATGAGAACATTCTGAGCTCATATGGAAAACTTAATAAAAATAGCAAGTTCTCATAAATAGTAACCACCCTATCTACTAGTCCTTATTAAAATAGAAAAGACTGAAAATACAATATTTTCTGGGGTGATGCAAGATTGCTCTTACACCCAGGATGCTCCTACATTAGACACCCAGGGTAATTTAAAAAGTGACTCTCTCATGTCTCAGGTGTGTAGAGGAAAACCAAGATGATTAACCTCCTCTTTTACTATCCATGATGAATTCTCTACTAGCCTTCCTTTCCATTTAACCAAGTATTCTTCATAAGTTTTGTTCCTTGTACTTTTGCCAATACGAATGTCCAGTACCTCCTTAATCTTCTTTATAGTTGAACTAGCTATTGTAATACTCCACTACACTTCTATAACTTCATCTCCATCACCTCCTTCAAAATACTTTGTCAAATCTAAAATATTAAATATTGGTGACATAATCAATTTAGCAGGCAACTTCACTTCATAAGCATTTCTAGAATCATGCCTTTTCACTATCTTGTATGGCCCATACTTCTTCATCTTCAACTTATTATATGTACCCACTAGAAAATGATCCTTTCTCAAATGAACCATGACTTCATCTCCAATATGAAATTCCTTATACCTCCTTTTCACATCTGCCTTAGCCTTGTACTATGTATTCATCTTTATGATGTGCTTCCTCACCTCCTCATGGATGTTTTTCAAATGTTCAACAAATTCTTCTACTTCAACACTACTTATCTCTCCTTTATCCAACTACTACAATTTAGAAGCATTTCTAGGACTACTCCCATATATAATCTGAAATGGTTATTTACCATTTTCATGTTGACAAAATTATTATATGCAAATTTTGCCTATGGTAAAATTAGATTCCATCCTTTTGGCTTGTCTCCAACCAAACATCTCAGTAAATTTCTCAAACTCCTATTCACCACTTCTATTTGTCCATCAGTTTGTGGATGATGCAATGAACTAAACTTCAAATATGTCTTCAACTATTTCCACAATGTACACCAGAAATACCCAAAAAAAATTGTTTCTCCATTCAAAACTATACTCTTTGGCAAACCATGTAGTCTTACCACTTCTCTGAAAAATAACTTTGCCACATGAACAACATTACTAGTCTTCTTGCAAGGAAGAAAATGTGTAATCTTTGAAAACCTATCAACAACCGTAAAAAATAAAATCATGCCCACATTGTGTCATGGGTAGTCTAAGAACAAAATACATGCTAACATCCTGCCATGACTTCTCTAGTATAGGTAATGGCTGATACAACCCTATATTCTACTTTACTCCTTTCACCATTTGACATACTCTGCAACTCTATACAAACTTATTCACATCTTGTTGCAAATGTGGCTAGTAATAAAACTCAACAACTAAAGAAATGGTCTTATCTCTGCCAAAATGTCCAACCAATTCTCCACTATGCTTCTCCTTAATGAGATTCTCTCTCATTGAACTTCTAGGAATGCATAATTGGCTTCCTTTGAACAACATAATATTTTGGATCATGAAATCCAACCACTTTTTCCTGTCAAGTGTAATAGGTTTTGTACATGCCTTCTACATTTCACCGAAATTAGGATCATTTGGATACAAATACTTAATTCCTTGAACCCAACCACCTCTATCTGCATTTATGTCAGCAAAAATTGTCTTCTACTAAGAGCATCTAGAACTCTATTAGAGTTCCCACTCTTGTATTTCAAAACAAATGTACAACTTTGCAAAAACTCAACCCACTTCAAATGCCTTTGGTTCAATTCTCGTTGACTATTCAAATATTGTAAAGTTTAATGATTAGTATACAAAACAAACTCATTAGGAAGAAGATAGTGTCTCCACTTCTTCAATGCTTGAATTATAGCATAAAGTTCCTAATCATAAAAAAAATATTATCTTTGTGCATCATTCAACTTCTCATTAAAATAAGCAATAGGTCTACCTTCTAGGCTCATAACAACTCCTATTGTAGTACCACTAGTATCATAGTCTACTTGAAACGCCTTGTTAAAATTAGGAAGTGCTAAAATAGGCTACTTTGTAGCTTTCTATTTCAATAGATTAAAACTCTTATCTACTCCTCCAGTCCACTTAAATTCTTTCCTATCCCCTCTCATTATTTTAGTTAGGGGTCCACAAATATTGCTAAAATCTCTTATGAACATTTTGTAAAAGCTAGCTAGTACATGAAAAGATCTTACCTCTATTGCACTCTTTGGGGTAGGTCATTCAAGGATAGTCTTCACTTTCTCTGGGTCCATTTTCAGACCTTTTGCTGAGACTACAAATCCCAAGTACACCAACTCCTTTTTTACAAAAATACACTTCTTTTGGTTTATCAACAACTTTTCTTCCCTCAACTTATCAAAAACCTTACGAATATGGATCGAATGCTCCACCAATGTCTTACTAAAGATCAAAATATTATCTAGATAAAAAATGACAAACTTACTTAGAAACTCCTTTAGTACCTCATTCATGAGCCTCATGAAATTGCTCGGTGCATTGGTTAGCCTAAAAGGCATGACTAACCACTCATATAGTCTTTCTTTTGTCTTGAAAGTAGTTTTCCACTCATCACCTTCTCTAATATGAATTTGATGGTACCCACTCTTCAAATCTATCTTTGTGAAATACTCAGCCCCACTTACATAGTCCATAATATTATCCATCCTTGGCAATGGAAATCTACACTTGATTGTGATCTTGTTGATAGTGCAAGAATTTGTGCACATCATCTATTCTCAATTCTTCTTTGGTGCTAGTATGACTAGTACAACACACGAACTTAGACTCTCTTGAATCAACCCTTTCTACAAAAACTCATGAAATTGTCTTTTCAACTCTTCACTTTCTGTTGGTGTCATTCTGTATGCTACCTTGTTTGGAAAACTAACTCCTGGAACCAAATCTATCTGGTCACTAATCTTCCTCATTGGGGGCAATCCATCAGGTACATTATCTAATACAATATCATAAATTTCTCCCAACATATCTACAACTTTTGTAGGTATCTCCTCTACTTCTTCCTTACAATCTTTTTGAATTATAGAAAAACACATATGCTCGTGCTTCATACCTTTGAGAAATTGTTTTCCACCAAAAAAGAATTCTTGCAACACTACATACCTTTTCTTCTTTTTCCTTCAATGACTTCAACTTATGTTTCACTCCATCCTTAGTTAGAGTGTAGGTATTTTCTCACCCATTGTGTACAACATGCTCATAAAACTGGCACAACCTACCCAAGGACATATGACATATGTCCATAGGTATGATATCACAAAGTACCTCATCTTGGTAGCTTCCAGTCTTAAACTTCATTAAGTACTACTCATTAACCATGAGCTTATGTTCATCTTGCACCCAAGCAATATGGTATGGACACGGGTGTTTCTATTTCTTCATCCTCAACTTGGTGACCATTATTTCTAACACTAGATTATTAATACTTCTGCCATTAATTATTACATCACAACAGTTGTCTTCACATCTACACCTTGTGTGAAAGAAGCTCCTTTGATCAGGTTCATTCTCACCACTCAGTAGGACTCGTATGTTAACTAAGACTTTTCTTTCAACATCTTAATAATGTGAGGATCTGGTATCTTCATCAACATGTATGACTTTAGCCTGACCTTTTGTTCTTTGATCTATCCTTCCTTAGTAGTGGGAATGTTTAAATGCTCTACACCCTTCTTCTTCACAATGAAAAAGTTTCCCATGGAAGCCTCCTCTTCCAAATCCTTGTCCTTTACCTCTTCCTCTCTAATCTCTTTTATTATGATCATGGAAATGAATAGAATTTTTTCTCTTCTAATTCTAACTGCTACTTGTAGCCTCATGCTTATTTTTTTTATCATCATTACGACCTCCATAAGATTGTCTACTAGATCTTCCACCATGACCTCTTCCAATATTGTCATTGTCCAACTTCTTGCTCAGTTTTTCCTCAATTCATAGGGTAAATTGGTATGCCAATGACATACTTTTCATTCAAACCAAATTCAGCTCATTTTGAATACTTGGCCTTAACCCATTAAGATAATGGGCCACTTTCTCCTTATCCGCTTCTACATGGCTAGTTCTAATGAGAACTCGATAGAACTCTTTGGTATACTCTTGAACAGATTTTCCTACTTGCTTCAACCCTTGCATCTTCTTCAACAGATCAAGCTCATAATCCACAAGAATGAATTGTCACTCCATTTTAGCTAGCATCCAATTCTATCTGATGATTTTGTCCTTTCCTTTTCTATTTTGCTCCAACTAAACCTCTTGCCACCAGATCTTTGCATGTCCATTCAATTTTGGCTTCACAAACTTGACCATATCAAGATCCTCAATATCTTCATACTCAAAGTACTCCTATAGTTCATTGATCCAATTGATAAGCTCTTTTGGGTTAAGATTTCCCAAAAATTTGAGAACCTTAAACTTAGGTCTTTTTCCAATCTTGGAGATGGCCCTAGAATGCCTCTCTTCCTCTAGGTTTAGAACTACCTCTATTTCAACATTTTCTTCTACTTCATCCTCATCCCCACTTTCATCTCTTATGGGAAGATTTATTCCTCGGCATATTTTTTCTTCTAATGTTTGCATTTGTCTTTGGAGGGCTCTAAAACCCTCAAGTGTAATACCTACAGCTCTTTCACCATGCTCTCTTTGTGGAGGCATTCTTCACACTTTCATTGAAACTCTAATGCAAACTACCTCACAATCAGTGATCTATCTACACACTCAGCCCAAACCACAGTCCTAGTGTGAATTGCCTAATAGTCAACAATCTATCCACACACTCAAGAATTCTAGCCTAATACCTCTTGATGAAGGGTGCTCCCTTTAATACCATAAACTCATAATAGAAACAAAGAAACAAAAAAAAATGCAAGAACAAAATATGGACTTCTTATTTATGCTGCAAATGCAAAATTACAAAATTCACAAGTGCAATATGCTGACCCACATGGGCACCTTCATTATAGTAATCAACAAGACTAAGCTGCAAACTGCCACCCAGAGTTGTTCTAGACAATGTTAGGGCCTTTCCTAATAGGCAATTTTATATTGCACAAGAAGGTTCTAGACATTGAAACTTAGTACCTAGGGCCAACAGACCTAACAATACATATAGAGTTAGCCAAAAATATCTTTGACAATTATTTTAAATATTTTAAGTAGCCCAACTTTGAAAGGCCATAACTCAGAAACTGTTGCTCTGATTGGCTATTATAACCATTTATTGGAAACAACAGCTCCTGATCTATAGGCATGGAATGGCACAAGTTCCCTTCTGTCAAGTTTTTGAACCTCATCCGGGCAATCTAAGGCCTCCAATAATGAGCCTGAAGATTTTTCTTCAAATTTTTCCAATTAAAATCTGTGTTAACTTCTCTGATACTTAAGCTATAGCAATGAGATTATTATGGTAGTCTTATAAGTCTAAAATGAATCTTCATGTAGAAAATGAGAACATTATGAATTCATATGAAAAACTTACTAAAAATAGCAAGATCCCATAAATAGTAACCGCCCTATCCACTAGTCCTTATTAAAATAGAAAAGACTAAAAAGAAAATAATTTTTTGGGTGATGCAAGATTTCTCTTACAGCTAGGATGCTCCTGCATTAGAAAGGGCACAAATCAAACCCAAAAGGGGAAGCCAGAAAGAAAATGGGGAGAGAACAAAGGCCCCCAACCAACATCAACAAGGTTCCCTTGTACTACAAAAAAGAACTAGGAAAATAACTTGAGTATGCTTGCAATAGAGATATCCATGTGACAAGTCTAGACAACCACACATCCAGTAGAAAATAGAGCCCCAAACTGGAAAGTTATCTAGGTCTCCATCATCATTCTCAACTGTGAATTGGAAATTTCTACTAGAAACCCTAGTAGAGCCATCTACACTCAACACCATATTTGATATTTGTAATAGATTCTCATCATTAAAGTACGATATACATAACTTAATAATCCTTTTCTTATTATCTAATGTGGGACCTTAGGGGAACTCAAAATCTAGAAAGTGTTAGATTGTGGTGATTGATAAGGGAAGTACTATACATACTCCATAATTCCTCAGTGGGGTTTGGGGCTACTATATCAACATTTTATGGCCAACATGTCGTAACTAATTTTAACCCTAAAGTATCAAAAATACTTGTATAAAAGGGCTTAGGGTTAGGGATCATTTCATTGTGGGTGATGCAAAAATTGCTTCTTGCGGTGGTATTGAGCTATAAGGGATTATGGATTATAATCATGCTATACTCACTGGATCATAATAATATTGGACTTTTTTTTTAGTTGAAGTAGCCTAGGGTTTGGGTGAATCACATTAAATCTTGGTGTCTTGTGTTCTCTTCTATGCAATTCAATATTTTCTTATATTGTCTACATTTGCATGTAATTGTTGTTTCTGTCTGTGGTTTTATCCTAACAGAAAGCACATTAATTTCAAAACAAATCTTTGGTCTATTGTGTGCTAACTACATGAGACTATGGACCAATTTCCTATATAAGGTAGAATCAATAACTTTTCCTTCCATGTACTTTCTTAACTTCAATCCTAGAGTAACTAGAGTAAGCACACTCTTACGATCTTCAATTCTAAATCTCATAACAAGTGTAGAGCATGCTTTTTTTGAGAGAGATAAATACCACCATCCTTCTACTATACATGTATGCCAATTAAATAGTGTAGAAAACAAAGATCTATCATCTCAAATGCATCTTGCAAGTATAACTCTATGTTATTGATTTGAATTACACTATATTCTATAATGGTAAGATCATCAACATAAAAAAAAAAAATTGCGATGCCACCATCAAAAAATTCTTTCATATACAAATTTGGATCATAAGGACTATTATGGAGGCCATGAGATTGAACGTATTAATTAATTTTAGCAAACCCAAACCGTGGACCTCATTTCAAACCATATGGAGATGGACTTAATTTACAAACCAATAGTTCTTGTCTTGTATTTTTAATGCTCCCATCTAACATAAACTTGGTCTTATAAACACACTTATTATTGACTACATACTTACCCTTTGTTAACTCCACCAATTATCAATATTTATTCTTTATCAAGGAATCATAATCATTTTACATAGCTTATTCCCATCCATGTTTTCTTTTAGCCTCATCATATGTTTTAGCATCATTAATCTTCATTATGGTCATCATTAAGGTGCATAATTAACTTATTGAATCCTTTGATAAATAACTTCAATACTCTTCATCTTTGGAGGAGGATTGGATTCCTCAACTAAATTAGATGTTTCCTTACAACTTTCACCAATCTAAAAATCATTGGGACAAATTCATGATTATCCATAGCCACTTGTAGAATAGGAGAGTATTATTCCATATCATCAAATCTCTCATTGAACTTCACATACCTACTTTTAAACACATCTTGCAATAAAATTTTTTAGAAGAGTATCACCTCAACTCAATCTAGGAAAAACTTCACAAGCAACCAATCTTACAAAAACAATTCAATTCTTAGACTCTTGTCTAAGCCCTTCTTTTATAGGTTGTATGCAAGCTAGAAACCACTTGTGGTCTTATAATTCTATGTGCAAAACCTCATCAACACATTTTTCACATGCATGAATTGTGTTACCCAAGATAGGAATGAACTAGGTTAAAAATAGTCACTCACACCCAAAATCTTATCCCTTATAATTGACCCTTATAGTTGTCACAAAATGTGCCACATATACTCTAAAAATAGCCCTCCAATATTATACTAAGGATTTTGTGCAAAATATGGACAAGTAGGAGATCGTGCATGAACAACTTAGGGAAATCAAATCTCTCATTCCCTCAAAGGAGGAGAGATGACTTTTTGATAAATGTGGAAGTTTACTAGTTTTGCCTCAACAAAATTTACACTATTTAGTTGCATCAAAAAAAAATGATGGAGAAGACTAACCACTCTTTCACTACTTTGTAGGCCAAGCTAAAAGAAAAGGAAGAGAGAGAATTTTTTTATTTATGGCTATCACTAGCAATGAATTATAGCTCTTTAAATCCTTTTGTGTCTCCTCCCAAGGAGATTTATTTCCTAGAAAAGCTTAAGGAGCCCTATGAAGACTTGAAAAGGGTTAATCTGTCCCCTATTTAAGTTCTTATGTTAAATTGTGTTTGTAATTTCTTTCTTTCGGTTATTTAGCTAATAGTTTTTCTTTGGTCTCTATTTTAAATCATAGCTTGTGAATTCCTTTCAAACTATATTTAAAAGACAATGTTATTTTCGTGATGAGTTTGATCCCTATCCCACTTGAAAAAATTAGGAAAAACCAATGAGGCATTTCTTTGAGGAGTCATAATACTCTGACGATGATATGTTCCCGGAACAATATAGGAGTAGGTGGATTTTAGTGGAAGACATACAATTAGGAAAGGAAGAAAATAGAAAGAAGGAAAGTTAGTCTAAGTAATGTTATGTGAATAAATATCAAGGACTAAATTCTTTGATGTCAAACTAAAGGAAAAAAAGAAAAGAGAAGAAAGATTTTAGATATCAAGGTATTTTATGAAAGAATAGAAGAGAAGTCCTCAAACTTGAAAATTCAAATTAGATAAGATATCATACATGATGGAAGTCTCAATTTACCTATTTTTGTTCAAGATGCCATATTTTATGAGGGTGTCTTAAAGGCCCTTAAGAACGTGAGACTAACATTTGTGGGGTAAGCCATATTTAATTAGTGTATTGATGCAATATCACATGATATGTAATTTATTTATTTCGTTCAATTATAATTAGTCATGTAATTCCTACATAATTCTTGGGAGAAAAACTACACACTATAATTCCTGTATAATGTATTGTCAAGTCAATAGTGATTACAACAAGCTTGCAATGAAATTTCTTACAAGAGTATCACCTCAACTCAACCTAGGAAGAACTTCATAAGCAACCAATCTTGCAAAAAAATTTCAATGCTTAGACTATTCCTTAAGCCCTCCTTTTATAGGTTGTTCACAAGTTGGAAACCACTTGTGGTTTTACAATTCCATGTGCAAAACCTCATTGATGCATTTTTCACATGCATGATATGTGTTACCCAAGATAGGAATAAACTAGGTTAAAAATAGTCACTTACATGCAAAATCTTATCCCCTCTAATTGACCCTTATAGTTGTCACAAAATGTACCACATGTACTCAAAAAATAGCCCTCCAATATTATACTATGGATAGGGGGTCTCTTTATAACTCATTTTGTCTTTTGCAAGGCACTGGCATGTGAAAAACTTCATAACTACTTTTAGAACTATCTAGAATATTACAAGGTCAAGACGGATTTTTTCTCAACATTATTATCCAATTTTGCACTACATGGAGAAAGATTGATAAACTTGAAGTTATTGCAAAGGTAGAAGTGAAGGTAAGGAATAAGTGAAGGTAAGGAATAGTAGTGTTTTGGGGTGTTTTAGGATTTTGTGCAAAATATGAACAAGTTGGAGATCATGCATGAACAACTTAGGGAAATTAAATCTCTCATTCCCTCAAAGGAGGAGGGATGGTTCTTTGATAAATGTGGAAGTTTACTAGTCTTGCCTCAACAAATATTTACACAATTTCGTTGCATCCAAAAAATAAATGATGGAGAAGCCTAACCGCTCTTGCACCACTTTGTGGGCCAAGCTAAAAGAAATGAAAACCAAGAAAAGGAAGAGAGAGAAAATTTATTGATGGCTATCACTAGCAACAAATGAGATCTCTTCAAATCCTTTTGTGTCTCCTCCCAAGAAGATTAATTTTCTAGAAAAAGTTAAAGGAGCCCAATGAAGACTTGAAAAGAGGTAATTTGTCCCCTATTTAAGTTCTTGTGTTAAATTGTGTTTCTAATTTCTTTCTTTTGGTTATTTAGCTAATAGTTTTTCTTTGGTCTCTATTTTAAATCACAACTTGTGAATTCCTTTCCAACTATATCTAAAATACGGTCTTATTTTCATGATAAGTTTGATCCCTATCTCACTTGAATGAATTAAGAAAAATCAATGAAGCATTTATTTTAGGAGTCATAATACTTTGATCATGATCTATTCCCTAAACAATATAGGAGTAGGATGGTTTTAGTGGAAGACATGTGATTAAGAAAGGAAGAAAATACAAAGAAGGAAAGTTAGTCTATGTAATCTTATGGGAATAAATACCGGGGACTGAATTATTTGATGTCAAACTAAAGAAAAAACAAGAAAAGAGAAGAGAGATTCTAGATATCAAGGTATTTTAAGAAAGAATAGAAGCCAAGTCCTTGAAATTGAAAATTCAAATTAGATAAGAAATCATACAAGACAGAAGTCTCAATTTACCCACTTTTGTTCAAGATGCCATATTTTGCTAGTATTAAAGGCCTTTAAAAATGTGGGACTAACATTTGTGGGGTAAGCCATATTTTATTGGTGTGTTGATGCGATATCACATGATAATGTAATCTATTTAATCTAATTTATTTATTTCATTCAATTATAATTAGTCATAATCAACAATAACAATTTTAAAGTCACAATTATTTCAATGCTATGTCATAAACATATTAAACATTAAAATAACTTTACATTGTAGATGTCTTGACATGTGACAACACATTTTTACATACTTCTTTACATATAGAAGATTTACATTTTAGAACATGTTTCAATACAACAAATCTTTTATACATATTTCTTTAGAGATAGAAGATTTACAATTTAGGACATGGTTCTCTTTGACAACACCTTTGTACATGCTTCATTACATATAGAGGACTTACATTTTAGAACATGGTTCTCCACAACAACACATTAGTACATACTTCTTTACATATAAAAGAATTACATTTTAGAACATGGATGTCCACAACAACACCTCTATACATACTTCTTTAAATATATAGAATATTTACATTGAAGAACATGGTTGTTTACAATAATACCTTTGTACATCTTTACATATAGAATATTTAGATTTTAGAACATAGTTTTCTACAACAACACCTTTTTACACACTTCTTCACATATAGAAGATTTAGATTTTAGAACATGGTTGTCTACAACAACACCTTTATACATGTACTTCTTTTACATAATGTACGTATATATGTATTTGAGACTTATGACAACCAAACAATTTATGGCTTGTGAGCACCAATAAACCTGGTCACGGAATTGATGGCAATGAGAACATAGATTATAGCTGTCAAGGACACAAATAAGAAGAAAAGACAGCGCTGAACGGACCACCGGGCCATTTGATGGTTATTTGGGCTTTCATCTGATGTTAACCGCTCCTCCTCGCTGATCTTTTGATAAATGATATACGAGAGCATTCCAAAAATTGCAGAAGAAAAGAATAAACAGATCATCACAGCAAATAAATTGATGGGGCTATCCCAATGAGTGAAATAGAGCCCGAAAAACGTTAGGGATACCCCAATTACTGCGAAAGCGCATGTTATATATTTCCACTTTTCCTCCGCAGTTTCCTTTTTCTTTTCTTCAGAGGTCTCTTGTATCTGTGTTCCATGAGAAGTCGGTTCATTCGTAGGCGGAGCATATCCTGCTCTGATATCGCCGCCATTATTTTCGTCCT
This sequence comes from Cupressus sempervirens, assembly GCA_028749045.1. Taxonomy (NCBI): domain Eukaryota; kingdom Viridiplantae; phylum Streptophyta; class Pinopsida; order Cupressales; family Cupressaceae; genus Cupressus; species Cupressus sempervirens. The sequence goes on from CM053792.1 coordinate 878,098,702, forward strand.
CTGTTTTACAAGTGCACAGCCTTAGCGTCCATAAGAAATCTCGCAGTACTGGGTTTCCTTAAACTAGAAGTTACTAATACTAAACTGCTTTGAACACTAAAAAGGTTTGGAATATAATTTAATCTTAAAAACTACAATATGGAAGAAATAATCCGCAAGGATTAGCAGTACATACCTTTTTCGGCTAGAGGGGGATCCTGTTCTCGATTCATAATATCGATAGTTGTAGTTTCCAGATTAGTAGGCACTTCTTTATTTGCATCCATTACTTCGGCGGGCAAAGCAGCAACCTACACAAATCGATAAGAACATATGTTAGCTCATCCTGCAATGCATATTCGGTTGAATGGATCAAAAGAAGTCGACACAAATTTTGGGAAAGGGGTTAATTTTTGAATGAGAGAAAACTCAAAAAAATTGTAAAAGTAGATAACAGGAGGTTACAAATCATTTTTTATCTTAAAATTAAGGATTGGCTGATTTAAAATGATCCTTTTCTTTGAATTGAATTGGAATTCTAATTTGGTAATTCTTAAAATTTCTAATTTACAGTTTGGATGTGTCAAATTGAATTTGGGAATTGGATTTAGTGTCTGTTTGGTTGCAGGCATATTGAGAATAGGAATGGCTATTCCAATAACAATTATTTTTTGGAATGGATAGAGTTCATTTTAGAGGCAAAATGTAAAGATGTATTCCTATTCCTTATTCCAATTGACACACCAAACAGAAAACAGAAAACATATTCTTAATTTCCTATTCCTATTATAGCAACCAAACAACCCTAAGAATTACATATATAAAAATTTGATATTATACCTCAGAAAGTGAATTCCTCCTTTGTGATAACAGTTACAATTTGAACAGAAAAACATCTAAAACTAAATCTTAGAACTACCCAGTATGTGGCTTGATACCCTACCCCTTGAAAATTGAACTTGTCATGTCTCTTTCAAAAATACAAGTTTTTTACCACTAACCTCGGACTATATGATTGTCATAAATCTTTTTGTTTGTGAGCGATGACTTTTCAAACATTTTGACCTGACCTGCGTTGGAAATAATGGTGGAAATTTTCAAAGTAAGCAAAGTAAACGCAAAAGAGAAATTGGTTTAGGTACTTCCATTTTTAAACCATGATTAAGGTGAAACCAGCTAGTGGGGAGGTTGAAATTTTCTGCATCTCTGTACAGTCGACTCGGTAGATTTTGGGTTTAATTTCTTCTGTGCGGTCTGATTCGCTTTAAAATAAAAGAATTGCTTCATTATGGTGTGTAATGTTTTTTTATTACTGGGTTTCTGCCATTGATCTTGCGTGTTTGTTATCTGCATGAATGTAGACTGTGGAGCCTGTTGGATTTCTAGAGCCAAACACAGAAAACGCCATTTTCTCATTAAATTCTGGGTGAATCAAAGTATTCAATTATTTTCTCAAAATCCAAATCCCTAGTTAGAAATCTAAAATTTTCGATATGAGACATGCTTGAATCGCGATGTTCAGCAGCCAAATAGATCTAAAAGATTCAGATTACATTACAATCTGCTTCTTCATAGAAGTCTTGCACAAGTCAATGAGCAACTAAAAATAGGCGAAAACACATGCATAACTATAGTGAGGTGCAAATTCTATTTCTAGAACACCTATGTTTATCTCCACGCAAAGTTTCAAAAGCGGTTCTCTTCATGGCATGCAAGTATTCATGCAAAACACAAACACTTAGAAGAGATAGCCATGCGTATTATATCTTTACAAATCTAAATTTTAATTATTCATAGATTTACAGAAAAATCTAGTTGATTTGAGGAGATGTGGGAAAAATTAGCATGCCAACAAAATTCATATTTTAGATAGAGCGTTAGGCTAAACTAGATGCATAAGATAAGGATTAAGGAGCGTTCATTAAGCTAAATTCAGAGAATCACTTTTTGTCTTTTTAATACCAGAGATTTGCTAATAGATTTATTTAGGGCTATTTAACTTCATAGATTAAATATAATGATACACTAGATTACATAAATTCTACATTCGAACGCGTAAGAAATATCTACATAAAGACCCGAAATGGATTATAAAGCGTGTAAGAAGCAAATCCTACTACAAAAAACAAATATCAAAAGCAAAAGAGTTTTTTAAGGACGCATTTTTGTCGTATACCTGAAGTAGATTGTCTGACTGAAGGGAAGGAGGTTTGAAACTCTGGAATACGTACTTGAAAACAGATGTATAGATGTGTCAAATCTGATAACAGATGCAGACTTGTATATATGGGATTCCAATAATAGCTTCGTTAACAAGACACTATAATGTTGATTGCTGTTTCTCGAATAAAAAGCGTTTAATATCGTTTACTTCAGGGTCAATATATTCTCTCTAAGTCCAAAATTTAGACCATTCCGACAAGCATAGTTTGCCTTTCACTCTATCTTGTGCCTAAGATGCCGTTCAACCCCTCTTTGTGTTGGATTATAACCAAAACTTTTTTGTTCAATAAAATCTAATAGATTTGAAAGACTGGGTCTGTTTGATTCTAGAATGCTATCACACTTGGAAACATTTTTCAAATATCGGAAACCACTTTTCAAATGCTTGAAAAATACTTTTAAAAATGTTGGAAACCACTTTATCAAATGTTGTTTTTCAATTGAACCATTCATGAAAAATAAACGATGTTGTTACTTCTTTCATTAATTATGCCGAGAGGCATTCTATACAATGGCAGCACAAATGCCCAGCATAGGAATATGCTAAGATTTCTTGTCAATAAAAAAAAAGAAGGCAGGAGTTACAAACTTTTAAATTAAATATTAAATTATTAAATCATAAAATAAAAAATGCTCCCAAAACAATAGCTGGCCGAAATAATAGGATGCCAAATGAAGGCTGAAATAATAGACTCGAAAAAATAGGGCCCAAAAAAGTAGGACCCGAAAAAATAGGGCCCAAAAAATATGCCCCTAAATAATAGGGCCCGAAAAAATAGTGACAACAATTTCAATATGATTTTTTTTTTTTGTTAAATATAACATTGCATGTAGATTCATGCTTATTTTTTGTTGGGGAGTGGGAGAATTTGAAATAAATTCATGGAATGTGAAGAGAGGTCTATTGGGGAGATGAGGAGTCTCTCACAAGCTATAAAACAAAGGCTCCTCATTTTATTTTCATTTTATGTTTTTGCAAGAAGGAAGAGGTGGAGATTATTGGAGGATTAGATTGTAGTTTTTGAATAGGAATAGATTGAAGTTTTGGAGTAATTTTTTTGCTAGTGAGATATCTATTTTGTATCTAGATTTAGATGTAGACGTAGATTCAAATTCAAATTTAGTTATAATATTCTACTTTTATTTAGATTTCAATTTCAATTAGTTCCATTTAGATTTCTAGAATTATATTCGAAATTGTTTACACTTACATTTAGTAGTTTAGTCTTGCATGTTTGATTTAGATTTAGATTTGCATTCAAAATCTTTTGAGTTATATATTTTATAATACTTTTCATTTGCATGTTTTAAAAGTGCATGTTTCAAATTAGTTTTAGATTTGCATGTTTCATATTAGTTTTAGATGTGCATATTTCAAAATAATTTTAGTTTGCATGTTTTAGATTTGAATGTTTCATAATAGTTTTACATTTGCATGTTTTAAAGTATTTATATTTTCATGTTTCAAAGTATAATTTTATCATTTATGTGGATGACAATGTCACCATATCTATACAATTTATATTTTATTAAAGCGAATGATTTATTTAAAGTACATGAATCATATATTTAGTATATATTTTATCATTATTAGATTGTAAAATATAGAATTTTTTTCCAAATAATAGCTGACCAAAATCATATGAAGCCAAATGGATGCTGAAATAATAGGGCCTGACAAAAAGGGCCAAAAATAGGACCCAAAAAAATAAGGCCAAAAAAATAGAACCCAAAAAAATAGGGCTGAAATAATTTCATTAAATTTTTAAATATAAAATATTTTTTTTATGTTAAATTTATTTTTGCATGCACATTTGTGCTTTTTTTTGTGGGGAGTGGGGGAATTTGAAACAAATTCGTGGAAGGTCAAAAGACATCTATTGTGGGATATGAGGTGTCTCTCATAGGTTATAAAACAAATGCTCCACATTTCATTTTCATTTTGTGTTTTTATAGGGATGAAGAGGTGGAGATTATTGGAGTGGATTAGAGTTTTTGAAGAGGAGTAGATTAAAGTTTTGGAGTATTTTTTTGCATGTGAGATTTCTATTTTTGATTTAGTTTTGCATTTAGATTTAGATTTAGTTATGTATTTAGATTTAAATATAGATTTAATTTCAAAATTAGTTATAGTTTAGCCTTGCCTGGTTGATTTAGATTTAGAATTCAAATTGAATCAAAATCTATTTGATTTAGATATTTGATAATACATTTCATTTGCACATTTTTAATGTGCATGTTTCAAGTTAGAATAATATTTGCATATTTCATATTAGTTTTATATTTTCATATTTCAAAATGCTTTTGATTTTTTATGTTTTAGATTTGTATGTTTCATAATAGTTTTATATTTGCATGTTTCAAAATATTTATATTTTTCATGTTTCATAATTAAATTTGATCATTAATGTGGATGGAAAGGTCACCTTATCAATAAAATTTGTATTTTATTAAATTTAATGATTAATTTAAAATAAACGAGTCATATACTTAGTTTATATTTTATCATTATTTAATTAGATTAATTATGTGTTTTATTGAAATATTTTTCATAGTATATATATTTTTTTATTAATATTTATGTTTGTAATGTTTGAAAAGTGGAAGAGAATGCCACCATATTTCAAACATTACAATCTAACTATTTCATTTGAAATAGTTTTGATTTTTATTTATGTTATTTTAAAAATTATTCATTTGAACAATTTGTGTTAATTATGAATACTTTTTTCTTCTGGTAATTTCTATATGTTGATGTTTGTTTATAAGTTTGCAGGTTACTATTTTAGTTATGGATGCTTCGAATAAAGAATCAAACATTATTTGATACTAGCCTGACTACTTCAATAACCTCAAATGATTTCTTTGAGACCGAGTTTGACACATGCCTACAAATAATTAAAGAGATGTGCACAACTATAATTAAAGTTGTGGAGAACGCAATATTTTCAATTGACTATGTTGAGGAAATAGAAGTAATGCATATGAAAGATGCATAAAAATTCATATGTGACACATCTACAAGAGTGGATGGGTTTCCCTCAATGATGAAAGAAGTCTTTCATGATCATTGTTCAAACAAAGGTCACAAAAGAATCCTAATCATTGAAGAATGTGACATGTATTTAAGCCATTACAAATATTTTTCTTTTTTTGTATATGGTTCATTCTTGTCTCCAATGTTAGAATTTTACTTCTAGTTAGTTGTATTGGCAGTTTTTTTTCCTCATTGTCCTATATAACTTTCATGAAGAAGAGAACAAGAAAACATAAATTTATTATTGTATAAAATATTTTTTTAATGGATGTGGCTACTAAATATGTTAATTAAGAAAGAAAATCATAAGTCTAAATAGATGTCCTTAATGATAAGTATATTTATTGATTACAATTCTTAATCATTGCAATAAAAATTGCATTAGCATTATTAAAAATTTAACAATATATAATGTTCTCACATTATCATGGAGAAATAATTTCCGTAAAATTGATTCTTATATATTATTTCAGACTTTTTACATCATCTAAATAGTTGTGTTGGGACTTATAATTTCCCTTTCATGAATTTAAAGGTTTGCACTATTTGAGTCATTTGTAACATATATCCCAAATTTGACCATAGTTTTATTCTAAATACTCCAACACTACACCTAAATCTCATACTTCCCTTAACCATGTCCCTTATATTAGTGTAACATTTAACCACTTACTAAACTTAACCATAACATTGAGTGTCATATAAATGAAATTGTAAACCTTGGATCCTAACTCTAACTCTTACTCTATATATGATTGTACTAAGCATTTAGTAAATTATATACCTTAACCTAACCCTATATGTACTAGAAACTAGAAATAAAATTATATTTTTTATAAGTAGAAAACACACACACACACACAAACACACACATAGAGAGAGAAAGAGAGATATGATGGTGTATCTAGAGAGAGAGAGAGAGAGAGAGAGAGAGAGAGAGAGAGAGAGAGAGATTAGGAGGTGTATCTAGAGAGCAAGGGGGGAGAGAGAGAGAGAGAGAGAGAGAGAGAGAGAGAGAGAGAGATTAGGAGGTGTATCTGGAGAGCATAGAAGAAGAGAGAGATTAGGAGATATATCTAGAGAGCAAGATGAGAGAGATAAGGGGGTGTATCTAGAGATTACAGAGAGGGATTAGGGGGCATATCTAGAGACTAGAGACAAAGAGAGATTAGAGGGTGTATTTAGACAAGGGGAGATATTACTAGGTGTAGTTAGAGAGTAGGGAGAGAGAAAGAGAGGGAGGGAGGGAGAAACAGATAGAGAGAGATAGAGAGATATAGAGGATGGGAGAGGAAGGGATTACATTATTAAAAATATTAATAACTTTTATCACAATAGCACTACTCATGGGCACTATAATAGAACTAACTCACATAAAAATTTAACCTGACAATTACCCTAACACTAAGATAAATTGTAATACTAGCCCTAACATCAACTATAATATGATTAATAACCTAGAAATAACCTTAACCACAATAATAACACAAATCCTAACTCTAACTCTAATTCTAACTCTAACTCTAACTCTAACTCTAACTCTAACTCTAACTCTAACCCTAACCCTAACCCTAACCCTAACCCTGACTCTAACTCGAACTCTAATTCTACCCTTGACCTTAACCTTAACTCTTTATAACCCTAACTCTATACCTAATTCTAACCCTAACCCTGAGCCTTACTATAACCCTAATCCTAACCATTATTCTAACTCTAATGCTAATTCTAACCCTAAACCTAACCCTACTTTTAACCCATATTGAAACTCTAACCCTAAGTCTAACTCCAACTGTATCTCTAACCCTAAGCCTACCCCTAATTCTAACCCTAACACTAATTCTAACTCTAACCCTAACTATAGCTATAACTCTAACTCTAATTGTAACCCTAACCCTAACACTAACCCTAACTCAAACTCTAACCCTAACCCTACCCCTCATCCTAACCCTAACACTATATATAATGCTAATCCTAACCCTAACACTATATGTAACTCTAACTCTAACCCTAACACTAATTCTAATCCTAACCCCAACCCTAATTCTAACCCTAAATCTAAACCTAAATCTAACCCTAAATCTAACCCTGACTCCAACTCTATCTCCAATTTTAATCCCTAACTCTATCTCTAATTCTAACCCTAACCCTAACCCTAACCCTAACCTTAGGCTCAATTCTAGCCCTAATTCTAACACTAACATTAATTATAACTCTAAGCCTAATGCCAACCCTAACTCTAACTGCAACCCTTGTGCTAACCCTAACCCTAATTCTGACCCTAACTCTATCTCTAACCCTTCTTCTAACTCTAATTCTAACTCTAACTCTAGCTCAAACCCTAACTTTAAATCTAACCCTAACCCTAACCCTAATTCTAACCCTAAATTTATTTGTAACTTTAATTCTAGCCCTAACACTAATTCTTACCCCTTACCCTAGAACCCTAACTCTAACTCAATCTCTAACCCTAATTATATTTGTAACCCTAATCTAACCCTAACCCTAATCCTAACTCTAACTCTAACTGTAGCTCTAGTTCTACCCCTAACCCTAATCTATATATCCCTAACTCTAATCCTAATTCTAACCCTAATCCCAATTCTAGCCCTAACCCTAACCTAATTTTAACCCTAACTATAACTCTAATCCCAACTCTAACTCTAACAATAACTCTAATTCTCACCCTAACCCTAACCCTAACGCTAACCATAACACTAATTCTAACCCTAACTCTAACTCTAATGCTCATTCTAATCCTAACCCTAATTCTAACCCTAAATCTATCTCTATCTCTTACCCTAACTCTAACTCTAACTTTATCTCTAATTCTAACTCTATCCCTAATTCTAACCCTAACTATACCTCTAACTCTAACTCTAATTGTATCCCTAACCCTAACATTAACCCTAACCCTAACCCTGACTCTAACTCTAAACCTACCCCTAATCCTAACCTTAACAATATATATAACTCTAACTCCAACCTTAACCCTAATTAAATCCTAATCCCAACCCTGACTGTAACCCTAACCCTAAATCTAACTAGGTAACTCTAACCCTAACCCTAACTCCAACTCTATCTCTAACTTTAACTCTAACTTGAACTAGAACTCTAACTCTAATTCTAACCCTAACCCTAATCTTGTCCCCAATTCTAACCCTAAATCTAACTCTAACTCTAACTCTTATACTAACACTAACACTATCACTACCTCTAATTTTAACTCTAACTCTAATTGTAACCCTAACCCTAATGCTAACCATAACCCTAACACAAACCCTAACCCTAACTCTAACCCTAATTCTAACCCTAACCTTATTTCTCACCCTAAATATAACCCTAACCCTAACTCTAGCTTTAACTCTAATCCTAAGTGTTTTTATAACCCTAATTCTAACCCTCGCCCTAATTCTTACTCTTACCCTAACCCTAACTCTAACTCTAATCCTAACTATATTTGTAACCCTAATTCTAACCCTAACCCTAATCCTAATTCTAACTCTAATTCTAATTCTAAACCTATCTCTAACCCTAACCCTAAGTCTAGGCCTCACCCTGACTCTAGCTCTAATTGTAACCTTAACCCTAACAATAACCCTAAATTTAATCCTAACTCTAATTCAAACCCTATCCCTCACCCTAATTTTAATCCTAACTCTAACTCTAACCCTAACCCTAACCTTTACACTATCCCTAAACCTAATTCTAACCTTAACCCTGACCTTAACTCTAACTCTAACCCTAACCCTAACCCTAACACTAACCTTAACCATAAACATAACTCTACCCCTAACTCTAACCCTAAATCTAACAATACCATAATTGGACTCTAACCATAACCCTAACTCTAACTTTAATCCTATCTCAAATCTTAACCCTAACCATAACTCTAACCTTAACCTTGACTCAAACCCTAACCCTAACCCTAACACTATCCCCACTGTAACCCTAACCATAACCATAATGATAACTCTAACCTTAACCTTAATCATGAGCATTACTCTAACCCTAACCTTGACCATAAACATAACTCTACTCCTAACTCTAACCCTAATTCTAACTCTACCATAATTGGACTCTAACCCTAACCCTAACCCTAACCCTAACTATAAGCATAACTCTAATCCTAACCTTAACCATGAGCATAACTCTAACTCTAGATCTGACTCTACCATAATTGGACTCTAACCCTAACCCTAACCTTAATTTTAATCCTGACTCAAACCCTAATCCTAACTCTGACCTTAACCTTGACTCAAACCCTAACCCTAATCCTAACCCTAGCCTTACTATAACCTTAACCCTAATCATAACCATAACCATAACTCTTATCCTAACGTTAACCATGACCATAACTCTAATGCTAACCTTAACCATAAACATAGCTCTAATCCAAACCTTAACCATAACTCTAACAATAACCATAACTATAACTCTATCCCTAACCTTAACCATAGCTCAAACCCTAACCCTAACTACAACCCTAACCCTAATGCTAACCCTAAACCTAATTCTATCCCTAAGGTTAACATTAAATGTAATTGTAACTTTGTCCCTAACCATATATCTACCTATGACTATAACATTTTATGTTACAATATCCCAAAAATAAAAAATATTTTTTTTTATCTAAATTAAACTCCTTATATTAAATTAAAAAAATGTTTGACTCAAATCCTAACCCTAACCTAACCCTATCCCCACTATAACCCTAACCATAACCATAATGATAACTCTAACCCTAACCTTAACCATGAGCATTACTCTAACTCTAACCTTAACCATAAACATAACTCTACCCATAACTCTAACCCTAAATCTAACTGTACCATAATTGGACTCTAACCCTATCTCTAACCCTAACTATAAGCATAACTCTAACCCTAGCCTTAACCATGAGCATAACTCTAACTCTAGATCCGACTCTACCATAATTGGACTCTAACCCTAACCCTAACCTTAATTTTGATCCCAACTCAAACCCTAACCCTAACTCTAACCTTAACCTTGATTCAAACCTTAACCCTAACCATAACCCTAGCCTTAATATAACCCTAACCCTAATCATAACCATAACCATAACTCTAACCCTAACCTTAACCATGACCATAACTCTAACCCTAACCTTAACCATAAACATAACTCTAATTCGAACCTTAACCATAACTCTAACAATAACCATAACCATAACTCTATCCTTGACCTTAACCATAGCTCAAACCCTAACCCTAACTCCAACCCTAACCCTAATTCTATCCCTAAGTTAACATTAACTATAGTGGTAACTTTTTCCCTAACCATATATCTACATGAGTATAACATTTTACATTACAATATCCCAATTTTTTTTTTTTTTAAATCTAAATTAAACTCCTTATATTAAATTAAAAAAAATATTTGACTTAAACCCTAACCCTAACTCTAACCCTATCCCCACTATAACCATAATCATAACCATAATTATAGCTCTAACCCTAACCTTAACCATGAGCATTACTCTAACCCTAACCTTAACCATAAACATAACTCTACCCCTAACTCTAACCCTAATTCTAAGTCTACCATAATTGGACTCTAACCCCAACCCTAACCCTAACCCTAACCCTAACTATAAGCATAACTCTAACCCTAACCTTAACCATGAGCATAACTCTAACCCTAGATCTAACTCTACCATAATTGGACTCTAACCCTAACCCTAACCTTAATTTTAATACTGAATCAAACCTTAACCCTAACTCTAACCTTAACCTTGACTCAAACCTTAACCCTAACCCTAATATTAGCCTTACTATAACCCTAACACTAACCCTAATCATAACCATAACCATAACTCTAACCCTAACTTTAACCATGACCATAACTCTAACCCTAACCCTAAACATAAACATAACTCTAATCTGAACCTTAACCATAACTCTAACAATAACCATAACCATAGCTCTATCCCTAACCTTAACCATAGCTCAAACCCTAACCCTAAATCCAACCCTAACCCTAATGCTAACCCTAACCCTAACTCCAACCCTAACCCTAATGCTAACCCTAACCCTAATTCTATCCCTAAGGTTAACATTAACTATAATGGTAACTTTGTCCCTAACCATATAGCTACGTATGACTATAACATTTCACATTACAATATCCCAAAAATAAAATATATATTTTTAATCTAAGTTAAACTCCTTATATGGGACTCCAATAATAGCTTTGTTAACAAGGACATGATAATGTTGATTGTTGTTTCTTGAATAAAAAGTGTTTAATATTGTTTACTTCAGGGTCAATATATTCTCTCTAAGTCCAAAATTTAGACCATTCTGACAAGCATAGTTTGCCTTTCACTCTATCTTGTGCCTAAGATGTTGTTCAACACCTCTTTGTGTTGGATTATAACCAAAAATTTTTCGTTCAATAAAATCTAATAGATTTGAAAGATTGGGTCTATTTGATTCTAGAATGCTATCCCTGATTCTAGAATGCTATCATACTTGAAAACATTTTTCAAATATCAGAAACTAGTTTTCAAATGCTTGAAAAATACTTTTAAAATGTTGGAAACTACTTTTTCCAATGTTGTTTTTCAATTGAATCATTCATGAAAAATAAACGATGTTGTTACTTCTTTCATTAATTATATTTTAGTATTTTTTAGGCATGTGTCTACTAAAAATATTGTTTTCCACAAAAAGATATTTCTAAGACTTTTGGTAGACAAAATGTCTCCCTTCAAAGGTGTCACCTCCACTAGATCTGACATTAGATCACTTGCTATGTGCCATGTGCAAGTATAAGTTAATTGTAATCTTTAGCTTAGAAAAAATTTAGTTTTCCTTCGAAGAGGTTTTGTAGAGATGTTAGGTTGTAGATTCTTCCTTGAAGATTTGAGTTCACCTCAATTCATATATCAATGTCATTACCCCCACCAAATGTACCATTGATCTCCCTACTATCCCATCATTGACACCAAATTTATGCCCTTGGTCCCCCCTTCACTAGAACTCATCTCTTGATCAATTTTTAAATGATGGACCCTTTAATAGACACCTCAAATTTATTAGATGACAAGCCCTCTATTTTATAGACATAGTTCTCTTCATACCTTCAACCTCTTTGGTGGGGGACAATAATGAGAGGAGCTCCTTAAAAAAGACTTGAAACTTAAAAACTTATGTAATAAATTGTACACATATTTACATTATCACACTCTCATTGGAGGCATTCGGTGGTTATGTCATCTTGTTATCTAATTGTGCTAAGTGACAAGACCATTTCCATAAGTTCAATGCAATACTTCTAACCTAGTATGTTGGGACTAGGGAGAGCCAAATATCCTCCCCGATTAGGGCAGTCATCGTGTTGTCACAACATGTTCCCCAAATTTAAAATTGTAATTGTCAAGTTTACAAGTATTGATAAAAGTGCTCCCCAATGTTGATCTTCCTCAAAATTAAACTCCAAAAAGGTACGATTGCATGTGAATTTAACTTTCTCTCTCAATTGAACTCTAAAAAGTAATAATCACCATTTTACTCATCTACAACATGTTTGTTGGAAGATTTGATTGATTTTGTTGTAGATTTGATTTAGTTTGGGTGGCAAGCATGCACTCGAAATTCCAATTTCTTCTAATAAACTATGTAAACTCTTGAGACTTATTCTTATTTGAAAATATATGAAATAATGCTCCAAAATAGTAATCAATGCTACCTTAAACATAATTTAAATTCAAATCCAAACACTAGAACTATATACTTGAAACTATCCAAAAAGAAATTGCAACTAGAAATCTATTAGCACAAATACAACTTCTACACAAAATTTCTCATAGAGACCCTCTAGATCATTGTCTTTTAACCTAAAGTCTTCCTATTTTAACATGCTTGAAGATTCATCTTCATTGGATTATTAGTTGATCTTAAGGGATATTGCATCATCTTGTTTAAATGGGGGATAAATAAAAAATGAAAATTAGAAGTCAAATAAATAACAAATTAAGTCAAACATAAATTTTGGTGCCCAAAAGGAGAAGATTCTTGTGTACCAAGTTTGTATCTTCTTTTTTCATTTGTCCATCACCTTCTTAACATTCTTCTTCCAAACTATTACTTGTCTAACTTTATCTTGTACACTCAACGAATTCCCAAAAATTAAAGACAATCTTCCACAAAAGTCACACCAACTTTTGACATGAATAAAATTTCAAAACATCATTTAAAATTTCCCAATAAATTTACTCTTATTACTTATAATTATATAGAAAACCTTCTTAGCTTATCCATATGTCCTGACATGGTATTTTTTGGATTATAATTCTTCACAAGATAATAGAGATCATATTTATTTAGCACATAGAGGGCTTCCTGCCTCCTTAGAAGAATCTCTTGTAATAAGAGAATCTCCTTGTAAACCAATTGTCTCTACTTGTGCAATTAGAAACAATTTTTTTCTTCAACTCTAACAAAGCTTCTGCAATATTTACGAATGAAACCAACTCCAATAAAAAGTCCCAAGGCTAATGAGCACTTTGTGGATAATAATATGGATTACATAGATGGAAAAAAAAGAGTATTGTTTAAAATTGTAAAATGTCTTTACTCAAATTATCACAAGAACCACTATGATTTTCTCTCTTTTTGTTGAAAAATAATATTTTATAACTTTTGCAATTTCTTTAATTATTTTGATGTGAGATATTTCCCCTAGCTCTTCTATTATAACTTTAATTTTAGTTTTATAAATTGTTTTGGTGATTCTTCACCATTTTCCTTCAAAAGAACTTATTAATTCTATTTGCAAATGGGGTAGCAAGATATATGAACTTAAAAAAGAAGGAGAATCCATGATTATAACCACTTTCATTGAAGCAATATTGGGATGGAGGACCTCCTAGGAATGTTCAATAATCCAACCATGTAATTATCACCTAAATCCAATGAATTGTAAGTGTTCCATTCATTCATGTGAGAGATGGATTCTTGTGAATCACTATTCATGAAACACAAGTCAATGAGTTCGAATTAAATCTATACACTTGAATCATAATAAAAATATAACAACAACAATAGCAATGACACAATTATGACTTGTTGTGGAAAATATATCCTACTTATCTATTGATAAGCTTAAGGGGCTTTTGAGTGAATGATTCATAAGGCACAACACTTGATGAAGCTGCAAGCATAGTGGGTTTAACTATGGAGAAAACTCCATAGCTAAGCACACTAAAGATGAGGTAGTACTGGGATGGGTTATCTCCTAGGAAGTCTCACTACTTCTCCTCTATGAGCATCCCCTAGATCCAATGAGTGCAAAGTGCTCCATTTATTCTCATGAGAGATGAGTTTTTTTGAAGCACTACTCATGAAATATGGATCAATGAGCTTGACTCAAGAACTAAATAGTTAAATCTTGATAGCTATATCATAATTTGACTTGTTTATCAATCATCATAAATATAATCTAATACACAAAAAATTAATAGATGAAAATAATAATAATAATAAGACAAAACAATAATAGATTTCACTATTGCCAATAATCCAAAATGAATATATCAAAAGGGAAAAAAATATCCAATCTTTACTATTTATTATATATAGAAATATCTTTGATAATTATTAGAGATACATTCAACAATAGATAATAATACTCACTCAATTATCATATACTAAAATTACATTAAATTAAACTCTTAAAACAAAAATAACTATTTCTACTATTACTCAAATAGTATCCCAAAAATATCAAATTGTAGATCCTTATGTAATCAAGTTTCATTAGAAGTAATACTTAGTCACAATAAAACTTAAAAAATAACAAAAGTTAAATCTTCTCATGAGAAAATAAATAACTACAATCTAGGTAAGCACCAACAATAATTATTAAAACTAAGTGTAGTTCAATCCTTCTTTAACAAGGGGTGCAAGCACCAAAGTTCCTGCCTTTAGTGTGATAGTTTTTGACGTAAGAGTCGAATCAGATTGTACATAGAGAATTTTGAAATTTAGTGATAATGATATATTCATAAACTACAAGCTTACTAAACACTGTACACAAATTAAGTGCATACAAAATTTGATTTGGTGAAGGAAAGATCAATGGAGAAAAGATTGCATATTGTTTCTCCTTTGTCTGGTTTTCAATTAAATTAAGTGTTGACTGATTTTAAAATTATAACCGATAATATCATAAAGGTTAAGTCACTTTTGCACAACTTAGAATTCGGTTGAATGTTTCAATTTGGGATGCAAAATAAAGTATACATATTTTTGTTAGAAGTATTTCCGTATTCTTACATCTTTAGAATGTAAATTAACTATTGCATTAAACTTTAAACTTAAATGTACAAATAATAAATAATAAATGAGTTAAACATAAAGTAATAAATAATGTTAAGAGTAGAAAAATACATTTTATTATGGAGTTGTATAATATATTAAAATTTAATTTATAATATATTATATAAAAACTATTTTCTTATTAGAAATGTTAGTATAAAAATTTAGATCATCAATAGTTAACATTGTACACACACACACACACACACACACACACACACACACACATAAATATTAAAAAATTAAGAAATAAATAAAGTTGAAAAAAAATTATAGCATTTTTATCAATTTTTATAATATTGTTAAACATTTTATATTTTCTATAAGATTTTATTTATTTTTCTTAGTGAATTGTATGTGGCAAAATTCTAGATGAGATAGGATTGATTGAGATGAGAATATGCAAAAGGAAAAGAAGTAATTAAGCTCTTTTAATGATCTTGTACGATAGATAATAAATTGCATTAAAGGACGATATAATATTTTTTGCTAATTAAAGTTTAAAAATACTAATTTTTCATTGCCTTTTTTGAAATTAGCTAACAGAAATTTAAATAAAAAGCATTATTTATATATTTTGATTCACTAAAAATTACCAAACTTTACCAAATCTAACAGTCTTTAAAAAATCTTAGAAGTGATTGGTACAAATTAATTGTTGATGATATCAAACTATTCCAATAGTTCTCTGCCGTAGGCAGGAACTAATAATAAAGCCCTCCACTATTCAAAAAGAACAATCAACGCGACCAGAAAACACAGAACTGATAGATAGATTGTACATTATTTCACATGATATTCTCTCAAGGTCATTTGTTACACCATTCGTAATGAATAGAATCTCCTAAAGCACAGACAGCTCATTATTACCAAACTCTATTGCTAAGGCAGGCAACAATTTGGCTTGGAATGTACTTCAAGAAATGGAGTAACCATCTATGGCCATTTATATATGTTTCTGATTGTCACCGACTTGTCCATTCCCTATGCCCCACGGAAAGAACCCTTACATTTGTCACCGACTTGTCCATTCCCTATGCCCTAAGGAAAGAACCCTTACAAATATTAATGGTAAAAATGCCTTAAGGGCATGAGATTCATGATGCTTTTAACACTCTGGAAACAACTAAGCGAATCGTCGACATTATGTCTTTCTTAGTGGAGGCATATTTAAGGCCCACACCACAAGCTCTTCCCATTCCTTGCTTTCGCAATTAGAATGGCATTTGTAAGGAGAGGGAGACGGGGGGAGAATACCATTCTCTCGCTCCTCACGTATCCTTCTCTTGCTCGCTCCAAACTCTCTGATGCTGAAATTACATATAGAGAATTTATAAACCCATCTTCTAATTGGGTTCTTTATTAATATAATTGTTCATTTTCTTTCAATGAATATTTACTTTAATTAACATTTAAATAAAAATTATGGTTTTCCAAAAATGTAGAGGATATACTATCACCACTCCAATTTTAATATAGTATTTCATGAACTTTAATTTCACCTAAGATTAGGTTTCTAATGAATAGATGTCTCTTCTAATTTTATTTTACTTCTTCTCCACAACATTATATTATGGAGAATCAAGTTGGTTCTAAAGTTAGAAATTAGATATTTGTAGTTATATTTAAAGTTAAACAATTACTATAATATAATAATGTAATTTATTAATTTCTAAAATATAAATTATTATAATATAAGGTAAAATGCATATCGTAATATAGAAGCACGAGTATATCTTAAATTATATGATAGCTTTTCAATAAAACATCAATGTCTTTTTGTCAACTTCATGGTGAGAGATTGAGGTATTTTTTTTAGATATATTGATGCTTGATGTTGTTTTAAAACCACTAAACTTGAATTTATTTTTATTCATTTTTCTCAAATAAAGGGCTTGTCCGAATACATTGTGAGGGAAATTTGTTGCTTCATCATGGATTTTTCGAAAGTATAACTCATAACCTCATATAATTATTATAAATAGAAATCTAATGTGAAGATTTTATTATTGAAATTGCAATTGAAAAGAATCACTTTTGGCTAAGATCTAAATCCTAAAGGTATTGTAGAGCATAGAAAGTGGTTTGATTGCAATGAGATGAAGATCCTCATACACACATTAGGTTTGTTTCTCTTGATTTGAGATATCATGTTGCTATATATTTTAAAATTCTTAATGAAATATGGAATACTTTAGAGAGTTTTTTGGTAGGCAAAATGAAATGATGAAATTTCAATTGGAGAATGAACTAATGAATCTTGATCCTCAACATTTTGATAATATTCATGTCCTCTCCACAAATCTTAATTCTCTTATATTCTACTGGAAAGAATGTAGGGTTAGTAAAGAGCATGAACAATTAAATCTTTTTATACTTATAAGAATTTGCCTTAGGGCAGAATTCACCCAAAGACCAAGGAACTCAAACACAAGCACAAAATAGACCACAGTATGATCAGAATAACTATATAATATTCAATACAATGTTCAAGTACACTAGAAGTCTTTGTATATAAAGGTGTCTGAGATGCATCGAGAATTCCTCAGAATTAGCTACATGATAGGTCATACAATCAAGCACATGTCCACCATATATGGGTTATCCTCCATTAAGCATGGAAGTAAGTGCAATGATGAAAGGATAAGCCTACAATGGTGTAGCACACAAATCAGTGTTGTAGACACCATGTATTGAGATAGAGTTGCATATTTCTGTGTTGTCAACATGACAACTCAAAAAGTTACACAAACTCTTAAGTGTCTCATAAAAATAAATAATGAAATAGTGCACTAACCTAAGTAAAATTAAGTAAAGTGTAAATAGTAAATAACTATTTACACCAACACCCCCCCTTAAGTGCAACTTAGGGGAATGCACTTAAGCTCACAAATATATGATGAGTCCTAGCTATGAGGCCTTGTTAGGTACCCATGTACATAAGCAATTCTCTACATAAAATGATGCAATGCAATCTCTCATAAAGTGGAGAAAGAGGGAAAACCTCATGGGAAAAACCCTCCTCCAAAAAGAGAGATAAGAACAATAAAGAAGATGAGAGAGAAGAAGACCTTAGATGAGAAAAAAATCCCTCCTAGGAGGAGAAGAGAGAATTCAAGGGACTCCCCTTTTTGCAACATCCCGCACCCCCAAGAGATCTCACAAATGAGTATATTTGACTTTAGTGAAGGGTTTGGTGAAGACATCAATGACCTATTCTATTGTAGGATAGTACTATAGTGCAATGATCTGCTCATGTATAAGCTCTTTGATGTAGTGCATATGAACCTCAATGTGCTTTGTCTACTGATGCTGAACTAGATGCTTAGAGATCTCAATGGCACTCTAATTGTCACAATGAATAACTGTAGGTTTAGGTAGATCAAATCCAAACTCCTCCAGGATGTGTTGTAACCAAAGAGCCTCTATAGTTGCATTTATAGCTCCTTGATATTTAGCCTTTGTGGAAGAAAGAGAAACATTATTTTTGCTTCTTATGTTGCCAACAAATAGGGCTGAAACTAAGGTGAAATATATAAGCTAAAGTAAACTTCTAAGAATCAAAGTCCCCTGCATATTCTAAGTCTACGTATCTAATCAGTTGAAGTCCTATACCTACTACATAATGTATCCCATATGTATGTGTACCCTTTATATAGTGCAACATCACTTGGAAGCCTTCCAATGAAGCTCATGTGATTCTTGCGTAAAACATGAGACCATAAAAACTACAAAAGCTATATCAGGCATGTATGTGTCAAGTAGATAAGACTCCTAACTAACTATCTATATAAAGTAGCATCAACAAGTGGAGTGGTACACTTAGCCTCTAGCTTGACACCTAATAAAAAGGAGTAGGAGCAGGCTTGCAATCACTCGTGTTAAATAGAGAAAGCAAGTCAAGAGCATACTTAGGTTGTGAAAGTGTAATCTTGGCTGAAGACTATGTGATCTCAATACCAAGGAAGTAATGTTGCAAACCCAAGTCTATCATAGAAAATCTATCTTGTAGAGAGGTCTTGACATTGGCAATGATGGATGAAGTACTCCCTGTAATGATCAAGTGATCTGCATAAAGCACTAGTATCAAGTGTGAGTCATTCTTCTGAAGAATGTAGACATTCAAATCAAAATGAAACTTGGTGAATCCTACTAAGAGTAGGAAGGAATCCATTTTGGCATACCAAGCCCTAGGAGCCTGCTTAAGACCATAAATAGATTTCTTCAATTTTCAAACCATAGTAGAATCTTGTATGAACCCTAATGGCTGCTCCATATAAATCCCTTTATGAAGATCACCATTCAAAAAAGTGCTTTTAACATCCACCTGGTGTACAACCCAACCATGAGCTATAGCAATAGCTAGTGTCAGGTGAATGGAGTACATCTTGGTAAGTGGTGCAAAAGTCTCTGTATAGTCAATACCTAGAACCTATTAGAAACCTTTGGCAACTAGTCTAGCCATATGCCTATCCACACTTCCATCTGCTACAAATTTGGTTTGATAGATCCACTTACATCGAACCACCTTTCTTCCCTTAGGAAGGGGAACTAAGTCTCAAGTGTTGTTTTTCATCAAAGAATTATATTTTTCCTCCATAGCCTTTTCCCATTCTAGAATCCCTCATGCTTCCTTAAATGAATGTGGATATGAAGTAATGGCTATGTATGGATGTGGAAAGGACTTCTACTATGACCTAGTCCTCCAAGCGTCTAAAGGATTTCTCACTAATGAACTTGCTGCATCAAGGGTTTTCTATGCCCAAAAAAGTTTAGTGGAAGAAGGAATGTCCTCAACTATTAGTTGACCCTACAAAAGTGGTGTCCTATGAGTCAAAGTTGGAGAAATCTCATCTTTTGAGTCACTATCATCACTATGATCACTATCCATGAAGGAGGAAGAAGGAGGAGTTGAAGAAGTCAAACTTGGACATGTTTCTTCAAAGTTAACACTCCTATCATAAAAGATTTCATGCATCTCTAGATCCATTAGTTTTTATGCCTTGAGATTGTTAGGATATCCAACAAATATACAATGTTTTCTTTGTTGTTCTAATGCCTTTCACTTTTGTTGAGGTATCCTTGCCCATGCTGGACAACCGAAAAATTTGAAATGTTTAACACTTGGTTTTCTTCCACACCATGACTCAAAAGGTGTTATTCCATCTAAAGCCTTATGTGGACTTCTATTTTGGGTGTAGTTGGCACAACACATGGCTTCTGCACAAAACACTTGATCTAGAGTCTTATGTTGAAGCATACAAGTGGTCATTTCCTTAAGGGTTCTATTCTTTCTTTCAGCTACACCATTCTGTTGTGGCGTGTATGAAACTAAATGTTGAAGATCTATACCCTCATGTGTACAAACGTCTATAAGCCTAGAGGTGACATATTTTCTACCATTATCTATTCTTAGGATCTTAATGGCTTTCCCTAATTTTTTCTCAACTTGAGCTTTGAAGTTGATGAAGTTATCAAATACTTCACTCTTATGAATATGAAAAAAGACCCAAGTGTACCATGAAAAGTAATCAATAAATATGAGAACATAGCGAGCCTTACCAAAAGATGGTACTAGAAATGGGCTAGCTACATCAGTATGAACCAATTCTAGAACAACAATTGTCTTCCAAGACTTTCCCTTGTCATATTTCTCTTCAGGATGCTTGCCTGCTTCACAACCTAGACATACACCCTCTAAATACTTGACTTGAGTTACACCAATGACCATTTCCTTGCTACTAAGTTGTTGAAGGTAGCGATAATTAAGATGTCCAAATCTCTCATGCCATAGTTTACTTTGTGTGTTTGAATGAGTCAACAAGGCAAGAGAAGTGGACTTAGACACAAAATGTGAGAAAGAATAAAGTCTTGTCTCATGGTTTTCCTTTCCAACTACCACCATAGAATCATCTTTGAGATTTTTCACCACAACTGTATTAGAGAGGAACTCTACTTTGTTGCCACATCCATAGTGAGTGATATGATAAATGGAGAGAAGGTTGGTGCTAAGATTAGGAACATGAAGAACATCCTTGAAGATGCAATTTTCCAACTCAACATTTCCTTTACCTTCTACTTCCACTTGAGTATCATTGCCCACATAGATGTAAGGTACATTTGATGGTTTCAAAGAGAAAAACTATTCCCTTGAAGCACCCATATGATGTGTTTCTCTTGAATCAAGAACCCATTCCTCAATATTGTTTGTACTAGCTACCAAATCTTGTCCCTTACCCTTTGAAGTGGATGGAGATCCCTTATCCTTACATGTATTTGGTACATCAATTTTGTGTTTCCTCATTCTGTTGACCAATTCATCAATATGCTTATCCTTGCACTCATGTTCATCATGACCATTCCTCTTACAATAAGAGCAAGTTTTCTTCTCCTTTTTGTTGGAATTGTTCCCCTTTTGATTTTTTTTGGAAGAAGACTTTCCTTGTGAATAAAATTTTTGAGTGGAAGAAGATTGACTTAAGGAAGATTGTTGTTTTGAGGAGGACTATTGTGTTTCATCTTGTGGCTTAGCCTTCCATTGCTTCTATTTCTTGTTAGAGTTTTTGCCACTTGAATTACCTTCATTTGCTACTAAGGGTTTGGTCTTGGAAGACTTGAGAATTCCCATACCCACTAGATTATCATGTTCTAAGATCAACATTTTTGAAAATTTCTCAAAAAGAGGTATATTCAGGTGGAAGATGAATCATGATGTGTTTGATCATCTTTACATCCTTGATGGGTTCACCACAATCGTTAAGTTGTGCCATATACATGTCTACTTGGGTAAGATAGTCTTTGATAGTGTCAAAATTTCTAGGATCCAACTTGAGAAGTTTTTCCTCTATGGTGTAAGCCATGTCTTCATCTACTATCCCATACAATGCTTCAAGTTTAGCCAAAACCTCTATAGGATTGATAAGCTTCCTAATGTGAAATTTGATAGCATCAGAGATATTTTTAAACAAGGTTCTTAGGGCCATCTCTTCTTTGGATTCTCAGTCTTCTTTTCGAGCTTCATCAACATTAGTAGGAGGTTTCTTTGCTGCACTAGTTACATAATGTAGTGAACCTTTTTCTACAATGGTTCTTTAATATTTTCTTTCCAAGTAGCACAATTATGTGGAGTTAATTTTGAAAAAGAACCCATAATGCAAGAGCACAAGACCAAGGAGACACAATACACAATACACACCCCCACTTTTAACTCAATCAAAAAGGCCCCCCAAATGAATGATTTTGGCACTTTATATATAGTGCATTTACAATAGGCCACTTGTCAAAATGGACAAAGTGGGCTTTTTGATTTTGTTGATTACAACACTATATAGAGTGCAAATCTGGACCTTTATAATGTAGCTAAAAAATACAACAATTGTGAAGCAATAGAATGCAAAACAAAACCTATCTCTAAAAATGATGTTTTTGTCCACACAAGACTACAATCTGATTATAGATCTAAAAAGTAGACCAAAAAATATGCACTTTCAAAAAAAAAAAGTAACTGAAAAGGAGTACAGATGAGCCCGTACGATGCATTTGAAGTTGCAAAATGCAGGATTAGATAGGTATAGTCTTAAAAAAATGTATATTCTAACAAATCCATGCACCAAAACTACAAAGTAACTACACCACTAAAAGTTCAATTTTTTTTTACCCAAAATCAAAAAAATTGCACCTGATTTGGAGTCTAGATGTCAGAGTTATGGCCTTTTGATGTCAGGCTGCCAAATCAAAATTGCACCTAAAGAGGGGTCTGGAGAGGAAAATGCTATGTTAAATTTGAATGCAAAACAAACATTGCTATAGTTCAAATTTTCCCTGGAATGACAGTCAAATGACCATCAAATTTAGGCTCACAGATTGCTGATGTGAGTGAAAATGTAGGCCCTATTGACATGGTGATGATGTCACCCCTACGATTGATGATGTCAACACATATGGATTGTATGGATGCGTCTGGTTGTGCAAAGTATGACTGTCGACTAGATTGCTAACATGTATAGAACTGAGTGTTCAGGTATTGACTATGCATCCACATAAGTTGCTAACGTGACTATGACTGGATGTCATGTGGTGGAAATGGATTCGATTCTTTGATGTCTGTGCGGTAGGGTAGGTTTGAGATGCATGTCACTAACTAGATAGGGGGTGCTTTATTTCACCATTTGTGTGACACATTTAGGGACTTCCATGTGTCCTCAGCACAAGTGCCAAAAGTTTTAATGTTTGCCACAGTGGTGCTGGAAAATTAATTTGCAGTACTGGGTTTAATAAAATCCTGGGGACTTGTGTTATTTTGTCCCACATTATTTGTAATGTAGGAAATGAAGGTTTTAAAAAGTGTGCAACTGTGAAGTTATAAATAATAAGCCATGACATGGAGTGTCTACGACTGGGTGGATTTGCTCATTGGGAAAGTGGACCGATCCAGTGGTGTTAACTGTCGAATTGTAATTGCTTGGCCGCTAGTGGAAATTTGTGACTTCATTGGAATATGCAGTGTATACCCATGAATTAAAAGGAATATTCTACTCTGTGTAGAGCCAAGGTGTGACTACCTAGTGCTTGTGCAAAAAAAAAAAAATTTCTCTACCTGAACACCCAACTGGGCTAAAAATTTGAAACAAGAATTCTAAAAAATTATAGAGAAATTGCAAAATTAATAGATCTAAAAAAATGAACTTAACATATCAAATGATGACCATACCAGATTTTCAAATTAGGCCTTTGGGTTCTAGTTTGCAAAATTTTTTCCTCATAGTCAACTATGGCCTAAAATAGGCAAATTTATAATTGATCTTCACTAAATCATCACTCTAGATGTAATTGAAAGGTCTGCTTCAGCTCTAGACACTCCCAATTGCTGCTAATGCTCCAAATCTAAACCGAGTGCCTTTGAGAGATGAAGCAATGAGCTCTCCAATGGATTTGTGATGAGAATCTCCCTCAGCTCTAGTACCATGTAAGAATTTTCCTTAGGGAAGAATTCACCCAAGACCAAGGAACTCAAACACAAACACAAATTAGATCAGAGTATGATCAAAATAACTATATAATATTCAATAGACTATTCAATTACACTAGGAGTGCCTATATATAAAGTCCTTTGAGATGCATCTAGAATGCCTCATAATCAACTACATGATAGGTCATACAACCAGACACATGTCCACTAGATATGGGTTATCCTCCATCAAGCATAGAAGTAAGTGTGATGATGAGAGGATAAGCCTACAATGGTGTAGCATGCAAATTAGTGTTGTAGACTCATGTGCTAAATAAGGAGTGTGAATAACTATGTTGCCTACATGAAAACTCAGCGAATGATGCAAAATCTAGTGTTGTAGACACCATGAACTAAAATAGATTTGTGTACATCTATGTTGTCGACATGACAACTCAAAAAGGTACAAAAACTCCTAAGTGTCTAATAAAAATAAATAATAAAATAATGCACTAACCTAAGTAAACTTAAGTAAAGTGTAAATAGTAAATATCTATTTACACCAACAATACTCTCTAAGCTAGGTCATGGTTATTCAATATTTATTTTTGTATTTTATGCTATTATGGATGGTCTAGCGAGTGCATGTATTATGCCTTCCTTTGATGGTCTTCTAGTGTGTCTCACAAGGGTAAAGTAACCACAAATGGGCACATTAGTACCTTAATGGTCTCAAGCACTTCTTGCCAAAGATCCACATCCCAAGGTCTTAGGTGCCAAGGTAAGGAAATATAATATAAGAATTTTATGTCTAATAAGAAAATTAACGAATCTCTTGTATATATTACCCTTGAGATAGAGACCTATTCTAAAGATATATCATCACAAAATAATAAGATGAAATGATTGTATTGCATGAGATAAAAACACGACAAGCATAGTTTCTACCATTAGAAGACCAATGGGATTACACACCACCTTCAAGAGTACTGGATCTTATTGCTCTTATTAGTGTCTCCTTCTTTTACTTCTCTATTAACTACATCTTCAACTACATAGTTAGTGTCTGCTAGAAAATGTGACCTGTAAGGAGCATGGGTTAACAAGAAAACATTAGCTAAAAACCTTGAAAGTGCATCAAAGATTCATCAAAATGAAAGGAACAAACACTAACTAATTCTTGCTTGAGTTTTGCAACCCTAAGCAGCTAAGAAACCCAATCTTCCAGCCACCTCTATAGCTCAACAAAGGCACCCATAAGAAGCCTTGTTGGTGTGTTAGGATGAGGGTATGTTTGGTGTGCTCTCCCAAACACAACAATAAATGAATCTCTTGAGTGTGTGAGTGCAAGTGTGAATGAAAATGCACTAAGAGCCTAAGCTATGTGGAATGAAGAACACTTCAAGAAATGGCTATGGAGAAATCCATTCTTGAAAGCATTCAATAATGAAGATGATGTACAATAAAGGAAACTAACTAAGAATGTAAGCTATGGAATGGAAATGAAAATGCATGAAGAAAACTAAATGAACAATGCAAGATGCAAACTAAATCAGCTACCAAATGATTAGTGTGATCCTAGAAATCTCTATGAAAATCAAACTACAATGCAAACTCTTAGCATGAGAACTCAAAACTCAAAATGACATGGTAACAAAGCACAAATGGGAGATGCAAATGCTTGAGACAAACCCTCTATTTATAGACTCAAGAGAGGGCTTGGTGAGGTGGCATCCATGTAGATGCCACATAAGGTGACATGCAAGCCATGCAAATGGTCAAGAACTCAAAGTTTGCTCAAACATGTGTGAGCAAACTTGAGAAGAAGAGTGGGAGACAAGAGTGTGTAGGCATGCCACCTCACACATGTGTGAGCACACTCTTAGGCTAATGAGGGGGATTAGGGAGATGATTAGGAATGACTAAGTGGGATTAGAGAAGAAGTAGGCTTAAGAGGATGAAAATGATGGTTATAGGCTAGGCTCTAGGTTAGGCTTAAGATTAAATTAAATAAGATTTAATTTAATCATGGGTTAGGAGGAATTAATGGGATGTGAGGATTTAAATAAATAAAATTTATTTAAAAATGGGGAAATATGGAGGATCATGTGTTAAATTAATTTAACACATTAAGACTAGGAGTATTTAAATTAGATTTAAATACTTAAGACAATGAACTCATTTAATTAAAATAATTTAACTAAATAAGTAGAAGAATGTGACCAATATAATTAATTAATTAATAATTAATTACGATGTCATGGACAATATTAAAATTAATTAATATAGTCTTTAGGGATGATTTTAAGCTTCTACAGTTAGTGATCGAATTCCTAAAACTGAGAGATGACTTTTACATTCAAGCACATCCCATGATATGCCATCTTCTATAGAACATTTTCACTTCTATTGAGATTTTTCATTCATGTTATAATTTTATTCGTAACAATTCACACACACACACACACACACACACACACACACACACACACACACACACATGTATGTATATGTATATATATACATATAGATATATATACATATACATATATACATATACATACATATACACACACATACACACATACAGACACACATATACATATCTATGTATGTATATATGTATATACATACATCTATATACATATATACATTTATATATGTATATACATGTATGTATATACATGTATACATATACATACATACATACATACATACATATATATATATATATATATATATGTTTTTCATTAGAGTACATACCCTACTTGAAAATTAATCTAATTTTAGTTTATCAGATTGCATATGGTCTACAAGGTCAAAAAGTATATTTTGCATAATTATGCATAAATTAGATATATGGAGACTACAAATATTATTACAATGGGTTTGGAGGATCATGCAGATCAAGACTATACTTTTATTCATCTTGATCCTCATGATGATGTTTATTCAAATGATGTTGACACCCTTACATCAAGGTTGAATTATGATTGTAAGGATGTGTGTGTGTGGGACATTTCAATGTTTTTCTTTATAGTGTACCCTACTTGACCATTAATCTAATTTTAGTTTATCAGATTACACATGGTGTACAAGGTAAAATAGTATATTTTACATAATTATGCAAAAAATAGATATATGGAGACTACAAATATTATTACAATCAGCTTGGAGGATCATGTAGATCAAGACTATACTTTTATTCATTTTGATCCTCATGATGATTTTTATTTAGATGATGTTCACACCCTTCCATCAAGGCTGAATTATGCTTGTGAGGATAAGTTTGTTTATTTGAATGTTAGTGTTCTAAATCCTAGTATTTGGCATCCCCCTCAATAATTTTCTTCTTAGATTTAATTTCCACCCTTGAGTAGGTTGGTCATAGTGTGCAAGATCTTGCTTTATAAGATGAGCATTTGGTAGGTATTTCAAACATGTATTTGGATATTAACATTAACAATTTTTTTAATTTACTTGATTTATCATATTTCTTACTTGAACTCTATGGAGATTATGTGTTTGCTTAAATTTAACCTTAGTGACTCCTACTTAGCTATTACATGTTTGTAGTTTGAGACTTCCTTCCTTATTTTAGTTGGACATGATGGGGATTCTATGGATTTGTTTATTCTAAAGGGGAGACACTTTTCTCATAGGAATTTGATTATTATTTTTACCAGGCATATTTTACTAAGATTGGATCTTCCTCATTCAGAGGGAATTGTTAGAAATAGACAATACTAAGAGTGGGCACATGTGGGTGGGGGGTTAAATCAACATTGCAACACTTTTACTTCAACTATATATTTTAAAACTTTTCCATATGCAACCACAAATGAATAAACTAAAAACTAAAACACATAACAATAAGAAACTCCCAATACCATTTTTTTATGAAACCCTAGCCAAGGGAAAAACCTAATGGGGATGGTAACTCTACAATAGTGCATTAATAAGAAATTTCTATTTTTGGAGATATGACCTTGTTAGGAGTCATTACAGTATTTAGTACATTAGTCCTTATGAGAGGACTAGACATTGTTAGTGGTATCAATCCTATTAGGAGTTGTATTATAATGGGAGCTCACTGCTTTATATAGATATCATGTCCATATGCCAAGTTATAGATACACTATGAAAATAAGTGTACTAATATATCCAATATCTAATTAGTGCTTCGTATAACTTATATTTAATTCTTCCCATACTGCAATAGTCTACATCTGACCATCAAAATCTCATCTTAGCATTTTACAAAAATTATGATATTTTTAGTCAAACACATTGACCCAAGTTTCATGAGTAGTGATTTACATGAATCCATCTCTCATGAGAATAATTCTAGAAAAATTAGCGTTCATTGGATCTAGGTGATGTTCATAGAGGTGAAGCATTGAAACTTCTTGGGAGTTTACCCATCCTATTACTACTACAACTTGAGCATGCTTAACTATAAAGTTTCCTCCATGGTTAAACCAACTCTTCTTGCAACCCCATTTTCTCTTGGGAAGTTGTAAAGCTTCACCTATGTGTGGAACCTAGATCTAATGAGTTCTAAGTATTATAGATTTATTTGTATCAAAGATAGATTCATGTGGATCACTACCCATGAAACTTGGGTCAATGAGTTTGACTCAAAAAGTACACAGTTAAATTTCGATAGCAATATCATAATTTGACTTTCTATGGAAAACGTCTCTTACTTATAATACATAAAGTTTACATAGCATGTCTATCACAATACTATACTTCCCCTCATTCAATTATCCTCTTTATATACCCTTTCAATTATAAAATCTAATCAACCTTGGTGATGAAACATGTAATGCTCCTCCAAAGTGATTACCAAAACTTTATAGCTAAGGGTTACCATCTAGGATGTCATCTTTACATTTTCAAGTAATTGAATTGACAATGATCTTCTATTCCTTAGGCCAAAATTCTAAATCTTTTTATCTTATCTTGTACTCTATGATATAAGTCTTCTTTCAAATGAATCAACCAAAACATATTATAATTGACATATTAATTCTAGTGAACATACTAAAATCACATAGATACTTTGGTCTATCTATTGGATAAAATTGATTAATTGTGTGTTGTCTTTGATGTTACACAAATGTAATATCATTATTAGCTAGTATATGCCGAGCTCACTTGGGTAGTTGGGCATCAAAGGAAAAATAGCAAAAGATGAGTGATAATCAAGCTCAGTCAGTTAATGAAGGAATGTTGAATGGAACCAATGCTAACCAAGCCCACTCAATTTGTAGTGTTAACTAAGCTTCTATTGGCTTCTAAGTTAGTTACTACCGAGTCAGGTCGACTAATGAAGGATTTTCTTATTTTTGCATATCAAGCTTAATTAATTTATCTATTGGTTCTAGATGACTAAGGTGATGAATATTAATTATTGTAAGTTGTATTTGAGTTGACTTGATAATATGAAGTATATAAGTATAAGGTGAAGTTATGGTTTCAAAGTGTGAATATTATTGAAGATTTAATGATGAGAAGAGGAAGTGAATTTGAAGGATAAAGAAGAATATCCTTGTGGGTAGAAAAGCTATATTCGATCATGAAGGATCAAGTACAAGCCAAAATAGAGATATGTAATTAGAAATTTAGTTGCATTTAAATCAAGTCATCTCATTGTTACTCTCTAACCATTGTAGCAGTGATCTAAATCTCTTAATAGAGTTGGCTTAATAGCTATTTGTAAATCCTCTAACAAGATGGCAGTTCTATCGATTTCTCTAAAGACCTCTAACAAGGCCACTCCTAATAGGGTGATTAAATCTTTTAACAGGGTCACACCTAATACTGTGTTTTGTAACCTTTAACAAGGTTGGCTTGTAATAGGGCTCACTTCAGAAGAGTGAAAATCAGTAACTAGTTACAATTGGTGGTTTTTCCCAATTTGGGTTTCCACGTTAAATCCTGGTGTCAAATGTGTTCTTGCAATTTTGTTTTATACTTTTAATTAAGATAAAGTAATAATAATCACTAAGTTCTACAAATCTAATTCATTTACCAAGTAAATTTATTTATTGAGTTACATCATTAACTATGTATGTGTCAAGCATTAGCATTTCGGTTTTTAGAATTTAGTTTGTATTGACATCCAAGGGATCTGGGATTTATTTTATAGTAACTGATTCACCCCTCACCTCTTAGTTATTCCTCTTATATTTCCAACAACTGGTATCAAAGCTTTTGGTGCTTATAGAGAAGGTTTCAAGGAACTAAGCTAAAGATGAGGATGTCTTACAAAAGAGAGATTCACAAGTTGAACAAAGACTATTTTGCAATATGGAAAGGACTTATAGGATAACATCAGGCTACTATTAGTGATTTAGGTTTCAGATATCTTGATGTTGAAGAAAAAAAATCCCACTAGAACATTATCAGTTGAAGATATTGCTAAAAATAAGAATCATAATATTAGGATGATTGATATTGCATTTTCTCTCAGTTATGTTGAATTTGATGAGGTAAAGGATTGCAAAATTGCTTATGCAATGTGGAGATAACTAAAAGATATCTATGGAGGAGATGACAATGTAAGAAGATCCAAAGAAAAATGTATTAGAGGATAATTTGACCAAATGAGAATGAGCGAAGATGAAAACATTGCAAAATATGTGGAAAGAATCAAGGCTAGTGTAAGTGCAATCAAAGCATATGGAGGAAACTATTGTATGGTACTCATAACTCTTCTTCCTATCTATGAAATCAAAGTGTCTTATATTCAAGAAATGAGATGTGATCCAAATAAAAAATTAACCTTGGATGCTCTAGTTGGAATATTGATAGCTTTTGAATTAGATAACTTTGATAACTATGTTCCTAGTTCAACGGTTATTAAGTGTTCTTTTAAAGCTAAACTCTCACTCAAAGAAAAGGGTAAGAAATCAAAATATAGTCAATTAGGAAGTGAAGAAGAAGAATCAAAAGAAATTTAAGATAGTGATCTTGAAGTTGTTGAAGCCCTATTTGCAAGAAAGTATTCCAAAGGAAGAGGAGAGTAAAAAGGTAAAGTTCCTTTGATCTACTTTTCTTGTGAAGAAATTGGTAATATTGCTGTAAAGTTTCCAAATAAAGAGATCAAAGATGAAAAGAAAAGAAATAAGCACAAAGGGTAGAAGGATTCCAAAAACTACAAGGACAATGGTAAGAATTATTGTTTCATAGCTAACAATTTTGATAACAATGAAAATGAAATGGTATACATTGCTATAAAAGATGAATCTGATGATGAAGGAGATAAGATGGCACTTATCTCTCATGTTAGTAAAAATGATATATGGATTATTGATAGTGGATGTTCATACCATTTGACTAGAGACAAAAAAAAGTTTGAGCACATGGAATATTATGATGGAGGTAGTGTGAGATTTGGAAACAATGAACCTTGTAACATAAAAGGAAAAAGATGTATTTCATTGACTAAATAACTTGTATGTGAAAATGCTTATTGGGTTGAAGGACTAAAGCATAATCTACTAAGTGTGGAAAAATTTAATAACATTGGATTCAAGGTAGAATTCATGAATGGACAAGCCAAACTACTGGATGAAAAATGAAATGTGGTTGGATCTAGCAAGAAAACAAAAGATAATCTATTTTATCTTGATTTTAGTGATTGTTCAAGTTTTATTACTCAAGTAGAAGAAAATTGGTTATGGCACAAGAGACTATGTCATCTAAACTTTGATAATTTGGTCAAGGTAAGCAAACATAGAAGAGTAAAAGGTATTCCTACTTTGAAGAAACCTGATATGAATCTATGCAAAAATTGCCAAATTGGTAAGATGGGAAATACTAGTTTCAAAAGTAAAAACTACTAGTCATAAGAAGTCTTAGAAATTGTTCATATAGACTTATGTGAACCTTTTGGAATAGAGAGCTAAAGTGGAGAAATTTTTTTCATTCTTTTTATGACTATTCTAGAATGATGACTATAATGTATCTAAAAGAAAAATCAAAAGCCTTTCAAAAATTCAAGTGGTATCTAGAAAGAGTAGAAAAGGAAACTAGAAAGAGGTTGAAATGTTTAAGATCAGACAAAGGTGGTGAATTCATCTCCAATGAATTCAATAATTTTTGCATTGAAAGAGGAATCAAAAGATAAGTATCAGCCCCTTGTACACCATAGTAGAATGGTATAGCTAAAAGAAGAAATAGATCTATCATGGATTGTGCAAGAACATTGATGATTGAAGTGAATGTTGCTCTCAAATAGTGGAAGGAAGCTATCAGAACTATAGTCTGGCTAGAAACCTAATGTTAATTACTTAAAAGTATTTGGCAGCAAATGTTATATCTTGAAAGAATCTAGAAAAGGTAAATTTGATGTAAAAGGTGATGAGGGCATAATTTCTAGGATACTCTTGTAGAAGTAAAGCATACAAATGTTTGAATTTTTCTACTCATAAGATCATAGAAAGTGCACATGTAAAGATTGATGAGTTTGCAAAAAAGGGTGAAGAAGAAAGAAAAAAAGGAGCTAGGGGATTATAGAAGATTTATTTACTATAAACCTAATACCCTACCAATCTTATCAGAAAGAAAGGAAACTTCATCTCTTAAATCCCCAAAATCTCCAACAGTTACCAAGTTGCAGATAATGCAACCCAAGTCACAGTTTGAAGGACTCGAGTCATAGTCAAAGGCTACCAAGCTAGTTCAAACTGAGTTTGAATGACCCAAAACATAGACAGAAGGACCCGAGCTTGAAATTGAAGTTCATAATAAAAATAATGGAACTCAAAGGACATCATACACCTAATTAGATCACTGGAGACAAATCTAATGGAATAATGGCAAGAAGCAAATTAAAAGGTACATGTTTACTTGCTGAATTTTAACTTAAAAATGTTAAAGATGCTCTGGAAAATGAAAGTTGGATTGAAGCAATGAATGAAGAAATAGAACAAATAGAAAAGAACAAAACTTGGACTCTTGTTCCTATACCAAAAGATAAAAATGTAATTGGCACAAAGTGGTTATTCAGAAACAAGCTGAATGAAGATAGAAAAGTGTCTAGAAACAAAGTGAGATTGGTATGTAAAGGTTATTCTCAAGAATAAGGTATTGATTATGGTAAAAATTTTCCCCCTGCTACAAGATTAGAAGATGTTAGAACTCTACTTGCATATGAAACCCATAGAGGAATTAAAGTGTATCAAATGGATGTTAAATCTACATTCCTGAATGGAATTCTTGATGAGGAAGTCTACATTGAACAACCAAAAGGTTTCATAGATCCTAGCAAAAGAGACATGGTTTACAAGTTACACAAAGAATTATATGGTCTCAAACAAGCTCCTAGAGCTTGGTATGAAAGATTCCATAATTACTTGGTATAGATTGGCTTTTGAAGAACAAATGATAGTAGTAGTCTATATATCAAGGAAGGAATAGACAAGAAGATTGTGTTGGGAGAAATATGTGTTGATGATACTCTATTTATAGGAAATGGTGACTTCTACAAAGCAATTTTAGAAGAAATGAGTAAAGAATTTGAGATGTCCATGTTTGGTGAGATAAAATTCTTTGCTAGATTACATATATAACAGAACAAAAATGGTATCTATATCACTCAATCTAAGTATATCAAGGAGATACTGAAGAAGTTTGGAATGAAAGATTCAAGACTAGTTGGAAACCCTACGTCTACTAGACATAAGCTCTCCAAAAATGATGATTCCAAAGAAGTAGATTAGACCACATACAAATCAATGATTGGAAAATTGTAGTATGTAGTGCATAAAAGGCCTAACATTACTCTAGCAGTTGGTATGGTGGTAAGATTCTTAGTAAATCCTAGAGAAAACCATATGATGGCAATCAAAAGAATCATGAGATATCAAAAAGGTACTAAAGACTATGGCTTATGGTACAAACTCAAAGGCAATTTGGACTTAAAGGTGTTTACTAATGCTGATTAGGTAGGAAGTCTTGATGATAGAAAAAGCACTAGTGGTGAAGCATTCTTTCTTGGTAAAAGACTAGTGGTTTAGACAAGTAAGAAACAAAATTGTATATCTCAATCTACAACAGAGGTAGAATATGTGGCAATAATAGTCAATTGTTGTAACATTGTTTGGTTCAAGAAATTGTTGGAAGGAACAAAGGTACAGATCAAAGATCCAGTAGTCATATATTGTGATAACACCAGTGCAATCAATATATCAAAGAACCCAGTGATACACACCAAAAAAAGGAACATTGTTATAAAATATCACTTAAGAGAATTGGTGTTGGACAAAGAAGTCAAATTGGAATATGTAAACACAAAAGAGAAAATTATAGACATATTCACCAAGCCATTACCTAAGAATGCATTTCTATATCTAAGAGGTAAGCTAGGGGTCATTCCCTTATCTGAAGTTCACTAAATAAAGTTTAGTGATGCATCAACCAGAGCAACTTGAAGATCAATCAGTTAATGTAGTATCGACAAGGGCCTATTGCAAATGAATTAGTACTTAAGGTACATTGATATTATCAAAATTGTTACCTGTGGCATGTTTCGTCAAAGAGGGAGAAGTTTACTATCATATCTCATAGAAATTTTATTTATTATTACAAAGAGAGAGAAGTTTACTGTAAGAGGGAGAAGTTTTTTATCACAGAAAATTTACAAAGATATATCAAGGAAGGAGATTGAACCTGGTAGAAGTTGTTGTAGATAGAAGTTTTCTAATAGAGGGAGAAATTGAAGACAAAAAGAGTTCATACTGACAGAGGGAGTTTTGAAGAATAAATCTAAAATTTCATTATGGTATGACATGTTGTGTTGCCATTAATGCCAAAGAGGGAGATTGTTGGATACAATTGATTAATTTCATTGTCTTTGATGTTACACAAATGTCATATCATTATCAGTTAGTATAGATCAACCTCACTTGGGTAGTAAAGACAGTTTTCTGTATCTACCAAGCATTTTTAAGTTTTCCTAGTTCAGAAGGCAATGTCTACTAAGTTCACTTGAGCATCGAAGGAAAAACTATAAAAGATGACTGATAACCAAGCTCACTTAGTTAATGAATGAAAGTTGGATGGAACCAGTGCTAACTGAGCTCACTTAGTTGCCAAAGGATTTTTGCAAATTTGCAGTGTTAACAAAGCTTCTATTGGTTAACAGACAAAATCACTTCTAAGTTAGTTAACTAAGCTGGGTCAGCTAATGAGGAATTTTTTTATTTTTACATATTAACCTAATTGATTTATCTATTGGTTCTAGCTAACTAAGGTAATGAATATTAATTATTCTAAGTTGTATTTGAGCCAACTTGAAAATATGAAGTATATAAGGTCAAGTTATGGTTTCAAAGTGTGAATATTATTGAAGATTTAATGATGAAAAGAGGAATCAAATTTGAAGGATAAAGAAAAATATCCTTGTGGAGCAAAAAAGCTATATTCAATCAGGAAGGATCAAGTACAAGCCAGAAAAAAGACCTATAATCAGTAATTTAGTTGCATTCAAATCAGGTCATCTCATTGTTACTCTCTAACCATTGTAGTAGTGATCTAAATCTCTTAATAGAGTTGGCTCAACAACTATTTGTAAATCCTCTAACAAGGTGGCAATTCTGTTGATTTGTCTAAAGATCTCTAACGAGGCCACTCCTAATAGGGTAATTAAATACTTTAATAGGACCACACCAAATAGTGTGTTTTGTAACATTTAAAAAGGTTGGCTCGTAACAGGGCTCACTTTAGAAGAGTGAAAATCAATAACTAGTTACAATTGGTGGTTTTTTCCCAAATTGGGTTTGTACATTAAATCTTGGTGTCAAATGTTTTCATGCTATTTTATTTTATGCTTGCAATTAAGATAAAGTAATAATAATCGTTAAGTTCTATAAAGCTAATTCATTTACTAAGTAAATTTAGTATTTGTTGAGTTACAACATTAATTGTGTGTATGTTGAGCATCAACATTTATATTTTTAGAATTTAGTTTATACTGACATCCAAGGGATCTGGTATTTATTTTCTAGTAATTTATTCACCCCTCCCCTCTGAGTTACCCCTCTTATATTTTCAAAACTATCATTATCCAAAATTGTGGCCAATAATAATAATCTTGCCAAGTTTTCCAATCAAAAAATGTCTATTAATAATTTAGCTAAATTCTACTTAGGCAATTTTCTCATCAAACCAAAACCAAAATTGAATATAATTTCAAGTGACCTTACCATATGATAGTGTTTCCATAAAAGATTAAATTTATGCCTTCATGATTGATTAGTTTCCAACAACCCCCCGTCCCGCCCACCCCACGTTTGGGATTGATGGAAACACTTAGTCAAAAAATGACTAAGTGCCAAAATCTCAAAACATGAAAACCTTCCAAATTTCATAAAACCTTCTCTATAAATCATGATATACTCTCCATTTTTTATTTCTACATAATCCTTTTATACTATTATTTCTCACTGATATGTACTCTCCCTTTGACATTAATGGTAAAGACAAGATTACAACATACTATGTACAAAGAAAATTTGTTTCTTCCACCAAAAACATTTACACAAACCTTAAAATATTTGCAAACAATCTCCTTTAAGTAGAAAGTTTAGTGTTTTATAACTATTATAATGATTTAGAATAACTAAGCAGGGGGTGAATCAGTTATCCTAAGGTCCAGATGTATAAATTTATCTTTTAAACATTTCAAACAACTCAATCAAATTTAGATAACCACTTAGTTTCTATAGCATATCATTAGCAATTTAACATTTCATGAAATATCTTGAATCATTGGCTCTATATGTGTCATTTTCCCACAAATAAACAACAAAAAAATAGAGCATAAGAATTAATAAACTCCACTCATCAAAATAACACTTTTGACACCAAGATTTGACATGGAAACACGATTAGAAAAAAACAACCAAGTGACATGCTACCAAATTTTCAATCTTTTGAAGTGAGCTTGGTTAAGAGCCAACCCTATGAAAGGTTATACAACACAATGTTTAATGTAACCTTGTTAGGATTGACCTAGTTAGAGGACTTCAAAACATTTTATTAGTCTATCACTTTGATTAAAGGATTTACAAAATAATAGTTATGTCAACCTTCATTAAAGGACTTTGGATTGATAAAATGGTTAGATTGTAATAATAGGTCTGATATATGAAGTAACTCACTTAAAAAATCTAGATCTCCATTAGCTCATTTCTTGGTTCATTGACTTTCCTTCATTAACATCTCTATCACTGATCTACTTGGTATCTCCCCAGTCAATCACACTTTACAAAATCTTCACACTTTACCTCTATTGTGTTAACCTTATGGCAAAACATATTGTCAATTAGTGCCAAAACACTTAGTCATTATGAGAAGTAAGTAGTGATTGAGCTACTAGAGAGAAGTGTTAACTGAGCTCATGAATGAACCAAGTTAACAATATTAACCAAGCATGTAGAGATAAATGTCAACTAAGTTACAATGCCAATTGTTTTGATAGTACCCACTGAGTTGTAGTGCCAATGGAGTTGATAGTATTCGCCAAACTCTAGTGTAAACTAAGTTAGTAAAGAATTCTTGTTTTAGAATGATAACCAAGTAGGTAGAGTAGTGCGAATAGAGCCATCCCAATTTTTTGAGTGATCAATATGAATTGAGCATCTAGTATTAATCGAATGCCAGAGTTAGCTAAGGTGATAGTATTTAGTGTCTATAGTATCACATGAGTGAGCTATTAGACCTAATTCATAGCACTAAGCTGACTTGGTAATTACTTTTGGAAATATTTAATTTGTAACCAAATTTTTAATGTATTCATTTGGATGGATATAAATATAAGGGACTTTGATTTTCCAAATGATGTAATATGAGTTGACAAACATTAGATACAAGAAAATATGAAATAGAAGAGTATTTAGAAGGCTGCATGAAGCACAAAGGAAAGGAAGAAACCCATCTATCACAATCAGGTGATCAGTTTACTTCAAAGGATATAAATTAGAAAACAAAGTTTCATATCAAAGATAAATCCACTAATTTATCCTA
This sequence comes from Cupressus sempervirens, assembly GCA_028749045.1. Lineage (NCBI taxonomy): Eukaryota > Viridiplantae > Streptophyta > Pinopsida > Cupressales > Cupressaceae > Cupressus > Cupressus sempervirens. The sequence continues at coordinate 878,137,268 of CM053792.1, forward strand.
ACAAGTGCATCAGTCCCAAATCCTTTAACATGGTGGACCTAATAGTCTATTGCAGAAAGTCCTAATAGAGTACATAATTGTATTTTATGAATCCTTTCACAAGGTGGAACTAATAGTCTTACTTATTCTTAACTTAGTAGATCAATAGAAATGATCAATTGTAAGCCCTAACAATGCAACTTTATTACTACGGTAGTGAAACTTTGTGGGTGTTATCCCCACCCCAATTTTACCTTCTACTTGGAGGGTTTCTAGGTTACCAAATACTATGTTATGGTGTTGTGACTTTATTACTTTATGTTCCATGCGTGGAAGTAGACTAGATAACATCATAAAGTGGATTAAGTGAAAGAAGTTTCAAGTGGTTGCTAAGTCATCCCCCTCCCACCCCTCACTCAACTAGATTGCATTGCATTTCCAAAATTTGGTATTAGAAGAAAGTTCTCTTATCAGAAGTTTAACAGCTTGGGAGAAAAGATCAGAGACAATAGAAGTATACAAGGAAGAGAAAGCCATTGAAAATGAAAAGTTTGATCTACATGTGTCCATGTAACAAATCAAGAAATCAAAGAATCAACTCTCTCCATCCCTAAAAAGAAAAAAATAATTGGTAGCATTGATGAATGATAATCTATATATAGAAGAAAGAGTTGAAGATATATGTAGAGAAACAAGCTTAGTTCAAGTTGATTTAGCTATAGATTACCTGCTTGAAAGGAACCTCACTCTAAAAGAAGAAGTCATAAAATTGAAATAGGAAAATGACATTCATTCTGTTAGGATATGTGAAGTTATGGAATAGAAAAAAAAAGTTAAAAATGACAAAGATATGGCAGAAGAAGACAAAATATTACTCAAAACTAGGCTAGAAGAAAAGGAGAATGAAATCCACAAACTTTCACTACATTGGGAAGATATGGTAAACAATTTCAAAAGCACAAATCAAGATGTCATCAATATAAGGATAAAAAATGAAAGACTCTTAAATGATCTTAGAGTAGAAAAAGAAACCAATGAAAGAATAATGAGATCACAAGAAAGCATGGATCAATTGGCTAAACTATCTTAGAATAGACACAAAGGGAAAGTAGGATTGGGCTATTCTTAAAAAGGGAAACCTTCACAATAGGGATTTAAGAATAAAAAGAGACATACATGTAATTAATGTGGAAAGTTAGGGCATACATGAAACAAATGTTGGAGCAATAGAAAGTCAAATTTTAATGGTAAATGTTATAGTTGTCACAAATATAGGCATAGAGAAAATTATGCACATAGAAAAATAAGTTTGAAGGAAAATGTTTCACATGTAACAAACAAGGTCATAAATATTTAGAATGCAGAACCAAGAAATTGAATCCTATGGAACATCTTTTTAAAGCACACTTTGGTCGAGATTACAACACTTGGTATAGACCTTATCTATGTGGAGAATATGGACACACTAGACCTAACGATATGGGAACTCACTATATAAAGATGAACCTTGCCAAAAGATGCTATGTATGCAAAAAATTTGGTCATTTAGCTAAGAAGTGTATGAATAGAGCTACAATTGAAGATGAAAAGAAAATAAAGGCTGTTATGATTAGGACACAAATGAAGCAACAATGGGTGAGGAAACCTTCACAAAGTTCAAATAAAAAAAGTGAGGTTATTGTCACCCAAGGAAATGATTTGGCTAATTCAGTCATCTCTACATAAGCATGCAAGGAGACCATTGGAGTTGTGAACAAAATCATATTGTACAAGAAATTCCAAATCAGCATAAAAAATGCACTAAGATAAAAAAATGTCTCAATTATAACTAAGGTGTTACTCATAATTGGGTTACTCCATAGGCTTAACTAAGCAAGGTCAGACTCAACCAAGTTATTGACTCAGTCGAGTGTGCTCAGCTAGTCTTAACCGAGTTTCAAGGTGCAATCAAGCTTTGGAGACTTAACCTAGCCTTCTTCACCTATCTAAGTATGGATCATTAATGGGGCTCTAAAATTAAAAATGTGATAAATAGGAGAAATCAAAGATTCATTTATTCATCATGAATTTAGAGATTTTAAAGAGCATAGCATTTTTGCAGCCCTGAAGTGATTCAGAGAAAAATTGTGTTGACAGATAGTTGTAAGAAAAGTTACCATTTATAGTCCTTCATCAACCAAGAGATATGGTAGCCTCTTCAAGCACAAAGGTTAAAATGGGTTCTGAAATGTTGTTGAAAATATTAGGCTACATTCCACCTAAGTTTAAGCTTTATCCTAATATTTCTAAGGAGGAGGATCCACAAGGAGCACACTCATCTATTTCTCCCAAGGTACTTATTATTCATGATTTAAGGTCACTTAATCATTATTATATTCAATAATTAGGCAATTTTGAGCTTAAATCTACCATATGGTGCATTATGTGAAAATGACATGTTGAAGCTAGAACACAACCATCTATAAGTTAAGGGTTTAACCCACATCATTCGTATGACAAGGAACTTTCAAATTAAATGGATTAGGTTCACATTGAGCTGAGTTCATGACATGACATTCTATCTTGAGAAACCATTTCCCATCACAAAGAAAATGATCCATCAAATAACTAGTTACCCAAAGATGGAGAAGTCCAAGGCAACCAAAACCCTAGGATGGGTAGAGCTAGCCAAGATAACCCTAGATAAATGGGATGATAGAGGCATGAAGTTGAACAAAGTGACTGAGATGGAAATCAAGTTTGACATGCATGTCATAGCTCACAAAATTTATAGTTCAAGCCAACCAAACAAAATGCCTTGTGAAGCAATTGACCTGACATATAATCTTCTGAAGAAGAACCTTTCTTTTGACACTATTTAGCTTCAGTGCATCCAATTGAGCAAGAACATGGAGAGTATTTGGGCCTCCAAGAACAATTCATGTAAGTTTGATTCACTCTTGGTTTGTTTTCTCTTTTATGTGCAAAAATTATTTCCATCAAAAGGAATTGTTGTATGCAAGAAAGACACCCCCATGGTATATTAGATAATGAGTTCATGGGTAAAATGGTTGAGAACTTTGAAGGCATCATGGATGCATAAATTTAAGGAGAGGATGCTTGAAGTAGGTTTAGGATCCATAAACAAGTGTTATATGATTATGAGAAGGACATATGCTTCCTATTTTACTATGAAAAAGTACATATTCAAGTAGTCAGACCGAGGATTACATGGGTGAAACTTGGCATATGAGGTAGACATTGATGAAACTAGATATATCATTGAGGCTCTCATTAATGAGCTTGTAGAAACTAAGGCTACATAGTTTGGAACATATGAGGAAGAAAAGACTAGAATTTCACTTGAGATTTAGATTCCCCAAATCCTAAAAAGAGGCAAAAAAAGGCTAGAAAACATTGAGAAGAATATTGCCAAAAAAAATTCACTTCTCATGCTTATTGAAGGAAAACGTGATGATGTAGAAGAGGAAGAAGAAGAGGAAGTTGATAAAGAAGAAGAAGAGGAAAAATAAAATCCTAAGAAGAAGGTAAGTACTCCATCAAAGACGCCATGAAAGAAATTGACAAGTTCCTCTACCCCTATAATCATTGCCACCAAGCCTAGGAAGTCAAGAAGAAAATCTTGCCTTGAGGAAGAGGATGATTATGTAAATGAAGACAATAATCCAATAATTTCTCTAAAGAAGTGACCTCCTGCCTTTGAGAAATAATTCAAAACATTAAAGGAAAGAAGTGGAGTGATAGGTTTCAAATTCTTTATGTATGATTCCAAAAGAAAAGAGGAGCAGAAATAGATTGAAGAAGCATTAGTTAAGAAAATGGCTAGATGGAAGTATAGCACTTCTAAACTCAAAAAACATGCTCCTAAAACCCTACTAAAGATTGTTACCCACCATTGGGATAATTTAGTAAAAATAGAGAAGGATAAATTAGAGAAAAAATTCTAAGAAAGCTCATACTAAACATCTCCGATAAGAAATCTAGGAGGCCATATCTAAGTATGAAAACATGAAGACTTCTAGATTTAAAGCTTTTCAAAAAATTTCAAATAAAATTGAGGATGTTGTGCAATCCATAACCAATATGTGGAAAACCATTTTTAATACTAAAGAATAAGCATTGCGTACTAGATGTTCAAACAATTGAAGAGTTTGATCCTAAGAAGATTTCTATAGAGGTCATAGCATCACTACCATCTACACCTCCTAAGTCGGCACTCGAGAAATAGTCTACTAAGTTGAACCCAGTTCAATTGAGCAAAAAAATGAAGACTATTACATCTTCATTGAGTTATCTTCCAATGGTAACTAAGCATCAAGCTCCCATAGTATCAACAAAGAAGTATCCAAAGAAGGATTCAATTGACAAAGGAAAAGAGATCATAACTTCATTAGCTATCAAGGGAAAAGGAAAAGGAAAAGGAAAAGGCAAGATTGTTGATGACATTGATTTAGATGAAGAGATTGTGATCCCAAATTGGGACCATTCTAATCTATCTATTGAGAAAATGGACATACAAGGAGAACTATGGAAGAAAAGGGCCAAGCAATAGATGTTAAGGGAAGAAATAGATAGAAGCAAAGTTTTAAAGGATATCAAAGATATATTTGTAGATGCATTGTCTATTGAGGTAAACGAAAAATCCCCTAACATTGAACAAATGGTTGAAATTGTACATAAGTTCAATGAAGACATAGATGGGTAGGAAAAAGTCCTTGGGAAAGATGAAAGGATGTTTGAAAATAAAGTGCTACAAAATGTAGCATAGAAGATAACCATTAATCAAGTAGTATTCTCTACTTTAATTTATGCATTAGAAAATGTTGTGAATAATGTTGTAACTCTATTTGTAAAGTTGAGTGATGTGTCCAATTTTACCAAGGAAATAAAATATAAACTAGCCAAGATTGACATGGACATGAAGGATAGTGCCAATCACTTGGCACTCAACCCAAGTTCATGTTCAAATCATTTTGCAAAAGTCAAAATTTTGACAGCTATTTAGGCAGAGCTATTAAGAGAAGAGGCCAGGATAAGGGCAACCTTGGTGGATATATAGAGTATGATGCTTCCCCATGTGGACATTAGAGAGTGTATTATGCAAAGACACTAGTTAATGACACAAACCTTTCTGTGATAGATCACATGTTAGAGTTATTAGTAGATATTTAGATTGATCTACACATACTAAAGGTGCTACAAGATAACTTGGATAAGACTATGTCTTTGATATTGAAGGTACATCATGATTTCCTCTCTTATTTTGGCATAACCTTGTAAATTTTTGGAATTTGTAAAAAAAACAAGGGCAAAAGTATATAGGGGAAAGTATATATACAAGCATATAAAGAGGAGATATGTATAGAAAGAACAAAATATTACAATAGAAAGGTATGTAAACAGAAGGTAAACAAAAAAAAATTTGAAAAATAAGAAAAAAGTTGCTAAGTTTTTAGTATAAACCAAACTATAGAACAAAGCACACTCAAAGGGTGAGTTTGACTCATGGATTTTGATTTCAGGTTTTGTGCATGATAATTTTTTTTGATCACTAATGCTAAAGTGGGAGATTGCTAACCTTATGGAAAGATATATTGTCAATTAGTGCCAAAAAACTTAATCATAATTGTTAGTAGAGACTGAGCTACCAGACAGAAGTGTTAATCAAGATCATGAATGAACCAAGTTAATAGTATTAACCAAGGAAGAAGAGAGTAGTGTCAACCAAGTTACAGTGTCAACCAAGTTCATAGTACCCACCAAGTTGTAGTGTAAACCGAGTTGACAGTAGCTATTGAGCTCTAGCGTAAACCAAGTCAATAAAGTATTCTCATTCTAGAATGATAACCAAGTAGGAAGTGCAGTGTGAACTGAGCTAGTGAAGTTTTTTGAGTGATCAATATGAACCAAGCATCCACTACCAACCAAGTGCAAAAGTTAGCCAAGGTGACAATGTTGGCTGAGTGTCTACAATATCACTCGAGTAAACTATTGGACCCAAGTACAAGCGCTAAGATGAGTTGGTAAGTTTTTTTGAAACTATTGAATTTGTAGTTGATGTGCTAATGTAATTATTTGGGTGGATATAAATATAAGGTACGTGTATTGTCCAAATTATGTACTATTACTTTAAGAACATTTCATACAAGTGAATATGAAAGGACAAAGTATTTAGAAGGCTACAAGAAGCACAAAGGAAAGGAAGATACTCATCTATCATAGTCAGGTGATAAGTTTACTATAAAGGATCTTCATTACCAGAAAAAGTTTCATATTAGAGATCAGTCCATTGATTCATCCTAATAGGTGCATGAGTCCCAAATCCTTTAACAGGGTGGACCTAGTAGTCCTTTGTAGAAACTCCTAATACAGTACATACTTAATTGTATTATATAAATCCTTTAAAAGTGTGGACCTAGTAGTCCTTTTGAGAAGCTCCTAATACAATACATACTTAATTGTATTGTATAAATCCTTTCACAAGATGGACCTAACTCTCCCACTTTCTCTTAACTAATTAGATCACTAGAAGTGATTAGTTGTAAGCCCTAATAGGAAAAATTTATTACTACAGTGGTGAAACATTGTGGGTGTCATCCCCACCTCAGTTTTACCTTCTACTTGGAAGGTTTATGGGTTATCAAATATTGTGTTATGGTGTTGTCACTTTATTGTATTATGTTCCATGCATGAAAGTAGATTAGATAATATAATAAAGTGGATTAAGTGAACAAAGTTTCAAGTGGTTTCTGATTCAACCCCCCCACCCCCTACCCAATCACCTAGTTTGAATTACATTTCCAACATGTTGTCCATTTCTTTGTAATTTTTCCTTAAGATTTCCAATCAACAATGAAGAAACATTAAAATTCATTCCTTATGTCTCCTTAAATAGGAAATTTCAATCTTTTATCACTTAAACATCATCATTGATCTTAGGGTTATGTCAGATTCATTGAATCCTTCCATCTTTTTTTCCTCCTCCTTCTAGAAACTTCTAATTAAGTCCTTACCTTTTATTGCATAACAGAAACTCCCTTTGCATTAAATATGCCAATTCATCAATCCTTATCTTCCATGTGCTTTGAATAATTCAAAATTCCAACCATATGTCTCAAAATCAAATCTTTCTCAAATTGCAACTTTTGGTGTCACTTAACAATTACCATGTTCTTCAACTCAGTCATTACTACATAGCACGAGAATCACTATACTATCTCACTCAATATCAACATGATTGCTCAGCCAATACTAAACCTATTCAAAACTACATTTCTTCATACATTTTCTTAGCAATAACTAGTGCTTAACTTGGACTATTTAATCTTCTTCAAATCCTTCATTGACTATGCAATACTGATACTTGTTCAAGTTTATCCTTTTAACTTGGTTCAACTCTTAGCTTCATCTAACCATCTTCTTTGCTTCATGTATAGATTTAACAACACATTATCTTGCTAAGGACTAAGTTATAAACTACTCATTGCATTTCCATGATACTTAACACACCTCAACTCAACCTTTCACTAGCACATCTCCTAATCTCTTCTTTTCAAATGTCCACCATCAATCAAATGATATGACACTATATACTATTACTAAATGCCTCTCCAATAGGTTTGAAATTCTATCTTAATGATAGGTTTGACTTCAATGATAATATAACAATTGCTCCAATTTTAGTTTCCAAGAATCTTCCTCGTTGGCATTGATGGAAACACTAGTCTAGTCACCATGTATTCCAAAACTTCAATACTATATTGTCTTCTCTCTCTATTTTTTTTCTTTCTTTCTTAGTTTCATTTTTATTCTCATCCATATAGCCTTAGGATTCTCCCTCTAGTTGATTGATGAAATTATAAACATGATAACAAGATACTGGGTGGGGGGGAGGGGTGGATCAAAATCTTAAGTAATTTTACATTTTAATAATTCAATCACACATTTATTAGTTGTCTTCTGCATGTAAAAATTATAAGTGTAAACTTTTTGTAACATTTAAATCTAATCTATCATATGCGTGAAAATAAACACATGAGACAATATTTGTTACCCATAAACTATTCAAGGTGAAGGTAAAATTGGGGTAGGGATGACACCCACAAATATTAACTACTAATGTAATAAAGTTAACTTGTTGGCGTTACAATGTTTGATCTTAATATATGATCTACCCTATGAGGGGCCTGCCCCATTGAAAGTGTTTGAGACTTCTAGGTTTCACTTTGATTGAGGATTTTATACTTACAATAAAGTAAGGACTCTGTTAGGAGATTTACAAAGATCTGTAAAGACCACTTATTTAAGAGGTTTACCTTGATTCAAGTTGATTAAATATGATTCAGTACCTAACTATTGGTATGCTCTATAAGTTGATTTTGATTCTTCTCCTTGCATAATGATCCTCTCTTTTGATCTGATAAAACTTTTATTCCCCTTCATTGCTATGCATAGGTCACTTTCTCTACCAAGAAATAACAAAGTGCTTCCACTAACTTCTGATATTATCTTGATCCTTCACTTCACCATTCTCATATTACTCCTTGTCTCTCTTTTCTCCATCATATGATTAGGGTAAAATCTTCTCCATTTGAAGAGTTTTGTATATATTTTCCTAGATGTTTCCATTTTTTTCCTCTTCATCTGAATCATTGATCACAAAAAGTAGGCATCTATGATCCACGTCATGAATGCATAAAAATATGTGTAACAATTTCTACAAATAGAAAATATTCCTTTCACATCATCTTGAAAATTATTTACCTCAAAATATGTATCATTTATAACTTTTATGCATACATTGCATTTCTCAACCTTTAGTATTTTTTGATACTCAACATTGTTGTTACTTGGTTTGTATTGTGCTCAACATGTACTATGTAATTCAACACTTATATGCTTCAACTTCTGGGTAGGTGTTGAGTTCAACTTGTATAGAAAATACACAATGACAACACACTTAGTTCCTATAGAGTGTGGTACAAACATACTTTTGTACATGACTCAGCCTATATATAATAGAACACTTGCAATGATGATTGTCTAACTCTACCTAGTAATGAGTAAGTGTTTAACACTAATAGCCAACTATAGTTATGTAATGCCCCAAAAAGAGATCCTTGGAACAAGGATTCAATACAAGCCAAGATATTTTTTTTAAACAACTATGGATGAAAACGACATGCAAGATACAAGGATCACAAAGATCATAACAAAAGACTAACCAAACATCTAAACACTAATAGATCTCCAAACACCATTACTAAATTGACATGACCAAACAAAAGAACAAAAACAAAAGACAACATCAGAACAAAAAATCTCTAATCTGTTGAAGCAAGGAAACACTAGAATTCCTAAAGGGTAGTCAAAAGTCTAAATTGCATTCTCTAAACAAAAGTGGAGATGACCCTTATTTTTCTTGTGAGAGAATATAGAACTGACACTATCACATGAGGAAGTACCTCTTCACATGAGAAAGTACACTAGGCCATGTAAGGAAACACCAAGCTATCCAAGAAAGTGCTAGATTCAACAACCAAAAGCACTATAGTAGTGTTGAGGTTCACGTGAGGAAGTGTCAAAAGCCATGGAAGGAAATGCAAGGTCCTACGTAAAACTTCCAAATCTCGCTTGGGGAAGTATAATCTCATGCAAGGAAATATAATAGCACACTAGAAAAGCAAGGAATAAAAAGCAAGAAAATATGATTCCTCTACCCTAGGGAGTACCAAATCCACAATCGAGGCATAGACACTTGAAACATAATAGCTAAAAGATGGAAACTGAGTCTAACCATCTAAACAAAGTAGTGAAGGAAAGGAACTAGAAGCAACATCACAATGAGCTAAAACAATGAAACTAAGCATGTGGCTCATCCCAACCATAATATCATCATGAGACCTCAAAGATCCTAGTCATCCCCCATGCATAACATACCAAATTGCCAACTAGATAGATAGAGCTATCCTCTGAGGATATCACTACTAAAGCATAATAACATCATAAGAACAAGGAATTATAACATGCTAACTAGTAAGAATAGATACTCCAACTAAATAAATAACATCATCTAATCATATTCTAAACATCATAATAAGGGAATACATAAAATAAACTAACATCATCTAAACATGACATCCAAGCATTCCAATGAAAGCATACATCAAAAGAAAGTATGCTCTAAAACTAGAAGTATCAAGTGAAAACATCAAACAACAGTCACACTAGAACAATAGACCATCTCTATACACTAGTCCCCAATAGCGATGAAGGTAGCTACAACTCCTAACCATGTGGAACCCATAGGTCCACTCCCACCATGCTAATCAAGATAATGATCCAACCACAAGCACACATAAAATAGATATCCATTGCTAAAACTTATGCCAAATAGTAATGATGACTGAAATAGAGATCATGAGAGAATGCAAGTACTACATGTCCTAGCCAGACACTCAATGGGTAACTATGTAGGGGCTAACAACATGGAGAGTTACTTGGCATTGGAAAGGCCAAGCTCGGAACTATGCAGACTCAACTTCCCAACGGAAGGCTCTCACACTGAAACATTTTATTATCTTAAATTTTGTTACCAACCAATGTTTTATTTAGTTATCACTTGATTAAAACTTCCTTTGCCAACCCTCTAGGAAATGGTCACCAAGTTGCAAGATAGAAGCCCCCTTCATGGATACTACCCTACCCTACCCATGCTCATCCAATGATGAGTGCTCCTAGGCATGCATATTCCCAACCCAACCCCAAACAATCAAAAATCAACCAAAATACAAATAGGAGATCAAACCTTGCAAGTCACCCAGCATATATATGTGCACATACTCATGTGTGGTGCATGACCATCAAAAGGATCATATCACAAGGAATGGATGAGAAAATAAGCAAAATATCAATCCATGAAAAAAAAGCTCAGTAGGATGGATGTGACATGCATTCCAATGCAACATAAAAGTGCAACAATGATCTAATTGGCATCTCAATAGATGATCCAGGTCCACAATAAAAATCATGCCAAGAAAACCTAAGAAATAGGGTGGCACACTTGAGGTAAAAACCCCACAATTGGAAAACTTTGAAATTAAAACCCATTTGGTCTTTGGGCACACAAACCATGAAAATCTAATAAAATCTGGGTTTAATAGTGCAAAACCTCAAACCAGCATCTTGAAAACTAGGAACATTCATAACATACCAATCGGGCATAATCAACAAATAGAAATGGAGGGAAACACTAGTACTCAGTGTCCTAACAAGGAGCTACCAAAAACATAACCAGAAATGGAGCTAAAACAAAAAAAAGGAAGAGCCCTACCTGATTGCAAAAGGGGCAGAAACAAGAAACAACATAATAAAATAAATAACCCATAGAAGCTACCAGAAATGATGACACAACAAGTTCTCCCCAAGCTGGATCCAATGAGACTAAATTTGTGAAGATACCACACCTGTAACTCTCACAATGAATTTAAATGTAGTCCTCCAGAAGAGGATTTTGGGAAAAAGCTCTTAAATTCTTAATTTCCAAAATTGAGAAGTCAGGAATTAATTTCCTCTTTCAATACTTGTTCACTTTTCAAGTGAATAATCTATTAGGGTAAATAACTAGTTAAAATAGTTAGACCCCAAATCGACCCAAACAAAAAAAAAGCTATTCCAAGTATTTGGAATTCATGTATGGAAAATTTGTCAAAAATTAGAAATCAATTAAATAAAGCCTGAAAAACTTTAAACCAAAATCTAAGAAAGTCTTAACAACTTCGCAACAATGTGAAACTCTAAATGCATAGACATGTTCATTGGTCTAATCAAATAATTAAAATGAGTCCAGATTTATGAAATCCCTAGAAGATTTAATTTAATATTTAAATAAGATACGTCGACTATACATGGACAAAATTGGTAAAATATGAACAACTGAATCACTAACTCCACATGACACTGCCAAGGATATATATCTTGCACACTAAATGACATGATCAAGTGCAATTGCATATAATAACATAGCTGAAGCAATAAATGCATTAAATATCCAATTTAACCATTTATTCAATTATACTAAAATAATCCATTTACATCACTCACATTCAAATAAAGCATAATGAAGCAAGAATGAAGTAAATAACCATAGCATTAAATCCAACAAATAAAACATAATCAGAGATATGTCCAAATATTGAATAACCATGTATCATCATAAAACATACTATCATCTCAAAATGGCATCAACATGCAAACATGATCGACTGCACAACATAGTAGTACATCTTACCCTCTAGTCATCTCAAATGCAAAAAATAATAACATGAGAACAAGCATCTCTCAAATCAAAATAAACAAGGTATAGAATGCAAAAATGAGAGGTACTACATCCTCTCCCACTAGGAATAAGCTTGCTCCTAGAAACTTGCAAAAAGATAGGGGTACAAATCTCTCAATCTTGAAGCATCTTTCCAAGTAGCAAAAGTCTCTTTGCTCTTTATCCGCTCTATGTTCTAACCTCTCAAATTTAGTCTCTGATGCTAAAGGATAGGAATGGGCTCCAAAGAAAGCTACCCATCCTCCACATACAAGGCATCCCAATTAAGAACATTGGTCACCTCATGCATATAATTTCTCAAAATAGAAACATGGAAGATATCATGGATGTGCAAAAGGCTAGGTGGAAACACTAGCCAATAAGAAACAAGATCAATCCTCTGAAGGATCTCAAATGGTCCAACCAAATCTGGTGCCAACTTAGAGACTTTCCCATAATGAATGAAGCTCTTCCTTGGATGCACTCTCAAAAACACCCTATCACCAATAGAAAAGTCATGGTCCAATCTATGGATATTTTCCTACTTCTTCTATTTGTCTCGAGCAGTAACCAAATGCTCTCTAATACAAAAAACTTTCTGCTCCATATCCTAAAGTATCTTTGGACCTAAAAGTACTTGATCCTCTAAATGATCCCAACTCAAAAGGGTATGACATAGTCTACTATACAAGGCCTGAAAAGGTGACATGCTGAGAGAACTATGATACCCATTATTGTATGTAAACTCAACAAGGTATAAATAATCCTCCCACTTCACCTACCTATCCATCACATATGTGCAAAGGATATCCTCAACAACCTGGTTGACTTTCTCAATCTAACCATTAGTCTCTTGGTGATAAGCCAAACTAAAATTGAGTTGCACACCCAAAGCATGCTGGAGAGTCATCCAAAGTACTGAAGTAAACACTAGATCTCAACCCAAGATAATCCAATGAGTGATCCCATAAAAATGAACAATATACTCCAAGAAAACATGCACTATAGAAGAAGCTATGTAGGATGTTCTCATGGGTGAAAAATGTGCTACCTTGGACAACCTATCCACTATCACCGTGATACAATCATGTTGCTATGATGACATAGGAAAATCCCTAATGAAAACAATACATATTGTATCTCATATCCACTCTGGGATAGCATGCAACTGCAAAAGGCCCGTTAGATGTTAATGCTTTTCCTTCACTCTCTAGCACTTGAGACATTGAGCAACAAAATTAGAAACATCATGCCTTATCCCTTCTCAAAAGTAAAACTATTTAAGATTAGCATACATCTTCTTGACACTAGGATGTGTAGAATATGGTGCTTGATGTGCTTCCAAAAAAACCTAGGTATGAAGATCACCCAACATGGGTACATAAATACACTTGAAGTGTTGTATCAGTCCATTGTACTCAAGAAAATAACCTAAAATACTTCCCCTCATGGGTATGTCTAGACTCAATCTCCACCCTCACCTGCTAATACCAGGTGTCACTAGGAAAACCCTCCAAGATACAACTTCACAAATCCACTACCAATGAAAACACTATAATGATGAAATTTTGTTTCCCTTTAATTTAGTGAGTATCAAAGTCATATTCACACAAGAACTCCATCCAATGATATTGTCATGCATTCAAGTTTGGTTGAGTAAAGATATACTACAAGCCCCTGTGATTGCTATGAAACTCAAACCTATGTCTCAAAAGGAAATGCCTCCAATGAACAAGAGCATGCACTATGAAAACAAGCTCCAAATTATGAGTGGGGTAGTTAATCTCATGGCCCTTGAGCTTTCTACACTCATATGCAATCACTTAACCATCTTTCATCAATACTGCATCCACACCTTCCAACTAAGCATCTTTGCAAACCATGAATTCACCTATAGGATTAGGCACTTCAAGGACTGGTGCACTAGTCAAACACTCCTTAAGAGTGGTAAAAGCTACCTTGCACTAGTTTGACCAAACATAATTCTTCCCTTTCCACTAAAGAGAAGTGATGTGATGAGGCACAGGTGAGAAATTCTTCACAAAGCAATGGTAATAACTCCCCAATACCATAAAACTATAAACCTTTGAGACATTAGTGGGTACTGAAAAATCAATGATAGCTAGAATTTTCTATGGATATAGTACAATACCATCCCCAATGATAATATGCCCCAAATACTTTACCTTTGGCTAGAAGAATCTGCATTTACCCAAGTTGCCATACAACTGGTGGTCTTTGAAGCACTACAATACTTGGCATAAATGGACCTCATGTTACTCAATAGTCCTAGAAGAGATCAATATGTCATCCAAGAATATAATGACAAACTAATTGAGGTACATACAAAGTAATCCATTCATCAAACTCATGAACATCATTTGTGTATTGGTTAACCCAAAGGGTACAACCATGAACTCATAATGCCCATACCATGTATGAAAATTTGTTCAACGAATGTCAGCCTCCTAGATACAAAGCTTATGGTATCCTAACCTAAGATCAATCTTTAAGAACACTCTCACTCCCTTCATCTGATCAAATAAGTCATCAATCCTCAAAAAAGGATATAGGTTCTTCACCATCACTTTATTATACTACCAATAGTCAATGCATAAACGAAATGATTCATCTTTCTTCTTCAAAAAGATGATTGGTGCACCCCATGGGGATACACTAGGATTAATTTGGCCCTTAGCCAACAATTCTACAACTACAATATGAGCTTGCTCAACTCCTAAGTAGTCATGCAGTAAGGAGCTCATGAAATTAGCTTTGCTCCTAGTATGATATCAATCCAAAAATAAATATCATGTTGTGGTGGCATACTAGGTATCTCATCAGGAAACACATCTGCATACTAGTGAAGGAGTGGGTGATCATCAAGTGTCACTATATGACTCTTAGCCTCCTCAAGATCACTAACAGAAATAATCCCTTCTAGATACTCTACTTCAACTGATTAGTTGAGATCATCCAAAGTAAGATTGATCTTTGGACTCCTAAAAGTCCCACGTGCCCACCTATGTCATTAACATACTATATCAATTTACGATGGCAATCTATATTCACCTAATGGGCAGCTAACCAATCCATGCCCAACACAATATAATACAAGCCTAGTGGTAGAATGTGAAGATTTACTGTGGTGGAGAAGGTACCCAAATTCAAACTACAACCACTAAACAAGGAGTCTACATCCACTTTGGGTCCCATGGCTAACTCAACTTGACACATATCAACCTCACATGCTACCACTAGCCCATAGTGCTGGACAAGAGATGGTGAAATAAAAGAATATAAATCACCAGAGTCAAATAATACTAAAGACAAAATACCATGTAATGTACCTGTAACCCCAACTATAGTACCTTGATGCTTAACTTTATAGTTATCAACCACCACAAAGACTCAATGACTCCTTCTAGCATCTCCCACAGTAGGCTCTGATCTAGTTGCACCTTTATTAGAACATGTAGATGGTTTATTAGGACATCCCAAAGATTTATGGCTAGGCTAGCCATAAGAATAATAGTTTCCTATAAAGTTGGAACCAGTTCCTCAACCACCCTAAGTAGCACTGGAATAAGGTTCACTTCCAATACTAGAGTTCTACTAACTACTCTAAGGAGGGTGATCCTACTGAGATTTCTATCCATAGCTTTGGTTATCCCCTTTCTTCCTTGAGGCACTAAAAGACTTCCCACCCTTGGGCCAATACCCTACCTGATTACTACAATGTTTACCACCCTAACACTGTGCTAATTGAGTTTCATCCTTTCCTAAGGACTGAATAAACTAAGCATCTTGCCCTAAATTCTATGCACTTTAGTTCTGAGAACCTATTTTTCCACTAAAGCCCTATTTACTTTTCTCTCAAGATTTCTTTCCTTCTCTACAATAAGGGGAATCATTCTTCACTGGTGATCACAGACATCTCCAATGATAGAATCTGTAAGGCCCCTAACAAAATGCTGAGTGAGGAGTGCTTCATCATGTTGATAGCTCGAATATTGTCTCAACCCAACAAACCACTTCTCATACTAATCCATTGTCGTATTCCTCTGCTTGAGCTCATGAAACTCATATGTATGGGCCCCATGATATTGTAGAAAAAGTAATTTCTCCCTGAACCTCTCCTTGAAGATCTCCCAAGTGAGATCCACCACATCAATATGGAGCTTCTTTCTCTCCAAATCCCACCAAATAGAAAAATGTTCTCTCAACTATGTAATAAAAAAATAAGCCTTCACATTTCTTCCATAAGGTAGCAAGAAGAAATAATGTCCCATGTCTAGTAACTAGGTCTTAACCTTGAGCCCTATCTCATGGCCATCAAATAGTGGTGGTTTGGACCTTTGAAGTTCCTGCATCATCTCTACCTAGGTGAAGTCATCATCATGATTTTGACCATGGCCCCTTCATTAGTGCCCTCTACCACCAAGTGGTGTACAAGAACATTTTTGCTCATGGTCACATTCCTCTTCTCTATGCTTAGACCTGTGGGAATCTCCATGATGGATCCCTCTTCCAAATCATTGTTGCATTGGTTTTCCTTAATAAAAGGCCCCAACTGAGAAATAATCTCTTGTAGCACTAGCATCAATGCCCCAATGCCACCTTGATTGGTGTAACGTTATTCTCCATCACCATCTTGCCTCTCCTCTTCATGGTGTTCTTCCTCTTGAACAACTCATCAATGAACAACCCAACCATTGGGTCTACATGACTAGATAAGGGTTAGAATGAAACATCACAAACATAAGAGTTGCAAGCATGAACAAAAGAGATATCAAGATAAGAAAAAATAAGATAAAAATACACATATAGAAACAAAAACCATTATGGAAGCATAACATAGAGATCCAAATGTTGCAACATGGGCTCTGATACCAAATGTAGTGCCCTATCTGGAGATCCTTGGAATAAGGATTCAATACTGTTGAATCCTTGGTATTTGATGTCATTGATGTCAATAATGAAATTGTAATGAGCATATGATATGCTTAACATCATTTAATTATCTTATTTGATGTTCTTCAATATTGATCAAAACATATTCAAGACAAATACTTAAGTGTTATACAATTAACACTTAATGTTCACATTAATTTTGAAAACAGATATACAAAATAGTTTTGGTCTATTAGAAAATTGAAAAACCTTTTATCATATATACTTTAACTATCATACCTTTTTCGAAAGGTCTTTGAGTTAGCTAAAATGGGTCTTTCTTAGTTTTGGCATAGCAAATGTAAGGAACAAGAAAAAAGTCTATTTATTAGAAATAGTTACCAAATTGTTATGACAGTTTTAGCAGTTTTGAGTGGTTTTGGTCTAATGGAAGTTTGGAGTATGTACTTGCTTCCAAAATTTTGACTTTCTTTGTATATAAGTAGACTATAAATTCCTCTAAATATCATATAGGTGGTTTTGATAGAAGTTGCAGGATTTGTGTGGAATTCCTTGTAGACCGAATAGTTCATAGGCAAATTTTTAACAGCAAAGAAGAGGGTAATGCTTTATGTTTCTATTTTCATATTTGTGATTTGATTTTTATTGAAAATTTTTATTAGAGGTAGAAGAAGGGTTATATATTTCTTCTTCATTCATTCATGTCAATATTTGATTAGATCTTTTAATGGAAATAGAAAATATATTTGGATATTAGATGTTTTGAGGAAAATAGAAGTATATCCTACATTATGTTTTCAACAAGAAGTAGAAAATTATGATTCATGATTTGTGTTGTAATAGAGGTGATCCTCTGGTTTCATATCTCATTTCTTTATTTTGGAAGTTGGTGCTTCTTGTATTCATGAAGTTGGTACTTTAGGTATAAGGGATTGGTGTTCCTTGAAATTGGTGTTTCTAAAATAGGGTATTGGTACTTCCTAGAGTTGTAGCTCTAAAAGATTTTCTGAAGAGGCCAATAAAGTTTCATATTCAAAGTTGTTTTTACCCAAAGGGGTTTTCCATGTTAAAATATTGTGTCATTTTTTTATTCATTAACTATCTTGCCCATGTGTTTAATTTTTATAATTTGTAATCATTTCAAGTTTTGAAAAGTATTTTAAACCACTGATTCACCACCCCACTCTCAGTGGTGTTGGTATTCCAACCAATAAAAGCCAAGTTTTTTTTTTAAACAAGTATGGATGTACATGACATGAAACATACAAGGATCACAAAGATCAAAATGAAAGACTAACCAAATATCCAAACACCAATAGATCACCAAATGCCACTACCGAACTGACATGACCAAACTAAAGAATGAAAAATAAGGATGACATTAGAACACAAAATCTTCTATTTTTCAAATCAAGGAAACACTAGCATTTCTAAAGGGTACTCAGTACTCCCAAATTGTTCTCTCTAAAAAATATTGGAGATGCCCCCTATTTTTCATGCAAAAGAATATACAACTAATAGTCTCGTGTGAGGAAGTACCTCATCACATGAGAAAGTACACTAAGACACATGAGGAAACACCAAGATGTGTGAGGAAGTGTTGGGTTCAGCAGCCAAAAGAGTTGTACTAGTGTTGAGTTTCATGTGAGGAAGTACCTAGAGCCATGCAAGGAAATACAAGGACCTGTGCAAAACTTCAACTATCTCGTGCGAGAAAGTTCAATCTTGTGTGAGGAACCATAACAAAACATTAAAAAAAACAAGGAATAAAAAGCTAGAAAGATGATTTCTCCACACTAGGGAGTACTACATCTATAATTTAGGCATACACACTCAAATCATAATAGTTGAAAGATAGAAACTAAGTCTAACCATATAAATAGAGTAGTGAAGGAAATGAACTAGAAGCAACATCACGATAAGTTAAAATAGAAAAACTAAGTATGTAGTTCATCCCAACCAAAATAGCATTATGAGAACTCAAAGGTCCTAGCCATCTCCTGTGTGTAACATCCCAAATTTCCAACTAGATAGTTGAAGCTATCTTATAAGGACATCACTACTAAAGCATAATAAAATCATAGGAACAAGGAAATCTAACATGCTAAACAATGAGCAATAGATACTCCAACTAAACAAATAACATCATCTAATCATATGGTAAACAAGATAATAAGAAAATGTGTTGAATAAACTAACATCTTCTAAACATGAAATCCAAGCATTCTAATGAAAACATAAATCACAATAAAGCATACTCTAGAACTTGAAGTATCAAGTGAAAACATCAAGCAATAGTTGTAGTGGTATAATAGACCAGCTCTGCACATTGGTCGCTTGTAGTAGTGAAAGTATCTACTCCTCCCAACCATGTGGAACCCATAGGTCCACTCCTATCCTATTGATGGATATAATGATCCAACTACAAACACACATAAAACATACATCCATGGCTAACACTCATGCCAAACAGTAATGATGATTGAAACCAAGATCATGAGACAATCCAAGTACTACAAGTTTGGTCAACAACTCAATCGGTAATTATGTAGGGTTTGGAAACATGGAGAGTCTCTTGGCATCAAAAAGCCCAAGCTTGGAATTGTGTGGACTCAACTACACAATGAAAGACTCTCATAGTGCATCATTTTATTATCTTAAATTTTATTAAAACCCAATGTTTTATTTAGTTATCACTTGATTAAGACTTCCTCTACGAAGTCTCTAGGAAATGGTCACTAGGTTGCATGATAGAAGCCCCCTTCATATATGCTACCCTACCCTACCCATGCTCATCAAATGATGAGTGCCTATAGGCATACATATTACCAACACAACCCCAAATGATCATAATTTAAGTGAAATACAAATGGGAGATCAAGCCTCATAAGTCACCTTACATATGTATGTGCATGTACTCGTGTGTGGCACACTAGCATAGATCATATCACAAGGACTAGATGAGAACAAAAATAAAATATCACTCAATCAAAAATAAGATCAAGAGGATGGATGTGACACACATCCCAATGCAACATAAAAATGTAACAATGATCTAATTGACATCCTAAAAAATGATCTAGGTCCATGACCAACATCATGACAAGAAAACCCAAGAAAATAGGGTGGCACACAAATTGAGGTAAAAACCCCAAAACTCAAAAACTTTGAAACTAAAACACATTTGGTCTTTGGGCACAAAAAACTCAAAAATCCAATAAAATATGGGTTTGGAGTGTGTATGCAAAATGACTAGCATAATGGTACAAAATCCCAAACCCCCATCCTAATAACTAGGAAAACTTTCATACCCAACCAACTGGGTAGAATGAGAAAATAGAAATGGATAGGAACACTAGTTCTCAACCTCCTAACAAGAAGCTACTAGAAACATAGCCATAAATAGAGTTGAAATAAAAAAATGAGAGAGCCTTACTTGATAGCAAAAGGGGCAGATATAGGAAACAACACAATAAAATAAATAACCCATAGAAGCTATTGAAAATCATGACACAACAAGGTCTCCCCAAGTTGGATCCAACGAGATTAAGTTCATGAAGTTCCCATGACTATAATGCGCACAAAAAATAGAAACACCATCTTCTAGAAGAGGATTTTGCAAAAAGCACTCAAATTCTCAATTTCCAAAAGTGAGAAATTAGGAATTAGTTTCCTCTTTCAAAAATTAGGGTAAATAACTAGTTAAACAAGTTAGACCCCAAATAAACCCAAAAAAAAATAGTTTGTTCCAAGTATTTGGAATTCATCTATGGAAAAGAAGCCATAAATTAAAAATCAATAAAATAAAGCCCAAAAACCCTTAAACCAAAATCACATAGAGCCTTACCAACTTTACGACAATGTAAAACTCTAAATGTACAGACACCTTCACTTGTCTAATAACATAGTGCAAATGAGTTTGGATTTATCAAATCATCAAAAGGTTTAGTTTAACATTAAAATAAGATGCATCTACCATATAGGGATGAGATTGGTAAAATATGCACAATTGAATAACTAACTGCACATGACACTACTACAGATATACATCCTACACACTAAAACACATGATCAAGTGAAATTGTATATAATAACATAGTCAAAAAAAAAAATGCATTAAATATCCAATTTAACAATTTATTCAATTATACTAAAATAATCCATTTACATCACTCAAGTTTTCATAAAGCATAATGAAGTAAATAATCATGCATTAAATCCAGCACATAAACATAATTAGAGATATGTCCAAATAATGAATAACGATATATCATCATAAAACATACTATCATCTCCAAATGACATCAACATGCAAATATGATCAACTGAACAACATAGTAGTATAGTCTCTATAATACTGAAATCAAAGTATAACATCTAACCCTTAGGTCATCTCAAATGTAGAAATAATAACACAAGAAAAATTATCTCTAGAATCAACATAAACAAGGTACAAACTACAAACATGAGAGGAACTACAAGTTACAAACACCAACAATCCCCCCCTTTGAAATTAGTGCAAAAAAAACTTTGTCATATTTTCATCATGAAAAATACAATTTCATATGAGTACTCCCCCTAAGTTGTATGACTTATGCAAAAATGAGTAATGAGTAAAAAATGTACAAGTGAATACTTATCATCAAATCTACATTTTACTACCCATTCCTTATTGACAAAAAATTACCCCTTGTTTTTGAGCAATTATATCATGGCATCTTGAGTTGAATGGGTGGAAGAAAACCATATTTATCAATGAATGTCTAAAGGACTTAGATGATCATGGAAAGTGCATGATCCCATGTGGTTCTTTCTTCCTCAAAAATGTGATTCTTTAACTGTAAGTGTGCAACTATGTCAATATTAAGCTATTAGTCATTTATAGATTGTGACTTTGTTTGATAAGATCATGGAATGATTGCATCTCCCACTACATGACCTCCAAAAGAGGTATCAAGATTTATTGATTAGAGATTAATTTAGTGTCAATTGTTTGAAGCTTGGCCAATGCACCTTGAGCATTCAATAATTTATCATAATGGTCAATATTAGATGTTGTTGGCTACAAATTAATATTGGTGGATGTCTACATCTTAGCTTGAATTTGGTGTATTTTTCCCTGAATATCATTGGTAAATCTTGGCACATCTAAAGAAATATTGTACAAATGGTGTACTTCCTTTTATGTCATGATCTGTACAAGTTCTTTTAATTGAACCTTCTACTTGGAAATTATTATGGGAACTTTATCCACAACCTTATTTTGAAATCTTCTTACTAACCAATCCATTAATTACTCATTGGATTCCATATTAGCAATATTTAATTGATCAACAATATTTACAAGTTGGGTAATAATTGGGGCTTCATCATCCAAATTTTGAATATCAAAAGCATGAACATATTCTTTTTAACATCATATTGTACCTACTTTTTTGGCCAAAATTCCTTGTAACAAAATTATCTTCTCTAATGTAAGACTTTCCAAATATAATTGTGGCATCTCAGTTATTTGATCTAGAATGACTTCAATATCTCATGAGGTGTCTTTAATTTCTTTTTGTATACTCAATGAAGGATTGTTACTGCTTGACACTTCTTTGAGAGTTGGTGAGGAAGACTCACCACTCATTTGTGTTAGTGCATTTGTGCTTAATAAAACAATGGTTGCACTCAGTTCAACTCTACTCATCTCTTTATTTTCCTCAATGTGAGATGCATAAATAGTTTGACTATCTTCACTTCTGTTCTTTATCTTATTTTCTTCCTCATTACATGAGTGCCTTGATTAATTGTCCTTTGTAGTGTCATGGGTGTTGGCATATTCTAGTGATATGCTTCCTTGTAGACATGACACACTTGAAACTTCTCCACTACTATGATCATCTTTGATGGTCACATTCTTAGTTTTTTTCTCTGTATCTTCTCCCTTGGTGGATGCCCCAAAAATAATTTTCTAAAGAAATCCATCTTCTTGTTCTAAAAATTCCATTTTATTTTGTAAAATTGAAGATATTCCATACTTAGGAACCAATCTATTCCTATACTTTGCCAAAAATGATCCTACTAATCTTGGGATAGATCACATATAGCTCTTACTAAAGCATCAATCCTTTTCTTTTCGTCCTCTTCTTCTTTCAATTTCCATATTTTTTGTAGTCTATGTTATAAATCCCTTAGTATTTTCTAATCAATTTTATTTTGAGCTAGCTTATGATTTAGAATCATTTTTACCATAATCTCCTCAATTTTGGTTATACTTGTATTATCCACTATATAATATTTTACAAATCTAAAGTTTGATAACCATAGAGATCTTCAAATATCTACACATTTCTATTCAATAGACTTTTTTTTCCCTTGAGGTGGTCCTTTGACCAATCTCCTTCTATTTGTTTAGATGCACTAGGCTCAATAGTCTCAACTACTCTATTTTTTGTAATCTACTTGGCACTAGTAGTTGCCTTGGTTCTTGTCCTAGTTGGTGGTGGAGTGGTGTAGGAGTATGCTTTCATTTTCAAGGCTCCCACCTTCACATTTTTTGTGATTGAACTTCTTATAAGAAGAATTTAAGTAGAATAAGAGATTGAAGCTCATTTGGTGTGTTTAGGTCTAGTTTAGGTCCTTGGTCTTTGGAAGTAGCAATGCCTCTATGTGTATTATCATAATGTGACTTTTACATTCAATGTGCTTAGTTTTTTCTTAGATTATTTGAATCATGTAGTGGGTGAAATTTGAATCCCAATAATGCCTTGGGAAGACCTAGCAATGATCTTGGTATTGTAGGAGCAAAAACTACTCAGGCAACAAAAAGTTGCTCCAAAATTGCTAGCAACTTTTCCTTGTAAACAAGTCTAACTTTTTAGATGGCTAAGAAAAGCAATAAATAAACCCATACACCAAGGAGGATCCTATTTAAGGCCTTTGGAACCCTAACCAAGGTTTGGCATTCATTTCTTGTACAACTGTACAATATGGTTGCAATAGACTGTGAATGATTTTACAACAAAAATTATTGTTTTTTGTCTTGTTTGGAAGAAAATAGCATTGTGGTTATGATATTGTTGGATGTAATAGTTTGTTCATTATTTATTCTCCATTTTATATAAATTATATTAGGTTCTCTTACTGTGTGTGAGTGTTTTGTTTAAATATTTCAAACTTAACTATGCACTGCCAGTTTTGGGGTGTTTAATGGAAAATGGGCTGTAGTTCTTGTTTCCACCATGGGAAAACCTTGGTTCTTTGGATTCCAACACTATAGACCCTAATTTGGAATAATACACAAGGAAAGGCCTAGCAAACAAGTGCAAATAATTATTTGACAAAGCCCTAGGCGAGCTAGGCAATGCCTACTAGGAGTAAGCAACAAAAAAAGAGTTCTCAAGAGCAAAGGAAGAAATTCCATGACTTGAATTTTTGAGGAATTGAAGAGGAGTATAATAAGGTCTTATGTTATTGAGGATAAGTTTTAGTAATCTGTGGAAGGTGTTCAAAAATAGAGGACAACATGCAACCTTTAAAACCCTCTAAAACCCTTATTTTTGCCATAAATGTTGTACAAACTTTTAGAAGCAAGAGACCCAAAAAATCATTGAGAATGGGTATAGTGTGGAAAGTTTCCTTTAGAGAAGGTGAGTTGAATCTTTGAGGGGAAGGATTTACAATCCATACAAATTTAGAAGGAGGCCTAATTGGGGTTTTTCTATTTGCCCTATTTGTGAAGAAACCAAGTAATTGGGTATGAAACCATTCTCACCATTAGTTTAGATATGATAAAAGTTTCCAAATAACACCATAAACCTCATGAAAACCTTGGTTGGACTAGGAAATTTTGTGGAACCCTCAAAAACTTATACAAGCCTTTTGAGGAATTGAGTTCCTGGAAGAATAAAGGAGCAATGTTGCAAGATTTGGTCAGGTCACTTGGTGGATAGGCTAGAGTAGGTCAAGGGATCCATGAGTGAACATGAAATTCTATAGAACATCATAGGTGTTAGGAGAACACCAAGATCCTAGTTGACGATTAGTAGCATAGACTAGCTAGTCTATCCTAACCTCCCCATCAAATTGGTATCAGAGCCTACAAAGGTGTGGGACAAAGAAAGTGTAAAGCAAGGTGAATGTAGTCACCTAGTGAATCTAGTAATTCTAAGACAATGGTAACCAATGCTAAATTGAATAAGAAGGTAGAAGAGCAAGAAGAAGACAATAAGTCTTTGAGAGAAAGATTAGAACAACTGAAACAATTATTGAGCAAGGTCCAAGACACAATAGGTAAAGTCAAGGACAAGATGGAGTAGAAAGAAGACAAGGAAACTTAAGAGAAAGACATTGAGTTGGAAGAATAAATTCCAACACCAAATCCTATTTTACCAAAAGAGCCTTTCTTAAAGGCAGTCAAGGCAATAAATAATAAAGCCTTGAAAGAGATTACTTTATTCAGTGGTAAGATGGATCTGTTGGTGTTTTTTCAACTATCAAGTAACAAAATACTCAATACCAAGATTGTAAAAGAAAAAATAATATAAAGATTGCCTACTTCCTATAACCAATTGAATTGGTTTCTTATCTAGACTCAAATTAAACAAAATCAAGATGGATTTTCTACTATTTAGGCTCTACAGAACCAAGGTGGGTATACCTTAGGGATGGAAGATTTTGCAACTTGACACTCCACATATAATTTAATCCTTCTAAAAGAATACACATACCTTAAAAGTAGATTTGGTCACAATTCTTCTTAGGTTTACCAATATTTCTAACAATAGTAGCTAGCTAAACTTAGAGATTAAATGCAAAAAAGTGTTGACCAACATTGATATCCTTCACACATTAAAAATGAAATTGGTTTTAGATTTAAGCATGATTCTCATTTATGATCTTTTCATCTGCAAATTGAATTAACTACATTAGTACCTCATCCATTGGGATTCAGAGTCCATTCAATTCCTAGATTTCATTGACTGTATTATAATCAATACTATCAATAATTCTTACTAAAAATCATTCTTACAAACATCCATCCCACTACCATGGCTTTCCTATTAGCTACACTAAAGAATTTATTTAATCCTTTGAATTAAGAGCAATAGTGAATTGACATACAACTTCATTTAATTAAATTTAATTGAATAAGCCTTACTCATACAATCTCAAGATAACCAGATAATGAGAATGGAAACAAGATTCAGTCAAAAAAGATGTGGAGATAGTTCATCTATGTACTAATTCAATTTTGAAAAAATTGTATACAATTGAATAAGACTCTGAATAACTCAAGACAAAACATCTAAATCCTGTCAAGTTGATGTATTCTCATAAAATTGCACAGAAAAAAAAATTCACAAAATATACATCATGAAAAGCTGGACCAAATAGACATAGTTAAAACTTAGAAAGATAGTAATTTAGACCCTTTCTCTAGCCATATAATCTCACTTATATAATGTGAGATGCAACAAGCTTCAGGCATAGAGAATTGATAGCTATCCTTTTTGACAAAACATATTAACATTTTATAGCAATCACAAAAAGTCAAAATTGTGTGTAACAAATTTTTTTTTTATCAAAGTACTCTTTTGGTGGACCTCATTTTCTATTATATATTCAAAAGCTATGAATTCCATGATTGGTTCTTTTTTCTATTTTGATTCCTTAGAATATGTAGCCATCAAGCTTGCTAATGATGTGTCCTATTCTGATACTTGCAAGTTAATCGCAACTTGAGGATTTCCAGTGTCTTCATCTTGAATTGTTAGGGTAACATTTATTTCTAAATTCTTAGCTACCTCATCATCTTCTACCACCTATTCCAAATACATAAGTTCTTCTTTCTATTTATTGAAAATAGTGTCATTAGGCCAATCAAAATTCAGGATTTCCCAAGACATTTTTACTACAGAGTTTCCAATCTTTTCTATTTCAACAAAAAAAATTCTGATAACATTGTAGAATAATTTTCATTTGACAAATTCTTCATAGGCCATTTCCCATAGTACATGTCCCTTTTCATTTTCCTTTCCTAATTCTTCTTTTTCTTTTATTTTGTAAACCTTTTTAACCGCACTGGGAAAAAGATCAAACTTCTTCGTTATATACTTGAAAAGACACATTGCTATTTTCTTTTGAGTAGAAACCTGTTTCTCATCAAATTCTTTCAAATTATTAAGTATGTAAAAAAAAATCTCTATTTGATGACATGATAATTAGATGATAGAAATGCACATAACAGTAATATCATCATTTCTTTCATTCCATTTCTACACAGTGGGCTTCAATTTGTCTTCATCTTTCTTTATTCCATCCTATATATCTATGATTTCTACCAACTTGTCATAGAAAGCTACCTAATCCATTTTGTCACAAACTTGCCTAAGGTTCTCCTCATATTGATTGTTTAGCTCAACATGCATTTCACACAATTTATTCTTTTCCTCTTCAAATTATGCCATGTTATAGAACTTAGGCCTCTATGGGGTATCTGGTAACTCAATAATGCAGGTGGATTTAAATGACTCAACTGGGGGGCAAGGATATGCAATTCTTTGCCTACTAGATTCTCCCATTTTCCTTTTTCCATGTTGTTTTTCCATTTGGGATACTTGATTTTCTAACAATTGTATCTTGTTCCCTCTTTCCTCATATGCCTTAAGTATTTGTTCAAACATGGTATTGAGTTCTAAGAATCTACTCTTTTCTTTCCCAGCTACCACATCCCCAAAATTTAACATCTCTTGAGCCATTCTTGTGACCTACTAACTATTCACTTCATAAAATCTATATATTGTAAGAGCACCAATATGTTCAATAGTTGAAATTTCTTGCACCCTAGCTATATTAATTTTTTCAATAGACCATATGACTAGGGCTTGGTGATCATTATTGAATTCTATTCCCCTATGTGCTTGTAATATTTCTTCTTCTATTTTGTACTGCACATCTTTTTCCTTTTTGATGGAGTCAAAAATCATAGCATTAGCTTTGTCCAGATCAAGACTCTTGACTCTCTAACTATTTTTTTTTGGCCTCAAGTGTTAGCTAGGAAAAATCCTCCAAAAATATGGCCTTTACCTCTTCTTCAATTACAAAGTCTGATTTTCTTGGTTGCTCTGCCTCTATTGTTTTACATTTTTTCTTAAAATTTCCTATATTTGTCCTCCACAAAAATTGTGCAAAGGCCCTAGATTTAATAAAATCTTCATCATCTATGAACTTTTGAGAAGCTTGAGCAATGATAGGATCTATCTCCTTACCTTTGTAATCAACAATAGTGAGGTCAAAAGATGGCATAGGAAGCTCCTCAAGCACTCCACTCTCTATGTTAGCAGTGATAACAATAATATATGCTTCCCCACCCATTTATCCCAATTTTTCTCTCAAGGACGCTTCATCTTCTATCCTAAGTGGGGTTTGAGATGGTCAATATTCTTTTGCATGAGAAGAGGATCCCTATTCTATTTTTTGTCTCTCAGCTACACTGGTGTGAGGTGGACTCTTTGGTCATGGCCTTTTGTGAGGGTGAATGTGTTGAATATTTAAGCCACAATATATCCTACCCTCCTCTATAATGTATACTAGCCTTGGGTAACTATCATTCTACTATTTATCCTTCTCTCAATCTTTTATGTTTTATCATGGTATGTTTTGACAAAGACGTTCTTCTTTTCATTCATAGTTTGCATTATCAAAACAAAAGTATGTTGCTTACAATTGTTCAATTGTGTGTTGTATTTGATGTCACACAAATGTCATATCAATCATCAGACAGTGTCTAAAAAGCTCAAAAGATTAAAAAAGTAAAGGATAGTGTCTACCAAGCTCAAAAGGTCAGCAAGGCAGTAGATAGTGTCTATTGAGCCCAAAAGGTTAGTGAAGATAGCTTGTAGTGTCTACCGAGTAGACAGTTGGTTACCAAGCCTTCAAGGTAATCAAAGAAATTTAGTTTTTACCGAGCTCATTCAGTAATCAAAGAAAATAT
Source organism: Cupressus sempervirens (assembly GCA_028749045.1). NCBI lineage: Eukaryota > Viridiplantae > Streptophyta > Pinopsida > Cupressales > Cupressaceae > Cupressus > Cupressus sempervirens. The sequence continues at coordinate 878,166,457 of CM053792.1, forward strand.
AACAAAAGTAGTTCTTACCAAGCTCACTCATTAATCAAAGAAAACATGATAGAAATAGTTCTTACCAAGTTCACTTAGTCATCAAAGGTAATTTGGTAAAAGTAGTTCTTATCGAGTAAACTCAGCCGCCAAAGGATTTTTAAGATATTGTAATGTTAACCAAGTCAAGAAGGTTAACTCTAGAAAATTCCTGGAAGTAGTATTTACCGAGCAGGGTCAGCCAGTAAAGGATGTTTATTTGTTTAAGAATAATATCTAAAGCTGACTGATGAATGGTTTATTGGTAAATGTAACATGTAAATGAGCTGACTTAACAATCTAAATGGTATAAGTAAGAAATCAAGTTGTGAAATTCAAAATAGCATGATGTGGAGATATAAGAAGTTAATGTGATATAAAGACTGATTATTATGGAAGCAATTTTGAAGAATGATCAGAGATCATTAAGGAGTAGCAGAGCCATATTTAATTGAGGAGGATCTAATGATGCTGAAAAGAGACTTGTATCCAGCAAATTTAGTTGCATCTTGTTCAGGTCAATTTATTGTTGCTTTCTAACCATTGTAGCAATGATTTCAAATCTCTTAACAGAGTTGGTTTAATAGCGATTTGTAAATCCTCTAACAAGGTGACAATTTAGTTGAATTGTTCTAAAGACCTCTAGCAAGGCCACTCCTAACAAGGTGATTAAATCCTCTAACAAGGTCACACCTAATAGTGTGTACTATAACCTTTAACAGGGTTGGCCCCTAACAAGGCTCACTTCATAAGATTGAAAAATTGGTGACTAGTTACTTGGTGGTTTTTCCCATATTGGGTTTCCACGTTAAATCTGGTGTCTTTTGTGTTCACTTTATTTTCAGTTACAAGCATGAATGCTTGAAAAGAAAATAATAGTTTAACTTATCGAGTTACAACAATTTTTTATTGAGTAAAAGTAGTAACTAGTTCATTAAGACATCTAAGGGATTTGTGGATTAATTTTTGTAAGTAACTGATTCACTCCCCCCTCAGTTACTTTATCTTTAATTCGAACAATTGGTATCAGAGCTTTCGATGCTTATAGGAAAAGATTTCAAGGATCTAAGAAAAAGATCAGGATGTCTTATAAGAGGGAAATTCCAAGACTTAACAGGGACAACTTCTTACCATGGCAAGGATTGATGAGACTTCATCTAGCTTCTATTGGAGACATAGGACTAAAATACCTTGATGAAAAATATGCAAAACTAGCTGGTACACTATCTGTCAATGATATTGCTAAAAAGAAGACCCACAACATTATGATGATAGATATAGCATCTGCTCTGAGTTATGAATAATTTTATGGCATCAAGGACTAAAAATCTGCCTTTGAAATGTAGAAAATGTTAAAATAAATCTATGGAGCAGATGATAATGTAAGAAGAGACAAAGCAGAAAGTCTGTAAGGACAATTTAATCAAATAAGGATGAGAGAGGATGAAAACATTGCAAAATATGTTGAAAGAGTCAAAGCATGTGTTAGTGCAATCAAAGCATCTGGAGGAGATATCAAGGAGGAGACAGTCATAAGTAAAGTTCTTAGAACTCTACTTCCCATTTATGCAATTAGAGTCTCTACAATTCAAGAAAGAGGATGTGAAGCAAATCATAAGATAAATCTAGAAGCCATAGTTGGAAGATTGACTACATTTGAGCTAGACAACTAGGACAACTATGTTCCAGCTACTAAGAATGTTGAATCAGCATTTGAAGCCAAGCTTTCACTCAAAGAAAAAGGGAAAAAGATGAAGGAACCACAATCAAAAAGTGATGAAGAATCAGAACAAAGTCCAGACAGTGATCTTGAAGTGGTTGAAGCTCTACTAGCAAGAAAATATTCAAGAGGCAAAGGAAAATACAAGGTAAAGTTCCTCTACTCGGTTTCTCTTGTGAAGAAATTGGACATGTTTCTGCTAGGTGCCCAAATAAGCAGAACACAGAAGAGAAGAAAGGTCACAAGTACAATGGCAAGAAAGACTTCAAATCATTCAAGGATAAAGGTATGAAAACATGCTTTATGGCTAAAAATTCTAATGATTTTGATGATGAAGAAGAAGATGAAATTGTCTACATTGCTGTAAAAGATGAATCTAATAATGATGAGGAAATGGCACTAATTTCACATATGAGAAAAAATGATACATGGATCATACATAGTGGTTGTTCTCATTACATGATTGGTGATAAAACTAAGTTTGAATACTTTGAAGACTATGATGGTGGCAGTGTAAGATTTGGTAACAATGAACCTTGTTGTATAAGAGGAAAATGAAGAATCTCTCTAACCGAGGAACTTGTGTGTGATAATGCATATTGGGTAGAATGACTAAAACACAATTTGTTGAGTGTGGCATAGCTACTCAATAATGGATTCAAGGTAGAATTCATGCATGGAAAAGCAAGATTACTAGATGGCAAAGGAATGCTGATTGGATCTGGCACTCAAACAAAAGGTAACTTATTTTATCTTGAACTTGGTAAATGTTCATGTTTCATTGCTCAAATTGAAGAAATTTTGTTATGGAATAGGAGATTTTATCATATAAACTTTGAAAACTTAATAAAGATCAGTAAATTAAAAAAAAAAGAGGTATTCCTGACATAAAGAAAGCTGAGGTTGGTCTATGCAAGAATTGTCAAATTGGTAAAATGGGAAAGACTAGTTTTAAAAGCAAGAACTATCAAATTGAAGAAGTTGTAGAAATTGTGCATACTAATTTGTGTGGACCTATTGACATTGAAAGTTATACTAGTGAAAAATTCTTCATTCTATTTGTTGATGATTATTCAAGAATGATGATTGTCATGTACCTTAGAGAGAAATAAGAAACATTTGAAAAGTTCAAATGGTATTTGGCTAGAGTAGAAAAGGAAATAGGCAAAAGATTGAAATTCTTAAGGTCTGAAAGAGGTGGTGAATTCATTTCACATAAGTACAATAACTTTTGCATTGAAAGAGGAATCAAAAGACAAGTTTCAACACCTAGAACTCGTGAACAAAATGGAATAGTAGAAAGAAGGAATAGATCTATAATGGATTGTGCAAGAAACTTAATATTGAGAAAGGCATTGCTATCAAATACGGGAAGGGAGATATTAGCACTGCAGTTCATACCTTGAACCAAGTACAACTAAAAAAGGACTCATTCAAAACACCCTATGAATTATGGTATGGCTACAAACCCAATGTAAGTTATCTAAAGGTATTTGGAAGCAAATGTTACATTTTGAAAGAATCTAGGAAAGGTAAATTTGATGTAAAAGGTGATGAAGGAATATTTTTGGGATACTCTTGCAAAAGCAAAGCTTATAGATGTTTGAACTTATCTACTCACAAAGTCATAGAAAGTGCACATGTGAAAGTTGATGAGTTTGCAGAAAGAACAGAAGAAGAGAGCAAGAAGGAACTTGAAGACTATAGAAGATTTGTTTACATTGAACCTGATACAATACCAAGCATACCTATCAATCAAGAATCTTCAACTCTCGAGTCTTCATTAATCGAGTTGCAAGAAGTTATCGAGTCAGCATCTACCGAGCTTCAAGAACTTGAGTTGCAAATAGAAGTTACTGAGTTAGCATCTATCAAGCCTGAGCAACCTGAATCAGAACCAAAAGATGAGAGATAGAAGGATAACAATGCAAGTCATTCAAAAGGTAAGGAGCTCATGTTAGCCAAATATGTCAGAAAGCATCATGCACCAAATCAGATCATTGGTGATAATTTAGAAGTAACAATGACAAGAAGTAAGTTTAAAGGCACTTGTTTACTTGCTGATTTTGAACCTAGAAATATCAAAGATGCTCTAGACAATGAAAGTTGGATAGAAGCTATGAATGAAGAAATAGAATATATAGAGAAAAATAAAATATGGACTCTTGTACCTAGATCCAAAGACAAGAATGTGATTGGAACAAAGTGGGTATTCAGAAACAAACTAAATGAAGATAGTAAGGTATCAAAGAACAAAGCTACACTAGTGTGCAAAGGATACTCTCAAGAAGAAGGTGTAGACTATGGAGAAACTTTTCCCCCAGTTGCAAGATTGGAAGGTGTCAGAACCTTACTTGCATATGCTCCATTCAAAGGATACAAAGTTTATTAGATGGATGTCAATTCAGAATTTCTCAATGGCATATTGGAGGAAGAGGTTTACATTGAGCAGCTTGAAGGTTTTGTTGATCTAGACAAGGAGAACATGGTCTACAAATTGCATAAAGCATTATATGGTATGAAACAAGCCCCTAGAGCATGGTATCAAAGATTGCATAACTATCTTATTCAGATTGGTTTTAAAAGAACTAATGACAACAATAGTTTGTACATTAAGAAAGGACCAAATAATAAGATTGTTTTGGCAAAAATATTTGTAGATGATACTTTGTTCATAGGAAATGATGATATTTGCAAAGAATTTTTAGAAAAAATGAACAAGGAATTTGAAATGTCAATGTTTGGTGAGATAAAATTCTTTGTTGGTCTTCAAATCCAACAGAATAAGAATGAAATCTACATCACTCAATCTAAATACATCAAGGAGACACTAAAAAAGTTTGGTATGGAAGATTGCAAACTAGTTGGGACTCCTATGTGTGCTAGATTAAAACTCACCAAGGATGATGAATCAAAGGAAGTGGATCAAACATTGTATAGATCTATGATTGGAAAGTTGCAATATGTAGTGCACACAAGACTAGACATTGCCCTTGTAGTAGGAATTGTAGCAAGATTCTCAGCAAAACCAAAACAAAATCACATGATGGCAATCAAAAGAATCATGAGATACTTGAAAGGAACTGAAGAATATGAAATATGGTATAAACATGGAGGAAAATTGGATTTAAAGGTGTTTACTGATGCAGATTAGGCAGGAAATATTGATGACAGAAAGAACACAAGTGGAGGAGTTTTCTTTTTTGGAAAAAGGTTGGCTTTTTGGACAAGAGAAAACAAAATTGTACATCTCAATCCGTAGCAGAAGCTAAATATGTTGTAGCAGCAATAAATTGCTCAAACATTGTGTGGTTTAAACAATTATTGAAAGGTATGAAGCAAGAAATCATAGAACTAGTTGTTATGTTTTGTGATAACACAAGTGCAATTAACATCTCCAAGAATCTAGTGATGCATTCAAAAACCAAGCATATTGCTATAAAATATCACTTTGTTAGAGAATTGGTGCAGGAAAAGGAAATAAGATTGGAATATGTGCATATAAAGGAACAAATTGCTGGCATATTCACAAAGCCTTTACCTAAGGATGCATTCTTGTATCTAAGAGGTAAGTTAGGGGTCATTCCCCTATCTGAAGCTCACTAAAATATAATTTTAGTGATGCATCAAAAGGAACAAAATTGAAGATCTATTAGTTGATGCAGCAAACCAATGAAGACATTGCATATGAATCAGTACATTAGGTACAATGCTATTCAGTTGTTTTGAGTTATCTTTGGCATGTGTTGTCAAAGAGGGAGAATATATATTGTCATATCTTTCTAAAATTTTCAAATAATAAGAGTTTGTGTAAGAGGGAGGGGTTATATGTAAGAGGGAGTTTTGTCATTAGAAAGACTTGTTTTCAAATTTCATTCTACTATGACATATTATGTTGCCATCAATGCCAAAGAGAGAGATTTTTTGGATATAATTGTTCAATTGTGTGTTGTCTTTGATGTCACACAAATCTCATATCAATCATCAGACAGTGTCTACTAAGCTTAGAAGATCAACAAAGCAAAGGACAGTGTCTACCGAGCTCAAAGGTCAAAAAGGCAGTAGACAGTGTCTATTGAGCCCAAAATGTTAGTGAAGATAGCTTGTAGTTTCTACCGAGTAGATAGTTGGTTACCAAGCCTTCAAGGTAATCAAAGCAATTTAGTTCTTACCGAGCTCACTTAGTAATCGAAGAAAATATAACAAAAGCAATTCTTATTGAGCTCACTCTGTAATTGAAGAAAATATGATAGAAACAATTCTTACCAAGTTCATTCAGTCATCAAAGGAAATTTGGTAAAATTAGTTCTTACCGAGTAAACTCGGTAGCCAAAGGATTTTTAAGATATTGTAATGTTAACCGAGTCAAGAAGGTTAACTCTAGGAAATTCTTGGAAGCAGTATTTACCAAGCAGGGTTGACTAGTAAAGGACGTTTATTTGTTTAAGAATAATATTTGAAGCTGACTAATGAATGGTTTACTGGTAAATGTAACATGTAAATGAGCCGACTTAACAATCTAAATTGTATAAGTAAGAAGTCAAGTTGCGAAATTCAAAATAGCATGATGTGGAGATATGAGAAGTTAATGTGATATAAAGATTGATTATTGTGGAAGCGAATTTGAAGAATGATTAGAGATTATTAAGGAGCAGCAGAGTCATATTTAATTAGGAAGGATCTAATGATGCTGAAAAGAGACCTGTATCTAGCAAATTTAGTTGCATCTTGTTTAGGTCAATTCATTGTTGCCTTCTAACCATTGTAGCAGTGATTTGAAATCTCTTAATAGAGTTGGTTTAATTGCCATTTGTAAATCCTCTAACAAGGTGATAGTTCAGTTGAATTGTTCTAAAGACCTCTAGCAAGGCCACTCCTAATAGGGTGATTAAATCCTCTAACAAGGTCACACCTAACAGTGTGTATTGTAACCTTTAATAGGGTTGGCTCCTAACATGGCTCACTTCAGAATAGTGAAAAATTGGTGACTAGTTACTTTGTGGTTTTTCCCATATTGGGTTTCCACATTAAATCTGGTGTCTCTTGTGTTCACTTTATTTTTAGTTACATGCATGAATGCTTGAAAAGAAAGTAATAGTTTAATTTACCGAGTTACAACAGTTGTTTACCGAGTAAAAGCAGTAACTAGTTCATTAAGACATCTAAGGGATTTGTGGATTAATTTTTGTAACTGATTCACCCCCCCCCGCCCTCTCAGTTACTTTATCTTTAATTCCAACAAAGTATTCATCAATGTGTTCATTTTTGTACCTAGTGCTTCTTATCTTTCAAGGGGTTATAATCAGGATCAAAAGCATTAATGAATTCTAAAATTTTATTGAGAACTATCCACTTTTCTTTTCTAACTTGTTGCTCCTGTAATAAAAAAATATTTCTAATAACATCTTCTAGGAAGTACACCTTTTTTGTAATAACATTAGCTTTGGTTCTTTCCCTTAAAAGATCATAGAATCCATCTAGATCAATGTATCCTGCATGAGATTGGGCCATGTGATATCTATTTAAAAATAAACTTATATTCCTCCATCCTTTCTTAACAAAAATAAAATCGTGTACCACAATAACGAAAAGAGAGAATCTGCTTTTACCTTTTCATATCATATCACTTTCTTCAAGTCTTCCAATTTGTCATACCAATTCTACAATTCCTATCTTTAGAGGCACATGGAAAGGTTAAACATGAGGTTTTACAAGGAAACCATAGACCTTAATCATAATAGAAATACTATATGGGATTATGTTCCCCCAATTATAATTGACAAAAAGTCCCTTGGCATGGTCCTTGGGTTTGATTAATTCTAGTAGAGGCTATGGGATCCTTGAACTATCCCCTCTCAAGAGCAATTTGAGCCTTAATGCAAAGTATCTATCAAATTTGACATAGCCAGCATCCCTAACTTCTCAAGTCATGTCAACACTCTGTTGGTCTAATTTTTCACCATACAGAGAATTGTTTTTAAAAATCAGCGAAAAATCATTTGTGGGCATTATATTATGAAATTTAGGGTTTTCTCATTGTATTTTTTAGTTTTCTTAGATTGCCCTAGTTCATGTATTGGTCACTGTGTTGTTGGAATTTTATTAGTCTCTCAAGGTTTGTCATCAGAGAAATCCATTGAAAAAACCTAAATGTGAAAACCCTAATGCCTTACTACATTTTACCTTAGTCTTGGAAATCTTCAAAAATAATATTTTTTTAATTTTTTTTTTATCTCTTAAGGCATATTAATTTTACCCTAAGGAGAGGCTTGTGCAAGCATGACTTCATAATAATCTTGTTTAATCCTTACATGGCCATGCTTTGCCTACAAATCTCTCGATCATTTTATTAAGAAATATCTATGATGATACAAAGTTTTTATGATCATTGATCTTGTTCAGATCAATAGGTATCAAATTCTAACAATTTCAAGATGCAAGGTTTTTAAATAATGTGGGCATGCACTTTGGTGACACATAGCCCTTGCCCTTTTCAAGTTTCAGTGAGCCATAAAATTTGTGATGAGTCATAAGTTCTTAGAACCTTTTCTAGATTTCTCAGTACTTTTCATGCACATTCTAGATTTCCTGCAATGTCATTGGTTGAGTTACTAACATAGATATGGCTTTATCACCAAGAAGTATCAACCTTTGATTTCATTTTAATCAAGGGCTATCACTTTCCTGCAAGAAGGAGATGCTTGTAAATTAAATAATGTGGGGAAGTGTCACTTCAGCTAACGTCATATTTAAGACAACTAATTCTATGACTGTTGATCTGTCAAAGATCAAAGACTAGCACATGCCTGCATTTTCAAGCTACGCAAGAGATAAATAATGTAGGAAAACAATTTTTTGACATGTAAAAAGGTGGGGTCAAGAATCTCTAGTGTATGCTATAGTGTGCCACACTCTAAAATGATTGCTAATATCAACTACCAAATGTGCCACTGAAGAAGTTTTTCTGCAAGATGGGAGCGAAGCTTTATCAACCATAGATCTTTTAAAGATTAAGGGTTAGCGCAAGCCTACAATTTGAAGATGCTTGTTCAATAAGGAAAGAGGGAATGTGCCTTTGCATTGTGTGTCATGGTGGGGCCAAATTATGGAAGAATGCTAAGTCATGCCATGTGGTCTATCACTTGTGCTTAGTGAGGAGTACTTATTCTATAGGTGGGGAAACCTCATAAATTAATGCAGTAGTCAAATGGGTCAAAGCATGAGGGTTGAGAAAAGTCATCCCATTGGTCCATGTGGATGCTTTGATCACAAAGTGTAGAGTTTTTCACACCATGGATCTTTTCTTGATCAACGATGTGTGCAGGCTCGCATTTTGAACATGAAATAAATTTAAGGAATGCAAGAATGTGCCATGCTGGCACATGTCCATGATGATGTCACTATCCCTATCTCAAAAATATTATATGATCTAATTGGTGTCACCATTGATCTTTACAAAATTAATGGTTGGTGCAAGCCTGCAATTTGAAGATGCTTATTCAATTATGAAAGTGGGAAAGCACTAGCTTGACATGTGGAAGGAATGATGTCAAGCACCTGCTCACTTAGAAGAAGATGTGGGACCTACTATCATGGAATTTGCTAGGAGGCACAAAATCATATAATTGCTTCCTATTGGTTAGTACAACTTACTAGACTTTGTTCAATTATAAATAGGTCTGATTGTTGATCTTCTCTTGATCAACGAGTGGTGCTTCTCCATAATTCTAAGGTGCAAGAAATTTAAGGAATGTGGGTAAGTGGTATTGTGGCACGTGGCCTTGTTTTTAATGTCATAAAGCTCATTGCTTTTTATATCAAATCCATTTGATCAGGTGAAAATCTATAGATAGGATTCAAATTTAGTTGCACTTTGGAGGTAACCATTATTGAGAGTAAATATGATGCAGAGTTCATTTGTGCAATTTCAATGTATGAAATGAACTCATGATCTCACCATTAATGAATCACCAAAGCATAGAAAGAACATCAAAGCATACAAATTTTTTTTCTAGCAATCCAGTAAGCTATAGAGAAAATCACATAGTCTAGAAATGCAAATTTTACTAGGTAAGAACTTTGAAACTCTTTGAAAATCAAGTATCTTCTGTTATAAAATTTCTAGGGTTTATTCAGAATGCCTCCGTGAAAAGTGTTCACTAGACAAAAGGATTAGCTGAAACATTCTGCACATGATGATTTTCTTGAACAATTCCCTTTATCAGTACATAAAATAACTAAGGGGAGGGAAATCATCCCAAAACACCTAAGGGTAGCTGTAGCAGAAGGTTTTTATGACAAAGCAAATTGGGTAAGAGATGCCCAAGTTTCCATGAGGGGTTTGGAGTTGTTCAAGAAATGTTTTTCAAAGTGCAAATTAGATACCCTTATGAGCAGTGTTTGGGAGTTTGATATTGGGAAACTAACAATGCCCACAATTTTCTTTGATAGTGATTTATCGATGGATTTAGCCAAAAAATATGATCCAATTAAAGGGTTGGTAAAGAACCATGCTAGAGTAAATCTTTTTAGGGTTTTCCTTGAATTAATTAGTGAAGTTTTCAATCTCAACCGTAACCATGTTTTCCATGAAACTATTGATATGGATGACCTTCAAGCAAGGTATGATGCACAAAGGATTTACTTAAAGACAGGGCCACTTCAAGAGCATGTTGCTAAAATTTGTACATTGTTTGTGATTACTGCCAGTACCCTAGAGCCATTACTAAGAAGAAATTTTAACATTAGGGCTCAAGAATTATATTTTTCTATTTGCAAAATATTTGGGATAGATGAAGCTGATAAAATCCCAAGCTCAATTGTCCTTGTTATGGCTGAAACTCTTCAGTTTGGGATGAGCACCATTCTAGATTTTGCTAATTTTCTTGCAAAGGAAATTCACAATGGTTTGGTGGGGATAGCATGAGGAAAGGTCGACAAACCATTCTATTGGTATTCATTACTTATGTATATATGCTTGTACAAGGGATTTGCCTTTTTCTCCAAGGGTATGGAATTGGAAACAAACAGGGATGGAGAGAGGAATCCAGTGTAGTTACAGAGTGTAGATATGGCTTCAGAGGCTATAGATGCTAGTTATGTGAGGTTTGACAGATACTTTGCATCAAAGCTCAGATTACTTTTTAAAGTAGACAACCCCAAAATTCCACAAGCACTGTTAGAATTGGTCAGACCTAAGGACCATGCACAAGGACTATTGGTTACTCATAATTGGGGGGATATAATCTCTTATAATTTTTCAACTATAATAAGAGTATATGGTTTTTTGGGAAAACCACGTGTGCTACCATTTCATGTGCCCTTGAAGATAGGAATAGCTGAGTTGTTATGCCAAATAGGCATTATAGATGAGAGGGAGTTTCCTAAGAAGGGTATATTTTTTCCAATTGTTATTGTGGTACACGATTTTTTCTTTGTGAGAAAAGGGTGGAAGCACCTAAATTTTTTTCTAGATATATAGAACATAGCAGAATCTCATGCTAGATTTATTGATCCTGAAGGATTCTATGACCTCTTAAGAGAGAGGGTGAAAGCTTCTTGCATGGTGCAACAAGTTTACTATCCAGAGGATGTGATCAGAAATGTTTTTACTTTGAAATAACAAGAACTAAGAAAGGAGAAATGGATAGTTCAACAAGACCCTAGAATTTATTAATGCTTTTGACCCCTAGTATGACCCACTGAAAGATAAAAAATATTGGGGAGCCAAGATGCAAGCATTAATGAATAATTTTTCTATGATTATCCAAACTATGAATGAGAAGAAGGCCATGTATGTTGAGACATATCCAAACAAGGCTGTAGAGGTGCAAATGAGGATCAACAATGGAAATATAGTGGCCCCTGGCCAATATACCCTATAGAAAAGGGTGGGATATGTGATGATCCAGAATGTGCAACATGTTCCTCTTCAGCAGAGACTAGACCCAAGAAGCCAATCTGTACCCAATGCTCCAAAAAGACAAAGAATAGAGGAAGGGTCTTCTTCCCAAGTGGAGCAATATTCCCCAAGCCAATCCCCAATTAGAATTGATGATGAAACATCTCTAAGGGAGCAGCTTAGACAAATTGGTGGAGAGGGAGATGTAATTTTTACTTCCACAAATTTGGAGATTGGAGAGCCTCAAGAACCACCTACACCTTCACTAGATCTCACTGTGGTTGATTATCAAGGTAAAGAGATTGATCCCATAGTTGCCCAGGCTTTAGAGAAATTTATTAATGATGAGAATTTTGTGAAATTTAGGGCTTCTTCTCAATTTTTGTGGAGATTAAACATGGGAAATTTTGAGAAAACTTATGAGAAGATAAAGACAAAACAACCAAACAAACTTGACTCTGATATTAAGGAGGAGGTAAAGTCTAAATTTTTGAATGACTTTTCTCAATTTACACTTGAATTTGGGAGGCAAATAGTTAAACAATTAGGAGTCCTCCTTCTGCTAGAATGGGATATAGTAAATGCCATTGTTTTTTATTCAATAAGAAAATAGAGGGATGTTCAATTAAGGACTGAGGAAGATATATTATAGGCTCATAAAGGAGTCAAGTTTAGTGATGACCACCAAGCCCTTGTTATTTGGTCTATGGAAAAAAGGAACAATACCAAAATGCATGAGACTTGTACTATGGAGCATACTGGTGCATTGACAGTATTCAAGGTTGGTGAGGTAAGTAGTAAGCAATTAATGAGAATGACATCAGAAATGCTAAAATTTGGTAGTGTGGTTTTTGGCCAAGAAGAAGATAGATTTGCCCAACTCAATGCTAGGTTTGAAGAAGTTTTAAAAGCATATGAGGAGAGGAGTATGCGAATAGAATCATTAAAAAATAAAGTGATTCAAAAGGAGAAGATTCTCGAGAAAAGAAAATTAGGAGAATCCAATAAACCTAGGATTTCATACCCCCCATGGCCACCTATTGAGCCTTTTAAATGAACACCAATTATTGAGATACCAGATACTCCAAAAAGGCCTCGGTTCTATAATGTAGAGGATTTTGAAGAGGAGAAAAATAAATTATAAGTATTGCATGTAGAACTTAATAATCAATATGAAGAAAAATTGAGGCAAGGTATCTTGCATTTAGTAGATAGAATTGAATGGCCATCACTTTTTGACTTAATAACAAGGATTGTAGCTATCAAGGATGAGTTAAAAGGAAATGAAGTTGTATTTAGACACATTGTATAGAAATGGGTAGAAAGAAATGAAGATATCACTGCTATGTGTATATTTGTTATTCAACTGAGATGTCATTAGATAGAATAGATTTTTGATTTGTTAAATAAATTGCAAGGTCTTGATGATAAACAAGATTCCTTCCAAAGAAGATTAATAATTTGTTTTCCCAAGTATTTTACAGAGAAATTTGATTTATTCCCTTATGCTTTAAATAAAATTGAGAAAGTGAAGGAAAGGGAAGAATGGAAGAAGGAGCTCGATGAAATATTTTGTGAAAGAATGAATAAAGTTATAAATGGACCAGGCCATATATTATTGGCAATAAAAAATGAAGAGTTGGTAAAAGTCCAGTTGTTCTACAACACCGTCAGAAAAGATCTTGTGGATATGGAGGCAATTGCAAATTCCTTTATAACTATACAAAGAGAGGTCTTGAGTTTTCATTGGTCGGATGACACTACTCACAATGAGTGGAAAGAAAAATTTATGGCTATAGAATAGACGGTAGGAGATGATGAGGTGGAGAATGATGAGGAAGAAGAAGGTACAAAAATAGAAGTCACCTCTATCATTGATGATAAAGACAATGAGAATCCTTAGGTAGCAGGAGATGGCTCATCACTATCACATTTGACGGCCACCTACCCTAAGGAACAAAAATGATAAAAGAATCGGATCATAGTATTTTTGTCTTTCCAAGTGGAATAATAGAATGGACCCATAAAATGATTTTTAATGTACCAGTGTTTCTGTTATTCATAGTTTTGTCTTCTTATGGTAGGTGTATGTAAGAATCTTTTGAAGGACACCTATCAATCATATTTGCCCTTTTCTTGTTCAACTCATGCCTATATAAATGAGTTTTCAAGGTAATGTGATGGTCTAATTTCTAATGCTTTAGGTGATATACTTAGTTTTTTTTCGGTCCAATATTTGGAGCCATTTTTATGATGTATTTTCTCTGTTAGTTTTTGAGAATACATAATATAAAGTGATCTTTGTGTTTCCTCCTATGGTCATTCTCAGTTTTACTGCAAGTGTATACAATTTTCAAAGAAAATGAATAAAAATTATGAGTTGTCCCCATATCAGTTCTTTCTTAATTTTGTCTCTTTTTTTATTACTTAGTCTTCTTGATGTTTTGTGAGTAAAGTCTTGTGCAATTGAATGCAATCCACTTAGGTTGTATATATTATCATCACTACAATTTGTTCAATGAATTAAGTAAAAGCTTTGATTAAATTGATAAGATTGTTGCAGTAATGAAAAGGATGTTTTGAATGATAAAATCCAGTAAGAATTATTGATGATATTTGTTGTAAGGAAACATATCAGATCCATGGAATTGCAATAGGCTCTGAACCCCAATGGATTAGGCACTGGTCAAATTAATTTAGTTGGAAGAGAAATAGATTATAAATGGGTTTCAAATGCAAAATTTACAATCAATTTTACTTTTATTTCCTGAAGATCTTCAAAGTTGGTCAATACTTGTTTGCATGATATATTGTAGCCTTAGTTAGCGACTATTGCAAAAAATACCTATAGATCTATAGAAGAGTTTATGAACAAATATTTTATATGGGATGTATTATGTTTAAAATATCACCATTAGTTGTGTGGTTATGGATTGAGGATGAGAATTAGAATGAAACTAAGATAGTGTCCATACAACAACATTCTGATTGAGTTATCCCTTAGGTATACCCACCTTGGTCTTGCAGAGCCTAAAGAGAAGGAAACCATTCTTGGTTTTGTTGATGTTGGATCCAAATTTTTTGCATGTGTAACTAAAAATAGGAAATTGATAATCCTTAGGTTGCATAATTATTTTCATTTTGGTATTGAGGCCCTCTATTTCTCAGTAGTTTCAAAACCCCAACAAAATGGTGAATCTACTACGGAGTTGTCCAACACATTTGTGAAATGTACTATAGTTTATTTGGTCCTATTTTGTACATGTGTGTCAGGTTGTCTAAGTTTTTCCCATGGTTATAAGGGTATGTTTTAATGACAAACCTTGAGAATTTAAAAAGAAAGAAATAATAGCCAAAATATCACAGCAACACACTGATGTATCTAGCTTCTCTAGGTGTCTTATCTAACAAGAAAGAGTTGCAGTCATACAATATTAGTAATTGGTCTATGTGTATCAGATATTTCTACCTCTACTTGTGTTTTTCCTCAAAGTCAAGAGTAATTGTAATTGTGTATTCTTCCATGAGAAGGGTGGCGACTCAGTCAAGGTTTTGAAGCTAGTGCTTATTTAAGTATATAGTGAAATGGCTAACAAAAGAAAAAACATAAGAGCTTACACAAGAGCTCATCCTGATGAACCAATATATACTAATTTTCCCAAAGGTGGTAGGAAGAACCTAAATAAGAAAAGGACAGATCCAAATCCCACCTAGAAACCTAGAGGTACTATATCCATTAATTCCCAATATCAACTAGTGATAGGGAGAGAGTCTTCTTCACTCAGTTCTAAATTAGAAACCACAAGACTCTTAGGAAGGATATTTACTACTCAAGTACCAGATGAAAGAGCATATCAAGATAAGGATATGTCACTAGTAGGGAATATATCCCCTAGACTAGATCTCATAGCTGAAATGAATCATAGGTTAGGACTCAAAAGTTCTTTTGGGGATCTGTCTAATCCTAAAATAGTTCCATACTCTGAACCAAATCTTATAGATCTAGATGACCCTATTGATTTAGAAGCTACTTCTATAGATCCTATAGAAGTACAATCAGAGATAGAATTTTTGAAGAAATGGGTTGCTGAGGAAGAAGCTAAGCACATTCATCTTGAAAAGGAGAAGGAGCAAGCCACCTTGGATGCCATAATAAAAAGAGATGCTTTACTAAGAAGGATGGCTACCTTGAAAGAGTAGAATAAAAAGTTAGAAGAGAAAACTATGCTCTCCATACTAATGTTTTTGGAGACGTAGACAATTTGAAAGCTAAAGTTCAAGAACAAGAACAATGCTTGAATCAAAAGCAAGAACTAGTTATTACTCAAGTCCAAGATTATAAATTTGTACAAGTAAATCTTGTAGAAAGTTGTAGACAAAAGAAAGGGTAAAGCTATAGGAGTCTAGATAAATGAACCTCAAGCTCAACCCAAAAAAATCCTTAAAACCTTTCATGTCAAAATTAGATCTAGATCTTGAGAAGGCTAGAAAGAAGAAAGAGGATCTTGCAAAAGAGCTTGAAAAGGTGGAAAATAAAGCTCAAGCTATAGAAACCAAGAGAAAAAATCAATTCATTCAAACTAATTCTGCATTAGCCTCATGGCCAAATTTATCCATCCCAAATTTAGTTTATGTACCTCCTTGTGGACCAGTGGTTTTAGTTCAAGGAATATCTCAATCTAATCCCGCCTCATCATCCACCACCTATAATCAAGCCCCTATTATCCAACCTCAACAATTGCAAAGCGTTCCTCTAAACCAATCTAACATAGCAAGTACCTCAAATATTCCTAGTTTCTAGAAGAAACCTGTATACCTAGAAAAGGATAGACAAATATCATTTGCTGTTATTCATGGTGCTCCACATCCTATATCATTTGATTTAAGAGATAAAGTGGTTAAGTTTTTTTGAAATAAGGTTGTTATTGGTGAAGAAAATTTGAGAATCTTCATAGAAATGTTAAATGATTATGAAGTTGAACATGAAGACATGGTCATGAAGTTTTTTGTTCATTCACTAACTGAGGATGCAAGGGATTGGTTTAGAAGGCTACCTATTGATAGTATTAGCTGATGGAGTGATTTGGAGAAGTTATTCAAAGAACAATATGGAGATAGTGTTAAATGAATTCAACAATATCAAGAAGAATCCTAATTATTCTGCATTTGACTTCATTGTGAGATTCCAAAAAGGTATGTACAAATTGTTCTAGGTTATGAGGTTGAATGAGGATGTTTGTCTCACAACATATTTTAATACTTTTGATAGCAAAATGGCTTACCAATTGAGGGATAAGGATCCCAAAACTTTAAGGGATGCCTATAAGGTTGCAGTAAATATAGAGAATAATAGGAAGACATCTGGAAAACTAGGTAGGAGAGATGATCCAAAACTTTTTAATCCCAAGAATAACAACAAAAGGGAGGTTGATAAAACTCCTGTAGGAAATAAGCCAAAAGAAATTATAATAGGCTAGGTGTTGGAATTTCTTAAAAAGATGAATCCCACTAGTTTCAATAAGCCAAATGTTGTTGAGAAAACCCCTATGAATAATAGAAACTTCAATAGACAACCTAGAATTTAGAATTACCCTTATATTACCCAATGGAAGGATGGCAAGCCAATCCCTAACCAGACTAAAAATGTAAAGGATCAGGGTACACCAAACCCTCTACAAAGAATTTCAGTGAATATGAATGATAATGTGCCATGGTGTATTATTTGTCAATCACCTCACTCAGTAGAATATTGTGCAGTTGCTCAGTCATTTGTTTCTGATCATAGTTTGCAAATTGAGGACTAGGAAGAAGAAAAGAGTCATGATGATGTAAGTTGTAATATGGTAAGAGTGTGTAGTGACTATGCTGATTCTAATTTAGAAGAAATAGAAAGTGATTTGGAAAATAAGAAAATTGCTTATCAATTACATCATCAACAAGTTTTTTCAGACAATGAAGGATGTGACGAAGATCAAGTATGTGTTACATCTTCAGAAGTGGGTCATGTAAGTTTAAGAATGCCTTCCAAAGAAGAAATTGGTAGGATCACTGTAGAAATGATTTCCCAAGTGCATAGCAACTATAATTTAAGAAACAAAATAGATAATAATGAAACTGGAAAGCCTTCTGGCATATTCATAAAAGACATCACTCATAAGATGAAAGATGAAGACAAGAAGAATAATACAGAGACTATCAAGGCTAAAGATGTTAAAACAAAGAAGTGGGAACCTAAGAAGAAAGTGAAATTCCAATCCAATGAGACATCAAAATCAATTGTTCAAGAGAAGGGATCAGGGTCTAATAATTCCAAGCAACTAATAATCCTTGCTACTTAGAAGGCTCCTACTCTAGGTATGATTGTTAAACCCACTATCTCTAAGCCAATTGATATGATGTCCATGTTGTCCCAAATCACTATTAAGGTACCTTTTTTTGAACTCCTTAGAATTGAAGAGCATAAGAATAAAGCCTTGTCATGGTTGGGAGGGATAGGAACTAGCAATAACAATGTAGAACTAAGTGTTATTCAGAAGACTCCATTAGTAATAGAGGATAGTGGTATCATGTCCCAAATTCCCCAAATGTTCTTGGATGAGTCATCAGTAGCATACATAGAAGATATTGACCCATTCTTTCTCAGTCTAATTATAAAAGGGAAGACCCTAAAAATTTACATGATAGACTCAAGAGCCTCTAATACCATAATGCCTTTCAAAGTAATGGAAGCCTTAGGGTTGAAAGTAGAAACTAAGTAGGGTAGATGTAGAGGAATGGATGATAGGGAAGCCCCAGTCATAGGTACTATAAATGCTTTTCCATTTAAACTAGTTGCATATCCTAAGCTAGAGTTGACCATGTCAATCCTTGTAGTTGATACACCTCTACACTATGGAACGTTGCTTTCAAATTTTGGAACATCCTTATACATTTGTGGCCAATAATACTTCTCTTTTAGCATACTCAATGTCTTATCTATTCCAACCCTTAATCAAATTCAACCTCATAGAACATCTAGGAATACACAACTGAATACCTTTAAACAACATACCTTCTTTAATGAAATACTTATCATACTTACATGATTTGTCAAATTTGGTGCTCTGTACTCTCTACACACCTCAAAAAAATCAAGATCTGTATCATACAACTCTTTCATTTTATCAAAACCAATAACTTAAACCTTCGTTTCAATCAACAATAATGTCTTCTACTTAATGCATCCACACTTTGTTAATAAATCCACTCTTATGCTTGATTAAAAATGTAATATTCTACAAATACTCATCCCACTTCATATGTCTCTAATTCAATTTATGTTGACTTCCCGGTGTATTATAAAGCTTTATGATCAATATACAACTCAAACTCCGTATGAATCAAATAATGTCTCCACTTCTTCAAAGTTTGAGCAATAGCATAAAATTCTTGATCATGCATAGAATACTTCCTTTTAGCATCATTTAACTTCTCAAGCAACATGATTATCTTCTTGACTTAACACAACTCCTATTGCATTACCACTTGCATCACATTCAACTTGAAATACTTTTTCAAAATTAGGCAAAGCTAATATAGGTAATTTAGAAACCTTCTGTTTCAAAGTCTCAAAACTCTTATCAGCTCCATGTGTCCACTTAAATTCCTTTTTATCATGTAAAATAATTTTGCAGACACCATGTGCTAAATTAGAGTTGTTCACTTCTATGTTGTCAACATGACAACTCATAAAATTATGCAAATTCCTAAGTGTCTCACCAAATAAATAATAAAATAATGCATAATAATAAAATAATGCATTAACCTAAGTTAACTTAAGTAAAATGTAAATAGTAAATACATATTTACACCAACGATAATAAATTGTATAGAACACTCTTCCAAACTATTGATAAAAAAGATAAGTAGTTGAGATGGCAGAAAAACATTTATATCAGGCCTTTGATCTTTTCTTACCCTTGTACTTTATCTATCTTGTTTTCAAACTATCCCAACCACCTCCTACTGATAGAGCTATAATTTCTCCTAATGCTTCCCATACATATATTTCTCTCTTGGTGGGCCATTCTGTAGTTTTTACTTCTTGTAAGTCTTGAGTGGCTTTAGTCCACTTGGAATCCATGACTTCTTTTGATTCAAAAATAAATTGATTTAAATCTATTTCTACCTTAAATAGGGAATTAGAAAATTTATTATATGGGATATCTAAAACATCTTCAAAAATTGACATTGTAGCCTCTTGGGTCAAAATATTGTCAAATGAAGTTGATCATTATTTCCAGTCTTTCATTGTGCTAGTAGTATCCAAAATTGATGGTATACATGGATGTATTCCTTGAGATAAGACATTGAATTTCCCCTGTATAACTTTTAATTTCCCAATGAAGAAACCCATCAATTCCTTCACCAGCTCCAATTCCCCCTTCACTATAATTATTTTGTTAGGAAAATCTCTCTTCTTAGCCATCAATACAACTAACCTCTCTACGAATTATATATATGGCCCCAAAAGATTGAAAGTGGGTTATAGCCATGAAAGTGCTTCATTGAAAAATTGTTTAGCACTTTATAAAGCAACATAAAAATGATGAGCTTGTTGAGACATATTTTTCAATACTTCAATTCTCTGACTCATCATATTTCTAAGGATACTTGTCCTTATATCTCCTCCTTGAGTAGATGGATCATTAATGCTCATTCTTCTTGGTTCTAATGTCCCCTCTTCTTCCATTTCCTTTGTTTGTACTAGAGCCTCAACAATATCCTTGGCTGGTTGTTGTCTTTCATGTTCCTCTTCTCTTTGAACTGGCATAACCCTTTGTTCTACCTATGCAAGCTACTCCTTGAGTGATGCTACCTCATTCTAAAGTTCCTAAATTTTCCTCAAGTTCTACAATTTTCTCTTTATATGCATGGTTGTTCCTAAGCTCATCTTTATAGAGCTTCCTAACATCAATGTAATCATGTATGGATTTGAATAATCTTGTTTCCATTTCCTCTACTTTGGCTTCAATCATAAATAGAAAATGTTTCAATGCTTTGGATATCTCTATACCAGAGGTGTGTTGTAGAGTCCATACAATCATATTACTATGTTCAGAACTTTGCACATCCATTAACTTTGTCTTATTTGAGGCAAGGGGCATACTCTAGACTACCAAGGATTTGGTGTCAATATTGAAACTAGTCCCTATTTTCAATCCATCTAATCCAATTGCCTCATAAGAAATGGAACTATCTTGCCTCCTTATCTGATCGAGCATTAATGCTTGTTCCAAATCCCTTCCAAGAACTAGTAGAATGTCTCTTCTCTACTCTAAGTCCCTAGCCTCCTCTAGAGTCATTAATTCACTCTTAGGATCATAGGCCTATAGCTTATCAATCAATTCCATCTTCTACTCATCAGACTGTCCTGGCTTCATTTTCAACACAAGTTCACTCTGTTTGATTTTATATAAGAAGCTCTTAAATTCAATGGACTTGATGAATTCATCATCTTCTAAGAATTTTTGAGCTTGGATAATCCTATCATCTAGCCTTGCTACAACTAGTTCTAAGTTTGCGAGAGTATTTTTTGCTGCATTAATTCTCTTTTGTAAATAATTTTGTACTAAGTTAGCAAAATATTGACTACTTCTTGGTAAAATTGTTAATGTCTTTTTTTTAACCTAAGTAGGAATATAGACAATCTTCTATCTTATTTTCCCTTTTCCATCCATGATGCTTGAGGGGTATCTTCCTCTTCTACCTCAAAGTTTACATCTAGCTCATGGCCATAAGTGAAAACTCTATCCTCTTCTCCTATGGATCCCTCTGGCATCTTAGCCATGATCTCAGTATGGTCCATGACTATCTTCCTAATCCCCTAAGGATAAGGGATATCCATGTAGAATCCCACAAATTAGGGATCTATTCTTTTCAATTCTTTTTCCACCTTTATAACATCATCAAGCTTTGCTAGCTTGTATGAAATGTAGGAAATAAGAAAATATGTTTCCAATTATGGTCAAGTCTCTTTCCCTTAGTAAGTTGGACTGGTCTCAAAAGGCCCTTCAATAAATTAGGAGCCTTAAAATATCCTAAATCTAATGTTTTCATAATTACAACACTAAAATTATTGAAAAATGATATAGAATCAAAAAATATAAGTGGTATCCCATACAAATGTCCATTATTGCACTTGTAGTCTTCCATTTATATCAAAAGTTTGATTGATTAAATCAAAACTTATGTACCCTATATTCTTGTATAGAATCATGTGCATCAATAGCGAATAGTAATGGAAGTTGAAATCATTTAATTCTCCACTTTGATCCCTAGCACTATTTTCTCACATTACTTCTAGAATATGATTGACATAATCATATTCCCCACCAAGGTAAGAATCTTGTACATCTCTTGCAATTATGAATTTTTCTCCATAGACCATATCAGAGCCATCCTTTCCCACCACATTATTAACACCATATGCAATTTTAACAAGATAATTCTTGAATTTTTCTAGTGGTATCATCTTTTTGACCTTCCAAGGGTAATCACCCACTTCTTTTAGGTTCATAGGAATATGTTGTAACATTGATCTCCCAGTGTATACCTTGGTGTTTGCTTTAAATTTTCTCTACATATCCTTCAAATCTATAGGTTGACTCATAGCTCTATCTAATCCAAAAGCTTCAATGAATGATTCTTGGTTTAGGGTATACGGGATAGCTCCATCCCTCCTATGGAAATATTTTTTGGTTGGATTATAACACCAAAATAGGGCTTTCATCAGGTCTACATCTACAAAGGCCTTTGGAAATATCAACTTGGCAAGGTTCTTCTTCCATGGGTTGCACATAGAAATTTTCTTCTCCCTATTATGATAGAAGTATTTGAAAAGTTTAGAACCTACAACACCAAGGCATATGAAATCTTTGCATAGGGCATATGGGTCAGTAACAGTGTGATTATCTACATAATTTGCATTGGATGAACCTAGGAAAAGCTTTATCAATTCTTTAGAAAATCTCTGTGGTTTCTTCTATTTGGTTTTACCTCCTATTGAGGTTGAAGATTCTGATACTGCCATATCTAAGGCTTAAATTTCTTCTACTTCCTTGTCAAAATTTTTGATATTATACAGATAAACACTAGATATAATAGCTGCTTTATTCTTAAGGAAGTTTTGAATAGAAAACTAGAATGCACATAAAAATTTGGAACTATCAAAATTCTTCCTCTCTATAAATGGAAAACTATGATTGTGAAAAGAGAAAATCTTCACAAATTAATATGTGGAAATCAACATTCACCTTGAATTGATTTTAGAATTCTTGAAATATGATATTAATCTATTCCATCAACTCAATGGATTTTCACCATTAATATCCAACGATGAACTTTTTTGTACTACAGTTGAATCCTATTGGTTGAGAACCTCCTATTATTTTTTTAGCTTAAAGTAATGACTTTATTTTACTATTAGAATAAGGGCTACAATGCATGACAAAGATAGAGAAAAAGACCCTTTGTAACATCATAATATTATAAAAATGGTTTTATGATATTATAAAAACCCTTTGAAAACCCTTACCGACTAGTTGGATTCAATAGAAAAATCCTTTATGACCTTACGATCACTTTTTTGTTGTTGTATCAACACTAACTTTATCCTCCTCTATGATCATACAAAAAATGGTTCTGTAGCATCATAGATTACCCTTTCTTAACCTACAATCTTACGATCATAGTTACATTCACCTTGTCATAACATCTTCAATGATCTCGTAAGCTCTTATGATGTCACAACAAACCTTTAACCCTTCACACCATACCATCAGTGGTTTAACATTTTTCATGTGCAATATTATGACCATCTCTCAATCGTGATATCAGGAGACACCCTTTATAACCTTGAGATCTTATGATGAAATATTCATCATAAGATTAGAGACTACCATTTGTTGTTTAGAACATATTATGATATCATTTTCTAGTCCCACTAATCCTAACATCATATACATCTAGCATTCATACATTTGTTTTGACCTATCAAGAAATGGACATTTTTCTAACAACACATCACCTTTTTTTTGCTTTATCTCCTTTATGACCTTATGATCACAAGCCATCGTGTCATCACAACATCTCAATATTTATTTTTTGATCCTTCGAAGTCCATCTTCTCATAGTATTGTAGCAACCAATTTCATTATTCCATATGTTTTGATAATCCTCCTTGCCATAACATTAGAGCTAGCTACAATCCAAACTCTTTAAATTGATACACGATCATACAATACAAAGGAAATCATATGATCAGGAAGACTTCTTTCCTTACCCATGACACTATGACACAACATTAATTGTGAGATTGGGAGACCAAAAAACCTTACTTGCGATACCCTACTAACCCCCTATCATAACATCATTAGAAATTATGTACTTAGACAAAATGAAAATTCACTCAATTTCAAAAAAACTAGGCTTAGGGTTTAGACCAAATTCATAGGTATTTTTACAATATGAGATGAGGATAAAAAATCTAAAGCATTAAACCTCATATTTTGGACAATTGATAGAAATAACTAGATCAAGGCAAGATTTTCTAGGGTGTTTTTAGTGAATGGAAACAAGATAAATGCAATGTTAACAATCAATCTAATATTTTCACCATAAATTTAAAAAATTAACCCTAGTGAAAAATAGGAGCTCTTACATTCTTTTCCTTTTCTTCACCTTAGAAGATATTTTAATATTCATAGTTATTCTAGCTTTAGTTTCCTCATTTATCTTCCAAAAGATTCAACCTCAGTGTTGAATTCTTCTTTCAATAGTGCAATAATGTTTGCATTCACTAAATTAATATAAATTTTGTAATCAAAACTTTGTAACCAATCCTTCCTCCTCTTTACTACCTGTACAAATGTATTATCTGTATCTACAAGAAAACATATGTCATTTTAATACGTTGTTACTTATTATTTAGGTATTCTCATCCTCATCTTGATTCTTTGTTTGATTTCCTCAAAGTAAGCACCCATCACATTCTCAAAATTTGTTCCTAATTGAGTAATGTATTAATTTATTTATCTTTTCACTAGTTTTTTTTTTCCAAAAAGTACTACCAATACTAGGGAAATATCTCTGGATGTAAAATTAAATACATATGATGTATCCAAACTTACACATTAAGTTCTTTTATTTTCTAATAAATGATAGATTTCCTACCAGATGTAGTCTTTGAATCTCTATAATATTATATTCATGATCTTTTATCACTATCCCCCATGCTTGATCCACTTCCATACATGACACACTATTCAGTCTACTTGACTGGTAAAATTTGTGAGCTATTATCATCATAGAAAATTTGATTAGTGGATCAGAGATGTTTGTAATGGAAAAACCTCATCCATTCCACTTGGTACCTATATTTGCCTCAATTTCCTCTTTACTGGGGCATCACATGGTTTTCTTATTATCTAGGGTTTGATAGCCTATATCTTTTTGAATCATTTTCTTAATGATTTCCATGGTTCCATTTTGTAACCAAAACTTCACATAACAAATGTTGATTTTAAACTAATTTTGATCCATTCAATCTTGAAATTCCTTGGAAATTCTAGGGCACAAATTAATCCTTTCCTCAACAACTTTAAATTCATCCTTCAAAATTCCTTCATTACATAACTTCTCATATTTTTCTCTTATCTCATTATATCATACTTATGTAATCTTACACATATAATAACTCCTTACATCATGGATCATAATAACTTTGGGTGGCATTGAGGATAGTGCACCCATTCAATCACCTTTCATTGCAATATTTGGAAACAAAACTTTGGTGGAGGACAAGCATCACTCTTCACTAGTTAGATTTTATTAACTTCTTAGCTCATTCCTATTGTGGATGAAGTTGTCATTTTCTTTGTTAGAATTTGAAGTATTTTCTTTCTCATCTGAATTACTTGACATGGTTCAAATCTTCACTTGTTCAAGCTTCTTGTCCAAATCACTCTTGAAATATTTTTCTTAGTCACTCAAATCTGCTAATTTCTTTGTGCTCTTGAAATGTGTATGCAAGTTGTGAGATAATATCTTCAAAATTTGATATATACATCAATTTAGGGTTTCCATTTATTGTTGTGTACTTAGGTAGGTGGAAGCTAGATTTCTCAATCAATGTTGGTGCCTTTGAAGTAGTTATTTTCTTTACAAGTTGGTCTCTTCCATTTCACTCGATCTCTGTATTAGTTTGCTTCTAAAGTGCTTGATCCATGGAACAATGCTCTGTTGGAATATTCAAATAGGAAGAATGCTTCTGAGAGGGGGGGGGGGGGGGTGTTGAATTAGAAGTATTGTATTTTTACCATTAAAACCTTTTAACTGAAAGTAGATTGCATGAATATAAACATATCAAACAATTATGAGAAAACACATAAGCATCACCACATAACACTTGAGATTTTGGTAACCCAGAAACCCTCCAGAAATATGAAGGTAAAACTGGGTGGGGATGATACCCACAAAACTTACTACAGTAATAGTGTTTGACCACTTTTGATGATCTATCTTGTTAAAAGCCTACCCTGTTAAAGGCTTTATACTGTATCAATAGTGACCTAGTTAAAGGATTTCAAACACTTTACATGAAGTGTCACCCTGTTAAAGGATTTAATCACCTATTTAAAGGTTTCTACAAAATAGCTATTAAGTTAACCTATCACCATAGGGTTTTCATTCTAATACAATTGCTAGAGAGTATTAGGTACAATAAACCTGATAGATTACAATCCGTCAATTGCTGAATATAGGCACTTGATCTACTTTCTCTAATCTTGATCCTCTAAGATCTGATATTCTTTGCTCTAAAATAGTTTTTCCTTACACACCCTTGTCCATACTCACAAATTTATAATGAAACTTCATCTTCTTTATAAATTCATTCAAGGATTTAGGGTTAGGTATGGATCTACAATCCATATTGAATCTTTTCTTTTCGCTCATTCCTTGTACTTTTCTTATTGGTTGAATGGCTTCTCTATTATTCTTATTGGCTACATGTAGATTGCATAGGAAATACAAAATATTCTATCTTATCATTTAATTCTTCAAGATTTGTCACATGTCGGTCATGAAAATGGTTTACATATGAATCAATGAAGTTAAAAACTCATATGTACATTATGTGTTACTTGGCACTTGCTGATTCAGATGCTTGGCACTAATTAAAAACTAGCTTACTTGACACCTGTTGCATTTTTGTATTGCTCAGCATCATCTATGACTCAACACTTAAATATCACTCGGCACTTGTATCATGCTCGACACCTAAATTCATTCGACACCTGAACTTCACTCAGCACCTAATCTTCACTCGACACCTAAAGACTACTCGGCACATGAAGATCACTCAGCACTTGAAGTCTTTCCTGACTTAGCTCATGTTGTGGCTCAGCATACATGGTGTACTCGACTCCAATATAGAAAGTGGTTAAGTCTATTGGCACTCAAGTGTCAAAAACTATTATGAGGTTAATAGTCTCCCCCTTTGACATGAGTGACCAAAACACTTAACTGACCTTATGAGTACATTAACTAATCTGCTCGGTATATACAGAGGTTTTAAAAAAAAAGCTTTATTCAAAATTTGTGTAACTTACAATATATACCTCAAAATTATTGTAACTCCCCCTGAGTTGGTTGTTTGTGCCATTATCTGTATATCATGCTCTCCTTGGTTTTGTTTGTTTCCCCCATTCTCTCATATGCATCTTATAGTATCTCCCCCTTAGTTAATATCTCCCCCTTTTATTCTTATCTCCCCCTTTTTGACACTTATGTCAAAGGGTTTTAAGGGTTAAGACTATATTTTGCCAAAAATGTGTTGTTTACCTCCATAATTATCTTGAGAGCTACATCCCAATTGTTCAAAGCAATTTCTAGTGACTTGTACTTGATGGAAGTCTCTGTAGCAAGATGAATAAGTCCATCTGAAGCAGAAAGATTAGGACCTTTCTTGAGAACAATTTCTGCATAGACTTGTTCCTTATGGAGTATTTCCAAATGTGTGGTAATGGAGGACTGAAGTTGTATCAATTTGGCCTTGATATTGGCCTCTTTTTCTGTTAATATAGCTATTTCTTTCTGAGTGTGAAGCGATTGAGCAAAATGCTTCTCACTTTGAGCTAGATCATTTGGTAGCTGTATGCTTGAAATGTTTACATTTTTCTCCAAGCTCAGTATCTTTTGGCTTATCTCCTATGTGAAGTATGAAAAGTCACACAACTTTTTGTACAATGAGAATATATTCTCAAGTACCTTTTTCACTTTGTCTATTAAATTTTCCAATTCAACTTGTGAAAGTGCTATTTCACTAGATATTTTCTCATTCACTTTTCCTTGAAATTTTCTTTCAGACTATTCCATAAGTTTTACATTTGTTTCCTGGTCTTCATTTGTCACCCGGTCAACAATATCTAATAATTGCTCCATGATATGCTTTGACTCATCTGGTGACTGCAAACTGAAGGCATCCATAAAGATGTCCTTAATCTCATGTAGTGTTTGCTTTTGTTTATACTCCTTCCTAAGTATCTCTTATCTCTTTCTCCTATTCAGCACTTCCTGCACCTCATTGATTTGATCAATGGTTATTGTTTTTGAGTCATAACCTGGTATGACTATCTCCTCATCTAATTCAAGGTCTCCATAGTGAAGCACCCTTGCAACTTTTGTAGTACTAGATCCTAATGTAGATATTTGCAATGGCTATTGTGAAGGAGTTCCCGAGGTAGGAAAATTTATCAATGTTTGTATTGCCTTCTTCTCTTTAGGGGTTTCCACTATTTTCTCCTCCTTCTATTTACTATCTTGATCAATTATGTTAATCTTAGGAAGTGCACCTTGTGTTTGTGCTATAGGATCAGATGTAATAGTCTATCCTGTTTGTTTTGTTCCTTTTTCTATAGCTGCACTCGGCTTCTATATTGTGGTGTCAACTATGCCTGTTGAAATAACTGTTGAAATTTGAGGTTGACTACTAGTAGCTATAGAGATGATGGAAGGTGGTTCTTGTGGATTCACCTTATCTCTAACTATGCTTTCTACTAGTTTTTGCAGTTCATCCATACAGACTAATACTGGATCTACACATAATATTGCTTGTTGTGTAGATTGGTCAAGGATTCTTTTGAGATCTTTTGTAGTTAATGGATTGATGTTCTAACAAGAAGTGTTAGGAACATCTTTTATAGTTAAAGTTTCTATAGGCGTGATGGGTACATGAGGAGGGCTAGAGGATGGCAATTGTGTGTCTTGCACATTCTGGTCTGGTTACTACTCTTGCTCAGTTATTTCTGTTGCATCTTGTTTTTGTATCTCTTCCTCCTCTCCATCTTTCTCTTCTTCTTCTTTCTTTTCTTCTTCTCCCTTCTCTACTACTTTCTTCTCTTCTCTCCTTTTTCTTCTCTCTTCTAGTGGAGCAATAACTTCTTCCTTGTATTCTTCATCAAGAAAATCTTCAATCTTTTTGTACAATTTTTTCTATGATTTCATTGTTCTTTGAACAATTTCTTCTATCTTATTTTGGAGAATGAAGAATGCCCTGTACTTTAGTGTAAAGCTAGTATTATGCCTTTTGACTACTTTCTTTATTTTTTCCTTAGTTAAATCAGGCAATACGCTTGCTAGGGTTGATTCCCTTATCTCTTTCTCCATTTTCAAACAAAAATGCCATCTATCTTCTACAATTTCAAATAGTTCATTTGGCAATTGTCCATCTAGTTCAAGTGGAGTGTACTTGAACTATGCCATCATTCCATAAATTGTTTCCTCTATCCTATTATGTTCTTCTTTAGTAAACTTATTGAAATCAACTTTATTTAAGTTACTTAAATCACCATTTCCAATCTTTTTACATAAAGTATCAACTGAAGAATGGCTTACCTTTTCAGATTGATCTTCTTCATCTGTATCAGGTTGAGCCACATATCTTCTTCTTTTCCTCAGCTCTTCCTATGTTTCCTTGATTGGTTTCTTCTTTGTAGCTTCCTATTTAGCCTTTTGAGTGGAGGCCCTTGTTGCAGCTTGTATTGTAGGCTTTTGAGGTGATGGCATGGCAGATTTATTTGATTTTTGCTGAGTTGGAGGCTGTTCTATTTCCTTTCTTTTCTTTGACTCAACTTCAATTGGTGCTTCCTTGGATTCTTCTTCCTCGGCACCTTTCTCCTTCTCTTCACCTAGGCCTTGAGCTAATTCTGTTGGGCCTTGTTCTTGTTCATCTTCATCATCATCATTGTCATCTTCTTCTTCTTCTGCTTCAGCCTCTTCTTTAACAAATTGTCTTTCTTATTTAATGTGGAAGCAATCTTTAATTTTATATTTATTTTTGATCTTACTACATCATAAGTGCCAAAATGTGGAGCACTTTTAGCTATCTCTTCTGCCAATAATGTAGTTATTGCTCCAGATGCCTGATCAACATTGATTTCATATCCAAATGGCCTTAGCCATCTCACTCTTGGAATTGTAGCTTGAATTTAGGTAAATTCAATATCAACCAAGAAGAATATATCATTAACATGTTTTTCTACTAAAGAAACTGGTATTCTTACCCTTTGCTTCATGGATTTCTTAAAATCTCCAAAGTAACTTGTCATCAGGGTATCAAAATTTTCTCCCATTTTTTCTATATATTCATTGATTTGGGCAATGATAGTTCTATCATTCCTCCATGTAACTTTTCCAAAAGAGGGAAACTCATTTTGAACATAAAAGAATATACAAACTAGAATTGCTCCAAATTTTCATTGAGCACCCTTTGTCCTTCTTATAGCAGCAAGGTTTTCAGTAATCTGTTGTAGTTGCAGTTCTGCAAGACCATAATATGATCCTTCTTCACCAATTTGTAACCTACATCTTCTACAATACATGGCACACTATTGAATCTACTAGATTGATAAAACTTATGGGCAATGGCTCTAACAAAAAACTCAACTAGAGGATCCTGAATGGTGTGAATTGTCATTCCTCTCTTATTCCATCGAGCACCAGTTTTCTTTTCAATAACCTCCTTCAATTCACTTCTCAAGGTTTTGAACTAATCTAGGGTAGGATAACCAGTCACCCTATGTATGATTTCTTTGGTTAATTTGATGGGAATATCTTCTAACCACAAACTTCCACCATGAATTATGCTTAACACAAGTTTAACCCATTCTATTTTGAATACGGTGGGAAAGCTCAAAGTCGAGTTAAACCCTTTCTTTCAAAAATTTTGAATTCATCTTTTAAGACTCCATCTATGCACAACTTCTCATAGGCTTTCCTTATCTCCATATCTCCTAGGGATCCTATCTTACAATTGTAGCATCTTCTCACATCTTGAACCATTACTATTTGGGAGAGAGCTCCGACTGGGTTGTTTTTGTATGAAACTTTAGGAATGGGATGAAAAATAGGTTGCTTGACCTCATTGGACACTAATTGAACTTCAAATGACTCTTTGTCCTCGGTTTTGTTGGAACTTGACACTATTTATGCAAACTAGGGTTTCCTTTTTACAAAATATGAAACTACGTAGCTCGACACAAATGAAAAATACCTCAAGATTGATGAAAATGCATTGAGAGATGTTGCAATCTTCTTGAAATGTTGGATTCTTTGCTATGAAGTTGCTCTGCTCTCTTTCTCTTCTTTTCTTCTTGATCGTGATGAGGAAAACTGATTGGAATCACGATAATATACCCTATTTTCATCACATTAAATGCTCAACTACCAATTCAGCTTCTAAAGGATTTTAACATTACTTGGCTTGTACTACATTTCCACTTTACTTGGCTTCCATTGGAGTTAACCAAGTTGGCATCAGTTATCAACTCAATCGCTATTAGGAACTCGACATGTGTTGGAGTTTAACTCGGTATCCAAAGATAGCTCGGCAACATCATTTAGATTTTGTCTTGACATCTTGTCTCATGCAGATTTATACTTTTCATTGCTTATTTGTCTTGGGACTGATGTGTGATATAACTTTGTATATCAATCCCATATACTTCTCATGCTTAGTTTGATGAAGTGTGATCACTTGACCCATTGGGTGAAGTGATCCCTCCACTTGATGTGTTGCATTTATCTTTCTTTTTCCAAGTCTTGTTCATTTGCCCCCTTATCTTTTTGACATCAATCTTTTCTTTGCTGTTATTTTCTTCAGTCTTGGGTGCCTTTGACCTTGTAGGACAATTTTTATTGGTATGACCAATTTTCAGACAACTGAAACATGTGGTTTGATTCAACCATCTTTTATAGTTCCCTTTGAAATGTGTTCTTATGCAGTTCTGTGGTATATGTCCATATTCTTGACAATAATAACAACTATACCTGGTGTTGTAATCCCAACGATAGTGACTTTCATTTTGTTTTCATTTTGCTGGTTGATTTGATGTCCACATAGGCTTTGATCTACATTCAAATGCTCTATGTCCATACTTCTTGCAATTATGATAGTGTCCCTCAAATTTGTGTGTCCTTGTAACTCTAGATCTACAATCTTGTGTCATATGTCCTTGCATGTTGCACTTGTGATAGTAACTCTTGCTCTTGGGTATATTTGGCTGATTGAATCTCCTACTCCTACAAGCATTAGCAATATGCCCCTTTTTATTACAATAATGACAAGTGGGTTTTGAATTCTTACCTGTATCATCCTTTTGTTCAACACTCTTTGATGATTCTCCAACTTCAGTGCTATTGTATCCAAGTCTCGATGCATCATGGGTAGATCTTGGGGATTTTTGCAACTGTTCAAAATACTTGATGGCTTCACTTGACTTGTTGAGATTTTTGGCTACCTCTTTTTCTCTATTCAATTCATTCTGCATTTTTTCATTCTACATTTTCAAAGTAGAGATCTCAATATCTTTCATATTGAGTTCATGATGAAGGTTCATCATTTGGGCAAGTGTATCCATTTGCATGTTTTAGATCCTTGTTAATTCAGTTCATTTTTCATCAAGTATGTTTGCAAGATTTCTTTTTTCATTTTTCATCATGACTCTATCCTCACCTACTCTTTTCTTTTGTTTAGTGATTTCACATAACATTATGGCTTGTGAGTCATGTTCCATCTTTAGAGATCTTATCTCCTCTCCTTGAACTTTGTTTTTCTCCATCAGTTCTGCTATTGTTGCATCAAACTCTTTAGTGTCTCCATTGGCACACAGTTTTGTGGTAGCAATCTCCTTGTAGTTTATATCATTCTCAGCTATGGCTATATCCTTCCTTCTTTTCAAGGATTTTCTCAATTCTTACCATTAAAACCTTTAAACTGAAAGTATTGTATTTGTACCATTAAAACCTTTTAACTGAAAGTAGATTGCATGCATATAAACATATCAAACAATTATCAGAAAACACATAAGCATCACCACATAACACTTGAGATTTGGTAACATAAAAACCCTCTAGAAATAAGAAGGTAAAATTGGGGTGGGGATGATACCCACAAGATTTAGTGCAGTAATAATGTTTGACCACTTCTGATGATCTACCCTGTTAAAGGCTTTACACTATATCAATAGTGACCTGGTTAAACGATTTCAAACACTTTACATAAAGTGTCACCCTATTAAAGGATTTAATCACCTATTTAAAGGTTTCTACAAAATAGCTATTAATCTAACCTATCACTATAGGGTTTTCATTCTAATACAATTGCTAGAGAGTATTAGGTACAATAAACCTGATAGATTACAATCCTTTGATTGCTAAATATAGACACTTGATCTACTTTCTCTAATCTTGATCCTCTGAGATATGATATTCTTTGCTCTGAAATAGTTTTTCCTTACACACCCTTGTCCATACTCACACATTTACAATGAAACTTCGTCTTCCTTATAAATTCATTCGAGGATTTAGGGTTAGGTATGGATCTATGATCCATATTGAATCTTTTCTTTCTGCTCATTCCTTGCACTTTTCTTATTGGCTGCATGCGTTCTTCATTATTCTTATTGGCTGCATGTAGATTGCATAGGAAATACAAAATATTTGATCTTATAAGTTAATTCTTCAAGATTCATCACATGTCAGTCATGAAAATGGTTTACATATGAATCAATGAAGTTACAAACTCATATGTATATTCTGTGTTACTCGACACTTGCTGATTCCAGATGCTTGGCACTAATAACAAACTGGCTTACTCAGCACCTGTTGCATTTTTGTATTTCTTAGCATTATCTATGACTCAAAACTTAACTATCACTCGGCACTTGTATCGTACTTGGGACCTAAAGTCATTCGGCACTTGAACTTCACGTGACACCTGATCTTCACTCGGCACTTGATCTTCACTCAGCACCTGAAGACTACTCGGCACATGAAGATCACTCGGCACCTGAAGTCTTTCCTGACTCGGCTCATGTTGTGGCTCAGCATACATGGTGTACTAAGCTACAATATAGAAAGTGGTTAAGTGTATTGACACTCAAGTGTCAAAAACCATTATGAGGTTAACATGCTCAATTGACATAGATAATTTTTATCGATGTTTAATATTGTTTCACAAATATATTCTTATGCATCTTTTATATATGTGAATATGATCTTTGACACATTTCATGTAAGAACTAATGCATGATATATCAATTAAATATACAATTCAATAAATACCTTTTCTTTCTTTGAGATGACATTATCAACTTCTGCATTGAATTGGGTGACCTTAGCTCCATTTGCTCCACTATTTCCATCTTCTTCTTTACTTTTCCATTTTTGAATCATCTCCTTCTTTACTTGTTCAATGTGTATTTTACATGTACCTTTGTCTTTTGTTTGACTTGTTGATTGTACTTGAGTCCTACAATTCTTTCGTATATGTCAAAACTTGTGACATTTGAAACATGCATTATTAGGTGCATAATTCTACCTTTGATTTGTCCAATAAAGTTTTGTCTATGATATGCATTCACATGTTGTATGCCCATACTTTTGATAGTTATAGCAATGTCCTTAAAATCTAAGTGTAGTAGATGTATTCCTCATTCTTGACCTACACTCATGCATTTGATGCCCTTGTTTCTTGCAGTAAAATTAGTAACCACTAAATTTAGGTTTAGGCTTTTGCATACCATGTTTTATTTGATAATTTTTTGTAGTATGACCAATTTTTTCCATAATGGTATGATGGTGGTTTGTCCTTTGACTTTGCATACCTTAGTTCTCCATTCCTAGATGATTCCCATTGGTCAGTAGATGAGTGTTTTGAGCCATCAATACTTCTAGAAAACTTCACAAGTTCTTCAAAGTATTTTATTTCTTCTTTTGATTTATTGAATCTCTCCATACATTATTTCTTAATTTTCAATTCATTCTTCAGTATGTCCTTCTGTGATTTGAGATGTTCAATTTCAACATCCTTTTAATTCAATTCCTAATTTGCAAGCATTAGTTGATTCATCATGTCCAATTAAGTGTTTCTAAGTTCTCCACATCTAATATCATTTCATCAAGTATAGTAGCCATTACCCTTTTGTCTTCCTTAACCATAACCCTTTCTTCTTTAACTTTTCCCTTTTTCTTGGTCACTAAACATAATCTTACTAATTGGATTTCATGTTCTCTTTTCAATCCTCTTATTTCTTTATTTGGGAGTTTTTACTTGTCAAGTATATCTACAAATTCTTTCTCATTTGGATTGATTGATTCAAACAATCCTTTAGTCTCAACTTCTTCATAGGAATTTTTATTTAATCTTGGATGACCAATTCATTTCTTCTTTTTAGGGATTTCCTTAGATCTTGTCTTTCTTTCTCAAATTTGTGTAGTATGAGTTGGATGTCAATCACTTAATTGTTAATAACCATGTCCAGTTTAAAAGACTCCATCTCCAAGATCTAATCTTCAAGTGATTAAGCTTTTATCAGAGAACCAACTTGCTCTAATACCAATTTTTGACTGATAGAAGTATAGATAGGATAACAAGATACTAATAGGTGGGGTGACTCATAATATTAAGCACTTTTACTTTTCAATAATCTATTCACACATTCACAAATTATCTTGTTCATGTAAAACTTTTAAAAGTAAACTTGTTGTAACATTTAAATATAATCTATCACATGCATGAAAATAATTACATACGATAATATTTGTTACCTAGAAAGCCACTAAGGTGAAGGTAAAATTGGGCTTGGGATGACCCCTACAAATATTCACTACTACAATAATAAAGTTAACATGTTAGGGTTACAATGTTTGATCATAATATATGGTCTACCCTATGAGGGGTTTGCCCTATTAAAAGTGTTTAAGACTACTAAGTCTCACCTTTTTAGAGGATTTAACACTTATAATAAAGTAAGGAAACTATTAGGAGATTTACAAAGATCTATCAAGACCACTTTGTTATGACATTTACCCTAATTCAATTTTATTAAAAGTGATTTAGTACTTGACTCTTGATATGTTGTGTAAGCTGATTTCAAGTCTTCTCCTTATAGACTAATCCTCTCTTTTGATCTGATAAAAATGTTATTCCCCTTCAGTACTCCTTATAGGTCACTTTCTGTACTAAGAAATAATAGAACACTTCCATTGACTTCTAATATGATCTTTGATCCTTCACTTCACCATTCACATATTATTCCTTGTCTCTATCTTCTCCATCATATGAGTAGGTTAAAATATTCTTCATTTAAATAGTTTTGTAAAGAGTTTTCTATATGCTTCCATATTTTTCCTCTTCATCTAAATTGTTGATCACAAAACATAGGGGTTTGTGATCCATCTCATAAACACGTAATGTAACAACTTCTACAAATAGTAAATGTTCCTTCCATGTTGGCTTGAAAATGATTTGCATCAAATTATGTATCATTTCTAACTTTTATGCATACTCTACATTGCTTGGCCTTTACTATTTTTTGATATGTAGCATTTTTATTGCTCAGTCTGTATTGTGCTTGGCATGCATTACGTAACTCAAAACTTATATTCTTAAACCTCTCAGTAGGTGTTGATCCCATCTTGTATATAAAATACTCAATGACCACACACTTACTTAGCTCCCATAGAGCTTAGTACATACATACTTATGTATATGACTCAGCCTATATATGGTAGCTTTTTCATAGTGATGATCATCTACCTCTACCTAGTAAATGACTAAGTGTTTAACACTATTAGATAACAATAGTTAGAGATACCAACATCTCCATCAAATCAATACATGTTCTGTCACTATAGAAACATTAGAAAAAATGAACCCCTCCTAACAAAAATCATTCTCTCATTGATCCTGATAAATTTCTCCCACATTCTTATCAATATGGTAACTCAATTTCATACTCTCCCTCTTTATTTCTATCTTTGTATAGTAACTTAGTTATGCTATTATCTCCCTCTTTGACAATAATGCCAAAGACATACCATACACATCTCATGTCACTGGTTTGACTAATACAAAAATGTCATATCAACATCAAATTCTTGTACCTTCTTCTACTTATGTGTCATTTCCCTAATTTTCCTTCTTACAACTTTAGGCAATTCCTAAAGTATGACCTGCATAACTCAATGTCATGATATTATGAAAATAGGATTTGATTCACTACAAAATCTCTTCTTAGTTTTCTCTAGATAGGGGAATGATGCCTAACTTACCTCTTACATACTTAAAAAACTTCCTTAGGTAGTGCCTTAGTGAATATGTAAGCCAACTACTCCTTTGTGTTTACATATATTGCAATCAAAATTCTTTCTCTTGTACTAGCTCTCTTAAGTAATGATACTTGATCTCAATCATATAATTTATCTTTGTATGCATCACATGATTTTTTGATATGTTTATAGTACTTGTGTTACCACAATAAGTCACAAGATGTTTAGTGATCTCTTCCTTCATAACTTTCAATAATTTCTTGATAAATATAACATTTCAAAAATTCACTATTGTAGAAACATATTCAACTTCTTTTGTGGATTGTGAAATATAGTTCTACTTCTTGTTTGTCCATTAAATAAATCTTATACCAAATAAGAAAGCTACTCTACTTGTG
This sequence comes from Cupressus sempervirens, assembly GCA_028749045.1. Classification (NCBI taxonomy): domain Eukaryota; kingdom Viridiplantae; phylum Streptophyta; class Pinopsida; order Cupressales; family Cupressaceae; genus Cupressus; species Cupressus sempervirens. Next base: position 878,204,144 of record CM053792.1, read on the forward strand.
TTTTTTCTATTATTAATGTTTCTTTCCCAAGCAACATATATATATACCTTCAGTCCAAACTTATCACTTTTTTAATACAATAAATCATAGTATTTTGTTCCTTTAGGTATCTTAGTATCCTCTTTAATTCCATCATGTGATATGGTAATGTAGAAACCTTCCAAATAAAAAGTAAACCTTAGGTGGGGATGATACCCACAAGCTTATAATTGGTCACTTCCAATGACCTTCCCTATTAGGGGAAATAAGGACTATGAGGTCCACCTCGTAAAATGATTTTAAAAACATACAATGAAATATGCACTCCATTACGAGATTTGGAATAAGATTGTTAAGTCTATCTTGTTAGAGGATTTGGCTAGTGCACCTATTAGGATGAACTAGTATCCAATTCCTAATCTGCAATTTTGATTTGTTGAGTGAGATTCATTGAATTACAATGATCACCATGTTTTGATAGGTAAGTCTCTTCTTTTCCTTATCCTTCTTGTAGCCTTTACTAGTTTTTACTCATCTGCTTCATACTTACTTACATTAATTTCATTTAGATATGAGATAATGTATTACATATATACCAATCCAATTATCTTCTTTCTAAAGTCGGCTACAATACCTAATTCATCATAATTCACAAAGTCAGATAGCTATTGCAACTTGGGTTCTGAAGACAACTCATGAAACATTGTCAACACTTGACAAAATTTGGAACTCAGTTAATATTGAAGCTTAACCCATACTAATCACTTTGATTAGTAGGAGTTAGTTCACATTGTATAACTCAATGAACACTAAGAGTTTGGTAGATACATAGATGTGTGGTTGACATTGCATGACTTAATCAACACTAACATCTTCATCACTTGCACTAGAATGCTTGATAGCTTCTGCTACACTCTTGTAACACTGTGTTTAGCCTTAGTATCTCAGTAGACATTGGAAGGCTCAAAAAACATTGCAAACAATCTTAGATTCTTGCTAGACATGGTGATGCTTGTCATGAACTGTAATCTATCTATCTAGCTCAGTAGCAACTGTAGGAGCTCGAAAGCAACTATAGAGCTCAATAGAAATGAAACCAACTGGCTAAGTGGTGAGTCAATAATAGACAAATTATTTGAACATAAGGTCAATAATCTCCTCCTTTGGCATTAGTGACAAAAATAGTTATCATACCCAAAATTTGAGTGCCCAAAATACTGTTAAAAAAAAACTTTCCTTATCAACAATTTGGGTCTTCAACTCAATTTGGACTATTGTCTACGGTTGTAGCTAAGTAACCTCTTACTCTATATTTTTTGGGTTTTTCAAAAATAAATTTATAAACATATTAAAACTTCCTTTATCAACAATTTGGGTCTTCAACTCGGGTTGGACTACTGTCTACTATTATAGCTCGATAACCTCTTACTCTATATTTTTTGGCTTTTCAAAATTATTTTTTGTAAACATATTTTCTCCTTCATATTTACATCTCCCATTCTATACATGTGTATACATACTCCCCCATACAATATATCTCAACTTTTCTATACATATATCTAGAGTATGATACACAACTCCTGCTTTCTGACACAAATGCCAAAAAATGCAAAAAAAAAAAAGTTTAAAAGATAATACCAAAATGTGACAAGAAATCACTATGCACCTTAAAAATTATTGCCATGGTCTTGTCCCAATTCTTTTGCAATACCATTGATGCATGCACAACTATCTACACTTCTACTAATAATTACATCATGTGGTCGGCTATGGAGAGATTGTTATCATGGATTAATGTTTTTGCATGTGTAATGCATTTCTGGATTGCATCCATGTTTGGAAGAATCCTACCTTGAATTTCTATAGGTGTATCTCTAATCCTAGCTTCTTCCCTTAATAGTTTTTCATAAAGGTCTGTCAAGTACTTGATCTTCACAAAATGTACAGAGCTACTACTAGGGTCAAGTGACAATTTATGTACACTTGCCTTCATGTCCTCATCTATCTTTGATAATTTTTCTTTAAATTCCTTGGTAAAGAAAGATATATTACTCAAATTGATTAAAAAATTAACAACATTGTTTATACAACCTTTAAATGTAGTAAGAATATTGAATAATTCCATTCGTCAGTGACTATCTTCTATGCTTCCTTCTCCAAAATATTGTTTTCAAAATTTCTCTCTACCCTCTGTAAAAGTTTATCTTGTCCATCTAACTCCTCATTATACTTGTGAACAATTTCCGCAAGCTAGTCCAAATGGGTTGTTTCTCATCAACCTCAATGCCAAGAGCATCAACCAATATGCTCTTAATGTCTTCAAATACTTGATTTCTCTATTTTCTTTCAACTCTAAATTTTTTTTACCTTACTATTTTCTTCTAGAGCTCTCCAAGGATATCCATCTCTTCTTGAATGAGGTTAGAGGTATGCCAATTTGGAAAATTAATGTTCTCATCCTGATCTATTTCTTCTTTGGAGGTTTCAATCTCTTGACCCTTTTCTTTGTAAATATTAGAGGGAACATCTTTTCCCTTATTCAAAACTTTAGTGCTTTGTTAAGACTGAGTCTCAATTGTCATTGTACTAGGTGTGGATACACTCAATATAGAAACAATTGTTGCAATAGTAGAGACATAAAAAAATATAGGAATAGAAGAAATGATACTAACAATAGGAATACCTTGTTTTTCTCGATCAAGCCTGATGCTTGAACAATCTAAGGTTGTTTCTTGGTAGATAAAATGATAGACCCTTCAGTCATTGTAGCACTTGGTAAGGTCATTCTAGAGATTGGTTGGGTGTTTGGAGATATAGTTTTTACATTACTCTATGAACTGAATTACTCTAAGGATTTTCTTGTAGAATGAGAATAAGAGGCTATCACATCTATAGCTATCTTCTCTACATCAGAATCTACAATACTATGAATCTTAGGAAGATCTCCGCCTTCAACTTCTTGAACCTCTTAATCAACATCTTCTGGATTTTCAATTTCATCCTCATTTATTTCTACCTATTCATTATCTTTATTCATATCATCTCTTTCACCATCATTGTCATTAATTTGCACAACATGACCAATGAGTTTTTGCATCCCATAGATATTCTTCCATGAAGTTATGTTTGACTTAACAATAGATTCTATGCCCTTTCATAGGATAAACAATGCAATGAATCTAGGTGTAAGCTTCTGTGCATTTTTCTTCAATGATTCCTCCACTTCCTTGTCTGATAGATTAGGCAAAAAATTCCTATAAGTCTTTTCTCTGATGTCTTTTGCAACATTAAGTGCTTTCTCGCATACTAGTAACTACCTTTATAATATTTTTAGGAACTTGATGGATTAGTTCTTCAGCGGAATATTTCCACTTTTCCACCTATGTCACTAGGGCGTCTTCTATTTGTTTCTTCTCTTTTGCACTCCTAGTATCATACCTAAGATATTTGAATTCCGACATGCCAATATCATTATTTAGTCTTTTCATCTTATACTCAAATATAGGAGCAATCTTATGAAACACAAAATCTTCATCATCATCTCCTAATTTTAGTTTCTTCTTGGATTTTCTTGTAAGCACAACATTGGAAGACTTTGTAGGTTTAGTGATTATCACCTTTCCTTTCTTCTTGCATGGCTCAACCTCTTTAGGTTATCCTTCCTCTACATTCTCCTCTTCTCCTTCATCTTCCTCTATGTCATCTCCATTACCTTCAGTTAACATTAGAGGAGAGATTGATGATTTGGTTTTTTTCATTATTCTCTCTATCCTCTTCCTTCCTCTATATACTACTTGGGGTAACTTCATCTCAAGTTCAATCCTAGCCTTTGTGCCAAATTATGAATCCTTAGGATAAACTAGCTCATTTAGGAGAACCTCACTGATGTCTTAAGTATCATCAATATTAATTTCATAACCTAAAGGTTTGACCCATGCCACCCTTGGCCTGACTACCTAGATATGAAACTTGTCACAATCAACAAGAAAAAAAATTTCTTTCCCATAGTCCTCTAACAGTTTCTTTGATATCCTATATATGCTCTACATTTTCTCCTTGAAGGACTCAAATTAATTATCCATCATACTATCTATTTTTTCTACCATTTTTGCTATGAATTCATTTATTTGATATAGCACTAGTGTTTCTTTCATCCATACCATAGTTCCTTTATAACGGAAACACTTTTGAACATAAAAAAATAGATACCTCAAAAGGGAGCCAAACTTAAGATTATTATTCTTGGAGGCTTGGATACTCTCCATTTTCTTTCCCAATTAACTCAATAGTAGCTTAGTAAGGTCAAAAGACAAATTGTTTTTCACCACCTTAAGTGCTAGGTGAACTACTTCATAGGGAACAATATTTAATCTAATTGAGCTATATATCTTTTGAGAAATCACATGTGTATTAATCTTGATTTCTATGTCTATTACTCTATTTAACATCATGCCTCTTCCATCCCACTCAACAACTATCCTCTTTTCTAGTTCAACATGACTTATGTTTTCTGTGGTTTTACCTTTGTCCAACATTGAAAACTGATAATCATGTGCATCATCTTCCTTTTCATCTAGATAAGGTGATAAATCTAAAATTTCATGTCGTGAATCCTTCTAAGGATGTATTTGATCCATTTTCGTTGGAATTCTCTCTAGAAAATACATATTGTGTGTCAAACCCTTTTCCAAACTTTTATTTTCTGGCTTTAAAACACCATCCACACATAGCTTGGTGAATGCATGGTTCAATTCTAGGGTACCAAGCTCTTTGGTTGAACAATGATACAATAAACTAATAACATGACATAGAAGCATCCTTTGTTGCACTACTATCTTGAATGTTTTCAGTTTTTTATTTTGGTCCTGAAACTGGGTTCTGCTGAAATTGTGTTTTCTAGTTTTTGGGTGCCTGTTGCAGACTATATAACTAATTTTACATAAGTAATGAGGGTATTATCAATTTGAATACTGAAGAGGGCCTAGACTAATGTCTATTTTCTAGGGCAAAAGTTATAACTCCTTATATTTTGAGAGAAATGGTAATTCTCCTAGAACATCAATTTTTGGCAGTTCTACACAATAGTTTTCTATACTGAACTTTCAAAATGGTAATGCATTTTTTCTTGATGAATAAGACCTTTAAGACTTCAAGGGTTGTATAGGACCTAGATATCTACCTATATTTCAAAGAAAAATTTCTAACTCAATTGAAGCTAGGAGATATCATGATTTTTCTTGGACACCAATTTTAGGACAATTAATTGTTGATGCAAGCCTACTTGTGCATTTAATTTTGGTTTATTTTCATTTAATATTATCTAAGAGAAAATTTTTGGCTTCTTCATATTCTATAATTATCTATAATCCATTTTGGCTAGTATAAATAGAGGGTTTAGGCTTATTGTTAAGTAGTTTTTAGGAAATTTTGAAGAGGATTGCAGAGTAGAACTGGAAAGTGCAAATTTGTTGTTGAATATTTGAATGTCAATGTATTTGTATTTGGCCGTAATTTAGAAACCCTTATAGTGGGAAATTTATGAATATATTTTGATAAATCAATGAAATTATTTCACTCTTCTTCCTCCTTTTGTTTTTGTTCTTTGTGTTTGCTTCCATTGTGTTAACTCTTGCAGGGTGGTTTGAAGAGCTGGGTGTGCCATTAGCCCTAGTTTTCCTTGTCCTTCCTTGTATCAGGTGGTATTAGAGCTTGAGGTTCATCCTTGTGAATATTGGATCATATAGAACCTTAATTTAGATTTGGTTATAGGGTGAGAGATCTATAAATTTGACCTATAACTTACAAAGGGTTATGATCTTGCAGGAACCTAATTTGTAAAGATGGTTCATGGTAGAGGAAATGTTGATAATGCTATATTGGATTAGTTGAGACAAATTAAAGCTAGATTAGATGCTATGGAGATAGCCTAGAGGAGAGAAGCACATCTTTATTATGTAAGTAATGATGAAGCAACAACACCAAACCATAATCCAAAACTTGAAGAAGATCAAGATGAGGAAAGATTGTTGTGAGTGTTATACTAATGCTATGTTGGATTGGATCTGAAATATGAAGAATTTCCTTGAGTATGAAAGAAATCCTTATAATAAGAAGGTGAATATTGTAGTTACTAAGTTGAAAGGTAATGCATCACTATGGTGGGAGCATTTGCAAACTGGTAGACAAAGGAGAGGAAATGAGAAGATCAGAACTTGGCCAAAGATGGTGAACAAGGTAAAGGAAAAATTCCTTCCTACTAATTCCTAATTTAGCTTCTTGATAAAGATGTAAAATTTGAAACAAAAGGACATGACTGTGAAAGAGTATACTAAGGAATTCTATACATTGGACATCAGATCTAGACATGTGAATGATGATGTTGAGAAAATTGCAAGGTACATGAATGGATTAAGATCTAGAATTCAAGATGAAATAAGTTTTGTGAAGTTGGAAATTTAGAAGAAGCATATCAATATGCATTGAATGTTGAGGAGATCTTAGCAAAGAAGCATGAACAGAGACAAAGAGGTAGAGGTGGTAAATTCCAGAGAGGCAGAGGTAGATCTTATGGTGAAGGTGGTAGATCTGATAATTTTGTTTAGGATAAAGGTAAATATAAATGGAAGAATGATGAGAAAGACAAGACTGAGTGGAAAGGTGGTAGTTTTTTTTGAGGAGGTACTAGATATTACCAAGGAAGAGGTAATTCTTATCGTAGAGCTATTTTTCTATGGTAATTGTTTCAGATGTGGTAAAGAAGGACATAGATCCTTTAAATGTAGATCTTTTAAAAGTGGGAAAACTAATAGAAATGTTGTGATTCATGAAGACATTGAGAGTTCACCAAGTGGACCTAAGGCTGGAGAAAATCTAATGCTAAGAAAAACCTTATGTAATATGGGAAGTGATGAGGAACTTGTTCTTAGAAGAATTCTTTTCAAGAGTAGATGTAAGATGGCTAGAAAATGTTGTAAGGTGATCATTTATAGTGGAAGTTAAAAAAATTTGGCATCAGAAGAGCTAGTTACAAAGTTGTAGTTGCAGAGGCTGAAGCATCCCAAACATTAGCATGTTTCATGGATCAAAGATGGACATAAGATATTGGTACGTGAATAATATATTGTGAAGTTAAAAATTGGACATTACTTTGATGAAGTGTTGTATGATATTATGCCTATGGATTGTTGTCATATTTTGTTGGGTAGACCTTGACAATATGATAGATATGTTGTACATGATGGAAGATTGAATTAATATACTCTTTGGGTAAATGGGAAGAAACAAACATTATTGCCTTTGATTGAAAGTCCAGATAAGGTTAGATGTACTACAATAAAAGTTTACATGGTTAATGGAAAGAAATTTGAAAAGGAAGTAAAGAAGAATCAAATGTGTTTTTCTATAGTTCCTAGATGACCAAATGTTGGTAGTAATGACCAAGTAACAAAAGTTGATAATGACAAAGTGACATCAGAAATTGATGAATTGCTGAATGAATATAAAGATATTGTTGCTGATTATATTCCTAGTGGTTTACCTCTAGTAAGAAGCATAAATCATTGTATGGATCTGATTCTTGGTGCTAGTTTTCTAAGCAAAGCACCATATAGGTTGATACCTATAGAGAATGAAGAACTTAATAGAAAAGTGCATGAGTTGACATAGAAAGGCTTGATTTGATAATTTTATAGTCTATGTGTTGTACCTGCTATATTAGCACCTAAAAGGAATGGAGAATGGAGAATGTGTACTAATTCTAGAGCTATTAACAAAATCACATTGAAATATAGGTTTCCTATGCCAAGGATGGATGACATAATGGATTGTTTGAGTGCATCAAACTATTTTACCAAGATTGATTCAAAGAGTAGCTATCATCATATTAGAATCAAAGAAGGTGATGAATGGATGACTACTTTTAAGACAAACAATGGTTTGCATGAATGGTTGGTTATGCCTTTTGGTATGACTAGTGCACCTAGTACTTTCATGAGGTTGATGAATGAAGTTCTAAAAAGATTCTTTGATAAGTTTGTGATTGTTTATTTGGATGACATTTTGATATTAAGTAAGACTAAGGAAGAACATCTTGAGAAAATGATACAAGTATTACAGAGGTTGAAAGAGGAAAAGTTGTTGATTAATTTGATAAAGTGTTCTTTTATGAAAGAGGAGATTGTGTATTTGAGATTTGTGATTTCAGCTGATGCATTGAAGATAGATCCTGAGAAGGTTAAAGCAATTTTGGTTTAGCCTATACTTGAGAATGTGGGTGAGGTAAGATCATTTCATGGTTTGGCTAGTTTTTAAAGAAAATTTATAAAAAAATTCAGTTCTATTTGTAATACTATGATTGAGACAATGAGGGGAGATAAAAAGGAATTTAAGTGGATGCATGGAGCTGATAAGAGTTTTGAGACTTTGAAACAAAAAGTTGCTAAATTACCTATATTAGATTTGCCTAATTTGGACAAAGTATTTCAAGTTGAATGTGATGCAAGTGGTAATGCAATAGGAGTTGTGTTAAGTCAAGAAGATAATCCTATTTCTTGAGAAGTTAAATGATGCTAAAAGGAAGTATTCTATGCATGATCAAGAATTTTATGCTATTGCTCAAGCTTTAAAGAATTGGAGACATTATTTGATTCCTAAGGAGTTTTTGTTGTATATTGATCATAAAGCTTTACAATACTTGGGAAGTCAACATAAATTGAATCAAAGACATATGAAGTGGGATGCGTATTTTTAGAATTTTACATTTGTAATTAAGCATAAGAGTGGAGTTATTAACAAAGTTGTTAATGCATTAAGTAGAAGACATTTATTGTTGATTGAAATGAAGGTTTAAGTTATTGGTTTTGATAAAATGAAAGAGTTATATGATACAGATCCTAATTTTTTTGAGGTGTGTAGAGAGTATAGAGCACCAAATTTGGCAAATCATGTAATTATGCTAAGTATTTCATTGAAGAAGGTATGTTGTTTAAAGGTATTCAGTTGTGTATTCCTAGATGTTCTATGAGGTTGAATCTGATTAAGGAAAAACATAGTGGTGGATAGGCCAGAGATTTTGAAATAGATAATACATTGAGTTTGCTAAAAGAGAAGTATTATTGGCCACAAATGTATAAGGATGTTCCAAAATTTGTAAAGAGTTGTGGAGTTTGTCAAGTTGCAAAAGGAGTGAGTCAAAATACTCGTTTGTATACACCTATTACTATTCTAGAGAAACCTTGGAGTGATATCAATATGAATTTTGTTCTTGGATTGCCTAAGATAGTGAAGGGGTATGATTCCATATTTTTTTTGGTGGACATATTTCTAAGATGGCTCATTTCATACCATTTAAGAAGACATTAGATGTTGAGCATGTTGCTGAAATTTTCTTTAAGGAGGTTGTAAGATTACATGGATTACCAAGAAGTATTATTTATGACAGAGATAGTAAGTTTGTTGTTCATTTTTGAAAGACTTTGTGTAAGAAGATGCATACTAAGTTGAATTTTAGTTCTACATTCCATCCAAAAATAGATGGATAAATAAAGGTTGTGAATAGAAGCATGGGTAACTTACTAAGATGTTTAGTTGGGAATAAGACAAGTAATTGGGAGATGGTATTGGCACAAGTTGAATTTGCATATAATAATTTTGTGAATTGGAGTACAAGGAAGACACATTTTGAGATTGTTACTAGAATGAGGCCTAGAAGAGTATCAAATTTGAGAGATTTTGTTGGTGAAGACAAGAGAACTACTACAAGAGAAGAGTTTTTATTATTATATGGAGTCTTTGCATACGGAAGTGAAGTTGAGGATAGAACAAAGTAATCAGAAGTATAAGGAGAATGCTAATTAGTCTAGGAGACATCATAATTTTTAAGTTAGTGATAAGGTGATGGTTAATATAAAGAAGGGAAGTTTTTTAGTTGGAAAATATAGTAGGTTGAAGATGAAGAAGTTTGGACCTTGTAAGATCTTGAAGAAATTTGATAGTGGAAATGTTTATGAAGTTGAGTTGCCTGATGACATGGATATATCTCCTATATTCAATATTGCTGATTTATACAAGTATCATGAGTTAGATGATGAAGTTATTTAATTAGAGGACTATCCTTAGAAATAAATTAAATAATTTTAATATATATTGTATTAGAGAACTGGTAAGAGCACAAGAGGAAAGGAATATTATGAATATCAGGTGAAGTGGAAGAACATACCTATGGAAGATGTTTCATGAATTTCTCAATTTTAATTGGATTCAGCCCAGGTTGTGACATCTCAATGATTTAGGAGGATCATTCATTACAACCCTAATTGTCTAATGTAGGAGCATCTTGGGTTGCATTTCTATCTTGCATGTTTTTAGTTTTTAATTTTCTCCTAAAACTGGGTTCTATTGAAACTGTGTTTTCTTGTTACTCAGTGCTTGTTTCAGACTATATAACTAATTTCATATAATTAATTAAGGTCCATAAAATTCAAGGGTTTAAGAGGGCCTATATTAATATCTATTTTCTAGAGAAAAAATTTCTAACTCCTTATTGTTTGAGAGATATGACAATTCTACCAGAACATCAATTTCTGCAGTTTTGCATGACAATTTTTTGTGCTCAACTTTCAGAATGGATGCATATTTTTCCTTGATTAATAAGACCTTTAAAAATTAAGAGGTTATAGAGGACCTAAATATCTAGCTATAGTTAAAAGCATGAGTTCTAACCCAATCAAAGCTCTGAGATATCACAATTTTTCTCAGACATTTATTTTAGGATAGTTAATTGCTAATGCAGGCTGACTTGTGTTTTTAGTTTTGGTTTATTTTCATTTAATTTTTGTTGAGAGCCAAATTTTGGCTTCTTTATGTTCTATAATTATCTATAAGTCATATTGGCTACTATAAATAGAGTGATTAGGCTTGGAGTTAAGTAGCTTTTTAGGTATTTTCGAAGAGGATTGTAGAGCAGAACTGGAAAGTGTGAATTTGTTGTTAGATCTTTGAATGTGAATGTATTTTTATTTGGTTTTAATATAAAAGGCCTTTTATATGGGAATATATGAAGATATTCTTGTAAATCAATAAAATTATTTCACTCTTTTTCCTCCTCTAGTTGTTTTTCTTTATGTTTGCTACTGTTGTGTTAACTCTTGCAGGGTGGTTTAGAGAACTTGGTGTGTCATTGGCCCTAGTTTTCCCTATCTTTCCTTGCATCATATCATGTATGAGGAGTATGTTTAGTGTAATCTAATATTATAATCTAACTAGGTTAATTCCTTATGCTATAATTGGGGTCAGTTTGAATGTGAGAGTCTTGTAGTCCACACTATAAACTAACATCTCTGAACACTTTTCATCTTACTACTTGACAATGCTATTTCCTTAGTAAATATTTGCACATGATAAAATCTTCAACAAAAATTATTTGAATCACCTGGGGGCTTTGAATTTTCTCTTCTCTTAATGTTCTATAAATTCATGATGAAAAATGCATTTACTTTTCTCCTTTTAATCAAATTTTAGACTTTGCAATCACCATTAATGCTTCATACAAATGTCTTCTTGGTGATAGGTTATCCTCCACTCTGTTAGGTCTTTATTTCTTAGAAGACACCTTCATCTTGATAGTTTCTTCACCTTAGTAGGAACTACCAACTTAGAGAGAATCTCAAACTTGAAAGTAACCATTGCTAGGTCTGAACTTTGTACTCGATAGAATTAGCAACTCGACATCTACAACCAACATTCATAACACAACCTAACTTGGTAAGGACTTTAGTTGTCAACTCATCTTGGTGATCTTGGTGTATTTGAATGTTAATATGGATCTTCTTCTTGCTGACTAGAACTAGTATGGGATGTGTTCTTTTGAACCACATTTTTAGTAATCTCCTTAGATGACTAAGTTGAAATGGTTGAGTCACTCAACTCATTGACATGGGTGGCAACAACCTAAGGAAATTTTCTTGTATTTTTTGGAGATTACTGCACCCATTACTACCTCATTCCTTTTCCAATATTACCAGCCTTTACATTATTTTCATCTCTAACCTTTCCTTGTTTCATATAATTCTTGGCAAGATGTCCAAGTTTTGTACAAATAAAACATATCTTTGTAGTTTTTCCATTCCTCATGTGATGTTTTACACAATTTTCTCCAATGTGTACAAACTCACTATAGTAGTAACACCTACACCATGTGTTGTAATCCCAAACAAATATTGTTTTCACAATTTTCTCTATTGGGTTCCATTTCTTGGTTTTGCATTGTAAAGATTTATATCCTTGTTTATTGCAATTGAAACATTTCCCTTCAAACTTACCTTTCTTTGTGCACTCACTTGCTCTATGCCCATGCTTGTTGCAATTTTAACACTTTCCATTGAATTTTTATTTCCCATTTCTCCAACACTTTTTTTATATATGACCTATTTTTCCACAATGAGTACAAGTAGGTCTTTTTCTTCTTCTGAGCTCATTGCTAAGATGATTCACCTTCATATTTGTAGCCTAATCTAGATTTTCCCTTTTGTCTTTATTGAATTTTCTTGTCCATTTCATTCATGCTTTCTTTAAATTTCATCATTTTGTCATTGGTTTTTTTTTTTCATGATAAGGTCATTCTGCAACCTTTCATTCTCTATTCTTAGGTTGATAACTTCTTGATTTGCATCATTCAACTTGTTGGTGTTTGAAAATGATGTAGGTTTCCAATTACCCCAAAGAGAATATGACACACCTAGGGGTAGCTAACTCCCATCTTTAACATATCAACTCAGACACTAAGCCAACTATAAGGCTTTGACCATTCTTCACTTTAGGCTCTGCAAAACCTAGATGGGTGGACATCAGATTCAATCAATATGGTACCAGTGCAAAAACATATTTGTGAATCTATTAAAGTAGATAAAAGTCCTTATATCTCCTAACACTTATGTAATGAAATAGATCTACAATACCTAAATGCAAATCCTATGATATTCACAAGCTGAGTGAGGGCATCACATTTAAGGTCTTCAACATGAAAGGGAAAGAATGTTTGATTAATAATGTTGAATTCAGCAAAACCTCAAATATACAACTATAAGAACTAATGATCTTATAGCTGACCAGTGCTCAATCCATTGGGAAAATCCATGAATGAAATGTATACATATGGATATCTAATACTTATTTATATATTTAGATATACAATCTATCTATTCACCTTGTAAATAGACATCCATGTTCAATCTAGATCTCATTCTTACATGATATTCCCATCAGTAAACTTGCAACTTTATTGATTTCCCTGAAGCATTTACATTACCCCTTGAGTTATAAGCAACAATGAAATAACATATAGCCTTAAGGGACTACAACTACAACCTAAGCTCTTTGTTCAAAGATTATAAAACATTGAAAATCATTGATAAAGGAGACAAGATTGTTGTTCTTTATATTGATTTCTTTGAAATAATACATTCATATGCATGAAATGAAAACACAAAAAAACCTAATAGATCTAAGCTATCTATATTATCCTTCATAATGTTGTTCATACAAGGGAATTATGCTGAAAGAATAGTGTCACAGTATTGGGAATATATCAAGATTGGAACCAAAACCTGTTATAATAGTAATGAGCAACTTTTCTCCAAAAAATTGGAACCCCTACAATGAGAAAGAATGAGAAAGATATAGGAAAAAAAATTTCTTGCATCTATTCTAAAGATGACATGTGTCCACTTGGAATTCCATATCTTTGCAACGAAAAGACTCTCTCTAGTCTCTCTCTTCAATAGGTGAATAAAATCATTGCATTTTACCTCTTAAAGGCATCAAATATCTTAGAAACCTGATGATGAAAGGATGCAACTAATTTTGATATAAAAAAGAACTCAATGTAAAAGTGAAAAATTAGTTAACTGGCTTCTAGAAGACAATAAAACCTCTTAGAGTCAATTTTCTTCACCATCAAGCTCCAACAAACTCTTAAATCTACCCTCTAACCAATTTTGATGCTCAATGATGAGAAATACCCATTCTACTGAGAATGCCCTAGGAATGAAAAATTGACTTATAACATGAATTGGTGAGTACCTATCCATAAACTAACCACATATTCGAAAAGTTCATCTCTTCTTGGTTTTGGTGGTATATTGGAACATCCATTTTCAATAAAAATTGCCCCAATAAAGGTGATTTGAAGTTCAGGCCTCCATTCATGGCTTTCACAACATTTTGCAAAACTTTAACTTTTACAAAGTTCAAACTATATGAATAAATCAAACATTATTTAAAATGTTGACCTGTACATGATTTGGAGGAAAAGTCCTTAAAAAATAAATTTTTTAAAATTTTGAAATTTCCCTCTCAAGTTCCATCTAGGGAAAACTTGGTTTGACCAGCATCACCACTTGTCATCTTCAGATTGGCTCAGGCCTATATAGCTAGGCCACATCATCATGCCATCTCAACATGACATGCCAATGTTGCTATGTCACTTTGTTATCTTTCCTATAACTTTCCTTTGGTGACATCATGATGGCTATCAGATGTGCCACATGTCACCATCTAGTTCATCTGTGCAATATACTTGCCACATCACTGCCTACTTGCCACATGTCATTCACTGGTTCATTGATTACATTGGAAGTAGGACCCACATCTTACTTTGTCAGATTCTTCAAATTTTTGGCAAGTCGCAATGTCACTTGCTAGAATTTCTCACCTTTTTTCGGTGGTGGCATTGTGACCACCAAATTTTGGTCACTTTTCTGGCCAACTACATCTATCCATGTTAATGCCACATCATCACACCACCTAGACAGTTGCCAAGTTACTTTGTTAACCATCTCACATCTTCCTTATAGTGACTTAATGACATCCACATGATCCAATACATGTTGTGATCTTATTCCTCTGATTCCACATCATCGATGATGTCAACATGCTTGTTCAAAATTTATCTCTTAATCATGTCCAGTTGTCTAGCTAGGACCCACCTACACATGCCATAGCCTTGCCTTTCATTAGGCCCTTTCTTTAATACATTCTACCTATTGTGTGGAATTCTATTTAAATACCAAAAGTTCATCCACCACAACATATGTGGGATAAAGTATTCAAATGCCCTTTCTGCCTGCAAATGCCTCCTTTGTTGGCATGAAGATGGGACTTGTTTTGGGTGTCATTCTCTTGCACAGAGCTCTCTCAAAATATGAAACTTCCTCCTTTTTGTTTTTGCGTTGTTGACTGCACATTGTTTTTTAAAACATTTGGCTTCCTTCAAAAGTGCCTTTTTCATGACATTGACCATTGTCTTAGGCTGTTGGCTACCATTTTCCTCCACTAGAGGCTTCCACTTTGGTGTATTCTACTTTGCTTGCTTTGCGTGATATGATGACTTCCTTACATTTTTAGGCTACAGATTCTCCTTTATAAGTTGCATGGGTTCCTTTTTGTATCTACTAGTGGCTTTTTTTTTTCTTGGTCTGTGTCTTCTCTTTTCTCTATTGTATGAACTTGGTCTCTCATTTCATGAGTCTATCTTTTCTAAAACTAATCCTTCATGTTGCATGTAAGCTCTCCTTAATATTTGTTGTGGCTTTTGATAAGTATCGTGGAGATTATATATATCTTTCCTCCTATGCATGGGCCCCCTTTTTAATGTGTGTTCCTTTCCTTATGCTTCCTTTATTTACTACTCACATGGATCTTCTATGTGGCTGTGGGTTTCTTGGTTGCTTTCTAAATGTCTATGTCCCTTAAAATAGGTAGTTTCCTCTCTCTCTACATTTTCTCTAGAAATAACATTATCATTACTTTTAAAGGTTGTGCTTATTTGGGCCTTTAGAAAAACATTTTGTACTCCTATATATCCCCTTCCATGAGGTGGCATGATGAGATAGGGAAGGTACAGTTGCATGTAAAACCCATAGTCAAAACACCATGGGCATGGAAAGGGTCAAGCCATTATAATAATCATTGGATATAGCCGTTCACCTGTGGCTCATTGAAATTTATAAAAGGCCATGAAAGAAATCCAATGAGGTCATGAGTCACATATTCAAATATCAAGATACAGACTGTAAGACATCCTTGATATAACCAAACTCTCCATTCACACCTAAATAGTATGAAAATTTTAACTTATTTCCTTTCTACATGAAGCATGATAGCTCACATATGTCTTATTTGATTCCATTAATCATGCATACACATCTTGAAAACCAACCTTGATATCTTATTAATCTGATGAAATTAGTTGGGCCCCAAAGTGGGTCCAGCTAATTTTTTTTATTTTTGGAAAACTGACATTGCAAAGTAACC
This sequence comes from Cupressus sempervirens, assembly GCA_028749045.1. Taxonomy (NCBI): domain Eukaryota; kingdom Viridiplantae; phylum Streptophyta; class Pinopsida; order Cupressales; family Cupressaceae; genus Cupressus; species Cupressus sempervirens. The sequence continues at coordinate 878,220,431 of CM053792.1, forward strand.
TATTGATCAATCTGATACTGATTAAACTCGAATTTGAGCATTGATTGATCATTTGAAACTCATTTCATCCCTTTTTACAACTTGTCACTTTTGCGCTAGGAGGTCTGTTGACTAGCCTTAAAAACTAACCTAAACCTTCAACCGGGCTTTGAAATTGAGCATATTAATTCTTTGTTCTACATACTTTCACCCTGTCATATCTTGTATCATGAGGAATTCCTAGTCAAAAGATAGTGACTATCAAAGCTGACCTTTTAGAACTACCTGCAAGTAAACACATCAGAAAACACTTAATTGCATTTAGATTTGGCTTCAAAAACTAGGCGAACTGACATTTGGGGAAACAAAAACTAGGGAATTGGTTTACTATCAAAAGGAGAGTATGGATCTATGATTTGGGCTTATGATTAATAAAAGGATTCAAATGGCGAGTGGTCAAAGCAAGCTACTTGGATTTGCAAACTCGAAATAATGGTAGAAAAGCAATTTTTTGCAAATTGAATTGAACTGGAAAAGTGTGCAGATAGATTCGTCAAGATCTAAAAATTGGGACACTTAAAGTTATTTTTGAGAACAACATAGTGGTACAATCTATTCAACCTTACGAATCATGGATCTAAAGTTATGACATAAAAAATAGGGGTACCAAACAATCCGCATTTGCTAATACCAGTGAAAAGATATAACTTGCATTTGGAATCGCATTTGAACATCACTCCAATAGATTCATCATAAGCTGAAAATTGAAACATAACAAGTCTCTAACCTCTACAATGTAACACAAAATAAATTTTAATATTTTGGTCAATTGGGTCAAAATTATAACACATCAAATAGGGCCTTTGAGAATTATGTGCAATGTGCATTAGCATGAAAAAAGTAAACTACCAACTTTGAGGGATTTGAAACATAGTCAAATGGATTCAAAATGACTTGAAATCTAAAATATAGGCTCTCAGGTATGGACACTAAATACTTCCAAAGTAGTGAATCATGAAACATTTTTAGGTGCAAGATATTCACTTGCAAACATAAGCTCCTATCACTATTTGACACGTGAAAATGCAGATTTGGAATTTGCTCAAAACAAGACTTCACGAAATGGCTTAGAATGGCATTTTAACATCCTAGAATAAGTGGACATGCTGAATGGAAGGTTTTAGAAACATTAAACACCTTATAGGGCTTAGAGGTACAACCAGGTACATATGTATTCATGAGTGCTCATATGGCTTGAATTTCTCAATGGTACTCAAAATTGACCATGTAATTTTTAGTCCCAATAGTGGCTTTGTCTGGGGATGCATGTCCCTTATGGGCATGGCAAGAATTCAAATATTTTGAAGAATTAGATCACTCCCAAAACTTAAAAACTTCCTCTCGAACAATGTTATTGAAAGCAAAAACAACTACAACTACTATGTACACACAATGCCCCCAGGCCACCGAACTTCAAAAAAATCTTTTACCTCTATCATATACCTAAGTTTCATTCCCTTCATCATGAGGTATACTAAAATTATCACTCAAATTAGTTTCACGAATTAGATACATTTCATGAAATAAATCACTTGGCAAAACAAAATCATCACCATTACTTTCATAGTGTGTATGAAAACTTGACATAACTTCAACCTTTTGCTCACTATGAAAGATAAAACCAACATGCTCATGAATGCCAACATCAAACTAAGACTCATCCCTACTAACTAATTCATGCATGTTGTCTACCAAAAACAAAAAGTGCCCATATTCCACTTTATAGAAAGAGTTATATATATCATGAATTTTCAACTCACCTTGACTTTGCATCTCCTCAAGTGTTGCTAGCTAAATTTCAAACAAGCAATCAGATTTATATTCAAAAATAACATCATCATCAAAATCTAAAATCACTTCACAACCACCTGATGTATCTTCACCATTGAAATGTTGATTAGTTTTTACCTCATTTGAATCATCATAAAATTTACTATGAAGCTTTTATTTCTCTTCAAAGACAACTCCATCAAACACCTCATCTTCAAGCTCACAAAATGCAACATCATTAGAGAATTCAACATCACAGATGGAAGAGGAATATTTTGAGTTGTTACAATAGTATGATAGTGTATCACCATTTGCATCTAATCCAGCTAAATCTGAAACCTCCATCTCTTCTTTAAACAAAGGGTTGATAACTCCATGCAGGGATCCTCTTTAAACATTTGGAGAAAACATGGGTTGCTCATCATCGCAGTCTTCATCATATAAAGCATTAGTATATATACTTAAAAATCTTTACCCACTTCATCCTCATGGAGACTTTTAGCATAAGAAGAAAAGGAAAAATTATATGAAGACTCACTTGCTATTTCTTCTACCAAACATATAATGTCCATAAGTGCATTCTCTTCATTATCTTGTTTATGAAAAACATTATGAACAAAGCACGAATCATTCCTAAACCCCTCACTACATGCTAGAAATTTATTGTCCAATGTAAAAGCACTCAACAACCCTTTATTGAAATCTTCATATTCAAAATCATTACATCAACTAGACTCAACATTTCTTTATCTTCATACCTTGAGGACAAATCACTCTTAAATTCTTGATTGGATAATTGATTTGTATGACGCAAAAATTGAGATGCACTTTCCTTTTTAGATTCAAAAAAAGAGGTCATACCTTCACCTTCAGATGAATGTTCACTTCCGTCATTTCTTTTTTCTTCCCAATCAGCCTTAGAATCTTATGAAGGTGAACATGTAGTGTCATTTTCCTCACTTTGATTCAAGAAACAATTTTCATTTTTATCTTCACATGAGGCTTCTTCACAATATGTTGAATCAGTAACTTCATTATCATCACTTGAAACATGACTTTCAGCTTCTTCGTACTCATATTGAGATGCATATATTTCCACTTCAACCTTTAAAAAATTCTCAACATAATGCAATATCTCAATAAGAGAATTCATTTCTTGCACATCCGACTAATCAACTGAATCCACGTTACCATCTACTGCTGAAACATTAGAAACATATGAACTTTGTTCTTCTAACTGTGACTGAAATAAATTTGATTCACCTTCTTCCTATTGTGTCATCTCTTTGTGACATGTCAGATCAGTAACATCAAGTTCATGACTGGAGAGATAACTTTCAACCTCCTCACTTGCACAATACTGAGATCTAGGTATAGAAACCTCAAAATTTGAAATGTTAGTTACATCATTATACATATAATTATCATGAGAAGAACTTACTACTGTAACTAAACCTTGATTCATAAAATAAACATAGTGCTAAAACCTATCCAAGTCTAAAATACATCCTACTGTTGTAGCATCACAAACATGTGTGTCTCTATTTGTAATAAAGTCATTCTTCTCTACACACACATTCTAACTTAAATTTTCAATTTGATTATGCATTACAACAGGGGTATTGATAAGCTTATTTGAAACTGAAGCACCTATACCACATTCATCCTTTCTTTCAAACGCATTATACTAGCAATCATTCATAGAAAAATGACCTCTCATCAATCCATACTTAAAATTATTTTCAATATCTCTAGCAATCACAAAAGCCTGATATAATGTATGTGGTTCTTTATCTCTTAGTAGATAATTCATTTTCTTGTCAAATGCATCAAAATAAATAGCTAAAAACATTTGATCATTGGGTGTATAACTCTCAAGGATTTCATTCAAAAATCTTGCAAATCTGATGTTAAATTGAGGGACAAATTCATCACTCTCAATGTGAATCCTCAAAAGCTCATCATAAGAATTAGATATGCTTACCTGTTCTCCAAATTTCTACATGAAGGTGGAATGCAACTCACCCCAAGATGGAATAGAATGTGTTGGTAAGAAAGAAAACCAGTCTCTAGCATCACCTTCTAAGGTTTGAACAAATAACTTCATATGCACATCATCATGAGCAATCTCATAGTCACCCATCAAATCAATAAACAACTCAACATGATGACTAGCTAAAACAAGATGGTTCTAACTAAACTTAGGAAATCTATTTCTAACATCATTAGGAATGACATTCGAGAAACCATGAATGCCATCAAAATTTAATGGCATATATCTCTTGGTAGAAATAGATCTAGAAACTATGTTGACCGACTGCATACTTGAGGAAACAAAACTTCATATTCTTCAAAGATACAAAAATCATTCACCCATAATTATGATTTGTAATTTGCAGCAAATCTATATCCTTCAAATACACTTCACAACTTTATACAACAAACTGAAACTAATCCAATGAAATGTATGAAACTTTTTAAACTATTCTCCTCTTCTTAGTGTTGAAACTTCACTTGATAGAAAACACATATGTAGAACTCACTTTCATGGAAAAGGAATCACATGAAAATATATAATACCTTTAGTGTTGATGCATGAAAATATTGATTTGCTGATTGGCCTGGTGCTGATCTCAATTCCTTACACCACTAATCAAATCCTTGTAGAGTCACCATCTCCTTGAGAAGAACTAAACGAAATCATTGCTTTGATTCATTTTAACTTTGAAATTTCTTATGATAGAAGATAACATACAACACTTCAAAAAAATTTAGGGAGGAATTTATATATCTCTCTTCTTGCTTAAGACTTAACATAACTTTCAAATCTACCTAATTTAGCTAGAAACTCATTGAAAATAGTTATACATATAACCAATCTACATTGGTACAGAGATTCCTTAGAGAGTCACCACTCACGAATGTGAGAAAAGTTGAAAATATGAATCATACATTGACAAATCTAAACTAGATTTTTAACTTGTAGCACTTCGCAAGTCTTCAAACACTTAGAAGAGAGAAAACTTTTAAAATAATCCTGACTTTGAATTGACAATAGTACTTTGAAAGCAACAACAGGCTAAATTGACTAAAGATGAACACCTTTTAGCAATATAATTTAAATTCAACCTCAAAGTCACAACTGCAAATGGATAAAACTTGACTGGAGAACATGAATCTTTAGCAAAGAAATGAAAAACACTTCATGACAATGCTATTTATACCAAAGAGTCTAGTACTTCTAACAATGAATTTCTTCATAGCATCCCTAGCAGAGTTGCCATTTTGTTAGTGTTTGAAAATGTAGTAGGTTTCCAATTATCCCTATGAGAATATGACACACCTAGGGGTAGCTAACTACCATCTTTAACATATAAATTTAGACACCAGGCCAACTATAAGGCTTTGACCCTTCTTCACTTTAGGCTCTGCAAAACCTTGGCGAGTGGACCTTAGATTCAATCAATATTGTAGCATTGCAAAAACATATTTTTGAATCTATTAAAGTAGATAAAAGCCCTTATATATCCTAACACTTATGCAATGACATAGATCTATAATAGCTAAATGAAAATCCTATGATATTCGCAAGCTGAGTGACAGCATCACATTTAAGTTCTTCAACATGAAAGGGAAAGAATGTTTGATTAATAATGTTGAATTTACAAAAACCTCAAATATGAAATAGTAAGAACTAATGATCCTATAGCTGACCAGTGCCTAATCCATTGGGAAAATCCATGAATCAAATGCATACATATGGATATCTAGTATTTGTCTATATATTCATATATAAAATCTATCTATTCACCTTGTAAATAAACCTCCATGTTTAATCTAGATCTCATTCTTACATGATATCCCATTAGTAAACTTGCAACCCTACGGATTTTCCTAAAGCATTTACATAACCCCTTGAGTTGTAAGAAACAATGAAATAACATACAGCCTTAAGGGACTACAATTACAACCTAAGCTCCTTGTTTAAATATTATAAAACATTGAAGATCACTGATAAAGGAGACAAGATTCAAGGTGAAACTCAACCTAATGTTCTTTGTATTGATTTTCTTGAAATAATACATTCATGTACATGAAATAAAAATATAGAAAAACCTAATAGATCTAAACTATCTCTATTATCCTTCCTAATGTTGTTCATGCAAGGGAATTATGCTAAAAGAATGGTGTCACAATATTGGGAATACATCACGATTGGAACCAAAACCTAGTATCACAGTAATGAGAAACTTTTCTCCAAAAAATTAGAACCCCTACAATGAGAAAGAATGAGAAAGATATAGGAAGAAAGAATTCCTGGATCTATTCTAAAGATGACATGTGTCCACTTGGAATTCCTATATTTTCCATGAAAAGACTCTCTCTAGTCTCTCTCTTAAAAAGGTGAATTAAATCCTTCCATTTTACCTCTCAAAGGCATCAAATATCTCAGAAACCTGATGATGAAAGGATGTAACTAATTTTGATGTAAAAATGAACTCAATGTAAAAGTGAAAAATCAATTAACTAGCTTCTAGAAGACAATAAAACCTCTTAGAGTCAATTTTCTTCACCATCAAGCTCGAACAAACTCTTATTTCTACCCTCTAACCAATTCTGATGCTCTATGATGAGAAATACCCATTCTTTTGAGAATGCCTTGTGAATAAAAAATTGACTTCTAACATGAACTGGTGAGCACCTATACATAAACTAACCTCATATTTGAAAAGTTCATCTCTTCCCAGTTTTTCTTGTACATTGGAGTGCCCATTTTTGATAAAAATTGCCCTAGTTATGGTCATTTGAAGTTTAGGCCCCAATTCATGACTTTCACAACATTCTACAAAAAATTAAACTTTTCAAAGTTCAAACTATATGAATAAGTGAAACATTATTTAAAATGTTGACTTGTAAATGATTTTAGAGGAGAAATCTTTAAGAAAATAATTTTTTAAAACTTTTGAATTTTCCCTCACAAGGTCCATCCAGGTCAAACTTGGTTTGACCACCATACCATGTGTTGTCTTCTGATTGTCTTGGGCTTGTACAGCTAGGCTACATCATCATGCCATCTTAGTATGACATGTCAACATTGCTATGTCACTTTGTTATCTTCCTTGTAACTTTCCTTTGGCGACATCGCGATGATTGTCAAATGTGCCATGTGTCACCATCTTGCTCATCTATGCAATCTACTTGCCATGTCACTACCTACTTGCCACATGTCATTCACCGATTTGTTGATTGCATTGGAAGTGAGAACCACATCTTACTTTACTAGATTCTTGAAATTTTTTGCAAGTTTCCATGTCGCTTGCTAGAATTTCTTAATTTTTTTTGGTGGCAACATGGTAACCACCAGATTCTAGTCACTTTTGTGACCAATTCCATCTATCGACATTAGTGCCACATCATCATGCCACCTAGATAGTTGCCAAGTCACTTTGTTAACCATATTGCATCTTCCCTATAGCAACTTAATGACATCCACATGATTTTCCACGTGATCTCATTCCTCTGATTCCATGTCACTAATGACATTATCATGCCTATTCAAAATTTATGTCTTAATCATGTCTAGCTATCCAATCGAGACCCACATATGCATGCCATAGCCTTGCTTTTCAAAAGTCCCTTTCTTTAATCCATTATACCTATTTTGTGGAATTCAATTTAAATATCCAAAATTTCATGCACCACAATGCATGTGGGATAAAGCATTCAAATACCCTTTTTTCTTACAAATGCCTCCTTTGTTTGCATGAAGATGGGAGTTGTTTTGGGCATCATTCTCCTGCATTTTTTTTTTTTGGGCTATTGACTTGTAGTGCCTATCATGTTTGTAATTTGTATCTTGTCTATTTTGATTTGAGAGATACTTGATACTCTTATTTTGTATGTTATGATGACTAGAGGGTTAGATTTTATAATTTGATTTAGTTCCATAGATGTTATGCTGCTATGCTATTCAATTTATCATTTTACATGTTGATGTTATTTTCAGATGACAATAGACCTATGATGATATCTGGTTATATGGTTTATTTGGACATATTTGTTGGTTATGCTATGTGATGGATTTTTGTGCTATGGTGATTTACTTCATTCCTATATTTTTATGCTTTCTATGAGTGTGGGTGATGTAAATGGATTAAATAGATATTTTAATACATGTTGTTTTGACTATGATATTATATGCAATTGCACTTGATCATGTGTTTTAGTGTGCAGGAATTATATCCTTGGTAGTGGCATAAGGAGATGGTGATTTAGCTGTTCATATTTTACCAATGCCATCCCTATATGGTTGATGTATCCTTATTTAGTTATTTTAAATTAAAACCTTACAGTGATTAGTAAATTTGAACTCATCTGCATTATGTGATTAGACTAGTGAGTGTGTCTATACATTTAGAAGTTTGCATTTATTGCAAAAGTGTTAAGTGATTTTCTATGATTTTTGGTTTTCGAGTTTTAAATCTTTTTAGGTTTAATTTCTAATAGCTTTGCCTTAGATGAATTTCCATTATAGATAATAACCTATTTTCATTTGGATTGATTCAGAGTTTAGCTACTCTAGCTAGCTAATTTCTAGAATCAACTATTCACTCAAAAAGTGAATAAGTATTGGAAAAGTGAATTCATTATTCACTTCTCACATTTTGGAAATAGAATTTGGAGAGCAAATTTGGAAATCCTCTTCTGAAGGATTCTTGTTTTGTTCATTCTAGGAGTTGTGAGCATGGGATCTGTGTGAGGTTGGTCTCATTGGATTTAGCTCAAGGAGGTTATGTTTTGCCATCATTTTCAATAGATTTGGGGAGTGATTTATTTTATTGTGCGAGTTACTATTTTTGCCCCTTTTGTTGTCAAGTAGGACTTTCTCATTTTATTGTTTTCACTCCATTTCAACTTCTAATTCTTGCAGCAATTTGTTAGGAGGCTAAGAACTAGTGTTTGCCTCTGTTTCTGTTTGCTAGTTCTACCCATTTGGTCAGGTATGAACATTTTCCTTATTTTTGAAATGGTGGTTTGGGTTTTTGAGCCATTATGCTGGCCATTTTTGCATACGGTGCCCGATTTCATTTATTTTTAGATTTTTAGGGTTTTTGTACCCAAAGGCCAAATGGATTTTAATTTAAAATTTTTTCCAAACTTTGGGGTTTTTAGCTCATTTTGCATGCCACCCTATTTTCTTGGGTTTTTTTGGCACAATGTAGGTCATGGACTTAGATGATCCTTTTGGATATCTGTCAGACCACTTTTTCACCTTATGTTGCATTGGGATGCATGTAACATTTGTCATCCCAACTTTTGTTTTTAATTGATTGACTTTTTGTTTGGGTTTTCATCCAGTCCTTTGTTATGATCTTCATGATGGTGGTGTGCAACACACGAGTATGTGCACATACATTATTGGATGTCTTGTGAGTCCCGATCTTCTATGTTATTTCTATAATTGTGATCATTGGGGTTGGGTTGGGAATTTGCATGCCTACGATCACTCATCATTGGATGAGCATGGGTAGGTAAGGGTAACATATGGAGGGGGCTTCTATCTTGTAGCCCGGTGATCATGACACCATGGGTTGGCAGAGAAAGTTTTATATAAGTTATAATTAAAGAAAATATTGGGTTGTAATAAAACTTAAGATAATAAAATGTGTAAGCACCAAATTAAGTTCAAGGATACAATGTGTGATCACCCATTTAAGTTTGAGGACACACAATCTGAGCTTGGGCTTGTACATGCCAAGCAACTCTCCATGATGTTATCCCCTACATAGTAGCCCATTGAGATGTCTGACCAAGACCTATAGTTATGCATTGTTTTTGTCTTGGATTTAGTCAATACTGCTTGGCATGTGTGTTAGCCATGGATGATTTTTTGCATGTGTTTGTGGTTGGATCATTATCTCCATCAACATAGTGGGTGTGGACCTATGGGTGCCATGTGGTTAGGAGGTGTAGCTACCTACACCATTGCTAGGGACTAGTGTATAGAGGCAGTCTTATATCCTAGTGTGACCGTTGCTGGATGTGTTCACTTGGTACTTCAGTTTATGGAGTTTGCTTCTTGTGATTTATGCTTTCATTGGGATGTTGTTTATCATGTTTAGATGATCTTAGCTTTGACACATTCCTTATTATGATGATTAGCATATGATAGGTGATGTTATCTACCTATAGGTTTATCTTTTGTTGTAGTACTAGCATGTTAGATTTCCTTATGCTTTGGATTTTTATCATGTTTAGTAGTGACGTCCCTATTATGACAGTATTGACAATTTGATCAGTGACTTGGGATGTTACATGCAGGGAGATGGCTAAAGCCCATAATAGTCTTATGATTCAATTGATGGTTGGGAGGAACCATGTACTTACTTTGTTATTTTATTCTTGCTTGTTTTTCATCCTTATTGCCAAGGATCTTTTGGTGGGGCTTTAAATCTAGTACCAAATCCCATGTTGCAACATTTGGATCTCTATATTATGCTTCCACTATGGTTTTGATTTCCATTGTGTACTATTATTTTATGTTTTTATTTTGCTACCTCTTGGGTTCGTGTTCTAACTCTTATGCTTATGATCCTTATGTCTGATGTTACCTTGTTGCTTCCATAGGGATGCCTCTTGCACATAGGTCTAGTCGAGGTGGTAATTGATGGGTTGTTTAAGAGGAGGAACACCATGAACAGGAAAATTAGGAAGGGTAGGGAGAACAAAATAACAATGCTAATCAGAATCTCTTGGGGGCATTGATACCAATGCTCCTAGATATTCTTACTTAAATGGGCCTTCATGTTGAGGAACACTAACATGATTAGGATCGGGAAGAGGGATCTCATCATGGAGAGTCCCACCATTAAGAGCATAGAGAGGAAGAACATGAGCATAAATGCGAATGTTCTCATTCACCACTCAGTGAAAGAAGGAACTATTGGAGGGGCCATGGCCAGGATGATTTCAATCTCACACAAATTGAGATGATGCAAGAACTTCAGAGGTCCAAACCACCAGAGTTTGATGGTGAGGGAATAGGACTCAAGGCTGAGACCTAGTTACTTGACATGGGTCATTATTTCTCCCTACTGCCTTATGGGAGCAACATAAAGCCCATTGTGAAATCACACAGCTGAGAGAACATGGTTCCATCTAGTGGGGTGAAGAGAGTGAAAGGCTTTGTATCAATGTCATAGATCTCAATTGGGAGATCTTTGAGGAAAGGTTTAGAGAGAAGTTTCTATCACCATAGTATCAAGAAGCTCACATTGATGAATTCCATGAGCTTAAATAGGGCTTTATGATGGTTGATCAACATGAGAAGAAGTTTTGGGGTAAGAAGGGACAATATTCTAGTACATTAGGAAAGAAAGGAGATAACTACAACCAAGGATAGAAATCTCAACAGGATTGTCCTCAGAGTAGTTAGTAGAATTCTAGCAGGGGTAGTGCACCTTACCCTAGTGCTACTTAGGGTGGCCCTAGAATAGGTGCCAAGTTTGGAGGAAATTGCTTTTCTTATGGCCAACGTAACCATAAATCTTATGATTGTTTGATTAAACCATCCACTAGACCTAGTCAAGGTGCAAAAAGATCTAAGCCTACTGTAGGAGATGTGGGTAGAAATCATAGAGTTTTTGCAGTGACTGACAACCATCAAGGTAAGATAGTTGAGGCTACAGGTACATTACATGGTATTTTTTCTTCTATTTTATTTGACTTTCATGCTTCTAATTCTTTCACATCACCATCTCTTATTCATCAATGTGGGCTAGTGGCAATTCATCAAGTCAATAGGTGGAAAGTTGAATTCACCATAGTTTCTAAGGTGCTTATTGACTCATTGGTTACGAGTTGTTGTTTGAATTTGGGAACCTTCACCACCACAGTGGATCTACGCATTCTGCCTTTGGGATCATATGACATTATGTTGGGCATGGATTGGCTAGCCACCCACCAGGAAAATATTGATTGCCATCATAAGGTGGTACAATGTGTTGATGACATAGGTGGGTAGGTGGAACTTTTGGGAGTTCAAAGACCAGTCTCACTTCGTATGATCTTAGCTAATTAGCTAAAGTAGAGTGTGTGAAAGGGTTTTCATTTGTTGCTTGTGTCTCTCATTGATCTTGAGGAAGCTGAGAGTCATACAGTGACACTTGATGATCACCCACTTCTTCGTGGGTATGCAAATGTGTTTCCTAATGAGATTCTAAGTATGCCACCATACTATGACATTGATTTTTAGATTGATCTTGTACTAGGAGTGGAACTGATTTCACGAGCAAATTACTGCATGAATACTTAGGAGTTGAATGACCTCAAATTATAATTGGAGGAATTGTTGGCCAAGGGCCATATTTTTCTTAGTGTATCCCCATGGAGTGCACTAGTCATCTTCATGAAGATGAAGGATGGTTCATTGCATTTGTGCATTGATTGCCGATAGTTGAATAAGGTGACGATGAAGAATTGTTATTCTTTTCCAAGGATAGATGACTTGTTTGATTAGATGAAGGGAGCTTGAGTGTTCTTGAAGATTGATATGAAGTCATGATAACATTAACTTTGTATCTAGGAGGTTGATATTCATCGAATAGATTTTCGTACATGATATGGGCATTATGAGTTCACAGATGTACCCTTTGGGTTAACCAATGTGTGATCAATGTTTATGAGTTTGATGAATGGTGTATTCTACACTTACCTTAATTAGTGTGTCATTGTATTCTTGGATGAAATATTGATCTATTCAAAGACTATGGAGGAGCCTAAAGTCCACTTACATTAGGTATTGCAGTGCTTGAGAGACCATCAATTGTACAATAACCTAAGTAAATGTGGGTTCTTCTAGTTTGAAGTGAAGTATTTGGGGCATATCATCACTAGTGATGGGATTGTAGTGGATCTAGAGAATATTCATGCTCTCATGGATTGGCCAGCACCCACTAATGTCTCAAAGGTTCATAGTTTCATGGGATTGGTAGGTTACTACCCTCGATTCATGAAGGATTTCTCATGAGTAGCCCATCCCATCACTTCTCTTCAGAGGAAAGGGAGGAATTTTGTATGGTTAGACTAGTGCAAGGTAGCTTTTAATGCTCTTAAGGAGTGTTTGACTAGTGCACCAGTCCTTGTAGTGCCTAATCTTGTAGGTGATTTCATGGTTTGCATGGATGCTTTGTTGGAAGGTGTCGGTGTGGTATTAATGCAAGATGGTCAAGTGGTTGCTTTTGAGTCTAGAAAACTCAAGGACCGTGAGCTTAACTACCCCACTCATGATTTGGAACTCATGGGTATAGTGCATGCCCTTGTCCATTGGAGGCATTTTCTTTTGGGACATAGGTTTGAGTTGCATAGCAATATAGGAGCTTGCAGTATATCTTTACTTAGCCAAACCTAAATGCATGAAAATGTTGTTGGATGGAGTTCTTATGTGAGTATGACTTTGATGTTCATTACATTAAGGGGAAGGAGAATGTCATTGTAGATGCTTTGACTAGAAGGCAACATGAGGTATTAGTGTTGTCATTGGGAGTGGACTTGCGAGGCTATATTTTGGAGGCTTTGCCTAGTGACACTTGATAGTAGGAGGTGAGTGTGGAGATCAAGTTTGGACATACCCTTGAGGGGAGGTTTTTAGATTATATGCTTGAGTCTAGTGGACTATTATGTCCCATGGGCATATCTATGTACCCCTATCGAATGATCTTCGTACCTTGGTTTTGTCAAAAGCACATCATGCATTATATTTTGCACATCCTGGTGTAAGAAGATGCATGCTAATATCAAACAATTATACTTTTGGGCAAGGATGAGGCATGATGTTGCTGATTTTTTTGCTAGATGCCTTGAGTGCCAAAGAGTCAAGGCAGAGCATCAGCATCTAGTAGGTCTTTTGCAGCCACATACCATTCTAGAGTGGAAATGGGATACAATATCTATTGATTTTATCATAGGGTTACCTATGTCATTGCAGAGACATGATTGTATCATGGTGATAGTGGGCAAGTTGTCCAAGGTAGCACATTTTTCACCCATGAGAGAATCCTACATGGCTTTTTCGGTAGCACATGTTTTCTTGGTAGATATTGTTCATTTGCATGGGATTCCTCATCAAATCATTTCAGATAGGGATCCAATGTTTACTTTTGCACTATGGACATCTCTCCCGCATGCTTTGGGTGCACAGCTCAATTATACTTTAGCTTATCACCCAGAGACCGATGGTCAGACTGAGAGAGTAAATCAGGTTCTAGAGGATATGCTTTGAATGTATGTTATGGACAGGTAGATGAAGTGGGAGGACTATTTGTACCTTTTTAAGTTTGCATACAACAACAGGTATCATAGTTCTCTTGGCATGTCACCTTTTTAGGCCTTGTATGGTAGGCCATGTCGCACCCCTTTGAGTTGGGATTGTTTAGAGAACCAAGTTCTTTTGGGTCTAGAGATGCTTCAAGATATGGAGAAATAGGTTGTTTGCATTAGGGAGCACTTGGTTACTGCTCAGGATAGGCAGAAGAAGTATGCAGATGCCCATAGGTTGGATCGCCACTTTTTTATTGGTGATAGGGTATTTTTGAGAGTGCATCTAAGGAAGAGCCCCATCCATTATGGAAAAGGCTCTAAGTTGGCACCATGTTTTGTTGGACCTTTTGATATCCTTGAGAGGATTGGTCCTATTTCTTATCAACTAGCATTGCCACTTAGCCTATCATACATTGATAATGTTTTCCATGTTTCTGTTTTGCGATAGTATATTCCAGATGTGACCCATGTTCATGATTGGGATACTTTGTAGGTAACAAATGAGAAACTTACTTTAGAGCCCATTCATATCCTATAGTAGTGGAGGCTGACCTTATGAGGTTGGGACATAGAGTAGGTAAGGGTCCAATGGGACCTAAGCAACGAGACCTCTACGACTTGGGAGGATGCTTCATGATTGAGGGGATTGTACCCCTACCTTTTAGTTGGCTTGTAGGAGTAAGCCTATCCTAGTGGGGGTGGATTTAGTGCCTCTCATTTTTTTAGTCTCTACTTTGTCTATTTTGATTTGAGAGATACTTGATACTCTTATATTTTTACCTTGTGATGATCTGAGGGTCAGATGTTATACTTTGATTCAGTTCCATAGATGCCATGCTACTATGCTATTTATTTTATCATTTTCCATGTTGATGCTATTTTGAGATGATAGTAGAACTATGATGATATCTATTTATATGGTTTATTTGGACATATTTGTTGGTTATATTATGTGATAGATTTTTATGCTATGGTGATTTACTTCATTCCTATATTTTTATGCTTTCTACAAATGTGAGTGATGTAAATGGATTAAATAGATATTTTGATACATGTTTCTTTGGCTATGATATTATATGAAATTACACTTGATCATCTGTTTTAGTGTGTAGGAATTATATCCCTTGCAATGGCATAAGGAGATAGTGATTTAGCTGTTCATACTTTACCAATGTCATCCCTATATGGCTGACGTGTCCTTATTTAGTTGTTTTTAATTTAAATCTTTCAGTGATTAGTAAATCTAAACTCATGTACATTATGTTATTAGAGTAATGAGTGTGTCTATGCATTTAGAAGTTCACATTTGACATGAAAGTATTAAGTCAGTTTCTATGATTTTTGGTTTTCAGGTTTTAAATCTTTTTAGATTTAGTTTTTGGCAGCTTTGCCTTAGGTGAATTTCCATTACGGATAATAATCTATTTTCATTTGGATCAATTTGTAGTTTACCTACCCTAGCTAGCTAATTTCTAGAATTGACTATTCACTCAAAAGGTGAATAAGTATTAGAAAAGTGAATTCATTATTCCCTTCTTACATCTTGAAAATAGAATTTGGAGAGAAAATTTGGAAATCCTCTTTTGAATGATTCTTGTTTTGTTCATTTTGGGAGCTATGAGGGTGGGATCTATGCAAGGTTGGTCTCATTGGATTTGGATCGAAGAGTTTATGCTTTGCCATCATTTTTAGTAGATTTGGCAGGAGATTTATTTTATTGTGCGAGTTACTATTTCTGCCCCTTTTGCTGTCAGATAGGGCTTTCTTGTTTTATTTTTTTTACTCTGTTTTAGCTTCTGATTCTTGTATTAATTTTTTAGGAAGTTGAGAACTAATATTTCCCTCCATTTCTATTTTCTATTTTTGTCCAGTTGGTTGGGTATGAACATTTTTCCTATTTTTGAAATGGGGGTTTGGGTTTTTGAGCCGTTATGCTGGCCATTTGTGCATATGGTGCCCAATTTCATTTATTTTTGTGTTTTCTATGTTTTTGTACCCAAAAGCCAAATGGGTTTTAATTTTGAAATTTTTCCAAAATCTCATGTTTTTACCTCATTTTGCATGCCACCCTATTTTCTTGGGTTTTCTTGGCACAATGTGGCTTGTGGACGTGGATGATCCATTTGGATATCTATCAAACCACTTTTGCACCTTATGTTGCATTGGGATGCATGTAGCATCTATCATCTCGATTTAGTCCTTTATTATGATCTTCATGATGGTGATGCACCACACACGAGTACGTGCATGTACATTGTCAGATGACTTGTGAGTCTCGATCTTCCATGGTATTTCTGGAATTGTGATAATTTTGGCTGGGTTGGGAATTTTCATGCCTATGGGCACTCATCATTGCATGAGCATGGGTTGGGTATGGTAACATATGGAGGGGGCTTCTATCTTGCAACCTGATGATCATGATGCCATGGGTTGGTAGAGGAAGTTTTATATAAGTTATAACTAAAGAAAATACTGGGTGGTAATAAAACTTAAGATAATAAAATGTGTGAGAACTTGATTAAGTTTGAAGACACAATGTGTGAGCACTTGTTTAAGTTATAGGACACATGATCTGAGCTTGGGCTTGTAAATGCTAGGTTATGCATTATCTTTGTCTTGGATTCAGTCATCATATTGCTTAGCATGTGTACTAGCCATGGATGTTGTTTTGTGTGTGTTTGTGGTTGGATCATTATCTCCATTAGCATGATGGGTGTGGACCTATGAGTGTGGCATGGTTGGGAGGCATAGCTACCTACACCACTACTAGGGATCAATGTAAAAAGGTAGTCTTATATCCTAGTGTGGCCATTGCTGGATGTGTTCACTTGGTACTTTGGTTTATAAAGCATGCTTCTTATGATTTATGCTTTCATTGGGACATTTTTATCATGTTTAGATGATCTTAGCTTTGGCACATTCCTTATCATGATGATTACCATGTGATAGGTGATGTTATCTACTTGTAGGTTTATCTTTTTTTGTACTACTAGCATGTTAGATTTCCTTATGCTTTTGGTTTTTAGCATGTTTAGTAGTGACGTCCCTATTATGACAGTACTGATGATTTGATCGTTGGCTTGGGATGTTATGCATAGGGGGATGGCTAGGGCCCATGATGGTCTGATGAGGCCATTGATAGTTGGGAGGAACTGTGTACTTACTTGGTTATTCTATTCTTTCTTTTTTCTCATCCTTATTGTGAATGATCTTAAAGTGGGGCATTACATGACTGCACATTATTCTTTAAAACATTTGGCTTCCTTCAAAAGTGGATTTTTCATGACATTGACCATTGTCTTAGGCTGCCAGCTACCATTTTCCTCCACTAGAGGCTTCCTCTTTGGCATATTCTTTTTTTCTTGCTCTATGTGATGCATGACTTCTTTACATTTTTAGGCTACGGATTCTCCTTTATCATTTACCTAATTTCCTCTTTGTATCTTCTAGTGGCTTTTGTTTTTCTTGGTCTATGTCTTCTCTTTTCTCATTGGCATGAACTTGGTCTCTCATTTGGTGAGCCTCCCTTTTTTGAAACTGCTCCTTCATGTTGCGTGTAGGCTCTCCTTGATAGTTGTTGTGGCTTCTATATGTGTGGGGGAGCTTATATATCTCTTTCCTCCTGTGCATTGACCCCCTTTTTAATGTGTGTTCTTTTCTTGATGCCACCTTTATTTGCTACTCATGTGGATCTTCTATGTGGCTACAAGTTTCTTGGTTGTTTTCTAAATGTCTATGTCCCTTACAAAATGCGGGTTACTCTGTCTCTACATTTTCTTTGGAAATAACATTATCATTACTTTGAAAGATTTCACTTATTTGGGCCTTTAGACAAACATTTTATACTCCTATATATCCCCTTCCAGGAGGCGGCATAATGAGATTGGGAAGGTACAATTGCATGTAAAACCCATGTCAAAACACCATGGGCATGGTGAGGATCAAGCCATTATAATAATCATTGGATATAGCCTTTCACCTGGGGTTCATAAAAATTTATAAAAGGTCATGCAAGAAATATAATGAGGTTATGAGCCACATATTCACATATCAAGATACAAATTGTAAGACATCCTTGATGTAACCGAACTCTCGATTTGCACCTAAATAATATGAAAACTTTAACTTATTTCTTTTTTACATCAAGTATCATAGCTAACATATGTTTTATTTGATTCCATTAATCATGTGTACACATCTTGAAAACCACCCTCGATATCTTATTAATCTGATGAAATTAGTCGAGCCCCAAAGTGGGTCTAGCTAAAACAAATTCATTTTCAGACAACTAACATTGCAAAGTAACATATTGATCAATTTGATACTGATTAAACTTGAATTTGAACATTGATTGATCATTTGAAACTCATTTCATCCCTTTTTGCAACCTATCACTTTTGTGCCACGAGGTCCATTAACTGGCCTTAAAAACTAACCCAAACCTCCGATTGGGCTTTGAAATTGAACATACTAATTCTCTATTCTACATAAATTCTCCCTGTCAGATATCATCTCATGAGGAATTCCCAGTCAAAATATAGTGACTATCAAATTTGATCTTTCAGAACTACCTACAAGTAAACACATTAGAAAACACTAAATTGCATTCAGATTTGGCTTCAAAAACTAGGCAAACTGACTCTTGGGGAAACAAAAATTTGGGTGTTGGTTTACTATCATGAGGAGAGTATGGATCTATGATTTCAACTAATGAGAAAAAATAGGAAGCAAATGGAAAACGGTCAAAGTAGGCTACTTGGATTTGCAAACTGGAAACAATGGCAGAAAAGCAATTTTTTGCAAATGGAATTGACTTGGAAAAGTGTGTAGATAGATTTGTCAAGATGTGAAAATTGGCACACTTAAAGTATTTCTAGAGGAAAACATAGTGGTATAATCCATTTGATGTTACCAATCACATATCTCAAGTTTCACGTCATGAACAGGGGTAACAAAGAATCTTCATTTGCTAACATGAGTAAAAAGATATAAATTGTGTTTGGAATCACGTTTGAAAATTGATCAAATAGATTTTTCATAAGCTGAAACTTTAAACATAACAAGTCTTTGACCTCTACAATGCAATGCAAAATAAATTTTAACATTTTGGTCAAATGGGTCAAAATTATAGCATGTCAAACAGGGCCTTCTAGAATTATGTGCAATGTGCATCAACATGAAAACAATAAACTGCCAACTTTGAGGGATTTGAAACATAGTAAAAAGGGTTCAAAATGACTTTAAATATGAAACATAGGCTCTTAGGTATGGACACTAAATACTCTTGAAGTGGTGAATCATGAAACATTTCTGGGTGCGAGATATTCACTTGCAAACATAGGCTCCTATCGTTGTTTTACACTTAGGTGAAAATGTAGATTTGAAATTTGTTCAAAACATGACTTCACAAAATGGCTCAGAATGGCATTTTAACATCCTAGAATAAGTGGACATGCTCAATGGAAGGTGTTAGAAATATTAAACACCTTATGGGGTTCAAAGGTATAACTGGGTACATATGCATTCATGAGCACTCATATGGCTTGAATTTCTCAATGGTACTCAAAATTGACCATGCAATTTTAGTCCCAACACAACTTATGAATCAAATAATCTTATTGAAGAGAAATTTTATTAATTTCATTGTCCTAGTCATAATATTCCATGACTTAATGAATTCTAACTGATTGAACTTCTTGCTCTATTTCAATTTTCTAACTTCTTCATGAAGAGTGTGATTCATTTCAAGTATTTATCTAATTACTACATCATCTTCATCTAAACTTTTGTCTTGGTAGAAGTCTTCAATTCTTTCACAAATGTAGAGATTTTCATTTAATTGTATTGATAATTCATTTGTTCTTTGTAAAGTTTGAAATATTTTCTCCTTAGCTTTCTTGAATTGTCCTATGGCTAATTGTATATCCAACTTCTTATTCTGAATAGCCTTGTCTAGCTTGAATACCTTCATTGCCTCTGATCTTTTCTCAAGATGTCAAAATTTTGATATGAAAACCAAAAGCTCTGATACATTTGTTGGACATGTAAGGTAGGCAAGTTTAGTAAGAGGGGGAGGTGGTGAATCAAGAAAAGATAAGACTTTCAACTTAATTTTAGTTACCAATTAAATCATCATCACATAATTTGATCTAGTTTCATGCATGAAATAATGAAAGAAATAAAACATTCATAACACTTCAACACAAGATATGGTAACCTAGAAACCTTCCAAATAGAAAGTAAAATTGGGATAGGGATGATACCCACAAGCTTTATTACTATAGTATAATGTTAGCCTAATAAAGCTAACAATTGGTCACTTTTGATGACCTTCCTTGTTAGGAGCAATAAGGACTAGTAGGTCCACCTTGTAAAAGGATTTTACAAAAATACAATGAAATATGCACTCTATTAGGAGATTTGAAATAAGACTATTAAGTCCACCTTATTAGAGGATTTAACTGATGCACCTATTAGGATGAAGTAGTGGCCTATCTTTGATCTACAACTTTGATATACTAAGTGAGATTCCTTGAATTACAATGATCACCTTGCCGTAATAGGTAAGTCTTTTCTTTCCATTATACTTCTTGTAGCCTTTGCTATTTCATACTCATGTGCTTCATACCTTTTCACATTAATTTTAGTTGGATATGATATAATATATTACATATATACTAATTCAATTAACTTCCTTTTAAATTTGGCTATAATATCTGATTCATCATAATTCACAAAGTTAGCTAGTTGTTGTAACTCAGGTTTTGCAGACAACTCAGTGATGTTCTGACACTTAGGAAATACTATCAACACTCAACCAGCTCTTGCACTTGGTTGACATTGCATCTCAGTCCATACTAATCACTTTGAGTTGTAGGAACTTGATTTTTACTATAAAACATTATGAACACTGAGAACTCGATAGATACATAAATGTATGGTTGACATAGCATGACACAGTCAACACTAACATCTTCATTATTTGCACTAGAATGCTAGGTAGATTCTACTGTGCTTGGGTGAGATTATGCTTAGCCTCAATATCTTGGTAGATAATGGAAGGCTAAAAAAACACTCCAAACTATCTCAGATTCTTGGCAGAAACTTTGATGGTTGCCATGAACAACAATTTGTCTATCTAGCTTGGTAGCAATTGTGATACTTGATTAACACTACTAGAAGCTTGGTAGCAATTATAGAGCTTTATAGCAATGAAACCAACTAGCTAAGTTTTGAGTCATTAATAGACAAATGATTTGACCATTAGGTCAAAACTATTATCATTAGTTATAGATAAACCAATTTTCACCAAATAATTCTATAACCTTTCATACCATGTTGTAGGGGCTTTCTTTAAACATTATAAAGCATTTTGTAACTTACATACCATATTTTTTTTTTTTGGATCAACAAATCCTTTAGGTTACTCAATGTAAACTTCGTCCTCTAAAATTCTATTAAAAAATATACATTTTACATTCATTTGGAACATTTCAAATCCTTTGTAAGAGGCATATTCAAGAAAATTCCTTGCTCTTTCTAACGTTGCAACCAGGACAAAAGTTTTACCATATTCAACATCTCCCTCTTCTGTATATCCCTTAAAAAAAATGTTTCCTCGTTCCTTGTGAGTTCACCTTTCTCATTCATCTTGTTTCTAAATACCCAATTAATACAAATCACATTCTTATCCTTTAGTTTGGGTACCAATGTCCATGTTTTGTTATTCTTAATTTGCTAAATTTCTACATTCATTGCCTTGATCTAATATTCATTCTCCAACTAATATTTGACATATTATGGCTCAGATTTACATAGTAAAAATGTGTCATTCCCCAATTATTTTCTTGTCATGACTCTTGAATCTTTATCTCTAATAAAAAAAAATTGGTGAATGATGTCTTCTTACTTTTCCAATGTATGTTTAAATCTTGGATTCTCTTGGTGTTGTTCATTGGATTCTACATGTTCAATGTATTCTATCATCTCTAGTTACAACTTGATTTCTATTGTGTGTTGGTCAAAAGTCATAGTCTATGACTTAGCCTTTATAGCTTGATGCACATTATTATTATTATTCTTGGTGAAATTCTTCTATAGAACCTTGAGAGCTCCTGACTATAGATATTTGACAACTAGCTTTTCTAGTTTAAGTAAGGTGTTAGGATCACATTCTTAGATATGGAAAAACTTTCTATAATCTTCAAGTTCTTTCTTTCATTCTTCTTCATTTTTCTCTACAAATTTACCAACTCTAAAATTTGCATTTTTTACAATTTTGTTAGTGTTAGAATTCAAACACTGATAAGATTTTCTCTTAGTGGAATAAACTAGGAATATTCTTTAATCACTTGTAGCATCAAGTTTACCTTTCCTTGCATCTTTCAAGATATAAAATTTTCTTCCAAAAACATTAAAGTAATTCACATTTGGTGCATATCCATACTAAAGTTCAAAAGGTATTTTCTTTGTTCCTTTCTTCACTTGAACTTGGTTTAGAGTGTAGACTTCAGTACCTATAACATCTCTCTAGTACTTATGTGTAATAATCCTTTCCGTTACCAATGTTCTTTCATAATCCATAATATATCTATTTCTTCTTTCAGCTATACTATTCTATTGTGGTGTCCTTGGTGCCATCATTTGTCTTTTGATTCCTTCGTCATTTCAAAATATGTTGAACTCACCTGAGATGAATTCACCTCCTTTGTCTTATCTCAAAATTTTTAGACTCTTTCCTATTTCTTTCTCAACTCTAGAAATATTCCATTTAAATATTTGAAATGCATTAGATTTTTCATTAAGAAACATTACAGTCATCATTCTAGAAAATTCATCAACAAAAAAAAAAAAGTATTTATCACCATAATAGCTATGTATTCCAATAGGACCACAAAAGTCATATGAACCAACTTCAAAATTTCATCACAAGAATATTCCTTTCTCTTGAAACTATCCTTTGTCATGTTACCCATTTGACATTATTTGCACTTCACTTTATCAAGTTTTCTTAGTCTTGGTAACGTTCTAATTCTTCTCATTTTTCTAATGCTTACCAAGTTATCAAAATTGACATGACATATCCTCTTACGCCATAGTCAAACATCTTCACATTGGTCAAATA
Source organism: Cupressus sempervirens (assembly GCA_028749045.1). NCBI lineage: Eukaryota > Viridiplantae > Streptophyta > Pinopsida > Cupressales > Cupressaceae > Cupressus > Cupressus sempervirens. The sequence continues at coordinate 878,243,682 of CM053792.1, forward strand.
GAAAATTAGCTTTAGATAGGTCTCTCCACTTTCAACTATTTCACTAGTAGCATCATAGATCTTTGCATTCTTGTTTTCAAAATCAACTATGTAGGTTTTACTTATCAACTATGCCACACTCAACAAGTTATAATTTATATCATCAACCCAATATGCATTGCCACACTTGATCTTTTCATTTGTTTTAATTTATTCTTTACCCTTCACATAACATGCTACATCATTACCAAACTCAACACTACTTCCATTATAATGTTCTAACTTATCAAACTCACTTGTATCACAAGTTGTATGGTGCGAGAAAAAATTATCAATTATTCATCTATCATGTGAGATCAATGTAGTTTTCACATCATCATCAAAACCATCTTTCATTGCAACATAAAAAACTCCTTCATCATGGTCATCAAAATTACTATCAAAACCATCCCCTTCTACAACATAGAAACATTTCTTACCTTTTTTCTTGTAGTCTCTTTTGTCTATGTTACTTCTACCATAAATCATTCTTTTTTACTTGAAATATTTTCTTTCCTCTTTGTCATCTTTGTGAGGGAATCACACTAAAATATGAACAACTTTATTACATGTAAAAATATAATGGGAAGTTTACCTTTGTATTTTTCTTTTCCTTTAGGAAATCTTCTTGCCAAAAATTCTTCAAGTTCATCAAGGTCATCATCATATCCACTGCCACTTTCCACATACTTTCTTTTTGTCTTTCTCTTAGATCCATCAAGGGTTAGTTGTGCTTTGGATGCAAATTCAACATGAGTAGGGAGAAAATATCAAAATTTGATAATTCATATGCAATAATTCTACAAATTAAACTATCCAAGCTTAGATCATTACTAAGTGTACACCATGATTCTTAAATTGTAGATACTTTGAGTACATAGATAAGAAGTAAAGTCCTAAATACCTTACTTATCATTATCTCATCAGTTATATGTCATTTATATCATTTGATAGAAGTCACTCCATGTATTTGGCCACAATACTATGCAATATTCTCTCTTTCCTACATTCTCATGTCATCAAACTTTCTTCTTCAGCTTTTTGCCTTATCTCTCAACACATTCTTGTCTCCACCATGGATTTTTTCCAATTTTTCCCACATTTTATTTGTATTTGTTCATTCCTTAACATTGTCAAATTATGTATAATCAAGGATTTTTGCAAGTTCAATTATCATTTGGTTATGCTTGTACTTCTCTTTCATTTGTTCAACTATCATAGGTATATAAACCTCCATGTATTCATTATCCAAGTAGTAAAATGTAGAGTCTCTAATTCTAGATAAGTGCATTGTTATCAATATTTTGCATGCTAGGAAATTCACTTTGTTCATCGTAGGTATCTCTCTCTCTTGTACATCTTGATCTTTGGCTTGAATCCTTTGAACATTCCTAACACACTCCAATGCTTTGATACCAATTGTTATAATGATTTGAAATAAATATGGAGGGGGTGGGGGGGGGGGGCGGAAAATTTGTTATCCTCAAGTCTAGATGTACCAATTCAAATTTTAGATACTTCAAACAACATGATCAGTCTTAGACATGTTAGAAAGTAAAGTCCACCATGATAGCTTAAAGGGACAGGGGCGAATCAATTGACATACCAATATAACTTTTATCAACCTTAATAAACCTTGAACATGTGAATAATAAAATAAAAACCCATAAGAAGATACACATACACAATAACACTACATATGTTTGTAGACACCTAAATCCTTTAGAAAATAAATTATTTTTATTTTCTGAAAAAATTCCTAATGACATCATCATTAATTAATTAATTAATTATTTAATTAATTTATTTATTTTTATGCCATTAAATCCCTTTATCTTAATTAAAAATATTTAATTAAAGAATCCCTCCGAAAAATGTTTAAATCTTATTTAAACATTATTTCCTTATTTATTAATTATTTAATTAATAAATTGACCAAAAAACCCAAAATAAATTAAAAAATTCTATTTTTGCCCAAAACTTGGCCAATTTCCTTAAGACCACTAACATCTTCCAAAATCTTCTAATCCTTCTTTAATTTTGATTAAAGGCTAATCCCATCATTTCTTACCCCTAATCCCAACTCAAAATATTTAATTAAGATTAAATATTAATCCTCATGTTTATTAAAAAAGTTTTAATAAATATCTCCTCAACCCAAACCCTTGAAATAAATAAATCTTTATTTATTTCCTAAAATCTAATTTATCCTCATCCTAAGAAGTTGTAAACTCTTCTAGAAAGTCTTCATCCTCATCCTAGGAAGTTCTAGACTATTCTAGAAAGTCTTTATCCTCATCCAAAGTCTAGACTCTTCTAGAAGATGTCTTTTAACCTAATCCTAATCCCCTCCTGACCTTGTCACATTCCCTAAACATGGGTTAAGACTTACTAACCAAACCAAAGTTAATAAATATCTCCTCCTTCACCCACCCTCATTAAATGGCATCCACTTGCGTATCCCTAAGCTAATCCTAAACTATCCTAATCCATCCTCTAATCATTTGCACAATCCTAAGCAAGCTTAAAACCTTCCTAACCAAGCCCAAGTCGAAATTCCTCTCATCTCCCTCAAAATATCCCAACCATAAAACTTTATGAAGCCCACTAGGCCATAAATGACTCTTCCAAGCCCTTTCATTGCTCTTACAAGCCATTATGAGGGTCTTTATGAAGATTTTATCACTTGAGCCTCCTTTGTTGACTCATCGTTCCCCTTTTCTCCATCCTCTCACCCTGTGACATGTGTCACTCCTTGATTGGCTGTAAGGAAGCACAATCCATGTGCTCTCCTCTCATGCAATCTGAGCCCTCCATGAGCTTTTCCACATCCTTGCATCTTAGCCCTCAATCCATCAAGCCTCTTGCCTATAAATTGGGTCCTTCCCCTTTGCAAAAAAATACAATCCATGAAGTAAAGTCATAATGCCATTTTAAGAAGCCATTTTACATCAAAACCATACACTCACAACCAAATTCCAACTCCATTTTAAGCCCTTTTTGAAGCATAAGCTTGAGCATACATCCTATCTATTTAGACAAAGCCACTCAACAAGAGAGCTTCTTATTGAGAGAGCCCATTAATGGCTCATATTCTCAATTGAGAGCTCATCTTAGTCTATCTTGAAGTTTATGAATTTTGTTTGATTTGTAGAAGCTTTATTTAAATTTGGTTTCTATTAGCATACTAATATTGCTCATATACATTTTGGCACGCCCAGTGGGACCCCGCATGGGTCATCTTCATTAGCTTTTTTAGTCAAGTTTTGTATGTCATTTGCTAATTTTGGCTAATTTTACTTATTTTTGTGATTGGTAGGACTGTATAAATTGGTTTTGTAGGTCCACGTGAGCATGAGGAAGACAAAGGAACTCATAGTGTATCTCATAGTGTTTACAGATTTTTCAAGCTTATAGGTGGTCAAAGCACTTGGAATTCTTGTTCCTCTTCTTGTCTATATTCTTCTTATTCCATCTACTTCTTCTTCTTCTTCTTGTGGGAGATCTTGGCCATTATTTTTTAAGGAAGAAAAATCATACACACTTCTTTTTAGTGCTTAAAACAAACACCCAAATCATACTTAAATCCATTAAAAACTAAAAATTTGCAAAAAAAAAAAAATCTTTTAACAAGTGAAACTAAACCAATCCAATCATTTGCATCCTTGCAACATCAAGGTTTTAGATGCATTCATGCAAAGTTAGGAAATTTTTAGAAATTTAAAAAGAACTTCAAGTTTCCATTTCAAAAGGTTCAGAATCAACACTAAGTGTACACTAAAATCTAAATCAAACTCAAAGCATCAATCAAGGATAAAATGAACCTCATTTGCAAATATTTTAAAGTTCTTTTAAAAATCTCATGAAAAATAAGAGTCCTAAATGGTTGCCAAAATTGTCCTAAAAGCTTTGTTATTCGCTCCAAACAAATGTCTTGTAGCAAAATCTTGAATGTTTCTTAGGTTTTTCATGCATCAAAACAATCTAGGAATATCATTTTTGGGTTTAAAACATGCAAACTAGAACACAAAATCTTGAATGAAAACCAAAATCCAAAGAGTCATTTTCACTTTTGAGTCAAAAACAATCTTGAATGATCTAAGGTTAAAATAAAGCACTTCAAAGTTCTTAAAACAACACACAAAATCTCAAATCTTGAATGCTCAAAGGAAAAAACTTGAATGTTAAATCACTTGTCTTTGAATGCATGTTGCTAAAATCACTCTTGAGTGCCATGGATTAAAATCAAGTTTTTTCTTTTATGAATGCATGATTAAAACAACAAATCCAATCTTGAATGCCATAGATGAAATAATCATCTTTTGGGGCATTAAAAGAATCTACATTCTAGAAACTTCCTAAATTATAAAAACCAAATAAAGATGCTTTAAGTGAGTTTGTAGTTGGACTCACCCTCTTTAATCACCCATCAATTTAACCATTAGTTGCAATCTCAGTGCCATCTATGGGGATGGGTCCACCTAAGAGGGTGTTAAGTGCTCCACAAAGATCAAACTTCACTTACTTGTGTTTTTATTAATTTTTCTAACTTAGAAAATTCCTTGAATGCACATTAGGCTCACTAACACTTCATTTGGACATTAAAATTGAACAACTCTTGACATGGAGGGCCTCCGAGCGCATGCTTGAAATTGAGTTTTACACATCTTTCTTTTTGGGCTTAAAATAAACTCACACTCAATCTTGAATGCCTTAAAGGAAATTAATCGATACTTGATATGGAGGGCCTCCGGGTGCACAGGTTTACTTTCTTGTTGACCCTAACTCTTCTTCTTGTTTGCATTCTTCGATTGATTTTACTTTTGTTAACGCTTCAAGTTGGAATTAAACATTTGCATCCTAAACATGTTTGTTTGCAAGGTCTAGATCAAAAAACTTCAGCGTCAGTTGGAAAAGAACTTTGTCTTTTAGTCCAAGGTCATCCAAATCTTCTCTCCCCTTGTCATCTTTCGAGGCTATCTTGGGTGCATAAGACTAGGATCCAAAACCTTGTTTCTCTTTTTAGGAGGCCTGCTTAGGGATTTCATCACCCCTTGGGATGACCTCAACTCTAGCATTTCAGCAATGTATAAAGATCGAGAGGTGAATCCAAAGACACCTGTCTTGGAATCAAGATGTTGTCACTCGAGCTAAGCCTCAAGGAACTTTATACCCTTGAGAAGTGAAAGAGGAGAAGTGGGTTACCGCTCCTCTCAGCTGTGTGACATTGTTTTGGTTTCATCTATAGATTCAGGCCTCACGTACCTTTGGTATATCAAGGACTCCCTAGCTAAACCAACTATCAGCCTTGTAGAAAACCATCTAAGATGTTAATGTGTTTGAAGTGACTAATCAAAATATTTGTAAAATATACACACTCTATGGTGCAAGTATCACATTCGGAGAATCACAAACCTCTATCTGGTTGTTCCTATCTATTGCTTGATTTTTTACTTGTTGAATGAATTTTTTCCAAACTTGGTCAATCCTAGCTTAGGGCACACTTAGCATAGTCACTAACTATTTTTGAAGTTGAACTAGTTGAAGCAAAACAACCAAAATCTCTCTAAGCCAAGCACATTCAAGAATTTATGTCAGAACAACCCAAACCCAAACAGAAGTTTCATAAAGTCAAACTCAAGCCATCTCAGGCATACCAAGAACTTTTAGCCAAGAGAAAAGAAATAACACCAAGCCCTCAAATTGCCAAACTCCACAAAGTGGAGGACAAAGCTACTAACGAAGCCCTTCAAGATGCCTAGTTAGATTGCACTATCCAACTTAACCAACATCCAGGATTTAACCATGCTTATGCATTACCAACTAGGCATGATTTCTATGATTAGACCCCCTTGTTTCTCCACATCTTCTTGTATAAGCTTCACTTTAGAGTCATACTTGTAGGTAAGCCAGCCATCTTTAGTGCTCCCCTTAAGCATTTTAGCTCATCCATCTCATTTAGTTCTAAACCATCTAGCCAGCAATCCAAAAAATTTGCAATCCATACCTTCAAAATTGTTGTCACCTTGCCAAAAGATTGCCATTCCTAACATCTTCCAAATCCACCAGCCTCACCAAGGTTATCCCTTTGATAGAGCTTTGTCTAGGGTAATCTAGCTTTGTCACTCATTATCCCTCATCACCTTGAGCTAAAGGTTGGGATCCACAAGTGGTCAATCTCATGTTCTTCCTAAAGGATCATCAGTCTATCCTTAAGTTGACACAATCACCACCAAGCTTGCACATAGGAAAGCAAACCTTTCATGCTTTGGCAACATATCTTTGAAGTTAGAATCCCCAGCCCAATCCTCCTTAGGTTTTGTCATACAACTTTGCCTCAACCTAGGAAATCATTTGCATAGAAAAGCCTTCCCCCTTTGCATCCATCAACATTGTTGCATCTCATCCCTAGGAACATTCTGCATTTTCATGCCACCCGTCACTCATTTAGCCAAGAAGAAGAAGGAAACAATGGAGCCCTATCATTTGGATCAAACAGCTTCACTCCTCTTGAGCACCCAACCATCCTTTAGTGTAGAGAACACTATACCATCACCTACTGACATTGAAGCTTTCACAAACCAACTAGGAAATGCAATATTGGTGAACTCCATTATAGACAAGAAAAAAGAAACAATCATGGCTAACTTTCAAAGGGACAACATAGGATCCTTCAACTTTGGAAGACCTCCTCCCTTATCAGATCCATCTCACCCATTGTTTGGACAACTCCCACCACCCATAGGCTCTTATGATTCAAATTATCCTCAATATGTGCCAAAAGAAGAGCCTCAACCCACCCCATATGATCCAATAGACCCAAACATACTAGCCTCCACTCAAGTTGAATTCTCCCTTTCACAAACCAATCCAGCCACCACCACTCCACCATTGGTCCATACCACTCCATCCCAAACCCCCTTCACCCAAAACACCTCATCATTCACTCCCTTCACTATTGTTGTTGCTGCTCTCCAACCTAGCCTTCCAAATCCACCCATCTTCCAAATCAGTGCTAGCATCTTTGGCCAACCTCAACAATATAAAATTGAGATGCCACCTATGGGGCCAAGTAATCAACCCTTCATCACCCCCAGCTTGTTTACCTCAGCTCAGAACACAATTCCACCATTTTCACTAGGTGCTTGGAGCTCAGTGTCATCAGACACAAATCCACAATCTACTACCCTCACTCCACAAGGCTATCAAACCCCACAAGATACTACCAATGTTTTTCCAAGCTCTCAAGTGACCCAAGCTCCTGCCACCCCTCTACCAAGCTTTCAAATCCAGCCACCAAACTATCAAACCCCATTAGTTCCATTTCCAAGCTTTCAATTTCCACCACCTCCATCGCCAACTAATCCATTACCTCCTATTACCAACTATTTTTGTATGCCACTTCTAGGAGGAAATCCACCACCACCAACTACCAATTACTTGGCCTCTTTTGCTATGTAGATACCTTCCCAAATGGGGGCACAACCCACATATATTGGTCAAACTCCTCAAATCTAAAGTCAAGTTCCACAAGCTCCCTGATCCTTCCCCCAAGATTCACAACCATCTTATACCTTACCTCCAAAAAGCAATCTATTTATCTCATAGCAAGCTTATGTTTCTCAATCCCAACCTCAAATCCAATATCAATAGCAAGCCTCACAACACATGCAGCAATATGTGTCACCTCCACCATGGAAACCCATCATCCCACCATTTAGTTTCCCAAGCCATGTGCAATCCCTACTAGCCCATACCTCAAAGCCATGCATATTCCATTGCCCCATCTAGCACATACCTACCTCAGGGCACTCCTACATTGGGGGCAACCTAGCCATCACCCATTAATTCATAATGGGAAGCCATGAAGATAGCTTTGAAGAACATCCAAGAGGGAAATGATCCAAAAACCTTCAAATTTGAGAATGTGTGTCCTTACCCATTTGACAGAGCCATTACTATGACTCCATTCCCCAAGCATTTTGAGACACCCAAGTTTGACAAATTCAGAGGAAAAGGAGACCCTGTCACACATATCAAAGAATTTTACATGCACTACCAAGAAGTGGCATATGATGACATCTTCCTCTTGTGTCTCTTTTCCAAAAGCTTGGTCGGACCAGCTCTTGAATGGTTTTATAGAATACCATATGACACAATTAAAAACTTTGATGAATTGTCTGAGGCATTTGTAGCCCAATATGCCCATCTTGTTGAAACAGAGCTATTAGTAGTTGATCTTGTCCACACAAAAAAAAAAGGTGGAGAAAGCCTTCCTAAATATCCACAAAGATGGGAAACCCTTACCACCTACATATCTTGCACTTGGCCAGAGCGCCATTTGGTGAAAATGCTTATTGATGATGCCCATCCCAGCTTGGGTCACCACATAACCATGAACTATTTGCAGACCTACAAAGATATCAAAGAGAAAGGAATGATCCTTGAGCAAGGACTTATTAAAGATAGTGTGGTCAAGATTTACAAAGAAGCCAACCAAAATCAAAAACCTTCAAATGACAAACCTAGGTATTGGAACAAAAAGAAGCACATTGTAACAGATGGCATCACTGACACCAGGCATGTGAATATTGTTGGTCCTTCCCAAAGTCAGCCCAAACCACTGTATCAACCAAACAATCAACAAGCTATCAACTACCAATAGTAGAATCACCAAAGCTATCAAAACCACAATCCAAGACCCAAAATCAAAATTCTAGCAATCAAGCTAATGCCATCAATGTAGCTGCAAGGAAAAAGCCCAGATTCCAACCTACACCTAGAAATTATACACCCCTTGGTGAGCCTTTGGATGTCATTTTTTAGAAATTAGTCAAGGAAAACCTCATCAAATTTCCTCCTACCAAGCAAATCAACCCAAGCCAATCCAAAGTTGCATGGTACAAAGATAATGAGTACTGCAAATTTTATAGGGTAAAAGGTCACACCACCCTTAGATGCATGAAACTGAAAGATTATGTGCAAGACCTCATTGATTAGAAAGAAATCACCGTTGCTGCCCAAACCTCTCCCAATGTAGGCTTACAAATCTATCAAAATGCTTTTGTTCCTCACAATAACCAAAATCTTGGAAAAGCACCTATCCAAACCAACAACAACAATACCAACAACCACCAGCCAAACTAACAACATGGGAAGAACAATGACCACACTTCATCCTATGTAGATTATTGTAGCCTCATAGGCTGTATATCAAAGAAAGAGCCTTATATCAATGTTATCAATATCCTAGGACTAAACAATGAGTGTGTAATCACCACTCGAAGAGCATGATTTAATATTGCAGTACCACTAGTTTCACCAACACCATCAGCTCCATCAAAAAGCCAATACAATATCTTGGAACACCTTGGGAACATGCCAGCCCAAATCTCCATTTTAGACCTTCTCTGCACTAGTCCTATGTATAAGAACATCCTTGACAGTGCTCTCATAGAATCCTATGTCCCTTCAGATATCAATGCTACTAATTTTCCTAATCTTGTTGGACACCTTTCATCCTCATGTGCCCTATAATTCAAACCCACTAACATACCTATGGTCATGCCAGATCACACCCTTCTGCTTCACATAGCCATTATGGTATCCAATTTTGCTGTAAAAAAAGTAATGATAGATAATGGACCAGCCTTGAATATTTTCACCCTAAAATTCATAAAACAAGCTAGGTATACTGAGGCAAATATCATCAGTGAGGTTATCACCATTAAAGCTTATGACAACTTGGAAAGAAATACAGAAGGAACTATTTTACTACCAATCAAGGTTGGGCCAGTCATCCAAGAAACACTCTGCCATGTTATTGATCTAAACCTACCATTCAACATCCTCCTTGGTTGCCCATGGATTCATGCCATGAAATCCATTCCATCCACTTACCATCAGTGCGTCAAATTTTTGCATCAGGGTATTAAGGTAACCATCCATGCCGATCCAGAACCCTTTGCTTACTGCAATGCGGTTGAAGCTTAATATGCAAACCATTGCCCTAGAATTGATATCGGCATAGCCATCACCAACTCATCCCACACTTGTAATGACCCAAAAAACATCCTCTCTGCCACCCTATCTACTATGAAGATCAATAACAAAGGCTATGGAGAGTATAGTCTATCAAATGCATTTGCTATCAGGGAACTCCCACTTGATCCACATGCCTATGGACAACTGACATATCACAAAGATAAGGAGATTCCACCTCCTTGATACAAATAATTTGGCCCAACAACCTTTGTATCCTTGAAAATCCCTCTTCATGAGAAGCTCACTCCAGATATCAAAAATTGGTTACATAAGGATGCACCTCCAAGAAATCAAGCATGCCTTGATCACTTCAGCCAAAAGTATCCCCAAGAACATAAGCTCATCACTGACAAATGGAAATATTAAGGTGGTGCTCTAGGACCAGAAGAAAGAGGCATGCAGTGCCTCATCAAAGCACACCAGTGGGAAAAAAAGTCAGGTCTTGGCTTTGGCATACCCACAACTGGGGGCGCCAATGAAAACGGTCATGCTTTTTTGAACATTCACCGCGACCTTGTCAAAATCAAAGACATTCTTGAGGAAGTTGAGAAGAGAGCCTACAATGATATCATAGACCAAATCTCCCTGGGAGACTCTATTCTCTAAGAACTATCCATCCATTTCATTGACCTACCACTTGCCCATTGACAACTCATAGATTGGGACCAACCAAGCATCATACACATTGATGAGTTCACATTAGAGGAAGTACTTCTGAGATTTGTGGGAGCTGAAACACCTCACAAGCAAACAAAGCCAGACTCAACATATATCTATAAGCTAGTTCCCAAGGGGTATTTTGGAGAAAATCCCCAACCTAGTTCTAATACACCCAAAACTGGAACTAGGGTAAATTCGGGACTAGCTAAGGCAGTGAAGAGAGCCCCTTAGCAAGAAAATCTAGAGTCACAAGCAGAACATGAGGATTTAGCATTTCCTCCTCAAGATAATCGACCAAAGATATCTTCTATCCTAATTGAGGATACTAGAGAAGTGAACATCGGTTCTTCAAAGATCCCCAAACTTGTTCACATTGCTGCATCCCTATCACAAGATCCAAGCTGATCTCCTCTTTGAGGTCTTAAGAGAGAACATTGGCTGATTTGCATGGTCATATCAAGACATGCCAGGACTTGACCCAAAGCTTGTAGTTCATCATCTTGCAGTCGATCCAAAGATCAGGCCCGTCAGACAAAAACTTAGAAAAATGCACCCCAAAGTGGCATTACTGGTCAAAGCTAAATTAGAAAGAATGTTAACTACTAAGGTTATCCAACCTATCGACTACTCAGAGTGGATCTCCAACATGGTCCCCATCACTAAACCTTCCAGTGACATCAAAATCTACACTGATTTTAGAGATCTTAACAAAGCTTGTCCAAAAGATGATTTTCCCTTGCCCAACATAGATATGATTGTAGATCTTATAGTTAGACATGAAATTTTATCCCTCATGGATGGATTTTCTAGGTATAATCAAATCAAGATTGCAGAAGAGGATCAACATAAGATAGCATTCACTACCCCTTGGGGAACCTTTTGTTACAACATGATGCCTTTTGGCCTAAAGAATGCAGGGGCTACCTATCAAAGAGCTATGACAACCATTTTCTATGATCTTATCCATAGCATTTTGCAGGATTATGTCAATGATATCTTGGTTAAATCTCACACCTTCATGGATCATCTTGCTAACCTAGAGAAAGTCATTGATAGGTTAGCCAAATATCATCTCATGCTGAATCCCAAGAAGTGTGTCTTTGGGGTCACATCTGGCAAGCTATTAGGCTTTATAGTTTCCAAACAAGGTATAGAGATTGACCCCAAGAAGGTCAAGGCTATCTTAGACATACCTCCTCCCAAGATACTATGATAGCTTCGCTCTCTTTAGGAAAAGCTCCAATCTATTATGTGCTTCATCTCCCAGCTTGCAGATAAGTGTACACCATTTGCACATTTATTGAAGAAGGATGAGAACTTCAAGTGGGATCCTTTATGTCAGTGTAGCTTCGATCAGCTCAAGCAGTATCTCACCAATCCCCCTATCTTGGTTCCACCAATTCTTGGTTGTCTCCTAATTTTGTACATATCAGCAATGCCTACTACTCTAGGGGCACTTCTAGCATAGCTCGATGACTATGGCAGAGAAAGAGCCATCTACTACATTAGTAGAACCCTAGTTGGTTATGAACTCAATTATACTCCTATGGAAAAAGCTTGTTTGGCAGTTGTTTTCTCAACTCAAAAGCTTCGCCACTACATGCTATGTCATACCATCTAACTAGTCTCCAAGATCAACCCTCTCAAGTATATGCTCTCCAAACCAACACTTACAGGCTGTTTGGCCAAATGGGTTATGCTCCTTAGCGAATTTGACATCCAATATGGGGATAGAAAGGCAATCAAATTGCAAGCTATAGCAGAGCACCTAGCTGATGCACCTCTAATAGATGCATATCCTTTGATCACAAAATTTCTAGATGAACATATCTATCTAATTGAAGAACAACCCCCATGGAAACTTTATTTTGATGGCTCACACACATCTCATGGATCAGGGGCAGGAATATTGTTGGTCACACCTCTAGGAGATTACATTCCAAAAGCCTTCAAGCTACTATTCCCTAGCACCAACAATATAGCTAAATATGAGGCTCTCATAGCAGGATTAAAGATAGCTATAGAATGGAACATCACTGAGTTACAAATCTTCAGTGATTCTCAGCTCATCATCAAGTAAGCCCTAAATGAATATTAAACCAAAGATGAAAAGCTATTACCCTACAAAGAGCTAGTTGATCAGCTAACCTAGCATTTTACAAAGCTTCAGTTTACAAAAGTACCACAAATATAGAACAAAGTAGCAAATGCTATGGCTACTATAGGCTCACTCTTGGAAATTCCCCAAGTAGCTACACAGTATGAGTTTTTAGTCGAGCAGCTCCTCACACCTGCCTATGCAAATGAGGATTCAAACCATGTTTGTATCTTGGTCGGTCCCCAATCCCCTTGGTACCATGAGATTCATGCTTACCTTAACGATGGTATCATATCCCCTTACCTCACACATACCCAATGCCAAAACCTCATCCAAAAATCATCCTGCAATGTTATCATAGCCAATATCCTATATCGTCAGGGTTATCACGATAATCTCTCTCAATGTTTAGATGAAAATGAGGCCATGATGGCGTTAAAAGAAGTACATTCTAAACTTTGTGATGCCTACATGAGTGGCATTTTCCTAGCGCAAAAAATCCTTAGAGTAGGCTACTATTGGCCTACCATTGAAGAAGACTCTTGTGACTTTATTAGAAAGTGTCTCCCATGTTAGCAGCATGCAAATCTTGTGGACACTCTAGCACAGGATCTATAGCCTATTGCACCACCTTGGCCTTTCACTTGTTGGGGCCTTGATCTAGTTTGAACTATCACACCTCTCTCATCTGATGGACATAAATGGATAATAAGAGCTACAGACTATTTCACTAAGTGGGTGGAAGTAGTCCCCCTAGTCTCAGCTACAAGACTTTAGGTCTCCAAGTTCATCTTGTATCGCATTGTTTGCCGCTTTGGCATCCCATCCACCATCTTCACTGATTATGGAGGTAACTTTGAAAATATCAACATGGAAGAATTATGAACTTCCCTCCACATCCATCACTGCTTTTCTAGCCCATATTTCCCACAAGGTAATGGCCAAGTAGAGGCAACTACCAAAACCCTCCACAAAATCCTCAAGAAAGTTGTCAATGATTCCAGCCGTGATTGGCACCTACAAATAAATCCAGCCCTATGGGCCTATCGAACCTCCTTTTATACATCCACAGGAACAACTCCATACTCCCTAGTTTATGGTGTCGAAGTGTTACTACCCATAGAGGTTGAACTTCCCTCCTTGTGCATATCTTTGCAGGGGCAAATATCAAATGAAGAATACAGAGTAGCTCCGCTCACCCAGCTAGATCTCTTAGATGAGAAGTGACAACAAGCCTATGATCATCTCATAGTCTATCAAACTCATCTCAAAAGGAATTTCAACAAGAAGGTGCTCCCACAAAACTTTTAGCCAGGCGACATGGTCCTCAAAGAAAATATGAAAGTCCAAGTTGATGGAGAAAAGAAAGGCAAGTTTGAACCTACATGGCTTGATCCTTATGTTGCCACTGCATCCTTTGGCTCCAAAGCCTATCAACTATCTACACCAGAAGGAGAACTCTTGAATGATCCTACTAATATCATTCATCTCAAGAAGTTCTATGCTTGAAGATTCTTGGTATACCCAGCTTTTGAAAAATACAAAAAAAATAGTAAAGAGAAATAAATGTCCAATGGTGAAAACTTGGCAATTCAAGCACCTTGGATAGATACCTTGGTGAAAACCTGGTAATTCAGGCACCTTGTGTACTAAGACTAATCCATTATCTATCACTATCCTATCCCTCATCCATCCACCCACCATCCCATAAAACACCTACTTGTTCCCTTGGTGTTCCAACCAAATATCCAAAATCCAATGAAGCTTGTAAATACCTCCTTGTACAACTTTTAAATTTTGTACCTCAACTTGTAAATCTTATATTAGAGCTTGTATTATACCTTGTAAATCTTTTATCATCTATTGTATCATAGCCTGTCTAACCACATCTTGTCCAAAGCTTGTACCATATTCTATCTTGTAAATAATCTTGTATCCTAGCTTGTATCCTATCACATGCACACAAAGAACCCCATTTTTACTTAAGCTTTTCATAAACCATCTACCTATCTGCCTATCAACTATTACAGACATCCCACCCTTCACCAACATTTCCATCTCACAAAACCAAAACATGAACAACCTTTTACATTTGTAACATATCTTGGTCCATCATCTTTTACATCCTCTTTAGCTTAGTACCATTGTATCTATCCAGCTTTTGTGTCAGTTCCTCCTTGATCAGCATCTTGCACACATTGCACAACTCTTGGTTAGCTATTCCAATGCATCCTTTAGCTAGATCTCCTATCACCAAAGTGTTATCCTTCTTAGTTTAGCTTGCCAAGTGAATCACTCATCAAAAATCCATTAGCTTAGGTTCTCTCTGATAGATCCTTGTAGGATATAGCTTTCCTCATGTCTGATCTTGGTCTGTTAGTACCTCGTCCTACCCATCTTGTTGACAAACAGTTCTCTTTTGGATTTTCATTTTCTTTTGATTTAGAATCTTCCCTTTTGGGTCTTGAAGTATCTTTTCAAAGCAATCTTTTTGTTCCCTCCTCAAGGTTGTCATGATCTTCCATATCATGGTATGCTACGAATGGGGCACTGTGAGTGTATGGTTTTGTTCAAGTCTTTCATTTGTTTCTTTTTTGCTTGTCGGTTACCTAGTGTCGATTCCATGCTATTTCCTCTGAGTTTCATGTGTGATGCTGGGGCAATCTTTGTGTGTTTGTTTTGAGTTAGTTTGTCAGTCCTCTGGATGGTTGGTGACATGGCCTTGATGTTCTTGGTAACCTTGGCAATTAACCAACAGTCTTATAGCAAATCTAGTGCTCAACTACATGGTGGTACTTCTCTTTGAAGTATCCCCATGGTCAAAAAGCTTCAATGGATTCCATTCATCTCCATTATCCCCCATCCATATCCAACATTCGTCTCTCCTACCCCACCTTATGCATTAATATCTCTTTGAATCAATCTTCACTTTTAGCTTTAGGGATCCACAATCCTAGTCTTAGGGATCCACCTATCCAATCAATCTACCAAGCCTCATCTTTCGAGTCCTAGGGATCTTCGAAACCCATCTTCTGCCAATCTAACTCTTTGAAATCCTATTGCATCAGCTTTATCATCCCATCATCCATCTCCCTATCCCAGATTCCTTTTTATAGCGCTTCACTCCTTTATCCTCTACAATCCTTGAGATCTTAAGCTTGCTTCCTCTTGTGCCTCTGATTCTCCCTTTATCATTCTCCCATAGTGAGAGTCTAACTAAACCTATTCTCTTAACCCAATCTAAGTCTCCTTTCTCATCTTAGATTCTTGTGCTTTTGAAGAACTCGTCGAGCTTCGCGTTCTCTCCCCACTGCCTTCTTGAGGGGGCATCTTGTAGTTCATTCTCTCCTTTTCTGCTCTAGCCTTGGGCATCTTATTTTCTTATCTTTGATGCCATGCCACTTGTGGCCTCACATCAAAGAGGGGCAAAATGTAGACACCTAAATCCTTTAGAAAATAAAGTATCTTTATTTTCTGAAAAAATTTCTGATGACATCATCATTTATTAATTAATTAATATATTTATTTTTATGCCATTAAATCCTTTTATCTTAATTTAAAATATTTAATTAAGGAATCCCTCCCAAAAATGTTTAAATCTTATTTAAACATTATTTCCTTATTTATTAATTATTTAATTAATAAATTGACCAAAAAACCCAAAATAAATTAAAAAAATTATTTTTTGCCCAAACCTTGGCCAATTTCCTTAAGACCACTAACCTCTTCCAAAATATTCTAATCCTTCTTTAATTTTGATTAAAGGCTAATCCCATCATTTCTTACCCCTAATCCCAACTCAAAATATTTAATTAAGATTAAATATTAATCCTCATGTTTATTAAAAAAGTTTTAATAAATATCTCCTCAACCCAAACCCTTGAAATAAATAAATGTTTATTTATTTCTTAAAATCTAATTTATCCTCATCCTAAGAAGTTGTAGACTCTTCTAGAAAGTCTTCATCCTCATCCTAGGAAGATCTAGACTATTCTAGAAAGTCTTTATCCTCATCCAAAGTCTAGACTCTTCTAGAAGATGTCCTTAAACCTAATACTAATCCCCTCCTAACCTTGTCACATTCCCTAAACATGGGATAAGACTTACTAACCGAAGCCAAAGTTAACAAATATCTCCTCCTTCACCCACCCTCATTAAATGGCATCCACTTGCCTATCCCTAAGCTAATCCTAAACCATCCTAATCCATCCTTTAATCATTTTCACAATCCTAAGAAAGCTTAAAACCTTCCTAATCAAGCCCAAGTAAAAATTGGTCTCATCTCCCTCAAAATATCCCAACCATAAAACTTTATGAAGCCCACTAGGCCATAAATGACTCTTCCAAGCCCTTTCATTGCTCTTACAAGCCATTATGAGGGTCTTTATGAAGATTTTATCCCTTGAGCCTCCTTTTTTGACTCATCCTTCCCCTTTTCTCCATCCTCTCACCCTGTGACATGTGTCACTCCCTGATTGGCTATAAGGAAGCAAAATGCATGTGCTCTCCTCTCATGCAATTTGAGCCCTCCATGATTTCCCCATCCTTGCATCTTAGCCCTCAATCCATCAAGCCTCTTGCCTATAAATTTGATCCTTCCCCTTTGCAAAACAACACAATCCATCAACTAAAGTCATAATGCCATTTTAAGAAGCCATTTTACATCAAAACCATACACTCACACCCAAATTCCAACTCTATTTTAAGCCCTTTTTGAAGCATAAGCTTGAGCATACATCCTATCTATTTAGACAAAGCCACTCAACAAGAGAGCTTCTTATTGAGAGAGCCCATTAATGGCTCGTATTCTCAATTGAGAGTTCATCTTAGTCTATCTTGAAGTTTATGAATTTTGTTTAGTTTGTAGAAGCTTTATTTAAATTTTTTTTCTATTAGCATACTAACATTGCTCATATACAATGTTAACTAGGGAGACCCTTATTTAGAGGGAAAACCTAGGTGGGGTGTTATACAAAAAATGATGTACTAATATAAAGGTTCCTTGTAAGATGATGGACTCTATTAGAAGCCAATTAAAATACATGCAATGCATATTAGTCCCTATTAGGAGAGTTTGAATCCATATTAGGAGATTCCAACCCTATTAGGAGTTGTATAAAGAAAATGGACTCTCTTTCCAAACAACTTCAAGGGCAAGGCGACTAAACATACTACCCATCTAGCCTCCATATTATTCCTTTTTGAATAATAGAAATGAAATTGATCTTCCCAAATCAATCTCTTTCTTTTTCCTCTTACTGTGCTAATACCACACCGAATACCTTCTCAAATCTCAATAACAGATGTTCAAATTTGCATCACACTAATCCCTTTGGTTGCTTACTCATATTTACAAACTTTGTGTATTACTTGCATAATTTTCACTTGCACATTCATTCACAGAAGTTCACACTTCATCATAGGAAAATTAATTTTTCTTTATACCATGTCATCAAAATAATTCAATTATTCAACCTTGAGGACATTTATGATTATTGAGGATAAGGGTTTAGGCCCCTACATGCCGACCAACACAAGACAAATAAAACATGGGCACAAATAAAATCCCAAAAATTATTCTTGCATAGTTATTTTGGGGTAAAAAAAGATAATATATGGTCTTGTGTTCAAAACACATGTTTTCTATTTCATTTTTATAGTATATTTTACCATAAATGTGACTTCAAAATAGAAACAAAAACCCTCCATTCAAATCCCAAGAATCACTCATGATGTGATTATTGATAATGTTTGTAGGAATTAAGTAGTTGTGCGTTCAAACCTCCTTAACAAATCTTTACCCCACGAAATCTAGACATTGGAGGACAAGTTTTCATGGCATAATATAATTGCAATATGTGGCATAAAATGATTTTCCTACTATGTGATACATATCATAATTAAATTGGTCTAAGTATAGTCAACAATATATTGTAACCTCAATAATAGGCCATGTAACATTCTACCATGTGCTACCTTCTGATTGGTCAGAAACTAGTCATCAATTTTGGAACTTCATGATGATGTCATCACTATTCCACTCGATCAACTTTTGGTTGTAGAACTTTGACCACTCATTACTTTTTCCTATGTGGTAGAGTTGAGGAATGAATAAACTAGGGCCCAAGGCACAACTAGCTATCCAAACCACCCTGCAAAAGTTTAGCATAGCCAAAACACAAAATAGAGAACAACTAATGGTAGGAGAAATGAAAACACTTTATTTGATTATTAAAGTATTCAACATACATGCCTAGCTAAAGGCCTTTTGTGTTATAGCCAAATACAAAATCAATTACAGTACTTGATTATACTACTTCATATTTTGCTCCTTTCTACTCTACCTCCTCTTGAAATCTTCCCTAAAACTCAATCCTATACCTTCTTAAATACACTAGTACAAAACAACAATATGTGACTAAAAAAAGACTAATTTTTTTTTATATATGTAACTAAAATAAGTCAAGTGACTAATAACATTTAATATCTAGTCATTTATAAGACTACTAAATATACTGCCATGTGATTTTAGTCATTGATTTTGATCTTTGACTAAAATATACTACTAAATATATTATTAAATTAGTAGTATAGTTAGTAGCATATTTTAGTCATAGATTAAAATCAGTGACTAAAATCACTTAGTAGTATATTTAGTAGTGTTATAAATGATTGGATATTAACATATAATTAATATTATATTTAATCACATATTTAGTATAAATTTGAAAGTTGATTTAGTCATGTAATTTTTTTTATATTATGTGATCTATTTGGTCACATAATTAGTATATTTAGTAGCATATTTGGTAGTAAATTTATTTATAATAGGGCATGATGGAATTGAACCACCATCCTCCTACTTTAAAAGAAAGTGCTCTTCCATTGAGCTAATACCCTTTGAAGAATAATCATATAATGTGTATAGCATTGTATGAGTACATTTCATAGTATATTTAGTAGTATATTTAGCTATAATAGGTTATGTATGGCATTAGGATTTTCAAAGCTAGATGACTTAAAGTTGTTTTCAATCCTATCTTTCATTATATCAAGTATTTCAAGGAGTACATTGGAATATATGCCTTTCTTAGATCATTTAGCTTGCAATATATATGTAGTCAAGTGCTTGCATTTAGCTAAAAGCATTGCTTTTCCACTTATTATTTTAAGTATTGCCTTAAATTTTGACGTAACATCACCAAGATCATGCATCAAACATGCAGTTGCAGCTATAGATTCTGCATCCACCCTTTGACCATGCAGTTACACAAAATAAATGCTTATTTTTAAAGGAAAAAATAGATGAAAAAAAATTGATTATAAAGTATTTTCCATTTCAAAATATAATGGTGACTACTAAGCCCACATGACATTGTGCACAGATAAGGCACAAAAGAGTTTATTTTCAGGAGTAATAGTAAGCAAAAGGAAGTAAGTGAAAATGTATCAAGAACACTAAAACAATAATTACTTATATAGAAAAATTTAAAATTTTCCTTGAAGCCACATCAACAAGCACAAATAAGCATGCAAAGTGTTCCATAGCCATGAATTATATTTCTATTGTTAAAATAAATTATCTTTTAAAAATTGGACAACTACTTCCACCCACATTCTTAGGAGGTGACAACTTGTAAGATTCCATGTAAGAGAGGCTAAAAGGTTTTATACATTATTGGAAAGTTAGCTACTTTATTTTGTTGGTTAACACAAATGTTCGAGTAAAAATTCATATCAAAATTTTAACTACCAAATTAATGTTATATTTTACGACTATGGTCCACATGGAACATCATATAAAAGGAAACTCACAGTTCATAATTGAGGTTGAACAAGTTATTGGGGTTGTTGTAGTTGAGGTTGATGTTATTGTTGGGTCTTCTAAAGTTGTGGTCGAGGTTGATGTTGTTTTTGGGTCTGCTAAAGTTGTTGGCTCTGCTGAAGTTGTGAATTAGATTGTTGCATATGAGGTTGTTATTGTTTTTGTTAGGGTTGCAACATTTGAAGCTTTTTTTGTTGATGGGGTTGTTTTCATTCAGGCTAAGGATGTTGTAGTTTCTTTTGTTGCTCAATTTTTTTCAGCATGACTACTAGTTGCAAGATAACATAACTTGGAAACAATAAGAAACTGTATCATATTATTTTTCAAATTGTAGCATTTAACTTAAAAGAGAAGCCTCTACTAAGCAAGCTACATAATGTAAATGTCTAACATTAATCACAAAGTTTCAAGTGAACCTAATAAGATTAAATTAAAAAATCTTTCTTGAAACCTTACTTTCTCCTATCACAATATTATAATAATACGTGTATCCATCTAGAGAAGTATGACTTGTGCAGAGACAAGTTAATGGTGTAGAACTAGGGACACTAACTAGTGTGATAGCTGTAGTAGTCTAGGTTTTAGCAGACAAAGAAAGTGCACTAGCAAAGCTAGTTTTCACAATTCCTTGAGACTATGCTAAGAATTTCCATGGCTTTATCAACAACATATAACAATTTTAGTATTATACCACATTAATAGTCCTAAATAAATTAACAACTAACTCATAGATGCATTATTGACTTGTTGTAGTCTAGCTTATTGTGTTGGATCCACTTGAGAATAACCTTGAAAAATAAAAATCATGAATAAGTATTCTTAAGATATTTCACATTCACTCAGCTAGTTTGAGTCATTACATTTATTAAAAAAAAATATCCTAAACTTTCTTTTGCTGTGGGTGCATCAAGAGTGATTGTTGTTGGGATTATGTTGAGGCTTGTGCTAAAGTGCTAGTATTTGAGGTGATTGGATCTGCTATTGAAATGAAAGGTGTTGTTGGGGTTGAATATTATTTTGAACAATAGGCAGTAACTATTGTAATAAATGACTAGAGGGTTGCTATTGTGATACTTGTGGCACTGGTTGTTGTTGTGATAGTTGTTGCACTAGTTGCTATTGTGATAGTTGTTGGGCTTGGGGATGTATGTTAGATAATGACATGCTAGGAGAAATATTCTAAAGAGAGGAAACAACATTTGGCTATATTAGAGACTGAGGAACATGCAACTACCTACATGTAGATGGTTTTTATCAAGCTAGTGTATGCCCAAATGGGGTTTGTTGAACATGTTGTGAAGATTGAAAATGATGACCATATTATTACAAAGATTATTGAGCTTGCAATTTTGAATGAAATTGTGTGGGTTTTTGGGCATGTGGTTGTGAGTGTTGTTGCACTTGTTGATAATCCTTAATAAACAACATTTTAAATATATAATGAAACTGTATTGTAGGCATGGTATATCATCTATATAATTATTTCTCAAAGGTAAGAGCTACTAGCTATGGTACATCTCCCTTGTATTGATAATGTTGGAAGTAAAAATAGAATCTTAAATTAACAATTTTTTTAAAAATATGCTAAAGTAAGTGTACTCCATCAATAAGGTATACCAAAACAATTTTCCAGGACAACTTACTAAGTTACATGTGAGAGACTTCCACAAAACAAATCCTGCACCACAATTTTTCCATGAGGAATTTTTGAGTGACTAATAAATTGTTCCAATAAAGAGAGAAGTAATGTCATAAATTCATGAATATCCTATTGGACTACATTATCTAGTTCCAATGTTCTTGTAAATGCATCTGAGTCTACTACAACCTTTTTTCTTGAATGCAACTAAGTCATGAAAGTTAGCATAAAACTAGTTGTTCTTGCAAAAGTTTAGGCTTGGTAGAAAAGAAACCATTTCTAAATTCTATATTCATGTAAAGGCATTGAATTATGCTATTATCATAACGTGTTGCACCCAGTTTTGTTAGACCTGAAGGAAAATCCAAACTAGAACATTATGACTCATGTGGGTCTGCACCAAGTGTTGTTATGGTGTCTGCCACTTTTTATCATAGCCCTTATTTCTAGACTCCATTAGATGGTGGAATCAATCCACAAAATAAATTTGGTGAATCTTTGGAGTTGACTCGGAAACTGATGCAGGAGCATCCAGAGGTATAAGGGCAATCCTGTGTCACCCAAAAAAATGTACTTAGACTTAGTTTTTGTTTCATGTCTTTACATTTCTGGATACCCATTTGGGTCAAATAAAGGTTCCAACTCTCACAGTTCAACTATCAGTGTGTTTGAAAATCCCAAAAAAATAGGAGCATGCAATTTGGCCATCATTTTGGTGACCTAGAAGGTGTGAATTGGCCAGATGAATGTAATTGTGATTTAGAGCATTCCAGAAAAAGAATCAAGTCAAAAGGCCCCATGGTTTGAAAGTTATTGTAGTTTTTTGGGTTTTGGAGACCTCCTAAGAATGCTTCAAAGTCAGGTTTGGGGCATTAAATGACCTCGAAAAGGGTTGAAAATGGGGGACAAGAAAAGCTTGTTCATATGGCTATAGAGCGCTTCAAGAGCTTTCCAAAAATGTAAATGGTTCGTCAATCCGAGCTACGATTCAAAAGTTATGCCTCTCAGAAGTTCGGCTACCGTTTTTCGATTCTTCTAGATTTGCACCGACTTCTAACGCAGCTTCTGGAACCTTCTATTTTGTCAGTGGATGCCTACTAGCCCTTTCTAGAATGTACTCCTAGTCCTTAACCCTCCAGGGTCTATTTAAGGAGATTTCTAGCATTGTAAAAGGCAGTTCGGAGTGGAGTTTGAGAGGAGGTGCTAAAAGGAGAAATATTCTCTAGATTTATGCTATTGTAAGCCCTTAGGGCATGTTCTGAAGATTATTTTCTCTGTACTATTTGTACTAGCTTATTTTCTCAGTTAATATAATTTTCCTTTTCTGTTGGTTCCATTCTGTTCTTGGGTCGTGTCCCCATCAGAAACCTTGGTAGATCGGTTTCCCAACATAATATAATTATATCATATCATCTCTAGTTATTTGACTAGTCAAATTAATTTTCCTACACAACCAACTCTATTAATATCAACTTAATGATATTGAATTTTCAAAAAATGACCATTGCTCAAATTTTGTACGATAAGACTCAAAAGCTTGATAAGAAAAATTAAGTATACAAAATGTGAAATTTAAAAAAAAGTTCAAATTTCAAAGATACTACATATTACATATAATACCCAACTGGAGTTTTTGCAAGAAGTTTGACATCTAGTATAACATACCTATATCATATCAAATGTGGCAGCTTGAAAAACATAATAACATGGGCACACATCAAAGTTCACACTAAAAGCTAGAAGTTACTTGAGACATCAGACAAAAAGATGACACACCTTAATATTTGGTAGTAGGTATCCTCAACATTTCCTTATTGTTTCCTTTTGCTCTTGCCTCATATATTTTTCAACTCATTTTATACCTGCTAATGTTTGTATAGTAACAAACTTCAGAGTACCTTCTATTTAAAATCATCCAAAGTTCTTAATGATTATTGCCACCTATGCATAAAAGAATCAATAAATAAATGACCAAATTTTATGTACTATAAGAAAAATCTATCCTCTTTAGTTCAAATTCAGGTATTGATAGCTCCTAAGGTAGGGTCAGAACTATACTAATATGCAAACCAAAAAGAACATTTAAAGCCAAGAAAAATCAACTTAATGCTATTTCACTTGTGCTTCACTAAATCTCAAAAGCGAATTTGTGCATTGCTTAAAATTCCTAGTACACTAGTACTAAAACTATCTTGACATAAAAATGAAATACATTTCATTTTCCTTATAGTTACACTCTCTAGCATTGAAAATGAGGCATCAAAATCTATTTTATAAAAATAATACTACTCTCTTCATTTCAAAAAGTGATCCTTAACTATAGGGCAAGGAGCCTTCAACTCAAGCAAAATATTAAAGAAATCTTTTGCACTTGATCACGATAAATTGGTAGGATGCATGATAGTTATTGAATGTGGTTGGAGAAAAAATCATTGAGATTCAAATTGAAGCCATAAATAGAATCCATGCAAAGATTTAATTATGGTAAAGAAAAATTTCATTGTGAAGTCAATAGATCTTTACTATTATATCTCACTTCATGCACAAATGAGCTTTGTAACCCCATATTTTCTAAACAATAACAACCCTATTTTCCAGATTACACATACTTCTAGCTATTCTACTATTCAGATTTTAAATAGAAATATAAGGATTCTTTTCTTAACTAAATGTGTGTGTGTGTGTGTGTGTGTGTGTTTTAGCATTTTATCCTATTGTCCCGATAGTGGACCTATTCCTTGTTGTTGGCTAAGTGGATTATAATGTTTGGGAATAACATTTATCTTGTTTTGAGGATTTTCATTCAATGGTAATCTAACAAATATTCAAGTCTTTCCTAAAAGGTATTGGAGTTCTAGAAATAACTAGCATCAACATATAACCAATATCTTATATTTCTAGTGAGAAAAAATCATTAACTGAAACCTCTATGTGGACTTAGTATTGTACCTAGCATCAACATATAACCAATATCTTATATTTCCAATGAGAAAAAATTATTAACTGAGACCTCTATGTGATGGACTTAGTATTGTAGCTAACCATTTTGTCTACTATTGGTATCATCAAAGATCAATATTTTATTTGTTAAGATAAACTACTACAAGCAATAATGCAAAAATAAGACTTGTTATTTTGCAGTAATCTAATTTCAAACAATGTAGAATTGTGGAAGGTTCATATTGACATTATGATGTAATGAGAGTATTCATAAATTTAGTAAATAAAATAGTCATATTTTTAACTACCCAATGCTAAACTCATACTTGTATGATCACTATGATTTATACAAAGGAGAGTAACTAACTATAGATATAGTGGCCTGTGCCCCAAGGTTAGTCAATTTGTAAATTTCATCAAATATTTAAGATGTTTTAGATACTCTAAAACCTCTTTGAAAGGTACACACTGGTCTTTGAAGGAGCCCTTTTGTTAATAATATGGATAAAAATGTTAGTCATCAAGGCAACATGCCAGCTAATAGTGTACATAAGAACTCAAGAAAATCCTCTGAGGAAATGAATCTAGATGTCCAACCAAGTATGAAGAAGCATATCATAGAGGCTCCAAAACATCAATTGTATTTTCCCAATGGACTAGCATGCTCTATTTTCATGAGGGTAAACTCAAAAAATCATCCATTGAGTATAGAAGATTGGATGGAACTATATCTATGATAGTAAGGGATAAAGTTGTGAATGATTTCAAGATGTCTCTTGAGGTAACTATGATGATAATGTCCCTAAAATTGCAAGCCTTTTTCTTAACTAATTGTTGTATACCATGTTCTCCTCCTTAACCTTTGGTGGAATCTGATATCTAAAGACAAAGCTATTGATAGAGAATATCCAATCAAACAAACACCTAGGTTTCTTAATTTATTGATAAAGATATTGTTGAAGACCATGTTTTAGCTTTACAAGAATAAAAAAAAATTAATGGATACATTTGCATTTGGGAGGATGAATCTAGTGGTCACCATTCAAACCTCATAGAAGAATACTTGAGATACTTTTTTTTGACTTGAGCTTGTTTTTCTAATAGATTGTTCAAGTAGGGATTGTAAATAATTCTGCAGGTTGAGGAACAAAATTGTAGTCATTATATAATATGTCTTTACTTATTTGTTGCTTGAGAATTAGTTCTGGAAACACACTATTACAAGTTATACATCATGGAAGTAATTTTTTGAGTTGCATGTTGCATACCATTAACACTACTATCATCGAAGGATTGCTTGCAAACTGGAGAATACTTAAGTATTAACTTAAAAGATGGTAACATTTCAGCATCTTAGTGTGCCCTTATATTGGTCTTTAGTTCTCAAAATTCATCATTTTTTTGAAAAATGATGTTCATCTACTCTATAGTATTAACATGTATGAGAAATTTTGGAGGCATTGATCTTTGGAAGGGCTATTACAAATTTGTGTTACTTTGTATGGTGGCATGCTAAGACAATGATTAGGGTAAATACAACTACTTGGAATAAGTGTAAATACTACTAATACAAGCTTAACCACAAGGATGAAAAAACCTCTTGAGTCAAAGGAAACCTCTATTGAAACAAGTATATTTTCCTACATCATTAGTGAAATTGCTAGTCATTATTGAAATTTGTACTTGTGAATGAGATTTTTAGTTTCTTTCAGTGAGAAAATGCTACATTGATGAATTTTTTAGTGTCCAAATCTCACCATAGTTTGATTTTTATAGCATCATCCACACTTTGTCATTTTTTTAGATTATAGAGTGTTGGGTCAAATGTTTGAGGAAAACACTCTCAGTTTGAGATTGAATTTGAATGTTATCTCTAGGGTGATTATGTGGGGGCTAGAGTTGGGCTAAGACACAAATAGGGAAGTGGATTGCACAATCATTGTTTGAGAAGGATTTTCTATTGGGTCTTGACTCCATTTTGTAATGGGTGGTTCTAGGTTTGGGAAATGATCTTCATGAAGGATTTAATGACAAAGATGAGGCCTGGGAGTTCAGGATTGTCCATTTTGTAAGCTAGATGCGAAAAGTGGACAAGGTAGAATATAAGCTGTAAATCTTGATAGAATGTGAGGATATCAAAGTAGAGATTAGGCAACATGAGTTTCATGTTAATGTTACTACATGAGCCTTTCCTTTCACAATTCAAAGGAGACCATGAACTAGAAATATAGTTAGAGATTGATATGCTAAGAGAGGATAATAATGGAAAGTGTGCTAGTTTTGTGAGTTTTTCATGCACTATTTTTATTTAATGGTAAATGTGTTTTATTTATAAATGTGTGCCAACAATTTTGTTAACTAGAAGATGACAAGTTTGTAAACAATGATTGAATGATAATTTGTCTATCCATTTCCAAGGCTAATCTAATAGCTGATGTAATGGTGGGGTTTCTTTACGCATTAACAGACCATACACATTGGTTAAATGGGTGTCATTTAATGAAGGGTTTTAGAGGCTATAATAAGTTTATGGGTGTTGTTTAGGCTCATATTGAAACTATTGTAATGACTTATATGGGTGTTAGCATGCTTTTTCAAGATGATCTCAAAAGCTTTTTAACTCATGCAAAAAATTTTGTGATAACATATTATAACTAATAAAATATACCTATTATCAAGGATGAAAACACTTGGAACTTCTATCATGTGGGCATGTGCAAGAAAATAGTCTTACCATTACATCTAAATATCCAAAAAAGTTATTATGTTCTCCAAAACAAGCCCACACAAGTGACTTTATTGATGATGGATCTACTAGTTCTATAGAAGGAACACCGTAGAATGTGATAGTGCAATCAACTTTTGGAACCAACACAACACTTGTAATAGAAAAAGTGTCAGCCATTTAAAAACCTATCACTCCAACATGAAAAGAAAAACATGAGCATCTCATTATTTAATGCCATAAATGGGAAACAAATATAAATACTCCATAGTATTTTTATGACAAAAGATTTGGCCAATATAAAATAGCAACCAACTAGCCAATTGAAATTTACTTCAATGCTTCAAATATGAACATATAATAAATAAAGTTAATATTAAACCAAAAAATTGAAAGATAGAGTTTCACTTTGGAAGAAGAAGCTGAAATTTGATGAGTACCTTTCAATTTACCTATACAAAAAGGTGTGAGTGGTGGGGAAGGTAAGACTTGAACCTCATTATGTTTTGGTATTTATTGGAATCAATCTGTACACGTCTATTATAGCATGTTCCCAAGCTCTTAGCCTCTCTCAACAATACAATAGTAAGGCTCACCTTTTTTTGATTCCCCTTATGAAAGAGTTATCTTAGACTGAAGACTTATAAATAGTTTTGTAATTTCAGATATGGATAAAGCAAGTGCTATGTGAAACATCTTCTAGGAAATTATTTAGGACTTCTAATAAATGCAAACCTAACAGCATCCATATTTAATATTTTTATAGTTTAGACATGACTTTTGGCATGCCAGATCCAAGGTGGTCTAATTTCACTTAATAGACTTTTATTATTGTTTTATGATGTCATGTTTTGGGTAGTTAGACCCTATTCGTGTCAGAATAGGGATCTTTGGATGGTCTAAAATTGATCATTAGAGGCTATAAATGGCATCTAAATTTATCAATGCATCATCCCACAAAACATTAGCCTAGCATTGACCTAGCAATGGAAAAATTAATAACTATTTGTTATAAAGGTCAAAGATTTCAAATTAACATCATTCTCCATGAAGGTTGTACTAGAGTTTCTCCATTAAATCTACTACTCAAATAGAGAAAGAATTGATTTGATGTAGTGGGAAGGGTAGTGGTATTCAAAACACAATGAGAGTTACAAATTTCAAAGGTTTAGGCACTTATGCTTATCAAAAACCTTAAATGCTTCAAAGACTTGACTTGTTTAGGTTTGTCACAATAGCCCTAAATGATGATTTTGGTTTCATACGCTCACAACTAATTTGGATATAGAGACTTTTAAGACTTTTTCATAATTTCATACTCCCATTTCACAAACTTTTCTCAAATTGAACTCAAAAACCCAATACTCTTCCTATTAGTCCTACTACATACTTTGAATGGAAATAACATTTCCTATTCTCAAGACACTAAGTAAGGAATTTATGGTTCTAGAAACCCTTAGTGTATTTCAACAACATACCAAAAGCTTTTATACTATTACTTTGGACCAACACACCTATTCAACACTAACACCCTATTTTTAATGCATGAAAATGGCCCAATTTACAAAGGAAGTACCCCTAGATGATCTCTTATCAACCCCAACTCCTAGCTAGTGTCTATTTATGCCTTCAAATGGCCAAATCCAAAAGTAATTAGACTCTAATGCTCTACATGTTAGAAAAATGCAAATTATGCACTCAAACCCTTATAATCTAGAGCTTCCTCAATCTTCCCATTCTCCACACTTCTAATAAAAATTGATGATGTATTCACCATAAAATGAACATTATAAAATTTTCTCTATCACAAATTAGGTCCCTTATTCTAGTAGAATGCTCAATACTATACTTGAGCATGCATTTTTAATGTTTTGCTCATTGTTCTTGAACTATGATCACTCAAATCCCACTCAATCCTACATATGCATGGTCAATAACATATAATATGTGTTAAATTAAATCACTCCATGAATATAAAGAATTCATATTCATTTAATGTTCCTCATTATCCTAAAAGAACCCTACTACAATGACAAAACAATCAAAAGATAACCACTATTCTTCACTAGCACAACAACATGTTCAATCTTAATAGAGATTCATCAAATAGAAAGGTAATTGGTTAGTAATACTCTGCCACTATATATACTAATTTTAATTTAGATTATAAGAATGAATATAGTTGTAGAAAATAGGGAAATCTTTATTATTCAAAGGTTCATCGATTTGTACACCAGTTCTCTATTTTCCCTTAGTACAAAGACTTCATCTAAATATATATAACTTCCTAGAATAACCATTCCAACCAACTATCATCATTGAGATGGAAGGTTAAAACTTAAACAAGACAAACTAAAATTTTCCTCCATTTCCTAAACTAGTCATTTTTTGTTTAAATATTTGAATAGTTAAATAACAAGAAGATCTTATTAGTGTGTGAACCTTGCATCTCCAACTATGGTAGTATAATGTTATTGTTCTTTGTAGTAGAAAGCAGTTAATTTGCAAACATTAGGGCTTGAATTGGAAATGTAGTTTTGTGGTCCCATAAGTTATATAGAGTCTTCAATGGGTGGTTTATTAAACTTACATATTATATTATTCCCTTGAATTCTTTTATGCTAAGTTCAAATGAAACTAAGGTTCATGATCTATCTCAATTTATAATATTATGAAATTATTAGTCAGTAATTTTCAAGGTGGTTATCTCTGATTATATCATTATTGAAGACGTATATAATTAAAATTGATAGGAAATTTTTAGAATTTAAAGGTGAAGCATTTTTAAAATAATGTGATGCTTAAAGTATAATTTTTTTGAGTCATTGATATGGAAAAATAGTAAAATTGATCTAATATTATAGTATATTTTCTCTTCCAGTTAAAAGTCATTTTTAAATGAGTGTAGGGAAAAATATGAGAGAAACATTTCAAGCAAGTTGGAACTTCAAACTTAGTACTTTGACTGAGAAGCAAGAAAAATATTGTATAGAAGGAGATTAAAACCATGCAGCACTTCTTTGAATAATTACTTCAAGGCTGAGGTACAATATAAGTTAATAGGAATTCAAAATATGTTTCACCATGTACTGATCAATTTCTTTTGGCTTGCTATTGATATTTATTGTTTGCTTCCTATCAGTTGCACTATCTTTCACTACTTTCCTAGACATTTTCTAGATCTAATAGAGAGACAAAAATTTTAGTGGCTTGGTAAGGTGCAAGAATTATGTTTGAAGCAACTATGTAGTGATGTTCCTTTATGATTATATCACTGTAAATGGACTGAGTGTGGTGATTCCTAGGTTGAGCATTATGTAACTTCAAGAATTGCTGACATTTTCCTACCATTTATTTGAGACAATCATTGGTATTTATCACCTTCTATTACATAATCTGCAATGGTTTCATTTAGAAACACATTATGAAAGGAAAATTAGTGATTGTGGAATAAATTTTAAAATATTATGACAAAAATATTAAAGTTCAATGTAGACTTCCAGATAACATACATGCAGTACAATTTTTGGTATAGAAAGTGAAATGTGACACCAGTATTCTTTTCTGGGTGCTAAAGAGATCTAAGCATACACCAACATGTGTTATATTTATTGAGTTTTTAATAGCCATGTGGTTAGATGATGTATATAAAGAAAATGTAATTTGCAGACTCTACCTATCTAAAAGAATTGTATGGGGCTTTTAGTCTGTGGTTTGTATAATTTACAAATGCATGTTGTGGGGCTTCTAGTCTAGCTTCAACAAAATGATGTGAAGATAACTATTAGATTTCAATTGTAATATTAGATGAATGGGTTGTGCCACCACTTATGATATGTTGCATACGTGCAAAAGCTTTCTTTATTGAAATAGAAAAAATGTAATCAAAGTTTTAATTTTTTTAATTATACAATAGTTTCTTGGAATGCATTAAACCTATCATTTGCTTGAAATTGAATCTAAATAGCAACAATAATTTATTTTGTGTCACTATAGGTTTCATACACAAAAATTTTTATTAATAAAGTACAAGACTTTAAGGCTAGCTTAGGCACACCACCAAAATGCTCGGGTCAATCTGAATCAAAAGGAATCCAAATGCAATACTCTATGGACTCTAAGAAGATGCCTCCAATTCAGTAGTACAAAAATAATCTAGATTTTATGGATGTTGATTATAAGCCTTTAATTTGCAATGTAGCCCATGCTAATGTTCCAAAATCGATGGGAAAGAAATTATAAAACAACTTCCAGGGTTCATTTTGATTGATGCATTATCATTCTGCTCCAAGTTCATTTTTCTCAAGTCTAGAAGAAGAGGAGAATAATAAGATCATATCACAATATTTCTCTAATGAAAACTCCCTTCCATCACAATCTAACATCAAAACATTGTAGCAAAATCAATCAAGTATATCATCCTCTCATCTTAGGGAGAAGAAGATAGAAAATCATTTTGGTGAACATAATGATTTGTTGAAAAGAAATCTCCCTCTTCCTCAACTTCCATTCCCAAGGATGTTCTTGATGTACCTGCTATTAATTAAGGAGAATGATGTGGTGGGAAGAAGAAAGAGTTAGTTTTTACTAAAAGTTCTCAAGATATCAAAATCATTGGAACTTATGTTCCTATTGAAGTCACTATAAAGGTCTCCAAATCTACCAAACAAGTGGTTACTCAGAAGGGTTATAAGGGTGACCACAAGAAGTGAGAGTTGTTCAAAGCTAATGTATAACTAAATATTAATTCTTTTGAGAGCTTGAAACAAGCAGTAACTCAAAGTGGTGTCAAATGTGGTGAATTATTGGTAAATGATATTATCAAGAAGTCCAAGAATGAAACAACTAACATTTATGTTGAAGATAATGTGAGTGCTTCTAAGTCTCCCAAGAGACTAGTGCATGAGAAGGTAATGGATTCTAAAGAGAGAAAGGCCAATTCAATTAGTATCCTAGTAAAACAAATTTTTAAGTGTTCTAAAAAGCTCAAGCATGTGGTCACTCAAAGAGGAATAAACAATAAATAGGAGGGGAGCAAAGTAGTCACTATGATTTCTCGTGAGTGTTGGACACCAGTAGTGGTAACTCATTTATAAAAAGAACATTAATAGATTACAAGAAAGTCTCCTCTTCATATTTGGTCAAACAATGTGGTCTCAATATTCATGATTATAGAATAGAACCTTATCCTATGTGTGTAAATTTTTGAAGGGAGAACACACTAGATGTAATTGAAAGAGAAAAATACTAGCCAGAGGTATACTCTTAGCAAAAAAACCTTGGGATTATTATCAATGTGACCACTAAATTCAACAAGAGAAATATCCCTCTCCATGTTGGAGCAAGCTGCACTTGTGTCCTCAAATAGTGAATCAAATTGATCATGTGAACTACCAAATACATATTCATAGTTTTCAAATGTGAGATCAACATCTGATATATTAAAACCATCACCATTATCACCACCATCACAAAGGCCAAGATCTTTCATGTGGGAATCCCACAACTGTAGTTTCTAATAAAACAGATCTTTGTTAGACAACACTAGAACATATAAAAATGCTAGTTCAAGATAGAATATGTTACATAGCCCTTTTCAAGTGCATATTTAGAAGCATATTATATGGACAATTGAGGACAAGGAAAAGTAAAAAGAGATCGAAATAAATAAAACTCCTATCTTATCACAGTCTACAAAGGTGGAGGATTGAGGGAGAAATCTTATCACGGTCTATAAGAGGTCATTATTGGCAAAAAAACTAGGTTACCCAAGTTCAAAACCCCTTATTTCCAAATGTAACCATTGGAAAAATTCCAAACCTAGTTCAAATGAGAGGTAAGGGAGTTTATTTTAGTTTTCAATTGGCTTCAAATTAATTGGTTATAGTTCATGTGAGATATACATGAAACCCTATCCAAGTATCTTAATGTGACTAGTAGAATTAATTAGGAAGGAAGCAATAGTCCTCCATAACTTTGGATGGGCATCAGATAAAAGCTTGAAATTAAAGGATTGATGCTAATGTGAGTACCCCTAGATGTTTCCATGGTCCTTTTGACTGGATTCCAAGTTTGAAGGGTACCTCCACCTGGTAGAATGTTTGTGATAACAGGCTCACAAAATTTTATTTGAGTGATAGAATAGAATTTTGAGATTGCAAATAGTCTATAGTGAACAAAAGTGAAATTCATGGCACTATCCACCATTATTGGATATAATGAGACAAGTGTTCAAAACATTGGAGGAAAGGACCCATCACATCTTAAGTCATAATTATTTCTAGGCATTAACCCCATAGAGCATAAGACTCATGGGTGATGATTACACAGGGATGGGATAGGAACTAGAAAGGTTTTGCCTTTGCAATAATAATAATATTTCTTTCCTCGAAGAAATAGTTTGAAAAAAAGTGTTACAAATCAATGTCTGGAAGAAGAAAGAATAGAAAATGTTCCATGTATCAAACAAGGATTGTAATGAGTTATAAAATGCAAAGGAGATACTTTATTTGTCAACTTTAATAAATTTTTGCAAACATTAAAAGATAACTAAAAAATTGTTCAATAAATTACATCAAGTGAAGCAAATATAGTAGGATGAATTGAGTCAAAAAGTTAAAACCAGTGTCTATAACTATAATGAATTGAAATGTATGCTAGTTAATTTTGATTGATATTACTATAGAATATATATCTAGAAAATCTAAAAGCTAGCCCCAAAAATAAATAAAAACTTAACAATTTGATACATTCTATCATTTTTGAAAGGAAGAAATCAAGCAAAGCAATTAGCAAGATTGTACTTGAAAGAATTATTATAATGGATTACATTCATAAAATTAATATTGTAAATTAGTAAACAAAAAAATATTGCATATGGAAGTAGAACTTGCTTTTGATTCTTACCCTCGGTTCATCATAGGCCCATTAGTAATATGGATATTTTCCTCTGGGACCACCAAAAGCAAACATGTTCACATAACCATCTTGAGCCCAATTGGCAATTTGATGATAAGATTAAGAGTTTTCTCAAGATAACCAACATGACCAAGAAAATAAGTCATGCACATATAATGATCAATGTTTGACATAATGTAGTGAGACTCATTCATGTCATTGAAGTATTTTTGTCCATCTTCTAGTAAACCTTCATAAGTACATGCTAATAAACAAGTGAAGGTTTTAGTGGACATCAATGCCAAGTTTCAAATCTCCAATTTTGGCACAAGTTGGGAGGACATTGGCAATAGTTGTAGATTTTAGCTTTAAACCTGCCAATCTCATTTCCTTAAATACCTTGATGGTGTTTTTAAATAACCCATTTTGTTCATAGCCTACAATCATGACACTCCATGAGATGGCATAGGGGAAAGATATCTCTTTGACAATAGAAGGGTTCTTGTGTGAGTAGAACCTTAGATTAAGAGTGGATCTTAATAATGTTTTCCCAATAGAATAAGGATGTTAATTTTTTTAGATGACTCAATTCCATAAAAATAAGAATCTTTTATGGTGTTTGGGTCAATGAGTAACCTAGGATTTGGGTTGAAGTAGGATGATCCATATCACTTCCAAAAAGAAAAAAATTTAAAACATATTATTGATGTAGGATGAGCCCAATAAGAGGAAATATTTTTTAATCAAGATTAGGAATTAAAAAATTGAAATGAAATTATGTTAAGCATTCAACAAATGTTTTTGGCTAGATTATTAGTTATGTTGAATTTCACAAAATGTATTTTTTTCATCTTAAGACAATCTAAATGACTAGTCACTGGATTTCGATTGCTAATGCTTTTAACTTAATCTATTTCATTGCATTGACTCAAACTTGTATATAATCTAATTTCTTATGAAATAGAGAGTTGGTTGGAGGGTATACAAGAATTTAAGTTATCCCTAGAATTTATACTACCACAATTCAAAACCAAAAAGTGATGCATATCACTCAAATTACTAGTCTCCCATAGCTATATCTAATTATTCTTTCAAAGGTAAATTATTGACTGTTAATTCCTCCAAAATGATAGATGGAGTAATCATGATACATGAACATACACAAGATGGTGAATTTAATAAAAGAACAACATGAAAAATTGCAAATAATCGCATAAGAAATGACTCACAAATAAAAAGAAGTTGCATGGTATAGCTCACCTAGTGCATCAATTTTGTTGTAATAAATAAAACCATTTAATCTAAGATCAATAAAATTTTGAGAAAAAATAGAACATGTTCACTACCTTGAATGAAATCTTCTTGGGAATAGGTTTGATCATAGAATGAAATTTGAACTAAATCTTTGCAGGAAACAAGTTGGAATGAAGGTTGAGTAAAATATCTACTAGAAATCCTTCTCTTTTTGGGAAAATCTTTTTTCCTACTTTCCTTCCATCCAAAAACCCTTCAATCCATGAGTGAGAAGCTAAAATATTAGCTAATACTCAATTCTTGCATGCGGAAACAAATCATTGTCAAATCCTTCAATGTGGGAGGCCAAGATACTATTTTTCTTGCATTAAACCTCAAAATTCCTTGCCTGCTAGAACTAAAAGATCATTTTGGTCATTACTTGCCAGAAGTAAAAGATCATTTTGGCCATTCATTTTTATGTCTCTCAAATTTATATTGTTAGTAATTAAAATAAGATTCATTCTATTCTAATTTGTAACTATTTGAATTTTATTTTTAATTAATTAATTAAGAATTACAATAAATAATATATTTACACAATCTATATTATATAGATATTTGGACTATATTTATTATGTTTTATGTATTTGCAATTTATAAATATAATGAAAATAGCTTTGCCGAGGAGCTTATATAGGTTCAATAGGAAACTATTCTATATCTAGTGTTTTTTTAAAAATATATCTCAATCAAAACAAGTTCTCTAATTATTTAAGCTCAAATCTTGGTTCTATTTTCTGATGATTTTTGTTTTTAGTGTATCTTCAATACTTGTCCATGAGAATAACAAATGATAATAACTATCATGAGGGTAAGATGACCAAGCATTTAGAAGAAAATAATGTGTAATTTACATAGCACTATAAATTAATTTATTATAAGATTATAAAAACTAGTAAGAAGATAGTCATCAAGGGTGGTCATATCTATATATATATATATATATATATATATATATATATATATATATATATGTATATGTATGTATGTATGTATGTATCTATATATGTATGTATGTATGTATATATATATACATACATACATATATATATATATATAGATACATACATACATATATAGATACATACATACATACACACACACACACACACATACATGCATATATACATATGTACATACATACATATATACATACATACATACATACATACATGACTTCATTTCTTCCTCCTTGGTGGCAAGGAACCCAAGAGTTGTATTGAAATTGTCAAGTTTGTAAAAAAAGTGCAAAATTGCAAATTTTTAAAAAACTACCGTGCTGTAACTTTATGAAATAGGTAGGATACTTGAACTATGAATTAGTTATAACCTTCATTAAGTGAATAATGATCTTAAAAGAATATTTAAGCCTTTTCAAATGTTCATATGAAATGCTCAAATTGAAAATACGCACTAGTATTTTGAAAATAGATTCCATGAAAAGAAAAAAACCATTTGCACACACATGTTGAAACTAGACATTTCATTTAGGTGACCCATTCAACTATATGGCTATTCTGAAAGTTCATAAAGATTTTATGAAATATTTCTGATTATACATATTGAAAGTATTTTAAAAAAAAAAAAAAGGCTAGCTAGAATGGGGAATCCTACAAGCTTGAAATGCAAATGCAATCTTCTTATGAAGTTGCCCTCAAGGAAATAAATTAAATGACTAATTATTGAATCACTTATTTAGTCATTTATTTGTTAGTTTATTTAGTAGTTTATGCTTACGTGACTAATTATCTAGTCACTTATTTAGTCGTATATTTAGTAGTCTATTTAGTCATTCTATTTAATTGATCTTTTGACTTTACTTGTTGATCAAATTAGTACCATATTTAGTCACATATAGCTGTAAATTGCAAAGAAATAGTAGAATGTGATTATTTTTAGTGTCATGACTAAAGGTTTTAGTTGTGCGACTAAAAGTTTAAGTCACATAGTCACATATTTGCTAAAATGTACTAGTGATACTTGTGCGGCCATAGTTCAGCCTATCACAAAACTAAGGCCTTAGATTAAATTCATGCACAACCACAAGTTTTCTTACAACCAATATTAACTACCCATATCAAATTTAAATACAAGCAAGATCGACCCAAACTAGAACTAGACATAGACTAGCAAATGAAGGCTTAGCAATATACTAGCACTTGACATCCACAAGAACTACTTGGCATAAACTAAAACTTAGTATGCTCCTATGCTTGGAAACCACTGAAGAACCCGATAACACAAAGATCACTCGAAACCCATTGAAGAACTCAGTTACCAAAGGATTGTTTGACAACCAAAGGAATCACTCGACACCCAAAGGAATAAATCAGTAACAACTAAGACTTGGCATCAACTAAATACTTGGCAAACACTAAATTTTCAACAATGCAAGACATTGCAACTCAAAAAAGCTAGGAAAACTAAAAACATGCAAGATATCAGTGGAAACTAGGATGCTCCTACATCAGACAACTAGGGTTGGAAGAAATGATTCTCCTAAATCATTGAGATGTGACAACCTGAGTTGAATCCAACTTAGATTGAGAAATCCATGAAGCATCTTCAATAGTTTTGTTCTTCCATTTCACCAAATATTAATAGTAATGTTTTCCTCTTGTGCTCTTGCCAACTCTTTGATCCAATATCTATTCAACTTCTCCAAACTATTTTTTCAGATAATCTTCTAATACAATGACTTCATCACCTGACTCATGGTACTTATAAAAATCAATAACATTCAACATAGGAGATATATCCATGTCATTAGGTAATTCAAATTCATAAGCATCACCATTGTCAAACTTCTTCATCTTCAGCTTACTATATGTTCCAACAGGTAATCTTCCTTTCTTCAAATGAACCATCACCTCATCACCAACTTCAAAAACATGATGTCTTCTAGACTTATTAAAATTCTCTTTATACTTCTTATTAGTTTGTTTCAACCTCAATTTCACTTCCTTATGCAAAGATTTCATAAAATCAAAAAATTCTACTCTTGCAACACTTCTCTTTTCTTCAACAACAACATCCCTCAAATCTGATACTCCTCTAGGTTGCATTCTAGTAACAATCTCAAAAGGTGTCTTCCCTATACTCTTATCCACAAAATTATTATATGAAAATTTAGCTTGTGTCAATCTCATCTCCAAATTACTTGGCTTATTCTCAACTAAATATCTCAACAAATTACCTAAGCTTCTATTTACAACCTCTATCTATCCATCTGTCTACAGATGGAATGTAGAACTAAACCACAACTTAGTACCCATCTTCTTCCACAAAGTCTTCCAAAAATAAACAAAAAACTTACTATCTTTTTTAGAACTAATACTTCTTAGTAATCCATACAATCTCACAATCTCTTTAAAGAAAAGTTTAGCAACATTCTCAACATATAACATCTTCTTACGTGGTATGAAATTAGCAATTTTAGAAAATTTATCCACCACAAAAAATATAGAATCATACCCCTTCACTATCTTAGGTAATCCAAGAACAAAATCCATACTAATGTCAGTCCAAGGTTTCTCAAGAATAGTATAGGTGTATACAAACCAATATTTTGACTCACTCCTTTTGCAAGTTGACAAACTCCACAACTCTTTACAAATTTTTGAAAATCATTATACATTTGTGGCCAATAATACTTCTCTTTCAACAAAATCAATGTCTTATCAATTCCAAAATGTCCAACCAATCCACCACTATGCTTTTCCTTAATCAAAGTGTCATGCCCAAAATACAAGGGCAGAAACACATGCAATTTTTATTATTATTTGTAATTACACTTAAATTCACTAAGGTTTAATAGTTTGATTGCAAGTGAAAGTATAGGTTCACTAGATTTCATCTTAAGCTTAAAAATCACGAGTAGGAATAAATTGTTGAACTTAAACTCTCACTATTAAATTGTGTAATGGACACCCCTGGATGTCCCAAAAAAACTAAACCAATTTGCTGAAAGGAATTTTGTCAAACAGTTTGCATGCAACCTCTTATTTCTCCGTTTAATGTTTTAAACCCCTTATAACTCATAAAATCAAATGTTTATTTGTTTGTTTTGTTTTTTGCATGGAATTGGTATCATACAACATAAACAAGAAAGAAACTACAATAATATGGAATGTGGAAATGAACTGCTGCTAATAAAATGTTATTTTCAGAATTCATAAAACCAAATACATGGCAGATTTAACAACTCACTAATTACTTCAGCAGTATTGACATAATACTCCAGCCCATGCTTTCAAACTTGCTGCTACAATACTTTGTCCTTCAATCAGTCCACTACTTTCGTAATACCATTCCCCTAAAGCGGCATAAGTGTTGAACAAGTAGTGAAGAAGATATGAGCAAAATACCAAATCCGCCTGTAGCCGGAAATGCAACTAAACTGCCTGATAATGAAGCCAATAACAAAGAATTCCAAAGGCCAAACCCCAAGGGAATGACGTCTATAATGTTACAAGAGAGGATAGATGTCCTCAAATGCCAAGAACGGAGCTGCAACTCACACACCAATTTCTTCTCATATTCAACCTGTCTAATGAAGCCACAAGTGCTTCCTTTTATTCTATTTCCAAGGGTCCGCTCAACTCATATGGGCAATGTGGGATAAAAGATGTATAATATATAAAACATTTATTAAAATACCCCTTTATGTCTCCCTTGGGTACACATCACCATAAAATAAATATTAAAGTAACACTTTAATATTTTACAATTAAATTAGATGTTACTTTAATAAAACTTCAGGCACTAAAATGTATTAGCAATCAGACTCTGAATAATGTGAGTGATAGCTCATCGGAAAGCTTTCACCGAGGAGTATCGAATCCAATCACCAAAATTGACCTACACTGTGTCCTGCCGACTTACTAAAAATAGTAAGTATGCCTGAAACTGAGTAAATCAACTTCATTTTGGCCCAAATTGGAAATGACTAGGCCAAAACACTCCAGGATCCCATTAAACCCTTCGTTAGCCCTCAGGACCATGTAGAACAAGGCTAACATGCACACACTTGGTCAACTACTAAAAGAACGTGAAGGCCAAAAGATGGGATCATTACAAATTGATATCAACTATTGTTTCAATATAACATTAATTTTACCACAATATATTTAAAATTATTGAATAACAATTTAACTTAACATGGGTCTAATTAATTTGAAGTATTAAATCAAAGAACTAATTAAAATAAGTGTCACATCTAACCATACACATAAATATAGTTTATATAACTTTATTCAAACCACAATTTTATTTAAATCTATAATGCTATTAGGAATTAACCATTTCTAATGATAATAATGTTGGTGTTTGAAAATGCTAGAGGGTTTTCAATTATCCCCATGAGAATATGACACATCTAGGGGCAGCTAACTCCATTATCAACATAGCATTTCAGACACAAGGCCAACTATAAGGCATGACCCTTCTTCTACTTCAGGGTCTGCAAAACCTAGGTGGGTGAACCTCTTTAGATCTAACATATGGAACTAGTGTAATAAACATAATCAGGATATATGATAGAAGATGAAACCCCTAATATCTCCTAATAGCTTATGAAACAACACAGATTCTATAATAGCTAGGTGCAAACCTATATAATTCATAAATCAAGTGAGGGTTTAAACTTTTATGTCCATTTCAACATGAAAGGAAAAATGATTGATTTATATTAAGAAAAGACAACATGTCAAATATGCAGCAAAAAACTTAGTAATCCTATAAATCACCAGTGCCTTATCCATTAGGGCAATCTTATACTTCAAATTTATGCATCCCTAAGCATTAATCAACATATGGCATATGTTGAGACATTTATGTTCAGTCTGTTCACTTTATGAATTAGACAACAATATCCAATATAATTCAATATTTTCACACATCCTTCTTAATGAATTTGCGACCTTGTCTGAAACCACAAGCAATTATATGACTCCTTGAGTCAAAGGCAAGCAAACTTCAAACATAGAACCGGGTAATTGCAAATAGGTTCAAGCTCTTTGTTCTTGAACATATAAAATTACAAATTCAACAAGAGAGGAGACAAAATTATATTGAAATTTAAAACTTTATGTGCATTGTATTTATCTCCTTGAAATAAGTACATTAGGAATGCATAAAACAAGATACAAGATCACACTAGTGTATCAGAACTATCTATGAAATCCATATGCTGTTCATACAAGATATGTTGGGTGTGTGGCTTTCACAACCTGAACAGAGCTCCAAGAACTAGAAATTGAAAACCAACCAACAACCCTTTCTCTAGCCCTGGGAGCTCACTTAAATACTATGAGATGCAACAAGCTTCAGGCGTA
This sequence comes from Cupressus sempervirens, assembly GCA_028749045.1. Taxonomy (NCBI): domain Eukaryota; kingdom Viridiplantae; phylum Streptophyta; class Pinopsida; order Cupressales; family Cupressaceae; genus Cupressus; species Cupressus sempervirens. Next base: position 878,286,159 of record CM053792.1, read on the forward strand.
TAGAACTAACAAGTGTCCCTTACAAAAGATATCACAAGTTTATAATAGAAAAAAAAAGAATGATTAACAGAACATCACGTAGGTCAAATATTCTCCTGTAGGCTCATTTCTGTTATAACCTTTTGCTGATTTAGCTCTACCACTGATTTTTTTTGTGCACAATTTCTAAGACCACCCCATCAATGAAAAAATCAACTCTGAAAAATATGCACCAACCTAGGCCCATCGGTTTTGTCAAGATGACTATTGAATGAGAATCATCTTTACTTCTCACTCTTTACTGATCATGCCAGGCTTTAGAAATAACAGAACCATTACTTAGCATGCAGTACAGAAGCCGAAAAACAATGTGGCTATTAAAAATAACAAAATAGGGATCCTCTGACCACCAGCCACGTCTGCTTCCTTAACCAACTTCTTGCCAAAATTTGCCATCCACTAACACAAGAAGGGGGTACACGAACAAAAAATGAAAAAGACTATACCCAAGGGTATAAAATCTTCCTCACCCTCTTCCAAAACTATCCACAGGGTCTCAAACATTTTTGCTACCCTGGCATCAAACTAAGATGCTTTGAAAATTTGTTTAAAAGATCATGTTACTGCTGAAAAGGTTGTTAGATTACCAAGTCTATTCCCTGTTCTTCTTACTACCTTGGTAACTTGACTACGACACCTAATTACTAGCTTTCCTCTATCAAAAAACCATGCACAGGCATATCAAGCCAACCATTTTCCTTTTGTGAACCATCCTTTGAAAATAAATAAATCATTTTCAAAATATCATTGCCCCAGAACAAACTACTCTTAACGAGCAATCCTTCTGCTATCCATACCCTCAGGCTTAGTGAAATCTTTAGAAACATCTTTTGAATAAATCACCAAGAATGAAAAATGTAGAGACTATGGTATACAAACTTACCTGCAGCCTTTTCTTTTTATCTCTATAACTCTGCACTTTATCCTTGAGCCAACTACTTGACACTCGTGCCATATTTATCTCAATCCCTACAATAATTGTTTCTGTTCAGAGGTAACTCATGAATTTCTACTCGCACAAGTTGATATTCGAAAAATCTTACCTGTTACACTCTATTCTTCACTTTCACATGCGAACGTTTTCAAGTCACATTAATGTGCAAAATGATAGCACCTTCAATAGTAAAATATGCACTGTCAATCTTGAAGATCTTACAAGTCAAAATTGTGAACATGATGACTTCGAAATCCACTAGACACGCTGGTCTGAAATAACCCAATCATAATTAGCCATGTGTGCAATTCCTCTTTTAGTTGGCACTTCTTGCTTCTAAGAAAATGCAAATGGGCAAGAACTATAGATTTGAATTGAATCAATGACTTAAGTCTACCCCATGTGTCAGGCTTGCGCCTTCCCACATTTCTTATCTTGCGAGCATCTTCAAAAAGTGAGAATGTGTCGGTCATTAATTTGACTAAGATCAATGGTCAGGAAAAAAAGCTATGTAAGCTCATAAGGTAAGACTTGATATCACCCAGGACATGTGTCTTTACAATGCATTCTTGCTTTCCTTAATCTCCCTACATGTTGATAAAGCGGGCTAGCGCCCTCCATTGATCTAAAGAAGATCAATGGTTGATGAAAAATTGCTCAATAACCATTGCATTGTTCCTTTATCACAAAACACTTGGCATTTCAAAATGGCATGATTTGGTCAATTACTATATGTGTCCACAACCTTTTATTGCACGTGCTCTTAAAAACCTGACCACGGCATTCAAAAATTTGGTGCCCATGACATCATTACTTCCATGCTTGGTCCCACTGTGCCATAATTCACAAAGTGGCATTCCTACAATATTTATCTACCTTGCATCTTGAAAATGTGGGTATGCCTCATTCATTGATCTCTCACAGATCGACGATGTTCATAACTTGTCCTCTTCACTCGTTCAAATACCTCCTTATGTCTTCACAAGGGACAGATGTCACTTATGCACTTGCCTGCTTTCTTTAAACCATGCTTATCTTCATCTTGTGAGCAAGCAGCATCCGTTGATCTATCCAAGATCAACGGTGAGTCAACCTTTTGAATTATCTTTGACCCATGTAATTAGGCTATGTTACATGCCCTCTTCTCACTTCGTTGCATTTTGTAATGGCCTCACATCTTGAAAATGCGAGAATGCATGGTCTGTTGATCTGAACAAGATCAACGATCGCTCAGACTTGCATGGTAAGTTTGAAATGCAACTCTTTTAGGTTTAAAACCATGTAAACCATGATTACCTTAAACTTATAATAGATTTAATCAAAACATTATTTCATACTTGCCTAAGGTTTAAAAGGCATGCCTTGAGCAAGAAATTGAGAACTGGCTAAATGATTTCAAAAGACGTGGTAAATTTGCACAAAGTAATAGGTTCTTGACTAGATTCTGCATATTAGTTGGGGTAGAAAACAGATTTAGGATTGGTTCAAAATAAGACTTTGTCAGATAACTCAAAATGACAAATTATTATCATGGAACATTCAGGCAAACTGAATGAAAGGTGTTAGAAACACTAAACACCTTAAGGGCTTTAAAGGTACAATTGATTACACAAGCATTATGGGGCTTGATTTATCAATTTTTTTGAAATGGGACTAAAAATTAAGCATATAATTTTTCGTCCCAATAGTGGCTCTGTCTGGGGATGCATGCCAGTTGTGGGCATAGCGAGATTTCAGATCTCTAGGAGAAGCAGACCACTCCAAAAATTTCAAAACTTCTCTCGAACAGCTTATTGAAAGCAAGGGAACAACTACTACTACCAAGATTATGTACACACAATGGTCCTGGGCCACCAAACTTAAGCAAAATTATTTACCTCTATCATAAACATGATTCTCATCTGAACTTTCATGAGGTAAACTGAATTTTCTTCTCCTATCAATTTCACCCATCACATTATCATCATATAAAAAATCACTTGGAAAAATAAAATCATCACTCTTACTTTCATAATGCATATAAAAACTTACTTCATCTTCAACCATTAGCTCATTATGGAAATAATGATTAGCATGCTTAAACATATTAGATCAAAACTAAAAACTCTCTTCATTTAATGGCTCATGCATTCTATCATTCTCGAATATGAAGGCTTCATATTCAACTTGGGGAAAAAGACCACTCATACCTTCAAAATGTGTATCCTTTTGTATAACCAGATAGGAATCAAATGAGTAATCTGATTTGTACTCACACATATCATCAATATCAACATCTAAAACTAATTTGGCATCTTCAAATCATTCTCTTAAATCAGCAAGTGGATTAGTCACCACATTAAAATATTCATCATAAAAATCATTGAAAGGTATAGGCAAATTTTCAATAACTATCTCATCAAACACCTTGTTATCATAATCAGATGCAATATCATGATCATATTCACTATCATATTTGGAAGAAGAATAGTCTGACCTCTTACAATAGTAAGACAAAGTGTCATCATTAAACTTATTCCCTTCCAAATCTAAAATTTCCATGTGTTCTTCAAAAAGAGGATTGATAACTCCATGCAAAGCGCCTTTGAAGACATTAGGACAAGTGATGTGCTGATCAATGTCAAACTCCTCACCATATAACGGATTAGTAAAAACTTTAAAACCATCTCTAACATCACTATCATGGATACATTCAGCATATGAAAAAGAAAAAATAGAATCATCACAAGAGGAAACACCATCAACTCCATCAAAGAAGCATGCAGAATATAAATCAAAGTTACTTTCATTGTCTTCATGTAGGTGATTCAAATGTCTTGCAAGAAAATCATCATTTATCTAACTAATAGTTGCTGATGCATTAATCTTAGGATCACTCATATACTAATCATCACCATATGCATCCTCAAGACATTCTTCTACACAATTAGGTAATATTTCCTTATAGATAACCTCTTTGTCTTCATATTATGTAGATATATTATCTTCGTAACTTTCAATTTCAAAATGATTTACATAGTTCTAAAATGGACACTCACTTTTAGATTTGGAAATAGTACTCATACCTTTACTAGTAAGAGAACACTCACTTCTATCATTGCTCTCTTCTCCCTAATCAGCGTCTGATTCACATGAAGATGCATATGTACTATCACAATCCTCTTCTTGACTTGAGAAACAAGTCTCACCATTGTCTTCACATGATGCTTCTTCACAATATGTTGGATCAGCAATTTCATCTTTATCATTTGATGCATCACTTCCAGGTTCTTCATCCTCATACTGAGATAAATACCTTTCCTCTTCCTGATCCATTATGTTTTCAACACAATGCAAATCATCAATAGGAAAATTAATGACTGGATTTAGATCTTGCATGCATAACTCATTAAGTGAATCAACTCTCTCATTCACTGTTGTAACACCATACATAGGTGCATTCAATTTAGCATGAATGGAATCATTTCTTCTAACAAAGAGATTTCATGTTCACATGTTTTTATTTCTGAATCTTTAACAAAGCTATTTACAACAGCAGGGGTACTTATTTGCTGATCTGAAATCAAACATTCTATATGACATTGACTTTTTCTTTGCATCTCATCTTGCCAGCAAATATTTATAGAGAAGTGACTCTGGGTTAAGCCATATTTTATGTTATTCTCAATCTCTATAGCTGTCATGAATGCCTGATTCAAAGCCTTGGGTTCTTTATCTCTCAACCAATAGTTCATCTTTCTATCAAATGCACCGAGATAAACCCCTAAACACATTTCATCATCTAGTTTGTAATTTTCAGGAATTTCATTTAAAACCTTAGCAAATCTGATATTAAATTCAGGAACTAACTCACCATTCCTGACTTGGATATTCAAAAACTTATCAAAATAATCAAAGATGTTTATTCTTTCCCTGAACTACATCATGAAGGCTGACAGTAACTCATCCCAGGATGAAATTGAACCTACTGGTAAAAATGAAAACTAGGCCCTAGCATCATCTTCTAAAGTCTGAACAAACAACTTCATCTAAACATCTTCATGAGCAATTTCATAGTCGCCCATCAAGTCACTGAAAACTTGAACATGCTAACTAGGTGAAACAAGATGGTTTCCACTAAACTTAGGAAAACTTTTCCTAACATCATTAAGAATGACATTTGGGAAACCATGAATACCATTGAAATTCAATGGCATATACCGTTTGGTAGAAATTGATCTAGCCATTTCATTAACTAAATGTGTATTAGGTGAAATGAATCTTTACATTCTTATCAAATTTGAACCTTATTTACCTATAATAACTTCCGAGTTATAATTAGCAGCAGATCTATACCCTTCTACCCATGAACTTTAAGCACACTTCACAAACTTAAAAACAACCAACTGAAATTCAATCCAATGAAGTGTATAACCTTAACCATTCTCCTCTTCTTAGTGCTAAAACTTGATTTGATGGAGAACACATATGTAAAACTTACTTTCTTTCATGACAAGAAAATATCATGAAAATGAGATACCTCAAGTGTTGCTATTCTGATCTGTTGATTGGCCTAGTGTTAATCTGAATTCTTTACACCACTGATCATAACCTTACAAATTTGCCATCTCCTTGAGGAGAATTAAATGAAATCATTACTGTGATTCATCTTTTATCATTTTGAAGACTTTTGTAACAACAAATCAAACAACACTTCTAGACTTATTAGTCAGAAACCTATAATACTCTCTCTTCTATTTGCAAATTCACCTAACTTTTAGATATGCTTGATTCCACTGAAAACTCTTGAAAATAATTTATATATTACTGATTTACAAAGATTTAGAGATCCTTTACATAGAGTCACCACTCACTATTGTGAGAAAGATTTTAAACATGATTCTTAACAATACAGATCTGAACTAAAAATTCAACTTGAAAATTTAAAAATCACCAAACACCTTGAAGAGAGAGAAACTTTTGATCTCCCCTAACTCTAAAATTGCAACAACACTATTGAAAACAACAACTAGATGAATTGAATAAAATTTAGTAACAACACAATCTGAACTCAACCATTAAGTTACTGTTGCAAGTGGATAAAACATACTGGGGTGCATGATTTAGAGTAAGAAAATTGGAAAGAACATTAGAGAACTTACTGCTGAAACCTTTTAATGCACTTTTCCTGTTGTATTGAATCTCTTCTTTTCAAAATCTCAAGGTTTGTCTTAAATATGATTCAATACATTCCCCAGCAGAGTCACCATTTTGTTGGTGTTTGAAAACGCTAGAGGGTTTTCAATTATCCCCATGAGAATATGACACATTTAGAGGAAGCTAACTCCATTATCAACATATCATTTCAAACACAAGGCCAACTATAAGGCATGACCCTTCTTCTACTTCAGGCTCTGCGAAACCTAGGTGGGTGAACCTCTTTAGATCCGACATATGGAACCAGTGTAATAAACATAATCAAGATCTATGATAGCAGATGAAACCCCTAATATCTCCTAATGGCTTATGAAACAACATAGATTCTATAATAGATAGGTGCAAACCTATATTATTCATAAACTAAGTGAGGGTTTAAACTTTTATGTCCATTTCAACATGAAAGGAAAAAGGATTGATTTATATTGAGAAAAGAAAACATGTCAAATATGCAGCAAAAAACTTAGTAATCCTATAAATGATCAGTGCCTTATCCATTAGGGCAATCTTATACTTCAGATTTACGCATCCCTGAACATTAATCAACATATGGCATATGTTGAGACATTCATGTTCAGTCTGCTCACTTTATGAATTAGACAACAATATCCAATATAATTCCATATTTTCACACATTCTTCTTAATGAATCTGCAACCTTGTATGAAACCACAAGCAATTATATGACTCCCTGAGTCAAAGGCAAGCAAACTTCAAACATACAACTGGGTAATTGTAAATAGGTTCAAGCTCTTTGTTCTTGAACATATAAAATTACAAATTCAAAAAGAGAGGAGACAAAGTTATATTGAAATTTAAAACCTTCTATACATTGTATTTATCTCCTTGAAATAAGTACATTAGGAATGCATAAAAAAAGATACAAGATCACACTAGTGTATCAGAACTATCTATGAAATCCATATGTTGTTCATACAAGATATGTTGGGTGTGTGGCTTTCATAGCCTGAGCAGAGCTCCAAGAACTAGAAATTGAAAACCAACCAACAACCCTTTCTCTAGCCCTAGGATCTTAGTTAAATACTATGAGATGCAACAAGCTTCAGGCATAGAGAACTAACAAGTGTCCCTTACAAAAGATATCACAAGTTTATAACAAAAAAAAAAAACAATGATTAACAGAACATCACGTAGGTCAAATATTCTACTATAGGCTCCTTTCTATTATAACCTTTTGCTGATTTGGTTGTACCACTGATTTGTTGTGTGCGCAATTGCTAAGACTGCCCCATCAATGACAAAATCAACTGTAAAAAATATTCACCAACCTAGGCCCATGGGTTTTGTCAAGATGACTACTAAATGAGAATCATCTTTACTTCCCACTCTTTACTGATCATGCTAGGCTTCAGAAATAACATAACCATTACTTGGCATGTAGTATAGAAGCCAAAAAAATATGTGGCTATTAAAAATAACAAAATAGGGATCTTTTGATCACCAGCCACGTCTGCTTCCTTAGCCAACTTCCTACCAAAATTTTCCATCCACTGACACAAGAAGGGGGTACACACACAAAAAATGAAAAAGACTATACCCAAGGGTATAAAATCTTCCTCACCCTCTTCCAAAACTATGCATAGGGTCTCTAACATTTCTGCTACCCTAGCATCAAACTAAGATGCTTTGAAAATTTGTTTAAAAGATCATGTTACTGTTGAAAAGGTTGTTAGCTTACCAAGTCTATTCCTTGTTCTTCTTACCACCTTGGTGACTTGACTACGACACCTGATTACTAGCTTTCCTCTATCAAAAAACCATGCACAAGCATATCAAGCCAACCATTTTCCTTTTGTGAACCATCCTTTGAAAATAAATAAATCATTTATCAAAATATCAGTGCCCCAGAACCAACTACTCTTAACAAGAAATCTTTCCATTATCCATACCCTCAGACTTAGTGAAATCTTTAGAAACATCTTTTGAATAAATGACCAAGACTAAAAAATGTAGAGACTATGGTATACAAACTTACCTGAAGCCTTTACCTTTTATCTCTATAACTCGACACTTTATCCTTGAGCCAACTACTTGACACTCATATCAAATTTATCTCAATCCCAGCAGTAATTATTTCTGTTTAGAGGTGACTCATGAATTTCTACTCGCACAAGTTGATATTGGGAAAATCTGACCTGTTACACTCTGTTCTTCACTTTCACATGCGAAGGTTTTCAAGTCTCAGTAATGTGCAAAATGATACCACCTTCAATAGTAAAATATGTGTCATCGATCTTGAAGATCTTACAAGTCAAAACTGTGAACATAATGACTTCAAAATCAATGACCTGAGTCTGCCCCATGTGTCTAGCTTGTGGATTCCCACATTTCTTATCTTGCAAGCATCTTCAAAAGGCAAGAATGCATCGGCTATTAATTTGACTAAGATCAACGGTTAGGAAAAAAATTTGTGTAAGCTCATAAGGAAAGACTTGATATCATTTGGGACACATGACTTTACAAGGCATTCTTGCTTTCCTTAATCTCCCTACATGTTGATAAAGTGGGCCAGTGCCCTGCATCAATATAAAGAAGATCAATGGTTGATGAAAAATTTCTCAATAACCATTGCACTATTCCTTTATCACAAAACACGTGGCATTTCAAAATGGCATGATTTGTTCAATTTCTATACGTGTCCACAACCTTTTATTGCACGTTCTCTGACAAACCTGACTACAACATTCAAAAATTCAGCGCCCATGACATCGTTACTTCCACACTTGGTCCCACTATGCCACACATCACAAAGTGGCATTCCCGCAGTATTTATCTACCTCACATCTTTAAAATGTGGGTATGCCTCATCTATCAATCTCTCATACATCGACGATGTTCATAACTTGTCCTCTTCACTCATATGAATACCTCCTTGTGTCTTCACAAGGGACAAATGTCACTTATGCACTTACCTACTTTGTTTAAACCATGCTAATCTTCATCTTGCGGGCAAGTGACATCCATTGATCCATCCAAGATCAACGGTGAGTCAACCTTTTTAATTATCTTGGACCCATGTAATCAGGCTGTGCTACGTGCCCTCTTTGCACTTCCTTGCATTTTGTAATGGCCTCACATCTTGAAAATGCGAGAATGCATGGTCTATCGATCTGAACAAGATCAATGATCACCAAGACTTGCATGGTAAGTTTGAAATGCAACTCTTTTAGGTTTAAAACCATGTAAACCATGATTACCTTAAACTTAAAATAGATTTAATCAAAACATTTATTTCATACTTGCCTAATGTTTAAAAGGCACGCCTTGAGCAAGAAATTGAGAAGGGGCTAAAGGATTTCAAAAGACATGGTAAATTTTCACAAAGTAATAGGTTCTTGACTAGATTTTGCATATTAGTTGGGGTAGAAAGCAGATTTAGGATTGGTTCAAAATAAGACTTTGTCAAATAACTCAGAATGACAAATTATTATCATGGAATGTTTATTTAAACTGAATGAAAGGTGTTAGAAACATTGAGCACCCTAAGGGCTTTAAAGGAACAATTGATTACACAAGCATTATGGGGCTTGATTTATCAATTTTTTTGAAATGGGACTAAAAATGAAGCATATAATTTTTTGTCCCAACAAATAACTATATAAATTAAACTTAAATTTGACTAAATGATAAAGCAAAACAAATTAACATTATCTATTAGTCTAACATATACTAATGTAATAAAACATGACAATAGCTCGCACTAAGTTTACTAAAACTTTTTATATATTCATAAAATTAGTACTAAATTAAAACTAATCTCTAAAATTATCTATGATCAAAACACTTTTAACTAATACTATTGAATAATTCAAACTATGTTAAATTTAAAAACTTTACACAAATAAAACATACTAAAACTAATATATATTAAGAAAAAAATCTAAATTAACTACATAATACTATCTACATCTTAATTTACTACTAACTAATACTAAGCATACGTAAAACTTTGAATATACTAATTATATCTACTACTTAATTTAAACCACACAAACTTTTAAACTAAACTAACATTTAAACTAACCTAACTTTAATTTTTTTTAAACCATTTACAAAACTAAATGAAGCTACATTAAAATATATATTTAAAACACTAACTAAACTAACTTAACTAACCTAAACTAATCTAATCACTAACTACCTAACAATCTAACTAACCAATATTATGAAAAGAACACTTAAATTAAGAAAACTTCTATCCTATCTCCATGTCACACTCCCTCCTAACCCAAGGTGCAATAAGGCCTACACACACTTTTCCAATCAAAAATTGCTCGCTAGTTCAAGGAAAATCATGACATCAGGGGGCACCTACCAAGGAGATTGATGAGGTCAAGTTTTTAAAAAGTGTCCAAAGTCACCTTTATACAAAGCCTATTTGAAGCTGCCACCCACCCTAAAAAAAACACATGCATGGTAAAACCTAAATCTGCCAGGACATAGGGCACATGGGTCCCAAGGCAACAAATGCTTCCTATCAAAACAAATTCATAGGCAAGCAGAAGAAGTATTAATGGCCTTTGGTCAAATCAATGTTGGCATAAAGTTATTTGCCATTAGTGACAACACTTTTCTCACAATATTAACCGAGTAAAGAAGAACTCAGTGTTAACCGAGTTCAGTCGGTTAACATAGAACTCAGTGTTAACCGAGTTCGGTCGGTTAACATAGAACTTAGTATTAACCGAGTTCATTCGGTTAACTAAGAACTCAGCATTAACCGAGTTCGGTCGGTTAATTAAGAACTCAATATTAATCGAGTAAAGACGGATGCAATGTTAATCGAGTTCGGTCGGTTAACATAGGACCCAGTGTTAACCGAGCTCAGTTGGTAAACAAAGAAGTTTGTTCTACCGAGTTTGTTTTGCTATTTGGCCGACTCAGTTAAATTTTGTCTACTTTTATTCAGCCGACCATTGCATGTAATTTTAACTTGGATGGTATATATATGTAATGTATTGTATCATTCAAAATGTATGTGATGTATATGAAGTATGTGAAGAATGTGTGCGAAAGCATGTAAGCTGAATTTTGAAGGTTTTCAGCAAGGTCAGCATTGGAGCAGAAATGTTTTATCTGTCATATCAAGGAAAATCAGAGCATAGCAAATCTTATCAGCAATCAGTTGTATTCAGATCCACTGTTTCATTCTAACAGGTGAATCAGTTTTTATAAATCCTTTAACAGGGTAGACTTAACAGTCTTTGTACTAAATCTCCTAACAGAGTGCATACTTATGAAGTATGTTTCAAATCCTTTAACAAGGTGGATATAACAATCCTTTATGCTCCTAACAGGGAAGATCACCAGAAGTGATCATTGTATGCCTTAACCGGCTAACTTCCTACTGCAGTAAAGAAGATTTGTGGGTTTCATCCCCACCCCAGTTTTACTTTCTATTTTGGAAGGTTTCTGGGTCACCAAAATCTCTGTGCTTATGTGTTATGAATGTCTACATACTGCAGATTAGGTGATTAAATATTTTACTGTTTAATATGAATTGATTTAAGATTTTATGTTTACTGATTCACCCCTCCCCTCTCAGTAAACTGTTATATCTTAAATATTTCCAACAATTGGTATCAGAGCTAACTTGGTTCTCAGGACAAAGCTTGACAGCTTGAGCAAAGATCAAAGTCAATGGAGATATTCAGATTGGAGAAAGTTATAGAAAATGAAAAGTTAGATCTTGAAATGGCCATGGTTCAACTTAAAGAAGCAAAGGAACATCTTTCTCAATCCCTAAAAAGAAGAAAGGATCTTGCAAAACAAATGAATGATCATCAGTATGTTGAAGTGAAGATTGAAGACCTGTTACCATCAAGCAATTCAGAAGAAGCTGACCAAGCAATCAAAGAACTTCTAGAAAAGAATGGATCTCTGCAAGAAGAGGTAAGAAAGCTTAAGAGAGAACAAGAAATACAGTCAATCAGGCTATGTGAAGCTTTGGATCAAAGAAACAAAGCACAAGAAGAACTGGAAGATAGAAGTCATGAAATCCGCAATCAAACTCATCAGTATGAAGATCTCATAGACCAACTCACCAATGCAAATGAAGAAATCAGGATTCTCAGAGCACAAAATGAAAGAATAAGGAATGATTTGAACATTGAAAAGTAAATCAATGAAAGTCTACAGAATGACTTGAGATCAGAAAGACAAATCAATGAAAGCTTGGAAAATGACCTAATCTCTGAAAGGCAAGTCAATGAAAGGATGATGAAATCTCAGGTAGACGTAAATCAATTGAATGAGCAGAATCTTCAAAGACAAACAAGCAAAGCTGGTCTTGGATACAAGGAAGCTGGTGAATCCTCCAAGCAAGGTGAACAAAGGAATAAAAGATCCACTTGTAATAATTGTGGCAAGATAGGTCATACATCAAACAAATGCTGGAGCAATGGGAAAGCAAAATTCAATGGTAAGTGCTTCAACTGCAATCAGCATGGTCACAAGGCAAATGAGTGTAAAGAAAAACCAAAATTTGAAGGCAATTGTTACAAATGCAAAAAGCATGGTCACAAGGCATTCCAGTGCAAATCCAAATCATTCAATCCAGCTGAACAACTTGTCAAAGCCATATTCAGATGGGACTACAACACCTGGTGCAGATGTCACTATTGTGGAGAGTATGGACATACTGGCATGAATTGTGCCAGACATCACCTAAGGAAAAAGGACACAACTGTAAGGTGCTATACATGTACAGAACTCGATCATATAGCCAAAAATTGCATGAATATCAAAAGAATTGAAGATGAAAAGAAAATCAAAGCAGATAACATTCGAAAGCAAATGAAGCAGCAATGGATTCCAAAATCTACCGAACAAGATAAGTCAGATAGGAGTGTCACTCAAGAGGTGGGTGACTCTACCATTTCCAATTAGTATTCATATAAGAAACATTGGAACTGCATCTTCCAAGATTTATCCTATGCAGCTCCAAAGGAAGAAGATGGATCAAAAAAGTATTGTAGATACACTCTGACTCCAGAACAGTTCAATACTTTACCAAGTTTGGTTGGATGTAACAAAGCTTCATTAACCGAGTAGCAGTTACCGAGTTGAGTCGGTAAGAGACTTTGCCGAGTTCGGTCAGTCACAACTAAGTTTCATTGACCATGTTGTGTCAACCGAGCAAGGTCAGTTCGTGACCTAACCGAGTAAGGTCGGTACTTCAATATTCTCTTTCGATCGCCGAGTTGATAATATCTACCGAGCTAGTGGATGACAACCTGTCATTTCTTCTGCCATCGTACCAAAACATTTATGGCAAATTTGTTATCAAAAGGGGCAAAATTTGATCTAAATTTTTACTGCAAACAAAGAGATAAGGTATTTTTTTGCAATTTCAGAGCGAGCTTAAGACATTTTCGAGCGAATTTTTCAGAGCGAAAGAATCAATTTAGAATTTTTCTACACCTACCAAGTAACAATGGCATCTAGAAGTGGAAGCTCTAAGACTAAGAAAGGCTCAGAAATGCTGGTTAGAGGAGAGGAATGGAAGGCGCCGAACTTCAAATTAGCACCAGCTATTGCAGAATCACTGGACCCTAATGGTGCCCAATCTCAAATTCCTTCAAAGGTACTTCTTATCAATGATATAAGATCTCATTTTAAATGCTCTATTCAAGAACTTGGAAACCTAGAAATTGATAATGCCCTAGGTGAAATGAGCATAGATGGAAACCTAAAACCCGAACATAAGCATCTTGAAACAAAAGGGTTAACCCACATTTCGCACTTGCCAAGGAAATTTCAAGTTAAATGGGTTAGGTTCCGAATTCCACCCAAACTGGTTGAAGAATACAAGGAAGACATATTCTTCATGGTAGATTGCGACAAGGTATACATTCAGGCAGCTAGGCCTCGAGTAGCATGGGTGAAACCTCTTCCCTATGAGGTAAAAATTGACAAAGCCAGGGATATCATAGAAGCACTGGTGAATGAACCAGTAGACCCAAGGCAACCAATTTTTGGAACATATGATCAAGCTAAGGCCAGATTTGAGCTCCAAATTAAAATCCCTCAGGCCATTAGCAAAGGAAAGAGAAGGATAGCCCAACTAATAATAGAAGGCAAAGGAGAAGACGAAGAAGAAGAAGAGAAAACCGAGTCAGACAAGGAAAAGGAGCCTCAACAAAATAAAGGCAAGGTGATCATCACCAAACCTAAAAGGCAAGCCTCTGTAGTCTTCTCCAGGAGAACAAGACAAGGAAAGAAAGAACCTGTACTTGTTAAGCCTCCACTCACATTTGAGGATAGATTGAAGCAATTAGAAGCAGGTGCTAGCTTCACAAACTTCAAAGCATTGAAGTTTGAAACCAGAACAGAACAAGAAAAGATGCAGATTGAGGAACTAGTACTGAACAAGATGGGTAAATGGAAATACTCACTGGACCAAATAGCCTCCCAGATCTCCAAAGAACTATTGGAGAGGTTGCAAATTAGATGGGAAGCTGTAACCAAGACTGTAAAAGACATCTATGAGCAGACATTGAAGAATCTCCTGCCGAGTTTCACTAATGCTGAAGTGAAAGCATCACTGAAAGATCACGAAGGCAATATGATGATTAGATTCCACACCTGTTTGATACTTTTTAAAGACATTGAGCATGTGGTAAATGATGCAACAAACATGTGGAAAAACATCTATCATCTACACAAATCCAGTGATGATACTGTTGAAATCAAGGACATTGACAACAGTGATGATGATGAAGATGATGATGATATTGAAGATATTCCAGAGGATCTTCATTCAATCATGTTAGAAGTGGAAGAAGAGGCTAAGAAAGAATTAGAGGAAGAAGAAGCTGAAAAAGAAATGGAGGAGAAAGAAGATGAACAAGCAAAGGTGGAAGAAGATCCAGTACAAATTGCAGCTGAAGTCATTGCATCTCTTCCACACTCTCCATCCAAAACAGTTACATCAACTATGGAAATAGCTTCTACTGGTAAGTCCTCTCAGCTCCGTGTACCATCTATGCAAGTGCCAATCACTTCATTAACAGAGCTGCAGCCACCTTCATTAATCGAGTCTCCATCAGTCTCTGCAGTAAGTTCATCATGCACATCAACCTCTACTGCAGAATGTATAATAAGTGTACCTACAGATACTACAATTTTGACTTCTCTTAATCAAATTTTGGCAACTATTAGCTCTTCCACTCCATCCTGTACAGCAACATCAATTTTTGATACCATTTGCACATCTCTTAGTCTTCCTTTCCATAGTCCTCTTCCAGTCTTATCAGCCAGCCCTGCCTCATCAACTATAGTCTCAGTTCACAAGGGTCAAGATGAAGTCTTTGCTGGAAAAGCAAAAAGATACATGTTTTCCAGCAAGACACTGGATGAGGAAATTGATTTGGATAAGGACATTATCCTTCCTAAAATAGATCTTGATACAGCATCAGTTGATGAAATGAGAATGCTCAGTCAGCTATTAGAGCAGAAGGCTAGGTAGAAACAGCTACGGCATGAAAGAGATCTGGAATATAGCATCATTGAGAGTGCTAAAAATATTATAATAGAGGCTATAGGTGTTGAAGTAGATTCTACTCAACACATTTTGATTCAGTTGGAAGAGGCTGTAAACAAATTCAATGAGGATACCTCCGGCCAAGAAAAGTTGATTGAAAAGGCAGAGAAGAAATTTGACAATAAGGTGCTTGAGCACATTGCTCAGCATATTGCATTAAATCAGGTAGAATTGTCTACAATTTTGAATAATTTTGAGAATTCTTTTAATAATGTAATTTCACTTTTTGGAAAACTCTGTGATGTTACTAAGTATACCAAGGATATAAAAGAAAAGTTGAATAAAATTGATGAGGATATGAAGGTCAGTGCCCAAGTGCTGCAATCTGACCTCAGTACAAGTTCATCCCATCATCATAAAATAAGATTTTTGTCGGAGAAACAGGCAGAATTGCTGCGAGAGGAAGCAAGAATCAGGTCTACTCTCATAAATATCCAGAATATGATTCTTCCTGTCATGACTTCAATGCAAAAGCATATTGCTCATTCCACAACATTGATTCATGACAACAATTTCTCAGTTGCAGATCATATGATTGAACTTTCTGCAGAAATTCAAATTGCACTCTCCTCCAGCAAAATTTTGCAAGAAAATTGGGATAAGACTTTGGCTCTTATTCTCAAGGTACATTCAGAATTTTTCTCTCATTTTGAAATCTCAGTGTAAATATATGTTATTTGGCATTATTGTCAAAAAGGGGGAGACAGAACTTCAGAACTTCAGAGCTATCTGTGCAAAGATATATGTATTGATCTGTAAATACTATGCATATTGTATGGGGGAGACATACATCTAATAAGATCTACAATTTTGGAAACTTTTTGAAATGTATGTCAATTTCTGTACATAAACTTTGATACATAATTGTTTTTGTCACTAATGCCAAAGGGGGAGATTGTTGGCATAAAGTTATTTGCCATTAGTGACAACACTTTTCTCACAGTATTAACCGAGTAAAGAAGAACTCAGTGTTAACCGAGTTTAGTCGGTTAACATAGAACTCAGTGTTAACCGAGTTCGGTCGGTTAACATAGAACTTAGTATTAACCGAGTTCAGTCGGTTAACTAAGAACTCAGCATTAACCGAGTTCGGTCGGTTAATTAAGAACTCAATATTAACCGAGTAAAGACGGATGCAGTGTTAACCGAGTTCGGTCGGTTAACATAGGACCCAGTTTTAACCGAGCTCAGTCGGTAAACAAAGAAGTTTGTTCTACCGAGTTTGTTTTTCTATTTGGCCGACTCAGTTAAATTTTGTCTATTTTTATTCAGCCGACCATTGCATGTAATTTTAACTTGGATGGTATATATATGTAATGTATTGTATCATTCAAAATATATGTGATGTATATGAAGTATGTGAAGAATGTGTGCGAAAGCATGTAAGCTGAATTTTGAAGGTTTTCAGCAAGGTCAGCATTGGAGCAGAAATGTTTTATCTGTCATATCAAGGACAATCAGAGCATAGTGGATCTTATCAGCAATCAGTTCTATTCAGATCCACTGTTTCATTCTAACAGGTGAATCAGTTTTTATAAATCCTTTAACAGGGTAGACTTAACAGTCTTTGTACTAAATCTCCTAACAGAGTGCATAATTATGAAGTATGTTTCAAATCCTTTAACAAGGTGGATATAACAATCCTTTATGCTCCTAACAGGGCAAATCACCAGAAGTGATCATTGTATGCCTTAACCGGCTAACTTCCTACTGCAGTAAAGAAGATTTGTGGGTTTCATCCCCACCCCAGTTTTACTTTCTATTTTGGAAGGTTTCTAGGTTACCAAAATCTCTGTGCTTATGTGTTATGAATGTCTACATACTGCAGATTAGGTGATTAAATATTTTACTGTTTAATATGAATTGATTTAAGATTTTATGTTTACTGATTCACCCCTCCCCTCTCAGTAAACTGTTATATCTTGAATATTTCCAACAATCAAGGGGAAGAACCACAGGCGATATTTGGAGTGAGAGTGTAGACTTAGTTTTTTTTTTTTTTTGTAAATCCAATCCCCTCCAGTACTGAAGTTGGCACCTAGGCTCACGTGGAGGTAAGGATTGATAAAGATGTTACAATTCAGATCTTCAACTTCCCATGGGGTAGAGTCATGAGATGAGAGTAAAGGGTGTTAGGTGAAGGTTTAGACAATGAGGGGTATTAAAAGTTAAAAGTTTATTAGGTAAGGATTCTAAGATATTCAGGATTATTAAAAAGTATTCTTTTTTTTTTTCAATTTAAGTTTAAATTAAAGAATCAACAAAGAATATATATTTTCCAAGCAATGATTTTCCAAGTAATGTATTTTTTTTTCTAACAAGGGAGTAATATTTTATTTTTTTAACACTATTAAATTTTTCTAAAACATAGTTAAGCCAAGAAATTGAATAATTCTTTTAAATAACATTGCAAGATTGATCTTCTTTTTCCTATTACTACGAAATTGAATCAACATTCCATACATAGCATAATATCATTTATTTACTTATTTGTTAATTTTTCTTAACATCATTGCACTTGAAAATTGCAAAATTAAACATCATCATTCTATCTTACCTTGATATTCATTCCTATAACTGAAAAAAAAATACGAAAACTTCATAAGGAATGATATCACTCAAACACTATTTTATTGACAACCTAGTTCAAAGGCTTCGTTGGGAAAGAACCAGGAAGAAAACTTGACATTGTTGCCATTACAACAAATAGATTTAAAAACACTTTACATAGGATCTCAATCCTAAACATAACTTAATTCCAAAAAAACAATTTAAATTTCCTTTCATGGCCTTTAACAAGGGATTCCTTTCATTTTCTGCAATATGTTGCTGAGATAGTGGAGAGAATAAAAAATTGACCAAGTGACAAAAAAACATAACAAAGAGACAACACCAGTCATTCATTCCTAAACTAAGTTCTCACAATAAGTTTGACATTGAATCAACACTAGGGAGAAGGTGGAATTTTCCAATAGGAGATGTCAAACACAACACCAAAATAGGTGCCCAATTAGGGCTATAACTCAAGAACTTTCATTCTTCCATTCTTACATGCCAAAACTCATACATGGTTTTTTGCTAACAGGTAGGGGGCCATAACACCCTACCCTCTCTCCCTCTTTTCATCCTGAGAAGAGACTCTACACTATTGAATTCTAACTGAAGATCTTTCCCAAAATTGGCCACTTCAGCCCTATCTGAGGGTGAGTAATGCCAAAACACCCATACAAGAAAACTTCAAAATTTAAGCGAAACATGAAGGAAAAACATTCAATAAAACATGTTTCAATCCTTCCCAAGCATACCCAACATACATACAAGCATACCAATGATAAAAATAATAACATAAGCATGAACCAAGCATGAAACAACATGCACAACATGAACAACATGAACAAAGCAGATGAAGAACTCATACCTTCACAAAAGGTTATGGTAAAATGAACAAGTTGAGAAGAGTGTTTCCTTCCTTGCCTTCAATCTTTCAAAACTTCACTCTAAAACTAGAGATTGGGTAACAACTAAAACTTCTAAAAAAATCTTCTAAATAAGATCCAAACTCAACCACCTAAAAAGGGCAATAACTTCCCCCACTTTCCTAAAAATCTAGAGGTTTCTAACTCAACTAAACCTAAGGTTAATCTCAAGGTGGGGTTAGGGTCAGTCAACCCATGGTGAAATCATTCTATTTTCGCACTAAAGCACAAATGGACTTTTTGAGTGACCTCAAAAGTCAACAAAAGCAACTAGGGGGGTGGAAAATACCCCCAACCCATACCCATACCCCTTGGGTATTAAGATTTCATGATTTAAGGCCTTAGGAATTGATTTGGGACCAAAAAAATGCTAGGAAAAAAATTAGGACTATCTAACAACCTTTAAAAAAATAGATTAAGCACTAATCTGGATAAGTGGTAATTAATCTTGATCACTCATTGATTAGCAAAGAGGTCACTAACTTAGTCCAACTTAGGTCTTTAGGTTATTCAGTTAACCCTAACTAGCATGCTCAAATGCATAAACAATTCATGAGTGTCAAGTGACACTATTAAAACACTACTACGAAATGTTGATATTTATTGATTACAGAATGATACATTCATACATCTCATGATACAAATAAAATACACACAAAGAGGTTTCCACAAATGGTATATAGGACTCAATTTTTTTTCTCCACTAGATTTCTTGGCTACAGTAGCTCAAGGAAATCACATGTATATATGTATATAACGTATCAAGAAAATCACATAAATTAAAATATTCATTTTTAAAAAAAATTAGTTGTTTATCTCATTCTACTTATATTCTTAATCATTAACATTGCATTATCAAAGTGTTAATTTTGATTTGCTTCATCAATATATATGTTCATAAAGCATTAAATGACAAAAATCAAATATCTGAAAGTAAAACATCACACAACATGAAATAACATAACATAATATATTTAGTGTATTCGATAGTGTGTCAACGTATCGAGTCATAAGTATAAAAATAATAAGGTATCAACTATGCTACAAAGGGTCGAGGTGAGGCCTTACACAAAGTCAACCTCAGAGAACTTCTAGGAATACACAATTGAATACCTTTGAACAACATACCTTCTTGAATGAAATATGCATCATACTTACTTATGTGATCTACTAAATTTGGTGCTCTGCACTCTCTCCATGCCTTAGAAAAATTAGGATCAACATCATACAACTCCTTCATTTGATCAAAACCAAGAACTCCAATCTTTATTTTAGTCAACAAAGAACATATGCTACTCATTGCATCAACAACTCTATTAGTAACTCCACTCTTATGCTTAATCACAAATATAAAACTCTACAAATACTCAACCCACTTCATATGTCTCTAATTCAATTTATGTTCACTTCCCAAGTATTGTAAAGCTTTATGATCAGTATACAACACAATCTCTTTAGAAATCAAATAATGTCTCCACTTCTTCAATGCTTGAACAATAGCATAAAATTATTGATCATGCAAAGAATAATTTCTCTTAGCATCATTCAACTTCTCACTAAAGAAAGCAATAGGTTAATAACCTATATTTCACTATTATTTTGTTAATCACTCCAAAATTAGTACAAATTCTCCATTCTCCATCATTTTTAGGTGCTAATACAATACGTACAACACATGGACTCAAACTTTCTCTGCTAAAACCTTTCAGAAACAACTCATAAACTTGTCCATTAAGTTCTTCATTATCAATCTATATGGTTCTTTGTTTAGAAAACTAACTCTCAAAATTAGATCCATGCAATAAATTATACTTCTTAGTGGCAGTAAACCATCAGTAATATCTTTAGCAACAATGTCTTTATATTTATTCAACAACTCTATAATTTCTTTTGTTACTCAGCTTCTACCAGTGTCAACTGTCACTCAGTCATTACTAGCTTTTGTTGTCACTTGGTCATTACTATTAAAACTCAGTCCTCTAGGAATTATAGCAAAAGAAACTTGATTCATCTTTACTTCCTTTTGAAATTGCTTTCCATTATCCATGCAAACTTTTATGGTAGTACAATTAACCTCTTCTACACTTTCAACCAAAGAAAACAATATTTATTTCTTTCCATTCACACAAAGAGTATATTGATTCAATCTTCCATCATGTATAGCATATATATCATATTGCCAAGGTCTACCCAACAAAATATGACAACAATCCATGGGCATAATTTCAATCAAACCATCATCAAAATAATGTCCAATCTTGAACTTCACAACACATTACTCACTTATCAATATCTTATGCTCATCATTGATCCGTGAAACATGATAGGGTTTAGGATGTTTCAGCCTCTATAGCTACAAATTTGTAACCAGCTTTTGTGATGCTTAATTTTTTGAACTTCCACTACCAATGATTACCTTGCACTATTTTTTTTCCATCTTACATCTAGTTTTGAAAAGACTTCTTCTAAGGATAGGTTCTTCATCACCTCCCTTATTACATAAGGTTCTTCTTACCATTAAATTTTCACCAACCTTAGGTCCATTTGGTGAACCCTCATCATCTCCTTGAATCACAATATTTCTATTATCTTGCATACTTTTAGAAGATCTAAATTCAAAAGATTTATGTCCTTCTTTAACAAATCTGAAACAATTACCATGAAAACCACCTCTAGAATAAGAATTTTCTCTTCTGTAGTAAGGTCCAGTGCCTCCTCAGTAAGAACTACCACCTTTGCACTTGGTCTTGTCTTTGTGATCATTCTTCCATTTATATTTTCCTTTATCTAGCACAAAACTCTCAGATTTTCCACCTTCTCCATAAGATCTACCTCTACCTCTCTACAATCTACCACCTCTACCTCTTTGTCATTGTTCATGCTTCTTTGTCAATATCTCCTTAGAATTCAAGGTATATTGGTATACATCTTCCACACTTTCCAACTTCACAAAACTTATTTCATCTTGAATTCTAGATGTCAATCCAATTATGTAACTTGCACTTTTCTCAACATCATCATCCACATGTCCAGATCTGATATCTAATTTATAAAATTGCTTGGTATACTTATTTAGAGTCATATCATTTTGTGTCAAATTTTGCATTTTTCTCAACAAGATAACTTGGTAATCAACATGAAGGAATTTTTTCCTTACCTTGTTCACCATCTTCAGCTAAGTTTTGATCGTTTCCTTTCGTCTCCTTTGTCTATCAATTTGTAAATCCTCCCACAATAGTGAGACATAACCTTTCAACCTTATAACTACAATCTTCACCTTCCTATTATTAGGAGTGCTTTCATACTCAAAGAACTCCTCAATATTAGAGATCCAATCCAACACAACATTGGTATCCAATTTTCCATCATAAGGAACAACTTCTATAGTAGGCTTTGAATTTTCTCTAGAAAATACTCTCAACAACATTTCTTCATCTTGATCTTCCTTAGGTTTTGGTTTACTATTTGGTATCATCACTTACATCATCAAGATGTGCTCCTCTCCATTGCGTTGTCTCTGCATCATCTAATCTAACTACAATATGTCTCAATGTATCTTTATTTAATACTACATTATCAACATTTCTTCTACCTTGAACCATCTTTACAAATTAGGCTCCTAGAATATTGTAACACTTTGCAAGTTATTGGTGAAATCCACAAATTTGTAACCCTAAAACCAAATCTAAATCAGGGTCCTATGCAATCCAATCACCACAAGGATGAACCTCAAGCTCTGACACTACCTAGTGCAAGTGAGGAAGGAATAAATGAGGGCCCAAGGCACACCCAACTATCCAAACCACCTTGTAAGAGTTTTGTTGGTCTAATTTCTTGATTGATAAATATTCCCTAGTCTAGGTACAAAAAATCAGATCTAATCCATTAATGGTGAATAAGGTTTTTGGTCTTTAGTTCTTTAGATATGTTAGCGTTTGAATTTTTTTGTTAAAATCCTACATCTTGTTCCTTTTAAAACTTTTAGGCCTGAAATCCTTTTAAAATTTTGTGAATATTCTATATTCATTGAAATAATTCCATGCCCCCAAGTGGCTTTTTCTCTTATGTTCCTCACCATCTGATTCTGATCAAATCTATGGCCATCGCTATCTCACTATGGAAAGTTGCACACTTTGTATGTATAGCGAGTTAGTGAATACCACAAAATTAAAAGATGGGGCCATAAAATGAAGGTACAGTGGTCAAAAATTGTGTTGCATCCAAAGTATTTAGTCACATGTATTTTGTCAGTATTGTCACAGCAAGAAAAGAAACCTTGTAAAAGGTAGGCAAAAGAAGTCACTATAATGATAGTTTGTCTGATGATTCACTACTTCACTATCAAAAAAATTGAGCATTTCCTCATTAGCGACATAGTGAATAGCTGGGAAATATATGACACGATGGGTTCCAAACTTCCTAGTGACCATAAAGGATTCCAAGTGGCATCTTGAGTAATGACTATTATGTCTGAAGCATTTAATGAAGGTGATTGTGAATTGACTTGATTTTGTTCTTCCAATGCTGAATTTTGTTAAGACACCAGAGCTCACTACTTCACTATCAAAAAATTTAGGCATCTCACTATTAGTGACATAGAAAACTACCATGAAATGAACACATGATGGGATCCAACCAACATGGAAAGGTGACTAGGATTAGAATATGGTTTTATTATGCCAACTATTTAGGATTTCTCATGTCATTAGTATCCTAGACCCATGCCCCATTAATAAAACATATAAGGGATTTTGATCATCAGACCAAGCTTGGATCAATGATTCTTGTTATCTTGCTATGTAAAGATGTGCACTTCTTTTCTCTATGTGACATAGTGAATATGGGAGCCACCACATCTTTTGTAATTCATGCAATTTCAATGCCCTCATATCAACTTCAAATCTATGACCATTGCAATCTCGCTATGAAGATTTGCATGAAGTTTATGTATAGCAAGGTAGAGAATGAGGGACCCCACATATTTCTCTTAAAATTTGTATTCAACATCTTCCACATGATCAAAGTAGAATCAATGGTTATCACTATCTCGCTATAGCAAGATGCTTGAAATTTACGTATAGTGAGGTAGCGACTTGATGACACATGTCCCCAATCATCAATGGACCCAAATTGAAATACTAGCAGCAAAGGAAAGGTATAGATGGAAGCATTTCATGGATTTGATTGGTAGCATGTTAAGAGGAAAGACGAGTCAACTTTATTTTTATCCTTGGATCGTAGGATTTTTTAAGGATCAATGGCACAAATTTAAAAGGAAAAAATGATGCCACCTTGTTTTTCCTATGCTGTGTATTTATGAAGCTTGGAAGCTTTATGTGAAAAATAAAATAGAGTATAATACAAAAGGTTTTCTTAGTCTCATCCCATCAAAAAAAAGATTTCAAGCTTTTTCTTTAGCAAAAGCCATTACCAAGAAGATAACGTGAAGCAAATTTCCATTTTTTGTGAAGACATTGTAGAGTTACAAAGAGAAATAAGCAATGAATCAAGTAAGTACTTACATTATAATCTCTATAGTGTCTTAGTTCATAAAATTACAATTCAAAATGCCTCCAAAGAAGGGATTTTTGGTCAAGAGAATTACTTGGATAGGAATGTCCATGATAACTTACTTGAGTTGCTTCCCAATTCCACTACTGAAACTGTGCAAGTTACAAAGCTCACTACATTAAACCCTAGGTTGAAAATAGCAGATGGATTTTATGACAAGGGTAATTCGGTTTGGGATGCCATTACCTCTCAAACTAGTCTAGATTTATTTTTAAAATGGTTTTTAAAGAGGAACCTTTTTGTCCCACATGCCAATATTTGGAATTTTGACCTAGGGAAACTAGTCTTTCCTAGTGTTTTCATGGACTATGATCTTCTTGAAGTTGTGGCCAAGAACTACAACCAAGCCATTAGAGATATGAGAAGAACTAATGGCCACATCCTAATTATATTCAGTCCATAGGAGATTAGGGAAGTTTTGGGTTTAGGGCCTCTCACTGATTACCATGTTCCCATTGATTTGGAAGGATTAGAAAAGGAATACAAATCCAAGAAAGATACCATTAGGCAAGGTGCACTAAAGGAACATATAGGTAAAATTGGAACCCTACTAGAAATAATTTCAACCTCAAGGGAACCTTTCAAAAGGGCATACTTCAATTCCAAGGCTATAGAGATATATAGGACCCTATGCAGAGTTTTTGGGAGAGATGAAGATGAGTTTATTCCTATGGATTTCTTGGATATGGTTGTTCATATTTCATCATTTGGTGTGGACATAATTTTTTATTTTGCTTCTTATCTAGCTAAAGAAATTCATAATGGATTAATTGGGATTGCCAAGAGCAAGGTAGAAAAAACTTTTGGTCATTATTCTTGGTTGATGCACATGTTTTTGTTTAAAGGAGCTACATATTTTGGTAAATAAATGACATTAAATAGACAGGAGAATGGGGAAGCACTACAAGTCCAATTATGTAGTATGGATATGAGTTGGGATGCAGAGAATGCTAGTTTTGTTAGATTTTCTAGTTATTTCACTTCAAAACTAAGATGTCTCTTACTGAGTGACAATCCTAGAATCACCAAGGCATTAATGGGTCTCATTAGGCCCATGGATAACCCCAGTGATTTGAAAGTTTCACAAAATTGGGGGGATATCATCCCATAATATGTTTCTACTATTTTCAAAATTTATGGTTTTAGGGGAAGTTCTCATGTATTACCCTACTAGGTGCCATCGAAGGTAGGAGTAGCTAAGTTTTTGTGGCAATTGGGAGTAGAGGAAACCATTTTTTTGAAAATATCAACAAGGTCAATCTTTTCCACTTGCATAGTAGCCCATCATTTTGGAATCACAAAAGGGGGTTAACTTTCTTTGAACAAAATTTTGGATCCCTACAAAATTGCTATTTCTCACCCTCATTTTTGTGATTCTGAGGGAATTTTTAAATTTGGCTCTAAGGTGTAGAATTAAGCTTGGAAAAATTGAGCATGAATTTTACTTCCTAGAAGATATAATAAGCAATGAGTACTCCTTGAAAGAGCAAGAGACTAGAAAAGAAAAGTGGAGAGTTTTCTCTAAAATTTTGGATATTATTCATTGTTTTGATCTAGATTATAGTACTTTGGAAGAAGCAGTTACAAATGTAGATAAGATAAAAAAAACTTATGAATACTTTTCTTGAAACAATAGAGGCAATGAATGAAAAGAAACAATTCTTTATTAGATTTTATCCGGATAAGGCTAGGGAAGTAATGAGAAGATTGGGTTTTACTCCCAATATAGGGATAAGTCAATTAAGTATCCAGAAAAGGCTAGGGTATACCCTTATTCAGAATAAAGGGACCACTGTGGACAAAGGAAAATAAATAGTGGCATCCACTAGTGTTATTGTGGAAGAGAGGCCTTCTAAATCCTCTTTAAAAAGGAGAAATATAATAAGGTAAGAGGATCCTCATGTTAAGGAATACTCACCCTCATAAATCCATTTGAGAATTGAAGAGGAACAACTCACTAAAGAGTAGGTTGAACAATTGGGATCACAAGGGGAAATTTTGGTCACACAATTAGAAATAAATGAAGGAGACCCCCAAGAGCTTCCAATACCAAGTTTTGAATTAATAGTTGCATATTAAAGAGGAAGAGAATTGGACCCTCTACTGGAGCAAGCAAGTCATGAATTTTCATCTAATGACAATTTTGTGAACTCAAGGGCTTTCCTTCAACTTGCATTGAGGGAAAATATGAGTAATTTTGAGGAAAGGTGCATAAAATTGACAGTAGAGCATCTAGAGATGGATGAAGCCTCTATCCAAAACTAAATAAAGAAATAAATGATACAAGAGTTCTAGAGCATAACCCCAAAAATGGGGACGCAAATTATAGAGGCCACAAATATATTGTTGTTACCCAATTAGGATATTGTAGATGCATTGATTTTTAATTCTATTTCTAATAAATTTGACTTACAATACCCTAATAAAAGGGAATTTGCAAGGACTTCATTCAATGTAGATCAAGCTACTCTAGTCATGTGGTCACTGAGAAGGGGATCTAGGGTTGTTTCATCATAGCTAGATGAATAAGGACTAATAGGTTACATCATTGTGAGGAGGGTGGTTGATACCTCATGTGCAGGCAGCACATTGGAATGTGGATTCATCCCAATTTCTATTGGCCACTAATAAGAAGGAAAACATGAAATGTTTTAACTACAGAATAAATATGAAACAATTCTGGAGGCCTATGATAAAGAGGTAAAAAAGAGAATTGAGCTTGAGAACAAGTTAATGGGTAGGTCCAAAAGGCGAAGAATAACATACCCTTACCCCCTAGTTGAACCTTTCAAAGCCACCCCCCTCATAGAAATACTAGATACACCCCAAATGTTAGAATACTACATAGTAGAAGATTTTGAAGAAGAGAAAAGCAAGTTGTGGACATTACATGTGGAATTGGATGCAAGATATGAAGATAAATTAAGAAAGGCTCTCACCTATTTGGGGGATAAAATTGAATGGCCAGTAGTTCATGATTAGTTGTCTAGGCTGATCAATATCTAGGAGGAGCTAAAAGAAAGTGATGAGGCTTTGAAGCCTATTGTGAATAAGTGGGTGAGAAGGAGGAAATAGATAACATTTTTATGTTATTCTGTCATAAAAACTTCATATGATCAAATTGAAAAAACTTTTGATATTGTTTGTGATCTTTTTGATTTTGACAATAAGAGAATTCATTTGTAAAGAATAATAGTTGGCTACTTAAACAAGTACAAGAGCCTAAAGTTTAGTTTTTTTCCTCATGCCCTAGACAGGAGAAATATTTTGAAAAGAAAATAGGAATGGGCCAAAGAACTTGATGATATATTTTGTTTAAGGATGAATAGAATTATCAATGAAATAGGGCATGCATGGTGGGCTACCACAACTAAAGAAATAGTGAAAGCCCAAATATTCTTTGATTCTTTGAAGCAAGAATTTGTTGATATTTATAGGGAGGCAGAATATGTTATCAAAGAACAATAGGATATTCTACAATTTGATTAGCTAGATGATGCACTTTTCGACAAGTGGATGGAGGATATTGCTTCTGGTGAGCAACTAGAAAAAGTTGAAAGTGATGATAATGAGATGCATGAAGATGAATTACAAGTCATCCTTCATCAGTACCTATAAAATAAGAAGGGTAGTCATCTCATGCAAAAGAAATAGTGGATCAATTAGATGACTCAGCAAATACAGAATCAAAAGTAACTATCCCTTTGGTAACATGTGATGATATGAGTGAAAATGCCAAAGTAGAAGTGTAGTTTCACAAATCAAAGCCTGACACATCACTAGCAAGTCTAGTAGCCACATATGCTAAGGATAGAAAATAGTAGCCAATTCACAATTAGCACAAAAAAGGATGTAATAGAAAGGGACCTACAAAAGAATGTTTGGTGTATAAGTGGTTCTGTTAATCCCAATTTTATCTTTTTGTGATAGGTGCATGGAAATATCTCTTGTAATAGACACCTATTAGTTCTCTATTCCTGAAGCTTGTTGCATGTCACATTATATAAGTGAGATTCCAGGGCTAGAGAGGGGTCCAATTTCTAATGCATTTTAGTATTACACTTGGGATGTTTTTAGTCCAATCTTTGAGCAAACCTCTATAATGTATTTTCTCTACATATTTTCTAAAGAT
The DNA here is from genome assembly GCA_028749045.1 of Cupressus sempervirens. Taxonomy (NCBI): domain Eukaryota; kingdom Viridiplantae; phylum Streptophyta; class Pinopsida; order Cupressales; family Cupressaceae; genus Cupressus; species Cupressus sempervirens. The sequence goes on from CM053792.1 coordinate 878,315,071, forward strand.
ATATTAATATGGAATAATCTTTATGTCTATTTCTAAGGTTATTCTGAGTCTATTACAACCTATATACCAATTTCCAAGGAAAATTAATACAAATTTTGAGCTAGCCCCATATTAATCCTTATTGAGTTTTGTCTCCTTTGTTGTTACCTGGTTATTTTTAGATTGTGTGAGTAAATCTTGCTTAGTTAAATGCAATTCATTTAGGTTGTATGTTGATTCATTTTTGCTATTGATTCAATGAATTAATCAAATGCTTTTGATGAATTTGATAGGGTTTTCATAGTAATAGAAAGGATGTCTGTAAGAATGAAATTCATTAAGAATTGTTGATAATTCTTTTTGTAAAGCAATAGATTAGATCCAAAAATTGAAGTAGACTCTGAATCCCAATGTAATAGGCACTGATCAAAATATACCTAGTATGCGGAATAGATATACTTTGAAGAAGCATCAATACTAATATCACAATCAGCTTTAATTTACATTTCTTGAAGATTTTAAATGATGGTCAGCACTTGTTTGGATGGAATTTTTTAGCCTTAGGTAGCCACTATTTCTGGGAGCACTTGCAAATCTATAGAAGAAATTTGGCCAAATCTATTTTATGGGATGTGTTTATTCAAAATGTCTAAACCATGCATGTATTTGGGGGTGTGAGATGACAATCAGAATGAAACTAAAATAATTCTCATATAGTAACCTCTAGCCTTGAATCATCCCTGGGTATACCTGCCCTAGTTTTGTAGAGCCTAAAGAGTAGGAAACCACCCTTGGTTTTGTTGAAGTTGGATCTAAATGGTTTACACATGTAATTTCTGATAAGAATTATATAATCCTTAAGTTATGTGAGTAATATCAATTTGGTATTGAACTTTTTCTGTTCAATAGTTTTAAAACTCCAAAAAAATGACAACTCTACTGGGGAGTTGTCCAACACATCTATGAAAAATACTGTAGTTTCTTTGGTCTTGTTGTGTATGTGTGTGTTATACCTTTTAGTATTGTCTATGGTTATAAGGGGGTGTTTTAGAGACAAACCTTGAAAATTTAAAAAGAAAGACAAAAAAACCCAAATAGTATAGAGATACACTGACATATCTAGCCTCTCCAAGTATCTTATCTAACAAGCAAGAGTTTTAGTCTTATAATTTTAGTGATTGGTCCATCTATGTCAGATATTTCTATTTTTATCTGTTTTTTTTCTTGAAGTTAGCAATAATTTTAATTGTGTAGTTTCCTAAGAAAAGGGTGGTGACTCAGTCAAGGTTTTGAAGCTAGTGATTATTTTATATATAGTGAAATGGTTGGAAAAAGAAAAAACACAAGAGCCCATCTTGATGTACCTATGTATACTAACTTACCTCAAGCTAGTAGAAAAAATCCAAATAAGAAGAAGGTAGATCCAAATCTCACTTGGAAACCATGAGGTAGTGTATCAATTAATTCTCAATATTAGCCGGTGATAAGAAGAGAGTCTTCTTCACTCAGTTCTAAATCAAAAACCACAAGATTCTTGGGAGGGATTTTTAGTACCCCTTTTCCAAATGAAAGAACATATCAAGATAAGGATATGTCACCAATAGGGATCAGATCTCCAAATCTAATAGTTGACATGAATCAAAGATTAGGACACAAGAGCTCATTTTGAGATCATTTTAACTAGAAGGTTACTTCATACATCCTAATAGATTTGGATGACCCTATTTATTCAAAAGCTACTTTTGTAGATCCCAAAGAATTTCAATCAAAGATAGGATTCTTGAAGAAATGGGTTGTTGAGGAAGATGCTACATGTATCTCTCTAGAAAATGAAAAGGAGAAAGCTAACTTAGAGGCCATTATTGAAAGAGATAATCTTCTTAGAAGAATGACCATTTTAAAAGAATATAACAAGAAGCTAATAGAGAGGACCTTTGTCCTTCATGCTGATGTATTTGGAGATACAAACAATCTAAAGTCTAAGGTTCTAGAACAAGAAAAACTCCTAAGCTAGAAACAAGAACCTATCATCACTCAATTTCAAGCCTATAAGCCTATTCAAGTGGACCCTATAGAACCTACTATGAAAATTATTGATAAGGGTAAGGGAAAATGCATAGGAGTCCAAATAAATGAGCCCCATATTTTAGCAAGTAAGACCACAAACCGTCCCATGTCAAAATTGGATTTAGATTTGGAAAAAGCTAGGAAAGAGAAAGAAGATCTTGGAAAGGAACTTGAAAAAGTTGAGAATGAAGCCCAAGCCATAGAGACTAGGAGGAAAATCTAGTTCATAAAATATAGTTTAGGGAACATCTTAGATGGTTCCAGCCTTATCATCCACTATTAGTACTCAAATCCCTCTATGTCAACCTCAACAATCTTAGAATATTGTTCTAAATCAAGCCAATACAACAAGTAGTTCAAATGTTCCTGGCTTCCAAAATAAACCTATCTACATAGAAAAATATAGACAAATGTCATTTGTAGGTATCCCTAGTGCCCCACACCCTATATCTTTTGACTTGAGAGACAAGGTTGTCAAGTTCTCTAGGAATAACAAGGTTATTGGTGAAGAGCATTTAAGAGTTTTCATAGATATCCTAAAAGATTTTGAGGTTGAACATGAGGATGTAGTGATGAAATTAATTAGTCATTCCTTGATTGAGGATGCAAGAGATTGGTTTAGAAGACTACTTGATGACAATATTAGTTCATGGAGTGGCTTGGAGAGTCTATTCAAGGAACAATATGGGGATAACACTAGTGCGGGATTTATGTTGAATGATTTTAATAATATTAAGAAAAACCCTAATGAATCCACCTTTGATTTGAATGTAAGATTCCAAAAGGGTATGTACAAATTGTTCCAGGTTATGAGATTGAATGAGGATGTTTGTCTCACAACATATTTTAATGCTTTCGATAGAAAACTGTCTTATCAGTTGAGGGATAAGGATCCTTAAACTTTAAGAGATGCTTATAAGGTTGTAATAAATATAGAAAATAATAGGAAGGCATCTAGAAAATTGGTTATGAGAGATGATCCAAAGCTTTTCAATCCTACAAATAAAAACAAAAGGGAAGTTGATAAAACTCCTATAGGAAAGAAGCCAAAAGATCCTATAATATTCCAGCTGTTTGAATTGCTAAATAAAATGAATCCTACTAGTTTCAATAAGCCAAATGTTGTTGATAAAACCCCTGTGAATAATAGCAATTTCAATAGACAACCTAGAATGCAAAATTACCCTTATACAACCGAATGGAAGGTTGGCAATCCAATCCCTAACCAGAATCAAAATGTAAAAAATAAGGGTACACTAGATCCTCTACAAAGAAGTTCAAAAAATATGAATGATAATGTGTCGTGGTGTATTATTTTTCAATCACCCCACTCTATAGAATATTGTACAGTTGCTCAGTCATTTTCTTCTAATCATAGCTTACAAAATAAGGAGGAGGAAGAAGAAAAGAGTCATGATGATGTAAGCTGTAATATGGTAAGCATGTTTAGTGATTGTGTTGATTTTGATTTGGAAGAAATAGAAAGTGATCTAGAGAATAAGAAAATTTCTTATTAGTTACATCATCACCAAGTTTTTTTAGACAATGAAGGCTATGAGGAAGATTAGGTGTTTGTTACACCTTCTAAAGTTGGTCATGTAAGTTTAAGAATGCCTTCTAAAGAGGAAATTGATAGGATCACTACAGAAATGATCTCCCAAGTACATATTAGTTATAATTTAAGGAATAGAATAGTTAACAATGAAATTGAGAAGCCTTCTAGTATATTCATAAAAGATATCACACATAAGATGAAAGATGAAGACAAGAAAGCTAGTGTAGAGACAGTCAAGGTTAAAGATGTTAAAACTAAGATGTGGGAACCTAAGAAGAAAGTGCAATTCTAGTCTAGTGAGACAACAAAGGAAATTGTGCAAGAGAAGGGATTGGGATCTAATTATTCCAATAAAATAGTAATCCTTGCTATTGAGAAGGTTCCTACTCCAAGTATGATTATGAAAACCATTGTGTTTGATCCTATTGACATGATATCTATGTTGTCACAAATTATTGTTAAGGTACCCTTGTTTGAGCTCTTTAGAATTGATGAGCATAAGAGTAAAGCCTTGTCATGGTTGGGAGGGATAGAAAATAGTAACAACAATGAAGAACAAAATGCTAGTAAACAACTCCCCTTAGTAATAGAAGATAATGGCATCATGTCCCAAATTCCCCAAATGTTCTTTGATGACTCATCAATAGCATACATAGAAGATATTAACCCATTTTTTTTTAGTCTGATTGTAAAAGGAAAGACCCTAAAAAATTGCATGATAGACTCGGGAGCTTCTAACACCATAATGCCTTTCAAAGTAATGGAAGCCTTAGGGCTGAAATTAGATACTACACAAGGTAGATGTAGAGGTATGGATGTTAGGGAAGTCCTAGTCATAGGTACTATAAATGCTTTGCCATTTAAACTAGTTGCATATCCTGAGATAAAGTTAACCATGTCAGTCATTGTAGGTGATATACCTCCACACTATGGAATGATGCTTTCTAGAAAATGGATTGCTACTGTTGGAGGTAGCCTACAATGTGACTTAACTTATGCAACTTTTCACATAGGTGATAAGGCTATTAAAGTAGACATAGAGCTCAAGGTTAGTCATATCCTGGGTGAAAAAATTGACAAAGATGCTACTTTCTTTTTAGATACCAATGTGAGTGCATTTAGAGCTGAATTGATTATTCAAGAAGTTGAGAAATTGCCTACTATTATTGAACATGAAGTTTAGTGTTGTACACACTCACACATATTATGGACAATGTTCTTTGATGGAGCCAATTCTAAAGAAGGTGCAGGGGCAAGAGTAGTTTTTGTTTCTCTAGAGAAAAACACTTTTATATATTCTTTTACCTTGAACTTTTCATGTACTAATAATATAGTTGAGTATGAACCCTTGTTGTTAGGGTTGAAAGTTGCTACTTATCACTGAATCAAGAAGTTGTATGTCATAGGTGATTTTGAATTGACTATTTCATAGATAAAGGGGACATATGCTTCTAAGAGTAGAAGGTTGAAATAGTGTAGAAATGTTGTTTGGGATCAGATTGAATTTTTTTGTGCATTTGGTATATCATGGAGAGATCAAACTTAGAATAAAATGGCTGACTTATTACCAAATGTAGTAATTAAACCCTAGGATATATCATTTGTAGGGATATCACAAATTGAAGTTCAAAATAGGCCATCAATACTTGATAACACTGAGCATTCAAAAGTCTTTGAAGATGATAAAGACATTTTGAATTTCTTGCTAAATGAGGATAAATACCATGGACAAGACTTGGACTGTAGTGGTTTGGTGCAAACCATAGGTGGGAAGGAAACAATTTTTGGTGAAGAGATTATACAATTAAAAACTAATAAAGTACCTAAAGGTTTGGTTGTTTTGGAGAACATGTTTGATAACCAAGATAGGATAAGGTCTGGTGCTAAAGACTATAAACCTCAAGAGCTAGAAGAGATAAATTTGGGTACTACTAAAGCCCTAGGAACATTTACATCGGCCAAAATTTGTCAATTAAAATTAGAAAGCCTCTAATTCACCTATTGAGAAAATATAGACATGTCTTTTCTTGGTCATATGATGATTTAAAGGCTTATAGAGAAGATCATTTTCAGCATGTCATACCTTTGAAGGATAATGTAAAACCCTTTAGGTAGAAATAGAGACCAGTTAATCCTACTTTGGCCCCTAAAATGTAAGAGGAACTAATGAAGTTAAGGGATGGGGGAATTATTAAACCTATCAAACATTCCACTTGGGTCTCTAATTTAGTATCTATCAGAAGAAAGAATGGAGATATTAGACTCTATGTAGATTTCAAAAATTTGAACATTACTTCCCTGAAAGATAATTATGGGTTACCCAATATGGAAGCTATGTTACAACAAGTAATAGGGTCTAAACTTATGTCAATGATGGATGGATTCTTAGGATATAACTAGGTCATAGTGAAAGAAGAAGAAGAATTCAAGACAACATTTACAACTCCTTGGGGGACCTATGTATATCTGAGGATGCCTTTTGGATTGATTAATGCTGGTGCCACTTTTCAAAGAGCCATGGATGTGGCTTTCGAGGAGTACATAAATAAATTTATGGTTGTGTATCAAGATGACCTCATAGCTTATTCCAAAAAGGCTAAAGACCACTATAGGCATTTGGAAAAGATTTTGATTAAAGCATTGGAATATGGAGTGTCATTAAACCCTAAGAAGTGTACATTTGGAGTAACCAAAAGCAAGTTATTGGGACATATAGTATCAAAGGATGGATAAAGATAGACCCTCAAAGAATAATAGCCATTGATAAGGTCATTAGGCCAAAGAATGTAAAAGGAATTCAATCTTTCTTTGGGCAAGTTAATTTTCTAAGAAGATTTGTTATAAATTTTGCTAAAATTAATTGGCCTATTTCTAAAATGCTCAAGAAAGGGGCTACTATCAATTGGGATGGTGAGCTTTCATAGGCATTTCAAAATATTAAGACTACCATAAAGAATGCCCCAATCCTAAGGACCCCTAATTACACTAAGCCAATGCACATATTTTCTTTTGCACCTTTCCACACTATAGCTATAATTTTGTTGCAAAAGAATGTGGAGGGATATGAACAACCCATTGCTTTCTTCAACAAGTCAATGCAGCCTGCTCAACTAAAATATGAGATAAATAGAATATAAACTTATGCTTTAGTAAAGGTTGTTAAGGCATTCAAATGCTATTTGATAGGAGCTATTGTCATTGTATTTTTGCCCAGTGCTATTTTAAAGATATTTTTTCTCAACAAGAAGTGTCAAGAAGAAGGTGTAGGTGGATCAATGGGATCTATGAGTTCAACATTGAGATATAGATAACAAAGTTGGTAAGAAGTCAAGGTTTAGCTCAATGCATGGCTCAATCTAATTTGGATGCTAATCAAATAAATATGGTGACAGATGACTTCAAACTTGATTTATGTGACATGGATAATTGTGACTGGTATGCAAATGTTATTCACTATCTACAACATATGGAAGCTCCACCTTATTTGACTAAAAATGAGAAGAGCAGCACTAAATTACAAGCCATCAGGTACATAATTATCCAAGGTAACCTATGGTGGAGAAATTTTCAAGGGATATTACTTAAATGTGTTGATCAAGAAAAGGCTAAAGAAGTCCTGACTGAAATGCATGTTGGAGTGTGTGGGGACATTATATGGCAAAAACCACTACACACAAAGTGATGAGAGTTGGTTTCTGGTGGCCCTTCCTTTTTAAATATGCTCAAATCATGGTTAGGAAATGCGATGCCTATTGTAGACACCTAAAAACCTTTAGAAAATAAAGTATTTTTATTTTCTGAAAAAGTCCTGATGACATCATCATTTATTAATTAATTAATTATTTAATTAATTAATTTATTTTTATGCCATTAAATCCCTTTATCTTAATTAAAAATATTTAATTAAGGAATCCCTCCCAAAAATGTTTAAATCTTGTTTAAACATTATTTCCTTATTTATTAATTATTTAATTAATAAATTGACCAAAAAACCCAAAATAAATAAAAAATTTATGTTTTGCCGAAAACTTGGCCAATTTCCTTAAGACCACTAACCTCTTCCAAAATCTTCTAATCCTTCTTTAATTTTAATTAAAGGCTAATCCCATCATTTCCTACCCCTAATCCCAACTCCAAATATTTAATTAAGATTAAATATTAATCTTCATGTTTATTAAAAAAGTTTTAATAAATATCTCCTCCACCCAAACCCTTGAAATAAATAAAACTTTATTTATTTTCTAAAAATCTAATTTATCCTCATCCTAAGAAGTTCTAGACTCTTCTAGAAAGTCTTCATCCTCATCCTAGGAAATTCTAGACTATTCTAGAAAGTCTTTATCCTCATCCAAAGTCTAGACTCTTCTAGAAGATGTCTTTAAACCTAATCCTAATCCCCTCCTAACCTTGTCGCATTCCCTAAACATGGGTTAAGACTTACTAACCCAAGCCAAAGTTAACAAATATCTCCTCCTTCACCCACCCTCATTAAATGCCATCCACTTGCCTATTCCTAAGCTAATCCTAAACCATCCTAATCCATCCTCTAATCATTTGTACAAGCCTAAGCAAGCTTAAAACCTTCCTAATCAAGCCCAAGTCGAAATTGCTCTCATCACCCTCAAAATATCTCAACCATAAAACTTGATGAAGCCCACTAGGCCATAAATGACTCTTCCAAGCCCTTTTATTGCTCTTACAAGCCATTATGAGGGTCTTTATGAAGATTTTATCCCTTGAGCCTCCTTTGTTGACTCATCCTTCCCCTTTCCTCCATCCTCTCACCATGTGACATGTGTCACTCCTTGATTGGCTATAAGGAAGCACAATCCATGTGCTCTCCTCTCATGCAATCTGAGCCCTCCATGAGCTTTTTCCCATCCTTGCATCTTAGCCCTCAATCCCTCAAGCCTCTTGCCTATAAATTGGATCCTTCCCCTTTTCAAAATAACACAATCCATGAAGTAAATTCATAATGCCATTTTGAGAAGCCATTTTACATCTAAAGCCATCTATCCACACCAAAAATCCACAATCATCCATTGAAGCCTTTGGAAGCATATTGAGCATACATCCTATGCATTTAGATAAAGCTACTTGACAAGAGAGCTTCTTCTTATTGAGAGAGAGTCCATTAATGGCTCATATTCTCAATTGAGAGCTCATCTTAGTCTATCTTGAAGTTTTTGAATTTTGTTTAGTTTGTAGAAGCTTTATTTAAATTTGGTTTCTATTAGCATACGAACATTGCTCATATACATTTTGGCACGCCCGGTGGGACCCCACATGGGTCATCTTCATTAGCTTTTTTAGTCAAATTTTGTATGTCATTTGCTAATTTTAGCTAATTTTGCTTGTTTTTGTGATTGCTAGGATTGTATAAATTGGTTTTGTAGGTCCACATGAGCATGAAGAAGACAAAGGAACTCATAGTCTATCTCATAGTATTTGCAGATTTTTCAAGCTTATAGGTGGACAAAGCACTTGGAATTCTTCTTCCTCTTCTTGTCTATATTCTTCTTATTCCATCTACTTCCTCTTCTTCTTCTTGTGTGAGATCTTGGCCATTTATTTTTTAAGGAAGTAAAATCATACACTTTTCTTTTTAGTGCTTAAAATGAACCCCTAAATCATACTTAAATCCATTAAAAACTAAAAATTTGCAAAAAAAAAGCCTTTTAACAAGTGAAATTAAACCAATCCAATTATTTTTATCCTTGCAACATCAAGGTTTTAGATGCATTCATGCAAAGTTAGGAACACTTCATTTTTGGGAATTTAAAACGAACTTCAAGTTTCCATTTCAAAAGGTTCAAAATCAAAACTAAGTGCACACTAAAATCTAAATCAAACTCAAAGCATCAATCAAGGATAAAATGAACCTCATTTGCAAATATTTTAAAGTTCTTTTAAAAAACTCATGAAAACTAAGAGTCCTAAATGGTTGCCAAAAATTGTCCTAAAAGCTTTGTTATTTGTTCCAAACAAATATATTGTTGCAAAATCTTCAATGTTTCTTAGGTTTTTCATGCATCAAAACAGTCTAGGAATATCATTTTTGGGCTTAAAATATGCAAACTAGAACACAACATCTTGAATGAAAACCAAAGTCCAAAGAGTCATTTTCACTTTTGAGTCCAAAACAATCTTGAATGATCTAAGGTTAAAACAAAGCACTTCAAAGTTCTTAAAATAACACACAAAATCTCAATCTTGAATGCTCAAAGAAAAAAAACTTGAATGTTTAATCACTTGTCTTTGAATGCATGTTGCTAAAATCACTCTTGAGTGCCATGGATTAAAATCAAGTTTTTTTTTTTTATGAATGCATGATTAAAACAAAAAATCCAATCTTGAATGTCATAGATCAAATAATCATCTTTTGGGGCATAAAAAGAATCCACATTTTTGAAATCTTCTAAGTTATAAAAACTAATAAAGACGCTTTGAGTAAGTTTCTAGTTGGACTCACCCTCTTTAATCACCCATCAATTTAACCATTGGTTGCAATCTCAGTGCCATCTATGGGGATGGGTCTACCTAAGAGGGTGTTAAGTGCTCCACAAAGATCAAACTCCACTCACTTGGGTCTTTAGTGGTTTTTCTAAGTTAGAAAATTCCTTGAATGCGCATTAATCTCACTCACACTTCATTTGGGCATAAAAATTGGACAAATCTTGACGTGGAGGGCCTCTGGGCACGTGCTTGGCAATCAAGTTTCACACATCTTTGTTTTGGGCTTAAAAAAATCTCACACTCAATCTTGAATGCCTAACAATCAATGAACATCACATGGTTTTGACGCATTTTCAATGACGCTCGCATTTCTTATGTTTACGATCTCTCGACTTCCATTATGCTAATGACACTATCAAATTGGAATGAACATTGTATGCCATAATCACAAGTGTCTTCAATCATAGCTTACAAAATCTAAATCATCAATTGGAATGAACGTGTGTCTTTTAAAGCCCAAGATCATGTATGTGGTCTTGTTTTACACTTTTTAGGAGGCCTACTTGGGGATTTCATCACCCCTTGGGATGACCTCAACTCCAGTGTTCCGACAGAGTATAAAAATTGGGAGGTGAATCCAAAGAAACCGCTCTTGGAATAAAGATTTTGTCACTCAAACTAAGCCTCAAGGAACTTTATACCCTTGAGAAGTGAAAGAGGAGAAGTGGGTTACCGCTCCTCTCGGTTGTGTGACATCTTTTTGGTTTCATCTATGGATTTGGGCCTCATGTACCTTGCATATATCAAGGACTCCCTAGCTATAAAAAATTTCATCCTTGTAGAAAGCTTCCTAGGATGTTGGTGTGTTTGACGTGCTTGCTCCAAAATGTTGTCTTCTTGTTTGTTCATAGCTTTTGAATGAATGTTTGCCAACTTTGGTCAAAATCCAAAAAAAGCAAAAATCTCCCAGCTCAAGGCATACTTAGCATAGTCACTGCCTCATCAGAAAATCATCCAAGCTCCCCCGCTGCAACCGAATCTATCTAGTTCCTTGCTTTAGAACAATCCCAAATCCAAAGTCCATCCAAATCATCCCCCCATCTAGCTAGCAACCCAATCCAAAATCACACCCAAGCCTTTAGAGAGTCGTTGTCATTATGCTAGAATCTACTATCCAATCAATCTGACCAATCCACCAACCTCACCAAGGTTATCCCTTTGACAAAGCTTTGTCTAGGGTAATCTAGCTTTGTCACTTGTTATCCCTCATTGCCTTGAGCTAAAGGTTGGGATCCACAAGTGGTCAATCTCGTGTCATGCCCATAGGATCATTAATCTATCCTTAAGTTGATAAAATCTCCACCAATCCAGCACATAGGAAAGCAAAACTCACTTTTTGACAGCATGCCCTTGAAGTCTTCCATCCACAGGAAAGCCAAAAATCTCTAGCCAATCCTCCTTAGGTCTGTCATATAGCTTTGACTCTCCCTAGGAAATCCTTCATCAGCCAATCCAAAATTTGCGCTTAATCCAAATCCAACCATGAGCTTCCATGTTCATCCATATGCAAGACCCCATCCCCATCCGACTCATCATCAAAACATGAAATCCCAAACCTATCATGATGTGTTCGGTCGTATTGTCCTTGCTCCTGCCACCTCCTATTCCAATGATGATGAAAATCTTGTTGACTATGACGGGTATATTGAAAGCCTTAGAGACATTTCTCCAAGCATCCCCCAAAATCCAAGAGTTATTCCAAACTATCTAGTCATGCCATCTAATATCCTAGCTTCTCCTCCATCACCCAATCAACCAAGCTTCCAATCTTCCACCCTCATCACACAAGCTATTCCTATCAATTCACCACCTCCACCTTTGACACATGAGTCTCCAAGGAATCTCCTAGAGGAAATACAAGAAAAGCTGCCTCCAACAGTCGATAAGCCATGTCATCTAATCCAACCATGGGAAGTAGTCAGTGAGGAAGCTTCCCCATCTATAATATCACCTCCATCTCCCATAGCTACCATCCCCATACCATCCATCAAATTTCTTAAAATCCTTCCACTTCCGAAAAGCGTCAAAATCCCACCACCTATCGAATTGCTCCAAATCCCATCCACATCTCCTCCTCCAAGCATTATCCAAATCCCATTTAATGAACCTCATGCATCCACTCCCATCCATTCCTGTCAAGATCTTGTCCAAAAGCATGTTGAAATATCCTCTGACAGAATAGTAGATCCCACCATCCCACTTATTCCCCTACATGATCCACTTTTACCAACCCCTCCATATCTAAATCCTACCATCTTACTTACTCCATCTCAAGATCCCTTTCCCTCAGCCCACCCAACTCAAGATCCTATCCTCCCATCTCCTCTGCTTCATGATCATACATCTCCCATAATCCATGATGATAGATCTATCAAAGAAGAACTAATTATCATATCCGAAGCTCCAACTCCTTCAGCTAGTAATAGACTCACATCTTGTGTTCCAAATAATGAGCATCATATTGAAAAAAGAAATGAAAATGTATTTCTAGATGTTGGTATCCCCGCTATTCCTGCATGGTCCCAATTCCTTCCATCTCCACCCCAAAGTTCCCTTCCATCTTATTCCGCATCTATTTTGGGCCCTCATCCTACTCCTTATCTCCAACCCTCCATTTTGGGTCCATATATGCCTTATCTAAATTCCACACCCTTTCCATCCATTTTGGGTCCTACATACCTAATATGAATCCTTTATCCCCTCCATCTATTTTGGGACCTACACCTTCCCCGTTTCCATCTATTTTGGGCCCATATCCTTCCTTCCCTCCATCCATTTTGGGAAATTATATCCATCCATATCCTATGTTCCAATCTATCCTTCCATCCCCTCAAATCCACCAGCTAGATCATCAAAGGCACTCACCCTTGAATACCTTCCAACCTTTATACCCTATCACTCCACCAATTATCCCTCCATCTCCTCCATGCTCTTGTTCCCATCCCATGGCTAATAGAAGCATATTGGATGCCAAAATACAAAAGTATAAATCCAAAAATCCACAAAAATCCAAGTCTCAACATGTCCCTTCTAAAATACATGTTCAAAACAAGAAACATTTAATCCCAATCAAAGAAAAAGTCAAGAGGCCACAAAAGCCCAAGCTAAAAAAGTCAAAAATCATGTGGATACCCAAGATGCTCATAAAAGAAATGCATCTCAAAGAAAAATCTCAATTGGCATCCATTCATGCTACTCAAAAAGCCTCATCCATCCATCCTTCATCCAAATCCCCATATAAGCATCCTTCATCCCCCCAATCCACTTTTAGTCCATATGCTTCTTATCCTAAATTTCCCATCCTCCATCTTCCAACTCTACTTTAGTACTTATCTTTCTCTTCCTCCATTTTCTCCTCAACCTTGCTCAAAACCATCTTTCCCACTACTTTATCACCTCTCAAGGTGTGTTCCAATGATGATCTTTCCATTTTCATCATCCATTTACCCACAAGCCTTATGTCTTCGCATCCATTATCTGTCAAACTCCCACCCACCATTCCACTTGTTCAATCGAATCCTTTTTCATCCATCCTACCAACATCTATGAGCCAAAAATAGCTGAAGAAAGCCAAAATCATTCCAGCTAAGTCCAAAGTCAAAAAGTCAAAAAAAAAGTAAAGAAAAATAAAGCGTCCACTGGTGAAAACTTGGCAATTCAAGTGCCTTGGACAAGTACCATGATGAAAACTTGGCAAACTAGCATCATGCGTAATCTAGCCATCCCCAGCTTAGCTTATCATCCTGATGCTTTTGGTCACATCTTGCCATCCAGCTCCATCTTCCAATTTATCCATCTATCTTTCATCCTCCATCTTTTATCTATCACTATCCACTGATCTTCTACAACTTCAGCCAATCATCCCTACTATCATCCATCTCCCTAGCACCTTCTGATTTTTCATCCTAGCTTGAATCCTATCAAATCCATCATAAGACCTCCTTTTGCATGTCATCTTCTGACTGGTGGCACTGTATTCCTTGGAGATCTTGTCTTGTCGATCCTCCCTTGTCATTAGTATCCCGCTCTAGGCTATCCTCATGAAAATCCAATGTCATCCTCTCATTCACTATTCACTCTAGCGCCATCTATCCATTTAGCTACCACTAACCTTAGCATTGTCCTCATCATCATCATTGGATGCATCTTGTCAAATCCATATCTTTCATTATCACCTCATCCTTAGCTTCTACCTCTTGCACCAACTTGAGCCATCCCGCTATCCTCTCATCCTGAGCCTTTTATCCATCTGTATCATACCTATCATTGGTTTGTTAGCTTGTACCATATCTTGATTAGCCCACTTGTAAATATCTTGGTCTGTTAGCTTGTACATCCTCTTTAGCTTAGTACAATTGTATCTATCTATCTTTCATGTTAGTTCCTCTTTGATCGGCATCTTGCACACATCGCACATCTTGGTTAGCTATTCCAATGCATCCTTTAGCTAGATCTCCTGTCACCAAACTATTATCCTTCTTAGTTCAGCTTGCCAGCCGCATCAATCACCCAAATCGACCAGCTTAGGTGCTCTCTGATAGATCCTTGTAGGATATAGCTTTCCTCATGTCTGATCTTGGTCCATTAGTACCTTGTCCTACCCATCTCGTTGGCAAACAATTCTCTTTTGGATTTTCACTTTCTTTTGATTTGGACTCTTCCCTATTGGGTCTTGAAATATCTTTTCCAAGCAATCTCCTTGTTCCCTCCTCAAGGTTGCCATGATCTTCCATATCATGGTATATTGCGAATGGGCCAATCAGAGCATAAGGTCTTGATCATGTCTTTTGCTTGTTTTCTTTTCTGCTTGTGGGTTACCCAGTGTCGGTTCCACTCTGATTCTTTCGAGATTCATGTGTGATGCTGGGGAAATCCTTGTGTGTTTGTTTTAAGTTAGTCCGTCAGTCCTCGGGATAGTTGGTGAAAAGGCCTTGATGTTCTTGGTAACCTTGGAAATTAACCAACAGTCCTATAGCAAATCTAGTGCTCAACTACATGGTGGTACTTCTCTTTGAAGTATGCCCCCACTCAAAAAGCTTCAATAGATTCCCTTCATCACCATTATCCCCCATCCATATCCAACACCTATCCCATCTTATGCATCAGTATCTCTTTGGATCACTCCTCATGCTTAGCTTTAGGGATCCACAATCCTAGTCTTAGGGATCCACCAATCAAATCAATCCACCAAGCCTCATCTTTCGAGATCCACAATCCTAGTCCTAGGGATCTCCGAAAACCCATCTTCCACCAATTTGACTCTTTGAAATCCTGTTGCATTAGCTTTTTAATCCCCTCATCCATCTCCCCATCCTGAATTCCTTTTATAGCGTTCTGCTCCTTCATCCTCCCCCTAATCCCAAAATTCTTAAGCTTGTTTCCTCTTGTGCCCCTGATTTCCCTTTATCATCCTCTCGTAGTGAGAGTTTGAGCTAATTCAGCCCCTTCTCTTTGCCAAACCTGTGTCTTAGCTCATCTCAATTTCTTGTTCTTTTCAAGAAGCCATCGAGCCTCGCTTTCTCTTCCCGCTGCCTTCTTGAGGGGGCATCTCACAGCTCATTCTCTCCTCTTCTGCTCTAGCCTTAGGCATCTTATTTTCTTATCTTTGATGCCATGCCACTTGTGGCATCACATCAAAGAGGGGAAAAATGTAGACACCTAAAAACCTTTAGAAAATAAAGTATTTTGATTTTTTGAAAAAGTCCTGATGACATCATCATTTATTAATTAATTATTTATTTAATCAATTTATTTATTTTTATGGCATTAAATCTCTTTATCTTAATTAAAAATATTTAATTAAGGAATCCCTCCCAAAAATGTTTAAATCTTGTTTAAACATTATTTCCTTATTTATTAATTATTTAATTAATAAATTGACCAAAAAATCCAAAATAAATAAAAAATTTATTTTTTGCCCAAAACTTGGCCAATTTCCTTAAGACCACTAACCTCTTCCAAAATCTTCTAATCCTTCTTTAATTTTAATTAAAGGCTAATCCCATCATTTCCTACCCCTACTCCTGACTCCAAATATTTAATTAAGATTAAATATTAATCTTCATGTTTATTAAAAAAGTTTTAATAAATATCTCCTCAACCCAAACCCTTGAAATAAATAAAAATTTATTTATTTTCTAAAAATCTAATTTATCCTCATCCTAAGAAGTTCTAGACTCTTCTAGAAAGTCTTCATCCTCATCCTAGAAAATTCTAGACTATTCTAGAAAGTCTTTATCCTCATCCAAAGTCTAGACTCTTCTAGAAGATGTCTTTAAACCTAATCCTAATCCCCTCCTAACCTTGTCACATTCCCTAAACATGGGTTAAGACTTACAAACCCAAGCCAAAGTTAACAAATATCTCCTCCTTCACCCACCCTCATTAAATGCCATCCTCTAATCATTTGTACAAGCCTAAGAAAGCTTAAAACCTTCCTAATCAAGCCCAAGTCGAAATTGCTCTCATCACCCTCAAACTATCTCAACCATAAAACTTTATGAAGCCCACGAGGCCATAAATGACTCTTCCAAGCCCTTTTATTGCTCTTACAAGCCATTATGAGGGTCTTTATGAAGATTTTATCCCTTGAGCCTCTTTTGTTGACTCATCCTTCCCCTTTTCTCCATCCTCTCACCATGTGACATGTGTCACTCCTTGATTGGCTATAAGGAAGCACAATCCATGTGCTCTCCTCTCATGTAATCTGAGCCCTCCATGAGCTTTTTCCCATCCTTGCATCTTAGCGCCCAATCCCTCAAGCCTCTTGCCTATAAATTGGATCCTTCCCCTTTTCAAAATAACACAATCCATGAAGTAAAGTCATAATGCCATTTTGAGAAGCCATTTTACATCTAAAGCCATCTATCCACACCAAAAATCCACAATCATCCATTGAAGCCTTTGGAAGCATATTGAGCATACATCCTATGCATTTAGATAAAGCTACTCAACAAGAGAGCTTCTTATTGAGAGAGAGTTCATTAATGGCTCATATTCTCAATTGAGAGCTCATCTTAGTCTATCTTGAAGTTTATGAATTTTGTTTAGTTTGTAGAAGCTTTATTTAAATTTGGTTTCTATTAGCATACTAACATTTCTCATATACACCTATTAGAGGTTTGTTGGAAAACTAAAATTCTCAAGTAATACTCCCTCGAAGCCAGTTGAGGTTCAAGCACCTTTTCAATAGTGGGGTATGGATTTCATAGGTGAGATCTCTCCTAAATCTAGCACTGGCTATTCCTAGATTTTAGTTTCTATTGATTATTTCATAAAATGAGTAGAAGCCATCCCTACAAGAAATGCAACTATATATGAGAAATATGTTAGCAAGTAATACTAATCTATCAAGAGAACAAAGCATTAACTATCATAAAAGACATAACATATATGAGAGACAAAGTGAAACCCTCAAATGAGAATATGAACCATGGAATGGCTCTCCCAATGAGGATAGTCACTTGATTTAGGGATGAGTCTATTAGATAGGATTTGGGATGTATGCTCAAGCTTCAAACTAGCTTCAATGGAGATTTTTGGGATTTTTGGTGTGGATGCATGCAAAAGTATGGATTTGGCTTCAAAATGGCATTATAACTTTACTTTATGGATTGTGATTGAAATGGCTTGGGAGGGGATTCAATTTATAGGCTAAGGGATTGAGGGATGGAGGGCTAAGATGGAAGGAAAGATGAAAGCTTAAGGACGGCTAGGATGCACTCAAAAGGGAGCACATGGATTGTGCTTGTTTAGCACCCATCAGGGAGTGACACATGTCACAAGGTGAGTGGATGCACGAAAGGGGAAGGATGAGTCAACAAAGGAGGCTCAAAGGATAATATCTTCATGAAGACCCTTCATTATGGCTTGTAAGAGCTTGTAAGAGTCTTTATGGCTTTTGTAAGAGCATTCATTGTTGGGTGGTTGGGATATTTTGGAGGGAGTTGAGATTGTTGACTTTCCTTGGCTTAAGAAAGTCTTAAGCTTGCTTAGGGAATGTGACAACATTAGGGGGTGGATTAGGCTTGGGTTTAGGATTAGATTAGGGATGTTAGATATTTGCAAGTGGATGGCATTCATGAGGGTGGGTGAGTTAGTGACTAAGCTTAGTTAGTATGGGTGGATGGGGTGGATTAGGCTAAAAAGGGGATTTAGGATAGGTTAGGGGTTATTAGATTTGAGGGTTTTATTTATCAAATAGGTTTATTTAATAAATGGGGATTTTGGATTTAGATAGAAGATTAGGATTTAATTGATAAATAATAGGTTATTTGATTTATCAATTAGGACTATAGTTGATTAATTAAATTAATCAGCTAGGGGATGGAAAAGGATTAATTAAATAGGAATTTAATTAATGATGCCTTTAGAGATAACTAAATAGGATTACCAAAGCAATGTAATCAAATTTAAGTTTCTACAGCAACTAGTAAAGTTGTCAATAGTTTTTTGCTAAATAATGTTATTTCCAAGTTTGGTTGCCCTCAGAGAATTGTAACAGATAATGAAATTTTCTTTAGGTCTGAGGAGTTCATAAAATTTTCTGACAAGTATGGAATTACAAGATTTACAACCGCCCCATACCATCCACAAGGAAATGGAAAAGCTAAATCCATAAATAAAAGCATGTTAAAATTCATTAAGAGGACCTTGGATGATTACAAGAAGGCATGGAATTCCAAGCTACAACTAGCAATATGTGTTAACAAAGTGATTGTGAAGAAGGCCATTGGGGAGTAGCCCCATTTGATCTAGTCTATGGAATTCAAGATAGGATGCCTTAGAATAACTTAGTAGGACTCTATAATTACATCTAGTTGTATGATGAAGATATTACATATGATATGCAAGAAAGGTTGGATGAGCTTGTAGGGTTAACAGAAACTAGAAGAGAAGTATCTCTTAGGAATCAATAGTTTCAAGTACAAATCAAGGCACTATATGATAGAAGGACAATAAGAAAAAAATTTCAAGATGGAGATTTAGTCCTTATGTGGAATGCCAAAATTGAGGATAAAGGAAAATATTGTAAGTTTGATCCTATTTGGCTAGGTCCCTATTTAATTGAAAGTGCATGGGGAGAAGATTCTTATATCATCAAGGATTTATCAAACAATATTATAGAACTTCTAGTTCATGGATAGTTCTTGAAGAGATACTTGTCCTAAAAGTATCCATTTTTTTGTGAATAGTAGTTTAGGTTTATATGTACATTTGTAAATTCGTTTCCTTTGTTCAATTTCATGTATATAGCATTGTTATCCAAGTAGTGGTTAGTTTTGAAGGGAGTCTAGGTGGTCAGCTTCTCCCAGAAATTTTGAGCCCTCATTCGAATATGCATAATTCAATGCCCCCAGATAGAGCCATTTTTGGTATGATTTCTAGCATGATAAAATTTCCCTAGCCTAGGTACAAAAAATAAGATCAAATCCATTAATAGTTCTGGTCTTTGGTCCTTAAGATTTGTTAGCCTTTGAAAAAAATTGTTAAAACCCTATTTGTTGGTCCTTTTAAAAATTTTGGGCATGAAATCCTTTTAAAATTTTGTGAATATTCTATATTCATTTAAATTTTTCTGTGCCCCCAAGTGGCCTTTTCTCTTATTTTCCTCATCGTCCTATTCTGATCAAATCTATGATAGTCACCATCTCTCTATGGAAAGTTGTACACTTTGTACGTATAGTGAGGTAGTGAATATTGCAAACTTAAAAGATGGGGCCATAAAATGAAAATATAGTGCTCAGAAATTGTGTTGCTATCCAAAGTATTCAATTATGTGAATTTTGTCAATATTGTCAGAGAAAGAAAAGGAACCTAGTAAAAGGTAGGCAAAAGAAGTCACTAGAGTGATGGTTTCTCTAATGATTTTCTACTTCGCTATCAAAAAAATTGAGCATTTCATCATTAGTGACATAGCAAATAGTGGGGAAATATATGAGACAATGGCCTCCAAACTTCTTAGTGACCATAAAGGTTCCCAAGTGGTGTGGTGAGTAATGATTGTTATGTAAGAAGCATTTAATGAAGGTGATTGTGACTTGAATTTCTTTTGTTCTTCCAGCATCGAGTTTTGTTAAGACACTGAAACTCACTACTTTGCTATTAGAAAATTTAGGCATCTCGTGATTAGCGACATAGCAAGCTAACATTAAATGAACACATAGTGGGACCCAAGCAACATGGACAGGTGACTAGGATTAGAATATGGTTTTATTATGCCAACTGTGTAGGATTTCTCATGTCATTAGTATCCTAGACCCACACCCCATTTATAAAACATATAAGGGATTCTAATCATCAGATCAAGCTTGGATCAATGATTCATGCTATCACACTATGGAAAGATGTGCACTTTTTACTCTATGCAACATAGCGAATATGGGACCCACCGCATCTTGTGTAATTCATGCAATTTCCATGTCCTTAGATCAACGTCAAATCTACGGCTATCACTATCTTGCTATGAAGATTTGCACAAAGTTTATGTATAGTGAGGTAGCGAATGAGGGACCCATCATATTTCTCTTAAAATTTGTATTCAATGTCTTCCACACGATCAAAGCAAAATCAATGGTTATCACTATCTTGCTATAGCAAGATGCTCAAAAGTTACATATAGTGAGGTAGCGACTTGATGAAAAGTGTCCCCAATCATTAGTGCACCTAGATTGAAATGCTAGTAGCAAAGGAAAGATATAGATGGAAGTGTTTCATTGTTTTGACTGCCAGCTTGTTAAGAGGAAAGATGAGTTATCTTTGTTTTTATCCCTAGATCATAGAACTTTTTAAGGATCGACGATGCAAATTTAAAAAAAAAAGATGATGCCACTCTATTTTTCCTACTCTGTGCATTTATGAAGCTTGAAAGCTTTGTGTGCAAAAGAAAATAGAGTATAATACATAAGATTTTCTCCATCTCATCCCACACAAACAAATATTTCAAGTTTTTTCCTGAGCAGAAGCCATTACTAAGAAGATAACGTGAAGCAAATTCCCAATGTTCGCAAAGACATTGTAGAGTTATAGAGAGAAATAAGTAAATAGTCAAGTAATTATTTACATTATAATCTTTGTAGTGTCTTTTTTCTACAAATTACAATTCAAAATGCCTCCAAAGAAGGGATTTTTTGGTCAGGAGAATTACTTGGACAAGAATGTCCATAATGACTTACTTAAACTGCTTCCCAATTCCACTACTGAAACTATGCAAGTTAAAAAGCTCACTACATTAAACCCTAGGTTGATAATAGAAAATGGATTATATGACAAGGGTAATTGGGTTTGAGATGCCAATACCTCTCAAACTGGTCTAGATTTGTTTAAAAAATTGTTTTCAGAGAGGAACCTTTTTGCCCCACATGCCAATATTTAGAATTTTGACCTAGGGAAACTAGTGGTTCCTAGTGTTTTCATGGACTATGATCTTCTTGAAGTTGTGACCAAGAACTATGACTAAGCCATTAGATTTGTGAGAAGAACTGATGGACAAGTCCTAATTATAGTTAGCCTAGAGGAGATTAGGGAAGTTTTTGGTTTAGGGCCTCTCACTAATTACCATGAGCCCATTGATTTGGAAAAATTAGAAAAGGAATACAACTACAAGAAAGATACCATTAGGAAAGGTGCACTAAATGCACATCTAGGTAAAATTGGAACCCTACTAGCAATAATTGTAGCCTCTAGGGAACCTTTCAAAAGAGCATACTTCAATTCCAGGGCTATAGAGATATATAGGACCCTATGCATAGTTTTTGGGAGAGATGATGAAGAGTTTATGCCTACGGATTTCATGTATATGGTTGTTTAGATTTCATCTTTTGGAGTGGACATCATTTTTAATTTTTCTTCTTATTTAGCTAAAGAAATTCACAATGGATTAATTGGAATTGCCAAGAGGAAGGTAGAAAAAACTTTTGGTCATTATTCTTTGTTGATACACATGCTTTTGTTTAAAGGAGCTACATATTTTGGTAAAGAAATGAAATTAAATAGAGAGGAGAACGGGGAAGCACTACCAATCCAATTATTTAGTAAAGATATGACTTGGGATGTAGAGAATGCTAGTTTTGTCAAATTTGACAGGTATTTAATTTCAAAGTTGAGATGCCTCATATTAAGTGACAATCTCGTAATCACCAAGGCATTAGTGGGTCTCATTAGGCCTATGGATAACCCTAGTGGTTTGAAAGTTTCACATAATTGGGGGGATATCATCCCATACTCTATTTCTACTATTTTCAAAATTTATGGTTTGAAGGGAAGTCCTCATAAATTACCCTACCAGGTGCCCTTGAAGGTAGCAGTAGCTGAGTTTTATGGGAATTGGGAGGAGTAGAGGAAACATTTCTATTGAAAAGATCAATAGGTTCAATCTTCCCCACTTGCATAGTAGCCCATCATTTTGTAATCAAAAAAGGGGGTTGGCTTTCTTTGAACAAAATTTTGGATCCCTACAAGATGGCTATTTATCACCCTCATTTTTTTAATTCTGAGGGATCTTTTAATTTGGCTCTGACGCATAAAATTAAGCTTGGACAAATTGAGTATGTATTTTACTTCCTAGAAGATATAATAAGGAATGAGTACTCACTGCAAGAGCAGGAGACTAGAAAATAAAAGTGGAGAGTTTTCTCTAAAATTTTGGATTTCATTCATTATTTTGATCTATATTATAGTCCTTTGGATGATACAATTAAAATTGTAGATAAGATAAGAAAACTTATGAATAATTTTCCTCAAATAATAGATGCAATAAATGAAAAGAAATGATTCCTTATTAGATTTTACCTCAATAAGGCAAAGGAAGTAATGAGAAGATTGGGTTTTACTCCCAATATAGGGGTTGGTCAATTAACTATCCAGAAAAGGCTAGGGTATACTCTTATTCAGAATAAAGGGACCATTGTGGACAAAGGAAAACAAATAATGGTGTCCACTAGTGTTGTTGTGAAAGAGAGGCCTTCTGAACCCTCTCTAAAAAGGAGAAAGATAATAAGGGAAGAGGATCCTCATGTTGAGGAATAATCACCCTCACAAACCCCATTGAGAATTGAAGAGGAACAACTCACTCAATAGTAGATTGAACAATTGGGATCACAAGGGAAAATTTTGGTCACACAATCAAAAATAAATGAAGGAGACCCCCAAGAGCCTCTAGTACCAAGTTTTGAATTAACAGTTGCAAATTATAGAGGAAGGGAATTGGACCCTATATTGGAATAGGCAAGTCATGAATATTTTTCTAATGATAGTTTTGTGAAATCAAGGGCTTTCCTTCAATTTGCATGTAGGGAAAATATGCGTAATCTTGATGAAAGATGGATAAAATTGACAACAGCGTATCCAAAGATGGATGAAGCCTTAATCCAAAACCAAATAAAGGAACAAATAGTGCAAGAGTTCTACCACATAACCCCAAAAGAGGGGAGGCAAATGATAAAGGCCACAAATATATTGTTGTTACCCAATTGGGATATTGTAGATGCATTGATTTTTAATTCTATTTCTAATAAATTGGAATTATAAGACCCCAATAAAAAGGAATTTGTATGGAATTCATTCAATGAAGATCAAGTTTCTCTTGTCATGTGGTCATTGAGAAGGGGATATAGGGATGTTTCATCATGGCCAAATGAATAAGGACTAACTGGAAACATCATTGTGAGGAGGGTGGTTGATACCTCTCATGTGGATGAAACACATTGGAATGTGGATTCATTCCAATTTCTTTTGGCTACTACTAAGAAGGAAGAACATGCCATGTTTGAACTACATAGTAAATATGAAACAATTTTGGAGGCCTACAATAAAGAGTTAAAAAATAGAATTGAGCTTGAGAACAAGTTAATGAGGAGGTCCACAAGGCCAAGAATAACATACCATTGCCCCCGATTTGAAACTTTCAAATCCACCCCCCTCATAGAAATACTAAATACACCCCAAAGGTTGAAATACTACACAAGAAAAGATTTTGAAGAAGAAAAAAGAAAGGTATGGGCATTACATGTGGAGTTGGATGCAAAATATGAAGATAAATTAAGAAAGGCAGATAAATTAAGAAAGGCTCTCACCTATTTGTGGGACAAAATTGAATCGACACTAGTTCATGATCAATTAGCTAGGGTGATCAGTATCTAAGATGAACTTAAAGAAAGTGATGAGGCTTTGAAGCCTATTGTGAATAAGTAGGTGAGAAGGAGGAAAGAGATTACATTTTTATATTATTCTATCATAAAAACTTCATATGATCAAATTGAAAAAACTTTTGATATTGTTTCTGATCTTTCTAATTTTGACAATAAGAGAATTCATTTGCAAAGAATAATAATTGGCTACTTAAACAAGTACAAGAGCCAAAAGTTTAGTTTTTTTTCTTATTCCCTAAATATGAGAAATAATTAGAAAAATAAAGATGAATGGGCCAAAGAGCTTGATGATTTGTTTTGTTTAAGGATGAATAGAATTATCAATGAAATATGGCATGCATGGTGGGCTACCACAACTAAAGAGATAGTGAAAGCCCAAATATTCTTTGATTATTTGAAGCAAGAATTGTTTGATATTGATAGGGAGGAAAAATATGTTATCAAAAAATAATAGGATATTCTTCAATTTGATTGGCCAGACAATGCACTTTTTGATAAGTGGATGGAGGATATTGCTTCTGGTGAGAAATGAAAAGAAGTTGAAAGAAATGATGATGAGATGCATGAAGATGAAATACAATTCACTGATCCACCTCCATTAGTACCTATAAAAGAAGAAGATCAATCATCTCATGCAAAATAAATAGTGTATCAGTTAGATGACTCAACAAATACAGAATTGAAAGTAATTGTCCCTTTTCTAAAACATGATGATATCAGTGAAAATGCTAGAGTAGAAGTGGAACTACATGAATCAAAGCCTAACACATCACTGGCAAGTCTAGCAGCCATATATGCTGTGGATTCAGAATATTAGGCAATAAACAATCAACATGAAAAAGGATGTAACAGAAAGGGGCCTAAAAAATAATGTTTGGTGTATAAGTCTTTTTGTTAATCATATTTTTTTCTTTTTGTGATAGGTGTATGTAAATATCTCTTGTAATAAACACATGTCAGTTCTCTATGCCTGAAGCTTGTTGCATCTCACATTATATAATTGTGATTCTAGGGCTAGAGAGGGGATTGATTTCTTATGCATTTTAGTATTACACTTAGGATGTTTTTGGTCTAGTCTTTGAGAAAAAAATTATAATGTATTTTCTCTAAATATTTTCTAAAGATACATCAATATGGAATGATCTTTATGTCTATTTCTAAGGTTATTCTAAGTCTATTACAACTGTATACCAATTTCTAAGTAAAATTAATACAAATTTTGAGTTGTCCCCATATTAATCCTTATTGATTTTTGTCTCCTTTGTTAGTACCTGGTTATTTTGAGATTGTGTGAGTAAAGCTCACTCAATTGAATGCAATTCATTTAGTTTGTATGTCAATTCATTACTACTATTGATTCAATGAATTAAGTAAATGCTTTTTATGAATTTGATAGGGTTGTCATAGTAATAGAAAGGATGTTTGTAAGAATGAAATTCATTAAGAATTTCTGAGAATTCTTGTTGTAAAGCAACATATTAGATCCATAAATAGAAGTAGACTCTGAATCCCAATGGAATAGCCATTGATCAAAATTTACTCAGTATGAAAAATAGATATACTATGAAGAAGCATAATATTAAAATCACAATTAGCTTTAATTTAGATTTCTTGAAGATTTTAAATGATGGTTAGCACTTGTTTGCATGGAATTTTTCAGCCTTAGTTAGCCACTGTTGCTGGGAACACTTGCAAATCTATAGAAGATATTTGGCCAAATCTATTTTATGGGATGGTTTTATTCAAAATGTTTGAATTATGCATGTATTTGAGGGTGTGAGATGACAATCAAAATGAAACTAAAATAATTCTCATATAGTTGCCTCCGGCTTTGAATCATCCCCGGGTATACCCGCTCTAGTTTTGCAGAGCCTAAAGAGTAGGAAACTGCCCTTGGTTTTGTTGAAGTTGGGTTTGAATGGTTTACACATGTAATTGCTAATAGGAATTAGATAATCCTTAGGTTATGTGAGTAATATCAATTTGGTATTGAACTTTTTATGTTTAATTTTTTTTAAATTCCAACAAGTTTAACACAATGGAAGCACAAAACATAGAACAACCAATGGTTTGAGAAGCAAAAAACCTTTATTTGATTCTTCAAATATTCAACATACATTCCCAACTAAAGACCTTCTAGGTTATGGCTAGATACAAAATAAATTACATTACTTGATTATCTTACTTCACATTCTACTCCTTTCTACTATGTCTCCTCTTAAAATCTTCATTGAAACTCAATCCTAGACCTCCTTAAATACTTGCACAACCACAAGTTAGCCTATAGAAAAACTAAACCCCTACATTAAATTCATGCATAACCACAAGTTGGATTAAAACTGATATTAACTACCAACATCAAAATTAAATGAGTGAGGTCAGCCCAAACTTGAACCAGACACAAACTACTCGACAAGTGAAGGTTTTGCAATATATTGGCACTTGACATCCATAATAACTACTCAGCATCAACTATGAACTCAACATCCTCCAAAGTTTGGCAACCACTAAAGAACCTAGCAACCAAAAGATCACTTGGTAGCCACTGAAGAACTTGGCAACCAAAAGATCACTTGGAAACCAAAGGATTTCTTTGAAACCAAAGGAATCACTCAACACCGAAAGGAATTACTTGTTAGTGACTAAGACCTAGCATCAACTAAATGCTAGAAAAAAATTGAAAGCTTGGCAATGCAAGACATTGCAACTCAACAAAGTAAGGAAAACATAAAACATGTAGGATGTTAATGGAACCCAAGATGCTTTTGCATCAATATGGACTTGTGTTTTGTCCATTCAAAATGCATTAGAAAGCTCTTGATGAACTCATTAATTTGAGACCAATTTTTGACCACTTTTGAGATGGTCAAACTTTCATCCTTTTGGTCAACCTCTACTATGCCAGTTTGACCAAACATATCTCAAAAGAAAAGAATCCTTTTGACATGCTTCATCTTATGTCATGAACATTTCATCATTCTTTATGCATTGATGACAATTTTGAGTAAGTTAAATCTTTTAGGTCCTCAAGATCTACTTGGATCATAGGTTAATGATTCTAAGTGGTCCTATGTGTTTTAGGAACTAATACTAGAGGTTCATCAAGTTTATTTTATGTCATAATTGATCTCATGTCATTTAATTGAGGTCCTAGTAAGGGTTCTTAGAAGGTTTTATTTCATAATGAGTAATAAGATAATATGTTAATATGACTATGATAATTAGATAACATGTAAAATGAAAACATCAGCAACATATACACAATATTTGAATAGATCAAGAAGATGTCTAAGTATTAAACATCTAAATTACACATATATGTATAGTTTTAAATATGGCCATTGATTCTATTGTTAGTAAACTAAGATTTTCTAAATTTTCTAACAAGCGTCAAGACTTACACAAATTTTCTAACTATAATTTTGTAACTAGTATTTTTGTACTTAGAGTTGTCCAACTAGGGTTTTCTAACATGTTCTAACTATTTTTTGAAAGTTTTGTCTAAATAGGGTTTTATAGTTTTATGTTTGTAACTCTAGGGTCTTCTAAGTAATTTTTCTAACAATGGTCTTCTACTTTGATTTTTCTAACTAGTGTTTTCTAAGACTTTCTAAGTACATTTTAAAAATATTTTTGTACACTTTATGTGTAAACTATCTGATAGATTACAAAAAGAAATTACCTACCAATTTAACATAAAAATAAATAAGATGTATTAAAAAATACAAAAAAAGATATAGTAAGCATACAAACTAACCAAAAAAAACTAATTTTTAATTTAAAAATACAAAGAAGTGAATTATATTGTGTACCTAATAAGTGGGATGATTAAAAAAGGTCAAAATTGTTGTGACATTATTGATGAAAGATGTAGATGTCATGGGGTTTTCTCTAAGGCTTGGATCCACAATTTCACCAAAAGATTACGGTGAAAATGGGAGGAAAATACTAGAATGAAAAAAAAAAAAATTGGTATAGCGGGATCTCTCCCTTTACTCAAATC
Organism: Cupressus sempervirens; assembly: GCA_028749045.1. Lineage (NCBI taxonomy): Eukaryota > Viridiplantae > Streptophyta > Pinopsida > Cupressales > Cupressaceae > Cupressus > Cupressus sempervirens. The sequence goes on from CM053792.1 coordinate 878,343,338, forward strand.
CCATGTGCAAGGGTCATGAGTGAAGGGGGATGTTTGCATGAATACCTCTTGCCTCACCTCCTCTCCCCTTAAGTTTTTAACTCAAACTATCTAGGGGCCTTCTAGTGAAGACTCATCTTCATATAAGGCCTCTTAAAAGGTATTTTTTGAATCATCCAGTTTTCCTTCATGACTATAACTAGAAACTATATTTGTGGGCTTGCTCAGATAATGAGGGGTTTGTATTGGTTTTGAATCCAAGAGATGAGATAGACAATAATAAGGGGAAAGGGATACTTAAGGAAGTTCAAGAACAATTATAGTAGCATAGAGGGAAATGATATTTATTATTTTTTACCACTTATCATAGACATCAAGTATTCAATAGAGCTAGCTCTAGGGGCTACACTAGGAAAAAATTCATCAAAAAATGAACCCAAACCAAAATGAAGAAATACTAAGCCAAATGTAGGAATTATTAGACAATACTAATAAAAAAAAGCCTAATCCCATTTGCAATGTTCAAAGTTTAATTCCTTAAGAAACATGAAAAATGAATATTATGTAAGAATTATAGGGAAATAAATAGGATCTCTATTATGTATAGGTTTCCAATCTCTAGGATAGAATGCTTAATGGATCTCCTAGGAGGAGTTTCCTAGTTCTTACAAATAAACCTAAAGGGTGTGTACCATAAGATCTAGATAAGACAAGGGATGAGTAGAAAAATAATCTTTTAAAATCAATGAGGGACTCTATGAGTGGTTGGTTATTCCTTCAAGGATCATTGATGTACCAAGTACATTTATGAGTCTAATGAACAAAGTGTTATATGATTTTATTGCAAGGTTGAAGTGGTGCATCTAGATGATATCTTGCTATTTAAAAGGTCAAAGGTGAGTACTTAAAGGAACTATAAAATATATTAAGGAGTAAACATGAGGAAAAGTTTATGATCATGTTGAAGAAATGGAAATTTATGAACCACAATCATGTTTACTTGGGTTTTGTCATTTTTAAAGGAAAATAAAAAATGTAGTCCTTAAATGTTGAAGGTATATTGAACTGGCATACACCTAAGATATTTAGAGATGTTAGAATATTTTATGAATTAGCCACCTTTTAAATAATTTCATCAAGAATTTGATTATTTTTGTACACAAAATTTGGAGACCATCACATCAGGAGAAAAGAACAAGTTTTTTTTGTTAGATATTCTAGGAAAAATATTTTAGTACATTAAATATATGGTAGCACAACCCATCTTGATTCTTTGCAATTTTGATAAATTCTTTTTTATAATAGTTTCATATTAATAAATTCTTGAAAAAACTATGAGCCAAAAAGAAAGTATCCATCCTATGACTTAGTAGTGTATGTCATTGTCCAAGCATTAAAAGAAGTAGAGGCATCAACTTCTTCCAAAAGAGTTTTTAATGTACATTGATAATCATGCTCCAAGTTCCTTGAACCCACTGGACAAATTGAGTCATAGACACATAAGATGGGTGGAGATTTTATAGGCATAATACTTTCACTATAAATAACAATAAGGTGATGGAAACCAAGGTTACTGATGTACTAAGAAAAAGGGTGCTTGTAGTCAAAGAAGTTCATTTGGAAACCATTGGGATAGATGAACTCAAAGACATGAATATAGAAAGTGTGGATTTTCATGAAGCATAATTTTTTTATTTGAGTTTTCAAAATCTTTTCATATTCAATTCTTTGAGTTATAAATTAGGTTTTGGCTTATTGTTTAAGGGTAGCCAATTATATGTGCCTAGATATTTTGTAAGGGAGAACATAATAAAGAAATAACATAGCATGGTTCTAGGAGGACACTTGGCTTGAAAAAGACTGTAGATTTAGTAAGCAGTTTCTATTATTGACCCAAGATATAATATGTCATCAAAAAATATGTGGATAGTATAAAATTATATTTTATTTTAGGAGATACTTTGAGTGACAATATTTATATTTGTAAAAATAATGAGCTTGATATTTCATATTAACTATCATGGTTTATTAGAAATATTCATTTATAGTTGTTAATTTGAGCATGAGTCTTCTAAAGAGTTACTTAAAGTATGAAATAGATAATCTATATTATAAGGTTCATTTATTGGGGGCTAGAACATTAAAGGATGAAGGAATTTTCATCATCTTAAGTTAGTTTCTATCTTTGAGGTGCTTCTTTGTATGAGAAACATTTTTAGCTAAGTTTATTACTTTCATTTAGATTTCTATTTTCAATGTTGAAATTTATTGAAGAATGTATGTATTGTGAAAATTGATTTTAGAAAAAGCTTTAAGATTTTGTGTTGATTTCAATATCGATTATTTTCCAAGATTGTTCATAGTATATAAATCTTAATTTTCATATCATAGTAATGGATAAATGAAAGAGATATTTTGTATATTTAAGGGTTGTTTTCAAATAATGTAGTATTCTATCACTTGAGATTTCAAGACTAAGAGATTATGAACATAGCTCAAAGTGACACTTAAATTAAAAGGGTGGAGAGAGATCTTGGACTTTCACTTTATCAAGGTTTGCTTCTTATTTAGAAGACATTCTTGAAATTTCAATTCAATTTATGTTACCATTTTTTTGATGTGTAATACTTAAAGTGCATCACTTAACTAGAATGAAACTAGAGATATGGTTCATACATTTAAAGGAACAATGTAATCAAGGAGGTAATATTGGCATAGCTAGTGAATGTTGACATAAAATTTATATTAAATTGTATATTTCACTACCATTGTACTTATGTAGTTGTTCAAATGTAGTTACATCAATTATGGTTTCTTCTCTATGTAAATTTCTAATGTTTAGAATGGATCATAGAATCAATTGAATTTATATAAATTTCTAAATTGGAAAACCATTTAATAGTTTTAGGTGACATAAGATGTTGGTCAAACCACGATGAAGATCTCAAGACCTTTATATAATGAGGCATCATGTATTCGATTTGTTTACAAGTACTTATAATCAAGTGATGATGAGTATGAATTGATGAATGATGTAGCATTTAGGATATACATTTGTAATATTTTGAATCCAAATTAAAAAAATGGAGTTGTAGCACTCAAGTATGTTTTTATTCATGTGTTAGTAATTTATGAGTTTGATTCTTCTTTATACACATTCAAAGATTTGTGTTAGAACTATAGCACACTTAAATCATATTCTAGCAATATCATAGTGTGATTCAGGTGTATAAAGAAAGTTGAGTATAAGCTACCAAACAATACCAATATATATTGAGTAGATGGTATGTGTCGAGTCATTGTAGTGCTATGCAATTTAATACATACTAAGTGATTCATGTGTCAGGTAAAATAACATATTCTGGGTCATTCAAGAGCTGAGGTAGAACATTAAAGATATAGTGGATGTCGAGAATCAAAGCTTTCAAGTGTTGAGTAAATTGTATTTGACAATTATTTATAATGATACAGACTTCTATGTAAACCATTTTTGGGCTGACTTAAGGATTATTTTATGATTCTAGATGATATCTATGAAGGTATATTAAGAACCCCTATGTAGTACATGCAAACAATTAGAAAAATTGATGTATTAAGCAACAAAATAGATGAATCACAATCATTGATTCCCACCTAGCCCTATTTCACCTAAGTCCTCTAAAGGAGGAAAAACCATAAAGAGTTCAAGGAATGAAGAGAAGAGGAGAAGGTCAAATGCTAAGTATAGAGAGAGAACATTCATGGTGACTATGAAGGTTCTGAAAGAGATATGAATTAAAGAGTTAGTTAGAGAGAATAGAGAAGAGAAGTTAAAGGATAAAGGAGACATATCTAGTCATGAGGATCAAAGATATACTTGGAAAGAGGAGATTTGATATCTAGTAGTAGAGTGCTAACTAAAGAAATAATGATGATACATTCTAATAGGTGAATTAGTGCAAATCTTTTGACTGAGTAGTCTTAATAGGCCTTTGGAAATCCTTTAATAGGATGCTTGATTTATTGTGAGTTAAAGTCCTCTAACAAGGCACACTTTTACCAAGGTGTTGAAATCCTTTAATAGGGTAAGATTTAACCATCTTTGTAAGTCTTTAATAGGGAAGACCTTTCACAAGGTACATCATAGTTTATGATCAAACAATTGTAACCTTAATTGGATACACTTTACAAATGCAGTAGTGAAGATTTATGGGCATTATCCCCACCCTAGTTTTACCTTCTTTTTGGAGGGTTTCCAAGTAACCAAGTATCTTGTATCATGTTTTACATTTAAATTATGCTATGATGTAGTTAGCTATTTTAGTTTACATGTTTAGATGAATGTATCAGATGGATGCGAGGTGAATATTTTATAGTTAGAATTCTGAATTGTTGATTCACCCCATCCCCCCTCCTCCTCTTAGTATTTAGTTTACCAATAAGTATTTCCAAGAATTGGTTTCAGAGAGAGGTTCTCTTAAAGGAAATTTTGTTAGCTTTGGAGGATATATTTTGAAGATGGAAGTTTTATTATTGGAAAAAAAAATTGACAATTAGTAGATTGAAATACAACTTATCCTACATCAGTTAAATGAGGCAAGGAGTGTGTTTCCAAAATCATTAAAGAAAAGAAAAGATTTTCCTATCTGACTGAATGACACAAAATAAAAAGAGATTGACAAAACTGGACTATTTGCAAAAGAAAACTCTAAAGAGTTTGATGCATTGATTATAGATCTAATAGAAAAGAATGGAACCCTAAATGTAGAAGCAAAAGAAAATGGGACAGAAAATTGAATGACACAAAATAAAAAGAGATTGACAAAACTGGACTATTTGCAAAAGAAAACTCTAAAGAGTTTGATGCATTGATTATAGATCTAATGGAAAAGAATGGAACCCTAAATGTGGAATCTCAAAAGAGAACAAGAGATGCAATTATTATTTCTATGTGAGATAATTGAAAAGAAAAATAAAGGTAAGGATGCCAAAAGACAAGAGGATATTGTCTAAAAGACTAAAAGAGAAGACATCAGAAGTGCAAAAGATTGCTAACATGCAATTGGATACAATGAATCAATTGTTGATTTCTAATCAAGAATTGAATGTAAATGATATTGAGATCATAATTTGAAGTCATAGAATGATCTATAGTAGAAATAATTGAGGGCTAAAAGAGAAAATATTAACAAGCCTAATGAAGCCATAAAGTACTTTAAGAAATTGATGGAGTCCCCAAGACCTAACAATGATACTACTACATTGGGATACAACTCTATTGAACAAGGAGAATCATCTAGAAGTGGTGAAAAAAAGGAGGAACAAAGGTAATGAACATAAACTCAGTTTTCATAATTTTGGTAAATTAGGTCATACAACTAATGTCTATAGGACTAATACTATAAATCAAAATCCTAATCAGAATTACAAAGGAAACTACTACAACTACAACAAGAAAGGATATCAAGTAGATGAATGTAGGACCAAGACCATGAAAACACAAATATTTGAAGGTTATTTTTACAACTATCAAAAATATAGAAACAAGGTATTTGAATGCAGATCCAAGCCCAAATGGACATCAAAAAAGAAAATCAAGCTAAACCACAATGAAAATTCATATGATTGTGATTACAATACAAGATATAGTTGTCACTATTGTCAAGAGTATGGTCATGTTTCTAAAAAATTTATAAGAACACATTTCAAAAGTGATTATAGTAGATTGAGTAATACTACATGCTTTAGTTATTTGAAGACTGGTCACATTCACAAAAACTATCCAACAAGGTCACCTATGCCAAGTAACATATCCAACAACGGAAAAAAGAAAGTTAGTGTTGAGGAGGTAAAAGTGAAGATGAGAAAAACATGGAAAAAGAGACAATATTGCAACACATCAAACACAAATGAGGTCACTTCATCTAGTGGTTCAGGTGACCACATCACCCTCAACTAAGAAATCAAGAGGTATGTGTGTGATTGATATTTAAAAGTTATTTCATACATAAGCTTCAAGAATCTGAGATCTAAAAATATTATATATGAATGAAATAAGATGCAATATATTGGTTTGAAATTGGAAGAAATATATAGTTTTTTTTTGTTTTCCATGTTGTTATCAAGCATGAAAAGTTTTACACTTCTTGCTAAGTGAGAATAAAATTTTTTTGGTTGCCAAGTGATGGAATTATGTTAGTATTGGCAAAGATTTATATGGTTTTTGAGTGTAGTGTAAATCATTCACAAGCTAAGTGAGTAGGGAGATCCTATGATAGTCAGGCTTATAGTTGTATAAGCATTAAGAATTTATTACTAAATATCAAGGGTTATATAGTTTATTTTTGTCTCATTTGGATTTATTAGAGATCAAAAAGAGCACAAAGAGCACAAGGAAAACCAAGGAGAAAAGATTCAAGTGTTTGTGAGCTAGATTCAGCTACTACTCATTATCATTTGCCAAATTCAAAAGATATTTCACTAGTGTTGAGTTACACTATTTGAAATTTTACAAACCTTAGTTACATAAAATGGCATCTATCTCTTCTACAAATGTGAGGAAGGAAGGGAAATAAATTTATAATTTACAATTAATTAGAAATGAGGTTAGAAAACCACCCTTCTAAGCTATTCTCAAGATAGCAAATAAAGGAGACCCATTTGGTGCATTTTCGATGATACAACCAAAAAATTTTATGATATAAGATGTAAGATTTTGTTACACATGTAAGGTTGGAAGTATTGGAGACATGGAGATTAGAGAATTGTATAGTAAACTTTGTGTAGATGGAGTCTTAAAGGAAGAGAATAAAATGGTAGAAATAAAAGGGTTAACATGTGCCCTATATTTTCCTAATATATTCAAAACGAAATGGATTAATATTGTACTTTGTAGAATACATGATGACTTCATATGGTTAGAAAATAGACCCATTAAGATCACAAAGAGGATCATCCACTGAGTGTCAAGTTATCCTACCCTATACAAACCTAAGAGCATGAGAAGTGATGCAAAGGAAGTGATAGAGAAGAACATAGGTGCAGTGTGGAATAAGAGAGGGATGTCAATTGACTCAATTTTAGACCCCTAATTGCATTTGCAGTGACAATGATTTCTTACAAGCTCTTTCAATCTAGAAGATTGAACAATTTATCTTGTATGGCTATGGATTTAGGATACAAGATAGTTAAAAGAGACCATACCTATGACCTTGTCAAGTTGCAACTTCTACAACTATCTAAACACATGGAGGCCATCCAGGAAACAAAATGTCCATTGTTAAAATTTGGTTCTCTACTTGTTTCCATATTATTTTATGTGCAAAATACATTTCCCACATTTAGAAAGGTAGAGTAGAAGACAAATAGGCAGTGATAGTGCAAATTTTAGAGTTGATAGAGCAACTTGGAGAAAATTTTGAGTTAGTTATGACTAGTTACTTTGAAGATTTCAAAAAATATATGAAGCAAACACTATGGATTCAAGTGTCACTAGTAGAAAATACTACAATGATATTTACTTTCTAGTTGATGTTGATTATACACATGTTTAGGCAACCATACCTTGGGTCAGATGGCTCAAGCCCTTGTGTTATGAAATTAATGTGGATGAGGAATTAGCAACCATTAAAACTTTACTATTAGTTTATGGTGATTGATCAAGAAAGTACTATACATATTTCATAATTCTTTGGGATTTGAAATTTTGGGCCCTTTTTATTAGGATTTTAGGTTTACATGTAATAATTAATTATAACCCTAAAGTGATAAAAATAATAGTATAAAAGAGCTTAAGGTTAGTGATTTTCATAAGTGTGATGCTAAAATTACTTCGTGTGGTGGTATTGAGCTGTAAGGGATTACAAATTGTAATCAAGTTGTAATCACTAGATCATAATAATATTGGACTTTTTTGGTGGACATAGCCCAAGGTTTGGGTGAACCACATTAGATCTTGGTGTCTTGTGTTCTCTTTTGTGTGATTTATTATTTCTTGATTTTGTTTATATTTGCATGTGATTGTTATTTCTATCTGTAGTTAATTCTAACATCTACTAGTAGGGGATATAGACAAGAGTCCCACCTCATTTGGTAACTATGAGGAAGCCAAATCAAGAATAACAATTGATTTAAAGAAATTCTTGTGATGAGAAAGAAAAACGTGCTTGTCAAGATGCTAAAAGAGAGATTTGGCAAAGGGGGTGAAGGAGAAGGAGAAGAAGTGAAGATGAAGATGGGGAAGAACAAGGCCAAGCCCCATTAGCACTCATGCAAGGTCAAGGAGAAGACAAATAAGAAAATGTAGAAGTTGTTGAGGAAGAAGAAGTTGAGGAAGCACCCAATCCTAAGAAGAAAAAAAGAAAGGAAAAGGATCTTGTAGCAGAAAAGACAAACAAAGTTGTAAATCCTACATAAAAGAAGCCAACAGTACCTGTTACCAAGGATAGCACAAGGGAAGCTACAAAGAAAGAAAAGGAAGTTGAAAATCCTAAGACTAAAAGGACTATTTATACTTCTAAGGAAAGTGAGCTTGAGAAGAAGAATATCTCAAGAATAAATTATGTTTAGCCTACTATGTCAGATGAGGAGAAGAAAGAATCAGATGACATGAGTCAGTTCAAGGTGGTAAGCCACAATCCCCCCTTTGACTTATACAACTTGTGTTATAATATTAAGAATAATGCAAATTTATCTAGATTCACACATGTTGAAGTTGATAAATTAGGAAAGTTAGATATGAAAAAGGTAGACAAAGAAATATATGAAATGATGGCTACATTCAAGACCACACCTATTGAGATTTCCAAATCATTACCCAAAAGTGTATATGACAGAGTTGAACATTAATGGAAATTTAGTTTGCAAACTAAAAGACAAACTAGGGAAATCACATTAGCCCAAGCCATGCCTAAATTTCTCAAGAAAAAGATAGATGAAGCTATGGAGTTGCACAAAGCTAAATTTATTCCCAAATATGGGGCATTTCATATTTAGAAGAAGAATATAGAGGATGTTGTAACAAAGAGAAAAGATATATCGAGATCTATTTATATTTTACCCACTCTTGCTATAAAAATAAAGGTGAGCAAGACATGCAGAATCCTAAGAAAGATGAACAAAAGCTAGCAGAGACTACATAAGAAGAGACAACCAAAGATGGTAGTGTAGGAGGCATTGAGGAAGTAGCAGCAGAAGAGGCTACAATACAGGAAGAGTAGCATGATGAAAAAAAATACAAGATGTACAAGTTCCAAGTAATAGCCCCCACATATAGACCAAATTAGTTAGTAAGATTCAATAAAAATCAAGGATGTTCCTAACAATTCTCCTTATAGCATTGATCCTTTGATCAATGACGACTTAAAAAAACTTTTGAAGGATTCCATGATGGCAGCTCAAATTATGCATAAATCCAATGTTAGTGAGCACAGATGAAATTGAAAAGACTATAGTCACAAAAGAAGGAGAGAAGAAAATTTACACATCTAGAGTTCCCCCTCCATCTATAGATGTAAAAGTTACTAAAGAACAAAGTGGAAGAACCGATCACAAAGTTTTACTACAACACTAGTTGCATTACCTCTATTGTCACTCATTTCATATAAGAAAGCATTACTTATAGTTGATAAGGATGGAACTAGAGTCAAACTAAGTCAAGAATCAAGTCTTGCACCTACATCAAAAAGACAATGTGAAGAGTAGAAAGAGGATAGTCAAGTTGACAAGCCAGAAAAGTTGAAGTTGACTACTGCTATAGAAGAATAAGTAGCCATACACACTCTGATTACTCTATCAGTTTCTATTATTCCTACTAGTATTCAATCTCTTTAGAGGTTGAGCACTCATGCCACACCATTGCAAATATCAAGGCCAAGTGTTGAAACATCTAGAAGGACACATGATATCTCATATGGAGCTATAAGTCTTGATGAGACAATCAAACTGTCCAAGTTTGATCTTAACAAAATCACAATTGAGCAAATGAGAATTCTACAGAAAGCTCTAGTGAGGAATAAAAACTAAGATTTTCTCTAAAGGGAGCATAAGCATAAGCAAGTTCTTCATGATGTAAATGACATATTCCTTGATGCTTTCAATCTACCAGCCACTAATGAAGATAAACCCATTATTGAGCAACTAGTAAATATTGTTCATAAGCTAAGTGATGAAGACCTAGACTCAAACACCAAACTATTAGAATGGTTTCAAAGGAAGTTTCACACAAAATTACTTGAGAAGATATATAGTTCCATTGCACTATGATAGGTTGATTTAGCAACCAAGATAGAGAGTGTGAAAAAGTTGTTGGAGAACATATTCTCTCTTTACACCAAGCTCTATGATGTGAATTTATTCGGACAAGAAGTTTAGAGGGCCATTGACCAACCACAAGGAGATCCAAAAACAATAGGCAATACTCTTAAGTTATCTTCTATTCATAGCCAAGATCATTTCCAAAGGTTATGGTCTAGTCAAGGTCAGCTAGTTGAGCTACACTCACAAAATGAAAAAATTAGAGCTATCTTGACTAGTATTCAATCTGTGTTGACCCCAAACATGGAGGTGTTGCATAAGGAACTAGACTCTAGTAAAACTTTGATGAAGAAATATTCTCATCTTTCTACTCATGATGGCATATTTGACCTTTTTTCCTAGCTAGATGTTTAGTAGCAATCTCTAGAGGTGGCATACAATGATTGGGATGCATCACTAAAGATCATCATGTAGGTCCATAACACATTTTTGGACAAACACATTAGTAGTGTACCACCCATCACATAAGTGTCAAAAAGGGGAAGAGAAAATAAGGGAAAGAGAGAATAGAGAGAATAAGAAAGGGGATATTGAAGTGATAATAACATCTTTTGAGCATAAGGGGGGGTAAATGCACAAACTCGGATCAGCAAAAGCATACATTTACTCAACAATAGTATTAGATTTAGATACAAGGAACTATTTGTTAGAAAAAATAGTCTACCAAGATAACTGGGAGGGTGAATCAGTTATCCAATAATTATCAACCTTAAATAATCTCAACCATTCAATTGAAGTAAACAACCATATTAAAATGCACATAAACAATTACATCAGATATGTTAACTAGGAAAGCCCTTGACTAGAGGGAAAACCCTATTGAGAATGATGCCCAAAAGATGATGCATTAATATGAATATTCCTTGTTAGAGGATGGAGCCTATTAGGAGTCTATTACAATATTTAGTACATATGAGTCCTTGGTAGGATACTTTGAATGCTTGTTAGAAGATTCCAACCCTATTAGTAGTTGTACCAATCTTGTCAGGAGTTGTAGAAGATAGAAGGACCCACTATCCAAACAACTTTTGGGGCAAGACCACTAAACTCATTGTCCAACTGATCTTTCAACTATTCCTTGTAGAATAACTATCTATACTATACTTTAACTCCTTTCCTCAATCTTTTCAACCAAACCAATCACTCTCAAACCTTGTAGACTAGGTCATGAACCTTGGATCCAAATATCAAACTTCGGATCTCATAATAAAACCTTGGCTATGAAGTTTTCTTCACCTTCTCTCTACTCTTCTTATCTTTGCATTTTGCGCTTTGTACTTCTTGTAAATCATTCACTCATTCCATATATGATAAAGGAAAATCTCCTTCATTAATACTGAATCCATCAAACAATTTCATGAGTCAACTATCACACCTTCTCAATTAATTATTATAGGACCTCATTAATAACACATTATACTTAGCAATAATATTAATCTTTTACCTTGTAACTTGAATAACTTTCCATACATGTAACATTATGATGAGTGAGCTTGGCTACGTCATCTCTAGAATATTTTCTTCACATCTTTAATTTTGGCTTTTCAAAATAAAAACTTTACTAAGTTTACCAAGACATGCTTCTATAAACTCTATCTCAAAGTAGTCTTCATTGAAACTTGCATAACTTCTTCTAGAATTAATATCTTATGTTTTTGAGGTTAGCTACATATACTAGACACTTAGTATTATCTCCCTTTAACCTTAGTGAAAATTCTCAACTATCTATCTCTACCAACTTGTTCCTTACTGCAATTCTTCTATCAAATACCATAGAAAATTGATATGTTGACATCAATGAAAAACATAGTCATGAATGTAACATGTCATCATGATAATGATCTAATCATGTTTCTATAATACTCCCCCATAAAATTATCATCAGAATTTATGCTTCCAACAATCTCCCCCTTTGGCATTGATGGCAACATCGATTGAAAACATGTAGTTCCAAAAATACCAATTGTAAAAGATTGTTAACCTTTCTTTTCAAATCCTCTTCATCAATCATTCCACCCCATTGATATATCTCAATGTGCTCTACATCAAACTATTTTTCATGCTATAATCTCTCCCCCATTGACATCAATGTCAAAGGTTTCAACAACCATCAATCTTTGCAACAACTATCTCTAACTTGCTCAAATGTCCAAAGACACTACTCAGAATAACATCCAATCAAGAGTCATAGATGACTCTGTCCATATTAGTTACTACCCCATATAGGAAGCATCTGCATTCAATCCAAACAAAAAATAGTTATTTGTTATACTGGACTGATGCACTCTTGCATCATCTACTCTCATGTAGGAAGAAGCATAGCCCCTAGCATACCTCATAAATACTCAAAAGTATCTTTGGGAAGAGGCTTGGTAAAGATATCTGTAATCTACTCTTTGGTGCTTACATACTCCAATCTAATTTCCTTTTTTGCAACTTTCCCTCTCAAAATGTGATTTTTGATAGAAATGTACTTAGTCTTTGAATGCAACACTGGATTCTTAGATATATTTGTTGTGCTTGTGTTATCACAATGTATGACAATAGGTTCACTCAATTCTATTATTACATCCTTCAGCATCTATTTCATCCAAACAACTTGACTATAATTGTTTGTTGTTGCAACATATTTTTCTTCTATTGTACTTTGTCAGGTATAGTCCTACTTCTTGCTTAACCAAGAAACCAGTCTTCCTCTTAGAAAGAAGGCTCCACCATTGGTGCTCTTTATATCATACATACTTCCTACCCAATCAGCATCAGTATAAGCATATAAAGTGAAATCATTATATCTGTCATACCAAAATCTAAACTCTAGAGTTCCTTTCAGGTATCTAAATATCCTTTTGACTACTACATAATGTTCTTCTCTAGAATTAGCTTTAAATATTACAACAATTCTGACTACATTTTCTATATCTAGCCTTGTGTGAGTCAAATATTTCAACCCTCTAATCATAGATCTATACTTCTTCTGCTCAATAGTGGGTGTCTCATCCTTTGTAGATAACTTGTGTATGTTTACCATAGGTGTTCCAATAGGTTTACATGTCTCCAAATCAAATATTTTTAGTAGATCTTTCAAATACTTAGTCTAAGAAATAAAGATTCCTTCTTTGTCATACACAATTTGTAATCCTAGTAATTATTTCATTTCTCCTATCATACTCATTTCAAATTATTTCTTCATTGTTTCTAAAAACTTTTAACTTTCATCATCATTTCTTCCAAATATATATCATCAACAAATATTACCAAAATCATCAATCTATCATCAATTTCTTTCTAGTATAGATTACTATCTTTCATACCTTTGCTGAATCCAAGCCTTGTTAAATGCTTGTCTAACATTGCATACCAAGTTCTGCATGCTTGCTTCAAGCCATACAATGCTTTCATCAATTTACATACTATGTTCTTGCAATCTATCAAAAGAAAACCTTCAGTCTATTCTATGTATACTTCTTCTTCAAGTTCTCCATTTAGAAATGCTAACCTAACATCCATCTGATACACTTTTAATTTCTTCTGTGTTGCATGGGTTAGGAATAACATTACTACTTATATTTTTGCCATAGGAGCATCAATTTCATCATAGTCTATTCCTTCTTGCTATGAGTAACATTTACATACCAATCTTGCTTTGTTTCTTACAACTTCACTTTGTTCATTCATTTTATTCCTGAATACCCTTTTTGTTCCTATCACATTCACATTTTATACTCTAAGGACCAATTCCCATGTCTCATTCTTCACTATTTGATCCAATTCTTCTTTCATAGATTGCTTCCAATAGTCATATTTACATGCTTCATCTAGATTCTTTGGTTCAACTTGAGATATTAGACATAGTTCTTCATTGATTCTGCTTCTTGTCAACACACCTTCATCTCTTCTTTTGATGATCTACTGTGGTGGATGATTATTTTTCATATTTTTACTATAATTAGGAGTTGTTATCTCAATTCTTAGCTCTATTGAAGGTTTTGAGATTTGTTCATGCCTTTTCTCTCCTTCATTTTTCAAATCATTATTAGTCTCAAAGAATACTTCATCATTCCTTGGTTTAGTAACTACATTCTCATCATCAAAATTGTAATCAACTATTCTTTCTTGTATCTTGACTTTCTCATCAACTCTTATATTTGTACTTTCCACAATAGTTACCAAATTTGTCTCTTCTATTACTTCCTCTTCATTAACTAGTTTAGGCTCATTATTAAAGAATATTTTCATACTTGCTTTAAATTCTTTAACTTTATTTGAAGTGAATTCTTTCTAGTTTTTTAATTCTTTTAGGGCACCTAGTTGAAAAATGATCAAACTCTTTACATGTCCAAAAAATAAAAAATTTCATACTTCTAGCTTTCTTTCCATAAGCAGATCAATACCTTCCTTTATCTTTATGTCTTATTTGGATTAGGACTTATCTTTTCTTCTAGTTCTATTCTCTTTTATACAAAAAAAGGATTCTAAATCTGGAAACTCAATGCTCTACACACGAATCTATCTTAGTAAGAATTTTCCATCATCTAGGTGTCAAAATTTCATCTATCAGAATTAGGACTATCTTTTTAAAATATTTTTGCCATGGATCTCTCAAAATTATTAAACGTTATCTTTAAACACTTGATGCTTTGATAATAATTATTAGAAACAATAGCCCACCAAGATAACATGGGGGGGGGGGGGGGGTCAATTAGTTATCTAGTAATTATAAACCTTAAATAATCTTAACCATTCAATCGAAGTAAATCAAAACCCATGCTAAAATGTGCATACACAATTACACTAGATATGTTAAATAGGAAAATCCTTGATCAGAGGGAAAGCCCTAATCGGAATGATTCCCACAAGATAATGCACCAATATAAATATTCATTTTTAGAGGATAGACCTTGTTAGGAGTTTATTACAACATTTAGTACATATGAGTCCCTATTAGAAGACTTATAATACCTATTAGGAGATTCAAAACCTGTTAGGAGTTGTTCAAACCATGTTAGGAGTTGTAGAAGGTAGAAGGACCCACTATCCAAATAGCTTCTAGGGCAAGACCACTAAATTCACTATCCAAATGATCTTTCAACTATTCCTTGTATAATAACTATCTCTATTGTAATTTAACTCCTATTCTCTATCCTATCAACCTGATCAATCACTCTCAAAACTTGTAGACTAGGTCACAAACCTCGAATCCAAATATCAAACTTCAAATCTCATAATAAAACCTTGGCAATGAAGTTTTCTTCACCTTTGCTCTACTTTACTTATCCTCATAGTCCACTCTTTGTACTTCTTGTAAATCATCCATTCATTCCATACATGATAAAAAAAATTCCTTCCTTTATACTGAATCCATAAAATAGTTCCCTAAGTCAACCATTACACCTTCTCAATTAATTATTATAGGACCTCATTAAGAACACATTATACTTAGTGATAAAATTAATATTTTCCCTTGTAACTTGAAGAAATTTCCATATGTGTAACATTATGATGAGTGAGCTTAGCTATATTATCTCTAGAATGTCTTCTTCACATCTTTAACTTCAACTTCTCATAATAACAACACAACTAAGTGTACCAAAACATGCTTCTGTAAACTCTATCATAGAATAGTCTTTATCAAAACTTGCATAACTTCTTCTAGAATTAATATCTTATTCTTTTGAGGTTGGCTACATATACTAGACACTTATTATTTTCTCCATTTAACCTTGCTTAGTGAAAATTCTCAACTATCTATCCATACAAACTTGTTCTTTACCACTTTTCTTCTGTCAAAGATGAGAGAAAACTACTATGTTGACATCAATGATAAACATAGTAATGAATGTAACATATCATCATGATAATGATATAATCATTTTTCTACAATACTCCCCCATAGAAGTATCATCATAACTCATGGTTCCAACACTATTTACTCATGGGGAGTAATGCAATAATGAAGATATGAGGTATGACTATTAAGTCATTAGTTGTGCAAAATTTTGAAATTTTGAAATTTTGTATGCGAATTGAGAAATACATACAAATTATTTGAGTTATGCTCATATTCAAGAAATAGACATGATCAAGTGTTTTTTCCACTCATGTCAAAGGGGGAGTTTTTTTTTTATCTCATATTGGTTTTAACATATCAGTGACAACAAACTTAAATCATTCTCTAGCAAAATGATAGTGTGAGCAAAGTGTATAAAGAAAGACAAATATAACTTGTGAGACAATACATGTCAAACAATATACATAGCTATTGTTGAGCACCAGTATGTGCCAAGCAAATGGTATGTGCCAAGTCACTCTAGTGCCAAGAAAGTTAATACATACTAAGTGATTTAGGTGTCGAGTAAAATAGTGTATGATGAGTTATTCAAGAGCTAAGTTACAACATTAAGGATATAGTGGATGCCAAGCATCAGAGCATTCAAGTGCCAAGAAAACTTTTTTTGGCATAATCTTTTGTAATGGCACAAACTTCTATGTAAACCATTTTTAGATTGACTTAAGGATTGTTTTATGATTCTAGATGATATATATGAATGTATATTGAGAATCCATATGTAGTAAATGCAACCAATTAGAAAAGGGATGTATTAAGTTAAAAAATGGATGAATCACAATTGTTGATTCCTACCTAATACTAGTTAACCAAAGTATTCTTAAAGACTGAAAACCCTAAAGAGTTCAAGGTGTGAAGAGAATAGGAGAAGGATGAATGCTAAGTGTGGAGAGAGATCATTCATGGTGACTATGAAGGTTATGGCAGAGATATGAATCATAGAATTAGTTAGAGAGAAAAAAGAAAAGGAGTTAAAGGATAGAGGAGACATATATTATCAGGAGGATCAAAGATATAGTGGGAAAGAGGAGATTTGATATCTAGTAGTAGACTGCTAATTGAAGGATCAATGCAGAAACATTCTAATAAGTGAATCACTACAAATCTCTTAATAGAGTAGCCTTAATAGGGTTTTCCAAATCCTTTAACATGGTGGCTACTATATAATGAGTTAATGTGCTCTAGCAAGGCTCACTTTTAATAGGGTTTTGAAATCATTTAATAGGGTAAGATTTAATAGTCTTTGTGAGCCTTTAGCAAGACAGACATTTCATAGGGTAGATCATAATTTATGATCAAAAAATTATAACCTTAATTGGATACACTTTACAACTATAGTAGTTATGATATGTGGGTGTCATTTGCACCATAGTTTTACCTTCTCATTGGAGGTTTTCTAGATAACCAACTATCATGTATTATGTGTTATATTTACTTTATACTATGGATGCTATGATGTAGTTAGCTATTTTAGTTTAAATGTTTAGATGAATGTATGAGATGGATGTGTGGTGGATATTATATAGTTAGAATTTCAAAGTGTTGGTTCACCCCCCACTTGCCCTCTTCCCCCTCTTAGTATTTAGTTTTCCAATAAGTATTTCCAATAGACTATGAGTCTAAAGAGTTTGTGACTTATACATCCCCTTCTACTTTCAATGTTATATTTATTTAAAATAATAATTAGACAACATATAACTATTAATCTTAGATTGGTTTTGACATATGAGTAACAACACACTTAAGTCATTTTCTTAGTTCATATGAAACAAGTAGTGTATGTTGAGTATAATTTGTTAGATATACAATATATGACAAGTAACTAGTAAGTGTCGAGTTACTCAACTATTGACGAGATAGTAGATGTAAATTGATCAATGGATGTCAAGTCATTTAGAGGCTGAGTTACAACATTGAAGATACAATGGATGTTGAGCATCAGACACTTAAAGTGATGAGTAAACAGTTTTGGACATAGTTGTTTGTAATAACACAAAATTCTATGTAAACCATTTTTTAGCTGACTTCAGGATTTTTTTGTGATTCTAAGCTGATAAGGATGAATCTATATTGTAGATCCCTATGTAGTACATGCAACCACTAAATTGAAGGGATGTTTTAAGCAACAAAATGGGTGAATCACAATTGTTGATTCATACCTAACCTTAACTCACCCAAGTCTTCTTAAGGAGGAAAACCCCTCAACGATGTAAGACTAGAATGCAAGAAGAAAGAATTTTACATGCACAAATAGAGAATTCATGGTGGATAAGGAGTTGTGAATTGAGATATATTGTAGAATCAGATAAAGGAGAATAGAACAAAGGAGTTAGAGGGTAGAAGTGATACATCCAATCATAGAGGATCAAGTACACATAAGGAAAGAGGTGATCTATTGTCTAGCAGTAGACTGCTAAGTAAAGGATCATTGTTGAGACATTCTAGTAGGTGAATTAGTTAAATATCTTAAAAAAGTAGTCCTGACAGGCTAGTATAAATCCTTTAATAGGGTTCTTACTTTAATTTAAGTTAAATTCCTTTAATCATGCACACTTCTAATAAGATTTTGAAATCCTTTAATAGGGTAAGATATAACAATCTTGTAAGCGTTTAATAGGGTAGACCTTTCACAAGGTAGATCATAGTTTATGATAAAAAAATGTAGCCTTAATTGGATACACTTTATTAGTACAGTAGTGGACATTTGTGGGTGTCGTCCTCACCCTAGTTTACCTTATCATTGTAGGGTTTCTAGGTAACCAATATCTTGTGTCATACATGTGTTTAATGTTATTTTCTTTTATGCTATGGATGAATATGTTTAGCTATCTATTTAAGCTTACATGCAAATTGTGAGATGGATGTGTGGTGAATAAATTTGTGGTTAAAGTTTCTAGGGACTAATTCACCCACCAACACCCCACCCCCCCCCCCCCCGACCAAAGTTTACTTTCCCTATTGTATTGAAGAGAATGATACACAATACCAAGAGATTGACACTTCTGAAATGTTTGCAAATGGAAACACAAGTTAATTTGATGCAACAGTTGGAGATTTGATGGAAAATAATGGTGCCCTAACTGAAGAGGCTAGAAATCTTAAGATAGAATAATGAGTAAAATTAGTATTGCTATGTGAGGTGACTGAGGAGAAAAAGAAAGTTGAAGAGGATAAATTCATGATTGAAGATGACAAAAGGATACTGACCAATAGACTAGAAGAGAAGACATCAGAGGTAAATAGGATTACTCACATACAACTAGAAGCATTGAATCAAATAATGATTTCCAATCATGAATTGAATGGAAAATATATTGAAATCACAACACTAAATTTATATAATAAACAACTGAGAAATGATCTAAAAAGAGAAAAATAGGTTTTTGAAAGTTTTAATAGACCTAATGAAGCCATCAAATATTTTGAGAAATTGATGGGATCTTCTAGATCTAATAGTGATACTACTAGATTGGGTTACACAGGCATTAAGGAAGGAGAATAATCTAAAAGTGGTGAACAAAGAAGCAAAAAAGGTAAGAAGTCCAAACCTAGTTTTCATAATTGTGGAAAGATAGGTCATAAAGAAATTTTTTGTAGGAGCAACAATGAAAATCAAAATCTTAAGAAGAAATTTTTGACTAACTATCACAAGTACCACTATCGAGGACATTAGGCACATGAATGTAAGAGAAAGACATCAAGAACACAAAGATTTGAAGGTTACTGCTACAATTGTAAGAATTATGGACATAGGGTATATGGGTGTAGATCAAAGCCTAAGTGGTCATCAAACAAGAAAGTCAAGGTAAACCATACTGGTAGATCCTACAATTGGGATTACAATGCAAGGTATATTTGTCACTATTGTCAAGAGTATGGACATGTTTCTAAAAATTGCATTAGAACACATTTTAGAATTGATTGTAGTAGATGGTTGAGTCAAACTACATGTTTTAGCTGTTTGAAGATTGGTCACACTAGCAATAATCATCCTATGAGATCAAGAGCACCTAGCAATGAATTCAACAAAGGTAAAGGAAAGGTTGATGTTGAAAAAGTTAGAATATACAAGAACAAGACATGGAAGAAGAAAGAAGATAGTACAACACATCAAGTTCTTATGGGATAACTTCATCCAATGGATTAGGTGATCACACTACCCTCAACTAGGCAATTAAGAGGTATGTGTGGGACTGATATTTCAAAGCTCAATTATACATTAGTTCCAAGGATTAAGTTTTGAAATGATCATATATGCAAGAAATAAGATGAAAAGTATTGGTTATAACTTTGAAGAAATCTATAAGTTATTTTGTTGCTAAGCATGAAAATATTCACTATGGTTGTCAATAAAAAGTTAGTTGCTACCGAGCTATCAAAGGTGATAGTGTTGGTTGAGCTTGCTATGGTTACCAAGTGTATTAGGAATTACATGAAAGTTGAGCGATTCAAAATTTCTATTCGAACCAAGATTACATTTGTGCAAGCTTAGAGTATTAATTGCAAAGTTTTAAGTTCTATATGGCTAATTTTTGACTCATTTGCTATTATTTGAGATTGAAGAGAGCACATAGAGCTAAAGGTGAATTGGAGAAATTGATTTCAAGTGTTTGAAAATTGAATTCAACTGCTACTCAACACCAGTGATCTAATGTAGGAGCATCTAGTGGTGTAAGGGCAATACTGTATCACCCAAAAATATGCTTAGAGATGGTTTCTATTTAATGTGTTTTCATTTTTGGATACCCATTTGGGTTAAATAAAGGTTCCAACTCTCACAATTCCACTATTAGTTTTCTAGGTTAGAGTTTTATTAGTTTTTAACTAGCTTGGGATATGTGTAAATGTAGAAAATGAGTTATTCTATAATGGAGCCAAAATTATGATGAGTTAGAGGGTGTAATTTGGAGGGATGATTGTACTTGTAATTTAAAACACTCTAGAAAAAGAATTAGGTCAAAAGGCTTTACGATTAGAAAGTTATTGTAGTTTTAATTTTCCTGGAGACCACCTAAGAGTGCTTCAAAGTCAAACATGGAGAACTCAATAGCCTTGTATGGGGCCAAAGAATGGGGGATGAGAAAATCTAGTCCATAAAACTATAGAGTACTTCAAGAGCTTTCGGGAAATGTAAAAGGTTCATCAATCAGAGTTACAGTTCAAAAGTTATCCCTCCTAGAAGTTGGACTACCGTTTCTGGATTCTTCTAATTTTACACTGGCTTATAATGTAATTTTTGGAACCTTCTATTTTGGAAATAAATTCCAACTAGCATATTCTAGAATGTATTCCTAACCCTAAACCATTTGGGGCTTATTTAAAAATATTTTTGGCATTGTAAAAGTAGCTCTTAGTGCAGTTAGAAAGAAGGTACTGTGTGGAGGATTTTTTTCTCTAGAATCATATTGTTGTAAGCCCATAGGGAATTTTAAATTCATAATAATATTTCCCTTTTCATGTGTGTTCATTCTAGTCTTTAGTTGTGTCTCCATCAAGTGGTATTAGATCAGGTTTTCATAAGTGTGTAGATAGAGCACCAATTGTGAGATAGTTTGCACCAAGACTGTGTGGTTATGGGTTCAAGACAAGAAGATGCCTCTATGAAGGGAACATGCTGGAAGGACTAAGGTTGTTACTCTTGAGGCTAGAGCCCTCCAAAGACAAGTTCAAGAATGATAGGAGGAGATCAAGGACTAAATGTTGCCGCAAGCAATGAAAATGAGGAAGAAAATATTGAACATGAAGGGGAAGATGAAGGGGAATTCCTAAATCAAGTAGAGGAGAGGCTTTTTAGGGCCATTTCTATGCTTGGAAAAAGACCTAAAATTGATGCAGATATGTTTTCAAGAAATCTAAACTTGGATGAGTTGATCGACTAGATCAATGAACTAGAGGAGTATTTTGAGTATGAAGATATTAGGGATCCAGATAGGGTTAAGTTTACGTAGGCCAAAATGAAAGGCCATGCCAAAATCTAGTGGCAAGAGATTCAGCTGCAAAGAAATAGAAGAGGAAAGGGAAAAATCACAAGATAGGATTGCATGGTGGACAAACTAAAGAAGTAGTTCATTCTTGTTGACTATGAGCTTGATTTGTTCAAGAAAATGCAAGGATTAAAGCAAGCAAGAAAATCTATCTAGGAATATAGAGAGAAAGTTTACTGACTTCTTATTAGGGTAGGGTGTGCAAAAGAAAATAAGGAGAAGGTTGCATGTTACCTTAGTGGGTTACAACCAAGCATTCAAGAGGAGTTAAGTTTGGTTAGAATGACCAACATTGAAGAGACATACCAGTTTTCCCTACAAGTTGAAGAGAAGCTAAATAAAATGTTTCAAGGAAGGCAAAAAGGGTGTGGTCAAGGAGGAAGGGTTGTAGCAAGTTATCTGGAGGCCAAAATAAGACCCAAAATAAAAATGAAGATGTGGGTACTAGTAGAAACTAGAGAAATGAGGGTTTCAACTACTTCCATGATCAAAACTTTGGAGATTAGAGAGGAAGAGGAAGAGGACATAGAAAATGATCAAGAAGAGGAGGCTTTTGTGGTTCCTATTTTCATTGTAATGAAGAAGGTCATCATGCCTTTGAATGACCTCAACAACAAGGAAGGATAGATAGGAGAGCTGATGGTCAATCAAGGGTTGCTCATATGGATGAGGATGCATAGTCATCACATTTTGAGGATGTAGAAAGAGGAGAGGTTCTCATAAATGAAAGAGTCTTACAAAGTGGTGAGATTGAACCTAGACAAAGGAGGAGTTTGATTGGTACTAGGTGCAAGTGCAAGGATAAGTTTTGTGATGTGATTTTTGATGGTGGAAACATTGACATCTTGGTGTTTGAGGAGATGGTCACTAAGCTAAAGCTCAAGAGGGAGAAACACCCCCAACCCTATCATATTTCTTGGGTGAAGGATGATCATAAGGTCCTAGTTAGTGAACAGTGTTTGGTGAAGTTCAAGATTGGGAGTTACCATGATGTAGTTCTTTGTGACATTATTCCATTGGATGTCGACCATTTATTGTTGGGAAGACTATGGCAATTTGATATGCATGTTGTACATGATGGTCATGCAAATACATACTCTCTGACAAAGGATGGAGTTTTCCATAAACTGAAGCCCTTGGTAAAGGAAGGTGAAAAGGTATGTAGTAGTGCTAGGATATGTCTTGTTGATGGAAGAAATTTTTTGGATGGTATGAAACATCAGCATATGTGTTATGCTTTGATTCCTAGAAAATATAAGGAAGGTAGTAGTGAAATTCCACCTAAAGTTTTAGGCCTATTAAGTGAGTATGGAGACATCATCTCTGATAAATTTCTAGAATGGTTGCCAACAGTAAGGCAAATTAGTCATCAGATAGATTTAATCCCTAGAGCTATTTTTCCTAACAAGGCTGCTCATAGGATGACACCTCCTAAAATTGAGGAGCTAAACAAAAAAGTTCAAGAGCTATTGAGGAAGGGGTTGATTTGAGAGAGCTTAAGTCCATGTGTAGTACTTGCAGTACTAGCACCAAAGAAGGATGGAAAGTGGACAATGTGCACAGACTCTCAAGCTATAAATAGAATAACCATCAAGTATGAGTTCCCTTTGCCAAGAATGGATGATCTTATGGACTACTTGAGTGGGGCTTAGTACTTCACAAAGATAGATCTCAAGAGTGGCTATCACCAAATATGGATATGAGAGGGATATGAGTGGAAGACTACATTCAAGACCAAGGAGGGTCTATATGAGTTTTTAGTCATGCCTTTTCGATTGACCAACATGCCAAGCACCTTTATGTGGCTTATTAATGATGTACTAAAGAAATTCTTGGAAAAATTTGTTATTCTATTTGGATGATATTTTAATTTTCAGCAAGACTTTGGATGAATATTTGTTGCACATTTGTAGAGTCCTTGAAAGGTTGAGGGAAGAGAAAATGTTGATTAATTTGAAGAAGTGTAGCTTTGTAAAAAAGGAGTTAGTCTACTTGGGGTTTGTTGTATCATCTAATGGTCTCAAAATAGATATAGAGAAGGTAAAAACCATCTTGGAATGGCCTACTCCAAGGTCAACTACTGGGGTGAGATCATTTCATGGTCTAGTTAGTTTTTACAGAAAGTTCATTAAGAATTTTAGTGGCATATCTGAACCACTGACTGAAACAATAAGGGAGGATAGGAAAGAGTTCAAGTGGACTACAATAGCTATAAGGAGTTTTGAATTCTTGAAGAAGAAGGTGACAGAACAACTAGTGTTGGCACTTCCTGATTTAAGTAAAGTGTTCTAGGTAGATTGTGATGCTAGTGGTAGTGCTATTGGGGTTGTATTGAGACAATAAGGTAAGCCTATTACATATTTTAGTGAAAAATTGAATGATGCAAAGAAGAAGAGTTATGTTTATGATTAGGAGTTCTATGCAATCATTCAAGCCTTAAAGAAATGGAGGCATTATTTATTTCCAAAAGAATTTGTCTTGTATATTGATCACCAGGAATTGCAGTACCTAAATAGCACAAGGTAAATTGAACCAAAGACATTTGAAGTGGGTGGAGTTAATGTAGAGCTATACATTTGTGTTGAAACATAGAACTGGGAGGTCTAATAGGGTTGCAAATGCATTGAGTAGGAGACAATTGTTGCTAGTTGTAATGCAGGTTGAAGTGGTTGGGTTTGATGAACTCAAGAATTTGTACCCTAAGGATCCTAATTTTGCTAAAGCATGGAAAGCTTGTAAAGAACCTATTACTATAGATAAGTGTCTAGATTATTTGATTCAAGATGGTATTATGTTCAAGGGTAGTTAGTTATGCATTCCAAGGAGCTCCATGAGGGAAAATTTGATCAAGGAGAAGAACAGTGGGGGGATGCCATGACACTTTGGTTGAGATAAGACCATTTCCATTCTTAGAGAACATTATTTGTGGCCTCAAATGTCACAAGATGTGAAGAATTTTGTACAAAGCTATAAAGTATGTCAAGCAGCCAAGGGATTTAGTCATAATATTGGACTCTATTAACCATTACCTATTCCATTGAAGCCATGGGAGGACATAAGTATGGATTTTGTTCTTGGATTTCCAAGGACACAAAGGCGTAATGACTCAATATTTGTGGTGGTTCATAGGTTCATGGCACATTTCATTTCATGCCACAAGACTCATGATGTTGTACATATTGTAGATTTTTTTTTTACAGAGTTGGTGAGACTACATGGTCTCTCAAAGAGTATTGTTTCTGACAAAGATACTAAATTTGTGGGGTATTTCTAGAGGATTTTATGGAGGAAGTTGAGGAAGGAATTGAAGTTCAGTTCTACACATCATCTACAGATTGATGGATAGACATAAGTGGTAAATAGAAGTCTAGGCAATTTGTTGAGTTGTTTAGTGGGAGGTAAGCCTAAGGGATGGGATTTGATTCTATCACAGGTAAAATTTTCTTAGAATAATTTTGTAAGTCAGAGTACTGGTAGATCACCATTCAAATTGTGTATGGTAGTAGCCCAAGGACTACACCAGAATTAAGAAAAATGGAGCAAGGGGAGAGGACAAGTGCTGAGGCAAAAGAATTTGCTGAACATGAAGAGCCTACATGAGGAGATCCATGCACACATTACCAAGATGAATCAATACTATAAAGCTAGGGTAAATCAAAGGAGGAAACATAAGGAATTCCAAGTAGGGGATCTAGTTATGGTACAGTTACAAAAGGAAAATTTTCTAGTGGGTACTTACAACAAGCTGAAGATGAAGAAATTTGGCCCCTACAAATTTTTGAAGAAACATGACTTAAGAAATGCATATGAGTTGGAGTTGCCAGATGGGATTCACATTTCTCCTATCTTCAACATTGTAGACTCAACAGAATATCATGATGATGGTGTAGATGAGGGGTTGATTCAGGAGCCATGTTCAATTCCTACTTCTAAGGAGGAGATAGAAGAGATTCTAGATAGTTGTTTAGGTAGGAGTACTAGAAATAGGTAGTATGATGAGTACCTAGTGAAGTGGAAAGGATGACCAATAGAGGACTCAACATGGATATCGATAGCAGAGGTTGCCCATTTGGGTTTTCCTCTACCACAAAGTGACAAGGTCACTTTTCAATCTACACTAGGTGTCTAATGTAGGAGCATCTAGTGGTGTAAGGGAGATCGTGTATCACCAAAAAATATGCTTAGAGATATTTTTTTTTAATGTGTTTTAATTTTTGGATACCCATTTGGGTCAAATAAAGGTTCCAACTCTTACAGTTCCACTATTAGTTAGTTTTATCAAATTTTAAGCACCTTGGGATATGTGTAAATGTCAAAAATGAGTTATTCTATAATTGAGCCAAAATTATGATGAGTTAGAGGGTTTAATTTGGAGGGATGATTTTACTTGTAATTTAGAACACTCTAGAAAAAGAATCAGGTCAAAAGGCTTTACAGTTAGAAATTTGTTACAATTTTAATTTTCTTGGAGACCTTCTAAGAGTGCTTCAAAGTTAGATATGGGGCACTAAATGGCCTCATATGAGGCCAAAAAATAAGGGATTAGTAAAGTTGGTCCATAGGTCTATAAAGCGCTTTGAGAGCTTTCTAAAAATGTAAACAGTTCATCAATCAAAGTTAAGGTTCAAAAGTTATGCCTCCTAGAAGTTGGACTACCATTTCTGGATTCTTCTAATTTTACACCAACTTCTAACATGATTTCTAGAACCTTCTGTTTTGGTAGTGAATGCCAACTAATATATTCCAAAATTTATTCCTAATCATAAATCATTTGGGCCTTATTTAAGAAGATTTTTGGCATTGTAAAAGTAGCTCTTAGTGGAGTTATAAAGAAGGTATTGTGTGGAGCATTTCTTTATCTAGAATCATATTGTTTTAAGCCCATAAAGAATTTTACATTGATAATAATATTTCCCTTTTCATGTGTGTTCATTCTAGTCTTTTGTTGTATCTCCATCATGATCATATTTATAAAAGGTATTTATTGTGTGTTAAGCAATGTGGTTTGAATTTAGGCAAACTGTAGTTAGTTGTTATAGCATCTTGCTCTTCTACTACTATGGTTAAGGAAGGAAAGGAAGTTTTGAATGTTAAATTGATAAGTAATGAGATCAAACAACCAAATTTATGGGTGATTCTTGACATCACATATAAAAGAGGCCCATCTGGTGTGTTATCTATGATATCACCACATCTTTGATGATACAAGATGTAAGGTGTTACTAGACTTGCTAGGTGACAGCTATTGGAGGCATGGAAATAAGAGAGTTATATGGAAAATTGTGTGAGAACAATGCATTGAAAGAAGAATACAAGATTTTAGAAAGAAAAGGGTTAACTTGTGCCCTAGATTTTCCAAATGTGTTCAAGATAGAATGGATAAGGATTATTCTTAGTAGAATTCATGAAAATTTTGTATGGTTGGTGGATGGCCCTATCAAAATCACAAATAGGCTTATTCATAGAATGACAGGGTATCTAACCCTAGGCAGACCTAAGATAATGAGGAGTGATTCAAAAGAGGCAATTAAGAATAATACAGGGGTGCTATGGAACAAAAGAGGGATGACCATAGACACGATTACTAATCCCCCAATCGCATTTGTTGTAAGAATTATTACACATAAGCTCTTTGTTGATCTCAGATTGGTTTTGATAATTGAATGTCCACACACTTAAATTATTTACTTAGTTTATGCTATAAGAGTAGTACATGTTATGCATAACATGTATATATTAAAGCATCTTGAGTCAACAATGTGCGAAGCCACTCATGTGTTGAGTCACTCAAGTGTCGAACATACAATTTATGTCAAGTGATACAAGAGCTAAATAAATAGTGGATGCTAAGAGATATAGATGCCAAGTCATAATATAGAAGATAGTATATGTCAAGAATTATAGACTTTAGATGTCGAGCGACACAACTTTGACATATTTGTTTATAATTGCACAAACAACTATGTAAACAATTTTTGAGTTGACTAAAGATTGAATTATGATATTTTGGAGATAAGGATGAATATTATGTTGGAATCCCAATGTAATTACATGTAGCCAATCAAAAAAGGGAAGGTCTTAGTGGGAAAATGGATGAATCATAGCTTTTAACTCATACCTAACCCTAAGTCACCAAATGCTTTTTAAGGAGGACAAACCCTAAACTATCTATGATATGAAGAGCATGTGTAAGGTGTATAAAGAAGTGAAGAGAGTAGTTTGTATGCAAAAAAATAGAGCATTCATGGTAGTTAAGGAGTTATGAAGTAAGATTGCATTTTAGAATTAGTTAGATCATAGTAGAGGAAAGAGAAGAGTATACAACAAAGATAAATCTAATCAAGGAGGATCGAGAATACATTAGTTTAGAGGTGATATATCATTAGGAAAGGAAGTGCTAAGTGTAGGATAATTGATGAATCATTCAAGCAAGTGAATTAGTTAAATTTCTTAATAGAGTAGTCCTAATAGACTATATTAAAAACCTCTAACAAGCTACTTCCTTAATTGTGAGTTGAAGTCCTTTAGCAAGGCACACTTCTAATAGGGTGAGACCTAGTAGTCTTTGTAAACTATTTACATGGTAGACCTTTTATAGGATAGATCATGTCTCATGGTCAAAAAATTGTAACCTTCATTAGATACACTTTATTACTACAATAGTGAAGATTTGTGGGTGTCATCCCCACCCTAGTTTTGCCTTCTCATTGGAGGGTTTTTGGGTAATTATATATAATGTTAAAAGTGTGAATGTTTACTTGCTTAGATTCTTTACATGGTATTTATTTTTGCTTGCTAAATGTATGAGATGAATGTGTGGTGAAATTTTTTATGCATCCTAGTTTAAACTACTAATTCAACCCCCCCCCCCCCCCCCCCCCCCCCCCCCCCCTTGTCATGTCCCCTTTTGAAATAATTAAAAATAATAATCTTTGGTAAGGCAGGCAGGCCCAAAAAGGTGAAGTTTCAACAAGTGGGGCTAATATTTGGAAACCAATGGACTAATAAATAAAAATTATTATTAAAATATGATTTATTAACTGATCTTGGATGTGAGTTAGGGTTATGCCCTCTTTTAAAGGATTTGGATGCATTTTGGGCTCATTCCAGAACTTGATTTTGCTCATTGCTTTGTTGTTCTTTAGAGGCTGCCAAACCTGTGGAGAAGGAGACCCAAGGATGGGAGTTTGAAAGTTTCTAGAAAGGCTAAGGATGGGATTTTAAATCCATTCCATGTGCAAACTCATGCAGAGTTTTCCCTTGTGCTGAACAGTGTAGATTTGTGGATTTTCGGGTGTATTTTTTTGTAAGAGTTTGGTGTTTCCGGTTGAGTATTTTATATCAGTTTGAGTTTCTTCTGTATTTCAGACTTTTAGATGTTAAAATAGAGCTGAATATATGTATTGGGATATGCTTAAAATTTTTTGATATATTATTAGTATTTTTGTGGTGTTTTCGGGCTATTTTATGTTATTTTCGAGAGCCCGATGAGCATTGTTTTTGTCCTATATTTGGGAGCTATTGTGTAAATGATATATAGATATGGAAATTAAATTTTCTAGACTGTTATGCTGCTGAAATTTCTATAAAAATTTCCATTTTCAAATTTATTAATAATATGTGAAGCTGTGAAGTTTTTGGTACTATTTCGAGCATACTCGATTTGGGTTTTATTGAGAAATTGGTGGATCTTTGAAATATTGGTTGTTTGATTTTAAAAATATTATTAGAGACTCTACATGTCATATAAAATAACAAAAGGGGACATTTCAGTGGTATTAGAGCTATGATCTTGCCATCCTGAGGGTTTGTAGAAGTTTGCATGCAACTAAGTGAAAGAGAAAAGAGATATTTGCAGTGAGAAAAGAATAAAGAAATTTTGATCAAACCTCTAGTTGAAAGTAAAAGTAAAAAATCCAAGGAAGGAAAATGTATGGCTGATCTAGATGATATGGGAAAGAAATTCTTCCAAGACATCCAAAATACTCAGAAGAAAATAGTGGATAGTTCGGCAGAAACTAGAGAGGCTTTGCGAATATTGACAGAAAAATTGCAAGGAGTTGCATCTATTAATGAGAAAGGGAGCACTTCAAAGGAGCCAAGAAATCTAAAATCCACACCCTCTAAATCAACAAAAACTATTTTTTTGCCTATAGATGAGCCACAAGTGCCGAATCCAACCCTTAATCCTATTGAAGAGGTTACAAGTAACTTGATTGCATTAAGAGCTACTTACAATGGCTTAGATGATGACTTTCATAGTTTCATTCCTTTTAGAGAATATGTGGACATGATGAACACTTTGATGCCCAAGAAAGAGAACAAGAGAGAGAATGAAATAAGTGGAAGAGAGCTCAAAAATAAAATAAGCAAGTTTACATCACCTACTTTTGATGGAACAAATAAAATTTCAGCTAGAGCATGGCTACAAAAATTACAAACCTTCTTCACACTTAACCCCATGAAGGAGAGTGATGCTATTAAATTTGCAAGTCTACACTTGGAAGATGTAGCCTATGATTGGTGGTATAATGGAATGACTACTCAAGGCCATGATCAGGTAACTAAATTTGATGATTTCAGTCAAAGAGTGATAGATAGATTTGACCTCAAGGATGATGATGAGTATTTTAAAGAATTGTCAAAGTTGAAGCAAACCAAATCAGTTAATGAGTATATAGAAGAGTTTCAAAAAGTGGCTATTATGGTAACTAATATGACTGAAAAGAGGATTTTTTATCTTTTTCTTAATGGTTTAGAAGATTCTATGAAGGGTTTGGTTAAGGCTTTCTCACCCTCAGCCTTACAGGAAGCTATCAAAAGAAGCTTGCAACTTGAAACTTGCATGCCTATGAGACCAGTCACTAATCAAAAACCCCAAAATATTTGGCAACATAAGGGGAATTTTTAGAAATAGACTTTTCCAACACTACCACCAAAAGATGTGATAAATTTGGAAAAAAAGAAGGAAGATGAAGAGACTAGGAGTGAATTACGAAGGAAAAAGCTTTGTTTCACTTGTAGAGAACCATGGGCTCTAGGACACAGATGTTTGGGGAAAGGTCAAGTGCACTATATTGAAGTTGCTTTAGAATCTAATTTAGATGAGCATGAGGAATTTAATGACACTAAGGAGTAGGTAGACGAAGAGAAAGAAAAAGAAATTAGCAAGGATGGCACTTTAGCAGCATTATCAGGAGTCCCAAGATATCATCCCTTTAGAATTCGAGGGGTACTAGTAGGGAAAAGGTTGACAGTTCATCTTGATAGTGGGCTAACTCACAATTTTATTGATGAGAGATTTTTCATGAAAAGAGGGCTTAAAGTAGAAGATTTTGAGGGATTCAATGTTACTATAGCTAATGGATTCACTATGCCTTGCACACGGGTAGTGAAACAACTCAAGATGACCTTAGGAGATTATGAGTTATGTGATGACTTCTATGTTGTTGGCATTGGGGAGACAGATCTTGTATTGGGTGTTCAATGGTTACATTCTATTGGAGGCTATTACATGAGCCATCAAACTATGGAGTTTAAAATTCATTCCAATGGGAAAGAAGTCTTATTGAGAGGCTTATTGAATGGAGCACCCAAGGTGGTCTTTGGAAAGAGGATGGAGAGGACTTTTCAAAGAGGACAAGTAGCATGGGTAGGAGGAGTCATAATCCATCCAATAAGCTCTCCAAAGAATCAAGGTAATTTCCATTTTGAAATTCAAAATATTCTTGATAAGTATAAGATAGTTTTCAATGACTTGCCTCCAGGATTACCACTAGATAGAGGTTTTGAGCATGTTATAGAGTTAGAACAGGGTGCCAAACTAGTTATAACAACCCCATACCGCCATCCAAGAGGTTATAAGGAAGAAATTGAAAAAACTATTAAGGAACTCCTAGACATGGGATTCATAAGGCCTAGCTCTAGTCCATTTGCATCATCTGTGGTACTTGTCAAGAAAAAATATGGCACAATGAGAATGTGTATAGACTACAGGGCTCGAAACAAGAAGACCATAAAAAATAGGTATCCCATACCATGCATAGATGAACTCATTGATGAGTTACATGGTGTTGTATACTTCTCAAAAATTGACTTAAGATCAGGGTACCATCAAATCCGAATGAGGAGTGAAGATGTGGAAAAGACTTCTTTCAAATGTCACTATGGGCACTTTGAATTTCTTGTTATGCCATTTGGCCTCACTAATGCACCTACAACATTCCAATCTTGTATGAATAAGCTATTCAACCATCATATTTAAAGATTTTTTTTGGTATTTTTTGATTATATCTTGATTTACAGTAAAACATGGGAAGAGCATCTAAAGCACATAGACACTATTTTGGAAATTTCGGAGCAGCAATCCTTCTATGCTAAACTATCTAAATGTGAGTTTGGTTTCATAGAGATCGTATATTTGGGACATATTACAAGTTCTAAAGAAGTATAGGTTGATCAACAAAAAATTCAGGCAATTTTGGATTGGCCTCCACCCACTAATCTTATATAGTTGAGAGGTTTCTTCAGGTTGTGTAGCTACTATAGGAGATTTGCCAAGGGATTTTCTCAGCTTGCTGCCCCCTTGACTGATCTGACAAAAAAAGGAGCTTTTTTTCGGACAGAAGAGGCACAAAAAACATTTGATAAGCTTAAGGAGGTAATGAGTTCATGCCCTGTGCTTGCAATTTTAGATTTCTCTTTACCTTTTGTTGTTGAATGTGATGCTTCTAGAGAAGGTATAGGGGCTGTCCTAACTCAAAGGGGACATCTAATAGCATTTGAGAGTAGAAAACTAAATCAATCAGAGAAAGGTTACTCTATCTATGATAAGGAAATGTTGGCAATCATGCATGCACTTCATAAGTTTAGACAATATTTGGTATGTGGGAGATTCATTGTAAAGACAGACCATAATAGCCTTAGGTTCAAGATTTGAATGATCATCAACAAAAATGGGTAAGAAAATTGCAAGTTTATGATTTTGATATTGAATACATGAAACTAAAGAATAATGTGGTTTCTGATGCTCTCTCAAGAAAGCCCACTTTGTGTTCGTTAACATCTATCTCTGCTGATTGGAAAGTCTCCATAATTTTAAAGTATGCTAAATATTCCTTTGCCACCAAGATTTTGGATAAGTTAGTGGATGATAACAAGTACAAGGTTGTTGATGAATTGATTTATTACAAGAACAAGATCTTCTTAGTGCCAGGATAAAAAACTAAGGAGAGGATATTGAGGTCCTTTCATGACACACCTTTGGCTAGTGATCAGGGATAATTCAAAACATATAGGAAAATTTGACAGCAGTTTTCATGGAAGGGTATGAAGGAGGATATCCTTAAATACATTAAGGAATGTATGGTATGCCAGCAAAGCAAGAGTGAGCAAAATTTTCCTGCAGGGTTGTTGTAGCCACTTCCTATTCCTGAACAAAAATGGGAAAGTATTTCCATGGACTTCATCACTGGGTTTCCTAAGGTTCAAGGTAAGGATTGCATATATGTGGTGGTAGATAGACTAACTAATTATGCACATTTCTTTCCTATCACATCTAATTTCAAAGCATCACAAGTGGCTGAATTGTTCTTCAAGGAAATTTTTAGATTACATGGCTTGCCTAGAAACATTGTCATTGATTAGGACAATAGATTCCTTAGCTCTTTTTCGAAGTAGCTCTTTCATTTGGCAAGAACTGAACTCACTCCCAGTACTAGCTATCACCCTCAAATAGATGGACAAATAGAGATAGTTAATAAATGGATAGAAGGATATTTGAGGAACTATGTTTCAAATCAACAACATGATTTGGTGAAATGGTTGTACCTAGGGGAGTATTGTTACAATACATCTCATCACATGTCTATTGGTATGCCTCCTTTTAATGCTCTTTATGGTTTTGATGCCCTTTCCTTTGTTGATCTAGTACTTTCAAATAGAAAAGTACCTACAGCAAGTGATTTCATCAAGCAAAGCCAAGACATAATAAGGTCCCTCAAGGATAATCTACAACATGCACAGAACCAATAGAAGTTGTATGCTAATAGGAAAAGGACCAAAAGATTTTTTGAGGTGGGAGATTTGGTATTTTTTAGGTTGTAGCCATATAAGCAAAGCACCTTGAAGAAGAGTGGGGCAGAGAAACTCAAGCCAAGGTTCTATGGCCATTATAAGATCACCAAGAAGATAGGAGAGGTAGCTTATGAATTGGAGCTCCGACCAAATAGAAAAATACATAATGTTTTCTATGTGTCTTGCCTTAAGAAGGTTTTAGGCCAAAAAACCATAGTATCTACAGAATTACCACCTCTTGATGATGAAGGGAAATTAGTTTTCATACCAGAAGAGATTTTGGATAGAAGAGAGAAAAGATTGAGAAATAGGAGCATCATAGAGCATTTGGTCAAATGGAAAGGATTACCACTAGAGGATGCAACTTGGGAAGGAGCACATATTCTTGAGCATTTGAATATTCATTTATTGAGGACAAGCAATATTTGGGAGGGGAGGACTTGTCATGTCCCCTTTTCAAATAATTAAAAATAATAATCTTTGCTAAGGCAGGCAGGCCCAAAAAGGTGAAGTTTCAGCAAACGGGGCTAATCTTTGGAAACCAATGGACTAATAAATAAAAATTATTATTAAAATATGATTTATTAACCCCTCTTAGATGTGATTTAGGGTTATGCCCTCTTTTAAGGGATTTGGACCATTTTGGGCTCATTTCAAAACTTGATTTTGCTCATTGCTTTATTGTTCTTTAGAGGCTATCAAACTTGTGGAGAAGGAGACCCAAGCATGAGATTTTGAAGTTTTCTATGAAGGTTGAGGATGGGATTTTAAAGCCATTCCATGTGCAAGCTCATGCAGAGTTTGCCTTTGTGCTCAATAGTGCAGATTTGTGGATTTTCGGGTGTGTTTTTTTGTAAGAGTTTGGTGTTTTTGGTTGACTATTTCATATTAGTTTGGGTTGCTGCTGGATTTCAGACTTTTAGATATTAAAATAGAGCTGAATATATGTATTGGGATGTGGTTAAACTTCTGTGATAGATTATTAGTGTTTTTGTGGTGTTTTCGGTCTATTTTATGTTATTTTCGGGAGCCCGATGAGCATTGTTTTTGTCCTATATTTGGGAACTATTGCGTAAATGATATATAGATCTGGAAATTTCATTTTCTAGGCCATTATTCTACTGAAATTTCTATTAAAATTTCTATTTTAAAATTTATTAATAATATGTGAAGCTGTGAATTTTTTAGCACTATTTTGGGCATACCCTATTTGGATTTTATTGAGAAATTGGTTGTTTGATTTTAAAAATCTGATTAGAGACTTTAAATTTCATATAAAATCACAAAAGGGGACATTTCACCCCCCCACCCTAGAAGTTTATATTTTTTATTGTAATTTTGACAATTGGTATCAAAGCCTTGTTCTCTAAAAGAGAACCTTTGCAACATTGAGGAAAGATCTTAAAATGGATGTCTACAAGATGGGAAAGATCATTGAGAATTAGGGAACTGAAATATAACTCATTCTACATGAACTAGATGAAGCAAGAGAAGAACTAAAGAAGTCTATGAAGAGAAGGAAAGAAATTGCTATTGTAGAGAATGACACAGAATATAGAGAGCTGAACACTACTAAGCTATTTGGAAATACAGATTCCAATGAATTTGATGTAGCAGCTATAGATCTAATGGAAAAGCATAGAATCCAAACTGAGAAAATTAGAAATCTCAAGTTAGAAGAAGAATCACAAGACATACTACTATGTGAGGTGACTAAATAGAAGAAGAAAGCTATGGAGGAAAACTCCATGATTGAAGAAGGCAAGAGAATTTTGAGCAACAGACTAGAAGAGAAATCATCAAAGCTAGCCAAGATTTCTAACATGCAATTGGATACTCCAAGTCAAATGATGAATTCCAACTATGAATTGAATGTCAAGGAAATTGAGATAACAACATTGAAACTATAGAATGACAAACTGCAAAATGATCTAAAGAGAGAAAAATAATCTACTAAAAGTTTCAACAAACCAAATGAAGCCATCAAATACTTTGAGAAATTATTGAGATCTCCTAGATCTAATAATGATACATCTAGACTAGGATACACAAGTACTAAAGAAGGAGAGTCATCAAAAAATGCTAAAGAAAGGAACAATAAAGGTAAGAACTCTAAACCTACTTGTCATAATTTTGGTAAGGAAGGACATACTACTAATGTGTGTAGGAGAAAGCCATTAAACTAGAATGTCAAACACAACAACATGATTTACTATCATAAGTACAACAAATAAGGAGATAAGTCACATGAATGTAGAACTAGGACCATGCACACTCAAAAATTTGAATGATATTTCTATAACTGAAATAAGTATGGACATAGAGCTTTTGAATATAGATCCAAATCCATGTGGTCATCAAATAGGAAAATAAAGGTAAGGAACAATGAAAACTCTTACAACTAGGATTATAATACAAGATATAGTTGTCATTATTGTCAAGAATATGGACATGCTCCTAAGAATTGTATGAGGACACATTTTAGAGGTGAATACAAAAGGTGATTAAGTCAAACCACTTGTTTTAGTTGTTTAAAGATTGG
The DNA here is from genome assembly GCA_028749045.1 of Cupressus sempervirens. Lineage (NCBI taxonomy): Eukaryota > Viridiplantae > Streptophyta > Pinopsida > Cupressales > Cupressaceae > Cupressus > Cupressus sempervirens. Next base: position 878,380,056 of record CM053792.1, read on the forward strand.
TCACATCAGTCAATATTGTCCAACAAGGTCAAAGGCACCAAGTTGTGAATTTGAAAAAGACAAATGCAAGGTAGATGTTGAAAATGTCAGAGATGAAATGAACAAGACATGGAAGAAGAAAGATGATTGCATCACATCAAATGGAGAAGGGATCACTTCACCCAATGGGTCAAGTGATCACACCTCATTAAGCTAAGCAATCAAGAGGTATGTGGGACTGATATCTAAATGTTATATCATACATCAGTTCCAAAGGAATTTAGTACTAAAAGGATCATATAACCACGAACAAAGATGCAAGATGTTGTTAGGAATTCAAGGAAAATTTTTATGTTTTTCATGTTACCGTTGAGTGTGAAATATTTCCTATCTATGCTAAGTGAAATACTAGAAGATGTTGAGCTAGCAAACTAGCTAGTTGATGTTGAGCTTGTAGTGGTTGGCAAGTGATTGAAATGTTAATGGATGTCAAGTAAGCCCAAAATTAGTTTATGATGAGCTTACAACTATGTAAGGACTCAACATTTATTGTAGGGTTTCAAAGGGTATTTGATCAATTTTTGACTCATTTTTCATCATTTCAAAATCAAGAAAGAGCGACGACAACAGAAGGCAATCTTGAAATCCATTCAAAGAAATTGCAAAAGATTGGGGCAGTGATTCTATAACATTTCCTTACATCCAATGAGGTATTTATCAAGAGCCAAGCTACACAATTTATATTTTCATAAACCCTAGTTTCACAAAATGGTGTCTAGTTCAAATAATGTAGAGGGTAAGGAGGTTTTAAAAATTCAAGTAGCTAGTAATGAAGTTAAGCAACCTATATTCAAAGCTATTCTTGATATTTCTTACAAGAAAGACCCCTTCGGTGCATTATCCTTGATACCACCAAATATTTTAATGGTACAAGATGTTAGAAAACATTATAACTACAAAATTTGTAGCATAGGTGATATAGAGATCAGGCAAGATTATGACATACTCTATGATAATGATGCACTAAAGGAAGAATTCAAAATCATAGAAAAGAAAGGCTTGACACAAGCCCTAGATTTCCCAAATGTCATCAAAACTGAATGGATAAGAATAGTGCTTAAAATAATTCATGATATTTCATTATGGATGGAAAATGGACCTATCAAAATAACCAAGAGGATAATCCATAGGGTTACTAGTTATCCAAACCTAGATCGGCCTAAGGCACTAAGAAGTGATTCAAAAGAGGTCATTGAGAAGAACACTGGAGTCATGTGGAATAAGAGAAGCATGAAAATTGATAGAATTACTGATCCTTTGATAGAGTTTGTAGTAAAGGTCATTTCACACAAAGTTTATCATTCTAGTAGATTGAATAGTGTGCCTATATAATAGTGGATGTGGGATACAAAATTGTCAAGAAAGATCACACATACAATCTAGCAGAACTCCAACTACAATAGCTAGTTGAGAATTTAGGAGCAATAAAGAAAAGTAAAAGTGCACAATGTATATTTGGTTCTATCCTAATATGTTTATTCTTAAATGTGAAAAACACTTCTACTACATTTGGGATAGTTGCATGGAAAACCAACCGATCAGTAATACTATAGATTGGTGAGTATATTAAACAATTGGGTGAGAATTTTGAATCAGTGACGACTAACTACTTTGAAGATTTCGAGCAGTCAATGAAGAAAAGATTGAGAATACTATTATCACTAGTAGAAAAACACTATTATGATTTCTTGTTTCTAGTAGATTTTGACTATACATATTTCCAAGCAACAACACCAAGGGTGAGATGGTTGAGGCCACTTAGATATGAAATGAATGTGGATGAGGCATCTACAACTATCAATACATTACTTGGAAAATATTTTGATAAAAATGCTAAGGCATTTGGAAACTATGAAATGGAAAAGTCCAAAATCACAATGGAACTTAAGACTACTTTTGTAATAAAGAACGATAAATTGGTGAAAAAGTTGAAAGAAAAATTTGGAGAGGGTACTGAGGAGGAGGAGGAAGAAGAAGAAGAAGAAGAAGAAGAGGAAGAAGATTCTCAAACATAAGCAACTCTCACACTAACTCAAGGTATGGGAGAAGACCAACAAGAAGAGTAAATTGAATTTGTTGAAGGTGCTAAGGGAGAAGAAGTTGAGGAAGTTCCTACTCCCATAGAAAAAAAGAAGAGTAAGGATAAGGCCCAACCTATGATAGAAGCCAAGAAGGTAGCCAAGCCGAGTCAGCCCAAGTCTACAACACCTACTACAAGGGCTAGTGCATGTTCAACTACAAAAAAGGCTAAAGAGAAGAATAAACCTATAGAGTAGGGATGTCAAGTGCTGAAAAGACCTAGGAGGAAATATGTTGCACAAGCCAAATCAGATGAGGATAAAATAGAATCAGATGACAACAACCAATTTAAAGTGGTGAGTCATAATCCTCTATCAGATCTTGAAAATCTATGTGAAAATGTAAAGAATAGTGCAAACTTATCAAGATTTACACGTTGATTTTGATAATATTGGTAAAGTGGAGAATAATCAAGTGGAGGAGGCTATATATACCATGATGGAAAAATTCAAGACTACCCGACTAGATATGATAGAGTTGAGTAGAAATGGCACTATTTTTTTAACTTGAAGAGATAAATAAGAGAGACATCTCTTGCAAAAGTGATGCCAAAACTTAGTAAGGCATAGATTTCTAAGGTTTTGTGGAAAATTTTTGTTAGGTTTACACCTAAATACAAAGCCTTTAGCATACTACAAAATAATATTGAAGATGTTCTTAAGAAGTCCACACAGATGTGGAAACTCACTTATGGGTTGACTACAATCAAAGAAGGTGAGCAAGAACCCATTGAAGTTAAGGATGATGAAGAAAATGATAGAAATGATGACATTTTTGAGGGAGGAATAGAAATGAACATAGATGACAAGTCAAAAACTAAGCTAGAGTAGCAAGAAGAATAGAGTGTGCAAGACAAACCATTTCCTAGTGTCAGTCCCCAACATGTAACAAATGAGAATACTAAAAGAGTAACCATTAAGGATGTTTCCCATTTCATAGCTTAGAACATCAATCCCCTTATAGAGGAACACCTTGAGAAGATAATTGATCAATATATACTATAGGCAAAATTATGTGATAATCCTATGTTGGTGAGTATGGATGAATTGCATTAGGTAGTGACTGATACAACATGGGAGGAGGTGAATACACAAGAACCACTAACCATGCCCCCTCAAGTAACTCATGTAAAACCTTTGGGAAATATACCATAAGCCACATCAGTAAAGGTTGCTACAATTGAAAAGGATATAGTGGAAACACAAGCTACTATTAAAGAAAAAAGTCAAATAGGTCAGATAGACTTACCTGCACCTACAACACAAGAATAAGGTGCATCACAAGTCATTGTGGAAGTCAATGACAAGATTGAAGAGATAGAGGTGACACCTAAGTTGAAAGAGAAAGTTGCCATTCAAGCCATGGTATTACTACCAGAATCTGGTAGTCCTTCCACTCTTCAAAAACTGAGCACAAATGCAGCTCCATTGCAGATCTCAGTGCTGAGTCCGAGCTCATTAATGGCTAAAGATGTAATCCAATATGGAGATGTGAGCCTTGATGAAAAAATTATTCTACCAAAGTATGAAGTAGGCTAAAAATACTTCAACAAGCCTTAGCAAGGAAGAACCACACTTCAATAGGTAGAAGCAGGCATTACAAGACATTAAAGATATCCTTTTAGATACATTCAGTCTATGAACTTCAGATGAGACCAAGCTGCTAATTAAATAATTGACAAACATAGTGGAGAAGGTGAGTAATGTCGATCTAGAAAAAAAATTTAAAGTTATTAGAATGGTTAGAAATGAAATTTTAGAACATAGTAAATGAAAAGATATCAGGTGACATAGCACTAACACAAGTTGCGTTGGAAAAAAAGATTGAAAGTGTGAAGAAGGTAATTGAGAATATCTTCTCATTATGAACAAAATTATGCAATCCAACACTCTTCACACAAGAGACTAGAAGTCACATTTTGAGCTTCGAAAGTTAGATAAGTTAATCAAGTGCATAAATACCAATGACACTAGCTCGTAGTGAAAAGAACTTTAGAACACTACTACAAACCCAAAGTTAGTTAGCTACATTGATAGTAGATGAGGCCAACATTAGGGCCAAATTGATTAGCATTTAGAAAACTTTGACTCCCAAGATGGAAATTTTTCACAAGGAACTAGGTTATGCTAAAACTCTCATGAAGAAAGACCCCAATCTTTCACCATTAGATAGCTTAATCCACCTTGTTGTCAAGCTTTCTATCCAAATAGAATCTTTGGATGATGTAGGGGCATTTGAGATCTTTTCTATTTACCCTAGAAGTCTAATGCAAGAGCATTTTGGTCATTATGTTATCCTTTTGATTGTGTTAGACATTGCTGAGTTGTAGTAATTGTCGAGTGCTAATAAATTTTTTTGTCATTATAGAGTTGAGTTTATCCCACATCAAGTTAACACTCAGATTCATGTGTTATCCCATCTCACCACTATAGTGTGTGTTGAGTTCCATGGTGTGTGCTGAGCTATTCTTCATGTGTCAAGTGAATCTTCATGTGCCCAGTTACCTAGTGTATAATGAGTAACTATTCATGTGTGGAATTGTCCTATGTATGCCGAGTCTTAGCATTTTGGATGTGACTTCTATGTTTTATGTGCAAGCCAACTTGTAGGATTTATTTTGTTCATGAAATTTATGTTAAGATCTTGTCTTAGGATTTGTCTAGACTGTTATTAGGTCAACCTTCCTATTTTGTAATGTTCTACGATGATTTGTAAGTCATTTTGGAAAGTATAAATAAAGTATTTAGGCTTAGAGTTAGGATGTTTAGAGTGTCTAGAGTAGAATGTGAAATTTTGAAAAGTTTGTAGCATATCTTCTTGGACATGTAGAATTTGGAAGTGTGGAGTCTTAGCCTAGAGTACTTTGGAGATAGAGTTTGTATTTGAGTCTGGACATCTGTTCTTCTTTGAAAGATGTATTCTTCTTTGTAATACCCATAACCCAAAATGCTATATAGCCAAGCATGGTGGTTGTAAACTTCTTGATATGAATATATGAAGATATTGTCTCTTTGGATTTGAATCTCTCTTCTCTTGTTCATTTTCTATTGTATATTTGTTTTTTGGTTAATAGATCACCTCATTTGGGGTACATCCAGATTAGTGCTACATCAGTTGGTATTAGAGCTCATTTGTTTTGGAGTGTGTAAGAAGATTGCCAAGGTGTGAGGCCATTTGTACTAGGACCTTAGTTGGGAAAAGTTTATCAAAGAAGGGTCTTTTATTTTTGGAAGTCCTAGCTGGTTGGAAATTTAGTGTAGTGTGACAGATTTGTAGATTTGGCTTACACTTGCAGAGGACTAACCATTTGATTATTGTTTGTAAAGATTGTTCGAGGAAGGAGAAATGTTGATCCAAAGTTATTGGACATCGTGAGGGAACTTATAGTTGGAGTAGAAGCTATTGAGTTAGCACAAAATCATGGAAGACATCTTGATGAATGTGATTCTTTTTGGGACGATTTATCTAAAAGGATTGATGATTTGGAAAAGCTTGATTTGAGCTGGCATCTGAGGATTAGAAAGAAATTTTTTTGGTTGGTTAAAGAGATTATGAAGAGAAGAAGATAGTTCATGAAAGTACATGATAATTTTCTTGAAATGGAGGAAGTATCTTTTGGTTTTCATGAGCAGATGGATAGATCTGACATGGACATTGTAGAGCATCTTGTTGTGCACAATGAGATTGTAGAAGAGGAGAGTTTCACTTATGTTGGTAAGGAATTGGATGTTTTTATATAGAAGTATTGTAATGTTGGAATGGATATGAATAAGGACTTATTTGTTGTTGTCATTGTTGATTTGGAGTTATTTGTTCATTCTATTATGGATATTGTTGATCTGGATGTTGCTTTACTTGCTAGTAATTTGGTTGAGGGTTTCAACGGTGTTATTGATGTGGATTTACATGATGTTGTTGTTGCTAGTATGGATCTAAACTTATATGTTGCTACTAAGATATTGAAGGATATTGATGTTGTTACTAATGTGGATTTTCATGATGTTATTGATCTATACGTTGCTACAAGAATGAATATGAATATATAATATATATATATATATATATATTTATTTATGAGTATGGATGATAGACTTATTTTCACATGTTCCTAATATAGATTCATTTACTACTGATTTGGTGGAGAATTCCTATTTTATGGATTTATATGCTTTTTCTATGATGGATTTGAGTTTATATATTGTTTTTGATCTAGTTTCATGTATGAGGATGATATTATGGATAATGTTGATGATAAGTTGTACATAGAACATTGTGATTTATAGTTTTGTTCGTATGTTGATTGGTTGGATGAAATTTTGATTTTTGAATGGATGAAGCATAGATGGTTGATTTTTAAATTTGATCTCTTTTCTCTAATGGAGTGGAAACCTTTTGTGAAGATGAAGTTGAGTAGAAAATTTTCTTTCAGGAGAAAAATGTGGGACACATTTTTCTATTTACCTAGGGAATCTAATTTAGGTGCATCAAAGGTCTTTTCTATTTACCCTAGTAATCTGATGTAGGAGCATCCTAGCCATTGCATTATCCCTCTAATTTTGTTAGAAATTGTCAAGTTGCAGCAATTGCAAATTGCCAGTAAATTTTCAATCATTGTCGAGTTGAGGTTATCCCATGTCATGGTAACACTCAAGTTCGTATGTTATCCCATCTTGCCACTCCAATGTATGCTAAGTTCCATAGTGTGCATCAAGTTGTTCTTCATGTGTTGAGTGACTTTTCATGTGCCAAGTTACCTAGTGTATGTTGAATAACTCTTCATGTGCCAAGTTGTCTTGTTTATGTTGAGTATCAGCATTTTGGATGTGATTTTTACATTTTTTGTTGAAGTTGACTTGTAGGATTTATTTTATTCATCACATTTATGTTAAGATTTTGTCTTGGGATTTGTCCAAACCATTATTGTGACAACCTTGCTATTTTGTAATGTTATAGAATAATTTGTAAGCCATTTTGGCAAGTATAAATAAAGTATTTAGGCTTAGAGTTAAGTAGTTTAAGAGTGTCTAGAGTAGAATGCAAATGTTTGGAAAGTTTGAAGCATATGTGCCTAGAGATGTAGAATTTGGAAATGTGGAGTCTTAGCCTAGAGTAGTTTGGAGATATATTTTGTATTTGAGTACAGAGATTTGTTCTTCTTTGAAAGATGTATTTCTCTTTGTAATGGCCATAACCCATAAGGTTTTATAGCCAGGCATGTTAGATGTAAACTTCTTGATATGAATATATGAAGATATTGTCTTTCTGGATCTGAATCTGACTTCTCTTGTTCATTTTCTATTGTGTGTTTTTTTTTGATTTCTTGATCAACTCATTTTGGGGTACATCTAGATTAGTGCTACATCATTCGATGTAGCATATGAGAATTGGTATATCACTCTCAAGATAATCTTAGATGTCCATAAATCATTTCTAGAACACTATAATTTTATAGCCCATTGACATAAGTGTCAAAAAGGGGAAGAGATAGAATAAAGGGGGAGAATAAGCTAAAGGAGGAAAGAAAAAGGAGATAATTTTGGGGGAGATATAAGGAGAATGAGAAATGGGGGAGTAAGCAAAGAAAGAGGAACAAAGATAAGAGAAACAAGAAGGAGAGTAAGAAAAAGGGACAAAGACAAGATAGACTAAGCTAAGTTAGAGCAAGAACAAAACAACATGAAGTCAAAGAGCATTAGTTAAGGCACATTCACTCAGTAGGAGAGCAAAATTTTGGATACATAATAGACCAATCAACTTAGGGGGAGTTATCAAATTTTGAGGTATCTAAGTTGTTACAAAATTTTTGAAATTTTGAAGTTTTGTACATAAGTCGAGATAGAGATATGTTATGATCATAAGATTATGGATTTTAATATAAACTCAAGTGTTTTTGACACTCATGTCAAAGGGGGAGATTATTGATCTCAGATTGGTTTTGACAATTGAGTGTCCACACATTTAAGTTATTTACTTAGTTCATTTCAAACAAGTAGTACATGTCAAGCCCAACATGCATATATTAGTGCATGTCGAGTCAAAAGTGAGTGTCGAGCCACTCATGTGCCAAGTCACTCAAGTGATGAATAGTTAGTCTATGCCAAGTGACATAGGAGCTAAGTAAATAGTGGATGCCAAGTGATATGTATGCTAAGTCATAGTATAGAAGATAGTATATGTTGAGCATTAGAGACTTCAAATGTCTAGTGACATAGTTTTTTTGCATATTTGTTTGTAATGGAAAAATAACTATGTAAACCATTTTTGATCCAACTAAAGATTGAATTATGATATTTTGGAGATAAGGATGAATCTTATGTTGGAATCCCAATGCAATTAGATGCAAACAATTAGAAAAAGGGAACATTTTAGCAAAAAAATGGATGATTCACAACCATTAATTCATACCTAACCTTAAATCACCAAAGTATTTTTAAGGAGGACAAACCCTAAACTATTTATGATATGAAAAGCATGTATAAGGTGTATGAAGGAGCAAAGAGAGTGGTTTGCATACAAAAAATAGAGAATTAATGGTGACTAAGGAGTTATGAAGTGAGATTGCATTGTAGAATTAGTTATAGCAGAATAGGGAAAGAGAAGAGTATACAACAAAGAGACATCTGATCAAGGAGGATCGAGAATACATTATTTTAGAGGTTATCTATCATCAAGAAAAGAAAGTGTTAGCTACATGATCATTGTTGAATAATTCAAGCATGTGAATCAATGAAATCTCTTAATAGAGTAGTCCTAATAAGCTATATTGAAATCCTCTAACAAGGTGCTTACTTAATTGTGAGTTTAAGTCCTTTAGCAAGCACACTTCTAACAAGGTGTTGAAATACTTTAATAGGGTGAGACCTAACAGTCTTTGTAAACCTTTAACAGGGTAGACCTTTCATAGGGTAGAACATGTCTCATGGTCAAAACATTGTAACCTTCATTAGATTCACTTTATTATTGCAGTAGTGAAGATTTGTGGCTATCATTCCCACCCCAAATTTACCCTCTCATTAGAGGGTTTTTGGGTAATCGTATCTAGTGTTATAAGTGTGAATGTTTACTTTCTTATATGCTTTACATGGTATTTCAGTTTACTTGCTAAATGCATGAGATGGATGTGTGGTGAAATTTTTTATGGGTCCTAGTTTAAACTACCAATTCACCTCCCCCCCCCTCAAAAGTTTACCTTTCCTATTGTAATTCTAACACTCTTTATATCTAGTAGGTTAAATAGTGTACCATGTATGGTTTTTGTTGGAATGTTCAAAATGGGAAGAGTACTTCTAGGGGGGAGTGAATGGTAAGTACCACACTTTTAACCTTTTCTATTCCTTTAAATAAAATAACTAAAAAAGTAAACTACATGCATGTAAACATATAGATGAATATAAAGTAAACACATGCAATAACACATAACACCAAATTTGGTAACCCAGAAAGCCTCCAAGAATAAGAAGGTAAAAGTGGGGTGGGTATGATACCCACAGAAATCATTGTAGCAATAAATGTTTGACCACTTCTGATGGTCTACCCTATGAAAGGCCTACCCTATTAAAGGCTTTACACTATGTCAATAATGACCTAGTTAGAGGATTTACAAACACTTTACATGAAGTGTTACCCTATTAAAGGATTTAGTCACCTCTTCAAAGGATCTACAAAGTAGCTATTAAGCTAACATATCAACATAGGATTTTCACTTATCAAATACAATGGCAAGAAAGTATTAGGAATCTTTGAACTGATTGCTTACAATCTTCAATTGCTGATTTCAAGAATTTGATCTACTCCTTCTGACCTTGATTCTTTGAGATTTGATATCCGATTGTGTCCCTTCTCCATTGCATTATTCTGATCAACTAGATATGTAATTGTTGCTCTGTTCCTCTAAGTCTTTCTTATTTCACACTAAATTTCACCATAGTTTTCCCATACACTATTCCCATCTACACATGCAATGGGGTTTTTGACATCCTTTTAAAGATTGTGATGACTTAGGGTTAGGTATGGATCTACGATCCATATTGAATCTTGAGTTCCTGCTCATTCCTTGCATTTTCCTCATTGGTTGCATGCCTTCTCAAATATTTTGATTGGTTGTATGTGGATTGCATAGGAAATGTAAAATATTCGTCCTTATCCTTTTTCTCCTTCAAAATCCTCCTATGTTAGCTCCATAAAAAATTTACATTAGAGTTTGTGAGGGCACAAACTCATATGTTAATTCTATATTACTCAATACATACTGGACTATTGATGCTCAACACATATACTATCCTCATTTTCTCGGCACCTATTACATTTTATCTTGCTCGACACATGTAAGATCTTGGATTACTTAGCACATGTACAGTTCTAGATTGCTCGGCATTAACTGTGACTTGGAACCTATGTATCACTCGACAATTATATACTACTCGACACTTGAAGTCACTCGACACCTATTGAAAATTTGACTCGACACACACTACGGCCCAACATACATATTGTGCTCGGCTTCAATTTAGAAAGTGGTTAAGTGCATTGACACTCAAATGTCAAAACAATCTAAGATCAACAATCTCTCCCTTTGACATGAGTGTCAAAGACACTTAAATATACATTACTAATTTTTCCTTATGAGTACCTTATCCAATCTCTTTTGCGTATGTAAAAAGTTCAAAATTGTTCAAAATTTGTTCAAAATACTTTGTTACTCCACCAAAGCTAATTGTGCCTTGACATTCTTGAAACCAAAATTCTATGTGCTTGATACTCTTTGTCTTTTACGTATCTCCCCATTTTTGCTATAAAAAATTTATAGTATTCTCCCCCTTAGTTATATCAAACTATTATATCTCCCTTATATCTCCCCTAAAACATTTTCTCCCCCTTTTTGACACTAATGTCAAAGGGTTCTAAGGAGTAATACCATACTTAGCCAAAAAGTTACTATTTACCTCCATTATTGTTTTCAAAGTTGCATCCCAATTCTCCAAAATAATGTCAAGTGACTTGTGTTGGATGGCAGTCTCTATAAAAAAGTGTAGAAAGATTAGGATCTTTCTTTAGAATTATTTTAGCATAAACTTGCTCCTTGTGGAGGACTTGCAAATGTGGGGTGATAGAGAATTGAATTTGCATCAATTTAGGCTTAATATTGGCTTCCTCTATTGTAAGTACAGCTAACTCCCTTTGAGTGTGAAGAGATTGTGCAAAATGCTTCTCACTTTGAGCTAGATCCTTTGGTAGTTGCATGCTAGAAATTTTCAAATTTCTTTCCAAGTTCATTACTCTCTGATTTGTTTCTTGTATGAAATTGGAAAAGTCACACAACTTCCTGTACAATGAGTAAATGTTCTCAAGTACAACTTTGACCTTGTCTATTTTCTTGGCCAACTCTACCTATTTAAGTACTATTCCACTTGATATCTTCTCATTTACTTTTCCTTGAATTTTTTGCTCTAACCATTCCATGAGTTTAACATTAGTATCTAGGTATTCATTTATCAATTGATCAACTATATCTAATAGTTTCTCTATTATTGGCTTTGCTTCATCTGGTGACTATAAGCTAAAGGCACCCATAAAGATGTCCTTAATGTCATGTAGTTCTTTCTTGTGTTTGAAATCCTTCTTGAATATTTCATACCTCAACCTTCTATCTAACACAGTTTGCATTTCATTGATTTGTGCCATTGTGATGGTCTTGGAATCGTAGGAGGGTATTATAATATCTTCATCTAATTTATGGTCTCCATAGTGAAGTACCCTAGCCACTTTAGTTGAACTCAAGCTTGGAGTTGAAATTTTCAAAGGTGTGACTTTAATTAGTGCTCCACTTGTGAAGGGTCTTTATAGGAGTGCCAACCTTTGGTAGTTCCAACAATGTCTATATAGTGGTCTACTCCTTTTCTTTTGATGTATCCTCCTTCGCATCTAACTTTCCTTCCACACACTTGGCTTCTGTATTATATCACCTACTGCTGGAGGTGGTGGAAGCATCAAAACTTTAATCCTAGTAGCTATGTAGGTGAAAGGTGGTTCCTTTGGTTTCACCGTTTCCTTTTGTGGTTCTACTACTACCTTTTTTAACTCATCAACACTCACCAATATAGGGCTTGTGCATAACTATTCTTGTAGAGTGGATTGGTGAAGGATCTAGGAGAGATCATGTATAGTTAGGGGATTGATGTTCTAAGTTGAACTATCAAGAACATCCTTAATGATTATTGTTTCTGTAGGTGTAATGGTTACATGAGGTTGACTAGGAGGTAGAATTTATGTGTCTTGCACACTCTATTCTTATTCTTGCTACTGATCAATTGTTGCCATAGTTTCTTCCTCTTCACCTTTTTCTTTATCCTCCTCAACTTTCTTATCTTCCTCTTCTTTAGCTCTTGTTGTTGCTTCCTTCTCCTCCTCTTGCTTCTCTTCCTCTCCTTTCTTCTCCTCTATTTTCTTTTCCTCTATCTTTTCTTTGGCATTGGTCTTTACCTTATTTATTTCCTCTACCTTATCATCAGTTATCTTGTAAATTATTTTCCACAATTGTGTGGATTTATTCAATACATCCTCAATCTTATTTTGTAGGATGTTTAAGGCTCTATACTTTGATGCAAATTTTCCACCATGTTTCTTATTTTCCTTTGTTATTTTACCATTTCTCATGTCAGGTTTTACTTGAGCCAAGGTGAATTCTCTAATCTCCTTTTCCATTTTTAGACAATAATGCCATTTATTCTCAATTATCTCATATAGTTTGCTGGGCATGGTATTGTGAAGTTCTAGAGGTGTGTTTTTGAATTCTACCATCATGGCATACAAAAATTCCTCTACTTTATTTTACTCTTCTCTACTGAGCTTATTAAAATCAAGAGTCTTTAAATCATTTAAATCTACACTTCTAATCTTGTCACAAAGTTTGTTAATTGTAGACTAAGGAGGATGACTTACCACTCTAAATTGGCTGATATCCTTTAATTCTATTCTTTCTTCATCATCTGTATCTAGTTGTACCACATACTTCCTTCTCTTCTTTAACTCTTCAACAAACTATTCATTGGATTTCTTCTTCTCTTTTGATGCCTCTTTATCCTTTTGAGTGGATGCTCTTGTAGTGGCCCTTGTTGTTGGAGCTGGCTTAGTGACCTTCTTAGGCTTCAGCTGAGCTGTAGGCTGAGTTTTTACCTTTCTCTTCTTTTGCTTAGTAGGTTTAGTTGCTTCCTCGGCTTCTTCTGCCTCAACACCTTCCTCCTTGTCTTCTCCTAAGCCTTGTGTCAGATCTACTAGGCCTTGCCCTTGCTCTTCTTCTTCTTCACTATCTCCTTCTACTTCTTCTTCTTCTTCACCTATTTCACCTTCAATGCTTGCTCCAAATTTCTTCTTTATATTTTTCACTATTTTGTCTTTCTTCTCAATAAAAAAAGTTGTCTTCAAATTAGTTTCAACTTTTGACTTGACAACATCATATGTTCCAAAGTGAGGAGCCTTCTTGTCTATCTCTTCTACTAGCAATGCTATGATTGCTACTGAGGCTTCATCTACATCAAGCTCATATCCCAATGGCCTTAGCCATCTTACTCTTGGTATTGCTTCTTGGATGTGGGTGTAGTCAATGTCAACCAAGAAGAATATGTCATTTACATGTTTCTCTACCAATGAGATTGGTATTCTCATTCTTTGCTTCATGCACTTCTTAAAATCCTCAAAATAACTAGTCATTTGAGCCTCAAAATTGTCTCCCATTTGATCAATGAACTCATTGATTTATGTGATTAAAGATTTGTTGGAATTCCAATTTACCTTCCCAATTGAAGGGAATTCTTCCATCACATAAAAGAATATGTAGATTAATACTGATCCAAATTTGCATTGTTCTCCCTTGGATATTCTTATAGCTCCCAACTTTTCATTTATTTGTTGAAGCATTAGTTTTGCCAGATCATGGGTATGATCTTTCTTTACCAACTTGTAAGCTACATCAATAGCTATGCAAGGTACACTATTTAGTCTACTTGATTGGTAGAATTTTTGTGAAACCATTCTCACATCAAAGTCAAGTAGGGGTTCAGTTACAGTATCTATGGTCACTCCCCTATTATTCCATTTGGCTCCTGTATTCTTCTCAATGACCTCCTTTCTATTGCTTCTCAAGGTCTTTGTTTGATCTAGGGTTGGGAGTCCTATAACCCTATGCACTATCCATTTTTAAATATTTATAGGTCCTATCTCTAGCCATAGATATCCATTGTTGCTCCTCAAAATTGCACGCCAAATTTTGAGTAATTTTGAGAAATTGAGCCATATAAATGCTTTTTGATGCACATGTACCCGGCTGTCAAGTTGAGGCCTAAGAGGTGTTCAATGCTTCTAGCACATTCCATTCAGTATATCCACTCATTCCATGAAGTTAAACTACTATTTTGAGTCATTTTGTGAAGTCTTGTTTTGAGCAAATTTCAAATCTGCATTTTTCACTAAGTGTCCAATAGCGATAGATGGCCTTGTTTGCATCTAAATATCTCACACCCAAAAATGTTTTGTGATTTTCCACTTTGGGAATATCTTTAGATTTCAAGTTGTTTCAAGTCCATTTTACTAAGTTTTGAATCCCTCAAAGTTGGTCAGTTACTATTTTCATGCTTTTGCAATTAATTCTTAATTCATGAAGGCCTTGTTTGACGTGCTATAACTTTCGACCGGTTGACCAAAATGCTAAATTTCCTTTTGCATTTCTTTGTAGACATCAAAGAATTGTTATGGTTCAAGTTTCAGCTTATGAAGAATCCATTTGATCAGTTTTCAAACGTGATTCCAAACGCAATTTATAACTTTTAACTGGTGTCAGCATTTGTAGATTTGTTGGAACCCTTGTTTGTGATGTTATAACTCCTAATTTATGATAGGTGAGATCAAATGGATTGTACCACTATGTTTTCCTCCAAAAGTTCTTCAAGCATGCCAATTTACAAGTCATGATGAATCCATTGGCCCACTTTTCCAAGTCCATTATGTTTTCAAAAAATACTTTTCTGTCATTGTTTCAATCTGCAAAATCTAAGTAGCCTACTTTGACCATTCGCCATTTACATTTAGTTATTCTTCATGAGTCCAAATCTCAAATTTGTAATGTCATCATGGAAAATAATTAATGCCCCAATTTTTGTGCCCCCAGGTCTCAATTTGCCTAGTTTTTGAAGCCAAATCTGAATGCAGTTTATTGTTTTCTGACATGTTTTCTTGCAACCAATTCTAAGAAGGCAACTTTGATGGTCAATATCTTTTGACCCCAAATTTTTCATGAGATGAGATTTCACATGGTTTAGGAATGCAAAAACAAAGAATCAGTGTGCCAATTTGTAGAGCCCGATCAGAGGGTTGGGTCTATTTTTAAGGCCAGTCAATAGACCTCCTGGCACAAAAGTGACAAATTTGCAGAAAATGATAAAATGAGATTTTAATGATCAATTAATCCTTGAAATCAATTCCAGTGGATATTAAAAGGTTAATAGGCTAGTTTGAGGATTCAGGTGTTTGGAAACAATTTTTTTTTTACCTGGACCCACTTTGGGGCCCGACTAATCCCATCAGACTGAAATGATGTTTAGAGATGAGATGAACCATGAAGACTCACTCACTCAAAAAGGTATGAAAGTGCAGAAGAAACTTAGTTTCAAGATTTGAAACACTTGATTGGAACCTACAAAAGGGGGTACCTATAAGCTTGAATTGTGAAGTTTGAAGTTGGAGTAGGCTATGTATAAATTGAACAGAGATCCGAAAGTAACTTTTCAGATAAGTTATATTTGGTAAGGGTAAAGTGCCTACAAAGAAAAGTGAAGTCATACAATTGTGTCAAGGGAAATATATGACTCTAAGATGGGAATGAGAGTTGAATGAAATAAGAAAGAAGAAGATATTGATGAATCATAGTCATCTTCAGCATCAGATGATGAAGATGCTGAGGAAGCTCACTTGTAGGCCCTTGAATAGACAGTGGCCCAAAATCCTCACAATTATGACTCTCATGTCTAGTAAATCAAAGTTCTTCAAAAAAATAGCCATGTGGAGAAGCTTCAAATTTCTAGAGAAGCAATAAGCTCATTGTTTCCTCTGGTTCCTACAATGTGGCAGGAGTAGGCAAAGGATGAAGCTTGCTTGAATACTAGTTCAAAAGTTGTTCCAATCATTGAGTCATTATATGAATGCTTAGTGCATGACTATATGTCTGTTCCATTATGGTCTGATTATCTAAATTTCATGCAAGAGCATGACAAGTCCATGTCACAATGCACACTAGAAGGCATTACAAAGATAAGGGCTTTGTTTGAATTGGTACTAACTACTACAGGTTTACATATGTCAGAAGGTGGAAAATTGTGGACAGTAGCTCAAGGAGTTTGGGAAAGCTTAATTAAAAAAAGTGGGGCTATATTAGAAGTCTAGAAAAGGTATATAGACATGGAGTTGGCAATGAATAATATGTTTGAAGCTCAAGCATTCTATAAGAGATGCTACAGTAAATGATTCAAGGGTACTGGTTCAGAGGCAATTTGTGAAGCTTGGCTACAATTTGAATGAGAGTATGGCTCATTGTTAGATCTTGATCAAGTTTTAATGAAGGTGAGCCCTTATTCGGAGGAATTAAGATTGATCCAACATTTGCAAGAAGGAAAATCTCAAGGAATTGTGGAATTTGGTTCAAGCGTTCAAAAGGACATTCTTCATGAATTTGCAACACATAAAGAAAGCTAGCCCATGATAGTTCATGCATTAAAAGGAATGCCCAACCCACAATAGCTAATGCAAGTAGGGGAGGCATTAAAAAAAGTAGGAGTGGCATGCATAAAAGCCACCCATGTAAGGAATGAGCCACAGTAAAAAACATGAAGACACAAGAAATGAAATAAGGAGGTTCCACACAAAAAAGGGGCACGCTATAGCTCGACACAAATGTAGCAGGAAGAAGAAGAATTCAATGCATGAGCCAATAAAGAGGAAGGGAGCAGCCCACCAATAAAAGAAAAGGATGCCAGTGAATTCAAAGTAGCAACTCGCATGAAAGAGAAACCTGGGCCTTTTCAAGAACAACCCATGCACAAACTTAGCAAGTGTTGGTGTATTTACAAAAGGTAGAATGTTGAGAAGAGGTGCCATGAAAAATAGGGGAAAAATTTTTAGTTATAAAATTAATGCCAATAATGTGGGTTGGGTGATGGCATGAATAAAGAGCATCTACGATGGAAGTAAAAATCTAATTTTCAAAAAAATTAAAAACCCACAGGAGTGACTCATGCCTAATGAAGAAAGCATCCATAGCTAATAGTAAAAGGAAGCCACAAGGCAGAGCGCCAATTAGGAATAGAGGAGAAGCAGCAGGGAGACATGTAAAAAAGAAGCACATCATGGCAAGATTGTAAAGGGGCAGCTTTATTCAATTTTAAAACAATGGTTGAGACCACAATAAAAGATGAAGCTGCCCAAAACAAGAAGATCATGGAAAATGTCGAGCATACCTTGCACAAACAATAAAGGAAATCTCCCACACAAAGCATAGAGAAGAGGTCAACCCATGAGCCAAAGCAGATGTTCACACCATTAGAAAGAACACCTAGTGGCAAAAGATTCTTGAGGAGATGCATTACAGAGGTAAAAAATCATGAAGTCATTTTATCCCACATGGGCTAGGGGACGAGACTTTTTAGATTTTAAGTACAATTCTTTACACAAAGCATAATGTCTAAAAGAGAGTCATGTTTTGGAAGTGCAAGTTAGTGTGAGGGGCCCACCTAGCCTAATGATGACAGTTGTCTCTGACATAACAAAATTTTGAACAAAAGAAATCATATGTTGATGTGGCACCAAGGATGAAGATCGCACTAGATGTTGACACGTGGTGAGATTGTGTGGTGTACACATGCCTGCAATAACAAATTGCTCACCAGTTAAAGATTGTGAGAAAGTAGAATTAGGACATGTGGTGATGAGTCCTAGTCAGCAAAAATAAAGAGCAGTTTGAGAGGATGCACCAGATCGTGACATATGTCATGATACGATGGTGGGCACATGCTCGCAAAAGGAAAGTGATCTAAGTTTAAACAATGTGGGATTGCGAGATGCTTACACATGTCAGCAGGTCCTGGGTAGATGGTGACATGGCAATGATGTGTGCATTGACTAGATATGGGTTAACCAATCATAGAGTGCCATGTGGCACTGGTCAAATAGAGGGTTGACCACAGATTAGAAGGCTAGGGTAGAAAATTGAAAATTATAAAAAATAATTTTTAGTTTTTTCAAAATGTGGACATGTAGATACTTCTTTTAAATTTAAAAAAGTATTTTTCTAAAGTACAAACTTTGGAAATTTTGAAAATTTAAAATTTAAAGTGCAGACCAAGGTTTTCTACTAGAGGGACATTTTTTCAAATTGAGATTCAAGGGGTCTCTGGAAGGTGAACATAGCAGTATTATATATCACTAAAATCATCAAAATTTGAATTTTCTAATTTTGGAGTTAATTTTTGTACAGCATGCCACTAGTTTATGGTATAGGGGGTTTTCTATCAGAGATTGGTTTGCATGTTTAGTCAGGTGTTTCAAGTCATCAGTTGTAGAATTCAATGGAAAAGCACCTAAAACACATTCAATGACCTTTCTATCTAATTATTTTAATATTTGTGGTGTTTTGGCTAAAAGTTTGATAAATTGGCACATATCTGAATTTAGTTAGTAGAATTTTGTCTTTTACTAAGATATTTTGCATTTGAAGAGGCAAAATAGAAAGGATATGATTAGTAGTTATAGAGAGAAGGTAGAGAGAGGCTTTTTCAGCTTCTTGGAAAGGATTTCTAAGGAGACAGATGTCAATTGCAAATTGAATCTAGGAATTACCCTCCTACTATTTATACTTTCTTCTTCTCTTTTGTAAGGGTTGGAATTTTCAAAAGTTTTCTCTGGTGTGAAGATAGTTAGTAGGACTAGCCTTGGAATTGATGTATTCTGAATGGAAGACTTGGGATGTGCTAGTTCAAGAGCATGAAGTTTTTCTTTGGCTATGATATCCCCTTTCCATCCCATCAGTTTCTCATTCCCACCATTTTCTCTCTTGTATGATAGCATATGTTATTATAGAGTCTAGTTTATTAGGTGATTTGTGAGTCTTTTCATGTATTTTCATGTGTTATTTCAAGGAAATTAATACAGTGATAAATAGGTGTTTAGTTTCTATCTAAATTTTGTCTCCTTTCTCAGTTGAGCTATGATGTTTTATGGTCTTTGAACAAAGAGCCTAGATCATAAGTGTAGTCCCTTAAGGCTACATGTTGCTTCATTGGTTCTTGTAATTCAAGAAATTATGTAAATGCTTCAGAGATTTAACAGGGTTGCAGTTTTATTGAGGGGGATATTAGGTAAGAATGAGATTTAGATCGAACATTGATGTCTATTTACAAGGTGAATGGATAGATCATATATCTGAATATATAAATAAGTATCAGATATCCAAAATACATGAGGGAGATTCATGAGTTTTCCCAATGGATTAGGCATTGATTAGCTACAGGGTCATTAAGTTGTTTTCTATACATGGTTTTCATCCACTTTCCCCACCCACATAAAATCAAATCAAATTCAAATCATCTTTGCAATTTTATGTTGAATAGCTAAAATAGTTTAACCTTCACTCATCTTATGAGATTCATAAATCTACATTTAGCTATTGTAGATTGATGTAATTTCATGAGTTACCAGGAGATATAAGGGTTTCATCTACTTAATAGATTCAGGGATATGTTTTTGCACTAGTACGGTATCATTTGAATTTGAGGTCTACCCGCCTAGGTTTAGCAGAGCCTGAAGTAGATGAAGGGTCATGCCTTATAGTTGGTCTATTGTCAGAAATGGCATGTTGAAAATGGGAGTTAGCTGCCCCTAGATATGTCAATTTCTTCGTGGGATAATTGAAAACCCTCCAACATTTTCAAACACCAATAGACATCATGAATTTGAATCAAAACAATGCAAATCCATTTAGTCTTAAACACTATAGGAAAAACTAGAGTTTTTTTCAAATTCTATTTCTCAACTATTTGGAATTTGTCTTTCAATATCTTGTTGTCACATAACTTGTCATAGGCATGGAAGATTTCAAGATAACCTATGGTGACAATTTTGTAGTTATAACATTTTCTCACATCTTGAACCATGACAACTTTAGGTGAAATGATGGATAGTTCCCTAACTGGGTCATTTTTGTAGGTAGCTTTGGGGATTGGCCTAAATTTGTGTTGTTTGAACTCATTCCTAACTAACTAAATCTCATGACTCTCTTTTCCTTTGGGATTTCTTGAACTAGACCCCATTTTACCAAACTAGGTTTTAAATTTATTAAAACTTTAACTTTTTCCTAGCTCAGCACTTGATAAATACCTTTGGATCAATGAATTTGTGCTTAATTACAGTTGAAATCTGTGCAAATGGATGTTAGGTTGTTGCTTGATTGCTTCTTCACTCTTCTCATCTTTACTCTTATGTTTGAATGGCATGAAAATGAGCAAAATTCAACCTTATACCTATCAAAACCTAGCATTAAATGCTTAGTGCATATAGCTATAAACTCAACACTTGAAGGTTTTGCCATGACTCGACTCCCATCGTATTTCATTTACTTGGCTTCCACTAGTTCACCACCTCACTCATCTTCTATTGTCAACTCAGCATCCACTAGATCTTTACTCTACATCTATGGATACTTCAACAGTATTTGCAAAAACTTTAAATTTTGACCTGGCATCTTTGCTGATGCAGATTTCTTCCTTATAGTACTTCTTTATCTAGGAATAGATGTATGGTATAACTTTGTATATCAGTTCCATACACCTTTCTTTTTCTTAGTTGGATGAAGTGTGATCACTTGACCTCTTGGGTGAAGTGATCTCTTCATTTAATGTGTTGCACTGATCTTTCTTCTTCCAAGTCTTGTTCATTTTCCCTCTTATTTGTTCAAAATCAACCTTCTATTTTCCTTTGTTAACTTTTGTGTTGGGTGCTTTGACTTTTTTGGGCAATTTCTATTGATATGACTAGTTTTGAAGCAACTAAAACATGTAGTTTGACTTAACCATCTATTGTAGTTCCCTCTAAAATGTGTCCTTATGCAATTTTTAGGAATGTTTCCATACTCTTGACAATAGTGATAGCCATACCTAGTATTATAAAGCCAATTGTAGTGATGACCATGGTTGTTTCCTTTTTTAGGCTGATTAGGTGTCCACATAGGCTTTGATTTGCATTCAAATGCTCTATGTCCATTTCTTTGTAGTGACCATCAAATATTGGTGTCATCATGGTCATTGTTATACATTCATGTGCTTGATGTCCTTGCTTTTTGAACTTGTGATGAAAGCTTGTATTTATGGGCTTATCATGCTGATGACTATTCTCTCTCTTGCATACATTAGAGGTATGTCTCTTTTTACCATAGAAATGACAAGTAGGTTGAGTGTTCTTACCTTTGTTACTCCTTTCTTCTATAGTCTTGGATGATTCTCCTTGCTTAATTCTAGTGCAACTAAGTCCTGAAGTATCATTACTAGCCCTTGGTGCTTTCAGTAGTTGCTCAAAGTGCTTGATAGCCTCATTAGATTTGTTGAAGCTTTCTACTATCTAATTTTCTCTCTTCAATTCATATTTTGCATTCTCGGAGTCGAAATCTCAATGTTCTTCATGTTTAGCTCATGATGATCATTCATCATTTGGCTTAAGGTGTCTAGCTACATGTTTAACATCCTTTCAAACTCAATTTTCTTCTCGTCCTTTCTATTGGTAAGATTTATCTTGTCATTTTCTATCATGGCCTTATCTTCAATGGCTCTCTTCTTTTGTTCAGTCACTTCACAAAGCATTATGGTTTATGATTCTTGTTCAAGCTTGAGTAATCTAATTTCTTTAGCTTGTGCTCTATTTTTCTCCATCAGTTCTACTATTTTCGTATCAAATTCCTTGGAATCTCCATTTGAGAACACTTGTGTGGTATCGATCTCCTTGTAGTGTATGTCATTTTCAGCTTTGGCTATATCCCTCCTTCTTTTTAAGGACTTTCTCAATTCTTTTCTAGCTTCTTCCAATTTGTGTAGAGCAAGGTGCACAACAATCACCTAATTGTCTATGATCTTCCCAAGTTTGAATATTTCCATCTTCAAGCCTTTTCTCTAGGCTATTAGGCTTCTCCTTGTGAGAACTAGGCTTTGATACCAATTGTTGGAACATTCAAAATGGGAAGAGTACTTCTAAGGGGGGGGGGGGGGGGGGGGGTGAATCAAAATTACCACACTTTTAACCTTTTCTGATCCTTTAAATGAAATAATTGAAAAAGAAAATTGCATGCATGTAAACATATAAATGAACATAAAATAAAAATATTCAATAACACATAACACCGTATTTGGTAACCTAGAAACCCTAATGGAATAAGAAGGTAAAAATGGGGTGGGGATGATACCCACAAAAATCACTGCAGTAATAAATGTTTGACCACTTCTGATGGTCTGCCTTATAAAAGGCCTACCCTATTAAAGGCTTTACACTATGTCAATAGTGACCTAGTTAGAGGATTTACAAAAACATTACATGAAGTGTTACCCTGTTAAAGGATTTAGTCACCTCTTCAAAGGATCTAAAATGTAGTTGTTAAACTAACCCATCAACATAGGATTTTCACTTATCTAATAAATGACTAGAAAGTATTAAGAATCTTTGACCTAATTGCTTACAATCTTCAATTGTTGGTTTTAGGCACTTGATTTGCTCCTTCTAACCTTGATCCTCTAAGATCTGATATCTGATCATGTCCCTTGTCCCTTGTACTATTATGATAAACTAGATATGTAATTATTGCTCTATTCCTCTAAGTCTTTCTTATTTCACATTGAATTTCACTATAGTTTTCCCATACACTATTCCCATCCACACATGCAATGGGGTTTTTGACCTCTGTTTAAATATTGTGAAGAATTAGGGTTAGGAATGGATCTACAATCCATATTGAATCTTGAGTTCCTGCTCATTCCATGTATTTTTCTTATTGGTTGCATGCCTTCTAAATTTTCTTGATTGGCAACATGTTGATTGCATAGAAAATGTCAAAGATTCATCCTTAGCCTTTTTCTCCTTTAAAATCCTTCTATCCCCACTCCAAAAATGGTTTACATCTGAGTTTGTGAGGGTATAAACTCATATTTTGATTTTGTGTTACTTGGCACATATACTATCCTAGTGTGTTCAACACCTATTATGTTCTATCTTGCTCAACACATGTAAGATCTTAAAAGCCTTGGCACATGTGAAGTTATGGATTTCTTAGCATTAACTGTGACTCAACACCTATATATCACTCAACACTTATATACTACTCGACACCTAAAGTCACTTGACACCTATTGAAAATCTAACTTGGCACACACTATGGCTCAACATACATATTGTACTAATCTTCAATGTAGAAAGTGGTTAAGTGTATTGACACTCAAATGTCAAAACCATATAAGACCAATAGTTTTGGATTTAGGTTACAAGATAGTGAGGAAACACCATTCTTATGACCTTGTTGAGTTACAACTCTCGTAGTTATCTGAAAATATGGGAGCCATAAGATAAACAACAAATGCAGAATGAAAATTTGGTTTAATACTTGTTTGTAGATTTTTCTATGTGAAGAACACTTTTCCCACATTTGGGAAAATATCTCAGAAGACCAATACACTAGTTGCAGTCCAGATTGGTGAATTTATAGAGAAACTGGGAGGTAATTTTGAGTTTGCAATGACTAGCTACTTTGAAGGCTTTAAGAAGTCAATGAAATAAAGAAAGAGGATTTTAGTATCACTAGTATAGAATATTTTTTATGATGTTTGTGTTCTAGTTAATTATAATTTCACGTATGTTCAAGCTATTGTTGTAAGGGTGAGATGATTAAAACCATTGCCTTATGAGATTAATGTTGATGAGGCATCTGCACCCATCACTTCTTTACAAGAAGAGGGGGTAGATAAGGATTCTACTACTTTTGGAAACTATGATTTAGCAAAGTTAAAGATAATAATGGATTTGAAGAAAACTTCTATGATAAGGATGAAGAATAAGCTTGTGAAGAAACTCAAGGAACTATTTGGTGAAAGGGCAACAAGAGATGAAGAGGAAAAAGATAATGGAGATGATAAAGATGCACTTGCCTAAGCACCAATTTCTCTCACATAGAGTCAAGTTGAGGACCAAGGAGAAGAAGAAGCTAAAATTGATGAAGATGCCAAGGTAGAAGAAGCTAATAAAGTACTTGTTACCACAAAATAGAAGAAGATGAAAGAAAAGAAGCCAGCAACAAGGAAACCCATAAAGGTTGTGAAACCTTCAAAACAAAATCCTATAGTTCATATTACCAGGGCTTGCACAAGAGCTACTACAAAAGAAGATGAACCTAAGCAGAAGAAAGAAGGAAGTATATTGACCCAACCAAATAGAATGAAGAGAGGACCAAGTTAGATGATAAAAATAAATTCAAAGTGGTAAGTCATAGTCCCTCTTTTGATTTGGACAATTTTGTAAAAATATCAAGAATAATGTTGATTTTAGTGGATTTACACAGGTTGAGTTTGATAAACTTGGGAAGTTAGATATGGATAAAGTAGAAGTGTCTATAAATTCCATGATGGTAACTTTTAAGATGACTCCAATTGGGATTTCTATCTCTTTATTCAAGATCCTATATGATAAAGTTGAGAGAAGGTGGAAATATAGTCTCACAATAGAGAGAAACATTAGAGAGACTACACTTGCAAGAGTGATGCTAGATTTGGGAAAATCTGAAATGATAAAGTCAATTAACAAGTATAAGGGAATATTTGCTCCATATTATTGAACCTTTAACATTTTATAGAACAAGATTGAAGTTTTTGTTCAACAAAGCACATAAATATGGAAGGTTATCTATGGGATAGCAACACAAAAGGCTATTGAGTAGGAACCTATGGAAGTAGGTGAAGACAAAGCACAACAATTGGTAATTGAAGTAACTAATGATGAATTTATAAAGGAAGCACATGGGGAAGACACTATAGATTCAATATCTAAGGAAGAGCAATAGCAACACCAAAGTGTACCAGAAGTACACATGATGAGTGCCAATCCACAAGAACACATACTAGAGATTAAGGATGTCTCTAACAGCAAGGTTCAGAACATCAATCCCTTAACAAATGAGGATATGCAAAAGATACTAACTAATTCCACCACCAAGGCACAACTATACAGTCATCTTGTGTTAGTGAGTGTGCATGAGATTGCTAAGGTAGGACTATCATCTATAGGGGTGAAAAAAAAACATTATCCATTTCCCCCTCTCAATCTATAGAGGTGCAACCTACAATTTATATTGTAGGATATCAAAAGAAGGACACAATTTCCTTACATGTTAGAACTAAGGTACAAAATGTTTTAATACCAGTACTTAAAATATTGAGAAATAAAGGTCACTAGTCCAAATAGCTTAGGAACCCAACCCTGCACCTACACCACAAACACAAGGTTGAGTAGAAATCAACAAAAAGGAGAAGGATAGGATTGAAGATTTAGTCTTGACTACAAAGCTAGAGGAAGTGATAACCATTCATACATTGGTTACCTTACTAGACACTACTACTCCTACTCCTAGTCAAGCACTTCACAGGTTGATTATTGAAGCAAAAACATTGCAAGCATCAAGGCCAAGTCCTAGGACATATAAGGTTGATGAGGTGACATCCTACGGTGAAATAAAATTGGATGAGGTGTTTGAGTTGACAAAGTATGATCTTTAAACATTCAAAATAGACCATATGAGCATATTGTAGGGTTCCCTAGCAAGGAAGAAACACAAAGAACTACTCTAAAGGGAGCATAGATAGAAACAAGCACTTCATGACATCAAGGACATATTTCTTGATGGATTTAGCATCCCTACACATGATGAAGCCAAGCCAATCATTGAGTAGTTGGAAAATATTATAGAAAAGATTTATGACAAAGACCTAGATTCCAAACTCAAATTATTAGAATGATCTAAGAAGAAATTTTAAACAAAGGTGGATGAACAAATATCTAGTGCCATTGTACTACTCTAGGTTGAGTTAGCAACCAAGATTGAGTGTGTAAAGAAGATGTTGGAGAATATTTTCTCTCTTTACTTCAAGGTATGTGATGTTCCCCTATTCACCCAAGAAGTCTAGATACATATTGACCATCTGGAGGGAGATTTGAAGAAAATAGGTAATATTCTATAGCAATCTCCTGGTCAAAGTTAGTCTCATTTCAAGAATTTATTATTAGAACAAGGTTCGTTCACAACTTTACATGCTCAAGATGAAAATTTTAGGGCTACATTGATCAACATCTCGTTCATGTTAACCCCTCAAATGGAGGTATTACACAAGAAACTAGCCTATATAGAGACATTGTTGAAGAAGGATCCCCATCTTTCTACACATAAAGGCTTAGTCACCCTTGCTGCCATGTTAGACATATAGCTAAAATCTTTGGGTGTAGCATGTGACAACTATGATGCATCATTGAAGATAATGATGGACGTCCATAAATCTTTCTTGGACAACACATAATCTATTTATAGCCCATGAGGTAAGTCTCAAAAGGGTGATAATGAGAATGGAAAATGAAGAAAGGGGGAGAATGCATGAAAGGAGAGCATAATTTTTGGGGGAGACCAAACATAACATGGAAACTATAGTAAAAAACTAGAAATAAAGTGATCTACTTAGCATGAGTATTGAGTTTTAGAATCTAAATAGAACAATCAACTCAGGGGGAGTCATGGAATTTTTAGATATGATTGTATAGTCATAAGTGTTTTGCAAAATTCTAAAAATTTGAAAATTTGTATGAAAGCCAAGTACTATAGGGATATTATCTAAGTTATGCTCAAGGGATAAGGTTATTCATGCATGACCAAATGTTTTTGCCACTCATGTCAAAGGGGGATATTGTTAACTTGAGACTGATTTTGACATATGAGTGACAACACACTTAAGTCATTTTCTTAGTTCAATCTAAATAAGTAGTGTATGCAAAGTGTAAGTTGTTAGATATATAGTATATGTTGAGTAACTAGTAATTGTCAAGTCACTCCAGTACTAAGAAGACAGTAGATGTTGAGTCATTCACATGTCTAGTGATCAATGAATGTCGAGTCATTTAGAGGCTGAGTTACAACATTGAAGATACAATAGATGCTAACCATCAGACACTTTAGGTGCCAATTAAACAATTTTGGACATAGTTGTTTGTAATTGCACAAACTTCTATGTAAACCATTTTTTTTAGCTAACTTAAGGATTATTTTTCCATTCCAAGATGATACGGATGAATCTATATTTCAAATCCCTATGAAATACATGTAACTAATCAATTGAAAGGATTTTTTAAGTAGAAAAAATGATAAATCACAATTTTTGATACATACGTAACCCTAAGTCACAAATCCTAATAGATTTAAGAGTGGAATGTGGGAAGAAAGAATTTTGCATTTGCAAATAGAGCATTCATGGTGGCGAAGAAGTTGTGAATTGAGATACATTGTAGAATCAATTATAGGAAAATGTAACAAAGGAGTTAGAGGATGAAAGTGATACATCTAATTAGAGAGGATCAAGTACACATTAGGAAAGAGGTGACATGTTATCTAGCAGCATAATTCTAACTAAAGGATCATTGTTGAGACATTCTAGTAGGTATTTGAATTAGTTAAATCTCTTAACAAAGTAGTCCTAACAAGCTATTGTAAATCCTTTAGCAAGGTGCTTACTTCATTGTAAGTTAAATTCATTTAATTAGGCACACTTCTAATAGGGTGTTTAAATCTTTTAACAGGGTAAGATATAAAAATCTTATAAGTTTTAATAGGGCACACCTTTCAAAAGGTAGATCATAGTTTATGATCAAATATTATAGCCTTCATTGGATGCACTTTATTACTGTAGTAGTAGAGATTTGTGGGTGTCGTCCCCACCCAAGTTTTACCTTCTCAATGGAGGGTTTTTAGGTAACCAAATATCTTATGTCATACATGTGTTGAATGTTATTTTCTTTCATGCTATGGATGAATATGTTTAGCTCGCTATTTCAACTTACATATGAATTGTGAGATGGATGTGTGGTGAATGAACTTGTGGTTAAAGTTGCGAAGGACTGATTCACCCCCACACCCCACCACTTCGCTACCCCCTTAGAGTTTACTTTGCCTATTTCATCTCCAACAATAACCCCCCAAAAAATATACGTTTATATAAAGAGCAGGGAAGAGAGAATAGGAAAGAACTGTTAATTTAAAAAGATGCAATATTTGCTAAAATATAATCATAAATATGTTTTTTAAGATTAAATAATATAGTAACAATCTATAAATAAAAGAATGTTTATTTTGATTAATTATAATATGGAGTAATTATGAATTCAAACCACAAAAAAAAGAAAAAAACAAGGAGCATAGTCAAAATAATATCTATGGTCCATACAAATCTTCAATTAAAGATCAAACTAATTACACAAAAAAAAAATTAGAGTATCAAAATGATAAGAGTAAAAATAGTTCTAGATATCCATCTAGATTGTCTAAGGAAGGGGACCATTAGACCACCACAACCTTAGTTCCTCATTCTTGTCTGCTATGTTAGGATCCTTCATAATCTGCTTCCATGGAAGTGTTGGTATATGGGGAAAGGCACTGATCATAATACATGAAGCTCACCTTCATTTAACTCTTCTGTATTTTCAGTAATTACAATCATTCTTTTAACTTCACAAGACTCTACTATAATTTTAACCATTATGCCCATCTCATTGTTTTTTATCTTTGGTTTGTACACCATAGCACTAGGGTTAGCTTGATTCCCTTCACCATCTTGCAAATTTAGCTCCTCTATTTCCTTTCTTAACTTGATTTTCTCTACCATATCCTTAAGATTTCCCTCAAATTATTCAAGTTGATCAGCTTTCACTTCAAATTTAATACCTTCTCTTTAAAAACTTTTTTCCACTCACTTGATACCCTCAAAGCCTATCTCACTTTAGCATTGTATCTGAGGTAACCTACACACATATTTTATGTGTAATGAGTCCCTTAAGAGACTCAGTATTGATTATATTCCTATATTTAAACACATAATCATTCTTAATAAGCCAAGTAGACCAAAGGAAGTAATAAGAAGAAATGGCCCATTATTTGTTAAGTTTCTTAGGGAGGCCATAGATATGTAGAAGTTGTGAAAACCAACTTCATAGATTGCCAAGACCACCTGCATGCAAATAACATGCTAAAGAGAAAATAGAGAAGGGAAGGAAAATCTTGGAGAATCTTAATGGTGTGAGAAAAAATATATTTCAAAATGAATAATGTAATTTCTATACAAAAATTACACTAGGAGAGCCTATTTATAAAGGCCTCTAGAATGCTTCTAGAGTAAGCTAGAAGGAACTAGGAGGTAAGCATGACAACTAAGTATACATCCACCAAAAGTGGATTATCCTCCATGTAGATGACAGGATTTATGATATGGTGTATTTTGTGTAGAGATTTTGTAGACACCACGTGCTTAAATAAAGTGTTAACTCTTCTATTGTCAACAATACAACATGTGAGAGTATGCATACTCCCAGGTGTCAAACTAATAAATAATGCATTTATCCTAAGTAAACATAAGTAAAGCATAAATAATAATAATTTAGACTAACACTCCACCTTAAGTGCAACTTAGGGGAATACACCTAAGCTCACAAAAGCTATGATGAAATGCATAATGGGTCTCGACTGCTATGCCATAATAGGTAGCCATGTACAAATGCGAATAAATAAAATCTCTAAAAATGGGGAAAGAGGGAAAACCTCATGGGAAAATCCTTCCCACAAAAAAGAGATAAGTACAAACATGCTGAAAAATCATGAAGGAAGGAAGGCCTCAATAAGACCCCACAAGGATAACTTCTATAATCCCAAGCATAGACCAAAAATGGGTTAAGAGACTCTCTTAAAGCCATAAGTATAATCAACCTCCCCTTGAGAGAGAGAAGAGACACCAAAGCCCTCCTAGAATGATGGAGCACCTATAGAAAGGATCAAACGAATGAAAATCCAATGCAAAAGAAACAAGGGAATAGTACAAGGAAACCCCAAAATGAGAGGTGAAACTAGAAAGCCTAAATGATGCTTAAAGGAGAAAACATGAGGATACTAAAAGGGAATCCCCAAGGTAGGTGTGCTGACACTGTCATGAAAGAGGAGATCAATGTCCTATGTAGAATTCTCAACAAGTGCACCTAGAGGCTCAATGAATGGAGTTGGAAGGTTAGGAAGAGCTAAAGAAGAATTATACTAAAGAGAAAAGACCTCAACTAGATGTTTTGTGGGAGTCAAAGTAGTGATCTTGGGAACAATAAAAAGGTTCAAGTATCTAGACTACACCACATGATGCTCTCACGAAAGACAAGAGTTGTCCATCGACAATGGAGATGGTGGACCAAAGTGTGTGAAGGTGTAGAGATAGGTGGTATGATAAAATGTCCCTATAGAAATAAGTCCTCCTATTTCACTATCTCAAATGAAGACTAAATTTTTAGTGAACTCAAGTGTCTTCCCTAATCCACTGCATGTAATCTAAGAAATCTAGAGAAGGTTTGCAGATAGAGATGGAAAATGCAATACCTCATCAAATATACCATCCTAAATTCTAACTAAACCTTTCCCATAGACTAGCAAGGTAGTGTTATTCCCCATGATAATATGAGGAATGGGAGAAGCCTCAATAGTAGAGAAGACACCTTGAGAAGATGTCATATTGTGAGAAGCACCTGAATCTAGTATCCAAGAGACTTAAGAAGGGGATACAGTGGATGCCTATAATGCATGACCTTGTCCAAAATGTAGTTTATAGGTGAAAGATACAAAACAAGACCAAAAGGTAAACCCCTATGAGCTAGAAGAGGATGGAGAGGAAATAGTGCTCTTCTAAAGAAGAGCTTGCAAATCTACAATCTGATTCTCATAGCCATCAAATCTCTTCTAAAAATAATGTAACTTATCATGAGGTCCCTTCTGATAATAGGAATGGGTAAGAATCTCAATCTTCCTTTTTTCCTTCTTCTTAGAACAAGATGAAGGACCAATAGAGTATTGAGAAGAGGAATCTGAGATCTACTTTGGCTTTTGCTCTAGTGTATCCTTAGCAAGAAATGCCTATGAATATGAACTAGTAAGTGAATCCATTTAAGTGATCTTGGACTACTCACAAGTTAACCTATCATAGAATATCTTAAAAGAAGACATCTGATGTCTAGTACCCAAGGCATCCATAGTGGAGTAGAAAGTGGAAGAAAAGATCTAATATTGTCCTCTCAACTTTGAGAGTATAAAAAAAATACACTCATCATCTATTTTATTTTTCTCACATCCTTGCAAAACTGCACGTAGAGATTTGAACTTCATCAAGAAGTCCTCAATGGTCGGGAAGCTAGTAGGTGTCAAATAAATCAACTCTACATCAAGTTGTAGTGCCCAAAACTCATTTACTATTCCAAAGAAGTTGTATAACTTGGTCTAAATAGCCTAAAGAGTGGTCAAACAATCCAGGTGAAACAATAGATAATTAGAGATATTTAATGCAATCAATCCCATGGCTTTATCCATGTTTTTTTTCTATGCTAGAGAACCTCAAAAGGGCACTACAACACATGTTGGTTCTCATGCAAATATGACCATAAGCATTGTGACATAAGAAGCTGAGTAATTAGTGCTTTCCAAGTGTGATAGTTGTGCGGTGTGAGCCGAGCAATAGAGGGGTCTAACATTGAGAGAACAAGACAGAAGTAGAAGGGTCAATTTTAAAGTAAATTACATAAACTAAAATGCTCCCCCCCACAACATATAAATATCTCCTTCAAAAACCAAAGAACCAACTACTAAAAGCACAAAAATAGAGAAAAAACATGGATGCCAGATGCAGAGAGGGAGGAAATTGAGGCCTCTACTTCAATGCCAAAAATAGGAGCTCAAACAAACTCAAAACAAAATGAAACTAGCATCATTGTCTCCATCTCTAAACCATCTTTTTGACACTTCTTTTGGATCAAAAAAGACCTCTGTATGCTCAAGTTATGGTCAAAAAATGAACTATTATTTCAAAATCAAGCTCACTAGAAAATTGCAGTCATGGGAAAAAATTTGATGGCCATACAACCATCAAGCGCTTGTCACTAGAAAAAAATCTAGCTACTAAAAAATGATGTCAACAACCAAACAATGATGTCTTCATGCTAGAAATTAATATTAGCAAGGGTGGCCAAAATGATGATGTCAGCACATCTGAGAATGATGTAAGCTGCTATTTTTTTGTATTTACGACCATAAAGATGATGTCAATGGTCGTGATCCTATGTTAGCCACTAGGTGATGGGTGTTGGGTGGTGGCCAGAGAGCATAATAGTGCTAGTAGAGGTGGTTAGAGGGTGGCTCACTAATGGTGGTTGGGCATGGGTCCCACCATGACATTGTGCCAGTTGTAGTAGTGGTGTGGCCAAGTGCAGGCAATGCTCTAGTGGTAGTAGGGTGGCATCAGGGTGGCTGCTGGGTGGAGTGGCCTATATGGGCCAAAATTTAATTCTTTTTTTTTGAATTTTCATCCATATGGCCCTTTGAGAGGCCAAATTTTTTTCTAGAAGCTCCATTGCCAATATATATATATTTTTTGACTATACCAATCCTTCTTATATATATATATATATATATATATATATATATATATATATATATATGAATTTTGACTATACCAATCCTTCTTAGCATGATGGTAGCATCCATTTTTGCACAAAATGAGCTAAAAAAATGCACTTCCTTTGGATTGAAGAAAAACCCTCAAAAAAGCTAGGGTTTGTGTCTTTGAATCATGGCTTCAAAAATCTTCAAACTAGGAAGTAGTAGGGATGCTCTGATACCATGTAGAAGTTGTGAAAACCAACTTGATAGATTGCCAAGACCACTTGCATGCAAATAACTTGGTGAAGAGAAACCAAATAAAGATAGGCAAAGCTTGGAGAATCTCAATGGTGTGAGAGAAAATATATTCCAAAATGAATAATGTAACTATTGTACAAAAAATACACTAGGAGAGTCCATTTATAACAGCCTCTAGAATACTTCTAGAATAAGCAAGAAAGAGCTAAGAGATAAGCATAACAACTAAGTACATATCCACCTAAAGTGGATTATCCTCCATATAGATGAGAGGATAAGTATGACAATGTGTATCTCGTGTAGAGATGTTTTAGATACAGTGTTCTCAAATAAAGTTCTAACTCATGTGTTGTGAGCAATACAACACATAAGAGTATGCGTGCTCCTAGGTGACAAACTAATAAATAATACATTTATCCTAAGTAAACTTAAGTAAAGTGTAAATAATAATAATTTACACTAACAAGATACACCTCGAGATAGAAAAAGAAGTGAGTAATTTAGACTTAATCTGGATACCAAACTAGTTCCACACCCCTTTGGAAAAAAATTTCCTAGAAAAAAAAGTGGGACATTATTTTAGGCTTGGAGAAGAAGAAATATGTGAAGGAGTTACCATCAATATTACACATCAAAATTTTGTGAAAGCCTCTTAGGTTCTAAATTACACTTCAATTTGTAATTAAATTAGTGAAACACATCATTATTGTCAGATAAAAAATTATAAAGGTATTTAACTTTCAAAGTATAAAGTTTTAAATCATCAGGCCAACAAAGGAGAGGAAGTTTATTTTTGTAATTACCACATTCATGTTGGATTTTGGCATTAATCTAGACATCTCTCACAACAACATAGGTTCTTTTTTGGGATTGGAGGAAATCTAGAAGAAAGGTTCTCCCAATTGGACAAATTTTTCTCTATTATAAGATCACTAAAGGTATGAATAGCACTTCTATCCTAGACTTTGGATGAACAACCTTGTAATAGAGAAAGTGGTTTTTCTTTGCTTTCTAAGTTCAACCAAGGAGATTTCTCCCTAGATAATTTTCCTTTCTTATCTGTGAGTCCAACCCCTCCCACCCATTGTCTCACTTTGTCCCATGCTTTTGAGATGGCCTTAAATGCTATCGATCCTTCCACCTTGGTCCTCCATCTACCTAAGAGAAGATCATGTATGTGTAACCCTTTCCAAGTCTTTCTAAATAATGGTACAATTCTTGCAATGTTGTCTCTAGTTAGTACCTTCCATAGTTCATTTCCCTTTGTAGATCTAACAATCTATTTAGTAGTGAGAGAAATACCTTTTATCTTTAGGTCTTTTAATTTCAACCCTCCCACTTCTTTCCTAATGGTACACCAATTCAACTTAATTGCATCACTTATTTGATTACCTTTTTTGCCTAGCTATAAGAAATTCCATATAACCTTTTGAATGTTGTTGATCTGACTTTGATTGAAGAGCCATGCATAGGAGTAGTATATGGTATATGTTGAGAGTATTTTCTAAGATACTTGAACTCTACTCACAAATGATAGGTAATTCTAACAAATTTATTAGGAGAGTGGTATCATCTAAAAATTGGACATTATTAGTTTCCTCACTATTAGGAAGCATACTTCCTCTTACTTTTAGGGAAATAGAACTATCTTTGAGGATATAATGTAGGTTGTCTACTGTAATGAAAAATAGTGAGGGAGAAGTGATCATCCTTGTCTTATATATCTAGAAATGTAGAATGAATTTGATCTCAGTTCATTAACTTCTATAGTAACATGTGCTATAGCTAGAAGAGTGAGTACCATCTTGACAAACTACTTGGGGAATCCCATTCCTTCCATTATCAATTCAATGAAATTCCATTCTATTCTATCATAATCCTTCTCATAATCAATTAGGAACATTCATGCTTGTTGTCCAAATTCTTTGGCCTACTCCATGGTTTCCCAACAAGTATTCAAATTTTCTAGAATGCATCTACCTTTGACAAAACTAATTTGTTTGTGGTTAATAACATATGGTACAATTTCTTTAAGTCTCAGAGCTAATTTTTTTGCAAGAATCTAGTATGAGATATTGAGGAGGGTGATAGGTCTCTAGTTTTTAGTCAAGGTCTTATCATCTTCTTTAGGGATTAGTTTCATCAATCCTAAGTTAATAGTAGCACCTAGTGATCCCCACTCAAAGCTTTCTTGACAAAAAAATTAGTAATTCTTGCACCCAAATCCAATCAAATTGAGTCTTGTAGAATTCCATCAGTACCATCTAGTCTTGAGGCCTTCATATTTATCATATGAGTGATAACTTGAATAATATCTTCTCTACAAATAAGGAAATTAAGTTATTTTAATCATCATTTTCTATCTTGTTTGGAATTTCTTTCTTGATCTTGATGCTTTCACTTTCCATGTTCAATCCCTATTATTTTGATGTGAATAAGTTCTTATAAAAAATTTCAAACACCTTTACAATCTCTCTGATATCAATGATAAGGTCATCCCCTTCTCTAAGAGTTTCAATTTTGTCGCTTGCTTCCTTAGTTTTAAGTATAAGAAAGAAATATGTAGATCCTTTATCCCCATGTTCTATCTAGTTGACCCTTTCTTTAAGTTTTTCCCCATGTATCTTAACTTGTAGAATCTTTCTAAGTGCATCTCTTAATTCAACTAACTCTTCTCAGTAGGTATAATCCTCATGGTTCAATCTAGGAATGCTTCTACCACAATCAAAATGTTATGAAGTGATTTATCCTTCCTTCTCATATCCTTAGCTTTCTTCTTTCCCATTGTCTTGAAGATCTATTTCCAACTTTCTATCATGGTATTCCATTTGACGATTGAATTTGGATGTGTTACCACATAATGATTATACCATCTTACCATTATTGTGGTTGTGTTAAGGTCAACATCTTTTAGTAGGGTAGTATTGAGGGAAAATCCTTCTGATTTAGGAACTTCATTATGTTGGTTATCTATCTAGAAAATTTTGGCAACAATGTGATGATGATCAAAGAGTGTAAATGGATACACCAACACATTGGAACCTTCATCAAATATTTAAAAGCTAAATGTGTTTTTGTTATCATAAAATCTATCCAATCTACAACATATTATATTCTTATCTTTTTGAAAGTTGGTCCATGTATACCATATCCCTTTGTGTTCATTTTTCTTACTTTCTAGGGGGTAAATCAAGAGGTGCTTAGATATCATAATATTCCAAAATAAACTATCATGCCCCTTTCACTCAAACTTGCACCATCCTACCTTATCTTGTTGACACTCTTGTTGGAAATGGAAAGGAGTGATTGAGAGGGGAGGGGTGAATTAATTACCACTAAAAAAAATCCTTGATCCCTTAAGAT
Organism: Cupressus sempervirens; assembly: GCA_028749045.1. Lineage (NCBI taxonomy): Eukaryota > Viridiplantae > Streptophyta > Pinopsida > Cupressales > Cupressaceae > Cupressus > Cupressus sempervirens. The sequence goes on from CM053792.1 coordinate 878,416,564, forward strand.
GTTAGCACAACTTTAAACCAAATCCTTGCTAAAACATGGTTAAAACTAAATAATTACTATCACGCAGTTAACACTGAATGATTACTATCACTTAGTTAACACTGAATAATTACTATCACTCAATTAATGCTAAATAATTAGATCATATGATATTAAATATGATTAGCCTTAAACAACTTAGTTGATAAATCATGAATAAAATAACATGAACACAAGATACACCAAGATTTAATTTGAGAAAACCATCAATTGCAACTACTTACTATTTTTCACTCTTCTAAAGTATGCCCAGTTAGGAATCAACCCTGTTAAAGATTACAAAACACATTATTAGATGTGACCCTATTAGAGGATTTAATTTACCTTGTTAGGAGTGGACTTGTTAGAAGTCCTTAGACACTTAATCTAGAAATTCTACCATGTAAGAGGATATACAAAATAGTTGTTAGGCTAACTCTATTAGGAGACTTGATTCACCACTATAATGATTAGAGAGTAACAACTAATTGACTTGATTTCTGATAAAAACTAACTTTTCTAATTTAGATCTTAGTTCTATCTTGATTAATTGATTGTCCTTGATTAGATTGTTCTTTTCAGCTCAATCAACTTGGATACTCTACCTTCTTACAAATATCCTTCTAATTTGCTTCCTTTATTCATCTTCTTCTATTCCACATGTTCATTCTTCAATCATCAACTTGACCTTATATTTATATTACTTACTTTGTCAAGTTAGTTTCCATACACTTTTAATCAAACAATTTTCATCCCTTGAGTTGGCTAGTACTAACCAATGAATCTATCAAACTCAATATGCTGACTGTTGGCTAATAAAAAATTAACTACTTAGCCAACAAAAAGAAACCCTTCATTAACTTACTCACCTCATTCAAAACTAACTTTGTGTTGAATTTCCTTAATTAGTAACCAAATTAACTAAGTCAATACAAGATTGATGCTAACTTTCCTTCAGTTACTGACTAAAATTGATTAATACTAGTTCAGAACTTGGTTATGGTTGGCACACTCAGTTATAACTACAATGCTCAACATACATAGGAAATTATCTTTGATGCCTGAGTGAGATCACCTACCACTAATGACTCGATAAAGGATTGGAATTTTGTGTAACTTCAAAGACAACATACAATTGAATAATTATTTTCAACAATCTTCTTTTTTAGCATTGATGGCAATACAATATTTTATAATACAAGGAAATTTTAGAGAAAAATAGAAGTAAGGATTGTTGTAAATATGGTTAGATATATGTCTTAATGGTTTTAATTAATAGAAACATACATTCATCATTTCATTTATCCATTTAGTTATAAAAAATTGTCTAAGTATTAGATAGTTTGCAGCAGCACATAGTATAGATCTTAAGAGTATGAACAATGCACAAAGAGTTAGCTTATGCACATTCGAGGAAAGGTTTGTGACATTTCCATGATGATGTGTATTGGTATTGATGTTTGTATGGATAGTATGGCACAAGTTATACTAATATTAATAGTGTAGACATTTAACAATATAGAATAGAGCATGGAAATAAATAGAGTTGCATGGCTTTAGGAATTTTTTTGGGTATAAAATAATTACTAAGTTATGTTGAGCTAACTATGTGGATGTTATTCCATAAATTATTTTATATTATGTCAAGCATTTGATATCATGAAGGTCGATAGTGTAGATTTTTGTGATTGTGCAAGGTATAAATAAAGATCTTAATTTGCATAGATAAAGGGGAAGTTGCATGATTAGATGTGACATGAAAACTACTGTGAGACCTATCTATTAGCCTTATGTGATGTGAAAACTAATGTAAGACAAAAGAAAGTGCATGTTATAAAAACAAAGCAAGTATTATATGTATACCTATCTTGTGAGGGAATCGAATTTTATAATTGCATGTTAGGGTAGTGGGCTCTTCTTACATGCATTGTAATTGTTCTACCAACTCCTAATAGGGTTGTAGCAGCTCCTAAGAGGTTAGAGGCTTCTAAAAAGGCCTATCCCTCTAAGAAGGACTTGAGTCACTATATGTACTTTCTAGACTCCTAATAGTGTCAATATCCTTAACATGATCCTACTATTTAGTGAATCATCTAGTGGGTATCATCCCAACCAGGGATTTCCCTTGGCCAAGGTTTCCCTAGTTAAAAAATAATGTTTATATGATTTCTCTATGTGCATGGTTATATTAATATTGAACAATTTTGGTTTACTTTCATATTCAAGATATAAAGTAGTGAACAATATTCAATTGTGGGAAAAAGTTTGTAATATAATGATTCACCCTCCCTCTGACATCAATCTCTCCCTCTAGAATGATTTTCTCTTACTTCTCTAATTTCTCTAACTACAATTTCTCTATATCACAAAAAATTCTCCAAAAACTTTCCCAAAATTTCTAACTCTCCAAAAAATTCTCTGATATGACAAAAAACTCTCCCTCTTTGACATCTCATGCCAAAGACAACAACCAATGGATTTTTCATGTACCAGATGTACTAATTCATATGCAATCTACTCTAACACTACCATCAACTTCAATGATCTTCAAATGCTCAATTGATGCATCACCAATCTATGTTTAGTTAGATTTAGATAGGGGAATGACCCCTAACTTACCTCTTAGATACAAAAATGCATCGTTAGATAATGGCTTGTTAAATATGTCTACAATTTCCTATTTTTTATTCACATATCCCAATCTCACCTATTTGTCTTGCACTAATTCTCTCATAAAATGATATTTATTGCAGTTTACTTTGTCTTGATATGCATCACTAGATTCTTGGATATGTTAATTGCACTAGTGTTATCACAAAAGATAACTACTAGATCCTTGAATTCTTCCTTCATACCTATCAAAAATTGTTTGAAACAAAAAATGTTGGAATAATAGAATGCTACAACAATATATTCTTCTTTTGTTTTAGACTCAAAGATGCAATTATGTTTCTTTCTTGTCTAAGACACTAGCCTCTTTCCAAGAAAGAATGATCCACAACTAGTGCTCTTCCTATCATCAATACTTCATTCCCAATCAACATCAGTGAAGGATTTGAATTCAAAATTTCCTCCTTTCTTATACCGCAAACCATAAACTTCAGTACCTTTTAGATACCTCATAATTCTTTTTATTTCCATAATATGATTTTATTTTGGATTAGTAGAAAATATTACCACCATACTAACTACTAGTGTAATATCAGGTCTTGTGTGTACTACATACTAATATTTTCCAATCATTGATCTATATGCAGTCTAATCTACCTCTTTGGAATCATCGTTCATGGAAAGCTTATGTCTAGTAGACATGAATGTTCCAACTGGTCTAGAATCCTCCATTCTAAATTACTTCAATACCTCCATGATGTGATTTGGTTGAGTAATGTAGATGCCATCCTTCTTTTGTTGAATTTGTAGGCCAACAAAGAATTTGATCTCTCCAAACTTTGACATTTCAAATTATTTACTCATTTCCTCAAAAAAAGATTTTCATAAGTCATCATATCTAGTGAATAATATATCATCTACAAAAATTTCAGCAATATCTTCTTTTCTGGTCCTTCCTTGATGTTTATAGTGGTTTTTTCACCTGTCCTTTGAAAACAAATTCTAACTAGATAACTATGCAATCTTTCATACTACATTCTCTAGGCTTGTTTGAAATGATATAAATCTTTGTGTAATCTACAAACCATATCCCTTTTATTAAGATTTTTGAAACCTTCAGGTTGCTCAATGTAGATTCCTTCTAGGATTTCATTCAAGAAAGATGACTTTACATCCATTTGATATACTTTGAATCCATTATGTGTAGCATAAGCAAGTAGTGTTATAAAAGCTTCTAGTCTTGCAATAGGAGAAAAAGTTACCTAATAATAAATACCTTCTTCTTGAGCATAACCTTTGCAAACTAACCTTGCCTTTCTCCTTGATACATATCCATTTTCATTCAACTTATTTATGAACACTGATTTTGTGCCAATTACACTTTTGTCCTTAGGTATAGGAACAAGATTCCAAGTTTTATTTCTTTCAATTTTTTCAATCTCTTCATTCATTGTCTCAATCAAACTTTCATTTTTTAATGCATCTTTAATAGTTCTAGGTTCAAACTTAGTAAGAAAACATGTACCTTTTAGTTTTTTCCTTGTCATTATATCTTTTGACTGATCTCCAATGATTTTCTCATGTGCATGATTCCTTCTAACATATCAAGTAAGTACAAGTACATTATCTTTGGCTTTAGAACTTGTTTCACTCAGTTCACCATGCTCAAAATGATCTTCAATTTCATGCTCAAGTCCAATTGTCTATAACTCTAGTCATTTAGATTGTGACTCACATTGTACTGGCTAAAACTTGGGGCCTTCTAACTATGATTTGGGTCCTTCAAACTTTTAGTCAGGTTGCACTTCTTGCAACTCTGGTTGAACTCGGGATTTAGGGGAATTAGGTGTTGAAGACTATTGATTTCCAATTGCATTTTCTTGAATTTCAAGTAAAGCATTAGGCTCAAAGTGGACAAAGTTTTTTTATTTTTGAGGTTCTTTGTTGCTGTGTTCTTTACTTTTTTCTAAAAACTCATGAATATTTACATGTGCACTTTGTATAACCTTGTGAGTAGTATGATTCAAACATTTATATGTTTTTCTTTTACTGGAGTATCTTAGGAATATGCCTTCATCACTTTTCATATCAAAATTTCCTTTCCTTGTCTCTTTTAAGATGTAACATTTTCTTCCAAATTCTTTGAAATAATAGACATTAGGCTTATAGACATACCATAATTGATGCATTTTTTTTATCAATACCTTTAATCAATTGAACTTGGTTAAAGGTATGAACCATTTTACTGATTGCTTCCTTCCAATATTTGATTGCAAGATTTTTCACTATCATCAATGTTCTTGCACAATCCATAATGGATCTATTTCTTCTTTCTTCTATGTCTTCTTTCTGCTATATCATTTTGTTAAGTCATACAAGGTGTAAAAACCTATCTTTTGATTCTTCTTTCATTGCATAATTCATTAAATTCATTTGAGATGAACTCTCCTCCTTTACTTGACCTTAGAAATTTTAGTTTATTTCCTATTTCTTTCTCCACTCTAGCTAGATACCACTTGAATTTTTTAAAGACTTTAGATTTATCTTTCAAGTACATCAATTTTGTCATTGTAGAATAATCATCAACAAATAAAATGAAACACTTATCTCCACATTAGCTTTCTATGGTAATAGGTACACAAAGATTTGTATGAACCAGCTTTAGGACTTCTTTATAATGATAATTCTTTCTTTTGAAGCTTTTCTTTCCCATATTTACAATTTGAACAATTTTGCACATGCTCATTCTAGGTTTCCTTAGACTTGGAATGTCTCTCACTCTTTTATTCTTGCTCATGTTGACTAGGTTATCAAAATTTACATGATAGAATCTTTTATGCCATAACCAATTTTCTTCTACTTGTGTAGAGAAACATGAACTTTTAGTTAGATCTAGATACTTCCAACTAGATTTCCTTTCCCACAAGCAACTTGGCCTTTCCATTCATGAATTCTACTTTGAATCCAATGTTGTTCAACTGTGCCACACTAAGTAGATTGTGTTTTAGTCCTTCAACCCAATAAGCATTTTCACATTTGAGTTCATCACTTAATGCAATGCAACCTTTTCCCTTTACAGAATAAGGTTTATCATTTTGAAAACTAAAAATTCCACCATTGTAGTGTTCCAAGTACTCAAATATTGTTTTATCACTAGTCATGTGGTGAGAGCAACCACTATCTATGATCCATGTGTCATTCTTGCTAATATGAGAAATATAAACCATCTCATCATTATCACTACTATCAAAGTCTTTAGTCGTGTAACAAGATATCTTACCTTTATCCATGTAGTCTTAGTAGCTTATGATATCTTTCTTTCCTTTTTACTTTTTATTCTTCTATTCTTCTTTGCCTTCTTTTTTTGGACATGTTCCAATAATATGACCAAATTCTTCACAAGAAAAATAGACTAGGGGCATTTTACCTTTATACTTTCCTTTTCCTTTAGGCAATCTTCTTGTAAGAAGAGCTTCAATGGTTTCAATATCATCATCAAAACCATCTTGTTCTTCACTTATGACTTCTTTCCTTTATATTTTCCACCTTTCTTAATGAGTGAAAATTTAGCTTGAAATGTAGACTCAATGCCACCAAAGTTAGGAACATTGTTATCAAAGTTGTCTAACTCAAAGGCTGTCAACCTTCCCAGTAGTACATCTAAAGTTATATCACTTTTAGGATCACATATCATTTCTTGAATATCTAAAACACTAATTGAATAGATGGGAAGAAGAGTTCTAAGTATTTTGTTGACCATTGTCACATCATCTATTTTCCCACCTGAGGATCTAATTGCACTGAAACTTGCTTTGACTTTTTCACTATATATTACAATGTTTTCATCTTATCCCATCTTCATGTGACCAAAATCACCTCTTAGAATTTATGCCATAACTCACCTCACATTGTCATCTCCTCTATAGATATCTTTTAGTTTGATCCACATTTCATGAGTAGCAGGACAATCTTTGACTTGACCAAAATCAACATAATTGAGAGTAGAAGTAATGTCAATCATCATTATGTTGCGATTCTTCTTTTGTTAGTAATTAATGTTCATAATATAACTAAGAAGAGGGGGGGGTGAATCAGTTATATAATTATCAAACTCACTATCAACTTTAATGCAACTTAATCATGCGAGCAATGTAATCAATGATCATGAAAGACTGATATACACAATAACACCACATATGTTGACTAGGGAAACCCTTGATTATAGGAAAACCTTAGTGGGAATGATACCCACATGATGATGTACTAATATAAATCTTCCTTTCGAAAGGCTAGATCCTATTAGGAGTCTAATTAATCACATTCAATACATATGAGTCCCTTTTAGGAGACTTTGAATCCCTATTACGAGATTCCAACCCTATTAGGAGTTTTGGAAGGTAGCTATACCCACTGTCCAATTGACCTCGGTACTATTCCTTTCAGAATAATAGATGTGAAACAATCTTTTACTTCTTCCTCTATCTAGTATGTCAGACTTCTTCTCCTTAAGACCTTACAATCAGATCTAGAACTCTATACTTAGTAATAATAACCCTTATGTCACTTACATGCATAGGTAAATCACTCTACTTTTGTAGCACTCTGCTACTCAACAATTCATAATTCTTATCTGCTCTCTATTTTTTAAACATGTAAAACATCTTTCCTTTATACCATGCTCAATAATAAATCCTTGAGTAGGCTTCCCACTTAATTATAATACTTAAATTAAATGAATACACATTTAATTAATGTTTTTGGCTCACATTTATAAAAAAACTTTTACACATGCAAATTTCATACATGCACACTCTCTAACATCATCACTGGCTAGTATATTGTTTCCAATTACCTATGCAACATTTCATTGCATTTTTGATGAACTGGAACAATCACACAATAGGAATTGCTTTCCTAGTACTCTGTTTCCTTATGGTTCTATGTAGATCAATAGTATCTTATGTACACTGTCAAATTAGGTTTTGTACACTTACCTTTGTAACAAATACATACTATAGTATACGCTGGAAAATGTGCATTAATAGATAAGTAATATATCGTTCTTAATACAAAAATAGTATTGTGCTACTCTATCAATCTTTACAAATTTATTATTATGTTATCATCAATGACAAACATAGTCATGAATACATCATATCAATGTTTTGCAATGCTCCCCCATAGCATCAGCATTCATGATAACATCTTTTCCCAAATTTGATCCATAGAAACAGGTTCAACAGATTTCACATACTTTTTCTCTAGGTATTTGAGGCCTAAGTCTGTAATGGTTGCCAATTATAGCTTTATGAGTTCCTTCCATGCCTTAAAGTTATCTCTATTCAACTTGGGAATCTCTCTTATGTAAGACATATTAATATTTATCCCAGGTCCTTCAAACTTTATCTGCACGCACAAATAGCTCTAATAACAATTGTTGGAAATGGAAAGGAGCAATTGAGAGGGGAGGGGTGAATAAATTATTACTAAAAAAAATCCTTGATCCCTTAAGATGTCAACACAACTTTAAATAAAATCATTGTTGAAACTCAGTTAACACTGAATAATTATTGTCACTTAGTCAACACTCAATAATTAGGTCTTAAGATATTGAATATGATTAGCATTAATTAACTTAGTTTAGAAGCATACATAAAATAACATGAACACAAGAGACAAAAATATCTAATGTGAAAACAAAATTTGGGAAAACCACCAATTGCGACTAGTTACTATTTTTAAGTCTTTTGAAGTGAGACCTATTAGGATCCAATCCTATTAAAGGTTATAAAACACACTATTAGGTGTGGTCTTATAAGATGATTTAATTCACACTATTAGGAGTGGCCTTGGTAGAGGTCATCAGACACTTCAATCTAGAAATATTACCTTGTTAGAGGATTCGCAAAATAGTTGTTAGGCTAACTCTGTTAGAAGATTTTATTCACTACTACAATTATTAGAGAGTAATAATGACTGCACTTGATTTCTAATGCAACAGACTTTTCTAATTTAGGTCTCAGTTCTAGCTTGATTACTTGATTCTCCTTGATCACATTGTTCTTTCCAACTTGGTCAACATGGATGCTTTTCCTTCTTATAGATATCCTTCTAATCTACTTCCTTTATATATATTCTCTTATTTGACATGTTCATTCTTCAATCCTCAACTTGACCTTATATTTATATGATTTACCTTGTCAATTCAACTTAAATACACATCTAATTGAAAAAAATCATCCCTTGAGTTGGCTAGTATTAACCAATTAATCTATCAAACTTAATATGATGATAGATGACTAATGCAGAATTGAGGACTTGATCAACAAAGAAAAACCCTTTGTTAACCAAATGAACTTGGTAAATACTAACTTTGTGCTGACTTTCCTTTCGTAACTGAGTGAACTTGGCCAATACAAGATTCATGTTGACTTTCCTTTGGTAACTGAGTGAACTTGGTTAATACTAGTTCTAAACTTGGTTATGACTAGAATGCTTGGACTACATAGGAAACATCCTTTGATGAAGTTGAGTGACTTAGTTACCACTGACTTCTCAATAAAGACTTGAAATTTTGTGTAACATCAAAGAAAAAATACAATTGAATAATTTTTTTCAACATCAATATCATATTGAAGTCAGAAACTATTGTCGACGAGATATTATGAAGTAGAGACATCCATTTTCAAAGGGAGACCCTACTCATATGGTTATTAGGTGCATATACCGAGTACACTCCAAATTTCTTCCCTTGATTGTCAAGCATAACCATACATCTCTATTACAAGGTGATGATACCTAATCTACAACAAGGTTCTTCTACTTACGATTGTTCAAGATTATAGTCCCTCCTCTTCCTTTCTCATGATTGGTTAAAATGTTTTTAACATACTTTCAAATAGAATTAAGGGCAAATATCAAGATGGAATCCAATTTCTTTGATCTTTTGCAGCATTCGGAAGTCAATGTCCTTATGAGCTCTAAGTATTCTTTTTATGATATATTTCATGCCTAGGATTTCCAAGCCCCTCATATTCCATGATATGCATTTGACCATTAGAATTGGGATGGTGGGGCTGAATTGTCTTTATGAGATCTAAACTTATTGAAACCATTGGGAAAATCATCTTTTAAGGCCTTTGATGGCTTGGAAATGATGGAAGATGAAGACTCTCCACCAATTTTTCTCTCAATAACATGTTTCCCTTCCTTCTAAGTTCCATTCACTTCCAATACTTTTTCCTTCTTATTCTTAGGCTTTCATCCTTTCCCTTTTGCATTAAATACAAAGTTCTCATTTTTCATTTCCATATTCATGTCTAGAACCTCAACTATGTCCTCATTAGATTCATCCATTTATTGATCATCATTTTAATCCTCACTTGGGATTCTAATTTTAGAGGCTAGCTTATTCCTTCTTTCTTCATTGATCATGGTCCTATTAGGGTCAAAATTGGTTGAGATTACAGTGAGATCAAAACCATTTAATTTGTCATCTCCCACATAGGAATCTATTGAGAATAGAATGAAGAAGATTGTTAAAAATGGAGATTGTTGAAGAAGAATATTTTATGTTTCAATCATTGTTTTTTCACTGATGTCAAACTTTCTATCTACTGGTAAGAGAATTTGATTAAGAGATGTAACAATAGCACCTAGAGGAAAGTTTGAGTTATGATATACGAAGGAGTAAAAAAATAAGTTAAGAAAATGATAACATGATGTATTGATAATCTAATTAATGTTACAAAGGATTGTTACACTAAGAAAATACTGAAGAACAAGTTAAACAAAGAATTTTTGCCAAGCTTGACCAAGTGGATAGTAGGTGCTGAGCAAAGTAATGCAAACCAAATAGAGAATTAGTTGGAGTGGAGTAAATGTTTATTCTAGTGTATGCCAAGAAAAATAGTGGATGCTAAGTAAAGTTTAGTTGATTTCAAGCACTAGTGAACTTTAGTTCATGCTAAGTGATTCCATAGAGGATGTTGAGCAACATAGTATACATTGAGCATCAAAAGAAAGTTAATGTTGAGGAAAAAATGTTATTTGAAAGATCATGAATTTGATGAATCTAAGCTAACAAGTTTGTTTTATTAGATTATGTGAACTAGGTGGAAGATAAGACTGATGAGCTGGTGGCACAAAATTCAAGGTAAACCATTTTTAGGTGAATTCAAAGAGGAATAAAAGAGAAGTTTCTAGAGGAGATATGGAATAAGGGGTAGATTCATTGTATCCTACCTAATTTTTCCTAACCCTAAATTGGAAGAGGGAGAATGAATGAAAAAATATCTTAATTTTTAATTTATAGGATGGCTAGCAAGAAGCAAAGGTTGTCATATGCAAGAACCTAAGCATGAAAAGGAGCCAAATATTTTGCTTCATCAAGTATCCTAAGAGAATAGCCTACATTGGCATATTAAGTAATAAGGCTTAAGGGTATAAATGATTGAAGGGTGAAGAAGCTATCAGAGCTGAAATGTATGAAGACCAAGTAGAATGGAGGACTGAAACAAAGATCTAAAATCTTAAAATGAAGTTGTAAGTTGTTATTATATCAATCCTTACTATTACTCTCTAACAATTGTATCAATCTAGGGTAAATCCTTTGGATTAAGGTTGATCTAACAGTCATTTATAAATCCTTTAATTGGGTGGCATTCCAAGTGAATGGTATAAAGTCCTCTAACAAGGCTCACTCATAATAGGGTGATTAAAATCCTTTAACAAGGTCACATTTAATAGTGTGTATTGTAACCTTTAACAGGGTTGGCCTTTTATAAGGCATTACTCCAGAAGAGTGAAAAGAGTAGCACGTTATTGGTGGTTTTTCCCAAATTGGGTTTCCACATAAATCATTGAGTCAAATGTGTTGTTGAATCTATTATCTTTCATATTTACATTTTTGCAAATTGATTTGACAATAACCTACAAGTTTAAAGTGATTGCTTAATCTTATGGATGCATGCATGAAGATAATTTTTTTATTGGTTCACTAAACTACGAAAAGTTTTATTTATACATCTAGACCTTGGATAATTGATGTACCCACCATCCCCTCCCCCTACTAGCTATTGTAAAGTATTCCAATATAATCTTTAATTGAAACAAACCCATCACTCTTAAATGATTCTTTAGAGTTTCTTAATTGCTTATGATCCTAAGATTTAAGAGATGAATCTGTGGGATCATCTCTTTTAAAAATTTCTTCTAATTATTTAGGTGGTGGTAGGACTAGGAAATGGTTAAATTCTATCCTAAATTTATGCCCTAATCATTTCTTGATTTTCTCTAGTAAAATCTGTTGGGTATTCATAGATCTATGTTTAGGTTTTTCAAGGATTAAACCTATAGCTTCTGGAGATGGGGTGGGCAACACTATATTAGAGGGCTCGAAGGTAAAAATCAAGGGATCTTTCTCAGTCAAGGGTTTGAATGATGCTTGAAGGCCATCAAGTTCCATGTATAGCTCTTCCAAAAACTTATGCATTTCAATGCTAAGAATATGAATTAATTTGGTAGGATCCTTCATGTCTTTGATTAGGTATATTTCCTTTTGTTTTATTTCTATCTAGACCAACATAGGTTTTTTGATTTTATAGAATAGGATAGTTATTTCTGATGTGTTCATCTTTTCTACATAGGAAGCAAGAATTAATGTTACCTAAGAATGAAAGTGGACAAACATAGTTCCCACCTAGGATAAGAAAGGAGATATCTTTGGGGAGATTATTTCTTGAGTCAATGGCTATCAATACCCTCACATCCATTTGCATAAGTAGGGTAGAAGATTTGTCAATCCTGAGGGATTCTCTGAAGGGGTCTAGTTCCTAGGGGATAAGATTCCACATGAACGAGGGGAAATTGCCTACTGCTATCCATCATCATGAGAACAATGCCATGATTACGTTGTTGATAGCATTTGGAAACTATGGGATATCTCTAAAGGTGGAGTTGCTAATCCGATAGAACTATTTTTCAGCTACACTCTTTTGTGACTTAGGATCCTAAAAAAATTAGAAAAAGACCACTTTGAATTATTCTATAGAAGGAAAATTCATACCCTAATTTTTTGGATCATTGATTATGTAACCATTTGTTTAGGTATGATCTGGCTAGTAGTTTCTTAATGTTTTGGGTTGCTAGGAATATGATGGTATCATCAAGAAGATAATCATTTCAAGAGATGTGGAGTTTCTTGAAAATATATTATGGGATGGCTTGATTGATGAATCTTCAATTACTTTAAGGAAAGTGCCAACCATAGAAGAAGAAGAAGACATTAGTGATCAGCAAGATGATGGAGCAACAAACATGGATAATCATAGGCAAAGGAAAAAGAGCAAGAAGCCTCTAATAGGCTGAATTTCAACTCCTATTAGTTCAAGAAATCCATGAACTAGCATGTAAAATAGTAGTAGCAGCAATACTAAGAATTTAGATCCCACTCTCACCCTTCACTTGCCAAGAAATACTAAGAGTCTAAGGGAGATATACTATAAAAAAAGGTATGATGAAGATTTTGTTAACTACTTTGCCTCTTGAGAAACAAGTAATTGGAGTTAAATGGATTTACAAGACCAAGTGCAATGTTGAAGGAAAAATAGATAGGCATAAGAAACATTTAGTGGTTAAGCAGTACAAGTAATAGTATGGCAAAGATTATGATGAAACATATGCCCTAGTAGAAAGAATGGAAACCATGTGTTGTCATAGCAATTATAACACAACACAAATTGAAGGTATACCAAATGGATGTGAAGTCTGCCTTCTCAAATGGTGTATTGAAAGAAGAGATTTATGTGAAGCAGCCACCTAGCTATGAAGTTATAGGTAAAGAACACAAGCTATAAAGATTACAGAGAGCTCTATATGCACTCAAGCAAGCTCCAAGGGAATAGTACAACAAGATTGACTCATACTTAGTGAGAAATGGCTTTAGAAAAAAGCAATAGTGAGCCTACTCTCTACATCAAGGCATAAAATGGTAAGTTTTTGATTTTTGTCTTGTATGTACATGACTTAATCTTCACTGGACATGACAATTTCCTAATTAATACGTTCAAAGAGACCATGAAGAACAAATTTGAAATGAAACACCTGGGTCTCTTGAAGTATTTCTTAGGAATAGAAGTAAAATAAATGCATGATGGCATCTTCACCTCTCAAGAAAAGTAGGTGAATCAAATCTTGGAGAGATTCAAAATATAGAACAATAAGACATCCCCAACACCAATGGTAGTAGGTCTAAATTTAAGCAAGGAAGATTGCAGTAAAACTATGAATCCAACATTATACAAAACTATGGTTGGAATCTTAATGTATTTGATAGAAACTCAGCCTAACATGATGGATGCAATAAATTTGATTTCTAGATTTATGGACAATAGCAAAGGATTCCCATTGGGAAGTGGGAAAGAGGATACTAAAGTATGTGAATGGTACCAAGGGATTTGGAATTTTGTATATTGCAGATAATTATTTAAAGTTGGTTGCCTATAACGATTGTGATTGGGCTGGAATTCTAGATGATAGGAAGATCACTTCCAGATACATGTTTCATAAGAGATCGACTATAATTTCTTGGACATCCAAGAACCAACCTATTATTGCTCAATCTATAACAAAGGCTGAATACATAGCAATGAATGTAGTATCATGTCAAGCTATTTGGTAAAGGATAATCTTGAAAAATTTGAATGAAAGGCAAGAGGAAGGGACCACAATCTTTTGTGACAACATTTCTTCAATTACACTATCTAAGAATCTAGTTTTCCATGGGAGAAGCAAGCACATAGAAATTAGATATCACTTCATTAGAGAGTTGGTGGAGAATGAAGATATAAAAATAGAATTTTTTTAGTCTAAGCAGTGTTGTGGTGTCCACAACACATGCCCCATTCCTTTCTAAGAATGGGGACCCCCTATTTTTTTTTAATTCCCAGGCTCATAGTTCGAGAGTCGAGAAAATAAAATTTGGTTAGAAGTTAGAATTTTAGAGCAAAAAAAAAAAAGAAACAGAAAATAATAATAATAATAATAATTATATATATATATATATATATATATATATAATAATTATATATATATATATATATATAATATAAACACACAAAAAAGAAAAAATATATATTTAAAAAAAAAATTAAAAATTAAAAATTAAAATAAACTAAAAAGAAAATAAAGAAAATAAAAATAAAAATAAAAAATAATTTTTTTTTTTATAATGAATAAGTCCTGAAAGGGGACATTTTTTTTTCCTTGCTTGTTTTTTTCGCTATCTAGTGACTGATCATGTTTTTTTTCTTATGATCCATAGGTAACACAATCAGATGGTGTCTACATCTGGATCATTTGCGAAAGTAGTTGTTTACAAATTTCAAGGTGTGACCCAAAAATCAAGATTACATAATGACTATGCTAAGATCAAAGACATAGACCTTGGACACACAGACTTGGGAGAATTATTGAGAGTTTGCAATAGTCCAACAGAAAGGTCATCCTTGAGGTCCACATTAATCCGATCTAGATTAGTGAATGTTGTGTCACATTTAGGGACAGTGCAGTTAGCTAAGTTGATCATGACCCTTTCTCGACACTTTATTCCTAATGAAAGGGTAGTCAAGAGCATTACCAGAGAAGTGGTTTTAATTTGCGACCTAATAACATTAAGCAAGTCTTCCATCTTCTTAGAGCTGATCAATTCATCTTACTCTCCTATGAAGTAGTTGAGAGATGGTATAAAGATCACCACTAGGAGGCCATTGACATCATACATTCCTTATACTTGATTGAGAAGCCACCTCAAGGAAAGACAATCAATAAAGTGGATATGACATAGGGATACATGAAGGATGACATCAAATATTTGAACATTCTTCTGAGAAAAGTTATGAGCCTACATAGAGTGAGCCATCTCGCTCCATTTATGGTCAACTTCATTAAGACTATTAGACATGCGAAGATACCACAGGATTGGGCCACCATGCTAAGTGAGAACTTTTGTGATCAGTGGAGGACATGAAAGAATAATAAGAAGTTCTATATGACTTCTTATGTGGTCTACCTACTGGTAGTGAGGTCAATGAGCTATCCTAGGTTATACAAGAAAGGTAGTATGCAGACCCTAATGCATGGCCATATATAGTCTATCCTTAGTGAAGAAGAAGCTCTCACCATAGAGCAAAGAATAAAAGATTGTAAACAATGCCTTCATCTTTGCCATCATTTGATTCATAGAAGGAGACTATGGGAAGAGATTGTCTGAGGAAGCTAAGGCATAGATCACAACTCTCAGAGCATATTTCATCTAGTTTTGGATATTTACATATATTTAGGTAGGTGGTGCATCTATCAATCCAAACAAAGTCACAAGGTACCCAACTAACAAGTTGGTCCTAATGGAAATATCTTGGCAAATTGAGTAAGTTTATGAGAGGATCAAAAGACAATAGAGGCCTTGTTGGAATTGGCCTTTTTTAATAGGAGCCTATCAGGTGAAGAGAAAGCAAGATATCTTGACTTTCGAGTCGAAATGGGAGAATTACCCTCTTGAATAGTATAACTCTCATCGACCATTCTTTGAAAACATTGGTAAAGTGGAAAAATTGCCAGGAAAGGAGTTCTATCATTAGGATGCCATTAAAGATCATTGGATGAATGCCAAAAATGACTATGATGTCTACATCAGAGACTATTTTAGGATGACTTTGTATCTCGCAGAGAAGGCTCTCCATTTGACCATCCTTGATGAGATAAGGCTACAAGACTCAAAAGAAGTACTAGATCCTCTATTCAATATATTTAAAATTTGCGAGAGACCCATTCTAAATGTAGAAGTTGATAGAGAGGAAGAAGATGATATTAATCATTGAGCAAGACATGTCATTCGAATGAAAAAGAGTTGGATCAAGAAACCCTTTCCACTTGATCAAATTCTTGATATAGTGCTCTTCCATGCACATGCTTGCCTAGAAAGTGGTAAGGGAAGGAAAGTCATAGTTCCTATCTAGTCTCCTATCATGCCTAAAATAGTCTACCAGCTTGATTTTCCTATGGGATACTACCACCCTTTAGAGAGCAAGGGAAAGAGGAAAATAGCCTCTCCTTAGAGGTTTCAAATAGAGTATGTCAAAGAATAGGTCCCTTCCCAGAAACAAGAATCAAGTCCCCAAGAGCCCCAGGATGGTGGAGCTTCTCATATCCAGGTTGAATTTCTATTGCCTCCTATTTTGTCAAGTCAATGAGAAGAGGGAGAAATTCCAAAGACCTCCATTCCTCTAGTGCATGAAGAGCCTACTTCTCGTATGGTTCCACAAAAACAAAAGAGGATCAAGGTTAAAATAGACAAGAGGCAAAGAGTTCATAAAATATTAGTGCCTAATCCATCTATTCTTGAGACAATTCCAGAGGAAGAATCAGATAAAGGGGAAATAGAATCAAATGAGGATGAGGAATAAGTGCCTCTAAAAAGGAGAACTCAGTTTGCAAAAGCCACAAAATTGGAAAGAAGGAAGAGTGCCATGAATACCTCACCACCCACCCAAGTAGAAACAGTAGAACTCTCTTCCTCAAAAGATGAAGAACAATGATGGGTGAATCAACAAAGGGAGCAAGGAGATGATGTTATATCCATCTAAAATTTTGATTTCATGTCATTGGGTACAGAGTTAGTTGGAGATAAGATCAGAGATACCCCTATAGGTGAACACCAGTAGCAAGATTGGATGCAGATGCCACCTAAGACACAAGGTCCTCATCTCACTTCTCCATCTCCACCTTAGGTCATGATCATAGATAAGGGTTTAGTAACTCCTCCACCTCTGAGTTTAGAAGAAGAACATGTTCAAAAGCAATTGCAATTACAAGAGCAACTAGAACCAAGGGTTATTGATGAGCCATCAAAAGAGGAACAGATAGTACAATGTGTACAACAACCTTCTCAAGAAGTTGAGGATCAAACTATAGGATCTATAGAAACTGAGACTGTAGAAGAAGAGTCCTCACAACAAGAGACTCCAAGCAAGAGCGATAAAGGGAAGGAGGTAGTTAAACACATCCCTTCATCATCTAGACCCAAGGCTATAGAAAGACATATCCCAAGATGGTTTCAGAAGGAAATAATGAGAAGTTCCAAGCATCAATTTCATGCTTCAAAGGATGATATTTGTGACATTATAGAGATTTTGAACAAGCTTGAGTCTCCATTACATGATACAATGCCATTTCCATTCATCACTATTACACAAAACCAGGACATATTTGCACAAGTGGCTCACCCTCCTAATGGTATAGATGCAAAAGCTATTAGTCTTGAAGATTATGAAGTGAAAGATATTATGTTAGGAAAGCCTACATGGGATAAATCCCAATAGATGATGACTATGGGAGTCAAGGAGGTTCTCATCCACATGGAACAGGATGAAATTGAAATTAGAACACTTCAAATGCAAGTAGAGATCCTAAAGGGATATCTAGCTAAAGTTATTGGTCCTCTTGATTCTGAACACCCTAAGGAGACTTTGAATACCATTCTTAGAGAAGGAGAAGGTGTATGGCTCAATCCATTTTTGAGAGCTTGTTAGGATTGATGAGATAGCCTTGAGGATAAGGGTGTCACTATAATCAAAGGAAGTTTGAAGTTGTTGAATGCTATGCAAGAGAATGTTGATAATATCATGGCAATTTTGAGGTAGGACTTTAGTATCATGGATGAGGTACAAGCATGGAGCAAGGATTTACAAAATCTACAAGCCATAAAAGGGAAAAGATACTGCATTCTAATTCATGTATATATTGGAAAAGAGTTAGACATGATAGATGATTGGATAGAAAATATTGTAGATGGAAATAAAGTGATGGAAACATTGCATGATGAGATACATAGGCTTAAGGACCAAGCCCACGAGAAAATTTTGGAAGCAAAAAAGTTGTACATTGATGCATGCTTGGAAATTTTTGAAGATGAAGAATGAGAGAAAATGTTGCTAGTTGAGGTAGTCATGAAAAATTTCAAAAAACCTTTGGAAGAAGCATCCAGTGATGAAGACATCAGACAAGCCTTTAGGACAAAGGAATCACTATTAGAGTTGGACACCAAACTTGGAGATTTTGCAAAGACTCGAATTGAGGTGGACAACTATAGATAGAAGGTCAAGGACAAGTATGAGGCTTTGGATCCTCCAAATGCTGCTAAGATTATTGAGATGATAGAAAAATTAAAGGGCAAACATCCAAACATAGTTTTATGATGAAGATGAACAAAACCAAGATGCTAGAATTTTAATTTTGACAATTAGTAAAATTTTGAGATTTTGACCCAGTCAAGGTCTATAGGTCCACAACTCAACAATTCAAAGGTGCATTGATAGTTGACTGCCAATTCCAAAAATAGTACTTTTCATGCATTAGGGACACATTTTGATGGAAAGTTAACTTCGACACATGCTGAGAAAAGGGCTAGCTTCTATTTTTTGCACCTCCATGTAGTTCCACTTTGACTCATAGCTTCCTCCTACTTTCTCTCTAATGCTTTTATTGTTTTTGATATGTAAAGGGCTCATGCATCCAATTAATGAATAAAATATAGATGGAGTCCCTCTAAGCACCAGTTAGATTGTTAGTTTGTATATATTTAGTTTGTTTTAATGTTTTAAAAGCATTTTATTACATCAAGATATCTCTCACTCTCAACACAAATTGAGGAGATGATTTATTATAAATACCCCATTGTAAAAAGTAACAAGGGCCACCATTATTATTTAATAAAATTATGCTTTCAGTGCTAGCATTCAGAGTGTAGTTATTCTTGCTTGAATGTGTCATTGTTTTGTGACTTTTATTCATGAGATTGTGACTATGCCAAAAGTTTTTTGTGTTGTTTCTAGTTGTGTGATCCTTTAGTTTTGGTGTTTGCTATAGATATACAAATTCCACTGATGTAATGAGCTTGAGAAGAGATTTCCCAATTGTGTCTACATAGCTTTTTGTCTTGCATGAATGCACTCTCTATGGCCTTGCGATTTGATGAAGAGTGAAACATCATTCGACTTGTTAAAGATTCTCACCATCAATTGCATTAGTGGATTCTAGGAAGCGTTGCTCCTATTTTCATTAGTTTCCTACCGATTTCTTCGAAAGTTTAACTCATAGCATGTTGTGTTCTATATCTTATGTCCATTTAGAAATTTCAATTTCAAGTCATTTGATTTCATGTTAATTTCTTTTAGTTTCATTATTTTCTTTGCTAACTCCTTTTTAGAATAGGAACACATTTTAGTTGCATTGGTAGTTGCATGCATTGAAAAATAGAAAATACAAAAATATTGTTCTTTTGGTGTGATATTTTGAGACAGCGAACAGATTTACTTCAATTTTGAGATAAAAAAAAGTTTTTAGAACTAGCAAACGCCTCCTTGTGAACACTCACATTTATCTTCTACTGAGAAAATTTTGGTACATCACAAGACAAATATTGAACCTTGGTGCAGATCCTTAAAAATATTTGGTTTTTAAGAGAGGAATTACATAATGGATTCCTATCGTTGACCTCATGCAAAAAAAATGCCCAACATAAGTGGCGCTAGAAGGAGGGCCACAAACTAAAGAACATAGAAGGAGGGCCACAAACTAAAGAACATACTCCTGAAAATGAGGAAAATTTGACAAAGTTTCAGATTTTTTTTGCACCCTTGCAATAAATTGCATTCCATACAAGTGCAGAAAATACTTCTAAATTTTTTAGAAATTCAAGTATGTAGGTATGCAGGTTTGTAGTTTTGCAAGTCCATAGGTATGTAGGTATGTAGATTCGTACTTTTTTAGGTCCGCAAAACTCTGTGGTGCACAAAATCTAGAATTGTGTAAAAGTGTACTTTTACCACTTTTCTCCAAAATTTGATGCAAGCTGGTAGATATTGATCTATGCCAACTATGCATGAATTGCTTGAGCTTACCCAGTTCTGTAAACCACATAGTGACAAGGGAACATCCCGAGTTCAACTAGTGCCTTTCAAACTTTGATCATCTTCTTCAACTCCACCTCCACTCCAACCACCTGGTGAACTACCACCTAATCTAATAGCTATTCGCCAACAACCACCATTAGGTCCACCAAATCCTCCCATGGCCTTCTTCACAAACATTGTAGACTCACCCATAAACTTGAGAGGTGCACTCCATGACCTCCCAAAGAATCCTAAGAAGTTTTACCCAAGATTCATCTATAGTGAAACCCAATTGCCGAAGATCATGTCAAAGTTTGCAAAGAAATTTGCAACCGAAAGAAAGTGGCTAATGAGGACATGGTTCTTTGTTTATTACCCTACTCTTTGGGGGAAATTGCCTTCAATTGGTATGTCAATTTTCCACCTAGATGCATTAGAGATTGGGATAAATTTAAAAACTATTTTTGGAACAATTCAAAACATTCATCAATCCAGTGGTGATAGATCAACAATTCATATCAATAAAAAGGGACCCAACTAAGATAGTCTCATGCTTCCACCATCGCTTTCATATGGCCTACCGTAAGTTGGAAACATGATACACAATATTGGTTGAAGTTGTCATCTAGATTTATTTGAATGCTATGGACCCTCTTACTGCGATCTTTTTGAGAAGACTTCTTGTAGAAAATATTGACACATTGGAAAAAGTCTTTGTAGAAGCGATCATGTTCATGAAGCAAGCTAATCCTAATGGAGGAGGAATGATGCTTCTGGCACAAGTAGTCCCTACAATACCAAAATACTCCATGGGAACACCCACCATGCCTAGCCAGTTCATACCTATGAACCCAGTTCCATATAGAAGGCACCCACTCCATAAACTCAGGCGATAACATATCTAGGGTATGAGCCCCTAAAAACAACTTTCTTTGAATAGAAAGTAATGGTTCTTATGGAAGTGGATAACAATCTTCTTTCAAAATTTGGTCAAATGAAGAAGACCATGTCACAAATGAACAATGAGTTGACACATCTTAGATTCTCACAAGGACAAAATAACAACTTCCAAAGAAATAATATTGGCCCCTACAATAAATTTTTTGGTCATAATTACAATAGGAACTTCAACAATAATAGTAACAACAATGCAAGAAACAATAGCAGAGGAAACAACTTCAATCCTCCTGATCGCAACAATGGCTTCCAAAGAAAAAATTGACAATGGAATACTCAACCAAATAATGGAACCATTCCTACTAACAACAACAATAGCAATGTTCAATATGCTGATATCAATCAGTATGATGATAGCCAAAATGTGCCTAACAACGATGGTTCATACTATAATGGTAATTAGGAGGAGAATCAAAACTCACAAGTGAATGACAATCCTCCTCCTCTTCAATTCAATGCAATGCTATTAGAATCTTATGATTCTACATAGAATGTTGTTATGTCCACTTTTCAAATAATTAAAAATAATAATCTTTGCTAAGCTAGGTAGGCCCAAAAAGGTGAAGTTTTAGAAAAAAGGGGCTAATCATTGGAAACCAATGGAATAATAAATAAAAATTATTATTAAATTATGTTTTATTAACCCCTCTTGGATGTGAGTTAGGGTTATGCCCTCTTTTAAGGGATTTGGAGGCATTTTGGGCTCATTCCAAAACTTGATATTTTCTTATTGCTTTATTGTTCTTCAGAGGCTGCCAAACCTGTGGAGAAGGAGACCTAAGGATGGGAGTTTTCAGGTCAATAGGATGGTTAAGGATGGGAGTTTAAATCCATTCCATGTGCAAGCTCATGCAGAGTTTTCCCTTGTGCTGAACAGTGCAAATTTGTGGGGTTTCGGATGTATTTTTTTGTAAGAGTTTGGTGTTTTCGGTTGAGTATTTCATATCAGTTTGGGTTGCTACTATATTTCAGAATTTTAGATGTTAAAATAGAGCTGAATATATGTATTGGGATGTGGTTAAACTTTTATGATAGATTATTATTGTTTTTGTGGTGTTTTCAGGCTATTTTATGGGAGCTCAATGAGCATTGTTTTTGTCCTCTATTTGGGAGCTATTGTGTAAATGATATACAGATCTAAAAATGTCATTTTATAGGATGTTATGCTACTAAAATTTCTATAAAAATGTCCATTTTCAAATTTATTTATAATATGTGAAGTTGTGAAGTTTTTGGCACTATTTTGGGCAAACTCGATTTGGGTTTTATTGAGAAATTGGTGGATCTTTGAAATATTGGTTGTTTGATTTTAAAATCTGATTAGAGGTGCTAAATATCATATTAAATCAAAAAGGGGATATTTCAGTGGTTTCAGAGCTATGATATTGCCAACCTGAGGGCTTGTAGAAGTTTGCATGCAACTAAGTGAAAGAGAAAAAAGATATTTGCAGCGAGAAAAGAATAAAAAAAAAATGATCAAACCTCCAGTTGAAAGTAAAAGTACAAAATCCAAGGAAGGAAAAAGTATGGCTGATCTAGATGAGATGGCAAAGAAATTCTTCCAAGACATCCAAAATACTCAAAAGCAAACAGTGGATAGTTTGGCAGAAACTAGAGAGGCTTTGCGAATATTGACAGAAAAATTGCAAGGAGTTGTATCTATTAATGAGAAAGGGAGCACTTCAAAGGAGCCAAGAAATCTGAAACCCACACCCTCTAAATGAACAAAAACTATTTTTCTATCTGTAGATGAGCCACCATGATGGGGGCACAACTCAAACACAGAATGGACACAACAGGAAAAGGGAAATTGTATTAACTGTGAAAATAATCTAGTACATTCAGTATAGAGAAAATAGACTTCATAACATTCCCTATGGGCTTATAATAATATAAATTTGGAGATAATTTCTCCTTTCAGTACCTCCTCTCAAACTCCACTTCGAACTGCCTTTTACAATGCTAAAAATGTCCTTAAATAGACCCTAGAGGGTTAAGGACTAGGAATACATTCTAGAAAGTGCTAGTTGGCATCCCCTGACCAAATAGAAGGCTTTAGAAGCTGCGTTAAAAGTTGACACAAATCTAGAAGAATCCAGAAATGGTAACAAAACTTTCGGGAGGCATAACTTTTGAACCGTACCTCCAATTGACGAATCATTTATATTTTCAAAAAGCTCTCAAAGCGCTCTACAGCCCTATGGAACAGCTTTGCTCGTCCCCCATTTTTTGACCCTTTTCGAGGTCATTTAATGCCCCTAACCTGACTTTGAAGCATTCTTAGGAGGTCTCCAAAACTTGAAAAACTACGATAACTTTCAAATCATGGGGCCTTTTTACCTGATTCTTTTTATGGAATGCTCTAAATTGCAATTACATTCATTTGGCCAATTTACAACTCCTAGTTCACCAAAATGATGGCTCAATTACATACTCCTATTTTTTTGGCATTTACACGTATCCCAAGGTGTTCAAATACTCTATCCTAGAACAGTGATAGTGGAACTATGAGAGTTGAAACTTTTATTTGACCCAAATGGGTATCCAAAAATGAAAACACATGAAATAGAAACTAAGTCTAAGTACATTTTTTTTTTGGGTGACATAGGATTGCCCTTATACCTCTGGATGCTCCTACATTAGACACCTAGGGTAGATTGAAAAGTGACCCTATCACTTTATGAATGGTAGAGGAAATCCCAAATGGGAAACCTCAGCTGCTGAAATCCAAGTTGAGTCCTCGATCGGTCGTCCTTTCCACTTGATCAAGTACTCTTCATACTGCCTGTTTCTGGTACTTCTACCGACACGATGATCTAGAATATCTTCTATCTCCTCCTTCTTAGAAGCAGGAATTGGACATTGCTCTAACACCAGCTCCTCATTTGCACCATCATCATGATACTCTGTTAAGTCTACAATGTTAAAAATAGGAGAAATGTGAACACCATCTAGCAGCTCCACCTCATATGCATTTCCTGAGTCATGTTTCTTCAGAATTTTGCAGGGGCCAAATTTCTTCATTTTTAGCTTGTTGTAAGTACCGGCTGGAAATCTTTCTTTTCATAAGTGCACCATGACTAGATCCCCTACTTGGAATTCCTTATGTCTTCTCCTTTGATCAGCCCTAGCTTTATACTCTTGATTCATCTTGGTAATGTGTGCTTGAACCTCCTCATGTAGAAGCTTGATATGTTTGGCAAATTCTTCAACTTCAGCACTTGTCCTTTCCCCTTGCTCTATCTTCCTCAATTCTAATGTAGTCCTTGGGCTACTTCCATATACAACTTGGAATGGTGATTTTCCAATACTCCTATTTATAGAGTTATTGTAAGAAAGCTCTTCTTGTGGTAGAATCAAATCCCATCCCTTGGGCTTATCCACAACTAAACATCTTAGCAAATTGCCCAAACTTCTATTTACCACTTCTGTTTGGCCGTCAGTCTGTGGATGATGCGTGGAACTAAGTTTAAAGTTTGTTCTCAACTTCTTCCACAATGTCCTCCAGAAATGCCCCACAAATTTAGTATCTCTATCAGAAACTATACTCCTTGGAAGACCATGTAGTCTTACCACCTCTCTGAAAAACAAGTCTGCAATATGGATAGCATCATGAGTCTTGTGGCATGGAATGAAATGTGCGATTTTCCTATCAACCACCACAAATACTGAGTCATTACCACATTGTGTCCTTGGCATTTCAAGAACAAAATCCATACTTATGTCCTCCGATGGCCTTGATGGAATAGGTAATGGTTGATATAGTCCAGTATTGTGACTAAATCCCTTGGCAAGTTGATAAACCTGACAACTCTGTACAAACTTCTTCACATCCTCTGAAATTTGAGGCCAAAAATAATGTTCTCTAAGAATGGCAATGGTCTTATCTCAACCAAAATGTCCTGCCATCCCTCCGCTGTGTTTCTCCTTAATCAGATTTTCCCTCATGGAACTCCTTGGAATGCACAATTGACTACCCTTGAACAACATGCCATCCTGAATCAAATAGTCTAACCACTTGGTTCTATCTATACAAACAAGCTCTTTACAAGATTTCCATGCTTTAGCAAAATTAGGATCCTCAGGGTACAAATTCTTGAGTTCATCAAACCCAACTACTTCAACCTGCATTACAGTAAGCAACAACTGTCTCCTACTTAGTGCATATGCAACCCTGTTAGATTTTCTACTTCTACGCTTCAACACAAATGTATAACTCTGCAAGAACTCTACCCACTTCATATGCCTCTGATTAAATTTACCTTGGCTATTTAGGTACTATAATGCCTGATGATTAGTATACAAAACAAATTCCTTTGGAAACAAATAATGCCTCCATTTCTTTAAGGCCTGAACTATTGCATAGAACTCTTTATCATAAATAGAATACTTCTTCTTTGCATCATTCAATTTTTTACTAAAATATGCAACAAGCTTACCTTCTTGGCTTAATACAACCCCAATAGCACTGCCACTAGCATCACAATCCACCTGGAACACCTTTCTAAAATTTGGAAGTGCCAACATAGGTTGTTCTGTCATCTTCTTCTTTAGCAATTCAAAACTTCTAGTAGCTGTTGCAGTCCATTTGAACTCTTTTCTATCCCCTCTTATTGTGTTAGTTAGGGGTGCACATATGCCACTAAAATTCTTAATAAACTTCCTATAAAAACTAACCAGACCATGAAATGATCTTACCTCAGTAGCAGACCTTGGAGTAGGCCATTCCAACATGGCATTTACCTTCTTTGGATCCATTTTGGGACCTTCAAGTGATATAACAAACCCTAAATAGACTAACTCTCTTTTTGCAAAGATACACTTCTTCAAATTAATTAATAGTTTCTCTTCCCTTAACCTTTCAAGGACACTACAAATATGCAATAAATGTTCTTCCAAAGTATTGATGAAAATTAAAACATCATCCAAATAAACAATAACAAATTTTCCCAAGAACTTCTTAAGTACCTCATTCATGAGCCGCATGAAGGTGCTTGGGGCATTTCTCAATCCAAAGGGATGGACTAACCACTCATAAAGACCCTCTTTGGTCTTGAAGGCTGTTTTCCACTCATCTCCTTCTCGAATCCATATCTGGTGATAACCACTCTTGAGATCTATCTTTGTGAAGTACTGAGCTCCACTCTGTAGACACCTAAAAACCTTTAAAAAATAAAGTATTTTTATTTTCTGAAAAATTCCTAATGACATCATCATTTATTAATTAATTAATTATTTAATTAATTAATTTATTTTTATGCCATTAAATCCCTTTATCTTAATTAAAAATATTTAATTAAGGAATCCCTCCCAAAAATGTTTAAATCTTATTTAAACATTATTTCCTTATTTATTAATTATTTAATTAATAAATTGACCAAAAAACCCAAAATAAATAAAACAATTATCTTTTGCCCAAAACTTGGCCAATTTCTTTAAGATCACTAACCTCTTCCAAAATCTTCTAATCCTTCTTTAATTTTGATTAAAGGCTAATCCCGTCATTTCCTACCCCTAATCCCAACTCAAAATATTTAATTAAGATTAAATTTTAATCCTCATGTTTATTAAAAAAGTTTTAATAAATATCTCCTCAACCCAAACCCTTGAAATAAATAAAACTTTATTTATTTCCTAAAAATCTAATTTATCCTCATCCTAAGAAGTTCTAGACTCTTCTAGAAAGTCTTCATCCTCATCCTAGGAAGTTCTAGACTATTCTAGAAAGTCTTTATCCTCATCCAAAGTCTAGACTCTTCTAGAAGATGTCTTTAAACCTAATCCTAATCCCCTCCTAACCTTGTCACATTCCCTAAACATGGGTTAAAACTTACTAACCCAAGCCAAAGTTAACAAATATCTCCTCCTTCACCCACCCTCATTAAATGCCATCCACTTGCCTATCCCTAAGCTAGTCTTAAACCATCTTAATCCATCCTCTAATCATTTACACAATCCTAAGCAAGCTTAAAACCCTCCTAATCAAGCCCAAGTCAAAATTTCTCTCATTTCCCTCAAAATATCTCAACCATAAAACTTTATGAAGCCCACTAGGCCATAAATGACTCTTCCAAGCCCTTTTATTGCTCTTACAAGCCATTATGAGGGTCTTTATGAAGATTTTATCCCACTGAGCCTCCTTTGTTGACTCGTCCTTCCCCTTTCCTCCATCCTCTCACCCTGTGATATGTGTCACTCCCTGATTGGTTGTAAGGAAGCACAATCCATGTGCTCTCTTCTCATGCAATCTGAGCCCTACATGAGCTTTTTCCCATCCTTGCATCTTAGCCCTCAATCCCTCAAGCCTCTTGCCTATAAATTGGATCCTTCCCCTTTCCAAAATAACACAATTCATGAAGTAAAGTCATAATGCCATTTTAAGAAGCCATTTTACATCAAAACCATACACTCACACCCAAATTCCAACTCCATTTGAAGCCCTTTTTGAAGCATAAGCTTGAGCATACATCCTATCTATTTAGACAAAGCTACTCAACAAGAGAGCTTCTCATTGAGAGAGCCCATTAATGGCTCATATTCTCAATTGAGAGCTCATATTAGTCTATCTTGAAGTTTATGAATTTTGTTTAGTTTGTAGAAATTTTATTTAAATTTGGTTTCTATTAGCATACTAACATTGCTCATATACATTTTGGCACGCCCTGTGGGACCCCGCATGGGTCATCTTCATTAGCTTTTTTAGTCAAGTTTTGTATTTCATTTGCTAATTTTGGCTAATTTTGCTTTATTTTGTGATTGGTAGGATTGTATAAATTGGTTTTGTAGGTCCACATGAGCATGAAAAAGATAAAGGAACTCATAATCTATCTCATAGTGTTTGCAGATTTTTCAAGCTTATAGGTGGACAAAGAACTTGGAATTCTTCTTCCCCTTCTTGTCTATATTCTTCTTATTCCATCTACTTCTTCTTCTTTTTCTTGTGGGAGATCTTGGCCATTTTTTTTTAAGGAAGCAAAATCATACACACTTCTTTTTAGTGCTTAAAATGAACCCCCAAATCATACTTAAATCCATTAAAAAATTAAAAATTTGCAAAAAATAAATTATCTTTTAACAAGTGAAACTAAACCAATCCAATCATTTGCATCCTTGCAACATCAAGGTTTTAGATGCATTCATGCAAAGTTAGGAACACTTCATTTTTGGGAATTTAAAACGAACTTCAAGTTTCTATTTCAAAAGGTTCAAAATCAACACTAAGTGCACACTAAAATCCAAATCAAACTCAAAGCATCAATCAAGGATAAAATGAACCTCATTTGCAAATATTTTAAAGTTCTTTTAAAAATATCATGAAAACTAAGAGTCCTAAATGGTTGCCAAAAATTGTCCTAAAAGCTTTGTTATTTGTTCCAAACAAATGTCTTGTTGCAAAATCTTCAATGTTTCTTAGGTTTTTCATGCATCAAAACAATCTAGGAATATCATTTTTGGGCTTAAAATATGCAAACTAGAACACAAAATCTTGAATGAAAACCAAAGACCAAAGAGTCATTTTCACTTTTGAGTCCAAAACAATCTTAAATGATCTAAGGTTAAAACAAAGCACTTCAAAGTTCTTAAAACAACACACAAAATCTCAATCTTGAATGCTCAAAGGAAAAAACTTGAATGTTTAATCACTTGTCTTTGAATGCATGTTGCTAAAATCACTCTTGAGTGCCATGGATTAAATTCAAGTTTGATTTTTTATGAATGCATGATTAAAACAACAAATCTAATCTTGAATGTCATAGATAAAATAATCATCTTTTGGGGCATAAAAAGAATCCACATTTTTGAAATCTTCTAAGTTATAAAAACTAATAAAGACGCTTTGAGTAAGTTTGTAGTTGGACTCACCCTCTTTAATCACCCATAAATTTAACCATCAGTTCCAATCTCAGCGCCATCTATTGGGATGGGTCTACCTAAGAGGGTGTTAAGTGCTCCACAAAGATCGAACTCCACTCACTTGGGTCTTTAGTGGTTTTTCTAAGTTAGAAAATTCTTTAAATGCACATTAATCTCACTCACACTTCATTTGGGCATAAAAATTGGACAAATCTTGATGTGGAGGGCCTTTGGGTGCACGTTTGGCAATCAAGTTTCACACATCTTTGTTTTGGGCTTAAAACAAACTCACACTCAATCTTGAATGCCTAACAATCAATGAACATTGCATGGTTTGGATGCATTTTCAATGACGCTCGCATTTCTTATGTTGATGATATCTCGACTTTCATTAGGCTGATGATGCTGTCAAATTGGAATGAACATTGTATGCCATAATCACAAGTGTCTTCAATCATAGCTTACAAAATCTAAATCATCAATTGGAATAAACGCGTGTCTTTTAAAGCCCAAGATCATGTATGTGGTCTTGTTTTACACTTTTTAGGAGGCCTGCTTGGGGATTTCATCACCCCTTGGGATGACCTCAACTCTAGCGTTCTGGTAGAGTATAAAAATCGGGAGGTGAATCCAAAGACACCTCTCTTGGAATCAAGATTTTTTCACTTGAGCTAAGCCACAAGGAACTTTATACCCTTGAGAAGTGAAAGAGGAGAAGTGGGTTACCACACCTCTCGGCTGTGTGACATCTTTTTGGTTTCATCTACAGATTTGGGCCTCACGTACCTTGCGTATATCGAGGACTCCCTAGCTATAACAAATTTCATCCTTGTAGAAAGCTTCCTAGGATGTTGGTGTGTTTGACGTGCTTGCTCCAAAATTTTGTCTGCTTGTTTGTTTATAGCTTTTGAATGAATGTTTTCCAACTTTGGTCAAAATCCCAAAAAAGTAGAAATCTCCTAGCTCAAGGCATACTTAGCGTAGTCACTGCCTCATCATAAAATCATCCAAGCTCCCCCACTGCAACCGAATCTATCTAGTTCCTTTCTTTAGAACAATCCCAAATCCAAAGTCTCTCCAAATCATCCCCCTAGCCAGCTAGCAACCCAATCCAAAATCACACCCAAGCCTTTAGAGAGTTGTTTTCATTCTGCTAGAATTTGCTATCCAATCAATCCGACCAATCAACCAATCTCACCAAGGTTATCCCTCTAAAAGAGCATTATCTAGGGTAATCCAGCTTTGTCACTTATATCCCTCATCACCTTGAGCTAAAGGTTGGGATCCACAAGTGGTCAATCTTGTGTCATGCCCATAGGATCATTAGTCTATCCTCAATTTGACATAGCCACCAGCCAATCTAGTGCATAGGAAAGCAAAACTCTCACTTTTTGACAGCATGCCCTTGAAGTCTTCCATCCACAAGAAAGCCAAAAATCTCTAGCCAATCCTCCTCAGGTCTATCATACAGCTTTGAATCTCCCTAGGAAATCCTTCATCAGTCAATCCAAAATCTGCATTTAATCCAAATGCAACCATGAGCTTCTGTGTTCATCCATATGCAAGACCCCATCCCCATCTGACTCATCATCAAAACATGAAATCCCAAACCTATCATGATGTGTTCGGTCGTATTGTCCTTGCTCTCGCAACCCCCTATTCCAATGATGATGAAAATCTTGTTGACTATGATGAGTATATTGAAAGCCTTAGAAACATTCCCTCAAGCATCCCCCAAAATCCACATATTCTTCCAAACTATCTAGTCATGCCATCTGATATCCCAGGTTATCCTCCATCACCCAATCAAACAAGCTTCCAATCTTCCACCCCCATCACACTAGCTATTCCTGTCAATCCACCTCCACCTCCGACACATGAGTCCCCAAGGAATCTCTTAGAGGAAATACAAGAAAAGCCGCCTCCAATAGTCGATAATCCATGTCATCTAATCCAACCATGTGAAGTATTCAGTGATGAAGCTTCTCCATCTATAATATCACCTCCATCTCCCATAGCTACCATCCCCATACCATCCATCAAATTGCTTAAAATCCTTCCACTTCCCACAAGCGTCAAAATCCCACCACCCATCGAATCACTTCAAATCCCATCCACATCTCCTCCTCCAAGCATAATCCAAATCCCATAGAATGAACCTCATGCATCCACTCCCATCCATTCCTATCAAGATCTTGTCCAAAAGCATGTTGAAATATCCTCTGACAGAATAGCAGATCCCACCATCCCACTTATTCCCCTACATGATCCACTTTTACCATCCCCTCCATATCTAAATCCTACCATCTTACTTACTCCATCTCAAGATCCCTTTCCCTCAGCCCACCCAACTCAAGATCCTATCCTCCCATCTTCTCTACTTCATGATCATACATCTCCCATAATCCATGATGATAGATCCATCGAAAAGGAACTAATTATCGTATTCAAATCTCCAACTCCTTCAGCTAGTAATGGACTCACATCTTGTGTTCCAAATAATGAACATCATATTGAAAAAAGAAATGAAAATGCATTTCTAGATGTTGGTATCCTTGCTATTCCTGCATGGTCCCAAGTCCTTCCATCTCCACCCCAAAGTTCCCATCCATCTTATTCCACATCTATTTTGGTCCCTCATCCTACTCCTTATCTCCAACCCTCCATTTTGGGTCCATATATCCCTTATCTAAATCCCACACCCTTTCCATCCATTTTGAGTCCTTACATACCTAATATGAATCCTTTATCCCCTCCATCTATTTTGAGACCTACACCTTCCCTGTTTCCATCTATTTTGGGCCCATATCCTTCCTTCCCTCCATCCATTTTGGGCAATTATATCCATCCATATCCTATGTTCCAATCTATCCTTCCATCCCCTCAAATTCACCAGCTAGATCATCAAAGGCACTCACCCTTGAATACCTTCCAACCTTTAAACCCTATCACTCCATCAATTATCCCTCCATCTCCTCCATGCTCTTGTTCCCATCCCATGGCTAATAGAAGCATATTGGATGCCAAAATACAAAAGCATAAATCCAAAAATCCACAAAAATCCAAGTCTCAACATGTCCCTTCTAAAATACATGTTCAAAACAAGAAACATTTAATCCAAATCAAAGAAAAAGTCAAGAGGCCACAAAAGCCCAAGCTAAAAAAGTCAAAAATCATGTGGATACCCAAGATGCTCATGAAAGAAATGCATCTCAAAGAAAAATCTCAATTGGCATCCATTCATGCTACTCAAAAAGCCTCATCCATCCATCCTTCATCCAAATCCCCATATAAGCATCCTTCATTCCCCCAATCCACTTTTAGTCCATATGCTTCTTATCCTAAATTTCCCATCCTCCATCTTTCAACTCTACTTTTAGTCCTTATCTTTCTCTTCCTCCATTTTCTCCTCAACCTCACTCAAAACCATCTTTCCCACTACTTTATCACCTCTCAAGGTGTGTGCCAATGATGATATTTCCATTTTCCTCATCCATATACCCACAAGCCTTATGTCTTTGAATCCATTATCTGTCAAACTCCCACCCACCATGTTCCACTTGTTCAATCCAATCCTTTTTCATCCATCCTACCAACATCTATGAGCCAAAAATAGCTGAAGAAAGCCAAAATCATTCCAACTAAGTCCAAAGTCAAAAAGTCAAAAAAAGTAAAGAAAAATAAAGTGTCCACTGGTGAAAACTTGGCAATTCAAGCACCTTGGACAAGTACCATGATGAAAACTTGGCAAACAATCATCATGCGTAATCCCACCATCCCCAGCTTAGCCTATCACCCTCATGCTTTTGGTCATCTCTTGCCATCCAACTCCATCTTCCAATCTATCCACCTATCCTCCACCCTCCATCTTCCATCTCACAGCATCCACTTATCTCCTGCAACTTCAGCCAACCATCCCAGCTATCATCCATCTCCCTAGCCCCTTCAGCTTTTTCCATCCTAGCTTCAATCCTATCACATCCATCATAAGACCTCCTTCCACATGTTATCTTTTGATTGGGGGCACTATATTCCTTGGAGATCCTATCTTGTCCATCCTCCCTTATCATTGGTATCTAGCTCTAGGCTATCCTCATGCAAACCCAATGTCATCTCTTTATATCCATCATAATCCTAGCTATCTACCATCCTATCTAGCCATCTCATCCTGCTCCTCTAGCTATCCTTGGTCACAAAATCTCTTATCATCATTGGATGCATCCTACCAAATCCATATCTTTCGCTATCACCCCACCCTTAGCTTTTGCATCTTGCATAACATCGAACAATCCTGCTATCCTATCATCCTGAGCTTTTGCCTACTTGTAACTATCTTGGTCAGCTTCAGCTTGTAAATATCTTGGTCCGTCAGCTTGTACATCTTCTTTAGCTTAGTACCATTGTATCTATCTAGCTTTTGTATCAGTTCCTCCTTGATCAGCATCTTGCACACATCGCACATCTTGGTTAGCTATCCCAATGCATCCTTTAGCTAGATCTCTTGTCACCAAAGTGTTATCCTTCTTAGTTCAGCTTGCTAGAAACATCACTCATCTAGATCCACCAGCTTAGGTGCTCTCTGATAGATCCTTGTAGGATATAGCTTTCCTCATGTCTGATCTTGGTCCATTAGTACCTCGTCCTACCCATCTCATTGGCAAATGGTTCTCTTTTGGATTTTCGCTTCCTTTTGATTTAGAATCTTCCTTTTTGGGTCTTGAAGTATCTTTTCCAAGAAATCCTTTTGTTCCCTCCTCAAGGTTGCCATGATCTTCCATATCATGGTATACTGCGAATGGGGCAATCTAGGCATAAGGTATTGATCAAGTCTTTTGTTTGTTTTTCTTTTCTACTTCTGGGTTACCCAGTGTCGGTTCCACTCTACTTCCTTTAGGAATCATGTGTGAGGCTGGGGAAATCCTTGCGTGTTTGTTTTGAGTCAGTTCATCAGTCCACTGGACAATTGGTGAAAAGGCCTTGATGTTCTTGGTAACCTTGGCAATTAACCAACAATCCTATAGCAAATCTAGTGCTCAACTACATGGTGGTACTTCTCTTTGAAGTATCCCCCCACTCAAAAAGCTTCAATGGTTTTCTGTCATCTCCATTATCCCCCATCCATAACCAACATCCATCTCTCCTACCCCAGCTTATGCATCAGTATCTCTTTGAATCAGTCCTCACCTTTAGCTTTAGGGATCCGTAATCCTAGTCTTAGGGATCCACCAATCCAAATCAATCCACCAAGCCTCATCTTTTGAGATCCACAATCCTAGTCCTAGGGATCTCTGAAACCCATCTTTTGCCAATCTGACTCTTTGAAATCCTGTTGCATTAGATTTTTAGTCCCCTCATCCATCTCCCCATCCTAGATTCCTTTTATAGTGCTCTGCTCCTTCATCCTCTGCAATCCCTGAGATCTTAAGCTTGCTTCCTCTTGTGCCTCTGATTCTCCCTTTATCATTCTCCCATAGTGAGAGTTTGAGCTAACTAAATCTCTTCTCTTAAGCCAATCTGAGTCTTCTTGCTCATCTCAGATTCTTTTACTTTTCAAGAAGTCATCGAGCCTTGCTTTCTCTCCCCACCACCTTCTTGAGGGGGCATCTCACAGTCCATTCTGTCCTCTTCTACTCTAGCCTTAGGCATCTTATTTTCTTATCTTTGATGCCATGTCACTTGTGGCATCACATCAAAGAGGGGCAAAATATAGACACCTAAAACCTTTAGAAAATAAAGTGTTTTTTATTTTCTGAAAAATTCCTGATGACATCATCATTTATTAATTAATTAATTATTTTATTTATTTATTTATTTTTATGCCATTAAATCCCTTTATCTTAATTAAAAATATTTAATTAAGGAATCCCTCCCAAAAATGTTTAAATCTTATTTAAACATTATTTCCTTATTTATTAATTATTTAATTAATAAATTGACCAAAAAATCCAAAATAAATAAAAAATTTACTTTTTGCCCAAAACTTGGCCAATTTCTTTAAGACCACTAACCTCTTCCAAAATCTTCTAATTATTCTTTAATTTTGATTAAAGGCTAATCCCATCATTTCCTACCCCTAATCCCAACTCAAAATATTTAATTAAGATTAAATATTAATCCTCATGTTTATTAAAAAAGTTTTAATAAATATCTCCTCAACCCAAACCCTTGAAATAAATAAAACTTTATTTATTTCTTAAAAATCTAATTTATCCTCATCCTAAGAAGTTCTAGACTCTTCTAGAAAGTCTTCATCCTTATCCTAGGAAGTTCTAGACTATTCTAGAAAGTCTTTATCCTCATCCAAACTCTAGACTCTTCTAGAAGATGTCTTTAAACCTAATCCTAATCCCCTCCTAACCTTTTCATATTCCCTAAACATGGGTTAAAACTTACTAACCCAAGCCAAAGTTAACAAATATCTCCTCCTTCACCCACCCTCATTAAATGCCATCCACTTGCCTATCCCTAAGCTAATCCTAAACCATCTTAATCCATCCTCTAATCATTTGCACAATCCTAAGCAAGCTTAAAACCCTCCTAATCAAGCCCAAGTCAAAATTTCTCTCATCTCCCTCAAAATATCTCAACCATAAAACTTTATGAAGCCCACTAGGCCATAAATGACTCTTCCAAGCCCTTCTATTGCTCTTACAAGCCATTATGAGGGTCTTTATGAAGATTTTATCCTATTGAGCCTTCTTTGTTGACTCATCCTTCCCCTTTCCTCCATCCTCTCATCCTATGACATGTGCCACTCCCTGATTGGTTGTAAGAAAGCACAATACATGTGCTCTCTTCTCATGCAATTTGAGCCCTCCATGAGCTTTTTCCCATCCTTGCATCTTAGCCCTCAATCCCTTAAGCCTCTTGCCTATAAATTGGATCCTTCCCCTTTGAAAAATAACACAATCCATGAAGTAAAGTCATAATGCCATTTTACATCAAAACCATACACTCACACCCAAATTCCAACTCCATTTGAAGCTATTTTTGAAGCATAAGCTTGAGCACACATCTTATCTATTTAGACAAAGTTACTCAACAAGAGAGCTTCTCATTGAGAGAGGCCATTAATGGCTCATATTCTCAATTGAGAGCTCATCTCAGTCTATCTTGAAGTTTATGAATGTTTTTTAGTTTGTAGAAACTTTATTTAAATTGGTTTCTATTAGCATACTAACATTGCTCATATACACACTCAAGTAGTCCATAATATCATCCATTCTTGGCAAAGGAAATCGGTACTTGATGGTTATCCTATTTATAGCTCAAGAATTTGTACACATCCTCCATTCTCCATCCTTCTTTGGTGCGAGTACTATTGGTACTGCACATGGACTTAGGCTTTCCTGAATCAAGCCCTTCCTCAATAGCTCCTGAACCTATCTATTTAGCTCCTTTGTTTTAGTAGGAGTCATCTTGTGAGTAGCCTTGTTATGCAAACTTGCTCCTGGAATCAGATCTATCTGACGACTGATTTGCCTTACTGGTGGCAATCCTTCTGAAACATTATTAGAGATAATATCTCCAAATTCACCTAGCAAATCTAAAACTTCAAGTGGTATTTCTCTACTACCTTCTTTATCTTTCCTAGGAATCAAAGCATAGCACATACGTTGATGTTTCATTCCATCTAAAACCTTCGTTCCATCAACAAGAAAAATGAAATGTCCCCTTTTCTGATTCGATATGTTATTTCACACCTCTAATCAGATTTCAAAATCAAACAACTGATATCACAAAGATCCACCAATTTCTCAATGAAACCCCAAATCGGGTATGCTGAAAATAGTGCTAAAAGCTTCACAACTTCACAAATTATTAATAAAACTGAAAATGGAAATTTTTACAGAACTTTCAGCAGCATAATAGCCTCCAAATTGACATTTCCAGATCTGTATAGCATTTACACAACAGCTCAAAAATGTAGGACAAAAACTATGCTCATCGGGCTCTCGAAATTAACACAAAAATGCCCGAAAACACCACAAAAACACTAATAAACTATCTCAGAAGTTTAATCATGTCCCAATACATATATTCAGCTCTATTTTAACAGCTTAAAGTCTAAAATACAGTAGCAACCAAAACTGATATGAAATGCTCAACTGAAAACACCAAACTCATGCAAAAAACACACCCAAAAACCCACAAATCTACACTGTTCAGCACAAAGGCAAACTCTGTATGAGCATGCACATGGAATGGATTCAAACTCCCATCCTTAGCCTTCCTGGAAACCTACAAACTCTCATTCTTGGGTCTCCCTAGAAACCTGCAAACTCCCGTTCTTGGGTCTCCTTCTCCACAGGTTTGGTAGCCTCTGAAGAATAACAAAGAATGAGCGAAAATCAAGTTCTGGAATGAGCCCAAAATGCCTCCAAAACCCCTTAAAAGAGGGCATAACTGTAACTCACATCCAAGAGAGGTTAATGAAACATATTTTAATAATAATTTTCATTTATTAGTCCAACGGTTTCCAAAGATTAAGCCCCTTTTTCTGAAACTTCACTTTCTTGGGCCTGCCTGCCTTAGCAAAGATTATTATTTTTTAATTATTTGAAAAGGGGACATGACAAAAAATCCTAGCACTACTACATACCTTTTCACCTTCCTTTTTCATGGGCTTCAATTTGTGGCGAACTCCATCCTTTGTTAGAGAGTATGTGTTTGCATGACCATCATGTACTGCATGTCTATCAAACTGCCATAGTCTACCCAAAAATAGATGGCAAACATCCATCAAAATAACATCACAGAGGACTTCATCATGGTAACTCCCAATTTTGAATTTCATGAGACATTTTTCACTTACCAAGACCTTATGATCATCTTTTACCCAAGCAACCCAATAGGGCTGAGAATGTCTCTCCCTCTTGAGCTTCATCTTAGTGACCATCTCTTCTGATACCAAGTTATCAGTGCTACCACCATCAATGATCATGTCACAAAATTTATCCTCACACTTGCATCTAGTACGGAAAAAACTCCTCCTTTGTCCTGGTTCAACCTCACCACTTAGTAGGACCCTTTCATTCACCAAGGTCTCTCCTCTTTCTGCATCCTCTGAATGCGATGATTGTGCATCCTCATCCACATGAGCAACCCTATCTCGGCCCTCAGCTCTCCTATCTATCCTTCCTTATCATTGAGGGCATTCAAAGGCATGATGACCTTCTTCATTGCAATGGAAATAGGTACCACAGAAGCCTCCTCTTCCTTGTCCACATCCTCTACCTCTTCCTCTCTGATTTCCAAAGTACTGATCACGGGAGTGGTTGAAACCCTCATTCCTCTGGTTCCTGCTAGTACCCACATCTTCATTTTTCTTTTGGGTTTCATTTCAACCTCCAGATGACCTACCGCTTCCCCTTCCTCCTTGACCATGCCCTCTTTGTCTCCCTCCAAACCTCTTATTCAACTTCTCTTCAACTCATAGAGCAAACTAGTATGCCTCTTAAACACTGGTCATTCTTACTAGACTTAATTCCTCCTGGATGCTAGGTCGCAACCCACTGATAGAACTAGCAACCTTCTCCTTATTTGCTTCTACATGCCTTGCTCTAATAAAAAGTTGATAAAACTCCTCTACATATTCTTGGACTGATCTTCCTACTTTATTTAGCCCATGCATCTTCTTAAACAAATCAAGCTCGTAGTCCATAGGAATGAACTACTTCTTCAATTTGTCCACCATGTGATCCCACCTTGTGATCTTCTCCTTTCCTCTTCTATTTCTTTCCAATTGAACCTCTTGCCACTAAATTTTTGCATGGCCTTTCAGTTTAGCCTTTGCAAACTTAACCCTATCTGGGTCCTTGATATCCTCATACTCAAAGTATTCTTCCAGTTCATTGACCCAGTCGATCAACTCATCTGGATTCAGATTTCCTGAAAATACACCCACACCAATTGTAGTCTTTTTCCAAATTTAGTAATGGCCTTAAAAAGCCTTTCCTCTGCCTGATTTAGAACTTCCTCATCAAATTCCCCTTCTAGTCCAATTTATTCTTCTTCATTATCATCCTCACTGTCGTCATCTGCAGCAACATTTGTTCCTCTACGGAGCTCCTCTTGCAATTATTGTACCTTCCTTTGGAGGGCTCTAACCTCCTGAGGATTAATAGCTCCGGCCCTTCCACCACGTTATTTTCATGGAGGCATTTTCTTAAATCAAACCCATAACCACACAGTCCTGGTGCAAACTACCTCACAGTCAGTGCTCTGTCTACACACTTAGGAAAACCATCTCTGATACCACTTGATGGAGGCACGACCCAAACACAGAATCGACACAACAGGAAAAGGGAAATTGTATTAACTATTAAAATAGGCTAGTACATTCAGTACAGAGAAAATAGACTTCATAACATGTCCTATGGGCTTACAATAACATAAATTTGGAGATAATTTTTACTTTCAGTACCTCCTCTGAAACTCCACACCGAACTGCCTTTTACAATGCTAGAAATGTTCTTAAATAGACCCCAAAGGGTTAAGGACTAGGAATACATTCTAAAAAGTGCTAGTAAGCATCCATCGAACAAATAGAAGGCTCTAGAAGCTGCATTAGAAGTTGATGCAAATCTAGAAGAATCTAGAAATGGTAACCAAACTTTTAGGAGGCATAACTTTTGAACTGTAGCTCTGATTGACGAACTGTTTACATTTTCGGAAAGCTCTCAAAGTGATCTATAGCCCTATGGAAAAATTCACTCATCCACCTTTTTTTGACCCTTTTTGAAGTCATTTAATGCCCCTAAACTAACTTTGAAGCATTCTTAGGAGGTCTCCAAAACTCGAAAAACTTTCAAATTGTGGGGCCTTTTGACTTTATTCTTTTTCTAGAATGCTCTAAATTACAATTACATTCATCTAGCCAATTTACACCTCCTAGTTCACCAAAATGATGGCTCAATTACATACTCCTATTTTTTTTGCATTTACACGTACCCCAAGGTGTTCAAATACTCTATCCTAGAACACTGATAGTGTAACTATGAGAGTTGGAACCTTTATTTGACCCAAATGGGTATCTAGAAATGAAAACACATGAAACATAAACTAAGTCTAAGTAGATTTTCTTTTTGGGTGACACATGATTGCCCTTATACCTCTAGATGCTCCTGCATCACACCAGTGCCAAATCCAACCGTTAATCCTGTGGGAGAGGTTACAAGTAACTTGATTACATTAAGAGCTACTTACAATGGCTTAGATGATGACTTTCACAGTTCGTTTCCTTTTTAAAAATATGTGGATATGATGAACACTTTGATGCTCAAGAAAGAGAATAGGAGGGAGCATGACATAAGTGGAGGAGATCTCAAAAATAAAATAAGCAAGTTTATAGCACCTACTTTTGATGGAACAAATAAAATTTCAACTAGAGCATGGCTACAAAAATTACAAACCTTCTTTACACTTAACCCCATGAAGGAGAGTGATGTTGTTCAATTTGCAAGTCTACACTTGGAAGATGTAGCCTATGATTGGTGGTGTCATGGAATGACTACTCAAGGTCATGATCATGTAACTACATTTGATGATTTTAGTCAAAGAGTGATAGATAGATTTGACCTCAAGGATGATGAAGAGTATTTTAAAGAATTGTCAAAGTTGAAGCAAACCAAATCAGTTAATGAGTATATAGAAGAGTTTCAAAAAATGGCTATTATGGTACCTGATATGCATGAAAAGAGGATTTTTAATCTTTTTCTTGATGGTTTAGAAGATTCTATTAAGGGTTTGGTTAAGGCTTTCTCACCCTCAACCTTACAGGAAGCTATCAAAAGAAGCTTGCAACTTGAAACTTGCATGCCTATGAGACCAGCCACTAATCAAAAACCCCCAAATCTTTGGCAACATAAGGGGAATTTTTAGAAAAAGGCTTTTCCAACACTACCACCAAAAGATGTGATAAATGTGGTAAAAAAGAAGGTAGATGAAGAGACTAGGAGTGAATTATGAAGGAAAAAGATTTGTTTCACTTGTAGAGAACAATGGGTTCTAGGACACAGATGTTTGGGGAAAGATCAAGTGCACTATATTGAAGTTGATTCAGAATCTAATTCAGATGAGCATGAGGAATTTCATTACACTAAGCAGGAGGTAGAAGAAGAGAAAAAAATAGAAATCAGTAAGGATGGCACTTTAGTAGCATTATCAGGAGTCCTAAGATACCATCCCTTTCAAATTTTAGGGGTTCTAGCAGGGAAAAGGTTGACAGTTCTTCTTGATAGTGGGGCAACTCATAATTTTATTGATGAGGGATTTTTCATGAAAAGAGGGCTTAAAGCAAAATATTTTGAGGGATTCAATGTTACTGTAGTTGATGGATTCACTATGCCTTGCACACAGGTGGTGAAACAACTCAAGATGACCTTAGGATATTATGATTTATGTGATGACTTCTATGTTGTTGGCATTGGGGAGACAAATCTTGTATTGGGTGTTCAATGGTTGCACTCTATTGGAGGCTATTAGATGAACCATCAAATTATGGAGTTTAAATTTCTTTCCAATGGGAAAGAAGTCTTATTGAGAGGCTTATCGAATGGAGCACCTAAGGTCGTCTCTGCAAAGAGGATGGAGATGACTTTTCAAAGAGGACAAGTAGCATGGGTGGCAGGAGACATAATCCATCCAACAAGCTCTCCAAAGAATCAAGGTAATTTCCATTTTGAAATTCAAAATATTCTTGATAAGCATAGTATAGTTTTCAATGACTCTCCTCCATGATTACCACTAGATAGAGGTTTTGAGCATGTTATAGAGTTAGAACAGGGTGCCAAACCAGTTGTAACAACCCCATACTGCCATCCAAGTGGCTATAAGGAAGAAATTGAAAAAAATATTAAGGAACTCCTGGACATGGGATTCATAAGGCCTAGCTCTAGTCCATTTGCATCATCTATGGTACTTGTTAAGAAAAATGGTGGCACAATGAGAATGTGTATAGACTACAGGGCTCTAAACAAGAAGACCATAAAAAATAGGTATCCCATACCATGCATAGAAGAACTCATTGATGAGTTACATGGTGTTGTATACTTCTGAAAAATTGACTTAAGATTAAGGTACCATGAAATCTGAATGAGGAGTGAAGATGTGGAAAAAACTGCTTTCAGATGTCACTATGGGCACTTTGAATTTCTTGTTATGCCATTTGGCCTCACTAATGCACCTGCAACATTCCAATCTTGTAAGAATAAGGTATTCAGCCAGCATCTTCAAAACTTTTTTTTGGTATTTTTTGATGATAGCTTGATTTACAGTAAAACATGGGAAGAGCATCTAGAGCACATAGACACTATTTTGGGAATCTTGAAGCAGCAATCCTTCTATGCTAAGCTATCTAAATTTGAGTTTGGTTTGACAGAGATCCTATATTTGGGACATATTATAAGTTCTAAAGGAGTATAAGTTGATCAACAAAAAATCTAGGCAATTTTGGATTTGCCTCCACCCACTAATCTTACATAGTTGAGAGGTTTTTTTGGGTCATGTAGCTACTATAGGAGATATTAGAATGCATTTTCTTAGCTTGCTGCCCCATTGACTAATTTGACAAAGAAAGGAGCTTTTGTTTGGACAGAAGAAGCACAAAAAACATTTGATAAGCTTAAGGAGGTAATGAGTTCATGCCCTGTCCTTGCAATTACAGATTTCTCTTTACCTTTCGTTGTTGAATGTGATGCTTTTCAAGAAGGTATAGGGGCTATAATAACTCAAAGGGTACATATAATAGCATTTGAGAGTAGAAAACTAAATCAATCAGAGAAAGGTTACTCCATCTATGATAAGGAAATGTTGGCAATCATGCATGCACTTCATAAGTTTAGACAATATTTGGTATGTGGGAGATTCATTGTAAAGGCAGACCATAATAGCCTCAGGTTCTTCTTAAACCAAAGGGATTTGAATGATCAAAAACAAAAATGGGTAAGCAAATTAAAAGCTTATGATTTTGATATTGAATACATGAAAGGAAAGAATAATGTGGTTTCTAATGCTGTCTCAAGAAAGCCCACTCTGTGTTCCTTAACATCTATCTCTACTGATTGGAAAGTCTCCATAATTTTAGAGTATGCTAAAGATTCCTTTGCCACCAAGATTTTGGATAAGTTAGTGGATGATAACAGGTACAAGGTTTTTGATGAATTGATTTATTACAAGAACAGGATCTTCTTAGTACCAGGATCAAAAACTAAGGAGAGGATATTGAGGGCCTTTCATGACACACCTTTGGCTGGTCATCAGGGATACTTCAAGACATACAGAAAAATTTGAAAGCAATTTTCATGGAAGGGTATGAAGGAGGATTTCCTTAAACACATTAAGGAATGTATGGTATGCCAACAAAGAAAGAGTGAGCAAAATTTTCCTATAGGGTTGTTGCAGCCACTTCCTATTCCTGAACAAAAATGGGAAAGTATTTCCATAGACTTGATCACTAGGTTGCCCAAGGTTCAACGTAAGGATTTCATATATGTGGTGGTAGATAGACGAACTAAGTATGCACATTTCTTTCCTATCACATTTGATTTCGAGGCACCACAAGCGGCTAAATTGTTCTTCAAGAAAATTCTTAGATTACATGGCTTGCCTAGAAACATTGTCAGTGATCGAGATAGTAGATTCCTTAGCTCTTTTTCAAAGGACCTCTCTCATCTGGAAAGAACTGAACTCATTCTGAGTACTAGCTATCACCCTCAAACAGATGGACAAATAGAGATAGTTAATAAATGGATAGAGGGATATTTGAGAAACTATGTTTCAAATCAACAATATGCTTGGGTGAAATGGTTGCACCTAGGGGAGTATTGTTACAATACATCTCATCACATGTCTAT
Source organism: Cupressus sempervirens (assembly GCA_028749045.1). Classification (NCBI taxonomy): domain Eukaryota; kingdom Viridiplantae; phylum Streptophyta; class Pinopsida; order Cupressales; family Cupressaceae; genus Cupressus; species Cupressus sempervirens. The sequence goes on from CM053792.1 coordinate 878,460,806, forward strand.
TGATATGCCTCCTTTTCATTCTCTTTATGGTTATGATGCCCTTTCCTTTGTTGATCTAGTACTTTTAGATAGTAGAGTACCTGCAGCAAGTGATTTCATCATAATAAAGTCCCTCAAGGATAATCTACAACATGCACTGAACCAATAGAAGTTGTATGTTGATAGGAAAAGAGTCAAAAGATCTATTGAGGTGGGAGATTTAGTATTTTTTAGGTTGCAGCTATATAAGCAAAGCACCTTGAAGAGGAGTGGGGCAGAGAAACTCAAGCCAAGGTTCTATGGCCCTTACAAGATCACCAAGAAGGTAGGAGAGGTAGCTTATGAATTGGAGCTCCCACCAAACAGAAAAATAGATAATGTTTTCCATGTATCTTGCCTGAAGAAGGTTCTAGGCCAAAAAACCATAGTATATACAAAATTACCACCTCTTGATGTTGAAGGGAAATTAGTTTTGATACCAGAAGAGATTTTGGATACAAGAGAGAAAAGATTGAGAAATAGGAGCATCATAGAGCACTTGGTCGAATGGAAAGGATTACCACTGGAGGATGCAAATTGGGAAGGAGAACATATTCTTGAGCATTCCAATCTTTATTTCTTGAGGAAAATAAATATTTGGGAGGGGAGGACTTGTCATGTCCCCTTTTCAAATAATTAAAAATAATAATCTTTGCTAAGGCATGCAGGCCCAAAAAGGTGAAGTTTCGGAAAAAGGGGCTAATATTTGGAAACCAATGGACTCATAAATAAAAATTATTATTAAAATATGTTTTATTAACCCCTCTTGGACATGAGTTAGGGTTATGCCCTCTTTTAAGGGATTTGGAGTCATTTTGGGCTCATTCCAGAACTTGATTTTCGCTTATTGCTTTGTTGTTCTTCAGAGGCTGCCAAACTTGTGGAGAAGGAGACCCAATAATGGGAGTTTGTAGTTTTCCAAGATGGCTAAGGATTGGAGTTTAAAGCCATTCCATGTGCAAGCTCATGCAAAGTTTGTCCTTGTGCTAAACAGTGCAAATTTGTTGGGTTTTGGGTGTGTTTTTTTGTAAGAGTTTGGTGTTTTTGGTTGAGTATTTCATATCAATTTTTTTTGCTGCTGTATTTAAGACTTTTAGATATTGAAATGGAGCTGAATATATGTATTGGGATTTGGTTAAACTTTTGTGATAGATTATTAGTTTTTTTGTGGTGTTTTCGAGCTATTTTATGGCAGTCCGATGAGCATTCTTTTTGTCCTCTATTTGGGAGCTATTGTGTAAATGATATACAGATCTAGAAATGTCATTTTGTAGGCCATTATCCTGCTAAAATTTCTGTAAAAATTTCCATTTTCAGATTTATTAATAATATGTGAAGCTGTGAAGTTTTTGGCACTATTTCGGGCATACCTAATTTGGGTTTTATTGAGAAATTGGTGGATCTTTGAAATATTGGTTGTTTGATTTTAAAATCTAATTAGAGGCATTAAATATCATATTAAATTAGAAAGGGGATATTTCAAATGTACAAGTGAAATAAAGAGCAAGTGAGGAATTCTCATTCTCGTTTAGTTAAGAAGCTAATCTTCAACATGATGAGATGTTTTCCTTTAGAAATGACAATCGAAATACATATAATCTCAAAAAAAAAAAAAAAGGATCCCTTGATTGATGGAATTCCTCTTGGTTTGCAACCAACTCCACTTGATGCTAGAGCAAACAACAATCTGCCACCGGTAAGGCCAGCCCAAGGAGGACAACAGTATCAGAATCAAGTGAACATACCAACAATACTAAAGAACCCTGCTCAGTCTACTAAAAAGTATAATGCATTAGAAGATTTGAAGAAAACTAAAGCCAATATGTCCATGTTTGACATGTTGCAAAATTTTCCACAACAAAGAGAAGTTCTCATGAAGACATTGGATAATACAAAGGTTTCCCATAATGCAAATGTTGTCCCTCAAAAGACGGTGCCACAAAAAGTAAATGTTGCAGAAGAAATCCCACTATGTTCAAGGACAAAGTTGAGGTAACCACCATTTTCACTAAGCATAAGGATACACAAGAAGAATCTTCACAATTGCCTCATTGACTTAGGAGCTTCATGTAATGTGATTCCATTATCAATAGCCCAAAGGCTAGGAGTTAACACTCAACCCTCTAACTGAGTAGTGATATAGTTGGATAAAACAGAGGTAAAAGTCATAGGAGTATTGAAAGATGTGCAGATACATTTAATAGTTGATCCTCGATCCAAGATATTATTGAGATAGATGTGGTTGATATCTCGAAGACATATGGATTACTCCTGAGCAAAGAATGGACAAAATGTCTCAGATAATGGTTTTCTATAGACTTCACTCAATTATGGTTGCCATGGAAAGGATTGAACAATCAAATCAAGATAGATGTTGAGCCCAAAATGAAAACAATGATCATAGATTACAATGCCTCGAATGAGATAGCATTCTTACAATCAAATTTGGGTTCATACAAAGTGATGGTATTGAATATGGTTCCAAACAATACACCTCAATATCAAAATGAAAAACCTAATGTGCCGGTACCCAAAAGTGAAACCATGACATAATTCATAGAAAGTATGGTGACTAATCTACATTGTTTAGGAGAAGAAGCTGACCCCATCATCCTTCTCCTTCTGAGATTTTGTCGATTACAAAAAGTTAGTCACTCTGAATTTGAATGTTCATCATGTGAAGAATTAGTTGTGAAGGTATTGACTCACTTGATCCAAAAGAAAGATACAAAGACCTCAAAGGATGAACTCATAGAAAGTGAATATTCAATGAATTAATCCAACCTTATTGAAAAGACTAAAGAAGAAAGTGAAAATTTAAATGTATCATATAGTGATACCTCTTCAAATGGTGGAGGTTTATCATCTCCTCCTCTAGGAATGATTAAAGTTCAAAGAAGAAGATGATATGTGAAAGGTAAAGGATGGACTTCAGTAGTCATTCATCCTGAACCTAAAGTTGAGGAAATCAAAGAGCTGATCGGGGAAATTTAGGAGAAACAATAAAAACACACACTTCCTCTATCCATAGGATATGAAGTGGACTCCTCAAGCCCTACATAAGGAAAGTTACAATGGGTTCCTAAGAAACAATCATTCAAGGCTCAATTCAAAGAAAAGTTAAGGACAAATAAGCATAAAGTTAGAAAACCCAAGGGAAATGCAATTTGGACACTCTGTTTCAATGGTTCTAGGTGCAAGATAGGAGATGGAGTGGGTATCAAATTGATCAACCCAAAAGGTAGATGTTTCTATTCTGCATATCGATTGCAATTTAGATGTACCAATAATGGTGCAAAATATGAGGCATTAATTCAAGGACTCCTCTTTGCACTCAAAAAGGGAGCCATAGCTCTTAAAATTGAGGGGGATTCCCAATTGGTCATATGACAAGTAAAATCCATATATTCTTGCAACAAAAAAGATTACTAGCTTACAGGAAAAGGGTATGGGACATATTAGATGACTTTGAGGCCTTAAACATCAAATCCATTCCAAGAAGAAAGAACATGGTAGTAGATGCTCTTGCCATCTTAGCTAGTGCATTGCAACTAGTTGAAAGGACCAAGTTGAAAATATTTTTAGTAGAACTGGTCGCTGTCCCATCCATCCCTGATAATATCATGAATTTTTAGGTCTATTAAGATGATCAACATATACTTGAGTTTATCATTTGTAGTTGTCATTTTGAGGGACAAGAAATTGATGATACACTAGGTGACAGACTTGAAGATGATGGACTTGAAGATGAAGATGGGATTTTGAATTTAAAAACTAACACTATTCTAAAAGGGATGGTCAAACTTAAATGCATCTTTGACTATGATCAATCGACACTCAATAGGAGGGAAAACTCAAGAAAAGGGAATCAAAGAATGTGATTCATACAATTTGGTTACTGATGATGAACCAAATATGGTACAGATAGGAAAAGTGTGTACCTCACAAGAAAGGGAAGAAATGCTCAAATTACTCACCGAGTATAAAGATGTCATTTCCTGGAGCTATGAAGAGTTGAAGACTTATAATCCTATGATTATCACACATGACATCTCGCTAAAACCTAATGCAAAGCCATTTCTACAAAGAAAGAGACCAGTAAATCTAATTATCAAACCATTGAATATGAAAGAAGTAAAGAAACTGCTGGTTGCTAAGATCATATTTCATAGCTATCATTCCACATGGGTGGAATATTTGGTTCCTGTATGGAAGAAGATCAGAGAGATTCATCTTTGTGTTGACTTTCACAACTTTAATTTAGCATCTCAAAAGGATAACTATCCTCTACCCTCATTGGATGAGGTATTGCAAATTGTTAATGGTTCAAAGATGATGTCATTCTTGGATGGTTACTTGGGATATAATTAGGTGATGTTCGATGAAGTAGATAGGCTAAAGAATGCTTTCACAACCATGTGGGGAAGGTTTTCTTATAGAAGGATGCCTTCCAGATTGATTAATGTGGGAGCTACATTTCAATCAGCAATAGATGAAGCTTTCAAAGGATTGATAAATAGGTGTATAGTCATCTATATGGATGACCTGACTATCTTTTCAAAAGATTGAAGTACCCTTATTGCTGATTTAAAGTAGGTATTCAATAGATGTCATAAATATGGCATATCCCTCAATCCCAAGAAATGTTCATTCGGTGTTACTAAAGGAAAGCTCCTAGGACATGTCATTTCTAAAGTCAGAATTTCCATTGATACAGATAGAGTTGAGTCTATTTTGAAGTTAGCACCTCCACACAGTCACAAGGAATTGAAATCCTTCTTTGGAAAGATAAACTTTTTACGCAAATTCATAAGTGGTTTCATAGAGATAGGTTGTCCCCTCAATGATTTACTCAAAAAAGTGGCTAAGATATAATGGGTACCAGAGATAAAAAAAATGATTCAAAGATATTAAGATTTCCATTTCCATAGCCCCAATTTTGGTGAGTCCAGATTATGAGTTACCATTCAAGATCCATTCCTTTGCTTCTGAAAACTCTTGCATAGGGATCTTGACACAAAAAAGAGAGAAGGAAGATGAGCGACCAATTGCTTTTATGAGTTGTCCTCTAAAGAATGTTGAGTTAAAATATTCAAATCTTGATAAATATTCCTTTGCATTAATCAAGGTAGTAAAGAAGTTCTGTCACTATATACTCAAATGTCAGGTGTATGAAATTGTACCTAATCCAGTAGTAAAGATGCTTTTGATGTAGAATGAACATGGTGAAAGGAGAGGGAAGTGGATGGCTATACTTCAAGAATTTGATCTTGAAATTCAATCTATAAGATTAGTCAGAGGTCAAGGGTTATCAAAAATGATAGATGATAACCAAGATGGAAATGGAAAGGAATTCAAGTTTGACGATGAAAAAGATGAAGATGATCAAAACAAGATGGTTATATCACAAGTTGATATCAACCAAGGTGTGGTGACAGATGTGTGGTACCAAGACATTGTTTATTATCTCTTACAAGACTGATGCCCTAAATGGATGAATAGTTCACAATGTAGGGGGCTTAAGATGAAATGTGAGTCATACATGTTACTTGATAACAAGTTGTATAAAAGGAACTACGAAGGGGTCTATCTAAAATGTTTAGGATGTGAAGAAGCTAAGGATGTCTTGGAACATTTCCATGACAAATATGGTATAGGACATGGCTCAGCAGAAGCAACTGCTCACATGATTCTAAGATTAGGTTACTTTAGGCCATTGATATTCAAAGATACTTTTCAACACATGTGCATTTGTCATATATGCCAAACCAGTGTTAACAAGGAGAGGCACCCAAGAATTCCATTACAACCAGTGTATGAGGTGCACCCCTTCACAAAATGGGGACTGGATTTCATAGTTCCAATCAATCCACTGTCATCAATTGGACATACATTTATCCTTATAGCTATGGATTATTGTACATGATGGACGGAGGTAGAGACATTTAGAAATTGCATAGCTAGGGTTGTGACTAACTTTTTGGAAGAACACATTGTACCCAAGTTTGGAGTGCCATTTTCCCTGGTCTATGATAACGGATCTTCTTTCACATCTGCATTCTTGACCCAATGGGCATTTGAAAACAAGGTCATTATCAAGTTCTCTTCAAATTACTACTCACAAGGAAATGAAGTAGTGGAGTCTATAAACAAGAACTTGATCACAATAATAAAATAATTGTTGAAGGAAAAACCTAGGGATTGGCATACACAACTGAAATACGCCTTATGGATAGATCGAGTGAGAGTCAAAAATGCCTTGGGGAACTCTCCATACTTGCTCATTTATAAATAGTAACTAGTATTCCCACTTAATCTCAAAATTTTGGTTTTGAAATTCATGAGTGGTTATGCTGAGGATGCTAATAAAGTTCAAATTAGATTGATGAATCTCCTAGAAATGGATGAGAAACGAACAACCACATTAGAGCACATGGCTAAACATCAAGCGATGGTAAAAAGATGGTTCAACAAGAAGGCCATGATCAAATCATTCAGGATTTATGACCTTGTTTTAATTTGGGATAAGGTGAAAGAAAAGCTGGGTAGTCATACCAAGTTTCAATTCTTGTGGACAGGCTCTTATCAAATTGGGAAATCCTAGGAGAAAACACTTTTAGGCTTAGTTCCTTATAGGGGTAATTTCTTCCCTTGCCCATAAATGGGAAATTTCTCAAGCATTATTTTGAAGCCTAAGAGATGCAAAAAAAATAAAAAATTAGTTAGGTTTTATTTCGACATTTAGTTTAGATTTTCATTCCTTTAAGTGTGTTTATTTTTGCAAGTGTGTTTGGTTCAAAGTTGGGTGTTTTCTTTTAGTCATGTGTTTCCTTTCAAAGTTGCATCAGTCTTAGAGGGTAAGGTGTACTTGAGATTTTCTCTTAAGATCTCACTAACCACTCTTTGGTTCTAATTTTAGGAAGAGGTATTTCTTTGTCAAAACATTTGGATGATTGTGTGTCTTATACCAACCGAGAAACTGACATTTCTTGTGGAAATAGGGAACTTTTAGTCTAGAAATCTGAGGCCTAGACTACTAAGATGTCAACACTTTGCAAATTTAAAAGACTTGATCATTTTAGGTGTTTTTCAATTTGAAGTCAAAGATGATGAGAGATGATCCAAACTCTGATTAGTTCAAACAGGAAAGGTCTCCTCAAAAGGTTGCTAGGATCATTGTTTGGCGTGAGAGTTTCCAAAATGTTTTAAAATAAGAATACGAGGGATGTTCATAAGAGATCAAATCCAAGAAATGGAACCAATGTTCCTACTACACAGTCTAAGCATAGTCAAGATACAAAATTCAAAAAAAAAGAAAAAGAAAAGATGGTGTCAAGTCTAAAGAATTCGAAGGATCTGAAATGGCTAAAGATATGTTGCAAAACAAAGTATCTTCTATTTAAAATATTGCTTCACCAAAAGAAGCATTATGAACAACATGAAGAAATTATTCAAAAGGCCATAAATTGAAAGAATACGGCATCCCTCCAAGAGCCCTCAAACTGATTCTCTCATATGGTCAAGCAATTGATTGATAAAAGCCTTCATGGAAATTCCAGATGAATGACCTGGGAGGAGTGGAAGATTGTTTCAAGTTTTCATAAAAATTTGATTGACTGCATCTTGGCACATCAAAATGAATCAATACACAATACACACATTGAGCTTGAAGGTTTCAAGTTCTGAGTTTTAGACTGAATAGTCATCCAAAAGATGCTCAAGATGTTCAAAGTCTAGTTGATATTTGACACACATCGAAGGAATGTTTGCTGATGAAGAAATTCCTTGGTCATTTCTTCTTCTTCTTCTTTTTTTGCGGGGGGGGGGGGGGGGGGGGGGGGGGGGTTATTGTTGTGGTGTCCACAACACATGCCCCATTCCTAGAAAGGAATGGGGAGCCTGTACTTTTTTTGACTCTCGCACTCACAATTCGAGAGTCGGGATAAGAAAATTTGATTAGAAGTTAGAATTTTAGAGTCAAAAATAAGAAACAAAGAGAAAATAAATAATTATATATTTATATATATATATATATAAACATAAAATTTTTTTTTTAAAAATTAGAAAAAATAAAATTAAAAAAATAAAATAAATAATAATAATAATAATAATAACAAAATAAAAAATAATTTATTTATACTTTATAATGAATAAGTCCCGAAAGGGGACTTTTTTTTCCCCGCCTATGTTTTTTGCTATCTAGTGACTGATCGTGTTTTTTTTTCATGATCTGCAAGTAACACAATCAGATGGCATCTACATCCTAATCAGTTGCAAAACTAGTTGTTTACAAATTTCAAGGTGTGACCCCAAAATCAAGATTACATAATGACTACACTAAAATCAAAGACACGGACCTTGGAGACATAGACTTCAAAGAATTCCTAAGAGTTTGCAACAATCCAATAGAAAGGTCATCCCTAAGGTCCACATTAATCCAATCTGGATTAGTGAATGCAACATTGCATCAAAGGATAGTACAATCAGCTGAGTTGATCATGACCCTTTCTCGACACTTTGTTCATGATGAAAGGGTAGTCAAGAGTGTTACTAGGGAAGTGGTTTTAGATCTATGACCTGATAACATTGAGCGATTCTTCCATATTCCTAGAGTCAATTAGTTCATCTGACTCTCCTATGAAGAATCTGAGAGATAGTATAAAGATCACCACCAGGAGGCCATTGACATCATACATTCCTTATACTTCATTGAGAAGCCACCTCAGGGAAAGACAATCAAAAAAGTGGATATGACATGGGGATACATCAAGGATGATATTAGATACTTGATCATTCTCATAAGAAAAGTCATGGGCTTACTTGTAGTGAGCCATCTCACTCCATTTATGCTCAACTTCATTGAGACTATCAGGCATGCGAAGATACCACTGGATTGGGGCACCATGCTCAGCAAGAACTTGTGTGATCAGTTGAGGATAGTAAAAATAAATAAGAAGTTCTATATGACTTCTTATGTGGTCTACCTACTGGCAGTGAGGGAAATGAGCTATCCTGGGTTATACAAGAAAGGTATTATGCAAGACCCTAATGAATGGCCATATATAGTCTATCCTCTATTGCTAAAGAAGAAGCTCCTGCTACAAAGAAAAGTGTAAAAGATTGTAAATGACGCCTTCATATTTTCCATCATTCAATTCATAGAAGGACACTATGGGAAGAGATTGTTTGAGGAAGCTAAGGCACAAATCACAACTCTCAGAGCATATTTCATCCAATTTTGGATATTTACATATATTCATGTAGGTGGTGCATCTATCAATCTGAAGAAACTCCCAAGGTACCCAAGTGACAAATTGGTCCTAATGGAAATATCCCAGTAGATTGAGTTAGCTTATGCAAGGATCAAAAGAAAACAGAGGCCTTGTTGGGATTGGCCTTTTGTAATAGAAGCATATTAGGTGAAGAGAAAGCAGGATATCTCGACTTTCAAGTAGGAATGGGAGAATTACCCTCTTGAAGAGTATAAATCTCCTTGGCCATTCTTCAACAATGTTGGTAAAGTGGAGAACCTCGAAGGAAAGGAGTTCTATCATGAGGACACAATTGAAGATCATTGGATGAACACCACAAACAACTACGATGTCTGCTTCAGAGACTAATGTATGATGACATTGTATCTAGTAGAGAAGGCTCTCCATTGGACCATCCCTAATGAGATAAGGCTACAGGACTCAAAAGAACTATTGGATCCTCTATCCAATACAGATAAAGTTGACAAGAGACCCATTCTGAATGCAGAAGTTGATAGAGAGGAAGGAGATGATATTAATCATCGAGTGAGACATGTCATTCAAATGACAAATATTTGGATCAAGAAACCCTTTCCACAGTGATATTCCATGCACATGCTCACCCAGAAAGGGGTAAGGGAAGGAAAGTCACAATTCCTATCTTTGCGCTCCAGTCTCCTATCAGGCCTAAAATAGTCTACCAGCTTGATCGTCTAGTGGGATACTACCACCCTTCGGAGAGGAAGTGAAAGAGGAAAAGAGTCTCTGCTCAGAGGTCTTAGATAGAGCATGTTGAAGAATAGGTCCCTTCCCAGTAATAGGAATCAAGTCCCCAAGAGCCCCATGATGGTGGAGCTTCTCATATCCAGGTTGAATTTCCATTGCCTCCTATTTTGTCAAGTCAACGAGAAGAGGGAGAAATTCTAGAGACCTCCATTCTTCCAATGCATGAAGAGCCCGCTTCTCCTTTGGTTCCACAGAAACAAAAGAGGATCAAGGTTAGAATGAACAAGAGGAAAGGAGTTTGAAAAATATTAGTGCCTAATCCATCTATTCCTAAAACCATTCTAGAGGAAGAATCAGATGAGGGGGAAACAAAATCAGATGAGGAGGAGGAACAAGTGCCTCTACAAAGGAGAAATCAACCAGAAAAATCCACAAAATTGGAAAGAAGGAAGAGCACCATGAATATCTCACCACCTACCCAAGTAGAAATGGTAGAACTCTCTTCTTTAGAAGACAAAGTACACCAACGGGTGAATGAGAAAAGGGAGCAAAGTGATGATGTTCTCTCCATCCTGAATGTTGATTTCATGCCTGTGGGTAGGAAGTTAGTTGGACATAAGATCAAAGATACCCCTACAAGTGAACTTCAGCAATAAGATTGGACACAGATGCCACATGAGACACAAGGTCCTCATCTCACTTCTCCATCTCCACCTTAGGTAATGATGGCAGATAAGAGTTCAATAACTCCTCCACCTCCAAGTTTAGAAGAAGAACATGTTCAAAAGGAACCATCATCACAAGAGCAACTAGAACAAAGGTTTACTGATGAGCCATCAAAACAGGCACAGATAGTAGAATGTGTACAATAACTTTCTTAGGAAGTTGACAATCAAACTATAGGATCTACAAAAACTGAGACTACAGAAGAAGAGTCCTCACAATAGGAGACTCCAAGCAAGAGCAATAAAGGGAAGGAGGTAGTTGAGCACATCCCTTCATCATCTAGAGCCAAGGATATAGAAAGATATATCCCAAGATGGTTTTGGAAGGAAATAATGAGAAGTGCTAAGCATCAATTCTGTTCTTTAGAGGATGATATTTGTGACATTATAGAGATTTTGAACAAGCCCGAGTCTCCATTACATGATGCAACACCATTTGCATTTGTCACTACTACACAGAACCAGGACTTATTTGCACAAGTGGCTCACCCTCTTGAAGGTACAGATGCAGAAGTTGTTAGTCTTGAAGACTATGAAATAAAAGATATTATGTTAGGAAAGCCTACATGGGATACATCCTGACAGATGATGACTATGGCAATCAAGGAGGTTCTTAGCCACATGGAACAGGATGAAATTGAAATCAGAACACTTTGAAGGCAAGTTGAGATCCTAAAGGGATATCTAGCTGAAGTTATTGGTCCTCTTGATTTTGAATGCCCTAAGGAGACTTTGAATACCATTCTTAGAGAAGGGGAAGGTGTACAACTCAGTCCATTTTTTAGAGCTTGTCAGGGTTGGCGAGACAACTTTGAGGATAAGGATGTCACTATAATCACATTAAGTTTGAATTTGTTGCATGCTATGAAAGAGAATGTTGATAAGATCGTGGCAATTTTGATGTAGGATTTCAGTATCATGGATGAGGTATGGGGATGGAGCAAGGATTTAAAAACTCTACAAGCCATAAAAGGGAAAAGATATCGCATTGTGATTGGTGTATATACCAGAGAAGAGTTAGAAATGATAGATGATTAGATAGAAAAGATTGTAGATGCAAATAAAGTGATGGAAAAATTGCATGGTGAGATACATAGGCTCAAGGACCAAGCCCGAGAGTGAATTTTGGAAGCAAAAAAGTTGTACAGTGATGCATGCTTGGACATTTTTGAAGATGAAGAATGAGAGAAGCTATTGCCAGTTGAGGTAGTCATTGAAAATTTTAGGAAGACTTTGGAGGAAGCATCCATTGATGAAGACATCAGACAAGCCTTTGGGATGGAGGAAGCACTATTATTGTTGGACACCAAACTTGGAGATTTTGCAAAGACTCAAATTGTGGTGGACAACTACAGATAGAAGGTTAAGGAAAAATATGAGGCTTTGGATCTCCCAAATGATGCTAACATTACTGAGATGATAGTGAAATTCAAGGGCAAACATCCAAACATAGTTTTCAGATGAAGATGAACAAAACCCAGATGCTAGAATTTCAATTTTGACACTTAGTAAAATTTTGAGATTTTCACCCAGTCAAGGTCTACAAGTTCGTAGCTCTATAGGTCCGTAGTTCCATAATTCAAAGGTCCATCGATAGTGGACTACCAGTTCCAAAAATAGGACTTTCCATACATTGGGGATGTGTTTTGATGGCAAGTTAACTCCGACACATGCTGAGTGAAGGGCTAGCTTCTATTTTTGGCACCTCCATGCAGATCCACTTTGACTCATAGCTTCCTCCTATTTTCTCTCTAATGCTTTTATTGCTTTTGACATGTAAAAGGCTCATGTATCCAATTAATGAATAAAATATGGATGGAGTCCCTCTAAGCATTAGTTAGATTGTCAGTTTGTATATATTTAGTTTGTTTTAATGTTTTAAAAGCATTTTATTGCATCAAGATATCTCTCACTCTCAACACAAGTTGAGAAGACAATTTCTTCTAAATACCCCATTGTAAAATGTAACAAGGGCTATCGTTATTATGCAATAAAATTATGCTTTTGGTGTGAGCATTCAGAATGTAGTTATTCTTGCTTGAATGTGTCATTGTTTTGCGGATTTTATTCATGAGATTGTGATTGAGCCAAAGGTTTATTGTGTTTTTTTTGGTTGTGCGGTCCTTTAGTTCTTTTGTTTGCTACAGATATATGAATTTTGCTGATGTAACGAGCTTGAGAAGAGATCACCCGATTGTGTCTACATAGCTTTTTGTCTCGCAAGAGCACACCTTTCGTGGCTTTGCGATTTGTTGAAGAGTGAAACATCAATCGACTTATTAAAGATTCTTATCGATGATTGCATTAGTGGATTCTAGGAAGTGCCACTCCTATTTTCATTAGTTTCCTACCAATTTCTTCGAAAGTTTAACTCGTAGCATGTTGTGTTCTGTAGCTTATGTCTGTTTAGGAATTTCAATTTCAAGTCATTTGATTTCACGTTATTTGCTTTCAATTTTTTTATTTGCTTTGCTGACCCCTTTTTAGAATAGGAATGCATTTTAGTTACATTGGTAGTTGCATGCATTGAAAAATAAAAAATGCAAAAATATTGTTCTTTTGGTGTTATATTTTGAGACAACGAACATATTTACTTCAATTCTGAGATCAAAGAATTTTTAGAACCAGCAAAGGCCTCCTTGCGAACACTCACATTTATCTTCTACTGAGCAGATTTTGGTACATTGCAAGACAAATACTGAACCTTGGAGAAAATCCTTAAGAATTTTTTATTTTTAGGAGAGGAATTATGCAATGGATTCCTGTCGTTGACCTTGTGCAAAACGAACGCCCAACAAGTAGGAATTAGTAAATATTTTCAATAAGCCTTTGGGCATAACAACTTTTGTGCACCTAAGAAGGAGTCTTGGTGTAGTTGATTTGGATCAAGAATGATCCTTGTTTGTATGGCTTAGGACAAGGGTGGGTGTCAGAAATTTGAAATAATGACTAGTTTTCCCCTGGAGCCATACACCCACCTACCCACCTAACAACATTCAACTTGGTAGGTGATTTTGAATTCATATATGAGAAGGAAATTTTTTGAAGTAAGAAAAAAGGAAAATAATTCTCATTCATTTGATTAAGATGGAGGAGAAGAAGTAAAGAAGAGAATAGATCAATAGATCAATGTAGAGAAGAAGTGCATAAGAAAATGATTAAAAGTTCAGAGAGAAGAAGGAATTAGAAGAAGACAAATGTTGCAACAACACAATCGTTGTTCTCTTTTTTCTCTGTGAGTTAGTTCTTGTTTTTCCTATGAAGAAGTGATTGTTCTAGGCATTATTGTATGCAATCTTGAAGAGCTGCAAGTTTATATTTCAAGAGCAAGTTATAGTTTAAAGTGTTTTGGTTCTAGTTGAAGCCCTATGCTCCCAAATCTGTATTTGGTTTAATTATTTTATGAATAGAAGGAAAGCAAGTAGACATACTACTCTTTGTTGTCTCCTTTCTATTATGTATTGCATGTTGCATTAAGAATTTGAGAAGATTAGAGTTGCAAGTTCTCTATTATCTTTCTCTTTGTTTTAATGGTGGAAAAGTTCAGTTATTGTTAACTCGCTCATTTTACACTTTAACTAAGCTCTCTTCTTGGTAACTCCTAAGGTCAATACTTGTCAACATTGAGTCTGCCACATTATAGTTGTGTGTACCAAATTTTCACCTTATGACCACTGAGCTTACTCAGTTCCTTCAGGGACCAAGTTTACTCTATCATTGTGTGCATTGTGTGTTAAGTCTGTCGAGCCTAACCTATCTTTGGTTACCGAGTTCACTCAAGTCCCATTGTTGCCGAGTTACTCAAAATTTGTTGTGTAGAAGCCCCATTATTGCATAGCTCACTTGGTTCCTTAGTGTGCCAAGTTCACTTGGCACCAACATCTTTTGTTTGCCAAGCAAAATGTGTTAGTCGACATTAATTGCTACCAAGCAAAAATTTGAAGTTGTGAAGTTGATTTCTCATAAAGCACACCTCACAAAAAGTCAAACAAACGAAACAAACTGATTGTGTAACAAAGACATCTACAACTAAATCCAAATAATTTACAGCTTGCGAGCCCCTATATATTTGTAGATGGCATTGATGTCAACCAGAATGCACAGAGTGGCTATCAAAAACATAGATAAGAAGAAAAGACATATCTAAAATGAACAAATGGCAATTTGATGGTTATATGGGTTTCCCTCTAATTTTAATTACTCTTCCTCGCCTATTTTTTTTATAGACGATATAAGAGAGCTCTCCAAAAAGTATAGAATAAACCAACAAACAGATCATGACAGCCAACAAATTGGTGAGGGTATGCAAATGAGTGAAATAGAGCCCGGAAAATAGAAGGGATAACACAAATAGTATTAATCCACAAATGATATACTCTCATATAGTTTGGGATATAATTAAAGGTTTATTTTTTATTTTTATGAATAGTCTTTTTTTATTAAAAATATAATATACTAAGATTATAAATCACAAAAAAGGGGCTAGGGAATACAAGATCATCCTGCAAGAGTTCACGATAAAAACGCAATCAGAAACTATTCATAATTAAAGTTTAGAAAATAAATGAAAAAAATCTTCAGAATGATCAACAGTACGTACCTCTTTGCATAGCCGAAGTCGGTTCTTGTTCCATTGTTATAGTTGCGGGATTTCCTTCAGCTGCCATAGGTACAAGAAGTTGTGCAAATTGATGGTAAAATATATCAACGCATTCATTAATATACACATTAGTCAACCATTAGGAATTTAATGCAGGCATGAAATGGGTAATGTGGAAAATAAATCAACTGCCATATGTTTTGAAAGACATGGCCTCGTAATGAATTTGAATCATTTGGTCATAGGTTTTAAATGATTCAGAAGATGCTCTTTAATACACGAAAGTAAATGTTAATGATTGGTGATATTTTTCAAAATAATACAGGAGGCTTTTTTAAATACATTCTCGTGGTTAAGGGAGGACAATTTGCATTTAAAAAAAAGGATGTATGATTCTTTTATTAAATGAAAAACTAGATTGAAAGTTATATATACAACTCAGATATAAGATAAATAATTACAACAGTATCCGATAAACAAAGTAACAAGAGACATATCAAAGGAAGAAAATAAATTAATAATGTTCTTTATGTGTAAACAATGAATATTGAGAACATGAAGTTGTTCACATCTCATGAAGATTGTGGCATTTGACTGGAATTTAAATCATTCTTTTCCAAACGCAATACAAAATGGGATGAGCACCAAGTTATTCCCCAAATCTATTAGAGAGAGATGACAAAACCCAAGATGTAAACCACTACGTTGCAGTGTAAAGATAGAACATTAATAACCTTTTTCTGATAATTAAGTCCAATTCACTATTTCATTATAAAACCCAGAAATTTCTACAACAAAAAACAGAGTATATTCTTTCAACATTTACAACTTTATTCAACTCAAACATAACAGGAGCTTCATGATCACATAATAAGAGCCAAAAATGTATTCCTAAATAGCTGGAGATAATGGTAGCCAAATGATTATTAATGCAAAATTCCAATTTCAAAATTGAGCTTCTGATGCAGAAACTCAGCATGCAGTTATCAAACTGGAAGAAATTTAATATTTCAACACAATTCTATTTTGACCAAGTTGTTTCCAGCAAAGCAACAGGGAAGTGGTGTATGAATCAAATCCTACGCCAGAAAGAGAACATAAAAACCACAAGCGGTTTATTTAACAATACGAGATTATCCTAATACGTGAAGAAAATTCTAAAAATCTGAAATTTGATAAGAGAAGGGTTCAGAATTAAGCTTGGGAAAAAAGTCAATTTTGACTATTTAACACTTTTGGTCAAGGAATTAAGCTTAGTATGTGATGTTTAAGCCATTCCCTTCTAGAGAGGCATTTGTCGTATTTGCTGATGATTCTGCAATGCTGTATGAATCAATTCATAGCATCCAAATGGCTTATAAATCCCAAAAACACATAAAGAATGTTCAATGACAGACAATAAAAATGGTACTTAAAAATTGCGCTGAGCCTAGAATGAGATGTATATTTTTAGAACTCTCCTTTTGATCACATCAGCTGATGTGCCTATTACATGTGGGCAGTAAGCTTCTAAATCTTAAATTAAAATGTTATCTCTTATCAATTGTGACACTCAATTTTTTTTCAGATTTCATTTATATGTTTGACATTTTAGTTTAGGATTTATCCAATATCTTGTAGTCTTGTAGACATCCACGTAAAGATTGTAGATAAATTGACCTCCCATTTTACCTCAGACATCTAATCCGCATTTTACTAGATCATAAAGTCTAAACATTCTAAATTTATCTTTATGTTCTTCTTTATATCTGACCTCTTATAATTTTAATTTTATAAGGAAGCTACTTATAATTTGGATAATCTTTTCTTTCTCGAATAGTTGATAACCTAATACCATATGTTTAAGTTCCATTCCCTAAGTTCATGAGACTTGAAGAACAAAATAGGACTTGCTTAAATCCTAACTCACAATTGAGGTGACCTCCATATAGGTCTTAAGTGCCACTCTCATTTATATATATATATATATGTGTGACCCTAGCCAACTTTGTCCAAAAATAAATAAATAAACAATTCAATGCATTTCATACTCTAAAGGCTATTCTAATATTAATTTTGAGAATGTTGATACCTCTTTCAAAAATCGTTTCTTCGTAATTAGTAATGAAAACTAGTTTCATACACTATGTCCCAGGGATATCAATTTTTTAAACTAACAATATTAATTTTCTTAAACAACTCTAGAAAAAACCCTTTTACCACATTTTTTGAATTGAATTTTTTAATATCCAACATAATTTGTCCACTTATCTAGAAAGTTGTAGCTTTGTAATTAGAAATTTGTCCAAAATAATTTGTCCACATATCCAAAAAAAAAAATCCAACATAATTTGTTGGCATATCTTGAATCAAATTTTTTAATATCCAACATAATTTGTTCACATGTCAATTTTTTAATATCTTACATTATTTGTCCACATATTAAATTTTTTAATATCCAATAAAATTTATCAACATATCTAGAAAGATGTAGTAGTGGTTTCTAATATCCAACATAATTTGTCCACATATTTACAACAATTTATCCTTTTTGTAACGGTCAAACAATTCTAGAAATGCCATATCAGTTTATAATCAGAACTATTTATACACACAGAATTTTGGTTGTGTGTGTGTGTATAAGTTCTTGCGAGCCACATCTCTATAAAAATGAGTAGGAAAATTGAGGGTGTAATTTCTTGTCTATCTTTATCCAAAAATAAAAATCGTGGAGCGACAAAATTTCTTAACATCTAGGAAGGTCTAATGAAATTCAGATGGTTGGATCAGTGGGTGTCGACTACAACTTTCTTAAATATTAAATATAATATTTTAGATAACTTGAGACATTATGAATTCAACTAAGATTATTGATTGGATCTCAAATTTTTAACTAAATACTTTTAGGGGGCTGATAAGAATATTATATGTCAGCTGGGTGTTGTCTAAAGGGTAACATATATGTACCATTATTCAATGGAACTATAAAAGACTTCTACTATTTAATACTTGGGAGGGGTGCATATATGTTGCCCCATATCCACTTGCCCTAAATATGGTCAAATACCATATTTTTATTGGAAAACTGAATTTACCGGTCTAGTTGTTGCACCGTTATTTGAGGAGTTAATACATTCCATTAACCTGAGCAAGGGGAGATCGCTGGCATATAATATTCTATTTTTTGGGTCAGTTGGCACAAACTGGCTATCCAACCAATGGAATGGTTGCTTAATGTCATTTTTAAATTAATTATAAATTATTAGAACATTTCTATTGTAATTCTAATTTAATTTTAAATAACAAAAATTGATACATTTGGTCGGCTATGTAGACTAGACGTTGCCCAATTGTAAGTATGAAGTTTGAACATACATAAATCCACTATTTTTATAGTGTTCCTAATTAGTTCAGTCAGCCTCAAAAATAGTCTTTACACCTTGTTGGCAATTTTTCAAACTCTTCATTTGATAATGATGTTATATTTTTGGGTTGTGGATCATTTGTAAATATTACATGCTTGAACATGACCCAATATAGTAAATTTCAAATGAATCATTTAAATTGTTCATGACAATTAACTCTATTTATTTATTTATTTTCTTCTTCTAATTTGCAATATTGACTGATTCAAAAATATATTTATTTGAGAAAATATCCATTGCTATATATAAAAGTTATTATTGTTTATATCAAAGCATTAATTTTTATATTTGAAAAGTACCTTGTTTTCTTTGGCCATATCTATCAAATGTAAAGTATAGTAAAATTTTATATATATTGAAAAATAGAAAAATTACTTAAAAAGTAATTATAATATTAGATATTATTATAATTGACTAATAAATATAAAATTGAGATTCATTTATTTATATCAGTAAATTTATTTGATGTGTTGTATAATATCAATTTTATATAACTATTATTGTATACAATTATAATTTCAAAATAATATTAATCATTTCATATTACTTGTTAAGGTTGGTGCAATTATATTCAATGTTAAGTTTTGGTTAGTCTTGGATTAGAGTTTTATATTTGGGTTTTGGTAGGGTTAGAACTAGAGCTGAGGTTGGAGTTGTAACTGCAATTTAAGAGCTACAATTAAGGTGTTAATCATAGTTAGTATTATGATTATGGTTAATGTTAAGGAAAGGATTGAGGTTGCATTTACAAGTATGGTTAGCTTTATGGTTAAAGTATGGTATTTATTATAGTTAAGATAAGGATAATAGGTTAGGGTTAGGGTTGTGTTATTATGAAATTGCATTAAAAACATACACCTACCTCATTCTCCATATATCTATTAGGTGTACCTATTGAATCTTACTATGGTGTGATTGCTAGTTATTATTAATGTCCTACTCAACGGGTCTCCATAATTGATGCAGGGTAAATATACATAATTCAATGAAGCCATTGAGAATACAACTCCAGGTGCAACATATTTGTAGGTATAATTATTTCACTTCACATAAAAGAAGCCACAACATGTCAGTTTGTGAGGTCTTCCAGGTTGCGTCCTTATACAAAATAAGAGATTATAAATTTAATAGCCTTAGCTCACATCCTCTATCTTCTATCTTCTTCTCCTAATTATTCATCATTATCATTTTATCATTCTTTTCCTACATCTAATCAAGCTTCTTTTATAGCTAACTAAACCATAGGTTGGCTATTCAAGCATTTAATTACAATATAGGTCTGCACTTGGAATAGTAAATCAAAACCCAAAAAAATAACAATATATGATCACACACACTTAATGGTAGGTCCATACGTGTGTTAGAAGTTGGCTCCTAATTGCACAAGATGACACTTTATCAAATGAAACTATGCCAATAGGAACAATGTGCCTCATTGGAGGAAAGCATAAGGAAATAGGGACCACAAGGAATGACATGGAACTCAATAAATAAGGAACATAAGAACTCACAAACTTAGGACAAGGATCTAGTATAGGTCCTTGACTTGATGAAAATTCACAACATGGAAACAAAAGTAACAATGACTACTTTGTGAACAATAGACTAGTATGAAAAATAAGAAATATTTTTGTTTGATAAAATATTGCTCAAAGACCCAAAATGCTCCCACACACCTTGGGTCAATAACAACTCATGTACACATAAGGTATGATTGATATTATGATATGATTTAGAAGATCCAACTCAGCTTGTATAATCCATGAAATGTCTTTAGTTAGTTTGTGGCTCTACTTATAAACTAGGTATTCCATGTAGTCCTTTCCTCTAGTGCTTTTACCTATTCATCTATTCAAAATCATTTCCATGCTATTACTCTTCTTCTTAGGATAATCAAACTTATTATTTTATCTCATCATCTAATTCAAAATACTCAAAGATATCTACAATATTGAATATAGGTGAAATATTGATGTCTTCTAGCAATTCAAATTCAAAAGCATTTCCACTATCAAACTTCCTTAGAATCTTACAGAGACCAAATTTCTTCACTTTTAGCTTATTGTATGTGCTAATTGAAAATATTTTCTTCTTCAACTAAATCATAACCTCATTACCAACTTTGAAAGATTTATGTCCCCTCTTTTTATGATCTCTATTTCTATTCCATATTACTATCTTCCAAGTTCATTTTAACTTTCTCATGTAAAGTTTTCATCAAATCTATAAATTCCTTAGCTTAAACACTTCTCTTTGTCTCAAAATTTAGATCTCTTAGTTCAGTAGTTCCCTTGTGATTCATTCCATTAATAATCTCAAAAGGTGTCTTCTTAATACTCTTGTTCATAGAATTATTGCATGTGACCTCTACTTGTGCCAAAATCAAAACTCAATTAGTAGGCCTATTTCCAACCAAGCATCTCAAGAAGTTTTCCAAACTTCTGTTCACAACTTTAGTTTGTCCATCTATTTCCAGATGAAATGTACAACTAAAATTTTAAGCTTTTATTCACCTTCATCCAAAGTGTCTTCCATAAATAACTAGTAAACTTAGTATCTCTACTAGAAATAATAGTTATAGGAAAGCTATGAAATCTTACGACTTCCTTAAAGGATAATTCAGAAACATGTAGTGCATAAGATGTCTTCTTGCAAGCTATTCAAAATGAGCCATCTTGGAAAATATATCCACTACAACCAAAATAGAATCATTACCTCTCTGAGCTCTAGGTAAACTAAGAAGAAAACCCACACCAATATCTTCCCAAGGTTTATTAGGTATAGGAAATGATGAATACAATCCCAAATCCCAACTAGTTCCTTTTGTTGTTTGATGAATTATGCAACTTCTTACCATCTTCTCCACATCCTTATAAATCTATGACAAAAAGTACCTACCTAAAATCAATTTCACTATTTGTCAATCCCAAAATACCTAGCAACTCCACCACAGTGCCTCTCATTCATGATGTTCTCTCTAATAGACCCTCTAGGTATACACAATTGAGTTCCCTTAAACAAGATATCTTCCTAAATGAAATAATAAATCCATTTATCTCTCACCATTTATTCTTGACAAGCCTTCCTAGGTTCTAAAAAATTGGCATTAGTTTCATGCAAATATTTCAAATAATTAAAACCAAGTACCTCAACTCTCATTTTAGTCAACAAACTCCTTCTTCTCAAAGCATCAACAACCTTGTTTGACGATCCACTCTTATGCTTCAGTGAAAAGGTTCTCCAAAAATAAAACTCAACTCACTTAATATGTCTTTGATTCAACTTATTTTGACTTTCTAAATACTATAAAGCTTTATGGTCAGTATACAACACAAAAATCTCTTGCCATGATTTAACTTCTTAGAAAAGAAATGTATAGGCCTTCCTTCTTGAGTCAAAACATGATACGAGGAGAGACAAAATAACTAGGGCCAAGGGCACACACAACTATCCCAACCACCTTGTTCAGTAAAAAAAATAGAAGAAAACAATAGTGAAGAACACCAAGGAGAGAGAGAGAGAGAGAGAGAGAGAGAGAGAGAGAGAGAGAGAGAGAGAGAGAACAAAATGCTTTGTTGATTCATCAAGTAATCAACATACATGCCTAGCTATAAGGCCTTCGGGGTTGTGACCAAATCTAGAAATACAACTTCCAGATCTATTGTCTAGCTTCTAATTCACATTTCTAGACACATATGCATTCCATCTTTAGAACCCTCTAAGTTCTCTCTTTAACCTAAGCCTAAGCACTCTATTTATACTTGCCAAAAAATCTTACTAAAGATTCTAGAGCATTACATCAAAGAAAGGTTGACCCCAAAATGGTCAACACCCATCCCTGAACAAGATCCTATTATTAAATTCATGATCAAAATTAAATATGCAAGTTGGCTCCCACTAAGAACGAAAACATAGATAACTCAACTAAAGAAGGAACCAAGCATCAAAAAATAGTAGGCTCACTCAGCACATGAAGGAACACTTAGCCAATACTGGATAACTCGATGCACATTGGATAAGTCAACAACAACTGGAACTTGGTAGCAACTGTAACTTGACAGCAACTAGCACTTGGTAGTAACTAGAACTCAGTAGCAACTAGAAACTAGAACTGGATAACAACTGGTAGAATGGACAAAAAATGAAGGATTACAAGGGAACCTAGGATGCTCCTCCATCATGTTGGAATAATCAAATGGGAAGAATACTTCTGAGAGGGGCGGGGGCGAGGAGAGGGTGGGGGGGGGGGGGGGGGTGTGGGTGCGGGTGAATCAGAAGTATCACACTTTTAACTTTAGAAACTTTTAATTGAAAATAAACTTCATGCTTGTAAACATATAAAACAACCATAAAGTAAACACATGTATCACAACACATAACACCAAATTTGGTAACCTAGAAACCCTCCAAAATGAGAAGGTAAAATTCAGGTGGGGATGATACCCACATAATCACTGTAGCAATAATGTTTGACCACTTCTAATGGTCTACCCTATTAAAGGCATGCCTTGTTAAAGGCTTTACAATGTATCAATAGTGACCTATTTAAATTATTTACAAACACTTTACATGAAGTGTCACCCTGTTAAAGGATTTTATCACCTCTTCAAAGGATCTATAACCTAGCTATTAAGGTAACCTATCAACATAAGATTTTCTTTCTTATACAATTTCTAGAGAGTATTAGACTAATAAACCTAATAGGTTACAATCCTTGATAGTTGAATTCAAACACTTGATCTTCTTTGTCTAATCTTGATACTCTAAGATCTTATATCTATTCATAACCCTTGCCCTATTTTGATCATCTGAATATGCAATGTTGATCTGTTCCTCAAAGTCTTTCACATTTCCCTCTAAATTTCAGTATAGTTTACCCTTACACTACTCTCATCCACACATACAATGGGTTTCCATCCTCCTTTTAAAGATTACAAAGACTTAGGGTTAGGTATGGATCTATGATCCATATTGAATCTTTATTTCCTGCTCATTCCTTGAACTTTTTTATTGGTTTCATGCCTTCTCCATTTTTCTTATAGGTTGCA
The DNA here is from genome assembly GCA_028749045.1 of Cupressus sempervirens. Taxonomy (NCBI): domain Eukaryota; kingdom Viridiplantae; phylum Streptophyta; class Pinopsida; order Cupressales; family Cupressaceae; genus Cupressus; species Cupressus sempervirens. The sequence goes on from CM053792.1 coordinate 878,484,578, forward strand.
TGCTGATTGCATAGAAAATATAAAAGATTCATTCTTATCCTTATTATCCCTTGAGATCCTTCAATTTTGGCTCAAAAAATGGTCTACATCTAAGTTTGTGAAAGCACAAACTCATATGTTGATTTTGTATTACTTGACACATACTAAATTACTAGTGCTTGACACATATAGTATTTTGGCTCGCTTAATAGCTATAGCACTCTGACTTTCTCGGCATCAACTATGTCTCAAAACCTATATATCACTCGTCTCATGTGATTCACTTGGCACCTAAAGTCACTTGGCAGTTGATCTTCACTTGGCACCTGAAGATTGCTTGGCATCAAAAGATCACTAGGCACCTATTGTAGTTTTGTCTAGCTTGACACATATAGTGTACTTGTCTTCTATATGAAAATTGGTTAAGTGTGTTGACACTCAATTGTCAAAACAAATATGAGACCAACAATCTCCCCATTTGACATGATTTTCAAAAACATTTAACTAAGCATTATACTTGGTCTTATGAGTACGTTATCCAATTTGTTTGGTATATATACAAAATTTCAAAAACTTGTTCAAAATTTTGTAAAGAACAATATACCTCAAAATTCTTATAACTCCCCCTAAGTTTATGTTCCATTTCTATTCCTATAACCAAAATTCTTGTGCTGATTCTGTCTCACGCTGATGTATCTGATACTCTTTGACTAAGCCCTGTTTCTATTTCCTATTCCTGCTTGCTGACCTATTCTATCTATTCTATTTTCACTTGTTTTGCACTTGCAATTTTTTTATTCATATCTCCCCCTTTTATATGTCTCCCCCTTTTTTACTATCATGGGATATGTACAATCTTTCCCCCTTTGTTCTCCAAAAGAATGAAAGAATATAATTACTTAGTATTCTCGCCCTTAGTTATTAATCTCCCCTTTCATTTCATGTTCTCCCCCTTTTTTGACATTAATGTCAAAGGGTGCTAAGGGTTAAGACCATATTTTTCTAAAAATGTACTATTTACCTCCATAATCATCTTGAGAGCTACATCCCAATTCTCCAAAGCAATTTCCAAGGATTTGTGTTGGATCGCAGTGTCTGCAGCAAGAAGTACAAGTCCATCTGAAGTAGAAAGATTAGGATCTTTCTTTAACACATTCTCAGCATAGGCTTGTTCTTTATGGAGTACTTCTATGTGTGGGGTTATGGAAGATTGTATTTGCATCAATTTGGCCTTAATGTTGGCCTCTTCAACTATCAACATAGCTAGTTCTTTCTGAGTGTGAAGCATTTGAAAAAAATGCTTCTCACTCTGAGCTAGGTCTTTTGGTAGCTCCATGCTAGAAATATTTAGATTTCACTCTAGGCTCATTATTCTTTGGCTTGCCTCTTGTGTGAAATAGGAAAAATTACACAACCTTTTGTACAATGAGAATACATTCCCAAGTATAGTTTTTACCTTTTCAATCTTTCTAGCCAATTCTACCTATGATAGTGTTATTTCACTGGCTATTTTCTCATTCAATTTCCCTTGAAATTTCTTTTTAGACTATTCCATAAGTTTTACATTGGTTTCCTGGTCTTTATTTGTCACCTATTCTACAATTTTTGACAATTGTTCCATTATTGTCTTGGTCTCATCAGGTGACTGCAAGCTAAAGGCATCCAAAAATATGTCCTTGATCTCACGCAATGCTTTCTTTTTTTAATATTCATTCGTGAGTATCTCATGCCTTTTTCTCCTTTTCAAGGCTTCCTGCATCTTAGTGATTTGCTCAATGCTTATTGTCTTTGAGTCATAACTAGGTATTACTATTTTCTCATCTAATGTAGGTTCTCCATTGTGAAGTACCCTTGCCACCTTTGTTGAGCTTGAGCTTGGTACTAATATTTGCAATGGTATTGCATCAGTGCTCGACTTCTATTTAGGAGTCCCTGAGGTAGGTAAGTTTACCAATATTTGTATTACCTATTTCTCCTTAGGGGTTTTCCTTGCTTCTTTCTCCTCATGTCTACTGCCTTGGTCAATTATGATGATTTGAGGAGGTGCACCTAGAGTCTGTGATGTAGGAACATGTTGTCATATTGGTTCTTTTGTAGGCTCCTCAGTAGTAGTTTTCATCCTTTTTGTAGAATCAACCTTAGCAATTTTGTCTAGTACCCCTTATTATTTAGGTTGATTTGTGAGAGGTTGTGTTAATTGTTCTTAAGTACTTTCCTTCTCCCTTGTTATTTCTGCTATAGCTTTTTGCAACTCATCAACACTCACCAATACTGGATTAATGCATAATTGTGCTTATAGTGTTGATTGGTGAAGGATCTTCTTGAGATCCTCTCTAGTTAAAGGATTGATGTTCTAAGTAGAAGTGTCAAGAACATCCTTTATAGTAACTGTAACTACAAGTGCTATGTGTTGAGGACTAGGAGGTAGAAATTATGTGTCTTCCACACTCTGTTCTTCTTGTTGCTCATTAGTTTCTGCCATTTCATCTTGTTTCTCTGTCTCCGCCTCTTCACCATTTTCTTTCTTCTCCTCCTCTTTCTTCTCTTCTTCTTCTTTCTCTTCTTCTTCTTCTCCTTTTTCTGTTTCTTTTTCTTCCTTTTTTTTCTCTTCCTTCTCCTTCTCACTGGCCTCAGCTATATTTGCTTCTGCATCTTTGTCCTTTTCAGTGTTTTGTCCCTCAAAGGGATCTTCCTCTCCATCCTTGATAGTAGTCAAGCCATATATCAATTTCCACATTCTTATTGATTTTTGGACATCTTCAGCTTTATTTTGTAAAATGCTAAAGGCTCTATACTTTGGTGTAAACTGGTTTCCATGTTTCTTGTTTGCTTTAGTTATTTTGCCTTTGCTCAATTCTGGCATCACTTGTGCCACAATAATGTTCATATTTCCTTTTCCATCTTTAAACAATAATGCCACTTATTTTCAAAAATTTCATATAAGTCTTTAGGCATTGTATTGTCCAATTCAAGAGGAGTGTTCTTAAATTTTTCCATCATGCAATATACTGAATCCTCTACTTTATTTTGATCCCGTCTACTTAATTTCTTAAAATCAACATTTTTAAAACTAGCAAAATATGCATTCTTCCTAACATTATCACATATTTTATCAATGTTGGACTTAGGAACATGGCTTACCACTCTAAATTGGTTGATGTCTTCTGATTTTGTCCTTTCTTCACCATCAATTTTTGGTTGTGCTAAATATTTCCTCCTTTGCTTCTTCTACACTGCACCAGTCTGCTCAATAGCCTTCTTCTTCTCTTTGACTTGTTCCTTGACCTTTTGAGTTGAGGCCCTTGTGGTGGCTATTGTCACTGTTGCTGACTTGGCTTGAGTTGGCTCTGTAGCCTTCTTTGCTTTAGGCTAGGTTGTGGGTTGAGCTTTGGATTTTCTCTTTTTGGGCTTAGTTTGAGCTAGTGCTTCCGCAATACTTTCTTCCTATTCTTTATCCTCACCTAAGCCTTGAGTTATTTGTAATGGGCCTTCCCCCTATTCATCTTCTTCATAATCATCTTCTTCATCATCTACATCCTCTGCACCTGCTACCCCTTCAATTCCTTCTCCAAATTTCTTCTTTATCTTCTTCACCAATTTATCTTTCTTCTTTAAGGTGGAAGTAGTTTTCAGCTCCATGTCTACCTTAGAATGTACAACATCATATGTCCCAAAATGGGGTGCTTCCTTATCAATCTCTTCTATAGGAAATGCTATGATTGCTACCGATGCTTCATCAATGTTTATCTCATATTCTAGAGGTCTGAGCCATCTAGTTCTTGGAATTTTTTCTTAGATATAGGTATTATCAATATCAAATAAGAAACAAATATCATTGATATGCTAATCCACTAGGGAAACTGGTATCCTTAGTCTTTTCTTCATGGATTTCTTGAAATCCTCAATTTAACTGGTCATAAGCGAGTCAAAGTTGTCTCCCATTTTCTCAATATACTCATTAATTTTAGTAATGGTCGACTTATTTTATTTCCAGTTAATTTTTCCAAAAGAAGGAAACTCTTCCAAAACATAGAAGAATATGCAAACAAGAACTGAACCAAACTTACATTGAGCACCTTTACATCTTCTGATTGCTCCTAGATTCTCCATGATTTGCTACAATAACAATTCTGCTAGATCATATATATGATCTTTCTTGACAAGTCTATATGCCACATCCACAACAATAAATGGTACATTGTTCAATCTACTAGATTGATAAAACTTGTGAGATATAATTATCATTACAAAATCCAAAAGGGGATCTATGATTGTGTCAATGGTCATGCCTCTCTTGTTCCATTTAGCCCTAGTGTTATTTTCAATCGTTTCTTTTAAATCACTACACAGGGTCTTATGCCAATCTAGGGTTGGAAAACTTGTAACCCTATGCACTATCCTCTTCGTTATTTTGATTGGTCCTCCTTCCAGACACAAAAAACCATTATGTATTCTACTAAGAACAATTCTAATCCACTTAGTTTTGAAAACTGTGGGGAAAACGAGGGCATTAGTCAAACCCTTTCTCTCAAATATTTGAAATTCATCCTTAAGAACTCGATTTTCACACAATTTATCATATTCTTGAAAATTTCCAAGGTCTCCTATTACACCTATCTTGCAATTATAACACTTCCTCACATCCTGCACCATTACGACTTTGGGTGGAATCATGGATAATGCATTGGCACAGTCGTTCTTATAGGCTACCTCTAGAATTGGCCTAAAATCTAGTTTTTTAACCTCATTACTAACGAACTGAACCTCAAAACCTTTCTTTTCTTTAGGTTTCTAGAACTGGATGCCATTTTGTAAATCTATGGTTTCAAAAGGTTCTAAACTTTAAAAATATGCAACTCGGCACTTGAAGAATACCTTAGATTGATGAAATCTATGCTTGATCTATGTTGAAATGCATGCAAAAGGCTTCAATTCTATTTTTCAATCACTTATGTGCTCTTATTATTCTTTCTCTACTTTCAAATGATGAGAAATGATTGAAAATTTGACCTTATACCTTTCAAAAAATAGCATTAAATGCTTAGTGAGTATATAGTTATACACTCGGCTCCTTAAGATTTCAACATAACTTGGCATGAATTGGTTTTCCTTCACTCAGCTCCAACTAAATTTATTCTTCACCCAAATTCTATTGAAATTCCCCAACTTGGCATCAACTATCAACTCGGTTGCAGCTAACTGCTCATCATGCATTGGAACTTTACTTAGCATCTAAGGATAGCTTAGCAACACTAGTGAAAACCTTGAATTTTAACTTTTGCATCTCTAATAATACTGATTTCTTCTTGTGTAGTGCTTGTTTATCTTGGAACTGATGTATGATGTGGCTTTGCATATCAGTTCCATACACCTATTCTTGTTTAGTTGGATGAGGTGTGACAACTTGACCTGTTAGGTGAAGTGATCCCTTCATTTAATGAGATACATTCATCTTTCTTCTTCAAAGTCTTGTTCATTTGTCCTTTTATGTGTTTAACATCTACCTTCTCTTTTCTTTTGTTGGGAAATTCCCACTGATATGACCAATCTTCAAGCAATTGAAACATGTGGTTTGACTTAACCATTTTCTATAGTTCCCTTTAAAATGTGTCCTTACGCAATTTTTAGGAATGTGTCCATATTCTTGATAGTAATGATAGTTATATCTAATGTTATAGTCGCAATTGTGGCGATGACCAGGGTTACTTTCTCTTGTTGCCTGATTTGATGTCCACATAGGCTTTGATCTACACTCAAAAGCTCTATGTCCATACTTCTTGCAATTGTAGCAGTGACCTTCAAATTTTTGTGTCCTAATAATCTTAGTCATTCATTCTTGTGCTTGATGTCCTTGCTTCTTGCACTTATGATAATAGATTGCATTCTTAGGCTTCTCATGATGATTGTTCTTCTTACTCCTACATACATTAGTAGTGTCTCCCTTTCTATCATAGAAATGACAAGTAGGTTTAGTGTTCTTACCTTTGTTACTCCTTTCTTTTGTAGTCTTGGATGATTTTCGTTGTTCAGTGTTGGTGTAACCAAGTCCTGAGGTATCATTACTAGCCCTTGGTGATTTTAGTAGCTACTCAAAGTACTTGATAGCCTCATTGGGTATGTTGAATCTTTCTGCAACTTCCTTCTCTCGTTTTAGGTCATTTTGCAATTGTTCATTTTGTATCTTCAGTGTAGAGATCTCAATGTCTTTCGTATTTAGCTCAGGATTTGCATTAATAATTTGGCTTAAGGTATCTAGCTACATATTTGAAATTCTTTCAAATTCAATTTTCTTTTTCTCTAGTCTATTGGTAAGATTTCTCTTTTCATCTTCTAGCATGGCCTTGTCTTCAATGGCTCTTTTCTTCTATTCACTTACTTCACAAAGCATTATGGCTTGTGATTATTGTTCAAGCTTGAGTGTTCTAATTTCTTCTACTTGTGCTCTATTCTTCTTCATAAATTTTTTTGGAATCTCCATTGGAAAACACTTTTTTGGTATCAATATCCTTGTAGTGTATGCCATTTCTAGCTATAACTATATCCTTCCTTCTTTTCAAGGATTTTCTCAACTCTTCTCTAGCTTCCTCCAAATTGTGTAGGGCGAGGTGCACATCAATCACCTAATTCTCTATAATCTTCCCAAGTTTGAAGACTTCCATCAACAGATCTTTTCTCTAAGTTGTTAGGCTTCTCCTTGTGAGAACCTTGCTCTCATACCAATTGTTGGAATAATCAAATGGGAAGAATACTTCTAAGAGGAGGGTGGGGTGAGGGGTGGGTGGGGTGGTGAATCAAAAGTATCACACTTTTAACTAAAAATAAACTTCATGCATGTAAACATATCAAACAACCATAAAGTAAACACATTTATCACAACACAACACAAAATTTGCTAACCCAGAAACCCTCCAAAATGAGAAGGTAAAATTGGGGTGGGGATAATACCCAAAAAAATCACTATAGCAATAATGTTTGACCACTTCTAATGGTTTGCCTTATTAAAGGCTTTACACTGTATCAATAGTGACCTCTTTAAAGGATTTACAAACACTTTGCATGAAGTATCACCCTATGAAAGGATTTTATCACCTCTTCAAAGGATCTACAACCTAGCTATTAAGCTAACCTATCAACATAGGATTTTCTTTCTAATACAATTGCTAGAGAGTATTAGACTAATAAAAGTGATAGCTTACAATCCTTGATTGCTAAATTTAGGAACTTGATCTACTCTCTTTGATCTTGATCCTTTGAGATCTAATATCTATTCGTAACTCTTGCTTTATTTTGATCAACTTAATATGCAATGCTGATCTGTTCCTCTAAGTCTTTCGCATTTCCCTCTAAATTTTGGCATAGTTTACCCTTACACTGCTCTCATCCACACATACAATGGGTTTTCATCCTCCTTTTAAAGATTACAAAGACTTAGGGTTAGGTATGGATCTATGATCCATATTGAATATTTATTTCTAGCTCATTCCTTGCACATTTTTATTGGTTGCATGTCTTGTCCTTTTTTCTTATTGGCTACATGTTGATTGCATAGGAAATATAAAATATTTTTTCTTATCCTTATTATCCATCGAGATCCTTCTATGTTGGCTCAAAAAATAGTTTACATATTATTTTGTGAAGGCACAAACTCATATGGTGATTATGTGTTAGTCAACACATACTAGATTACTGATGCTTAGTACATATAGTATTTTGGCTTGCTTGGCACCTATAGTACTTTGACATGCTCGACATCAAATGTGACTCAACACCTATATATAACTTGGCTCATATGGTTCGCTCAGTACCTAAAGTCATTTGGCACTTGATCTTCACTCAAAACTTGAAGATTGCTCGGCACCTAAAGATCACTCAACACCTATGGTAGTTCTATTTGGCTCAACACATATAATGTACTCAGCTTTTATATGAAAATTGGTTAAGTGTATGGACACTCAATTGTCAAAACCAATTTGAGACCAACACATCAGACAACTATGGTTGGAAGAAATGGTTCTCTTGAATCATGCAAGTGTAACAACTTAAGCTAAACCCAGCTCAGATTATGAAATCCATGTAGCATCTTCAACTGTTCTATTATTCCACTTCACCAAATAGTTATAGTAATATATTTTTCTTTTCTTTTTACCGACTCTCTAATCCAATACATGTTTAACTTCTTCAATTGGCTTCTTAGGATAATCAGCTTATACAACAACTTCATCATTTGACTCATGATACTTATACAAATTTACAACATTGTATATAGGAGATATATCCATGTCATCAAATAACTCAACTTCATAAGCATTACCATTGTCAAACTTCCTCAAGATCTTACAAGGTCCAAAATTCTTCATCTTTAGCTTATTGTATGTTCCAATAGAAAATCTTCCTTTCTTCAAATGAACCATCACCTCATCACCAACTTCAAAAAAATGATGGCTTGTAGACTTATCAGCATTCTCCTTATACTTATGATTACTTTTTTCCATCCTCCATTTTACTTCCTTATGCAAAGACTCCTTAAAATCAACAAATTCTTTCCCTACAATACTTCTCTTTTCTTTACTAGCAAAATCCCTCAAATATGATACTCCTCTAAGCTACATTCCTGTAACAATCTCAAAAGGTTTTTTCTCTATATTCCTATTCACATAATTATTATATGCAAACTCATCTTGTGTTAATACCATCTCCCAATTACTTGGTTTGTGTTCAACTAAACATCTCAGAAAATTATCCAAGCTTCTATTCCCAACCTCTATCTATCCATCTATTTGTGGACGGAATGTAGAACTAAACTTCAACTTACTACCCATCTTCTTCCACAAAGTCTTCTAAAAATAACCAACAAACTTACTATCTCTTTCAGAAATAATACTTCTAGGTAATCCATGCAATCACACAATCTCTTTAAAGAAAAGTTCAACACCATGCCCAACATCTGATGTCTTTTTACATGGTATGAAATGATCCATATTAGAAAATCTATCCACAAAAACAAATACAGAATCATACCCCTTCACCATTTTAGGCAATCCAAGAACAAAATCCATACTAATATCACTCCAAAGTTTCTTAGAAAATGAAATAGGTGTATACAAACCAATATTTTGACTTGCTCCTTTTGTAACTTGACAAATTCCACAACTCCTTACAAATTTATGAACATCCTTATACATTTGTGGCCAGCAATACTACTTCTTCAGCAAACTCAATGTCTTATCAATTCCAAAATGTCAAGCTAATCCACCACTATGCTTTTCCTTAACCAAATTAACTCTTATAGAACTTCTAGGAATACAAAACTGAATTCCTTTGAATAACATACCTTCTTGAATAAAATAATCATCATACTTGCTTATGTGATCTGTTATATTTGGTGCTCTATACTTTCTCCACACCACCAAAAAATCAGGTTCAATACTTTACAACTCTTCCATGTCATCAAAACCAAGAACTTCAACCTTCATCTCAATCAACAAAGAACATCTTCTACTCAATTCATCAATAACTCTGTTAGTAACTCCACTCTTATTCTTGATAACAAATGTGAAACTCTGCAAGTACTCAACCCACTTCATATGTCTTTGATTTTAATTCATGTTGACTTCCTAAGTAGTGTAAATCTTTATGATCAGTATACAACACAAACTCATTAGGAATCAAATAATGTCTCCACTTCTTCAAGGCTTGAACAATAGCATGAAAATCTTGATCATACATAAAATACTTCCTCTTAGTATCATTCAATTTCTCACTAAAGAAAGCAATAGGTTTACCTTCTTGAATCAATACAACTCCTATTGCACTAGCACTTGCATCACATTCAACTTGAAATACCTTAGTGAAATTAGGTAAAAACAATACAAGAAGCCAAACAACCTTTTGTTTCAAAGTCTCATTCATAGCATTACAAATAGAATTGAAATTTGTTATGAATTTTCTATAAAAACTAGCCAAACTATTAAATGATCTTGTCTCACCCACATTATTATGTGTAGTCTCAGGATCCATCTTCAAACCATTAGCTGAAATCACAAATCCTAAATGCACAATCTCTTCTTGCATAAAAGAACACTTATTTAGATTAATCATCAACTTGTCTTCTTTCAATCTCTGCAATACTTGTCTAATATACTCAATATGTTCTTCCTTAGTCTCATTGAATATCAAAATGTCATCCAAATAAAAAATCACAAACTTACCAAAGAATCTTTTCAAAACTTCATTCATCAACCTCATGAAAGTACTAGTTACATTAGTCAAACAAAAGGCATAACCAATTATTCAATGGAAGTATAAAAGAATTGCACTATTTAACACTTGGGAGGGGTGCATATATGTTGCCCCATATCAACTAGCCCTAATAATGGTCAAATACCATATTTTTATTGGAAAACTAAATTTACCACTCTAGTTGTTGTACCATTATTTGAGGAGTTAATACATTCCATTATCCTAAGCAAGGGGATACAACTAGCATATAATAGTCTCTTTTTTGGGTCGACACGAAATGGCTATCTAGCCGACCGAATGGTTGGTTACTGTCATTTCTTAATTATTTAAAAATTATTAGAACATTTATATTGTAAGTCTAATTCAATTTTAAATTATAAAAAATGATAGATTTGGTTGGGTGCATTAACATTGCGCAATTGTAAGTATGAATTTTTTTTATGAATAGTCATTTTCTATTAATAAAAATATACTAAGAGTACAATTCACAAAAAAGGTCTGGGGGATACAAGATCACCCTGTGAATAAGTTCACATGGCCATAGCCAGAATCATAAAATATTCATTAAAAAAAACATATAAAAGGAAACCTCAGGTGGCCAAAATAGTGCCTGCCAAGGGTGGTGGTTCATCTCTATCATGAAAGCCCCATTCATCTTTGGGATTGGGGGGTGGACTAGGAACAGTCCAACCATCATTAGTAGTAGTAGCAAGAGGATCAGTAGCAGCCTCCACATCTTTTATCTCTAGCCATGGAGGAGAAATTGCCAAATCTAGGCAAGGCCATTTCCTAGAAAGTGTCTGAAGAGCACTTGGAGGAGGAGCCAAGGACCAACTAGAGCCACCATGGGGTGGGGAATCTGAGTGGCACCTCCACCCACCATCGCCACCACTGGGAGAGTGGTGGTAGGAAGCCTAGGATCATAGGGTGCGCGAGTGTTGACCTGAGGAATGGTGCCATAGACAATGACCATGAGGCATCAAAGTGTCTGTTGAGGTATCTGGAGGAGCTTTGACAATAGTGGAGGAGCTCCAGTGTTTCAATAGCTCCTATAGGTGAGCAACCTCTAGGTTAACTTTGTTAGCTTGCACCTAAATCTGCATAATTACATTATTACAAATGCACACCTTAGTGTACATGGCAATATTAATATCTAAAAAGACTATGTATGAAAAGAACAACATTCCTATCTTTCCACAAAGTAAACAAAATTTCCATCCTAAATCATGTGCCAAGAAAAGGGTTCAGACAGAAATGGCTTGAAAAAATCACGAATCCAGTGCTAATAATTTTGGGCATGCCTACAAAACTAGAAGATATGCATGAAAGACTCTAGTTGCCCACAAAAAGGGCATCTAGGATCTGTAACCCCAATATACTTGAGCTGAGGCCTCAGGGAAATACCTTGGAAGGCAAGGCACCAAGAAAAATGGGCAATCTTGGGTTCTGTAATAGCACTCCAAATAGTATCGAAGCATTTTCTCCATTGAGAAAGAGAAGATTGCAAATGCCATCTTTGATTGAGCATGTCCACCATCAAAAGATGAGGCAAAAGCCATCTATATCCCAGACTTGGCTTATCATTGGAAAATGGAGTGGTAGGATACCACTTCCAATCATGCCACCATGGTCGAATAGATTGAATACCCACTTTATGAATTTAAGTGGACTGGAATTGAAGAGAGCAATAGGTCAAAATTCTACCGATCTGAAGGGATAAGGTGGTACTAGACTTGCATATCTTGTCAGGATCTAAAACTCATGGTAACCCTAGAGAAGAGGTCCTTGGGAGTTTTGATGCCTTGTTTGAAAAAATGCACATCACTAGCACCTTGAGTCTTGGCAAGGGGAATACCCTAAATGGAAAACATGGGAGACCACTAAATGTTAAGCTGATTCAAGGAGAGGCCATTGCGAAACTCATCACTAGCCCATTGAAGCCAAGGATTAATAGCTTCCTAGGCTTTCCATATGCTCTGGATGACAAATGAGCAGTGTATTGTCACTAGCTCATGCATGATGAGAAGGGTGTGGAAAACAATCCCTTTCCAAGTAGGCACATTGATGGGAAAGATAGAACATATGCAATGCCAAACCAAAATATTTTAGGCTTCATCTCTAGTGATGGCATGAATAATCCATTTAGCACAAAAAGTAAGGCCTTGTTTCTATGTGGAAAGTAGGCAAAGACCACCAGATTCTTTTGGGAGACAACAAAAATCCTAGGAAACTCTGTGAAAGCCATAATGATTGGAACTAGAAGCCTAGAGAAAATCCCTAAGAAATATTTCCAATTTTTGATAGGAAGCTTTGGAGGGAGCCCAGAAAGAAGAATAATAAACATGAGTAGCCACAAGAACCTTCAAGTAAATCTGGAATTTTCTAGCAAGGGAGAGTGGTTTCATAAGGTAATAATCAAGCTTCTTGGTAATTTTGGCAAGCACGGCATTCCAAAGTTCAACAAATGAAGCCTAGAAAGAAAAAGGAATGCTAAGAAAGCAAAAAATTTCCCATGCGTAAACCATTTTCATTCAAACTAGCTGAGCCAAGGTTGAGCTAGCAAGACTGACTAATGGAAGCAGAGCATTTTATGCCATTGAATAGTAGATCTAGAGGCTTGACAAAAGGTGTCTAGGAAACTTAAAGCATTGTTGATGTTTTCTTCATCCTCCAAAAGAGTGAGAAAGGAATCATCCGTAAAGTGACCATTGACTAATTGGGAAGATGATTCAGGAAAGGAAATGCAACGAACTAGTCTAGAAGACATAGAATGAGCTAGCAAATAGCCAAAACCTTCAACAGCAAGGACATAAAGTGTTGGAGCCAAAGGGAAACCTTGCTTGATTGAATGAAAAAGGCCAAAAGCCTCTAATTTTGAATTATTGATGGTAATGCAACCATTAGCATCACCAAAGACCATCTCCATGGACTATAAAAAATTGGGACGAAAACCCATAGCCTAGAGCATAGCCAAAATAAAGGGCCATTCAATGTGATCATAAGCTTTAGCAAAATCAATCTTTAGAAAGATAGCCTTCTATTTGGACTTGTGAGCTCACTCCATTCCTTCCTAGACATCATGATTGTTGTTAAGAATATATCTGGACTTAATAAAGCTAGTTTTCTTAGGGCACACAATTAAAGGCAACATGTGCTAGATTTTGAGAGAAAGTGCCTTGGCAATAATCTTATAAGACACATTTAGAAGGGTAATGGGCCTCCAATTACAGATGTCCTCTGGATCATCAACTTTAGGCATGAATTTGATATTTCATTTATTTATAATGGCTCCTAAGATTTTAGAATGATAGGATTTAAGATAAACTTTGCGCAAATCAAGACCTATATGCTCCCAGAGGTGTTTGCAAAATTCACAGGGAAACCCATCACACCCAGGGGATTTTTCATCAGCCATGGAGTAGACTACCTCCTTAAAGTCTCGAAGGGAAAGAACTTGCTCACAGAAAGTACATTGCTTAGCTACTAGGTGGTTTGGAGTAATAAAGATACACTTTCTAAGAGCTTCCTCCTAAGCAACTAAATTTCCCTATGAAGCAAAAGTGTTCTCATAGTGATGAACTAATGCATCCAAGATGTCAGGGAGACTGGAAAGAATAGAAGTTCCTTGTTTGATTTTTTTAATCCCAACATTGTTATGATAGGCTCAAAGAACCTGGAAGAACTCCTTCGAAGCTATAGTGCCAACCTTCAACCAGTGGAGACAAGCTTTGATTTGGGCTCCTCGAGGAACTTGTTTGCCATGGTGAAGCTTAGCAAGCTGAATTTGTAAATCGACATCAAATGGATTAAGGGTGAGAGCCTCGGAGGCTTTTTTGAGTGCAAAAGTGTTGGCTTCATATGACTGCTTTCTGAAAACTACCAACAAATGCCCATAGATGTGCAAAAAATGAGTAGTTCTAGTAACGACATCATTCCATTATTGAATCCATCCCTTCTGAGAATGTGGACATGGCTCCAAATTCTAGACATGTAGGATATGTGTGATGGTGGAAGCATGCATTAACACAAACATGTTGAGAAAGAAATAAGACTTGGCAACTTTCAAGACATTTGTTTGCCATGAAATGACAAAATAAATGAGATAGTGGTTAGGTAATATCACATCTGGTAGGGGAATGATAGGTAAATCTCAATCCTCAAAAAAGAAAAAAAAGATCGTGCAATAATCATGGCACGATCAAGACACTTTAAAATGTGGTCAAAGCTAGCTCAAAAGTTGGACCAAGTGTGCCAAACCCCACTATCTTGGTGGTAGTTGATATTGGGATAAAAACGGCCCAATTTATTGTGCATGTAGTACTAGGCTTCCCTTTCCCCAGCTATCTAGCAAAAGGGTAGAATGCCATCTTTGTCAGAGGCCACTTCAACCATATTGAAGTCACCACACATAACCCAAGTAGTTGGAGGCAAATTGTCAACCAACCATCCCCACATTTGGGATCTTTCCACAACATCATTGGAAGTATAAAAAATAATGACTCCAAAATAATGATTGTTAATGGAAAGAAATAGCCAAATAATTCTATGAGTGGGGTAAGAACTATGCGAAATAATAGTAGAATGAAGACGAGGTGACAAGAGACTAACTACACCACCTTGGCTAGCTTTGTGCTAAGAGGAAAACATAATGCCATCCTACCAAATGAAATGACATGCAGAAGACAGCATGAAACTAGAAATCTTAACTTCTTGTAGATAGAAAAAATCTAAATTACCAAGTCTATGACAAGTATCCTAGACATAGTACATTTTGGAGAGGTCTATAAGACCTCAAACATTCCATGATAAAATTTTTAGGAAAATTCTTCCATATCATCCTCATCCTCAAGAGAGGAGTAGCTATTCTTCAAGAAGGTAGAAACTTGGTTGAAGTGAAAAGGAAAATCCTCTGAACTTACAACCTGCAGTTTCACCTCTGGTATCTCTGCATGTCCAAGAGGACTACAAGAACATCATGTCACTTGTGGTGCTATGGAAGAAGCAGTAAGAGGGGTACGAACCATAGTCAAGGTAGAAGCCTTGGTGGGCACCTTAATCCCTTGCATACCAATAGGTTTGAAACCTGTGAAACACCTATAATAGGTGCTGTGGGAACTGCTTGCATCCCTATGCTAGCTAGAATTGGTGCTCCTATGGGGATAGAAGGAACCACCACCACCACCACATAAGACTACTTAGTGGGCAAGAGATTCAAGGTAACCTTGCCCGTGTGGCCAATAGTAACCCATTCTTCTTTTTTGCCTTCGATTGGATTGGGAGGACTTTCTTTAGGCATGGGCTTAACCCTAGGTGTAGCCAAAGGGTAATCCCTAATCTTGTATTCTGTAGACTGGCACCTATAACAAGTGTTCGGGAGATTGAAATAGAGAACCTTCTAAGAGAAGGTTTGAGCCCCAATCTAAATTTCTACAGAATCCTTAAGATCCTAGGAAGGATAAACTTTGATGCAAATGTGTCTCTGTGGGTGAGATTTAAAATATTTCTCAAGCTCCTTTGTGACAACTTTGCCAAGGGTTTTGGCAATGGACTCGATGAAAGGACAACATAGCAAGGGTAAACCTAGGAACTCAACACACATAAGAACCTTAATAATTTTATCATCAGAGACTGTGAAGTCTCACGACCATTTTTGGAAAAAAATTCCATTGTTAAAGACCGTGTCTGCTTGTGACAGGTTAGCGAATCAAAATAAAAAAACCATTGGTAATGTTTTGCACAGCTTCAAGGTGGACTCCATGAGGAGTCCAACTCTTGTTAACCCATTCTTGAAGCATAGCTTCAAGAGGAGTCCTACCCACAAAATACCCTATCAAGGTATGGTGTTCTAACCAATCAAATGCAGCATCAAATTCTTGTAAAGGAAGCATAATATTAGGACTTCTTCATGAAAAACCTTCAGGAAAAACCTGTGAGTGTGTTTGTTCTATGGTGGCACCATGGAAATCCAAAGAAGCAACATGAACACCAGTAATAACTAGTTCACCGTTGGCTGGGGCCATTATATCGTAGTCTAAAAGCTCCTGTAGTAAATGTGGTGTGACAAGTGGAGACTACAGAAGGAAAGCTCAAACAGAGAGTCATACACAAGAAAATTGAAAGTTCACATGAAACCCTAGTAGAGTAAAAAAACACTATAGTCTAATTTGATTGTCTACATGAATAAATTCTTTGTTGCTCAAAGACTACCAATTTAACATGTACTTAACTCAAGCAATTGTGTCTTGCAAGCTTAAGTTTACTTATTCTAATTCCAATAATATTCGATAAAATCTCTTAAATAAATAAAAAATTCCTACCTACATTAATATTTGGTCAATAGTTGAAAAATAATTGTCCAAGGGTTGTACTCATCTGTGAACGTCATTGGTGCTTGTATCTCTCAAACCATATTTATAATCTCACTATTTATACATTATATAATCAATCTCAATATCATTTATCATTCATAATGATATAGTATTTCTCTTTGTTCATAGAAGTTTCAACCATTATTGATCCTACCTTAAAAGATTGTAAACACCAACTATTTCTTAAGTTTTGTGTCAAATCAATTGTTTTACAATAAACTTTGTCGATCATCCAATTATGTCCAAAAATCCATAGGGAGAGAGAACAATAATACAATGGACAAGTACATAGTACGATTAAGAGACAACTTTCAATGGTCATGACATAGCTATTCTCCCTACAAATTGCATCATTGACTAAATTTCAAAAAAAAGAAAACACAATGAATTTTTTGAAATTTTTACCATTCGATCTTCATGATCTAATTTTGTGATCGAAAATAACAAATTTTTTCAAAAATTTACTATATTTTCGTAAATCTGAAAAAGAATAATGTTTTACTTTTTTGGTCCTTGGTACATTTTGTCTAGACAGTAGCCAGCACCAAGTGTCATGGCCTACCTAGAAATTATAGAGTATGTGGAAGTAAGGTTCATCGGCCTGCATACAGACCATGACTCCATTAATGGAAGGGAGAAAAATGACCAGCAACGACTGACGACCAGTGATCATATGTGAAGGAAAACAAATGACGTGTGGAATTCTATGTACCTAATGAACATTAAAATAATTGCAGTGCGTTTTTGTTCTGGCGTACCTCCATTTCTACACGGCCGGACTTTCTTGATCCAGTTAAATATAGAAAGATCTGAGGTAATGGGACCCTCTGTTTCACAGCCTTGGTTGATGCAAGGCCTTTAATATTACAACCAGTTAAAATTAATCAATGGCATCTTTTAACTTCATGAAAATCAACGAGAGGATAGAGCATTGTGCGGTTGAGAGAGAACCTTGACCATGACTCATGGAGTTGCATCCGTGCCTGTCTAAATCAACATCAACGTTCGAAAAATGTTTTTTCTATTACAATGGCGTCATGAACGTAAATATCACACTCTAACACAGGACCTTTGCGAAGACTTTGACTCTTCTTCCACCACACGATCGATTCATGATGTTCCATGTAGACCTGATTTTCTCTCTCAAAATACTGACTAGTGAAGCTCCCAAAAAGATTGAATGTGATTCCCAATTTTGTATTCTTGCTGCAAGAGGATGGAATAAGAAAAAATCATTGACTCCAAATAAGTGCATGAGAATGGAGCAATGCTTAGAAAGTTAAGCAATAATGATGCAATTTCCTTATAGAAACTTCGACAGGGTAAATTTTTTTATTTTAGTTTTATATTTAGGAATTTAGATTTTATATAGGAAGGATAGAGAAAGTAGGATCTATTTAAATTCATTAAATCAAAAAATTATTCAAATCTAATTCTACTTTGATTATTCAAATAGAATTCTACTTTGATCTAAACATTTTGTAAACTACTTTTAAAGTTCTGCATTTATTATGTTATTTGGAGTATCTCACTAATATGTGGGTGAGGTAATTTGAAGAGATTGTTCAAAAACAATTATCGTATTTGTCATGCAGAAGAAACTTATTCCATTGCATTACTATGAACGAGGGTGAGGCTAATGTCTACAAGTATTAGCTAATGAAATTAGAAAGAAGACCCTTTAACTACTAATAAGAATTTTATAGAATGGTAGATAGTCATGAAATGATTTGTGAGATATTTCTACTCTTTAGGAGATTTTTGCGGATATGAAAAAATAAGAATATAAATTGGGGGTAGTCCTCATTATATTATTTTGAGTAAGAAAAGTGAAAAATAACTTCTTATTTCCTAAATAATAATATGATGAGAAAAATAAGCTAAGGAAAGAAAAAAATGGGAAATAAAATATATTGTAAGAGGAATGAAATGATGATCACAATTAAACATAATGTGATAAAAATAGCCACATGGAAGAATCATGTTCAAAGATTTATATGGATTTGACTCCTCCAAAGAACATTAATAATGTTCAATATGTGAGCAAGGGAGACTAAGTGATCAAAAATTCAAAATATACAAAAAAAATATGTGTGCCACTATGAGGAAAGGTGGATGTTCTTGAAAAAATCATCTTTCATGAAAAGGTCTAACAAATCAATTTAAGTTTCATAAAGAAGTCTACTAAATGGAGAAAAAGTGGGTTCTTTAGTTGGCATTGAGGGAACACTAGTGAATGCTTTGATATCTTACTTAATGGATTTTTTTAATTTTATATAGGAGCTATATACAATTTGATAATTGCATCAATATAACTAATATGAATTGCTTTGTAAACAATTGATAGTTATGGTATCAATTTTATTATGACAACATTACTCCCTTATTACATTAACCCTAAAGACACAAAAAGCACCTTGTCTTGGAGAGCCCCCTTAAGGTTTATATAACAAAACATGTTGATTACATTTATAAGAATATATATTTTGAGAAAATATTCTTCTGAAGAAGGAGATACTAACCAATAAGGGCTTTTTCTAGCTACTCTTGACCCTTAGAAATGTGCACCTTTGACATGTGTTCTTAATATTTTAGTCCTCAACTCTCAGATTATATTATTGAATTATTCAACAATTATCCTTAAGAGGTATGATAAATATGTATCATTTTTTGGTGACCATGAATGGGTATACTTTTTTATCATATACTCTGAGGCTTGCTCAACAATAGTCCATATCAAGTGTAATATCAAGTCCTAACTTGTCTCCAAAATACATCTTCAAATATATGCATTCTTTAAGCTTGATTTGGCATAATCAAAATTTTGTATCTCAAATAGGGGACTTCCACTACTCTATTGAAATACATGAAAGATAAAAACCAATAAAAATTATTTTATTGATTGAATTAGATTCAATTGGATGGTTATTATGTCAATATTATCTCACTTAATAAATTGATCTTAAGAACATCCAAAGACACCTTACCTTAGAGCTACCCTTAAAGATTACATATAAAATCATGTTGCTCATACATAATTTGAATAGATATTTTTAGAGGATTTTTTTTTAAAGTAGGAGACCCTAAATTATGTCAGGAAATGTGTAGCTCTGAGATGTGTTCTTAAGAAATAAAATCTTAAATTATTCAATAATAATTCCTAAGAGATACAATATATCTCTATCATTGTCTATTGATTCTAAAAGGGTGTCATTCTTGATTATGTAATCTCAATCTTACTTAACAAGTATTTAGTGCAATCTCAAGTCTTGAATCTGCCTCCAGAATTAGACTTTACAAAACACGTACTCTTGAAAAATATTAGCACTAGAAAGAAAAAAGAAAAAAGAAAAAAGAAAACTGAAAATGTCAAAAATGATTCTCATGTGAATACCAATTCAACTTTTAACAACTTTACACAACTTAATCAATCTAATGAATCAACCCTATCTATATAAGATATCATTAGCATATCAAAGTTTCTTACAATTAATTAACTCTCTATTTCCTCCATGTGTTGGCTACTAGTAAATAAACTACTGTAAAAAATAGGATGCATAAAACAATATGTACACATGTGAGTGACACTTTGACACTAATATTTAATGTGGTAACTCAATTTAGGGAAAACCACCAAGTAACATGCTACCAATTTTTTTCTCTTATGAAGTGAGCTCAGTTAAGAGCCAACCTTGTTAAAGGTTATACAACATAGTGTCAAATGTAACCCTATTAAAGGCTTTAATTGCCTTGTTAGGATTCACCTTGCTAGAGGACTTTAAATCATTCCATTAGAATGTCATCCTGATTAAAGGATTTACAAAATGACTATTAGGTCAACCTTGATTAAAAGATTTTGACTACCATCAAGGTTACAATGTAATATTAGGTTTGATTGGTAGAATACCACTTTGAAATTTTATATCTCAATTCACACATATGTTGGTTCATTGATTGGCCTCCATTACATCTCCAACATTGATTTTCTTGGCATCTCCTCAACCAATCACTCTTCACCAAAATCTTCACACTTCTTCTCTATTATTCTTCTCTTTATAGCTTTACCAATTAACAACAAACCAACCATAGAAAATATCTTGTATACCTCCTTAAATAGATAATTTTAATGTTTTTTTCTTAAACATTACCATAAAACTTAGGGTCGGGTTAGATTCATTGAATCCTCCCATCATTTTGTAAACTTTTGATCAAATCCTTTCCTTTGATCACATTGCAAAATCTCTTTCTGCATTAAATATGCCAACTCATCAATCCTTATCTTAGAAAGATCTATCTAACCAACTTTATCTTTACCAAAGGTTTCCACTTCATCAAAGTCAATAGAAAAAAATTGAAAATCAATCATTTATGCTCATCCACTAAAACATTAGAATCAAATACATATTATCAACCCAACTAGCATGCTCACAGACATGAACAAACTGAGCATAATGCTTTATCAACAAACCCTCATCTACATTAGCAACTAATGAATCCACACCAGGAACAAAAAACTCCATAGTAGTAGTGATATGAAGATCTCAATCAACACATGCCAAACATTCAACACCAAAAATATCATTTCTAACAACAAGATGCTCTGCAATACACAACTCATCACTAACAGTAACCAGATCATCCATGACCAAGTGCTCTACAATTTCCATGTCAGACTCAACCAACTAATCATAAAAAGAAATGTCTATCGTAGCATCAACAAGTTCAGGAATATATTTAGCAACAACCTCCAGTTGCTCTACAAGTTCTATATTAGACTCCACAAACTGATCAGCAAAACCAACCTCTTCCACCTTGACCTTGCTATACCATCTTCTCTCACAAACAAGTCTCTTAACCAGCCAAAAAACTCTCTTCTAGATTGGTAGACTCCAACTCCACAAACATCTATGGAATGCCTTCCTTTTCCTATCCTTATCTCAATCATCTAAACTAGTTTCAAACTAAGTAAACACTTTCCTAGCTCATTAAACCAAATTAGCTTCAAACAAAGTAGACATCTTAGAAAACCTCCTCTCTATTACATCACAGAGATTTGTAATCATTCCAGGGTCCAATCCTCTTAGAGAAATCTCCCAAGACCTTTATAAAATCGAGCTACAAAAAATCCCTCCCACACTCCTTGTGACAACCTCAAATTTTTTGCAAGTTAGATTGCAACTTGCCACCTCACATGAAAAATTAGGAGCCACATTGCAAGTCTAGGACCACAGATCTACAATCCACAAACTCTCTATGATCATGCCTCAATAAGACCAGTCTTCCATTTTCACATCCATCAATCCATCTACAAGCCCTCTATAATTGCAAGTCAAAACCATGATCTACCACCTCACAACTAAGAGATCTAGGACTCTAGAGAGAACAATCCACCACTAGATCAAGATATTCTCAGATCTACTTCTCCAACCCAACTCCTAGTGTAAACTACCACAATGTCGATGATCTATCTACATGCTTAGGAATGACCTTTGCTCTAATACTGCTTGATGAAATGAAAGGTAGGAGGATCCCCAAAGGAGATGTCCTAGCCCCCAACAAATAACCAAACAGTGGAAACACAATAGCAAGAAGCAATAATGCAAGATTTGATACCAAATCACAACTCTTTATTCATAAACAATTGTTACATGCAATGTGTTGGGTTGTAAGACCTCCTCGATTATAGCCAAATACAATAGCAATTACAATAACCATTTTGTAAGATCCCTCAAGATCTAACCCAAAAAATAGATAGTCCATATCCAAAATCTATTAGAAACCTACAAGGAATCTATCTTAACTTGTGCTTGCAAGTCCACTAAGAAATCTCATTGTTTTCCAAGCCGCAAGTACTAGCTCTTCTCAAACTTCATCCAAGATCCAAGTGTAAACTACCTCACATTCAGCACTCTATCCACTCATTATGAAAATATTCTCTCACTTAGCTAGTCCATCTTCCATGCTCTCCTCCAAGCTAGATGATTAATCGTAATCCTATTGTAAACTACCTCACATTCAGTGCTCTATCCACATACTCGAGAAAACCTCTCTCCTCAGCTACTCTCCATATTGACTCCTCCTTTGAGTGAATGAACCATGACTAAAGACTTCACCACAACCACTAATTATACCAATCTAAGCCAAAATTCATCCCAAAATGCTAAAAACATGGTTAAAATATGGTATTCATTATAGTTAAAATTAGGATAATAGGTTAGGGTTAGGGTTGTGTTATTATAAAATTGTATTAAAAACATATACCTACCTTATTCTCTAGATATATCTTAGGTATGCCTATTGCACCTTACTTATAAGGCATGATTTCTAGTTGGTATCAATGTCCTACTCAATAGTTCTCCATAATTAATGTAGAGTAAATACACATAATTCAATGAAGCCATTGAGAATACAACTCCAGGTGCAACATATTTGTAGGTGTACTTATTTAATTTCACATAAAAGAAGCCACAACATGTCAGGTTGTAAGGCTTCTAGGTTGCGACCTTATATAGGATAAGAAACTATAAAGTTAATAGCCTTAGCTCACATCCTCTATCTTCTATCTTCTTCTCCTAATTATTCATCATTACCATTTTATCATGCTTTTCCTACATCTAACCAAGCTTCTTTTATAGCTAGCTAAACCTAGGTTGTGTACTCAAGCATTTGATTACAATATAGGTCCAAACTTGGAATAGTAAATCAAAACCCAAAAAAATAACAATATATGATCACACACACTTAATGGTAGGTACACACGTGTGTTAGGAGTTGGCTCCTAACTATGCTAGACACCACTTTATCAAATGAAACTATGCCAATAGGAACAATGTGCCTCTTTGCAGGAAAACATAAGGAAATAAGGATGATAAGGTATGACACAAAACTTGAGAAATGAGGAACATAAGAACTCACACACTTAGGACAAGGATCTAGGATAGTTCCTTGACTTTATGAGAATGGCACACACCATAAAAACAAAAGTAACAATGAATACTTTGTGAACAATAGACTGGTATAAAAAATAAGAAATATTTTTGGTTGATGCAAGATTGTTGAAAGACTCAAAATGCTCTCATACACGTGGGGTTAATAAAAACTCATGTCCACATAAGGTATGATTGATATCATGACATGATTCAAATGATCCAACTCAACTTGTGTAATCCATGAAATGTCTTCAATTGGTTTGTCTTTCTAGTTATAAACTAGGTATTCTATGTAGTCCTTTCCTCTAGTGCTTTTACCTATTCACCTATTCAAAATCATTTCCATGCTATTACTCTTCTTCTTAGGATAATTGAACTTATTATTTTATCTCATCATCTAATTCAAAATACTCAAAGATATCTACAATACTAAAGATAGGTGAAATATTAATGTCTTCTAGCAATTCGAATTCAAAAGCATTTCTTCTATCAAACTTCCTTAGAATCTTACGAGGACCAAATTTCTTCACTTTTAGCTTACTCTAGGTGCTAACTGATAATATTTTGTTTTTCAAGTGAATCATAACCTCATTACCAACTTTGAAGGATTTATGTTCCCTCTTTTTATGATCTCTATTGCTATTATAGATTACTATCTTCCAAGTTTAGTTTAACTTTCTCATGCAAAGTCTTCATGAAATCTATAAATTCCTCATCTTCAACACTTCTCTTCGTCTTAAAGTTTAGATCTCTTAGTTTAGTAGTTCCCTTAGGATTGATTCTAGTAATAATCTCAAAAGGTGTCTTCTTAATGGGTATGTGCAAGATCATGGTGTGCCAAAAAGTGGCGATGTGAAAAAAATAGAGTTTGAACACATCTAAAAGTGCTTCAAAATCTACTCTGAATTTTTTTCACCTATCCAGATACCAAGCCTAGAAGGAAAGGCCGAGCCATATCGGATATCCAATAATTATATTACATTATTAATATAATATTATAATAATATAAAAACATTATATTATAACAGCATAATACATTATAATATAATATTATTAAATATAATATTGTTATTAAATATATAATATAATATAATAATAATTATTATTATTATACTATAATATAATAATAATAAAGTATAATATATGGTAAACTATAATAATATAATATAATGTAATACATTATAATAATATAATATAATAATAATAATATATTATAATAATATAATAATATAATTATATTATAATAATATAATAATATAATATAATATTTTATATTATAATGTATATAAAATATAATATTTCAAAGCTATATATAAAATATAAAATATGTTATATATCTTATATATAAAATATAAGATATGGGCGTGATCGGATATCCAATCCAATATCGGATATCCAATCTAATATCGGATATCTGACATAGTATCGAATATCCGATACCTGTAGCATACATTAAAAAAAAAAAGAACAGACCCATGGGCCCTTATTTCTCACTTTTCGGGTGCCAGTATTACCACGCGACTGGATATCGGATACAAATTCAGATATCGGATATTGAGGTAAGTTTTATTTTGTTTCTTAAACTAATTTTTAATCTAAATTCGATAGATTTTAGCATGATTTTTTTTTTTTAGTTGAATATATGGTTTTTTTGAAAAAAAAAAGTTAAAATTAAGGTTTTTTTTTAATATGTATTACGTTTTTCAATTCAATAGGAATGGCTAATCAAAATGATGACACTGAGGTAGGGAATAATATTCCT
Source organism: Cupressus sempervirens (assembly GCA_028749045.1). Taxonomy (NCBI): domain Eukaryota; kingdom Viridiplantae; phylum Streptophyta; class Pinopsida; order Cupressales; family Cupressaceae; genus Cupressus; species Cupressus sempervirens. Next base: position 878,509,855 of record CM053792.1, read on the forward strand.
CTTAACCCTCCACCAAATGATCGAGTACCCCCACAAAACCATCCACCAAACGATCCTCTACCCCCTCAAAACCCTCCTCAAATCGAGGATTTGATAAATGAAAATCTCACCGAATTGAGAGGTTTGCATAGAACATATAATAATGTACCTGCATTGGCTCCTATGTTGTCCATGTTAAACACCATAGTGGATAACATTGAAACCCTTACAAACTAAAAAAATGCCACTCTTCGTTGGCATGATCAAATGCACGATTTGTTTGATGACAGTTTGGATATGATGAGGTTGCAGCCCTTAACATAAGCAAAGACAAATTGGCCAGCCTTTTTGCAAACCCGAAAATGGGTTTACCAGTTGACCCAAAAAATTCCAAACTATAGATTAAATGGTGCACAAATGATGCCATACGTGCAAACTTTTGAGATCGTTGGTGGATGGTCTTTGATATCCCTCCACATGGCAATTTAGACATACCATTTTATTTCCTTAGAAAATTATATGTTGAATTTTTGTTGAAACTTAAAGTGAACTATTGGAGCATGAACCCCAACATGGGCTTAGGACTAGGAGCTCCTTAGGATAGACCCTCTTCCTAGTGGAAGAAAGCTGGCACTTTTGTCCCCCCACCTGATATCTCCCCTCCTCCTCAAGTGCATCATCCAGATATTATGATAGAGGCTAGCTCTCAGACTATCAAATCCATTCATAGGCTGAGTAGCCTAATGATATCTCAGGCTAGGTCAATCTTTCCTGCTCATGTTGATGATGCTGGTACCAGTTCATCATCGACTAGCTCTTCACATATTTGTGTGCCTCACACTTGCATTACGTGCAAGAATATTTTCCTGGGTCCCATAGGTGTTCTTCTTGAGTATTATTTTGTATTAGATGAGGATACACCAGACACACACACAGAGGCTACAGACCCTGATGCAAGAGAGGAGGGGAATGGAGAGGCATGGACTCCTTTAGTGTTGGTACATGTATATATTTTTTTGTTATGACATATGTGATTTAAAGTTAATTTTTATAATAGAGTAATTTTAATTTTTAAGCCATATTGACTTTTATATGTATGTGATCTTCATTCACATTTAGTTGATGACTGAGGAGGAGCTCAAACAAATTGATGATGCCATGCTCTCGGCCATTTCATTTGGCCTTGAGACATCTATGGTACATTATGTTTTGTTCACATTTTTTTTTCTATTTGATATTGTAGCATATATGGTTGCTAATCTTTCTTTTATCTTGCAGGTAGCACCTATCCTGGAGGGACAAAGTGCAGAGGGTGAGCCAGCGTGCACTGACAAAGGAAAGGTAATTAGGCACTTTCTATTTGATTAAATATCGATGAATTATTGTAAAATGTTTGTGGTAATCCCATTTAATTACATTCTTTATTGTATATAGGGCATCACTACTGGTGATGAGCCTGTATAGATTCTACGTCGTAGACCATCAGGGATTTCCATTCGTACTGAGAGCCCCATTGTATGTATAAGTATCATTTATTTTTAATTATCCTTATCTTCATAAATAAATTCAAAACTTATTTTCATGATATTAACAACTACTATTTTGTATCTCATTGGAGACTCCTAGTGCAAATGAGGTCCAACAGGAAAGTTATGTAGATTTGATGACGTGGCCACTCACTCCCAAGGAGGAGCCTACAATACTAAGTTGTAGTTTGAATTCATGATTAAATATGTTATAAATTTAGCATGCTATGAATTATAATGTTATATTTTAAATTGTAGATTCATCTGACAAAAGATATTTGAACATATACAACCCACAATTAGAGAGGTACCAGCTACCAAGGGCATACGAGAGGACTCCTAATCAGCGCAGGAGGTTGACGAGAGAGGTATTTATTATGAAATTTTGATAGTATTAATCTCCATTACAAAAAATATCATTATGAATTTGAGTAATTCAATGTTAGATACATAGAATAATATAAATTTAGTAGTCTAACTTTGGGTTTTCCTTTTTTGTTTATGTAGGAGGCATCCGATCCACCTAGTGCAGCAAAGAGGCTGCATTATGCTCATCCACCAGCACCCTAGGATAGTATAGTTTTTGTAGGATGCATCATGAGACATTTTGAGATGGAATATGCCACATTGTATACAGAAACATTGATATTATACACATTCTGATGGCATGATCAGCCACATTTTGTATATGGATCTATGTATTTTGATATATATTTGAGTACTTTGCCTATGGATAGATGATCTTTGATATATATTTGTGTAAAATTTTGTCTATGGATACATGTATTTTGATATATATTTTTTTCATTTATGTGCACAATGATATATATTAATTTAGTATCTAGTATTGTTCAATTTATCATGGATCATGTGTCATTCCCTAAATTTTACTAGTAAAAACACAACAATTTTTAATTTTTTTTAAAAAAAAAATTGTAGCTTATGAAGTCACATAAGAAATTACATATTGTAAAACAAGGTTATCATTGAATAGGGGTTCAAGACTCATGTGGATGGTGTCATCCGGTTGTAACATTTTAGTCATAGGTGGTTTTCAAATAGATTGGATGATAGTCTAGTTCAAGTTAGCATCACAAGTCAAAAGAGAAAGTTCAAGATACAACACTCATAAATTAGTGAGGTAATTCATATCCTAACAAGCCTTTGATACTAATATTCTATTAGGGTCTGTCGGTTGTATCATATGGACTAGGTCGTGATTCTAGCATGTAAGGGAAGGGGATCAGAATTACTTATTATCCTCATTACCAATGTACACACATTCATTAATCATTACAATATACATTAATGTGACAATTACTATATGGTGTGGAAGTGTAGTATGTCTTAATCAATTAAACACACGTATCTAGAGAATTTAGATTTAGTACTCATCACATGAGCACCATTAGTCAAATAAGAAAATGTGCACTTATCTACCACACTATATCGGATCTAACCATTGGAAATTAGAAAAGATATGCCCCAAAGGTAGCTTCGAAGTCTCCATGATGGAGAAGGGGCCACTTGTATTTATAGTATCCATCATTCAACACATACTATACACAACTTATGGAATAAACAATTCGTTTTATGTGCCAAATGTGTATCATGTGCTTGCATCCATATCTTATTGGTTACAGGTCCTCTCGAAGATTAGACCAATACTGGGTCATTTTCTCCCTCTTTACTCTATTTATTCATCCTTATTCATTCTATCAACATTGCTTCCTCACCAAACTAGCACTCACTATAGTTTCTGAAACACAAAAATTACTATTTCAATACATAAATTAAACTCACTCTAACAAAAGACAATTACTAACTATCTAGCTCATCAACTACTAACTAATCTAGCTACATTGCCATGCTTTTACATTTACTATTTTAATTACTATAATTACTATACTATTACATTTATTTTTTACATTATTACATCTAATTATTCACCATAAGCTCACTTTCTCACTATCAATATTATTATTATCAAAGCATGTTAAGATTCAAAGTAGTTTCATAGTATGAATTAGTAAGCACATAAAATGAGGAACTCTTAGTAAGTGTAAGGGCCAATTCAAAGTACTTAACTCAATAATAATTCATGATCAGTATTTAAACACATCCTACTACACCATCGTATTGAGTGTGTCGATTTAAATTTGTTAGATGAATTGTTTATGCAAGGATTAGGTGCAAGCATATAAATAAGGTTTGTATATAACATACCTTGTCATTCTGACATATATGTATTCATCATTTCATGCAACTAACATAGTAAAATGTGTTGTACATGAATCATATTATCATTAATTATATATAGGGTACATGAGTTGATGAGCTACCTCTAATGACATGCCTATTGACCCTTATTACATACTAGCTAACTAATGCTCTATTCCTACACTACATTTTCAAATTGGTATATATATTCTATCAACTTTGATATTCTACTAATATCTTCAATCGAATCCACAACATTCATTATCTTACTAACATTCCCTCAAGCCAAATATAAAATTCACTTGACATTAAATCCAACATCTACATAGGTTTGTCATGCATTCAATTCTATCTAGTAACTCTTATCTATCAATATGCTTTATTGACTAGACAATACTAGATTTGATTATTATTTTAATCCACCATCCATCCTTATCCTTGATTCTCCAATCCCGTCATCCCGAAAACTTACTTCATATTAACCCTATTATATCTACATCCAACTATCCTAATTTACAGTCTTAACACTAATTTAATTAAACCCTTTGTACTTAACATCATGTTCAATTATATATGCATTCTCGTAAACTTATTTATTTCATTTAATTTATTTTCCTATATTGAGCTTTTCCATTACCATATGGTTTAATTGTTACATGTTTCTAAATGAGCCCCTTGATATAAACATTACCCTTAAACTAAGCTCAAATACACTAAGTGTCATTATCCTCTATTCAAGACTTGAAATGATTAAATAATTATCTGATAAAAATAAAAAAAAATCTAAAGGGTGAATCTCCTATCTATATTAAATCCTCATCATTCCCTAACTCTTACCAAGGCCGCATTTCTTCCTACACATGGTCCCCACAAGGTCCCACATGGGTCATGTGCAAAATTTTGACTAATCCAAGCCTTAGGACATCTTTTTTCCATCCCTCCAATCAACAATCCTAATGTGAACAAGTCATATTAAATGTCAACTTGACATTCTCCTAAGTACAAATCCCTTGGGATTTCTATCCCACTCACCCTTAATTTCAAGTCGACTACCTATGCTTGGGAACACATGACCAATGCTGCAACAAATTTCAAGTCGACTACCTATGCTTGGGAACACGTGACCACTGCTGCAAGGAGGGGATGACTAGTGCATAAGACAAGGATGTGACATAAACACTTTCTCCTATGCACCCAAGTATATTAATGGGGATGAAATCCCTTTTCAAGGAGGCAAGCTCAAGGATAAAATTTTTGACATGACATGTCATAATGAATGTCAAATTTAACAATATGCCTTGGCGAGTGGAGAAAACTTTTTGCATTATGATGACTTAGGAAATGTTGGGGGCTACTCTAGAAGGGCGGTCAAGATCAATCTTGGATTTTATTTTATTTTTGAGTTAAATATTTAAATTTGTCATATTCTCTAACATGCACACTAATATGCCTTTATTTATTTAATTACTAATTTATTATTTGAGTGTTGGATGTGACTTAGAGGTCACAAGATTGTAATGTGTACCATTTTGTCACTTAAGAAATATATTAGTCTAGGACACTCATTAGTCTCTATATGCTATTATTATTATTATTTTTTTTGGATAGTAGTCTAGAATCTGGGAATATTCTTTAATATTTTATTGCTCCATATTAAGGAAGGGATTTATTTGCCTTTACCATACATTTTCCAGAGAGGAAAATGCATGCCTACAGGAATGTATCTCATAGATTTTATTATGTCTTCTCTTACAACAAACTTCATTTTGTTATATCATGAAATTAATTTGATGATTCCCTTGCTTAGAATTGCATTAAGCTTGGTAATTAAAATAAATTTTATCCATGCATGTGATATGAACATAAAATTTTCCTTCCAAATTATTGAGTGCACAACAAGATTGTAAGCAATCTACTAAGTTTTAAATTTATACAATCAATGGTATCACATAACATCTATGGATTGTTATTATCAACTAGTCATTTACAATACCACACGGAGAAAACTTTCTTTCACATTTTCAAATGATAAAAATGATGTCAAAGAAAATTTGTGACTCATACCAATGCTTTCATAACAATATAAACTCTAAATGAAACATGCATATATAGCCTTATCAATTATTTCCTCTACATGTACATTAGGTAACAATGATACAATCTCCTTCCATCGCAATGGGGCAACATAAGGGACTTTTCAAAATCATAAGGAACATGAACATTGAAAGATATGGACAATGAGTAGCATGAACATTGTCCAACATGATCGTTGAGAACATGAACAAGCTGGTGAATCCTCCTTCACAAATGAGGGCACAATGTCAAGTTTCCTCATCCAACATCAATCTGCAAGATGATCATTCCAGGCCATTTCCATTGCTCCCTTGGACACAAATCTGCATATGCAACACAAAAAAATAACAAGGACCATGGGTGCTTTCCACCCAACCATAGGCCTCAAAGAGACCACCCCCACACTAGGGAACATGGCTCAAACTAGGATACACATACAATTTTTGAATGCATAAACATTACATTTCAAACTTGAACAATTTCCCCCCAAGGCTATTTCACACTAGCTTCACAGATGGAACCATAAACATAGGGTGAAGGTGTGTTCTAAAATGGAGACTTTCCATACAAAACCATATCTGCAATAAACAATTCTCATGCCCTCTCAGGGCTATCATAATTCATAAAATTTCATGCCCTCTCAGGGCTATCATAAATCAACAAGTTAATGCCCTCTCGAGGCCTCCACATTTCCTCCTCCAAACCCACTACCATTAGCTGTAACTCCTCAAACTTCCTTTCTACACCATACTTTCCTTATCACCCCCAGCAAGATATGAATTGTTATGGCATACAATGGAGCCCATACTCCAAGGTTCTCAATACATTTTTCGAACCCAACTTAAGCCCTTCACCCTGGACTTCTCTTCCCTTCCCACAAGGGTGAGTATAAGTCCCATGCCCATAACAACACTCAAGCACAAAACAAGATAAACAAAATCAAGTAGAAATAAAACAAGAAATTTTCAAGAGCACATCACATTTTCACAACACAATATCAACACCCATAATACAACAAGGAAATAAAGGAAATCCAAACCTCATACTCACAATACTCCACACAATACAATAAGATGCACAATGGTGTCACACTAATCTACATGGAATGAACACCATTCAAGCACTGACATGAATGCTACTCCACAATGCAATGCAATGCATACTCCATTGATAAACTCCACACCTGCATATTTGCTTAACCATGCTAAAAGAAAGAAATGGAAAAGAAGCAAGTTTGAGATACCAACCTTGGTCCAAGCTAGGGTAAGGATAGTTGTAGTAGAGCTCCCCTAATCTCCCTCCAAAACCTAACTGTCTCTAAAATTATAGAGTGGGCAGACACCCCACTAGTTTGGCCAAGACCCTCTAATAAAGCCTTCCCACTAACTTATTTTAGCAAAAACACTAAGCCACTACTTCTTACAAACTTGTCTCCTCTAACGGTTTATTGATATCCCTTACGAGCTCTGAGTTATGACCCTCAAAAGATCGACCTCAAAATGCACTTAGAGCACCTTGGAGACTCCTCGGTATGAGGTGGCTGCAAATGATGGATGGTCTCCATGGTCAAAACAAGGGTGCGACTAGGGTTCACCCACCCATTCGAAGCTAATGGCACTGACGATTCGATGCCAAGATCAGCGGTTTCAATGTTATGCTATGGTGCACCTATGAACTGAGGCACACTGCAAGTTTTGGCATCGAGCGAGATTGTTGTGCCGAATCCAAATAGAATGTGATCTCTCAAAAATGAGATATATTATTTTAGGTCTTAGTATCATCGTCCTGTAGCATTTGACAGTTCATCAATAGCCCTCATGAGCTCTAAGTTATGACCCTCAAAAGATCGATCTCAAAAAAAATGCACTTAGAGCACCTTAGAGACTCCTCAGTATGGGGTGGCCGCAAATGATGGATGGTCTCTATGAATAGAACAAGGGTGTGACTAGGGTTCACCCGCCCATCTTGAGCTAATAGCATTGACGATTTGATGCCAAGATCAACGGTTTCAAAGTTACGATATGGTGCACCTATGAACTGAGGCACACTGTGAGTTTTGGCATCGAGCGAGATTGCTGTGCTGAATCCAAATGGAATGTGATCTCTCAAAAATTATATAGGTTATTTTAGGCCTCAATATCACTATCTTGTAGCATTTGACAGTTCATCGATAGCCCTCATGAGCTTTGAGTTATGACCCTCGAAAGATCGACCTCAAAATGCACTTAGAGCACCTTAGAGACTCCTCGGTATGGGGTGACCACAAATGATGGATGGTCTCCATGGCAAGAATAAGGGTGTGACTAGGGTTCACCCGCCCATCCATAGCTAATGCCACTGACAATTCAATGCCAAGATCATGGGTTTCAAAGTTACGTTGTGGTGCACCTATGAATTGAGACACACTATGAGTTTTGGCATCGAGTGAGATCATTGTGCCAAATCCAAATGGAATGTGATCTCTTGAAAATGGGATAGATTATTTTAGGCCTCAACATCAGTGTCCTTTAGCATTTGATAGTTTATCGATAGCCCTCATGAGCTCTGAGTTATGACCCTCAGAAGATCAACCTCAAAACACACTTAGAGAACATTGGGGACTCCTCGGTACAGGGTGGCCACGGACAATAGAGGGTCTTTGTGGTTGGAACAAGGGTGTCACTAGGGTTCACCCACCCACTCAGAGCTAATGGCACTAACTTGTAACCATTAGGAGTTAGATTTTGAAAAGTTGTCAAGAAAGGTTGACCCCTTTGACTTGTATCATGAAAGGTTGCTTTGTGCCTTGCTTGATTGTTTGAAGACTACTCCATGTGTCACTATCTTTCTTGGAAAAATGTTTCTTTTGAATATCAAGCTTGCAATATTATCAATTATTGTCAAACTTTTTCAACCAAGTCAAAACATCAAGTGCAAATATTTGTTTGCATTTTTTGCTAAGGGGAGTTTCATAAATTGACTTTGATATTCTATGTCTCTAGTGCTTGAACATGCTTAAAATAGCTCTTTGGTCTTAGAGCTATTGGTATTTTCTAACTTCATGGTCTATGATATGCATACTAAGAATTTCTTTCACTAAATGGTTTCCTTGATCTATTCACTACACTTAAATTTGTTCACTTGTCATCTTTCTTTCTTCATCTACATTGCTATTTGGGATTTTTTTGTAGCTCTTGACTTGAGTCACTAGTGTTGTAACCTGCCTGGAAAATTTGTTTGACAAGTCACTCATCCATTTCTAACTCTCTTTGACATTTGAACACTCTACCTCTCTAGTTTGGACATCATGTTATCTTGTGTCACCTTATTAGCTTCCTCTAGTCTCCTTCATGCTTTATCATCTATCTACCACTATGGTATTCAAACATTGTGCTACCAAACCTCAACCAAATCTAGATGATCATGATATCCTCCATGCCACTAAAGAGTTTCAAGATCTATATGTTCAATACAAAGAGCTAGAAGAGACAAATAATCTTTCTTACCTTCATCTCTCTAAGCACATGATAGAAATCAATTCTAAACTTGAGAAAAGGTTAGAGGAGAATATTGCACTCTTAAATTAATCTCCCTTAAGATCACATGGGTCATCTTCTTCAAGGTCTACATATTCTACTCCAAGACATAAAATATCTTCATCTTCTAGATCTAAAGACCTCTTTAGAGAACAAGCAAGTGATACCTCCTTTGGGCCTATGCCAAACTTTCATTATGGACCTATATTTTACCAAGATAATGATGAAGACATGGATGCATTCTATTCACTTAAGAAACAACAAAATTATCATGGAGAAATTTTTGAGAGAACTTTTACTCAATTGGAAGATTCTCATGATAACATCTTGCAAACACTTCTTGATAATGAATCCGTCACATTACTAGACAACTCTAGACCTTATGAACCCAAAATCAAACCTCCATGGTGGAGAAATTATCATTATTGCCACTTCCATGGAAGAAAAACTCATAAAACTAAAGATTCCATAGTGTTGAAACATAAAATCCAAGATCTCATTTATGATGGGATTGTTGATACCTCTAATGACTCATGTGTCACAAGATCATGCTGATGAACCTATGTCAAGTGATGATTTCCTTGACACCTTCACTTCTTATAACACTAATGAACCTCCAAAAGTGTCAAAGCTTTCCAAAATGCCTCCACCAGAAAAAGAACCTAATTCTTTCCATATAGACCATGCGCACCCTCAAGGGCTACAACTAAAAGAAAATCAAGCTAACCTTCACTTGTCTGCAAACCTTTTCCATGCTACTAAGACTAAAGATCCTCAACATTCATGCAATACTATGATTACTATGCCCACTTTAGCTAATCTTGCATTATTGCTTTAAGATTCTATCATGCACACCTCACATTTTCCCTTGTCCTTAGAAGGTGCTCCATATCAAGATGACTCTCAGAAAGAAAAACATATAAATAAAGTTCAAGATCAAACACCTTTTCATCTCATCCAAAATTTCACCTTTCTATGTCCTGTGTGCTATCTACCTTCTACATATGATGAGGATACCATTTCCACTACCTCCATTGAGCTTACTGAAACTTATGGGAAAAGTGATCTTTCTATGCTATATAAAGAAACATGTCAAGATCAAAGTGTCCCCTCATGTTCTACTTCTCCATATCCACTTCAAAACTATGCTCAAGATTCAAACACTCCTATCAAAGGTAGTTCTCCTATAAAAGGTACTCTTGAGTCTATTGATGACTTTGGTCATGCTACTCACTCTAAATATGTTGAAATCCCTAGTCACTATCCCTTTGCATTTCCTAATTCTATCCTTGGTCCTTATCCATCTAATCTAAAGTCTTCAAACCTTCTCCTACACTTTCTACTTCTAGCTCTCCTAATGTACATCAAGATCAACAAGACATTCATTCTATAAAATAACCAGCCACTCAACCATCTAAACCAGTCATATCAGCCTTATTCATTCATAAGTCCCAAGTCTTTTGGAAGAAATTTGGATGTTCAACACAAGAAATAAAATAATACATTAAAAAATAGAGATCATTATGTCTCATCTAATCAACATGTGAATGGACATAATGAAAATATATTGAAGATACCACAAAGGTTTACTATTCAAAAAGTGAAATCAAAGAAAATATAGGTTCCTAAACCCATTATTGAAGAAATGTGTTATAAAGTATCCAAAGGAAAATCTAAAGCTATATGGATTCCAAAGTCTCTCTTGAAAGACTTTAATATTGAACATAAATCTAAGTTGACATTCAATATTCCAAAGGCTTCCACTCCATTTTCTTCCAAACATCTTTCTCAAAAGCTTACAAATATTCCACTAAATCTTCTTCTAACATTGTCCTACCAGATCATACATCTAAACCTTGATCTATTTCCTCCATGATTCCTCCATCATTTGGAAACCCTCCAAGGTGTGTGTAAATGTTGATCTTCCCCACTTTGTCACCTACCCTTATGCAATGTTTTCAAAGCTACACTTACCTACTATCCATACTCATACAATCCTTCCAAGGAATGAACTCTTCTCCTACTATCATCTCACTTCCTGCACCCTATCAACATCATTAAGCATACTTATCTATGTTCTTTGCTTATCATAACTTATCTTTCCTATAGGAACACTATCTAACTTGAAAAGAGTTGACCTATTTCTAAAAAATAAAATAAAAATAGAAAAGAAGATAAAAAAATGTGCCTTGGTGAAAACCATTATTTGTGGCACCTTGGTAGAAAAAGTAAAGAGAAATAAATTCATTCTATGGTGAAAACCATTTCTTGTTTCTCTTTGGATAAGTACCATGATGAAAATTTGGTAAACATGCATCATGTGTAATTCTTCCATCATCCATCTATTCCATCTTCCTCTTTGATCTTGACAATCTTGAGCTATCCTTACGTATTGGCTATCTTATCCATGAGATTCCCTATTTTACTTTCTCATTCACTCATAGCCTACATATCCAACTTCATATTATGTCATTATGCATATGATATCTTTCTTATTGGATTTAATTTCTTATCCTACATGCTATCTTCTTTCATGGATTTCATGGCTTATCCCAAATGTGCTTCATACAACTTTTCAATATGAAAGTCTTTCAAAACATTATACAATATTATGACTCTTTATGCTTTCAAATTCCATAATTGGTTGCAAAATGGAAGAAATCAAGTATTCTAATTGTTCATCCATACTTTCTAGATTTTTCTTATTTGATTAGTTTGATAAAAATAGTTTCAATAATCATGATGTCAGCTTTATGTCAAATAAGGAAAAAACAAAATTTGTAATAAGATATCTGCAAGAAATTATCTTTCATATAGTTATAAATGCTCTTAAAATTGTCCTTACAACCTTGTATCACATGCAAATATGATTTGCAAGAACTTATTCAATATCTTCCTCTTATAATTCTTTACAAAGAACCTACCAAAATACAAAAACCATATACAAAAAAAGTACACATTTTACATCATAATACATCATAAATTTTAGAAATTCTCCCCAATACCACCCCCCTCCAACCCTTCATGATGTACATACATTCAATTATCATAAAACACTTAGTAACTTATTGTATTAAACAAGATAATCATCAATTCATTAAATCATTATGAAGAAAATAACATAAGAAGTATATATACCTAGTCGAGTATTCCAATGGGGTCCTCTCTCTATTTTAGGGTCTCCAACAGGGCTTCATGATCAGCATTAGGAATAGTAAAAAGTTCTTTTACCTTTTGTCTTCTTTGATGCTTCAATAACTTTAAATTTTTTTCTGTAATAAGATGCAAATATATGAGAATTACTTTGTGCTTTTGATAGTCTTCAAATGCAAGAATTTCATTCCTTCTAAGCATGTATGTCCGCAACCATGTTCCAGCAACAACCACTAAACTAGTAGGATATGTGAATCCATCATTATCTATGATTGGTTATGCAATTTTTTGTTTACCTCTTACACAATGTGCTAACCAATAATTGAATTTCTCATCATTCCCCTCTAGTGCAACTAATGTAAAGACATGTCTTGGCTGAAGTAGACCTAATAGATGGTTATGCTCAAGTGAACTTTCCATGTCATCATTTTTGATAGAGGGTATGATAGACAATGGAGTAAGATAATGTGGAGCCCATGTGTCCACCCACTCACTTGACTTACAATGATCCCAATCACAGTGAAAACAAGTACGACAAAAACAAGCTAGTTGTCATGTCCAAATGGTCCATATACTAGAATCAGAGCTTCGAAATGAATGCATTTTTTATGAGTTTCTCACTATAGCACAATCTGATCTATCACCTATGGACCCTTCCTCAACCAACCAAAAGAACCTGTGTACTACTAAATCAAGAGTCTCCCCCTGTGATAATGCTAAACTAAACCAATCAACAATGCTACGAGCATCAAGAAGCTCTGTTGTTGAAATCTTTAGTTGCTCCTTAACTAGAGCTCTTTTCATACATGCCCCTACTCCATCATGTTCCCCTTTTCCATGGCCGGACTCAAAAAAACTCCAAATATGAGGCACCCCTCTCTCTACGTGCAACCTACAAAACCAATAAAACATGCGAGCATTCTTGAACTGACCTGTACAATTATCTGACCAAATGATATGTCTATCCATAGCAATTGCATGCTCATGTAAGAAATCAAAAAAATTCTCAAAATAATGTTGCACAAACTCATGAGAGTGAGATCTATCATCACTCATAAGAAAATGATACTCTAATAATCTTTTGATTATCTTCGCACTATCAAGGGCATGTGTATATGTTATGTGAACAAAAATTACAATCTGAATGGAGTTGTAATATTGAGATTGTGTCTTATTTTGAGGTTGCAATGTGTAGTTCTCAGCAAAATCAACAACTGATATAATAGTGCCAATGGGAAAAGTCTCCTTACACGTTCTAAATTGTTGATCCAACTACTGAGACTTGTAACTATGTCTTGCATACTTATAAAAAAGATTTTCCTTGAAATCTGAAATAAAATTAGCCACACTGATATCTTTTCCAACCAATTCACATCCAAAGCTCTCACTCGCACTCTTCAATGTGTATTTCACCATTTCATATACCCTTTTTTCAGTATTGTCTTTCCAAGATCTTGTTCGCACCCCTTATGGAAATATGTATCAAACTTGGATAAGCCACCACATTCTGAACACTTCTCATTTAAGAAAGCATTTTTATAAAAGGAACAACCATCAAATCTATGACATAAGAGTTGATCTAGCAAGTCTCTTGATGATTTTGGAAGCCCACTAGCCCCACAATCCTCCAACATTTCTTTATAATGCAAAGTAGAACAGATGGAGCATAATAGTTCATGGTGTATAAAAAACTCAACATGATATTTGTAACAACATGTATTTCAAATTTTGAGTGGCACACAATAAAATGGCTTCAAAGATTCAAAAGCCCTTTGTGATATATGAAGACTTGGATGACTCTCTCTAAATTATTTGAACAAAATAGTTTGACTTACCTCCAAATGGTGTTTAGGATGTAGCGTGCAGTCTCTAATGTCAATTCTCAACTTTAAGAAGTCTTTAGCATTGGGTGATACTCATGAGTTAGAGTGCCAAAATTGTGTAATTTCTTCTTTCACATTGTCGGATAGCTTCTTATCAAAATGTGAAAGTCTCCCACCAAATGCTCATGTTTCATTTTGAAGAGGCTCATCAATTTTCTCTCATCGACTAAGTGCTCTTCTCAAAGTAGTATGATTTAGATTCAAATCAATATAAGTTTGTCTCATATATCTACACTTTCTCAAATGATGACTTACCAAAGAGGTTGTAATAACCTTTCGAGCAGCTCTATTATCCTTCTCTCTGCTATTTTTTCCAACACTATTGAGAGCACTGAAAAGATTCTTCACAATAATGGCATTTATTTCCAACTTTTTATTGACACGAATCTTCAATTTGGAAAGCTTAGGTCTCATTTTTTGCATCTTTAATAAGTGTATGAAAAGCTGACATTGCTCTACCACTGTCTTGTTATCGAAAAACATATGATATAGTCTTGAAGCCCATAACCGAATGCTTCTTTCTGATTTTTTTTTCCTTCCAAACTAGTAATAATCATTTCATCAATTTCAATTATCCATTTTGGTGTTTCAGAACCTTCATGTCGATTATAATTAGGAGATATGTAAGGTCCTTGTACATTAGGTTGATATGCATTGTCATCTTCGAGATGGCCTATTATGCAATTTGGATTATGACTTGGCGGCATTTCTTTTTCAAAATATTTATTCTCCAAATTTTCAATTTCGGCATTATCATTTTCAATAGGTACATTTTCATTCCCCAACTATACATATTCATTATCTGACTCTATGATTTCACCTTCGATTAATTCATCGTCAACTTGACTGATCTTTAGCATACCTTGTCTTTTTCTTCGATATTCCATTTTGTCCTTTTCCCTATATGCCGCAATGTCTTCATTGGATATCTTCCTTTTGTGTTTATCCTTTCGACAACTACTGCTCCCCATTTACATGACAATTTGAACACCTAAGGTTATATTTTCAAAAAAAATTTGATTGGTTGGGCCCCAAAATGCCACTTTTTGCAAAACTCATGAAAAAAGAAGTGAAAAAGTGATGTTGTCGGGTCTGTAGGGACAGGGAAATATTGGAAATTGGTGCCAATAAAATCTGATATCTGATCCTAGATCAGATATCCGATTTCAAATCGGATATCTGATTTTGTAAAGTGAATTTTTGGAGGGAAAACTTTCTATAATTCCCTTCCTTTGACTTCATTATATTAATATTATGAAAATCATTGGAGATAAATCGACTTTGGTTTATTACTAAGCTAATTGTATAATAGTATTAATATATAATAGTATTAATAGTATAATAGTATTAATATAAAGTATCAATATTATTAATATATAATAGTATTAATATTATTACTATAGATACAAGAGTGTAAATATTTAGTGTTTATTTATATTATTATCATTATTATGCTACAATATAGTATTAATATATATATTATTATTATAGCTATAATAGTATTATTATTACTATAGATATAATAATATTAATATTTAGTGTTTATTTATATTATTATTAATATTATCATAAAATAGTATAAATAGTATATGTGTGTGTGTGTGTGTATCTATATATATCCTTTCACTTTTTACCCATATACATATGATCGATTCAAATAAGTCCTTAGGGGTCCTAGGACCCCTAGTGACATATGTCGTCGTTTAATGGGTCAAAGGGGGTCATAGGTCACCCTATGACCCCCTTTGACCCATATGAACAATTCAAATATGTCCCTATGGCCCTTAGAAGCTCTAGGGACATATGTCATAGTTTAATGGGTCAAAGAGGGTCATAGGGTGACCTATGACCGCCTTTGACCTATATTACCCATTCAAATATGTCCCTAGGGGTCCTAGGACACCTAGAGACATATGTCGTCATTTAATAGGTCAAAAGGGGTCACAGGTCACCCTATGGCCCACTTTGACCATATGAACGATTCGAATATGTCCTTAGGGGTTGTAAGACCCCTAGCGACATATGTCATCGTTTAATGGGTCAAAAGGGGTATTAAGTCAACCTATGACCCCCTTTGACCAATATCAATGATTTGAATATGTCCCTAGGGGTCCGAAGACTCCAAGGGACATATGTCATCGTTTAATGGGTCAAAGGGGGTTATAGGGTGACCTATGACCCCCTTTGACCCATATGAATGATTTGAATATGTCCCTATGGGTCCTAGGACCCCAAGGGACATATCTCATCCTTTAATGGATCATAGGGGGTCATAGGGTGACCTATCACCCCCTTTGACCCATATGAACGATTTGAATATGTCCTTAGGGGTCTACCCCTAAGACCCCTAAGAAAATATGTCATTATCTAATGGGTCAAAGGGGATCATAGGTCACCCTATGACCCCATTTGAACTATATTACCCATTCAAATACGTCCTTAGGGGTCCTACGACCCCTAGAGACATATGTTGTCATCTAATGGGTCAAAGAGGGTCATAGCCCTCTGATCTATATGAATGATTCGACTATTTCCCTAGGGATCCTAGGACCCCGAGGGAAATATGTTGTCATTTAATGGGTCAAAGAGGGTCACAGGGCCCTTTGACCCATATTGCCCATTCAAATATGTCCTTACGGGTCCTAGGAAACCTAAGGACATATGTCGTCGTTTAATGGGTCAAAGGGGGTCATAGGTCACCCTATGACCCCCTTTGACCCATATGAACCATTCAAATATGTTCTTAGGGGTCATAGGACTCCTAGAGACATGTCATCGTTTAATGGGTCAAAGGGGGTCAAAGGTCACCCTATGGCCCCCTTTGACCCATATGAACGATTTGATTATGCCCTTAGGGGTTCTAGGACCCCTAGGGACATATGTCATCATTTAATGGGTCAAAGGGGGCCATAGGTCACCCTATGACCCTCCTTGACCCATATGAATGATTCGAATATGTCCCTAGGGGTCCTAAGAACCTTAGGGACATATGTCATCGTTTAATGTGTCAAAGGGGGTCATAGGTAACTCTATGACCCCCTTTGACCCATATGAATGATTCGAATATGTCCTTAGAGATCTTAGGACACCTAGGGACATATGTCATCATTTAATGGATCAAAGGGGACACATATTATCCATTCAAATATGTCCCGAGAGGTCCTAGGACCCCTGGAGACATATGTCATTGTTTCATGGGTCAAAGAGAGTCATAGGTCACCCTATGACTCCCTTTGACCCATATGAACGATTCAAATATGTCCCTAGGGGTCCCAGGACCCCTAGGGACATATGTCCTCACTTAATGGGTCAAAGAGGGTCAAAGGGCCCTTTGACCCATATTACTCATTCAAATATATCCCTAGGGGTCTTAGGACCCCTAGAGACATATGCCATTATTTAAATTATTAAAAGGGGTCATAGCATGACCTATGACCCTCTTTGACCCATATGAATGATTCAAATATGGCCCTAGGGGTCCTAGGAGCCCTAAGAACATATCTCATCGTTCAATGGGTCATAGGGGTAATAAGTCAACCTATGACCCCGTTTGACCGATATGAATGATTCGAATATGTATTTAGGGGTCCTAGGACCCCAAGGGACATATGCCATCATTTAATGGGTGAAAGGGGATCATAGGGTGACCTATGACCCCCTTTGACCCATATAAACAATTTGAATATGTCCTTAGGGGTCATAGGACCCCTAGGGACATATGTCATCTTTTATTGGGTCAAAGGGGGTCATAGGGTGACCTATGACCCCCTCAGACCCATATGAATGATTCGAATATGTCCCTACGGGTCCTAAGACCCTTAGGGACATATGTAAATGTTTAATGGGTGAAATGGGGCCATAGGTAACCCTATGACACCATTTGACTCATATTACCTATTTAAATATGTCCTTGGTGGTCTTAGGACCTTTAGAGACATATATCGTCATTTAATCGGTCAAAGCGGGTCATAGGTCATCCTATGACCCCTTTTGACCCATATAAATGATTTGAATATGTCCTTAGGGGTCCTAGGACCCTTAGGGACATATGTCATTGTTTAATGGATCAAAGAGGGTCATAGTTCACTTTGACCTATATTACCCATTTGAATATGTTCCTAGGGGTCTTAGGACCCCTAGGGACATATGTTATCATTTAATGGGTTAAAGGAGGTCATAGGTCACCCTATGACCCCCTTTGACCCATATGAACAATTCAAATATATCTGTAGGGGTCCTAGGACCCCTAGCGACATATGTCATTATTTAATGGGTAAAAGGGGCTCATAGCCCACCCTATGACCCCCTTTGACCCATATGAACGATTCGAATATGTCCCTAGGGGTCCTAGGACCCCTAGTGACATATGTTATCGTTTAATGGGTCAAAGCGGGTCATAGGTCACCCTATGACCGCCTTTGACCCATATGAACGATTCGAATATGTCCCTAGGGGTCCTAAGACTACTAAGGACATATGTCATTATTTAATGGGTCAAAGACCCTTTATCCCATATTACCTATTCAAATATGTCCCTAGGGGTCCTAGGATCCCTAGAGACATATGTCGTCATTTAATGAGTCCAATATGGTCATAGCTCACCTTATGACCCCCTTTGACCCATATGAATGATTCGAATGTCTCTAGGGGCCCTAGGTCCCCTAGGGACATCTGTCATCATTTAATAGGTCAAAGGGGGTCATAGGTCATGCTATGACCCCCTTTGACCCATATGAACGACTCAAATATGTCCTTATGGGTCCTAGGACCCTTTGTGACATATGTCGTTCTTTAATGGGTCAAATTGGGTCATAGGTCACCTTATGACCCATATTACCCATTCAAATATGTCCCTAGCGGTCCTACGACCCTTAGAGACATATGTTATTATTTAATGGATCAAAAAGGGTCATAAGTCACCCTATTACCCCCTTTGACCCATATCAACAATTTGAATATGTCTCTAAGGGTACTAGGACCCCTATGGACATATGTTGTCGTTTAATGGGTTAAAGTGGGTCATAGGGCCCTTTGACCCATAATACCCATTCGAATATGTCCCTAGAGGTCTTAGGACCCCTAGGGACATATGTCATCATTTCATGGGTCAAAGGGGGCCATAGGTCACCCTATGACCCCCTTTGATCCATATGAATGATTCGAATATGTCCCTAGGGGTCCTAGGACCCCTATGGACATATGTGATCATTTAATGCATCAAAGGAGGTCGTGGGTCACCTTATGACCCCCTTTGACCAATATGAACGATTTGAATATGTCCCTAGAGTTTTTAGGACACCTAGGGACATATGTCATTGTTTAATAGTTCACAGGGGGTCATAGGTCACCCTATGACCCCCTTTGACCCATATTACCCTTTCAAATATGTCCCTAAGGGTATTAGGACCCCTAGAGACATATGTCATTAATTCATGGGTCAAAGAGAGACATAGGTCACCCTATGACCCCATTTGGCCCATATGAATGATTCGAATATGTCCCTAGGGGTCCTAGAACACCTAGGGACATATGTCCTCATTTAATGGGTCAAAGAGGGTCATAGGACCCTTTGACCCATATTACCATTTCGAATATGTCCCAAGGGGTTCTAGGACCCTTAGGGACATATGTCATCATTTAATGGGTCAAAAGGGGTGATAGGGTGACCTATGACCCCCTTTGACCCATATAAACAATTTGAATATGGCCTTAGGGCTCTTAGGACCCCTAGGGACATATGTCATTGTTTAATGGGTCAAATGGCATCATAAGTCACCTTATGACCTCGTTTGACTGAAATAAACAATTCGAATATGTCCCTAGGGGTGCTAGGACCCCAAGGGATATCTGTCGTCATTTAATGTGTCATTGCGTAACTTATGACCCCCTTTGACCCATATGAATGATTTGAATATATTCGTAGGGGTCATAAGACCCCTAGGGACATGTCATCTTTTATTGGGTCAAAGGGAGTCATAGGGTGACCTATGACCCCCTCTGACCCATATGAACGATTCGAATATGTCCCTACAGATCTTAAGACCCCTAGGAAAATATGTCATCATTTAATGGGTGTAAGGGGTCATAGGTAACCATATGACCCTATTTGACCCATATTACCCATTCAAATATGACCCTAGGAATCCTAGGACCCCTAGAGACATATATCGTTGTTTAATCGGTCAAAGTCTTTGACCCATATGAACGATTCGAATATGTCCCTATAGATCTTAGGACCCTTAGGAAAATATGTCATCATTTAATAGGTGTAAGGGGTCATAGGTAACCATATGACCCCATTTGACCCATATTACCCATTCAAATATGTCCCTAGGCATCCTAGGACCCCAAGAGACATATATCGTCGTTTAATCGGTCAAAGTCTTTGACTCATATGAACGATTGAAATGTCCCTCAGAGTCGTACGACCCCTAGGGACATATTTCATCGTTTAATAGGTCAAAGAGGGTCATAGGGCACTTTGACTCATATTACCCATTTGAATATGTCCCTAGGGGTCCTAAGACCCATAGGGACATATGTCATCGTTTAATGGGTCAAAGGGAGTCATAAGTCACAGTATGACCCCCTTTGACCCATATGAATGATTCCAATATGTCCGTAGGAGTCCTTGGACCCCTAGGGACATATGTCGTTGTTTAATGGGTCAAAAGAGGTCATAAGACACCCTATGACCCCCTTTGACTCATATGAATGATTGAAATATGTCCCTAGGGTTCATAGGACCCCTAGGGACATATGTAATCATTTAATGGGACAAAGGGTGTCATAGGTCACCTTATGACCCCCTTTTACCCATATGAATGATTTGAATATGTCCCCAGGGGTCCTAGGGACATATGTCATCGTTTAATGGATCAAAGACCCTTTATCCCATATTACCTATTCAAATATTCTCCTAGGGGTCCTAGGACCCCTAGAGATGTGTGTCGTCATTTAATGGGTCAAAGAGGGTCATAACTTACCCTATGACCCCCTTTGACCCGTATGAACAATTTAAATGTCCCCAAGGGTTATAGGACCCCTAGAGACATCTGTCGTCATTTAATGGGTCGAAGGGGGTCACAAGTCACCCTATGATCCCCTTTGACCAATATGAACGATTCAAATATGTCCTTAGGGGTCGTATGACTCTTAGGAACATATGTCATCATTTAATGGATCAAATGGGGTCATAGGTCACCCTATGACTCCTTTTGACCCATATTACCCATTCAAATATGTTCCTAGCAGTCCTATGACCCCTAGAGACATATGTCATCATTTAATGGGTCAAAGAGGGTCATAGGTCACCCTATGACCCCTTTTGACCCATATGAACGATTCAAATATTTTTTAAGGGTACTAAGACAATTAGGGACATATGTCATCGTTTAATGGATCAAAGTGGGTCATAGGGCCTTTTGACCCATATTACCCATTCGAATATGTCCTTAGAGGTCCTAGAACCACTAAGGACATATGTCATCATTTAATGCATCAAAGGGGGTCATAGGTCACTGTATGACTCCCTTTGACCCATATGAACGATTCAAATATGTCCCTAGGGGTCCTAGGACCCCTACAGACATATGTCATCATTTAATGGGTCAAAGGGGGTCCTATGTCACCCTATGATACCCTTTGACCCATATGAATGATTTGAATATGTCCCTAAGGGTCCTAGGACACCTATGGACATATATCATTGTTTAATGATTCAAAAGGGGTTATAGGTCACCCTATGACCCCCTTTGATCCATATTATCCATTCAAATATGTCCTTAGGGGTCCTAGGACCCCTAGAGACATATGTCGTCATATAAAAGTCAAAGAGGGTCATAGGTCACCTTATGACCCCCTTTGACCCATATGAATGATTCAAATATGTCCCTACGGGTCCTAGGACCACGAGGGACATATGTCATCATTTAATAGATCAAAGAGGGTCATAGGGACCTTTGACCCATACTACTCATTCGAATATGTCTCTAGGGGTCCTGGGACTCCTAGGGACAAATGTCATCGTTTAATGGATTAAAAGGGGTTATAGGTCACCATATGACCCCCTTTGACCCATATGAACCATTCAAATATGTCCCTATGAGTATTAAGACCTGTAGAGACATATGTCATCAATTAATTGGACAAAGGGGGTCATAGAGTGACCTATGACCCCCTTTGACCCATATGAACAATTTGAATATGTCCTTGAAAGTCTTAGGAACCCAAAGAACATATGTCGTCATTTAATTGATCAAATGAGGTCATAGGTCACCTTCTGACCCCTATTGACCCATATGAATAATTCGAATATGTTCCTAAGGGTCCTAGGACTCCTAGGAACATATGTCACTGTTTAATGGGTTGAAGAGGGTCAAAAGTCATCCTTTGACCCCCTTTGATCCATATGAGCGATTTGAATATGTCCCTAGGGGTCCTAAGACCGCTAAAGATGTATGTCATCGTTTAATGAGTCGAAGAGGGTCGTATGTCATGCTATGACCCCTTTTAACCCATATTACCTATTGAAATATGTCCCTAGGAGTCTTAAGACCTCTAGAGACATATGCTATCATTTAATGGGTTAAAGAAGGTCATAGGTCACCCTATGACCCTCTTTTACCCATATGAATGATTCAAATATGTGGCTAGGGGTCCTAGGACCCTTTGGGACATATGTCATTGTTTAATGGGTCAAAGAGGGTCATAGGGACTTTTGACCCATATTAGCCATTCTAATATGTCCCTAGGGGTTGTACGACCTCTAGGGACATATGTCATCATTTAATAGGTCAAAGGGGGTCATAGGGTGGCCTATGACCCCTCTTGACCCATATGAACGATTCGAATATGTCCCTAGACCCCTAGGGACATATATCATCGTTTAATGGTCAAAGAGACTCATAAGTCACCCTATGACCCCCTTTGACCCATATGAATGATTCAAATACGTCTTTAGGGGTCTTAAGACCTCTAGGAACATATGTCATCATTTAACGAGTCAAAAGGAGTCATAAGTCACCCTATGACCCCCTTTGACCCATATAAATAATTCGAATATGTCCCTATAGGACTTAGGACCGCTAGGGACATATGTCATTATTTAATGGGTCAAAGAGGGTTATAGGGATCTTTGACCTATATGAATGATTCAAATATGTCCTTAGGAGTCCTACGACCCCTAAGAACATATGTCATCATTTAATGGGTCAAATGGGGTCATAAATCACCTTGTGATCCCTTTTGACCCATATGAATGATTCAAATATGTCCTGAGGGGTCTTAGGGCCCTTAGGGACATATGTCATTGTATAATGGGTCATAGTCACCCTATGACCCCCTTTGACCCATTTTACCTATTCAAATATATCCCTAGGGGTCTTAGGACTCCTAGAGACATATGTTGTCATTTAATGGGTCAAAAGGTGTCATAGGTCACCCTGTGACCCCCTTTGACTCATATGAATAATTTCAATATGTTCCTAGGGGTCCTAGGACCCCTATGGACATATGTCATTGTTTAATGAGTCAAAGGGGGTCATTGGGTGACCTATGACCACCTTTCACCCATATTACCCATTCAAATATGTTCGCAGGGGTCTTTAGACCCCTAGAGACATATGTCATTATTTAATGGGCCTATGACCCCCTTTGGCCATATGAATGATTCAAATATGTCCCTAGGGGTCCTAAGACCCCTAGGGACATATGTTGTCGTTTAATGGGTCAAAGGGGGTCATAAGTCACCCTATGACCCCTTTTGACCGATATGAGAAATTTGAATATGTCTCTAAGGGTCTTAGGAACCTAAGGGACATATGTCATCGTTTAATGGTTCAAAGAGGGTCATAGGGTGACCTATGATACCCTTTGAACCATATGAACAATTTGAATATGTCTCTAGGGGACCCCTAGGGACATATGTCATCGTTTAATGGGTCAAATAGGGTCATAAATCACCCTGTGACCCCTTTTGACCCATATGAACGATTCGAATATGTCCCTAGGGGTCCTAGAGACCTTAGGGACATATGTCATTATTTGATGGGTCAAAGTCACCCTATAACCCCCTTTGACACATATTACCCATTCAAATATATACCTAGGGGTCCTAGGACCCATAGAGACATATGTCATCATTTAATGGGTCAAAGGGTGTCATAGGTCACCCGGTGTCATAGGTCACCCTATGACCCCCTTTGACCCATATGAACAATTGGAATATGTTCCTAAGGTTCCTGGGACCTCTAGGGACATATGTCATCATTTAATCGATTAAAGGAGGTCATTGGGTGACCTATGACCATGTTTGACCCATATTACCTATTCAAATATGTTTTTACGGGTCCTAGGACTCTTAGAGACATATGTCGTTGTTTAATGAGTCACAGGGCCCTTTGACCCATATGAACAATTTGAATATGTCCTTTAAAGTCTTAGGAACCCAAAGAACATATGTTGTCATTTAATGGATCAAATGAGGTCATAGGTCACCTTCTGACCCCTATTGACCCATATGAATAATTTGAATATGTTCCTAAGGGTCCTAGGACTCCTAGGAACATATGTCACTGTTTAATGGGTTGAAGAGGGTCAAAAGTCATCCTTTGACCCCCTTTGATCCATATGAGCGATTTGAATATGTCCCTAGGGGTCCTAAGACCGCTAAAGATGTATGTCATCGTTTAATGAGTCGAAGAGGGTCGTATGTCATGCTATGACCCCTTTTGACCCATATTACCTATTGAAATATGTCCCTAGGAGTCTTAAGACCTCTAGAGACATATGCTATCATTTAATGGGTTAAAGAAGGTCATAGGTCACCCTATGACCCTCTTTTACCCATATGAATGATTCAAATATGTGGCTAGGGGTCCTAGGACCCTTTGGGACATATGTCATTGTTTAATGGGTCAAAGAGGGTCATAGGGACTTTTGACCCATATTAGCCATTCTAATATGTCCCTAGGGGTTGTACGACCTCTAGGGACATATGTCATCATTTAATGGGTCAAAGGGGGTCATAGGGTGGCCTATGACCCCTCTTGACCCATATGAACGATTCGAATATGTCCCTAGACCCCTAGGGACATATATCATCGTTTAATGGTCAAAGAGACTCATAAGTCACCCTATGACCCCCTTTGACCCATATGAATGATTCAAATACGTCTTTAGGGGTCTTAAGACCTCTAGGAACATATGTCATCATTTAACGAGTCAAAAGGAGTCATAAGTCACCCTATGACCCCCTTTGACCCATATAAATAATTCGAATATGTCCCTATAGGACTTAGGACCGCTAGGGACATATGTCATTATTTAATGGGTCAAAGAGGGTTATAGGAATCTTTGACCTATATGAATGATTCAAATATGTCCTTAGGAGTCCTACGACCCCTAAGAACATATGTCATCATTTAATGGGTCAAATGGGGTCATAAATCACCTTGTGATCCCTTTTGACCCATATGAATGATTCAAATATGTCCTGAGGGGTCTTAGGGCCCTTAGGGACATATGTCATTGTATAATGGGTCATAGTCACCCTATGACCCCCTTTGACCCATTTTACCTATTCAAATATATCCCTAGGGGTCTTAGGACTCCTAGAGACATATGTTGTCATTTAATGGGTCAAAAGGTGTCATAGGTCACCCTGTGACCCCCTTTGACTCATATGAATGATTTCAATATGTTCCTAGGGGTCCTAGGACCCCTATGGACATATGTCATTGTTTAATGAGTCAAAGGGGGTCATTGGGTGACCTATGACCACCTTTCACCCATATTACCCATTCAAATATGTTCGCAGGGGTCTTTAGACCCCTAGAGACATATGTCATTATTTAATGGGCCTATGACCCCCTTTGGCCATATGAATGATTCAAATATGTCCCTAGGGGTCCTAAGACCCCTAGGGACATATGTTGTTGTTTAATGGGTCAAAGGGGGTCATAAGTCACCCTATGACCCCTTTTGACCGATATGAGAAATTTGAATATGTCTCTAAGGGTCTTAGGAACCTAAGGGACATATGTCATCGTTTAATGGTTCAAAGAGGGTCATAGGGTGACCTATGATACCCTTTGAACCATATGAACAATTTGAATATGTCTCTAGGGGACCCCTAGGGACATATGTCATCGTTTAATGGGTCAAATAGGGTCATAAATCACCCTGTGACCCCTTTTGACCCATATGAACGATTCGAATATGTCCCTAGGGGTCCTAGAGACCTTAGGGACATATGTCATTATTTGATGGGTCAAAGTCACCCTATAACCCCCTTTGACACATATTACCCATTCAAATATATACCTAGGGGTCCTAGGACCCATAGAGACATATGTCATCATTTAATGGGTCAAAGGGTGTCATAGGTCACCCTATGACCCCCTTTGACCCATATGAACAATTGGAATATGTTCCTAAGGTTCCTGGGACCTCTAGGGACATATGTCATCATTTAATCGGTTAAAGGAGGTCATTGGGTGACCTATGACCATGTTTGACCCATATTACCTATTCAAATATGTTTTTACGGGTCCTAGGACCCTTAGAGACATATGTCGTTGTTTAATGAGTCACAGGGGGTCATAGGTCACCCTATGACCCCCTTTGACTATATGAATGATTCGAATATGTCCCTAGGGGTCATAGGACCTCTAGGGACATGTCATTGTTTAATGGATCAAAGGGGGTCATAAGTCACCCTATGACCCCCTTTGATCGATATGAAAGATATGAATATGTCCCTAGGGGTTTGAGGACCCTAAGGGACATATGTCATCGTTTAATGGGTCAAAGGGGGTCATAGGCTCTTTGACTCATATGAACGATTCAAATATGTCCCTAGGGGTCCTCGGACCCTTAGGGACATATGTCATCATTTAATGGATCAAAGGGGTTCATAGGGTGACCTATTACTCCCTTTGAATTATAAGAACGATTTGAATATGTCCTCAGGGGTCGTAGGACCCCTAGGGATATATGTCATTTTTTAATGAGTCAAAGGGGGTCATAGGTGACCCACATTACCCAATTGAATATGTCCCTAGGGGCCCTAGGACCCCTAGGGACATATGTCATCATTTAATGCGTCAAAGGGGGTCATAGGTCACCTTATGACCCCCTTTGACCCATATTACCCATTCGAATATGTCCCTAGGGGTTCTACGACCTCTAGAGACATATGTCATCGTTTAATGGGTCAAAGAGAGTCATAGGTCACCCTATGACCCCCTTTGACCCATATTACCCATTCAAATATGTCGCTAGGGGTCCTAGGACCCCTCGAGACATATGTCATCATTTAATGTGTTCAAGAGTGTCATAGGGCCGTCTGACCAAAATTACCCATTCGAATATGTTCGTAGGGGTCCTAGGACCCCTAGGGACATATGTCATCGTTTAAAGGGTCAAAGAGGGTCATAGGGTGACCTATGACCCCCTTTGACCTATATGAATGATTTGAATATGTCCATAGGGGTATTAGGACCCCTAGAGACATATGTCGTCATTTAATGGGTCAGTGAGACCTATGACCCCGTTTGACCAATATGAATGATTCAAATATGTCCGTACGGGTCCTAGGACTACTAGGGATATATGTCGTCATTAAATGGGTCAAAAGGGGTCATAGGTCACCCTATGACCCCCTTTGATCCATATGAACGATTCGAATATGTCCTTAGGGGTCCTAGGACCCCTAGGGACATATGTCATCATTTAATGGGTCAAAGCCATATGAATGATTCGAATATGTCCATATTGGTTCTAAGACCTCTAAGGACATATGTCGTCATTTAATGGGCTAAAGGGAGTCATAAGTCACCTTTTGAACTGCTTGTCTCATATGAACGATTCAAATATGTCCTTAGGGGTCGTAGGATGCCTAGGGAGATATGTCATTGTTTAATAGGTCAAAGGGGGTCATAAGTCACCCTATTACCTCGTTTGACCCATATGGCCCATTCAAATTTTTCCTTAGGGGTCCTAAGACCCCTCGAAATATATGTCATCGTTTAATGGGTCAAAAGGCGTCATAGGTCACCCTATGACCCCCTTTGATCCATATGAACAATTCAAATATGTCCTTAGGGATCTTAGGACCCCTAGGAAAATATGTTGTTGTTTAATAGGTCAAAAGGGCTCATAGGTCACCCTATGATCCCCTTTGACCCATCTTACCCATTCAAATATGTCCTTAGGGGACCTAGGACCCCTAGTGACATATGTCGTCATTTAATGGTTCAAAGAGGGTCATAGGTCACCCTATAACCCTCTTTGACCCATATGAACGATTCGAATATGTCCGTAGGGGTCCTAGGAACCCTAGAGACATATGTCATCGTTTAATGGGTCAAAGAGGGTCATAGGGCCCTTTGACCCATATTCCCCAGTCGAATACGTCTCTAGGATTCTTAGGACCCCTAGTGACATATGTCGTTGTTTAATGGGTCAAACAGGGTCATAGTTCACCCTATGACCCAGTTTGACCAATATGAATGATTCAAATATGTCCCTAGGGGTCCTAAGACTCCTCGAGACATATTTCATCATTTAATGGGTCAAATGCGGTCATAAGTTATCTTATGACCCCTTTTGACCCATATGAATGATTTGAATATGTCCCTAGGGGTCGTACCACCCCTAGGGACATATGTCTTTGTTTAATGTGTCAAAGGGGGTCATAGGTCACCCCATGACCCCCTTTGACCCATATTAACCATTCAAATATGTCTCTAGGGGTCCTAGGACCCTTAGAGACATATGTCATCATTTAATAGGACAAAGGGTGTCATAGGTCACCCTATGACCCCATTTGACCCATATGAACGATTCAAATATGTTCCTAGGGGTCTTAGGACCCCTAGGGACATATGTCATCATTTAATGGGTCAAAGGGGTCATTGAGTGACCTATGATCGCCTTTGAACTATATTACCTATTCAAATATGTCTGTAGGGGTCCTAAGACCCCCAGAGACATATGTCATTATTTAGTGCGTCAAAGGGAACCCTATGACCCCCTTTGACCATATGAAAGATTTGAATATCTCCATAGGGGTCCTAGGATCCCTATGGACATATGTCATCATTTAATGGGTCAAAAGGGGTCATAGGTCACCCTAGGACTTCATTTGACCGATATGAACAATTCGAATATATCCCTAGGGGTCGTAGGACCCCAAGGGACATATGTCATCGTTTAATGGGTCAAAGGAGGTCATAGGGTGACCTATGACCCCCTTTGACCCATATGAATGATTCGAATATGTCCCTAGGGATCTTATGAACCCTAAGGACATATGTCGTCCTTTAATGGGTCAAAAGGGTTCATAGTGTGACCTATGATCCCCTTTAACCCATATGAAGGATTCGAATATGTCCCTAGGGGTCCTAGGGCCCCTAAATACATATGTCATTGTTTAATGGGTCAAAGGGGGTCATAGGTCACCCTATGACCCCCTTTGACCCACATTACCCATTCGAATATATCCCTAGGGGTCCTAGGACCGCTAGGGACATATGTCATCGTTTAATGGGTCAAAGGGGGTCATAGGTCACTTTATGACCCTCTTTGACCCAAATGAACCATTCAAATATATCACTAGGTGTCCTAGGACCCTTAGGGACATATGTCATCATTTAATGGGTCAAAGGGTGTGATAGGTCACCCTATGACCTTCTTTGACTCATATTACCCATTCGAATGTGTCCCTCGGGGTCTAAGGACCCTTAGAGATATGTGTCATCATTTAATGGGTCAAAGAAGGTTATAGGTCACCCTATGATCCCCTTTGACCGATATGAATGATTTGAATATGTACCTAGGGGTCCTAACATCCCTGTGGACATATGTCATCGTTTAATGGGTCAAAGGAGGTCATAGGTCACAGTATGACCCCCTCTGACCCATATGAACGATTCGAATATGTCCCTAGGGGTTCTAGCACCCCTAGCGACATATGTCATCATTTAGTGAGTCAAAGGGAGTCATAGGTCACCCTATGACCCCCTTTGACCCATATGAACGATTCGAATATGTCCCTAAGGGACCCTTAGAGACATATGTTGTCGTTTAATGGGTCAAAGGAGGTAATTGGTCATCCTATGACCCACTTTGACCCATTTGACCCATTCAAATATGTTTCATATGTCATCATTTAATGGGTCAAAGAGGGTCATAGGTCACCTTATGACCGCCTTTGACCGATATTACCCATTTGAATATGTCCCTAGGGGTTCCAGGTCCCTTAGAGACATATGTTGTCATTTAATGGGTCAAAAAGAGTGATGGGTCACCCTATGGACCCCTTTGACCCATATTACCCATTTGAATATGTCCCTAGGGTTCCTAGGACCCCTAGGGGCATATGTTGTCACTTAATGGGTCAAAGAGACCTATGACCCTCTTTGACGCATATTACCCATTTGAATATGTCGCTAGAGGTTCTAGGACACCTAGAGACATATGTCGTCATTTAATGTGTCAAAAAGAGTCATAGGTCACCCTATGACCTCCTTTGACCCATATCACCCATTCGAATGTGTCTCTCGGTGTCTGAGGACCCTTAGAGATATATGTCATCGTTTAATGGGTCAAAGAGGGTCATAGGTCACCCTATGATCCCTTTTGACCCATATGAATGATTTGAATATGTACCTAGGGGTCCTAGGATCCCTATGGACATATGTCATCATTTAATGAGTCAAAGGGGGTCATAGGTTACAGTATGACCCCCTCTGACCCTTATGGACGATTCAAATAGGTCGCTAGGAGTTTTAGCACCCCTAGCAACATATGTCATCATTTAATGGGTCAAAGGGAGTCATAGGTCACCCTATGACCCCCTTTGACCCATATGAATAATTCAAATATGTCCCTAGGGGTCCTAGAGACAAATGTTGTCGTTTAATGGGTCAAAGGAGGTAAGCGGTCATCCTGTGACCCATTTTGACCCATTTGACCCATTCAAATATGTCCCATATGTCATCATTTAATGGGTCAAAAAGGGTCATAGGTCAACTTATGACCGCCTTTGACTGATATTACCCATTTGAATATGTCCCTAGGGGTTCTAGGACCGCTAGAGACATATGTTGTCATTTAATGGGTCAAAGAGAGTCATAGGTCACCCTATAACCCCCTTTGACCCATATTACCCATTCAAATATGTCCCTAGGGTTCCTAGGACCCCTAGGGACATATGTCGTCATTTAATGGGTCAAAGAGACCTATGACCCTCTTTGACCCATATTACCCATTCGAATATGTCCCTAGGGGTTCTAGGACACCTAGAGACATATGTCGTCATTTAATATGTCAAAAAGAGTCATAGGTCACCCTATGACCCCCTTTGATCTATATTACCCATTCGAATATGTCCCTAGGTTTCCTAGGACCCCTAGGGACATATGTCATCATTTAATGGGTCAAAGGGACCTATAACCCCCTTGGACCCATATTACCCATTCGAATATGTTCGTAGGTGTCTTAGGACCCCTAGAGACATATGTCATCATTTAATGGGTCAAAGAGGGCCTATGACCCCCTTTGACTTATATGAACGATTCAAATATATCTCTTGGGGTCCTAAGATCTATAGGGACATACGCTGTCATCTAATGGTTTAATAGGGGTCGTAGGTCACCCTATGACCCCCTTTGACCCATATTAAGCATTGTAATATGTCCCTAGGGGTCTTAGGATCCCTAGGGACATATGTCATCATTTAATGCTTCAAAGGGGGTCAATGGTTGACCTATGACCCCCTTTGACTCATATATATTAATAACATACATATATATATATATATATATATATATATATTACGTTATTATATTTAATAAAAATATTATGTTATTTTATTTAATGAAAATATTACTTTATTATATATATATTAATAACATACATATTAATATAATAATATATAATACGTATTTGATATATATATAAATTACGTTATTATATTTAGTAAAAATAATAATAATATAAATTATATTTATAGATTGTAATAAGATTAACATAATATATTATTATGTATTACTAGATTATATCTTATATCTTTACATTATTTTATTATATATATAATATATTAAAATACATCTTTACATAGTAATATAAGTGAAATAATATATAAATAATAAGCTATAATGTTTAAATTCAATTTTTCCTCCAAAATTTCTCAATCGTAGCATATCAGATATCCGATTTGGAATTGGATATCCGATTAGGCTTGGTATTTACCAAGGGTAAAAGCACAAACCTATGTCACCTTTTATGAGGAAAAGTGATATCAGAATGCAACAGTTCAATATTGATGACAAAAATAATGGTATTTGTGTTTAGAATTTGAAAATGATGTAAACTAATGAAATGTGTAGAATTGGATGAAATTTATGCATATCATTTTTTTTTTAAAAATTAAGTAAGAATTTATTCATTTCTTTTATTTTGAAGTCCCTTTTTTAACTATAAAAAATATAGGGTGTAGTTCCCGTCAAAAAATAAACTGCAAATCATCTTTTTTTGTTTTGATTTGAAAATATCTTATAGATGACATGTATATCTAGTGCACAAAAAAAGAAATAATTATTTTTTATCTATATTTTCTTTGTTATAAGTACTCAAGCTCGACCTTCTCAGAAGCCAACAGTTTTTCCTCCCATCAAAACTTCCCAATCAAATCTACACCTTCTTGAGAAAAAAATACATATTCATGAAGAGGACTCCCTCCTCTAGAGATAAATATATTTTTTTTGTTTTTTTGGTATGATTTACTATTTTTTTCTCTTTTTTAAGTGAGCATCTTCTAAAATGTTGAAATATCGGCTTATAATATTTTGAAATTTTAACATATTATAACTAATCAAAACACTCAAAAATTTATATAATGATGATATTGAATCTAAGATCTATAAAAGGGTATTTTTAGTTTTTGAATAAAATTGAGTTTTGATAGAGAAATGAAATTTGACCAAAACAAGTTTTGATATCACAAACTATGACACGGATCTGTGCTTTTACCCCCAAGCTTACCCGTTCAACCCAAAAGACATGTTTGAAGAGGGTTTTAGTGATATTCAGACTTCGAGTAGCTGTCTGACAATATTATTTTGATCGAAATTAAATAAAACGAAAAGAGTTTTTTAATATCACTCTCTAGATTCCATCAATATAATTTCTATCAAATTTTGAGTTTGATAAGTATTTATTAGTTAGTTATCAATGAAGATTATTGGAAAGTGCTAATTAACATACTGATTGAAAAATAGCTATAACTTTCAAACGGTATAACATTTTTTAAATCTAAAAGTTGCGTCATATTCTATACTTCGCCTAGTATAAGAAAAAAAATTTAAAAAAAAAAATTGGTAAAATTTTTTATTAGTTAGGGTGGTCAAACACGAGACTTTTTTTTTTGAAAAAGTTTTGGTAGAAAATTTATATTTAATTATTTATTTGGAATAAAAATACCAAAAAATATGTGTCACATCTAGGCATGAGTCTACATTTCATATCTATAATTATATTTAAAAAATATTATGATTTTATTTTGATTAAGGTGGTCAGACATACACCTACTTTTTATTTTCGCCATGAAAGTTTCTTAGTACTGTATTAAAATTCAAACTTTTGACCAATTAATTATTTTTTCCTCCTAATAAGGCCAGTAGTTTAGAAACTACATTCAATTTTTTACATATTATTTTCTTACAACTTTTTGGTATAAACTCCATAACCACTTCAAAATTATGTGTCAAGTTGACATAAACTTGATTTGCTGATTTTTCACTACCACTTAAGGCCATAGTTTGGTACACCATGATCCTGCACATACCCTAATACTCTTGTTCATATAATTATTGCATGTGAACTCTACTTTTTCCAAAAATCAAAACTCAAGTAGTAGGTGTATTTCCAACAAAGCATCTGAACAAGTTACCCACAATTTTGTTCTTATCCATCTATTTCTAGATGAAATGTACAACTAAAATTTTAATCTTGTATTCAACTTCATCCAAAGTGTCTTCCATAAATAACTAGTGAACCTAGTATCTATATTGGAAATAATAGTTTTAGGAAAACTATGAAATCTTACCACTTCGTTATAGAATAATTCAAAAAAATGTAGTGCATAAGATGTCTTCTTGCAAGGTATTCAAAATGATCCATCTTGGAAAATATATCCACTACTACCAAAGTAGATACCTCTCTGAGTTCTAGGTAAACTGAGAACAAAACCCACATTTATATCTTCCCAAGGTTTATCAGGTACATGCAATGGTGAATACAATCCCAAATCCCAACTACTTCCTTTTGTTGTTTGATGAATTCTATAACTTCTTACCATCTTCTCCACATCCTTATAAATATGTGACCAAAAGTACCTATCTAAAATCAATTTCACTATGTTGTCAATCCCAAAATTCCACCACAGTGCTTCTACTTCATGATGTTCTCTCTAATAGAACCTCTAAGTATACACAACTAAATTCCCTTAAACAAAATATCTTCCTATATGAAATAATTAGGCCACTTATATCTCACCATTTATTCTTGAAATGCCTTCCTAGGTTTTGCAAAATTGGCATCAATTTCATGCAAATATTTCAAATCATTAAAACCAAGCAGCTTAGCTCTCACTTCTATCAAAAAATTCTTTCTTCTTCTTAAACCATCAACAACATTGTTTGACTGTGCACTCTTATGCTTTAGTGAAAATGTTCTCCAATTTTTTTGAAAAAACTCAACCCATTTCATATGTCTCTGATTCAACTTATTCTGACTTCCTAAATACTACAAAGCTTTATGGTTAGTATACAACAAAAAATCTATTACCATGATTTAGCTTCTCATTAAAGAAATGTATAAGCCTTCCTTCTTGAGTCAAGATATGATACAAGGAGAGACAAAATAACTAGGGCCAAGAGCACACCTAACTATCCCAAATACCTTACATATTAAACACAATGAAAGAAAACAATAGTGAAGAACACCAAGGACAGAGAGAGAACACATTCTTTATTGATCCATCAAGTAATCAACATATACGCCCAGCTATAAGGCCTTCTAGGTTGTGACTAAATATATAAATACAACTTCTAGATCTATGATCTAGCTTCTAATTCACATTTCTAGACACATATACATTCCACCTTCAAAAATTTGTAAGTTCTCTCTTTAGCCTAAGCCTAAGCACTCTATTTGTACTTGCCAAAACAACTTACAAAACATTCTAGAACATTACATTAAAAAAGCTCGACCCCAAAATGGTCAACACCCATCCCTAAAAAAGATCCTATCATTAAATTCATGATGAAAAATAAATATGGAAGTCGGCCCCCTCTAAGAACCAAAACACAAAAAACTCAGCTAAAGAAGGAACCAAGTATCAATAAATAGTAGGCTCACTTAGCACATGAAGGAACACTTAGACAATACTGGATAACTTGACAACAACTAGAACTTGGTAACAACTGTAACTCGATAGCAACTGGCACTCGGTAGCAACTAGAACTTGATAGCAACTAGAAACTAGAACTTGATAGTAACTAGAGTTGGAGAACAACTAACAGAATGGACAAAAAATGTAAGATTACAAGGGAACCCAAGATGCTCCTACATTAGACAACTAGGGTTGGAAGAAATGATTCTCTTGAATTATTCAAGTGTAACAACTTAAGCTAAATCCAACTTAGATTATGAAATGTAGTATCTTCAACTGGTCTATTATTCCACTTCACCAAATACTCATAGTAATATTTTTCTCTTATTATTTTACCAACTCTCTAATCCAATACATGTTCAACTTCTTTAGTTAGCTTCTTAGGATAATCATCTTATACAAAAAATTCATCATCTAACTCATGATACTTATAAAAATTTGCAACATTGAATATAGTTGATATATCCATGTAATTAGATAACTCAATTTCATAAGCATTATCATTGTCAAACTTCCTCAAGATCATACAAGGTCCAAACTTCTTCATCTTTAGCTTACTGTATGTTCCAATAGGAAATCTTCCTTTCTCCAAATGATCCATCACCTCATCACCAACTTCAAAAACATGATTTCTTCTAGAATTATCAACATTCTCCTTATACTTTTGATTACTTTGTTCCATCCTCAATTTTACTTCCTTATGCAAAGACTCCATAAAATCAGAAAATTCTTCCCCTGTAATATGTCTTTTTTTTTCACTAGAAACATCCCTCAAATATGATACTCCTCTAGGCTGCATTCATGTAATAATCTTAAAATATTTTTTCTCTATATTTCTATTCACATAGTTATTATATTCAAACTCATCTTATGCTAATACCATCTCCCAATTACTTGGTTTATCTCCAACTAAACATCTCAACAAATTACCCAAGCTTCTATTCACAACCTCTATCTATCTAAATTATCCAAGCTTCTATTCACAACCTCTATCTATCTATCTATATGTGGATGGAATGTAGAACTAAACTTCAAATCGGTACCCATCTTCTTTCAAAAAGTCTTCCAAAGATAACCAACAAACTTACTATCTCTTTTAGAAATCATACTTCTTAATAATCCATGCAATCTCACACTCTCTTTAAAGAAAAGTTCAACACCATGCCCAACATCCGATGTCTTTTTACATGGTATGAAATGATCCATATTAGAAAATCTATCCACAAAAACAAATATAGAATCATACCCCTTCACTAATTTAGGCAATTCAAGAATAAAATCCATACTAATATCACTCCAAGGTTTCTCAAGAAATGAAATAGGCGTATACAAACTAGTATTCTGACTTACTCCTATTACAACTTGACAAACTCCACAACTCCTTATAGATTTATGAATATCCTTATACATTTGTGGCCAATAATACTTCTTCTTCAACAAACTAAATGTCTTATCAATTCCAAAATATCCAGCTAATCCACCACTATGCTTTTCCTTAATAAAATTAACTATCATAGAACTTCTAGGAATACAAAATTGAATTTCTTTGAATAAAATACCTTCTTGAATAAAATAATCATCATACTTATTTATGTGATCTATTATATTTTGTGCTCTACAATCTCTACACACCTTTAAAAAATTAGGGTCAACACTTAACAACTCTTCCATGTCATCAAAACCAAGAAATTCAACCTTCATCTTAGTCAACAAAGAATGTCTTCTACTCAATGCATCAAGAACTCTGTTAGTAACTCCACTCTTATGCTTGGTAACAAATGTGAAAGTCTACAAGTACTCAACCCAATTCATATGTCTCTGATTTAATTCATGTTGACTTCCTAAGTAGTGTAAATCTTTATGATCAGTATACAACACAAAATTATTAGGAATCAAATAACGTCTCCACTTATTCAAGGCTTGAACAATAGCATAAAAATCTTGATCATACACCTAATATGTTCTTTTAGTATCATTCAAATTCTTACTAAAGAAAGCAATAGGTTTACCTTCTTGACTCAATACGACTCCTATTGCACTAGCACTTCCATCACATTCAACTTGAAATATGTTAGTGAACTTAGGTAAAGCCAATACATGAAACTAAACAACCTTTTGTTTCACAGTTTCAAAATTGTTATCAGCTCCATGTGTCCACTTGAATTCCTTTTTATCTCCTCCCATTGTCTCATTCATAGCATTACAAACATAACTAAAATTTGTTATGAATTTTCTATAAAAAGTATCCAAACCATGAAATGATCTTATCTCACCCACACTATTAGGTGTAGTCTTAGGATCCATCTTCAAACCATCAGCTGAAATCACAAATCCCAAATGCACAATTTCCTCCTTCATAAAAGAACACTTCTTTAGATTAATCATCATCTGCTCTTCTTTCAATCTCTACAATACTTGTCTAATATGCTCAATATGTTCTTCCTTAGTCTCACTGAATATCAAAATGTCATCCAAATAAAAAATAAAAAACTTACCGAAGAATCTTTTCAAAATTTCATTCATCAACCTCATGAAAGTACTAGTTACATAATTCAAACCAAAAGGCATAACCAATCATTCATACAAACCATCTTTTATCTTGAAAGTAGTCTTCCACTCATCACCTTCTGTGATTTTGATTTGATGATAGGCATTCTTTAAATCAATCTTAGTAAAATACTTTGGTCCACTCAAACAATCCATTATGTCATCCATCCTTAGCATAGGCAACCTTTATTTCACTATGATCTTGTTAATAGGTCTAGAATCAATACACATCATCCATTATCAATTCTGTTTAGGTGCTAATATGGTAGGTACGACACATGGACTCAAACTTTCTTTGATCAAACCTTTTTGCAATAACTCATGCACTTGTCTGCTAAGTTCTTCATTCATTGTAGGTGTCAATCTATATGGTGCTTTATTTGGAAAACTAGCTCCAAGAATCAAATCCATACAATGAGTCATACTCCTTACTAGAGGTAAACCATCAAGTATATCATTTGCAAAAATCTCTCTATAGACATTCAACAAGTTTTCAATTTCTAATAGTACTCAATCTCTACTAGCTTCATCTATCACTCGGTCATTACCAACTTCTATTGTCACTTAGCCATTACCAAACCTCGGTCCTCTAGGAATTATAGAAAAATAGATT
The DNA here is from genome assembly GCA_028749045.1 of Cupressus sempervirens. Lineage (NCBI taxonomy): Eukaryota > Viridiplantae > Streptophyta > Pinopsida > Cupressales > Cupressaceae > Cupressus > Cupressus sempervirens. Next base: position 878,548,824 of record CM053792.1, read on the forward strand.
TGGCTCCTTTTTATTTCTTTTTCAAATTGTTTTCCATTGATCATGCAAATTTTTGTATTAGTACAATTAGCATCGTCTAGATTTTCAATCAAAGGTAGCAATATTTTCCTTTTTCCATTTACCCAAAGAGTATATTGATTCAATCTTCCATCATGTATAGCATACCTATCATATTGCCAAGGTCTAGCAAACAAAACATGACAACAAGCCATAGGCATGATATCATATAGAACTTCATCAAAGTAATGTCCAATCTTGAACTTCACAATACATTACTCACTTACCAATATCTTACACTCATCCCTGATCCATGAAACATGGTAGGGTGTAGGATGCTTCAACCTCTATAACTACAACTTTGTAACCAACTCTTCTAATGCCAAATTTGTAGAACTTCCACTATCAATGATTACCTTGCAATATTTTACATCCATCTTACATTTTATTTTGAGAAGACTTCTCCTTAGGACAGGTTCCTCATCACTTCCCTTATTACATAAGTTTTTTCTATCACTATTAGATTTCTCCAGCCTTAGGTCCACTTGGTGAACCCTCAATGTCTCCTTGAATCATAGCATTTATGTTACCTTTCCCACTTTTAGAGGATCTACATTCAAAGGATCTATGCCCTTCTTTACCACATCTAAAATAATTACCACAAAATCCACCTCTAGAGTAAGAATTACCTCTTCCTTGGTAAGAACTAGTGCCTCCTTAGTAAGAAATACTTCCTTTACACTCAGCCTTGTCTTTGTCATCATTCATCCATTCAAATTTTCCCTTATCTTGTGCAGACTTTTTAGATCTACTACCTTCTCCATAAGATCTACCTTTGCCTCTTTAGAATCCACCACCTCTAAATCTTTGTATTTTCTCATGCTTCTTTATAAATATCTCCTCAGCTTTCAAGGCATATTCAAATGCTTCCTCCATACTTTCCAATTTCACAAAACTTATCTCATCTTGAATTCCATATCTCAATCTATTTATATACCTTGCAATTTTCTCAACATTATCATCTACATGTCAATATCTAATGTCAAATCTATAGAATTCCTCTTTATACTCCTTCATAGTCATGTCTCTGTCTCAAATTTTGCATCTTTCTCAACAAGCTAACTTGGTAGCTAGCAGGAGGGAATTTATTCTTTACCTTGGTGACCAATTTTACCCAAGTTCTTATCTTCTCCTTTTCTGTCCTTTTTCTATTAGTTTGCAAATATTGACGCCATAGTGAGGTATGTCCTTTCAACCTAGTAACTACAATCTTCACCTTCCTATTACTGAGATTTTTTTCATTGTTAAAGAACTTCTCTATTTTAGAGATCTAATTTTCCATCATAAGAACCAACTTCTACAATAGGTTTTGAATTTTCCCTACATAATAATCTCAACAAATCTTGCCTCATCTTGGTATTTTTTAGGTTTTGGAATAGTGTTTGGTGCTATGGCTTCATCATCACTCACATCATCAAGATGTGCTCCTCTCCTCTGGGATATCTCCATAGCATCTAATCTAGATACAATCTATCTCAATATATCCAATACTACCATATCAACATTTCCTCTAACTTGAATCATCCTTACTAATTAGGTTCCTGCAAGATTGTAACCCTCTACAAGTTGTAGATCAAATCTTTGTATGTTCTACACCACAAAAAAGTTCACTTAGGGCTCTACATAATCCAATCTACACAAGGACAAACCTCAAGCTCTGATACTAGCTAATGTAAGGAGGTAAGAAAACACTAGGGCCAAGGGCACGCCTAGCTATCCCAATAACCTTGTAGAGTAAACAAAATGGAAGTGGACAACATAGAACAACAACAAGGAGAGAGAGGGAGAAAAAATGCTTTATTTATTTATCAAGTAATCAACATACATGCCTAGTTGTAAGGCTTTCTGGGTTATGGCTAGATAGAAAAATACAACTTCCAAATCCGTGATCCAACTTCTAATTCACATTTCTAGACACATATACATTCCACCTTCAAAACCCTCTAAGTTCTCTCTTTAACTTAAGCCTAGGAACTCTATTTATACTTTCCAAAATGGCTTATAGAAGATTTTAGAACATTACATCAAAGAAAGGCCAACCCAAAAATAATCAATACTCATTCCTAAACAAGATTCTATCATTAAAGTTATGATAAAAATTAAATAAGCAAGTCGACTCCCACTGAGAACCAAAACATAGACAACTTGACTAAAGAAGGAATCAAGAATCAAAAAATAGTATGCTCACTCTACCAATACTAGATAACTCAACACACACTAGATAACTCAACAATAATTGGAACTCGAAAGCAATTAAGACTCGATAGAAATTGGCACTCAGTAGTAATTGGAACTTGATAGCAAATGGAAATTGGAACTCTGTAGCAAATGGCAAAATGGAAAAAAAGTGTAGGATTACAAGGGAACCTAGGATGATCCTACATCAAGGAAACTCTAATAGAACTTCCAATAGCATCACATTCAACTTGAAAAACTTAACTCAGACAAAGCAAGTGTAGACAATTCTACAATATTTTGTTTCAATGTTTCAAAACTCTTTTGTGCTCCATGTGTCAACTTGAAATCCTTTATATATCCTCTCATAGTCCCATTCATAACACGAAAAATAGAACTAAAATTTCTAGTGAACTTCATGTAGAAACATTCCAATCCATGAAATGATCTTACCTCTCCAATATTCTTTGTTGTAGGTCATTCCAGAATAACTTTCATCTTTTAATGATCCATCTTCAAACCATTAGCTGAAATGAAAAAGCAAAGATAGATAATTTATTCCTTCATAAATGGATATTTCTTTAGGTTACTCAATAGTTTCTCCTATTTCAATCTCTCTATACTTTTTTGACATGCTTAAGATGTTCTTCTTTATTCTTAATGAATATCAAAATTTCATCCAAATAAACAATCACAAATCTGTCCAAGAATCTCTTCAAAACCTCATTCATCAACCTCAAAAAGTACTAGGTTCATTAGTTAGACCAAAAGGCATAACCAACCACTCATACAAACCTTCATTAGTCTTAAAAGTAGTTTTCCATTCATCTCCTTCTCTAGTTCTGATCTAATGATAAACACTTTTTAAATCAATCTTGGTAAAATACTTTCTCCATTATTTTTAGGTTCTAACACAACAACTACTACACAAAGACTCAAACTTTATCTATTCTCAAGAAATTCTTGTACTTTCCTATTTAATTCATCATTTTCATAAGGTTTCAATCTATGTGACATTGTATTAGGCAAACTAGCTCCATGTATCAAGTCCATACAATGATTTATGCTTCTCAAAGGTGGTAAATCATCAAGTACATTATTAGAAATAATGTCTTAAAACTTCACTAACAAGGATTCAATCTTAGGTGCATGGTCTCACTCATCTTGTTTTGTAGTATTTCTAGGAATCAAAGTAAAATAAACATTATGCATATTCTATTGCATCTTTTAAAAAATGATTACCTTCAACCAAACTCATTGTGATTGTCATATAGTGATTCTCATATGGTTTTTCTACCAAAGGAAGAAAATTTGTTTCTTCCCATCTACCCAAATAGTATACTGGTTCAATCTACCATCATGCAAATCATGTCTATCATACTACCAATGTCTACCCAAAAGAACATGGAAACATACAATCCATAGGCATAATATCACATAAGACTTTATCATGATAATTCCTAATTTTGAATGTAACAAGGCATTTCTCATATACAAGTAATTTATCTTCCTTCTAAATCTAGGTAACATGATAAGTCTTAGGATGTCTCAATCACTATAGCTACAACCTAGTAACCAGCTACTTAGATATAAAATTATCAAAACTTCCACTACCAATTATTACCTTGCAACATTTTTCAGCTATTCTACATATGATTTTGAACAAAATCCTTCTCAAAATAGCTACTCCATCAATTTCCTATCCCACATGATCCTTCTTATCACCAAGTTCTCATCATTCTTAGGTTAATTAGGTATGTTAGCAATTTAATCACAATCCAATGTGCTTCTTCTATTACCTCCAATCTTCTTTCTAGAGTTAGTACATTCAAAGGATCTATGTCCTTCTTCACCACATTTGTAACAAGCACTCTTAAACCAAGATCTTTCATTCTTTTTACACCATTTCTACTCCTAGAGTAACCAACATAGCTACCTCTACTATAATTACCTCTTTTATTAGCAGATTCCTCCTTCCATTTTGATTTTCTCTTTTCTATTGTGCTATTAAATCTTCTATGTTTTTAATATGCTTTACCTCTACTTCTCTAAAATCTTCCACCTCTTCCTCTTTGTCTCTGATTATATCTCTTTATAAATCTCTCTTTAGACTTCAAATCATATTTATATGCATCTTTTGCACTATTCATCCTAACATAGCTAATCTCATCTTGAATTGATGTCCTCAAAACATTCAAGTATCTAGTCACTTTCTCAACTTCATCATTCACATGTCCAAATATAATATCCAATATAAAAAATTTCACTTTCTCAACTTCATTATTCACAGGTCCAAATCTAATAACCAATATAAAAAATTTCTTAGTATATTCCTTCAAGCTCATGTCCATTTGTCTCAAATTTAGCATTTTCCTTAATAAATGGATGTGGTAATCTTAAGGGAGAAATTTCTTTTTAATCTTTCCATCCATCTTTATCCATGTCTAGATATTTTTCTTTCCCCTTTTGTGTCTCTTGGTTGGAAAATGATCCCACAAACATGAAGCATGACCCTTCAACTTTGTGGTTGTTATCTTAACCTTCATTTTATCATTACTGCCTTCACAATCAAAGCATTGATCCATCTCAACAATCCAATTTAATAAAACATTGGTCTGAAGTCTTCCATCATAGTAAGAAACTTCAAAAATAGATCTATCATTCACCCTAGATAAAAAGCTTAAAAGGCTTTCCTCATCTTGCCTAACCTTAGGTTCAAGGTTAGGGTTATATCCTACCTCTTCTTAATCACTATAATATTTAAGATGCACACCTCTTCTTTGATTTGTCTCCATATTTTCAAGGCTCTTTGAAATCTACCTCAACATGTCCATAATAGAATTATCAACATTTCCTCTACCACGAATGATCCTAACAATAGTTCCTACAAATATCATAACCTTATGCAAGTTATAGGTCAAATTTTAGATATGCCACCATACAACCAAAATCAACAAGGTTCTTCACAATCCAAGCCTCAAGAAAGAACTCACTTTGATACCACCTAACGTAGGGTAAATGGAAATAACTTGAGAAATAAGGAACCTAAGCAATCAATTTCTTAGGACAAGTGATGAACTATTTAAAGTATAAATTGTTGTACTCATAGATTCTCTCCAATATTTTTATGATATTTTTCTCTATCATCAAGGTTCTAGCATAGTCAATGATTGATCTATTTCTTCTTTTAGCTATTTCATTTTGGGGAGGGGTCCTAGGTGTAAAAAATTATATTTTTATTCCTCTATCATTTCAAAATATATTGAATACATTAGAGATGAATTCTGCACCTCTATCAGATCTCAAGCACTTTAGACTCTTACTTGTTTCCTTTTCAACCCTACGTAAATAACACTTAAACAACTGAAAAGCATTATATATATTTTTAATAAATATCATATAGTCATCATCTTAGAATAGTCATCAACAAATAGAGTGAAATATTTGTCTCCGTGATAGATTTGCACTCTAATAGGTCCACAAAGGTTAGTATCAACCAATTCCAAAATATAATTAGATGTGTATGTCTTTCTCTTAAAACTAGGCTTTTTTATTTTTTTCAATTGACATTTTTTACACATAGCATTATTAGGTTTCTTCACTTTTAGAAAACCTCTTAATCTTTTCATCTTACTAATGCTAAACAATTATCAAAGTTTACATGACATAACATCTTATGACATAAAAATATATCTTTACATTGTGCAAACAAGCATGTCTCATTAGATAAATCTAGATAGAACAAGTTACTTATTGTTTGATAACTACTTCCAACCATTTCACTATTAGTGTCAAATATCTTAGCTTTCTTGTGATGGAATTCAACCTTGTATCCTAATTTGTTTAACTGTGAAACGCTCAACAAGATATAGTTCAGTAGTCCTTTTACCTTATAAAAATTATTACACTTGATCTTGTTAGTCAATTGTATTGATCCTTTACCTTTTACAAGATATGGTGCATCATTACCAAACTTAACACAACTACCCTTGTACGGTTCCATGATTTCAAATTTACTTTTATAATGAGGAAAACCTACGACAAGATGATCACATGAAGAAAAGATGAATTTTATTATCAAATATGATAAGATATTACATTCAATATAGTGAAAATAGAATTACAATGCTATAGGCTTACAATGCTATCATATTCTAGAGGAAAACCCTTCTCACAATACCTTCTCCCAAAGTCCATAAAACTTTGCCTCTACAATGCAAGAAATGAACTAAAGTAATCCAAATTAGGTTTAGGGTTAGGAATAAACTTTACAATATGCCAATTTCAATGTATTTTTTAGTGTATAGTATTTGTAAATTGGCTAATTTTAGAAAAAAAATTGCTAGTAATTTGGCTAATAATTTAAGATTCAATGCAACCTAAATCTCAACTGTTTTTTTATTAAATTTAACTCTAAAATATTTAAAATTGCTCAATAATTTATTTTATTAAAAAATTTAAACTCAAAGATTCACCACAATACTTGATACATGATTAGATTAGATTTACCTAAATATTATATATTATTGAAGAAATTAAAATTAATTGAACAATAATTATAATAATTATTAGCTACTTTAGGGATATATTACCAATATTTAGTTTTCACTATTGATTTGAAATAAAATGTAATTATCCTCATAATTTTCATGAGATTAAACATGCACAATTTTGATTTGTAATATTCCATGACAATTAGTAGCTATTATTATTGAGATTTACCAGTATTTTCTACTCAAAAATCATGTTTCAAAATAATTGCCAATATGAATAATATTTAAAAATAAATTTTTTTAAAGATTCGCTGATAAAAATAATTTGGGTTTTCAAAATAATGAAATATTCACCAATATTTTAATTTTTTTTTTGCAGAGTTTCTTAAAGTTTACCTTAGCAAATTGACCATTAATGTAGAAAGTTATAGAAGACACGTTAGAAGCCAGTGCGAAATTAGAAGAATCCAAAAATGGTAGTCCAACTTCTAGAAGGCATAACTTTTGATTAGGGATTCTGATTGATGAACCATTTTCATTTTTTGAAATCTCTCCAAGAACTGTATATCTCTATGGACTTGCTTAGCTCATCCCCCAATTTTCAGACCCATTAGAGGCCTTTAAGTGCCTCAAATTAGACCTTGAAGGTTTCCAAGCAACTTAAATCTACAATAACTTTCAAACCGTAAAGCTTTTTGATCTGATTCTTTTTCTAGAATGCTTAAAATTAAAAGTACAATAATTAATCCAACTTAAACCCTCTAAGTCATCATAATTATAGCTCGATTAAAAAAAATATTTTCTACATTGATACATATCCCAAGGTGCTAAAAACTAACCCATAGAATCAATAGTTGAACTATGAGAGTTGGAATCTCTATTTGCAAAAAATGGGTATCCAAAAATACAAACACATTAAACAAAAACTAAGACTAAGAATATTTTTGGGTCATACATTATTGTCCTTACACTAGTGGATGCTCTTGCATTAGACACCAAGGATAAATTGAAAAGTGACCTTGCTACTTTATAGTTAGTAGAGGAAAACCCAAATGGGAAACCTCCATCATTGATATCCAAGTCAAATCTTCCACTAGTCATTCCTTCCACTTCACTAGGTACTCTTCATACTGCATGTTTCTAGTACTCTGACCCACATGACTATCTAGAATTTCTTCAATCTCTTCCTTCTTAGAAGTAAGAATGAGACATGGCTCTAGCATCAACTCCTCCTCTACACCATCATCATGATATTCTATTAAGTCTACAATATTGAAAATAGGGGAAATATGGATCCCATCTAGCAGCTCTACTTCATATGCATTTTCTAAATCATGTTCCTTCAAAATATTTTAGGGACCAAATTCCTTCATCTTTAGCTTGAATTAGGTGCCTATAGGAAATTGTTCCTTCCTCAAATACACCATAACTTGACCCCCAACATGGAAATCCTTATGTATCATCATTTTATCTACTTGAGCCTTGTATTGAAGGTTCATCTTGGGAATATGTGCATGCACCTCTGCATGTAGGTTCTTGACATGTTTAATAAAGTCTTCTGCCTTAACACTAGTTCTCTATCCTTGCTCCATCTTCCTCAACTTTGGTGCAATCCTTAGACTACTCTCATACACAACTCGGAATGGTGATCTACCAACACTCCTATTCACAGAATTATCATAAGATTTTTTTTCTTGTGGTAGAATCAAATCCCATCCCTTAGACTTATCTCCTACTAAACACATCAAAAAATTTCCTAGACTTCTATTCAACACTTCTTTTTGTCCATTAGTCTATGAATGATGTGTAGAGCTAAACTTCAATCCTGTCTTCAAATTATTCCACAAAGTCCTCTAGAAATACCCAACAAATTTAGTATCTTTGTCAAAATAATACTTTTTGGGAGACCATGTATACTTACCACCTCTCTAAAAAATAAATCTACAATATGCACTGCATCATGAGTCTTGTGGCATGGAATGAAATGCACCATCTTGGAGAAGCTATTAGCCACCACAAATACTAAGTCATCACCCTTTTGTAACCTTTAAATTAAAGAAAAAAATCCAAACTTATGTCCTCCCAAGGATTTGATGGAATATGAAATGGCTGATAGAGTCTAGTATTTTACCTACTCCTTTGGCTATCTACCATACTTGACAAATCTACACAAACTTGTTCACATCATTTTACAATTGAGGCAAAAAATAATGTTCACTAATAATGGAAATGGTCTTATCATTACCAAAGTGTCTTTCCATCCCTCCACTATGTTTCTCCTTGACCAGGTTCTCCCTCATAGAACTCCTTGGAATACACAATTGACTACCCTTAAAGAACATATCATCTTGATCATGTAATTTAGCCACCTGGTTATGTCTAGAGTAATAGGTTCTTTACAAGACTTCCAAACTTCTTCTAAATTAGGATCCTCAAGGCACACATTCTTAAGTTCATCAGACCAAATCGTTTCAACCTGCATTTCTTTCAGCAAAAATTGTCTCCTACTTAATGCATCTATAACCCTATTAGACCTTCCACTTCTATGTTTCAATGAAAATGTATAGCTTTTCATGAAGTGTACACATAAAAAATGTCTCTAATTTAATTTACCTTGGCTATTTAGGTATTATAATGCCCGGTGATTAGTATAAAAGACAAATTCTTTTGGAAATAAATGTTGCCTCCATTTCTTTAAGGCCTAAGCTATTGCATAGAATTCCTGATCATAAATAGAATACTTCTTCTTTGCATCATTCAAATTTACCAATATGCTTACCTTCTTGGCTTAAGAAAACCATAGTAGCACTACCACTAGCATCACAATCCACCTAGAACACTTTGTTAAAATGAGGAAGTGCTAACACAAGTTGTTTTATGACCTTCCTCTTTAATAACTCAATACCCCTTGCAACTCATGTACTCCACTTGCACTTTTTTCTATCCCCTCTCATTGTTTTAGTTAGAGGTGCACATTTACTAGTGAAATTCCTAATGAACTTCTTATTAAAACTAGCCAAACCATGGAATGACCTTACCTCAGTGGTAGAACTTGGAGTAGGCCATTCCAAGATTAAATTCACCTTTTCTAGGTCTATTTTGAGAACTTCAACTATTACAACAAACCCAAAATATACTAACTTATTTTTGAAAAAGCTGCACTTCTTTAAATCAGTAAAAAAATTCTCTTCCCTCAACCTTTCAAGGAAACTATGAATGTGCAAAAAATGTTTATCCAGAGGCTTAGTGAAAATAAAACTATAATCCAAATAGACAATAACAAATTTTTCCAAAATTTTTTTTAGTACCTGATCCATAAGTCACATGAAGGTGCTCGACACATTGGTCAATCCAAAGGGCATGCCCAACCATTCATATAGACCTTCCTTAGTCTTGAATGTAGTCTTCCACTCATGTCCCTCTCTTATATGTATCTAGTGATAACCACTCTTGAGATCTATCTTTGTGAAATATTGAGCTCCACTCAAGTAGTCCATAAGATCATCCATCCTTGATAAAGAAAACTGGTACTTGATGGTTATCTTGTTTATAGCATAAGAGTTTGTACACATACTCCACTCTCCATCCTTCTTTGGTGTGTGAGCTATAGGTACAACACATGGACTTAGGCTCTCTCAAATCAGACACTTCCTCAATAACTCCTCAACTTGTTTGTTTAGCTCCTTAGTCTTAGTAGGGTTTATCCTATGAGAATCCTTGTTAGGAAAACTAGCTCCAGGGACTAAATCTATTTGATGACTAATTTTCCTTATTAGCAGCAACCCATCTAGGACATTATCAGATATGACATCTCCATACTCACATAATAGACATGAAAACTCAATTGGAGCTTTACTACTACCTTCCTTATTCTTTCTAGTAGAGTTGGAATCTCTATCTGGCCAAAATGGGTATCCAAAAATACAAACACATTAAATAGAAACCAACATCAAGCATATTTTTGGGTGATACAAGATTTCCCTTACACCACTAGGTTATCTTGTATCACTTTATCACTGGTCATGAGATGTAAACAACCACTATCAGTTATCCATATATCACCTTTACACACATATGATATTAATGTTGTTTTCTCATCTTCATTAGAATCTTCTTTCATAAAAACATAAACAATTTCTTCATCTTTACTATCAGATTCATTATCAATTTCTTCTTCCACAATGTAACAATATTTATTACATTTTTCTTTGTAGTCCTTATTTCTTTTATTGTCTCTATCATCTCTTCTACATTTATACCTTTTTCCCCCTTCTTTCATCCTTTCTCTTCTTCATTAGGACATCTTGTAGCAATATGACCAACTTTGTAACATGATTTTTTTTATTTAGGAAGTTTACCTTTGTATTTTCCTCTCCCTCTTAGAAGTCTTCTAACTATCAGTGTTTCAAGATCATCCAGTTCATCATTAGAAACAACATTTTCACTTTTCATACATTTTCCTTTTCCTTTCTTACTAAGAAATAATTGTGACTTAAAAGAAGACTTAATAGTCATAGGGGTGAATTTATCAAAATTTGACATTTCAAAAGTAGTAAGTCTACCAATCACACTTTTTAAAATTAGGTTATTAGTAGGAGCACATCTCAATTCTTGTATTGTAGAAACCTTAATAGCATAAATAGGAAGTATAGTTTTACTACCTTGTTGATCACAGTCCCATTATCAATCTTTCCATTTTCTCCTCTTATGACATTAACAACCTCTTTGACTCTTCCACAAAACTGGACAATATTCTCACCTTCCATCACTCTCATTTCATCAAACTTACCTCTCAAGCTTTTAGATTTTTCCATTAGGAAATTTTTGTCTATTGCATAGATGGTATGAAAAGTATCCCACATTTTCTTAGAATTTTTATAGTCTTTTATGTCATTAAAATATACGTAGATTAGGGATGATGCAATTTCCAACATAGATTGTTTGTGTGCTTGCTTCTCTCTTAGTTATTGTGTTGTCAAAGGAAGAATTTTTATCTCCACATTTGCATTATCGACAAAGTGTATTGCACCATCTCCACTTCCTACCAAATGTAGTCTCATCAAATTCTTCCATGCAAGGAAGTTCTCTTGATTGAACCTTGGCACCTCCTTATTTTACATCTTGATTTTTAGCTTCAAGTACCTTCAAAATTTTCTTTACATGCACCAAATATTTGATACCAATTTTTATAATGTTTAGAATAACTGAGAGGGGGGTTGAATTAGTTATTCGAGGTCCAAATATACCAATTAAACAATTAAACACTTCAACCATTTCAAATCTAAGCATCCATTAGCTTAAAGTCTATAGTAGATTATTAATAACATCAATGAGCATTCCATTATCCTTATAATAACATACTTTTATAATGTAAAACATTAACAATAAATTATCACAAACAATATTCACACATGTTAAATGTTACCTTGTTAAAAGATTTAATCATCCTATTAGGAATAGCCTTGTTAGAGGACTTAAGAACATTCTATTAGAATGTCACCTTGATTAAAGGATTTTAATAGTGATACAATGGTTAGAAATTAACAATTGGTTTTGTTCTAACTAATCTAACTCACTTCAAAAATATAGATCATAGTTTGGTTCACATAATGATCCACTAACTAGCCCTAATTGTCATCTCTATCTCTAATTTTTTTGGCAACCCTTTAAGTAATCACACTTTACTTCTTCACAACTCATCTCAGCCTCCTACTCCAATTTTTCCAGACAATAATATCCACAACTACTCCAACCTTATTAGGTTAGTCCTTGTACCTCCTTAAATAGGAAATTATGATCTTTTGTTTCTTAAACATCATTGCAAATATTAGGGTTTTTGTCAAATTCAATGCATGTAATGAATCTGTCCATCTTCTCATTCATATCCTTCTCTTTTAAACTAATGAGTTGATCCCTTACCTAACCCTTTCCTTGCATCAAATGTTCCAATTCATCTATCCTAATCTTCAACACACTTTACATATTCCAAGAAATCAACTATATCGGCTAGAAATTATGATTTCCTCATAATTCATCAAATGTTGTCCCTTGAACAACACTATATTTTGATGCTCGGTGATCACTAGGTTACTCGGTAGTGAGTAATATTTCTATTTGGCACATATACTAGCTCTAAGTTAATACAAATACTTAGTTTACACTACTTTTTCTTGACACATACTAACACTTGATCAACACTAGCATCGCTCAACATATACTTCAAATTCCTTAATCTTCTTCTATTTTTCTCAGTCAAGCCTACAAATTTAGTCATGCTTTGATCCCTTCTTCAATAAATTTTTTTTCTTCACTTGTAGCATAATTAAACAATCACTTTATCTTGTCAAAGTATAACTACTCAAGTTTCCATTATAGTTCCTCTCATAACTCAATCATTCCACTAGGTGCCTTTGTTATGTCTTTTCTCAAGTCATCATTATCAATCATCTAGATATGAAACTCAAATATGAAATTTTAATTTGTCTTACCAATAATAGTTTCCAACATCATACCTTTCCTAAGTAATCCAACAATTGGTATCAGAGCTAGCTCTCTTCTTAAGGAGTTTTACTACTTTAGAGAAATGATTTGATATATTGAATGGTATAGGCTTGACAAGACCATTGAGAATAAAAGGATATAATTAAGGATGCCCCTAGATTAGATCAATGATGTGAAGTAGAAATTAAAGCTACCATTGAATTTGAGGAAATAAATTTCTCAACAAATGAATGACACAACATATTAGGAAGAAGTAATAGAGGAATGTCTATGTGATGGAAACATGTCTGATGAATCTAATTATATGATAGTTGATCTCATGGAGAAGAATCATAACCTTATCAAGAAGCTGAAAATTCTTAAGAGGGAACAAGAAGAACAATGAGTGATGATGTGTGAGGTTACAGAATAAAAGAAGCAAGTTGAGGAAGAGAAAAGCTAGGTAACTACAAGACTAGATGCTAAGGATGAAGAAATGAGATTGGTCTAGAATCACTTCTATGTGGTAAATCAGCTACTTAGTGCATACACCAAAATTGCTAGAAAGATGGAGGAAATTGCTGATTTGAGATTTGAGAAATAAAATCTATAAAATGAAATGAAATATGGGAAATAATTCAATGGAAGGATAAGAATATCAAAGGAAAGTATAAGAATACTGGATGAATAGCTAAGAGGAAAGATGAGATCAATAGATACATCTAGACTACACTATACTTAGTGGTCTACCATTGAGAGGGGATTGTCATCAAAGTAAGCATAAAGAAAGAATATTTAAGCAAGTCCCAAGCCAAAGAATCATGTATGATATAATTACAGAAAAGTTGGACACACAGAAAATGTCTACAAGAGAAAGAATCATAAGACCAATGTTACTCCTAAATTTGATGTTTATTGTTCTAGTTGAAGAAAGTATGCTCATAAATAATATGAATACATATTCAATTTTAACCAATCCCCAAAGAAATATGAGTTAAATGGGTATTGTTACACTTGCAATTATAGGTTTTGATACAAGTTAGAAGATTGCAAATCATAGAAGAAGTATAATTGGACATTAAGAAAGAAAGGAATACAATCAGTTGTGACTATAATACATTGTATAATTTTACTCCATGCAAAAAATATGGTCAATTTTTGTTAATTATATGAGGTTACACATCAAAGGAAAACATAGAAACTAGAGAAATCCTAGAATGACATGTTATCATTACCACAAGAACTGTAGGCATCAAGTGTCAACACCTAAGCAAGAAGATCTACAAAATGTAAAGATAAAGTTAATGTTGATGAAGATCAAGAATAAATGAGTAAGACATGGAGAAATAAAGAAGAAGAGAATGAGTCATCAAATGCTATATTCAATGATACCTCCTCTAATGGAATATGTGAAACCTCAACTTCTTATTAAGTGATGAAAAGGGGTACGGATTTGTACTTGAAATGTTAAATCTATTGGAAATATGAGATAGTATAAGTTATTGAGAGGGGAGTGGTGAATGAGTAACCAATAAAACTTAATTTTAGTTCATCAATTAATCTTTCATATGTATTCTAATGTAATTCAATGCATGAAAAATTGAAAGCATTAAAACATTCATAGAACTTTGACACACAATATGGTAACCTAGAAATGTTCCAAGTAGAAAGTAAAACTGAGGTGGGAATGATATCCACAAGCTTTATTACTATAGTATAAAGTTGGCCTATTAAGGCTTACAATGATCACTTCGGATGATCTTCTTTGTTAGGAGCAATAAGGACTACTAGGTCCACCTTGCAAAAAGATTTACAAACATACAATGAAATATGCACTTGGTATAGAGGTTTAAAAAAGATTGTTAAGTCTACCTTGTGAAAGGATTTAACTGTTCCACCTATTAGGATGAACTAGTGGTTGATCTCTGATTTGCAACCTTGATTTGTTGAATGAGATTCTTTTGGAGCGCAATGATCATGTTGCTGTGATGGATAAATCTTTGCTAATCCTTATATCGCTTGTAGCCTTTGCACTTCTTCTCTTATGTGTATCTTTCTATATTCATACCATTCATTACTTGACTCTTTGGATGTGATACAATACATAATATATACCAATCCAATTTACAATTCATCAAAGTTGGCTACAATACAAGTTCTACCACAATACACAAAGTTGACCCAACTACAGGTACTTAGGTTCTAAAAACAAGTTTGGTGAGGTTCTGACAATCAACAACCATTTTCAATGCTCAACATCATTATGCACTTAGTAGATATAGAATCTCTATTCATGTTGATCACTTCAAAGTAGTCTAAAGTTAGTTTGCACTAGTGACTTAGTGAACACTGCAAAACTCAACATATAAACTAAATCACTTGGTTGACACTACATAGTGTGGTTAGTACTATTAATGTGAGCTTGTTATATAATGAATCACTTGCTTGACATTGTATAGCTTGATCAACATTAGATTCACATTACTAAAATTGTGAACTCAGTAAACAATGGAGAACTTAGTTTGCACTAAGAAACTTGGTAAACACTATGAAGCTTAGTTTACATTGATAATCACCAACCTAGTGGATACTAATTGGTGTGAATTGAATATTTTTCTTGGAACTTGGTAGCAACTATATTACTTGGTAAAGCCTGAATTACTTTGTTAACACTATTGAATGTACTATAAGCTTGGTAGATACTAACCATCGGATTAAGTGTGTATGTCACTAATAAATTTTTTTGACCATAATATCAACAATATCCCCCTTTGGAATTAGTGAAAAACACACTTATCAAACAAAACTAAATTCTCAAAAATTTTAAAACAATCTTTAGTCTCCATACTGTGTGTTTAGCTCAGTATCATACTCTATTTTTTGAAAATTTTCAAAATTAGTTTTGTAAGAGATGTTTACCTAATAATCTATACACATATATGTAAGAAGTTAGAATGTACTTTCAAAATCAATGACATTGTCTTATCCCAAACTTCTTGCAACACCTTTCTTGTATACAATGAAATCTAAACTTCTACTAATAATTCCATCATGTGAGCAACTATGGAGAAGTTGCTATCATGGATGAGAGTTTTGGAATTTGTAATATGTTTTTGCAATGCATCCATTTTTGGAAGAATCATGCCTTCTATATCTACAAGTTTAGCCCTTATCCTAGCTTCTTGCCTTAGTAATTTTGCTTTCATATTAGTCAAAAATCTGAGCTTTGTGTAATGAAAAGAACTATAGCTCAAGTCAAGTGACAATTGATGTGCACTTGCCTTCAAATATTCTTCTATTTTGGAGAGTTTATCTTTTATTTCTTGAGTAAAGATAGATGTATCACACAATTTACAAAATTGAGAAGTGACATTGTAGGTGTTGGTGTTTTAAAAAGTACTAAAACTACTAAGCGACAAAATGCTTAATACCAAAATGACAGTACATACACAATTAAAGACCAGCCTATTCTTATTAAAAATGGCATATGTAAGGTATCTGAACCCAACTTCAACAAAACCACAAATGGTTTTCTACTCTTTTGGATCTGCAAAACCAGGGTGGGTGTACCTAGGGATGGTTAAAAACTGAAACAACTGTATGAGGATTATTCTTAGTTTCATTTTGATTCTCATTTCAAGATCCTCAAACATATACATAATTCTTACTAACTTGATAAACACATCCCATAAATAGATATGGCCAAGAAGTCTTCTATAGATCTGCAGATGTTTTCAACAACAATGGCTAACTGAAGCTAAAACATTCCATGCAGACAAGTGCTGGCCAACTTTGAAGATCTACAGGAAATAAAAGTAAAATTTGATTTGATGATGCATTTGAAAAACCATTTGTAAGATATTTCTCCTTCAGCTGAAATAACTTGATCAGTGCCTAATCCATTGGGGTTCAGAGTCTATAGACAATTCTTAGATCTAATTTGTTGCCTTACAATGAATTCTATCAGTAATTCTTATCAGAACTTATCATTCAAAAATCCTTTTCAATACTGAAGGAATCTTATCACATTCATCAAAGCCTTTATTTAATCCATTTAATTAATAGAAATGATAAATGGATATACAACCTAACTAGATTGCATTCAATTGCACAAGCTTTTACTCATACCACATCAAGGTAGCTAAGTATTTGAAAGGAGACACAATTCAGAAAGAACTGATATGGGGATAGTTCATAAGTTGTATTCATTTCCTTTGAAAATGGTATATCCTTTACAATAGACTCAGAATGGCCTTCAGAAAGAAACACAACTCATTGAATATTCATGTATTCGTAGAGAATTTGCAGAAAAATACATTACAAACTTGCTTTCAAAATTTGGACCAAAAACCAAACTAAGCACAATACTTAGAAGAAATAGAATTCGGACCCATTCTTTAGCCTTGGAATCTCACTTAAATAGTGTGAGATGCAACATGTTCCCCCTAAAAGATACTGACGGATGTCTGTAAAAGACAAATAACAAATAACAGAAAAGCGAACACATCAAACCATCCTGGGTGGGTCCCTTTCTGTTATACTTCTCATTTTTTTTAACAAGAAGATAGGATCTAATTTTCCAATTATTCTTCATTCTCAGAGTAAATAGCCATGAGGTTTGAAAGTGATGTATCATCTTCAGTTACCTATAAATTTACTTCAACCTGGGGATTTTCCATGTCCTTATTATTAACTATGAGGGTGACTTTTACTTTTACATTTCCCTCCTCATCATCTTCTGACATTTGTTCTAGAAACTAATTTTTCCATTTATTAAAAGCATCATCATTGAGCCAATCAAAGCTTAGAGCTTCTCTTTGTATCATTATTAAAGAATTTGCATTTTCTTCTAAGTCATCAAATTCTTTCCTCATAGCAATATAAAATAACTGTATTTTTACTAGCTCTTCATTTGTCTTTGCCTAGAACTAGTGGCTAGTTTTACTCATGATGTTTATTATTCTTTCATTGAATAACTCATCCATCTCCCTTTTCCACTTTTCTTTTTCTTTTATTGTATCAACAGATTCTAAAGCACAAGGAAATAGGGTGAATTTTTCAGCAATATATTGGGAAAAACAGAGTGTTAATCTTCTCTGTAAAGAATCTCTTTCATCATCAAAATTCTCTAGCTTATTTAATAAATCAAAAATCTTCTCAACTTGATGATAAGACATTTGGACTATAGATATACATATGGTTGTAATATAATTATTTCTCTCCCTCCATTTTTGTGCAGAAAGAGTCAGTTTATCCTTATCCCTGTTCAACTCATCCATGAGGGCTGCAATTCTTGTCAACTGATCAAAAAAAGTTGACCATTGTATTTTATCCCTCGGATATATTATACCCTGCTTTAATTTTTCTTCATATTGATTTCCCAATTCTATCTACAACTCATGCAATTTTGTTTTTTCTTCTTCAAATTCCTCTGCAGTATAGAATTGGGGCCTTTCAGGGGTGTCAGGTATTTCAATAATAGGGGTTGATCTAGATCCAACCAATGGCTATGAAGGGTATGCAATTGTAGGTGCACTAGATTCTCCCATTTTTCTTTTCCCCAGTATCCTCTCCATTTGAGACATTTTTTTTTCCAATGATTTATCTGTATACCCCTTTCCTCATATGCCTTAAAAACTTCTTCAAACCTAGCATTGAGTTGGGAAAACTTATCTTCTTCTTGTCGAGATACAACACCACCCAATTTTAGCATTTCTGAAGCCATTCTTATTACTTGTTTACTACATACCTCACTAGCCCTACATACTGTCAATGTACCAGAATGTTTTGCAGTGGGAAACTCATGCATCCTGGTACTTTCTCTCTTATCTATGGACCACAAAACAAGGTGTTGGTGGTCATCACTAAATTTGACCCCTCTATGAGCCTGTAATACATCTTCAGCAGTTGTCAGTTGAACATCCTTCTGCTTCCTTACTAAATAAAAAATAATAGCATTTTCTATATCCCATTCTGGCAGAAGGAGGAGTCCTGATTGTCTAACTATTTTCCTTCCAGCTTCAGGAGTGAACTGGGGAAAATCACTCAAAAACTTTGATTTTACCTCCTCCATGATAATCGAGTCAGATTTATTTGGTTACTTAGCCTTGATCTTCTCACATGCTTTCTCAAAATTCTTTATATTTAATCTCCATAAAAACTGAGCAAAAGCCCTAGATCTTACAAAATTTTCATCATTAATAAATCTTTCAGAAGCTTGGGCAACAATTGGGTCAATTTACTTACCTTGGTAATCAGCAATGGTTAGGTCCAAGGAAGGTGTAGGAGGTTCTTATGGCTCTCCAACATCTAGGTCTATAGAAGTGGCAATCACATCCCCATCTCCTCCCATTTGTCTAAGCTGTTCGTTTAGAGATGCCTCATCATCTATCTGGATTGGAGATTAGCTTGGGGAGTATTGTTCTTTTTGAGAAGAAGAAGACCCCTGCTCCAATTTTTGTCTTTTTGGAGAGCTTTCTGCAGATGGACTTCTTGGCCTTGGCTTCTCATGAGTGGGTACCTGTTGCACAATCTAAACCAAGACATATCTTGCCCTTTTCTACAATGTATATTGGTCAGGAGTTACTACAATTCTACCACTCACTCTTCTTTGTATTTCTGCTGCCTTGTCTAGGTGTGCCTTAATAAATATATCTTTCTTTTCATTCATATTCTGAATTATTATAGCAAAATTATTCATTAATGCATGTAGTTTATCTCCCCAGTATTTCTTATCTTTCAATGGGTCATACTGGGGGTCAAAACCATTAATGAATTCCAAGTTTTTACTGAAAAATATCCATTTCTCTTTCCTTAACTCTTGCTCCTACAATGTGAAAATATTTTTTATTATGTGTTCCAGATAGTAAACCCAATGTACCATATGGGAAGCTCTCACCCTTTCTCTTAATAGATCATATAATCCTTCAGGGTAAATGAATCTGGCGTGAGATTCTACCATGTTATATTTATTCAAAAAAAAATTTTAATGCTTCCACCCCTTTTTAACAAAAATGAAAAGGTAACACATGAGGTTTTCCTAAGACACCATAAACTCTTATTACTGTTGAAACATTGTAGGGAATTATATCCCCCCAGTTGTGACTGACAAGTAACCCTTTAGCATGGTCCTTGGGTCTAACAAATTCTAATAATACTTGTGGGATTCTAGGCCTATCTCCTCTTAAAAGCAGTCTAAGCTTTGATACAAAATACCTGTCAAATCTTACATAACCAACATCAGTGGCCTTTGAAGTCATATCCACACTCCATAATTGCACTGGATTCCTTTCTCCATCCTTTGTGATTTCTAACTCCATACCTTTGGAGAAGAAAGTATATCCTTTGTATAAACATACATGCATCATCAATGAATACCAACAGAATGGTTTGTTTACTTTCCCCTTTGCTATTCCAACCAGACCGTTGTGACTTTCTTTTGCTAGGAAAGTGGGAAAATCCAGAATGGTACTCATTCCAAATTGAAGGGTTTGAGCAATTATAAGGACCACATAAGCTGCAATTTGAGCACCCTCATCTAGCCCCAAGATCTTGCAAAGAGAAAAACATAGTGCTTGAGCTCTCAGATTGAAATGTCTTCTTAACAATGGCTCTGGAGTACTATCTGTGATCATAGGCAAATTTCCAACCCTAGCAGCATGCTCCTGTAGTGGCCCTATTCTCAAGTACACTCATTGTGCATCATATCTAGCTTGCAAATCATCCAGATCAATGATTTCATGCACAATGTGGTTAGGGTTTAGGTTGAAAACCTCACTAAATAGTTCAAGGAAAACCCTAAAAAGGTTGACCCCTAAATGATTTTTTACCCACCCTGTGATAGGATCATACCTCTTTGCCAGGTCCATCAATAAATCACTATCAAAGAAGACACTGGGGACTACTAATTTTCCAATGTCAAATTACCATACATTGCTCATAGGAGTGTCCAGTTTTCTCTTTGAAAACCATTTCTTAAACAACTCCAAACCTCCCATGGAAACGTGGGCATCCCTTATCCAATTAGCTTTGTCATAAAATCTTTCTGCCACAACCAATCTAAGGTTTTTTGGAATGAGCTCCCATCCCTTAGTTATTTCATGCACTGATAAGGGGAATTGTTCAACAAAATCATCATGCACTAAACGTTTTAGATAATCTTTTTCTCGAGTAAACTCTTTTTAGGGTGGCATTTTTAATGAAACTTTGGAAAATTCACAACAATAGATGCTTCAAATTTTACTCAGAAAGTCACAGAGCACTTACCTGTCAGAAATTGCACTTCTGCACTATATGATGTCTTCTACAATTTTATTGGAGTGTTAACCAAGAAATTCCATGCCTTAGCTTTGAAATCTTGAATGCCCTTTTCTTTTTGTGCTTTGGTGATTCATTAATGGTGAAATTGTGGGTTCTTTTTATGAATTAAAACTACACGCACCAGATCTGGATCACATTTAATCTCAGTAACTGTTGCCTGCAATTTGCACTCAAATTTGAATCCCATCCGTAGATTTTATCAGATCGCACAGTCCTGATTTAAAAATAACAAGGCTTTACAGTCCTTTTTGAAAAATGCTACGTGTCACCATTGCGCTTCCCTGCATTACTTAAAAACTTGCATCTTTATTATGCGGGGATGCATCAACCATCGATCAAGACAAGATCGACGATCAAAATAATCCATTTTGTATTAACGATCAGCTAGCTATACTGACGAATAGGAAGCTACCATATTAGCTCATACTATCTGACAACACTTCACGCCAGCGGATACCGTATCTTCTTTTGACCAAGCAAGTGTTTGACGTCATCATGAACACGTGTCACCACTGCACTTCCTTGCATTACTTAAAAACTTGCATCTTTATTATGTGGGGATGCATCAACCGTTGATCAAGAGAGGATCAACGGTGATACTTCTTCTCATTCATTAGGCAACCAAAAACCCTTCTGTGCATACCTAGCATTACACGTCATCAGTCGTTTGCAGTGTAGCATACTAAAATATAAATACCTGACCCTACTTTGCCATGCATCACCACTGCACTTCCCTACATTACTTAAAATCCTACATCTTTATTATACAGGGATGCATCAACCGTTGATAAAGATAGGATCAATGGTGATACTGGTTGGTATGTAATCTTCATAGCTCTGCCAATGAATCCATGAATGATATTGTGGAAAAACAAAACATGTGCAAAAGTACTGACAAATCTGACATACAGGAGATTTTGTGGTGTACTGGATCTCATAAAACATCAGGGGCTACGTGTCATCATCGCGCTTCCCTACATTACTTAAAAACCTACAAGTCTATAATGCAGGAATGCGCTGACCCTTGATCTCTGATAGATCAATGGTGATTGAAAAACACTTCAACTTGGCATCCTTTCAAATAGAATATCTCAATTAAAGGTACACGAAGGGTTTTCAAAAGGCATTCTGACGTAAATAAAATATTAGGATAAAAAAAAACCCCGCCAGAATATTTGAAGAAAAAACCTTTTTTAAAAATTTGAAGATGAGGGCACCACAAAACAAAGACATAATTGATTTTTCACTCAAATATCAAAAATTTTCCTATACTATGAAAAATCACACCAACAGTGGCTCTGTTTGGGGATGATAGACTACTTGAGTCTATGCAAGAATTCAGAATCTCTAGGAGAGTAGACCATATATTTGGTAAGATGACAACTTCTTCAGAGAGCACAAAGCAACACACAAAAACAAGGAACCAGACTGCACAAGGATATTTACAAGGATTTACAGAAAGCGCAAAATGTAAAAAACAACAGGAAACCACAAAACTACTGTTCATGGAAGAAAATAAGTATTTTTCAAGAAAAATACCTCTTCAAGAACTATCCATGAATTGGCAATTCAAGAATATTGTCAAATATATCTTTGAGTATATAAGAATCTTCACCCCAAGTATTTTCAATGAGATATGGGCCTAACCAAATAGGATCAAATTTTCCATGTTTTCCTTTATCTTCAATTTTGGCATTCCACATTAAGACTAAATCTCCATTTTCAAATTTTCTGCTTATAGTTCTTTTATCATAGAGTCTCTTGACTTGCAATTGCAACTTTTGGTTCCTTAAAGATGCTTCTCTTCTGGTTTCGGTCAGTCCTACCAATTCATCCATTCTTTCTTGCATTTCATCTATAGTATCTTCATCATATAACTGGATGTAATTGTATAGTCCCATCAAGTTATTCTAAGGCATTCTGGCTTGAATCCCATGCACTAAATCAAATGGAGCTACACCAATTTCTTTCTTTACAGTTACTCTGTTAGCCCATATTGCCAATTGTAACCTGGAATCCCATGCCTTTTTATTATCATCCAAGGTTCTCTTAATGACCTTCAGCAGGCTCTTATTTATGGACTCAACTTGTCCATTCCCTTGTGGATGATATGGAGCAAATGATGACCTTGTCATTCCATATTTATCAAAAAAATTGATGAACTCCTCAGATCTGAAACACATAGCATTATCTGTGACAATTCTCTGTGGACATCCAAATCTAGAAATAATATTATTCAACAGAAAATTATTTACCAATTTACTTGTTGCATTTCTTGTGGGGATAGCCTCTACCCATTTTGTAAAGTAGTCAATGGCAACTAGAATCCAAGAATAGCCAGTGCTAGACTTGGGGAAAATCTCTCCTATGAAGTCCAAACCCCATTGTTGAAAAGGTGCTTGAATCTCCACTGGCTTTAATGGAGTATTTCCTAAGAATTTCAGTTTTCCAACAAACCTCTGACAGGGGTCACATTTCCTAACCATAACTTGGGCATCTTTTAAAAGGGAAGGCCACCAAAATCTAGCTCTCATTATCTTATGTGCAATACTTTTGGCCATGTAGTGTCCCCCACATACTCCATCATGCATTTCTTTCAAAACCTCTTTTGCTTTTTCTTTATCAACACACTTCAACATAATTCCCTCAAAATTTCTCCACCATAGGTTATTTTGGACAATTACATACCTGATGGCTTGCAATTTAGTATTCCTCTTTTCATTGTCAGATAGATGGGGAGGAGCTTCCATATGTTGCAAGTAATATATGACATTGGTGTACCAATCACATAAGTCAGCTCTGAGATCATCATTTACTAGATTCATCTGATTAGCCTCTAGATTAGTTTTAGCCATGAGTTTGGCCAAACCTTGACCTCTTACTAATTTTGTTATTTGTATATCAATGTTAA
Source organism: Cupressus sempervirens (assembly GCA_028749045.1). Classification (NCBI taxonomy): domain Eukaryota; kingdom Viridiplantae; phylum Streptophyta; class Pinopsida; order Cupressales; family Cupressaceae; genus Cupressus; species Cupressus sempervirens. The sequence continues at coordinate 878,573,259 of CM053792.1, forward strand.
ATTCCTAGATTCTATTGATCCATCTACACCTTCTACCTAATACTTCCTGTTGAGAGAATATATCCTTGACTGTAACACTAGGTAGAAAAGCGATAACAGTAGCACCTACCAAGTAACTTCTGAAAGCTTTTACAACCTTTACCAAAGCATATGCTTGCTTTTCATTTATTTCATACTTTAGTTCAATAGGCTAGGGTGACTTACTAAAAAAGGCAATAGGCTGCTCATATCCTTCTTGATTTTTCTATAATAAGACTATAGCTATAGTATGGAATAATGCAAAAGAGAAAATATGCATGGGTTTTGCATAATCTAGGGTCCTCAGCACTGGAGCATTCTTTATTGCAGTTTTTATATCTTGGACTGCTTACGAAGGTTCACCATTCCAATCTATAATGGCTCCCTTCTTGAGCATCTTTGAGATGGGTCTACTGATTTCAACAAAATTGGTAACAAATCTCCTCAGAAAATTGACTTGGCTAGAAAAGGACTGAATTCCTTTCACATTTTTTGGTTTGGGGACTTTGTCAATAGCTACTACCCTTTCAGGATCTATTTTTACTCCATCCTTAGACACTATGTGTCCTAATAATTTTCCTTCTGTGACCCCAAATGTGCATTTCTTTTGGTTTAAAGATACCCCATATTCCATGACTTTTATAAAGATTTTTTCCAAATGTTTACAGTGATCTTCAGCCTTATTAGAGTACGTTGTAAGATCATCCTGGTACAAAACCATAAATTTGTCAATATACTCATGAAATGCTACATCCATGGCTCCTTGGAAAGTAGCTCCTGCATTAATCAAGCCAAAAGGCATCCTCACATACACATATGTTCTCCAAGGGGTTGTGAAGGCTGTCTTGAACTATTCACTTTCTTTTACTAGAACTTGATTATATCCAAAGAAACCATCCATCATTGACATCAATTCAGAGCTAGTCACTTGGTATAACATGGCTTCCATATTAGGTAAGCCATAATTTTCTTTTAGAGATGCAATGTTTAAATTTCTAAAATCAACACAAAGCCTAATATCTCCACTCTTCTTCTTGACAGGAACCAAGTTTGAAACCCAGGTGGAATGCCTGATTAGTTTAATTATCCCACCATCTCTTAGTTTTGTCAGTTCTTCTTGCATTTTTGGGGCAAGGGTAGGATTGATTGGTCTTTGTTTTTGCCTAAAAGGTCTTACATTTTCCTTCAATGGTATGACATGCTGGAAAAGATCCTCCCTGTAAGCCTTAAGGTCATCATCTGACCAAGCAAAAACATGTCTGTATTTTCTAAGTAGGTTAATCAATGTTTTCTTGATTTCAACAGGCAGATGTTGGCCAATATAAACCCTTTTAGGAACTTCATCAGTACCCAAATTTATTTCTTCTAACTCCTGGGGTTTGGGGTTGTTAACTCCTAATTTTACTCTGTCTTGGCTATCAAAAATATTTTCCAAGACTACTAACCCCTTCAGCATCTTATTTCTTTTCAATTGCATTATTTCTTGACCAAAAGTGGTTTCCTTCGCATTTATGGTTTCGATCAGTCCACTGCAGTCCATCTCCTGACCGTGATACTTGTCTTCATTTAACAAAAAATTTGTAATATCTTTGTCATCTTAGAAAACCTTCCAATTTTCAATGTTTTTAGGTATGGAAGGCCTATTTTGCACCTCAATCTGGGAGATTCCTACAAATGATATTTTTTTTGGCTTGATGGCTACATTTACCAACATATTAGCCATCTTATTTTGGGTCCTATCTCTCCATGAGATCCCAAATGCATCAAAGAATTCTATCTGATCCCAGACTACATTTCTATATTGTTTCAATCTCCTATTTTTGGATGACTAGGTTCCTTTGATCTGAGAGATAATTAGTTTAGAATCCCCTATGACACATAATTTCTTAATTTTATGATGTATGGCAACTTTGAGCCCTAGCAGCAATGCTTCATACTCTGCAATATTATTAGTGCAGGCAAACTTCAAGGTGAATGAATACCTAAAAGTGTTATTTTTAGGGGATACAAAGACTACACTTGCCCCTGAACCCTCTTTAGAACTAGCCCCATCAAAGAACATTGTCCATAATTTTGATGAATTCATGCAACATTCAACTTCATTTTTGATGATAGCAGGTAAATTTTAAACTTCCTGAATAATTAATTCAGCCCTGAAAGCATTAATCCCAGTATCTAGGAAACAAGTGGTATCTTTGTCACTTTCTTCACCTAAGATGTGGTTAACCCTTGGTTCCCTATTTACCCTGATAGCTTTGTCCCCTATATGAAAAGTGGCATAAGTAAGATCACATTGTAGGCTTCCCCCCATGGTAGCACTCCATTTTTTGGAGAGTAACATTCCATAGTGTGGAGGTATATCTACCACAAGGATAGACATGGTCAATTCTACTTCAGGATATGTAGCTAGTTTGAATGGTAAGGCATTTATAGTACCTATGACTGGGACTTCCCTAGCATCCATCCCTCTGCATCTACCTTGCTTGGTATCCACCTTCAATCCTAAGGCTTCCATTACTTTGAAAGGCATTATAGTGTTGGAAGCTCCTGAGTCTATCATGCAATTTTTTAATGTCTTCCCCTTTATGATTAGACTGAAGAAAAAAGGATCAATATCTTCTATGAATGCCACTGAGGAATCATCTAGAAACATTTGAGGAATCTGGGATATGATACCACTGTCCTCTATTACTAATGGGGTCTGTTGGGACATAGTTTGATCTACAATAATATTATTGTTTGCTATTCCACCCAACGATGAAAAAGCCTTATTCTTATGCTCTTCAATTCTAAAAAGTTCAGACAAGGGCACTTTTACAGTAATTTGAGATAACATGGATATCATATCAATAGGTTCAACCACAGTAGGTTTTACAATAGTACCTAGAATCAGAGTCTTTTGAGTAGTAGGCACCACATTTTTCTTGATAACATCTGATTCTGAATTCTTTGGTTGCACAACTGGTTTTGTTGCTTCACTTATCTGAAATTGAACCTTCTTCTTTGGTTCCCATTTCTTACCCTTGTTCTCCTTGATTTTAGGCACATCTACACTGACTTTCTTGTCTTGATCATTCATCTTATGAGTGATGTCTTTGATGAATACACTAGATGGCCTTCCTACATCATTATTTATTGCTCTATTTCTCAAATTATAATTACTATGGACTTGTGAAATCATTTCAGCCATAATTTTGTCAATTTCCTCCTTGGAGGGCATTCTTAAACTTGTGAGACCTACATAAAAAAATTTACTACATACCTTGTCTGTATCATACCCTTCATCATCTGAGAGCACTTGCTGATGATGTAGCTGGTAAGAAATTCTCTGGCTAGTAACATCATTTTCAGGGTCTTCTAAATCAGATTCTATCAAATCATCACACATACTCACCATATTGCAGCTTATATCGTCATGGCTTTTCTCATATGTTTCTTCTTCAACTTGCACTCCTTGGGCTTGGGAAAATGACTGAGCAACAACACAATAACCAGCAGAATGATGTGATTGGCATATAATGCACCATGGTACATCATCATTCATATTTATGGTGTTCCTTTGCAGGGGGTCTAGAGTACCCTTATCCTTCACATTTTGGGTCTGGTTGGGAACTGGTTTACCATCTTTCCACTGAGTGGTGTAAGGGTAATTCTGCATCCTAGGCTACCTATTGAAATTGTTGTTATTCACATAGGGTCTTTTAACAACATTTGGCTTATTGAAACTAGTGGGATTCATCTTCTTGAGCATTTCTAAAACTTGGCCTATAGTAGGTTCTTCGGGCTTCTTTCCTATAGGATTTTTTTCACCCTCCCTTTTATTATTGTTCTTAGGATTAAAAAGCTTAGGATCATCCCTCCTACCTAGTTTTCTAGATGCCTTTCTATTATTCTCTATATTTACTACAACCCTATAGGCATCTCTTAAAGTTTTAGGATGTTTATCCCTCAATTGATAAGCCATTTTGCTATCAAAAGCATTGAAATAGGTTGTGAGACAGACGTCTTCATTTAACCTCATGAATTGAAAAAGTTTGTACATACCTTTTTGGAATCTCATATTAAAATCAAATGTGGACTCATTTGGATTCTTCTTGATATTGTTGAACTTGTTCAACATGAATCCTGCATTGGTATTGTCCCCATATTGCTCTTTGAACAACTTCTCCAAATCACTCCATGAGGTAATATTGTCATTAGGCAATCTCCTGAACCAATCCCTTGCATCCTCTATTAGTGAATGCACAAACAATTTCATTACCATGTCTTTGTGTTCAACTTCATAATCATTCAACATGTCAATGAAAATCCTCAAATGTTCTTCACCAGTAACAACATTATTTCCAGAAAACTTAACCACTTTATCCCTTAAATCAAATGATATGGGATGGGGGGCACCAAGAATACAAGAAAATGATATATATCTATACTTTTCTAGGTATATAGGTTTCTTTTGGAAACCAGGAACATTTGAGGTACTAGCTATATTAGCTTGACTCAGGGGAGTAGCTTGGGACTGTTGTGGTGGGACAAATGGGACTTGGGTGCCAATATTGGAAGATGAGATAGGAGAAGATTGGGGTACTCCCTGAGTTGAAATGGTGGGACCACTAACTGGTGCAAGATTTGTAGGTGGGATAGACAAATTGGGCCATGAAGCCAATGTAGAATTAGACTTTATGAATTGGATTTTTCTTCTAGTTTTTGCAGCTTGAGCTTCATTCTCAACCTTTTCAAGTTCTTTTGCAAGGTCTTCCCTCCCTTTTCGAGCCTTCTCAAGATCTAGATCTAACTTCAACATGGAGGGTTGTATAGGTTTGCTTGGTATAGCTTGAGGCTCATTTATTTGGATTCATATAGCCTTGCCTTTCCCTTTATCTGAAGCTTTTGTAGTGGGCTCTACAGGATCAACTTGAACAAGTTTATAGGCTTGAAGTTGAGAAATAACTGGTTCTTGCCTTTGATTTAGGCATTTCTCCTATTCTTGAACTTTAGCTCTCAGATTATCAACATCTCCAAAAACATCCTTATGGAGAGCTGTGGTATTCTCTTCTAATTTTTTATTTTTCTCTTTCAAAGTAGCCATCCTTCTTAGCAGGGTATCTCTTTCTATTATGGCATCTAAGGTGGCTTTCTCCTTCTCTTTTTCAAGATGAATGCATTTAGCTTCTTCCTCAGCAATCCATTTCTTCAAAAATTCTATCTCAGAGTGCACTTCTTTAGGGTCTACAGAAGTTGCCTCAGAATCAATAGGGTCATCCAGATCTATAAGGTTTGGTTCTACATATGGGGCTACTCTGGGATTAAAAGGATTATTAGATGAACTCCTAAATCCTAGCCTATAATTCATATCTGCTACAAGATCTGGTCTTAATGAAGCAATTCCTATAGTAGACACATCCTTGTCTTGAAAAACTCTCTCATCTGGTAATGAGGTACTGAAAATGCCTCCTAAGATTCTTGTAGTTTCAAATTCAGAGCTAAGCGAAGAAGACTCTCTTCCTATTACTGGCTGATAATGGGAATTGATGGATGCATTACCTTTGGGTTTCCAAGTGGGATTTAGATCTGTCTTTTTCTTATTTTGGTTCTTCCTACCACCTTGGGGTAAATCAGTGTACATTGATACATTGGGATTGACTCTCATGTAAGCTCTTGTGTATTTTCTCTTGTCAGCCATATTCACCTTTTGTTACAATAAGCACTAGCTTCAAAACCTTGACTGAGTCACCACCCTATTTTGAGAAAATATATAATGACACTTTAGCTAACCAAAGTAAAATAATACACAAGTAGGAAGAAAAATATATTGCATAGATAGACCAATCACTGATGTAGTAAGACTACAACTCTTGCTTGTTAGATAAGACACTTGGATAGACTGGGTACATCAGTGTGTAGCAATGGTACTTGGGCTCTATCTTCTTTAAATTCTCAAGGTTTGACACTAAAAGATTCCCTTATACCCACAGGCAAAACATAGATCATATGACACACACGTACACAACAGGACCAAAGAAAACTACAATACTTTTCACAGATGTGTTGGACAATTCCCCAGTAGAGTTGCCATTTTGTTGGTCTTTTAAAAAGTACTAAAACTACTAAGCGACAAAATGCTTAATACCAAAATGATAGTACATACACAATATAAAAACTAGCCTATTCTTATTAACAATGGCATATGTAAGGTATTTGGACCCAACTTCAACAAAACCACAAATGGTTTTCTACTCTTTTGGCTCTGCAAAACCAGAGTGGGTGTACACAGGGATGGTTCAAAACTAAAACAACTGTATGAGGATTATTCTTAGTTTCATTCTAATTCTCATTTCAAGATCCTCAAACATATACATAATTCTTACTAACTTGATAAACACATCCCATAAACAGATATAGCCAAGAAGTCTTCTATAGATCTGCAGATGTTTTCAACAACAATGGCTAACTGAAGCTAAAACATTCCATGCAGACAAGTGCTGGCCAACTTTGAAGATCTACAGGAAATAAAAGTAAAATTTGATTTGATGATGCATTTGAAAAACCATTTATAAGATATTTCTCCTTCAGCTGAAATAACTTGATCAGTGCCTAATCCATTGGGGTTCAAAGTCTATAGCAAATTCTTAGATCTAATTTTTTGCCTTACAACAAATTCTATCAGCAATTCTTATCACAACTTATCATTCAAAAATCCTTTTCAATACTTAAGGAATCGTATCACATTCATCAAAGCCTTTATTTAATCTATTGAATTAATAGCAATGATAACTGGATATACAACCTAACTAGATTGCATTCAATTGCACAAGCTTTTACTCATACCACATCAAGGTAGCTAAGTATTTAAAAGGAGACAAAATTTAGAAAGAACTGATATGGGGATAGTTCATAAGTTGTATTCATTTCCTTTGAGAATGGTATATCCTTTACAATAGACTTAGAATGGCCTTCAGAAAGAAACACAGCTCATTCAATATTCATGTATTCTCAGAGAATTTGCAGAAAAATACATTACAAACTTGCTTTCAAAATTTGGACCAAAAACCAGACTAAGCACAATACTTAGAAGAAATAGAATTCAAACCCATTCTTTAGCCTTGGAATCTCACTTAAATAGTGTGAGATGCAACAAGCTTCAGGCTAAAGAGAGTGACATGTGTCCCCTAAAAGATACTGACGAATGTCTGTAGTAAAAGACAAAAAACAAATAATAGAAAAGCTAACACATCAAACCATCCTGGGTGGGTCTCTTTCTGTTATACTTCTAATTTGTTTTAACAAGAAGATAGGATCTAATTTTCCAATTATTCTTCATTCTCAGAGTAAATAGCCATGAGGTTTGAAAGTGATGTATCATCTTCAGTTACCTGTAAATTTACTTCAACCTGGGGATTTTCCATGTCCTCATTATTAACTACGAGGGTGACTTTTACTTTTACATTTTCCTCCTCATCATCTTCTAACATTTGTTCTAGAAACTAATTTTTCCATTTATTGAAAGCATCATCATCTGGCCAATCAAAGCTTAGAGCTTCTCTTTGTATCATTATTAAAGAATTTGCATTTTCTTCTAAATCATCAAATTCTTTCCTCATAGCAGTATAAAATAACTGTATTTTTACTAGCTCTTCATTTGTCTTTGCCCAGAACCAGTGGCTAGTTTCACTCATGATGTTTATTATTCTTTCGTTGAATAACTCATCCATCTCCATTTTTCACTTTTCTTTTTCTTTTATTGTATCAATAGATTATAAAGCACAAGGAAATAGGGTGAATTTTTCAGCAATATATTGGGAAAAATAGAGTGTTAATCTTCTTTGTAAAGAATCTCTTTCATCGTCAAAATTCTCTAGCTTATTTAATAAATCAAAAATCTTCTCAACTTGATGATAAGACATTTGGACTCTAGATATACATATGATTGCAATATCATTATTTCTCTCCCTCCATTTTTGTGCAAGAAGAGTTAATTTATCCTTATCCCTGTTCAACTCATCCATGAGGGCTGCAATTCTTGTCAACTGATCAGAAAAAGTTGACCATTGTATTTTATCCCTCAGATATATTACACCCTGCTTTAATTTTTCTTCATATTGATTTCTCAATTCTATTTGCAATTCGTGCAATTTTGTTTTTTATTCTTCAAATTCCTCTGCAGTAGAGAATTGGGGCCTTTCAGGGGTGTCAAGTATTTCAATAATAGGGGTCGATCCAGATCCAACCAATGGTTGTGAAGGGTATGCAATTGTAGGTGCACTGGATTCTCCCATTTTTCTTTTCCCCAGTATCCTCTCCATTTGAGACATTTTTTTTTCCAATGATTGTATCCGTATACCCCTTTCCTCATATGCCTTCAAAACTTCTTCAAACCTAGCATTGAGTTGGGAAAACTTATCTTCTTCTTGTCCAAATACAACACCACCCAATTTTAGCATTTCTAAAGCCATTCTCATTACTTGTTTACTACTTACCTCACCAGCCTTGTATGCTATCAATGTACCAGTATGTTCCGTAGTGGGAAAGTCATGCATCCTGGTGCTTTCTCTCTTATCTATGGACCAAAAAAAAAGGGTTTGGTGGTCATCACTAAATTTGACCCCTCTATGAGCCTGTAATACATCTTTAGCAATTTTCAGTTGAACATCCTTATACTTCCTTACTGAATTGAAAAAATAGCATTTGCTATATCCCATTCTGGTAGAAGGAGGACTCCTTTTGTCAAACTATTTGCCTTCCAGCTTCAGGAGTGAACCGGGCAAAATCACTCAAAAACTTTGATTTTACCTCTTCCTTGATAATCGTGTCAGATTTATTTGGTTGCTCAGGCTTGATCTTCTCACATGCTTTCTCAAAATTCTTTATATTTAATCTCCATAAAAACTGAGAAAAAGCCCTAGATCTTACAAAATTTTCACCATTAATAAATCTTTCAGAAGCCTGGGCAACAATTGGGTCAATTTCCTTACCTTGGTAATTAGTAATGGTCAGGTCCAAGGAAGGTGTAGGAGGTTCTTGTGGCTCTCCAACATCCAGGTCTGTAGTAGTGACAATCACATCCCCATCTCCTCCCATTTGTCTAAGTTGTTCCTTTAGAGATGCCTCATCATCTATCTGGATTGGAGATTGGCTTGGGGAGTATTGTTCTTTTTGAGAAGAAGAAGACCCTTGCTCCAATTTTCATCTTTTTGGAGAGCTGGTTGTAGATGGACTTCTTGGCCTTAGCTTCTCATGAGTGGGTACCTATTGCACACTCTGAACGATGACATAACCTGCCCTTTTCTACAATGTATATTGGCTAGGAGTTACTACATTTCTAGCACTCATTCTTCTTTGTATTTCTGCTGCCTTGTCTGGGTGTGCCTTAATAAATATATCTTTCTTTTCATTCATAGTCTGAATTATTATAAAAAAATTATTCATTAATGCCTGTATTTTATCTCCCCAATATTTCTTATCTTTCAATGGGTCATACTGGGGGTCAAAACCATTAATGAATTCTAGGTTTTTACTGAAAATTATCCATTTCTCTTTCCTTAACCCTTGCTCTTGCAATGTGAAAATATTTCTGATTATGTCTTCCAAATAGTAAACCCGATGTACCATATGGGAAGCTCTCACCCTTTCTCTTAATAGATCATAGAATCCTTTAGGGTCAATGAATCTGGCGTGAGATTCTGCCATGTTATATTTATTCAAAAACATATTTAAATGCTTCCACCCCTTTTTAACAAAAACAAAAAGGTAAAACATGAGGTTTTCCTAAGAAACCATAAACTCTTATTACTGTTGAAACATTGTAGGGAATTATATCCCCCTAGTTGTGATTGACAAGTAGCCCTTTAGCGTGGTCCTTGGGTCTGACCAATTCTAATAATGGTTGTGGGATTCTAGGGCTATCTCCTCTTAAAAGTAGTCTAAGATTTGATGCAAAATACTTGTCAAATCTTATATAACTAGCATCAGTGGCCTCTGAAGTCATATCCACACTCCATCATTGCACTGGATTCCTTTCTCCATCCTTTGTGATTTCTAACTCCATACCTTTGGAGAAGAAAGTATATCCTTTTTATAAACATACATGCATCATCAATGAATACCAACAGAATGGTTTTTTTACTTTCCCCTTTGCTATTCCAACCAGACCGTTGTGAATTTCTTTTGCTAGGAAAGTGGCAAAATCCAGAATGGTACTCATTCCAAATTGAAGGGTTTGAGCAATTATAAGGACCATAAAACCTACAATTTGATCACCCTCATCTATCCCCAAGATCTTGCAAAGATAAAAATATAGTGCTTGAGCTCTAAGATTGAAATGTCTTCTTAACAATGCCTCTGGAGTACTGGCTATGATCACAGGAAAATTTCCAACCCTTACAGCATGCTCCTCTAGTTGCCCTATTCTCAAGTACACTCTTTGTGCATCATATCTAGCTTGCATATCATCCAGATCAATGATATCATGCACAGTGTGGTTAGGGTTTAGGTTGAAAACCTCACTAAACAGTTCAGGGAAAACCCTAAAAAGGTTGACCCCTAAATGATTTTTTACCCACCCTGTGATAGGATCATACCTCTTTTCTAGGTCCATCAATAAATCACTATCAAAGAAGACACTAGGGACTACTAATTTTTCAATGTCAAATTCCCATACACTTCTCATAGGAGTGTCTAGTTTTCGCTTTGAAAACCATTTCTTGAACAACTCCAAACTTCCCATGGAAACCTGGGCATCCCTTATCCAATTAGCTTTGTCATAAAATCCTTCTACCACAACCATCTAGGGTTTTTTGGAATGAGCTCCCTTCCCTTAGTTATTTCATGCACTGATAAGGGGAATTGTTCGAGAAAATCATCATGCACTAAACGTTTTAGATAATCTTTTTCTCCAGTAAACTCTTTTTGGGGCAGCATTTTTAATGAAACTTTGGAAAATTCACAATAGAAGATGCTTCAAATTTTACTTAGAAAGTTACAGAGCACTTACCCACCAGAAATCGCACTTCTGCACTATATGATGTCTTCTACAATTTTATTGGAGTATTAACCAAGAAATTCCATGCCTTAGCTCTGAAATCTTGAATGCCCTTTTCTTTCTGTGCTTTGGTGATTCATTAATGGTGAAATCATGGGTTCTTTTATGAATTAAAATCGCACACACTAGGTCTGGATCACATTTAGTCTCAGTAACTGTTGCCTGCAATTTGCACTCAAATTTGAATCCCATTCGTAGATTTTATCAGATCGTACGGTCCTAATTTAAAAATAACAAGGCTTTACAGTCCTTTTTGAAAAATGCCACATGTCACCATTGCGCTTCCCTGCATTACTTAAAAACTTGCATCTTTATTATGCGGGGATGCGTCAACTATCGATCAAGACAAGATCGACGATCAGAATAATCCATTTTGTATTAATGACCAGCTAGTTGTACTGACCAATAGGAAACTGCCATATTAGCTCATACTATCTAACAACACTTCATGCTAGCGAATACCGTATCTTCTTTTGAGCAAGCAAGTGTTTAACATCATCACGAACACGTGTCACCACTGCGCTTCCCCGCATTACTTAAAAACTTGCATCTTTATTATTGGGGGATGCATCAACCGTTGATCAAGACAGGATTAACTGTGATACTGCTTCTCATTCATTAAGCAACCAAAAACCCTTCTGTGCATACCTAGCATTACATGTCATCAGTTGTTTGCAACGTAGCATACTGAAATACAAATACCTAACCCCACTTTGCCACGCATCACCACTGCACTTCCCCGCATTACTTAAAAACCTACATCTTTATTATGCGGGGATGCATCAACCATTGATCAAGATAGGATCAACAGTGATACTGCTTGGTAAGTAATCTTCATAGCTCTGCCAATGAATCCACAAATGATATTGCAGAAAAACAAAATGTGTGCAAAAGTACTGACAAATCTGACATACAGGAGCTATTGCAACATATTGGATCTCATAAAACATCAGGGGCTACGTGTCATCATCGCGCTTCCCTACATTACTTAAAAACCTACAACTCTATAATGTGGGGATGCACTGACCCTTGATCTCTGATAGATCAATGGTGATTGAAAAACACTTCAACTTGGCATCCTTTCAAATAGAATATCACAATTAAAGGTACATGAAGGGTTTTCAAAAGGCATTTTGACATAAATAAAATATTAGGATAAAAAAAAAACCCCGCCAGAATATTTGAAGAAAATACCCTTTTTAAAAATTTTAAAATGAGGGCACCACAAAACAAAGACATAACTGATTTTTCACCCAAATATTAGAAATTTTCCTATACTATGAAAAATCACACCAACAATTGGGAAAGATTTCCAATGACCTTAGAATAGTAGACAAGTCTACTTGGTATATTGCAATCTTATGTGCAACTAGCTCCAATACTTTCTTTTCAAAAAATTTCTCTACTCTTTGCAACAATTTTTATTTCCCATTCAGATATTCATTAAATTTTTGAACCACTTCTACTAATTGAACCAAAATAGGCTAAGAAGTATCAAGCTTAGTATTGAGTGCATTTGCATGTATGTTCTTTTCATCTTCTTGTACTTGATATTTTTTGTTTCTCTCCTCTTTATGTCTCTATTGCTTAGCTTTCTTCTACAAAAGCTCTCCTACTATATTCATTTGATCAAGATTCAGAGTAGAGATATCCTAATTTAGGATAACTATATCCTCATCAAGATCAATGTCTTCTTCCTTATCTTTGCCTTTGCTAGAAACTTTTGTACTTGGTTGAGGCTTTCTCTCAACTATCTTTATACTAACTATTTTCATACTTGGAATAGTAACAATGGACAAAATGGAAGGACTAGAAAAAAAGTATATATTGCTTTGATTGTAGAAATAAATTTTTTATGAGTAGCCACATCTGATGAAGGAGGAAGCATTGACTGCTCAGTAGATGAAGTGCTGATCACTTTAGTCTATGAAATACTGAGCTGAACGAGTGTAGAGATTGGTTGAGTGCTTGGATTTGTAGTGTTTTTCACAACAAACTTTGCATTAACTTTCTTCAAGCTTGATGGCTTTAAAGTTTTTCTAGGAGAGTGAGGAAATCAGGCCATAATCATTGTTGCAATCTTTTTAGGGTTGGCTTCCTAAATGCTCTAAATCTCAGGGAGATTTACCTTAGTGGCTTCCTATTCTTGCTCCTCATCATCTATATTATCATTATTTATTTCTTATTCATCATCATTGACCTTTTCTTCCATTTCATCTTCATCATCATCTTTATCACTAAAATGGACAACAAAATCACTCTTTTGATGAAGATTGTAGATCTTCTTCCATGTGCTAGTGGCATTCTTCACCACATGTTCAATGTCATTAACCAATATCAAGTAGGTGTTAAATTTCAAAGTGATTTTTAATTCATTCTTCTTGATGGAATCTTTTACTTCTTTGTCATTAAGACTCAATATGGGTTGCCTTAGAGTTTCCTCATATATATCCTTTGCATTTTTCTTAGCATCTTTCCATCTTGTATTGATTCATTCAATCAGTTCATTGGGAATTTTTTGTGCAAGTTGGTCAAGTGAATATTTCCATTTAATTAGCTTATACATAATCATGTCTTCAACTTGCTTTCCTTCCTCTAAATTTTTGGTCTCATACCTCAATGATTTAAAAATTTCCATGCCGGCTCCAACATCAATTTCTTTTAGTTTCTCTTGAAATGTAGGTGTAGGCTATTTGAAAATAATATCCTCTACTTCCTCACCCAATTTCAATTTCTTTCTAGTTATTCTTCTTATGAATACTGCAGTAGATGACTTGGTAGGTTTGGTTATGACAACCTTACCTTTCTTCTTGACTGGTTCTTTTTCTTCTAGTTTTGTTTCATCTACCTCATCTTCTACATCAACTTCTATTACATCATCTCATTTACCTTCTATCAATAGGAGAGTAGAACTAGTTCATCTCATTTTTGTTATCCTTTTCTTTGCTTTGCTAATAGCCTATAGAAGCTTTATCTCTAGTTCAATTCTAGCTTTGGCTTCATCATATATACCAAAACATGTAGCTTTAGCTTCATAGGCTCATCAAGAATGCCTCAATCATATCCCTAATGTCATGAATATTAACCTCATAGCCTAGAGGCTTAACCCATACCACTCTAGGTTTGACTACTTGTATGTACACTTTGTGACAATCTACCATAAAAAAAACATCATCCTTGTACTCTTCTACAAGTTTCTTAGGAATTCTAAATCTGTTATTCATATTTTCTTTGAATGAATCAAAATAATTGTCCATGATGCTGACATAATTTTCACCCATCTCTGATATATACTCATTGATTTGATATAGTACAAACACATCTTTTTGCCATACAACTATACCTTTTGAAGGGAAATTTTTTTGCAAAAAGAAGAATAAATAGGTTAAAAGTGAACCAAATTTATATAGGTTATTCTTTGAAGTTTTGATGCTCTCCATGTTTTTGATGAATTGGTTCAATATCAACTTGGCAAGGTTGAAGGACATGTTGTTCTTCACCATCTTGAGAGTGAGATCGACTACTTCATACACTATGTTGTTGAGTCAAATGGAGCTATGTATTTTATGTGCTATTATGTGAATTCCAAATTTCAATTCCATGTCTGCTACACAGCTGATGTTGATACCTCTTCCATCCCATTCATCAAGAGTTTTCTTTTCCAATTCTACCTAACTTAGGATTTTGGTGGTCTTTTCCTTGGTCAACATTGGGAGTCCTATGATTTGATGAATCATTTTTTTCCTTATCAAGATAGTTTTCTCCAACCATAGTTTGCAATTGTGTACATAGCCAAGGATAAAACTCATCCACTTTATCTGGAAGTCTCAAGGCATATGTGGAATGTGGGTTAAACCCTTTGTTTCTAGGTGTTGATGCTTGGGTTTTAATGAACCATTCACACACAACCTTTCCAAAGCTAGGGTTCCCATGTCTTGATTCAAACAAAAAAATGTGAGCGAATATCATTAACTAGTAGTACCTTAGGTAGAAACTTTGACTAAGCTTTGATAGGATTAAGTATTTCCATAATTTCCAGACTTATCTTGAAGTCATGTGCTTTCCACTCAACTCTTCAAACTAACATCTTAGACCCTTTCTTGGTTTTTCTATTGGAGGATGCCATTGCTCGGTAGGGTTTATGAAAACATGGAAAACTTCAATACCAATTTGCATAGATCACTTGGATGCACAAAAATTGATCTTTGCATAAGCTCTTGAAAATTCATAGTGACAAATGAATTTGATTTCATTATTTTAATAAATTTCATTTCCTAATCACCATAAATGATTGGTATGTTCATTTTCTTGATGATGGACTATCTTCCACTCAATTTGATTTAATTTCTTAATAGAGCCATTCATGACCCGGTGTCGACATAATGACTTAGTTACTCTCGACCTTGCTTGGTAGGGTCTTGTAACCTAACCTAGCTTGATAAGGTCCAAAATTTATTTTTACTCTTGTTGATCCCTTTGCATCTTGAATGCTGATATGGATCTTCCTTCTAGATGATTGGAACTAATTTAATATTTCTACTTTAGAATCTTACTTCTAGTTATCCTTGTGGTAGACCAAGTAGAAATGTTTGAGTCACCAAATTTTTAAGTGACATTTTCTTCATTGCTCAAACTTGCATTCTCAATAGATTTTGGAATCTACTGCTGTCTCATTTATTTTATGATATTATCAACCTTAGCTTTCTTTTCATATCCAATTCTTCTAAAGTTCATATAGTTCTTAGCAAGATGTCCAAGTTCTATACAAATAAAAAATCTTTTAGTGGTGTCTCTTGTCCTCATGTGATGTTTTACATAATTTATTTGAATATGTCAAATTCTCCACATTAGTGACATTTGCATCAAGTGTTGTAGTCAAAACCAAATATAGCATTTACAATCTATTTTTCTAGATTCAATATCTTGGATTTGCATTCAAAATATTTGTGCCTATGCTTCTTACATTTGTGACATTTGTCTTCAAATTTTGGTTTCTCTTTGCATTCATTAGCTCTATGACCATGCTTATTGAAATTTTGGTATTCTCAATTGAATTTAGCTTTACCATTACTCCAACATTTGTTTGATGTATGACTTAACTTACCATAGTGATTGCAAGTAGGTCTTTGATTCTTTTGAGCTTCTTTCTTGGATGATTCACCTTCTTTTGTATACCCATTTTTTGTTTTTCTTTTCTATTTGTATTGGCATTTCTCATTCAATTGATTCATGTCTATTTGAGATCTCATCATCCTCTCATTGATTTATTTTTCAATGTTTAGATCATACTACAATCTTTCATTCTCTGATCTTAGATTCATGATTTCTTCATTTGTATTAGTATGATGATCAATAAAGTCTACCTGTTAAAGGGATAGATGTTGAAATTCATTATTCTTTTCTTCTAATTCTTCTTTTATCTTTTTTTTTCTCTTCCATTACTTCACACAATCTTAATGACAAAATTTCTTGTGCTCTTTTCAACTTTCTTACTTCTTCTTGAAAGTTACCATTCTTTGCTAATAGTTCTCTAATTTCCTCATTAGCTTCATCTAAATTACTTTCTTAATGGATATCTTCAATTCTTTCTTTAGTTTCTCCTTTGCGTTCTTAAGTTTTCTAATAGTCAATTCCAAATCTAGCTTTTCATTGTCAATAGTCTTATTAATTTTGAATAATTCCATTACCTCTAATCTTTGCTCAAGCTATTAAACTTCTTCTTTGAGAACCACAAAGCTCTAATACCAATCATTGGAAATATAAGATAGCTAAGCTACTGAGAGGGGAGGGGTGAATCAATAGCCAATAAAACTTAATCTTAATTCATCAATTAATCCTTCATATATATTCTGGTCTAATTGCATGCATGAAAAATTGAAAGCATTAAAACATTCATAGCACTTTGACACACAATATCGTAACCCAAAAACTTTCCAAATAGAAAGTAAAACTGGGGTGGGGATGATACCCACAATCTTTAGTATTAAAACATAAAGTTGGCCTATTAAGGCTTACAATGGTCACTTTTGATGATCTTCCCTATTAGGAGCAATAAGGACTGCTAGGTTCACCTTGTAAAAGGATTTACATTAAAGTATGCACTCAATAAAGAGATTTACAAAAGAATGTTAAGTCTACCTTGTGAAAGGATTTAACTATTCAACATATTAGGACAAACTAGTGGCTAATCTATGATCTACAAGCTTCTTTTTATGAATGAGATTCCTTTCGAGTGTAATAATCACCTTGTTATGATAGATAAATCTTTGCTTCTCCTTATAGCTTGTAGCCTTCACACTTCTACTCTTATATACATCTCTCTATATTCATACCATTAATTTATTATCTCTTTAGATGAGACAAAATACATTATATATATACCAGTCTAATTGACAATTAATCAAAGTTAGTAACAATACAAGTTGGCCCAATAGAAGGTACTTGGTTTTTGAAGACAAACTTGGTAAGGTTATGACACTCAAAAACTATTGTCAACATTCAACATGATCATGCACTCAATAGATGTAGAAGCTTGGTTCATACCAATCACTTCAAAGTAGTCTAAACTTGATCTACACTGGTGACTTGGTGAACATTTTGAAAGTTAACATATAAACTAAATCACTTGGTTGACACTACATAGCTTGGTCAACACTCTGAGTATGAGCTCGGTATAAGCTGAATCACTTGGTTGACACTATATAGTTCAGTCAACATTATATTCACATTACTAAAACTGTGAACTCGGTAAATACTAGAGAAGTGGATTTGTACTGAGGAACTTGGTAAATAGTATGAAGCTCAGTTTACACTGATAATCACCAACCTAGTAGATACTGCTTGGTGCAAACTGAATATTGTTCTTGAAATTCAGTAGAGACAATAGAAATTGGTAGAGCCTAAATTACTTGGTCAACACTATTAATTACACTATAAGATCGATAGCTACTAACCATCTGATTGAGTGTGTGTGTCACTAATAAACAAATTTGACCATAATGTCAACAAAATCTTATATTTATTCCTAAAGATATGATGAAATGATGTCCATATTTTCATATTTTTAGAGGCATAAATGCAACTCATGGATATTTTGAATGTTAGTAGAGTGAAGCTACAAGTTTAATTACTATGTTAATCAAGCTATAAATGTAAGTTTTTATCAAGTAAGTATTTTTTAGTACTCAAACAAAGAATCATGAATAAGTGTGTGAACTAGGCACATTGTACAAAACATCTACTATCCATTAACATGCATTCAATACAACACTTTTTGCATAAAAGAGGGTATGAATGGGTTATTTCCCTACCTTGCATTCATGAGAGTGATACAAAATTTTTGACAAAGAAGAGAAATTAGTGTGAGAAAATATTGGGTGATTGATTGAGATTTCATTGTGTGTGTAATTGAATTGATTATGTGACATCTACAAAGCTTATATTTAAACTATTCACCAAAACCCTAACATTATGAGACGACTTCAGAAATTGCATTTGCAAAGGGTACCAAGGTCAATAAGATTTGATTAATCAAAAATTAATATTGTGAGAAACCTAAATACAAACAATATCCTAAAGTGTCAATGAAGATTGATGAATCTAGTGCCCTATCTATAATTTCACCTAGGGTTTTGCTAGTGTACAATATTTGAGCATTTTAGGAAAAGTTGGAGATCATGAGCAAAGAGAATCTTATGAGAAGCCTTTTATGGATGGAAACCTAAAAGAAGAAAAAATTTAGAAACAAAGGGGCTTACACATGTACTGCATTTTTTTAGGGTATTTAAGACTGAAAGGATTTGAATTGTGCTAAGCAGATTTCACTATATGCAAATGTGGTTGGATGAACTGGTAAAGATCCTAAAAATATCGTATATATGGTGAAAAGAAACCTAATTATAGAGAAAAATAATTATATTTGACAATAATCAAATAATAAAATTGAAAATAATATGGGAGTCAAGTGGGATGTTAGAGATCTAAAAGTTTTGTCAATTAATGATCCTAAAACTAGATTTGTTTCCTATGTAGTTGCATACAAGATCTATCAATCAAGAATACCTAATAGAGTACCCTATGGATCCATATATATGGCAAACAAAATTTGAAAGAAATGATTGAAACTAGAGCTTGTTAAGCTATAGTTGAAGCAACTAGCCAGGAACATGAAAATCATCAGAGGTGCCAAGTCAAACACATGTAAATTTGGTTCAATGTTAGTATGTATATTCTTTTACAATAAATTTTTTCACTATAATTGGAAACAAGATAAACATGTCATCTACCATATTCATTACCACATTTAGAGGTTGGGTGGTAATTTTAAGAGTATCTTGAATGCATATTTCAAGGAATTCAAAACAAAAAATGCATCAAAGATATAAAATTTGTCCCTCATTTGTTGAGAAGTATGAGCGGTGATATTTTTTCTAGTAGATACTAATGATGCCTTTATACAAGTAGTTGAACCTAGGGTTTCCTAGTTGGTACCCTTGGGAAATGAGATAAACATTGATCAAGCCACCAGGGCTATTGAGAATTGTTGAAAAACCCTATTGATAGAACTATTATACCATTAGAAAAATATGAAACTGCCAAGGAGAAAATGAAGATGGACATATCTACTCCTAGAATTGAGAAGAAAACTCAGAAGATGATTAGTAATATTGAAGGAAAATTTGTCCAAGAGACACATTCATCTTTAATGATTACTAAAGGAAAATTAGAACATATTATGGAGAAGGAAGATAAAGGGAAAGCTATGTCATTTCCAAACTTGATAAAATTAAAGGTAACAAAATACCACTGGCTACATGACAAAGCCTAAGAACACAAGGTCTTGGACCCAATATTTTTTAGAGGTTACTCCACCTTTAAAGAAACGTGCTACTAAAATTGTTAAACTTGCACCAGAGACATGTTTGAAGAGAAAGAATATTTTAGAATATTCTAGAAAACCAACTTAGAGAATAAGAAATTTAATACTCATTGATGAAGAGGAAGATAATGATAGAATAAATTTTGATCATGACACAACTTAATTCAAAGTTTTTGTACATAAAGGCATAAATTTTTGATAAGATGGAAGAATCTCTAAAACAATACACATGTTTGTGTTAGCATGAATGGGGATGGTGTTTCTTTAGGGAAGTATCCTAAGAGCTGTTAGAGAATGTGGAGATTATTAGCATGATTGAAATGTTTCATTCATCACTATTTTTGTCATTGATGAAAACATAGTATGTTTTTTGTGAAGACTAGTAGAGTAGCAAAAAGAGAACATGACTGTAAAGACAAAGAAATGATGTTTAGGTGACATGTGTTTATGGATGTGTTCTACACTATGTCCTAATGGTGACGTTAAGTGTGCATCAAGTAATTTGAAGAAATACAAAAGATATGCTTGATTTACAAAGAGCACTATACAGACAAAGTTTTGGTCTCAAAATGGTTTTGACATTTGAGTGTCAACACGCTTAACCACTTTTTCTATTGAAGCCAAGTACACTATGTATGCCGAGCCATAGTAGATGCTGAGTCAGAATTCCAACAGGTGCCAAGTGACTTTAGGTGCCAAGAATTATACAATTGTTGAGTGATATATAGGTGTCAAGTCACAATTGATGTCAAGCAAGTTAGAATGTTTCATATGTTGAGTAAGCCAGAGTCATACATGTTCCAAACAAGATAGAGTGCAATAGGTGCCAAGAAAACTAGGATAGTATATGCCTCAAACACTAGTAGTTTAGTATTGACTGAGTAACATGTAATCAACATATGAGTTTGTGCCCTCCAAACTTAGATGTAAACCATTTTTGGAGCCAACATAGAAGGATTTCAAAGGATAAAAAGGATAAGAATGAATCTTTTACATTTCCTATGCAATCAACATGTAGCCAATCAAAAAAATAGAGAAGGCATGCAACCAATGAGAAAAATGCAAGGAATGAGTGGGAACTTAAGATTCAATATGGATCATAGATCCATACCTAACCCTAAGTCTTCAAAATCTTTAAAAGGAGGACAAAAACTCCATTATGTAAGTGGATGAGAACAATGTATGGGAAAAATATAGCGAAATTTAGTGTGAAGTGTGAAAGACTTAGAGGAACAAAGTAGCAATTACATAACTAGTTGATCAAAATAGTATAAGGGATATGAACATATATTAGATCAAGAAAGGGTCACATCAAAGTGAGTAGATCAAGTGTCTAAAATCAGTAATTGAAGATTGTGAACAATCAGGTCAAAGATTTCTAATACTCTCTAGCCATTGTATTAGATAGTGAAAATCCTATGTTGATAGGTTAGCTTAACAACTACCTTGTAGATCCTTTGAAGAGGTGACTAAATCCTTTAATAGGTTGACACTTCATGTAAAGTTTTCGTAAATTCTCTAACTAGGTCACTATTGACATAGTGTAAAGCCTTTAATAGGGCAGGCCTTTCATAGGGTAGACCATCAGAAGTGGTCAAACAATTATTGTTGTAATTATTTTGTGGGTATCATCCCCACTCCAATTTTACCTTCTTATTCCTGGAGGGGTTTTGGGTTACCAAATATGGTGTTATGTTTTTTGATGCATGTGTTTATTTTATGTTCATTTAATATGTTTACATGCATGCAGTTTACTTTCAGTTAATTATTTTAAAGGAGTAGAAAAGGTTAAAGTGTGGTACTTTTGATTCACCCCCCTTCTCAGAAGTACTCTTCCCATTTTGAATATTCCAACACAAAGTATCTGAGAACCAATTTATGATGAATGGATTGTATCTCCTAAAAGAGATGAAATCATGATATGAAAAGTTAGATAGTGATAGATGAGAGCCTTATGGTGACTTCTACGAGAGTGCAAAGTCTAGAGTCACACATTTAAGAGTTTGTAAAGACCATGAGCCGATAGTGTTGTGTAATTGTAATATTATTAATTATCTTAATGTGGTCCTATTATAATTAATTGGGAAAGCCTAAAGGCCAACTCAAGGAATTTTTTTGAGGACATGCTATAAAGGAAGGTATTTTCCTTGATTGTAATTGTGTATTGTGACTATGATAAAGTGATAAAAATTTGGTAAGTATTTGGTAAATGTTAGTAAGAAATCCAAGGGATTATTGGATACAAAATTGATGATTTGGAATCAAGATAAGAAGAAGAAGTTCAGTGTATAGGATAGTGTAACGGGAAGTACAAGTATAGTTCATTTTTATTATTCTACAAGGAATAATCTAAAGATCAGTTGGATAGTGATTTTAATGATCTTGCCCCTTAATTTATTTGGACAGTGGGTCCATATTCCTTCTACAATTCCTAACAAGTTTGGAATCTTCTAACATGGATTCAAAATTTCCTAATAGGGACTAATATGTACTAAATGGTTTTATTGACTTCTAAAAGGTCCCATCCTTTGACAATGAATCTTTATATTAGTACATCATTTTTTTGGCACCATCCCTACTAGGGTTTTCCCTCTAATCAAGGGTTTCCCTAGTTAACGTATATGGTGTTATTCTATATGAGTATCTTGTTATGGTTGCTGATTATATTTTCATATGGTTAAGGATTAATAAGGTTGAAAATTGTTATATTAGTTGGATAATGGATTAACCCTCCTACCCTCTTAGTTATATTGGGGGACTTTACTCTCTAATAGTTTGTCCTTGGGTGTGTACACCAAGTTGGTCTACAAAAAAGTGGGAACCCCATCAAAAAATACAAAAATTCTCAATAACCTAATTGGGTTTCTAATTACCTAATTGGGTTATTCAATAGTTAACCAAGCTTGGCCATAATAATAATAAAATATATATGGTGTTTCCCTAGTTAACATATATGGTGTTATTGTATACGAGTATCTTGTTATGGTTGTTGATTATATTTCTCATATGGTTAAGGACTAATATGGTTGATAATTATTATATTATTTGGATAGAAAATTCACCCCACCCAGTTATATTAGTGGACTTTACTTTCTAATAGTTTGTCCTTGGGTGTGTGCATCAAGTTGGTCTACAGAAAAGTGGGAACCCCATCAAAAAAAAAATCTCAATAACCCAATCAGGTTTAACAAAATCTAATCATGTTTTTTAAATTTATATTCCTTAAAAACATGATCAAAATTTTAGAAGTATAAATATTTTATTCTTTCCATGTTTGATAAAATTTTAATACCCTCAAATATTACAAAAAGTGTATAGGTGATAATGACAAGCAAAAAAATAATAAGTTTTTGAAAGAAATTAACTTGTTTTATTTTTTCTTTGCATTTTTTTCCATGGCGCCCCATAAACTATTGAAAATTCATTAATATAAGTATGGTAAATGTGTTTCAATCATTTTTTTGTCACTAATGTCGAACCTACTACTTTTTGGTAAGACAATTTCTTATATGACTTACGTACTATCATTTATTTGATTGGTGAAGATGATTTGATCAAATGAGGTAACAATAGCACCTAGAGGAAAGGTCTAGTTATGATATAAAAAGGAGTACAAGAATAAGTTAAGAAAGTAATATTATAGTACACTAATAATATACCTAAGGTTGTAAAGGTTGGATTACACTGAGTAAGTTTGGAAGAAGAAGTTAAACAAAATTTTTCTACCAGGCTTGATCAAGTGGATAGTAGGTGCCATGATAAGTTAGTGCAAGCCAAGAAGAAAATTAGTTGGAGTTGAGAAAAGTCAATTTGAGTATAAGTCGAGTGAAATAGTGTAAACTAAGAAAATTTTAGTTGATGTCGAGCACTAATAAACTTTAGTTTGTGTCGAGTGCTTTGATAGTGGATGCCAAGCAATGTAGTATGTGTTAAGCATTAGAAGCCAATTAATGTTGAGTGTCAGCATTATGAGAAAGATCAAGAATTATGATGAAAATGAGATGACAAGTTTGATTTCTAGGATTGTGTGAACCATGTGGAAGATAAGGTTGATGATCTGGTGGCACATAGTTCATCGCAAAAAAATTTATAGGTGAATTAAAAAATAATTGAAGGAGAAGTTTCTAGAAGGGAATGAAATGAAATGAGGGGCAGATTCATTGAATTCTACATAATCTTACCTAATCCTAAAGTGGACGATGGAGGATAAACAACAAAAGATCTTAATTCTAAATTTGTATAGATGGTTGGTTAGAAGCAAGGGTTATCACGTGCAAGAACCAATGGAAGACAATGAGTCTAGTGTATTGCTTCATTCAATGACCTAAGACAAGAGACTACATCAAAAAGAAAAGTAAGAATGCTTAAGGGTATGGATGTTTGAAATAGAGATCTATAATCTGGAAGAGTGTTGTAAGTTGTTATCAAATCAAGCCTTACTATTACTTTCTAATCATTGTACCAATCTAGGATAAATACTTTGGATTAAGCTTGACCTAATAGTCATTTGTAAATCCTTTAACTTCTAACAAGGATCACTCCTAACAAGGTGATTGAAATCATTCAATCAAGTTACATTTAATAGTGTGCATTATAACCTTTAACAAGGTTGGTCTTTCACAAGGGATCACTTCAAAAGAGTGAGAATGAGTAGCATGTTACTGATGGTTTTTCTCAAATTGGTTTCCACATTAAATAATTATTTCAAATGTGTTATTAATGTTGGAAATAATCAAGACTAGCTAGGTTACTGAGAGGGGAGGGATGAATCAGTAACCTCAAAAATTGTAAATCAATACAACACTTAACAATATAAATCATTCCCCACACATTTATCTAATCTACTACATGCATGAAAGAATAAACATTCATAACACATGAACAATATTTTGGTGACCCAAAAACCTTCCAAATAGAAAGTAAAATTGGGGTGGGGATGATACCCACAAAACTTCACTACTATAGTATAAATTTGGCTTGTTAGGGCTTACATTGACCACTTCTGATGATCTACCCTCTTAAGACCAATTTAGACTGCTATATCCACCTTGTTAGAGGTTTTACAAAGATATAATGAAGTATGCACTCTGTTAAGAGATTTATACAAAGACTATTAATTCTACCCTATTAAAAGATTTGGAAAATTAATTCACCTTTTAGGATGAAATAGTAGATTTGACTTACAACTTGAGCGCTAATCATATCCTTGAAGTATAGATCACCTCTTGTGACTGATATATCTTTACTACTCCTTGTAGACCTTGTTGAATACTCTATTCTACTATTGATTTGTATTCACTCTTCTGAAAAAATTACATGTCTATTCCTTCATCCATGCATCCATATATTACGAATGATACAATACATATATACCATTCCAATATTTACAATTACAAGGTTGGCTAAAACACAAGTAAACAAAATATTATTGAGTTGGAAAAATAGTAGAAAATTGGGGCTCTTCAAGCTGACTTGGTGAACTTCTGATACTTAGTGTCCATTGCATTACTCAGAATCATCATGCACTCGGTAGAAGTAGAAGCTTGGTCCATACTAGTCACACAACATAGCTTGGAACTCAGTAACCATTGGGGACTTGGTAGATATAGTGTCACTTGGTAGATACTAAATCCTTTGTTAATCTTGCTATCACTTAGTAAACACTACACATCCATCACTTACTAGAAACTGGTTTCACATGACACAAAATGATGACTCAGTAGAAACTGTGAAGCTCAGTGACCACTATCTGCTTGCTAAACATTGTAAACTCGGTATACACTGCTCAACTACACACTTACTTGGTAGCTTCAGGAATGCTCAGTGTAAACTACTTAACTACTAAACTCAATAGGTAAGTATTGAATGCTCAGTATAAACTATAGATTGAGTGATGAGCTTGGTAATCATTCAGAATTGAATAAGTATTTTCACTAATGACAAATACAACATAATGCCAACAATATCCCCATTTGTCATTAGTGACAAAAACACTTATGAGCCTTAAGTACACTAAAATTATGATTTTTGATTTTTCAAAATTGATCTTTGTAGAGCTGCTATATATACATATCTTACATATCTCCCTCATACATATGGCATAGTATATACATAACTTTTCATCCTTTTTATTCTGTACATAAATCAATCTATTTTCTCCCTTGGTTTCTCCACAAGTCTCTTGTCATCTCTTACTCCTATGTCTCTTACTATCTCTTACTCCCCCTTTTTGACAATAATGACAAAGGGATATGCAAAATATTCAAATAGAGACACCAAAATGTGAGAGGGATTCAGAGTGTACCTTGAGAATAAGAGCCAATGTCTTATCCCAATTGTCTTGGAAAATTTTGTAGGTGGAATGTGCCACTTGAACTTCTGCAAAAAGTTTAATCATATGATTTGCTATGGAAAAATTGTTATCCTAGACCAATTTTTTTGAATATGCTATGTGGTTTTTCATTAAGTCCATAACTAGAAGGATCATATTTTGTATATCAATCAATGTGGACCTGATCTTAGCTTCCTCGCTTAGCAATTCTACCTACAAATCTAACAAAAATCTCACCTTCATGTGATGTGATGAGCTTGAACTAGGGTCAAGCTATATCCTTTGAGTGTTTTTCTTCATATCAACATCAATCTTACTCAATTTCTCCTCTATACCCTTGGTGAACTATGTAACATCACAAAGCTTGCCAAAAAGTGATGTCACATTGGTGAAAGATTGTTCAAGATTGCTCAAATTTGAAGATAACTCTACCTAGTTTATAGCAATGTGCTAAGAAATATGCTCAATCACCTTATTATCAAACTTTTTCTCTACCTTCTCAATGAGCTTTTCTTGGCCAAATGTATCCTCATTGAACTTATTTACAACTTCTTACAATTGTAACAAAATGTGCTATGATGAGTCCACATCAACATCTATAGCCTTAGTTATTATATTTTTAGTAGTCTCAATTATATTAAACTCTCTATCTCTTTCATCTCTAAGCTACTTCAGCCTTGCTTTTTGCTCAAAAAGCTGACTAACTAGTATCATTTCATCAGCTGTGACAATGTCCAGATCTAACTTGGGAATAACAATTTCCTTGTCCAAATCAATGTCTTCATCAATTTCTTTGCTAGTACAAGTAGAACTTTTAAAGGAATCTTTGGTTTTACTTCTAAGCTTACTTCTTTGGACTTATAAATGGAAACAATAGCAGAAATGGCTGGACTAGTAGTAAAAACTTGAATGGGTCCAATTGAAGGAAAATTGAAAGAAGTGCTAACTGTATCCAAAATTGATGTGTTGTCCAAAAATGAATTACCAATAGGTGATATACAAACTAGAATAGTTACAACTGAAGAATTGACTACAACAAAAGCTAGTGCAATTAAAGCTTTAGTAGACAAAATTGTAGAACATACTGGTAAACTTACTATACATGCTACTATAGAAGTTGACACAATTGAAGAACTGGTAGCTATGCATACTGCTGAAGTAGATGACTCAGGAGCTAATAAAGAGGGTTATAGCTCGGTAGATGAAGTGGTAGACATTTCCATTGTAGATACCTGAAGCTATGAGGTAGCAATTAATGATTGTGCAGATGATATATCTAAAGTAGTTGCAATCATACTTGTTGAAACTATCTCCAACCCTGATGATGTAGCAGTTTTAAGTGGAGAATGAGGAAGAGAAGCAATGACTTCTACTACTATTCTCATTGGATCACTTTCTTCATCTTCTTCCTTTTCAACTTATTCCTCTTTCTCTTCATCATCAACCTTTAATGCCTGATAGTCTTGAACATTAAAAGTAACACATGGAGTGTTACCTTCTTCCTCATCATCACTATCATTATCATCATCCTTAATTTTCACTACATCATCACTAGGCTTATGTAGATGATAGATGTTCTTCCACATGTGTGTTGCATCTCTAACCACATGCTCAATGTCTTTAATCAAAATCAAACATGTATGGAATCTACTCATCATTTTACCTTCATTTTCTTTCATGTTTGCCTTCACTTCTGCATTTACAAGATTTGGCAATAACTTTCTCAAAGACTGCATATATATATCTTTAGCTATCCATACAGCTGATTCCCACCTTGGCTGCAATCTTGCCAACAATTCTCTTAAAATATGAGGAGCAATCTAATATAGGGAATACTTCCATTTTCCCATTTTGGTGAGTACTAACTCCTCAATTTGCATCTTCTCAGCATTAGTCCTTGTCTCAAACTTTAGGGCCTTAAAGTTTGTGATGCCTACTCCTTGAATCTTCTTTAACCTTTTTTGGAAGGTAACTGGGGGCTTTACAAGCATAACTTCACTATCTCCTTTTCCTTTTCCTTTTGATCTTCTAGTGAAAACAACTATGGATGCCTTTGGAGGTTTGGTAATGATTACCCTTTGATCTAGTGGATACTTTCAGTAAAAATTGAAGTGTCTCATTTCTCTCCAGAATCTACACCATCAGAAAGATCTCAACGTCCTAATTCCAACGCAACTTGAACGGAGCAAAAAGGAGTTCGTTTGTGCAAGTTATGGCTGGTCAAACCTTGGGTCAAACTAGGATCAGAGGGCATCCAAGAAGTGGAAAAAATGACATTGTCAAAAGTTGTCAGAGTTGGCATCATTGCAAAGGTCTCATCGAGATGATTTCGATGATATGCTATTTGTCAAAATTTGACATCGTATGTTCGAGTTACAAGCAGTCAAAGATCGGTTGACTTGGGGGAAGTTGATGATGTCAGCATCTGTACGTGATGATGTCAGCATGCTAATGTGGAAAAAATGGACCAATCAGCAATGGACATGTGGCATCTGTATGTACAGTCATCAGACATGCTGGCAGGTTCCGACGAATAGAGTTTTGCCACGTGGCAGCACCTCGCCATGCCACGTGGTCGGCTCCTCTCAACTGCTGCGGATTGAATTTGTTAAGCGGTTTAAAAGGTGATTCGAACCTCTCACCTACCCATGCTAAACATGGCAGCCTTTCCATTCTGCCAAATCCGCATCTCTATACTCTATATGGGCGCCGGTTGGTTTTGTCTTGTTAGCGCCGAAAATTGGCTATAAAAGCCAGCGGCAAGGTTTGAACTCGCAACTGCCGGCCCACCAAAAGTGGTAGCCACCGGTGCGCTATTGGAAGTGCTTGTCATATAATTCACTTGTTTTATTTAACCATTTTAAACGCACCAAACCTTATCTAAATAAGGTTTATTTGTTAAAACAACCACCCTAAACTATAATAGCCCATTTATTCTATGTGATTTAACATATATTGAGGGGGTTATTTTTGAGATTTATATGTAAAATTTGGAGATTAAGTTGTTTTAGGGAGATTTTGTAAATCATATGGTTTTATACCATATTGAGTAAAGTTTTTGTATAAAAAGGGGTGTGAGTTGAGAGTGGAGGACAATTTTTTTTCTCTTCAGGAAATGAAGTATTAAAACAGGTGATACGAAAGAGAGGTCTTGTAAAGAGATTTTTGAAGCCATTTTCGTACTTTGGAGAACTGTTATGCTGCCGAAGTGCTCGAAGGAATGGTTGGTGCATTTTTGTAATTGATTTCTGGAGATTAATTAGATCAGTCGTACTCTATTGGAGCCGACCCAGAGACATAGTCACGTTTGTGGCGAACTCTGAAATCAAACTTTGTTTGCACTTTCTATCTCTCCTCTCTTATGTTCTAACTCTCACCTTAAGTTTTTTAAGTTTTAATGCTTAATTTCATTTATGTATAAATGTATTAAGACTTTGACTAATTTTATTTTATTTAAGCATTCAATACTGCAATTCGTCTAGATCCGTTTACAGATCAAGTGGTATCAGAGCTTAGTTGACTATTATTGCCGTTATTTTCTTGAATGCTAACAAGATCCAGGATTCAGAAGGGTGAAGGAAAGCTTGAAGAATTTAATCCTAAGATCAGGAAGCGAAGAACATTTTCGAAGATGTCTATTTCTGGAATGGAGGTTCCTGATGAAAGGGTTGTATCTCATTAACTAGTGAACTTGTATGTGACAATGCTTATTGGGTTGAAGGACTAAAGAATAATCTATTGAGTGTGGTACAACTAATAAGCATTGGATTCAAGGTAGAATTCATGCATGGCAAGGAAAGATTACTGGATGACAAAGGAAAATTGATTGGATCAGGCGAACAAACAAAAGGTAACTTATTTTATTTAGATCTTGGTGATTGGTCATGTCTTATTGCTCAAATAGAAGAAATTTGGGTATGGAATAGAAGGTTTATGTCATGTGAACTTTGATAACATGGTGAAAATAAGAAAATTTACAAAATTAAGAGGTATCACTAGTTTGAAGAAACCAGATGTTGGTTTATGCAAGAATTGTCAAATTGGTAAAATGGGAAAAACTACTTTTAAAGGCAAAAACTATCAATCAGAAGATATCTTGGAAATTGTGCATACTGATTTGTGTGGACATATTGGAGTAGATAGCTATAGTGGAGAAATATTATTTATTCTCTATGTTGATGATTACTCTAGAATGATGACTGTTATGTATCAAAGAGAGAAGTCAGAAGCATTTGAAAAATTCAAATGGTATTTGGCAAGAGTAGAGAAGGAAATAGGAAAAAGATTGAAATGATTAAAACTAGATAGAGGTGGTGAATTCATCTCTAATGAATTCAATAACTTTTTTATTGAAAGAGGAATCAAAAGATAGGTATCAGCCCCTGGTACTCCCAAGCAGAATGGAATAGTTGAAAGAGGAAATAGATTCATCATGAATATTGCAAGGACTTTGATGATTGAAAAGAATGTTGCTATCAAATACTAGAGGTAAGCTATTAGCACTACAGTCTATACTTTGAACTGAGTTGAGTTGAAGAAGGATTTAGATAAAACTCCATATGAATTGTGGTATGGTTACAAACCCAATGTAAGTTACCTAAAAGTATTTGGAAGTAAATGCTATATCTTGAAAGATTCTAGAGAAGGAAAGTTTGATATAAAAGGTGATGAAGGTATATTTCTAGGATACTCCTAAAAAAGCAACACTTATAAATGTTTGAATTTGTCTACTCACAAAATCATAGAAAGTGAACATGTGAGAATTGATGAGGTTGCAGAAATGGCTGAAGAAGAAAGCAAGAATGAACCAAAAGACTATAGAAGATTTGTCTACTACAAATCTAACACTTTGCCAAGCATATTTGATGCTATGGAGACTTAAT
The DNA here is from genome assembly GCA_028749045.1 of Cupressus sempervirens. NCBI lineage: Eukaryota > Viridiplantae > Streptophyta > Pinopsida > Cupressales > Cupressaceae > Cupressus > Cupressus sempervirens. The sequence goes on from CM053792.1 coordinate 878,604,404, forward strand.
CTGTTGAGCCCAGTGTAATTATCGAGTCACAAGAAGTTCAAACTGAGTCACAAGGACCCAAGTTACAGTGTGACACTACTGAGTTAATGCCTATTGAGTCAGAAGAACTTGAGCCACAGACTCAACAACCCAATTCTCAAGTTGAAATTTGAGAGGAAGACAATGAAATTCATTCAAAAGGAAAGGAACCTATATTAGACAAGTATGTTAGAAGGATTCATACTCATCATCATATTATTGGAGATAAATTAGAAGGTACTATGACAAGAAGCGAGTTAAATAGTGCATGTTTACTTGTTGAATTTGAACCTAGAAGTGTTAAAGATTCATTGGAAAATGAATGTTGGATTGAGGCTATGAATGAAGAAGTAGAAAAAATAGAGAAGAACAAAACCTGGACTCTTGTACCTAGGCCCAAAGATAAAAATGTGATTGGAACAAAATAGGTATTCAGAAATAAGCTGAATGAAGATGGTAAGGTATCAAGAAACAAAGCTAGATTGGTGTGTAAAGGCCACTCTCAAGAAGAAGGCATTGATTATAGTGAAACTTTTGTTGCTATTGCAAGATTGGAAGGTTTTCAGACCTTACTTGCATATGTAGCACACAAAGGATTTAAAATATATCAGATGGATATTAAATCTACATTCCTTACTAGTATTCTTGATGAAGAAGTCTACATTGAACAAACAAAAAGTTTTGTGGATCCAGACAAAAGGGACATGGTCTACAAATTACACAAAGCTTTGTATGGTCTGAAACAAGCTCCTAGAACATGGTATGAAAGATTACATAACTACCTTATACATATTGGTTTTTAGAGAACTAATGATAATAGTAGTTTATATCAAGGAAGGAGCAGATAACAAGATTGTATTGGCAGAGATATTTGTGAATGACACTCTATTTACAAGGAATGATGATCTATGCAAATAATTTTCAGAGCAAATGAACAAAGAGTTTGAAATGTCTATGTTTGGTGAGATTAAATTCTTTTTTGGATTGCAGATACAACAGAGCAAGAATGGTATCTACATTACTCAATTCAAGTACATCAAGGAGATACTCAAGAAGTTTGGTATGGAAGATTCAAAAATAGTTGGAACCCCCATGTGTACTGAATGGAAGCTTACAAAAGATGATGTCTCCAAAGAGGTAGATCAAACTTTATATAGATCAATGATTGGGAAATTATAGTATGTAATTCATAAAAGACGTAATATTGCTCTAGTAGTTGGTATAGTAGCAAGATTCTTGCGGGTAAGTGCACCAAGTTGTGGTGCCAAAAAGATGACACCTTTTTTTCTCATTCTAGTTTTGCAAAGCACGCACGTGTTATAGTGCGTACGCACTATAATGCACACACACTATGGCTTGGGTGTGCCAAGCCATAACGTGTGTGTGCTATAGTGCGTATGCATTAAAGCGCATGCACACTTTTCAAAAAAAAAATTTTAAAGTGCATAAGTGCTATTTAAAAGTAAATTTAAAAGGCTTGCAATAGCGCGTGCGCGCTATAGTGCGCACGCACTACAAGGCACATGCGCTATTTAAAGCTTTACATTCTACCAAGCATAATGTTTGGCTTTTCCTTGGGGATCCAACCCAAAGCTTTGGAGTCTATAAACTGGTCTGATACGTGTTTTGCTGTAAAACATACAAAAAATGATTGATTTTTCTTGTGTGCTCTCCTTTCAGATTCCTCATGCTTGAGCATCGATAAAATCAGGTTACATGACATTGTAGGTCTGTGTTAGCTACACAACCATATAATTTGTTTTTTATTTGAACTATTTCAAGCCTTTCATCTATAATTTCTTTTGAATGTATGTCTATTTTTTGTTAAAAACCAACATGTACTAATTAGGCTATAGATTTTAGCTCATTCATCGAATTTTGCAAAACCTTAGTTTTTTAGAAACTAGACTCCATTCTACACACTTTGAAAAAAAGAAGTTTTGATTTTAGATTAGTTTTCAATCATTTCTAGGGGGAGCACATAGATATTTCACGTTTTTGGGATGTGTCTGATTAAAAAATTCATAAAAAAAAAATACACTTTATAAAATTACCCAAAAAAATTGGGATAAACTACATAGTGTTAGGTAAATTTTAACCAGAGTGATTAAAGATTTTTTAAAAAAAAGTTAAAATTTAGGGGGGCCACACTTTGTACTATGTTATGTTTTTCTGGAATAAACAGTACCACTTTTTGTGGCCCCCTTTTTTGAGGACCCAAAGCTAAACCATTTTGAAAAAAAATTAGTAGTTTAGAAACTAGAATCAGAGGACTATGACTTTTGTTTTTGTCATAACTTAAAATTTTGAGCGTAACTATCTTCAAATTCTTGTTGAAGTCTAGAAATTGGTGATTTCAGGAAAAAGGTGTCCACTTATGCCCCCCTTTTGGCACCACAACTTGGTGCACTTACCCTTGGCAAAACCTAGAGAAAATCATATGATGGAAATCAAAAGAATCTTGAGATATTTGAAAGCCATTGAAGACTATGGTTTATGGTATAAAACTAGAGGAAATTTGGACCTAAAGGTGTTCATTGATGTTGATTGGGCAAGAAATATTGATGATATAAAAAGAACAAGTGGTGGAACATTCTTTCTTTGAAAATGGTTGGTATCTTGGACAAGCAAGAAGTGAATCCCAATCCATGGCAGAAGCAAAATATGTTGTAGCAACAGTGAATTATTCTAACATTTTTTGGTTTAAAAAATTATTGGAAGGCGTGAAGGTTGAGATCAAAGAACTAGTTATCATGTTTGGTGATAATACTAGTGCAATTAACATATCAAAGAACCTAGTGATGCATTCCAAAACTAAGCACATTGCTATAAAATATCATTTTGGTAGAGAATTGGTATAGGACAAAGAAATCAAATTGGAATATGTCCATACAAAAGAATAGATTGCAGACATATTTACCAAGCCATTACCTAATGATGCTTTCCTATAGTTAAGAGGTAAGTTAGGTTTCATTCCCCTATCTAAAGCTCACTAAGTGAAGTTTTAGTGATGCATTAATAGGAACCTAGTTGAAGATCAATCAGTTGATGTAGCATAGTCAAGAGAATATTGCATATGAATATGTATTGAAGGTACATTGATACTAATTTGGTATGTGTTATCTTTGGCATGTCTTATCAAAGAGGCAGAGTTTACTGTCATATCTTTTTGAAATTTGTTTTAGAGGGAGAATTTTTCAAGATGGAGAGTATACTATCATAGAAGTTATGTAATTCCTTCACAAAGGGAGATTACTGCATGAAAGGAGAAGTTTTTGATGAAAATTCTAAGAGGGAGAAACTTTCTATTAGAAAAAGTCTTGTTCTCAAATTTTATTATGGTATGACATGTTGTGTTGACATCAATACCAAAGAGGGAGATTGTTGGATACAATTGTCTAATTGTGTGTGTTTTTTTATGTCACACAAATGCCATATCGGTTGTCAATTAGTGCTTACCAAGCTCACTTGGTCAATAAGGCATTTTTATTTGTCTACCAGGCATTTCTAAAGATTACTCTATAGAGATAGTGTCTACTAAGCTCACTCAAGTGTCAAAGGAGATTATGGTATAAATTAGTGTTAATTGAGTTCCCATGGTTAACAAAGGAAAATTGGTCAGAGCTAGTGCTAATTGAGTTCACTTAGTTACCAAAGGATTTTTGCAAGTTCACAATATTAATCAAGCTTCTATTGGTTAACATAGGAAATTGTTTCAGAACTAGTGTTTATCGAGCAAGGTCAACTATCAAATAATTTTTTTATTTTGGTATATGAAGCTTAATTATTTCAACTATTGGTTCTAGCTGACTATGATAATGATTATTGGTCATTCTATTTTGTATTGAGCCAACTTGACAATCTGGATGATATAAATTCAAGGTCCAGTTGTGATTTTCAAATGTGTGCAAGTGTATTGATTAAATTGAGAAGGAAGTGTGTGAGTAAACTTGAAGGATAAGCATATATCCTTATAGAGTAGAAAATTAATATTCAATTAGGAAGGATCAAGTTTTTGAGTAGAATAGAGAGTTGGATTTACCAATTCAGTTGCATATCAATTAGGTCATTTCACTATTACTCTTTAACCATTGTAGCAATGATCTAAAATGTCTTAATAGAGTTGGTTTAATAGCTAGTTGTAAATCCTCTAATAGGGTGATGGTTCCATTGAATTTTTTTAAGATCTCTCACAAGGCCACTCTTAATAGGGTGATTAAAACCTCTAGCAAGGTCACACCTAATAGTGTGTTTTATAACCTTTAACTAGGTTGTCTCCTAATAAGGTACACTTCAAAAGAGTGAAAAATAGTAACTAGTTACATTGGTGGTTTTTCCCATACTAAGTTTCCATGTTAAATCTAGTGTCTATTGTGTTCATTTCCTTTCTCTCATATTTGCAAGTTAATATTATTAATATTAGATCAACTAAAGTCAGACATACTTTGTTTACCAAGTGACAATAGTAATTAGTTTTATTAGACATCCAAGGAAATTGTAAATATATTTTGTGGTAAATGATTCACCCCCTCCCCCCATCTTAGTTACTTCATCTATATTTTCAATAGGGAGAACTTGGTTTGATATAATAAAGGGAGAGTTTGCTATCAGAAGAAGTTATTGAAGATAGATATTTGTTGATATAAGGTGAAACTATAGGTAAAGGGAGTTTACACTAATAAAGGGAGTTATCATGGATAAGAATTAGAATGAAACTAAGGATATGTTCCTTACTTTATTATTTCTCTAAAAATTTCATTATATTATGACATATTGTGTTGCCATCAATGTTAAAGAGGGATATTGTTGAAAATAATTAGTTAATTGTGTATTGTCTTTGATGTTACACAAAATGTCATATCATTTCTAGTTAATTTATGCCAAGCTCACTTGAGTGATGAAGATAGTTTTTTGTGTTTGTAGAGCATTCTAGGGTTTTCCAAGTTTAGAAAATAGTGTCTACTAATTTCATTTATATGAGAAAGAGAAGTTCATAGAACTTGAGTATTAACCAAGCTCACTCAATTAATGAAGAATAAGTTGGATAAAACCAGTGTTAAATGAGTTCACTTAGTTACCAAAGGAACTTTTTGAATATGTAGTGTTAACCAAGTTCACTTGGTTAACATAGGAAAATCATTTTTGAGTTAGTGTCTATTGAGTAGGGTTGACCAATGAAGAATTTTTTTTGTTTTGGTATATTGATTTCAATTGATTTTTTTTTTGGTTCTAGCTAACTAAGGATATGAATATTAAGTATTCTCAATTGTATTCTACATATACAAAGATATTTGCATCCTGAATCACTGATGGTAGCCAAATGAAGCCTCACTAGTTCCTGCCATGCTGAAAAGTTATCTCTATTCAGCCTTGGAATCTCTCTCTTATAAAACATTCTAATCTTTAGCTTAGGTCCTTCAATCCTTCTTGCAAGCAAAAAAAGCTCTGATACAAATTGTTAGAAATATAGATGGAGTAACTAAGAGGGGGAGTAAATTAGTTACCGAAAAATACATTTATAGATCCCTTCGATGTCTAATAAAACTAATTACTGCTATCACTCAGTAAACAAAGTATTTCTTACTTTAGCTAATCTAACATTAAAAATAGCAACTTCTAAATATGACAGAAAGGAAATGAACACAAGAGACACTAGATTTAATGTGGAAATCTAATATGAGAAAAACCACCAATGTAACTAGTTACTATTTTTCACTCTTCTCAAGTGATCCCTATTAAGAGCCAACCCAGTTAAAGGTTATAAAACACACTATTAGGTGTGACCTTGTTAGAGGATTTAATCACCCTATTAGGAGTGGCCTTGTGAGAGGTCTTAAAACAATTTAATGGACCTATCACCCTATTGGAGGATTTACAACTAGCTATTAAACCAACTATGTTAAGAGATTTTAGATCATTGCTACAATGGTTAGAGAGTAACAATGAAATGACTTGATTGAGATACAACTAAATTGCTAAATCTAGATCATGGTGAGGTTACTGGAACAAATTCCATGATCATATCAGTAGACATAGGTGTTCCAACTAGTCTTGAATATTCTATTCCAAACTTCTTTATTAATGCCTTGATGTATTCAGATTGATAATATACATACCATCTTTCTTCTGGTGAATCTACAATCCAACAAAGAATTTTATTTGTCCAAACATAGACATCTTAAATTCTCTACTCATCTCTTCTAAAAATAACTTCCATAAATCATCATTTCCTATAAATAAAGCATCATCCACAAAGATTTCAGCTAATACAATTTTCTTTTCTATTCCTTCTTTGATATACAGGCTATGTTATTATTTATTCTCGGAAAACCAATTTTTATCAAGTAGTGATAAAGTCTTTCATACCAAGCTATGGGAGCTTTCTTGAGACCATACAATGCTTTCTATAATTTACAAAACAAATTCTTGGGTCTAGGAACAAGAATCCAAGTCTTATTCCTCTCTATCTATTTTATTTCTTCATTTATAGATTCAATCCAACTTTCACTATCTAAAGCATCTTTCACTGATCTAGGTTCAAATTTAGCAAGCAGAAATGTACCCTTCAATTTGTTTCTTGTCATTGTTCCATCTAACTTGTCTCTAATTATTTGAATTTAGAATTTAGAATTTTTTCCAGTAACCTCACCATGATCTTACTTGCCATTGTTCCATCTAACTTGTCTCTAATTATTTGAACAAATTCTAAATTGAAAGTACTTACGCTCAAGACCTTACGCTCAAATTGATCGGATCAAGACCTTACACTCAAATTGCCCCATTCGCAGCATACCAGGATAGGGAAGATCGTGGCAACCATGAGGAGGGAACAAGGAGATTTCTTGGAAAAGATACGAGAAGACCCAAAAGGAGAGAAACCAAATAAAAATAAAGCAAAAATTTAAAAGAGAACCGTTTGCCAATGAGATGTGTAGGATGAGGTAGTAACGGACCAAGATCAGATAGGAGGAAAGCTATATCCTACAAGGATCCATTGGAGTGTACGTAAGTTGAGGGAGAACACTTTGGAGACAAGAGATAAAGCTAAAAGATGCAGCAGAATAGGTAATCAAGAGTTGTGACAAGTGTACAAAGGTGTGTGGTATTGTTTTTGTGGGATGAGAAGGTGTTTCAAAAGGGTGGAATGACTAAGAGGGGTAGGTAGGGCACCAGGGTGGGGTATAAGGGGCAAAGAGTGGGCTAGAAGGGGTCATTTGTAGTTAGATTCAGGAGGAGATATTGCTGATTAGGAGTTCTACAACAAAGATTACGATGGTGAGTATTGGGCGACTAGAGCACCGAGCGAACATAGTACGAATAGTATGAGTATGAGGGACACCCGATCGATCGATAGGGTCTAAAACCTCTTCATGATTTTTGGATATGAATTTGTTATAGCATTCCTGTGAAAGCAAAAATGTGATTTCGTAGGCAGGGGTCGAGCAGGAACGCGAGTAGGATAAGAGGGATTGTAATCCCACAAAACATAACGTCGGGTGGGAGGATGTGGGGGTTTAAATAGTCATTTGTGGGAAAGTGATCTCAAGATGGGAAGTCATGCAGGAATGGGATAGAGTCAGTAGGATCGCATCCCCGTGAAGAGGAATGTGATTCATGTAGTGGGAATGCATACTCACATGTTAAGGTCATTGTATAGCGAGTAAGTGGGAGAAAGGGGCACAACATAGGCACATGATCTCACAGGATCAAGGATCAGTGGGATTGACAGTTGTGGAGACCGCAGGAACATGCTAGTGGGAGTGGGGTAAAAGGCAAAGATTTAGAGTAGAGTCAATATCGTGATCCCATCAGAATATGGTTCCGCAAAAATGTGGGAGGATAGGCTTCGCGGGAATGTTGTTTTTGTAGGAACACAATTTTGGAAAAAAAAGGGAGAAAAAGCTCAGGTTGGGGGAGGGAAGGGTGGGAGGATAAACAAGGAGATAGAAAACTAATAGTTGGATTTGTTTCGGTGGTATGTAGTGGTTGCTAGACACATTAGTGTCATGAGAGCGGTGAGCAATAGTGTTGCACACTGGAGAGATGCTAACATCGATTGATTGGGTGCATGTCAAGAATATCAGGCTAGGCCACCTGGTGAGGTTGCCCCATACCCATACCTACATGATGATGGTTACAACGTTGTGTGAGAGATGGAATAGTGAGATAGTGACATTTCACTTACCGATAGGGAAGATGACAATGATGCTAGAGGATTTGTATCGCATATTCAGACTACTAGTGTGGGGGATGCTGGTCATGGCAACCAGAGAGGTGATAGTAGAGCTATTTGTGCAGAGACTAATGGGGCCTAGAGTGGAGTATAGGATTCGAAGGGGATAGTTTGCATTGGACGAGAACTTGGATCACATGATGGAAGAGAGACAGATCTATTTTTATGTTTTGAGGATGTTCTCAGGGTACATTGCTCCAGACATAGGTGGTACAGGTGTGACACTGGCATTAATTCCAGTAGTGATGTAGATTGTGGATGCAGAATGCCTAGCGGCATGGGGTTCTCTGATGTTGGTCGAGCTATACCGGGACCCGCATCAGATAGTGTACCAGGGTGATAGCCGATAGGGGAGGAGCATTGGGTTCTCAATACTATTACTAGTGTGGGCATAGGAGCATATTGTAGTGCTCAGGCCATTGGGACATAGGGATAGGCAGCCAGAGGAGCTAGTGGAATATAGTTGGGTAGAGCATTTGACATATCACCACATGGATTCAATGGATTACTAGAGAGTGTAGATTGATGAGATAGTGGCAATTGTGTGGAGGTGATACATGGGCCTGGGATCATGGGCAGAGGAGGGAGAGAATCTCCCCTACACCATTTCTCCATGCTTTGTGTTTGGGAGATGGGAGCACATTGCAGAGCATTATAGGCTGGATAGGACACTGTGGTAGTTTAGGTGGCAATAGGTAGCAGTGGGAGATCCGCACTGGTATCAGTAGGTTACATGTGAGCTAGTGTCGATGTACAAGCCATCCCTATAGAGGGATGGGCTATTAAGGGCATGGCGAGAGTTGGAGCCACAACAGTGGGATTTGTTCAGCAGGGCAGCAAATGCAAGCTCTACACAAGAGTATCGAGATACTTTTGTGAGGCCGACACTAGTGGGGAGAGCACAAGGCATGAGGGTACTGGTGGTGGTAGGGGAGCTAGCTCAAGTAGCCCGATAGGGGCAATATATGGTGAGGGGGTTGCGACAGCATGCAATAGTGATTGTATAGGAGGAGGAGCCCACCCATCAGAGGAGGAGGGTGGTGAGGGAGGAGAGGAGAGATGAGCCAAAGAGCATAGCAGATGAGAGGGGAGTAGAGGAGAGGGGAGCCCAGCTAGAGAGAGGGAAGAGGAGGCACAAGGGTGAAAAAGGGCAGAAAGGGGAGAGGCAAGAGGATCGTCGGCTAGGGGAGGAGGATTGGCAAGCTGGTACACCTCACTAGAGAAAGCACACATAGTGATGAGCCAGCTACTCTGTGACACTCAGCAGGAGAGAGATCAGCTATGGGTAGAGTGAGATCAGTTTAGACAGGAGAAAAATACAGCCCAGGGGTAGGCAGACAGGATAGGTGTGGAGGTGTGGAGGCTATAGACAAAGGTGGGCCAAGTGGAGGTGAGGTTGGATGCTATGATGATGGAGCAACAGGGGGTATAGCTGAGATTAGATGCCCTTAAGTAGGAGCGAGATAGGATGGTGGTAGAGATAGCAACTTTACAAGCATAAGTGGCAGTGGGAGGGGGATTGCATGAGCTGCGGAGATTATGGGTAAAGATGGAGGAGTTGAGGTAGAGGGTTGGGTTCTACCAGGGGAGGTAACATGCTACAATGCTAGCATCACAGATTGAGCATTACAGGTGATCAAATTAGTCAGGCACAATAGGTACCCACATAGGGATGCAAGGAGGAGGGAAGAGTAGATAGAGCACTAGGGGAGAGAGTGTAGGCAAGTCTCGGTGCACAGGGCATAGTCAGAGGGTAGGGTTGAGCCAGTGGTGTGGGATGGGAGAGGAGGCAGAGAGCTCTGGGATAGGGGGAGGACTGATGGGGCCACCACCTCCACCACCACCACCACCAGAGGCTAGAAGAGGGGCATAGGAGGAGACTAATGATGCAGGGATGATGGGTTGACCATCGATGAGAAAGCATCTTTTTGGGATACTAAGTACTCCGTATATATATAGGCTATTTTTGAGACACATGGAGATTTTATGTGGGCTCAGACCCATTTGTACTATATGGACATTATTCACTGATGGACTTTTATTCTTTCATTCTTTCATTAATATAGAGATTGGATGACTTCGATGATATTTGTGTTTTATGGACTGGTGATGTTATGTACAGTGATTGATAGTGATGTTTTGATGGTATTGCTAACGATTGGGGATGCAGGATGCGACATGTGCTATGATTTTTGGATTGTGCTGACAGTTTGTGATGTAGGATGTGATTATTGCATACATGATATAATATGTTTTTGATGTGATTCAGCTATGATAGTGCAGATATGATGTGATGTGATTTTGAGCTATGATATCACAGATGTGATCTGTTTTGATGTGATCCTTGATGACATGATTTTCCTTATGATATTGTAGATGTGATGATGATGAGATTTTATGTATGATATATATCATGTAGTATGATATGTTTTTGATATGATCCTAGTGAGGTGATGTTGCTTTATGATAGATGTGATATGATCCCAGAGAATTGATTTCTTTGGAGAGTTTTTGATATGATGTTGTATGATGATAAGTACAAACTATAAAAATAAGTGACAAATGTAAAATGAATCACCAACTAAAGGATAAACAATAGATTTGTGATATGAAAAAAAAATGAATATAATGTCATGACACTTAGGATATGTTAACACAAACTAAATATGGATAAAGGATTAAAACAAATGAATTGACAAAATAAAAGATGAAAATACAAAAAATAAAGTACAACTTTAATGATGAACCTCAATTCTAAAATGAAACCTAACCTAATGATAAATGACTATAATGCTAAAATGAATCACAGTCTAATGATGAGCAACTACACTAAATGATTGATAATCTAATGATGAGTGACGATGCTAAAAATGAACCATAATCTAATGATGGATTACTATGCTAAAATGAACCATAAGAGAGAGAAGTGAATTTATGATATGCTATCAAGAACACAAACTGAAAGATACAACTAGGATTTTATGATAAGCATGCAAGAATAACATAAAAAGACCAAATGCAACGATATTTCATGATATGATAATACAACATACGAGATTGTAGGAGATGTAAGACGAACAATGATGGTGGAATAAGATAACCAATGTTTTGACTTATGATAGCATTCTATGATATGAAAAGTTTTCATAGGAGATACTAGCTCTAAGGAGAATAATGTTGGAAAAAGTGTGACCAACAAACTCGCAGTCAGGAGGATAGCAGAGATTTTTAGAGCTTGGATAGTAACTTATGATAGGGATCACATCATGATGAGAATGAATAAGAATTGATGTTCATAGCTATGAAGCAATTGATTCTGAGGATGTAAAAAGTGATAGTTCAACGAAGAGGGGTGACAATAAGGAGAAAGATACCTAGGGGTTTCTAAAAAAATAAAAGTGAGGCGTAGGGGAAGCTGGAGCATGGGGTACTTCGCGAGGAAGTACCACTATATAGTGTAAAAACTTTAGTTGATATAGGATTTTTAGGGATCTAGCAAGGTTACTAAGAACATCAAGGCCTTTTCCCCAAGATTCCATATGACTAACTCGAATAGGCAGGCAAGGATTGCCCCAACATCACACATGAGTCCCAGAGAGATCAGTGTGGGAATGATGCTAGATGATCCACAAGAAAATGAGATTACTCAAGTGCATCATGTTTTATTGAAAGATGAAAACATGTTGGATATATGCAAGGATAATATTAAACTGACTCACAAGAAGCAAAAGACTGTGATCGAAACCAACCTCCTTAGTTGTCCCAGGAAAAACACACGATCATATGAAATGATCATGGTGATCTTGAGAAGGAAACAAAAAAATATTCATGGAAACAATCAACCAAAAAATGAAACAACCAAAAGATTTTCCAAAGGTGAAAAAGGAACCTTTTGTCAAAGGGATCAATTGATGGGTTGCAACAAGACCTGGATAAAGAGTAAGACTAGTTAAGGACATGGGAACTCATGACTAGATAGCAAAACATAGTAGTAGGGATATGCATGACGGGGGAAAGCTCAGGATGAGGGGATAGCATTGTTATAATACATGGTTTTGTTGAGGTAAGTTTATGTAAAGTGGATTTATGTACAGGGGTTCGTATATTGCTATATTCACATAGGTACAGTATATGGGAGACAAGGGTTAGTGCAGGGGGTATGAGACACACATTATATGGGTTGTATACGCTACATATGGTAAAGATAGAAATCACATGATAGGGTAGATCTAGTAGAGTATAATAGTAGGATACATTAAGTATGATACACAGGATGCTATAAATGAGATGGGAGGTTACATAGTGAAAAGTGCTTGAGGATGATGTTGTGAAGCATGGCAAATAACGATATGGAACACCTTGCAAAAGTGGGTGGGAGGAGTGATATATTATTGGGGGGTCATAAAGGGGTGTGTCGGTGATAGATAATGGAAGAGATGTAGTACACTTGGTGCCTATTTGGTAGGTTTTCACCAGGGACCTTTCCAAGGCACTTGAATTGCCAAGTTTTCACCATTGGATGCTTTATTTTTTTTCTTTCCTTGGTTTGAAAATTTTGTCATTAGGCATAGAATTTCTTGAGGTGGATAATGTTGGTAGGATTATTTAGGACTTCACTTTCAAGGGTAGATAGCTGATAGGCTCCTGAGCCAAAAGATGTTGTGACCACATAAGGACCAAGCCAGGTGGGCTCAAACTTGCCTTTCTTTTCTTTGTCAGCTTGAGCCTTCATATTCTCTTTAAGGACCATGTCACCTTCTTGAAAATTATGTGGATGGACTTTCTTATTGAAATATCACTTGAGGCAACTTTGATAGACCATGAGATGGTCGTAGGCTTGTTGCCTTCTTTCATCAAGTAGATCAAGTTGAGTAAGTCGAGCCACTCTATATTCCTCATTAGACATATGTCCTTAGAGAGAAATACGAAGTTATGGGAGTTCAACCTCAATAGGCAAGAATTCTTTAGCACCATAGACCAAGGAGTATTGAGTTGTGCCAGTGGCTATATAGAATGAAGTGTGGTATGCCCATAGGGCAAGATTAATTTGCAAATGTCAATCACAACTGAAGTCATTGACAACTTTCTTGAGAATTTTGATGAGGGTTTTATTAGTTTCCTCAGCCTGACCATTACCTTGTGGGAAATATGGGCTTGAGAAGTGGTGGTGGATGCAGAGGGAAGTGAAAAATTCTTCCATATCTATGTTTTCAAAATTACCTCCGTGGCCTGTGAATATGGTCATGGGGATGCCAAGTGACATATGATATGATAAAATATAAACCTGGACACCTGAACTCCCATGGTAGTAACAAGGGGAACTGCTTCGACCCACTTAGTGAAATAATCAGTGGCAGTGATTATCCACTTGTTTCCTTCTGAAGAAAGTGGCATAATAAGACCAACAAGATTAAATCCCTAGTAGGCAAAAGGCCATGGTGGTACAATGGGTTGCAAGTCTTGTGCTAGAGCTCGGATTAAATTAGCATGTTGTTGACAAGGTAAACATCATTTCACAAATTCACATGCATCCTGTTCTAGAGTAGGCCAAAAATATCTAGCCCAAAGGATTTTCTTTGCTAGCACCATCCTGCTCATGTGGGCACCACAAAGTCTAGTGTGTACCTCTTTGAGAGCCATTGTAGCCTCATTTTGATCTAAACATCAAGAGAGAGTATCATGATAACCACGACAATATAGGGTTTGGGAAATGATAGTATAATGAGAAGCTTTGTAAATAAGGTTTTGGCATTGGGTTCATGTGAGGTGAGGAGATATGATACTATTTAGTAGGTAAGCATGAATTTCATGGTACCATGGAGATTGGGGACTAACCAAGATACAGACTCGTGTTGATTCATCATTCTCATAAGCAAGTTCGTGCAATTGCTCAACCAAGAATTCATACTGCATAGCTTCATGTGGTATTTCCAAGAGAGAACCAATAGTAGCCAAAGCATTAGCTACCTTATTCTGGAGTCTAGGTATTTGTATGAACTAGATATGAGTGAAATGCTCCTTTAATTGATCAACCAGATCTTTGTAAGGTAGTAACTTGTCATCTTTGGTTTGATATTCATTCAAAGCTTGTTTGATGATAAGCGAGAATCACCATAGACTTGAAGCTTTGTGATATTCCATTCAATGGCAATTTTTAGTCCTGCAACAAGGGCCTCATACTTTGCAATGTTATTGGTACACCAAAATTGTAGCTTGAAAGATTTAGGAATATAATTGCCTTGAGGTGTAACCAAGAGTATGCTTGCACCGGAGCCATGAGATGTATAGGAGCCATCATAATATAGCTTCCAGAGTGAATTTTTTTCTATCAAAAAGAGGTATTCATCTAGAAATTCCATGATGAGTGGGTGATCTACAACTAAGGGGGCATCAGCCAAGTGATTTGCAATAGCCTGGCCTTTGATAGCCTTTCTGTCAACATATTGAATGTCAAACTCACTGAGAAGCATGACCCATTTTTCCAAGCGTCTGGTGAGTACTGTACGAGAGAGCATATATTTCAATGAATCAATCTTTGATATCAATTGTACACTATGAATCATCATGTAGTGATGTATTTTCTAGGTGGAAAATGCTACTATCAAGCATGTCTTCTCCATTGGTGTGTAGTTGAGCTCATAGCCCACTAATATTTGGCTGATATAATAAATAGCTCGTTCCTTTCCTACATCATCAAGTTGTGCTAATAGAGCACCTACTGCTCTAGGAGTAGCTATGATGTAGAATATGAGTGGATGGCCTACAATTAGAGGAACCAAAATAGGTGGATTAGTTAAGTATTTCTTGATGAGCTCAAAATTGAACTGGCAAGCTGGGTCCCATTTGAAATTTTGATCTTTCTTAAGCAAGTGAGTGAAAGCTTGACACTTATCAACAAGCTAAGAAATGAATTGCCGGACTAATTGGAGTTTTCCTTGCAAAGAATGAAGGTACCTGAGTGTCTTAGGAGGAGCCATATCCATGATGGCTTTGACCTTCTTAGAGTCAATCTCAATACCATGCTATGACACAATGAAGCCTAGGAGCTTTCCTGAGGTAACATCGAAGACACACTTCTTTTGATTTAGCATGAGATGATATTCTACCAATCAGTTGAACACTTCCTCGAGGTGAGATAAGTGATCTAAAGCATTAAGAGATTTGACTAGAATATCATCCATATAATCCTCAAGTATCTTATAGATTAGGTCATGGGAGATGACCATCATCATGTGTTGATAGGTTGCCCCAGCATTCTTTAACCTAAAGGGCATCATATTGTAGCAGAATGTGCCCCAAGGTGTAGTAAATGGTGTCTTATGCTGATCTTCTTCTGCTATACGAATATAATTATATCTAGAGAAAACATCCATTAGTGACAAGAGTTCATGACTTGCGGTGAGATCCACAATCATGTCAATATTTGGCAATGGAAAGTCATCCTTCGGACAAGCTTTATTAAGATCCTTGAAATCGGTGCAAATTCTAATATGACCAGAGGTCTTGGTAATAGGTACCATATTAGAAATACATTCAGAATAATCTATTGGTCGAATGATTTTGGCCTCTAACAACTTCTCTAGCTCTGCTTTGACTAATAAAGCTACCTTGGGGTGCATTTTTTGGAGTTTCTATTTGACGGGCTTGGCCCCTGGATCTACTGCTAGATGGTGTACGACTAGTTTGGGGTCCAACCCTCGCATATCTTGATATGACCATGCAAAGTGGCCTATATTTTCATAGAGGACTTCAAGAAGAATCTCCACTTGTTCAGGTGGTAAAGAGGTTGCGATGTATGTGATATGTGGTATCTCTATCGGACTAATATCTATAGGCTGAGTTTCTTCTATCAAAATTGAAGATATAGGAGGTTGATGCTCCTATGGGGGGAGGATGAAATCTCCATCCTTAGGTGCCTCTAAGAGGTTTTCACCATTGGATACATCCTTTATTCTTATTTCATTTTTTGAGTCACCCAATGGTACTCCAAAGGAGTTTTCACCATGGGATGTTTTTCTTTTATCCCTTTTCTTTTTTGTTTCTCTTGGAATTTCATTTTTGTGACTAGAGATTTCATCCTCCCCAAAGTAACCTGCAAGATCTAGCTTGTAGACATACACTGATGGTGGAGGCAGCCATTTATGTGGCATTTCTACCCCCATGAATTTAAGGAGTGCATGCTCGGTAGAGAACTTGTCAACATGAACGAAACTTGGTTGGTCCAATTCTATGAGTTAGGGGTGAGCAAGGGGGAGGTCGATGAGATTCAAGCATAACTGGCAGAGCACAGAGGCTCCAAGGATTATTTTGTCAAGGAAAATATTTTCATAAGCTTTCTTTTCAACTTCCTCAAGGATGTCTTCAACCTCAACAAGAGTGTTTTGGATGTTCATAAAGGTGTGGCCTTTAGTTGTAGTGCCCCCAGTTGCGGGGAGTCCATAGCCCAAGAATTTGGTTGTCTGCCCTTGGTGTGCTTCTATAGGCTATCTCATAATTGATTCCTGGTAGCCTAAACCACCTCCTTGATAATCCCATTGCTTCGTGGCCAAGCAATGTGACTAGGGATATTTCTATTTAAAGTGATCAAGAAGTGCTTCACTTTTAGGAGGTGGCTCTTTGTATAGCCATGTGTTAATGTCTGGTGTATTTTCTACTCTATCAAGGATATCTTTGGTGAAAAATATGGTAGGGCCCAACTGGTGAAGTGGAGAGGTGGTTTTTGGTATAGGCCCTTGATGTATTGGGTGTCCTTGAGTATGTGGGTCAAGTGGTAGAGCACCAACAAAAAAAGCATCTGTGAGACTATACTCACCACAACCTTGGTAGTTGATCTTAACTGTGGAGAGACTAGAGGCTAAAATGTTGTTTGGATCGTGGCAAGTGCCAGAGGATCTGGCCATGGTGGTGTCAATTTCGATCCCAAGACAGTGATTGGTGTATGAATCTTCAATCGCATTGCAATAAGAAAAGGGTTCAAGATCTGCGTGGATGGTTATCTCAGTGCCATTATGCAAAAATTTGATGCACTGATGATATGTAGATGGAACAACCTTCATGGTATGAATCCACGAATGACTTAGGAGGATATTATATGGAAGATTAAGATCAACTACATGACAAAGTGTTTCTTGAGTAGTTGGGCAGACTCTAATAGGGAGCAAGATGATTCCTTCAGTAGTATGCTCCAAATTGTCATATTCCTTCATGGTGATCACCTCATTGATGATATCTGCTTTAGTATATCATGCCTGCCTGATTAACTTTAGAGTACATAGGTTTAGAGTCAATCCATTATCTATCATGACATGTTTAACTACAAAGTCACAAACCATAATAGTGATGTGAAGTGGGAGGATGTGATCGGGTTCAACTACTGGGATATCAATATTTTTTAAGGATAAGGCACATGAGGCTGAAAGACGGCCAACAAAGTTGCAAAACTTAGTGGTGTTTATGTTGGAGGGGATGCGTGACTCACGTAGAGTGCTGTTAAGGATCTCTTGATAAAGTGGGCTTGTTCGTAAGACATCTAGGATGGAGATCTGGGCCGACGTGTTTCTAAGGTGTTCCAAGATGTTATACTATGCCCCTAGTGAAGGTGATTCTAATGGAGATGCTTGAGATGGAGGTGGTCATGTTGATGGTGGTCTGATTTGTGTGGATACAGATGGGCCAACTATATTGAGTCATGTCTGATGGGTAGCAACTGCACACTGAGTGTCTGGGCCTTTGATATTGATGAAATTGATAGATGGTTCAACTTGGGATATGCAATCAATTAAGCTACCATAGTCTAAGTATGCTGAGGTATAATTCTGAGATGTGTCTTGGTTGTCACCTTGTTTACTTGGAGCATTGTTCAATTTGTTGATAGGAGGGTTTGTAGGTGCCTTTCCTGAGTTGGTGTTATGAGGAGGGAAAGCATTTTGATACATCATTAATCTTGCATTAGGTGCAAGTTGTGCCCCCACTATGATCTCTTTTTGGTCAATGAGGTCTTGTACATAATCCTTAAGTTGCATGTATTTAAGGGTAGTGTGCCCCTTGACACGATAGAATTTGCAATATTTTTTTATCTTTGTAACAGGATGCCCTAGACTGATTGGGTTCCAAGGGTTTCATTTATGGATACCAAATAAGGTTATCTTTGGCCAATTTTTCAAAGATTATATCAAGAGGTTCCCCCAATGGAGTGTATGTTCATGGTTGCCTCTGAACACGGGGTTTACTACCTATCACTAGTGTGATAACATTAGTTTGATTATGAGGAAAAGTATTTGTTGATGAGTTTGCACAGGTGGCTGGTGATACACAAGAGGTTGCTGTTGATAAGTTTGTTGTTGGCAAAATGTGGTGGGAACATTGGTAGCCACCCCAACAATATGGACCTGTCAAGTGTCAGTGGCACCATCTGTCATTGTATTCTTGTTTTTGTTCCAATATTAGGTTTTTTCATTGCTCGACCTATGGTCATAGGTATTTTCTTTGTACAATCTAATGACACCATCCTTAATAAGGCCTTGCTTGAAGCACATTCCTTTTTCTTTAATGTCCTTGTATGTTTACAAACAGTTCATAACCATATGATGAGTGAGGCTAGGGTGTCTGTTATTTATGAACATCTTGACAAGATGGTGCAAGAGATCCTTCTTGTGAGGATTTGCCAGCATTGCAAGTACTCTGTAAGACTCTCTCCTCCGTTTTGTTTAGTGTGGACAAGGTCCACTACAGATAATTTAGTCTCAACGAGATGGGTATATTGAGCAACAAAGGCCTCAGAAAGTTTTGCAAAAGTTTTAATAGTACCTTGGGGGATGTGACAAAACCATTCCAAGGTTGGTCCTGCTAGGCTCTTGGGAAAGAGCTACATGAGGAACACATTATTATAAGCCACCTCCTAAGAATGCATATAGAATTTCTTAACATGTGTGACTGGATCACTCTTCCCCCTAAATTTTTCAAACTTGGGGATCTCAAAATGTTTAGGAAATGGAGTCAATGTGATAGTCCAATCAATAGGGTATGGGAAATCATTTTTAAATTTGAAATTTTTGGTGTCTATCCTATCCTTGAGGGCTTTGAGAGCATTCTTCATCTCTTCCCATTCAGAATTTACAGGTGGAGGAGCAGGTGCACTTGATCTAGGTGCCCGCAATGTGGGATATGTGCTAGAATATGAAGTGTGATATGGAGAACTCTAATGACCATATGGTATCTGTGGAAAAATGGTTTGCATAGCCAGTGGAGTGGGTGCTATGGTTTTCTGGGGTGTGGGTTGTGTATACTGTTGCATCTGCTGAGATAGGTGTGATAGATAACTATGAGGTTGCTACCCTATGAGGTGGTTCTGTGTGGGTGCTCGGGCATACTATTGATGTGAAGATTGCAGCTAGAATAGTGGTAATGTAGATGATGCTTGTGTTATGCTCTGGGAATATATACCATGCCCAATATATGTGGGTTGAGCACCTGCTTGAAAGTAGGACTAATTTGGAGTAGGTGCAAGGTAGTTAATTTGAGGCAAAGTGTTTACTGTAGAGAACTACAGTGGTGCTGGATTTGGGCTATTGCCTAGAGGTGGCATGGAGAAATAGTTGGTGAGCGGTGGGAGTGAATAGCTATGTGAAGCAGTGGATGAAATTGTCACAGGTGTGAACGTGACTATAGTGCTAGGGGGAAGACTAATGATAGGTTCTTGTGTCATAGCAAAATTCCATGGTCCCAAAGGAAAAGTGGCTAAAGAGCTTTGGCTAGTTACAAAGGGGTTGATAGTGATGTTTGGTGGGATGGAGGATGAGGTATTGGACCCTAATGGTGGTATTTGAGTAGTAAATGGACTAGATGCAATATGGGGTGGAAATGAAAAGGTAGTGCTACTAGATGAAAATGGAGGATTTGGTGGAGTTGAAAAATGAGTGGTGGAAACAGATGCAAATGGTATAGTTGAGGTTGGTTGAGATGTAGTATGCACTAATGGTTGAGTGAGAATGGGATGAGTGTTCTGTGGAATGGGAACCAACACCTGGGTCGAGGGAATATTTGGTTCTACTAGTTCTACTTGAGGTGGTTGCCATCCAAACAATGGGTGAGTAGGATCTGTTATGTTGATAGGTGGTGGACATCCAAACTTGAAGACACCAACATTGTCTTGTAAGAAATTTTCCATGATGGTTTCCTTGTTGCGATCTATGATGGCATTTGCGATAGTAGCATGACCAGGTTGGTTCATGAAAGCCTCAATATCTATTGATGATCCTCATTCTTCTGGGATTTGCGATGGTGGATCTGATGGTTTTATGGATACCACAGATTATGGCTAAGCTCAAGATGTGTTACCACTATGACTAGGATCCATGTCTTTTTTTTGTGTGTGCCTACAGAAACATGTGGTGGGTGGCATAAAAAGATGCTTCTTCTAAATGTAGCGAGGGATGATACTAAGGGTGTTAAAAGGATATGGTGCTATATGCAAGAAGCTTATGTGTTCCTAAAATATGAATGTGGGAAATGTGATGGTTATGCAAAAGGTGTGACCCTAACCTATTCCTAACAAAGTGTTGTGTTTCAAAGATACTCAGGATGATGAGAGATGTGATGCAAAAATCTCTCTAAGTGAGTGAGGAAATAATGCTAAGATTTTAACAATTGTAGGTGGAGGATTCTTCTTCAACAACCTAAGATGAGAGGAGATGGTCTAAATCCAAATGCTTCGATGGGGTATTGCAATTCCTAGACAAGAGACTAAACCTATATGTGTGTAAGTGTGTGCAGAAAAAGGAGGGACCTAATTAGAATGAGTAATAGTAGAGTTGTTGATAAGGCTCATACTAACACCATGTCAAAGGGTTAGGTTTTGGATTTTGTAGTCCCATTCAGTTTGCAATGCTACTTTACCTTTGTCTTTCTCAATTTGATCCAATTTGGCAATCCTAGGGTTGGGGGTATGCTTCTTATGCTCTGCTTCGATTTCCTTATAGGCTAGTATTTGAGGAAGCTTATCCTTCTTAAACTTAGTCTTAGGATGGCTTGACATGAGATATTTCCAAGGATTAAAAATCACAACTGTGGGGTTCTTTGAAGGCAATGACTATGCTAAGTATGCCCTATGCTAGGATTGACCAAGTTTGGAAAAAATTCATCCAACAAGTAAAAGATCAAGCAATAGATAAGAACAACTAGATAGAAGTTTTGACTCCTAGAAATTGATACTTGCACCAAGGAGTCTATATGTTTTTACAAATGTTTCAAGCAATCACTTCAAGCACATGAACATCCTAGATGATTGGCTACAAAGTTGACAGTTGGTTTATCTAGGGAGTCCTCAATATATGCAAGGTACATGAGGCCCAAATCTATAGATGAAAACAAAAAAATGTCACATAGTTGAGAGGAGTGGTAACTCACTTTTCCTCTTTCAATTCTCAAGGGTATAAAGTTCCTTGAGGCTTAGCCTGGATGACAAAATCTTGATCACAAGAGAGGTGTCTTTGGATTCACCTCCCATTCTTTATACTCTGCCAGAATGCTGGAGTTGAGGTCATCCCAAGGGGTGATAAAATCCTTGAGTAGGCCTCCTAAAACTTAAACAAGAATTTGGATCCTAATCTTATGCACCCAAGATGGCCTCGAAAGATGACAAGGGGAGAGAAGACTTGGATGATCTTGGGCTAAAGGATAGAATTCTTTCCCAACTGATGCTTAAGTTTTTTGATCTAGACTTTTGAAAACACACCTAATTAAGCTGTAAAGGTTCAATTCCAATTTGAAATGTATGAAAAAAAGAGAAGTGATCAAAGAATGAATACACCAAGAAGATTTAGGTTCAACAAAAGGTAAACTCGCGTGTCTAAAGGCCCTCCACATCAAGTATCGATTGATTTTTTTTGAGGCATTCAAGATTGAGTGTGATTTTGTTTTAAGCTCAAAATAAAGATGTGTGTAAAAACTCGATTCCAAGCGCATGCTTGGAGGCCCTCCACATCAAGATTTGTTCAATTTTTATGCCCAAATGAAGTGTTATCCATTTAATCTAGATTTTTGGACATTCAAGAAATCTTATAAGTTAAGACAAACCCTCAAAAGCTAATTAAGTAGAATTCAATTATGGAACACTTAACACTCTCTTAGGTAGGCCCATCCCCATATATGGTGCTAATATTGCAAGTAATGGTTAGAATGATGGGTGATTAAAGAGGGTGAGTCCAATGAAAAACTACTTAATTTAATTTTAGTTGATTTGTTTTTAACTTAACCGATTTTGTAAGTGTTCAAAAATCAAACTTGCCTAAGTTGAATGCAAAAGAAAGATTTGCTTTTTGTTTTTTAAAGCACCAATATGAAGTGTTTGATTTGTACCTAGTGATTATGCAAACAATGTCAATTTTTCCTAACTTAGAAGCATTCAAGACAATGACTAAACATGATAGCCAAATAAAGGCAACCTTCTCACAGGGAAAAGGCAAGAAACAATGTTCTTGTGATGATACCCATGTTCTCGTAGGTCGGTTCATGATCTCGCTACAGTTCCTATTTGCAAGAATGATGGGAAAGACTATAAAAAACCATGAGCTAAAAACTTGAGAGCTCTTTTTGACAGAGCGATCCTGCGGGCTTATGCCCTTACAATGTTCCCGCAAGCGAGAATGATGATCTCGCGGATAAAAGTTTATTACAGAGTTGAGAAGTCTAAGAAAAGAATTGGTCAACATTCCCGCAAGTGCGAATGTCGATCCCACAGTTTTGAGGAACATTCCTACTGGTGTATTTGTCAACGAGGATGCAGAGAAAATTTTTATACATGGTAGAAGCTTGTTTGGTGATGAACTATAAACTTGTTTTCATGGGTTCAAGTTCCCTTAGGCTAATGGTCGCATTCCCGCAGTTGCAGGATTGCTAAAAGAGTTGGTTTTGAAGTCTTCAAAAGTGAAAATGATGAAATGGAAAGGAGCACGATTCTCAACAAGAGACTTGTGTACCTGCAAGAAAATTAGCAAACCACTTGCAAAAAACCCACAAGAAAACAAGGTTAATTTGGTTAGTTTATAAAAAAAAACCCAAAAACATGATTAGATTGACCCAAATGCGGGGTCCCATTGGGCGTGCCAAAATGTATACACTAATATGTTAGAAAGAAACACTAATCTATTTAAAAACCAAAGCATTAACTAACAAAATTAATATAAACTTTAGATGAGACAAAGTGAGGTCCTCAAATGAGAATATGAGCCATGGATAGGCTCTCTCAATGAGGATGATCACTTGATTTAGAGATATGTCTATTTATGGATTTGGGATGTATGCTCAATTTCTTCAATGTAGGAGATGGACAATGGCAAATTGGTAGCCTTGTGAGCTCTCAATTTGGCATTATGAGGGTATGGTTGATGGCTTTGTTTCTCAAACTAGCATGATAACTTTACTAAAATGGGTTGTGATAAAATGGCTTGGGAGGGGATCCAATTTATAGGCAAAGGGCTTGAGGGATGGAGGGGTAAGATGCAAGGATGGCAAGATGGTGAGGGAGGGCTAGGATGCACTCAAAGGGGAGCACATGGATTGTGCTTGTTTAGTACCAATAGAGAAGTGACACTTGTCACAAGGAGGATGAGTGTGAGAGGATAGGAAATGGGCTGGTCAAGGACTTGATGAGGGTGGTTGAGTATGTAAGAGTCATGAGTGAGGATGTAAGAGCCATTTATGGCTTGGTGGTTGGGATAATTTGAGGGGAGACTTTAGCTTGGTTTAGGAAAGTCTTAATCTCATTTAGGATTGTGCAAATTATTAGGAGATTGGTTAGGCTTGGGTTAGGATTAGATTAGGGATTTTAGAGATGTGCAAGTGGATGGCATTCATGAAGGTGGGTTAGTTAGTGGCTAAGCTTAGTTAGTATGGGTGGATGGGGTGGATTAGGCTAAATGGGGGTTTTAGGATAGCTTAGGGGCTATTAGATTTGTGGATTTTATTTATTAAAGTGATTTTAATAAATTTGAGATTTGGAATTACATAGGAGAATAGGATTAAATTGATAAATGATAGGTTATTTTATTTATCAATTACGACTATAGATGATTAATTAAATTATTCAGCTAGGGGATGGCAAAATATTTAATTAAATAGGAATTTAATTAATGATGTCTTTAGAGATAGCTAAATAGGATTACCAAAGCAGTGTAATCAAATTTAGGTGTATACACTTCTAACTATGACTTGGGTCCTTTAGGTTGTGACTTGGGTTGCACTTGTTGAAACTCCATAGCTTTTGGAGATTTTAGGGACTCAGTAGGTGAAGTCTGTTGACTTTCGATTTGATTTGGCAATGTATCAAGTATATAGTAGATAGACTTTCTATAATTCTTTGGTTCTTTGTAGCTTTCTTCTTCACTCTTTTCTACAAACTCGTTAGTTCTTACATCTACACTTTCTATGATCTTATGAGTTGATAAATTCAAACATTTATATGCTTTTCTTCTATAGAATTATCCTAGGAATATCCCTTCATCACCTTTGACATAAAATTTATGTTTCCTAGATTCCTTAAAGATATAAAATTTCTACCAGATACTTTTAAATAAATTACAATAGATTCGTGGTCATACCATAGTTCATAAGGAGTTTGATTTGAGTCTTTCTTCAACTATACTTTGTTTAATGTATTTACTATAGTATTGACTGCTTCCTTCCATTATTTGATTGAAACACTCTTTTCTATCATTAAAGTTCTTGCACAATTCGTTATGAATCTATTCCTTGTTTTAGCTATACCATTTTTTTGTGGTGTACCAAGGGCTAATACTTGTATCTTAATTCCTCTTTCAATGTAGAATTAATTTAAATCATTGGAAATGATTTCACCTCCTCTGTCTAATCTAAAACACTTCAACTTCTTTCCACTTTCATTCTCTAGTCTTGCCAGATGCCATTTAAAATTTTGAAATAATTTTGACTTATCTTTTAGATACATTGCAGTCATCATTCTAGAATAATCATTAAAAAAAAGAATAAAATACTTATCTCCATTGTAGCTTTCTATTTGAATAGGTCCATATAACTCGGTATGAACTAGCTCCAAGACATATTTTGAATGATAGTCCTTGCTTTTGAAACTTGTTTTTCCCATCTTACCAATTTGACAATTTTTGCACAGGCCCATAGCAGGTTTCCTTAGACTAAGAATACATCTAACTCTTTTCTTCTTGCTTATCTTGCTTATATTATCAAAGTTCACATGACATAACTTTTCATGCCATAACCAACTTTCTTCTACTTGAGAAATAAAACATGAACTTTCACTGAGATCTAGGTAGAATAGGTTACCATTTGTTTGTTTGCTAGACCCAACCAAATTTCTTTTTACATCTAGCAGTGTGGCCTTTCCATTCATGAATTCCACCTTGAATCCAATGTTATTCCACTATGCCACACTTAGTAGATCATTCTTTAGTCCTTCAACCCAATAAGAATTATCACATTTAAGTTCAATGGTTAGTGAGATATAACCTTTTACCTTTATGCAACATGGGTCATTGTTTCCAAATCTCACACTTTCACCTCCATATGTTCAAATTTTGTTTTGTCCTTAGTCATATGATGTGATCAGTGACTATCAATAATTCATGTATCATTTTTTCTAACATGAAAGATAAGTGCCATTTTATCTTTTTCATCATCAGATTCATGTTTTACAACAATATATACCATTTTATCATCTTCATTACTATCTAAATCCTTAGCCATAAAACATGATTTCTTACCTTTTTCCTTGTAGTCCTTGAAGTTCTTGAAATCCTTCTTTACTCTATACTTGTGATTCTTTTTCATATTTATCTTCTCTATTTGGACATCTTGCAGCAATATGTCCAACATTTTCACAAGAGAAACATATTAAAGAGATTTTACTTTTATACTTTCATTTTCCTTTGTGATACTTTCTTGCAAGCAATGCTTCAATGGATTCAAGATCATTGTCAAAACTTTCTTCTTCTTCACTTTTAGATCTTTTAGCTTTCTTCCTGTGTGATACCTTGGCCTCAAATGAAGACTCAAGATTTCTAGAACTAGGAGTATAATTATCATAGTTGTCTAGTTGAAATGCAACCAATCTTCCAACTAGAGCATCCAAAGTTATCTTGTTATTTGGATCAGTCTAAACTCTTGAATAATAGAAACTCTAAGTAGATAGATAGGAAGAAGGGTTCTAAGTACCTTGCTTACCATAGTTACATACTCAATTGTTCCTCTTGAGGCTTTTATAGCACTGACACTGGCTTTGATTCTCTCAATGTATTTTTCAATTTTTTTATCCTCTCTCATTTTCTTTTGATCAAACTAGCATCTCAAGATTTTTTTCTTGGCTCTTTTTAAGTTATCATTACCTCCATAGATATCCTTCAATTTGGTCCACATGTCATGAGAAATAGCACATCCTTTGACCTCATCAAATTCAACATAGTTAAGAGCTGATGCAATGTCAATCATCATGATGTTATGATTTTTCTTTTCAGTAATTTGTTCCATAATCAATATTCTAGTAGGATCCTTGTAAGCATTTTCTAAATATTTAAAGCCTAAAACACTAAATTTTTCTAGGTGCAACTTCGTAAGTTCTTATCATGTGTCTAAGCTATCTTTATTCATCTTGGGACTTTGATAGCACTGACACTAGCTTTGATTCTCTCAACATATTTTTTAATGTTTTCATCCTTTCTCATTTTCATTTGATCAAACTAGCCTCTCAAGCTTTTTGACTTTTCTCTTTTTACGTTGTTATCACCTCCATGGATATCCTTCAGTTTGGTCCACATGTCATTAGAAGTAGCACATCCTTTGACCTCATCAAATTCAAAATAGTTAAGAGCTGATGCAATGACAATCATTATGATGTAATGATTTTTGTTTTCAACAATCTATTCCATAGTCAATGTTCCAATAGGATCCTTGTAAGAATTTTCCAAATATTTCAATATTGAATCAATAATGGTTGCTAGGTGCAACTTTATAAGTTCTTTCCATGCCTCTAAGTTATCTTTGTTCATCTTGGGAATCTCTCTTCTATAAGACATCCTGATATTTAGCTTACGTCCTCGAATCCTTCTCTACAAGCACTAAGAAGCTCTGATACCAATTATTGGAAATGTAAGAGGTGTAACAAAGAGAGGAGGGGTGAATCAAATAATACTAAAATAAATCCCATATCCCTTATCTATCAACATAGATCGTATAATTCACTAAAAATATTGATGCTCGATAGACACACAGGCACTTGGTTTACACTAGTAAATGTTGTAATTAGGCAAATATTGAAATAACAAAAGTAACTCAGAAAATACTAAAATAGCAACAATAATTTGATAAATAAAAATCTTAAGATATTATCTATGATTATCCTTACTTAACTTAGTTGTGTACATAAAAAAGAAATAGCATGAACACAAGTGACATCAAGATTTAATGTTAAAACCCAATTTGGAAAAAACCACCAATTGAAACTAGTTACTGATTTTCACTCTTCTAAAGTGAACCCTATTAGGAGCCAACCCTGTTAAAGCTTACAAAACACACTATTAGGTATGACCCTATTAGAGGATTTAATCACCCTATTAGCATTTTCCTTGTTAGATGTCTTTAGACACTTCAATCTAGAAATGCCACCTTGTTAGAGGATTTACAAATAGCTACTAACCCAACTTTGTTAAGAGATTTATATCACTATTGCAATAGTTAGAGAGAAAAAATGAGATGACCTAATTTCTTATGCAACTGAATTTTTGATTATAGATCTCCATTTGACTCATATACTTGATCCTTTCAGATCAAATGTATCCTTGCAGCTCAAAAAGGATATT
This sequence comes from Cupressus sempervirens, assembly GCA_028749045.1. Classification (NCBI taxonomy): domain Eukaryota; kingdom Viridiplantae; phylum Streptophyta; class Pinopsida; order Cupressales; family Cupressaceae; genus Cupressus; species Cupressus sempervirens. The sequence continues at coordinate 878,632,496 of CM053792.1, forward strand.
CTACTTATCCTTCTAATTCTCTTCCTCTAAGAATCTTCAAATCCTCTATTACTTGCACACATTCAATCCTCAACTTCACCTTATATTTATATCTTACACATTCCCAAGTCAGCATGAATTCAACTTACGATACTTAATATTCATCTCAGCAGTTAGCTAGAACCAACAAACAGATCAATTGAAATGAATATGCCAAAACAAGAAAATTCTTTATTGGCTAACCCTGCTTAGTAGAAACTAACTTAGAAATGATTTTCCTATGTTAAACAAGTGAGTTCATTTAGCACTATATATTCACAAAGTTACTTTGGTAGCCAAGTGAGCTTGGTTAACACTAATTCCATCCATCTTTGTCTTCATTAATCGAGTAACCTTGATTAACACTCAACTTTTGCAAATTTATCCTTGTTGCCCTAGTGAACTTGATAGACACTATCTTCTAAACTTGGAAAACTATGGAATGCTCAATAGACATAGGAAACTATCCTCATTACTTGAGTGAGATCAGCATGCAATGACTAGAAATGATATGACATTTTGTGTAACATCAAAAGACAATACACAATTAACTAATTGTGTTCAACAAAATGGACCTGTTTAAAATAGAAGCAAAGACTCATCATAGATGTACCAATTATGCATAAAGAGTAACTTTAGAAGAAAAAATCAAAGGTAATTAGAAGTAGCATAAGGGTAATGCTCCAAGTAAAAGATATATCTAGTATTCCCAACTAACATAATGTAAATTATACTATTATTGCAATATGTTACAAGGTAAAGGTTGCAATACAAAGTATTGATATTTGAATGTAAGAAACAAAAATTCAATTAAAAAAAAAGCTAGTTGGCAAAGTAACATGGATTTTTCAACTATCATCTTGAATAAATGCTCGGTGATTACCAATTATGAGATAGTGATTATTAGTGAATAAAAATAATAAAAGAATAATGATTAATTACTTAGCTTGCAAGTGGAAGGGGACAAAGTTAAAATGGGTAAAGCATAGACTATTTTCCAGAAGGAAATTTTCAAACCTGACATGGAAAGTTTCATTAACTTCCTAGTAGGGAGTGATACATTGTTCAACAATGAGAAAATGGATAAGATCTTTGAGCTGAGTGAAGGATTAACTTTATTCCTTCACCAGCTATTGATCCTCTCTATAATCTTCTATATTATCTACCTTTTCATATAGGGAGATACCCCCATAGGTAGTGATTTTACTTACAAAAAGTAATAGTGAAATGATTAGCAAAGAAAAACTAATCAAGATGCAATTTATTTAGAAAGAACAAGGGATTAGAAACAAGGAAATGATCATGATAAAAGTAGTAAACATGAGAAAGCTACAACTTTACATAGTAAGAAGAATATTCTATTTATGGAATCACCTGAAATAATGATTAAGATTGAAGTAATTACTCCAAGAGAGCTAAATGGAGATCAAAATAAGTGTGAGCAACCATGGTGTGAGTTCAAAGAATACCAAGAATATTGTTGAAAAGTAAGATAGAATGTCTAATGAAAACAAGATATAGAAGACTATTACAGATTCATGAAGGCTTGTATGGATAGATTTATGTGGAGCATATAGATAACTATAAAGATTTCCAATGAATATACAAAGGACCATTGCTAAATTATAGAGAATTGTGTGTACATATTATGATAAATTTTTGACCAAATCTAGGAAATATATGTGATATATCATATAATAGAAGAGAAGAATAACGAGGAGGACTTCTTGGAGAAATAATAAAAACTTTGGAGTAGTGCCATGAAGCATATTGAAGAAAACTTTGTGAGAAATAATATGACAACTCTATAAATGCTTGAGTAGATTATAATCAATTTTGTGGTAGATTACTATCGCCATAATATAAGTTTAGTAAGATAGTTTTTGGAAGAAAAATTTATTCATCACCTATTGTAGGAGCAACATTAATAAGGTGGAAAGTTGAATAATGGGTTAGTACTTCTAACCCAATGAGGGGTTGGCCCCCCTAAAATAACAAGGACTTTGTGCCTCTAAAATAATAAAAGAGTGGTGCCTCTATTGGAAAATTTCTCACAAATAGAATGACAGAGGTACCTCTATTGAGGAAAAGTCTCAAGAAATGAATGACATGCTAGTGCCTATAGTTAATTAAGCATACCAACTTTGTAAGTTTTATATAAAAGCCTTAATCTACTATTTTTTCTATCATTGGTGTTTCCACTTATTTCTCATACCTTGTCAATGTTACATGATACTTATATTTCATGTGAGTTAAGATGCAACAATGAACATGCTTTCAGATTAAGTTATATGCTTATGATATTAAGTTGAAAATGTAAATTTTGTTATTATACTAATTCACTACCTCACCTCCAAAAATTAGTCTCAGTATAGCTATGTGCCCATTAAAAATAATGAAAATATATTGAAAAGGAATAAACCTTTAGATGATGTTTTCCCAAAGGAGGTTAGAGTTGGCCATATGTTGTGGGTAGGATAGTTTCACTCAAAGATAAATCCAAAAACTTCAACAAATAACTTGCAACATCGGAAGTTAATCAAAATAATTTCAATAAAGATCTTTTAAGATGTATAAAGATAAACTTGTAAATTATTATTCACAGGAGAATTTCTATATTTATACATAAATAAGACTATCTACATTTACAAATTATTCCTAATCTCAATGGTCATTTTCTACATAGTTTGCATGTAGTAATGCTTTCCATGTAGCATCAAACTCAAGTCTTCAAATAATAATTTCTTTAAAATAAATAAAATTAATTAGCAAACAGGCTTTCACTTGGGTGTGATCGATCCCACTAGAAATTCCTAGCTTCTCATGTTGCATAATGACTAAATGCTTGGGAAAGGCATGTTTTGGGCTATCACAAAATCATTGCATGTCTTACACATGTCTTATGTTGAATGTTAGTTGTCTATACATAGAGTATGCTCTAGCACAAAAGGTGTGAAGCTCCTTAATTTTTCTATATGTTTTGGGCTCTATGACCAAGTTTATTACATTTTTTTGGGTGAGTTTAACACTAGAAATAACTATGCAAATGATCACTATTGGTTTGTGGTGACTAATCAAGGAATTACTTTACATACTTCATAATTCTTTGGGGTTTGAGATTTTGAGCCCCATTTAATCAAGATTTTGGGCATACATGTAATAATTAATTATCACCCTAATGTGGTAAATATACTAGTATATAAGAGCTTAGAGTTAGGAATTTTCATAATGTGTAATGCAAAAATTGCTTCTTGTAATGGTATTGAGTTGTAAGGGATTATGGATTATAATTACTAGATTGTAATAATATTGGTCTTGTTGTTTGGTAGATGTAGCCTAGGGATTGGGTGAACAATATTAAATCTTTGGTCTTGTGTTCTCTTCTATGCAATTTATTATTTTTTGATATTGGTTATATTTGCATGTATTTCTTATTTCTATTTGAGGTTAATCCTAACAAGTGGTATCAAAGAGAATTTTTATTTTTTTAGTTATCCTTTGTAGGAAAGTCTCAGGGTTGAGTGGGAGTCTCATAGTTAAGTGGAAGGGATGGAAGATGAGGGCTGACAAGTTTAATGGGCATAACTTCCAGTTATGGAAGATGCAAATGGAGGACTATCTCTATCAAGACAATTTATGGAAGCTATTAGAAGGAAAAACTAAGAATCAGGGAACTATGAAAAATGAGGACTAGGATATTTTAGATAGAAAGGCACTTGGAAGTATTCAATTATGCCTAGCACTATTGTTGACATTTAACATTACAAAAGCAAAGATGATGAAAGAGTTGAAGCAAAATTGTATGAAAAGCCCTCCACTTCAAATAGGGTATTTCCCATGAAGCATTTATTTAATATAAAAATGGTAGAAGGTTGATGAAGGTACACTTTTCTACCACTAACAAAGGTATTCTCTGATACCACTTGATGGGGACATCACCCAAGCACATAATGGATAGAATAGGAAAGGGGAAATTTTATTAACTATGAAAATATGCTAGTACATTCAGCACAAAGAAAATAGACATCAAAACATGCCCTAAGGGCTTACAATAGTATAAGTCTAGAGATAATTTCTCCTTTTAGTACATCCTCTCAAATTCCACTCCGAACTACCTTTTACAATGCCAAAAATGTTCTTAAATAGACCCTGGAGGGTTAAGGATTAGGAGTACATTCTAGAAAGTGCTAGTTGGCACCCACCAACCAAATAGAAGGGTCTAGAAACTGCATTAGAAGTTGACACAAATCCAGAAGAATCCAAAAATGGTAACTAAACTTCTGCGAGGCATAACTTTTGAACCGTAGCTCTAATTGATGAACCTTTTACATTTTTGGAAAGCTCTTGAAGCACTCTATAGCCCCATGGACCAGCTTTTCTTGTCCCCAATTTTTCAGCCCTTTTTGAGGTCATTTAATGCCCCTAACCTAACTTTGAAGCATTCTTAGGAGGTCTTCAAAAATTGAAAAAACTGCAATAACTTTCAAATTGTGGGGCCTTTTGACCTGATTCTTTTTCTGGAATGCTCTAAATTACAATTACATTCATCTGACCAATTTACACATTCTAGTTCACCAAAATGATGGCTCAATTACATACTCCTCTTTTTTTTGGCATTTATGCGTATCCCAAGGTGTTCAAATACTCTTTCCTAGAACACTGATAGTGGAACTATGAGAGTTGGAACCTTTATTTGACCCAAATTGGTATCTAGAAATGAAAACACATGAAATAGAAACTGAGTCTAAGTACAATTTTTTTGGTTGACACAAGATTGCCCTTATACCTCTGGATGCTCCTGCATCAAAGGTGGATTTGTTGTAGATCATTTAAATGAGTTTAATACTATTACTAGTCAATTATCTTCTGTGGCTATTAATTTTGATGAATAAATTAGGGCTTTCTTGATTTTGTGTTCTTTTCTTGAAAGTCAGAATGCCTTAGTAATGGTTGTGAGTAATTTTATTTCTAGATCTAATACGATAAAATATGATGATGTGATCAATGTTATTTTAAGTGAGGAAACTCATAGGAAAACCTCAAGTGGATCTACATCAAAAAGTGCTTTGAATACACAAAGTAGAAGAAGAATGAGGAAATAATTCTAGAAATCATAAGAAATCAAGTGGAAAGTGAAAGGGGAAGAGGTATAAATCTAGAGGACTAAGAGTTTACTAGTACTGTGGGAAACTAGGGCATAAGAGAAAGATTGTTGGATTCAAAAGAACAATGAAGGAGATAAACTAGAAGGGAGTACGGAGTCAAATGTGATAAGCAACAAATCCAAAGAGGACACTTTGCTTCTATCTTAAGAACGTGTTGATAATTCATGGTTTTTAGATTCTGGTGATTCATTTCATGCTACACCTCATAGAGGATATTTCATTGGTTATGTCCAAGGGGATTATTTTAGTGACAAATTTAAAAAATATTTCTTCATTAATGATATTTGTAGACAAAAAACTATTCCAAGGACTCCATAGAAAATGAAGTGGTTGAACACATGAATAGGACAATAATGGAGCATGCAAGTGGCATAAGGTTACATGCTAGGTTTCCCCTAAATAAATGGGAAGATGCTATCAATACTACTGTATATTTGATTAGTCTACTCATTTGAGCTATGGTATTCCAAAGAAAGTATGGACTGGTAAGAGGGTGAGCTATTATTTTCTCAAGACCATGAGTTATTATTTTCTCAAGACCTTAGGTTGTGAAGCATTTACTCATATATATTCTAAAAATAGAACCAAGCTAGAAGATAAGTCAAATAAATATGCATTTTTTTGATATGGCATCGATGAATTTGGTTTTAGGCTTTGAGATTTTGAAAATCAAAAAATTGTAAGAAGCAGGGATGTCATATTCAATGAGAATAATGTTGTACAAAGATATGTTGCAGAAACATGACAAGAAAAAAGACGATTATATAGTGCTAGATGATACTCCAAAAGATGATGTTCTATCAATTCCTCATGTTGTGCAACACCTACAACAATAAATACCACACATATCAATGTTTGTTAGATGGTCAAGAAGGACAAGTAGACCTCCAAAAATATTTTCTCTTTCTTTGTATTCCATTTTACTTATGATGCTGGTGAACCTAAATGTTATGATGAAGTTGTGCAAGTTGATACTAAGATTCAATCAAAGTCTGCAATGAAATGTGAAATGGACTATTTGCTAAAGAATAAGACATGGGATTTATGCAAGTTACCTGCAAGTAAAAGGGATTTAAAAAATCAATAGGTTTATAGGTTGAAAGAAGAGGATGGAGGTAAGAAGATATTAAAGCTAGGTTAGTTTTAAAAGGATTTACACAGAAAAAGGGCATTGATTTTGATGACAATTCTCTCCTGTTGTTAAAATTATTTCTATTTGTACTATTTTAAGTATTGTAGGTACTCAATATTTGCATTGTAGGTAGCTTAACATTAAAACAACCTTCTTTCATGCTGATTTGGATGAAGAGATATATATTGCTAAGCCACAGGGATTTGAGGTCAAATGTAAGGAGAACTTAGTGTGCAAATTGAAGAAATTTTTATATGGCTTGAAGCAAGCACCTCGGCAATGGTATCTAAAATTTGATAGTTTTATGCATGAGCATAGATGTAGTAGGTTTCATTCAAATCATTGTCTTTAATTTAAGGGTTGAATGATGACACATACATCATTTTATGTTTATATGTTGTTGATATGGTTATAGCTGGGTCTAACATGGATCACCTTAAGGGGCTAAAATGCAAGTTAGCACATGCATTTTCTATGAAGGATTTCGGGGTAGTAAAAAAAATCCTTGGTATAAAGATTTGCAAAGATATAAAGAATAAGAAATTGACATTATCTTAGGCTAATTATATTGTGAAGGTGTTGCAAATTTTCTCTATGGAGAATGATATAATTTTCAGCAAACCTTTACTTGTTCATTTGAAGTTGACTAAGGAGATGTGTCCCAAGACACAAGAAGAGGAGAATATGATGTCTAAGGTACCTTATGCTTCAACTATAGGAAGCTTTATGTATGTTATGATATGTACAAGGCCAAATGTTGCACATGCAGTGGGATTCGTTAGTAGGTATATGAGTCATCCAGGAATTGAGCATTGAAATGTAGTTAAATGGATTCTTAGGTATTTAAGAGTAACATCAAGTAAGTGTTTAGATTTGGTAAAGGATATTGATAATAGGTAGAGTATGAAAAGTTATGTATTTATAGTTGGTGGGGTAACAGTGAGCTAGGTTTCTAGGTTACAGAAGGTTAATGCATTATCCACTACAAATGTAGAGTATGTTGTTGCTACAAAGGTAGCCAAGGAGATGATACATCTTTAGTTCTTCCTAGAAGAATTTGGACACCCTTAGAAGGATAATTATTTTTTATAGATAGTTAGAGTGTCATTCATCTTTCAAAGAATTCAAATCTACATTCAAAAACAAAACACATTCAGTTGTGGTATAATTTCATTCAACTAGTTTTGGATGATGGAGACTTAAAGATGGACAAGATACATATAGATGAAAATCAAGTAGATATGTTTACAAAGGTACTGACAAGGGAGAATCTAAACTCCACTTCAACTTCAGTTTGTTTTCTAGATTGAATAGAATAAAAGAATAATAGAGTCCAATGTTGTTTGATATAGTAGGAGCCTCATGGATTAGTGAGATAGCTACAACATTAGTCTCCAAGTGGGAGATTGTTGTCTAGTGTGGAGATTGATTAGTACCCAAGTGGGAGATTGTTAGTTTGTGGTGAATGATAAAGGAAGTACTATACATACTTCATTTTTTGGGCCCTATTTTACTAGGATTTTGGGCTGACATGTAATAATTAATTATAAACGTAAAGTAGTAAAAATAATAGTATAAAAGAGATTAGGGTTAGTGATTTTCATAATGTGTGATGCAACAATTTCTTCTTGTGGTAGTATTGATTTGTAAGGGATTACATATTGTAATCTAGTTGTAATCACTAGATCATAATAATATTGGACATGTTTGGTGGACATAGCTCAAGGATTGGGTGAACCACATTAACTCTTGGTGCCTTGTCTTCTCTTCTATGCAATTTATTATTTTTTAATATTGGTTATATTTGCATGTAATTGTTATTTCTATCTAAGGTTAATACTAACAATCACTACACTTAGTGTTGAGCTCATAGATATTGTTTTGGATGTAGTATATAAGCACACTGCAATCTATAAGCCCATCATAATTGTTTGTATATTTTTATGCCCTTAGAAAACTATATCTATAACATTGATTTGTTTGATTTATTATTTTTCTATATATTTCTTTCCCTTATTTGACTATATTATGTCAGTGCAACATTTTGCATTAGTTTGCCAAGATTAGTGATGAATGCATAGTTATGTCAATAATGCTCTATACCCATTTGCATTTCCTGCTTGAAAGTCTTGATTCTCATAAAAATTAAATCAATTTAGGAAAAAATAAGATATATTTTAGTGTATATTATACTTTCCAATTTTGATATGATATTTAAAAGAAATACCTAATTTTAAGGTGTAACACATTAAATTGATGGAGTAGATGACACACCTTATCTTTGACATCCTAGGTTGGGATTTCAGTTTTTTTGTGTACAATCTCAAATTTAATTTATTGAAAATTCACTGAAAAGGAATTCCTAAAAAGGATTTAAAATAAATAAAATGTATTTGAAGTTTCCATATTTTTGGTATGTACATTAATTTTTCTTTTCCCTAAAAATAATTGACATTTGACATTTGAATATAGTAATTTCTTTCTAATTCACTCATGGGGTAGAGTCATAGTTTGAATTATGATATAAAGAGGGGATTTATAGAGGAGCTTTCTTGAATTCCATATGAGTTCTCTATTTTTAATTTTCTTCTAGAAAGGGATATTTCTTGCTTTTGAAACTGTCTTTCCCATCTTTCTAATTTGACAATTTTTGCACATGCCCATATTAGGTTTCCTTAGACTAGGACACCTCTCAATCTTGTGTTTCTTCTTATCTTGATCAAGTTATCAAAGTTCACATGACATAATATTTTATGCCAAAACCAACTTTCTTCTACATGAGCAATGAAATATGAACTTTCACTTAGATCTAGATAGAATAGGTTACCTTTTGTTTGATTACCAGACCCAACTAGATTTCATTTTCCATCCATTGGCCTTCCCATTCATGAATTCTACCTTGAATCCAATGTTATTCAATAGTTATTCTTTAGTCCTTTAACTTAGTAGGCATTGTTACATCTAAGTTCATTGGTTAGTGAAATACAACCTTTTCATTTTATGCAACAAGGTTCATTATTTCCAAATGGAACACTCCCACCATCATAGTGTTCAATGTGTTCAAATTTTTTTTTATCACCATTAATATGGTGAGAATAGTCACTATCAATGATCCATGTTTCATTCTTGCTAACATGAGAAATAAGTGTCATCTTATCACCTATATCATTAGATTCATCTTTTACAACAACGTAAATGATTTCATCATTATCATGACTATTAGAATCTTTAGCCATGAAACAAGACTACTTAACTTTATCCTTTTAGTTTTTCTAGCTTTTGAAATCCTTCTTTCCATTATACTTGTCACTTTTATTTCTTATTTTCCTTCTCTATTTGGACACGTTGCAACAATGTGACCAAGTTCTTCACAAGAAAAATAGATTAGAGGAATTCTACCTTTGTACTTTCCTATGCCTTTGGGGTATTTTCCTAGAAGTAGGGCTTCAATGACTTCAAGATCACTATTAGAACTTTCTTCTTCTTCACTTTCAGATTTTTTACATTTTTATTTTCCACCTTTCTTTTTGAGTGAAGAAATAGCTTCAAATGTAGACTCAATGTTTCTAGAGTTAGGAACATAGTTGTCAAAGTTATCCAACTCAAAATTTGTTAATCTTCCCACTAGTACATCTAAAATTATGTCATTCTTGGGGTAACATCTCATTTCTTAAATAGTTGATACTCTAATAGAATGGATAGGAAGAATAGTTCTAAGTATCTTTCTTACCACTATGACATCATCAATTTTCTCTCTAGAGGCTTCAATTGCATTGACACTAGCTTTTACTCTTTCACTATATTTTGTAGTGTTTTCATCATCTCTCATCTTTATCTAATCAAATTAACCTCTTAAGATTTTTTCCTTGGCTCTCCTTACATTTTCATCAACTCTATAGATGGCTTTCAGCTTGATCCACACTTTATTATCAGTCTCACAATCTTTGACCTCATCAAATTTAGTAAAATTATGAGTAGATGCAATGTCAATCATCATAATGTTATGATTATTTGATTTTAGAAATCTCTTCCATAGTAAAGGTTCTATTAAAAGATTTATACTTGGTATTCAAATATTTTAGGAAAGATTAACTAATGGTTTTCATATGTAGCTTCATAAGTTCTTTCCATGGCTTGAAGTTATCTTTGTTCAACTTGGGAATCTTTATTTTGTAAGACATCTTGATCTTTAACTTAGGGCATTGAAACCTTCTCTGAAATAACCAAAAGCTCTGATACAAATTATTGGAAATATAAGAGGAGTAATTGAGAGGGGATGGGTAAATTAGTTACCACTAAAATAAATTCCATATCCCTTAGATGTCAATACAAATCAAAGCATAAAATCTACTAAAACTGAATTGTATTGTAACTTGGTTAACATATAGGCACTCAGTCAACACTAGCAATTTATTGCCACTTAGCAAGCACTGTAATATCAACTATAATTTAGTAAATACTAAATATTTAAATCTCAATATATTAAGTGTGATTACCCTTAATTGACTTATTTTCATACACATAAAATAAATAGCATGAACACAAGTGACACAATCCAAAAATCCTTTAACATTGAGCTTTAAATTTTAATATCCTAGTTGTCTAGGATGCACATATAATTGATCCTCTTCATCATGGAGAAAAGAAAAGGGTATCCATTGTACTAGAGTTTCCTAATGATTTAAACCTGGTCTTATTCTTCACAATATAGTTCTTTTGCACACACAGAAATGAGAGTGTTGTATTATGTTAAGAATGGAGACTGAAAACACATTGACCTTTGACATTCTAACTTTTATTGACTTTTAAATATTATTCTCTTTCCAATAATAACTGGGATATGAAAGAGCTTCTCTCAACATAGATAATGAATAAGAAATGAATATTGACATGGGAAACTTACTATCTTTTATTGAAAAACTATAAGTTTATACTAAACTTTTTGGATTTGTATATTCATATTGATACAAAATATATTTTATTTATATTTTGTACTTGTACTCAAGCTACAATTATTGTTAATATTTTCACATGAAATTGATTTTAACTATGGTATCACTAGATGTGTGAATTTTTGGTGTTGCAAGTACACCTATGGGGGTTTTGAGTGGTTCTCTTTCAATCCTATCTACAAATAAACTGGGATCAATAGCCATTGAGGGTAAGTTTTAGATAATAAGTTAGGATATATTCAAATAGGTGTGTGGATTAGTCAGCATACAAATTCCATATGAAAACTTGGATTTACTTTTTTTTTATATAAATTATATTATAAATTTCTTTCAACATATATTACTCTTTCGTTCTTTTACTATACAGTTTATGAATTTCCCCTTTGTCTACAAATTAGTCTGAGTGATAGTTGAATGCTAACATCATTGTAAATATTAAACTAATGCTTCATAGTTTCTCTTAAGAGATCAAGTGTTTAACCTAGGATGGTCGAAAAAGTGTATTTTGGAAATGTTTTTAGTGCCAACCTAGGTCAAGCCCCTACTAGAAAGGTAACATTAGGTGTAGGAATACGTAACTTTGTGATATGCACTATAATCAAGAAATTTTTTCATGATGAATGAAGGGTATGGAAATTTTTGACTTCTAAATATAAAATGTGAATACTATGAGTAAGGTTTTGATAGCTACCAAGGACAATGCAACTAGGTTTTCAAATGGTGCCTTTTTTAAATTTCTATGTTATTGGGAATTGTACAAATTAGAAATATTATTTTTCTAAACTTCTAATTTTGTTGAGATTTTTATTTGAAAGATTAGAATTACAAAGCTTTCTCGCTTTTTTTACCAACAATGTTTGTCTCTCAGAGTATCCAATTATGAAATAATGATATTGTTATTTCTAGAGGCATGGAAAAGATGTCAAATGCCCCTTATTATCTGCCTGATCTCACATGATGATTTTGGAATTCTTTTGTAGTAGACTTTCCATGTTTGAGTATTTTTCTCATCACTTGATTGAATTGCTAATTACTGGAGTCTATTTATGATTATATCTGATGGGTCTCCAAAAGGCCATTATTTTGAGATCCTTGTATCTTGTTTTTAGATAATTGTCTTGCAAAAATAGTCATGATTCTATGGATTTAAGAAAATGAACTTATGTTTTTATGAATGTTTTATATGTATGTTAAGGCATAAATTTGAAGTATGGAGAGTTAAAATATGCTATATTTTCTTGAGTATATTGACTTCTATGGTATAATGAAGGAATGTTACATGCTAATAATTGTTTCCTTCTTGTAGCCATATGATTTGCAAAGAGTGATAGTTTGAACATTACACATATTTCTAACATTGGTGATGAAATAAATATATGTATGTGGAAGTTGTATGCATTCTGTTGGAATATTCAAATATGGAAAGAATACTTATGAGGGGGGGGGGGGAGGGGGGGTGAATCAGAAGTATCACACTTTAACCAATAAAACTTTTAACTGAAAGTAAATTGCATGCATGTAAATAAATCAAGTAAACATGAAACTAAGACATGCATCAACAACTCATAACACTAGAATTTGGTAATCCAAAAACCCTCCAAGAATAAGAAGGTAAAACTGAGGTGGGGATGATACCCATAAAAATTATTGTAGCAATATTGTTCAACCACTTCTGATGGTCTGCCTTGTTAAAGGCTTTACACTGTATTAATAGTGACCTGGTTAGAGGCTTTACAAACATTTTACATGAAGTGTCACCCTATTAAAGGATTTAATCACCTAATTAAAGGATCTTTGAAATAGCTATTAAGATAACCTATCACCATAGGATTTTCATTCTAATACAATTGCTAGAAAGTAATAGGTATAATGAACCTAATAGATTAAAATCCTTGATTGCTGAATGTAGGCACCTATTCTGCTTTCTTTGATCTTGATCCTTTTTTGATCTAATAACCCTCACTTCTGAAAATAGATTTTCTTGTGCATCCTTGTATGTCCACTCATATATATTTTACAATGAAATTTTGTCTTCCTTATAAAGACATTTGAGGATTTAGGGTTAGGTATGGATCTATGATCCATATTCAATCTCCATTTTCCACTTATTATTTACATTTCTTCTATTGGTTGCATGCCTTTATCATTTTTCTTATTGGCTGCATGTAGATTGCATAGGAAAGATAAAAGATTCAATCTCATCATTAAATCCTTTGAGATTTACCTTATGTTGGCTGCAAAAATTGTTTGCATCATAGTTTCTACAATTACAAACTTTTATGCTAATATTCTAAGTTACTCGGCTCCTGAAGTATTGTTGATACTTGAAACATGCTATTTCCTGGATAGCTCGGCACCTAAATAAAATTGTATCACTCGGCACCTTATGTTACTCAACACTTGTTAACACTCAGCACCTTGTGTTGCTCGGCCCTTGTTAACACTCAATATCTGATCTTCACTCAGTATCTGATCTTCACTCAGCATCTAAAAAATATGTGGCACATGAAGATCACTCGGCATTTGTTGTGGCTTAGCATGCATGGTGTACTCGGCTCCAATATAGAGTAGGTAAGTGTTATTAGCACTCAAGTGTCAAAAGCCATTATGAATTTAACACATTCAATGTTTTGTAGGTACTTAGTGCATGTATTGAAAGTTAGTAGCTTTGTACTACGTATAAGCCAACCAGATTGTTGAACCACTACAAACAAGAAAGTTATTGAATGTTTTATGTTATGGCAGTGCATGAATATAGCTCCCTCGATCTACTATATTCTTGGAGGATTTAATCATGGTTGATGATATTTTTGTTGTAAATTGTATGAATCTATAATTGATCCTCATTGATGGACTGATCTAGAGTTAGGAAGTTGTTGTAGTTTCCCTTTAAATAACACCTATTATAGCTTTGAGAAGGAGTTCTTTTGGGATGTAAGATAGAAAAAATTGATTTTTAGAACAATAGTGTGTGATATTATTTTTGATTAGATGTAATCTCTTACAATGAAGGAATAGAATAAAATGTTCAAGTTTACATCCTCTATCTTGATTATTTTTTATTTTCAATCTTCCAAGGAGGCCCACTTGGTGTGTGAACTACTCTATTAGAATAGATTCCATTTCCTTCTTTGTTTCTTTTCAAGATAGAATTCTATTGTTCCTATAGTTATTGATAACAAAATTAATGAACTATTCCTATGGCATAGGTGCATAGATAGGTTTGTTGTTTGCAACATTACTTTAAGCTTTAAGTTAAGATGTTGTTTCACTTTCTAGCTTAAATCTCCTTCATCATTTCCTTTGTTTAAAATTGTAATGACTTAAAGAAGAATTAGAAAATATACTTTGTAGCCACCCTCTCAAGCTTATGCTCCTAGGTTGACAAAATAAAAATAAGCCAGTATGTTATTTTAGGAAAACACATGATTATGTGTAATCATGGAGTCAACATGAAAGGATGTCCAATCCTTTGTTGCTGAGGTATTAAGATGAATAACCCTTTTTGGTGTCATTTTCAGGGAAGGTGTCAATCTAATTCAACCCTGAAGTTGTTGTGATAGTTTAGATTTTGCATTATTTTGCATCCATAGAAGAAGAGACATCCTTGGGAGATTTCATCTCCATAATATTCAGGAACACATTTTTAATCCTCGAGGAACCTTTTGAAAATCCATTTGTTGCTACTCAAGAATCAATACCCTCATCCTCTAAAGAATTGTTTCATTTGAATGATCTTTTTGATGAACCTGAACACCAAGATAATCAACTTGCCCTTGTTATCTATCAGACACCACCACTAGTACCTCCTTTAGAAATGGCTTAGCCTCACACTCAACCTACATTTCATTTTCCTATCCCTCCTAAGTAGGGTAAACAAAGCTTAAAGAACATACCTACTACTGCACTTCCTATGTTTTATGGCCTAATTACTAATCTCTGAGCTTGACATACTTTATAGAAGCTATCACTATACAAAAGATTCCCATAAATTGAATTTGTTTCATTCTACCCTAGAAGAAGCTACTCTGAGATGTTTTATGGGGTTGGGTGCCATTGCTATAGTAGATTGGCCTATAATGAGAAACTTGTTCCTGACAAAGTATAAATAAAACTATAGGGGGTCAACATTTAAAAGGGGATGACATTTTCAAAATGTCCCAAAAGGATGATGAAACCCTAGAAGATTGTGTTTCTTGGTTCATGTTCAACCTATAGTGTAATACACAACATCAATTGAATGAGGAATCAAAGAAACATATATTTCTAAGAGGCATGAATGATGGAAGCATTGAAGCTTTGGATCTTATGGAAGGAGTAGATATCACTCAAAAAATATGGATTGATATACAAAATATATATTTGGATTACTTTAGAGCCACTATGAAGAAAGGTAGGGGACTTAGAGATCTACCACATAAGTCCAATGGTAGATCAAGAGTATCAAAGATGGAATTCTCCAATTTGTTGTCATATTTCAAGAAAGACATCATTAATGATGTAGCCACTTAGCTAGACACCATGCAAGAAATAAGGAAGAAAAATGAATCTAATGCCATGTTGATTGAATATTGCCCACATTGTATGGAAAAGAAGAAGACATTTTAGATGTAAGTCTATTGCAAGTTTGGAGACACAATCAATTCCTACTAAGTTCAAAGTCATTGATAAAAATGGAGAGGTGATTTATGTATCCCAATGAAGGCCATGGGCTCAAAGAAAAGGTATTCCTTCAAGATCCTCTTCAAAGTTATAATAATAAATATAAATGGAAAATTTTTCAGAATAGTGGTTTTAGTGGAAATAATAATTGGAAACAACCCTAGCAAGGTTGGTAGGAACCCAATAGGGTTGGTAGTAACCCCAGCAGGGTTGGCAGCAACCCCAAAATTGGAATACCCAACCAAGTTAGCAAACCCTATTCCTAACACCTTAGTAGAAAGATTTAATGCATCCTCCTTTAGCCACTGATACTCCTTCCAACAAGTCCCAGCTACCAGTTCAGCCTAATCCTAATCTAAAAAATACTAAACAATACAATTAACAAAAAAGCTATGGTATCTCCTTGAATGATATTTACTTTAGGTTAGACACCACTCTTCCTTCACCCCAAAAGCCTCTAATAACTAAAGTTGAATATTCTCCAACCAAGCATATAGACGAGTCAAATCAACATACTTCTCCTATAGCTAAAGCACCATCATCCACTCATAGGTTCATGAAACAAAGCTAGCCCACAAAAAACCATGTTGTCATTGATTTTCTTAATCAACAGAAGCAAATGATAGTAAAAATAACATTAGTGGATGATATCAAGGAAGTCCCTACCTATACTAAAGCTATTAAGAAAGAATGTATTAAATAGTTAGGAAGGAAGAAGAAATATCCAAAAACCATTCATCTCCTATGACAGTTGTATGATTGGATGCTGGAGAAATTAACTCTACCTAAATATTCTAACCCTAGGAGTCCTGTAGTTATAGTCACTATCCATGGGATCCAAGTTCAAAATGCTCTAGCTGACTTAGGGGTATCTATAAACATCACGAGAAAGGAGGTATTGTCTCAATTTCATATCATTGGCCTCATTGAGACACCTACCATACTTTAGCTTCCTAATAGCTCTGATATTAAGCCAGATGGGATGATAGTAGATGCCACAATCACCCTAAACTCTTGGGACTATCAAGTTGATTTTTTTTCCTCCCAAAAAGCTAATATGGGAATATATCTAACAATTTTAGGATGACCTTGGTTGGTCACTACAGATGCTTATATAGGTTGCCAATCTAGAAAGATGACAATATCCAATGGTATTCATACTAAGAACCTAACTTTATACTCCCTGCTCAACCATTGTTACTAGATGACCAAGTAATATGGCTAGACATTGTTGATGATGATAGGTAGAGAATAATTTATAGTTGCTCGAGAAGAAGATGAAATAATTTCATCTATTGTTTTGAATGAATATGGAATAGAGTATCAAGTGTGTCCTCAAGCTGCATGTATCTTAGAGACTATAGTAGCATTCTTGGATTCACCACATCATTTAGAAGCTTCACATTTTCTCCACTCATTATCACATCATGAGATGGATTCTTCTCCTGCTACCCAGTTAATCATGGAAGAATAAGGTTATTAAAATGCAAGAAAATAATTGAATGTCAACAATGCCTTATCACCTTGCCAACAGAATAATATGTTGTGGTTACTAAAGGAGAATCAAAGATGATTCTCTTAGGATTACATGGACGAATATATCCTATGCTCCACACTCACAATATTTACATTAGACCTAGCTTCAAACTTGATCGACAACTTAAGAGGAGAGTTAACCTATTTTTTAAATATATAGTTAAGAATGAGTTGCAAAAACTACTAAGTGTTGGTTTTGTATACCCCATCTCTAATAGCCAATGGGTCTCACCCCTAGTTATATTACACAAGAAGGGAGGAAAATGGAAAGTTTTGTAAACTATAGGGAGATCAATTTAGCCACTGAGAAAGACCACTTTCCCTTGTCATTTATAGACAAAGTACTTGACAACCTAGCTATCAAAAAGTATTTTTCTTTTTTGGATGGTTTCAGTGGCTATAATCAAATACAAATAACTCTAGAGGATGAAGAAAAAATAACTTTAACCTATAGATGGGGAACATTTTCCTACTCAATTTTACCTATTGCATTGTGCAATGCCCCTACCACATTTCAACAAGTTGTCATCAATATCTTCTTAGATGTATCTGTTGACTATATGGAGATCTACATGGATGATTTTACTATTTATGGGGCTACTTTTAAGGAAGAAAAAGACAATTTAGAAATGGTACTCAAAATATTTCAAGACTATAGCCTTTACTTAAATAGCAAAAAATGTTTTATGATGATGGAGGAAGGTGTATTGCTAGGATATTTCAGTTCATCTAAGTGTATCCAAGTAGATCTAGTGAGGATTGAAGTCATTAGTACCTTGCCTACACCAGAGAAGTAGAAGGATGTATGAAGTTTTTTTTTGACATGGTGGATATTATAGAATATTTATTAAAAATTTTAATCAACATGCAACACCCCTCTACAACCTACTAAAAAAATATTATGAGTTTGCTTGGGTCTATGATTGTGTTACATCTTTCCTGCAACTTAAGGAAGTTCTTATCACAACTCCTATTCTATGAGGACCCAATTAAGGATTGTCTTTTCACATTCATATAGATCCCTTAGACTATGCTATAGGAGTCATGCTAGG
Source organism: Cupressus sempervirens (assembly GCA_028749045.1). Classification (NCBI taxonomy): domain Eukaryota; kingdom Viridiplantae; phylum Streptophyta; class Pinopsida; order Cupressales; family Cupressaceae; genus Cupressus; species Cupressus sempervirens. The sequence goes on from CM053792.1 coordinate 878,651,013, forward strand.
ACAAAAGCTAGACTCACTTGCAAGGTGCAAATTTTTACTACACAATCACTAAAAAGGAGTTACTTGTAGTTATTGATTCCCTCAATAAATTCAGCTACTATATTACTAGATATTAAATATTCATCCATGCTAAAAATTCTTCTATAAAATATTTGGTGAAAAATCTTGCAATATCAAGAAGATTAGCTTGCTGGTTGTTGCTCATGCAAGAATTTGATATCACCAGAGTTGCTTAAGTTGGTAAGGCCAATGTGGCAGCCAACTTTATTTCTCAGTTACATGTCCTTGATGATCTTACAAATATTGAAGATAGTTTCCTAGATGAACACATTTTTCTATTTTCAGCACAAAATCCATCATATGTAGATATTTCTAACTATCTCACTATAGGTAAAATTTTAGTTCGCTTCTTTACCAAAGAAATAAAGTTACTTGTAGAGAAGATCTTTAACTATTCATGGATTACTAGATTTATGTTCTATACTAGACCTAATCATTAATGCATCCATTTATAAGATAGGATGAAACATATGATGTCTTAAGAGTATGTCATAATAAGCCATGTGGAGGTCAGTTTGCAACTAAATGAACAACTTTCAAAACATTAACAATTGGGTATTATTCACCAATTTTGCACAAGGATGTAGCTAGATACACAAAGAAATTTGACAAGTGTCAATGTGTGGGAAGACCAACTAAATCAAATGAAATTCCCTTGAAACCTCAAGTATATTTTTTATCCTTTAACTAATGGGGGATTGACTTTGTAGGACCTATTGAACCTTCTTCACAAATCAAATCCTATATTTTAGTTTGCATTAACTATGTAACCAAATGGGTAGAGGCTAGACCCATGAAACACCCAAGGGATACCAATGTGGTCAAGTTCTAGTAAGAATCCATCTTTACATAATTTGGAGTCCTTGGGGAGTTGACAACTAATCAAGGAACTCAGTATACAAAAAAATTTGACAATTTCTCTTATGTAGGAATATATTATCTAGCATGGTAAATGATCACCTTATCATCCGTAAACTGATGGTCAAGTAGAAGTTACCAATAGGGAGCTACAAGCCATCCTTACCAAGAGAGTAGCACTCGATAGGAAGGGTTGGGCCACATGCCTTCTTGAAGATCTCTAGGCTTATAGAACCATCTAGAAATCCATAACTAGTTTTTCTCCTTTTGAGCTTATCCATGGTAGGTCAACTATAATACAAATGGAGTTCAAATATAAAAAAATGAGGACTTCCTTGGAGCTCAATATAGAACTCACTATTGCACAATAGGACCAAATCATGAGTTTAAATGGTCTTGATGAATGGAGGAAATCTGCATTGAATGACATCAAACTCATTCAACAGTAGCAAAAATAATGGCATGATAGATTTATCAAAGAGAAAATATTTGTTGCACAAGATTGGGCATGACTTTATGACTCCAAATGCCAGCACAATCCAAGGAAGCTTTAAACATGTTGGTTAGGACCATACGAGATTATTTTTGTATTTCCAAATGGTGTAGTTTAGCTTTCTACCATTGATCCTATCTAATTCAAGTTACTTGTCAATGGGCACTACCTCAAGATTTACAATAAACTAGTTAGCCATGAGGATTTCCTATAGTAATTTTAGCATAATCAGGATATCCTCATTCCTGTAGCCAAGGAGTTTGGGTCTCCTACCATTGCTCCTGCTACTTCTTGATTTTGTACAAGGCATTCATAATAAACAAATTCTTCTTGAAAATACTTTCTTCACTATACTCCAGTTCACCTTCTCTCTTTCCCATCTTACCATTCCATTCCATCACTTTATCAATTCTGATGATCTTTTCCAAAACATATTTCTTGTAGTAATTGTTAGGTACATACCACATAAGTTTGCATACATTCTATTTTATTCATGCTTTCTTAGGAATTAGTATTGTTTATAATTATTCATTGTTGCATATCCTGGCTTGGTGAACCCATGCCTTTTCATAGTTGGGGGAGTGAAATATTTAAATATTAGTTTTCAAATTAGTTTCAAATCACATGTAAATTGTAACAGTTAATTGAGATGACTAGAAGTAATTGAAATGACTAATGTCACATGTTGATGGCTTGTCCTTCTTTGATTATTTGATTATGAAATTAAGAACATTAAAATAAGTTACTTAAATTTTAATGATAATTTGCAACATATTTAGGTGATAGACCTATACACAAGAAAAAAATATGAAACTTGATGCAAGAAGGATATTATGAGATATTGTGCATTAAAATCTACAAGTAGACACCATTTTTTTCTTTTGAGATATCATGTACCATAATATGACAAACTTTGATTCACCAAACTCTAAAACATCACAATTTTTCCAAAATTCTATTGAAGCCAACAATGGGTGGAGGTCTCCAGAGGTATGAGACCTTCAATCATTAGGTTCTTCTAGGTTATGTAGTCTATTGCAAGATTTTTATAAGAAGGGGATGGTTGGATTATTATCTTAGTCTAAAAGGATTTGATGAAGAGGTCTCTCTTCAATTCATGAGCACTTAAAAGGATGGCATTGCAATAGTTGAGGGTCTGAGAATTGAGTTCACAAAAGAGGTAGTAGTTGAGTCACTAGATTACCCCGAGAAGGAGAAAATTGGGAAAAATATTTTGACCTATGCATAGCTAGGGCACAATTCAGTGTAGACCATGACCCTCCACTAAAAATTGACAAGAAGTAGGGCACCTTTGGATTATCATTGCTGATGGAGTTTATCTAGCCAAAAATGTTTTTCATTTAGTACTTCACTTGCAAAGGTCATTGCACATACCTTCATGCCCTATATTTCAAGATTTTTTCTTACCTATGACATGATTGTAGACAGATAACCTTCCAAATTAACTTTTTAACATTGTTAAGAAGCATTCTTCTTTAGTACAATTTGGAAGGGATTGATCCGTCTCTCACCATTTATTAATATATTTAATTTTGGAAAGAGAATTGAATAAGCAGTCAATTAGGAAATGGAAAGAGCTTTTACAATTAAATGAGGTTTCTCTAAGGTTGTTCCTTACAAAGGGAAAGGACATCTTCTAGTTTTTGTAAGGTTGTTCCTAGAACTGAAAATGTTCCTAAAGCCTCTTCCTTTAGTTCTAGATTGACTAAGAAGAGGATTTACAATTTTGAAGCCTCCATTTATAGGAAAAAGAGAAGAAAAAATGAGAAGCTACTAGTGCCCCTAGAACCCCATTGTCTACTAAGATTAGGTCTACCATTAAGGAAGGTAAAGATAAAACTATGGAGCCTAAAGAAGAAAAGTTAGAATAACAACTGGATGATGAGAGTAAATTTAATGAAACCCTACACTGACAAGAGGATGAAGATTCAAAAAACCCTCATGAAGAACCGATAGTGGAAATACCTATAAGCAAGAGGAAATGAAAGAATCCTCCATGCTTGTCTACACCACCCACGAGGTAAAGTGAAAGGATTTCTAATGGAAATAGGGTTCCTTAAACCTCTATGCCAATAGTTAACCCTAAGTTTTCTAAATGTGAAAAGGATTCCTCTCCAGAAGAAAAATTGCAACAAAACATAGCTAGTGAGAATGAGTTCAAATCACATAAACCACAATCTAAAGTTTTTGATATTGTTAACTATGTGCTATTGATAGTGATATAGATTTTGGTGAACCTCAAGTATCCAAGGAGTTTGAGGAAAGCATTGATATGCAATATATTGGTGAAATTTTTGTAGAGTTTCCTTTAGAGGACTACCATGAATTTAGATAAGAACTTCTTGAGGAAGTAATAGAAAAACTTGATCAAGATGGGCTAGATATGTTAGCCACAGAAGCTACTAAATATAGTAAGGAAGAGAATGTGGTGACAACAGTTGTCATAAGAGAAGGAGAATGATGCACATCATAGATTTTGAACAAAACTCCCCATTTGGCATCTAAATGGATAGACATCTTTAATCAAGAACCATTGCCACCACCCAATCTATCTACACCTTTGTCCATGAGTATTAATTTGTTTCAACTATTGTATTAGGAAAGAGCTCAATGGAAGCTAGAAAAAGAATAATTGAAATATGTTATTAATGAAAAAAGTAATTAGTCAAAGTAGATCTTAGCCGAGAATGAAGTTTTGAAAAGGAGAATTGAATAGATCATAGGATTGATTTTTGAATTAATAGAATACAAGTTGCCATCACTAGTGTATGCCTTGTTTCTCAAAGATCAGCTTGCAAATTTAAAATTGACTAAAATTATGGAAGGTCTTATCCCTCCATTTCTACTCCGCATGAGTTTTATGAAACATAAAAATCTACTCCCAAGCCTTTGAAAAATTTATTGTGTGAATTGTATCTCCATAATCTTGTAGTACCTAATGACATAGAGTCAAACTCACTCCTATATGTAGGGGATGCATAGTTGAGAGAAATGATGTCATGGATATAGAATGAGATAAGTAGGGAATATCAAGTTGCACCTTACAAGGATAGTGAAATGACAACACCATTGCTCTTGAGACTAGAAGTTCAACACTCTTGATAGACATTTCAGTCTTGAATTTCTATTCTAGGCAATCCTTCTAGATCAGGTAAAGTATGTTCAATTAGAGAATGGGCCTTTATAGAGTGGGAACAACACTAATCTCAAGATGTTGACGCAAAAATTGTTTCTTCAAGGAAACAATAGAAGAGAATTCCACATGAAATTAACATAAGATAATGCCTCTCTCCTCAAAATTTGACTCTTGTTACTATTAGGACTCCATGGTATATTGATCTAGGGAGAACTCAGTGCAAACATTGGATTCCATTAAGGTATCAACCTCCCATTCTCTTGTAGCCACTACTAGAAGTAAATGACAATGGAGAGGATCATGATATGACAACTAAAGTTCAATGTTGGAGAAGGCTCAAGGAAAATTATGGGTACTTCAACTATATTCAAAATGAGCCAAGAGAAAGGACACCTAGTGATTGGAGAGTTCAGACCTAAATCAAGAACTTTGTGGATGTTGGGAACAACAATAAATCAGTTGAGGGGAATGATGGACCTCCAAAAATCCATTATTTTGAGATCCTTTTATCCTTTTCTTAGACAATTATAATGTAGAAATAGTCATGACTCTATGGTTTTAAGAAAATGAACTTATGTTTTTATGAATATGTTATCTAAATGTTAAGACATGAAGTTGAAGTATGGATAGTTTAGATATGCTATATTTTCTTGAATCCATGGACTTCTATTATATAATGAAGGAATATTACATGCTGATAAATGTTTCCTTATCAATGCTACATTTTGGGTAGATTACTTCATGTAGCCATAGGATTTGCAAAGATTGATAGTTTGAACATTATGCCTTTTTCTAAAATTGATGATGAAATAAATATATGTATGTCGAAGTTGTATGCATTCAATGTTTTGTAATTACTTGACATGTGTATTGAAATTCAAAATCTTACCACTAAGTCAAAGCCGACCAGATTATTGAATTGTCACAAATGAGCAAGATATTGAATGTTTTCTATTATGACATTGCATGAATATAGCTCTCTCAATCTAATATATTCTTGGAGGATTTAATCATGGTTAATGATATTTATGTTGGAAAATTTATGAATCTATAATTGATCCTCATTAATGGAGTGATAGTAGAGTTAGGAAGTTGTTGTAGTTTCCCTTTAAATAACACCTAATGTAGCTTCGAGAAGGAGTTTTTTGGGAAGAAAGATAGAATACATTGACTTTCATAACAATAGTTTGTGATCTTTTTTAAATAAAATGTAATCTCTTACCATGAATGAATAGAATACAAAGTTCAAGTTTACATCCACTGTCTCGATATTCTTTTCTATTCACTCATCCAAGGAGCCCTGCTTTGTAGTAAATTGCTTTATTAGAATAGATTTCATTTCTTTTTTTTTTTCTTCACAAAGTAGAATTCTACTATTCCAATAGCCATTGATAATAGAATCAATGAATTTCTCCTAAAGCATAGACCACATGCATAGATAGATTTATTGTTTGCAACATTACTTTAACCTTTAAATTAAGTTGTTATTTCAATTTCTAGCTTAAGTCTCCTTCAAAAAATTTGTTGCTTTAAGTTGTAATGACTTAAAGAAGAATTAGAGCATATACTTTGCAGCCAGCTTCTCAAGCTTACAGTACTAGGTTGAAAAAATAAAATGAAGTTAGTATGTTATTTTAGGAAAGCACATGACTCTATCTAATCATGGAGTCACTATGAAAGGATGTCCAATCCTTAATTACTAATATATTAATCTAACCAACCACTATACACAAAAGTGTGGTACAATCACAACTAGACAACATGAAACACATATGAAAATTTGACAAATTCAAAAAATTGACAATTGATACTTGTTTATGCATTTTCTTGCAGGTGTCTTCTTGCTAGAAATAAACTACATCAACTTCACTTTTATATAAATCTTCATCTTTGCCAACCAAAAAAAATGTAAGCAACTTTACTACATAAAACTAGCTAAACAAAAGTATGCTGGTCCAATGTTTAATGTGTAGAAGAGTATGACATGGTTGAGTACTTCTTTTGTTAAACAATTTGTTGTGTTTTAAAAAGACACGTCCCATTGCAAATGTGTGCTGCTCCTTTTTTTTAATTTTTGGATTGGTTCTTAGTTTAGTTGTCATTACGTTGGAAAGTTTTTGGGGTTTCTTAGTTTCCTAGTTCTTGAGGAAATGGGCTTGTCAAGCCAAAGATTTCTAGGTTTAGGTTTGAAATGATTAAATTCCCCAAGGGTGAAATATCATTTTATATCATCTTCAAATCTATATTTGAGGAGGATTTCCTTTACAAAATGTGCCTATAGGTTCATTCCCCCTTTCATTGCTTGCATAAGTTGAGATGGTGATTATTTTTTGAATAAGTGTAAAGTTGTAAGTTGTAAATTGCCAAGGGTGGAAATTGAGGAAAAGGCCATAAAATTCTCAAGTATAAAAATTATCAAAATGTTTTGAAGTCTTGTCAAAGTTGTCAAAAATAACTCATGGAAATGTATCGAGAGTGTAAATTGTGAAATGGTTAAGTGGAAAATCATTTTTTTAATGATTGGAAAAATGAAGAACACTAAATGGAAATGTTGAGAGGAAATAAAAGTATAAGTTCTTGCTAAGTGAGGAAATATTAAGAACTCTAAACTTGAATGAGTTTTTTTTGAAAAATATAAGAAATTTAAGTGAATTTTAGCAAAAAAGTGAAAAGATATTTAACACTTCCATCTCATCCTCTCAAATGTTAACATCTTGCTAGTAAGCTCCAATTCAAGCATACCTACTTTAATTTCTTTGAGGAATTTCCAGCTAAGTCACAAATTTATGCTCATGTTCCTTCCATTTCTAGCTCCACTTACAAATCCCACCCAAAACTTGTTCACTTCAGGTAAAATGTGGATTTTTTCCCAAGGCCTTCATGCATTTCCACCTAAATCATGAGGATGCACTTGACTTGTGTCAATATTTTCACCTAAATTTGTAAAATGAACTAAGGAGAAACAAATATTCACATAAGATGTGGAAATGTGCCTAGCCCTTATGAGGACTTTTGAGATAAGATGGTCAAAAGTGCCCACCATCTCTTGTTTCCCACCTAAATAGAGACATCCCTCTAGAATTTCATGAGCATTTCCACCTTGATTTCTAATTTGTGCTAACCTAGTAATTGGATTTATACCTAACTATAGAATTTGCACTGACCTTCTCTTGATTTCAGTAAAGGCAATGAATTTCAATTTTGCATAGTGTCGGCTGCTTAAAAATCTAGGAATGTACATTGACTATTAGTGTCTGGTGAGGTGTATTTGGGTCTTTTATGATGTCATGGGCTACTCTACATAGTTTATTTTTGCGAACATTTAAGGTTTGGTGTCACTACATATCTAAATTGTAAATCATTCTAAAGAACCAAATATCAAGTACATAGCTCAATTGTCATGGCCACATTCTTGATATTTACACAATCTATTAACATATTTGGCAACTAGACTAGCCATAGATTGTTATAGGAAGATGATAATTGGTTACTACATAAATTAAATGAAAATCATCCATGATAGATAGAGCATACCATAATTTGGTGTATGGAAAATGTATATGAGATTCTTCTTATGTTGATGCAGTTCAAGATATATGAGATTATGCTTGTAATTATTTTCACTATGGCCCTTCACATGTCTTTCTATAATGTATTGATGTTTCCTTAGCACATTTTCCATTTTTATATCACTTGAAGATGACTATTCTTCATCTTTATTTTTATAACTATCACTATATTCTAAGTGTATAAACATGAATTGCATATAAACATATACTATCCATCAATAAGTTTCATGCATTTGTTCTTGATATAGTGCTTCTCTTTTACCAAAAATTAGATAAAGGGATTATCTCCATCCACATAGAGATTATTTCAAATAATTTTTGTAATGTTTTCCTAGATTTTTTATGTAGAGTAGATCTTGGCTTAGAGTACGTGTATGAGGGGAATTGGGTATATCATCAATCAATGTCATCTTTCATATGCATTCAACCTCATGCATTGGGATATTCTAAAGTTGTTGGTGGTAGTAATCTTAGCCATCTTCAACATTCCTTCATTTCTTATATGTGTTTGATAGGAGGATCCACTTTGAGATCACAACACTTTTCCACTTGAGCTCATCTCATGCAGTTATCCATTTACTACTTATTTCTCTAGACTACACTAGATGTTACAAATTTTTAGTTCTCTTTAAATAGCATGTGATACTCTAAGCTTCCTATGTTGGGAAGGAAAAAATATATATACTTATGAATTCAAATTTATAGAATCAATATTCACTAAAATATATTTACAAAATTTAGAACAATTGTTTTTATAATGAAGAATATGAAATGGCAAGAATTATAATAAATCGCCAATTGGCCTTCTTGTTTCATTGAAACAATCTCACCCCAAAATAGGGAAAATTAGACTACTATATTCCGTCTAAAAAAATTATTTCTCTTGAGCTATCCATATTCAAGATCTATTATTCAACAATTAAGAAAGTAGTACAAAAAAACATAAGAGGATGTTGTGGTTGTTACTTCCCATCTCTAAAGACTAAACACTCTTTGCCCCTATTCCCACTCAAACACAAATATAGAGTTGTACAAAAATGCTAAGGAAATACTTTCTAGCAAACATTGAATCAATTTTCGAGTAATATGTATGGCATGACACAAGATTTCATTCAATGTTCTATAATGTACAAATTTTAACATCTATAATAGGATCACAACAAAGAAGAGTGGTAAGTTCTTTAACAAAGTTAGTTTTACAAATAATACTTCTGATAAAAATCACATCTAAATCCAAATAAAACTTTGGCAGTGGTAGCCATACAAGATATGTCTAGAAAATATTATAAATCTCATGAGCCATATAAAAAAGCTAAAGCCTAGAAGTCTCTAACCAACATAAAATAATGAAAATAATAGAGGTAAGCCTCCAACAAATATAACCCTATTAGAAAAAAATTAAACAATGGCACTAAAAGCTCATATTTTTCTCAAGGAATCCAATAGACAAAGCCATAGTGAAAATTTGCAGACTCTTATTAAGAAAAAAGGGATTCAATGTTATAGATAAACACAAATAATTTTATTTTAGCACCTCCTTTGAAAGAAAAATAAAATTGTTTTTTGCAATTTGAAGACACATAAGTTAGATATGTAATATATGTAAAGTTTCAATATGTTGAGGTCTTCTAATTGGCGTAAATCTCAATTTTAATTTATCTTGATAATATAGAATTTGATTTACAGTGTGGATTGTATATACTCCTTTATATTGACTGTAGAATGAGATAAGTATTTGAAGGAAGAAAAAATAATTAAAAATGATAATAATCTACAATGAGAGAGTATGATTGCCTTTGTTATTGAACAAATTCTCATCATAAACCATTACTTATATGTGTGCGTATAAAGGAGAGGTCACAGTGAACAATCTCTTTGAATATTTGTGACAACATCAGGCACAACAATCACGATGGTTTGTATTAGTTATGGAATGCCATTAACAAAGAACACACAAATCATGATTGGAAAGAATAACAATTATTACCTGCTGATAACAAAGTCTTACATGAGGATAGTATGTTATTAGCAATTTGATTACATAAAAACTAATTCCTAATATAGCCTTAAGTATATATGTATATGTATAATATTATATATATAGAATTAATGAATCAGTTATGTAATATTAACTTGATGATAGACATAAATAATATAGATTCAATTTCACACAAGCTAACTTCTAAACACTCCCTCTTTAGCAAGGGAAATTGAAACAAGTTTATCTTACATAATAAGGTGTAATCATCATTATGCTTTTAATCTAAGATAGAGAAGGAAAGAAGGGAAAAAAAAAAAAAACATAATGGATTTTCATGGTATCCGGCAATTGCCCAAAGACCTGTGAAGGTTATCAATGTGTCCAAAAAAATATGGCCCAAAGAACAAGGATAACCCTAGCTTCAAAATAGTGGGTTTTCATGGTATTTGGCAATCTCCCAAAGACCCATGAAGGTTATCAATGTGTTTGACCCAAAAAAATAATGATAACACTAAATTCAACCATTGGTTGAAGATAGATAAACTAAAATAAAGTCATCAATTTATAATAGGATTAGAACACACAAAAGGTTGTGACCTTTCACAAGAAAAGCTATCACTTTTCACAATACAAGCTTGCAAGAAAATAATAATTTGTATTCATGAATATTAGATAATAAATACATTTACAATAATGTCATACCAAGTTTTCCTCAGAAGTACACAATTTTCAACTTTGCAAGAGGTTTGGTGAAAATATTAGCATTCTATTCATTTTTACTAATATAACTTAATTTAATGATATCTCTATTGACCATTCTCTTATGTAGTGAGAGGGAGTCTTGATATGCTTTGATCAATTGTGGAAAATAGGATTTTCTAATAGTTTGATACAACTTTGATTATCACAATGAATCACTATTAGTTTTAGAGGTTTTCCAAATAGCCCAAATAGTAGTTTCCTTATCTAAACTACTTCACTTTCTCCCATGGAAGTAGCTACATACTCTGCTTTATTAGAACTCAAGGAAACAACTAGTTGTTTTATACTGAACCAAGATATCATTGCTAACCCAAGACTAAAGCAACAACTTGTAGTGCTTTTGTGGTTAGAGGAACAACCTACCCAATCTAAGTTAGTATATGCTTCCAAATTTATCTCAATATTTTCATACTTTAATCCAAAGGCAATAGATCCTCGCAAATATCTTAATATATGTTTTGCAACCATAAGATGAATCTTCTGAGGTTTAAACATAAAATGACTAAGGACATTTGTAGCATAGCATATGTTAGGTCTAGTATTCACAAGATACATAAGAGATCCAATTATTTGTCTGAAGAGAGTAGGATCAATGTCCTCAGATTTTGTTGCTTCTTCTTTTAGCTTGTGTAAGTTTGTTTCCATAGGAGTAGATAAGGGTTTACTATAGCATTCCAAATCTAGTTAGAGTATCTTGAGTATACTTTCCTTGATGTAAGAAAATGTAGTCTTTCTTTTGATTAACTTCTAATCCCAAGAAGTAGTGTAGTAACACTAAATCTTTTGTTTCAAATTCAGCTATCAGATCTTGTTTACATTTTTCAATTAATTTATCATCACCTATTATTAGCAAGTCATCAATGTATAGAACAAGTATTACCATCTCATCACTTGTGGTTTTAAAGTATATGTTAGAATTGGCTTCATTTTTTGAGTATCCAAGTTTGGATAGGTAGTTGTCTATCATTTCATACCAAGCTCAAGGAGCTTGTTTGAGATTATAGAGTGCTTTCTTGAGTTTACATACATACAATTTTATTTTCTTTTATGGTGAACCCTTCAAGTTGTCCTATGTAGGATTCTTCATTAATGACCCCATTTAGGAATGTAATTTTTACATTCATATGATGAATATTCCATCCTTTTGATGTTGCAATTGTAATAATTATTCTTACCAAAGTCTAACGAGCTACTGGAGCAAATGTTTCTTCATAGTCAATGCCATCTTTTGAAGAAAATCCTTAAGAAACAAATATAGCTTTGTGTTTTACAATACTTCCATCAGTGGCATATTTGATTTTGTATAACCATTTTGAAGATAGAATTATTTTTTCTTTACGCCTAGTTGCAATATCCCAAACATCGTTTTAAATTATGGAATTATATTCTTCTACCATGGCATCTTTCCACTCTTGTGACTTTAGGGCTTCTTCAACTATTGATGGTTCAATTTTTTTTAGCTCAAGTATAAGAGCAGTGTAACATGATTGATTTCAAGTTCTCTTGTTTTCTTTTGAGATCTCACCTAGTTCCACATTGTTTTCTTCAACCAGTTTCCTTGCCCATAATGGTCTTTTCTTCCCATTTGTTATATCTGGTTCTCTCTCTTCAGGTGTGTGCTCCCCATGATTTTTAGTTTGTCTAATTTCCTCATCATTTGAGATTGGTTCATCTTCTATGTCAGTTGAAAGTTTTAAAGTAGATTCCTCTTCAAAAAATGCATCTCTACTTATTTCAACCGATCTTTGTCTAGGAATATAAATTCTATAACCCTTGGAATTTTCACTATATCCTACAAATATACCTCTCTTCTCAGAAGGTTCAAGTTTAGTCCTTTGGGTATGTGAATATATATTATACATTTGAATATTCTAAAATGACTTAGATCTAGTTTGGTCCTTGAGAAGACTTCTTCAGGTGTGGTATTCATTAGAATTCAATGTGGACATCTATTTTGAATGTATGCTACAATCTTAGAAGCTTCTACCCAAAATGAGGCATGCATATTTTGATGATGTAACATAGAATTTATAGCTTCAATGATGGTTCTATTTTTCCTTTTTGCAAGTCTATTTTGTTGAGGATTATAAGGTATTGTATACTACCTCTTAATCCCAATAGAATTCCAATTTTTTTTGAAGATATCAGATGTATATTTTCCTCCATTGTTTAATCTTAATGTTACTTTTCTAATTTTCTACTAATTCTCTGAAGGTTTTGAATTTTGATTGAACTTAGTTTGATTCTTTTAATTTCAAGAAATAGATCTAGATCTTCCTAGAAAAGTCATCAATGAAGGATATGTAATAAAGGAAACCTCCTAGAGATGGTGTGGGCATGGGTCCACAAAGTTCTGAGTAGACTAGTTCCAAGACTGATTTTAACTTATGTTCACTAGAGCGAAAAGGTTGTTTTATGATTTTCCCTAGAGCACACCCTTTGCAAGTTCCTTTATGAGATGATTCTAGTTCAGGAGTACCAAAAGTGATCTTATCTAAATTAGGAAGTGAACTAAACCCAATGTTCCCAAGTAATCTATGCCATAATTCATTAACATTAGATGTTTCAAGACTAAGGGCTTGTGTTTGAATATTTCTTAATCTATATAATGTTCCAAATTTAAACTTTATGATAATAACACTTTTCACATTTGAGTTATTAGGCCAGTATAGTACTTTTTCTTTGTTGAAGATACCATGATATCCATCATCAGTTAGACTTTAGATATAAATTAAGTTTCTCTTTATGCCTAGTACTAACAAAACATCTTTAAGATTAAGTGTAGTTCCATCTTTTAATTTTATAAAATAGGTCCCAATAACTTTTACAGGATAGGTAGAGTTGTCTCCACTTGTAACTCCTTCAGTGATATAAGTTCCAAATGTATCAAACATATCTATGAATCCAGAGATGTGATGGGATGCATCACTATCTATGATCCAAGCTTCTTTATTTTAATTTTCTTCACTTGAAAGTGCAAAATAGTATAGTTAATTTTTATTTTCTTTTGTTTTAGCAAGAGAGGCTAGAATTTTCTCTCTCTAGATAGTTTCTAAAGGTGTGTCCTATCTTCTTGCACTTATAACACTTAACATGAGAATGATCTTTATTAAAATTCCTTTTATTATTATCAAATTTTCTTTTATTGAATTTCCTCTTTCATTTATTCGAGACAATGTGAAGAGCTTGATTTTCTCCCTCTTGATTTGAAGTGATCCCTTTGGAGATTAAATCTTGATTCTTCTACTATGCATTCATTTTTCAACTAATCAAAAGTAGGAATTGAAGGTCTAGTTACCACTTGTATGAAGGTATCCCAAGATATTGGAAGCCCTTTCAGAGCTATTAACGAAAGTTCTTGATCTTCTATTTTGTTTCTAGTGGAAGATAAGCGTTTCTTCATTTCAAAAAATTTCTCTAAGTAAGAGTGAATAGAATCTCCTTTTTCCATTTTAATATTTAGTAATTGAGATTTTAATGTGATTAGTCTACTTGAGTTATTTATCTCAAATGTATTTTTTATGGTCTTGAATACTTCATATGCACTTTTGATCTCTGATATAGAAGGAAGGATGTGATCTTTAACTAAATCAACAATGATTTTCCTTGCATTATTATTACGTCTTTTCCAGGTGAGTTTTTAAGATTCATCTTGAGGTATTGGGATAATTTTTTCAATGTAGTCTCCAAGTTCTAGTTCTTCTAGAGTCGTAATGATACGGGTTTTCCAAGAGAAGAAATTTGATGCACCTTAAAGTCTATCTTCCACTCTGACGTTATTTATCTTTATTTCTTCCTTCAATCAAAATTTGAGATTTCTCTACCAATTTTTCTCTGATACCATGTAAAGTTTTAATATGCCAAGGTCTTATAATTGGCATAAATCTCAATTTCAATTTATCTTCATAATACATAATCTGATTTACAGTGTGGACTCTATATATTCCTTTATATTGACTTTAGAATTAGATAAGTATTCAACTAAAGAAAAATAAAATGAAAATTTAATAATCTTTGATGAGAGAGTATGATTTCCTTTTTTATTGATCAACTTCTCATCTTAGACCATTACTTATCTATATGCATATAAAGGAGAGGTCACGATGAATAGTCTCTTTGAATAGTTGCGATGGCATCAGGCACAATAGTCATGATGGTTTGTATTAGTTATGGAATATCATTAACAAAGAACCAACTCATGATGATTGGTAAGAATATCAATTATTACCTGCGAATAATAAAGTCTTACATGAGGATAGTATGCTATCGGCAATTTGATTACATACAAACTGATTCCTAATATAATCTTAAGTATATATGTATATGTATAATATTATATATATAACAATAATAATGATAAGACATATATATATATATATATATATATATATATATAATATTATATGTCTATATATATAATTAATGAATTAGTTATGTAATATTAACTCGAGGATAGACATAAACAATATAGATTCAATTTCACACAAGCTAACTTCTTAACAATATATTGGTGTAGAATTGCATCTATTGAACCTTGTGTTGTACAACTACTTGAACATAATGTGCTTATATTATTTAAAAGTATAGTATCTTCATGTACATGGTTGATGAGATTCCCTAATTGATGCAGGAGCATCCAGAGGTATAAGGGCAATCCTGTGTCACCCAAAAAAATGTACTTAGACTTAGTTTCTATTTTATGTCTTTACATTTTTGGATACCCATTTGGCTCAAATAAAGGTTCCAACTCTCATAGTTCAACTATCAGTGCATTTGAAAATCCCAAAAAAATAGGAGCATGCAATTTGACCATCATTTTGGTGACCTAGAAGGTGTGACTTGGCCAGATGAATGTAATCGAGATTTAGAGCATTCCAAAAAAAGAATCAGGTCAAAAGGCCCCACGGTTTGAAAGTTATTGCAGTTTTTCGGGTTTTGGAGACCCCCTAAGAATGCTTCAAAGTAAGGTTTGGGGCATTAAATGACCTCAAAAAGGGTCGAAAAATGGGGGAAGAGCAAAGCTTGTCCATAGGGCTATAGAGCGCTTCGAGAGCTTTCCAAAAATGTAAACGGTTCATCAATCGGAGTTACGGTTCAAAAGTTATGCCTCCCGAAAGTTCGGCTACCGTTTCTGGATTCTTCTAAAATTGCACCGACTTCTAACGCAGCTTCCGGAACCTTCTATTTTGTCGGTGGATGCCTACTAGCACTTTCTAGAATGTACTCCTAGTCCTTAACCCTTCGGGGTCTATTTAAGGAGATTTTTGGCATTGTAAAAGGCAGTTCGGATTGGAGCTTGAGAGGAGATGCTAAAAGGAGAAATATTCTCCAGATTTATGCTATTGTAAGCGCGCAGGGCATGTTTTGAGTTTATTTTCTCTGCACTATTTGTACCAGCTTATTTTCTCAGTTAATATAATTTCCCCTTTCTATTGTGTCTATTTTGGTTGTTGGGTTGTGTCCCCATCACTAATAAAATGTGATAAAATTGTATTCATGTTCATGTTGAGCATTCAAAACTTCTGACCATTTTAAAAGAATACTGCAGATATGATCTTACTTTGTATGGTCTTAATATAGTTATGCTTTCGATGTAAATCAAGTGATTGATGAAGAAAGGTTCAAATTTCATTTGTCTAGTGTAATGGCATCAATACTGCTCTAAAGCACAATATGGTTAACATTTATTTACCCTTTTAATGGTTTCTAATATTGAAATTGCATGTTGTTGAGCAAGAAAAATGTGTGTTAGGGTCAAGGGATCCAATTATACTTATTGTTCATGAACTAAATTTCTCCTCAAAACCATTTTTAATGAGTTGTTGGAGGTCTAGGGAGGGAATCAACAATTCAATTATTGGGAATCAAGCATCTTACTATATCATTGACATTCATTTGAGAAGTCTAATAGAAAGGTTTAGTGTGTTCTTTACTTTTGTTCTTATTTACAAGTGTTGATAAACATGAAGAGCCTTGCTGGAAAATGGATTTACTGACATGAATTAGGAAAATTTATTTGATTCTAACAATTCAAATCCTATAGTCTCCAATGGACAACACTATACATCAAAAGAAAAGATTTCTAGTAAACATAAACAAAATTAACAATTAGTTTTGAAAAAGAAATCACAAAATGATGTGCAAGGAAGGTAATATAATTTTAAAAATAAATTCTATTAATTTGTGTTATGTACACAACATACGCTCCTTTGAGATGCATGATAGTTTATATTGTAGGTGCATGTATGCTATTAGTTTTCCTTAAAAGTAATGATGCATGCAATACATGCTAAGGCATGCTGACATTAAGAAAAATATTGTTACCCTTGATTTAGAAATAGCAGTAGAGAAAAGCACAACTGATGACTATGAAATTTGAAGTTGATAGATAAGACAAAGTGATCTGAACAACCCTTATCTAAGCAACCTACTTAACAATTACATGAGAAAGAGCAACTCAAATTTTCATACCTTTTATCTGAATAGTACATATTACATAGTTTATGAAGATAATAATTCTTAAAAAAGAATAATGTTTGAAATGAGAGATATATGACCATTTCAATAGAAACAATATAAATGTTGGTGGGAAAAGGTATGCCAAAACACTCTAATCCATTCATTTGTTAGGCCATGATGCAATTGGTGCTAAGCAATTGACATATGAGTGAAATTAATCAAAATCAATCCTCTACTTAGCTAGAAAAATTTCAAAACTACAAATTTTAACAAAACTTATGAAGAAATCAATTCAAAAATAAGTATTTACTACATCATTATGGAAAACTGGCATACTAGCTATATGCAATAGATACAATATTTCTGGCCAAATAATTGAAAATGAATTGACAAAAAGTTGTGATACTACATATAAAGCTATGAAATAATTAATGAAATTCATTCTAGTTAGAGATCAATCTTCATACAATCTAAAAAGCACAAAACACAATAACAAAATATAAATATCTCTCTATGCACTCGCCTAATCCCCTATTTTTATAGTACAAAAATAACATCATAATACCCTTGCTAAGTCAATGACAAGCTGTAATGGGATTGATACTGAGCCTTGTAATGGAATGTAAAAAACATTTGACAAAGACACAAATTATGATATTCATATTTTAAAAATTGAGTTTTTCATGTTGAAAATACTTATCAAAGAATTTCATTCTCACAACCATATACACAAATTCTAAATGTACAATATGTAGTTCAACTACTTACACGAGAACTTTATAAAAGACAAGTTCTACAGTCATCCATAGCAAGTGACATTAAAATGAAGGACAAAGCAAGCAATATTTTTTAAGAAATAGACCATAAATAATATACAAGGGTAAAAGCACAAACCTATGTCACCCTTTTATAAAGGAAAAGGGTAACAAAAGTATAGTTGTTCACCTTCAATGACATAAAACTGGTATTATTTAGAATTTGAAAATGAAGTATACTAATCAAATATGTAGAAATGGATGAATTTCAGGATTATAATTTTTAATAATTATTTGGAATAAAAAATTATATATTTTCCCTTTTTTTAAAGATAACTTTTAGGTGCTGAAAAATACTAGAAATTAGGGGTCTAGTTCCCACCACAAAGCTACATGAAACTAAACTTCTTTTCATTTGATCTTAGATTATTATTTAGATAACATATGTAGCTAGAAGAAACAGAAATAAAAATTGGCTTTAGACCTATATTTTCTCTTTTATAGCGATTCAAATTTCAATTTATTCAAATCAATAGTTTTCATCTCTCACCACATTTTTCAAAAAAAATCTATTCCAACCAAAAGAAAAATTATAGATTCTTGAAGAGGACTCTCTCCTCTAGAATGTCATATAATTTTAATTTTTGTTAATATGATTTATTATTTTTTTCTTTCTCAAAATTGACATATTCTCGAGTGTTAAAATACGTACTTGACAAATTTTTTAATTATATGAGAATATTCTTGAGTTTGAGATCTATAAAATGGTGTCTATATGTTATTAAAAAAAATCATAACCCATAGTAGTTTTTTGAAATAATTGTATTTCTTTAGTATTTGGATACTAAGTAGTGTAAAACATGCATTTAATAGACATTTCCAATTGGAAAAGTGTGTGACCATATATAACTTAGCTAGAATAAATCTATCAAGATCATATGTTTGAAAAAAATTATTTTTTAGATAGAAATACTCAAAGTCAGTTGTTCTGATAAGTCAGCCTAAAAGGTGGCACAACTTTGTATTTTTACCCACAAATGACTTTATATGTGATAACTTCTTAAATGAATTCAATATCAGCAAGTCTAAATACATTGAACTATTATTATTGACACTAACAAGAAGAGTGTTATTGCCAAGTCAACATGTACTTTGAGTTTGAGATTCAATAATATCTCCATTGCATAAATATGGAATTCAAGGAAGTAGGGAGAGTTAATATATTGGGCAGGTATAGAAACTTAGTTTAGATTCAAATTTATATTTGTATGGAGCATCTTATTTTCATTCCCATTTTGAGATTTTTTTAACAAAAAATAATGCTCTTTGTTCCAAAGCCTAATAGAACTACCTTTGCTAGCTAGCATCCTCCCAAGCTGCACCAAATTTGGAGAATAAAAAATGTGGTACCGAGATTCATCAAAGAGTAATTGAATGTGGACTTCTTTTTGATATCAAAAGTGTGATGACCCTAATTGGTATTAGAATAGAAATTAGTTTTCCTATTCTTAAATTGAAGAGGGGTTTTTATTTATTGGTTGTAGAAAAAGATACCATATCTCTAGCTATCTATGAAACAAATTGTAA
The DNA here is from genome assembly GCA_028749045.1 of Cupressus sempervirens. NCBI lineage: Eukaryota > Viridiplantae > Streptophyta > Pinopsida > Cupressales > Cupressaceae > Cupressus > Cupressus sempervirens. Next base: position 878,670,694 of record CM053792.1, read on the forward strand.
AAGTTAATTTATAGATTTGATGAGTTATTATGGAAGCTCTATAGGACTAGAGTTCAGAGAATCCTATCAAGGGAGAAAGAAAATTATATAGATGCATTTCATTTTGGGGAAATTTTAATACCTCATGGTCAATGACACCAAAAGAGCACAAGATGTCGTGGAAGGGTGAAGACATTTTTGGTAACCACACATTGATTCACCCAATTTATGAAAAATTTAATCAGAAAAGAAATCCATCTCATTGCACTAATTCCACACATAATTTTTCATTATTTATAACTTTACTTTCTAGACTTATGTTTACTACTACTCACAATACTAGATATTCATAGTGAGTAATCAAACCAAAAACAATTTCATGCAATTCCTAACAAAATTGTTTGCACATCACAAAAGATTCCTTGAGATGAAAGAACAAATTTTAGCAATGGTATTTCACAAAATTCTTTTTCATAAAGCTCTTGATGTTCACCAAGCTCCTAAGAACAAATGTAAACCCCAAACATTTAAAGGTTCTGATGTTTTATGCTTGAAATTAGCCAAATTACTGGTAAGCTTCATCTAGTCTGAGACAAGGTGAGTATATTTGATAGATTGGGGATTTCTTTATTTGGTCTATGCGATGATGTAAACAAATGTTTGTAACATTAGCATGATTCAAAAACCAAAATTATTAAAGTTGACCTAGCAATCAATAACTATTTTTTCCAAGATGGAAGTTCTTGACAACATTTATTTGGACACTCTTCCTAATAATGGAAAAGCCAATCTTGGAGATATCATATATTGCTACGTAAATACATTATAGTTCTCTCCAGACTAATTATTGGATTTCCTATATTTGTCATCTAAACATTGTACATTGGAAATTACAAATCACATTAAAGGGGCTATCCATGTTTGGTGGTAGAAACTTCATGGGAGACAATTAGTGCATGTATAGGATAATCATACAAAAACAAAATATTCATGGGAAACTATCAAATTTCTAGTGAGAGATGCAAAGAAAAGAGAACTACTTGCAAATAGAGCTAAAAGCCTTTTGTTAAGTCTAAAGCAGAGATTTCTAGGACTATCATAGACTATCTTGGACATGAGGAAGATTTAGTATAATTAGGATTTGGCCAATTTATTTTGGAGAGCTATTCTAGGGTGTTGGAGAGCTCTTCTTACAATATTATTTCTCATATTAATGATTTTATTTATGTCAATAAACTTTGAACTTCATCAGTTTTCACTTATTATCCCTCTATAAGTAGTAGAGATGTTGATTCGAAGAGGGTTTCCTCACCATTTTTTGTTCCTCCAAACTCAAATACACCATATGTTGTAGCAGTTACAACACCAAATTCTTGGCAAGATTATTGAATCCCCATTAGTTAGTAGCAAAACTGAATCCAATCATTTTACTCCTATAAGAGTTCTCTCTAAATACAGTAGATGAAAATACTATAGATGGAAATACAAAACATCCTTCCTTAATAATTTTACCAATGTCTAAAGAAATAGGTTAAAATTTATCTTAGACTAAATGATTAGGTAGTACAAATGATTTGATAAGTCCTCCTACATGTGACTGATGGAGGTCAAAGAGACAGGGTAAAAAAGAGTTCATTTAAAAAGAAAAACATACCCAAGTCTAGTATGTAAGCTTGTTAGCTAGCCATATTTGCATATTGATGTTCCTTGTTACTACTATTATTTGTATGTATTGATTATTCTATTCAAGGGTTATATTTTACCATTCTTCTATGGTAGACTAAGAATCTTCTTAGAAATAAGTTTCTTCCAATTGAAGATGATCTGTCATGTACATAATTTTTCATCTTAGATAAGATGAAATGAGAAATGCATAGAAGTACAGGTTATTAGATGTTATATATGAAAGAAAAATATATGATAATCTCCTCCTAGAGGTAGCTCAATTTTAAGATGCTTTGTTGTGTAGAAGTCTAGAACTTAATGAAATTATGGATATTAGGTCACTTCTCTTGGTTTTTTTTGGTGTAAATAAGTATTTACTAGTTACACTTTACTTAAGTTTACTTAGGTTAATGCTTATTTTATTATTTATTTATTAGTCACCTAGGAGTATGCATACTCTTGTGAGTTCTCATGTTGACAACATAGCAGTTAGCACTCTAATTTTGCACATGGTGTCTACAACATAGGAGTAAGGAATTTATTTGAGCACATGGAGTCTACAACATCTACACACATGAGACACCTCAACATTTTTATCCTCTCATTATGGAGGATGTGTGCTTAGTTTTCATGCTTATCTCCTAGTTCTTTCTATATGCATTCTAGATGCATCTTAGAGGCCTTTAAATGCAGGCTCTCCTAGTGTGTATGTACATGTTTGAGATAATATGTTCTCATATTGATCATAATCTTGGTCTACTACTATGCTTGTGCTTGAGTTCCTTGATCTTGGGTGAATTTTTTCCTAAGGAAAATTCTTAAATGGTATCAGAGCTTGGGGAGATTCTCTTGACATAGCCATTCGAGACCATTGTTGCTTCAACACCTTGACCCAAATCTAGAGAATCTACAAAAATTGGGAGCATCTAGAGCCAAATTGGACCTCACCATTACATTTGGAATGTCAATTCAGTGAAAATTGTCTATAAATTCTCTTATGTTGGGGAAAAGTAAATTTTAAGGAATTTTTTTTTGCAAACTAGCACCTAATGGCCTGATTTGCAACTTGGAAATTGTCATTAAATCAATCTATTAATTTATTGTTCAAATATAAATTTTAATTTCTCTACTTTTTCGTCAGTATTTTCCTACAAGTTTTGGTGGAAATTCTCAAAATTTATTTTTGGCCCTATAGGGCCTCACAAAGAATTTTTTCTTTGTAGAATCAGGTAGTGACACCTTGGCCCTACAAGGAATATTAATCTGTCATATTCTTTTTTAATTTAGTGGGTATATACTTCAATATTTTGGCAGCATCAAGACTTAGACCTGGTAGCACATCAACCGGCAGGATAGACCACCCAACCAATGACCATGGTCTAGCCTTTTAGTGACTTTTCTTTATGAACTGTGGCTTATTGTTTTATATAGGGCTGCATGCACCCACTACATTGATGTTAGATTATTAACCCACTTTCCAATGAGTGCTAAACAATTATCAGTGTCGTTTGAAACTTACTAGGACTGCCATTTGTCTTTTTGGTTAGGCCATAATTCATTATTCCACCTGACACATGGACTTCACTTTCTCCACCACATGGACAAGCCTGCCATCATATTGTCTACTATGGCTTGCAACCATGTTGGACAAGCCACTTTAGCCTTCAACTCAATAAGGATAGCCATGTGGATTCACAACATCACATGAAAGATAAATGATCCACATCATCAATCAATTCATCATCCTTTTTCCACATAAGAAAATTGTACCTTGCCCAATTTTAAAAATATGTACAATCCATATAGGTGACATCATCCTGATGTCTTCTTGACATCATCAGAGGATTCATTTTTGCTGACATCATGAAATTCATGAGCCTAAATTTGATAGCCATTTCACCATCATCCAGGGGAAAAATTGAACTACTACAATGGTCATATGACCATCAAATTTAACCATGTCTTTTATTGATCCAACCGCTCTCCAAATTGTCTTTTAATTTTTCAATCTAACTTTGGGAGGCCATATCTCAATCATTTGGACTCCAAATCAAGGGCTATTTTTTTTTTGGCTAGAATTTCCTAAACATTTTAGTGGTGTAGCTCTTTTCTAGTTTTGGTGGACATATTTGTTAGAAATTGCATCTTTTGGCAATTGTACATGTCCAATCCTGCATTTTGCAACTTCAATTGCTCTATATGGGCACATCTGGACTCGAAAATAGGTTCCTTTTTTTTAAAATGCATTATTTTTTGTTTACTTTCTAGATCTGCAATTAGATTGTAGAGTTGTGTGGACAAAAGTGTCACTTTTAGAAATAGGACATTTCTTTGCTTTGTATTACTTCAAAATTGTTGTACATTGTAAATTTCCAGATTTTTACTCCATCAAGAGGTTGTAAACAAAAAAATAGCACACTACATATAAAATGCCAAAAGAATCTATTTTATGGGTTTTTCTTGATCAAGTAAAAGGGGCAGTGTTCTTGGTGTTTTGTTACTCTTTTGCTATTATTTTCTTTCATTTTCTACATCGTGGGAATTTTAAGTTTCCAAAATTAACTCCACATAACTATGCTACATGGTCCATTAAAATGTGGTGTCATTTAATTCATAATGGAGTTTCTCAATATGTAGATGGTACCCTTCTTAAACCAATATGTGTTAATGTATCAACAAGTGACATCTTAGCTTGGGAAGTAATGGATAGGAAAATCATAGGTGATATATGTTTGGGGGTTGATGACAAGATCATGTATTAGATTCAAAAGTCTTCTACATCTAAGGAATTTTGGGATATCCTCCAAACCCTATATGGTAAAGTGTCTAAGGAAGGTCTTTACAAAATTGAAGATGGACTTGTCTCCTTAGATCCAATGACATTTGATTTCATACAAGATTTTATTATAAAGGTGAATAAATTAAGAAAAAAACTTAATGATTGTGGGATTCCTATTAAAGATGATAGATTGGTCTAACTTATATGTAATAATCTTCCATCAAAGTACTCCACAATTGTTTCTTCTTATATCACCTCAAACACTACATTAGGGTCTACCTATCAGAAAGTCTCTTTTGATCATTATGGTGAGCTATCGAGAAAAAGAAGAAAATAAGATGAAATCAATGGGGATTCTCAATTCACCTAAGTGTAAGGAATTGGTGGAAAATAATGAGGGTTCTCAATATTCAGCTAGTCAATCTTCAAATAAAGGAAAGGGAAAGAATAAGAAATGGAAGAATAAAAAATTAGAGGATGCAAAAAAAACAACACCATCATTAAATCAACAAGGAAAATCTTCCTCAAATTCAAACAAGAAGGAGGACACTAATAAGGAGAAGGAAAAGAATACCTATTGCAAGAAATTGGGTCATGTAGAACATGAGTGTTATCATAAAAAGATTGACGAGTTGACCAAAATCATGAAGAAACATAATGTTCCATTGCCTAATGCCTATAAGAAGAATGGGTCTTCTTTAGATTTAGAGGGCAAAGAGCAAGCACTCATGGAAAATTCAAATTCTTCAATGGAATGGCTTCTTGACTCAATTGCTTCATATCATATGGGTTCTTCAAAAGGATATTTTTCTTCATTGAAGTAGTCAAAGGTACTACAATGCTTTGTGGGAGATGATACAAAAATGGAAGTTGAAGGGAAAGGAAATGTGGATATGGAAAATGGAGAATTCAAAGATGTTCTCTATGTTTCAAAGCTAAGTTCTAATCTCTCATATCAATTTACGAAATCACTCACCTTGGAGATGATCATAAAGTTGAGTTCCTTCTTGACTCAATAATGATGCATAGTCTAAGAAATGATTCAATGGTTGTAGTGGGGAAAGTTAATCATGACAAAAGGTTGTATTATTTCTCTCACTTTGTGCCCAAGTCTCCTTCACAAGCCTTTTTAACACAATCCAATACACAAATCAAATTATGGCATGAGTGGTATTGACATCTTGCATTTTGCTACCTTTAGCAAGTTTGGATAAACAAAATGGTCAAAGGTCTACCCACAATAAACATTTCCAACATTGAATTTTCAATAGGTTTAGTGGATATGCATCTAGAGGAGAAGTTACATAAATAGAAGTCTACAAGAGCACTAGCTGCTATTTAGATGGTTCACATGGTACTAGCAGGACCTTTTGCAATGACATCAATCAGCCAAGGTTGCTACATACTTACTTTCATTGATGACTTTTCATGATACACTTGGGTCTACTTTCTTCATGGTAAGAATAAAGTGTTGGACAAGTTTCTAACCATCAAGACTCATGTTGAACATAAATCAAGGAAAGCCATCAAAGTTCTTAGGATGGACAATGAAAGAAGATATGTGAACAAAAGTCTTAAACACTTTTTTAAACTTGATGGAATTGATCTTAAAAATCCACAAGCATTTAGTCTACATAAGATAGATGTTGCAACACTAAGGATATGCACTATTAAGTCCATGGAAAGTTACATGATCCAAGCCAAGTATCTAGATCCATCACTTGAAGTCAAAGAAATTAGCAGTGCCACTCACATACTTAACAAGTCTCCTCATCCTACTTTATATGGCAAGACTTCTTTTGAGGCATGGTGTTGTAGAAAACTAGTTTTGAGACACTTCAAAGTCTTCGGTTATCTAGCATGGGAAAACATATCTTCTAGGGGATGCAAGGTACTATCACCTTAGCCTTGTAATTTCATTGGTTATGAAGATGGTGTGAAGGTATACAAACTTCTAGATCTAGAGACACATGAGATTTTTTTGGAGAAGGATGTACACTTTGAGGAAAGTTCACCTAAATTGTTCTCTACTCCTCTTTGCACATCATACATTGTGGAAACTGATAGTGACACCAGTGATAGTGCTTCAACATTTATAGTGAGAGGTCACAACATCAACATCTTTCACATACATAAATAACAACAATGATATGTCTAGCATAGAAGGGTACACCTTGTCTTCTAGCTCCAGCATCAGTGGATGACTTCTTGGCAGACATTGCATGTTTATTCATGGAGTCGCACTTAGTAGATTTGGTGGATAGTATTGATGATATCTAACTTCTCTTGATAAAGCAATATCTTCTTTAGTTGTCATGAGGGTTCACTCTAACCCTCCTATCCATTCTCTACATGATCAATCTTCATAGGTTGATATGATTGTGGATACTTATGAACAGAAGTTGTAGGAGGTCACTTTATCACTTGAGGAGATAGTATGTTCTTTGGGATAGGTTCTTCATTCATCCTTGATAAGGATAGTTGAGCAAGTTTTAGAGACTACACCTATCTATGGGATTCTTTCCACACACAACGGAAGCATCTCATTTGTACCTCTCCCATTATTTCTTTCGAAGGGGAGGAACACTATTTTGAGCTCCTAGATCAACTTCTACATTAAAGAAGCTATCATTAGTCAACATTCTTCTTTGGGGGGGTGGGGGAGACTACCTTGTCTCTCTTCTTCTTCTCATATTTCTTCTTTGTATATACTTGATGTATTTCATAATGGAGGGGTTTGGATTACTCCATCTATGCATACATCTTTTCATCTCACTTTTTGGGGGAGGGTTTTTCCCATGAGGTTTTCCCTCTTTATCCACTTTATGAGAGATTGTACTTTAATTATGTACATGGGTACCTAACATGGCCTAATAGCTAAGACCCATCATACATTTCATCCTAGATTATGTGAGCTTAAGTGCATTTCCTTATGTTTCACTTATGGGAGGGTGTTCGTGTAAATAAGTATATACTATTTACACTTTACTTAAGTTTACATTGGTTAATGTATATGTTATTATTTATTTATTAGTCACATAGGAGTATGTGTACTCTTGTGAGTTCTCATATTGACAACACATCAGTTAGCACTCTAGTTATGCACATGATGTCTACAACATCTACACATATGGGACACCTCATCATGCTTATTCTCTCATTATGAAGGATGTGTGCTTAGTTGTCATGCTTATCTCCTAGTTCTTTATAGACATATTCTAGATGCATCTTAGAGGCCTTTATATATAGACTCTCCTAGTGTGTATGTACATGCTTGCGATAATGTATTCTCATGTTGATCATACTCTTGGTCTACTATTGTGCTTGTGCTAGAGTTCTTTGGTCTTTGGTGAATTTTTCCCTAAGGAAAATTCTTACAAGTTCCTATCTATTAATTTATGAATTCATAATTATGTTGTAGAGATTTGAAGTTATAGTTCGGTTTCCTTTTTGAATTTTTTTTAAATTCTGGCGTAGATGTAATAACACTCATATGACTTAAGTATAGTAGAGTGAACTTTTTATTAGAAATTCTTTAGAATAACTAAGGGGAGTGGGGTGGTGAATTAGTTATTCAGTTATTCAAGGTCCAAAATTGCCTAGTCAAACTTTTTCACTAAGTATAGTGAGCCCATTCAAACTATCATACATCCAAGCTAAACTATCTTCTAAACAAGTTAGTAATAAATCAACAAGCAGACATGAAATCAACACATAACACAGTGATTTATGTGGAAACCCAATTTGGGAAAAATGACCAGTAACATGCTACCTTGTTTCTCATCCTTCTAAAGTGATGCCATGTTAAAGGGTACAACACACTATTAGATGTGACTTAGTGAAGGGATTTCAAACACCCTGTTAGGAATGTGCCTGGTTAAAGGACTTTACAACATTCAACTTGGAATGTCACCCTATTAAAGGATTTCTTAATGGCTATTAGGCCAATTTAAGTCCATAAGATTTTTCATCAATTGATACAATTGCAAGAGAGTAAGAATTAGGGGCTTTCGAGTTGATAGAATTCACAACTTAACTTACAAAATTTAGATCAAAATTCAACTCACACTTTTTCTTGGCCTTCAATCTCTACAACTCTGACAACTTGTCCTCCTTCCAAGCTTTGTATTCTTGAATCTTCTTACTCATTGTGCCAACGCAATCTCCTCTTTATGGTCACTTTTTGAATTAGAGTCGCTGTGCTCTATTCTTCCTCCTCTGTGCCTTCTTCTTAACACTTCACACTACAGCCAACCACTCTCTAACCACACTCACTTTGATTCTTGACCTCCAACTCCTTAATTAGAAGTTTAGAATGCATTTCCCGCTCTATTCTTTCCACTCAAAATTTGGTTTGAATTGACTTGGAAAGATACGATGCAATTCTCCCTCCATTTTTTTTCTTCTAGAAACATCATGTGGAATTCACTTGTATTTGCCTAAAAATAGTTAACCTAAAATTATGTGGCTCTAGCTCAACCTTCTTATCTTCCACCTAGTTCAAAAAATTCAAGGTAACAACCTTATCATCTCATATTTGGTCAATCTTTGATTTTCTAAATAGTGCACTAGCTCAACATTATCGGAATACTAGTGCTTGACACATACTGTGTTACTTGACACCTTCTATGAATTCACTTGGCATTTACTAAATTTTACTAATTCTAGAAAACTATTATATTTTCACTGCTTGACACCTGAACTTTTCTTAGCACCAACTAATTACTCGGCATCTGAACACTTTTACTTGGAACACACTAGATTTTTCATTTTTTTTGCACTAACTAAAAAAACTTCTTGGCATGAACTAACTTGCTGGGCAGCTACTAATGAATTTAGTCAAGCTTTGTAGACAAATTTGTTAAAACTTATTCTTCTAATGTTTCTAAGTGTGACCAAACTTGGTATCTTCAAGTATGTTAATGATACATCATTTTACCAATTTCTTAACTAATCCTTGTACTTCATTACAACATCATAACTCAACCTTTCCCTTAGGTGCTTTTGTTACATCTTATTGATTAACTCCTCCTCATTAATCAACTATGTCATAGTACTTGGATTTTTCATTCCAACAAATAGCAAGTTTGACATTAGTGACAAAACAATGATTGAAAACATTCTTTATCAACAATCTCCCTTCTTCAATATCTTCAGCAATGATCTTTTCAATCATATTTCAACAATCTCCCTCTTTGGTATTGATGGATAACCTAACTGATCAACCAACCAAGCTGATCAACCAAGTTAGCATAATGCTAATATGCCAAAAAGAAAACTTGTTTTCATTTCATATCTTCTTCTTTTTCATATCTGGTACATACTAATTTCTCTATTTTTCTCCCTCTTAGATTTTTCATTCTTTTGTTCTGCTTCTCCCTCTTAGCTATTATTTCTTTTCTACTATTTCTTCCTCTATACATTTGATTATGCAAATTTTTTGTTTCTCCTTGTGACTAATCAATTCTTGCATCTCCCTCTTTGATACTGTAGATTAGTTTTATATCTCCCTCTAACCTTCTACAGTTGATCAGTATAGTTGATCAATTTTTTCTATTTCTCCCTCTTTCACAACAATTCCAAAGATATAGCATCTTTGATTATGTAGATGTAGACTTTGCACCTTCCAGTTTCTCCCTCTCACACCATGCTTGTGACTGATTTGGAATTTCACCACTTTAGTATCCTCTACATCAACTTATATCATTTCAACAATCAACTTATTTGATGTAAGACAATTCTATTGTTGTCCAAACAGCCTAGGATAGGGGCTCTACCCCTAGCTTACCTCTAAGATACTCAAATGCATCTTTAGGTAATGGTTTTGTGAAGATATCAGCAATTTGTTCCTTTGAGTTGATATATTCCATCTTCACTTGTTTGTCTTCCACTAGTTCTCTTACATAGTGATACATAATTGCACTGTGCTTAGATTTTGCATGTATCATATGGTTCTTGGATATGTTGATTGCACTTGTATAATCATAATAGAGTATCACTAGCTTAGTTATCTCCTCCTTCATTCCTTTCAATAAGTTCTTGATCCATACAATGTTTGTACAATTGATGGTAGTTGCAACATACTTAGCTTTAGTTGGAACTATGAGGTACAACTTTTCTTTTTGGTAGTCAAAGTGATGAGTCTTCTTCCTAAGAAGAGTGCTCCTCCACTGGTGCTTTTTCTATCACCAAATTTTCCTCCCCAATCTACATTAGTGTAGGCATTTAACTCAAACTTTTCACTTCTCTTGTAGTATAAACCAAAGTCATCATTTCCTTTTAGATACCTCATTATTCTCTATGCTACCATAAGGTGATTTTCTCTTGGATTTGCAAAAAATCTTGCTACTATCCCAACAACTAATACAATGTTTGGTCAGCTATGAACAACAATATACAACTTTCCAATCATTGACCTATACATTATCTGATTGACTTCAACAAACTCATCATTCTTGGATAACTTGTGTCCTATTATCATTCGTGTACTGATAGGTTTGGAATCCTCTAAGCCAAATGTCTTGAGTATCTCTTTAAGATACTTTGATTGGGTCACAAATATTCCATGTTTTAATTTATGTACTTGTAATCCAACAAAGAATTTAATTTCCCCAAACATTGACATTTCAAACTCATGTTTCATTTGGTTAGAAAAATCTTTGCATAGTGCATCTTTTCCTCCAAATATTATATCATCAACAAAGATTTTTGATATTAGGATATCCTTACCTTCTTCTAACTTGATGTAAAAGTTTTTGTTGTCATCTGTTCTTTCAAATCCAATCTTCACCAAATATTGATGAAGTCTCTCATACCAAGCTTTAGGAGCTTGTTTCAAACCATAGAGAGCTTTATGCAGTTTGCAAAACATATCCTTGTTGTTCTTCTCAACAAAACCCTTGGGTTCCTCTATGTAGACTTCCTCTTCTAGTATACCATTAAGAAAAATAGACTTTAGATCCATTTGGTAGAATTTGAAACCTTTGTAAGAAGCATATGCAAGCAGAGTCCTAACTCCTTCCATTCTTGCAACAAGGGAAAATGTTTCCCCATAATCTAGTCCTTCCTCTTATGCATAACCTTTGCAAACTAATCTAGCCTTATATCTTGTGTTCTCACCATTTTCATCTAACTTGTTCCTGAACATCCACTTGTTTCTAGTCACATTCTTATATGTTGGTCTTGGAATAAAAGTTTGAGTATTTTTCTTTTCAATCTTCTCTATCTCTTCTTCCATTGCTTTGCACCAATAATCATCTTGTAGTGCATCATTCACTATTTTGGGTTTAATCTTGCTAAGAAAACATGTTTCATGCCTTAGTATATTCCTTGTCTTTGGTCCATCCTCCTTGTCACCAATGATCTATTCTATAGGGTGATACCTTCTCACATACTTTCATAGCCTAGGTTATGTCCTTGGTTATATGTTTAGTCTTTCAACATTAGAGTCACTATGCACACCTCTATTAGGTAGCTCTACATCTCTTTCATGTATACTAATTTTAGAATCAGAATGTGCATTACCCTCATTTTGCAACTCGGCATCTAAATGCAACTTGATATTCACTAGTTTTGACTTAATACATACTAAAACTTGTTGTTGATTCCCAATTTGATTGTCAGATTCTTCTTCATTAGGCATTCCTTCATAGAAGTATACAAAGGATTTGTATTCTTTTGGTTTCTTGATGGATGCACTATCTTGAACTTTTGCATGCTCATCAAATTTTACATTTGCACTCTGCACAACTTTTTTAGTGTTAGCATTTAAACACTTATAACCTTTACTTCTAGTGGAGTATCCAAGGAATATGACTTCATCAATTTTTGCATCAAATTTTCTATTCCTAGACTCTTTAAAAATATAACACTTACAACCAAACACTTTGAAATGCTTAACATTAGGTGAGTGACCGTGCCATAGTTCAAAAGGTGTTGCATTAGTACCTTTCTTGATTTGAACTCAATTGCAGGTGTAGACTATCGTACTTACAGCTTCTGTCCAATACTTTAGTGCAACATTCTTTTCCATCATGAAATTTTTGGTACAGTCAATAACTAATCTATTTCTCCTTTCTGCAATACTATTCTATGGGGGAGTTCTAGGTGCTAATGTTTGTCTCTTAATTCCTTTATCATTGCAAAATACTTCAAATTCTCTTGATGTGAAGTCACCTCCTTTGTTAGATCTTAGGAAGTTCAAGATCTTTCATGTTTCCTTCTCAAATCTAGCTAGGTACTACTTAAACATTTGGAATGTATCAAAATTTTTCTTTAGAAACATGATAGTCATCACTCTAGAGTAGTCATCCACAAAGAGCATTATGTATCTGTCTGCTTTGAAACTCTACACTTCTATTGGACCACATAAGTCAATATGGACTAACTCTAGTACTTATTTCGAAGTATAGGTCTTGCTTTTGAAACTAGATTTTTTCATTTGCCCTAACTAACATTGTTTGCACATGGTGTTGTTAGGCTTCTTCAGTTTAGGCAATCCCGTCACTTTCTTCATCTTGCTAATGCCAATAAATTATCAAAATTGACATGACACAACCTTTTATGACATAGCCACACATCATCAAATCTTACAACAAAACAAGTTACTCCTAGTCTGGTCACCCTTTTCTATCAGATTTCCATTATTGTCATAGATTTTGGCAGTTTTATTTCCAAATTCTACTTTGCATCGTACATTTCCTAACTATGAAACACTCACCAAATTATAGTTTAGAACTTTAACATAATATGCATTATCACATGATATTTTCTCTTTAAGTTTAATCTTACCTTTTTCTTTGATTAGACATGGAACATCATTTCCAAATCTAACACTATTACCATCATATTAAGTAAAGGTAACAAACTTACTTTTGTCTCCAGTCATGTGATGAGAACATCCACTATCTATGATCCACTTGTCATTCTTGTTTACATAGGTTACTAGTGTTGTTGCCTCATCTTCATCTAATTCATCTTTCATGGCTACATAGACTACTTCATCATCATTTTTATCTGAGTCCTCTTCTTCAACAATGTAGCACTTTTTGCCTTTGTCATTGTAGTCTCTATTATCATCTTATCTTCTATTCTTATTACTTGTTGCCTTCTTTCTAGCTCTTGTTGTGTGGATATCTTGCAACAATATAACCTAATTCATTGCAAATTAAAACAAATAATAGGAAGCTTACCTTTGAATTTACCTTTTCCTTTGTGAAATCTTCAAGCCATCAATGCTTCCAACTATTCTACATCCTCCTCATCTATATTACTATCAGTGGATGCATATTTGATCTTTCTTTTCTTCTTCTTTGGCTTTACCTCTTTAGTATGCTTTAACAATAGCTTAACAATAGATAACTCAAATGCAGTAAACCTACCCACTATACCTTCAAGTGCGAGTTTGATTCATGGCATAAATCTTAGTTCTTGGATGGCTGACACTCTAATAGCATAAATTGGGAGTAGGGTTCTTAAAATTTTCCTATTAATAGTTTCATCTTCTACAATAGCATTATCACTTCTTATTGCACTTACTATTTCTTTTATCCTAGAGGCATACTGGATGATGTTCTCACCTTCCTCCATTCTCATTTCATCAAATTTTCCTCTAAGGCTTTCTCTTTTTCCTCTTTGAACATTCTAATCTCCTCCATAGATATTTGACAAGGCTTCCCACATCTAGAATATAGATTTGTTGGAAATATTCAAGATATGATAAGTTACTGAGAGGGGAGGGGTGAATCAGTAACTTCAAATTTTTTCTTTAAATTCACCATAAATCCATCTATACTACTACATGCATTAGTAGTGAAAGGTAAAACATTCATCATACAAAAGAACACAATGTTTTGGTGACAAAGAAACATTCCAAATAGAAAGTAAAACTGGGGTGGGGATGGTACCAACAAAACTTCACTACTGTAGCACAAAGTTGGCCTGTTAAGGCTTACATTGACCACTTCAAGTGATCTACCTTGTTAGGAGCAAAAAGGGCTACTAGATCCACCTTGTTAGATGATTTACAAACATACAATGAAGTATTCACTCGGTTAAGAGATTTTTACAAAGATGATTAATTCTACCTTGTTAAAGGATTTGGATTTTGATTCACCTATTAGGATGAAGCAGTGGATCTACTTAAAATTGATTGTTGATAAGATCTTTTATGCACTGATCACCTTATGTGATAGATATGACTTTTTTGCTTTTGTATTGACCTTGCTGCATTCTTTAAACTGCTACTAATAATGCTTTGCATGGACTTCCCAAATATTACTTCAATTATAGTTCAATAAAATGATATCTTACAATACATATTACATATATACCTTTCCAATTAACAAAACTGCAAGGTTGACCAAAATACAAGCAAACAACACATTACAAAGTCAGCTCAATAGAAACCAACTTGGGTTCATTGAACTAACTTGACCTTCTAATACTCAGTGTCCACTATAGTACACATCATCATCATGCACTTGGTAGAAGTGAAGGCTTGGTCCATACTAATCACTCGATGTAGTTCTAAACTCAGTGACCACTGGTGACTTGGTAGATGTAGTGTCACTCTATAGATACTGCATGCTGAGCTTACCTTGCTTCACTCAGTAAACATACTTCTTCCAATGCTTAGTTTAGACTAAATTTCCATGACACAAACTTACTACTTGGTAGACTCTATGAAGATAGGTAGACATTGAGAAGCTTAGCAAACACTATTGTTCTTCACATTGCTTGTATTCACTCAGTAGCCATTGTTCTGCTCGATGTAAATTGGTAAACACTTCAAAGCTTGGTTAATACTAGAATGCTTGGTGAGTGTAGGAAACTAAGTGATGAGTTCAGTAGCTATACTGATATAGATAAGTCTTGTCACTAATGGAAACAATAACTTAATGCCAACAATCTCCCCTTTTTGCATTAGTGACAAAATACTTATAAACCAAAACATATATACACAATCTTACTTATTGAATTTTGATTTTTCAAAATTGATCTTTGTAAAGCTACTGCATATACATTCCTTCATTTATCTCCTTGAAGACACATAATATATATAAAAAGATACCTATGTATATAGCTATACACATATATATTTTGACTCTATTGAGTGTTATCTCCCCCTTTCACTTATACTAATATTTCTCCTTATATATAGAGTTTTCCCCCTTTTTATTTAGTACTAATATTACTCCCCTTTTTTGACAATAATGCCAAAGGGTTACATATACTATCTATATAGTTACACCAAAATGAGATAAAAATTCTTGATGTACCTTGAGGATGAGGGTGAATGATTTATCCCAATTTTCTTGCAAAATTTGGTAGGTGGGGAGGGCAATCTGAACTTCTATTGATAATTTGATCATGTGATTAGTCACTGAGAAGTTTTGATCCTGGACCAATGTTTTGCAATGAGAAATTTGTTTCTAAATTATATCCATTATAAGCAAGACCATGTTCTGAATATCAATCAGGTTTGCTCTTATTCTTGCATCTTCTCTTAGAAGTTCTGCCTACATGTCTAAGAGATATTTCACCTTGGTGTGATGAGAGGAGCTAGAGGAGGGGTCAGTCTACAACTTTGATGCACTTGATTTCATATCAACATCAATCTTATTTAGATTCTCCTTTATTTCTTTATTAAAATTGGAGATATCACAAAGTTTGGCAAAAAGTGATGTTGCACTATTAAAAGAATTTTCAAAATTACACCAAAAATGTGGACAAGTCTACTTGTTTGGTTACAATCAGCTAAGTATTATGCTCTAGCACCTTGTCATCAACCTTCCTTTCAGCTTTTTCAATTAGTTTCTCTTGTTTGGAGGAGTACTCATTATGTTTTTGTATAGCCTCTTCTAATTGAATCAAAATGTGTTGAGTGGAATCTACTTCAACACCTATAGCTTCTGTAATTATATTCTTGGCATTCTCAATTATTCTATACTCCTTGTCCCATTTAGATCTTAATTTCTTTTGTGTAGCTTTCTTCTCTATAAGTTGACTTGCTAACCTCATCTCTTCAATAGTAGCAGTGTGAAAGTCAATCTTAGGTATTATTATCTCTGTGTCTAAGTCAATATCTTCTTCAATTCCCTTTCTAGTGATTAGAAGTTTGAATGGTTGCCTTTGTTTTACTTTTGTGATTACTGGTTTGACCTTTGGAATAGACACAATAGTGGAGATAGAAGGGCTAGTAGTAAGGATTTAATACCAATAGACGTACTAACCAAATCAAAAACTAAAACACTTCCCAAAAATGGTACCACAATCAGTAAAATACCTATAGAAATATCTAAACTAACTAGAATCAAAGTGGATGTAGATAACGCTAATGAAAACAAAACTGTAGAGATAACTAGAATAGATGAAGACAAAATTGTAGAACTCATTGTTGCACTTACTAATGATGTAGGGGTAGAGGGAGCTAACTTAGTATTTGAAGAAGTAATAATCAACTCGGTGGATGAAGTGCTTGACACTTCAATTTCAGATACTTGGAGCTAGGAGGTGGCTAGTGAAGATTGAGCAATTGATGTTACTATTGTGCTCACAATCTCAGTAGTAGAAGTTGTTTCCATAGATGTGATAGTATGTTGTGGAGTGTGAGGAAGAGATGCAATTTCTTTAGCTGCTATTCTGATTAGATCATCTTCATTCTTTTATTTCTCTACTACTTCTTCCTCCTTTTCTTCTTCTTCCTTCTCCTCGATTAGAACATGCAATTCTCCTACTATAACTATGATTGAAGGAGTATTGTCATCATCATCATCATTGTTGTTACTACTTTCATCATCTTTAATTTCAATAGTTTCTTTTGATGGCTTGTTGAGATGATATATATCTCTCCAAATATCTAAGGCATGCTTAACCACTGATTCTATATTCTTTGTTAATATGAAGCATGTGTTAAGCTTTAGAATCATTCTATCATCATGCTCTTTTATTGCCTTCTTCACTTCTGCATTAGTCAACTTTGGTACCAACTATATCAACTATTGTTCAAATATGTCCTTTATAGTTTGCACTATCCTCTCCCATTTGACATTGATTTTAGCAAAAAAAATTGTATGGATTTGAGGTTGTATTTGTGAAGGGGAGTATTTCCAAATCCCATCTTTTCCACAACTAAATCCTTAATCTCTTTTTGCTGAGCTGGAGTTCAAATCTCATATTTGAGACTTTGAAGTTGCAAATTCCTGCTTGAACTCTTAGCTATTTCATCCTTTCCTCAAATGTAGGTGCAAAGTGGATAAATATTGGTTCACTTTTACCTTTCCTAGATCTTTTGGTGAACACTATAGTTGGTTGCTTCTAAGGTTTGGAGATAATCACTCTACCTTTCTTCCTTGTTGGTTCCTCTTTAGTTGATTCTTCCTCTTCTTCTTCATATTCCTCCTCTTCATCCTCACCCTTTCCCTTAGTAAGCATTAGAGGACCTTCAACTATCTTTAATTTAGCAATTCTCTTCTTGCCTCTACTAAGAGCTTAAGGAATATTAATACTAAGCTCTATCCTCTTCTTGGCTTCCTCATATGTGCCAAATGTAGGAAGATTAGGATTGGCTGGCTCATTTACTAATGGCTCAATGATGCCTCTAGCTTCATCAATGTTAATTTCATAAGGATAACCATGCCATTCTTGGTATGACTGCTTCAATGTACACTCTGTCATAATCCACCATGAAACATATATCATCCTTGTAGTCTTGTAAGAGCTTGGGTGGGATAAATAATCTATTGTTCATTTTCTCCTTGAACACCTCAAAATAGTTATCCAACACCCTTTCAAAATTTTCAACCATTTCATCAATAAATTCATTTATCCGATAAAGAATAGGGGTGTCTTTCCTCCACATGACTATGCCCTTAGATGAAAGAATTTATGACTCATAAAAGAATAAGCAAATAAGAAATGAACCAAACTTGATGGATTTTTTCTTGGAAGTCTTCACACTATCAAAGTTTTTGTTCAATTGCTTCAGTAACACATATGATAGATCATATTCAAGGTTCTTCTTTATAACCTAGTATGCTAGGTCAATTGCCTCACAAGGAATATTGTTTGACTAACTCAACCTATAAATTTTGTGTTTAATGATGTGCATACCAAACCTAAGATCTATGTCAGTGACATTGTTGATTTTCAAACCTCTACCATCCCACTCAGCTAGGGTTTTGGTTGTCTTAGCTTTGCTTAGCATTGGCAGACCCACAACCTTGTGTATCATCATCTTTGTAATCAAAATGGGTTGCTCCAACCATAATTTCCCATTGTGGAACTTACTCAATATGTACCTTATCCATTTTACTTGGAATTTCCATGGCATGTGAGGGATATGAGTTAACCCTTTCATTTCCAAATGCTTATGCTCAGGTTTCAAAACTCCATCAACACACATTTCAGCTAGGGCATTATCCATTTCTAATGTCCCTAATTCTTGAATGGTACATTTAAAATGAGTTCTTATATCGTTAATCAGGAGTACCTTTGATGGTATTTTTGACTGAACACCATAAGGATCAAGTGATTTAGCAATGGCCGAAATGAGCTTGAAGTTTGGTACTTTCCATTTGATACCCTTAACCAGCATTTCAAAACCCTTCTTTGGTTTACTAGTAGATGCCATCACTGCTTGGTAGATGATATAATTCATGAAGATCTAGCTACTAAATTGCTTGAAAATACTATAATTCTCTTTCAAATTTCTCTACTCTTTGAATTCTATGAATGTGGTGAAAAAATGAAATTGAAATTACCCCTTTTGTTCAGAAATTTTCATAAATGCTTGGTGCCATAATGACATAGTGTGTGATAGACTATCATCCACTGACCTAACTTGGCAAGAGTATCAACTTGGGAAAAAAATCAAATTTCCTTCACTCCCAACCTTGCTTAGTAAGGTCTTCAACCAACTTTCCTTTGTGATGTCTAATGCAATTCGGTGAAAGATAACCTTTCTGTGATCCTTGTGTGTTTGGAATACTGATTGGATCATTTGCATTCTTCATATTTGTTTGAACTATGTACTTATGATTTTCTTGTTGAGTACAACTCCAACATAATCTTATGAATTTAGTTTGAGAGGATGGAGTCACTAACTTCTTGAGTGACTACACTTCCATGATTTGAGCTTGTATCCTCAATATAAGTAGGAATCCATTGCTGCTTCATTTGTTTCCTTATGTTGTCAGCCCTTGCTTTCTTTTCATCTTCAACTTTGCTTATATTAATGTAGTTTTTAGCTATATGAATGAGTTTAGTGCATGTGTAACACCTTATAGTAGTATCCTTTTTCCTTAGGTGATGCCTTGCTCAATTTATGCTAGTGTGTCCATATTCTCCACAATAATGATATCCGCACCAGGTATTGTAGTCCCATCCAAATATTGCCTTTACAAGTTGTTCAGCTAGATTGAATTATTTGGATCTACATTGAGATTCCTTTTGACCATGCTTTTTGCATTTGTGACATTTACCTTCAAACTTAGGTTTCTCCTTGCATTCATTAGCTTTGTGACCATGTTTATTGCAGTTATAGCACTTTCCATTGAATTTTTCTTTTCCATTGCTCTAGCATTTGTTTGATGTATGACCAATTTTCCCACAATGATTGCATGAAGGTTTTTTATTCCTTTTTTCACCTTGCTTGGAAGATTTGCCTTCATCTTCATTGTATCCAAGTCCTACTTTTCCTTTTTACCTATGAAGATTCTACTCATTTTGTTGATTCAATTGATTCATGTCTTCTTGAGATTTCATCATTCTCTCATTGATTTATTTTTCAGTATCTAGGTCATTCTTCAATTTTTCAATGATTTTATTTTTGGATCTTAGTTCTCTCATTGTTCTTTCATTAATTTGTCTTTCAAAATTTAGATCATTTCTTATTCTTTCATTCTGTGCTTTGAGAATCCTAATTTCTTCATTTGCTTCACTGATTTGATCAATAAGGTCTTCATGCTAATTGGATTGATTTTTTTCTTCATTGTTTCTTTCCTCCAAGTCTTCATTTTCCTTATTCCTTTGTTTCAAGATTTCACACATTCTTATTGACTGAAATTCTTGTTCTATTTTCAATTTTCTTACCTCTTCTTGTAGAGAGCCATTCTTTGCTAGGAGTTCTTTGACTGCCTCATTAGCTTCATCTGAAGTGCTTGATGGGAAAAAGTCTTCAATCTTCTCTTCAATATACCAATGATCATTCATTTGTCTTGCAAGTTCCTTCCTTCTTTTGAGGGATTGGGAAAGATGCTCTTTTTCTTCCTTGGGTTTACTTATGGTCACCTCCAGATCTAGCTTTTCATTTTCAATTGCCTTATCAAGTCTAAATATCTCCATTTGTCCTTAGATCTTTGCTCAAGCTGTTAAACTTTATCTTGAGAACCACAAAGCTCTAATACCAATTGTTGGAAATATTCAAGATATGATAAGTTACTGAGATGGGAGGGGTGAATCAGTAACTTAAAAACTTTTCTTTAAATTCACCATACATCTATCTATACTACTACATACATTAGTACTGAAAGATAAAACATTCATCACACAAAAGAACACATTGTTTTGGTGACCTAGAAACCTTTCCAATAGAAAGTAAAATTGGGGTGGGGATGGTACCCACAAAAATTCACTACTATAGCACAAAGTTGGCCTATTAAGGCTTATATTGACCACTTTTGGTGATCTGTCATGTTAGAAGCACAAAGGACTGCTAGGTCCACCTTGTTAGAGGATTTACAAACATACAATGAATTATGCACTCATTTAAGAGATTTTTACAAAGACTATTAAGTCTACCTTGTTAAAGAATTTGGAAACTAATTCACCTATTAGGATGAAGTAGTGGATCTACTCACAACTAATTGTTGATAAGATCCTTTATGCACTAATCACCTTATGTGATAGATATGACTTTTTTGCTTCTGTATTGACCTTTCTACATTCCTTAAAATACTATTGATAATCCTTCACATGCACTTCTCAAAAATTACTTCAATTATATTTCAATACAATGATATCTTATAATACATCTTACACATATACCTTTCCAATTATCAAAACTACAAGGTCAGCCAAAATACAAGTGAACAACACATTACAAGGTCAGCCCAATAGTAAATAACTCAGGTTCACTGAACTGACTTAGTGACCTTCTGATACTTTGCATCCACTGCATTAGATGACATCATCATGCACTCGGTACAAGTGAAGGCTTAATCCATACTAATCACTCAATGCAATTATGAACTCGGTGACCACTGGTGACTCGATAGATTTAGTGTCACTCGGTAGATACTACATATTGAGTTTACCTTGCTTCACTCGGTAAACACTACTTCTTCCAAAGCTTAGTTTACACTAAATTTCCATGACACAAACTTACTACTTTGTAGACATTGTGAAGATCAATAGACACTGTTGTTCTTCACATTTCCTATATTCACTTGGTAGCTACTATTCTACTTGGTGTAAACTGTTGAACACTTCAAAGCTTGGTTCATACTAGAATGCTTGGTGAGTGTAGAAAACTAAGTGCTAAGCTTGATAGCTATACTGATATAGATAAGTATTGTCACTAATGGTAATAATAATTTAATGCCAACATAGATTAACATCCTTTGATGTCATCAAACTCAACATAATTGAGAGCAAAGGAAATCTCCAACATAGCTTGATTATGCTCCCTCTTTTTCCTCATTTATTCTGCACTAGGGACACCAGCTGGATCAGCATGTTCTACTATGATTGTTTTTTGTGCATGATCACCTATAGATCCAATGTGGAGCTTCATCAAACTTTTCCATGTTGCAAACTTATCCCTGTTGAGCTTGGGACTTTCTCTCTTAGGCATCTTGATATTTCTTTCTTCTAGTGCCTTTAAACCAAATTAATAGAGGGCTCTGATACGAATTGTTAGAAATGCTTTAGAATAACTAAGAGGGGGGTGATTTAGTTATTCAAGGTCCAAAATTTCCTAACCAAACTTTTTCAGTAAGTATAGTGAGCCCATTCAAACTATCATACATCCAAGCTAAACTATCTTCTAAACAAGTTACTGATAAATCAACATGCAGACATGAAATCAACACATAACACAGTAATTTACGTGGAAATCCAATTTGGGAAAAACTACCAAAAACATTCTACCTTGTTTCTCACCCTTTTGAAGTGATGCCCTATTAAAGGCCTACCTTTTTAAAGGCTACAACACATGATTAGATGTGACCTAGTTAAGGAATTTCAAACACCCTATTAGGAGTGTGCCTAGTTAAGGGACTTTAGAACATTCAACTCAGAATATCACCTTATTAAAGGATTTCTAAATGGTTGTTAGGCCAACCTAAGTCCATAGGATTTTTCCTCAACTAATACAATTGCAAGAGGGTAACAATTAAGGGCTTTTGACCTAGTATAATTTACAACTTAACTTGCAGAATTTAGATCACAATTCAATTCACACTTTTTCTTGGCCTGCAATCTCTACAGCTCTAACAACTTGTCCTCCTTTCAAGCTTCTTCTCCTTGAGTCTTTTTTCTTGTTGTGCCAATACAATGTCTCTACTATGGTCACTTTTTTAATCAGAGTCTCTATGCTCTATTCTTCCTTCTCTATGCCTTCTACTTGACACTTCACATTGTAGCCAACCACTCTCTAACCACACTCACTCTGATTCTTGACTTGTAACTCTTAAGTAGATACATTTTGGGCTCTATTCTTTCTACTCAAAATTTGGTTTGAATTGATTTGGAAAGATACGACATAATTTTCCCTCCATTTATTTCTTCTAGAAAAATCATGTGGAATCCACCTGTATTTGCCCAAAAATAGTTAACCTAAAATTTTGTTCCTGTAGCTCAACCTTCTTATCTTCCACCTGGTTCAAAAAATTCAAGGTAAGAACCTAATCATCTTAGATCTAGCAAATCTTTGACTTTTCAAATAATGCAGTAGCTCGACATTATTGAAATACTAGTGCTTGGCACATACTGTGTTACTTAACACCTTTTACGAATTCACTCAACATCTACTAAATTTTACTGATTCTCGACACCTATTATATTTTCTTTCCTTGGCAGCTAAAATTTTCTTGGCACCAACTGATTTCTTGACATCTGAAAACTTTACTTGGTGCACACTAGATTTTGCATTTGTGTGACACTAACTAAAAAATCTGCTCGGCATGAACTAACTTTCTCGGCAACCACTAATGAATTTAGTCAAGCTTTGTAGACAACTTCATTACAAATTATTCTTCTAATGTTTCTATGTGTGACTCACCTCTGTATCTTTAAGTATGTTAACAATACATCATTTTCCCAATATCTTAACTGATCCTTGTACTTCATTACAACATCATGACTCAACCTTTCCCTTAGGTGTGTTTGTTACATCTTACTGATTAACTCCTCCTCATTAATCAAGTAGGTGATAGTACTAGGATCTTATAAGCAATTGTCATTCCAGATAATAGCAAGTTTGACATCAGTGACAAAAAATGATTTAAAACATTCTTTATCAACAATCTACCTTCTTTAATATCTTCAACAATGATTTTTTCAATCATATTTCAACACTTTTATATCGTACTGGTGGTAAATCTAGAGATATTATGCTTGCTCATGTTAATTATCTCATCTAATTATATGATATTTTTCCATATGTATTCTCTTATTGAAACTCTTATTAGCCAAAATTTTAGACATATTCTAGAGGAATTGATGTCATGTATGAGATTCGTGGTAGTCTTTGAATTGTGATACTTCTCTTAGGATTTAACTATGTAGTTCTTAAGTAAAACTCATTGACCCATGTTTCATGATTAGTGATTCACATGTTAATCCATCTCTCATGATAATTAGTGGAAAACTTAGCACTCATTGGATCTAGTTGATTTTCATTAAGGTAAAGCACTGGGACTTCCTAAGAGGTCACCCATCCTAGTACTACTTCATACTCCATACAAGGGGATCTGCATATCTGAAGTACAAAACTTCTCAAGTGAAAATTTTTCAATTGTCCCAACTTTGGTGTAGAAAATATATTTGAAGGAAGAACATCCTTTTATGACCAATTACCCTTGGATTATCTCTACAACATCACATAAATCACTTCTATAGTGTTTCAAGATTTACAACAAAGGTTTGTCCAACATTTTGGTGTTTCTCACTATTGGACTTCAAATCTAATGATGCCTCACCCTCCTAATGTTAGTTTTCCACCAGTCATCCACATCCTAATTGGTAAACAAATATTTTCTAGTAATGGTATTTATCACCCACTAGTCTGTCTTTATTACAGATCTACAACAACTAGCCAAAACTTCTTTCCAATCTCTGTAACAACTTGAACAATGCATGGGTTTTATAAATCTCCCATCTTTCCATTTTTGAAAATTCTCAATAATTCACCATAAGAATATTTGATATCATCCAAATTAAACCTATACCGCCTTAAATATCTCATCCTAAATTTATGTTCTAAAGCCCTAAATTGGGTGCCAAGTTATTTTTATTTCTACATTTTTTGTTTCATTTTAATTGAAATTCACTCTGTTTTATTTCCTTTTTATACTTATTTTTGAAAATTAATAATTAATTAGTTAATTATAATCACTACAATCATGAGGTTGATCTTAATGTGTGTGTGGGGGTGGGGGGGTGACATTATATACGTTTTTGTCAACTAAATCCCCATTGCCCAATGACTGTTATTGAAGTCATGCCTATATTTGTGATGATGTTCTTTAGACTTCTTATTGAACACCATTAAGTCTAAGTAAATTGATTACCTTGAATCATATGTATGAAGTATTTTATGATATTGTTCTGTATAGTGCATAACCATTCGAATCATTGCTTCTCCCAACTAAGCGCGGCTTGATATTACTTGTGTTCAATAAAATTCTTATAATTTTTAATATTAAAGTAAAATTTATTTCAATTTAATTATTATTATTTAGCATATAGAAATTATTAATAATATATTATATCAATCTTTAATTTGAATAATATAGTATTAAATTAAGGATTATTAAATTCTCTTGTTTAATTATCATTTACTATTAAATTGTCCTAAGTTGTCAATGTTGATGTTGATACAAGAATCATATGTGCAAAAAGAATATTTTTTGGTTTATGGATGTGTCTACACACATACAAATGCTTAAAGAAATTTATATATGCAAAAAATACAAGACATATACAAAAATATAGCTCTTGTTGAAATTGATACCCTTCTGATGAAGATGGGAATGTTACAAGGGAAGTAAACATAAGACTCTACAAGGATACTAAAATAATAGAGGGTTCCATGTAAAACTAGAGATTTAGCCTAACCATAAACCTTTTAATTAAAGATGAGATCATATAAGGAAAGTGGAAGCCACAGGAGTCTATCTATAGGATCATCAACCTAAATGTGTAACTTCAATCAACTCTTGGGGAGAGAAGCAATTGTTCACATAGCCTAAAGTGATTACTATTGGGAGGACTACTACTAGCATTTTCAAACTTCATTTCATTCCACAAATTTATGCAACTTTCTTTCACAAATCCCATTACGCCATTGCCAAAGGAAGAAGAGATAGCTAAATAGACCACAAGGGAGTTCATCAAGTGCCAAGCACTTACCTCTGGTAGTAAATTAATAGAGAAAGTTGTCAAATTGAAAACTAGGGAGTGAAATTGTATTTGTTTTACCCTATGGAACCCTCCTTTTTATTTACTATTAATGCTATCATAAATTTTTATTTTTCTAGAAGCCCAATTTGATTGTGAAACTTCTAAAATTGATACAAGAAATTGAAATTACACAAAGTCAATGTAAATTGTTGCATCTTGGTCATGGCTACTAGGAAGCTCATTCTAAACCTGTAGATTCTTGTATAGGTGCTAACAATGCCTCCACAAGAATCTAGCCAGAGATGTGCTTCCTAGGAAGAACCCAAAAGAACCTATGCACTATGATGAATAAACATTTGCATCTACTATCAAGTGTAGAGAATCAATATCCAAACACAAAAGTGGTAAGTCAATCTTCTAGATCTTAATATAGACACACCTAGCTCAAGGATGGTAAGTAAATATTTTAAATCTTCCAATTTCCATAATATCAAATTGTCACATTGGAAGTTCCTAGTAACATCATAGCCATTTCCTTTTGGAAAAGACACACACATCAAAGGTAGTATCAAATATTCACTAACTACTATTCTTTGTCAAAAGTGTTTTTATTCTCCTATCTACTGGATTATGATATTCCTTCTTAGATTAATTTTCTTATCCCATCTACTAGTGATTCTAGCATGTGGAAAAGTTACCTGGCTTGAAATAAACTAACTAGCATTTTTTAGATTTTGATGCTCATAGTAAAAGCCTACTTGCTAATTAAAAAAGGTATAAGTAGATAAAATGTTACATGGGTAACTTCTAGAAATGATTTCAACAAGAGCATAAACAAACAAAAAGAAATTAAAATTTCTACCTATTGTTCAGTCTCAATAGTATATAAGGTTTCAAATTCTTTAATTTGTGTTGTTACTAAATTGTACCTTGTTTTAGTTTGTTCTCTTTATTTGATTATTGGGGCTAGCTTAGGCTTGTCACTACCATTGGTAAATATGATAGACATACTAAAAAAAAAAAATTCAATTTTGTTTTCACTAAAAATTTAGTATTTTAAAATGTTAATAAGAAAAGGTCAATTATGTATACTCATTACTCACATTGAAGCCTTATCCAAAAGCTTGAGTGGCATCATGAATTGAATAGAAAATATTTAATAACTTCTCATACCTAATCAATTTAGATTAGATTTGACCCTAAATGAATATTTTAAAATTTATGCTATTAGAAGATTGGAATTTTGAAAATCTACAATATTAAAATAGGATCACTAAAAATCAGGGACTTGATAAGGTAAATAAATCATAGAGCTCAAAATAGAAAAAAAAAAGATTTTGTTAACTACAATCAAATAAAAAATAGAATAAATTATGTTTATTATTAATATATAGAAACAACAACAAAAATTACATGCATTGGTCAATGTTTCTTTGGAATGTGATAATGGCATTTGAATATAAAAACAAAGGCTAGGTAATAAACAAGGCATCTTAAGTCAAAGGGGTTAAGCTCAATTGATTAAAGCATTACATCCTATAATATTGATTTAAGTTATAACACCTAAAATAAAAAATGATGTGGAACTCTAAGCCACAAATCCTTGGTCTATAGTGCCTCTCGTGTTTGCAGTTTGTACCTTGTCTATTTTTATTTGAAAGATACTTGATACTCTTATTATATGTACCTTGTGATTGTTAGAGTAAATAATTAATTTACTAATTATTTATTCTACTTACTTAATCTTACTTAGGTTAATGCATTTATTTATTAGTTGTAGCCTAGGAGTTTGTTATAAGTTGTTGACAATACAAGAGTTTGTTCTCTCCTAAGTCATACTTATCCTCTCACATTTTTCGACGACTTTCTACCTCATGTGGATGTATGCTTAATTGTCACACTTATCTCCTAGTGTCTTCTAGCTTGTTCTAGGAGATTCCTTGAGATCTTTATATTTGAGCTCCCTCATTGTAACTCATATCTCATTCTTGCATATTGTAAATACATATTTTCTTGTGTTTGCATATTCTCTTTCTCTCTCATGTCTATTTAGGGTTTTTCCCTAGCTCCACACTCTTCCTTCCTTGGCTTCCCTTTGATAGGTTATTTACATGCAGGTGATCTTGGGCATCTTTAGAGTTGGATTTCATCAACTCCAACATGGTATTAGAACCTCCCTGCTACTGCTTTGTTGAAGGGTTTTTGAAGCCATGACTTGAAGTCACAAACCCTAGTTTGTTTATGCATTTTTTTTTAAAATCAGGGGAACGGTAATTTTTTAGAGCACATTGGGCCCAAACGAATGCTATCATTGGATTTGGAATGTCATTTATAGTCAATATTCATATAAAACTTTCCATTTTTGGTGACAGGGCATTTGGGAATATTTTTTAAGGCCTCCTGGTTGCTGCTGTATAGACTGTACAAAATTTCAAAGCAAAAAAAAAAAATTTTAAAAGTATTTTTCGGGTGTGCCACCTAGTGACCACCAGGTGGCCACTGCCACACCACCACGGCCCCACCAGTGTTCAGCCTACCATGGCTATGCCACCACAACACTGCCACTACCAGTAGGCCACCTACCAGCCACCATGGTTGGGCAGTGCCCCCACAATACTCTGCTCCACCGGTGGTCATCGCCAGTCCATAGCTCCTCTGCCTCTCAACATCATCTTGCTGCTCCTCCTATTCTGCAACAGTCTGCCACTCAGCTCCACCTATGGACATGTCAGCACCTACATCATAGTCCATGTTGGTAGTTTTTGTAGACTCAGTGCATAGTTGGACAGGAAGCCTATGTACAATCAACACTCTATTGGTATAGTCAGCAGCCACTTCAGCAAGAGTCACATAGTCTGCCACATGGCACTTTGCTAGATGGCCCCTACCATGTGGCACTTTTCCATGTGGTCCCTACCACATTAGTCATCTACCATGTAGCATCCATGTGGCACTACCATGTGGCTACCATGTGGCCTCTTTTTTTTGTTGTAATGGCTGATTGGTCGTTAATTTTAAACCAGTGAAATGCTGGCATCACCATGATGTCAGCACTAGATCATGTGCCCCTTGCACCTCTCCTAGGTCTTTTTTAGACCTACTTGTAGTTTTTTGGCCATAATTTGACCATACAGAGGTATTTTTCTGATCTGAAAGAAGTGCCAAAAACCTAGTTCCAAGATGAAGACATTGGCGTAGGTATTTTTATGTTTTGATACATTTTTATTGCCCATTTTTTTAGTTGATGTCCAAAGTTCTATTTTATACTCTGACATGAATATCTTTTGCATCCCATGTCAATTTTTTGAAAACATTATATTTTTAGAAAGTTGGTTCTGTCACCTTTTCTAAAATGTGGTCTTTTTCCTTTGATTTTGACCCATGCTCTTTCTATCATATTTTTGGCAGTTTTGGTCCATGGTGAATATCTTGGGTGTTTTAGGTCTGAGGATCATTTTTTTGGTATGTGATCCTTTGTTTTTGGCTGTACTATGTTTTTTTTGAAGAATTTCCACCTCATGTGGATGTATGCTTAGTTTTTACACTTATCTCCTAGCATCTTCTAGCTTGTTCTAGGAGATTCCTTGAGCTCTTTATATTCGAGCTCCCTCATTGTAACTCATGTCTTATTATTGCATATTGTAAATACATATTTTCTTGTATTTTCATATTCTCTCTCTCTCATGTCCATTTATGGTTTTTCCCTAGCTCCACGCTCTTCCTTCCTTGGCTTTTTTTTGACAAGTTATTTGCATGTAGGTGATCTTGGGCATCTTCAAATTTGGATTTCATCGACTCCAATAGTGATGACCTAAGGGTCAAATGTTATACTTTGATTGAGTACCATAGATGCTTTAATTATATACTATTTAGTGTTATAATATTTTCATGTTGATGCCATTATGAGTTGATAGTAGATCTATGATAATATTTTATTATTTGGTATTTGGATACATATTTTCTGATTATGTTATGTAATGGGTTTTATGCCATGGTGATTTATTTCATTCTTATCTTTTTATGATTTATGTAAATGTGAATGATGTAAATGGATTGTTTAGGTATTTAATGCATTATTGCTTTGGCTGTGGTATTATATACAATTACACTTGATCATTTTTTTTAGTGTGTAGGAATTATATCCCTGGTAGTGATACATGGAGTTAGTGATTCAACTATTCATATTTTACCAATATCATCCCTATATGGTCAATGTATCTTAATTTAATTATTTAAATTAAAACCTTAGATTGATTAGTAAATTTGAACTCATCTGCATTATGTGATTAGACTAGTGAGCATGTTTGTGCATTTAGAGGTTTGCATTATCCTAATAGTTTGTTAGTGATTTCTATGATTTTGAGTTTTTGAGTAGTAAATATTCTCAAATTTAATTTTTGGGAGCTTTTCCTTAGGTGAATTCTTGTTATGATGAATAACCTATTTTTATTTGGATTGATTTGGAGTCTAGCTAGTCTAACTAGCTATTTTCCCTAATTGACTATTCACTCAAAAAGTGAATAAGTATTGTCAAAGGGATTTACATTTTCAATTTTCAATTTAGCAATTTAGAAATTGAAGAGCTTTTCTAAAATCTTTCTTTTGAAGGATTGGTTTTTTACTCATTCTGAGAGTTGTGAGCATGAAATTTTTGTGAGATCAATCTCGTTGGATCTAGCTTTGGGAGACCTTGCTTTGCTATTACTTTTGGCAATATCGATAGGTTATTTATTTTATTAGGTTGATTTAAATTTTTTCCCCTTTCGTTGTCAGGTATGACCTTTCCATTTTATCATTTCTTCTTTGTTTCAACTTTCTTTTCTAGTAGCAATTTGTTATGAGTCTGAGAACTAATGTTCCCCTCCATTTTTGTTTGCTAGTTCTACCCAGTTGGTAGGATATGAACATTTTCCCATTTTTTGGGATGGAGGCTTGGGGTTTCATATCGTTATGATGGTCATTTTTTCATACGATGTCCAAACCAAAATATTATTGGATTTTTGGTGATTTTCTATCCTTAGACCAAATGGGTTTTAATTTCAATTTTTTTCACTTTTTTGGGTTTTACCTCTTTTTTAGTGTTGCCCTACTTTCTTAGGGTTTATTGGCATGAGTTGGGTTATGGAATTGCAATATCCATTTGGACGTTGGTTGGATCCTTATTGTACTTTTTTGTTACATTGAGATGAATGTCACACCTATCCTTCTAATTTTGTTCTTGGTTGAGTGACTTTCTCCTTTGTATTCTCATCTAGTCCTTGTATTATGATGGTGGTGCACCACACACGAGTATGTGTGCATACATTTGTTGGTGACTTGTGAGGCACTATCTTCTGTGGCACTTCCAAAAGTTATGATCATTGGGGTTGGGTTGTGAGTTTTCATGCCTACTTGCAGTCATCATTGGATGAGCATGGGTAGGGTAGGGTAGCATATGGAGGGGGCTTCTATCTCACAGGCTAGTGATCATGGTGCCAAAGGTTAGTAGAGGGAGCTCTAATTAAGTGATAACTAAAATAACACATTGGGTGGTAATAAAAATTAAGATAATAAAAAGGTTCAAGATGTGCTCCTTCCATTGGGAATTTTAAGCTATCAATATTAGCTTGGGCTTGTGGATGCCAAGTAACTCTCCCTGCCCCTAGTATCCCATTGAGTGTTTGACCAGGACTTGTAGTTTATGCATTGTCTATGTCTTAGATTCAGTCATCATACTATTTGGCATGTGTGTTAGCCATGAACATTATGTTTTGTGTGTGTTTTTAGTTGGATCATTATCTCCATCAGCATGACAAGAGTGGGCCTATGGGTTCCACATGGTTGGGAGGCATAACTACCTAAACCACTCGTAGGGACTAGTGTAGAGAGATGGTCTTTTATCCTAGTGTAACTATTGTTGGATATTCTCACTTGATACTTTGGGTTCTAGAGTATGCTTTCTTGTGATTTATACTTTCATTGGGATACTTATATATCATGTTTAGATGATGTTAGTTATTGATGCATTTCCTTATTATGATGATTAGCATATGATAGATGATGTTATCTATACTTGTAGGATTACCTTATGCTTATGTTGTAGCATGTGTTAGTAGTGATTCCCTTATATGATATTACTAACGATCTGATTAGTAGCTTGGGATGTTACACGTGGGAAATGGCTAGGGCCCATGATGGTCTTATGATGCAATTATGGTTGCGAGGAACCATGTACTTAGTTGGTTGTTCTTCACATTACCATGTTGTTTTTAGTTATCGAGATGTTTTTTTAAGTACACTATGATGTTTCCTTTTGTACTTTCCTTTCACTACTTGATTAGATGGTTAGATGTTATTTCCATCTTTTAGTATTGTGCTCTAGCATTTATGCCTCAAATTGTCGATCCATTAGTCCCTAGTGTGTAAGTTTTGAACTCTATTTTACCCTTTTTCTTGTCCATAAGAGTTTTCTTGTATTCTCGGGTGACCATATGTTAGCATGCGGTGACATAAGAATGTGTCACATGCCCATTTGAGTTCTATCATGCATTCCTTGATCGTATCACATGCCTCTTGGAGAAATGTTGTGCAATACTTTCTAGTATCACACCCTCATTGAAAAAGTGTCATACAATACATGTAATGTATCACATGACCTTGAGAGAAGTGTTAGCCAATTCCTAAAAGTATCAAATCCCTTCTTGAGAAATGTTGTCTAATACTAGAAAGTATCGCCTAGTGTTGATTTAAAGTCTAACCTTGTTTTTGTAAAAACTTGTCTGAGCAGACAACGGGCACTTTTTATTAAGACCTAAACCTTTCAAGAAGTGTTTAGAATACCCTCTTAGGTGTTCTTAAATCCTTTAGTGTTTCATTTAGAATTTAGAATTTTTTGATTTAAATTTTGTTTTGCATCTTTTGTTGTCAATTATTTTGGTGAGTAGAAGTGTTTGGAGATCTGTTGGTGTCAGGATATTTGGTTAGTCTTCCATTCCAATATTTTTAATTCTTGTATTTTGCATTATGTGTGCACTCATACTAGTTAAATTTTTTTTTTATCTTGGCTTATATTTATCCTTCTTCCAACGATCTCTGGGTAGGGCATTACATGGTCTTTTTTTGTTGACTTCTAGCATGGATGTGACCTCAAATGTAGAAGTCTAAGGGGTCATTCTTGTTCTTCCATAGATCTTAGAAGTTCCAAAGGACATACTATACTCCATTACTACACTCTTTAAGTTTGAGGTTCAACTTTTTTCATCTTGCCATCTAGACCATGAGTGTAGAATATATTTTTGAAGAAATGAAAATGAGAAATGTTAGGATTCGCTCATGTAAAAGCTTAAATTGGAGTTTAGGCCTTCAACATAAGTGATTGTGTAGCACCTACTTCAATTAAAGGTCTCTCAAATTTGATATGTCATTAAATTGAAATGATATTTTATGGTTTAAATTAAATATTGGGAATATGAAAAACTACTCTGTTAAAGAAATGATTTTTGAAATAGTAATTTAGGAATTAGTTATGGCCTATACTACTTTTAACCATCATCATATTTTTAATTTACAAATTGAAAGTCATAGAAGCTTACTTTTTATTGATAATAATTTCAATGCATCCATCCTCTCTTTATTATTGTGATTGTTGAAATGGATATCACTCCAACTTGGTTGTTTAATGATTTAGTGGTTCATTGTCATTTGTTTAACCAACCAGTACAAGAGACCAATTGGATACAAGGGCTTATAATTTGGTCAATAACATTAAATATAACACCAAAAAGTTATAATTGATGTTATTACATGTTAAATATAAAAATTGAAGCACAAATACTCCTTATGTCCTTTGTCTTCCAAGTGCTCCTACACCACGACGCTTGAGTGTTGAGTGCTGACTGTTGAATAGTAGTCATGATACAATTCCTAGAGGAGGATCCCCCATGGCATATCAAAAGATAGACTATAAGGTATAGATAAAGGGCCAAGGTCATCATCATGAAAGAAAGGAATAAATATTAAATTTTAAGTACAATCTACAAAGTAGTTGTTCATTAGAGTGTTCTATATATAATCAAGACTTTGTTAGATGATTTCAAACCTACTATAAGCCCCAAATAAAAATAGACTACACTCATTTGTTATGTTGTCTTTCAAAGAATAATTGGTTATTCTAGTGCTCACCCTTATAACTAAAGTCCCCATATGAGAGCATTGTGATTATTGTTGTCTATGAGATACAAGATGGCCAAATCATTCTACAATGATTATTCCTAGTTGATTATCCATTTGATTGTCTAGTTTTAAAATCGGGCATACAAGAGGCCTAAGTACTTTTTTTGTATGGCATCTAGCTTGAAGAACCCTAATTCAAAGATACCATTTGAGGATGTTTTGATCTAGGTGCCTGTTAGAGTTTTCAAAATAGCTATGGAATTTGAAATAGTAGAAATGGAGTTTATTCTAGAGAAAAAATTGAGAAAGTGTAGTGTGAAATGGCTGAGGTTTTCAACTACCCCATTTTTTAGGCTATAAAATTGGAGTCACCAAATTGGGTCTTTTTATAGCTAGAGGAAGGAACATAGAGAAATCCCCATGACACAAACTTTAAATTATTTTACCTTATCCCTCCAGTTACTATAAAAAATATTTGAATGATGAATTTATAGAATTTCATTTCAAAGAAATAATATAATTTGTGCACAAAGAAAATTAAAATTTTTCATAAGTATTAATATCCAAATTTGAGTTCTCCCTACATATGAAATTGTAATCTATCACTTCTCCTATTCTCAAGATGTGTCTGGCACTCAAAAATTATTTAACCATACAAATTTTGGTTTCTCATGATCTAAAAACCCTAATCCATGCCCTTCCCTTTTCTAAAGATGAACAAATCAATCTAGTTCTATACTTAAGTAAAAATTCAATATCAATATTATTAGCATTTACATATAAATCTAGATTTCCCATAAATATAAAACCATAATCCATGCCACCCATAAATAAAATTGTAATCCATGTCTACATAGATGATGAAATTATAATTCATACCTCCTCAAATAAAGACCCTAATCCATACCATGCTCAAATTGCATTGATTTACAAATGATGACCATTCAACATATAGTGCAGGCATTGGGATTTCCAATCCAATATGTAATGGTTGTTCACTTGAACCTAGGGTGATGTCCATTCAATCCAGCCCACAAAAATTTATTCCAATTTTCCTCTAAAAACTTATTTCCTGCCTTCCCTCACCTATTACCGCATAAATGTAAATGACAATGTAGTAGACTTGAAGTTTCAATTTAAGGTAATATTCATAGTTTTTATCTTAATTTATAATAATTAAATAAATAATAACTTCAATAATTTAAGATAAAAATTTATTAACATCTTAACAAATATCTTAGAACACCCTTTCATGTAGTATTCTATTACTTGCATCTATGATTTCTCATATTTAAGATTAATTTTTTACAGTTAAGTTATATGATATAATATTTTATGTTCATGCCAATAGAATGGGAAAACAACAACCTTAATTCTTTTTTACATAATTTACACTAGAAAATGTACTTTAGTATCCAATGGGTATACGGAAGACATATGAAAGTTCAATTAGAATTTTTTAGCATGTATACATGTAGTGTGATTTTTAGAATATTTATCAAATGACATTGTCTTTGTTTAAAAGGTCTCTATGATTAGTATTGTACAAAAAAAATGTTAAAATAATGTGTATGAAATTAAAAAATCCAAACACAAAAAAACTTAAATGATTTTTTTAGAAAAAAAATATTTAGAAAATTATTTTGACAACATACAAAAAATTATAATTAATACAAATATTTGTTAAGTTCAAAAAAAATGTAACATCAAAACACCTTCCACATTAGACTTCATAAGCTCTTGACTTAGCTAACAACACAATAAACCAAACTTTTTTGAAATAAATTTGAACTATTTTCCACAATTTTTTTAATCTAATATCTATATAGTTAATAGATGATATGTGAGATAATGAGTGCTCAGTCTATCATAGTCTATAAGCCACTTACATTAATTTGAACTATTTTAAATCAAGCTTTTAAACAGGTAGGGAAATCCTAAACATGTTTTTATTATAGTTGAGATTAATCCACAACTTTTTGTACTATTGTCTTATGATCTTTTAGGTACCAATATTATCACCTCTAAATCACATATTTGGATTGATGAAAAGAGAAAGTTACAAATTAAACTTAAAGTTTTGATATTCCATTATAGTGTGTTATTTATGTGTTGTATAGATTCTTTTGGCTTATCTTCCATTTACTTATTCATGTGTATGATTAAAATTTCTCAATCATTTCTCACACCTAAAATCAATTGCCTAAAATTTTATCCAAATGAAAATGCATAGCCACCTTCTCATATTTTATTAAAAAAATAACACTTACATGCTATTAATTTTTTTTTTTTATTAGAAATGAATCATCAATATTTTTTCTTATGCTTTTTACTATTAGCTATAAATTAGTAATTCTTTTAATTATGAATATTGGAATAAAAAATTGAGAATATAAATAGAAGAGAACTAAATTAAGTAAATAATTATTAATCCACCATTTATTCATATTCCTCTAAGAGGAAAATTGAATTAGTTTGCAATAAAAATTGAAGAACTCAAAATGGTGAACAAAACATCCCAAGTCATTTAACAAAGTGTATTGTATCTGGCAATATTCAAAGTGAAACAATGACTAGTCTGAGAAAGAGAAGGTGCAAGAGCAACGAATGAGTTATGAAAAATAAAATTAACCTTATCCAGTAATAGATAAACCTTAAAGAAAATAAAGAGATAACTTACAAATGAATAATTATTAGTGACTAATTATTCAATCACTTATTTAGTCACTTATAATTTCATAGTTTAGTTAGTCACTTATGCTTAGTTGACAAATTAGTAGAGATTTATTATTCGGTCACTTATTTAGTCATTTATTTGGTAGTTTATTTAATCATTTCTATTTGATTGATCTTTTTAGTTTATCTGGTGACTAGAGAAGTCAGTTATTTAGTCATCTATACGTGTAAATTGCAACAAAATAGTGGAATGTGATCAAGTTTAGTCAAATGAAAAAAACTTAGAAAATAATGAGAGAGAGAGAGAGAGAGAGAGAGAGTTGGAAAATAATGATTAGCTATTTTAGACTATGCTAAATTCAAATTGATGGAAAATAAAAAATTGATGTCACAGATTGATTTATTTAAATAATTTTTTAGAGCTCTTTAATAGATTTCAAACACATTTTGAAAGGATTCAATTAGACTTTGTATGTGAAAGTTATGGCCTCCAAAGTAAACCCTACTTTTAGTTCTTCAAAATTCAATTAGGTTTTGAACAAGTAAATTTGGCTTCTTCAAAACCTGATCAAGTTTTCAATGTCTTTTTTTTATTTTCATTACTCAATTAGGTTGTTTGAATCCTATGAGTTACCCGATCAGTTATGGCTTGGCGATAGCCTAGGGAAATGACCCAAAGCCTTGGGAGACTATTTTCCCTCCATTTTTATTCCTTTAGACATGTTTTTATCTTCTATGATGAATTTTTTAATTTTCCTCCATCAAGCTTTCTAATGGTGAAGTGTGTATCTCTAAAATAACCAACATTATCTTAAATGTCTTTGCAGCTTTCAAACCATATGTTTATTCTATTTTTGGATACCATTAACATTGTAAACTTTAATTACTTTTATGAATGCCTTGAAATTTCTTACAAACATATGTCTATCATTCTTTTAATAAATTTTGATATACTTAATAAAATTTAGAATAAATAAGATATTATTTTGATGCAAAAATAAAATTAAAAATTGATTATTTTGATGTATGTTATGCTTAGCACATGAATAGGTACCAAAATTTCAGGATGTAGTAGTTCAGTAATTAATAAAAAATAATACACATTATAAAATTACAAAAAAAATTATATAACTTCAAGATATGACTCTTAACTATCATCCTACCCAAGGGATTTGCAAAGTACTGATTATAACTATGTTTTTTGTGCTCACATGAAAACAACTATGTTATGTATTCTAAGAAAATCAAAAACCATTTTTTGTGTGCATGGGGTCTTACCCACCTAATCTTATCTATTTTGTAAACCTCTAGTAGTTTGTAAATTATATTCAAAGTACTGCAACTTATATTTTTTACACATCTTGTCATGTTGAGTTGAGTGGATGACCCACAAACATCTCATTTAAGTTTAGGTTTACCTAATTTTATAAAAAATGTGTCCACTTATACCCCCCTTTTTGTACATCATCCTTGTGAACTTACCCCCTTGTTTAAATCTCTTTAAAATGACACTTTGAATGATGATGACAAACTATAGATTAAATAAACATTAATTACTATGATGAAAAGATTCTACCTTGCACCCATGGAAATTAGAGATAGGATCCCTACTGAACTATATCAGAAGATTGAAAATAGATGAGAGAAACTTTCTTGGTAGCAATAATTCCCAAGATCATTAGAGAAGAAATTAGTAAAGTAATGAAAATGCATAAGAACATATTTATTTTGAAAAGGAGAACCTTACATGTTTTATCTAGGAATTTGCAATATGTTGATAAAGATGCACAAATGATATATGGAAACAAATTTTAAAAAATCAAAGATGCTAAAGAAGAACTACAAATAGAAACAAACACTAAGTACATAGAGTTTGCTAATTAAGAAGATGAATATGTGAATATTTTAGTATAAGATATTGTTGATACAATACATAATATGGTTGAAGAGATGACCAAAAATGATGAAACTATAACTACTAAATATTTAACTAGGGAGGAACCAAAAAATAACATAAACAAAGATGAAGATATCCGGGAAAATATTCAAGCAAAGTATACAATAAATTAATCTAGAACTTAGCAAAGTGCTAGGATTTACATCATTCATTATTCAAGAGAAATAATATCCTGAGCTAGACACGTGATAATGTAAATTCTATCCAAATTTATTGTTTGCACTCTTTAGCTAATATCATTTGTATAGTCACTGATGGAGATCAAGAAGATTTAGACAAAGAGAGCATGGCTCAAACTACAAAAGGAGAAGATAATACATATGATTCTACTAAAGGTGAAATACCACTAGCCCATGAACCAACGAGTGAGAGAAATAAAAGGAAAACACAAATAGGCTCTAAAATTGAAATGAAGAAAGATGACTTGGCACAATCAAGGTTTGCACTTCTAATACTATTTTCATGTGTATTAGATAAACCACCTACTATAGGACAAGAAGAGGAAAAAGAGGAGGAAAATAATAAAGATTTGAAGAAAGATAAATTAGTTAGTGTTTAAATGAATCAATTAGAGGATATTCCTCCTATGCCACCAACTAGGAGGAAAAGAAAATTAAATCAGGAAAGAAGATTAACCTAAATAGAAAAATCTAGAGATTCAAGCTCCAGTGCCACATATGTCATCACTAAGTACAAGTATCATTGATTCCAAAAGAAATAGGATGAAGAAAAATAAAAAGAAGACTTCATTCGCAATCAAGTCCAATCCTATCACAATAGATGAAGTGATAGTTTTACATGATTAGAATCTAAACACTTTAGATGTAGATGCCATGGCTACATATAGTGAAATATGTGCTAGAAAATATCAGAAAGAAAGATTAAGGAAGTTTCACAAACAAAAAAAGGTTCTTCATGGTGTTAAAGATATTCTATTAGATATTTTGCTAGATATTACACTAAATACGAAGACCCCAATATTGGAGCAATTTCTTCAAATTATGGAAAAGTAGAATGAATTAAATGATGATACCTAGGTCAAGTTTTTGGCAAGAACAGAGAAGATGTATGGAAAAAAATACTAGAAAATATTGCTCAAACTATTATTGAGCAATAAGTGGCACTATGCACTAGTGTTACCAAGTTGGAATCTGTCATAAAAATTTTCTTTCATTGTTTAATAAGTTGTGAGATATACAATTTCTTACAAGTGAATCGAAGAGAATTTGCAAAAAGTTAGTGAAGATATGAAATATACTGATAATGCACTTAATTTTGATCCTAATAGTTCTTCAATACACTATTCTCAAGTTAGATTTAAAAAGAGATTAAAATGTGAACTTTTGCAAGAAGAAAGAAAAACGATAGAAGAGATTGATAAAATTCAAGCACCACTACTACCTACTCTTGAGGTCATGTAGATATATATACAAATTTCTAAGGATCTCATAACTTCAATGGGCTTACTAATTGTTGATCATATGACTGACTTAGCAAAAAAGATAAGGATTGAGAGGAAAACCATTGAGATATTAAAGAAAATTTGGGATAATACCATGGGAATAATGCTTTAAAATGATCAATATTTGGTTGATCAATTCGGTTAACATACTAAGTATGTATTCCCATTTTATAAATAGTTCTAACATAAGTGCCCAAAAAGGGAAATGAATATATTAAGGGTGGGTTGTTATTATGAATATTATATATTAACGAGTTATAATGATTTCAGGAGATATGAAATTTGAAACTACAAAAAAAAAGGAGTTTTGAAAAATATTTTGCAAAACACAAGTCATACCATGGAACATAGTGCACCTATGTAAAGGAAGTTCTACAAATTTGAATAAATGTTATTTTTGTCACTAATGCCAAAGGGGGAGAATTTTACTCCCATAAATATCCATCTTGTCAATTAGTGTCAAAATGTTAGTTGATTACGTTGATCTCAGATCGACTTTAATAAATAAATGTCAACACACCTAAGCTATTTACTTAGTTCATGTCGAACTAGTAATACATGCCAAGTACACCATGTAAATGTTTGACCATGCCTAGTTGTAATGAGTGTTGAGTCACTCAAGTGTCGAGTCACTCAAGTGTTGAGTAGACAGATCATGTTGAGTGATTTAGGAACCAAGTAAATAGTGAATGTCAAGCATCAGATACTTCATATGTTGAGTAATACAGTTTTTACATATTTGTTTGTAATGGCACAAACAAGTATGTAAACCATTTTAAAGACAAATTAAAGACCAAATTTTGATATTTGAAGATAAAGATGAATCTTTCTTTGGATTCCCTATGCAAATACATACAACCAATTAGAAAATATGAAGGATTAAGTGGCAAAATGGATGAATTTCAGATGTAGATTCATACCTAACCCTAAGCCACCTAAGTATTCTTAAGGAGAATGAATCACTAAATCAAAAAAGAAAAAAAAAAGTTAGATGTGAAGAGGAGAGAAAAATGAAGGAGCAAGAAAGATAGTTTGCAGATCATTCAAGGTGAATTAGATGAAAGATTGACTTGCAAAATCAATTAGAGAAAAATAGAGGATAAAATAAAGCGATACAACATTGACACATTTGATCGAGAAGGATGAAGAAAGATATTTTTTAGAGGTGATCTATTATCAAGCAAACAAGTGCCAACCGCAAGATCTATGCTGAGACATTTTCACAAGTGATTTTAGTTAAATCTCTTTAGAGAGTAGTCCTAAAAGGATGAATCAAAACCTTTAATAGGGTGCTTACATAATTTTAATTTGAAGTCCTCTAACAAGGCACATTTGGAATATGGTGTTAAAAATCCTCTAACAAGGTGAGACCTAACAGTCTTTGTATGCCTTTAACAAGGTAGACCTTTCACAAGGTAGATCATGTTTCATGGTCAAAATATTATAACCTTAATTGGATACACTTTATTGATAAAAAAAGTGAAGATTTGTGGGTATCATCCCTACCCCAATTTTACCTTCTCACTTGGATGGTTTTTGGGCAGTAAAATCTGGTGTTATA
Organism: Cupressus sempervirens; assembly: GCA_028749045.1. Taxonomy (NCBI): domain Eukaryota; kingdom Viridiplantae; phylum Streptophyta; class Pinopsida; order Cupressales; family Cupressaceae; genus Cupressus; species Cupressus sempervirens. The sequence goes on from CM053792.1 coordinate 878,712,548, forward strand.
TGTGTGAATGTTTACATGGTTATATGTTCGAAGATGCATATGCTTTGCATGTTATTTTAGCTTACTTGTTAATAAATGTGATGAATAAGTGGTGAAAGTTATATAAGTCCAAGTTTGAACTATCGAGTCACTGCCCCCCTTGCCCCTCCTTCTCAAAATTTGACCATTCCTATTGTAATTCCAATAATTGGTATCAGAGCTGAGTTTCTAGAAGAAAACATTTGTAGCTTTGAGGAAAAGATATTGAATCAAAGTCTACAAATTGGGAAAGATGATTGAGAATCAAGGACTTGAGATAAAGCTCATTCTGCATTAACTAGATGAAGCCACAAAGGAATCAAAGAAGTCCTTGTAGAGAAGGAAAGAAATTGTTATTGCATAGAATGACACACAATATAGAGAAATTGACACTACCAAGTTATTTTCTAATGGTGAATCCAATGATTTTGATGCAATAATTGTAGATCTGATGGAAAAGAATAAAGTACAAGATGAGGAAATTATAAATCTCAAGCTAGAGCAAGAATCTCAAGCCATGATGCTATGTGAGGTAATTGAACAAAAGAAGAAAGCTATGGAAGATAGGGCCATGATTGAAGAAGATAAAATAATTTTGGTGAACAGACTAGAAGAGAAGTCAAAAGAGCTAACCAAAATATCCAAAATGCAATTGGATACTCTAAGCCAAATGATGAATTCTCACCATAAGTTAAATGTCAAAGACATCAAGATAACTACATTGGAGTTGCAGAATGAACAACTACAAAATGAACTAAAAAGAGAAAAAGAATTTATTGAAAGTTTCAACAAGAGAAATGAAGCCATTAAATATTTTGAGCAATTATTGAGATCCCTTAGATCAAACAATGACACATCAGGATTGGGCTACAAAAGCACTAAAGAAGGAGAATCATCCAAAGTTTCAAAAGAAAGGAACATCAAAGGTAAGAACTTCAAACCTACTTGCCATAATTGTGGTAAGAAAGGACAAACTGCTAATGTGTGTAGGAGCAAGTTTACAAATTAGAATGTTAAGCCTATGAACATGACTCATTTTCATAAGTGCAATAAGTAAGGACATTAGACACATGAATACAAAACTAGGACCATGCATATACAAAGATTTGAAGGATATTGTTACAATTGTCAAAAGTACGGACATAGAGTTTTTGAATGCATATTCAAGTCTATGTGGTCATCAAACAAGCCAACCAAGGTAAGAAACAATGGCAACTCTTATAATTAGGATTATAACACAAGATATAGCTATCATTATTATCAATAATATGGACATGTTCATGAGAATTGTATTAAGAAACACTTCAGAGGTAACTATCAAAGATGATTAAGTCAAACCACATGTTTCAATTGTTTGAAAACTACTCATATCAGTAGGCATTGTCCAACAAAGTCAAATGCATCAAGATGAGAATTAGAAAAAAGAAAAAGCAAGGTGAATGTTGAACACATCAGAGATGAAATGAAGAAGACATGGAAAAATAAGATGTTTGCAACATGTCAAATGGAGAAGGGATCACTTTGCCTAATAGGTCAAGTGATCATACCTCATCAAGCTAAGAAAATAGGAGGTATGTGGGACTGACATTTAAAGGTTATATCATGCATCAGTTCCAAAAGTGCATAAATTAAAAAAATTACACTAGAATGAACAAAAGATGCAAAAGGATGTTAGAAATTTAAGATAAATCTTCAAGTTTTTCATCTTGTTGTCGAGTATGAAAAGTTTCCTATATTTTTAAAGTGGAATGTTAGTTGATGTCGAGTTGTCAAAATAATTTAGTGGATGCCAAATACATACTAGCTTTTGAGTGGTGGAAATATCAATAGATGCCGAATGAAACCAAAATTAGTTATTGTCAAGCTTATAGCTATGTAAGCACTTAGCATTAAATGCAAGGTTTTCAAAGGGTATATGATCGATTTAGCTATTTTTCACCATTTTCAAATCGAGACAAAGTAAGAAGAGCTAGAAGAAACCTAAAAAAATTTCAAAAGTTAATATAAAAGATTGAAGCAATGATTTATTGCTAGTTTGACAAATTTTATACATATTTATCAAATGTTGAGCTACACAATTTACAACTTTTTAAAACCCTAACTTGTCACAATGGCATCAAGTTCAAGTAATGTTAAAGCGAAGGAAGTTCAAAGGGTATATGATCAATTTGAGCTCTTTTTCACCATTTTGAAATCAAGACAAAGTAAGAAGAGCTAGAAGCAACCTAAAAGTTTGTCAGAAGTGAATACAAAAGATTGAAGTAGTGATTCATTGCTAGTTTGATAAATTTTAAACATATTTATCAAGTGTTGAGCTACACTATTTACAACTTTCTTAAACCCTAACTTGTCACAATGGCATCAAGTTCAAGTAATGTTGAAGAGAATGAATTTTTCAATGTTCAGTTGGTTAGTAACAAAGTGAAACAACCTATATTTAAGGTCAATTTCTAACACTACTTACAAAAAAGACCTATAAGGTGCATTATCTATGATATCACCAAATGTGATAATGGTGCAGGATGTGAGGAAATGTTATAACTACAAGATAGGAAGCATATCTAACATGGATATAAGAGGTTCATACAATGGATTATGTGAAAATAGTGTTTTAAATGAGGAATCCAAAATTTTCAAGAGAAAGGGATTAACACAAGCCCTAGATTTTGCTAATATTTTCAAAACTAAATGGATATGCATTATTCTAAGCAGAATTCATGATAGTCCCTTGTGGCTAGAAGGAGGACTGGCCAAGATCACCAAGAGACTAATTCATAGAGTAACTAATTATCCAACCCTATATCATCCAAAGACACTCAAAAGTTATTCAAAGGAGGTAATTGAGAGGAACAATGTAGTAGTTTGGAATAAAAGAGGTATGACTATAGATACCATCACTGTTCCATTGCTAAAATTTTCTATAAGGGTAATCTGACATAAATTCTATCAATATATTAGATTGAATAGTGTGCCCTACATAGTTATGGATGTTGGTTACAAAATTGTAAAGAAAGATCATACATATGATCTGGTAAAACTTCAGCTAAAACAACTTATGGAAAACTTTGGACCTATAAGGAAAATCAAGAGTGAAAAATGCAAGTTTGGTTCTATAATAGTTTTCATATTCTTTTATGTATAGAACACATTTCCTCATTTAGTTGATGGAAAACCAACATATTAGTTGCAGTGCAAATTGGTGAATTTATTGAAAAGATGGGAAACAACTTTGAAACCATCATGACAAGTTATTTCAAAGATTTTAAGAAATTAATGAAATAAATGATGAGAATACCTATTTTCTTAGTTGAAAAAAATTATGATGATATGTGATTTCAATTGTATGTTGATCATAGATATGTGCAAGCTTGCACACCAAGGGTAAGATGGTTGAGACCCTTAGAATATGAGATAAATGTAGATGAAGCATCAACAACCATCATAGCTCTACTTGTAGAAGAAGTAGACAAAAATGCTAAAGTTTTTTTGGAATAATGAGTTGATGAAATCAAATATTTCTATGAAATTGAAGACTACATCTACAATCAAGAAAAAAGATAGGTTGGTGAAGAAACTCAAAGCGAAATTTGGAGAGGATTCTAAGGAGGAAGAGGAAGAAGAAGAAGAGGATGAAGAGGAAGATGAACCTCAAACAAAAGAGACCCTAGCTTTAAATCAAGGCATGGGAGAAGATAAGGAAGAGGAAGAAACTAGAGGTGCTGAGGAAAAGAAGCCAAAGAAGCACCTACACCTACCAAGACAAAGAAAAGGAAGGATAAGGCATAACCAGTGGCTAAGGAAAAGAAGATTGTCAAAACTATCAAAGCCAAGCCGAGTGCACCAACCATCATAGCCACCACATGTGTAACCATTTAAAAGGATAAAGAAAAATCCAAACAAATAGAGAAAGGAGGACAACAATAGAAAAGATAAAGAAGGAAGTATGTGGCACAATCAGATAATGATGAAGAAAGGAGTGAATCAGATGATATAAGCCAATTCAAAGTAGTAACTCCCAATCCTCTCTCTAATCTTGAGAATTTGTGAGAAAATGTTAATAATAGTGCAGATTTATCAAGTTTTGGTCATATAAATTTTGATAATTTGGGAAAAGTAGAGGAAAAGAAAGTGGAAGAATTCTTGTATGCAATGATGTTAAAATTTAAGACAACAACATTATAATTTTCCAACTACATACCCAAGAGTCTATATGACTTAGTTGAGAAAAAATGGCATTATTGTCTAAATTTGGAAAGACAAATAAGGGAAACAACTTTGGCCCAAGTGATGCTAGAGCTGACAAAAGGACATATTGCTAAGACTCTAAAGAAATATGCACCCAAGTTCATACCAAAATATAGAGTCTTCAACATTCTTCAAATAATATTGAAGATGTTGTGAAAAGCCCAATACATATATGGAAACTCATTTATGGGTTGACCAAAGTCAAACACAAAGAAGTTGACCCTTTAGAGAGTAAAGACGATGATAAGGATGAAGATGAAAAAGATGATGACAAGGAAGAAGAAAATAAGGTTGGGGAAGAGATAAAAAAGCAAGATGATGTCACGACAATAGTTAAGCCTAAGCAACAACATGAACGGAGTGTGCAAGACACACAAGTGCCAAATGTTAGTCCTCCCCATGACATGACTAAAACCATTGAAACCGTAATTGTAAAATATTTTTATGATACATCAACATAAAACATCAATCCACTTACTACAAAAAATTTGAAGAAGATTCTAGATAAGTCTACACTCCAAGCTCAATTATGTGGAAATCAAACTTTTGTTAGTGTAGAGGAATTGTAGAATGTAGTAGTGATATCACAAGGAAAAGGTGAATGCACAAGAATGACCTTCCATCATTCCTTTAGTTACCAACGTACAATCTTTGGTTCAAATGCTAGATATCACATATACCAAGATTGATACAAGTGTCAAAATTGATATTGTTGAGAAGAAAGCAGAAGCAATAGATAAAACTGTAGGACAAATAGGTTAGATAGACTCATCTATACCTATAACACAAGAGAAAGGTACTAGCCAAGTCATAATGATAGATTATGGTAAGCCTGAAGAGATAGAACCTAAGGTTAAGGAACAAGTGTCCATTCAAGATTTGGTAACCTTACCAACATCTGGCACTCCTACTCAAACTCTTTAGAAGTTGAGCACAAAAGCCATTCCATTACAGATCTTAGTGCCAAGCCCTAGCTCATTAAAGGTGAACAAGGTAATACATTATGGAGACATAAGCCTTGATGAATAAATTGTTATTCCAAAATTTGACTATGACACCATGACATTGGAACAAATAGGCATTCTACAACAAGCCTTAGAAAGGAAAAATCAGAAAGAATTGCTAAGGAGAGGACATAGGCAAAAGAAAGCACTTCAAGACATTAAGGGCATCTTTTAAGATGCATTTAGCCTACCAACTTCTAATGAGACTAAGCCACTCATAGAATAATCGATAGATATAGTGGAAAAGGTTAGCAATGAAGACCCAGATACTAGTGCAAAACAGTTAGAATGGTCGGAAAAGAAATTTCTAGGCAAAGTAAATGAGAAAATATTTAGTGAGATAGCACTACAAAAAGTTGCATTAGCAACAAAGGTTAATGATGTGAAGAAGGTACTTGAGAATATATTCTCACTATACACAAAACTATAAAATCCTACACTCTTCACCCAAGAGACCCAAAGTCATATTCTAAATCTAGAAAGTCAAATATTTGCACCAAGTGCAAGACTACTATCAAATCCATCTCAGAGTGAGTGGCATTTCGGGACATTACTATAGACACAAAGTTAGTTATCTATCTTAACAGTAGATGAGGCTAATTGTGAAGCCTTGCCTCGACCCATCGTAGCATAGTGATACATTACTATTATTTTGATACTCTCGAGTCAAGATGTCGACACATTATCTGATGCTTAGAACATATTATATTATATTATATTATGTTATTTTCAGATATTTAATGTTTGTTAGTTAATGTTTTATGTATATGTATGTTGATGAAATCAGTAAATGTAGGATTAACACTTTGATTTAAGATATTTGAATGGTTAAGAATTGAATAGGATGAGAGGAACCCTGATTTTGTTATAGATGGATGTTTTAATTTATGTGATTTTTGATATGTATATACATATGTATATGTGATTTTTGGGACGACTAATGTGTGCAATGAGTGTGCAAATATTTTAGCTGAAAAAATCAACAGAGGAACAGAACTGATCTCTATGTGCTAATTTTAGAAACCTTGTTGTTCAAAATTCAAGTATTTTAATTGTGAGATGTATATATGTATTTTCCTATGATCAGTGAATGTTAATGTTCGTAACTATGTTCTTTTAGTGTCGCTTGACACTTGTAAATTCTTTATGCTATTCAGCGTTCTAGTTATGGTTAGCTGTGTAACCCTTGGACCTAAGTCAGATTACATTAGTATCTTTTGCTAATTTGGTTCTTAATCGAGTTTAGTCACCCTTAATTTGGATTATTGATTAATCTGTATTTTAGAGTTGTTGGTTGGTCCTAATTATTTTTCCTATCTTTTTTTTGGTTCCAAACCTATTCCTAAAGCTTTAAAACATGAAATATTTATACCCAAGGGGTATGGGTATGGGTTGGGGGTCTTTTCCAACCCCTAAGCCCCTTTTATTGACTTTTGAGATCACTCAAAAAGTCTCTTTTTGCCTTTGTGCGAAAATTGACTATGGCTACCATGAGTTGCATGACCTCACCTCCACTTAGTGATTAACCATGGTGTGGGTTGAGTTAGGAGCTTCTAAATTTTTTGTTGGGTGGGAGAAGTTATTGCTCCTTTTGGTGGTTGAGTTTGAGGCTTATGTAGAGGCCCTTCTTGGAGTAATTGAGGTTGTTACCCAATGTCTACTTTTAGAGAGGAGACTTAGAAGATTGAAGGAAGGAAGGGAAAGGCTCTACTCAAACTTGTTCATTTGCCATTACCTCTTTGTGCAGGTAGGAATTCTCATCTCCCTTGTTAAGATTTTCATGTTTGTTTCATGCTTATGCTACCTTGTTGTTGTTTGAATGCTTTTATGTTTGTGGGTATGTTGGGAAGATTTGAAAACCATGTCTTTTTTTGAATGTTTTCCTTTCATGTTAATGTTTGAATTTTGAGATTTTCTTGTATGGGTGTTTTGGTATTACTCACCCTTCGATAGGGCAGAAGTGACCAATTTTGGGAAAGGTCTTTTTAGTTGGACTCCAACCAGTGTAGAGTCTCTTCTCAAGATGAGAAGAGGGAGAGAGGGTAAGGTGTTATGGGCCCCTACCTATAGACACAAGCCTCCTATGAGTTTGGTATGTTAAAATGGAAGAACAGAAGTTCTTGGTTTATAGCCCTTATTGGGCATGTATTTTAGTGTTGTGCCTGACTTCTCCCATTGGAAGAATCCACCTTTCCCTAGTGTTGATTCATTGTGAATCCTATTGTAAAAACCTTGTATGAATATGCATGTTTGATCGTCTCTGGGTTATGCTTGTTTTCACCTAATCAGATTCGGTTCCCTCCATGGTCCTTAGAAATGTGTTACGGAAATTGGTATGGAACCCTTAATGAGGGTCATGAAGGAAATTCAATTAAATTGTTGTAATTTTGGTATTTGTAATCCAAAGTAAGTGTATTTCAAAATGTTGTTGTAATGGCAACGACACCAAGTTTTCTTCCTGGTTCTTTCATGATCGAGCCTTTGAATTAGGTTTGCCAATAAAACGGTGATTGAGTATATTTGTTTATCATGTGATTTAATCATAATTTTTAGTTTGATGGATGCACATTAGAAATAAGATGATACGATGATGGTTTAATTAAGAAAAATTTTCAAGTTCTTTATATGTTAAATATGAAAAGAACTATGTTAAGGAAAGAAAAATGGTTATGGTTGCTAGTTCAATTCAAGTTGTTTAAGATATCAATTAATCTTGTATTATTGTGTCACAATGACTAAATCTATGTTTTAAATCCATCCAAAGAAAAAAATATACATTACTTTGTAAATCCACACTTAGAAAAAAATTGACCAAAAAAAAAAAAATTATATCCTAGAGCCAAATAGGCTCTGGAATTTGTATGGCAGAAACAATTAAATGGCCCTTGGAAGAGAGAATCAAAATGATTCCTCAATTATCCTTTTTTCTTTATAAAAAAAAATTATATTTAAAATGAAAAAACAATAATAAGATAACTATCAAAAGAAAAGGAAAGAAAATATAACTAAATATCCTAACTTACCTAGAAAACATTATGTCATCAATGCCTAATCATCTCTTCTTGGGCATCAGTTATGAAGCTAAGAATTTAATAAGGTTTTTATTTGTTTTGTTTTCAAAAAAGTGGATTGCTGATGGGAGTGTGATGTGACCTATCCCCCATCCCATCACCCCATCCCCATCTATTTTAGAGTGCTCACCTTACTCTTTCATGGAGGCAAATGTTTTTAATTCACTCATCCCACTTTATTCTTCCTAAGCGCTCACATGGGAGTCTTAGTCATGTGTTTAGGGGGGGGCAAGATTTGTTGAAAAGGCCCTTGAATCTGATGCCATTTTCCTAGGAATTTTCCTTTTCAAACAAGCCTTTTCATGAGTCCTTGTGTTGGGAAGCGCTTAGATCCCTTGAGCAGTGCACCCAACCTTTGAAAGCACCCAAAAAGGGGGTCAAGTCAGCTTGGCTAGTGGCCAAGTGGGAGTAGTTAGGTGCAGTTTTGGCTTAGGGGGTTAGTTAGGTATTATGTTAGAAGTAGGTTGGTTTAATATTAAGTTTTGTTTTATTGTAGTTAGTTTGTTTTAATAATATTAGTTTGATAGTATTAATTTTTAAGTCTTTTATTAGTAGTTAGTTTAACTTATTTTAAGTTAGTTAGAACTTATGATATTGGTGTAAAGTCATTTGTTTAAACTTTAACATATATATATTAGTAGTATTAATTTATTAATATGTTTAGTTAGTTAGTTTTAAATTTTTAATTATGTTTTAAAGTTGTGTTAGAATAGTATGTGATAGAGTTAAGTTTCATTTAAAGTTTAGTCAATTATTTTGTATGTGTTTAAAATTAGATTTAGTTAATTTGTAATTAAATTAGTTAGCTGTTAGTTAATTAAATAAAGTATGAAAAAAAAGGTAATTAAATTTTGTTTTAGTACTTAGATTGTAAGAGGAAGTTAGAGGTTAGTTTTATATTTAGTAGAATCTTTTTGTCAATTTATTTAGATAATGTTAGTTAGTTTTATTTAGTTAAGATCTAAATGCAGGTTGCTTTGGAAATCAATTAATCTCTTCATATTGTGATAATATTAATCTAATAACGATTGTCGATATTATTTTAATAACAAGAGCTTCAGTTTAATGATTTATTCCTTCTCAAGATATGTAACTTAAGATGAGTTGTAGATAACCTTTCTTAAACTATGATCATAACCTTACCAAACATTGAGCTTTCTAATTATTAATTAAAAAAAAAAAATTGTGTGTAAAAGCCCACGTAGTTTGGGCATGACACTATTATTAAAACAAAACTCGCAAGCATTTAGGCTACCCTTACTACCCACATAGAAATACTTCACAAGTAACTAGGGTATGTTGAGATCTCACTAAAGAAAGACCCCAATATTTCTACCTTAGATGGTCTAGTACACCTTCCTACTAAGCTTACAATCCAAATCAAGTTATTGGATGTTGCATGTGATAAGTGGGATGTAGCCCTCAAAATAATAATGGAAGTCCATAAATCCTTTTTGGACAAACACGCCATAGGTGTATAACCCATTTGACATAAGTGTCAAAAAGGGGGAGAATTAATAAAAAGGGGGAGAATTCAAAAAAAGAGAGAGAGAAATAGACAAGGAAGAGAAAATAAGAGAAAGAAGAAAGGGGCAACATATCAAAGCATATGAGGAGAGACACAAAACAGGGCATGAAGTCAAAGTGTATCAGCAAAGACACATTTACTTAAAACGGAGCACAAAATGTTCAATATAGAGCACCCATACTAACTTAGGGGGAGTTATCAAACTTTGAGGTATCTAGGATTATTGCAAAATTTTCAAATTTTGAAGTTTTGTATAAGCTAAGTCATGGATATGTTATGATTGAGAAGGTAAGGACAATAATGTATATTTAAGTGTTTTTGACACTCATGTCAAAGGGGGAGATTTTTTATCTTAGATCTATTTTGACAAATGAATGTTAATACACTTAAGCCATTTACTTAGTTCATTGTGGACTAGTAATATATGTCGAGCACAACATGTAGATATTTGACAATTTTGAGTTATAATGAGTGTCGAGTCACTCAAGTCTAAGTCACTCAAGTGCTCAGTAGATAGACCATGTCGAGTGGTTTAGGAACTGAGTAAGTAGTGAGTGTTGAGCACCAAATACTTCATATGGTTTTGATAAGATAAATAGGTTTTATAGGTACCTTGAAACCCAAAAGGATTACATAAACATGGGTGAAAATAAGCAATAGAAGCCCAACGAGAAAAAACAAGTCTAATGGTTGATAATAAGCACGAGACCCAGCCAACAAGAGAAGCCAAAAAAAGGCTAGAAAAACAAACTATCTTTAATAGAACTTAGCAAAAGCCAGAACCAAAAGCCAAAAAAGAAACAACAAAAAAAAATGATAGAACAAGAGGGCTACTCTTCATTCTTCTTCTCGAGATCGTACATGGTTTGGGTAGCCTCATAAATCTTTTGGTGCTCATTGGCCACCTGCTCCTAGACTTTCTTCATATCTTAGTCCAAACTAGTAAAGGTTATATCAATGGTCATGTCTTCATTAGACCTGGTTCTACCTCTGTCCTTTCCATCCTCACCTACTAGTAGGCATTTTCCTTTGAGCACACCAGTTCAGAGGAGAATATTTTCATTGATCGAATTAAGGAGAAAGATCATCTGACTAGCCAAATTATGATTGTAGTTTTCAAGATTCTTAATTCTCCTCCCAGCTAGATTGACTCTTTCCTCTTGATTCTCTTGGTTCTCATTTTCTATGTTCTTCTTGTTTCCCTCCAACTAACAAACCTTCTCTCTGACCTCTTCCAGCTCATGGTATAGCCACTTGATTGATCTACAATAATCAATCATGCTATTATGAGCACTGTTCAAAAGATTCATACCCATCTCCCTAGCACTGTCAGTGATGGCCAAAATAGTACGGTCAATGAGCTCTTCAAGTTGGGGTTGTTCTTGGTTTTCCACCAGAATTTGAGGATTTATTGCTTCTCTAAAAATTCCCATTGTCACAATCCTAACATTGAAATTCCTCCAAGCTTATCTCCTATTTTTGACAAGCACTTCCCCCTCCTTACAATTGGAATTATCTTTTTCCTTCTCCTGAGGATGAGAATGAGGATGAATACGGGAGAGAGGGAAAATCATAACATCTGGTTGCTGATTTGAAACACTCTCAACATCCACATCATCACACTTCTATTTCTTCCCAGCATGTTCCTGCTTATTCTCATCTTATGTCTCCATGCCCTCATCATCAAAAGGCATGTCCTCACAATCCTAATTATAATCCATATCATCTTTACCAGAGGTTTGGTCATGGTCCCTTGGACTCTTTCTTCTTGGGGTTATAAAAAAGGGTGGATTCTTAACATGACCCTTAATTTTCTTAGTAGAAGAAACATTCCCCTCCCCCTCTGAGCTTATGCTTTGAATGTTGTTAGAACTAGAAGTGTAGTTGGAGCTACCACTGTTAGCCTCTACATCTAGTGAGTGATTGTTTCTAACCATCTAAGATATGAATTACTCATGGATATGTAGCAAAAAACCCTTATCCAAAGCAAGGTTGATAGTAGGTTTCTTCTTAAAGCTAAAAATTGTCTTACTCATGGAGGTAAGTAAATAATAAGAGAAAGAAATTTTACTATCATGGCAAAAATGATTAAGAAGAATGAAACGATAGGATCTTACTCGATCAAACTTAGGGTCCAGAGTAATATATTTAATGGCAAGATGCAAAACCTACCTCCAAAGCTTCTTGATGGATTCCATCACATAAGATGTCTCATATTTAATCAGTTCATTCATTTTTTAGTGCTCTTCACAAAATCCTTCATTGCATTGGTTGAGAGTTTTTTATCCCTGTCAAACTTGAAACCCTCCATTGGAATCTCAGTAACCACATTGACAACCTCCTCGATGATAAAAAATGAAACACCATTTACCTTCACCTTGTTTTCTTTCCATGAATTCACCATGCTATTGGTGACCTGAGGATTGAAACCATGGAGTTTTCCAATGAAACTTGCAACCCCTCCCTTTTCCAACTTTTTCCAAAATTTTCCCATATTTCTCATTTCCCCACTTACCCCACCAGCTCTTTTTTATAGTGTTCTTCCACCATCTCTTCACTTTTAGCTCCTAAAATTCTCATATACTTTGAGCTCTACAACTCCTTTGTAGATGAAATTTTGGCACTGTTTCTTTGATAAGTGTAAAAAAAATACACCTTACAAAAACACAAGTAGTAAATGAAGATTTTGACCCAAAAAAAATGTCAAAAAGAAAATGATATCCTCAGCTACCTGAAAAATTCAAAAAAACCTTTATGACTCATACTCATTTCCCTAATTCCTTTTATAGTCATTATTGCAATTAGATCTCCACCATACACCCTTGGATTTTTTCTAGGTCAATAAGGGTCTTGGCTTCCACTAGAATATTTTTTCCCAATTTCCATGTGATCAACTTGTCAGATCCCACACCTTTGTTGGCAAACCAATCCACCACTAGATTTTCTTCTCTAAACAGTAACATAGTTTTGATATATTTGTTTCTAATGGCACAAAAAAGTATGTAAACCATTTTTGAGCTGACTTAAATATCAAATTTTGATATTTGAAGATAAGGATAAATCCTTATTTGGATTTCCATGCAAATAAATGCATCCAATTAGAAAATAGGAAGGATTAGGCAGAAAAATGGATGAACCTTAGCGATAGATTCATACCTAACCCTAAGCCACCTAAGTATTCTTAAGGAGAAAAAACCAATAAATCAAAAAAAAAAAAGATGTGAAGAGGAGAGTGAATTGAAAAAGTGAACAAGTAGTTTGCAGAGCACTCAAGCTGACTTAGAAGAAGGAGTGAATTGAAGAATTAGTTAGAGAAGAAAAGAGGATACAATAAAGGGATACAACATTGACACATCTGATCAAGAAGGATAAAGAAATATCTTTTTTAGAGGTGATCTATTATCAGGCAAGAAAGTGCCAACTATAGGATCTATGTTGAGATATTTTAATAGCTAATTTCAATTAAATCTCTTTATAGATTAGTCCTAACAGGCTGAATGAATACCTTTAATAGGGTGCTTACTTAATTGTAAGTTAAAGTCCTCTAACAAAGCACACTTCTAATAGGGTGTTAAAAATCCTCTAACAAGGTGAGACTAAACAATCTTTGTATGCCATTAACAAGGAAAATGTTTCACAGGGTATATCATGTTTCATGGTAAAAAAATTACAACCTTCATTGTATACACTTTATTGTTGCAATAGTGAAGGTTTTTGGATTTTATCCTCACCCTAGTTTTACCTTCTCACTTGGAGGGTTTCTAAGTAATCATATCTAGTGTTTTGTCTGTGAATATTTATATGGTTATATGTTTGAAGATGCATATGCTTTGCATGTTATTTTAGCTTACTTGTTAATGCATGTGATGAAGAAATGGTGGAAATTTTATAAGTCCAAGTTTGAATTGTTGATTCACCCCACCCCCCTGAAGTTCACCTTTCCTATTGTAATTCAAATAGATTAATGGAGAACATGTTGGTTAGTAGACATAGTCATTAAGCCAGACTATAGTGCTTGTGAAAAGTCATCGTCAAGTTGTATAGGAATAGCCAAGTCAAAAGTACATCGAGCGCCAACATAACTATCATGAAGGAATAAAGTATGTAACAAGATATATCGGAATCACATCAAAGTGAGAAATGGTACAAAATACTCTATGTAATGATCACACTAAGCAAGAAATAAGATTCTCATAGTTTAAGGAAATAATTTGAAAATAATCATTGGCAATTTTTTTTCAGTATTTTAGAATTCGAAGGAAGAAAAAGACAATTACTATACAAAGAGGAATAATATGGAACAAGGACAATCCTAGAGACCTCCAAGTGAAAGAAATGAAGGGAAAGGAGAGACAAGCTTTGAAAGTGAAAAGAAGAAGTAGGATTTGACACAATCAGGAGTTATACTCTAAATACTATTTTCATATGTATTAGATACAACACCTACGATAGGAAAAGAAGAGAAGAAAGAGTAGAAAAAGAATGAAGAGTTCAAGAAAGAAGATGTAATTAGTGCTACAATGAATCAATCAAATAATATGCCCCATGTTCCACCAACTCAAATGGTGGTACTTTCAAACATTGATCAAATAAACAAAGAAGATGAAATCAAGAAAGAAATTGAACCTAAATAGATAGATATAGACATTGAAGCTCTAGGGCCACATATACTACCACTAAGTACAAATGCTATTGAATCCAAAGGAAAGAGGGTGAAGATAACAAAAAAGGAGACTCCACTAGTAATTAGGTCCAATCCTATCACAATAGATGAAGTAATAGTTATGCCTGATTGGAATGTAAACACTTTAGATGTAGATGTTGTGGCTACATAGAGTGAAATATATGATAGAAAAGATGAGAAAGAAATATTAAGGAAGAATAAAAAAAAAAAAAGGTTCTTTGTGGTATTACAGATATTCTATTAGATATTTTCTACATATTACACTAAATAAGAAGATGCCAATATTGGAGCAGTTTTTTCATTTTATTGACAAGTGGAAAGAATTAGATGATGACACCAAGGCCAAGTTCTTGGCAAGAATAGAGAAGATGTTTGTAAATACAATACTAGAAAATATTTCTCAAACTACTACTGAGAAACAAGTGGCATTGTCCACTAGTGTTACCAAGTTGGAATCCTTTGTACAAAATGTGTTTTCATTATTTAAGAAGTTGTGTGATATACCATTTCTTACAAGCGAATCGAAGAGAATTTGAAAAAAGATACTGAATATATGAATGCTAGTGCTAATGCACTTAATGTTTATCCTAGTACTTCTTCAGTACACTATTCTCAAGTCATAGTTTTAAAAGGATCACAACATGAACTTTTGCAAGAAGAAAGAAAAATGAGAGAAGAGATCAATGAAATTCAATCATTGTTACTACTTGCTCTTTAGATCAATACAAACTTCTAAGGATACCATTATTGTTGCGAGCTTGTCAATTGATGATCACATAAGTGACTTAGCAGCCAATATAAAGTTTAAGAAGAAATCATTCAGTTGCTAAATATAATTTTGGATAATGCCATGGAAATAATTCTAAAAAATCATCAAGATTTTCTTGATCACTTTGGTTTACATGCTAAGTATGTATTATTATTTTAAAATGTTTTTGGCATAACTATCAAAAAATTAGAATGGGTATATTGATAGGGAAATTTCTTATTATGAATATTATATATTAAGGAGTTTTAAGGATTTTGGGAGATATAATTATTTAAACTAAAAATAAAAGGAATTTTGCAAAATACAAGTCATACCAAGAAACAAAATGCACCTATGTAAGGGAAGTTCTACAAATTTTCACTGAGAAATTTTTTTGAGCTATTATAGTACATGTTATTTTTGTCACTAATTCCTAAGGGGGATAACATTACTCCCATAAATATTCATTTTTTTAATTAATGCCAAAAAATATGTTGTGAATGGAGAAGATGTTGTTTGATAGACATAGTCATCAAGCCATACTATACTGCTCAAGCAAATACATCACCAAGTGGTATAGGCATAACAAAATTAAAAGGACACCAAGTGACATCATAAATATCTGAAATAAATAAGGTATGTACCAAGTTATACAAGAATGACATACAAGATATAAATGACACAAAATACTATATATAATGATCACACCAAGAAGGAAATGATATTCTCACAGTTCGAGGAAATAATTTGAAAAGAACTATCAGAGAATGTGCTCTGAGTATTGTATGATTGCGAGGAAGACAAGACCAATGAAAATACAAAGAGGAATAGTATGAAAAAAGAACTATTCTAGATCATTGATTTCAATAAATGATGAACTGTAGAGAATAAAATTACCCTAATTTGGTCAGAGATAGTAAGATGCAAAAGAAAACTATTTAAGGATATACAAGGGATAGATTAAAAATTGTTGCTAGAGTTGTTATTGTTATTATTGATAGTTTGAAGAGTTGTTTTTGCGAGAGTGAAAAAATATGGAAAATTTATTATAGTTCTATTGTTAGAGTAAAGCATTAATTTAAATTGATTTATTAAATAACCTTTACTCCCTTTTTAAGATTTTTCTTTATGCACTTGCATTTCTATTTACTAACTAAATAGCAATTATTAAATGTCATTTACCTCATAGGGTTTCCCTTTTAGGTTTTACAATCTCCTTCTGTAAAGATTGATCAATTATAAATTTCAAATTCATTCTTTTTAGTCTGATAATAGAATTTTCATGTTCTTAGAGTCAAACCCTTGCCTCTTCTTTGTCTTTCCTTCTATGTGATAGGTTCTAGTAAGTAGGTGTTCTTCATGTTTTCTGGATTTGTATTGCTCAAATTCTTCATGATATCAAAGTCTAACCTATTATATATTGTTCTTATTTCGAGAAAAATAAGAACAGGGCTTTGATAGGATAGACCTATCTATTTTTGGGTATTTTTTTGTAAAAATAGTGTGGCCTCTAAGATTAAGAGAACTTTGGGGCTGAAAATACCTGATGGTTGGATTTAGAAGATGTCAAAAGCCCTATTTCCATTTACAATTTGTTTCTTTCAGATAGTGTTGAATAGGGAGGAAAATGTTTTTGCATACTAGGGTCATATGGCCTCTGGTACACACTCTGAGGTACAAAAAAAGAAAAGAAGTTATAAAAAATAATTTAAAATGTGGTTCTTTTAATCATGGTGGTGAGAAAAGCACCACGATGGTTAGCAAACCACTACAATAGTCTCTATAACTATCATAATGACATTAGTGGCTTTCCAACATTGTTTTCTCACCTCTGCTTAGCTCGCCTTTGCAATATTCCTCATCTACCATCCATGAGCCCCCATAACCATTCATGTCGCCTACCCTTTATCATCATGGTACTTAGCCACTATCCCATGGTCATGTGGGGGCTACAGGTCAGAGTTAGCCCCTCCCATTTTTTGAATTTATGTTTGCTACAGAGGCGTATTGGTTTTTCATGATATCTTCAGCATATGGAGGTAGTTTTTGGATCAAAAAAGGTACCAAAAAGATGATTCCAAGATGAACATGATGGTAAAGGTATTTTTTTGGATTTTTTTTCTAGTTTGGTGCATACTTTTTTTGTTCAAAGTCTAATAATTGTTTCTATCTTCCAAGGGGCATAACTTGCTCATTTTAGCTCTATTTTTCAATCTAAAAGACACATCATAAAGGTCTTCTCAACAACTTTCCATATTCTTTTTCATTTCACCAATATGGGATTAAATTTTCTACATTGGGGGGGTTTTTTATTATTATTTCTTATTACAATATCACTATTTCAAAAAACTTCAAAACACTTTCTTAAAACAATGGAAACAACATTTTCTTGTATAGTACTTCTAAACCCACATAACTATCTCACATAGAAATATTCTATGCATTGAAATGGTTTTTGGTTTTGTTTAGATATGTGCAACCAATTTTTTAGAGTCAATATCATCATTTTTAGCATAGGAATAAGATGGATGAAGCCATGGGTCTAATTTCTATGAGTGTTTTAGAAATCTTAAAATTTCATCTTGATGAGTGTTCCACTCCTCAACTCAAGGAATTTTTTGGTAGCATCAATAAGTTTAGAGCACTTCAGATTGAGGCATTACTTACTTCACTTGTACCAGACACTTTTCATGCTATTAAGGACTTTATCATTAGGTTCAAATAGTAGGGAACTTTTTTATAGGTATGTGGGAAAGAGAAGCCAAATAAGGATTGTATCTATCTAATTCTATCAAATATTTGAGGAAACTTTCATAGTTTCTCTTCTACTTTCCATTCCACTATGGATACTTTGGGTCCTAGATTTACCATACCCACTTTTGAGGTATTTTGTGATCTATTGACTAGAAATTAGTCTAATCCTACATAGTTGGATACTATCACAAGTTCAAGGACATAGGCATTGGATTCTTAGATACCTACAAAGAAGCCAAAGTAGAATTTGAAGCCCAATATAGATTCATAAGTTAGTGAGAGTTCCTTTAAGCCTACTCCTAAATGAGGTTCTAAAAAACCCACATCCTAAAGGGTAAATCTTCTATGTCTAGTAAGTCTTCCTCCAAGACTAAGAAGTATATAGGTAATTCTTGTAGTTTTTATTACAAGGAAGGATGTCTAGTTTCCAAGTGTTGGAAATGTCTTGATGCTTTAGAGGAGGCCATGCAAAAGTATAGTATTACTTATCCAAAGATGATACCTCCTCCTTTAGGGAAAGGACATGCTCTTTTTGCAAGAGAATTTCCTTCTATAGGTACTTGGATTCTTGATTCAAATGCTTCCTACCATATGATACACTCACTTGATTTGATTACCTCACTTTCTCATAGTGTTACTAGATAGATTTTAGTTGGTAACTCAACAAAAATTTTAGTTTTAGGTTAAGGTACTATCTCTTTAGAGTTTGATTTACTATAGGATATTCTGTTGGTTCAAATCATTTCTACAATCCTTATGTTTTTCATTCAGATTTGTCATTTTGGCTCTTGTGAGATAGTTGATTTGTCACCACATAATGTGGTTATTTGAGACCTCCATGATCCTAAATTGGTTGTTTCTACTAGGATTTTTGATCTTTAGTCTCTCTTATTATCATTTTTTTGTCTTTGAGACCTCTATTTTTTTAGGTATTACTCTCATTTCTCATGCAAACACAGTGAGAAAACATTATCATGAGCATTTTGGCTATGTCAATTATAGATAACTAAAATAGATGAGTACGTAGGAGCTAGTTATTGGGTTTCCTTAGATCTCTTGTAATGATGGTGCTTGTCAAGGTTGTGCACATGGAAAACATCACAAATATCCATTTCTTGCAAGTAGTTCCACACATGCTAAGGCACCATTGGAGTTGATACATAGTAATATTATGTCATTTCCTACTCCATAGATGACTTCTCTAGATACACATGGGTGTACTTTTTGAAGTAAATGTTAAAATTGATGAAACATCATCCCCACAGATCCCAAGAATCACCCACATGAAATCACTTGTCACGGAGGAGAGAAGCAAAAGGCTATGGAGGCTAAAAATCCTAGATCCATAGATGAGACATTCTTGATGAGAAAAAAGAATTTGTTATTATAAAATGTGAATGAATAAATTATAAAGAGATCAATCCTTATAAAAGGATATCAAAGCCCTAATAGGGTAAAACCTAGGTTGCATGATAATAATTAATAAAAGAATTAATTATTATATGCCTAAAGTTTAGCTTAAGTAAAATAGAAATAACAAGTGACTTAATAATTATATCAAAATGATTTAATTAATAAGGAAATATCTTATTACTCTAACACCCACCATTAAGGTGAACTTAGGGAGTAGCTAAAAACCTAGAAAATACTACTAAAAGAAAATTTGGGTTCTAGCAACAAGGCCTGATGAGGCACTTGTTGGCTAAATTTTCCTTCCTACTAAAATTTCCACATTTGAATTCAAATGTTAAATGGTCACATCCCACCTTTAATATTAAACAATGTGATTGAAATGCAAAATAAATGAAATAAAAATGTATTGTATATCTATATTCTCCTAAGTTTACTTTTTTGGCCCAATAACTTCCTCCAACCATCAAATCTCTCACAGATCTATGATGGTCACTTTCTCATATTTTGGAATTGCCCAATGTTGAATGAATGTGGGGAAGTTACCTTTTTCTATACATCTAGGGTGGAGCCTTGCTTCTTGTTTTTGGGTCATCTTTTGACTGCATTGGCACATTGATGTCTATTGGAATTTTGATTGGTAGTCACTTTCCCACATCCTATGTTTTTTCACCTTGTAGGAAAGCAACCTTTAAACATGTGCACATGTGGGTCCATTCTTCTGTGTGGACTTCTAGGGTTTAAAGATAGTGCCAAAAATGATTTCAGGTAGTGTTAAGGTGGATTTCATTCCAGTTGCTTCATGTTCATTTTCCAAAAGGGGTGATGTGTTGTTATCTTGGATGCTAAGTAGCATGTGGACCCAAAAATATTAATGGGGTTGGTGTAATAATTATGAGGATTTTCCATGTTTTTCTATCTTTCATAGATCGACGATCAACACTTTCCCATATTATGGAATTGCAAAGACTTTAAATATTGCCTGCAAGTGACAAATGACCATGATTCCCTAGTAGGCCCCATTCTTTGGATCACAAAGGATGAAATTCAAGGCTATTATAATACAACCAAGTTTCCTTGTTATGATCTTATGATCTAGCATGAGATTGTGAAGTCAATTATCTAGGCTTCTAATGTTACAATATGTAGTTATTGTAACATCATAGAAATGGATTGTTATGGTAGGTGATAAGGAAGGGTTGTGATGTTATGGTATATGGTTGTGTAAGGTCATAGGTGTAGCTGTAGAGGTCTTTCGAGGATACAAAGGAAAAAGTTTTTCATATTATCATGGTGATCATAAGATTGTAAAGAAAATTTAAAGGGATCCTGATGTTATTATAAACTAATGATTGCAAAATCATAGATATTATTAAGAGTTTCCATAACAATAAGATAGGCTGACAATTGTATGATTGTAAGACCTAGGTTAACCTTATAAATATGTTTCACTTATTTGGGCTAGAAAGGAAAAGGATTTTTTACCAATAAAATTGCAAGAAAGGTACAATGTGAGTGTTGAATATAATTGACTTGTTGACAGATCCAAATTGGTGTGCTGATAGCCAAAAAGGAAAATGATTATTTAATGGTGGATTGGATTTTCAATAATCTACAGATTGCTTTCAGCATCTCCATGTATAGTAAATGCAAAAGGAACATGCACTCATCATCCAGTTATCCATCTACCCAACTTTACATTGACTGGTGTTGTTTCCATCACTTTGGGGTTTATTCTAGTCAGGGTTTTCATGATTTTAGTGCCTCTATAAGTGTACCAAATTAAATCAATCATTTGGATCATCTTGGTTGTTCTATAAGCATTTAATGGAAATGGTTGTGGAGTAACTTTAGTTAGAAATGTCTCTGTTATGGTTGAGCTACAAAGGTAGATTTTGTAATCATTTTAAGGGTTGATCTCTCTCTAATTCTCTAGTATTGCTTCTAAAAAAATTACCATAATTTCTCATTCCTCTAAATGATTTTAATTCTCTACTGACTCTCTTTTAGCCATTAACACACTATACGAGATTTCTTTTCCTATAGTTAATGTTTTTGTTTGCATTCTACAATTTTCATGATTGTATCTACTTTTGACATTTGAATGGTATTAAGTTGAGAGTCTTCCTATAGCATTCTTTTTTTTTTTAATCTATATGTAGTTGTTATATAAAGCAAGTTCTAAATCTATATTATTTGAGCTTATAACTGGTTAGATCTACATTCATGGGCAGAGATAAGGTTAAACACTCTACTTTAGTACATTACCCCCTTAGATTAGATTAGGTAGTTTTATTTTATGCATTCCTTCTCCATTTTCCTCTCCAAGAGTAGTTGGGTTCATCTTGATAGAAAAGGAAGCCAACTTTCTCTAGAGACTCAACCTCATGCTTCAAGTCCCATAGCTTGGAGGTTGTTTCCATGTTTCACAAGGTTGTCCGTAGGTAAAAACTTTGGACGAGGGTGCAAATTTTTATGATAAATTTTTTTGGCACACCCAGTGGGACTATATTCAAAATATTTCTAAGCCTACTATTGTCAAAAGAGAATAATTTAAATTTGATTTTTAGAAGATAGTGTTGCTCCTAGTATTCTAGGTCTTCAAGAGGCTCTTTTCCATAAAGCACTTGGTGACTCTACACCCTTCATATATGGTTCCAAACCAAATTTTCTATGATTCACGCCCAAAGCTAAAACAAGGACATCTTCTAGAGGTATTTTTTAGTATCAAGAGCTTCCATTTTCAAATCCTAGAAGAAGAAAGACTAGATTGCCTCTATTGCCAGTTAGGAGTATGAAGGAAATATGTACACTTGTAAGATCAATTTCTTCTCCTTCTATTGTTAGATCTCATCCTAGGCTCCATCAATTGATATTAATAGACTAATTTCTTATATGGCTAGAGCTCACATGCTTTTTCAACCTTTAATGGTGGAAGTCCTCTTCTATTGGCCCAAAGACATGACATACTAGCATATACACTTAAAAGTATACCTAAATTTACTAGTGAAACTTCTATTTCTCCCATAGAAAATATTCAAGAGGTTACAAATCTTTGCAATATCCATGGCATTATAGAAGATGATGTGGTTGTTAGAATCCTAGCTTCATCTTTAAAAGGTAAAGCACCACAATTGTATTAGGCTCTATCACATGGTTCTATAACCAATTGAGATGGATTAGGAGCAAGACCATGTAAACATTTTGAAGACAAAATTGACTACTTATCACAGTTAGAATAGTTAACCACCATAAAAAGAGCCCCCCATGAATGTATGACTGATTTCAACTATAGATTTAAAGACATTGGATAGAATATCTACTTCAATGAAACCTACCCCTGGTAATGCCTTCTTGCATTACCTTAAAGATTTTAATAGTGATATTTCCACTACAATCTAAAGCATGGGATGAGATACCTTACCTTATTCTTATGAAATAGTAATAAGGGAAAAAAACATATTGGTACAGGAAGGAAAGTTATCTCCAAGGCTTCCTTGATATCCCAAATCACCAACCAATATTAGCCCCTATTCCCACAACTTCCATATCACAACCCCTTTCCCTAGCCCCTCAAGCTTCCACATCTTCGAATAGAATGGATGAAATCAAGGAGATGATGCAGTATATTATGTTGAACATAGATAAAAGATTGCAATGCCAAGAGAAGAACTTGGAAGATAGATTCTCTATAATGCAAAAGGTGAGCAACAAAGTGGTGACTTTGGAGAGATGAAAACATCAAGGTAATTAGGTTCCTCAACTACAATATACAACTTTGGATAATGGTAGGCCTCCAAATAATAATTATTGAAACAATTCTTTTGATTAGAGTAATAAAAATAGTCATGCTTCAACCTCAAATGCAAATCAAAGTAGGGCTATAGTCTATCAAAATAATATGGCTCAAGACAAAGATTTTTTATCCTCTTGCAATTACTCCTATGCCTATTGTATGTGTCAAAAGGTAGAATCCTATTTATCTTTGACCATTCAAGAGCCTATAGTAGGGCAATCATATAACAAGAACCAACCCAAAGATGCTTCACATATGCAAAGATGGGGTGATTTCTCCTTCATGAATAAGATGAAGAAAAGAAAAGGAAGAGTTATTGAAGGACTCTATTGCTCACAATACTATGAGAAAAAGAAGGGCTATTGAAGATGCTACCCATCCTCCTTCTAATAAATCTTCAACATAAAATGTAGTGCCTTATGTACAAGCAAAAAATGATCAAGCCAATGCCCTACAACAAAAAAGATAGAATAGTAGTAGAGTAAATATGAATGGCCCCCAAGCAATTCTAACTTAGCCCCCTAAAACTGTATTTCCCAAGGCTTCTACCAAAGCAACTAATGCCTCATTAAGTGTGGTAGAGAAGATGAAGAAGGAAAATGTGAATATTTCCATGTGGGATGTTATTCCTATAATACCCATGAAAAAGAGGTTATTGTAGCAAGAATTTGAAAGTATTGAACCAAAGGATTAGCCACCTAGCATGGAAAGTGCCACAAGCATAGTAAAACCATCAAAGGAGGTAGAAAAAAATAAAAAGGTTAGACCTCCTTCATTTTATGTTTCTTTAATTATAGGGAATAAACTAGTCCATAATTGCATGATTGATTTAGGGGCCAATAGTTCACTGATGCCTAAGTGTGTTGTTGATGCTTTAGAAATGAAATATGAGCCCATTATTAGGGATGTATTATAGTTGGATGGTAGTACTATCAAGACTATAGGGATCCTTAGGAATGTTGAAATGGCCCTACATTCATTCCTTGGTTGTATTGTAACTCAAGATATATCATTTGTTGAGGTCAAGCTAGACTTTTACATTTGTCTTTCAAGAGGCTTCACTACCCAAATAGGTGGATACATATCTTCTAATTGGACAAATATGTTTTTTAGAACAAGATATGGAACCAAGGCTTTAATTAGAGTGGAGCTTCTAGCACTCCAGCATATATAGCCCTACACCCCTAATCTCATCAATACGAATTGTACCATCTTAGAGATAGATGAAGGGATATAGTAAATGATCCTACCACCTCTCCAGCAGGGATACCTTATTTTCTCTTAGATGAATGGGCTACTGCATATCAATTTGATCCCATATTGGAAATTCTTGAGACAAGTCTTGGTACATATTGTACGTCAGAAAATGATGCTCTTATCCCTAATCTTGTGAAAACCAAAGAAGAGATGAGTGGTATATGGAGTATGTATTTTAATAGATCAAGGAATAAGAATGGATTAGGGGCAAGTGTGATGTTGATTTATCCTGCACAAGTAAGGTACTCCTTATCCTTTAGGCTCCAATTTAGTTGTACCAGTAATGTGGTTGAGTATGAATCCTTGATCCAAGGTATTCTACATTTTAATAAAGAAGAATCCAAGCATTAAGTGTATTTGTAGATAGAAAGTTGCTGATCAATCAAGTGAGAAATCAAAATATAACTAAGAATGGTTTTCTCAAGTCTTATAAACATAGAGCATGGGATTTTCTTGAAAGTTTTAATGTATTTAATATTCAAACCATCCCTAGAAAAGAGAATAGACATGTTGATAGACTTACAGTAGTAGGTGCATCTTACAATGTGCCAGGGAATCTTGAGGAGGAGAAGAAGTAGTAAATTAGAGTGGTAGTTAGACCTGCAATTTTTGACAACAACACCAATTGGAAAGTATTTGAATCTAATGCACAAATTGTAAGTTTCTTACAAAAAGAAGTAAAATTCTTAGAGAGAAACCAATCTAGGTTGCATGAAATGTATGCAGATCAAATCATCAATATTATTTGCAACAAGTTGCTCCTGGGTCTCATTACCTTAGAGAGTGATTTCAACCCTGATGACCAAGCAAGAGATAGAAGCATGAACCTAGCTACTAACAAAGATGATTATACACCAGTTCTGGTTGCCTATGGAAAAACTTTAAACATGGAAAATGTATGTTCTAAAATTGAGTAGGAAATTTTTATTCATCTATATCAAGAATTTAATTATGCTTGGACATATGATCATCTAAAAGGTTTTGACCCAAGCCCATTTTAACATACCATAGATCTAGTAGAAAATTTCAAACTAGTAAGATAAAAGTATAGGCTATTGAATCCTAAGATTGAACAATTAATGAAAATGGAGCTACCCAAGCTGATTCAGGCTAATATAATTTTTCCCATTAAGCACTCATCATGGATAGCAAACCATGTCCCTATTAGGAAGAAGAATAGAGAAATTAGATTATGTGTGGATTTTAGGGATCTTAGCCAAGCTTCCCTTAAAAATCATCATCCCCTTCTTTCCATAGAAAAAATATTGTCCAAGATTAGTACTTTAGAGAGGTTCTCATTTCTTGATCGATTCTTTGGCTACAATAAAGTGCTAGTCAAAGAGTCTAATAGATACAAGACTATATTGACCACCAAAAGGGGCACCTATGCTTATAGAATAATGCCTTTTGGGCTAACAAATGCAGGTGCCACATTTCAAAAGGCAATGGAGATGGCCTTCAAGAACATGATTGAAATGTTTGTATTGGTTTACCTTGATGATATCACAGTATACCCAAAGGATATAGCAGATCATATTGGTCGTCATGGACAAGTGTTCACAAGGTGTAGAGATTTTGGGGTATCCCTTAACCCAAGAAAGTGTGTCTTCACCACCAATCAAGGAAAATTATTAGGACACATTATATCAAAGGATGGGCTGACCATGGATCCAAAGAGAACTAAGGCAATACTCGCTCTCTCCTTGCCTAGTCATAAGAATTGTCTGTATAGTTTTCTTGGTAGAATAAATTTTTTAAGGAGGTTTATCCCTAATTTAGCTACCATGGTGAAACCTCTTACAACCATGCTTAAAAAGAATACAATGTTTACTTGGACCAAGGAAGGGAAGTAAAGGTATGTTTTGAAGAGATCAAAGTAGCCATAGCTCAGCTCCTGCTATCATCAATCCAAATTTTGAAAAGGATCTCATTCTTTATACCTTAGGTGGTGAGTCAAAAAATTTCGCTATCTTGACTCAAGCAAATGACAAGAATGAGGAGCAACCTATTGACTTCATTAGTGAAGGGCTTAAGGAATATGAAGACAAATTTAATTATGTAGAAAAGAAAGACCTTGTAGTCATAAGAGCTTTGAAGAAATTTAGACACCTTCTATCTCATAAAAAGATCCATTTTTTACTACCTCATGCCAGTGTGAAGGACTTTCTTTTAAACAAAGATTAAGGTAATGGAGTATGATGTTGACATCTAGATTACCAAGTTGGTAAGAGGGAAGGGATTGTGCAAACAAATGATTTCATCTTAGGAGTTAGATGAGGAAGTTTCTATGGTATTGATAGTATAGCAAGAAGTAAGAAATGATAATCCAAGAAATTGGATGGATGACATGATGACCTTTTTATTAGGGAACAAATATCGTCAAGGGTTGGATAGGACTAAAATGAGATAGTATAGCTACAATCAATTCCTTATACCATAGTGGATGGTATCCTTTTTAGGAGGGATTTCAATGAATCCCTATTGAGATGCATTGATATAGACCCTACTAAAAGAATGATCAAAGAGATTCGTGATGGTCCTGATGGTGGCCACTTTTTAGCAAGGACAACTACAATGAATATCATGAGAGTTGGTTACTATTGGCCATCCTTGTTTCATGATTCTCATAAGTATATGAAGAAGTGTGAAAAATGTGCTTTATTTTCAAATAAACAAAGACATGCATCTCTTCCTCTTCATCCCATTCAGGTGGGTTGGCCTTTTTCTCAATCAAGATTGGATTTCATAGGCCCTATCAATCATCTTTCTAGCTTTGGTCACAAATGGATTCTAGCTGCTATAGATTACTTCACCAGATGGAAAAAGGTAGTTGCATTGAAGGATTTCATAGAGTCTTCAATTATTGAATTCCTTGATGAAATTGTAACTAGGTTTGGTTCCCCTTCAACCATTTTTTCAAATAATGAAAAATATTTTGTAGGAGCTCAAATTTATGCATGTGTATTTGATTACAATATCTACTTGAAAACATCCTCAAAATACTATCCTTAAGGTAATGGATTGTCTAATTCATCTAACAAACCTAAATAGGATTATGAAAAGGACTATAGAGGATAACTAGAGGTGTTGACATCAAAAGTTGAAGATAACATGGTGGGCCAAAAGAATAAAACCTAAGAGGGAAATTGGAAATTCACCCTTTGTATTGGTATACAAAAGGGAAGCAAGGCTTCCAATTTTGTTAGAATTCCCATCTCTACAACTAGCTCATCAGTTGGAGCTAATGGTAAGTGATGCCATAATAATAAGAATGGTAGAGGTAATGGAGTTGGAAGAGAAAATAAAATGATGGAGACATGACCCACACACAGAATGGACATAATAGGAAAGAGAAAAATTTATTAACTGTAAAAATATGCTAGTACACTTAGTGCAAAGAAATAGACTCCAAAACATGACCTATGGGCTTACAATAGCATAAATCTTGAGATAAATCCTTCCCCCAGTACCCTCTCTTAAATTCCACTCCTAACTTTCTTTTACAATGTTAGAAATGTTCTTAAATAGAGGACACAACAGGAAAGGGAAAATTTTATTAACTATAAAAATATGCTAGTACACTTAGTGTAGAGAAACAGATTCCAAAACATGCCTTATGGGCTTACAATAGCATAAATCTAGAGATAAATTCTTCTCCCAGTACCCTCTCTCAAACTCCACTCCTAATTGTCTCTTACAATGCCAAAAATGTTCTTAAATAGACCCTGAAGGGTTAAGGATTAGGAATAAATTCTAGAAAGTGCTAGTTGGCATCCACTGACCAAATAGGAGGCTCTAGAAGTCACATTAGAAGTTGGCACAAAATTGGAAGAATTTAGAAATGGTAATCGAACTTTTGCGAGGCATAACTTTTGAACCATAGCTCTGATTGAAGAGCTATTTACATTTTTAAAAAGATCTTGAAGCACTCTATAGCCCTATGGAAAATATTTTCTCATCCACTATTTTTTGGCCTTGTATGAGGTCATTTAATGCCCTAAACCTGACTTTGAAGCACTCTTAGGATGTCTCCAGAAACTGAAAAATTGCGATAACTTTCAAACTGTGGGGCCTTTTGAGCTGATCCTTTTCTGGAATGCTCTAAATTACAATTAAAATCATCCGACCAATTTACACCTTCTAGTTCACCAAAATGATGGCTCAATTACATACTCTTATTTTTTTGGCATTTATACGTATCCCAAAGTGATTAGAAACTCTAACCCAGAACACTAATAGTGGAACTGTGAGAGTTGGAACCTTTATTTAACTAAAATGGGTATCCAAAAATGAAAACACATGAAACAGAAACTAAGTCTAAGTACTATTTTTAGGTGACACAGGATTGCCCTTATACCTTTGGATGCTCCTGCATCAGAAAACAAGCCATGTAGACCCTAGAAGCACATCAATAACAAATGAAAAAGAGCTTTGATAGGAAGGCTAGGGTCATAATTTCTAGAGATGGTGATATGGTATTGAAATGGGATGTAGATAGGGAAAAACTATGGGGGCACTCAAAATTCGATCAACTATGGAGTGGCCCCTACATAGTTATAATTTGCAAATAGGCTAATGCTTTTCAATTAAGTAGGCCTAATGGTGAAATTCTACCTATTCTAGTTAATGGAATATATCTTAACTCCTTCTTTTGTTAAGGGATGATTATTTCATGTATATAATTCAGTTAGTTTCCTTCCTATGGTTTCCTTTTTCTGAAGAAGTGCATGAGCACATGTGTTTTATAGGAGACTATTAAATCCCACCCTATTATAGGATTTCATACCCTACTAGAAGTGTATTGTATAAAGGATTTTAGAATATTCACTTGGAATATCACCCTATTAAAGCATTTCACAATGACAATTAAGTCAACCTTAGTCCAAAGGATTTCACTTTACTGATACAATTGTTAGAAAGTAATAGTAGAATATTTGATCTGACAACTTACAATCTTATATTGCTGATTTGAGATCTCAATTCTATCCACCTTGATTCTTTTGATCTAATATAATAATCCTATATGGCTTATTATTTGTTCTATAAACTAATTTTGCAATTCTTTCACTCTCCTAAGTCACCTTGTATACGTTTTGACCAATTCATCCCTTTTCTTCCTTCTCTTCTTTGCTCACATCTATCTTAGAATTATGGGCTTCGTCTTCCTTATAAATATTTTTGTGACTTAGGGTTTGGTATGAATCTACAACTGAAATCCATTCTTTTCACTACTTAACCATTCCTATTTTCTGATTGGTTGCATGTTAACTATAGAGGAAAGCCAAAAAAAATTTATCTTATCTTTTAAAGCTTTAAGATCTATCCAAAAGTCAGCATAAAAGTGGTTTACATGTTTGTTTGTGCCATCACAAATAACTACGTCCAATTTGTGTTACTTGACACTTGATAATACTAATGCTTAACACTTACTATAATTCTATCTTGACACTTGAACTTTCTTGGCATCAAGTATTCACTTAGCACTTGAACTTGCTTAGAATCAACTATTCACTAGACACTTGAGTGACTTGGCATATGAGTGACTCAACACTCATTCCAACTTGGCATCTATACAAATTATATTTAGCATGTATTACTAGCTCGAAATGAGCTTAGTAAATATCTTAAGTGTTTTGACACTCAATTGTCAAAACTAATCCAAGATCAACAATAAATTTGATCTTATCTTTTAAATCTTTAAGATCTATCCAAAACTCAACATAAAAATGGTTTACATGTTTGTTTGTGCCATCACAAATAACTAGATCCAATATGTGTTACTTGAAACTTGATAATATTAATGCTCAACACTTACTGTAATATTGTCTTACTTGACAGTTGAACTTGCTTGGCATCAACTATTCACTCAGCACTTGAACTTGCACAAAATCAACTATTCACTGGACACTTGAGTGACTTGGCATATGAGTGACTCAACACTCATTGCAACTTGGAATCTATACAAATTATATTGAACATGTATTACTAGCTTGACATGAACTTAGTAAATATCTTAAGTGTTTTCATACTCAATTGTCAAAACCAATCCAAGGTCAACAATCTCCCCCCTTGACATGAGTGATAAACACACTTAACTATATGTCGGCCTCCCAATTACATCAATAACTTGGTTTTAGAAACACAACTCACAGATTAGATATCCAAAATGAGTAGTTATCTTTCTAATAGAGAAGGTTCATTTAAATTTTCAACCCAAGGATGTATAATTGAAACAAGTCTGCAAAGTATATGCACCATGAAACTCTCTAACTTATTCTATTGTTGCAAAATAACAATGCTATAAACAAACTAAATACACAGTAATGGATGCATGAAACTGCACAGTAGTTGTTGCAGGAACTGTATATTATCTAATCTGTCTATGTCTCTACCTCTACCTCTATCTCTCTACATCTAACAACCCTCTAAATACTTAACAAATTTCCCCATCATCCTTTTAAATAAGGAAGAATCTTATTACAAAAGTAATGACAAAGTGCTGAATTTTAGTTCCACATTTTTAGTAGTCCACTTCAAACACATCGTTCTCTTTCATTATTGTGAATTAGTTCAAACTCTTTCACTATGTTATGCTCCTATTTTTCATCTTTCTGTATCATTTTGAAAATCTTGATTTCATTAAGTAATGTGGAATTTATGGTTGTTTTGCTTAAAGTGGTTTTATGCTATCTGAAAATGTACCACTTTTTCCTCAACCAATTTTTGATCCATGTTGCTCATTAACTGCTTTGAACCAAATGAAATGCTCAAAATGGTTTATGATCCTTCGTCTTAGCTTTCCAAAACCATAAAAATTTCTTAATATCATTAAGAATTGATCAAGATATACCTATTTTTCTAGAACTGGCTTTTAACTTTTTCTTCATTTCCTGCACTTGCTGAATATTGACAAGTGTCAACTTTCTTTTCCTTCTTTCTAGCTACATGAATGACTCAAATAACTCACATACAACATTTTAACCACCTCAAGAATATTATTATTGAATGTTTACCATTTTTCACAATAAATCATCATTTCTAGCATCAACTAGCTATACATGCAATTGTTAATCAATACATCATTTATCATAGTTAATGTTTCATAAACCAAGTTAATATGTGGAAATGGCTTGGATATATATTGAAACTATGGGTTAAAGTTTTATAACAAATGAATATAGATATGACAATTTTTAGGCTCATCACTATACATAACAATCTGATCTTCTCAAGTATAATATATTGATAGTTGAACATATATAGAAAACTTCAAAATGTTTCAAAATTTTGTAACATACTATATACATAAAAATTTTGTAACTCCCCTTGAGTTGATGTGCTTGTTCTATATCCAAAATCTCTTATCTTCTTTGAGTAGATTTGCCTCTTATTGATACTCTTTGTCTATCGAATATGCTTTGTTTCTAATCTTTTGCTATTTCCTCCCCCTTTGTTTTCTCTCCCCTTTTTGGTTATCTCCTTTTTAATCTTTATTATCCCCCCCTTTTGACATTAATACCAAAGGGTTTATACACTAATTATGTATTTTTCCAAAAAAATTTGGTAGAATTCCATTATAATCTTTAGAGCACTATTGCAATTGTCTAATCCAACATGTAAGGACTTTATCTAGATGGCAATCTTTGTTGCAAGGTGAACTAGTCCATCTACTATTGAAAGATCAGGATCTTTCTTCAACATTGTTTCTGCATATGCGAGTTCTTTTTGGAGTATTCCCATATGAGGGGTAAGGGAGGATTGTATACTAATCAATTTGGCTCTTATGTTAGCTTCTTCTTCTATTAACAGAATTATTTCCTTTTGTGTATGAAGCACTGAATGAAAATGCTTCTCACTCTGAGCTAGATTTTGAGGTAATTCCATACCTGATATCTTCAAGTTTCTTTCTAGAACTAGAATCCTATGTCTCATTTCTTCTGTGAAGAGTATGGAATCATACAATTTTGTTTACAATGAGAATATTTTCTGAAGTACCTTCTTCACATTTTCAATTTTGGTAGCCAATTCAACTCGTGATAGTGTTGTATCACCACATATTTTTTCATTGACTTTTCCTAGAAATTTATTTTTAGACCATTCCAAATGTATGAAATTTGTTTCTATATCTTCATTATTCACCTATTCGACAATTTCTAATAATTGTTCTATTATAGGATTAGATTCATCAGGTATTTGCAAACTTGAGGCATCTAAAATGATGTCTTTGATCTCCTGTAGTGCTTGCCTTTTTTAATACTCTTTCCTAAGTATTTCTTGATTCTTCTTTTTGTCAAATGCTTCTTACATTATATTTATCTATTCTAATGTCATGGTTGCATAGTCATATTTAGGTATCACTATTTCTTCATCTAAAAGTGCATCACCATAGTGAAGTACATTAGCAAGCTTTGATGAGTTGGATCCCGGTGCTAAAATATGTAGTGGTATTGCATCAATGCTCAGCCTCAAAAGGACTTTAGTAGGAGTGCCAAATTTTGGTAAGTTTACTAATGTCTATATGTCTTATTGCTCCTTCTCCTTTGGTATGTCCTTGTTTTCATTAGATATGCCTTGATCAATTACAATTATTTGAGTTGCACTTTGAGTTTGTGCATCGGCTATTGAAACATGTCTCTATCCTTCTTATTCTTTTGTAGATTCCCTTACTTCTACAGTCTAAGTTGTATCAACTATATCAACTCTTATAGTAATGTCAACCTTTTTGGATGTGTCAACTAATTGTATTAATGGTTGAGTAGTAGTAGTTGTAGCGATGGAAGAAGGTATTTCTTGTGTACTAACTTTATCCCTTGTTATATTAGCTACAACTTTCTAAAGTTCATCCACACTGACCAATAAAGGATTATCAGACAATCTAGCTTGTAGTGTGGATTGGTTAAGTGATGCAGGAGCATCCAAAGGTATAAGGGCAGTCCTGTGTCACCAAAAAAATGTACTTAGACTTAGTTTCTATTTGATGTATTTTATTTTTGGATACCCATTTGGGTCAAATAAAGGTTCCAACTCTCACAGTTCCACTATCAGTGCATTTGAAAATCTTGAAAAAATAGGAGCATGTATTTGGGCCATCATTTCGGTAAACTAGAAGGTGTGAATTGGCCAGATGAATGTAATCATGATTTAGAGCATTCCAGAAAAAGAATCAGGTCAATAGGCCCCATGGTTTGAAAGTTATTATAGTTTTTCAAGTTTTGGAGACCTCCTAAGAATGCTTCAAAGTCAGGTTAGGGGCATTAAATGACCTTAAAAAGGGTCAAAAAATAGGGCACAAGTGAAGCTGGTCCATAGGGCTATAGAGCGCTTTGAGAGCTTTTCGAAAATGTAAATGGTTCGTCAATCGGAGCTACGGTTCAAAAGTTATGCTTCACAAAAGTTCGGTTATCATTTCTGGATTCTTCTAGATTTGTACCAACTTCTAACGCAGCTTCCAGAACCTTCTATTTGGTCGATGGATTCTTACTATCACTTTCTAGAATGTACTCCTAGTCCTTAACCCTTCGGGGTCTATTTAAGGAGATTTCTGGCATTGTAAAAGGTAGTTCGGAGTGGAGTTTGAGAGGAGGTACTAAAAGGAGAAATTTTCTCCAGATTTATGCTATTGTAAGCCCTTAGGGCATGTTTTGAAGTTTATTTTCTCTGTACTATTTGTACTAGTTTATTTTCTTAGTTAATACAATTTTCCTTTTCTGTTGTGTCCATTCTATTCTTGGGTTGTCTCCCCATCAAGTGGTATCAGAGCGGGTTTTCCTGAGTGTGTAGACAAAGCGCCGACTGTGAGGTGATTTGCACCAGGACTGTGTGGTTGTGGGTTCAAGTTAGAAGATGCCTCAACAAAGAGAGCATGGTGGAAGGGCCAGAGCTATTAATCCTGAGGAGGTTAGAGCCCTCCCAAGGCAGGTGTAGCCATTGCAAGAGGAGCTTCGTAGAGGAGCAAATGTTGCTGCTGGTGACAATAGTGAGGATGACAATGAAGAAGATGTAATGGGACCAAAAGATGAATTTGACAGAGAAGTTCTAAATCATGCAGAGGAAAGGATTTTTAGGGCCATTACTAAGTTTGGGAAAAGACCCACAATTGAAGTGGGTGTATTTTCAGGAAATCTGAAACCAAATGAGTTGATCGATTGGATCAATGAACTAGAAGAATACTTTGAGTATGAGGATATCAGGGACCCAGATAGGGTTAAGTTTGCAAAGGCCAAATTGAAAGGCCATGCGAAAATCTGGTGGCAAGAGGTTCAATTGGAAAGAAATAGAAGAGGAAAGGAGAAGATCACAAGATGGGATCGCATGGTGGACAAATTGAAGAAGTAGTTCAATCCTGTGGACTACGAGCTTGATTTTTTTAAGAAGATGCATGGGTTAAAGCAAGCAGGAAGATCAGTCCAAGAATATATAGAGGAATTTTATCAACTCTTGATTAGAGCAAGACCTGCAAAAGCAAATAAGGAGAAGGTTGCTCGTTATATCAGTGGGTTGCGATCTAGCATCCAGGAGGAATTAAGTCTGGTAAGAATGACCAACATTGAAGAAGCATACCAGTTTGCCCTATGAGTTGAAGAGAAGCTGAATAAAAGGTTTGAAGGAAGACAAAGAGGGTGCGGTCAAGGAGGAAGGGGAAGCGGTAGATCATCTGGAGGCTGCAATGAAACCCAAAAGAAAAATGAAGATGTGGGTACTAGCAAAAACTAGAGGAATGAGGGTTTCAACCGCTCCCATGATCAAGACTTTGGAAATTAGAGAGGAAGAGGTAGAAGACATGGACAAGGAAGAGGAGGCTTCCATAGTACCTATTTCCATTGCAATGAAGAAGGTCATCGTGCCTTTGAATTCCCTCAACGACAAGAAAGGATAGATAGGAGAGCTAAGGGCCAAGCTAGGGTTGCTCATGTGGATGAGGATGCACAATCATCACATTCAGAGGATGCTGAAAGAGGAGAGACCTTGGCAAATGAAAGAGTCCTACTAAGTGGTGAGATTGAACCAGGACAACAGAGGAGTTTGTTCTATACTAGATGCAAGTGTGAGGATAAATGTTGTGACGTGATCATTGATGGTGGTAGCACTGATAACTTGGTATTAGAAGAGATGGTCTCTAAGCTGAAGCTCAAGAGGGAGAAACATCCCTAGCCCTATCGAATTGCGTGGGTAAAAGATGATCATAAGGTCCTAGTAAGTGAACAATGTTTAGTGAAATTCAAAATTTGGAGTTACCATGATGAAGTTCTCTGCGATATTATTTCGATGGATGTTTGCCATCTATTGTTGGGTAGACCATGGTAGTTTGATAGACATGTAGTACATGATGGACATGCAAACACATACTCTCTAACAAAGGATGGAGTTTGCCACAAATTGAAGCCCATGAAAAAGGAAGGTGAAAAAGTATGTAGCAGTGCTAGGATTTGTCTTGTTGATGAAAGGAAGTTTTTAGATGGCATGAAACGTCAGCATATGTGCTACGCTTTGATTCCTAGGAAAGATAAAGAAGGTAGTAGTGAAATACTACTTGAAGTTTCAGATTTACTAGGGGAGTTTGGAGATATTATCTCTGATAATGTTCCAGATGGATTACCACTAGTAAGGCAAATAAGTCATCAGATAGATCTAATTCTAGGAGCTAGTTTTCCTAACAAGGCTGCTCACAGGATGACTCCTACTGAAACAGAGGATCTAAATAGATAGGTTTAGGAGTTGTTGAGGAAGGGCTTGATTCGAGAGATCCTGAGTCCATGTGCAGTACCTGCAGTACTCACACCAAAGAAGGATGGAGAGTGGAGGATGTGTACAGATTCTGGAGCTATAAATAGGATCACCATCAAGTACCTGTTTCCTTTGCCAAGGATGGATGATATTATGGACTACTTGAGTGGAGCTCAGTACTTCACAAAGATAGATCTGAACAGTGGTTATCACCAGATACGGATTCGAGAAGGAGATGAGTGGAAAATAGCCTTCAAGACCAAGGAGGGTCTTTATGAGCGGTTAGTCATGCCCTTTGGATTAACGAATGCCCCAAGCACGTTCTTGCAGCATATGAATGAGGTACTTAAGAAGTTCTTGGGAAAATTTGTTATTGTCTATTTGGATGATATTTTAATTTTCAGCAAGACTTTGGAAGAACATTTATTGCATATTCGTAGTGTCCTTGAAAGGATAAGGGAAGAAAAATTGTTAATTAATCTGAAGAAGTGTAACTTTGCAAAAAGGGAATTAGTCTATTTGGGGTTTGTTATATCACCTGAAGGTCTCAAAATGGATCCATAGAAGGTAAAAACCATCTTGGAATGGCCTACTCCAAGGTCTACTACTAAGGTAAGATCATTTCATGGTCTGGTTAGTTTTTACAGGAAGTTTATTAAGAATTTCAGTGCAATATGTACACCCCTAACTGATACAATAAGAGGGGATAGAAAAGAGTTCAAATGGACTTTAGTAGCTATTAGAAGTTTTGAATTGCTGAAGAAGAAGGTAACATAACAGCCTGTGTTGGCACTTCCAGATTTTAGAAAAGTATTCTAGGTGGATTGTGATGCTAGTGGCAACGCTATTGGGGCCGTATTAAGCCAAGAAGGTAAGCCTATTGCATATTTTAGTGAAAATTTGAATGATGCAAAGAAGAAGTATTTTGTTTATGATCAAGAGTTCTATGCAATAGTTCAGGCCTTAAAGAAATGGAGGCATTATTTATTGCCAAAAGAATTTTTTTTGTATACTAATCATCAGGCATTACAGTACCTAAATAGCCAAGGTAAATTGAATCAGAGGCATATGAAGTGGGTAGAGTTGTTACAGAGTTATACATTTGTGTTGAAGCATAGAAGTGGAAAATCTAATAGAGTTGCAGATGCACTAAGTAGGAGACAATTGTTGCTTACAGTAATACAGGTTGAAGTAGTTGGGTTTGATGAACTCAAGAATTTGTACCCTGAGGATCTTGATTTTGCTGAAGCATGGAAAGCTTGTAAAGAGCCTGTTGCTGTAGATAGAACCAAGTGGTTAGACTATTTGATTCAGGATGGCATGTTGTTCAAAGGTAGTCAATTGTGCATTCCAAGGAGTTCCATGAGGGAAAATCTCATTAAGGAGAAACACAGTGGAGGGATGGCAAGACATTTTGGTCGAGATAAGACCATTTCCATTCTTAGAGAACATTATTTTTGGCCTCAAATTTCATAGGATGTGAAGAAGTTTGTATAGAGTTGCTAGGTTTGTCAAGTTGCCAAGGGGTTTAGTCACAATACTGGCCTATATCAGCCATTGCCTGTTCCATCAAGGCCATGGGAGGACATAAGTATGGATTTTGTTCTTGGATTGCCAAGGACACAAAGGGAAAAATGGCACATTTCTATCCATGCCACAAAACTCATGATGCTGTCCATATTGCAGACTTGTTTTTGAGAGAGGTGGTGAGACTACATGGTCTTCCAAGGAGTATAGTTTTTGATAGAGATACTAAATTTGTGGGGTATTTCTGGAGAAGATTGTGGAAAAAGTTGAGAACAGACCTAAAATTCAGTTCCACACATCACCCACAGACTAATGGCCAAACAGAAGTGCTAAATAGAAGTTTGGGCAATTTGTTGAGATGTTTAGTTGGGGATAAGCCCAAGGGATGGGATTTGATTCTACCACAGGCAGAGTTTTCTTATAATAAATCTGTAAATAGGAGTACTGGAAAATCACCATTCCAAATTGTATATGGGAATAGCCCAAGGACTGCACCAGAGCTGAGGAAGATAGAACACGGGGAGAGGACAAGTGCTAAAGCTAAGGAATTTGCTGAACATATCAAGTGTCTACATGAGGAGGTTCAGGCACACATAACCAAGATGAATCAAGAGTATAAAGCTAGGGCTAATCAAAGGAGAAGACATAAGGAATTCCAAGTAGGGGATCTAGTCATGGTGCACTTACAAAAAGAAAGATTTCCAGCTGGTACTTACAACAAGCTGAAAATGAAGAAATTTGGCCCCTGCAAAATTTTGAAGAAACATGACTCAGGAAATGCATATGAGGTGGAGCTGCTAGATGGTATTCACATTTCTCCCATTTTCAACATTGCAGATTTAACAGAGTATCATGATGATGGTGCAGATGAGGAGCTGATTTTAGAGCCATGTCCAATTCCTGCTTCTAAGAGGGAGGAGATAGAAGACATTCTAGATCATCAAGTGGGTTGGAGTACCAAAGATAGGCAGTATGAAGAGTATTTGGTCAAATGGAAAGGACGACCGATCGAGGACTAAACTTGGATTTCAACAGCTGAGGTTTCCCATTTGGGATTTCCTGTACCAGCCATAAAGTGATAGGGTCACTTTTCAATCTACCCTGGGTGTCTGATGCAAGAGCATCCAGAGGTATAAGGGCAATCTTGTGTCACCCAAAAAATGTACTTAGACTTAGTTTCTGTTTTATGTGTTTTTATTTTTGGATACCCATTTGGGTCAAATAAAGGTTCCAACTCTCACAGTTCCACTATCAATGTGTTTGAAAATACCAAAAAAAATAGGAGCATGTATTTGGGGCATCATTTCGGTAAACTAGGTTTGAATTGGCCAAATGAATGTAATCATGATTTAGAGCATTCCAGAAAAAGAATCAGGTCAATAGGCCCCACGCTTTGAAAGTTATTGTAGTTTTTTGAGTTTTGGAGACCTCGTAAGAATGCTTCAAAGTCAGGTTAGGAGGATTAAATGACCTCAAAAAGGGTCAAAAAATGGGGGATGAGCAAAGCTGGTCCATAGGGCTATAGATCGCTTCGAGAGCTTTCCGAAAATGTAAACGGTTTGTCAATCGGAGCTACGGTTCAAAAGTTATGCCTCCCGGAAGTTCGATTACCATTTCTGGATTCTTCTAGATTTGCACCGACTTCTAACGCAGCTTCCGAAACCTTCTATTTGGTCAGTGGATGCCT
This sequence comes from Cupressus sempervirens, assembly GCA_028749045.1. Taxonomy (NCBI): domain Eukaryota; kingdom Viridiplantae; phylum Streptophyta; class Pinopsida; order Cupressales; family Cupressaceae; genus Cupressus; species Cupressus sempervirens. The sequence continues at coordinate 878,752,001 of CM053792.1, forward strand.
ACTAGAAATTTCTAGAATTTACTCCTAGTCCTTAACCCTCTGGGGTCTATTTAAGGAAATTTTTGGCATTGTAAAAGGCAGTTCGGAGTGGAGTTTGAGAGGAGGTACTAAAAGGAGAAATTTTCTCTAGATTTATGCTATTGTAAGCCCTTAGGGCATGTTTTGAAGTTTATTTTCTCTATACTATTTGTACTAGTTTATTTTCTTAGTTAATACAATTTCCCTTTTCTATTGTGTCCATTCTATTCTTGGGTTGAGTCCCCATCATTAAGGATATTCTGTAGATCCTCTATAGTTAATGACTTGATATTTGAGGTGAGCTATTAGGAACATCTTTTATAGTTATAGTGTATACAGGAATACTTATGTCATGTGGAGGGCTCATGGTTGGCATTTGTGTGTCTTGCACACTTTGTTTAGCTTGTTTCTCATCAATTGTTTCCATTTCATCTGACTTCCTTGATGTCTCCTCCATAGTGGTATCTTCCTTTCCTTTTTTTGTTTCTTCTTCCTTGTCCTCTTCCTCTTCCTCATTATTTCTTCCCTCAAAGGGATCTTCTTGTCCTTCTTTGATAGTTGTCAATCCATATGTTAACTTCCACATTTAAGTGGATTTCTTGACAACATCCTCAATCTTGTTCTATAGAATTCTAAAAGCTCTATACTTGGGTGCAAATTGATTACCATACTTCTTTTTTGCCTTGGTAATATGTCCCCTTGTCAACTCTGGCATCACTTGTGTTAAGGTTGATTCTCTTATTTTTTTACTGAGATTTAGGTAGTACTTCTAATTTTTCTCAATGATTGTATACAATTCCTTTGACATTGTGTTGTGTAATTCAAGAGGAGTGTTCTTGAATTTTTCCATCATGGCATACACTGAATTTTCTATCATGTTTTGGTCTTCTCTACCAAGTTTGTCAAATTCAATTTTTTTCAATCCTATCAAATCTGCATTATCTCTAACATTATCACAAATGCTTTCACATTAAGATTTAGGAACGCGACTTATGACTCTAAACTAACTTGTATCCTCAGACTTTGTCTTCTCATCATCTATCTCTAGTTGTGCTATGTATTTTCTTCTTCATTTCTTTTGCACTAGACCCTTCTATTTAGTAGCCTTGGTTTTCTCTTTTTCTCTCTCCTTGGCTTTTTGAGTAACTTCCCTTATACTAGCTCTTGTTACTAGAGTTGTAGGCTTTGGTGTACTTGGTTTTGCAATCTTCTTTTCCTTAGGTTGTGCTACATGATATGTCTTGGCTTTTTTTTTCTTTGGTTGTGGCTTTGTTAGTGCTTCCTGAGCTTGCTCTTCCTCTACAACTTCTTCTTCTTGATCTTTACCCATGCCTTGTGTTAAAGAAAGAGGTATTTGACCTTGCACTTCTTCTTCCTCTTCATCTTCTTCACCATCTTCTCCATCATCTTCTCTTGCACCTTCTCCGAATTTAGCTTTAAGTTTCCTCACTATTTTATCTTTCTTTTTCAAAGTTGAGGTTATCTTCAATTCCATCTTGAAATTTAATTTTACAACAACATAATTAACAAATATTTTGGCATTCTTGTCAACTTCTTTAGCAAGGAGTGCATTAATGGCAGCTAGGGCTTCATCAATATTGAATTCATATCCTAGAGGCCTTAACCATCTAACTCTAGGTATGCTAGCCTAGATGTAAGTATAATTAATGTCTACAAGGAAGCATATGCCACTGTAGCATTTTTCAACTAAAGAAGCATGAATTCTCAACCTCTATTTCATAGACTTCTTTAAGTCTTCAAAATAGCTAGTCATTATTGACTCAAAATTCTCTCCCATTTTCTCAATATACTCATTTATTTGAATAGTAATTGACTTGTTGGTCTTCCATCCTAATTTTTCAAAAGATGGGAACTCATTTTTCACATAGACAAACATACATAACAATATTGAACCAAACTTACATTGAGCACTCTTTGACTTTGTTATTACTCCTAGGTTCTCCATTATCTATTACATTTGGAGTTCTATAAGATCATAAGTTTGATCTTTCTTAACAATATTGTAGCCCACATCTACTGCTATGTGTGGAACACTGTTAAATCTACTTGACTGATAGAATTTATTGAAATGACCCTAATGGAAAAGTCAAGAAGTGGATCGATGATAGTGTTAATGGTCATTCCATGCTTGTTCCACTTATACCCTATGTTTTTCACAATTACCTCTTTGGAGTCACTCCTCAGGGTCTTGGGCCAATCTAGGGTTGGGTAACCAGTAACTCTATGTACAATTTTCTTCATGATTTTAATAGGTCCTCCTTATAATCACACACATCCATCATGTATTCTACTTAGGACTATTTTAATCTATTCAGTTTTGAAAAATGTTGGGAATTCTAGGGTTTAGGTTAAACCCCTCCTCTGTACAATTTTAAATTTTTCCTTGAACACCCTATTTTTAGACAATTTTTCATATGCTTGACTAATTTCCATGTCTCCAATTACTCCTACCTTGCAATTATAGCACTTCCTCACATCCTGTTCTATTACTACCTTAGGTGGAATCATAGATAATGTGCTTGAAGGGTCCTATTTGTAAGCAATTTTTGGTATAGCCTTAAAATTAGGTTTTTTAACTTCATTTCTAACCAATTAGACTTCAAAAGTCTCTTTCTCCTTCACATTCCTTGAACTAGAGGCCATTTTTCAAAGTAGGGTTTAATAAATTAAAATTGCATAACTTGGCACATGAAGAATACCTTTAAGATTGACAAACTAATGCTTGATCTTTGTTAGAATCTATGCAAATGCTTCGATCAAGCTTTTGAATCACTTCTCTCTACTCACTCTTGTTATGAATTTTTAATGATGAAAAATGGATGAAAATCAGTTTTACACCATTTAAAACATTGTGTTTATTGCATGGTGCATGTATAGATGTAAACTTGGCTTCAATACAATTTTTATTTTACTTAGCATCCATAGAAATTTTACCCTCACTCACTAGCTATTGGCATTATCTTTGCTTAGTAGCTACTACTCACTTGGCTCCAAATGGCTTTGGCTGAAAACTTGACACTTACTACTATTTTTCTTGGCATCTAAAGAGGACTTTTCACACTCGACAGTAATGTGAAAACTTGAAGATTTGACCTTGGACTTTCCTCATTATCTTGCATCTTTATTCATGCTAACCTATCCTTTTCAATACTAACTTATCTTGGAATTGATGTATGATAAGGCATTAAATATCAGTCCCATATACCTCCTTTTTCTTAGTTTGATGAGCTATGACCACTTGTCCTATTAGGTGAAGTGATCCCACCATTTGATGCATTGCTTCCATCTCTTTTCTTTCATGTTTTGTTCATCTATCCTCTGATGTGTTCAATATCTACTTTCCCTTTTCCTTTGTTGAACTCAAAATTGGGTACCTTTGACCTTCTTGGGAAATACTTGCTAATGTGACCTATCTTCAAACAAATAAAGCATGTCATTTGACTTAACCATCTATTGTAGTTACCATTGAAGTGTGTTCTTATGCAATTCTCAGGGATATGTCTATACTCTTGACAATACTGATAGGTTTTCCTAGTATTTTAGTCCCAATTATAGAAGTATCCATGACTTCTTGCCTTTGCCAATTTTTTTGGTGACCACATAGGCTTAGATCCAAACTCGAAGGCTCTATGTCCATACTTCTAATAGTTTTAGTAGTAACCTTCAAATCTTGGTGTATGCATGGTTCTAGTTTTATATTCATGTACCTAATGGCCTTGCTTATTGCATTTATAATAGTGACCCATATTTTTAGGTTTGTCATACTGATTTTCACTCTTGATCCTACACATATTAGTAGTATGTTCCTTCTTACCACAAAAAATACAAGTGGGTTTAGATTTCTTACCCTAGTCATTCCTTTCTTTAGCAGTCTTGGATGATTCTCCTTCTTTAGTGATTGTGTAGCCTAGTCTTGATGTGTGATTGTTTGATCTAGGGGATTTTAGTAGTTGCTCAAAATACTTGATGGCTTCATTTGGCTTGTTGAAGCTTTCAACAATATTTCTTTATCTTTTTATATCACTTTGCAATTTTTCATTTTATAACTTCAATATTGTTATCTCAATGTCTTTGACATTTAGCTCATGATGAATATTCATCGTCCAACTTAGGGTGTCCTTTTGCATGTGGGATATTTTGCCACACTCATTTGACTTCTCTTCTAGTCTATTGGCTAGGTTTGTCTTATATTCTTCTATCATGACATTGTCTTCAATGGCTCTCTTCTTTTGTTTAATCACTTCACACAACATCATTGCTTGTGATTCTTACTCAATCTTGAGATTTCTAATTTCTTCTACTTGTGCTCTATTTTATCCATTAGATCTGCTATTGTTGCATCAAACTCATTTGAGTCTTCATTAGGAAATAACTTGCTGGTGTCAATCTCTTAGTACTATGTGTCATTTATGCAATGGCAATCTCTTTCCTTCTCTTTAAGGATTTCCTTAATTCCTCCCTAGCTTCTTCCAGTGAATGCAGAATGAGTTGAATCTCAATTCCTTGGTTCTCTATAATATTTTCTAATTTTTAGAATTTCATCCCAAGATCATTTCTCTAACTTGTAAGTCTTCTCCCGATGAGAACTTACCTTTGATACCAATTTTTGGAATTACAAATGGGAAAAATATACTTCTGAGAGGGGAGTGAGTCAAAAGTCCTAGTCTTTAACCAATAAAACTTTTAATTTCAAATAATACATGCATTAACCTATTTAAATAACATGTAAATTAAATGCATCCACATAAACATTTGACATCAGATGTGATTACCTAGGAGCCTTCCAAAAAAGAAGGTAAAAAACTAGGGTGGGGATGAGACCCACAACTTTTTGCTACTATAGCAATAAAGTATAACTTGTTAAGGTTACAAAGTTTGTGTAGTGCTTGCCCCTAGTTCACATTTTGTTATCATTGTCAAACTCTTTTAGGGCTAGTTTTATGTTGATGATGATTAGTAACATTATTTTGAGATTATCAGATATTGTTATAGATTCAGTTGATATGTGATAAGATTACATAGACTCTACATTTCATATATGCATGATGATTATTACATTATTTCTAGTTATTGATGATGATTAGTTAGATGGTTTATTATCACATGTGTTTTCTTATGGATACTTACCCTATACTTGCATGTGTATGGTGTGCATGTGTTTGTTTTCTTATTGTATGGTGTTTCTGATGTGGTTAAGGAAGGGAGTCATAGTCACTTCCTAGTCAAGATCTACATGATGCACCACTTCCTGCCATTGTCTATTTAGCTTAGCATATATATATATATATATATATATATATATATATATATATATATATATATATATATATATATATATATATATTGTATGTACATGGATGTATTTTTTTGCAAGTTGCAGGTACTGGGTATCGACTTCCCTAAATTGCCAGGATGAGCTTACCCTATTGCACTATCTCAATGGTAAGAGAGGGGAGATAAATTCTTAAGTCCAAATCCTAAACCCTTAAACCTTTTGTCCTATAGAGCTAGGGAAACTATCTGAGATATTTTACCTTCCAAATCTGTCAGATGACATAATTCATGATTTTAACCCTTTAGACTGATTTTGTATGGATTGTTCTATGATGAGTTCTCATATTTTATCTTGGAGGTCTATGGCAAATGTTCTATTAATTAAGTCTAAAATTAAAAAATTAAATTAATAATTTAATTATTTTTGAAAAATTAATATAATATTATGATATTTTCATTTTTTAATTTTAATTAATTAATTAGTGAATTAATTGAGAAACAAAATTAAATAAAAGAAATTAAAATTATTAATAATAATAAAAATAATAATAAATAATAATAAAAGAATTAAAATAAAAGTTATAAGTCTACCTATGAGTAAACACACCTTTTGATTACACATATGTCGACAACACAAGAATTAGCGCACAAATTAAGCACATGGTGTCTACAACTTTGTGACTCATCTAGAAGGTTGGAAAAGACTCATGCTTAGTTGTCAACACCTTCTGGTTGTTTCTAGACACATTTTAGGTGCTTCCTAAGAGTTCTTTATATTCAGGTACTCCTAGAAGCTTGGGGAGCGCATTTGGAGGACCCAAGAATGTTTGAGAAGGAAGAAGCTTGCTCTATGAATTTTGAGGAGAAGTGAATTAGCATCAGTGTCTAGGTAGACACTTGTGAATTTTGCATATGAAATTTTGCTTCTTGCACTTCCTGTCTTCTTCGTGTCTCCTGAATGCTTTCTAAAGATTTTCATATCTTGGTTGCATGCATTTGTCATGGGTACTTAAATTCCATATAAGAAATCTTCATATGTGTAGATTTGATGAAATTATGGGGCTACAGTTTTTAGATGTGTATGGACAAACCTATTTTAAAGAAATTAGTAGGTGAATTTAGAGAACAATTATTTTAGGATATACAAATCTGCATACATATGTATATATAAATATATATATACAAACACACACATATATATATCTATAATAAAAATGTTGTAGTAGCATTAATTTGTGTGTATATATACATATATACATACACATACGCATACACACACACACACACACACACACACACACACACACACACATATAATTAAACGTTGTGTATTAAAATGGCAATGGAAGAAACTGGTATGGTATGGTCTATGAGATGTTTTTATATACTGATTGTTAGTGATTTCCATTCTTCTTGTATGAAGCTGACGTGTATGTATTTGAGATACTTGACTTAACCATTTTTGAGTCATTGATCAGTTATACTTGGATTACTTTCTAGTTATCTTGATAGGACTGAAGTGTCGATTTATTCTTGATGTTGTCATGTTGCAACATATTTTGACTAAACCATTTTGGAGTCTTTGATCAGTATTACTTTGAGATACTTTTTGGTTGCTTTTTGAGAACCAATGGATATTGTGATTATCAGTGATACCTTTAGTTTCCAATAGAGAACTATTGTGGTCCTGAGTATTAATGGTTGTTTTTCAGTTGCTCATGGATATTTGATTCTCTTATTGTGTATTATCTTTTGGTATTTTTTTCCCAGTCACTTGTATAGGACTATGGTGATTTTGAGATTTATGATTCCATGAGCTTAGGGTAGTTTATCTACTTGTAGTGTTGAGAAGTGGCTTGCAATGGGGGTCAGGGTCCTAAGTGGCTGCCAGGGTAACTCATTGTAAGTTGTTTTAATAAGTGAAAACATTTACACTAAATGGGGATTAAAATGAACCTAATAAGATAATTATATGTTCTTGTCCATGCCTTGAGTGCTAGTTCAGACTAGGATGGGAGTAGAGAGAATGCTTGGTTGCAACCTTGCATTCCGTAGTATGCCTCATCTATATGAGAGGATACTAGTGGTTGCATAAGGATCGCTAGGGGACTGGGGTCTACTGAGAGACTATCAAGGTAACTCTAGCATGATCCGTGTGATGAAACTTTCCTGCTTGCATAGTAGGTTTCCTACATGTCTTTGAGTGTCTCTAGGATTAGATGTTAGTTTGTGATTGGAACCTTTGAGGTAGTATACTTTTAGGATTCCTCGACTTAGAGAGTATTTGTGCTATGAGATTGGTTAGCCTATTTGGAACTTGAGATTATCTCCTCAGCGTGGTGGGAGTGGACCATTTAGTTTCCACATGGTTAGTTGATAGTGCTTTTTCACTCTTACCATATGAGATCTGTCTGAGACATAATGGCTAATGCATTCTTTGGTTTCCTTATATTGATTATTTGCATCTGTTAGATGATGTTATCTTATGCTTAATCTTGCATGATAGATTTATTTCTACATATGATATAGTATGATTTAGGAGTGACATTCCTACTAGGATAATACTGATGATCTCTTTGGTGATTTGGGATGTTACGCATGGAGGGATGGCTAGGGCCCATAATGGTCTAATGATGCTATTTACAATTGGGAGGAACCGTGCACTTAAATAATTATGTGTTATGATGGTTATCTTTATGATGGATGTTTATATCTTTTATGATGATGTATCAGGTATCACATGTGATTACATTTACTTTATTGCATCATGGACTAGAATTAGGATGAAGATGTACTTTACTTAACCATTTTTGAGTCATTGATCAGTTATACTTGGATTACTTTCTAGTTGCCTTCATGGGACTAATGTGTCAATTTATTCTTGATGTTGTCATGTTGTGACATGTTTTGACTCAACCATTTTGGAGTCTTCGATCAGTATTAGTTTGAGATACTTTGTGGTTGCTTGTTGAGAACTAATGGATATTGTGATTATTAGTGATACCTTAAGTTGCCAATAGAGAATTGTTTTGGTCATGATTATTAATGGATTCTTTTTAGTTTCTCATGGAGATTTAATGCTCTTATTGTGTATTATCTTTTGGTATTTTTTCCAGTCGCTTGTATAGGACTGTGGTGATTTTGAAATTTATGATTCCATGAGCATAGGGTAGGTTATCTACTTGTAGTGTTAGGAAGTGGCTTGCAATGGGGGCCAAGGCCCTAAGTGGCTGCCAAGGTAACTCATTGAAAGTTGTTTTAATAAGTGAATACATTTAAACTAAATGGGGATTGAAATGAGCCTAATAAGATAATTGTATGTTCTCACCCATGCCTTGAATGCTACTATAGATTAGGATGGGAGTAGAGGGAACACTTGGTTGTGACCTTACATTCTATAGTATGCCTCGACTATATGAGAGGATACTAGTGGTCACATAGGGATCACTAGGAGGCCAGGGTCTAATGAGACACTACCAAGGTAACTCTAGCGTGATCCATGTGATGACACTTTCTTGCTTGCATAGTAGCTTTCCTACATGTCTTTGAGTGCCTCTGGGATTAGATGTTGGTTTGTGATTGGAACCTTTGAGTTAGTATACTTTTAGGAACTTAGAGAGTATTTGTGCTATTAGATTGGTTAGCGTATTTGGGACTTGAGATTATCTCCTCAGTGTAGTCGGAGTGGACCATTTAGCTTCCACATGATCGGGTGGTAGTGCTTTTTCACTCTTACCATATGAGATTTGTCTGACACACCGTGGTTGATGCATTCTTTGATTTTGATGGTTGACACGTATCCTTATATTGATGATTTGCATCTATTAGATGATGGTATCTTATGCTTAATCTTGCATGTTAGATTTATTTATGCATATGATATAGTATGATTTAGGAGTGACATTCGTACTAGGATAATACTGATGATCTCTTTAGTGATTTGGGATGTTATGCATGGAGGGATGGCTAGGGCCCATGATGGTCTAATGATGCTATTTACAGTTGGGAGGAATCCTGCACTTAGATAATTATGTGTTATGATGGTTATCTTTATGATGGATGTTTATATCTTTTATGATGATGTATCATGTATGACATGTGATTACATTTACTTTATTGAATCATGAACTAGAATTAGGATGAAGATGTACTTTATTTTTCACAGATGTATATTCTTTTAAGCCTTTGATACCTTATGGCATGTATAGTGGATGATCGAGCAATCAAAAATGTAATTTAAGAACATTGGACTTTTCTTTATTATTTTATGTGGATGTAGTATTAGATGGAATCCTTAATAGTTAATTTAGATGTGATTCAACATTAAGGGATCCTTAAAGAATGTAACCTATTATGTATGTTTATGTATAGTTTCAGCAGATTAATGTTATTTCTTTTGCTACTATGTTATGAATGGTTTTACTTTCATAATTTAAAAAAAAATGCTACCAAACTTGGTGAAACTTTAGGTTAATTCTTTGGATCCCTTGGCAGGGCATTACAATTTTACAATGAAACATGATCTACCCTATGAAAAGCCTACCCTATTAAAGGCTTACAAGAGACTATTAAGTCCCACCCTATTAAAGGATTTCACACCCTAGTAGAAATGTACCTATTTAAGGGATTTCAGAATATTCATTTGGGATGTAACCCTATTAAAGGATTTCACAATGAATATTAATTTAACCTTAGTCCAAAGGATTTCACTCTGCTGATACAATTGTTAGAAAGTAACAGTATAATATTTGATCTGACAACTTACAATCGTGTATTGCTGATTTCAAATCTCAATCCTATCCACCTTGATCCTTTTGATTTAATATAATAATTTTGTATAGCTGATTCTCTATTTTGTAAACTAATTTTTCAATTCTTTCACTCTCCTAAGTCACCTTGAATACTTTTTTATCTATTCACCCGTTTTCTTCCTTCTATTCTTCACTCACACTAATCTTTGAATTATGGGGCTCCATCTTCCTTATAAAGATTTTTGTGACTTAGGGTTTGATATGAATCTATGCTTGAGATTCATTCTTTTCCCACTTAACCATTCTAGTTTTCTAATTGGTAACATGTTAATTGCATAGGAAAACCAAATAGATTCAATCTTATCTTTTAAAGCTCTAAGATCTATCCAAAAGTCAGCATAAAAATGGTTTACATAGTTGTTTGTACCATCACAAACAACTAGGTGCAATCTGTGTTACTCGATACTTGATAATACTAATGCCTGACACTTACTACAATTTTTTCTGACTCAGCTCTTGCACTTGAGTGACTCGGCATATGAGTGACTAAGGACTCATTTCAACTTGATATCTATACATATTATACTTGGCATGTATTACTAGCTCAGCATGAACTTTATAAATTATATCTTAAGTGTTTTGACACTCAATTGTCAAAACCAATTTGAGATCAACATCTTCATGGCCTTGAAAAATAGGAATGAAAGAATGTCTATATTGTAAATGATCAATCTCACAAAAATGCAGAGGTATCCAGACACTGCAATCTCCTAGTACATAGGATAATATACTGAATACATAGCTCACTTCATTGAACCAAGAAAGAAATAGAACCAACATAATCCCTCTCTAATGTTGAGAGGTAAGACATGAACACTAAAACTGAATGCAATATCTCATGTAGAATGAAGAACTAGGAACATCAAGAGTGCAAAAGAAGTACAAACACCTATAATTGCATGTGTCATTGACACATCATGAGGCTAATGTTGTGGAAGGAATACTCACTTGAAAAAGGAAGATGGTGAATATAGCCAACATGAAACCACCCAATGTGCTTTATAATGTAGTGCAAGTACAACAAAATACAAAGATGTCCAAGATCCTAAAATGTAGTAGGGCAGGACTTTATCTCAATGCATTTGTAAAAATACTACAAAAGGATGTCAACAAAGATCTAAAGAGACATAAGGATGATACAATAGATAGTATACCCCATGGAAAATTATCTGAAACAACAAAATCAACCCCCAAACCTGAAACAACTAAAATATCCATCAAAGTGCAGAAAAAAACTGAATGGGATGTGCCTAGAATAGAATCTAGAAAATAGAATGTCTCAAAATATGTCTCTCAAATTGAAAAAAGAACATCTAACTTTGATAGTCAAAATAGGCCACCAAACAACATTAAAAATCCAAATAAACTATACAATCATGATGGGCTTAGAATTAGCTTTCTAGCACTTTTCTTAGATCAAAAAATAGAGTCTGGATGAGCAAGTTATAGCCAAAAAAATAAAAAAGTTATTGCATCAGGATCCATGCCAAAATATATCAAAAAGCATGTCACACAATACTAAAATTGCCTCAAGAAGCATGACAATTTTGTATGAAAATTGTTTCAATTTACATGATTGCAAATCTTTATTTTCGTACAAAAAACATCTTGATTTTTGTACAAAACCTCATAAGATTACCGCTTCATGAAAACGTGTCAAAAATCTTGATTTTTCATGTAGAAAAAATTTATTTTTACTACAAAAAATAATAAAATTGCCACCTCAAGAAATGTGCCAAAAAATCTTAAATTATAGAAAAAGTCTCGATTTGTGTGCAAAATTTACAAAATCGTCGCATTAGGAAACACAAAAAAAAAAATTTGAACAAAAGTCTAGATTTCCATGCCAGAAAATCTTAAAATTGATGCCTTGAGAAATGTGTCCATTCTAAAAGTAAAATTTTTAGCCTCAAATTCCAAGTGTGTCGAAGGTGGACAACTTTTGTATGGAAATAGGGGTTTTTAGGTATTGTGAGCTCAACGATGATGTCTTTTTGGTCCCAAAGCGCACCAAAAAATGGTGACCCCCTAGATTCAATACAAAAAAATACTTTTTAAAGATGAAACTCTCTAAATAGAAAACATAGATCTAAAAGTCAAGACAAACTTTTCATAAGCAAAATAGGGGCATGAAGATCTAGAACTCTGATACCATGTTGAAGTTGATGAAAGATTAACCCCACACCTCCCAAGAATCACCTACATGCAAACACCTATCACAGAAGAGATAAGAAAAAAGCTATGGAATGAAAATCCCAAATCGATAGACGAGGCATTCTTGATGAGCAAAAAAAAAGATTGCTATTATCAAAAGCGAATGAATAAATTACAAAGAGATTAATCTTATAAAAGGAGATCAAAACCCTAACAACATAAAACTTACCTTGCATGATAATAATTAATAAAAGAATTAATTAATATATGCCTAAAATTTAGTTTAAGTAAACTAGAGATAATAAGTGACTTAATAATTAAATCAAAATAATTTAATTAATAAGGAAATATCTTATTACTCTAGTACCCTAGATTATGTTTTTTTCTATTGCTTTGTTGGTTCAATGGAGTGAGCTATGTATTTAGTATTTGATCCTATGTACTAGGTGATTGCAATGGTTGGATACCTATGCATTTCAGTGAGATGGATCATTTACCACATAGACATTCTTTCATTCATATTTTTGGAATTCATAAATATACCTTCCATCTTTATTGATCGACTCTTCAGACTTAGTTATCTCTACTTGGTCATGTTCTATATAGTGGAGGCTCTTTAGATGAGCAGTTTGACAGTGTTTACAACTTCATGCTTTAGTGGTGTTCTTTATGATCATCTTTTGTTCCTATCTTTTGAAACATTATTTCCATATCTTTTTGGAGTAGGGTTTTTCCCATATTGTTTTCTCTATTTCTCCTCTTTATAGAGATTTGGTTGTGCTTCGGTACCTCTTCAGGCCTTATTGCAGGGACCCAAATTTTCTCTTAATAGTAGTTTCTAGGTTTTTATCTATTCCCTTAGTTTATCTTAAGAGGGGGGTTTTAGAGTAATAGGATATTGCCTTATTAATTAAATCATTTTTATTTAACATTTAAGTCACTTATTATCTCTAGTTTACTTAAGCTAAACTTTAGGCATATAATAATTAATTATTTTATTAAATATTATCATGTAACCTAGGTTTTACCCTATTAAGGTTTTGATCTCCTTCTATAAGGATTGATCTCTTTGTAATTCATTCATTCACTTTTAATAATAGTAATTTTTTTTTGCTCATCAAGAATGTCTTATCTATGGATCTGGGATTTTCAGCATCCATAGTTTTTTGCTTCTCTCTTCTGTGATAGTTGTTTGCATGAAAGTGATTCTTGGGAGCTGTGTGGTTGATTTTTCATCAACTTCAACACATGTATGATGTCTTTGATTCATTTAAATTATTTTTAAGATATTTTTTGAGAAGCATTATGGTCTTTCTATCAGGCATATATGCACTGACAAATAGAGGGAATATGTGAATCAGTCTTCTAGATATTTTTGCACTAGGCACGGTTTACAATACTAGTTCATAGTTCCCCACACCCCTCATTAGAATGGGGTTGCAAAGAGAAATAATAGGACATTACCGGAGAAAGAAAATTGTATGATACAATCTCGAGCTATGAGCTCTTCATTTTGGACTAAGGCTATTAATTATGCCAACTATATTGAGAATAAGATACCTCACTAGGCATTATGAAATTTGACTCCTAGGGAGGCTTGGACTCATGTCAAGCCCAATGTTTCTACATTTCTCAATTTTTGTAGTTAGGCTTGGGAATTTATTCCAAATTCTTAGTAGAAATCCATGGAGATAAAGAGTCAACCACTAATATTTTTTGGATATTGTAAGGATGTGAAGGAGTACAAGTTGTTTGATCCTAATTTGAAAGATGTCTTGTTTCAACGAGATGTCCAGTTCAATGAGCATTATTATCAAGTGGAGCCTCCATCATGAACTTCTTCCTCACTACCTAGTAGTTCCTCTACTCCTCTATGGGATTATGCATCCTTTGAGGAAGATCTTGATATTGATCCCCCTTCACCACCTCTGCCAATTTTTCAATGAGTGCTCAAGTTGGGTCATAATACTATTGATCATGCCTCAAGACCTATGGCAAATGATTCTTTAGATTCTCATTGGACTCGTGCATAGAATTCTAGTACTAGACTATTGAGTCAATCCATTTTAGATGATCCGCAAAGTTTTTCATAGGTAATATGATACTTAGATTGGGATAAGGCTATATATGAGGAGTACTCATCCTTAATGAAGAACCACACATAGAATCTTTGTCCTCTTTTGAAAGGAAGAAATTTTGTTTGGTATCAGTGGGTGGACTATACCAGGTATGTTGTAGATAGTTATATTTATAGGTGCAAGGCATGTCATTTTGAAAAGGGATTTTCATAGGTTGAGGGTATTGTTTACTTTAAACTTTTTCTCTTATTGCTAAGATTAACTCTGTTTACCTTGTCCTCTCTCTTGCAACCTCATAGGGATGGGTATTTTTTCCGATAGACATGAAGAGTGCCTTTTTCGCATGGAGACCTAAATGAGAATATCTACATAGAGAAGTCTCCTAGTTTTGTGTAGGACTCTTTTTTGGTATTTAGGTTTTAGAGTCTTTATATGGTCTCAAACAAACCCCTCTAGCTTGCTATGCGAAGATGGATTCCTTCTTGCTTGCTTCACATTTCACTTGTGTCATTCCAATCCAATAGTATACATTCAATGTCATGGGGCTAACTTATTAATACTTGTGCTCTATGTAGATGATCTCATCATTACTGATAGATCATCCTCCATGATCTAGAGTGTTTGTTAAGCTTTTTGAGAGTAGTTTTGAGATGAAAAACCTTGGACTTATGCACTATTTTTTGGGCCTACAAGTTGTTTATTATTTGGGTGTCATACTCTATTAAAAGTATGCTATTGATATGCTTAAGAGATTCACCATTCTTTATTGCAAGCTTGCTCCCTCTTCTTTTTAGTCAAGTCTAGTTTTATCTTCCACTTTCATTACTCCTATAGTGGATTTCACTTTATACATAGCTTGTTGGTAGTTTTTTGTACTTGACACACACATGTACTGACATTTCCTTGGTGGTTGGCCTTGTCTCTAGATTCTCACATGATCCACATGAGATTAATTAACAAGCTTCCAAATGAATCTTGAGGTACATTCAAGGTACTACATGTTATGATACTCACTACACATCAGGAGATCCTCACATTTTTTGTTATATATACTCAGAATGGGCTGGAGATATTGATGATTGTAATTCTACTTCTATATTTCATTTATGTCTTGGTTTTAGTCCTATCATGTGGTCTTGCAAGAAGCATCTTGCAAATACATTATTCTCTATATAGGTAGAGTACAAGGAAGCTATACTAGCTAGTCAGGATGTTTTATGGCTTTGATAGTTGATGGCATAGCTTGGATTTCCTCCTAGTAGTCCCACCTTTCTTTGGTGTGACAATTAGAGTGTTATTCACATTTCCTATGACAAAGTTGAGCATCAATAGACCAAGCACATTAACCTTCACATGCACTTCATTGTGCTTCTAATTTAGGATGACTCTCTAAGCTTGGAGTACATTCCCACTACTGAGAAGATTGTAGACATCCATACTAAACTTTTACATCATGGCAATATCTTTAGTTACATTCTAAGCTTGGGTTGGAGGGAGTTTTCCTTGAAGTGTCTCATTAATGAGTCCTTCCTTCCTTATTTTCTTTCTATCTCTTTTTGGAGTAGGGTTTTTCACATGTGGTTTTCCCTATTTCTCTATTTCATAGAGATTTAGTTTTAATTGGGTACCTCATAAATCCCTATTATCAGGACCCATGTTTTCTTTCAGCATTATAGTTTCCTTTATTTTTCATGCATTATTTGTAGTTGCATTGTTGCTCATCTTAAGCGGGGGTGTTAGAGTAAAGCATTAATTTAATTTAATTTATTTAATTACATTTAATCCCTTCTTAAGATTTAACTTTATGCACTTGCATGTCTATTTAATAATTAAATAGTAATTATTAAATGTCATTTACCTCTTAGGGTTTCCCTTTTAAGTTTTATGATCTTCTTCTATAAGGATTGATCAGTTGTAAAATTCATGTAGTACTTTTAGTCTAATATTATAATTTTCATATTCTTAGAGCCAAACCTTTGCCTCTTCTTTGCCTTTTCTTCTCCATGACAAGTTCTTGCATGCAAGTGCTCTTTGAGTTTTGTGGAGTTGTATTGCTCAAATCCTTTAGTTATTGACAGCTAGATTTTCAAATCAAATATATTAGTCACAAGAGGTGATAAATCAGTGAGAAAAAAATGAAGATCTGATTCATAAAGTAAGTTGCATTAAACAAATCAATTTAATACTATTCTCTTATCATTTTAGCAGAATAAATCATTTCATAAGATAGAAGTAATGGTCTTTTTCTAAATTTCCTCGCCAACTGTACACTTAGGATAGTGTCATAAATTCCTTGCAAATGGTAGATATTTATAGGTCTAATAATATTAATCCTAGTAAATTAAATCATGAGAAGTGATATCATATTATATCCCTAAAAAAGAAATCTCTTACTACAGTGGTGAAGGACTTGTGCGTACCATCCACACCATAGTTTTCCATCTAACCAAGGGTTTCTACAATACCAAATACTTGTGTTACATTTCATGATTTTATTTTTTATATTTTCATTATTCATGAAAGACTAGTATAGGTAAAGTTATATTTCAATTTCAAGTATTGTGATTTAAGTGCAGATGTTTATCCAATTGCGGAAATAACAAGAACAAGTCTAATTTTGTTAAAGGGTTATAGTTTTTAAGGATTATGATTCACCCCCCACCCACAACATCCAAACTTTCCCAAATAATCCAAAAAGTAGTAGCTTTGTATTTATACCTTAGATAGCCCATTTTAGGCTTGGAACATGAAGAGGATTGAATGGGAATAAAAATCACTATGAAAACCCAAATGTAATCCATAATTCAAAATGTCTCATAACTTATAACGTATGGGGCCACTTTCTAAGCTTGAGGTGGGTTAGATGCACTCTACACTAAAACATTTTCCTTATACTAGTACTTTTAGGTAAAGTTTAGTTGATCCAAATGGTATATTACAATTTTAGAAATGTATTTAAAGTATGTGTTGAGATCAAGACAAGTGAAAAAGCTCCCCCACAACTAAGTAGGGCCTATGTATGAAAGAAAAAAATTAATACGATAAAATGATTACATAGACACACCTAAAATTAAGGGCCTTAATTGAAATTAAATCTAAAGAAGATCTAAAATTAGATATTTATTAATTAGATACATAAAAAACCTGCATAATTCATAAAATAATAATCACATGCTATGATATGTACTAAATAAGTATAAATTGTACACCTTAGTACGATGCTTACAATTTAGAATACTATAGTATGTATATGTACATAAAATTGAGTTGCCTTACTATTTATAACTCATAAAGAAACAAAAAAATTTATATCTAATTAATGATAAGAGAATGTGTCTAAATAATGATGTTACATCATGATACTTTACATTTTATAATAATGACAAATAAATTTTAGTCACTTATACATAAGAAAAACTATCCATAAGAAAATAAATAAATTACATTTAATTATCCATGAAAAATAGAGGCATCCACAAGAAAGATCATCTATGCCACTTTAATATTTGGCTTACCATGACCCATTCAATATTGATTTTAATAACATATGGAAATGCAAACATTGAAATTGAAAGCTTCCAAGTCAATTTTGTTACAAGTGTTGTAGTGCAGCATAGTTCCTTCAAAGTGCATTCAAGGTAGGTGTGAAAGATAGAAGGGGAGGAGGAAGGAGTATAATCTAGAGAACTTTGTTTGTCATGTTAGTTAATTCATACAATTAAAATTTATTGATAAAATTTGGTTTTAAAATAAGAAATTTCTACCATACACTAGTTTGCAGGGAGAAAGTCTAGTCAATGTTTAATGAATTGTTCCCTTTCTATAGTTTCTAACAAAAAATCATCTTGCAATGTACTAGTTTAGATAATATTTTTGAAGATTTTAGATATTAGGAAATTTTGAGCTAGTTGTATGGATGCTATGAAGATGTTTACATTTTTTCATCTTTACCATTCTAAAAAATGTAAAGTGCAAATATATCTAACATTTTGTCATTTTCTAAATTGATGTTAAACTAGAATAAAGTGATTTCCATCATTGCTAGTTCACTTAATTAAATTTTGGCATGTTCATATACAAAGTGGGAGAGTACGACACAAGAAACAAATATGGAGTAGGGAATTAAAAAATAATATCCCTAGGAAATAGTTACATTAAATTCAGCAAGCATAGGCAAAAATTTAAAGTGATATGTTTGAAGGGCATTTTATAGGGAAAGGGGTTTTTCCCTTGTTAGAATGGATAGAATGTAGACACATACATGGAATGACTTTCAATAAAGAAATGTATGCCAAAAAATTTAAGCAAGACAAGACTAGTCAGGAACTATTGTCCCAAAAGTTTGCACACTTGCCTAAAGCTTGACCTAAAGGCAACCTTGTAAAACACAGAAACAGTCTCCAAGTTGTGGGACCTCAAAAATGAGATTGAGTCTCTAGAGAAGGCCAGATTTATCACTATCAAGATGCACCTAACTACTTATTTGAAGGAAAAGGAAGAACGAAATGCATGAAATCAAACTAACTAGTCTAATGTAGAGGGGTGATACACTAACTAGTATGTTTAGTCTTACCTCTACCTAGAACTGCACAGTTCATCAATAGAATCCCAAACTACATAGATTCAATCGTTTCTTTAGCTCAACAACCACATGTAGATCAGAAACCAATAGAACTTTATAAGGAATGAGCTTGACCCTATATAATTTTAAGGAAAAATAGATATAACATACAACTTGAAGAATGGAAGAGACATATTAACAGAAGGCAATAATATAATGCACAATATATTTATGGAAGATAGAGGTAAAATAGAGAAGTATATATACTCAGAGATAAAGGAAATTAAAATAGTAGAGTATGCAATACAACTAATATAGAATCAGAGAAGAGATCAACCCTTTGAAAGAGTTGCAAAATATGCTTTTATAGCTTAGGCATAACTAATAAGGCTTCAACTAAAACCCTAAAACTCAACCATTATCTTCAAGTTATAGAGAAAAATAACTACTAATCTAAGGAAGATTTGATTGGATTGACATCCCTATGTAGAAACCCTAATTTTTACATACAAACTCGGTCCCTGACGAGACAAGAATGAGGGTCATAATTTCTAAGACTGATAGATGGATAAAAATGGCAGTAGTGGAATGAAGTTTGAACTTATCAGGTGTTGATAACACCAAATAGGTGGTTTGAGGTGAGCCACTTTTCATAGTGTTTACAATAGCATGAGATCAGCTATGTCATCGAGTCAATTGAATTCAATAGTTTACCTCACCACATGGCCTTATATCTTTGAAGCATTCTACCAAATCATCTTATTTTTCCTAACTACTATGCCAAGCCTATGATGATGAACTTTCTCTTTTGTGCTTCGTTACAACCCTATTTCTTCATTGGCTACATGGCTTCGTGAAACTACGACCTCTTCATTCTATGCTTAGTCATTGCTTCGTAGTTGTCTATCACTTCAGTTTATTAACCCATGTGATCTTGTGATGGCCAAAAAACTTAATTTCTTGCATCTTTGCAGTAGTTTAGAACCTAGGATTTCCATTATCAGCAATATTGTAAAGAGCTTTATTCTAAACTCATTGCAACTTTGCAACCACCAAACAAAAAGCTTATCTAAATCATGCATTGTTTTAAACACTATTCTAACTAATTTCCACCTCTCTTCATAGCTTCACAACCAACGACCTTAACTACAGATGAAACCTTGAGATGTTGCACTTAACCCTTATCTATAACATTTTGTTTGTTTGTAGTCTCACAACCTCAAATATTAACCTCAGTTTTAAGACTACAAAGATGAGATCAAATAATTTTGCTAACTTTTCTACTCTGATCTCAAGTTAGCCTTAACTCCATGTGATGTTGTAACTTCTCAAAACTTAACTATCTTGATTACTTATTTTTGCATTCATAGCTTAAATTTCACTTCAATTTAAACCTTTGTGATGATGAGATGGTCATTTCTTTTAACTACCAGATGCTCTTCCTAGTTTTACAACTTAAAATCATTGCTCCTAGCTAAAATATACGATGTTGCAATGATTTTCAACTTGGCTATTTTATTCATTTATCGTTGCTTCACAACTATTTATATCTTCAATATTTTTTCACCTGTGATGTTGTGATAACCCTTTAAGGTTAATTGTTTCATGTCATTTCAACCTTGCAACTTGAATCCTTAACTCATTTCTCAACCCTATGTAGCCATGAAAATAGGCTTTTTTTGCTTCACAAACATAACCCTAGGTTACTCCTAACTATTTGTGATGATTGTTAGATTGTGGTGACTGATCAGGAAAGTACTGTACATACTTCATAAAAAATTTTCTTTGGGAAGTAGCCGACATGGTAGCCGACATATGGCCAACATGTTATAACCCTAAACCGGTTTAATACTTGTATAAAAAGGGCTTAGGGTTGGGTATTTTTCATGTGTGGTGATATGAAATTGGTTCTTGCGGCGGTATTGAGCTGTAAGGGATTACGGATTGTAATCAAGTTGTAATCACTGGATTGTAATAAGATCAGACTTGCTATTTGGTGGATGTAGCCCAGGGATTGGGTGAACCGCGTTAAATCTTGGTGCCTTGTGTTCATTTTTGTGTGTTCTATTATTTTCTATTATTGGTTATATTTGCATGTAGTTTTTATTTCTGTCCATGGTTTATCCTAACAAGTGGTATCAGAGCAAGGTTTTCTTTTAGTTATCCTCTGCAGGAAAGTCTCACGGTTAAGTGGGAGTCTGACAGTTGAGTGGGAGCAATGGCAGATGAGGGTAAGTTGAGGGTTGATAGGTTTAATGGGCAGAACTTCCAGTTATGGAAGATGCAAATGGAAGACTATTTATATCAGAAGGATTTATGGAAGCCGTTGGAAGGAAAAGCCAAGAATCAGGGAACTATATCAGAGGCTAAATGGGATCTTTTGGACAAAAAGGCACTTGGAAGCATTCGGTTATGCTTGGCACCATCGGTGGCATTTAATATTACAAAAGCAAAGACGACAGAAGATTTGATGAAAACCCTAGCGACACTGTATGAAAAGCCCTCCGCTTCAAATAAGGTATTTCTCATGAAGCGTTTATTTAATATGAAAATGGTAGAAGGTGGATTTGTTGCAGATCATTTAAATGAGTTTAATACTATTACTAGTCAATTATCTTCTGTGGGTATCAATTTTGATGAAGAAATTAGGGCTCTCTTGATTTTGTGTTCTTTGCCTGAAAGCTAGAATGGCTTGGTAATGGCAGTGAGTAATTATGTTCCTGGATCTAGTACCCTAAAATATGATGATGTGATCGGTGTTATTTTAAGTGAGGAAACTCGTAGAAAATCCTCAGGTGCATCTACATCAGGAAGTGCTTTAAATGCACAAAGCAGGGGCAGAGCGACTGAAAGAGGTAGTAACTCTGGAAATCGTGGGAAATCAAGAGGAAAGTCAAAGGGGAGGAGGTCTCAATCGAGAGGACCAAATGATTGCTAGTACTGTGGGAAACCAGGGCACAAAAAGAAAGATTGTTGGACTTAAAAGAAAAATGAAGGAGATAAATCAGATGGAGACAAAGAGGCAAATGTGGTAAGTAACAAATCCGAAGAGGATGTTTTGCTTCTGTCTTTAGAGAGTGTTGATGATTCATGGGTTTTATATTTTGGTGCTTCTTTTCATGCTACACATCATAGAGGTTATTTCATTGATTATGTCCAAGGGGATTTTGGGCTTGTTTATTTGGGGGATAATGAACCCTGTCAGATTGTTGGAAAGGGAAAAATTAAGATTAAGTTGTAGAATGGGAATCATTGGCTACTACATGAGGTAAGACATGTTCCAAAGCTGAGTAGGAATTTAATTTCAGTAGGGCAACTCAGTGATGAGGGTTGTGTAGTTACTTTTAATGATAAAAATTGGAAGGTTTCAAAAGGTTCCCTTGTAGTAGCAAAAGGTGTGAAAGTAGGCACCTCATATCTTTGTACAGGTCATATTGTTCCTTCTACTTTGATTGTTTCAGAGAAAAATGAATATTCAGGAACAATTACTGCAGTTGAGCAGGGAGAACAAATAGCTGCTGTAGATTCTGATACAGCGTTGTGGCACAATAGACTTGGGCACATGAGTGAGAAAGGTATGAAAGTACTTCATTCAAGGAAATTTTTACCAGGTCTAAAATGTGTGAATATGGATTTCTGTGAAAGTTATGTGTATGGAAAACAAAAGAGAGTGAGTTTTGTAAAGACTGGGAAGGAAAACAAAAAGGAGAAATTAGAGCTTGTGCATACAGATGTATGGGGACCGGCTTAGGTATCTTCCCTTGGTAACTCTCATTATTATGTTACATTTATTGATGATGCAACTAGAAAAATATGGGTTTATTTCCTTAGATAGAAATCTGATGTATTTCAAACTTTTAAGAAATGGAAATGCTTGGTTGAAAATGAGACTGGTAAGAAATTAAAATGTCTCAGATCTGATAATGGTGGTGAGTATTGCAGTCATACATTTGAAGATTATTGCTCCACTAATGGTATTCGTAGACAAAAAACTGTTCCAAGGACTCCACAAGAAAATGGAGTGGCTGAATGCATGAACAGGACTATAATGGAGCACACAAGGAGCATGAGGTTGCATGCTGGGTTGCCCTTACACATGTGGGTGGAGGTTGTCAATACTGCAGTATATTTGATTAATAGAGGACCCTCTACTCCTTTGGGCTATGGTATTCCAGAGGAAGCATGGACTGGTAAGAAGGTGAGTTATTCTTTTCTCAAGACCTTCGGTTGTGAAGCTTTTGCTCATATAGACTCTAAAAATAGAACCAAGCTAGAAGCTAAATCAAAGAAATGTGTCTTTGTTGGATATGGCATTAATGAATTTGGATATAGGCTTTGGGATTTTGAAAATCATAAAATTATAAGAAGCCGGGATGTCATATTCAATGAAAAAGTGTTGTACAAAGATCTGTTGCAGCAACATGAGAAGAAAGAAGATGATTATGTAGTGCTGGATGATACTCCAAAAGCTGATGTTCCAACCATTCCTCATGATGTGCAACAACTGCAACAACAAATACCACACAAACTAGTGAATGTTAGACAGTCAACAAGGCCAATTAGACCTCCACAAAGGTTTTCTCCCTCTTTGTATTTTATTTTACTTACTGATGCTGGTGAACCTGAAAGTTATGATGAAGCTGTGCAGGTGGATACTAAGATTCAGTGGGAGTCTGCAATGAAAGATGAAATGGACTCTTTGCTGAAAAATAAGACATGGAATTTGTGCAAGTTGCCTTCAGGTAAAAAGGCTTTACAGAATAAATGGGTTTACAGGTTGAAAGAAGAGGAACGAGGTAAGAAAAGATTTAAGGCCAGGTTAGTTGTAAAAGGATTTGCACAGAAAAAGGGAATTGATTTTGATGAGATATTTTCTCCTGTTGTTAAAATGACTTCTATTCGTACTGTTTTAAGTCTTGTGGCTACTGAAGATTTGCATTTAGAGCAGATGGATGTTAAAATAGCCTTTCTTCATGGTGATTTGGATGAAGAAATATATATGGCTCAGCCACAGGGTTTTGAGGTCAAAGGTAAGGAGAACTTAGTGTGCAAATTGAAGAAAAGTTTATATGGCTTGAAGCAAGCACCTCGGCAATGGTATCTGAAATTTGACAGTTTTATGCACGAGCATGGATATAATAGGTGTCATTCAGATTACTGTGTTTATTTTAAGAGGTTGGATGATGATAGCTACATTATTTTATGTTTATATGTTGATGATATGCTTATAGCTGGGTCTAACATGGATCATATTAAGGGGCTGAAATGCCAATTAGCACATGCATTTGCTATGAAGGATTTGGGGGTAGAAAAAAAAATTCTTCATATGAAGATTTGCAGAGATAGGAAGAACAGAACATTGACGCTATCTCAAGCTGATTATGTTGAGAAGGTGTTGCAACATTTCTCTATGGAGAATGCTAAAGCTGTCAGCACACCTTTACCTGGTCATTTGAAATTGACTAAGGAGATGTGTCCCAAGACATAGGAAGAGGAGGATAAGATGTCCAAGGTACCCTATGCTTCAGCTGTAGGAAGTTTGATGTATGCTATGGTATGCACTAGGCCAGATATTGCACATGCAGTGGGAGTCATTAGTAGGTATATGAGTCATCCAGGATTTGATCATTGGAATGCTGTCAAGTGGATTCTCTGATATTTGAGAGGAACATCCAATAAGTCTTTACACTTTGGGGGCTCTACTACTGATTTACAGGGCTATGTTGACTCAGATTTGGCTAGGGATATTGATACCAGGCGGAGTACTACAGGTTATGTCTTTACTGTTGGTGGGGCAGCCGTGAGCTGGGTTTCTAGGCTACAGAAGATTAATGATCTCTCCACTACAGAGGCAGAGTATGTTGCTGCTACAAAGGAAGCCAAAGAGATGATATGGCTTTAGTTCTTCTTGGAAGAATTGGGACATCCTCAGAAGGATAATTATTTGTTCACAGATAGTCAGAGTGCCATTCATCTTGCTAAGAATTCAGCTCTGCATTCTAAGACCAAACACATATAGTTGCGGTACCATTTCATTCGGTCAATTTTGGAGGATGGACAGTTAAAGCTGGAGAAGATACATACCAATGAAAATCCAGCAAATATGTTGACAAAGGTTGTAGCAAGGGAGAAGTTGAACTCCTCTTCAACTTCAGTTGGTCTTTTAGACTAAATATGAATAAAAGAACAGTAGAGTCCAGGGTGGTTTGATCTAGTGGGAGCCCCATGCGGTAGTTGTATTGCTACAGGATCAGTCTCCAAGTGGGAGATTGTTGTTTAGTGTGGAGTCTGATCAGTCCCCAAGTGGGAGATTGTTAGATTGTGGTGACTGATCAGGAAAGTACTGTACATACTTCATAAATAGTGGGGTTCAGGGCATTGCCCCGAAATTTGTTTTCTTTAGGAAGTAGCCGACATGGTAGCCAACATATTATGGCCGACATATGGCCGACATGTTATAACCCTAAAGTGGTTTAATACTTGTATAAAAAGGGCTTAGGGTTGGGTATTTTTCATGTGTGGTGATAAGAAATTGGTTCTTGCGGCAGTATTGAGCTGTAAGGGATTACGGATTATAATCAAGTTGTAATCACTGGATTGTAATAAGATTGGACTTGCTGTTTGGTGGACGTAGCCCAGGGATTGGGTGAACCACGTTAAATCTTGGTGCCTTGTGTTCATTTTTGTGTGTTCTATTATTTTCTGTTATTGGTTATATTTGCATGTAGTTTTTTATTTCTATCCATGGTTTATCCTAACAATGATGTAATGGTCATTTCCTTTAACCATTGTTGCTACCTCTCACACCTTCATGGTTTAAACTTTATTGTCTATCTGACTACAAGTGATGTTGTGATAATGATAACCTTAACCACCAGTGTTAACCTTCCCACCTTCGCAACCTATGTCTTCATTGACCATGTTAACCTATGTGGCTGTGAAGAGGTCTTTCATTTTTTGAGCACTATGTCATAGCTCCTTACTGGTTTCTTCTATTAATCGTTGCAAAATGATGATAGCCATTTTATTGCTTTCATCACAACCTTGTAACTTAAAGCACTAACTGATATTTTAACACAAGCATCGCCAAATCAAGAAATATTTTATGGTAGATATTCCATTTCAAGGATTCACTATACTTTTTTATTTCCATGATCCATAAACTCCTGAAATGTTGATGCATGGCCACCACTATGTCAACGCCACTAAAAATGGACATAAGGAAAACATGTGAAAAATGCACAATTTAATTTATAAAGAAAGGGGCACAAGGTAACACATAAAGTGAATAAACATAATAAAGGGAGACCCAACTTAAGTTGTACATTGGTAGCTCAATCCTCCAAATAAGCAAGCACAATTATAACATGAAGAGGAGAATTAGGGCTCTACTAGGTTTGGCCATTTTAGCACAGTGTGAAAACCTTGGTGACGTGAATATGTATCTCCGAATGGATTTAGTGATGGAAACATGGGAACAAAGAGGGGGGGGAGGTAAAATGACTAACATTTCTAGTTATTCAAAGGGGATGCTTACCTACTAAGCATAGATCAATGTCCTTAAGAAATCCATTGGGCCAGGAGTCACCAAATGAACAAGATAGTAGCCCACCTATAACTTCACAAAATTGACCTCTATGACTAGAAAACTAAAAAAAAAAAAATATGTAGGAGGGAATAGATGTTCTTGTGCACTTCTTGAAAAGATGAAAAACACCTACTCTACTATGTACAAGTATTTACAATGCAAAAAAATAAAAATAAAAACCATTGGCTAGTTTTTTGAAGTAGTTTCCCTTCCTTACAAGCTATTTTTTTCTCTCATGCACATGTGTAGTCAAATAAATCCTCATGTACGAAAAGCATACTACTGCATGGAACACCTTCCCAATGTTGAGAACATTGAAGCTCTCTAGCACAGGGACGCCAAAATTTTGAGAAAAGAATGCTTTCTCTTCCTTGTGATAATCTTTCGTATGCTTTGGAATGAGCAAGATGGGGGGCAACATGCATTATTGTAGAGCTAGATACCTTATGGAGCATCCTCTTGATGGCTCTAGGTCTAGGAAGTCAACCTTGACCATGCTATGCTCTACAACCTCCAAATCCTTATGGACAATAATGGTTGGCTCTAATGTTATGGCTGGTGGTGTGTGTGTGTGTTTCTTCATGTTGTGGCTACAACATATGTTCCTCCTCTAGCCCATGTGGATCCTTCCAAACAAGGGGTTGTACCTCTTGTACTTTTGTAGGCTCTTCTGACATGGAAGAAAGAGAAGATTGCATCTCCTTTGATGTCTCTATTGTAGCAGACAAAATTCTCATCATCTTCACTTGTAGTTCTTTCTCACACCTTTCTTTTTGTGCAGCCAATTCCCTAGCAAGAATTTCCTCATGCTCTTTCTATTTGGCTTCCAACTCCTTTGAAAGCTCTACCTAAAACTTCCTTTCTTGTGCTTCTAGCTACTGCAAAATTATTTATCCCTTTAGAGTATGTGTTGGCTCATGAGCATAAACATGTGCCTTATGTACTTGGGGTAGTTTAGGCAATGTTTCTTTCTGCACCATATCATCGAAGACCTCCTAATGCAACATGTGGTCTGGTGTTTCATCCTTTCGCAGAAATCCCTCAAGTTCCACCTTAGGCTCAAAATCCAAATTTTATTCCTCAAGAATAAGAACAACCTGATTGTTGTTTTCCTCCTTGACTCCTTTCTGTAACACGTATTCTTTGATTGACATATGCTCTTTTGGTGTCTTTGATGTGGGAAAAGATATATCCACTTCTTTATTAACAATAAAGAAGTGATAATAGTCATTTTGGAGCTTGAAATCATTTATATGTGGAGGTGTCTAAAGTGTAGACTAAGGTTTAGGGAAGCTTGAAATATAAATTTCAGTAGTTTTTCCTTGTCTGAAGCTAGAAAACTTATTCCTTGGAGGTTGTTGCACTTCAACACTTTGCATTTGGGAAAGCTTGAGCTTTCCTCCTCCTCAAATTTCTTATATCTTAATTCTTCTTCCCACTACAATTGTAAGAGAGCCTCATGAGCTTCTCCAAAAACATCTATCATATCAGATACCACTTGACATGCATAAGGATCAAATATCAACATCTCCTTGTCACTACACATCAAATCAACTAAAGAAATCATGAGGAGCATAATGAAGGAAAATTTCCCATTGTCTAAAAGTTCATAAGGATTATGAACTTTGGCAAAAATACTTCCCAAGTTAGAAAATCCAAAACACAAACCATCTATTTAGTTATGGAGCTCTTCTAACTTAGCCTTGGGATCATTATAGGGTTCTATGGGAAATTGAGTAGGTTGATCATTTGATGTTGCAAGGGAGACTAGACCTAAGGAGGAATCAACATATGGACTTGATTTTTTCTTACTCTCTTGCTTCTCCTAGAACTCTTGGGTTGTGATGAACTTGGTGGGGGAAAATTTGACAAGTTTATGGCCATAGATGTCATGATGATTTGGATTAAAATCAACCTCTACATGATCTAGGTAATCATGTTGGTCATAATTAGGTTTTGGCTGATATAGAGAATGGGAGGGCTGAGGAAAAGTCTCTTCATGAAATGGAAAAAGTGGGAGGCATCTCTATAAAGGGTATCCATGGTAAAGAATTCAATCTGGCACCTTCATATTAATCTTTAGGAAATAGAGAAATAGAAAATCATACCATCAATTGGTCTACTGAAACTGATAGATGCATAGAGTTTCCATGGTGTTAGATGAATGCCACCAAAGGTTATTGGTACTGATAAAATAGCCAATTCCTTAATGAATGGATGTTTAAACTAGCTAGCCAGTGGAATTATGAATCCGAGTCCATCCCACTAGGCATTCCAACAAATGTTGTCATAACATTTTGCACCCTTGGCTCAAGTTTGAACTATAGGCAACCTTGTGAAACATGAAAAAAATCTCGAAGTTGTGGGATTTGAACAATGAGATTGAGTCTCTAGAGAAAGTCAGCTTCCTCACTATCAGGATGCACCTAACTACTTCATTGAAGGAAAAGGGAGAAGGAAATGCATGAAATAAAACTACCTAGTCTGATTTAGAGGGGTGATACTACAAATAATACATTTAGTCCTATCTCTACCTAGAATTTCATAGTTCATCAATATAATCCCAAAGTACATAGATTCAATATTTTCTTTAACTTAACAACTGCATGTAGATCAAAAACCAATAGAGTTTTATAAGGAAGGAGCTTCACCTTATATCATTTGAAGGAAAAATAGATATAATAGACAAGTTAAAGAATGGAAGTAATACATTAATAGAAGGCAAGGAGATATTTCACAATATATTAATGGAAGAAAGAGGTACACTAGAGAAGTATATTCACTTAGAGGAAAAGGAAATTATAATAGCAAAGTATGCAATAGAGCTGATATAAAATCAAAGAAGAGACCAACCCTTTGAAAGAGTTACAAAATATGCATTTATAGCTTAGGCATAACCAAGAAGACTTCAACTAAAACCCTAAAAATCAACAACTATCTTCAAGTTGTAGCAAATAATAACTACTAATCTAAGGAATATTTGATCAAATGCACATCCCTATTTAGAAAACCTAAATTTTATGTGCAAACTTAGTCCCTAAAGTCACAAGAATGGAAGCCATAATTGCTCTGATTGGTAGATGGATAACCATGGCAGTGGTAGAATGACATTTGCACTTTTTAGGCATCTTGAACACTAAATAGGTGGTTGTAGGAGATCAAAGTATTTTTTTCCCATCAATGAGCCACTTTTCATGGTGTTTACAATAGCACCAAGTTAATTGTGTCATTGAATCAATTGAATTCAATAGTCAACCTCACCATGTGGCTTTATATCTTTGAAGAATTTTTCTATATCATCCTTATTTTTCTAATTGCCATTTTAAGCCTACGATGATGCTCATTCTCTTGTTCACTTCTTTGTAACCCTATTTATTCATTAACTACATAACCTTTACAAAATTCCAACCTCTTCATTCTATGCTTTATTATTTCTTTGCAGATGTCTATTACTTCAGTTTATTAACCCATTTAATCTTGTGATGACCATCAAACTAACTTTCTCACATCTTTACTGTAGTTTATATCCTAGCACTTCCATCACCTGCAATTTTGCAAACTTTATTCTAACCTTATCGCAACTTTGTGACTTCCATACATAAAGATTTTCTAAATGATGCGATGTTGTGAACATTGTACCGACTAACTTCCACCTCTCTTTACAAATTTGCAACCAAAGACATTTACTATAGATGAAACCTTCCAATGTTGTGCTTAACCCTTAATTATAAAATTCTCTTTGTTTGTAGTCTCACAACCTCAAATATTAACCTTAGTTTTAACCCCACAAAGATGTGATAAAAGTATTTTGCTAATTTTCTAGTTTGATCTTAGGTTAGCCTTAACTCCATGTGATGTTGTGACTTCTTACACCTTAACTATCTTGATTACTCTTTTGCACATTTGCAACTTAAATTTAACTTCAATTTAAACCCTTGTGACGGTATTAGGGTCATTTCTTTTAACTACTAGATCCTATGCATAGTTTTGTAACTCAAAATCATTGCTCTTGGGTAAACCGTGTGATTTTGCAATGATTGTAAACATGACTTTTTTTTCATTTATCACTGCTTCACAACTATTTATATCTTCAATGTTTTTCACCTGTGGTGTTGTGACAAACCTTTAAGGCTAATTTTTTCATGCCATCACAACCTTGCAATTTGAATCCTTATCTCATTTCTCAACCCTATGAAGCCATGACAACTTCTTTTCTCTATGTTGTAAATATAACCCTGGGTTACTCCTAACCATTTGCAAAGATGTGATGACCATTTCCTTTAATTTTTGTTACTTGCTCTTTCACATCCATGACTTCAAATTTTGGGTCTATCTAACTACAAGTGATGTTGCAATAAGACTAACCTTAATTGCCAGTGTTAACCTTCACACCCTTGCAACCTATTTCTTAATTGACCATGTTGACCTACGAGGCTACGAAGACCTCTTTCACTTCCTAAGCACTCTATCACAACTACTTGTTGATTCCTTCTATTGACCACTATGAAATGACAATAACCATTTAACTACATCCATTGCAACCTTGCAACTTAAAGTGTTAAGTCATCTTTTAATACAAGCATTGTCAAATCAAGACATATCTAATGGTAGAGATTCCATTTTAGGGCCTCACTATACTTTTTCTTTTGATGCTCCATAAAATTGCAAAATATGAACACATGGCCACCACTATGTCACCACTACTAAGTCCCACTAATAATGGATTTAGGGTTAAAAAAAAAAATGCATCATTTGATTAAAAAATAAATGGGCGTAGGGTAACACTTAAAGTAAATAATCCTGGTAAGGGGAGACCCAACTTAAGTTTTGCATGGGTAACTCAACTATCAAAAAAAGGTAATGCACAATTATAACATGAAGGGGAGAATTAAGGCTCTATTAGCTTTGGCCATATTAGTGCAATGTGAAAACCTTGGTGCCTTGAACATGCATCTTTGATTAGATTTAGTGATGGTGATATGGGAACAAAAAATGGAGGTGGCAAAAATGAGTAACAGAAACCTACATTTGATGGCCATTAATTTGGTCTTGTATAGCTTATAGTACCAAAAATGGAATTCAAAACTACACCTCAGTAAGCCATGTAATCTATTTTATTAGTTCATTTATGCAAATGAATTCTATAGAATGCTACAGACCAAATTTAGTGACATTAATCACAAGAAAACGCATCAGTTCTTATGTTGAAAGAAAATCATTATGCTAGTACACCCAATAAAACATTTTAGGAAAGAAGACAAAAATGGTCTCCAAATTTATTTAGTTTCAAAAGGAAAAGACAAAAGAGTCCCATACAATTCAACACCAATCTACATGCTTAGAATTCACTAGTTTATGAATAGATAGGACAACTCTTTATGATTTAATAATGGTGTGTGAGCACAAACAACTGCTATTTTTCTAAGCTTCAAGAACTCTATTTTCAATTTACGGGTCTCAGAACAATAGTTAAAATTCTCTTTGCAAAGAAAAAGGTGGAAGTTAAAAAATATTTCTTCTTCAATATGGACTCTCATCTATAACCTTTATCATGATATTGCTACTAGGATTTTAACCATGTAGTTTTTGAGTCAAACTCATTGACCCATGTTAAACTTGAATTAGATAAACTGATTAATCCTCAATGGGTTTTTCTAATGCAAACTTTTTGTTATGATGTGGAGCCTAATTAGACTCAAAGTTTTATTCAACACATTTTTCCCTCAAATTATTTCTATGGGGGTTTGGGGGAAGCACTCTCAAGATGGGTTCAAGGGGCAGTGTCGGCTATTATTTTTATATTGGGTAACTTATTCTAGCCCTACTTTTGTAAGTAGAAAAAGCTTGTATCAAATGGCTTAGGGTTAGGGATTTCATAACGTATGGTGATATTGTAGCTTCTTGTAGTGGATTTGAGTTAACACTAAATTTTTTGTCTTGCTTTCTCTTCTATCTGATCTATTATTTTCTAATATTTTTATATTTGCATATAAATTTTATTTGTATGTGGTTAATACTAACAAGTTGTATCAAAGTTAGACTTTCATTGTGTTTTTTTAGCTATCCTTTGTAGGGAGGTCTCATGGTTGAGTGGAAGCAATGATAGATGAGGGTAATTTGAAGGTTTAGGACTTTAAAGGGAAGATATTTTAGCTATAGAAAATGCAAATGGAGGAATATCTCTATTAGAAGGATTTATGGAAACCATTAGAAAGAAAAGATAAGAAATAAGGAACTATGATAGATGAGGACTAGGAGATTCTAGACAGAAAGGAACTTGGAATTATTCAATTATTCTAGGCACCATCAATGATATTTATTAGTAAAAAATTGAAGACAAGGAAAGAGTTGATGCAAACCCTAGAAAAATTATATGAAAAGCCATCCACTTCAAACAAGGTATTTCTGATTAAGCATTGAAGATGGTAGAAAGTGCATCTATTGGAGATCATTTAAGTGAGTTTAATACAATTAGTAGTCATCTATTTTTTGTAAATGTTAATTTTGATGAGGAAATTAGAGCTCTTTGGATTTTGTTTTCTTTGTGTGAAAGATGGAATGGGTTCGTAATGGTTGTGAGTAATTCTATTTCTTGATCTAATACTCTGAAATTTGATGATGTGATTGGTGTTATTCTGAGTGAAGAAAATCATAGGAAAACCTCAATAGGATCTACATCAAGAAGTGCTTTGAACACACAAAGTAGAGGTGGAACAACTGAGAGAGGAAACAAGTTTAAAAATTCTAGAAAATTAAAGGGAAAGAGATCTAAATCTATAGGACCAACAGAATGTTGGTACTATGGGAAACTTGGGCAAAAGAAGAAATATTGTTGGACTCAAAAGAACAATAAAGGAGATAAACCAAAAGGGAACATGGAGGCAAATGTGGCTAGTGGAAAATATGAAGAGGATGCTTTGCCTCTTTCTTTAGAAAGTGCTAATGAATCTTAGGTTTTAATATTCCCGAGCTTCATTTCATCCTAAATACCATAGAGGTTATTTGATTGATTATGTCCAAGGGGATTTTGGACTTGTCTATCTGGGAGATAATGAACCTTGTAAGATTGTTGAAAAAGGAAAAGGTAAGATTAAGTTGTACAATGAGAATCATTAGCTATTACATGAGGTAAGACATGTTCCAAGGAAGAGTAGGAATTTAACTTCGTTATTGAAACTCAATGATGAGGGTTGTGTAGTTACTTTTAATGATAAAAATTGGAAGGTTTAAAAAGGTTCACTTGTAGAAGAAAAAGGTGTGAAAGTAGGCACCTTATATCTTTGTACATGTCATACTATCCCTTCTACTTTAATTATTTTAGAGAAAAATGAATGTTCAAGAATAGTTGTTGTAGTTGAGTAGGGTGAATTGACAATTGTTGTAGATTTGGATATAGCATTATGGCACAACAAACTTGGAAGAATTAGTGGGAAAGGTATGAAATAACTTCATTCAAAGAAAGTTTTATCAAGTTTGAAATGTGTCAATATAGATTTTTGTAAAAAAAAATTGTGTATGGAAAACAAAAGAGAGTGAGTTTTGTGAAGAGTGGGAAGGAAAACAAAACTAAGAAATTAGAAATTGTGCATATATATATACACACCAACTTATGTATCTTCTCTTAGTGGATTTCATTATTATGTTGCATCTTTTAATGATGCAACTAGGAAAGAATGGATTTATTTCCTTAGACAAAAAATGATGTATTTCAAAATTTTAAGAAATGTTAATGCCTGGCTAAAAATGGGACTAGTAAGAGATTAAAATGAGCTAGATATAATAGTGATGGTGATGATTGTAGTCATAAATTTGAATATTATTGCTCCACTAATTGTATTCACAAGCAAAAAATTGTTCCAGGCTCAATAGAAAAATAGAGTGGTTGAATGCATGAACACAACAATAATGGAGTGTGCAAGGAGCATGACATTACATGTTAGGTTTCTCCTAAACATGTGGGAAGATACTATCAATATTGATATATATTTTATTAATAGAAGTTTCTCTACTCCTTTGGGCTATGGTATTCTAGAGGAAGAATGGACTTGTAAGAAGTTGAGTTATTATTTTCTCAAAACCTTTGCTTGTTAAGCATTTGCACATATAAATTTTGAAAATAGAACAAAGCCAAAAGCTAAGTTAAAGAAATGTATATTTTTTGTATATGACATTGATGAATTTGGTTATTGTATTTCAGATGTTCAAAATCATAAAATTATAAGAAGCGATGATGTCATATTCAATGAGAAAGTGTTGTACAAATATTTTTTGTACCAACATGAGAACAAAGAAAATGATTATGTAAAGTTGGATGATATTCCAAAAGATGATGTTCCAACAATTACTCATGCCTTGTCACAACTGTAACAACACATATCACTCACCCCAATGAATGTTAGATAGTCTATAAGGCTAAGTAGACCTTTAGAAAGATTTTCTCTATCTTTGTACTCTATTTTACTAACTTATCTTGGCGAACCTAAATATTATGATGAAGTTGTGTAAGTGGATAAAAAGATTTAGTGGGAGTTTGCAATGAAAGAAGAAATATACTTCTTGCTAAAAAATCAGACATGGGTTTTATGCAAGTTACCTGTAGGTGGAAGGGGTTTAGAGAATAAATTGGTTTACATGTTGAAACAAGAGGATGGAGGTAAGAAAATATTTAAGCCTATGTTAGTTGTCAAAGAATTCACACAAAAAAAGCGTATTGATTTTGATGAGATATTTTCTCCTAATATTAAAATGACTTTTATTTGTACTATTTTAAGTATTGTGACCACTAAAGATTTTCCTTTGGAGAAGCTTGATGTTTAGAAAACCTTTCTTCATGGTGATTTGGATGAGGAGATATATATGGCATAGCCATAGGGATTTGAGGTCAAAAGAAAGGAGAACTTAGTGTGTAGATTGAAGAAAAGTTAATATGGATTGAAGCAAGCACCTTAGAAATGGTATCTGAAATTGCATGGATACAGTAGGTGTCATTTAGATCATTCTGTTTATTTTAAGAGATTAGATAATGATAGCTGCATTTTCTTATGTTTATATGTTGATGATATGCTTGTAGCTGGATCTAACATGGATCACATTAAGGGGTTAAAATAATATTTAGGACATTCATTTTCTATGAAGGATTTGGGGAAGCAAAGAAAATTGTTGTTATGAAAATTTGCAAAGATAGAAAGAAAAAAAAATGACATTATCTTGGGTTGATTATATTGATAAGGTGTTGCAACATTTCTCTATGGAGAATGTTAAATTTTTTAGCACACCTTTACCTGGTCATTTGAAGTTGACTAAGGAGATGTGTCCAAAGACACTAGAAGAGGAGGCTAAGATGTCCAAGGGAACTTATGCTTCAGTTGTAGGAAGTTTGATGTGTGCTATTCTATGTATGAGGCCAGATATTGCAGATGCAATGGGATTTGTTAGTAGGTATATGAGTCATCGAGGGGTTAAGCATTGGAATGCAGTTAAATGGATTCTTAGATATTTGAGAGGAGCATCTAGTAAGTGTTTGCATTTTGGGGCTCTACTACTAGTTTACAGGGATATGTTGAGTCATATTTAGCAGATGATATTGATACCAAGAATATTACTATAAATTATGTATTTATTTTTGGTAGGACAATAGTGAGTTGGATTTCTCAATTGTAGTAGGTTAATGCTTTATCCACTATAGAGGTAGAGTATATCGTTGCTATAGAGGTAGTCAAGGAGATGATATGGCTTCAGTTCTTCATGGAAGAATCAAGGCACCCATAGAGAAATAATTATGTGTTTATAGATATCTAGAGTGCCCTTCATCTTGCGAACAATTATGTTGTGCATTCAAAGACAAAATACATATAGTTGCAGTATCATTTCATTTATTCAATTTTGGATGATGGATAGCTAAAGCTAGAGAAAATAAATATAGATGATAAGCCAACAGATATGTTTACAAAGGAAATCATAAGGGAGAAGCTAAATTCCTCTTTAACTTGAATTGATATTCTAGACTAAATGGGAGAAAAGAACAATAGAGTCTAAGGTAGATTGATATTCCAATGGGAGCTACAAGTTTAGCGATGCTATGATTAGTCTCCAAGTGGGAGGTTATTACTATGGAGTCTAACTAGTCTCCAACAGGGTAAACTTTAAAAAAGCCGCCTCCAAAAAAAGATATAAAATATTGGCGAATCTTTCATTATTTTGAAAAACCAAAATTATTTATATTGGCGAAACTCTCAATTTTTTATTCTAAATATGATTAATTTTGGCGATTATTTTTGAATCATAATTTTTTTTTGTATAAAATATTGACGAATCTCAATAATAATAGGAATTTCATTAATCACCATGGAATATTACAAATCAAAATTGAACATTTATTTACCTTGTGGAATGTTATGAGAATCATTACATATACTTTAAATCAATAGTGAATAATAAAATTAACTAATAATTATGATAATTATTGGTCAGTTTAATTTAATTTCTCCAATAATATATTATATTTAAGTAACTCAAATCTATTCATGTAACGAATATTGTGGCAAATATTTGAGTTTAAATTTTTCAATAAAATAAATTATTGAGCAATTTTAAATATTCTAGAACTGAATTTTATAAAACTATGGTGATTTAGGTTGTATCAAATCTTAAATTATTAGCTAAATTACTAGCCGAAAAATTCTAAAATTAGCCAATTTACGAATATTAGCCACTAAATTATACCCTAGTCTCCAAGTGGGAAATTCTTGTGATGTGGAGCCTAATTGATTTTTTTATGCTTATCCCTAGATTATTTTTATAGGGATTTGGGGGAAGCACCCCAAGTGCTCTCCCTATCATAGTATAGGGCGAGGTTGAGAGGAAACACCCGCACAAGGGTTTTGGGGGGCAACACCCTTGAAGTCAAAAATGACTTTATATTATAAAAGGCATCAACTACTATTTTTCTATTAGATGACTTATTCTAGCCCTAATTATATAAGAGAATAAAGATTGTATACAATGGCTTAGGGTTAGGGATTTCATAATGTATGGTGATATTGTAGCTTCTTGCAAGATTATTGAGCTATAAGGGATTACAAATTGTAATAATTGGATAATAATGTTCGACTTATTATCTATGGATGTATCTCATGGATTGGGTGAACCATGTTAAACCTTTGTATCTTGTGTTATCTTCTATGTGATCTACTATTTTCTGATATTGGTTATATTTGCATGCAACTTTTATTTCTATCTGTGGTTAATCCTAACACTTTTAAAATTTGAAAAGGAAAGTTGGAGTATCAAGAATCTATCATTTGTACACTACTATTAACAATGGGTTTTCCTAGTACGATCTACACTTAGAATATGATAGATGATGATTAACAATAACTTAATTTAGCCTTTAAGACAAATTTTGTTGAGTAACTAGTTCATCTATTTATGAATTGGGAATACAATATAATTGTAGTCTTAGATTCCAATAAATGAGTTTTTATGAGTTCAAATAGACTACAGTAACATTTAAGTTCAATTACATATACAAAAGTTATCCATACCACTTTAGTCTCATCTTCTTCTAGGAAAGAATTGGGCTTTGCATTAGTTCTTCTTGTGATCTTGGTCTTTGGTGCAAACCTTCCACTAAATCATGGTTGAGTTTCAACTAAACTTTTGCAGCATGCATATGATCAAAATTACATTTAAAATATTAGAAAAAATGCACGATGAGAAAATCTAAGTAGGAAACATTTCAAATATGTTGAAGAAATGACAAACCAAGTTGAAGTTGCTGATTTTATCTTCATCTTTTTGCCAAAATTCCTATTGCTATACTTCTTCCTATACCTATGGAGCCATTCCTTTTGTTGTTCCATAGTGTATTGGCAAATCTTAAATTCCCCATCCTCAAAAACTGAGCTAGTGGATTCCAAAGGCCTAGGAGATCCTTGGACTAACTTTATCAAATAAAAGAAACTCTTAGAATGTTCCAAACAACCATGATAAATCTATTGCAAAAGAAGCCCATGCAACCCAACATGCATAAGATAGTATAAATGGCAGTACTTGTTGCATGAGTTGGGACAAATACACAAATTTTCAATCAAGTTCATTGTGGTAAATTGAAAAGATAAACTAGCTCTGCTACAATTTCTAGAGTCTAAAACTATTTTGCATCAAGAATAAAATTCTTGTGCAATACTTGGAGATTAGGATATGATCTTATTTCATTTATTA
Source organism: Cupressus sempervirens (assembly GCA_028749045.1). Taxonomy (NCBI): domain Eukaryota; kingdom Viridiplantae; phylum Streptophyta; class Pinopsida; order Cupressales; family Cupressaceae; genus Cupressus; species Cupressus sempervirens. The sequence continues at coordinate 878,790,728 of CM053792.1, forward strand.
CTTATTAGTCTGTCATAAGAGTCTTGCACAATGTATGCAAGGACCCAAAAAAATAAGTAAAAATTGTGAGAGTTCCATGGTAGGAATTTATGCTTCCTTTATTTTCCTTAAAACCAAATAAATACCGCTGCCTGGTGGACTTTCTCAAGGGAGCAGAAACTAGAGTAACAAGAAATACATAAATCTGATTAATTTAATAATTCAATAATAAGCATAACGTGCAAATTTAACTTTACCACACGTCATTTTAATTACCTTGATGTCTCATGTATTGTGGATATGCCTCATTGGCATAGATATAGGCCTCATACCCATTCCTTAAAAATCTAAGAATTGGAGATTTGGTTTTCCTTCCATTATTGGATAATGAGCAGGAGAAGATTGACACTGAAAAAGTCTGATTAACTAGAGGAGAGGAACATTACTGGATAATGAGCTCGAACTTCTCTGCATCTTAGGTACATTCTACATGTATGTGGTCATCAGTGAATATGGATTCCAAGATACAAGAGCGTCCTCCAAGCTTGATATTGCATGGTCAATGGAATCACTTGCTCTCTTTGTTGCAGGAAAAATATTGAGGCTTTTAGAGACATGTAAATATTTTTAATTTAAAGCTTCTCCCATTTCTGAATCATCAGTTGAAAAATCAGAGGAAGTCTACATAGGAATAGCATTAGTAGAAGACAAATTCCCAGCTACAAATTTTTCCTCCATGTTCATAGTTAGGTGACTGGTGGAATTTCCCACTTTCATTGATCAGGGAGGAAAACTGGGGCGTGAATGCAAGTTTTCTAATATATAAATCTATATTTGTCACCTCAGTCGAAAAGCCTGACAAGTCCTGCATGGGTGTAGCAATTAAAGAAGATGTGCTCCCTGTTGCTAGATTTTCCCCGGAGCCTAATAGAGGGGAACTGATGGAGTTGCTACTCTTGACTGATCTAGAACGAAAACTAGGGTTTTGAAAGATGGATTTAGCATTTAAATTCATAAAACCTTCAAGTGGAAATTCAAGAAGATGAATTCCCATCTGCAAGACTTTCGCCTGAAGCTAATACGGAATAATATGCAATCAAAGCTCAAATATTTACTATTGAATCCATAAATATGACTATTTGTTTCTGCTTTGTCTTTACCACACCAATGAAAATCCGTCTTTTTTCATTGGTTATGAGGGTCGAATGACGCACCCTATGTCAACTTTTGACTTTTTGAATTGTCAACCACACTGATCACCCCCCACTAGTCTCTCTATTTGATTACATCCATCCTCAAATTATAGAACATGACAGTTTGACAAAAGCCCACAAAGATTATAGTATTCGATAGTTTCCCATTTCTAGAGGTTGCTAGACATATTTAGATGTATATATTTTCCAAATCTTATATTTTTAGTTCCTGACATTCGGCAGGATACTATAGCACCCGAATGTGTGTTATTTTAAATTTAATTTTGATGAATAATAATGGTTTATTTAAAATATAAAAAACTTTTCAAATTAATATTTTTGCTTTAGGTTGAGGTGTAGTTGTATTGGAAATCATTACATGTGAATTGGCTATTGTCCTGTTAGTTGAACTATAGGCTTTCATTTTTTCCTGCAATGTATGATTTATTGGAAAAGCTAAAGTAGAATGAATATCTCTTATGTCAACAAATGCAGAAAAAATGTAATAAAATATTTCCCAGTACAACTCATTTAATTTCTGACTGTGTGGATTGCATAAATTGGTGTTAGGTGAACAGGTTGTGGTTTAGTGACTTTGGCATTTCTTATCATTTATTTTTCTTCTCATGATGAAACCAAGAAAAATATTAGAAAATCATGTCTTGTGGACTAGAAATACGTTTCCTTATTTCATTATTGGAAGCTCATATAGGTGTCTAAATTTGGTTGTTGAGCAATTAATACATGGGAGAATATGTCTTGGTGGCACTTGACAATTACAAAAATTATCGCATCTGCTACTTTATAGAAAGTTATGTTGGGTTTCTTAGTTTACATGCTCTTTTTTGTGTTGTGTGTAGAGAAAGTGGTAAGCTTTCACAGCTAACTCATGCAATCTATTTTACCTGTGATTGTTTTTTAATATGAGAACATACTCATTTGTTGACTCTATAATATCATATTATCTATCTTGTCCATATTTGTAGTGAGGCCACTCTAGCTTAAGTGTCTTTCTTAAATGTATGTTTCTCTAAAATTACATATTTGGAATTCATTTGTCCTAGGATGTCATGTTTGTACTCCATAATTAGGATCCCACAATATTTCTTTTCATAATCTAATTTACTCTATAGTTTTAAATATTTGATATGGTTAATGTGATTGTATGTGAAATATTTGTTGTTTCTACTGAATATTGGACAAGATTATGGAGTAGTTGTAGCCATTACAAATCTTAGCAATCGGTCCAAGTTTTCCCCTTGCCTAAAGTTATCTAGTCAAAAATGGTTACAATACATTAGCTTAAATCCATTTCTTTATGTGTAATTTTATGATTGATATGGCAAGCTTTTAAAGACATCCATTGACCTTACAAAATTATGTGGCCATTTAGGCAATGGCTCAGGCAAAGAGGATTGAGATCCACCGCTGTACTACCCATCTGTCTCTACATTACATTAACATAATCAAATTCTTCATCATCTGACTTGCCTTTCACATGCTCATCCCCATCCATCATATTTCCAATCTTGAAGAAACTTCCAATTCGCACCACCAAAAATCAAACCAAAAGAAATGTGAATTCCATAAAAGAAGCTTGTTTCGTTGCTAAGAAGTGAAAACTAGGGTTTTCCCCTAGCCATCCATTTTGTTTGAAATACAAACAAATAAAAATGTTTTGTCGATGTCAATGTGGATATGTGTGCTCCGAATAGCCAAAAGGTCATTTTTTTGGGAGGTTCCTATAATCAAATGTAAGTATACAGTTAAAACCTAGTTTCATGTGGTACATGCCCATCAAAATTTCGTAACTGTATGCCCATCAAAGCATTTTCCATCCACTAGTTACAACTCACATTTACTTGACATTAATCAATGTATCAGTTAGTAAATTTGTCTAGTCACTTCTTTCTAAATGTTTTAAATTTATTTTCATCAAATGCTTTTATTAAGCTGAGAAGCTTTCTACAGTAGAAGCATTCATCTGTCATGCCCAAAATATCAGGGCAAAAACACACAATTTTTTTTAAAGTTAATTAATCTTCTATGTTTTTTATTAGATAAACAGGTTTATAGGGACCCTAAAACCCAAGAGTTAAAACATAAACAAGGTTGATAATAAGTGTTAAAAGCCCAGCCAAAAAAAGAACAACTCTAAAGGTTGATAATAAGCACTAGGCCCAGCCAAATCCACAAAGGCCAGAGGAAAGGCCAAATAGTTATATCAAAAAACAAAACAGGCAAAAACCAGGACAAAAAGCCAGACAAAAAGAAATAGCTAGAACCAAAGAAAAGAGCTAATCCTCATTCTTTCTTTCGAGCTCCTGCATGACCTGGGTAGCGTCATAGGCCATCTGGTTCTCCTCGGCCTCTTGAATGGGTTATGGGATGTTCCATAGTTCCTAAAATTGACATAATATGTTTGACTAAGACACATAAGACACATTAGGTTTTTCTAAGGCTCCATATTTCATTTCATGTGTCAGTTCAAACTCCTAATTGAACTAAGTTTCATCATTTCAAAAAATTTGTGTAATTACCTTAATACTTTGTTTCCATTATTAAAAAAAACATTTTAAATAGTTAAAATCATTATATATTGATTTATCAAATTATTCATGGCTTTCATTTCACCCTTGGATCATATCCCTAATTACTATCAAGTTATACCTAAGGTCCTTTTAATGAACCTTTGATTCTATAACCCTCATAATTCAAATTATTAACAACATGATAAACATTATAAAATATTAAAAATTTAATATACTAAAAGTATTTACCTGATTAACATAATATACTATTTATAATAATATGACACAACTAAAATTCTCTTGAAAATGAATGTGACACTTTCAAACACTAATCATACACCAAACTTACTTGGCAACTAATCCCCCTAATAAACCAACTAATTCTAATCAATAGAATTCTAAATCTTACTTTAGAATTTACTTATCCACTAACTATATTAATAAAAAATCAAATTAAATAAAACTAACAATCCTAACTACCAATTAATCCCTATGCTTTACTACTAACCCATTTAATTAACTAGCTCCTACCACCTCCATTTTAAAAATAATTAAATATTTAAACTGAAAGAAACATTTCTAATAATACCTATTACTAACACTAAATTCATTAAAAAAAACACATAAAATAAAACTATAACTAACACTAATTTACTACTAATTAACCTTGAGTATATAAACACCATAACACATACTAACCAACCCTACCACCTAACCCCTACCCACTTGACATGGGTGACCTCCCATGTGGGCACCCTATCCCAAGTGTTCCCCATGGTGTTCAAGGAAATACTGCAGGAGATTTACAATTGGAGATTTGAGGCAATTAAAGTGTTTTGAATATATTCAAACATTCCTATCAACTACCCTTTCTAGTTGACTTGCTTCTGTCAAGCCCTAATAAGACCCCAGGAATGTTTTCCAAGATGGATGGTAGGCTTCCCTCTACTCACATATAGGAAAAAACCCTAGTTGAGTGCTTGAAAGGAATGTGGGAGGGATAATAGTTTAAGGCTTTCATAAATGTGTTTGACTTAATATTTTTCCCTTACTAAATTTTCCTTCTTTTTCTAAACACTACTGTCCTATCCACTCACCCCAAGGGACATGTTAGTCCTAATATCATAGGATGATATTAGCTCCTTGAATGCATGGACGGGGAGTGTAGTTATGACTTGAAGTTTATTTGGTGATATTGAAGATAAGGTAAGAAAATGTGTAATTAGTTTCCATTGATTGTATTTTTATTGTATTTTATAATTGCATATTCTTTATTTAAAATGGTGTCCACATATTTTAAAAGAGAATCTTTTAAGAATATTCTTTGTTCCTAAAGAGAATTAAAACCTTTTACATGCAAATTCCAAAGAGCATTTTTTTTCTAAAATGGATGATTATTTTCTCACATGTGTTAGGTTTTCTCATTGAAATTTTAACATGGCGTAAGGTAATAATGTTAAATTCATTTTTTTGGTTGAATTATAGGAATAGTTTTTGATGTTATATTTTGCATTCAAAATAAAAGTAACTTTTTAAAATAGTTATTAGCAATGCAACATAAAGTAGCATGTATTTGAATCAAATTTCCTCTAACACATAATCATAATCAACTTAATCAACTTCTTATACCATCATTATATATATTACAATTGATCATTTGTAATGAGAATGAGTTTTTAGGAGTATAAGGAATGTCAAAAAATGAATTGGTATTTTTTTTTTAACATAAGTGGGCTAGCCACTATAGATATATTAGATTAAAAACTCAATTCAAAGACTCAATCAGGAAAGAATCATGGAAGAAAACCCAACATCATTGTCATTACATATATAAAGTTGGCAATGAATTGTGAAACACTATGTTTCTACATTCATCCTAAATGAATCTATTTTCAAGGGATTTACCATGAAATATGTTTAACATGTTCTCATTTCTACTATCAAATTTTATACATTAGGATTATATTTCTCGAGGATAAGCTCTCCAGGACAATGGACTCAAGAGCACCAAAAAAAATCTAAATCCAATTTTGCTCTATAACAAGGTATCAACTAAGCAATCTACAAAATTTACATAAAGATAACCATGGAGAACCAAAATGAATTGAATAATAATCAAATTCAATCGCATTGGCACATTCAACAAACTAATTTCATCCACGGTTTGCACAACAAGTTCCATATTGAACCAAGATGATGGAGAAGGTGGAATTTTTAAGGTAGGAGATGTCAATCACAAACTCAAACATATGCCTATTCTAATGCTAATAATCATAGTGAACTTCAGTTCTTTCTCTCCTTATCTCCCCAAACAAAAAGCCAACTTGCATTGACAAGTAAGGGCCCTTAACACCTTACTTTCTCTCTCTCTCCTCATCATGAGGAGAGACGCTACAGAAATCTAGAGTCCAACTAATGTCCAACTAATGCCATCCTCCCATACATGGCCACTTCATCCATATCTGAGGGTCAATAATGCCAACACACCCTTAACAATTTTTGCCATCAATTATAGAGAAAAAAGGAAAAACATGAAGGAAAACAAATAGAAAACCCACAAATACCCATCGCTCCAATGTTTCATCACAAACACAAAATACACACATGCAATATATTTACATAAGAAAAAAAGAATAATACATGAATAACAAGGCCATGAAGAATCCTACCTTCACAAAGGTTATGTAAATGGAGTTTTTAAGATGAGATAATCCTTCTTCCTCCTCAATTTAAATTTTGACTATCTCTAAATGTAGAGAATGGGTAAACACCCTTCAACCCTCAAAATGGAAACTAAAAAGGTTTCTAAACTCACCCACCTAAAATGGTAGTAACTCCAGACTTGACTTAAGCCTTCTTGGGTCTTCCCACTTGATCCTATCATTAAGAAAACCTTTTAGGACCTATATAATTTGCTTGAAATATTTGAACTTTTTAAAATCTTAGGAATGAAAAATTTCCACTAAACCCTAATTAGGGTACTTAATCTAGGTTACCAATCAATTAGTCTTAGACTACTAACTTAATCAATCTCAAATTAGCGGGTTACTCAGATAACCCTAATTAACATGCTAATATGTATATACAAATTATGAGTGTCAAGTGACACGATAAGATTTACTGTTACGTAATATTCAAACCTTACAAAATAAAGAATGATACACACATTCATATTGCAATACAAATAAAATAGAAAACAACGAGGTTTGCATCTTTTCATTAAACACAACCTTAGTTTCACAGATTAAACATAGGGTCAATTATCATTTCTCTGATAAATTCTATACTTAATTATCATGCACACTTAATTTGCACATCAATAATTGAATAACATTGTATTTATATATTTAAACCAAATTGCATAATCACATTGATCAAACATCAAACTTTCATTTAAACAACTTTTTCCTCATTTCTGCATGCATATTTGATCATCACAATTTGCATAATTAAGCATTTAACATATTTATAATTCTAAATCATTTACTAAATTCTATCATCAATATGAATGTCTACATAAACATCAAATAACCAGATTAAGAATTTTTAAAGTAAAGGATGACATGACATAAAATAATATAATAATCTCCAATCCATAAGATAATGTTAGAACATATTGCATCATAATGTGTCAAAATAAAATGTATCGGATGTGGTATGATGGATTGGGGTGAGGCCTCACATCCTCCCCCACTAGGCATGAACTTCCTCTTGATGTTCATCAAAAAGGTATGGGTATTGAGATCTCATTTGTGCTCCATCCTCCCTTGAAGTGATGACCTCATCATAATAATCCCACTAGACCCTAACCTAGTCAAGTTCTCAGGCTTGAAGAGCTAAGATCTATTGAGCAATAATACAAAAAGGCTTTCGTGGTGACTACTCATCTAACTCCACCTGCAAGGTGTCCTAGTCTATAATGTGAGCCTCATTACACACACACACACACACATCCTCAAAGTATAAAAACATGAAACAAATTGTGGATGTGTGACCAGCTAAGCAAAAAATTTAGACAGTAAGCCACCGGTCCTATCCTCTCTAGGATCTCAAATGATCCAACAAACTGAGGCTCCAACTTAGAGAACTTTCTAAATCAGATCAATATCTTGTGCACTTGCACTCTCTAGAAGAGTTTATCTCCAAGCTTATACTCTTGATCAATCCTCTTCACATCAACATACTTCTTCTACCTATCCTATGCCTTTCGAAGGTGATGCCTAATCAAGGTCATCTACTATGCCATCTTTTTGACTATTTGAGGACTAATAGATACTCTATCCTTGATCCTATCCCAACTCAAGGGTGTTTTTCAAGGTCTTCCATACAAGGCCAATTAAGGTGGCATACCTATAGAGGAATGGTGCCCATTGTTATAGATAAGCTTAAAAAGGTGTAAGTATTCCTCCTATTTGACCTAATCATCTATCACATACATACAAAACATGTCCTCCAATACCTGATTCACTCTCTTAGTCTAACCATCAGTTTGAGGTGTGTATATTGTACTAAAATTGAGCCTAGTGTCCAATGTTGCCTACAACTCTTTCCAAAAGGATGACTTGAACAATGAGTCTCCATCTGAGATGATCTTATGGGGAATGCCATGAAGTCTAAAAATGTCCCACAAAAACACTAGAGCTATGTCTCATGTTGTGTATGTAGTACACACAAGTGAGAATTGGGAAACCTTGGTTAATTCCTCAATCATCACCAAAATGGCATCATAGGGGTAAGAATACATGGGAAGACCAACAATACAATCCATAGAAATAGTATCCCACTTTCACTCTGGAATCTCATCAGGATATAGAAGCCCACTGGGATGACAGTGTTCTACCTTCACCCTCTAACCCTTAAGGCATCTCGCAACAATGCTAGCAATCTACACTCTCATGCCTCACTAGTGATATAACTCCCTTAGATCTGCATGTAGTTTCTTAATACTAGGGTGTGCCACATAAAGTTCTGTATCAACCTCAAATATGATAAGCTTGTGCAAACCCCCAATGGAAGGTACATAAATATGTCCTCTATGACACAAAATTCTATCATACTCCAATGAATATTCTAAGTACTCACATTGTAAGGGTCTATGAGAATGCACCAATTGACTAAATTTTGCATAAAGCTCATCTTCTAGCAAATGATGTAGGATACACTGTCTCAAACTAGTGCAAGTGGTCATAGATGAAGCCTCATGGTGCCTTCTACTAAAGACATATGCAACCACATTCCTCTTTCCCTTGATTTAATGAACATTAAAATCATACTCATAAAGGAACTCCATCTACCTTCTTTGCCTAGAATTAAGGTTTGACAATGTAAACATGTACTACAAGCTTTGATGGTCAGAATGAAGTTTGAATCTATGAACTAGAAGGAAGTGTTGCCACCTCAGTAAAACATGAACAACTAATATAAACTCTAGGTCATGAGTAGGTTAATTAAGTTCATGAGTCTTCAACTTCCTAGACTCATAGGAAATAAGTCATCCATCCTACATAAGGATTGCCCATATACCATCCAAAGATGTATCTGTGCACACCACAAAATCCACAAAGGATTTGGGACCACAAAAATTGGTGCACTTGTGAGGGTTCTCTTGATATCTTGGAAAGATCTTTCACACTTCTTTGTCCACTCATATTTCCTCCCCTTTCTTTGAAGAGATCTAATCGGGTGTTCCAATCTAGGGAATCTTGCAATAAAGTGTTGGTAATATCCTCCTCACCCCATAAAACTCCCCACTCTAGTGACATTAGTGGGTGTTGGCCAATCCATGATGGCCCTAATCTTTGATGGATCCACTAATACTCAATTTTTTGATATAACATGACCCAAATTATGCATTTTAGATCTATAGAACACACACTTTGACAAGCTACCATACAACTATTTTTCTCTCAACTTCCGCAACACTTGTCTCAAGTGTTCCTTCTCATTATGAGAATAAATCAAAATACCATCTAGGAATATAAATAAAAAATTATCAAAAAAGGTATAGAATACTCCATTCATGAGGCTCATGAATACAACTGGAGCATTTGTAATGCAAAATGGTACCATAGTGAACTCCTAGTGACTATGCCTCATACGGAATACAGTCTTGTGGATATCACTCTCTAAAATCCTCAACTATTGATAACCTAATTTTAAATCTATCTTTGAGAATACTCATGCACCTTGTAACTATTCAAAGAGATCATCAATCTTGGGAAATGGGTATCAATCCTTAATGGTTACTTTGTTCAACTATCGATAATCAATGCACAACCTAAGTGATTCATCCTTCTTCTTCACGAAGATCACTAGTGCACCCTAAGGTGGCACACAAGGTCGAATATTTTATTTCTCTAAGAGATCCTCCAAATGAGACTTTAGCTCACCAAGCTCATAAGTACTCGTCCTATAAGGTGCTCTTGATACTAGCTTGGCTCCTAGCATAAGATCTATGTGAAAATCCACTAATCTAGGTGCAGTCAATATACCAGGGAGCTGTGAAGGAAAAAATCTGCAAACTCTTGTAGAAAAAGATAATCATCAAGGGATGGCTCTCCCTTTGAATCCTCTTCTTAGTCACTAATAGTGATAGCAAATAACTGACATCCCTTTTGCATGTGCTATCTAAACTATATAGCAGAAATTATATGAAGAACTTCAAAGATCACTCTAGAGATCCCATATCCATCCACACATTCTACCCTCTTTTTTTGACAATCCATCTTGGTGCTATGGGCATAATGCTAGTCTATGCCAAGGACAACATCATATGAACGTAGAGGGGTAATGCATAGATCAGAGACCATGTTTGTGTTTGCAATTTGAATTTGATAATTCTATACCATGGAACTAATAGAAACTCCAAATCCTAAGGCTAACTCTACTTCCCAAATTACATCTTATCTAACTACCATTTTCCATGGGTGGTATCCTACATGGGCACCGTATCCCAACTGTTCCCCATGGTGTACAAGGAAAGAGTGTAGGAGATTTTTTATTGGGGATTTGGGGCAATTAAAGTGTTTTTGATATCTTCAAACATTCTTAATACTACCCTTTCCACTTAAATTACTTCTACTGATCCTTAACAAGACCCTAGGAATGCTATCCAAGGTGGATGACAAGTTTCCCTCTGCTCATGTGTAGGAACAAACCCCGCTTGAACTATTTGAAGGAATATTGGAGGGATTAGAGTTTAAGGCTTTGATAAATGTGATTGACTTAAGATTTTTCCCATATATTTTTGAATTATTTTTTTAGACACTCCCTTCCTATCCACTTACCCCAATGAACATGCTAGTCTTGATTTGATAGGATGATGTCAACTCCTTGAACACATGGAAGTGGAGTGTAGTTTTGTTATAAAGTTTATTTGGTGATATTGAAGATAAGGTAAGCCAAGGTGTAATTAGTTTCCATTGATTTTATTTTTATTGTATTTTATAATTACATCTTCCTTATTCAAAAGGGTGTGCACATATTTTAGAAGGGAATATTTTAAGAATATTCTCTATTCCTAAAGAGAATTAAAACATTTTGCATACAAATTCTAGAGAGCATTTTTTCTCTAAAATGGATGAAATATTTCAAGGTTTATTTTCTCAGCAAGTGTTTGGTTTTCTCATACAAATTTTAACATGGCATAAGGTAATAATGTTAAATTCATTTTCTTGGATGAATTATAGGAATAGTATTTGATGCTATATTTTTCATTCAACGTAAGAGTAATTTCTTTAAATAATTACTACCAATGCAATATAAAGTAGCATTTATTTGAATCAAATTTCCTCTAACACATAATCATAATCAACATGAGAAAATTTGTATAACATAATTATATAAATTACAATCAAGACCATTTGTAATCAGAATAAAGTTTTAGGAGTACAATGAATGTCATAATAAATGAATTACTATTTTTTCTAAACACAAGGGGCTTAGCCACTGCATATATATTTTATTAAAAACTTGATTCAAATACACAATCAAGAAAGAAATGCTGGAAATATTCTTAACAGGGGTAAGTTACTAAGAGGGGAGGGGTGAATCAGTAACTTCTAAAACTTCTACAATTTTAACTCTTAATCGAATAGTCCAATTAGCATTTAATCCTTCACATATAATCTGATCTAACTTTATGTGTAAGAAACTAAAAACATGAAAGCATTCATAACACTTTGACACAAATATTTGGTGACCCGAAAACCTTCAAAATTAAAATTAAAATTGGGGTGGGGATGATGCGTACAAGCTTTAGTACTGCAGTATAAAGTTGTCCTGACAAGGCTTACATTGATCACTTTTGATTATCTACCCTATTAGGAGCAATAAGGACTACTAGGTCAACCTTGTGAAAGGATTTACAAACATACAATGAAGTATGCACTCGGTAAAGAGATTTACAAAAGACTGTTAGTTCTACCTTGTTAAAGGATTTGGCTAATCCAGCTGTTAGAATGAAGCAGTAGCTAGTTTTTGATCTATAACTTGGTTTACTAAATGAGATTCTTTTTGTAGAAGTTGTTGAAAGACAAATTCACAATACGCCAAGATCACCTACATGCAAATAACCTGCTAAAGAGAAACTAAAGAAGGGGAAGGAACAAGAGCTTGAAGAAATAAAGAAAAATTATATTGCAATAATGTGAAAAATAAATTGTTGTACAAAAAATGAAAAGGGAGAGCCTATTTATAAAGGCCTCTATGAAGCTTGTAGAACAAGCTTAGAAAGTGCTAGAAAGTGCTAGGAGAAAACAATGACAACTAAACATACATCCACAAAAGGTGGGATATCCTCGATCAAGGTTAGAGGATAAGTACGACTTGGATAGGAACAAACTCCCATGTTGTCAACAACTCCTAGTCTACAACTAATAGATAAATTCATTAACCTAAGTAAACTTAAGTAAAATAGTAAATAATAATTATTTACTCTAACACCCTCCCTTAAGTGAGACTTAGGGGAATGCACTTAAGCTTACAAAAAGTAAAGATGAAATGCAAAATAGGTCTCAACAACTAGGCCATGTTAGGTACCCATGTACAAATGCAAAGAAATGCAACCTTTGAAAATGGGGAAAGAGGGAAAACCTCACGGGGAAAACCCTCCCCCAAAAAGTGGTAAGTACAAACATGCTGAAAAAAAAAAACATGAAGGGAGGAAGGAAGGCCTTAACAAGACCCCCCAAGAACAACTTCCATAAGAAATGGCTCAAGAGACTCTTTGAAAACTATAAGTACAAATAACCCCCCCATGAGAGATAGAAAAGATTCCAAAGCAACCCCAGAATAATGGAGCCCTTAGAGAAAGAATCAAAACAATGAAACTCCAATGAGGAGTAAATAAGGGAAAAAAACAAGGGAACCCCTGAATGAGAGGGAAAATTGGAAGGCCTAGCTAATGCTCAAAGGACAAAATATGAGAATCCTAAAAGGGAATTCTGAAGGCAAGTGTGATGATACTATCATAAATGTCTATTATAGAGTCTGCAATAGGTGCACCTAGAGGCTCGATGAATGGAGTTGGAGGATCAAGTAGAGCAGAAGAAAAATCCTACCAAAGAGAAAAAGCCTCAACTAGAAGTGGTGTGGAAGTCAAAATAGGGATCATAGGAACAATAAAAAGGTTTAAGTGTCCTGATTGCACTACATGATGCTCCTACGAAAGAGAAGTAGTGTGCTTTGATAATGGAGATGGTGGACCAAAGTGTGAGAAGGTGTAGAGACAAGTGGAAAAATCAACTACCCCTATAGCAATAAGACCTCTTGCTGCACAATCCTGAATGAAGACTACATCAACAGTGAACTCAATTGTCTTTCCTAATCCACTTAATGTCATTTGAGAAATTGAGAGAAGGTTTGCAGATAGAGATGGAACACACAATACATCATTGAACAGACGATCCTAGATGTGAACTAAACATTTCTCACAGAATGGTAGGGTAGTGGTATTCCTCATGAGAATATGAGGAATGGGAGAAGCCTCAATAGTGGAGAAGACACCTGGAGAAGACATCATATGGTGAGAAGCACCTTAATCTAGTATCCAAGGAACCTATGAAGGAGATGTAATGGAAGCCTATAATTCATGGCCCTTTCCAAGATCTAGTGTAGATTTCAAAGAGGTGGAAGAAGCCTAAAAAGAATACCCTTGTGAGGTAGAAGAGGATGGAGAGAAAATAGTGCTCTTTTGAAGGAGAGCTTGCAAATCAGTAATCTATTTTTCATAGCCATCAAATCTCTTATAATAAAAATGTGACTCATTATGAGATCCCTTCAGACAATAGGAATAGGTAGGAGTCTTAGTTTTCTTTTTCTCCTTCTTCTTAGAAGATGATGAACTAGTAGAGTGCTAAGAAGAGGAATCAGATACCTACTTTAGCTTCTGCTATTAGAAATTCTTTAGAATAACTATTCGGGGGTGGGGAGTGAATTAGTTATTCAAGGTCCAAATTTCCTATTCAAACTTTTCATCAAGTAAAGTGTGCCCATATAACTATTCATTCATCCAAGCTTTAACTTTCCTATTTAGCAAGTTACTGTAAATCAACATGCAAGCATAACACATAAAAAGATCAACACATAACACAGTGATTTACATGGAAAAACTGTTTGGAAAAATCCACTAGTAACATGCTACTCAATTCTCACTCTTCTGAAGTGATGCCCTATGAAAATTTTTCCCTATTAAATGCTATAACACATTGTTAAATGTGACCTGGTTAAAGGATTTAACCACCCTCTTAGAAGTGGGCCTGGCTACAGGACTTAAAACATTCACTTGGAATGTCAACCTATTAAAGGATTTACAAATGGTTGTTAGACCAACCTAACTCCATAGGATTTTATTTTAGCCTAACTGATATAATTGCTAGAGAGTAACAATAAGGGGTTTTGACCTTATTACAACATACACCTTAACTTGCAGATTTTAGATCGCTTGTCAACTCATGACATTTCTTGGCTTTCAATCTATGTAGCTCTGACAGCTTACCCTCCTTTCAAGATTAGTCTCCTTGAGTCTCCATGCTCAATGTACCATTGAAATCCTCTCTTTCTAACCACTTGTTGAAGAAGATTCTTTGTGCTCTTTTCTTCCTACTCCTAGATGCCTTCTCTTTGAAACCCTTCAACCACTTCACAATTTTGCACACCAGCAACTCTTGCTTCTTGGCGTATGACTCCTTAAATAGAATTCTCGGAGTTTCTTTTCCTGCTTGATTCTTCCCTCCTTTAATTTCAATTCATATGGATTAGGTAGGATTCATTGAATCTAACCCATATTTTGATTCTTCTAGAAACATCATGAAGAATCCTCTTGAATTTGCTCAAAAATGGTTTACATAAAATTTTGTGCCACCAGCTCATCATCCTTATCCTCTAACTAGTTCACAAAATTCAAGGTAACAACTTTTTCAGCTTAGATTAAAAAAATCTTTGTCATTTCCAATAATGCATTAGCTCAACACTATTGAAATTTTGGTGGTCAACAGATACTATGCTACTTGGCATCAACTATGTTTTTATTGATGATCGACACCTAAAGTTTACTCGACACCTACTAAGATTTTTCGACACTCGGCTCGTTCTATATCACTCGGCACTTGAACTTCACTCGAAACACACTGGATTTTTTATTTTCTTAGCTCCAATAGAAAATTTTCTCAGCTTAAACTAGCTTGATTGGCACTTACTAATGAACTTAGTTTAAGCTTTGTAGTCAACCTTGTTACAACTTATACTTCTAGTGTTTCTTGGTGTGACCAACCATTGTATCTTCAAGTATGTTATCAATACATCATTTGACCATTGTCTTAGGTCATCTTTGCACTTCATTACAAAACCATAACTCAACCTTTCCCTTAGGTGCTCTTGTTACATCTTGTCGATAAAATCCTCTTCATCAATTAGCTAAGTGATAGTACTTGGATCCTATATGTAAATTTCATTCCTACAAATAGCAGGTTTGACATCAATGAATAAACAATGATTGAAAACATTCTTTCAACAAGAATCTCCCTCTTTCAATCAACCTTCTTCATCAATGATCTTTTCAATTAGATTTCCAACATCTGCTCCTATGTATCCTTGGCAAGAAATGCATGTGACTGTGAACCTGTTGAGTGATCTTGGACTATTCCTGTGTTAACCGATGACAAAATGTCTCAAAAGAAGGCATCTAATGTCTATATCCCAATGCATCTATAGTGGAGTAGAAAGTGGAAGAGAAGATCTGATACTATCCTTGCAAATTTGAGAGTATCAAAAAGATGCACTCATCATCTATTTTGTTTTTCCCACCATTGTATCTTCAAGTATGTTATCAATACATCATTTGACTATTGTCTTAGCTGATCCTTGCACTTCATTACAAAGCCATAACTCAACCTTTCCCTTAGGTGCTCTTCTTACATCTTTTTTATAAAATCCTCTTCATCAATTAGCTAAGTGATAGTACTTGGATCCTATAAGAAAATCTCATTCCTACAAATAGTAAGTTTGACATTAATGACAAAACAATGATTGAAAACATTCTTTTAACAATAATTTCCATCTTTCAATCAACCTTCTTCATCAATGATCTTTTCAATTAGATTTTCAACATCTACTCCTATGTATCCTTGACAAGCAATGCATGTGACTATGAACCTATAAGTGAATCCATCTAAGTGATCTTGGACTATTCCTATGTCAACTGATCACAAAATGTCTCAAAAGAAGGCATCTGATGTCTGTTACCCAAGGCATCCATATTGGAGTAGAAAGTGGAAGAGAAGATCTGATACTGTCCTTGCAAATTTGAGAGTATCAAAAAGATACACTCATCATCTATTTTTTTTTCCCACATCCCTGCAAGAGAAGATCTGATACTATCCTTGCAAATTTGAGAGTATCAAAAAGATACACTCATCATCTATTTTTTTTTCCCACATCCCTGCAAGAGAAGATCTGATACTATCCTTGCAAATTTGAGAGTATCAAAAAGATATACTCATCATCTATTTTGTTTTTCCCACCATTGTATCTTCAAGTATGTTATCAATACATCATTTGACCATTGTCTTAGCTAATCCTTGCACTTCATTACAAAGCCATAACTCAACCTTTCCCTTAGGTGCTCTTCTTACATCTTGTTGATAAAATCCTCTTCATCAATCAGCTAAGTGATAGTACTTGGATACTATAAGCAAATTTCATTCCTACAAATAGCTAGTTTGACATCAATAACAAAGCAATGATTGAAAACATTATTTTAGCAACAATCTCCCTCTTTCAATCAACCTTCTTCATCAATGATCTTTTCAATTAGATATCCAACATCTGCTCCTTTGTATCTTTGGCAATCAATGCATGTTACTGTGAACCTGTAAGTGAATCCATCTGAGTGATCTTGGACTATTCTTATGTCAACTAATCACAAAATGTCTCAAAAGAAGGCATCTGATGTCTATTACCCAAGGCATCCATAGTGGAGTAGAAAGTGGAAGAGAAGATCTGCTATTGTCCTTGCAAATTTGAGAGTATCAAAAAGATACATTAATCATCTATTGTGTTTTTCCCACATCCCTGTAAAACTACACACAAAGATTTGAACTTCAGCAAGAAGTCTTCAATGGTGGGAAAGCTCTCTAGTGATAATGAACTCAACTTTGCATCAAGCTAAAGTGCCTCAAACTCATTCACTATACCAAAAAATGTCTAAAATTTGGTCCAATAAGTAGGTAGAGTGGTTAAACCATCCAAGTGAAAAAGTAGACTATCTAAAATGTTTAGTGCAATCAATCCCATGGCCTCATCCATTTTTTTTCTATTTTGAAAAACCTCAAAGGGGAACTGTGAAATAGGTTGGTTCTCATCTAGATATAACCATAAACCTCATGACATGAGAAGCCTAGTCATTTGTGCTTTCCAAGTGTGATAGTTTTACAGCATGAGTTGGGTCACATAAAGATCTAACATTGAGAGAAGAAGATAGAAGCAGAAGGGTATATTTTGAAGTAAATTATAGAAAAGAAAATTCCCCACCCCCCCCCCCCCTCCTCAACTAATAAATATATCCCTCAAATACCAAAGAAACAACTATAGAAATCACAAAAATTGATAAAAGAACCTAGATTCTAGATGCAGAGAGGGAGGAAACTAAAGCCTCTAGTTCAACAACAAAAATAGGAGCTCAATATTACTCAAAACTGATTCCAGATCTGGAAAGTAGATAATAAATCATGCACTTTTCAAAAAAATAGCAATGAAACATGTATCCATATGAGCTTGAATGAAGCCTTTGAAGGTGCAAAAAAGGGATTTTTGAGTTGCAAAAAAATTTAGGAAAAAATATGTCAAAATTCATACACCAATGTGTACAGACCATTAAATTCTACCCCAAAACAAAAAAAATAGCTCAAAAAAATGAGTCTGTATGAGGGAGATCTCACTATTTGAAAATCACCTCTGTAGTCATTTTTTTCTGAATCATTGCCATCACACCTCCAATTTTTTTTTTTAAATCCCAAAAAATGTCAGATCTATTATATCAAGCCCTCTTTCTCCTTTTTCTCCAATTATTAGAAAAACTCTCTTCCTCCTAATTGAAGAAAAAATGACAAACAAACTAAAGTTTGTGTCTCCAAATCGTGGCTTCAAAAATCCTTAGAACTAGGAAGCAATAGGGAGGCTTTGATACCATGTAGAACATGATGAAAGCCAACTTCACAGTGTGCCAAGATCACTTGCATGCAAATAAAATGCTAAAGAGAAATTGAAGAAGGAAGGAACAAGATCTTGAAGCAACAAAGAAAAAGTATATTGTAGTAATGTGAAAATGAAATTGTTGTACAAAAATTGCAAAGGGAGAGCCTATTATAAAGTCCTCTAGGAAGCTTTTAGAACAAGCTTAGAAAGTTCTAGAATGTTCTAGGAGATAAGAATGACAACTAGGTATGCATCCGCAAAAGGTGAGATATCCTCAATCAAGGTGAGAGAATAAGTATGACTTAGATAGCAACAAACTCCATTGTTGTCAACAACTCCTAGTCTACAACTAATAAATAAATGCATTAACCTAAGTAAAATTAAGTAAAAGAGTAAATAAGAATTATTTACTCTAACACTTTTAAGTGCACAAATCACCTTTCTATGATAGATGAATCTTTGTTGCACCGTATACTACTGTAGCCTTTGCAATTTTCACTTTTTTCTCTTCTCTTAGGATTATATTATGTATGCATCATTTCTATAGATATTGGATGTGATACAATATACTACATATATACCAATCTAATTATACAAATTACAAATTCAACCACTATACAAGTTTACACAAATATTACAAAGTTGGCTCAAGTGTAGACACTCGGGCTCTAAAGACTGACTTGATGAAGTTTTAATACTTGCATCCACTATCATTGCTGAGCATCATCATGCACACAGTAGATGTAGAAGCTTGGTCCATACTAATCACTTTCAATTAGTCTTGAACTAATTCTAGACTAGTGACTCAGTGAATAGTTTGAGACTCACCATATAAACTGAGTCTCTTGGTTTACATTGTATGATTTGGTAAACACTGTCACCTCAAGCTCCGTATAAACTAAGTCACTTGGTTAAAATTGAGTAACTCGGTTAACACTAGACTTTCATCACATAAACTATGAACTTGGTAAGCACTACATAGCTCAACTTGCACTAGTAAACTTGACATACACTAAGATTCATAGTTTACACTGTTGATCTTCACAACCATAACTACTTGGTAAACACTAGAATTTGTCCAAAGGACTCAGTAGTACCTGTTGAACTTGGAAACAACTAAAATTCTTGGCAAACACTATTAGTTGTGTAATAAGCTTGGTAGCTATTTAAAATCTAAATAAGTGTATGTCACTAATAATAAACTTGATTGATATGTCAACAAGAATCAATGAAGAAAACTTAATATCATTGTCATTACATATTTAAAGTTAGCAATGAATTGTGAAAAACTATATTTCTACATTTATCCTAAACCAATCTATTTTCAAGGAATTTACTATGAAATCTATTTAACATGTTCTCATTTCTACTATCAAATTTTATACATCAGGATCATATTTTCCTAGGATAAGTCTCCATAACAATAGACTCAAGAATACCAAAAAGTCTATAAATTAAGTTTTGTTTTATATCAAGGTATCAACTAAGCAATCTAAAAATTTACATAAAGATAACCATGGAAAACCAAAATTTACTAGGTGACAATAAGATTCAACCACATTGACACATTCAAAAAACTAATCTCATCCAAGGTTTGCAAACAGGTTCCATATTGAACCAAGACTATGGAGAAGGTGAATTTTTCCAAGGTAGCTGATGTCAATCACAACCAAAAACATATACCACTTCTAAGGCTAATAAACACAATGAACTTTCATTCTTTCTCTCCTTATCTCCCCAAACAAAACAAAAAATTGTATTAATCTATAAAGGCCCATAACACCTTACTTTCTCCCTCTCCTCAACTGTTTGAATTAAAATACTATGTCTATACATAATGATAAGATGTTCAATATATATTTTGATACATTTGATTAACTTAATTTAAATTAATGTTACTTTCAAAATTATTTACTATAAATATATGCAATCCATACTCCTACATGGAGTGTAACAATTTTTATCAGTTAAGTTGCAAGTCATAGATCTTCAAAAACTAAAAAAAGAAATGGATGAATAGAAATTTGACCTTTTTTAGCAGAAAAAGATAAATGTTTAAATTTCTCTCAAATCTACTATTGATGAAAAGAAGAATTCACAATTTAGGGCTCAAAGAAATGGAAGAGATAAAAAAAAATAAAAGAAAATTGGAAGATATTGAAAAAGGAAATAGAGCCATGGAAATTGTAGTGTATGCATTAATTTGGGCTTAATTGGAAAGGTTTTATTGTGCTTTCAATGTACTATTTTTTGGATGTATTTTCTCAATTTATAGATGAAATTAGAAATTCCAATTCTTTTAACATCACCTAATTAGTATTAAAAATAAATAAATTGATGTCTTGATTATAAATTTTATATTTCTTGAACTTGGATATCTCTTGGCTTGTTTTATTAAAAAATTTAATTAAAATTTTAGATATGCTAGTATTAATTTATATCAATATCAACATATGATGCCACTATCAATGTATGTTCCTATACATTTGACATTTTGTATCATGTTATTAGCCTACTTCCAAAGGTTCATTCCTTATATGATATAAACATTCTTTTACCATTGGTTAATGCTTTAATGTTGAATCCTTTCTTCCGAAATCAAAAGTTTTATCTTCAAATTTTGTAATCCTTCACTTAATCTTTATCTCTTGATAATTTATGAACTAAAATAGATCACACACTTTATTTTACATTAATTGTATCTAAATTTTAGCCCATTATTGTAGACTAGGTAGGAAAATATCCATAACTACTTGTTAGTTAAATAAATTTCTTTCTAGAGAGGTGAGAGGATGATGGAAAAGAGAGATCATCTTAGAAAAAAATAAGAGAAGGTGTTTATGGGGCTATTTGGTTTAGTATGGGTAACAATGAGTAATTAAAAAAGTATAGTGATATTTAGTAGAATAATTTAAAAATATATATTAGAAACAAATAAAATGGAGGGAAATTTAGGGAGCTATATATTATTTTTGAATAAGTCTATTTGAGGTTTATCCTACTCTCTATTTTATTTTACCTTTCCCCTAAAATAAAGAATATGGATAAGGAGCTATTGTACAGTAACAAAGATAAAATGTAGAATATTTTGTATAAAGTTGTTTAATGGTTCTTGATATACTTGTTCAACAAGTCTTCTATGTAACCATTCTTTGGACAGAACATTTGAAAATTCTTAATTAACATTTTCTTAATGTATATTATTAACTTCCAAAAAGGATCAAGAATGATAGAAAAAAATATTCAAAGCCTTTAGATATTCATGTAAAATACTTATCCAATTCTTTGAAAATAAAATGATAAATAAAAAGAAATATAATTCTTATAATTAAAATAGTCAAATTAGAAAATGTTTATTATATATTTAAATATAAATGTTTATTATTACTTAATTGTTTTGATTTCTTTCAGAACCATCTTGGCATGTTAGACTTACATCAAAGAACAAAACAATCTTTCAAAACAAATTTGCTACTTGTTTTCCAATTTTCTGTAAAACAAGAAGGAATCACGGTCTCATAATCCACATTAGAAGACAAAAATCATATGAAAATAGGCAAGAGAGATCCTAATATGTCAAAATACACAATTACAAAAATATGATTACATTTAAGTACAACATGCAAAAATACAAACATTTAAATCTTCAAGACAAAATGATTGGGTAATTGTTCATATACTTAATACTCTCATATGACAAGTCAGAAATATAGTCGATAGGCTCTATTGTTACCTGATTTTGCAATATGTTGTGGCAGATTCTGACTTCTAAAAATGTGTGACCAAGTTTATATTCCAAGTCCAAATAATGAGTGGGATTGCCCAATCACTGGTGCAATTGAAACATAAACTTTGGAAAATGTGTTTGTTATAGAATATCTAAATGTGGAGAAGTCATTGCACATTGTTCTAGGTGAATAATTTATGCAAGATAAATCTAGTTCCATATGCTACAAGGACATTGTTTCTAAATTCCTCACCAATTGTTGGACCTTTTCAAGAACGTAGAAATTGTGAAGCAAATGGAAAATGCATATGTCAAGTATCACTTGAAACCTTTTGAAGACTATGATGCATACATTAGTGCTTATGTGATAGAGATAAGTAGTGCCCTCATACGTGGCATGTTCTCCCTTGAATCTCTAAGTTCATGCGATGTTACTACGTGTCTATATTATTCCCTCAAAATTGCAATTAGTAGCAGGTACAAATCTATTGTAGGCCATGAATTGAACATTCACCATTTCTATCTCTCTCAACAAAATGAATCAAGAATTTTGGATGTTTTTGATGCAATGATATTGCTACAAATTCATATGTCTCATCTTCCAGTACTTCCTTATATTTGTACTAGTTTCTCCATGCTTATGTCCTCTAGTAGGGAGCTACTATAAGCTACAAAAGATTTCTCAAAAGTGTTTGTCATGGATAAGCATACAGTGCATATATGTATATAGTAACTATTATATGTAGTGAAATATCTTTATTCACACTACTAAAGAAATTTTTGAAAAATAAAAAGATTTTTTTCTATGTCAATATTTTGCATCACATATGATTTTCATTTTCTAAAATTCCTCTTACTCAAGCTTTTGTTTACACTATTGGTCACTTTACTAATATTTATAGACTTCAAATACTATGTTTTCCTTGTCATTCTATATATGAAATATATTCCAAAACCTAATAATACACTATATTTGAATTTCAACAAATCAAAATATTAGTCATGGTTTATATTGGTTTAAGTCAAGTTTTGTTTATCTCTTAACATTTTCTTTTTTTATTCTTGTTTTATTATATCATCTGACATATCTTTAACTACTTTTTCTCTACCCATCCCTACCTAGTGACAAACTTTTGATTACTTCTCTCTATTATATGAAGATGCAATTGCAATTGTGAAAATGCTTTTAGTTCTATCTTGTTTCTTTGAAATTTGATTGGGTGATTGCATGTAGTATTATGTACATATTGTTCACCTAATCAAAGATAGTTGGTCGACTGATTTGTTTCTTTATATCATATTTTACAAATATTTCAACAACTACAAATTTTCAATACAAGTTAAACACAAAACAAATATCTAGTATGTCTTGACCGTATCTTATCAATTAGCAATTTATTTGTGACTTTTCTATCTAGTCAAATAAAATCTAATTCATTTATTAGTAAAATTACAAACATCTGTCACCCTTTCGTAAAGGAAAAGGCTAACAAAAGTATAACTATTCACCTTTAATGACATAAAATTGGTATTATTATTTTGAATTTGAAAATGAAGTAACCTAATGAATTATGTAGAAATGGATGAAGTTTAGGATTATGATTTTTAATAGTTATTTGGAATAAGAATTGATATATTTTCCTAATTCTTATAGATAAATTTTTCACTACTAAAAAAATGCTAAAAATTAGGGGTCTAGTTCCCACCAAAAAACTATATGGAAATAAACTTGTTTCCCTTTGATCTTAGACTATGTCATAGATAACATATATAGATAGAAAAATCATAATAAAAATTGGATTTAGACATATATTTTCTCTTTTATAATGATTCAAATTTCAAGTCACGCAAAATTGATAGTTTTTATCTCCCACCCAGTAGTGATATTATATGTTCAAAGTAACATTGCACACTACATATAGATCTTGACAAAAAATTGCGAACATGTGTTTGACCACCTTGTTTTTTGGAAATGTTTGATTCAAATAACTTGTACATAATGGATTATGTATCTAGTGCAAGGGTTCTTTTAAAGTTTGATAATAATGTTTCACATGTCATGCATATGTGTATCTTTCACTTCTGAAATATGTTGACCTAATATGGCACAATTATCAATTTTTATCTAATGACATTATGGAGAAATGTCAAAGTCATTACTCATATATTAACAATGCTCTAGATAGAGATATTGAATTTCTTTTTTATGGGTCTTTACTGATTTGCAAAATATTACAACTAAATTTTCATCACATGTTTTGTATTAGGTCTTACTTGGAAATGAAATTGTACACAAGTTACATTTCTTAATACGGATTTTGAATATGAATAATGTAGAGAAATAACACTTTAAAAGTCTAAAGTTGCTACTACAACTTGAAGTTGATATCACAAATACACTCTTCATCTTGGCAAGTGCAAGTGTGACTATCTTATAAAAAAATGGTTCTACTTGAATCAATAATGCTTTTTGAAATATGCATTCTCTTTCTCCTCTATTTCTCACTGCAACAAACATCCTTTTCCAAGTTACTCATGGCCTACAATGTAATACTCTTTTATGTAATTTTATACATAATTGAGTGAGCCATGGAGTTTAAAGAAAATGAAAACTACAGTAGGCTAGTAATAAACAATTCCATACTTAGACATTATCTATTTTACTGAATACATTAGGGAGCACCCAATATTATATGGATGTTTCTATTTATCTACTTGGGAACAACTTATAAATATTTCCTTAAATCAATATTGCTTACTTCACAAAGCTAGCTACAACAATGAGTGGTTTCTTAAAGAAATTAGTGTGCAATATATACAATAAGCACAAATGCAAGTGTGGTCTAAAAATATAAAGCTATCAGGATGTATCCATGTAATGTCCCTTTTTGGAGTTAATTTGATTTAATTAATTTAATTAATTAAGTTGTCCAAAATAATGAATATTTTATGAGGATGATTAATTAATTATTTTAATTAAATAAATAAGTGGTATAAAGTTATCAAACAAATAAATATTAAAAGGTAACTTTATATTTAATTAATTTAATAAAGTAACTTAAATAAAATAATATATCATAAAGTGACTTAATAAAAATAACATAATTTATGGAAGCTTCTAGATTTTGGACCAACCTCTTGAGGGAAAAGTATAAATAGACATCATGGGCCTCATTATCATCATCCATAAATTGATGTTTGTTTGTTGTGATTATTTGGTGGAGAAGCCAGCTAGGGTTTCAGCTATTGGAGGACCTTTGAGGATGAAAACCCTCATTGGTTATGTAATTTTGAGGCTGCGAGATACCAGCTGAATTATTGTTGATTGTGGGCTTTACTTTAGAAGTCCAATCATGAGCTTCACTATGGAGATTGTTTGAGTACAATAGCTGATGTATGATTGTACTTCCAAAAGCTAATGTATCATTTCTTTTGAAGCTACTTTAGCAGTTGATGTATTTCTGAGATTCTTACTTTAGACTTTATTAGTTTGCATTATTATGCTAATTCTTGCATGATATGACTTGGAGCTTAATTGGAGGTATTTTTGGATTGGGATTTCATCATTCAAGAGTTCAATTGCTTCATATTTTGTTAACAGAAGTCTAATATTCATTTTCAGACTTTGCATCAACACTTGGAGTCCATGCTTTTCACTCTTGGTAGCTCAATCTTGCATCATACTCAACTTGCACTTGGAGCACTTGTTTCTTCAAGGGTTGGAGAAAATTTTGGGAGTTTGAGAAGACCATTAGTAGCTGATATATATTTATTCTCTAAGGTCTACTAAAATAGGGGTGAATTGGGCTGGGAAGCATAAATAAATTCCTAGAAATCCATTCACACATCTTTGGCACATGGGTATTTGGGTGAACCTCTTCTTGAAGCTTGGGAATAAAGATTGATGATAGTAATTAAAGGTTTTAGGTAGGATATATTCATTTTGAAGATCTAAAAGTTACAGTAGGGGCGGCTCAGTTTTGGGTCATTATTCATCACATACAAGGTGTTTATTTATTGATATATGTTGGCTACTTCATCTCTCTCACAAGGAGACTCAACCAAGTTCTTACACTTTCTTGTACTCCATTTTTTGCATATATGAACATTTGAAAGATACTACAATTTGCGCACAGACTTGTCATTAAATTTCTGACTTGGCATAGTTGTTACATCTTCATATTTTTCCAAAGAGTCTTGGTAATTCATGTTACATTGTATATGGATTTGCAAATTGAATAAGGGAGCTACAAGTTGGAGTCCTATAGTTTCATTAATGATCATTTAGAATAGTACATTTGAATGTACGCCAAGTGTTTGTTAAAATGTGCATTGGCTATAGGTATGCATTGATTTATTAGAAACTCATGTAAAGGAAAGTGCTCTTCATTCTTAGCTCATTGTTAGATCATTTAGCATTCATCCTAAAGCTAACAGTCATATATCCCTAGTTTTCCAACTATTTGATATAATGTCAAGTGGCTAAAGATGAAAAATTTACATTAGCGATCATTGAAAGTGCACTGTAATTGATAAAAGGAGGTTGTAAATGCATCTAGATAATAGTTTAGACATCATAGTGTTGAACTGTAATCATTTGAAGTCTTCATTGAGTATTTATCAAGAAAACATGAAACTAAA
This sequence comes from Cupressus sempervirens, assembly GCA_028749045.1. Lineage (NCBI taxonomy): Eukaryota > Viridiplantae > Streptophyta > Pinopsida > Cupressales > Cupressaceae > Cupressus > Cupressus sempervirens. The sequence goes on from CM053792.1 coordinate 878,817,490, forward strand.
ACCATGGATCAACAAGTTGGAAGTTTTTATTTGAAGTGTTTGACAATTTTTTTTGAGCTCTTTATCAGCATTTTGAGATCAGATTTGAGTAGGGTCATTGCAATGGTATCAGAGCTATTAACCTGTCATCTTGTTGGGTAGATTGGACATTGAATCAGTTAGTTAATATGTTTACTTCAAGTACCTAGAAGAAGTGGGACAAAGATATCAAGAAGATTAAACAAAATTTGAAAAGGTTGGATGAAAGTTAGAAAATGATGAATGAATTGATGCTTTCCATGTTTAAGAGGACTACATCACAAAACAAAGAGAAAGAGGAACAAGAGGTCTCTATAAGTGACTGATCTAGAAACCTCTACAAGGAGTTTGCAGTAGTTGGTGGCCAACATATAGCTGAATCTGTGGAGGAAAAAAATCAAACCAACTTGGAGGAAGATGTTGGGCATACAATACTTCAAGAGGACTTCAAGGATGAAGCTAGAGATACTCTAGATGGTTTACACGATTTGAGGAACCAGCTAAAGGTGAATGAGGATGGGATCATGGTAGCTCTATCTTATCATGATAGGATGCATAAGATTATTTAAAATCATCTTTGGGAAGTTCAACTTGAGAGAAGACAAAAGGGAGTTGCGGCAAAGTCTTCTCATGATAGCTTGTAGGTGATCAAAGAGGGCCTGAGAGGGATGAAATCAAGTTATCTACACCTTCTTTCAAATTGTGACCACCTTCTTAACCTTTTTGGGATTTATTTAGATACCTTAATGAGTAAAGAGGAGGAAATTGATATGCTTTCTCAAGAGCTTATGGTAACTAGGGATTCTTTGGTGAGCACTCAATTAACACTTTAGGATTCAGAGCATTCCTTTTGGGTAGCCAGGACACTTGTGGATGATAGCAGTATGAGTTCACCTAGTGTTCACACTTAGGATATAGATGTATTATTAGGTGGTGGTGTAGACATATTAATGTTAGTGGTAGATTTCGGTTATAATGGAGTTTTGAGTACTAGTATCTTCTTTGGTACTCTGGAGGCTAACATTGGTTAGTAGAATTAGAAGGAGATGATTCCTTCTAAGACTTGCACGTTGGGTTTTGGTATTGATTCAACACCTTTCCAAGAAATAGATAGAATCCATGATGAGGGAAAGATTGTAGATGGTATTCATGGTGATGTTGTTGCACAACCAACTCATCCTATTATGAATTGTGAGCCTTCTTTCGAGGATAACAATATTGGATGGAATACACTTGATCATTCGGGTATTCCATTAGCTCATTCAAGAGAGTTTCACCTCGATTTCATCTTAAGGTGTTCTCATTAGTTTTATTTTAGTCCACATGTTTAGGATTTGACGATGACCTTGATGACATAGAGAGGTGGGTGGAATAAGGAGTGTTCTAGTCAACTTGGATATGATTTGATTCTAACAATAGATGATGATTTTGAGTTTGGTAGGTCTTCTAATTTTCTCTCTCATGTTGATTATCATTTGATTTAGGACTTGGGGACTTACTACATTTTGGAGATGGGAGGTATCAGAGTGGCACAACAGGAAGCAATAGGAGGTGGCTTTCCAACAGTATGGGTGCATTAGATTTATCATCACAGTTTTGGGGTTAAGTTGATTCAACAGGTTGTGCTTGTGCTACAAGAGTTGTTTGGTGATGATTGGGACATTACATAGGTCTTCACTTGGGATCTAGGTGGAGGAGAATGGTACTTGTTGCTGCGATTTCTTAGGGACAAGGAATTTTAGGAGGGGTGGACTGTAATGTCCCCGTTTGGAGATAATTTGATTTATTTAATTTAATTAATTAAGTTGTCCAAAATAATGAATATTTTATGACGATGACTAATTAATTATTTCAATTAAATAAATAAATTGTTTTAAGTTAATTATTTATAAAGTTATCAAATAAATAAATATTAAAAGGTAACTTTATATTTAATTAATTTAATAAAGTGACTTAAATAAAATAATATATCATAAAGCCACTTAATAAAAATAAAATAATTTTTGGAAGCTTCTAGATTTTGGGCCAACCTCTTAAGGAAAAAGTATAAATAGACATCATGGGCCTCATTCTCATTATCTAGAAATTGATGTTTGTTTGTTGTGATTATTTGGTGGAGAAGCCAACTAGGTTTTCAACCATTGGAGGACCTTTGGGGATGAAAATCCTCATTGGTTACGCAATTTTGAGGTTGTGAGATACTGGCTGAATTATTGCTAATTGTGGGCTTTACTTTAGAAGTCTAATCTTGAACTTCACTATGGAGATTATTTGAGTACAATAGCTGATGTATTATTGTACTCGCACTAGTTGATGTATCGTTGCTTTCGAAGCTACATCAGCAGTTGATGTATTGCTAAGATTCCTGCTTCAGACTTCGTTAGTTTGCATTTTAATGCTAAGTCTTGCATGATACAAATTGGAGCTTAATTGGAGGTATTTTTGGATTGGAATTTCATCATTCAAGAGTTTGATTGCTTCATATTTTGTTACTAGAAGTCTGATATTCATTTTTAGACTTTGCATCAACACTTGGAGTCCATGTTTTCCACTCTTGGGGGCTCAATCTTACATCATACTCAGCTTACACTTGGAGCACTTGTTTCTTCAAGGGTTGGAGACTATTTTGGGATTTTGAGGAGACCATTAGTAGCTGATATATATTTATTCTTTGAGGTCTACTAAAATAGGAGTGAATTGGGCTGGGAAGCACAAATAAATTCCTAGAAATTCATTCACACATCTTTGGCACATGGGTATTTGGGAAAACCTCTTCTTGAAGCTTGGAAATGAAGATTGATGATAGTAATTGAAAGTTGTAGCTACGATATATTCATTTTGAAGGTCTGAAAGTTACAATAGGGGCAGCTCAATTTTGGGTCATTATTCATCACATACAAGGTGTTTATTTATTGATATATGTTGGCTACTTCATCTCTCTCACGAGGCAACTCTACCAAGTTCTTATGTTGTCTTGTATTCCATTTTATGCATATATGAACATTTGAAAGATGTTGCAATTTGTATGGAGACTTGTCATTAAATTTCAAACTTGGTATAGTTGTTACATCTTCATATTTTTCCAAAGAGTCTTGGCTAATTCATGTTAGATTTTATATAGATTTTAAAATTGAATAAGGGAGCTACAAGTTGGAGTCCTATAGTTGCTTTAATGATCATTTAGAATAGTACATTTGAATGTATGCCAAGTGTTTGTTAAAATGTGCATTGGCTATAGGTATGCATTGATTTATTAGAAACTCATGTAAAGGAAAGTCCTCTTCATTCTTAGCTCATTGTTAGATCATTTAACATTCATCCTAAAGATAACAGTCATATATCCCTAGTTTGCCAATTGTTTGACATAATGTCAAGTAGCTGAAGATGAAAAATTTACATTAGCAAGCATTGAAAGTGCATTGTTATTGATAAACAGAGGTTGTAAATGCATCTAGACGATAGTTTAGATATCATAGTGTTGAATTGTAATCATTTGAAGTCTTTATTGAGTATTTACCAAGAAAACATTAGACTGAAACTAGGGATCAGCAAGTTGGAAGTTTTCATTTCAAGTGGTTGAAAAAATTCCTTTAGCTCTTTATCAGTATTTTGAGATTAGATTTGAGCAGGGCCATTACAATCCATGGGATCAATGTTGGTTAAATAGTTTTCTACCTACTATAGAAGTTTCTTTTTCAAAAATGGTAAAGAGGCATTTGTAATGAAAGAAGATAGATATATTTTTCATTTCAAATAAAATACATGGAAGAAAATGATAATTGTTTGTGCATAGATGAAAATGTTCATCAAACAATAGGCTTCCATAAACTATTGTGCATCTCATGGCTCTTATTGAAATTTTGACCATAGTACTTTAGAGTTAGAAAAATCTTTAGTTAACAAAACTATTACTTTTATGATACATATACGAATTGTGTATATGAAAATTTAACAATGATTTTAATTTCTACAAGTGTAGGTTGGTGAGTAATTCGATTTTATAAGCCTTTTTCTTTTTTTTGTCAGATCTATGTATAATGACATAGTTACAACCTCAAAGAAAACCACCTGTACAATCACACACACATGAACAAAGGTCATAGACTTAGAAGTGATCATATGAATGACTCTCACATCCAATCTACTCAGAATAGTTTTATGTTAAAATCAACAAAATTGAGATTTTTCACTCATAAAAGGAACATGGAAGTGGAAAAATACAATTTACTAAATCCCATTTATAGATAATGTGATATTGATAAAAGTCTTCTAAAACATGGATGATCTAGGTTTCATGAGTACAAATAAAATGTTGTTGATTTTTTATTTGATTCATTTGTAGTTCTACTCAAATTTCAGCTTGCCTCAACTAAAATACACAAGGGAGTAACAAATTTCTTCATTAGTGGCCTTCAAAATTCTAATCAAGAGGCTATATGATGCAGGAGCATCCAGAGGTATAAGGGCAATCCTGTGTCACCCAAAAAAAAAGTACTTAGACTTAGTTTCTATTTCATGTGTTTTCATTTCTGGACACCCATTTGGGTCAAATAAAGGTTCCAACTCTCACAGTTCCACTATCAGTGTTCTAGGATAGAGTATTTGAACACCTTGGGATACGTGTAAATGTCAAAAAAATTAGGAGTATGCAATTAGGCCATCATTTTGGTGAACTAGGATGTGTAAATTGGCCAAATGAATGTAATTGTAATTTAGAGCATTCCAGAAAAAGAATCAGGTCAAAAGGCCCCACGGTTTGGAAGTTATTGTAGTTTTTTGGGTTTTGGAGACCTCCTAAGAATGCTTCAAAGTCAGGTTAGGGGCATTAAATGACCTTAAAAAGGTCCAAAAAATGGGGGACGAGTTAAGCTGGTCTATAGGGCTATAGAGAGCTTTGAGAGCTTTCTGAAAATGTAAACGGTTTGTCAATCGGAGCTACAGTTCAAAAGTTATGCCTCTCGAAAGTTTGGTTACCATTTTTGGATTCTTCTAGATTTGTGTCGACTTCTAACGCAGCTTCTAGAGCCTTCTACTTGGTCGGTGGATGCCTACTAGCACTTTCTAGAATGTATTCCTAGTTCTTAACCCTCTAAGGTCTATTTAAGACATTTCTGGCATTGTAAAAGGCAGTTCAGAGTGGAAATTGAGAGGAGGTACCAAAGGGAGAAATTATCTCCAGTTTTGTGCTATTGTAAGGGCTTAGGGCATGTTTTGAAGTCTATTTTCTCTGTACAGAATGTACTAGCTTATTTTCACAATTAATACAATTTCCCTTTTCCTGTTGTGTCCATTCTATGTGTGGGTTGTGTCCCCATCACTATACATTCTTTCCCTTGTGAATTTCATCTAGAAACATTGAAAAAGTTACATAATATAGTTAATCCTAACAGTTATTTATTAAGAATGCAATTATCTGTAAAGGCAGGTAGCTCAAAAGAAGAACAAGGGTATGTGTACGATCATGGTGTGTCAAAAAGTGGCAATTTGACAAATTTGTAGTTTTTAAATATCTCAAGCTATTTCAAATTCTATTCCAACTTTTTTCCCACCCATCCTAATAGTAAATGAAGACAATTAATATTTTTATAGGGTCTACTATATCTTTTGATACCAGACCTATATGGTCAACTTTAAAAAATCCTAAAAATGTGCTATGGCCTATTTTTATGTATTTTTACTTAAAAAATGTACCTGATGACTTTTTCTTTCACCAAAATTTGATGAAATAAAAAGGGTTTCTTAAGAATTTTCTTATCTTTCCATAAATGTAAGGTTTGTAAAATTATGAGTTTAGTAAGTAATTATTACTTATTTTCTAAAGGAGTTACCTATAAAGTGTTGACTGACACACTATTTGAAAAATAACTATAACTTTCAAATGGTACAACATTTTTTAAATCCAAAAGATGCAACACATTCTATGTTTCTTCTACTATAAGGAAAAAAAATGAAAAATTGAATTTTGTAGAGTTTTAAATTAGTTAACGTGATCAGACATGAGAGTTTTTTATTCCAAAAATAATAAATTTAGAAATTATTTATTAATTATTTATTTAGAATAAAAATACCCAAAAATATGTGTCACATCTAGGCATGAGTCTACTACTTATATCTAGAATATTATTAAAAAATATTATCATTTAATTTTTATTAAGGTGGTTAGACATACGTCTACTTCTCATTTTTGTTCTAAATTTTTTGTAATATTGCATTAAAATTCAAAATTTTGACCAATGTATTTTTATTTTTTTGAGATAAGTCCTAGTAGTTTAGAAACCACATTCAATTTTCTAGACATTATTTTCTCTCAACTTTTTTATATAAAGTTAATAGCAAGTAGAAAATTGCACATCAAGTTGACATAACCTTGATTTTCTGATTTTTTATTGCCACTTAAGAGCATAGTTTGGTTGACCATGATCCTGCACATACCCTCAAGGTTTATAGGGTGATATATTTTGTATTCACTGAATCTCTAAGTGTCCAAACATTCACATTTTTTTGGTCTTCAACTTCTAGAAAATTACTTCTCGATTTCAACAACTTAGTTAATTCGGCTGCATACAACATCCTATTTCATGATGAAAATCCTCTTGGTGGCCATTTCGAGCCATTGGTTACCACAGAGACCAAGAAAAGACATAGCCCAAGCATGAACTTACATCAAATAAAAACAATTACTAGAGACAAAAGTGAAATACAAATCAATAATATAAATAGGAAAAGAAAAAATGAATCTACAAATGACAAGTTGACCAATACTGCTAAACTCAATAATGCCAAAAACCTTGGAAATAAAAACTTGCATGCAACAAAGAAACTAATTAGAAGTCAAGCTAAAAAAATGGATCAAAATACAAGCAACAATGATAGCTCTAGGGCCTCTTAAACAATCAATCAAGTTAAACACAACTTGGAGATGTAGTTAATTGTCACAGTCAATAGTAAAAGAGCATCAAAAAGGAAAATCATCAAACAAGTGCAATGATATTCAGCTACAATAGAGGACACACCAAAACATCCTTGCACAATATGCCAACTCCCCAATTTCAAAAAATATGTAAAACAACTTAACCAAAGCCATAAAGTTACATATTACAACTTAACAAATAATAACATTACATTTTTCAGTGACAACATATGTAAAACATGTGTGAATACCTTAACCACAAATTGAATCCCAAAATATGTTGTTCCTCTAAACATTAACGAAAACATTCCAGTAAATCTAGTGTACAAAATTTGACTCAACTAGAAGAGTGCTTGGTGTTATTAAGAATTTCTTTTACACAAATATGGGAGCTAGGACACAAAAATTCACGACTAGGCTTAATTGGTTCCATGAAAAATATTCTGGTAAACATATACACAATTCAAACTGCTTTACCATTGTCATTATCGAACACGTCAACTATTGTCATCTCCCTTAAAAGACATTTAAAATATAAGAATTCTTTCCAAAAAGGCATGGTGTGACCAACCATTGTCATTCACACTTTTCTTGATTTGAGTAAGACAACACTTTATAAAATGAAAAATGTACAAATTAATTATAAATGGATACAAACATTAGAGAATAACATTGACAATGATGACAGGGACAATTTAGATTCAACTGATTCAGAAAGTCAAAGTGATAATAAAATTGATAACCCAACAAAAACTCTAGTTCATGGGTATACAGACTCAAGGAGTATTCAAATCATCCAAGACAAAATAATTGAGATCACTCCTTCCAAGGAATGTTATCCAATTGAATTTTCAAAGAAAAATATTCAGAGGAAATAGACTTTCCAACATTCTTCTATGGTGAGCCATGAAGTATAAACATTATGGACAAATTTACTTACCAAAAGTTGGCAAAATGGGAATTATTCCATTATCATCAAGATTTTGCACTACACACATCAAACCTCTTCTTCAAAATAATTAAATTACTCATGCATGAAGTGATTTCAACAATGTGGATACAAATAAGTTAAAGGTCAACTAAAAGGAAGAAAGTTCCTTGCAAAGGATGCCAAACAAATACCAAAATTAGAAAAAATATTAAAATCTAACATTGGATATGAAGACTTCAAAATAATAATAATATCACTTGATTACATTAAAAAATTATAGAAAAATATCTTTGCAATGATCTGACAACTTGGACCACCTACATTTTTCCTCACTTTTAGTAGCACTAATAAAAACTAGGGCCGTGTAGTGATAACTCTACTATATTCTCATAGTTTGGATCAACAAAGAATGCGAGATACCACATCATTTAAATCCAATGACATGAAAAATGTTGATCTAGTAAGAAAGGACCCGAACACATGTGCCAGGTATTATAGACATAAGATTAATGCATTAAGGAAAATGATTTTCACAAATAATTATTTTTTTGGGAAAGCTGTCAACTAGTTTTCAGTTACATAATTTCAAAATAGGGGAAATGGACATGACCACATGCTTATTTGGATTCAAAATGCACCAATATATGAAAGATAAAGCAATGATGAAATTGTCAAATTTGTTGATGACCACATAACATGTAACACTGGCCACTTGCAATCACATATGACTAAATTGCAAAAATACCACCACACAAGACACTACAAAAGATCATCAAATAAAAAATGAAAATATAATTTTCCAATCCTCCACTACCATATACCATGATTTTGGAGCCATTTTCTGATAATGACACCATGGTGACAATGTCTTCTTAAAATTTTTTGCAACTTTGGAGGGCAATTAGATACATTCTACAAATTTGAAATGTTTTTAGTATATTCATAGACAACACATATTGAATACATTAATTTCAGTGAGATCAAAATCACACAAACCAACTCTATTTCTAAAAAGAAATTCATCAGAGATATGGAAAAATAGTTTTTACAGACAAATGCTAGAGTTATGGAGAGAAAACATAGATGCTAAGTTTGTCTTAAATTCTTATGCTACAACAATGTATTGTAGTTTGTGTTAGAATCTGATAAGATTAATAACCCAGAAAACTAGTGCAAAGAGTAAATATCTAAACTATGAATGCAAATGATACAAAATCAAAATAGCATCATAGAGCTAGTCTCCAAGAGAGTAATGCAAATGCTAGAAGCAAAATAGTATTAAGAGGATGCAAAAACCAGAGATGCAAATACAAGGCAGGTAGCATGCTTATATAGACTAGGAAAAGGGAGGAGGTGGCAACACCAACCAATGAGGAGCAACCATCTATCGGACTAAAGATAGCAAAGTATCTTCCCAAGATAGCTAATGGATGTTCACATGTAGGAAGGTGACACCTCACAACCATTCACCTAATAAGACATGCTTTATTAACCTAAGCAAGATTATTAAAAGTGTAGGAAAAACCTAGCAAAATAAGAAAAAAAAAAAACTACACTAACACCCCCCCCATAAGCAAAGCTTAGGTGGATGTAGAAATGGGTCCCAGCAAGTCAAGCCTGATGAGGTACTCATGTACATAAAATTCTGCCAAAAGAGAGAGAAAAGAGACTCTGCAAAGAAAATTAGGACTCCAAGTGAGAGGAAGCAACCCCCCCAAAAGATGAAGCATCCCATACCCCCAGCAAAGCTTGCAAATTTTGTTTGGTAGATCCACTTACATCAAACAATTTTTCTTCCCATAGAAAAAGGGACAAGATCCCAAGTGTGGTTCCTCATCAAGGAACTATACTCTTCCTGCATAGCTGTATCCCACTCAAAAATACCAAAAGCCTCATGAAAGGACTGTGGATTTGAGGTAGTAGCAATGAAGATATGTAGAGCATCCTAGAATTGTGAATGAGTCTACTTGGTGTCTGATGATCTCCAACCCAATCACCTACAAACTGCAAGGTCTATCTAGCCCAAAGTGGACCAAAAGATAGAGAATCTAGAGGAGAATCATCAACCTGTGAATGATGACTAGGAGAGGAAGGAGGTGAGTCCTCTGAATCACTCTCTACATCAAAAGTGGAGGTAGAAGACTGCTCAAGTGAATCTGACCCATTAGAAGATCTATCATGTATTTGACGTGACTCCAATGTCAAAGTAGAGGGCAACCCTGTGACCATGCTCTGATGGTTAAGCTGATGCAAGCAGTGGAAGTTAAGATGGCCAAACTACTCATGCCATAATCTGCTTACATTATTATAGTGAGTGAGTGAAATAGTCAAAGGAGGATCAAGAACAAAGTGAGAAAACATATAGAGTCGTGACTGATGATCTGCTCTCCCAACTGCAACTGTAGAATCATTGTGCAACTCACATATCTCCACTAAATTAGGAGTGAACTCAACCCGCTTGCCTAAACTTGTGTGATTGATCTGGTATACCGATAGGAGATTAGTTGACAATGAGGGTACACAAGGAACATCATGGAATGTCCCATCCCCCACATCAACAAACCCTCTCCCACACACCTCAACAAGAGTGTTATCACCCATCAACATAGAAGGCATAGTACATGGCACCAAGGATGCAATTTCATCCTTAGATGAAGCCATGTGGTGTGAAGTACTTGAATCAAGAACCCAAGTGGATGGTGAGGAAGCAACTGCAAACAGAGCCTTGCCCTTTCCTTTCCCCTTGTTATTTTCTTTTTCTTTGTTAGACCCTTCATTAGAACTTTGTTTGATAGACTCAGGAACACTGATATTATTCTTCTCAAGAATGTATGTCAAGTGATCAAGTTGTTTCTGCAAACATTTATGTTCATCATGACTAGGTCTTTTACAATAGACACATTTGACCTTTTCTTTCTTAGGCTTATCACCCTTGGATGATGGTGTATCAATAGTTTCTTTTGAAGAAACTGGCGTCTGATCCTTCTTCTCCTCGTTATTCTTTTTTTTCTTGTCCTTACTATTGTTGTTACTACTTTGTCCTTGTTGTTCTTTTGTGCCTTGGTTGGCAGCCAAGGCATGTGACTTAGAGGACTTAAGAATGCCCATCTGAATTAGCTTGTCTTGTTCTCGAGTGAGATTGATAGCAAAATCATCTAAAGATGGCATGGTGAATTGAGTACCAAGTGCACCCTTAGTAGCATAGAAGGTAGAGACAAACACAGAATATTATGAACTTAGCTTAGAGAGAATACTAAGAATTAGTTGTTCATCTTTCTTTTCAATTCCACATTGTTTTAACTGCAGCCTTAGTGATTTCAATTTGGTGAAGAAATCTTGGATTGTGTTGAAATTGCCTAGACTCAAACCAATTAATTCATTTTCCAACATATGACCCCTCATTAAATCTTGTGTGCCAAATAGTGTTTCTAGCTTTTTCCATACTTCATTTGGTGTATCCAAAGACTCAATGTGAAATAGCAAGTCGGGAGAAATAGACAAACACAATGTTCCAAATAACTCATCGCATTTGTTAAACCACATAGGCTTATCTTCATCTTTAGCAGGTTTAGTTTCAAGTTCCATAGTTATCCTATTTAATCCAGCTTTCCTTAGGTGAATTTTCATGCGTGATTTCCACTCAAAGTAATTGTATGGAGTTAGGATGGGCATATTTGTTTGATCCATGATGAAGAAATGCAGAGAAAAAATGCTAGAAAGAAGAGAACCCAGCCACGACAATGCCCCCCCTTAAAAAATATTATTTGGCACTTTATTTTAGTGCGTTTACAATTACCACTAGAAATAAATACTTAGTGGTCTTGATTTCAATGCATTACAAACCCTCATGAAGAGCATATGCTAAAAGTGAAACTTGGACACAATAATCAAGGAAACAAATAGCAACACTACAATCTACTTGAAAAATCATGCACTTTCAAAAAAATAATCACCTCGATACGAGGTTGTATGAGAAAGTTATGATCCTCTGAAGTTTCCAAAACGAGAACTGTGCATAGTCACGGCTGAGAATCTGCAATTTTCGAAGAATTCATGCATGAAAATAAAATAAAAACTCCACTAGTGGATAGAGCACAAAAAAATAGCCAAATTCATAGCAAGAATCATCAAAATTGGAGTTCGTATGAGCAAGAACGAGACATTTAAAAATTGCATTCAAATCTACGACTGCCAATGGAGAGGGGTATGGCTGTAGCTTTGCATGCTCGATTCTTCAAAATATATAGCTTGCATGCAAAATCTAAAAGATACCCAAATGGTTTTTTGGGGCTGCGAACAAAACCCAAAAATCATTTTTCTTTTTGATGTACAGAAGATGCTGCTGTAGTGTAAATTAGACCCCTTTAACAGTAAAAAATGGCTCCAAAAATCAAAAAATGACCCCAGCAACCAAAATATGACATGCAAATGCTGGATCAACTTCCTAAGTCCACCAATGGCATGCTGGGACCTGCAATACTGATTGAAAACTCCAAATATGCAAGTTGGTTGTCAAATTTGAGATTGAAACCTCAGAGAAAAGCTCTTTTTGTCAAAACTTTTCTAATTCTCAGGATCATCCAAAAATGCAAGAGAAAAGCATACTTCATTTTTCAAAAAACTACAATAAAGTTTATTTCCCCCCCCCCCCCCCGAATGTCTCAAATAAGGAAACTAAAATCTACTCTTGCACATAGAAAAGCTCTGATACCATGTTAGAATCTGATAAGATTAATAACCCAGAAAACTAGTGCAAAGAGTAAATATCTAAACTATGAATGCAAATGATACAAAATCAAAATAGCATCATAGAGTTAGTCTCCAAGAGAGTAATGCAAATGCTAGAAGCAAAATAGCATTAAGAGAATGCAAAAACCAGAGATGCAAATACAAGCCAGGTAGCATGATTATATAGGCTAGGAAGAGGGAGGAGGTGGCAACACCAACCAATGAGGAGCAACCATCTATCAGACTAAAGATAGCAAAGTATCTTCCCAAGATAGCTAATGGATGCTCACATGTAGGAAGGTGACACCTCACAACCATTCACCTAATAATACATGCTTTATTAACCTAAGCTAGATTATTAAAAGTGTAGGAAAAACCTAGCAAAATAAGAAAAATAAAAAACTACACTAATAGTTTGTACATGGAAAAAGTAGACAAGTCTATGATACATTTTTTCAAAAGAATACGAGATGATCACCAAAGAGAAAATATAGATGAAATAGGGATGATAAGAGAACTAGGAAATGATTTATTAGACTTGCAACAAATGTTAGCACAATAAGCTACTTAGTTAATTCTATCACTTCCCCTCAATAAAAGTTCACTCAGATGTATTTTCATTGACACAAGACTAGACAATGAACTCATCTTTGTTCTAAAACTAGTTGCTCAAATTAGCCAAGAACCAAACAAATCAGAAAATCTACTATGAAAATTTCTAATAGACCACTACATAAATTGGTTGATTTTGTCTCAAAATATAATAGTATAGAGATGTAAAATAATAATAATAATAAAAGAAAAAAGAAACCATAATACAATCGATCAATTACAATAGATATATTGATGTCAAAAAATATTGTAGAGAGTAATTACTTCTTTTCATACCATTCATAGAACATGAAGTTCATCTCTATAAAAAAATTACATCCTAGGAATCATCATTCATGCATTACGAAGCTACAATAAAAATAAACTACTCAAAATTCTTCTACAAAACTAGCCTTGCATGGGGTGACATTGATAGCGAAGCCAATGATATCAACATGCAAATAATAGAAAATAGTAAAAACAATGAAACAATACAAACCTATAGGCCTCAAGAAGAATATGACATTCATAGTGACATTGAAGCAAGATCACATAAGAAAATAATACACAACATATTCAGGATTTGAAGTAGCAAAGAACCCACAAATACCCAATAATGTTGACTACTTTGAACTTAGATAGAAGCTTAACAAAGAGCAACAACAAATAGTCAATGATATTGTTATGAAGAAAATGAAAAATGACAAAATTCCAATTAACCTATTCCTTACTAGATGTGTTGGGACAGGGAAAATATTTACAACAAAGGTCATCTATCAAGAACTTATATGTATCTCTAACACCAATATATATAATGATCCCGATAAACCAAAAGGATTAGTTACAACCTATATAGGAAAAAAAACATACAACATTGGGGGTGCAATAATAAATTCAACACTACATAGTCTTTTTAATAAATCTAAATTTTTACCACTGAACTGTTAGGATTCAATAGATCAAGACACAAAAAAATAGTTAAAATCATAAACAAAAGAAGAAAACCATAAGAATACAGATGACACATAGATTTAACGTGGTTCACCCAAAACCTGGGCTACGTCCACCTACACAGCTGTCCAACCTTTCTTATTATCTAGTGATTACAATACAAACCCTTACAGCTTAATACCACCATAAGAACAACCTATCTCATTATACATCACATTACCAAAATTCCTGACCCTAAGCTATCTTATATAATATATTCCCACTTTAGGGTTACAATATGCCCATCTAAATAAGCCATGATAAAATAGGAGAAATTTTTCCTTTTTGGTCCAATGCCCCAAACCCCAAAGAATTATGAAATATGTAAAACACTTCTCTAATCATTCACCACAAACTAAAAATTTCCCACATAAGGACTGATCAAACTCCACCCTAGACAACAATCTCCCACTTAAAGATTAATCTTGTAGAAATATCGCTACCACATGGGGCTCCCACTGGATAAAAGCTTTTATTGTGTATTAACTCCATAATCATCAGTCAAGAAGCTCAATAGAAGTTGAGCAAGAAACCAACTTCTCCTTGGGGAATATCTGTGTGAACATATCTATAGGATTATCACTTGTATGAATATTTTCAAGCCATAATAGGCCATCCTCCAATATAGACCATATAAAATGGTACTTGAGTTGTATGTGCTTTGTCCTTGAATCAAAAGCATAATTCTTTGCAAGATAAATTACAATTTGGCTATCACTATACAATGGGCAATCTTCCTCTTGAAAACATTATAACCAAATCATTTCCTTTCTAGCTTTTGTAGAAACTACATACTCAACTTTGGTGGTTGAAAGTGCATTAACCATATATAATCTAGAAATCCAACTAACTGTAGTACCCCCTATAGTAAAAACATACCTTGTAGTACTCCTCCTTCTATGAACATCTCCTTCCAAATTAGAGTCAAAAAATCCACTCAAAGTAGAACTAGCTCCTATGAATCATAATGCCTTTTTAGTAGCACCTCTCAAATATTAAAATATCCATTTGACACTACTCCAATGTTCCATACCCAGATTACTCATATACATGCTGACAACTCCCACTACATGAACAATATCTAGTTGTGTGCATAACACTGCATGCATAAAACTACCAATTACTGATGAATATGGGATGTTAGACATTTTATCTACCTCTTCCTATGCCTTTGGGCACATTTCCTTAGTCAATCTAAAATGACTAGCCAAAGGTGTATTGACTTCTTTTATGTCCTACATATTAAATCTTTTCAACACCTTCTTTATATACTCACTTTGGGACAAATTCAACGTTCTATTTTTCCTACCCTATGTGATACTCATACCAAGGATTTTCTAAGTAGCACCCAAATCCTTCATAGAAAATGACCTTGCTAGTTTCTATTAAAGTTCATTTATCTATTGCATATTAGACCTAGCAGCAAGTATGTCATCAACATAGAGTAACAGAATAATGTAACTCCAATTATCCAGTCTCTTAAAATATACATAGTGATCAAAATTGCATCAATGGTAGGCTTGTTTACTCATGAAACTATCCAATTTTAAAAATCATTTTCAAGGTGCTTACTTTAGGCCATACAAACTCTTCCTTAACCTACACACCAAATTCTCCTTACCCTTGACGTAATATCCCTCTGGTTGCTACATGTAAATTTCCTCCTACAAATCTCCATGGAGAATTCTTGTTTTCACATCTAGCTATTCAAGATGCAATTCATCTGCAGCAACAAGACGTATTACAATTCTAATTGAAGAATATTTCATCAAAATCTATACCCTTTTCTATGCAAAATATTTTATCACAAGTATGGCCTTATACCTTTTCTTTCCTCCATCTTCCTCCTTCAACCTATAAACCCATTTGTTAGGCAAGGCTCTTTTTCCTTTAGGTAAAGGGACTAAGTCCCAAGTCTTATTTTTTAACAAGCAGTCCACCTCCTCTTTCATGCTAGGTTTCCACTGTTGTCTAGCATCTACCTATATTGCCTCTTTATACTCCTCTGGTTCACCAGAACCAATAAAAAAAATAGAGTATAAAGAAGGAGAAAACCTTTTAGGATCTCTACTCAACTGATTAGAATTTCTAACACTTGCAAGAGTTTGTGGGGTAACCTCTTGTTCCTAAGCATTAGATGCTAGTGGCATTTCTTTTTTTAGGAGTCCCATCCAAAACCACATAGTCTTATTTGACCTATTCATTCTTCTTTTCTTGCAACTATTCTTTGGACATGACCTTTTCATTGAATATAACATCTCTACTTTTAATTATTTTTAGATTTTCAAAATCTCATAACTGATAACCATAGTCATCTATTCCATATCCAATGAAGGTACATTTCTAAGGTTTAGCATCAAGCTTGGTTCTATTTTCTTTATTAGCATGGACAAAAGTTTCACAACCAAAATTTTTCAGAAATGAATAATTTACATTTTTACGAGTCCATGCTTCCTCTAGGCTACCACCATTCAAAGGTGTTGAAAGTCCTCTATTTATCAAATAGACAATAGTGTTTACAACATTTTCCCAAGAATGAAATGGTAGCCCAATATGCAATCTCATGCTCCTTACACATTCCATGATTGTCCCATTCATCCTCTTAGACACATCATTTTCTTGTGGAGCTCCTAGAATAGTCTACTGCCTTCTTATTCCATTAACATAATAGTAATCTTCAATGAACTTGCTATAATACTCACCTCCATTATCTGATCTGAAACACTCTATCCTCTTTCCACCTCATTTTCAGCCAAAGCTTTCCATTTCTTGAAATTTTAAAAGGCATCAAATTTTTGTTTCAGAAAATACACCCATGTCATTGAATTTGAGTCATCAATGAAAATAACATAGTAATGAGAGCCACTAAGAGATGATACCTGAGCTAGTCTCCACAGATCTAAGTGCACTAGCTCCAACTTCTTACTCTTCTTCTCTTTTCCAACTTTGGGAAATCTAACTCTTCTCTGTTTACCATAAACACAATTTTCACAGAACTCTAAATCAATATTTTTCAACCCTAGCAATAGATATTTAGAGTGAAGGATTTTCATCCCTTTCTTACTCATGTTCCCAAGCCTATGGTGCCAAACAACTGACTTTGTTCTTACAACATCTATAGTAGTTTTCCTTGCATTATCAATATTAGTAGCAACTAAAGTGGAATAAGTTTCTCTAGTACACAAGTACAATGTGCCAACCTTTGCACCTTTAGCTACTACTAGTTACCATCTAGACATTGTCCGTAAACATTATTACACAACCTTCACTACCCAATTGTCCTAGAAAAATTAATTTCTTCTTAAATTAGGGATATGCCTTACCTCTTGTAGCATCCAGACATTTTTGTTTGGAAACTTGATCTTTATTTTTCCTATTCCAACAATAGAATAGGGCTCATCACCACCCAAATATACCTATCCAAAATCATCTTGATAATTATCTTGAAAATATTTCCTATGCGGTGTAGCATGGAATGAAGCCCCAAAATCTATTACCTAGGAATCATTAGCATTATCTATTGCCAATATGTCTAATCAATCAAATAAGATAAGTAACACGGTTGTCATTTATGGCAACATATTTCTTTTGAAGATTAGTCATGTTCATTTGTGAAGGAAAATTATCTAAGTATCAGATAGCATCACAACAACATGGCAAATTTGATGATAGCAAACTAAGCCCTTCAAATATTCTCTTGTGTAGTTAACCAAGGATGCATGACATCATACTAATGACATATACCAATGTGCATGTCCGTATGATCAACTGAGTCCAAGTTATGAAGGAATCAGCAATGCAATGATGATACAATGCAAAACAAAGCATATCAACAGAATGTGTTAAACAATTTGATTTATTGATTTGATATACCATTTCTTAATGAGCCAACTCTAAGGATGTTATATGAGTCGACTAAGGAATAATTTACCAATATGTTTGGTATAAGTAAAGGACTTCATTTGAAAATTTAAATAGAAGTTTGAAAAAAGAATAATCAGTGATTGTGAACTTGATATGATCTAGTGAAATGAGAGTAACAAGTGAATGCAATATTATATATGTTGCAAAGCATTGTTTTGCAAGATATTTTGTAGATTAATATATGTGTAGTCGCTCCTGTATGAAGAATTGTTAGTCAGAAGATTTTTGAAGCACGACAAGTATCTTAGTATTGTATGTATACTTATTTCTTGAAGAACTTATTGTATAGTTGCATGTTAGGGTAGTGGGTTCTTCTTGCACACATTTGTATATGATCCACCAACTCTTAACAGGGTTAAAGAAACTTCTAATAGGGTTGAGGCTTCTAACAAAGCCTAGTCTCCTAATAGGGACTTGAGACACTATATATTCTTCATAGACTCCTAACAAGGTCAACATCCTTAACTAGATCCTTTATATAGTGAATCATCTAGTGGGTTTCATTGCCACCGGGGTTTTCCCTTGGCTAGGGTTTCCCTAGTTAAAAAAAATGGTGTTATGATCTCTCTTTGCGTATGGTTATTTATATTTTTTAGCATTATTGGTTTACTTTCTTATGCATGTCATAAAGTAATTAATAATATCTAGTTACAGGAAAAAAGATTGAAAATATTGATTCACACCCGCTCTTAGTATTATCTATTTCTAACAATTGGTATTAGAGCCTGGTTATTTAGAAGAGGCTTAATAGCTTGAATAAGATCCCTATGGATATGGAAAAATTGAAGAAAAATCTTGAAGAAGCTCTTGAACAAATTGATCTTCTTACTGATGAAAGAGATAGCCTAAAGGACAAATACAAAGATGCAAAAGCTTATATTGGTGAACTGAAGGACAAGATAGATGATTTGAAGCAAACAAGACCTAATGATCAAACTAGTGATGATGATATTGAAGATCTAAAGAAAGAAATTGAGATCCTAAAACATGAGTTGAAGATAGTTGAACTTAAGCTGAGTCCTAAGGAAAATTGAGGAAAGAATGACTTTAAAATTAAAGTTGAAAATGAAGATCTGAGATCATAGTTAAGAAAGCTAACATTTGAATTGGAATCTATTAAGCTAGAGCATGTAGAATTAGAAAAATACAAAACTATTTTGAAAGGTGAGTTGGTACAAACCAAACAACAACTTGAAAAATTATATACTAGCAGTGATAAGATTGAAGAACAAATATGTGCACAAAGACCCAGTTATGACAAGACTGGAAATGGATGCTTTCGTGGACAATCCACCAAGAAATCTTTTTAGAGAAAAGAATCTAGTACTTTCAAATTCAATAAGGATCTAAGCAAGATAGATGATACATCTAAGGACAAACAGAATGTCACTCATTCTAAGAAAGATAAAGAATCTAATCATGATATGGACAACAAAAGAAAGGAATCTTATGCCTAATGTGATGAACCCAAAGACATTGAAATTGATTGCAAATATAAGTCCTTCAAACCTATTTCAAAGTTTTATTTCCATAATTATCATGGATATGGTAATTGTGCAGTAGATTGTAATAAACCTAAATTTGATAGTAATAATGAAAATAGTAGGATATATAGGAACACTAACCATGCAGGAAATAGAAAAAGATCTCACAATAATGAAAGTGGAGGCCAAAGATAAATTGTTTGCTCAGATTGCAAGGAATTATAGAACACCTGACGACCACCAGAAGGAACAGAAAAGAAATGTACCTATATGTCAATTGTGCAATAACTTTGGACACATAGTAATTTTTTGCAAAATGGATAGAAGAGACCTAAATAGGAATTAGAATTATAGAAGGAACAATAGAAGAAATGATATGTAGAAAAAAAATGAATTAAAGGAATCATTTACAAAGGAAAAGGAACTACGAAGCTCTCATATAGTTATGGAAGATGTATCTGACAAGACAATGAAGTCACTTATTGTTTGTGACTCCTCTTACCAAAATTAAGCATTCCTAGTGAAATAGAGTATCAGTTATTGATAACTGATGTTAAAGTATCAAAGATTTGCACAGTTGATAGTATGTAGTAGACATTGAGAGAAGTCTATAGTGAAGTGTGCATGGCCTGATAAGATCAAGCTAAGGATATGAAAGAAGAATAATCTCTATTTTATATAGAGACAATACACTAAACTAGTGATAGACATGCATTTAATGCGAGGTATAGATTGCAAAAGATTTAAAGGAAGAAAATTGATTAACATACAACATTTATTTGTGCGAACTTTGAATGTTAGATCAAAGCAAGACTTGAAGAATTATAGAGGCCAAAAATTACTCAAACTCACTAGAAGCCCTAATATGTGAAATTAAAGTATTTACTAAATTGTTGAACATAATCTTTCAAAAATGGCAAGACAAGAAGTCTTTAATATAAGCAATAGACCAAGATACAATTTCAAGAAACATCCATTTGTTTGTTTTCACCCTATTGGAGCATTTTCACAAGCTCTAAAAATTGTTCTTCATGTTGAGGATATAAGAGCATATATTCATTGGAAGATTGAAAGCATAGGTGATTCAGAAATTCATAAGGAATTGGAGAAAATGTGTAGCAATGAATTGTAACTAAAACTTGAACATAGATACCTAGAATGACTTAGCCTATTTAAGAATATGTTCTACACAGATTTTAACAATAATGAATGTTCTATGGTTGAGAGATTTTATCACATGTATTAACAATGACCTAATTCACAAGGTCATAGGTTTGAGTATGAAGGATGCAATCTAGTGAACATTAAGAAGAATGTGTGCAAGCTAGTTGAGACAAATCTCAATACATATTTTGATGGAAAAAACATGAAAGTTAACATTATTCAAGATGATGGAGTGAGACTCACTTGTAAGATTTTGGGATATAAGTACAATCATGGATCTAGGATAAATTCAATCCCTACAGGATTTCTTCATGCAGATTACTTGGTAGTAAGAGGTGAAGAGGTTAATATGTGTGACATTATTCGAACATAATTTTTGGATAACATATCTAGAATCAAGAAATCAAGGAGTGCAGTCTTTAGCTTTGAATCCCTATTGAAACATCTATTTTTCTATGCTACTAAGAATTTTCTTGATATCACAAATTGGAATGAGAGTGAGTGCACAATGCAAATTATCACTTGTGCATACAGAACCAAACCTGATACGATGATCGAGACAGTGATATTGATAGAATATTGAAGTCTTTCTAAACAAAAATGAAGCAAAGGTATGGGATACCTCCTATGCTTAGCAGAGAAGTATAAGGATGAATTCTGTTTCATGATCAAAATAGATTTCACATGTATGGAGGTAGTAGTCCCTTGAGTTAAGTTCATTGAACCCATGGGTTACAAAATGAGTGAAGAATTGATTAAAGGATATGCGCAGATAATCCTTCATTCTAAAGTTGATTGTAATTGTCCTAGATGGGGCATAGACATTGAGAAGATGAGAGAAGTTAAGACAAGCTAGATAATAAAGGATTCCAAGAAAAAGGTGGATAAGGTGATTTATTCTATTTTGAAAGAATTGGGAATGACTAGAAAAGAATTTAATGAGGTGAGATGGATAGCCATGGAAATGAAGGCCAGTGGTCAATCTGAGATATTGACCCCTACACCCATTGCAATGGTAGGACCTACTGAAGAGGCCACAATTGCCTAGACAAGTGCACAAACACCTACAATTCCTTATGCAAGAGTTGTGCAGTAGCAACCTCTAAGGAATCCAGTGAAGACTGAAGAAGCATCAGATAAAAGGAAGTCTACAAGTCTTGAAAGGACCAAAACCCCTTCTAAGAAGCTAATGAAGAAAACTACAAGTGGTCCAAATAAGAAAAGACAAACTTTGTAGATTAGTTCTTCTATTTCTAAAGAAGAAATTGGTGACAAACCAATTGAACCAGCAGATCAGGAAAGGAAAACCTCAACCAAGTGAAAAGTATGGAAGCCAAAGGTAGAGAATCTTAATGTGCAAATCATTAATGACAATAATTTTGTAGAGTTGAATAAGTACGATGATTTGTATAATAATATGGATAGGAGATAGCTAGAAAATGTTGTAGTTAGGAATATGATCCTAAAAGATAAAATGTTTGACAATATAAGAGGTCAAATGCCTGAAGATTTGTAGAATAGATTGTTAAATAGAAATCGTACAGTTGTAGAGGAAGATAAGAAAATAAGAATTAATATGGTGAAAAAATTATGTTCTATAAATAATGAGGAAGAAATAACAGCTGTTCTAAAAGGTATAGAACCTTTGTTAAGGAATAAAAAGAGATTCATTATCCTCAAGGGAGGAAATTATGAAGAAGTTAATAAGGAAACACAAAAGGCTATAGTCACATTTATGTCTACTATGCCTAAGGAAAGTGCACAACTAGAGAAGGCAAGCCAAATACCTGAGGAGTGTGTGTAGATAGAGGAAGCAAGTCCTACTATAGATAGTCCACCCCACAATTTTGAGCAATGAACTATAACACCTATTTCCAGCGATTCACCACATATCACCATTGACAACAAATCTATGCAAGTAGATAACACCTATGTGACAATTGACATAATAGTGAACCCATTCAAGGATTTTGGTGCCAGTATTGTGGGCAATATTGTGGATTATAGCAGCTCATCTAATAAAGTAGAAGATCAGGAGCCAAAGGAAGAAAATGCACCTTCTACAAAGAAAGTTGAATCTAGCATTGAAGTAGATACTTTGAGTTTACCCTTGACAGTAAAAACAATAACACCCTCCACACCACCCACCCAAGCAAGAGAAGCAACAGTTCAATTAGGTGAAGAGGATGAAGCAAAGAATCTCATATCGTCTTTAAGTAAACTTCTTGAAAAAAAAAGAAATCAGTCAAGTCCTTTGAAAAGGCTTTGACTCTAGTTTTGGATAGAATGGAGAAGGTAGTAATCCCTATTGATAGCCCTACAAATATTCAACAATGCACAACAATGTTTTGCAAAGCTTTTGATAATGAATTCACAACACTTTCTAATGCGGCTTCAATTCAAGCACAAATAGAGCATGATGGTAAACTCCTTAACACCATTTGCACTAATATGAGGAATGACATAGAAAATTTGAATATATGTATTAAGGCACCAGGACAGTGTATAGAGGAAGGAAAATAGGCTTATGCTAAATGCAACTTGGCATACATTCATCTCCAAGAATTCGATGATCAAATCAAAGAAAAGGCGACTAAGCTTCAAACATTCACTGACAACTTTCTAAAGAAGAACCAAAAGATAGATACCATTGAGCACACAATGTAGACACTTCATGAAAACATAAGGAATATGCAAGAAGAGAAAGAAAAATCTCTGAAGAGATTCACTCTCCTAAGAGAAAACTTGTTCCCACAAGTAACATTGTTGGAGAATCAATTGGAGGAATGCTTGTCAGGAAAATATTCATATGACAAGTTTGTGGCTATAGACTTGAATGCAATAGAGTTAGCTACATATGCTTTATGTGTGTTAATCTGTGTATCTGATGCATTAAAGAAAGTTGGAAGAAACACCTTTTTACATTTAAAAACCAACTTCAGTGATTATTTTTCCAAGTTTTGATGTAGCTACCAGATTTTGATTGTCTTTTATTTTGTAATACCTTTGTCATTGATGTTTAAGGGGGAGATATATGGAAAATTGTAAGTAATTGTAAAAGGAAAAATAAGGAAAAATATACAGTAGTAAGATTTTATTATAATTTCTAAGGGGGAGCAATAAGTTGTAATTAGAGTTATAAGGGATATAATCCTCTTAAAACATGAATACAATGTGTTTACTATGTTATGCTTATTTGTTTTGTTTGGTACGACAGCATGTTTGGGACTTACCCAATTTTTCCAAAATGTTGCCATCAATGGAAAAGGGGGAGATTGTTGGAAATATGTCCAATCAATCAAACAAGGTAAGTAACATGGTTGTCATTTATGGCAACATTTTTTTTTTTGAGATTAGTCATGTTCATTTGTGAAGGAAAATTCTCTAAGTATCAGACAACATCACAACAACATGACAAATTTAATGATAGTAGAATATTCTCTTAAAATATTCTCTTGCACGGTTAACCAAGGATGCATGACATCATACTAATGATGTATACCAATACACATGTCTGTATGATCAAAAAAGTCCAAGTTATGAAGGAATTAGTAATGTAGTGATGATATAATGCAGAACAAAGCATATTAGCAGAATGTGCTAAACAACTTGATTTATTTTTTTGAATTACTATTTCTTAATGAGATAACTCTAAGGATGTTATGTGACATGACTAAGGAATAGTTTACCAATATTTTTGGTATAAGTAAAGGACTTCATTTTGTGAAGTTAAATAGAAGTATGAAAAAGGAATAATCAATGATTTTGAACTTGATATGATCTTGTGAAATGAGAGTAACAAGTCATTATGATATTATATATGATGTGAAGCATTTTCATGTGAGATATGATGCAGATTGACATGTGTACAATTGTGCTTGTATGAAGAATTGTCAGGCAGAAGATTTGTGAAGCATGGTAGGTATCTCAATATTGTATGTCTACTTATATCTTGAAGATCTCATTCTACAGTTCCATGTTAGGGCAGTGGACTCTTCTTACACAAATTCTTTTATGATCCACCAACTCCTAATAGATTTGAAGAGATTGCTAATAGGGTTGAGGCTTCTAACAAGGCCTAGTCTCCTAATGGGGACTCAAGACACTATACATTCTTCATAGACTCCTAACAGGGTCAATATCCTTAATTGGCTCCTTTATATAGTGAATCATCTAGTGGGTTTCATCCCCACCAAGGTTTTCCCTTGGCCATGGTTTCCCTAGTTAACAAAATACGGTGTTATGATCTCTCTTTGTGTATGGTTGTTTATACTGTTCAGCATTATTGGTTTACTTTCTTATTCATGTGGTAAAGTAATAAATAATATCCAATTGTGTGCAAAAAAGATTGAAAATACTAATTCACCCCCCCCTGCACACCCCTCCCCCCCCAGTATTATCTATTTCTAAAATTATCTAAACATAAGATTAAAGCAACTTGTAAATCATTACTTGCAACATTAGCTTTGTTTGTTTTTATGAGACCAACAATCTTTCTTTAGGTGACCAAGTTTTCCATATTATCAGCAATCTTTCTTTCAATTAGTATAAGAATGTCATTTCTTTGACTTCCCCTATGCCTTGTCATGTAAAGGGCCTTTTACACTTTAACTTGTTCTTCCTTTATTCTCCACATTCAATGAGGAACTTGATGAGGTTGAAGTTTCACCTATTCTTTTCCATCACATTTCCTCACTTAGGATAACACCAACAACTTCATCAAATTTCAAAGTATTTGAACTAGAGACAGAGTTACTTACAACCATAACCAAGCTATTCTAGCTTTTTGGAAAAGATGATAAAATTAAGATAGCCCTAACCTCTTCATTGAATGAAATTTATACTGATGACTATTGATTGGTGACTATGCTAAACTCATTTAAATTATTTTCTATAGATCCTCCCTCACCCATTTTCATATTAAATAAACACTTCATAAGAAATACCTTATTCAAAGTTGAGGTTTTCTCATATAACTTAGCTAGTGTCTCCGTCAACTCTATAGTCATTTTTACCATTGATATATTGAATGTTATAGATGATGCAAGGCACAATCGAATAGATCCCAATGCCTTTCCATCCAAGATCTCCCAATCCTCATCTATGATCATTCCTTGTCTCTTATCTTTCCCTTCTAATGGCTTCCACAAATCCTTCTGATATAGATAATATTCCATTTGCATTTTCCATAAGTGAAAATTCTAGCCATTGAATTTTTCAATCTTGAATTTGGAATCCTTCATTGCTCCCACTCAAATATGAAAGTCCTATCAATCTACAGCAACAAACATCACTCTAATACCAATTGTTAGGATTCAACAAATCTAGAACAATATATGACTAAACAGTTAAAATTAGAAACAAAATAATAAAACAATAAAAAACATAGATAACACAGATTTAAAGTGGTTCACCCAAAACCTGGGCTACATCTACCCACAAAACCATCCAACCTTTCTTATTATCTAGTGATTATAGTACAAACCCTTATAGTTCAATACCATCGGAAGAAAAACCTATCTCATTATACATTGCATTACCACAATACCTAACCCTAAGCAATCTTATATAATATATTCTCACTTTAGGGTTGCACAATTCCTATATAAATAAGAAGTGATAAAATAGGAGCAAACATTTTTTAAGGCCGATGCCCTAAACCCTAAAGAATTATGAAGTATGTACAATACTTCTCTAATTAGTCACCACAAACTAACATGAACAATGACACTTGACAAAATGTCAAAACGTTATAGTCAACTTAGACTTATTTTCATTGATGAAATCTCCTTAATGAGTTCATCCTTCCTGCATTTCATAGACAGATGACTACGATAAATAATGTACACACCTACAACTTAATTTGAAAATCTGGACACAATTTTCTTAGGTGACCTATGTCAAGCACAACCAGTACTAAACTCCAATGTATTCGAAAGTAGGCCTACACACAAAGACTTGTTGTCATACAACTTCTAGAAAGATAACATGAAATGTAACACTTTACATGTTACCATATGGGAAAAAGATTAAAAAATCATTCAAATCCTAAATAGGACCCACAAAGCCAAGCAAAATATATTACCTCAACCAGTACTATCTTAGATCAATACCCATTCATCCAACACTCGCTTTTCTTTTTTATAGAAAAACAGATGTAGATACCTCCAACAACAAAATGCTTACAATTATGGCTGAAAATTTTATTGTTCTAAAGTCCATTGATGAATATGAGAACACCGTTGATGGTATATTACTCTACTCATATACAACTACTCTACCAACCAAAATACAAATAAAATGAAACATGCTCATAGAGTTATATTCAGGAAATTATAGCACCAGTGATGGCTTGGTAAATGGTTATGGTGGTATCCTCAAAGAATACATTGAACATGACACTTTTGACATTATTTTGGTTAAGTTTAGCAATCCTAACATTGGGCATCAACAAAGAAAGAAATCTACAACATACTATAACCAATGAATTGAAAAATATTGGATCCCTATTCTATGCATGTCAAAACTAATTCAAGAAATATCAACTATCAAGAAAATAAATATTAGAAAATAATTCCCCATACAACTAGCTTGTGCAAGCACAATACATAGATCACAAGACTTAACAATGAACATACTAGCTTTCAATCCTACAACCTCAAGACAACATGGAATAACATATACAACATTATCGTGAACAAAAACAATGAAAATCTTTTTTTTGTCAAACCTCTAAGCCCTAAACATTTCTAAGTGAAAAATAAAATAAACATAGAAATGGAGCACTTGAAATCAAATGCATGTTGGCACCATGGCATTGATCTTGTATGTCCACAATCAACTCAACATTTTATTTTCTGCACTTTTAATACACAAAGTTTATATGCCCACGAAACTGATCTACTCAATGACTTTAAGATTATGTCATATGATGTACTATTCTTACAAGAAGTTCACATTTTCTCACACCAAAATCACATCCTATATGGATTGTTTATTGCTCATTGCAACAATGCAATACACAACATAATGACAATGATATGAAATCATATCATAGTAACAAAAAGAAAAATTACACATCACAATATATAGAAGCAATAACATTGATGATTTCAAAGTTAAACAATATATTCAACATTTCAAACATCTACACAAGGCCAAATTCTCCCATAATAGAGATTAATAAAGTATTGGACAATATCACAAACACAGTAGATCCAAATATAATCACTTAAATTTTTGGAGATTTCAACATTGACATGATATCTACTACTGGGTATGTGCAGGATCATCGTCAACCAAACTATTGCCTTAAGTGGTAGTGAAAAATTAGAAAATTAGGGTTATGTTAACTTGACAAATAATTTTAAAGTGGTTTTGGACTTTTTATCGAAAAGTTGTAAGAAAATAATTTGTAGAAAATTGAATCTAGTTTCTGAACTACTAGGCCTTATCAAGAGAAAAATTATTTGTTTGGTCAAAAGTTTGGATTTTAATGCAATACTACAAAAATTTTATGGTGAAAATAAAAGTAGTTGTATGTCTAACCAACTTAATCAAAATCGAATGAGAATACTTTTTAATATAATTATAGATATAAAAATTAGACTCATGTTCAGACATGACACATATATTTGGGAAATTTTATCACAAATAAATAATTAATTATAAATTTTCTACTATACTATTTTCAAAAATTAAAAAAATCCCATATCTGACCAACTTAACTAGTTAAAAAAGATTCAAAATCATTTTTTTTTTCTTATACTTGTTGAAGCATAGAATGTGATGCATCTTTTGGATTTCACAAATCTTATATGGTTTGAAAGTTATAGCTATTTTTCAATCAGTATGTACATCAACACTTTGTAGCTAACTCCATAGGAAAATAAGTAATCATTACTTACTTAACTCATAATTTAACAGACATTATATCAATGGAAAGCTTAGAACATTCCCAAGAAACCCTTTTTGTTTCATTAAATTTGGGTGAAAAAAAGGTCGTCAGCTACATCATCGAAGTCCAAAATCATATTTTTGGGATGCTTTTGATGTTGACCATGGAGGGTTGGCTTCCAAAGCAATGCCAAGCCTAATCAGGTACTTGTTCCCAAATAAAGTATCTGTTCCCAAATCAGATACCTATTCTCAAATCGGATACTTGTTTTTTTTTATTTTTATTTTTAAATAATTTTTTCCTTTTAAATTATTCTTTTTTTAAATTCTTTTATAATAGTATGACCCCATTTTAGGATACTTAATATTTTTTTTAAAGGCTTTAGGTCCCTTAACCATACAAATAATGGTTCCAAAGGATCAAAGTGGGTCATAGGTTACCTTTTGACACTATTTAACCCATTCAATCACAATATGTGTGCTCATGGTTTCTAGGACCCCTAACCACATAAATATTGTGATCTAATGATTCAAAATGGCCTTAGAATATCCTATGATGCTTTTTGACACATTCAATGACATTAAGTATCAGTAGGGATTATAAGATACTCTATTACCCCTTTCAACTCATTCGTACACATAACATATATTCTTAATAATGTATTTTCTTACTTAATAAGTTAGAAGGGGTCATAGGGAACTTTATAATCCCATTTAACCCATTCAAACGCATAGTGTATGTTCCTACAGATCCTAGGACCCCTAGCAACAGATGTGGTCCTACCCATTTGGGACCGATATAAATGATTATAATATGTCCCTAGGAGTATTAGGACACCTAGAGACATGTTATCATGAAATGTGTCAAAAGGAGTCATAGGTTACCCTATGACCCCTTTCCACCCACATAAATGATTATAATATATCCTTAGGGGTCTTAGGACCCCTAGAGACATATGTTATAATGAAAAATATCGAAAGAGATCATAGGTTATCCTATGACCCCACTCAACCCATATAAACAATTAGAATATGTCCCTAGGGGTCCTAGGACCCCTAGAGATATATGCTGTAATGAGATGTGTTGAAAGGGGTCATTTGTTATCCTATGACCCCTTTTATCCCATATAAACAATTATAATATGTCCCTAGGATTCTTGGGATGTTAGAGACATGTTGTAATGAAATGAGTTGAAAGGGTTCATAGGTTATCTTATAACCCCTTTTAATCCATATAAATGATTATAATATGTCCCTAGGGGTCCTTGGACAACTAAAGACATATGTTATAATGAAATGTGTCGATAACCTATGACCTGTTTCAACCTATATAAATAATTATAATATGTCCCTAGGGGTCCTAGGATCCCTAGAGACATATGTTGTAATGAGATGTGTCGAAGGGGGTCATATGTTATCCTATGACCCCTTTCAACCCATAAAAATGTTTATAATATGTTCCTAGGTTCCCAAGATCCCTAGAGATATATGTTGTAATGAAATTTGTCGAAAGGGGTCATAAGTTTTTCTATGACCCCTTTCGACCCATATAAATGATTATAATATGTCCCTCTGGGTCTTGGGACCAATAAAAACATATGTTGTAATGAAATGTGTCGAAGGGGTCATAAGTTATTCCATAACCCTGTTCAATCCATACAAATGATTATAATATACTACTAAGAGTCCTAGGACCCCTTGGGACATATGTTGTAATAGAACATGTCAAAAGGGGTAATAAGGTTATTCTATGACTCCTTTCAACCCATATAAATTATTATAATATGTCCCTAGGAGTCCTATGAACCCTAGAGACATATGTTGTAGTGAAATGTGTTGAAAGGGATCATAAGTTATCTTATGACCCTTTTTGACCAATATAGACAATTATAATATGTCCCTAGGGGTCTTAGGACCTCTAGAGACATATGTTGTAATGAAATGTGTCGAAAGGGGTCATAAGACATCCTATAGCCCATTTTGATCCATATAAATGATTATAATATGTCAGTAGGGGTCCTATGACCCCTAGAGACATATGTTGGAATGAAATAGGGTCATAGGTTATCTTATGACCCCTTTCAAGCCATATAAATGATTCTTATATGCCCCTAGGGGTCTTGAGACCCTTATAGACATATGTTTTCATGAAATGTGTTGAAACATGTCACAGATTATTCTATGATCCCTTTCAAACTATAAAAATGATTCTACTATGTCCCTAGGGGTCTTGGGACCACCAGAGACATACATTGTCACGAGATGTGTCAAAATGGGTCATAGCTCATCCTATTACCCCTTTCAACCCATATAAATAATTATAATATTTTCCTAAGGTCCTAGGACCCTTACAGACATATGTTGTGATGAAATGTGTCAAAAGGGGTCATGGGTTATCCTATGACCCCTTTTGTCCTATATAAATAATTATAATATGTCCCTAGGGGTCCTAATAACCCTAGAGACATATGTTGTAATGAAATGTGTTGAAAGGGGTCATAGGTTTTCCTATGACACCTTTTGACCCATATAAATGATTATAATATGTCCTTAGGGGTATCGAGACCCCCAGAAATATATGTTGTAACAAAATATGTTGAAAAGGGTTATAGGTTATCCCATGACCTCTTTTGACCCATATAAATGATTATAATATGTTCATAGTAGTCCTAGGACTCCTAGGGATATATGTTGTCAGGAAACATGTTGAAAGGGGTCATAAGGTTATCATCTGACTCCTTTCAACACATATAAATTATTGTAATATGTTCCTGGGTGTCTTAAGACCCCAAGAGGCATATGTTGTAATGAAATATGTCAAAAGTTATCATAAGTTATACCATGACCCCTTTTGACCCATATAAATAATTTTAATATGTCCCTAGGGGTCCTAGGACCCCTAGCAACATATGTTGTAATAAAATATGTCAAAAGGGACCATAACTTATCTTACGACCCCTTTCGACACATATAAACAATTATAATATGTCCTTAGGGGTCCTAGTACCCCTAGAGACATATGTTGTAATAAAATATGTCGAAAGGGGTCATTGGTTATCCCATGACCCCTTTTAACCCATATAAATAATTATAATATGTCTCTAAGGGTCTTTTGACGCCTAAAGACATATGTTGCAATGTAATGTGTCGAAAGGGATCATAGGTTATCCTATGATCCTTTTCGACCCATATAAATTATTTTAATATTTCCCTAGGGGTCTTGGGACCCCTAGAGACATATGTTGTCATGAAATAAGTTGAAAGTTTTCATAGGTTATCTTATTACCCATTTCGACTATATAAATTATTATAGTAAGTTCCTAGGATTCCTAGGACCCCTAGGGACATCTGTTGTCATGAAACATGTTGAAAGGGGTCATAGGTTATCCTATGACCCCTTTAAACCCATATAAATGATTTTAATATGTCCCTAGTGGTCTTGGGACCTCTAGACATATATATTGTCATGAAATGTGTCAAAAGGGGCCATACGTTATACTATGACCCCTTTCAAACAATAGAAATGATTATAATATGTCCCGAGGGGTCCTACAAGCCCTAGAGATATATATTGTAATGAAATGTGTCCAAAGGGGTCATAGGTTATCCTATGACCCCTTTTAACTCATATAAATGATTATAATATGTCCCTAGGGGTCTTGGAACCCCTAGAGACATATGTTGTAATGAATTATGTCATAACCTATGACCCCTTTCGACCCATATATATGATTTTAATATGTCCCTAGGGGTCCTAGGACCCCTGGAGACATATGTAGTCATGAAATGTGTTGAAAGGTGATGTAGGAGCATCTTTGGTTTCCTTGTAATCCTACAATTTTTTTCTTTCTACCAGTTGCTGCCAAGTTTCTAGTTATTGCCATGTGTTAGTTTACAATTATTATCGAGTGCCAATTTCTAGTGTGTGCCGAGTTCCAGTGTGTGACGAGTTATTGAATGTGCGCCAACTTACCTAGTGTATGCCAAGTGACCCTTCATTGCCGAGTTACCCAGTGACTATTCATGTGTAGAGTTTTCTTGTTTATACCAAGTTTCAGCATTTTCATGTGATTTATATGAGCCAACTTTTGGAACCTATTTCGATCGCAATATTTATTTTAAGATCTTTTCTTGGGATGTGTCTTGACTATTTTTGGGTCAGCTTTCCTATTTTGTATGTTCTAGAATGTTTTGTAAGCTATTTTGGCAAGTATAAATAAGGGTCTTGTTGAGTCTTTGGGGGGTGAAGTTTTGAGGAAGAAGTAGAGGCAAATTTTGCAGAGCTAGGGCTACGACTTGAGAACCAAAGCACCTATTGGTGGACCTGCAGGTACAAGTGTGGATTCTTCTTATGTTTTTATCCAGTTGTGTATCTAGGCTAGCTAGGATTGGATTTGTAAGTTGGATCGTGTGGATCTTATAGATCTAATTTTTGTAATTGCTATTTGTAGTTGGCCCTAACCTGAAAGGCCTTATAGCTTGGAATATTGCATGTAATCAATTATATCTATAAATAAAGAGTTGTGATTTGGTATTAGATCCTGCATTATTCTTATTTTGTGTTGTGTTTCCACTATGTGGTTATATAGCTAGGGGCTAGGACATTTCTTTTTGGGATTCTCCTACCTTGCCCTACATTAGGTGTTATCAGAGCAAAGGTTGTTTCTAGTGTGTAGATAGATCATCAAAGCTGAGGTAGTTTGAACCAGGACTTGGGTTGACAATGGTTTATCTTGTAGCTGATTGATCTTTTGGTTGGTGGATTTGTTACTGAGGGTTTGCTAAAATTTTGGAAGATGCCTCCAAGAAGATTGGACCCCAAGGCAATCGCTGATCTTAGTGATGTTGTAGAAGAATAGATCTCAAAGAAGATGAGAGCAAAGTTCAGATCTAAGATTGCATTGATGAAGAGTTGCATGAATACTAAAATTATAAGTGCTTTAGGTGGTGTACCTAGGCATGTGGGTACTAAAGGAAGTTATGAGGAAGTTTTTGAAGACTTTGAATCTACTAGATCTAGTGGTGAGGATAGAACTGATCATGTGGAAAGACCTATAGGAAATAGGGCTGGTAGACCTAGATCTCAGTTGAAGTTGAAGCACAAGATGGAGGTTTCTAATTTGTTAGGAACTTTGAATCCTGAAGACCTAATTGATGGATTAGTAAATTAGAAGACTACTTGTAGCTTGAGGATATTGAGGATCCACTTAGAGTGAAGTTGGCACAAACAAAGTTGAAGAGACATGCTGCTCTATGGTGGAAGGAAATGCAAAGAGATAGATAAGAGAAAGGCAAAATGAAGATCACTAGATTGAAATTGATGGTAACTAATTTGAGGGCTAAGTTCATTCTTGATGATTATGAACTTGAGTTTTTTAAGAGGTTACAAAATTTGAAACAAAAAGATATTACAGTGAAAGATCATACAAAGGAGTTCTACAAATTGACTATTCAGTATGATCATCGAGAATTGTCAAAAGAGAAGGTAGCATGATATATTAATGGTTTGAGATTTAATATTCAGGATGAGGTGGGTATGTTGAATATTTCTTCAGTTGAGGATGCTTATCAGTATGCTTTGAGGGTAGAGGAGAAGCTAAAGAGAAAGAATAAAGGTATTTCCTGAGGGAAGGAGAAGTAGGATAGTTCAGCACAAGCTAAAACAAAAGAAGAAGGTGAACAAAAACTTGTTGAACAGAAAAAGAGGATAGGTGGAGGTGGGTTCAGAGGTAATTTTTTCAAGTGTGGTCAAGAAGAGCATAGATCTTTTGAATGTCTAATTGGTAGGACAATTGTTGTTGTGAATGAGGTTGAAGTCTAGGGCAGTTAGTCGGAGCAAGGAGAGAGTTTGTTGGCTCGACGAGTGCTGGTTGGTGAGAGGACATTGGATTATTTTTAGAAAACTAGTTTTTTCAAGACTTGTTGTAAGTTAGGTGGTAAAGTCTCCAAGGTGATTATGGATGGTGGTAGTAGTGATAACCTTGTTGCTAAAGAGATGGTTCAAAAACTTGGTTTGAAGAGAATGAGACATCCTTATCCTCATAGGATTGGTTGGTTACAAGGTGAACATGCTTTAGAAGTGAGGAAGCAATGCCTTGTTGATTTCTAGATTGAGAAGCATAAGGATCAAGTGTTGTGTGACATTATGGACATGAACAGTTATCATGTGTTCCTTGGTAGACCTTGGTAGTGTGATTGCAGGGCTATGCATGATTGTGTTAAGAATGTGTTTACTATTGACAAAGGTGGTAGGAAGTTTTCCTTGATTCCTTTGCAAAATGAAGAGCTCAGAAGGAAGAACTTGAGTATTGGTAGCCAAGTTGAGTTAGAAGATTCTAAGAAGCATGGAGATCAGCATGGAAAGATAACCTATGGAACACTTGTGGTAGATGTGAAGAAAAAGAAAAACAAGGGAAAGAATGTACCAGCTGAAGACTTAGAGGATATGTATGTGAAGAACCAATTTGGGATTTATGTGCTAAATCCTAGAAGATGTTCTTCCAATTTCTAGAACATATTTTTGAACCTGGGGTGTCTGATGCAAGAGCAACTTAGGTTTCCTTGTAATCCTACACTTTTGTTCTTTCTGCTAATTGTTGCTGAGTTTCTAGTTATTATCGTGTACCAATTTCCAGTTATTGTTGAGTGTTAGTTTCTAGTGTGTGTCAAGTTTTCCAATGTGTGCCGAGTTATCTAGTGTTTGTTGAGTTACCCTGTGTATGCTGAGTGACACTTCATGTGTCAACTTACCTAGTGACTCTTCATGTGTTGAGTTTTCCTGTTTATGCCAAGTGTCAGCATTTTTATGTGATTTTTGCAAGCTAACTTGTGGGACTTATTTCAATTGCAATATTTATGTTAAGATGTTTTCTTGGGATGTGTCCTAACTATTGTTGGGTTGGCCTTCCTATTTTGTATGTTCTAGAATATTCTATAAGCCATTTAGAAAGTATGAATAAGTGTCTTGTTGAGTCTTTTGGGGGTGAATTTTTGGGGAAGAAGTAGAGGAAAATTTTGAAGAGCTAGGGCTGCAACTTGAGAACCAAAGGACCTCTTGGAAAACTTGTAGGTACAAGTGTGGATTCTTCTTGGTGATATTATCTAGTTGTGCATCTAGGCTAGCTAGGATTAGATTTGTAAGTTGGATCTTGTGGATCTTGCAGAACTAATTTTTGTAATTGTTTTTTGTAGTTCGCCCTAATCTAGAAGGCCTTACAGCTAGGTATATTACATGTAATTAGTTATATCTATGAATAAAGATTTTGTGATTTGGTATTAGATCCTACATTATTCTTATTTTTCATTGTGTTTCTATTGTGTGGTTATATAGCTGGGGGCTAGGATATCTCCTTTGGGTATTCTCCTGCCTTCAACTATGTCAAAAGGGATCATAGGTTATCTTATGACTCATTTTGACCCATATAAATGACTGTAGCAAGTTCCTAAGATTCCTAGAACCCCTAGGTACATATGTCATCATGAAACATGTCGAAAGGGGTCATAAGGTTCACATATTATTCCTTTTGACCCATATAAATGATTATAATATGTAAGTAGGGATCCTAAGACTTCTACTGACATATGTTGTAATGAAATGTGTCGAAAGGTGTTATAGGTTATATTGTGACTCCTTTCAGACAATATAAATGATTATAATATGTCTAGAGGGGTCCTCTGACCCCTAGGGACATATGTTATAATGAAATATGTCAAACCTATGACCCTTTTTTATCCATATAAATTATTCTATTAT
Organism: Cupressus sempervirens; assembly: GCA_028749045.1. Classification (NCBI taxonomy): domain Eukaryota; kingdom Viridiplantae; phylum Streptophyta; class Pinopsida; order Cupressales; family Cupressaceae; genus Cupressus; species Cupressus sempervirens. The sequence goes on from CM053792.1 coordinate 878,853,879, forward strand.
GTCTCTAGCAGTCATAGGACACCTAAAGATATATGTAGCCATGAAATTTATTGAAAGGGGAAAGGTTACCCTATGACCCCTTTTGACCCATATAAACAATTCTAATATCTCCCTAGGGGTCCTAGGACCCCTAGAGCCATATGTTGTTAAGAAATGTGTCAAACAGTGTCATAGGTTATCCTATGACTCCTTTCAACCCATATAAATGATTATAATATATTCTTAGGGTCCTGGGACCAGTAGAGACATATGTTTTCATAAAATGTGTTGAAAGGGGTCATAGGTTATCCCATGACACCTTTTGACCCATACAAACAATTATAATATGTCCCTAAGGGTCCTAGAACCCCTAGAGACACATGTTGTAGTGAGATGTGTCCCCTTTCAACCCATAGAAATGATTGTAATATGTCCCTAGGGGTCATGTTTCCCTAAAAACATAATTTTTAATGAAATGTGTCAAGAGGGGTCATAGGTTATCCCATGACCCCTTTTGACCCATATAACTGATTATTATATGTTCCTAGGAGTCCTCGGACACCTAGGGACATAGGTTGTCATGGAATATGTTGAAAAGGGTTATCAGGTTATCCTATGACTCCTTTTGACCCATATAAACAATTATATTATGTCCCTGGGGGTCCTAAGACCCCTTGAGACATATGTTGTAATGAAATGTGTCAAAAGGGGTTATAGGTTATCCTATGACCCCTTTCAACCCATAGAAATTATTATAATATGTCCCTAGGGATCTTGGGACCGCTAGAGACATATGTTGTAATAAAATATGTTGAAGAGGTCAATTGTTATCCTATCACCCCTTTTGACCCATATAAATGATTCAAATTTGTACCTACTAGTCTAGAGACCCCTAGGGACATATGTTGTCATGAAATTTTTTGAGAGGGCTTATAGGTTATCCTATGAGCCCTTTTGACCCATATAAATTATTATAATATCTGTGTCAGGGACATGGGACCCCTAGGGACATATGCTATCAAGCAACATGTTGAAAGGTGTCATAAGGTTGTCATATGACTCCTTCAAACCCATATAAAATATTATAATATGTCCCTAGGGTCCTAGGACCCCTAGAAACATATGTTGTAATGAAATGTGTTGAAAGAGATCATAAGTTATCCTATGACCCCATTCGACCCATATAAACAATTATAATGTCCCTAGGGGTCCTAGGATCCCTAGAGACATATGTTATAATGAAATGTGTCAAAAAGGGTCATAGGACATCCTATGGCCCATTTCGACCCATATAAATGATTATAATATGTCTCTAGGGGTCCTACAACCACTAGAGACATATGCTGTAATGAAATATATTGAAAGGGGGTCATAGGTTATCCTATGACCCCTTTGGAACCACATAAATGATTTTTATATGTCCCTGGGGGTCTTGAGACCCCTAGAGACATATGTTGTCATGCAATGTGTCGAAAGGGGTCATAGGTTATCCTATGACCCCTTTCAATGCATATAAATAATTATAATATGTCTTTAGGTGTCCTAGGACAGTGAGAGACATATGTTGTCATGAAATATTTTGAAAACCTATGACCCCTTTTCATGCTTATAAACCATTATAATATGTCCCTAGGGAGTCCGTAGGGGTCTTGGGACCACTCGAGACATATGTTGTACTAAAATGTGTTGAAAGGCTTCATAAGTTATCATATGACCCCTTTCAACCCATATAAACAATTCTAATATGTCCCTAGGAGTCTTGGGACCCCTAGGGACATATGTTTTCATGAGATGTGTTGAAAGGGGTCATAGGTTATCATGACCCCTTTCGAACCATATAAATGATTATAATATGTTCTTAGGTTCTTGGGAGCCCTAGAGATATATGTTGTCATGAATTGTGTCGAGTAAGGTCATAAGTTATCGTATGACCCCTTTTGACTCATATAAATTAATATAATATGTCTCCAGGGGTCCTAGAAGCCCTAGAGACATATGTTGTAATGAAATGTGTTGAAAGGGGTGACAAGTTATCCTATGACTCTTTTTGACCCATATAAATGATTATAATATGTCCCTAGGGGTCCTGGGACCTCTAAAGACATATGTTGTAATGAAATGTATCGAAAGGGGTCATTGGTTATACAATGATCGCCTTCAAATGATAGAAATGACTGTAATATGTCCCTAGGGGTCCTATGACCCCTAGAGACATATTTTGTAATAAAATATGTTGAAAGGGGTAATAGATTATCATATATCCCGTTTCAATGGATATAAATTATTATAATATGTCCCTAGGGGTCCTAAGTCACCTATAGACATATGTTGTAATGAAATGTGTCGAAAGGTATCATAGATTATCTTATGACCCCTTTCAACCCATATAAATGATTATAATATGTTCCTAGGGGTCCTAGGATCCCTAAAGACATATGTAGTCATTTAATAGGTCAAAATAGGTCATAGGTTACCCTATTGCCCCTTTCAACCCATTTAAAAACATGATTTATTTCGCTAGGGTTTCTAGTATCCCTAAGAACATATATTGTCATATAATGTATTGAAAGGTGTCATGGGGTACTCTATGACCCCTTTTAAATCATTTGAACATATGATATATTTTCCTTGGGTTTATAGGACTCCTATAAACATATGTTATCATTTAATGAGTCAAAATGAGTCATAGGGAACCATATGATCCCTTTTGGCCCATTCAAACACATGACGTATATTCTTATGGACATACATGATGTGTTATAATGTGTAAAAACGGATCATAGGGCATGCCATGAAACATTTTGACCTATTACATGATAAAATACATTCATAGGATTTGCAGGACCCGTAGGGACATACAAGTTGTGTTCCAATGGGTTGAATCGGGTTAAATGATATCCTATGACCTATTTTGACCTTTTACATGACAAAATATGTTCTTGTGGATCCTAAGAGCTCTAGGGAAAAACATGTTGTGTTGAAATCGGTTGAAAGGGTTCATAGGATAACCTATGATCCATTTCAATCAAATACATGACAACTTATGTCCCTAGGGATCCTAGGGCCCCTAGGGACATATATGTTGTGTTCCAATGGATAGAAAGGGGTAATAGGGTATCTTATGACTCCTAGGGACATACCTCTTATATTCCAATGGGTAGAAGGGGGTCATGGGGTATTCTATGACCCCTTTTGACACATTACACGAGAACATATGTTGTTAGAGGTCCTAGGAACCTTATCATCATTTTTTTTCTACTCTAATGGGTTAGATTTTGACCCATTACATGATCATATATTCCTTGGGGTCCTAATACCCTACAGCCATACATGTTGTGTTCCAATGGGTCAAAAGGGGTCATTAGATAACCTATGACCCCTTTCAGCCCATTACATGACAACATATGTTCCTAGAGGTTCTATGACCCCTAGGAACATATGTTGTCATGTAATGGCTTGAAAGGGTCATAAGATACTCTATGAACCCTTTCAACCCATTGGAACACAACATATAAGTCTATAAGGGTCCTATGATCCCTACGAACATAAGTTATCATGTATTAAGTCAAAAGGGGTCATAAAATACTCCATAACCCCTTTCTACCTATTAAAATGCAAGATATATGTCCCTAGTCATTCTTTGAGCCTTAGGAAGATATGTTGTCATATAATGGGTCAAAATGGGTCATAGGGTATCCCATGACCCATTTGGACTCATTGGAACACATGTATGTCCTAGTGAGACCCGTAGGAACATATATCATCATATAGTTTATTAAATTAGGTTACTAATATATATAATATATAATAATAATATATATGATATATAATTACGGTATCCCATGACACATTTGGACTGATTGGAAGATGTATGTCCCTAGGGGGACCCCTAGAAACATACATCATCATATAGTTTATTAACTTAGGTTAGTAATATATAAAATATATATGATATATAATTATATAATAATATATAATAAGTAATAACTATATATAAAATAATTATATAATAAATTTTAGTAAATATATATAATAATTTGTCCCCCCCAATTATGCTATAACTATATTATACTAGGACTTGATACAACTTAAAAATTGGTCCCCACTCCCTTTACATTTCAATTTGGTTCCATAATTTAGGAACATAAATCAGATACCCATTCTCAAATTGGATATTTGTTCTCATATCGAATACTCATTCTCAAATCGAATAGCTATTCTCAAATTGAATACCCGATCAGGCAAGGTATTACATTTTTGGTATGATACCAAGATGGGTGGGGAAAAAGTCAAAGTGCATTTTGAAATAGTTTTAGGTGTCTCAAAACTATATGTTTTTCACATTTCCACTTTTTGGCACACCATAATCCTACGCATACCCTACCAAAAGCACAAAATCCTTAATAGTACATATGCAAGATCTTCACTTAAACTTCCTTCTCAACCACATAGATGCCATTAAAAAACCACTCATTGATCACATTTGGTCAAATATAATATCCAATTTATGCTCCATCCATAAAGCAAAGGTATATTGGTCAGACCATTTCCCAACACTTGTACAATTGCATCTAACATAGTAAGCTAGTTACTTCAATAATGATCCCTACTTCAGCTAATTACAAAATACCAAAAAAATGATTTTCCCTTCTCCTTCCTTACAATATTATACTTGAAACAAGGGGAAAAAACTTATACTCCATCATGAAGTTGACTACTTAAAAATGTGCAATAATCAATCTCTTAAAAATTTATAGGAAACAATGGAAGCAAATAAAAGAATAGCAAAGTCTACAAAAACAAGCCAAGAACAATCTACAAAAAGGTATTCTCTATCCCATTACATATATCATTTCTTTTTCCATTTTTGCATGCTCAATAGACTAATACAACCACCCTTTTAGGACAAGGGTTAAAACCAGTGCTTACATCTCCAATGAAGACCTCAATTTAAGCAAGATGGGAAACACATTTTAACGAGATGTTTTGGTTGTGTACAGAGACAATCTTGACAAGGTGAACAAAACACGTGAAGTGCTACATGTAGATCTAACAAATCAAAAATAAAAAATGACAATAACATTAGTTGTTAATGTAGATTTGGTACAACAATTTGAAGACAAAATAGTCCCATGCATGGGTGTTTTTTAACTATCTTCTGAGCATAATTGTCACAAATATTGCATGCTTTCTCCAAACCCTTGATAAAAAAAACCATTGTTCACCCCTTTGTGTATGACTCATGAAAACATCAATTATAACTATCTACCTTCAACTCGAGTGGGCCATTCATGGATTTTAGCTTCTTTAAAAATAGAATTGTTAGGTGAGTGGTATTATCAATTTTGTATTGCATTTAACTTTAAAAGTTTAAGTTCCTACCCTATTTTCACTAGCTCAAAATAAGAGGCCTAAAAATGTTGGGCTCCTATTTTAAAGCAAAATAAAATTTCTATAGGATCTCATGGACTTAGGGTGTGGTCCCATGGAGAAGGGGTTTCCTAAAAAAATTCAGTGGGTAGTCTAGAGATTTTTTATGATTATTTTAAAGTAGGAGGTCCCATAAATTTTTTAGTGGAGTTATTTTTAGTCTCATGATTTTTTATTTTTATTTTAAATATTCAATTCACTTAGTAAATAAATAACTATGTAACTTATAAAATTTATTGATGAAAATTGGATATTGGTATATGATTGACAAGTGGCACAATAAAAACCTAAGCTAGTGGGGCAATTTCTAGCCTCCCATCTTTTCCACCCACTTAAATATGCATCCTACAATGTAAGGGCTACCATTTTTTAGAATAAGATTCTAATTAATCATGTAGCAAAATATGTTTTGGCTTCACAGAACCACCCTCTCCACAAAAATAAATGAAATGACACCCTTAAAAAATAGATTTGTAGCCCCCTCATTTATGATTAAGGTGACTCAATGGATTGGAGTAGAACATCACTATAGAGAAGGAAAACCACAATATCTCAACTCAATATTAGAGAGTCTCTTTTGGTAGAACATCTTCAAAGTTCTCCAAGCCTTTGGAATCAAACATCATCTAAATTCTGTTAAGATGCCTTAAGACATAATCTACTCTATCATATTGATTAATCCATGTTTTCTACTATAACGCTTGGCCCTTATTATGGGTTTTCCATGGGAAGTATTATTGACTAAGCTCTTCATCACAACCAAAACAGATTGGATTGCATTTTTTATAAGTTTCACTTCATTAATATTTTACATTAAGTGATATGTCTTCCCCAAGACATACTTAAAAGTGGTTTAAGGTTCAATGCTAGAAGCTTATCTGAAAATGAGTTTTAAAGGATCTTCAAATTGACTAGGGTTTTGTACTCAGATAGAAGGATCACAAACTCTGAGTTTAAGGTTCAAACACTCACCTTTGGAGATGGAGACAACCTTTGGGAACTCTAATTGGCCATGCAATGCTTGGAGATAATGGAAATGAGGATTTATGCTTCTTGTTTGGGTGCTGCTCCAACAATGAATCCTCATGAAATCCTTAGAAGATTTATGAGAAATGCAAAGCTATGTTTATTTATTAGTAGGAACTTGATAGATTTCTCTCTAAAATATATTTCAATTTATAAGATTGTTTTCCTATTACTTTAACACACACACACACACATCCATTCTGTTACCTCCATAATATATATCCTAATTCGTTAGGCTTCAAATAGCTTTTTCACTTGTAGAGGCTTCCACCATATTGTTCTTCCAATATTGAGCACCAAAAACACTAAGCCTGTAGAAACAATTGTCAAGCCCCAAAATAATCACTCCATGTTCAACTCCTGGCCAACATTCAGATTCCTTGATTGAGACTTTCTGTAACTATTTCTATGCTTCCCAAGGGTAGAATCCATTCATATTTCTAGAACGCAAATGAGTTGGTTGTATAGTGGACAAATATAAGTGAATGCTAGCTCAATAGATTTTAGAAGAGTGACTACAGTAATCAGTCAAACCATATGATGAATTAGGTGTGCCACAATTGTGATTTATTTATGGTGTTTGCTATCTTTTATATAGAATCTTTCAAAAGTCAAACTTTTGGTTTTTTTCAAATCTCTAAAATATAGTGATTTGTTTTTTCTTTGTTTTGGATTACAAAATATGCAGATCATGAAAATTTAATCTATTTATTTTCAATTTTTTAATTTTGATGAAAGATGCATTTTGCCTCAATCTATTTTATGAATATTTTTCTACTTCTTAAAAATATATCTTTAATCTTTGTAGATATAAATTTAACATTAGTTTTAAAATAAAAATTAATGATTTTTATTTTTTCAATTATAAAAAAATTAAATTCAGCATGATGTAGGTGTTTATAATATAGGTGTTGTCATGAATATAAAATACACTTTGTAATGATGAATTATTAATCAGTTTATTTAACATTTTTTCTAGTTCTTATCAAGTATAATTTATTTTATTTTTTGTTTAACCTTTAGAGATATATATTTGTATGAGTTTTAAAATAGAAATTAATGTTTAAAGTTTTAAAATTATAGAATATTTTAATTTAGTACAATGTAGATGTTTATAATATAAATTGTCATGAATATAAACCACACTTTGTAATGATGATTTGTTAATTAATTTTATTCAATTTTTTTTATCAAACATATTTTAAATTTAAGTTAAAGAATTATTATTATTTTTTGTAGAAGATTTGGATTAGATGCAGATGTATATGAATTTTGTCAATGATTCAATTTAGGATATCTATGTCTAGAAAATTTCAAAAAATGTCAAAAGATGTGATGTGCCAATTTGAACAAGAGTTTTATTATAATATGAGACTGGCCTAATGCTAATTAAATGAAACCCCAAAATGTAAAATGAATCCAGTATATTAAAATTCAAATACTACTAAACTAAATTCATTATTAATGTTACATCTCAATTTAAAAATGTAGTCATAAATCTCAAGAGAGGGATAGGTTCTTAAACAATGAATATAAATTAATTTCAAATATGGAACTTAAATATAAGATCTCAAGAAAGAATTAGAAGTGAAAAAAGTCTACTCGTAAAGTTGAATGGTTCACAAAGAGCCCACTAGGGATCAAGTCTTGCTAAGTTCAACACTTGAAGACATCATAAGGGATGTGTGGATGCTCATTAGTTCTTGGCTCTTAGCATGTGGGCTAGTATCGGGTACCTAAAACTTGTAGAAAGTTTAGCTTTTTATTAGGTTTTAGGATAAACTTAATTTTAATATTTAATAAATTTATTACAATATATAAAATATTTAAAATAATAAAATTATTGTATAGTTATAGTTTTGATAATTATAGTAGTGAGTAATTTTTTATTATGCTTATATAAATAATTACCAATTGTTAATTTTAAAGTATAATTTATTTAAATCTTAATTCTAATTTTACTTGTAGATATACCTATTGATATATATTTTCTACTTCATATAGATCATATGTTAAATGCATTAAATCTAAAAATTGTCACAATAGTAATTAGCCTAGAGGCAAGTTTAAGATATAAAAAAACATATCCATGTTTTAAACAAATTATGTAGAAAATATCAAGAAATGTATGATACAAACTAACATATATCTATATTTACAAAGATCTATATAGAAAATGTCAAGAGATATAAGACATGGTTTTTTATTTTGATGAATAGTCCTTTTCAATTAAAATTACTAAGATTACAATTCACAAAAAAGGGGTCGGGGGATACAGGATCACCCTAGGAATGAGTTCAAATGGCTGAAGACGGAATAAACAACTATAAACTATTTGGTTGCTCAGGAGGAGAAAGTGTATTACTGTTGAGCAACGCGCTTTCTGTGAGCAACTTCTTTCGCTCTGAGACCTTAAAGAGGCAGTTTACTCCATGGCGGATGACAAATCCCCTAGGTGTGATGGATTTCCCTATGAATTTTACAAATATCTTTGGGAGAAAATTGGTCCTGATCTGCACAAAGTCTATCTTGAAGCATACCATTCTAAAAGCTTAGGAGCGATCATAAATAAAGGCAATATTAAATTCATACCTAAAGCTGGTGATCCTGAGGACATCTGCAACTGGAGGCCCATCACCCTCCTGAATGTGTCTTATAAGATCATTGCTAAGACATGATTTTTAAAGTTTCTATTTTCTTCAAAAGAATCCAACAAAAATAAACATGCATGATACTAATACTAAAACAAATGATTTTTTCTGACAAATTGTATACCAATTAATAAAAGTATGACAACATAAAGAGTTATATATACCTATTATATTTTTAAAAATAAATAACGGATTTCAAACAATAATGTACATCAATTACATTTTATAAAATAAAAACAAAAACCAAATCACACTTATAATGTATACCCATTACATTTTATAAGGAAAATAGAAATTCTAATTTATATTTTATAGCTATAAATTATTCTACATAACAACACAAACAAACTAAATAATAATACATACCTTTTAAATTCACAAATTTCAAATGATAATATAAACCCACTAAGTTTCAAGAATAAAAATTCATACATAATAATTCATACCCTATACATTTAATCAAAGATTCAAAATTATAATGTAGATCTTTTAAATTTCATGAATAAAAAAAGTAGAGATAATAAGTACAAACTCATTATATTTCATATTATGTAGCAAAAGAAATTAAATGACTTGAACCCTAGACAACATACAGAGAAATAATGATGAAAAAACACATCAAACTCAAACCCTCAATGTCATATAGGTAAATGATGAAAAATACATCAAATAAAATAACAAGCACGTTACATTTGATATTCTATACCATTACATATGACACAACAATTTATAACATACCATTACATACGATAAGTTCAAGATCACACCTCAGAGAACTGAAACAGAACAAACCAAACTGATTGCCATATTTTTATGGCTTGTCATCTCTATTATATTTGCAGATAGCATTGACGGCAACCAAAATGTACACAGTGGCTGTCAAAAACACAAATAAGAAGAAAAGACATAACTGAACTAAGCAAATGGCAATTCGATGGGTGTCTACGTTCCCCTATTTTTTTATAGACGATATAAGAGAGCACTCCAAAAACTGTAGAAAAAAGGAACAAACATATCATGATAGCCAAAAAATTGTTGGGGCTATGCCAATGAGTGAAATAGAGCCCAAAAAATGGGAGGTAAAGCCCAAATAGTGTTAATCTGCAAGTGATATACTTCCACTTCTCATCTTTTATCTGTGTCTCATGAGAAGTTGGTCCGTTCGTATTGGCAGGATGAGGACTATGAACTGCTTCAATATTGCCGCCATTTTCTTCTTCTTCTAAAATGTTTTGTCCAGAGCATCTGCTTTACATGTGTACAACATTATATTGTGAGCTTTGGAAATCCTTTATAATAATATAGTTTTGCTATTACTAAACTATTTTCATATAGTTTCCTAGGTATAATTAAAGTTAAAAAAAACAAACGAAAAAATCCTTCACAAGGATCAACACCACTTACCCTCTTTCATAACCGAAGTCAGCTCTTGTTCCATTGTTATAGTTGCAAGACTCCCTTCAGCAGCCATATGTATAGCAAATTGTGCAAATTAATGGGAAAATATATCAACTTCAACCTGACTGTCGATTCATTAACATACACATGATCAAGCAAGCATTAATGCAGGTATTAAATGGGTAAAATGGTGTTGGTAAATAGATTTGTCACTGTAACAATGGTTCAACAGAGTGTATGTGGCAAACCATTCACAATAGATGGATAGGCCCTTGATATGTAGCCTTCCTCTGCATTTAGAGAGGCAGCTCTCTGGTATGATATAATTTGAAGTTTTTGAATAAATATAAAATAAAACTTTAAAAGATGAGAAAGCTCATGATAACGAATGCACCACATGACTTCACAGCTTCCTTGAATTTAACATAATTGCTAATAACAACAATCAAGATCTATGCTTGAGAACTATTACCAGCACAATGTTGATCCAAAGATTCATGAACATCTACACAATACCATGACAATTCTCACTGTAAAGAGAATCAACATTTCTAACAATTTAAATTTGGAAGAAGAGAACTCAAATTGCACATTCCTTTATTTTCTTGCACCAAGAAGCTAAGAGGAATTTTTTATTATGAAGACAGAATTCGTACATACTTTCCAAATATCATCTTCTAATCAAAATTTTAGCATAGTGCTCCCTTTTTCTAAAGTCTGAAAAGGTCCCCTTACAAAGCCAAGAATGACTCCTTATATAGACATAGAGGATAGGAACTATCTCTTCATGGTTAATAACTACCTCTCAATTATGTGTTTTGGGAGGGGTTAATTAACCTCTACAAAATTAACCTATATGACCTGAAACATAGACCTTACATATTTTGATAAGAAGATTGAATAATCAATCATTATTGATCCCCTTGTGATCTTTAGATCATTTATCTAAATTACATCACTTTATTAATGAAGGCATTTCTATCTTATCCTGTTGCTACGTACTGATACATGTTTTGGAAATATTCATGACTATGATAGGTTACTGAGAGGGGAGTGGTAAATTAGTAACTTCAAAGACTTTACCAAATTCAAATCTTAATTGTAATCATCCAATTACCATTTAATTCATTAGATTAGATCTAACTGCATACATGAGAAACTAAAAAATAAACATCCATAACACTTGAACACAATAATTTGGTGACTCAAAAACCTTCCAAATAGAAAGTAAAACTAGGGTGGGGATAATACCCACAAAACTTCAATAATGCAGCATAAAGTTGGCCTATTAAGGCTTATAATGATCGCTTCTGATGATTTACCCTATTAGGAGCAATTAGGATTGCTAGGTCCACCTTGTTAGATGTTTAACAAACATACAATGAAGTATGCACTCAGTAAAGAGATTTGACAAAAGACTATTGAGTCTACCTTGTTAGAGGATTTGAACTAATTTACCTGTTAGGATGAAATAGTAGATCTTTCACTGACAATTGATTTGCTGATAGAGATTCTTTCAAGTACTGATCACCTTAATGTTATAAATATGTCTCTGCTGCTCCTTTGTTGATATGGCCTTACAATACACTTTTCTTCTGATTCACATTCACATGCATTTATTTCACACATTCATCATTCTTACTCTTTCATCATTTCATGCTTGCTTACACACTTGGATATGATACAATATATTACATATATATAAATCCAATTTACAAAATTACAAAGTAGGCCAATATACTAGTTAACACCAATTTCAAAAATTATCCCAAATGAAGACACTCAAGTTTTGAAGACTGATTTGGTGAAGTTTTGATACACGACATCCACTATCACTACTCAACATCATCATTCATTTGGTAGAAGTAGAAGCTTGCTCCATACTAATCATCTAAGAGTATTCTCGAACTCAATCTGCACTAGTGACTTGGTAGATACTGTGTAACTTGGTAGAAATTGAATTACTCATTTACCATGACTGCACTTGGTAAACACTAATTATCACATAGCTCAATTAACACTAACTTCACTTCACATGAATTGCTAGCTTGGTTGAAACTGCATAGCTTGGTAACCACTGAACTACTCATGTTGAACTATTGGACTTCACACTACCTGATTCTGCTCGGTTTGAACTGTTGCACTTCACACTAACTAAATTCACTTGGTAACCGTTGGGATGCTTTGTAGGAACTGTAAATCTCAGTGGCTACTAAATTCCATAGCAAACAATGTAGACTATTCAATGAGCTTGGTAGCAATATAGAATCTGAATATGTGTTCTCACTAATAAAAAACTTGACTTAAAGTCAACAATCTCCCCCTTTTGCATTAGTGATAAAAAAACTCATTAGCCAAAACTTATATACATCATAGTGTGATACTGGCTTGGTATGGTATACTATTTTTGAGTATTTTTTTAAAATTTGTCTATCTAAGTATATATAGTATACTATATCTGCAAATTCTATAGTTTCCTTTTTTCTGGATGATTCTTGCCCATACAATATACATAGTATAACAAGTATCTTTTATTATATATGGAAATCTTGATTTTATTGTCTCACTCCATATATAGCATACTAAGTGTCTCTCCCCATATATACATACTGTCTCTTCCCCTTTTTGACAATAATGCCAAAGATTTATTCCAAACTTATTTATATAGAGACACCAATATAAGAAAGAAAATCAATATTTACCTTAAGTATGAGTGCTAAAGTCTTATCCCAATTTTCTTGCAAAACTTTACACATATGTAGAGCAATTTGGACTTTTGTAGAGAGTTTTATCATGTGATCTACAATGGAGAAGTTGTTGTCATGGATCAATGTTTTTGAGTAAACAATGTGCTTCTGCATTATATCCATGATGGGAAGGATCATATTCTGAACATCTATCAGTGAAGACTGGATCCTTGATTCTTCTCTCAACAACTCTGCTTGCATATCTGACAAGAATCTGATTTTTATATGATGTGTAGAGCTTGCACTAGGGTCAAGTTGCAACTGTTGCGCACTAGCCTTCAGATCTTCATCAATCTTTGTCAATTTTCTCTTTGTTTCCTTTGTGAACTTAGTAACATTACATGATTTTTCAAAAATTGATGTTACATTTGTGCAAGAGGCTTCAAGATTGGTCAAAATTGAAGAAAGCTCTACTTGCTGAATGAGAATTTGTTGAGCAATGTGCTCAAGCACTTTGTTATCAAATTTCCTCTCTACTTTATCAATCAATTCATCTTGACCATTGGAGTCCTCATTAAACTTCTAGACTGCTTCTTCCAATTGAAAAAAAATGTCTTGAGAAGTATCAACTTCAACACCTATCACCTCAGTCAAAATATTCTTAGCATCTTCTATGATTTTATATTATCTTTCTCTTTCCTCTCTCAATTTCTTCTATTTTGCCTTCTTTTGGAGGAGTTGACCAGCTATTTTCATTTGATATACAATGGCATTATCAAAATCCCATTTTGGAATCTCAATCTCCTCATCTAGGTCAATATCCTCCTCTATCTCCTTTCCACTCAAAAAAAATGTACTTGGTTGAGCCTTAGATTCAACTACCCTTGTACTTAATGCCTTAGAATCTAGAATGGAAACAATAGTAGAGATAGTAGGACTAGCTATGAAAATTGATATAGTAGCAATAGATGGAATACTGACTGGTATGCTTACTAAATCCAAAACTGAAGTACTTACAGAAGTATCCAAAGCTGTAGTAGACAAAACTGTAGAATCCAAAATTGTAGAACTCAAAACTAAAGTACTTACTGCTGAAGAACAAAAAATTGTAGAACATATTGTACTCATTGTTGATGATATTGACTTGGGAGGTAAAGAAGAGGGAGGTTGCAGCTTGGTAGATGAAGTGGTAGACACTTCTATTAGTGATGTGTTGAGCTATGAGGGAGTGAAGAGTGATTACACATTTGATGTATCTGTTGTGGTCACAATCAAACTTGCTCAAGCTGTCTCTGAACTTGATGTAGCTGATGATTTTCTTCGAGAGTGAAGAAGTGAGGTAATGACTATGGCTGCTATCTTCATAGGATTAGTCTCCTCATCATCTTCTTTGTCTTCCTCAATAGCTTCTTCCTCTTTATCTTCTTCAACTTCTTTATTGTCAAAATATGTTGGCTCAGAGTGTTTCTTCTTCCTCATCATCACTATAATCATCCTTGACTTTTACTAGGAAGTTACTTTTTTTATGCAAGTGATAAACATTCTTCCGCATACCTATGGTATTCTTGACTACATGCTCTATATCCTTTAACAAAATTAAACAAACTTATTAAATCTAAGAGTCATCTTGTCTTCATTTTTCTTCATAGACTCTTTTACCTCATCATTTGTGATGGTTGGTAGCAACTGCCTCAGGGTTTGTTCATAGATATCTTTTGATGTTTGCATAGCTGAGTCTCATCTTGGCTTTAATTTCACTAATAATTCATTAGAGATCTGGAAGGCTATCTGATCAGGGGAATACTTTCATTTTCCCATCTTGGTTAGTACCAATTCTTCAATCTTTTTCTACAGTATACTCGTTAATCTAATACAAAATTGGCACATCCTTTCTCCATACTACCATGCCTTTTGAAGGGAAAAACTTTTGAACATAGAAAAACAAACATGTCAACAAAAATCAAAATTTACAAGAATTTTTCTTGGATGTTCTTATCCTTCCCATGTTTTTATTAAACTGTTTCAACAACAAATTTGCAAGATTATATGACTGATTTTTTTTCACAACCTTGAATGCCAAGTCTACTACTTCACATGACACACTATTTAGACAACTAGAACTATAGATCTTGTGAAGTTATCATATGTATGCCAAATTTTAGTTCTACATTAGTTATACTACTGATCTTCATACCTCTATCATCCGACTTAGCTAGGGTTTTCTTCTCTAATTCCACCTAACCTAGGGTTTTAGTGGTTTTGGCTTTGAAGAGCATGGGAAGGCCGGTGATATGATGAATCATCTTCTTAGTGATGAAAACTAGTTGCTCAAGCCATAGCTGACTGTTAAGAACTTGGCTTAGGATGTATTTGATCCATTTGATTTGGAAACTTTAGGGCAAGCGAGGAATGTGGATTAAACCCTTATCTTCCAAGTACTAATGTTCAAGTTTAAGAACACCATTCACACACAATTCATCTAGGGCATCATCCATCTCTAGGGTTCCAATATCTTGAATTTTACACTTAAAATGAGTTCAGATATCATTAACGAGTAGTACCTTAGGAGTGATCTATGATTACACTCCATTTAGAATGAGGGTTTAAGAAATTGCTCACACACAAGTTTGAAATCTGGTGGTTTCCATTCGAATCAACAGACCAACATTTTTGACCCTTTCTTTTCCTTATTTCTACTGGTTGATGTTTCCATGGCTACTCAGTAGGTTATAAAAAACTTTGAAAAACTTTACTAACAATTCTGCTCAAAGTGACTTGATTGCTCTGCAATTCGCTTGATTGCAATAACACTTCAAATTCTTAGTGAAAAATGAATTTGATTTCATGCTTTTGATAACACTTCACCATTAATGATTGGTAAGAAGGTAGCTATGATGACATTATTATGCACAATAGGCTATCATTCACTATCTATTTGGATCGCTCAGTGAATGCTTCATAACTTGGTAACCAAACATGTCTGACCTTGCTCGGTAGAGTCCATGATCTAACCTTACTTGATAGAGAAGGTAACTCAGTAATAACTGATATTGATCTTCTATGATCCTTTTGTATCTTGAATACTAATTTGGATCTTTTCTTCCTTTCAATTTTGGAACTATT
Source organism: Cupressus sempervirens (assembly GCA_028749045.1). NCBI lineage: Eukaryota > Viridiplantae > Streptophyta > Pinopsida > Cupressales > Cupressaceae > Cupressus > Cupressus sempervirens. The sequence continues at coordinate 878,870,173 of CM053792.1, forward strand.
TGGATGTGATCATGATAATGTAGTTCTAGTTCTTCCTTAAGAACTTAGTTGGAAATGTTGGAGTCATCCACTTCTTGAGTGACATGACCATCATTGCTTGGACTAGCTTCCTTGGTGGATTTAGGAATCCATTGTTGCCTCATTTTCTTTCTGATTTTGTTTTCTTTTGCTTTCTTTTCATCTTTAATTCTACCTATATTCATGAAATTCTTGGCTAGATAACCAAGTTCTATATAAGTAAAACTTCTTATGGTGGTATCTCTCTAACTTGTTTGATGTTTAACATAGTTCATGCCAATGTGTCCATACTCTCCACAGTAATTACATCTACACCAAGTGTTATAGTCCTTACCAAATATTGCTTTCACAATTTGCTTTGCTAGATTGAATGACTTGGTTCTGCAGTCTGATGCCTTGTGACCTTGTTTCTTGCATTTGTGACACTTGCCTTCAAATTTTGGTTTTTCTTTGCATTCATTAGCCTTGTGACCATGCTGATTTCAATTGTAGCATTTCCTATTGAATTTTTCTTTGCCATTACTCCAACATTTGTTTAATGTATGACCTGCCCTACCATAGTGATTGCAAGTAGGTCTTTGATTCCTTCGAGCACCTTGTTTGAAGAATTCACCTTCTTCTTTGTATCCAATTCCTTCTTTATCATTTTTTCTATAGAGGTTATGCTCATTTAGTTGATTCAATTGATTCATGTATGCTTCGGATTTCATCATTCTCTCATTGATTTTCTTTTCATTGTTCAAGTCATTTTTCAATCTTTCACTGATTTTCTTTTCATATTTTAGCTCACTTCTTATTCTTTCATTGATTTGTCTTTTCAAATTTAGATCATTTCTTAATCTTTCATTGATCTATCTTTGGCTCATGATTTACTCATTTACATCTGAGATTTGATCTATAAGATCTAGATGCTAAAGGGATTAGTTCTGGATCTCAGTTTTTCTTCCATCCATTTCTTCTTTCATCTTGTTCTTTTGTTCCAAGATTTCACATAGCCTTACTGATTGAATTTCTTTTTCTCTTTTGAGCTTTCTTATTTTTTCTTTCAGGGAACCATTCTTCTCTAAGTGTTCTTTGATTGCATCATTTGCTTCATCTGAACTACTTGAAGGAAAAAGGTGTTCAATCTTTTCTTCAATGTACTGATGATCATTCATTTGATTTGCAAGTTCCTTCTTTATTTTCAGGGATTGGGAAAGTTTTCTCCTTAGCTTTCTTGAGTTGTGCAATGGTCATTTCTAGATCTAGCTTTTTATTGTCAATTATCTTATCGAGTCTAAATATCTTCATTTTCCTTGATCTTTGCTCAAGTTTTCAAGCTTTATCCTAAGAACCACTAAGCCCTATTACCAATTGTTGAAAATATTCAAGATTATGGTAGGTTACTAAGAGGGGAGGGGTGAATTAGTAACCTCAAAAACTTTACCAAATTCAGAGCTTAATTGTAATCATCCACTTACCATTTAATTCACTAAATCAAATCTAACTACATGCATGAGAAACTAAAAACATAAACATCCATAACACTTGAACACAATAATTTGGTGACCCAGAAACTTTCCAAATAGAAAGTAAAACTAGGGTGGGGATAATACCCACAAAACTTCAATACTGTAGGATAAAGTTGGCCTATTAAGGCTTACAATGATCACTTTTGATGATCTTTCCCATTAGGAGTAGTTAGGACTGCTAGGTCCACCATGTTAGAGGTTATAAAAATGTACAATGAAGTATGCACTCAGTAAAGAGATTTGATAAAAGACTATTAAGTCTACCTTGTTAGAGGATTTGGACTAGTTCACCTGTTAGGATGAAATAGTAGATCTCTAACTTACAACTAATTTTCTGTAAGAGATTCTTTGAAATACTAATCACCTTTATGTGATAGATATGACTCTATTTCTCCTTTGCTAATATAATGTCCTTACAATACACTTTGTTCCTGATTCAGATTCACATGCATTTATTTCATACATTCATCCTTCTTACTCTTTCATCATTTCATGCTTTCTTACACACTTGGATATGATACAATACATTGCATATATATATATCAATCCAGTTTACAAAATTACAAAGTTGGCCAATATACAAGGTAACACCAATATTACAAAGTCACCCCAAATGAAGACACTCAAGTTCTGAAGATTGACTTGGTGAAATTCTGATACACGTCATCCACTATCACTACTTGGCATCATCATACATTTGGTAGAAATAGAAGCTCGATTGATACTAATCATCTCAGAATACTCTCAAACTTAGTCTACCCTGGTGACTCTGTAGATACTATGTAATTTTGTAGAAACTAAATTACTCATTTACCATGACTGCACTTGGTAAACATTAATTATCACATAGCTCGATTAACACTAACTTCACTTCACATGAACTGCTAGCTTAGTTGAAACTGTGAAGCTTGGTAGCCACTGAATTACTCAGGTTGAACTGTTGGACTTCACACTACCTAATTCTACTTGGTTTGAACTGTTGTACTTTACACTAACTAAATTCACTTGGTAACCATTGGGATGTTGGGTAGGAACTGTAAAGCTTGGTGGCTACTAAATTACATGGCCAACACTATAGACTGTTGAATGAGCTCGGTAGCCATACAGAATCTAAATAAGTGTTGTCACTAATAACAAACTTGAATTAATGTCAACAACAATATCACTGAGGATAGCCTTCCCATTCTTTGGGAGAGTTTCTAATTAACTACTAGGAACCTCCATTTTTGACAAGACTTGATTATTAATTTCCATAGCTGCCTTGAGAATTTGTTTGGTGCATTCTCAATGATGTTGTAATTGCTTCCTTACATTGTTTCCATCCCCATCTAGCTGCTTCCACCATGATGCCCCTTGTCCTTCAAAATTTCCCTTGCCCACTATAACAATACCATTTAGTTTTAGATAATTTTATCCATTCTATCAATTTAGATGCCCACATCCCTTAGTTCACCAGTGCAATAATGCTTCCATCAACCTAAAATAAGATGTTCAGTTTGTAGGGTCTCAAGAAGATGAGAGGTCCAACAAGAAAATGATGGTCAACAGGAATGTGTAGTATTGCCGAGTTGTCATTGTTACAAGTTACTTGCCATGCCACTAGAAATGCCTTTGAAATCACCATTTTGTTAAACAATTTGCGTGTTTTGTCAATGGTTGCCACCAAGTGTCGTAGGTTAGGAGAAGAAGGAAGGCTATAGTTGGGAGTATGGGTATGGATCACGGGATTTGTCTATGGTTGCTGCCAACAAGCCATGGCTTGGAGTAGAAAATGGTTTTCATGCTAGCCAATGGCCTAATGGGGAACATTCACAGTTGGTTACAAAGTTTGCAAATGAGCACAGGCAGAGAGAATATTCAAACCTAGCCTTACACCCATAGCTTTTCACAATATTTGCCAAGAAATTAATGCATTGTTTGTGTTCCAACATCCTTCACAGATATAACTAAGATAAATATGTCCATGCTAAAGGCAAATATCTCAATATTCATGCATTTCAAAGGATGTCCAAGGTCTATTTCAATTCCCTTATCTACCAATCATTTAACCATGCTATTATTCCTTTGAGAAATCACAATAAACATACAACTCCCTTTACACATATGCTTGATTCAATAAGTCTCATGTTCCCTTCATACTATGTGCAATATGAGCTGGAGGTGTTTCGTCAAAAAGTTCATATGCATAGATTAGACATAAAACTTTGCAAGTTCGTGTAGGATTCTTGATAAACAATCACATTTCCTATTATTCCTCATTCAACATACATATTTCAAAAGCCCAAGCTTTGCATTAATAAAATTCTCCTATTATAGTGGTGAGAAACACTCCATCCACCTATGCACATTCTTCATTTTCCATTGTTTAGTATTGATTTCTCTGACTTCATACTTTAGAAGAGGGAGAGTGGATGTGTATTTGATGCCAAGGCAAAAGATTTTGGTTCAATCACAACTGATTGTGTTTTGTAGTTCTAAAGTTTCATATTCCTTCCAACTTTATTTCTCAAGATTTTCCAATAGATGTCACCATAATTTTTTCATCTTTTCACATAGATATGACTCATCTTTCAATCTCCAACTTTTATCAACTTAGTTAGAGAGGTTAATTAACCACCTCCAAAATACATATTTTTGAGATTAACCTTAACCTTTTAAAAGGTTATTTTTTCAAGCATATATTAACCTTTTGAGGGGGAGGTTAATGGTTAAGCTTTCAAACTGAAATATATGTTTCGACACTTAATCTTAACCTTTTTAGAGATTAATGGTTAATGATGCTTTTGAAAATATGTATGTTTGGTTCCTTCATTAACCTATGACAACTTGTAACTCAAAAGTTAACTTTTAAAAATTTGAAGTGCTACGCGGAGTTGGGAATGAGTCAGAGAATTCAAAGGGTGAGATTTCTCAAAAAAATTGAGGGAAAGTGACCATTCTAATGCATAAAATGAGGCATATTTAGAAAATAACCATAGCATCAAAAGGTAGGAATTGAGGCCATTTGATATCCAGGTAATAGATAGCTCTATCTGGGGACAAGGACTTTATAAGGATGAAGCTCAAACCCAAAACAACTAGAAAAGTTCCTTATCCATTGGGCTATAGAGTCACATGAGGGATTAGTTCGCAAAAGAGGGAATGAACACCAGAAAATATTAGAAAGGAGTCATCTAGATCTACATTCATGAAAGAAGATAAGGTTTATATGACTAATCATGAAGAGGGTTGAGAAATGAAGTCTATAAAAGAAGAAGAGTCTATTAATGTATCAAGGCAATTTTGATGAACAAGGGGTAGCATGGTGGAAGATGCTAGATGGGGATGGCAAAAATGCAAGGAAGCAATTGCAACATCATCAAGAATGCACCAATCAAATTCTAAAGGCAGCTATGGCAATTAATAATCAAGTCTTGTCAGAAATAGAGGTTCCCAGTAGTTATTTAGAAACTCTCCCAAAGAATGGGAAGGCTAGCCTCAGTGATATCATGTATCAGTACATAGTAGCATGATAAGATAGAAATGCCTTCATTAATAAAGTGATGTAATTTGGATAAATGATCTAAAGATCATAAGGAGATTGATAAGGATTGATTACTCAATCTTCTTATCAAAATATGTAAGGTCTAAATTTCAAGCCATATAGGTTAATTTTGTAGAGGTTAATTAACCCCTCCCAAAATATGTAATTGGGAGGTAGTTATCAACCACAAAGAGGTAGTTCTTAGCCTATGTGTCTATATAAGGAGTCATTTTTGGCTTTTTAAGGGGACCATTTTGGACTTTAGGAAAAGGGAGTACTGTGCTAAAATTTTGATTAGAAGATAATATTTGGAAAATTTGTACAAATTTTGTCTTTGTAATTAGAAATTCCTCTTAGGTTCTTGGTGCAAGAAAATAATGAAACGTGCAATTTGAGTTCTCTTCTTCCAAATCTAAATTGTTAAAAATGTTGATTCTCTTTGCAGTGAGCATTCTCATGGTATTGTGCAAATGTTTATGAATCTTTGGATCAGCATTGTGCTACTAATAGTTCTCAAGCATAGATCTTGATTGTTGTTATTAGTAGTTTACGTTAAATTCAAGGAAGCTGTGAAGTCATGTGTTGCATTCCTCATCATGAGTTTTCTCGTCTTTTAAAGTTTGATTTCATATTTATTCAAAAAATCCAAAATTATATCATATGGGGAGCTACCTCTCTAAATGCAAAGGAAGGCAGCATATCAAGGGCCTATCCAACTATTATGAACGATTTGCCACATACACTTCGTTGGGCCATTTTTACAATGACAAATCTATTTACCAACACATGGAAAAATAAATTTAATTGCTATATCCTTCAAAACACATGGTCTGGTCATGAATTTGGAATATTTGATCTGAGGTTTCATACAATTCAGAAGATGCTCTTAACAATTGGAGATTTTTTAAATACATGATTTTGGTTAAGGGAGGAGGATTTTTCTTTTGAAGTTAAAAAGAAACATGATTCTTCTATTCAATGAACAACTAGATTGCATCATGTAATCTAGCCTTTGATTAGGGTACAACTCAAAATATAGTCCTCCACATCTAAATGCCATTCAGTACAGTGTAGACTATACTGTAAACAATGGCTTCTTCAAAATTATATATAAAAGTCAATGAATATTGAGAAATAAACTAAATGATTACACCATTATCTGAGTAACAAAGTACCAAGAAACATATCAAAGGAAGAAAATAAATTATTGAAATATTGTAACTATTGAGAACATTAAGTTTGTGACATTTCATAAAGATTGTGGTATTTGAGTGGAATTCAGATCATTCTTTTCCAAATGCAATATTACAAAATAGGACAAACACTATGTTATTCTAGAAATCTACTGAAGAGAGGACAAAACTCAAAATGTAAACAACTAAACAATCTTTCTGTAGCTTTCAATCAAATGGATACAAAACAGATTAAAGTTGACTTATTTTTTTCAAGCTTAATTTTCTCCTTAGTATGCGATGTTTAAGGATTCTCCAATGCAATATGAATCAAATCAATGGGATCGAAAAGATCTATAAATACCAAAACCACATAGTCCAAAAGAACATTCAAAACCTTTTTCTCATGAGATCCAGATAGCTATTTCATTATAAGATTGATTAAAAAAACCACGAATAAATGTAGGATTATAAGGGACGCTTCTCTGGATAGGTAGATGGCATTTTTAGATTGGTAGGTGGTGACAATTGGATGTTGACTAGGTCTATCTAGAAGAATTATGAAAAAGAGATATTTCTACGTCAAAAAGAGACTGGCGTTTAACATATATGTACATGAACATTTATTCAACTCAAACATTACAGAAACTTCTTAATCACATTACAAGTGACCAAAAATCTTCATCACATTACAAGTGACCAAAAATCTTGATCACATTACAAGAGACCAAAAATGTATTCATATTCAGCTCGACATAATAGTAGCCAAATAAATATTAATGACAAATTCCAATTTAAAAATTGAGTTTCTCCTGCAAAAGTATGCATGAGTTATCTTCATGCTCAACACATCTCTATTTTGAGCAAGAGGTCTATCAATCAATCAAATCCTATTCCAGAAAGATAAAACTAAAAAGACCAAAAATGCTTTAAAAGTCTGAAATTTGACAAGAGAAGGGAAAGGAAAATGCAGACCTTCCAGAGAGATGTTTGCCGTGTTTGTTGATGATTCTGCAATGCTGTACGAATCAATTCATGGCATCCAAAAGATCTATAAATACCAAAAACACATACGGGAAGCAACTTCAATCACCGACAACGGAAATCATACTTATAATACGTATAAGTTTAAAACTCCCTTTCTCATCACATCAGCTAGCTGATGTCATTGCTGATGTGCGTATTAGATGTTGTCGACATAGCCTGTTGTGGGCATCAACAATCAGAATGTGGATAACATATTGACCATCCATTTTAATGATAAAAAATATCTAAACTTTCTTAATTTATCTTTATTTTTTCTATTTATAATTTGGATAATCTTTTTTTTTCAATTCAAGAATCTTTTTGGTCACAATGTCAAACACTTCTAAAAGATTTCATAATGCACTTGTTGAATCAAGAAAGATTTGTGTGGAATTCCAAGACTCTTGATAGTAATGACACTTCTATAATTACTACCTATAAAGTTTATAGCTCCCAAAGACCTACCTTCCTCATGTTGAAACATCTAGATAACTAGGTAATACTTTTCACAAAATAACAATAGTTGTTTATTTTACAGAGATTGACTATTATTATTTTGGTTTTCCTGCCACCATATGTGTCTGATTTTCAACGTCCATGTGTATGTAGCGGACAACGGTGACGGGTATTTGTTCTGGTATTTATTAATTAAATAACAAATTAAAAAATTGCTGAAAATTTTAATTCAATAAATAGAAAAATTTATCTAATTTAATTGATCAGTATGCAAGCTACGGGTACATATCTTATCACTTTAGGATTTTAAACATTTTCAATAATATAAAATCATTAGACAAATATAAATTCTTTAGTAAATATTTAATAATTATTCTTGTATATGAACTAGTAATTCTACAAAATCATTTTTTTCTTATTTAAGTACTTTAAATTAATAAATAAAATTAAGTTAAAATATAATGATTTTCTACTCTTGAAAACTTTTTTATAGTCATTGTAAATTTTTTTTTTTTAAAGATTTCTCATGCAAATTATAACAATATTACTCAAGATTCTAACATTTTTATTATAATAGATGTCAAACAAAATGATAGACATATTATGTTGCTTCAAACCTTTCATCTCATTCACAAAATTCATAAATTGATTTATTCAAGCAATTTTGTCAAATAAATCACATTTATATTTGAAAACCTAAACCTTTACATTATGTTAGGATTAATAAGACATCAATAACAATTACATGCAAATATATCCAATATTAGAAAAAAAAAAAAAAAAAGAATTAAAAAGAGAACACATGACACAAGTTTTAATGTGACCCACCCAATTGGTAGACTATGCCCACCAACATCGAGTCCAATATTCTTATTATCCATTGATTCCAACATGTTTATAATCAGCAATCCCTTACAACTCAATACTGTTGTAGAAAGCTATACTATGTCATCATAATATCAAAATCCCTAATCCTAAGCCATTTTATAAAAGAATTTTTTTCTTTAGGATTAGAGTCGGCAACAACTTGTCGACCCAACAAATAGCCAAAAAATAGCCTCCAACCCTGACAAAGATACATGGAAAGTGTGTAGTACTTCCATGATTAGTCACCACAAGCCAATACTTTCCCACTTGGGGACTGATTAAGCTCCACACAAAACAAAAATCTCCCACTTCAAGACTGATCTTGTAGCAATAGCACTACCACATGAGACTCCTATTAGATTGAACCTCTGTGGACTCAATTGTTCCTTTATGTAGTTCAGTTAGAAGATCAACCAAAGTTGAAGAGGAGTTCAGCTTCACCTTTGTTACCACCTTTGTAAATATATTAGTTTTTGTGAACTACAATTGCAATAATTATAACTATATCAACCAAGTGATAGTTATGGACATGAGCAAGATGAATGAGAAAATTTGGTAGTGACTAAGCGTAGTGAAGACCAAGCGAGTCAGTGTAAGTTGAGTGAGACAAACTTATAAAGGTCAAGCTACACAATGTTGATTGAATAAAAGAACACAGTGATGACTAAGTGTCAACAAAATAATAATTTGTAAAAGAATCAAGTTTGAGGCCAACATAGTCAAATTTTTGGATTGGTCAAAACATGTAAATAATAAGGATTAATGAGCTGGTGTATTTAATGAACAAATTGAGTTTGTTATGCAATCAAAGGAAAGGATTTAAAGAGAAGTTTTTAGAAGTATCAAGAAAGGAGTAGAATGATAAAACAATGATCAGATTTAATGAACATGATTGAACCTAATCAAACCCTAAGATCTATAGTGATGTTTAAGTAGCAAAAGATCCAAGTTGTTATAATATTTAGAATAATTCAAAGGGGGTGTGAATTTGTTATCCTCATATTTGAATGTACCAATTCAACTTTCACTAACTTCAACCAACATATATGAACTCATAAAATCACTCAATCCATACAACAACTCATCATCAAGTGACATTTTTTTCACTACTTAACTCTTTGTTCACTATATGTTGACTAATAGTAAATAAAATAATAGTAAATAACATGCATCACAAGATAGACAAGAGTCTTAGATGAAGCCAACCTTAACCATTTTTTTTTCCTTGGTGAGTGTTTGAGTTATGACCATGGTGGGTTTGTGAGAATGGACTACTAGATCCTTGGAAAGAGGTATGTTGCACCATTATGTTGTTATATTTATTTGGAGGGTAGGTTTTTGATTTTTTACTACTAATATTTCCCCATTTTGAGACATTTTAGGATTTTTTTATCTCATTTCATTCCCCTACCTTAGTTTGCACTCAATGGAAGACAACATAATCAAAATTGGGAAGAAGAGAAAGGATGGAAATCCTAACAAGGCCTTTCATGAGGCTTTTATGTTTAAACTATATATCTTCCAAAAATCTCTTTGCCTACCCCAACCTATCAATGTCTAGATTTTTCTATACCTATCCCAACTATTTCCACCTCAACCACCTACATCTCTATTGAGATTGTTTCAACTATGGAAACTAAATGCCTTAAGGACTCCCAACACCAATTGTTTAAGAAAATTAAAGTGGAGAAGGATATTCATATTGTGGAATTTGATGTAGAGATGGAAGGGGGAAGAAGGAGGTTTTTAGCATGAATTTGGGTTGCAATTTTATTTTATTTTTACCTTTGTACAGACATTTGTAGCAGTATTTTGCTAGAACTGTATTATTTTCTTATTCCTATATGACTTGTATAGATTGGTGGAGTAGATTAGGATTCATGGGAATGTATATTATTTCAATAGTTTTGAGTGTTAATAAGTGGTTTTCTTTCAATTTACTAGTGTATAGAGTTAGGATTTTTTGTATGTCTCTGGTTTTTAAAGTACACTCACATTGTTATTTGGTAAGAAATGGCTCTAACTTAAGAACCCACTAGTGGAAATGGCTAAAACCATGGGGGAAGAAGGTTTATAGTCTATACATATTTTTTTTTTGTAAGAAGTTCCTTGGATCAAATGGAAAGCCCTATGGATAACTATTGAGAATAGGTGAGCCAAGACAAGGGCAACAATGCTTTGGCACATGTGCCCATTCCCTTGTGGAAAAGGATGAATAAGGTTTTTGGATGCCCTAGATAATCTCCTAAAAGGATTCAATGGTGGAAGGAGTAGAAAAAAATATTAGAGACCATTTTGGTAATTGTTTATGCTCAGTGGTCTAGAGGCTTAATTAATAGGCTTAAAACTAGAGCTTGGTTGAAACTAGGGTTATGGGTGTAACCAGAAGTTAAGATTTTGGAATCTCATAGTGTTCACAAGTACCTTAAATATTGAAAAGGTTTTTTATGGGGTCATTTGGATAATTTGGGAGTTTTAACACCAAACAGTGAAATCCAGCGTAATAGGCATTTGGGCAATTAGATCTCCTAGTGAATTTGAGAATAATTGGATTGGTGAAGGGTCCACAAGTGTAGATAAGGTTTTAGAGTGACTTTAGATGGTTAAGAAGGCTAATAAGTGTCTAATGGAATGTGTGGAAAGATCCTAGGTAGAAGATTGGAATTCTAGGAGGGAAGAATAACAAAGAAGGTTAGGTATTTGAGGTACTAGTTCAACTAATTCAGCCTTGCAATCTTCAAATCTTTCAAAGATCAACTCGACCTTCGAGGAGAAGTTGATCCCAAGGATGTAGGACATCCTAACAAGACTAACCATTGGATGGAAATTTGGGTTGAAACTATTTTTTTTTGTACCTTTGTACAAACATCTGTGTTAGTATTTTGTTAGAATTGTATTGTTTTTTATTGTTGTATGACTTGTACATATTGGTTGAGTAGGCTAGGATCCATGGGAATGTAGAGAATTTCAATAGGTTATTTGTGTTAATAAGTAGTTTTCTTTCAAACTAATAGTGTATAGAGTTAGGAGTTTTTGCAGTTCTTTGGTTTTAAAAGGACAATCATAGTGTTGTTTGGCAGAAATGATTCTAACATAAGAATCAACTGGTGGAAATGGCTGAAACAATGGGTGAAATAGGGTTATATTCTTTACATAGTTTTTTTTTTCTTGTTTTGTTTTTGCAACCAATTTATTGGATGAAATGGAAAGCCCTATGGCTAACTTTGAGAAAAGGTGAGCTAGGATAGGGGCAATAGTGCTTTGGCATGTGCAACCATAGCCTTCTGGAAAAGCATGAATATTTTTTTTGGAAGCCCTAGATAATCCCTTGATAGGACTCAGAGGTGGAAGGAATAGAAATAAATATTGGAGAACATTTTGGCATTTTTTTATGCTCACTAGTCTAGAGGCCTAATATATAGGCTTAAAACTAGGGACTAACTAAAACTATGGTTATGGTTGTAACCAAAAGTTAATATTGTGGAATCTGATAGTGTTCACAAGTACCTTAAAATTTATCAAGGTTTTGTGTGGGGTCATATGGAGAATTTGGGAGTTTTAACATGAAATAGTGAAATCATGCCTAATAGGCATTTGGGCAATTAGGTCTCCTTGTGAATTTGAGACCAATTGGATTGGTGAAGGGTAGAGAAGTGTGGATAAAGGTTTAGAGTGAATCTAGATGCCTAAGAAGGCTAATAAGTTTCTAAGGGAATGCGTGGAAAGATCCTAGGTAGAAGATTGGCATTCTAGGAGTGAAGACTAATGAAGAGGGTAAGGTATTTAAGGAACTTGTTGGACTAGTTCAGCCTTGCAACCTTAGAATCTTTCAAACATCAAATATACCTTGGAGGAGAAGTTGATCCCAAGGATCTAAGAGAACCTAACAAGACTAACCATTGGATGGAAATTTGGGTTGCAATTATTGTTTTTGTACCTCTATACTGACATCTATGGCAATATTTTGCTAGAACTATACTATTTTCTTGTTTGTGTACAACTTGTACAGATTGGTGGAGTAGGTTAAGATCCATGGGAATGTAGATAATTTCAATAGGTTTTACTATTAATAATTAGTTTTCTGTCAAGTTACTAGTGTATAGAGTTAGGATTTTTTGTAGGTCTCTAGTTTTTAAAGGATAGTCCCAATGTTGTTTAGCGAGAAATGGCTCTAACCTAATAAACATTGGTAGAAATGGTTGAAACCACAAGGGAAGTAGGGTTAGAGTATGTACATTTTTTCTTTGTTGTTTTTATAAAAAAAAATTCAACCATGTCCTTAGATCAAATGGAAATCCCTATGGCTGACTATTGAGAACATGTGAGCCAGGACAGGGGCAACAGTGCTTTGGTACATGTGCCCATAGCCTCATGGAAATGGGTGAATAGTGTTTTTGGAAGCCCTAGATAATCCCTTGATAGGATTTAGTTGTTCAATTAGTAGAAACAAAGATTGGAGACCATTTTGGCAATTGTTTATGCTTTCTGGTCCAAAGTCCTAATTAATAGGCTTAAAACTAGATCCTGGCTGAAACTATGGTTTTGGGTGGAACCAAAAGTAAAGATTTTGGAATTCGACAATATTCACAAGTACCTTAAATATTATCAAGCTTTTTTATGGGTTCATTTGCATAATTTTGGATTTTTAACACCAAACAATGAAATCAGGCCTAATAGGGATTTGGGCAATTACGTCTCCTAGTGAATTGGAGACCAATTGAATTGGTAAAGAGTCTAGAAGGGTGGATAAAGGTTTAGAGTGACTCAAGATGGTTAATAAGGTTAATAAGTGTCTAAGGGAATCTATCAAATGATCCTAGGTAGAAGATTGGCATTCTAGGAGGGAAGACTAACATAGAGAGTTAGGTATTTGAGGAACTAGTTAGACTAGTTTGGCTTTGTAATTTTGGAATCCTTCAAAGATCCACTATAAATAAAGGTTCGGAGTGACTCTAGATGGTGAAGAAGGCTAATAAGTGTTTAAGGGAATGTGTGGAAAGACCCTAGGAAGAAGATTGGCATTCTAGGAAGGAAGACTATGAAGGGTAACTACAAGGAATACCTCATCAAGTGGCAAGGACTACCTAATTCTAAGGCTACTTGGATGATAGAGGCAAAAATTCTAAAACATGGGGTCACCATTGAAGACCTCCTAACTCAAGGGACTTGAGTTTTTTTCCCAAGGGAGTATAGTGTAGTACATCTCCCCTTTTCATGCTTTTAGGTGTTTTTTGGGGTTGGTTTAGTTGTTTGTGGGTGTTCTTGAATAAATTACAATGAATTGGATGTAAGGTTGGTCAACCATATGTTTGTAAGAGCCTATAGTGCTCACTAGGTGACAAGTTGCTAAAAGTTGCTATTTTGGCTTAGAATAGTCAAACATTTCTATTTTAGTGTAGGATGGGTTTAAGGAGTTTTTTAGGACCCTATATATATTATCAAGGGTCAAGGTTCAACCACTCAACCATCAATTTTTCGAAATGAGCCAAAATGCTCATTATGCACAAAGTTGCTAGCAATTTTGAAAAGTTGCTCAAGCAACTTTGACAACTTTTGCAAGAATAGACCAATTTTTGGTTAGATCAGTTATAACCACCCACAACTAGGAGATAAGCATGGATTCAATGCTCAAAGAAGGTTAATGAAAATTTGGGTTGCAATTACTATTTTTTCCACCTCTGTATGGACAACTATAGCAATATTTTGCTAGAATTGTAGTGTTTTCTTATTGTAAATGGCTTGTATAGATTGGTGGAGTCAATTAGGATCCATGGGAATGTAGATAATTTCAATATTTTTCCATTTCAATAAGTAATTTTCTTTCAAGTTACTAGTGTACAAAGTTAGGAGTTTTGTAGGTCTCAGGTTTTTAGAGGATAGTCATAGTGTTGTTTAGTAAGAAATGACTCTAACCACCAATGGAAATGGATGAAACCATGGGGAAAGTGGGGTTAGATTCTATACATAATGTTCTTTTTCTTGTTTGTGTCTTTGCTACTAGATCCTTGGATCAAGTGGAAAGCCCTATGACTAACTGTTGATAACAAGTGAGCCAGGACAAAGGCAACAATGCTTTGGCACATGCACTCATAGCCTTGTGGAAAAGGATGAATAGTTTTTTTGGAATCTCTAGATAATCCCTTGATAGGATTTAGTGGTTGAAGGAGTAGAAACAAATATTGGAGACCATTTTGGCAAATGTTTATGCTCATTGGTCCAGAGGCCTATTTAATAGGCTTAAAACTAGGGCCTACATAGAACTAGGGTTATGGGTGCAACTTGAAGTTAAGATTTTGGAATCTGATAGTGTTCACAAGTGTCTTAAAGATTTTCAAGATTTTTTATGGGGTCATTTGAAGAATTTGGGAGTTTTAATACCAAACAATGAAATTAGGCCTAATAGGCATTTGGGAACTTAGGTCTCCTAGTGAATTTGAGACCAATTGGATTGGTGAAGGGTCCAAAAGTGTGTATAAAGGTTCAGAGTGACTCTAGATGGTTAAGAAGGCTAATAAGTTTCTAAGGAAATTTTTGGAAAGATCGTAGGTAGAAGATTGATATTCTAGGAGGGAAGACTAGCAAAGAGGTTTAGGTATTTAAGGAACTCGTTGACTAGTTCAATCTTGCAATCTTGGAATCTTTCAAAGATCAACTATACCTTTGAGGAGAACTTGATCCCATGGATCTAGGAGATCCTAACAAGAATAACCATTGGATGGGTAGAGAAAACAAGAGAGCATTTGGGAGAGAAGAAAGCCTAGGATACCAAATCCTCTCCATCATCTGGGTAATAGATTTACCATGTCATCCTTTGAGTTTTTTTGTGATCATTTAAATTGAGAGAAATCTAAGCTCTCTTATTTTTTTTCTCTCATAGGTTCATAGACTTATGCATTGGTATCTCGACCATCTTCAAGAATGAAGGAGAAGACACATAAATCTCATTCTACTAAATATCAAATTGATTCTAGCACTCATAGTTGATCAGGGCCACCTCCTCCTAAGGGGGGTAAATCAAAACTAGAAAGATGAAAGTGTGCTTATTTTAATAAGCCTAATCATTATGAGTCTTATTGCTATGAGAAGAAGCTAGATGGCTATGCAAAATAGGTTTTAGATTTGACAACTCTCCTTTAGAAGTGAAAAATTGATATTCCTTCTACTTCTCACAGATCTTCTTCATCATCATCATTTTAGTCAGATGGTAAAGATATAAGAAAGCTTTGTGCACTATGTGCAACTACTATTCCTCATTCTTCTAGATGGTTACTGGATTCAGATGCTTCACACCATATGGCATCTTCTCAAGATTTGTTCTCTTCTTTTGAGGCTTCTCCTACTCCACACATTTTGATGGGGAACAACATTTTTATATCTTAATGTGGGAAAGGTTATACTAACATTGATGATGGTACATTTCATGATGTACTTTTTGTTCCATCTTTTTCCTCTAACCTTCTCTATATTTATCAGATTACACATAGTGGGATATGAAAGATAGTTGTCTTTGCACAATATTCAGTGCATATCAAAGATAGTGAGACAAGCAATATTATTTCTATAGGGAGTTTTGATCATAATTCCCTCCTATATTCTTTCTCACATTTTGGTCCACCATCTCCACTATCAAAGACTCACTCTCTTTTTTCACAAGCACCTATTGAGGTGAAGTCAGGTTGCTTGAACTTATGTGTTGTTCCTGAGACTACTGTTGTGACTTCTACACCTCCACCTCTTGTTTATATTCCTTCTCTTGCACATGATTACTCTTCAACATCTCCTACTATTGCAGCTCCATTAATCGAGCCAGCTACTACAATTGTTGAGGATATACCAAAGGACACACATTTCCTCTCAGATGATAGATTTATCACACCTATTATCCCACCTCCGTTGGAGATTCTATTTTAGGATTCTCATGCCTTCTCCTTTGAGCATCAACTAGGACTTCTAGCTACACCTTATATATATTGATTTTATCATTTTTTTCCACTTCCTTTGTTTCCTTCAAATTGGAGCCACATTTGCATGTTCATCGACACAGGAGTTCTACAATTTTGGGGGCCTACAAAGTCTCAAGATTCTATCATGGAGGCTTTTATTGTACTTATGGTCATGAGAGATTCTCTTGAGATGTTTCAATTGTGCATCCTCTTCTATCTCTTTTGGGAGTAGGGTTTTTCCCATTGGATTTTCTCTATTTCTTCATTTCTTAGAGATTTGATTGTGATTGGGTACCTTACCAGGCCTTGTTGCTAGGAACCAAGTTTTCTCTCTGCATTGCATTGTAGTTTCTTTGCTATTTCTACATTACTTGTAGCTACATTGTTTCTCATCTTAAGGAGGGTGTTAGAGGAAAAGGGTAATTCAATTTAACTTATTAAATTAACTTTTCTCGCTTCTTAAGATTTCACCTTAAGCACCTTGCATTTTTATTTAATAATTAATTAGTAATTATTAAATCAAATTTACCTCTTAGGGTTTCCCTTTTAGGGTTTTTGATCTCCTTCATTAGGATTGATCAGTTGTAATTTTTTCCATTCTATTTTGCATAAGAAAATACAATTTTCTTATTTGTTGAGAAAACCCTTCTCTCTCTCTCTCTCTCTCTCTCTCTCTCTCTCTCTCTCTCTTTGCTTTTTTTTCTTCCTTTTAATAGGTTATTTGCATGATATCCAGGGTTTGTGGATTTTTTCATCATCAAATCTTACAAACATAGCTCAAAGTGATACTTAAATTACATGGGCAGAGAAAGAGCTTGGAGCCTCACTTGGTCAAGGTCTTCTTCTTTTTTAGAAGATATTCTTAAAATGTGTATTTGATTTATGTTACCACTATTTTTTTGTGTGTAAGGCTTAAAGTGGATCCCTTGACTATCATGAATTTATAGATTTGGATGGTACATTTAAAGGAACAATGTAATTAAGGAGGAAATGTTGGCATAGCTAGTTAATGTTGGCATAAAAGTCAATGTTAAATTGTGTATTTCACTATTATTGTACTTATGTAATTGCTCAAATGTAGTTACATCAATTATTTATTTTTGTATATGTAAATTTCAAATGTTTGGAATTGATCATTGAATTAGTTGAGTTAACAGCATTTTTATCAATTTTTGAAATGGAAAAGCATTTAACATTTTTCTCTAACATAAGATGTTGACGAAGAAGCTCTCAAGACCTCTATATAATGAGGCATCATGTATTCAAGGTGTTTATATGAACTTATGTTCAAGTGATGATGAGTATGAATTGATGGATGATATAGCATTTAGGATATATATTTGTAATACTTTGAATTCAAATTAAATAAATGATGGCGTCATAACACTCGAATATTTTTTATTAATGTGTTAGTAATATGTGAGTTTGATTCTTCTTTACACATTCAATGAATTGTGTTAGAACTAGACTAAGAATCTAAAGAGTTTATGACTTATGCATCCCCTTCTACCTTAAATATTATATTTAGTAAAAATAATAATTAGACAACTTGCAACCAATAAAATTAATTATATATATATATATATATATATATATATATATATAGAGAGAGAGAGAGAGAGAGAGAGAGAGAGAGAGAGAGAGAGAGAGAGAGAGAGATGTGTAAACTAGACAATATTATCATAATTATTACTTTAAAAAGATTCATATTTACTAAAACAACTAAAACAGAATGATAAATGTTTAAAAACTAAATTTTACTCCAAACTTTTATCTTACGATTATCATTACATAGAAGAATATATAAGAATTTACATTGGATAATTCCATAATAAATCAAAATTCAAAAAATGTATTCTTGACATAACAATTTATAATATACCATTACAAATGAAAAGATTTACGTTAGATAAATTCAGTTTTAACAGATGTTATAAGAAAGCAAGTTCAAGAAACGTACCCTTAACACAAAAATTTATGACATACCATTTCATATGAGAAGATTTACATTGGATAAGTTCAACAATAACAAATAGTATCAAAAAGGAAGTACACAAGAATTTATAACATAGCGAAGAAGATTTACATCGGTCAAGTCCAAGAGCACACCTCAGAGAACTGAAATAAAACAAAACAAACTGATTGCATAACAAAGACATCTACACCTAAAACCAAACAATTTATGCCTTGTGGGCCCCGATATATTTGCAGACGGCATTGACGGCAACCAGAACGTACACAGTGGCTGTCAAAAATACAAACAAGAAAAAAAGACTTAATTGAACTGAGCAAATGGCAATTCCATGGGTATCTGGGTTTTCCTCTGATTTTAATCGCTCTTCCTCTCCAATTTTTTGATAGACGATGTAAGAGACCAGTCCAAAAATGATAGAAAAAACGAACAAACATATCATAACAGCCGACAAATTGGTGACGCTATGCCAATGAGTGAAATAGAGCCCAAAAAATGGGAGGGAAAGCCCAAAGAGTATTAATCCGCAAGTGATATACTTCCACTTCTCATCTTTTATCTGTGTCTCATGAGAAGTTGGTCCGTTCGTATTGGCGGCGATACGAGGAGTACAAGGAACTGCTTCAATATCGCTGCCATTTTCTTCTTCTTCAAATGTTTTGTCCAGAGCATCTGCTTTACATGTGTACAATATTATATTGTGAGCTTCGGAAATCCTCTATAATAATATAGTTTTGCTATTACTAAACTGTTTTCATATAGTTTCCTATGTATAATTAGAGTTAAAAAAACAAATGAAAAAAATCTTCACAAGGATCAACAGTACGTACCCTCTTTCATAGCCGAAGTCAGTTCTTGTTCCATTGTTAGAGTTGCAGGACTCCCTTCAGCAGCCATAGAAGACAGCTTTTGCGAGAAATGAATTTTGTGATGGAGAAGTGTGGGAATGATGTGTTTAAATAGAGAATTGTAATGAGCGACGGGACTTAAATGGCGCAGCCTTCTTAGGATTTGTCTGGTTGAAATGTGCGGCAACAGTTGAATGTTGCTTTTAGAACACGTTTCGACTAATGACTGACTATTTCATTATGTTTTGGAATTTCTAGAAGTTCTTCTATTCTTCTAATTTTGTGTTAGCAAAATAATAATTTGTAAAATAATTGAGCTTGAGGTCGACATAGTTGAATTTTTCGATTGGTCAAAACATGTAAATAATAAGGATTGATGAGCTAGTGTATTTAATGCACAAATTGACTTTGTTATGCAATCAAAGGAAATGATTTAAAGAGAAGTTTTTAGAAGTATCAAGAAAGGAGTAGAAGGAAAAAACAATGGTTAGATTTATTGAACTTGATTGAACCCAATCAAACCCTAAGATCTACAATGACGTTTAAGTAGTGAAAGATCAAGGTTGTTAAAATATTTAGAATAAATCACAGGGGTGTGAATCAGTTATCCTCATATCCAAATGTGCAAATTCAACTTTCACTAACTTCAAACAACATAAACACACTCATAAAATCACTTAGTCCATACAACAACTCATCAACAACTTAACATTTTGTTCATTACTTAACTCTCTGTTCACTATATGCTGACTAACAATAAATAAAATAATAGTAAATAACATGCATCACACATATAAATATCACACATTTAATCTATCCATTAAATGGATAGATTATTAATCCTTATTTCTTCTAATTCGATGATATTGAGATGTGGCAATTAGCTATTTTACCAAACTCTAGACATCATGAATCAAGTATAGGCTAACATTTTCGCACTTAGTTAACATCAATATAAAAGATTGATTGATTATAGTATTCTGCATTACGGAAAACGTTCCATTCAGATTAACTCACAAGGATGGCCAGTGCCTTATCCATTGGACTAAGCTCACAAAGACAAAATACCTACCACTGGATCCTATCTATACACTTTTTGTAAAAAGTTATCTATATTAACTTCTAGATCTCATACTTATCATATCTTCACCCAAAACTATAATGTTCTTTCAATTTGCACTAAGCATTTACATAATCCATTAGATTATTAGCAAAAGCAAAATTAAATATAATTCATATTGAATTACAACTGAAACCCAATAAACTATTGGATATAATTGATTAATTGTGTGTTATCTTTGATGTTACACAAATGTCATATCAGTTTCGTTCAGTTTATGTCGGGCTCACTTGGGTAGTGAAGACAGATTTTAGTGTCTACTGAGTGTTTATGTGTTTGCTTAGTTCAGAAGGTAGTGTCTACCAAGTTCACTTGGGCATCAAAGGAAAGTTTGTTGAAGATGAGTGTTAACCGAGCTCACTCAATTAATGAAGGAAAGTTGGATGGAACTAGTGCTAACCAAGTTCACTCAGTCACCAAAGAATTTTTGCAAGTTTCTAGTGTTAACTAAACTTCTATTGGTTAACACAGGAAATCATTTTTGAGTTAGTGTCTACTGAGTAGGTTTAGCTAACGAAGCATTTTCTAAGTTTAGCATATTAAGCTTAATTGATTGATCTATTGGTTCTAGCTGACTGAGATGATGAATATTAATTATTCTAATTTGTAGTTGAGCTGACTTGATAATGTAGATGATAAAAGTATAAGGTCAAGTTGTGAATGTCAAATGAATGAGTGTGTGGGTTGAATTGAAGATTTGGTAATGAGCAGAGGAAGTGAAGGATAAGCTAAATATCCTTGTGGAGCTGAAAATATATATTCAAACAAGAAGGATCAAGTACAAGCTAGAACAGAGATATGTAATTAGCAAATCAGTTACATTCAAATCAGGCCATCTCATTGTTACTCTCCAACCATTGTAGTAGTGATTTAAATCTCTTAATAGAGTTAGCTTAACAACTATTTGTAAATCCTCTAGCAAGGTGGCAATTCTATTGAATTGTCTCAGGAGCTCTGACAAGGCCACTCCTTATAGGGTGATTAAATCTTTTAACAATGTCACACTTAATAGTGTGTTTTGTAAACTTTAATAGGGTTGGCTCCTAATAGGGCTCACTTTGGAAGAGTGAAAACAATAACTAGTTGTAACTTGTGGTTTTCCCAAATTGGGTTTTTACATTAAATCTTGGTGTGAAATGTGTTTATGCTATTTAATTTTATGTGTTTGAAACTAAGTTAAAGTAATGGTAATCATAGCTAACATCTAAGGTTTATATGCTAATATTTACTGAGCAATCATAGTGTTTACCGAGTTACAACGTTTCTTTGTTTGCCGAGCATCAACAATATTCAATTTTTAGAGTTTATTTTTGTACTGACATCTAAGGGATCTAGGATTTATTTTAGTGGTAACTGATTCATCCCTCCCCTCTAGTTACTCCTCTCATATTTTCAACAATTGGTATTAGAGATTTTGGTTTTTGTAGAGAAGGTTTCAAGGACCTAAGCTAGAGATTAGTATGTCTTACAGAAGAGAGATTCCTAAGCTCGACAGAGACAATTTTGTAGCAGGAAAAGGAACAATGAGACTACATATAGATAGTATCAGTGATTTAGGGTGCAAATATCTTGATGTTGAGTAAAAGACTCCCACTAGAACATTATTAGTTGAAGATGTTGCTGAAAAGAAGAACCATAACATTATGATGATTGGTATTGCTTCTACTCTTAGTTATGTTGAATTTGATGAAGTAAAAGATTGTAAATCAAGTCATGAAACCTGGACCAAACTAAAAGATATCTATAGAGGACATGACAATGTAAAAAGAGCCAAAGTAGAAAGCCTTAGAGGAAAATTTGATGAAATGAGAATGAAAGAAGATGAAAACATTGGAAAATCTGTGGAAAGAATGTAGGCCAATGTAAGTGCAATCATTGCATCCAGAGGAGACATTAATGAGGAAACTATTGTAAGTAAAGTACTCAAAACTCTTCTTCCTATTTATGCAATTAGATTGTCTTCTATTTATGAGTTGAGATGTGATCCAAATTGAAAAATATCATTGGATGCTCTAGTTGGAAGATTGACAACTTTTTAATTAGAGAACTATGATAACTATGTTCCTACTTCAAAGAATATTGAATTTGCATTCATAGTCAAGCTCACACTCAAAGAAAATGGCAAAAACTCAAAATCTAGTCAATCAAGAAGTGAAGAAGATGGAACATTAGAAGAAAGTTTAGAAAGTGATCTTGAAGTTATTGAAGCCCTACTTGCAAGAAAATATTCCAAAGCCAGAGGAAAGTAGAAAGGTAAAGTTCTTGTGATCTACTATTCTTGTGAAGAAGTTGGTCACATTGCTACAGGGTGTCCAAATAGAGAAAACAACGATGAAAAGAAAAGTAATAATTACAAAGGCAAGAAGGAATTCAAGAACTACAAGAAACCACAAGGAAAAAGGTAAGAAATATTTTTTGATGGCAAAAGATTCTGATAATAGTGAAGATGAAATGGTATATATTGTTGTAAAGGATGAATCTGATGATGAACGAGATAAGATGACACTTATCTCTTATGTTAGCAAAAATGATACATGGATTATTCATAGGGGCTACTCATATCATATGACTCAAGATAAAACAAAATTTTTTAATGTGAAACCTTGTGATGGAGGTAGTGTGAGATTTAGAAACAACAAACCTTGTTGCATAAAAGGTAAAGGACATATCTCATTAACCAATGAACTTGTATGTGACAATGCTTATTAGGTTGAATGATTGAAGCATAATCTACTAAGTGTGGCATAGTTCAATAACATTGGGTTCATGGTAGAATTCATAAGAGGCAAGGCCAAACTACTAGATGGAAAAGGAAATGTGGTTGGATCTAGCAAGCAAACAAAAGGTAACCAATTTTATCTTGATCTTGGTGAAAGTTCATGTTTTATAGCTCAAGTAGAAGAAAGTTAGTTATGGCAGAAAAGACTATGTCATGTAAACTTTGATAATTTGGTTAAGATTAGAAAACATAAGAGAGTAAAAGGTCTTTCTAGTTTGAAGAAACCTAACATGGGTCTATGCAAGAATTGCCAAATTGGTAAGATGGGAAAGACTAGTTTCAAAAGCAAAAACTATGAATCTAGAGAAGGGAAAGGGAAATGAAAACCTTCTAGAGAGACATTTTTCATGTTTGTTGATGATTCTACAATGTTGTATGAATCAAATCATGGCATCAAAGAGATTTATAAGTACAAAAAACACATAGATGAAGTAGGTTCATCGATAGACAATGAAAATGATACTTATAATCAGTGCCCGAGCTTACAAAATGCATAAGTTTAGAACTCCCTTTGCTCATCACATTAGCTGATGTCCTTGCTGATGCTAATATTGACCACCCATTTCACTTAATCCACATTGATTGATTTATAACTTGGATATAAATAGTTGACGGTTGCTGTCATTTTGCAATTAATTAATAATTGAATTTGATAAATAAAGCCCCTACTTCATAACTAACTCCATCTAATAACAAATTTCAAACCCTTAATAGAAACCGCTTATCATTTGAATTTCAAATATTTCCTTCATGGATTTTCGGCCCTTCACAAATTTCCAATCCTTCGTGGATTTAAGAACCTTTATGGAATGAAGGAGTCTCTCAGTGAATAATACATTTAAATATAATTAAAAAATAAGAATAGCTATATATATTATATGTTATATAATATATAGAGAAAGTGAGAGGTATCAAAGTTTAAATTTTAAATGTGGAAGGCTCGATAACTATAAACATAAATAAGATAAAGAAAATTAAATAAAAAATATATAACTCTATAATTAGTTCTACAACGGATTGAAAATATGCTATTTTGTTTAATCATCCTGACAATGGATAAAATTTTACCACCCAAGAAAATTAGAAGAATCAAAAAACTTCTAGAAATTTCAAAGATAATGAAATAGTCAGTCATTAGCCGGAACGTGTTCTAAAAACAACATTCAACTGTTGCCGCACATTTCAACCAGAAAAATCCTAAGAAGGTTGCACCATTTATGTCCCATCACTCATCACAATTCTCTATTTAAATATTGGGGTCAGAAATGTCAATACAGGAATCTCTCTAGTCACACTGTCAAACATTTCTAAAGATTTCATAATGCACTTGGGTCAAGTTGGGTCAAGAAAGATTACATGCAGGAATTTTTTATGGTGTATAATTGCATTTAATAATCAATATAGAATTATATTCTATGTATTTATATAATTATTATTAAATAAAGAAACGGGTCTTATCACAAGACAAGATGAAAGCTCAGTTATGGACAAGGGAGTAAATTCCCCATAGAATCCTAGTAGATCCTAGCAGACTTTATATGTAAAAACTTCTTAGGAATGAATTGTTGGAATTTCCAAGCC
Source organism: Cupressus sempervirens (assembly GCA_028749045.1). Lineage (NCBI taxonomy): Eukaryota > Viridiplantae > Streptophyta > Pinopsida > Cupressales > Cupressaceae > Cupressus > Cupressus sempervirens. The sequence continues at coordinate 878,894,989 of CM053792.1, forward strand.
TATTGATATTCATGAAGCTACCATAATTACTACCTATAAAGTTTATAGCTCCCAAAGACTTACTTTTCCCCTAATTGAAACATCTAGATAGCTAGTAATGCTTTTCAAAAACTAATAAACATAATAATAATTGTTGTTTTTCTTTACAGAGATTATAATCACAACTTTTATTTTGGTTTTCATGCCACCATTTATGTCTAATTTTCAACGGCCATCTGTATGTAGTGGACAGCAGTGATGGGTATTTCGATTAGATGGATGTGACAGTTTTCTAGTATTTATTAATTAAATAACAAATAAAAAATTTGGCAAAAATTTTAATTCAATAAATAGAACAATATATCATATCAGATAAATTTGATGATCAATATGCAAGCTAGGTGTACATATCTTATGACTTTAGGATTTTAAACTTTTTCAATAATATAAATTCTTTATTATAAGACAAATATAATTTCTTTACTAAAGATTTAATAATAATTGTTGTATATGAACTAGTAATTCTACAAAATTATTTTTTTCCAATTTAAATACTTTAAAATAATTAATAAAACTGATTTATAATATAATAATTTTTTACTCTTCAAAAAAAATTTATAGTCTTTGTGGTTTTTTTTTATTTTTTAATTCTCATACTAATTATTATAATATTACTCAAGATTTAAATATTTTTATTATAATACATGTCAAACAAAATAATAGATATATTGTGTTGCTTCAAACTTTTCATCTCATTCATAAAATTCATAAATTGATTTATTCAAATAATTTTGTAAAATAAATCACATTTATATTTGAAGACTTAAACCTTATACCTTATGTTAGGATTAATGAGACATAAATAACAATTACATGCAAATATATCCAATATAAGAAAAAAAAAAAAAAACATACGAAAGAGAACACATGAAACAAGATTTAATGTGGCCCACCCAATTGCTAGACTACGTCCACCAACATTGAGTCCAATATTCTTATTATCCATTGATTCCAACCTATTTATAATCTGCAATCCCTTACAACTCAATACTACTACATGAAGCTATACCATCTCATCATAATATCAAAATCCTTAACCCTAAGCCATTTAATGCAACAATTTTTTCTTTAGGTTTAGAGTCGGTTATAACAAGTCAACCAATAAATAGCTAAAAATAGCCCCAAACCTTGACAAAGATACATGGAAAGTGTATAGTACTTCCATGATCAATCACCACAAGCTAATAGTTTCCCACTTGGGGACTGATCAAGCTCTACACGAAACAAAAAAACTCCCACTTAATGACTAATCTTGTAGCAATAACGCTACCGCATGAGACTCCTACTAGATCATACCATTGTGGACTCAACTATTTGTTTATGTAGTTTAGTCTAGAAGACCAACTAAAGCTGAAGAGGATTTCAACTTCTCCCTTGTTACCGCCTTTGTAAATATATTTGTTGTTGGAAACTAAACTTGGAAAAATTGTAACTGTATCAACCAAGTGATAGTTATGGGCGAGCAATATGAATGAGAAAATGTAGTAGCAACTAAGTGCAGTAAAGACCAAGTGAGTTAGTGTAAGTCGAGTGAGACAAAACAATAGAGGTTGAGCTACATAGTGTTCAATGAAAAAAAGAAATAGTGATGACTGACTGTCAACAAAATAATAATTTGTAAAATAATTGAGTTTGAGGCCGACATAGTTGAATTTTTGGATTGGTCAAAACATGTAAATAATAAGGATTGATGAGCTAGTATATTTAATGCGCAAATTGACTTTGTAATGCAATCAAAGGAAATGATTTAAAGAGAAGTTTTTAGAAGTATCAAGAAAGGAGTAGAAGGAAAAAACAATGGTTAGATTTATTAAACTTGATTAAACCTAATCAAACCCTAAGATCTACAATGATGTTTAAGTAGTGAAAGATGAAGGTTGTTAAAATATTTAGAATATATCACAGGGGTGTGAATAAGTTATCCTCATATCCAAATGTGCAAATTCAACTTTCACTAACTTCAAACAACATAAACAAACTCATAAAATCACTTAGTCCATACAACAACTCATCAACAACTTAACATTTTGTTCATTACTTAACTCTCTGTTCACTATATGCTGACTAACAATAAATAAAATAATAGTAAATAACATGAACCACACATATAAATATCACACGTTTAATCTATCCATTTAATCTGTCTATTAAATGGATAGATTATTAATCCTTATTTCTTCTAATTCGATGATATTGAGATATGACAATTAGCTATTTCACCAAACTCTAGACATCATGAATCAAGTATAGGCTAACATTTTCACACTTAGTTAAAATAAATATAAAATATTGATTGATTATAGTATTTTGCATTACGAAAAATGTTCTATTCAGATTAACTCACAAGGATGGCCAGTACCTTATCCATTGGACTAAACTCACAGACACAAAATACCTACCACTGGATCCTATCCATAAACTTTTTGTTAAAAATTATCTATATTAACTGCCAGATCTCATACTTATCATATCTTCACCCAAAACTATACTGTTCATTCAATTTGCACTAAGCATTTACATAATCCATTAGATCATTAGCAAAAGCAAAATTAAATATAATTCATATTGAATTACAGTTGAAACCCAATAAACTATTGGATATAATTGATTAATTGTGTGTTATCTTTGATGTTACACAAATGTCATATCAGTTTTAGTCAGTGTATGTCGGGCTCACTCGGGTAGTGAAGATAGATTTTAGTGTCTACTGACTGTTTATGTGTTTGCTTAGTTCAGAAGGTAGTGTCTACCAAGTTCACTTGGGCATCAAAGGAAAGTTTGTTGAAGATGAGTGTTAACCAAGCTCACTCAATTAATGAAGGAAAGTTGGATGGAACCAGTGCTAACTGAGTTCACTCAGTCACCAAAGAATTTTTGCAAGTTTATAGTGTTAACCAAACTTCTATTGGTTAACACAAGAAATCATTTCTGAGTTAATGTCTACTAAGTAGGTTCGGCTAACAAAGCATTTTCTTGGTTTAGCATATTAAGCATAATTGATTCATCTATTGGTTCTAGCTGACTGAGATGATGAATATTAATTATTCTAATTTTTATTTGAGCTAACTTGATAATGTGGACGATAAAAGCATAAGGTCAAGTTGTGAATGTCAAATGAATGAGTTTGTGGATTGAATTGAAGATTTGATAATGAGCAGAGGAAGTAAAGGATAAGCTAAATATCCTTGTGGAGCTGAAAAGATATATTCAATCAGGAAGGATCAAGTACAAGTCAGAACAGAGATACGTAATTAGCAAATCAATTACATTCAAATCAGGACATCTCATTGTTACTCTCCAACCATTGTATTAGTGATTTAAATCTCTTAATAGAGCTAGCTTAACAACTATTTGTAAATCCTCTAGCAAGGTGGCAATTCTATTGAATTGTCTCAGGACCTCTAACAAGGCCACTCTTCATAGCGTGATTAAATCCTTTAATAGGGTCACACTTAATAGTGTGTTTTTTAACCTTTAATTTGGTTGGCTCCTAACAGGGCTCACTTCAAAAGAGCGAAAACAATAACTAGCTATAATTGGTGATTTTCCCAAATTGGGTTTCCACATTAAATCTTGGTGTCAAATGTGTTCATGCTATTTAATTTTATGTGTTTGAAACTAAGTTAAATGAATGGTAATCACAGATAACATCTAAGTTTTATATGCTAATATTTACTAAGCAATCATAGAGTTTACCGAGTTACAACATTTCTTTGTTTGCGGAGCATCAACAGTATTCAATTTTTAGAGTTTATTATTATACTGACATCTAAGGGATCTGGGATTTATTTTAGTGGTAACTGATTCATCCCTCCCCTCTTAATTAATCCTCTCACATTTCCAACAATTGGTATTAGAGCTTTTGGTGCTTGTAGAGAAGGTTTCAAGGACCTAAGCTAGAGATCAAGATGTCTTACAGAAGAGAGATTCCTAAGCTGTACAGAGACAATTTTGCAGCATGAAAAGGACTAATGAGACTACATCTTGATGCTGAAGAAAAGACTCCGACTGGAACATTATTAGTTGAAGATATAGCTGAAAAGAAGAACCATAACATCATGATGATACAGTGATTCAGGTTGCAAACATCTTGATGCTGAATAAAAGACTCCCACTGGAACATTATCAGTTGAAGATATTGCTAAAAAGAAGAATCATAACATCATGATGATTGATATTGCTTCTACTATCAGGTATGTTGAATTTGATGAAGTAAAAGATTGTAAAATAACTCATGAAATGTGGACCAAACTAAAAGATATCTATGGAGGAGATGACAATGAAAAAGGAACCACAGCAAAAGGCCTTAGAGGAAAATTTGATCAAATGAGAATAAAAGAAGATGAAAACATTGCAAAATATGTGGAAAAAATCTAGGCCAATGTAAGTGTAGTCAAAGCATCTTGAGGAGACATTAAGGAGGAAGCTATTGTAAGTAAAGTATTTAGAACTCTTCTTCCTATTTATGCAATTAGATTGTCTTCTATTTATGAGATGAGATGTGATCCAAATTGAAAAATATCATTGGATGCTCTTGTTGGAAGATTGACAACTTTTAAATTAGATAACTATGATAACTATGTTCCTGCTTCAAAGAATATTGAATCTGCATTCAAAGTCAAGCTCACACTCAAAGAAAATGGCAAAAAGTCAAAATATAGTCAATCAGGAAGTGAAGAAAATGGAACATTAGAAGACAGTTTAGCAAGTGATCTTGAAGTTATTGAAGCCCTACTTTCAGAAAAATATTCCAAAGCCAGAGGAAAGTACAAAGGTAAAGTTCCTCTGATCTACTTTTCTTGTGAAGAAGTTGGTCACATTGCTGCAAGGTGTCCAAACAAAGAAAACAATGATGAAAAGAAAAGTAATAAGTACAAAGGCAAGAAGGATTTCAAGAACTACAAGAAACCACAAGGAAAAAGGTAAGAAATCTTGTTTTATGGCTAAAGATTCTAATAATAGTGAAGATGAAATGGTATCTATTGTTGTAAAGGATGAATCTGATGATGAACGAGATAAGATGAAACTTATCTCTCATGTTAGCAAAATTGATACATGGATTATTGATAGTGGCTACTCACCTCATATGACTCAAGATAAATTTTTTTATTTTAATATGAAACCTTATGATGGAGGTAGTGTGAGATTTAGAAACAACGAACCTTGTTGCATAAAAGGTAAAGGACATATCTCATTAACCAATGAACTTGTATGTGACAATGCTTATTGGGTTGAAGGATTGAAGCATAATCTACTGAGTGTGGCATAGTTGAATAACATTGGATTCAAGATAGAATTCATAAGAGGCAAGGCCAAACTACTAGATGGAAAATGAAATCTGGTTGGATCTAGCAAGAAAACAAAAGGTAACCAATTTTATCTTGATCTTGGTGAAAGTTCATGTTTTATTGCTCAAGTACAAGAAAGTTAGTTATGGCACAAAAGATTGTGTCATGTAAAATTTGATAACTTGGTTAAGATTAGAAAACATAAGAGACTAAGAGGTCTTTCTAGTTTGAAGAAACCTAACATGGGTCTATGCAAGAATTGCCAAATTTGTAAGATGGGAAAGACTAGTTTCAAAAGCAAAAACTATCAATCTGAAAAAGTCTGAAATTTGACAAGGGAAGGGAAGGGGAAATGCAGACCTTCTAGAGAGATGTTTTTCGTGTTTGTTGATGATTCTACAATGCTATATGAATCAAATCATGGCATCAAAAAGATTTATAAGTACCAAAAACAGATTGATGAAGTAGGTTCAATGATAGACAATGAAAATGATACTTATAATTAGTGCCCGAGCTTACAAAATGTATAAGTTTAGAACTCCCTTTGCTCATCACATCGGCTGATTTCATTGCTGATGCTAATACTGACCACCCATTTCACTTAATCCACATTGATTGATTTATAACTCGGATACAAATAGTTGATGGCTACTATCATTTTGGAATTAATTAACAATTGAATTTGATAAATAAAGCCCCTACTTCATAACTGACCCCATCTAATAACAAATTTCGAACCGTTAATAGAAACTGCTAATCATCTAAATTTCATGTATTTCCTTCATGCATTGTCGGCTCTTCAGAAATTTCTAGTCCTTCATGGATTTAAGAACCTTTATGGAATGAAGGAGTCTCTTAGTGAATAATACATTTAAATATAATTGAAAAATAATAATAGCTATATATATTATATGTTATATAACGTATAGAGAAAGTGAGACGTATCAAAGTTTAAATTTTAAATGTGAAACATTTTTATAAAAGAAAATTAAAGGCTCGATAACTATAAACATAAATAAGATAAAGAAAATTAAATAAAATATATCTAACTCTATAATTAGTTCTGCAATAGATTGAAAATATGCTATGTTATTTAATCATCTTGACAAAGGATAAAAATTTTCCACCCAAGAAAATTAGAAGAATCAAAAAACTTCTAGAAATTCAAAAACATGATGAAATAGTCAGTCATTAGCCAAAACCTATTCTAAAAGTAACATTCAACTGTTGCCGCACATTTCAACCAGACAAATCCTAAGAAGGTTGTGCCCTTTATGTCCCATCACTCATCACAATTCTCTATTTAAATATTGGAGTCAGAAATGTCAATTCATGAATCTCTCTAGTCACACTGTCAAACATTTCTAAAGATTTCATAATGCACTTGGGTTAAGTTGGGTCAAGAAAGATTACATGCAAGAATTGTTTATGGTGTATACTTGCATTTAATAATCAATATAGAATTATATTCTATGTTTTTATATAATTATTATTAAATAAAGAAATGGATCTTATCAAAAGACATGATGAAAGCTCAATTATGGACAAGGGAGTAAATTCCCCATAGAATCCTAGCAGATCCTAGCAGACTTTATATGTAAAAACTCTTTAGGAATGAATTGTTGGAATTTCCAAGCCTCTTGATATTCATGAAGCTACTATAATTACTACCTATAAAGGTTATAGCTCCCAAAGACTTAGCTTTTCCCTAATTGAAACATCTAGATAGCTAGTAATACTTTTCAGAAACTAATAAACATAATAATAATTGTTGTTTTTCTTCACAAAGATTATAATCACAACTTTTATTTTGGTTTTCATGCCACCATTTATTTCTAATTTTCAATGGCCATGTGTATGTAGTGGACAACAACAACGGGTATTTTGATTAGATAGATGTGACAGTTTTTTGGTATTTATTAATTAAATAACAAATAAAAAATTTGGTGAAAATTTTGATTCAGTAAATAGAACAAGTTATCTTATCAAATAAATTTGATTGATCAGTATGCAAGCTAGGGGTACATATCTTATGACTTTAAGATTTTAAACTTTTTCAATAATATAAATTCTTTATTATAAGACAAATATATTTTCTTTACTAAATATTTAATAATAATTCTTGTATATGAACAAGTAATTCTACAAAATTGTTTTTTTACAATTTAAATACTTTAAAATAATTAATAAAACTAATTTATAATATAATAATTTTTTACTCTTCAAAATTTTTTTATAGTCATTGTGAATTTTTTTTTTTTTTAAATTCTCATACAAATTATTATAATATTACTCAAGATTCTAATATTTTTATTATAATACATGTCAAAAAAAATAATAAATATATTGTTTTGCTTCAAACCTTTCATCTCATTCATAAAATTCATAAATTAATTTATTCAAATAATTTTGTAAAATAAATCACATTTATATTTGAAGACTTAAACCTTATACCTTATGTTAGGATTAATGAGACATAAATAACAATTACATGCAAATATATCCAATGTCATAAAATAAAAATAAAAAGCCTTAGAGGACAATTTGATCAAAGGAGAATGAAAGAAGATGAAAACTTTGCAAAATATGTGGAAAAAATCTAGGAGAGTGTAAGTACAGTCAAAGCATATGGAGGAGGCATGAAGGAGGAAACTATTGTAAGTAAAGTATTTAGAACTCTTCTTTCTATTTATGCAATTAGATTGTCTTCTATTTATGAGATGAGATGTGATCCAAATTGAAAAATATCATTGGATGCTCTAGTTGGAATATTGACAACTTTTGAATTAGATAACTATGATAACTATGTTCTTGCTTCAAAGAATATTGAATCTGCATTCAAAGTGAAGCTCACACTCAAAGAAAATGGCAAAAAGTCAAAATCTAGTCAATCAGGAAGTGAAGAAAATGGAACATTAGAAGTTTAGAAAGTGATCTTGAAGTTATTGAAGCCTTACTTGTAGGAAAATATTCCAAAGCCAGAGGAAAGTACAAAGGTAAAGTTCCTCTGATCTACATTTCTTGTGAAGAAGTTGGTCACATTGCTCCAAGGTGTCCAAACAGAGAAAATAACAATGAAAAGAAAAGTAATAAGTACAAAAGAAAGAAAGATTTCATGAAATACAAGAAACCAAAATGACAAAGGTAAGAAATCTTTTTTTATGGCTAAAGATTCTAATAATAGTGAAGATGAAATGGTATATATTGTTGTAAAGGATGAATTTGATGATGAATGAGATAAGATGACACTTATCTCTCATGTTAGCAAAAATGATACATGAATTATTGATAGTGGCTACTCACATCATATGACTCAAGATAAAACAAAAATTATTAATATGAAACCTTATGATGGAGGTTGTGTGAGATTTAGAAACAATGAACGTTGTTGCATAAAAGGTAAAAGACATATTTCATTAACCAATGAACTTGTATGTGAAAATGTTTATTGAGTTGAAGGATTCAAGGTAGAATTCATAAGAGGCAAGGTCGAAATGCTAGATGGAAAAGGAAATCTGGTTGGATCTAGCAAGCAAACAAAAGGTAACCAATTTTATCTTGATCTTGGTGAAAGTTCATGTTTTATTGCTCCAGTAGAAGAAAGTTAGTTATGGCACAAAAGACTATGTCATGTAAACTTTGATAATTTGGTTAAGATTATAAAATATAAGAGAGTAAGAGGTTTTCCTAGTTTTAAGAAACCTAACATGGGTCTATGCAAGATTTTCCAAATTGATAAGATGGGAAAGACTAGTTTCTAAAGAAAAAACTAACAATCTGAAGAAGTCTAAGAGATTTTTCATAGTAGCCTATGTGGTCCTATTGGAATAAAAAGTTATAGTGGAGAAAATTTTTTCATTCCTTTTGTTGATGATTATTCTAGAATGATGACTATAATGTACTTAAAAGAAAAATCTAATGCCTTTCAAAAGTTCAAGTGGTATGTAGCAAGAGTAGAAAAAGAAACTAGAAAGAAATTAAAATATTTGAGATTACACAAAGGTGGTGAATTCATCTCCAATGAATTCAATAATTTTTTCATTGAAAGAGGAATCAAAAGATAGGTATCAGCCCCTGGTACACCTCAATGGAATGGTATAGTTGAAAGAAGAAATAGATCCATCATGGATTGTGCAAGAACATTGATGATTGAAAAAAATGTTTCTATCAAATACTAGAAGGAAGCTATTAGCATTGTAGTTCATATCTTGAATAGATTATAGTTGAAGAAAGACTCAAAAAAAACTCCTTATGAACTATGGTATGGCTACAAACCTATTGTAAGTTACTTAAAAGTATTTGGAAACAAATGTTATATCTTGAGAGGATCTAGAAATGGTAAAATTGATGTAAAAGGTGATGAAGGCATATTTCTAGGATATTCCTATAGAAGTAAAGCATACACATGTTTGAGTTTGTCTACTCATAAAATCATAGCAAGTGCACATGTTAGAATTTGCATAAAGGAGTGAAGAAGAAAGCAGCAACGAGCCAGAATATTAAAAAATATTCTTTCACTATGAACCTAATCCTTTTCCAAACATATCTAAAGGAAATGAGGCTTTACCTCCCGAGTCCCCAAAATCCCCAAAAGCTACAGAGTTGTATATACTGCAACCTGAGTCACAGTCTGAAGGACCTGAGGCACAGTTAGAGGCTATTGAGCTAGTTCAAACTAAGTCTAATGGACCTAATTCATAGACAGTGGGGCCCAAGCCTAACATTGAAGTTCATGTTGAAATAAAAAAAAGTCATTCATTATCTAAAGTTCCTATGTTAGTAAGATATGTTAGAAGACATCATGCACCTAATCAGATCATTGGAGAAAAATATGATGGAAAAATAACAAGAAGTAAATTAAAAGGTACATGTTTACTTGCTAAATTTGAACCTAGAAATGTTAAAGATGCATTGGATAATGTAAGTTGGGTTGGGGCAATGAATGAAGAAATAGAATAGATTGAGAAGAACAAAACTTGGACCATTGTTCCTAGAGCCAAGGATAAAATTGTAATTGGCACAAAATGGGTGTTAAAAAATAAGCTAAATGAAGATGGAAAAGTTTCAAGAAACAAGGGAAGATTAGTATGTAAACGCTTTTCTCGAGAAGAAGGTATTGATTATGGTGAAAATTTTTCTCTTGTTGTAAGATTAGAAGGTATTAGAACTTTCCTAGCATATGCAGCACATAGAAGATTTAAAGTATATCAGATGAATGTTAAATCTGCATTCTTGAATGGAATTCTTGATGAGGAAGTTTACATTGAGCAACCAAAAGATTTTGTAGATCCTAGCAAGAGAGACATGGTTTGAAAAGTACACAAAGTATTATATGGTCTCAAGCAAGCTCTCAGAGCTTGGTATGAAAGATTACATAATTATTTGGTACAGATTGGTTTTCAAAGAACAAATGATAATAGTAGCTTGTATATCAAAGAAGGATCAGACAAGAAGATTGTGTTGGAAGAAATATTTGTTGATGATAGTTTATTCATAGGAAATGATGACTTATGCAAGGCATTCTCAAAAGAATTGAGTAAAGCATTTGAAATGTCTATGTTTGGTGAGATAAAATTCTTTGTTGAGTTGCAGATATAGTAGAACAAAAATGTTATCTACATCACTCAATCTAAGTATATCAACGAGATACTGAAATTTTTTGGAATGGAAGATTCAAAACCTGTTGGAACTCCTATGTCTACTAGACATAAGCTTTCAAAAAATGATGATTCCAAGGTAGTAGATCAAACCACATACATATCAGTGATTAGAAAACTACAATATGTAGTGTATAAAAGGCCTGATATTGCATTAGTAGTTGGAATGGTGGCAAGATTCTCAGCAAATCCAAGAGAAAATCACATGATGGAAATCAAGAGAATCATTTGAAAGGTACTAAAGAGTATGGCTTATGGTACAAACTTGGAGGCAATTTCGACTTGAAGGTATTTATTGATGCCAATTGGGTAGGAAGTGTTGATGGTAGAAAGAGTAATACTAGTCGAGCATTCTTTCTTGGTAAAAGACTAGTGTCTTGGACAAGCATGAAGCAAAATTGTACATCTCAATCCATAGCAGAGGTAGAATATGTGCTAGCAGTAGTTAATTTTTCAAACATGGTTTGGTTCACACAATTATTGGTACATATGAAGATAGAAATCAAGGATCCAAATGCCATATATTGTGATAACACCAGTGCAATCAATATATCAAAGAACCTAGTGATGCATTCCAAAACTAAGCACATTGCTATAAAATATCACTTCTTAAGAGAATTAGTGCAAGATAAAGAAGTCAGTTGGAATATGTTAATACAAAAGAATAGATTGTAGACATATTCACCAAGACATTACCTAAAGATGCATTCCTATATCTAAGGGGTAAGCTAGGGGTCACTCCCCTATCTGAAGATCACTAAATGAAGTTTAGTGATGCATCAACTAGAGCATGTTGAAGATCAATCAGGTGATGCAGAATTGGCAAGGGCACATTGCAAATGAATCAATACTTGAAGTACAATTATATTAATAGAGTTGTCTTTGGCATGTGTTGTCAAGGAGGGAGAAGTTTACTATCATATCTCATAAGAAATTTCTCTGAGAGGGAGAAGTTTGTAGTAAGAAAGAGAAGTCATTGCAAATAGAAGTTTTCTGATAGAGGTAGAGATCTAAAGGTAGGAAAGAGCACACATTGATAGAGGGAGTTCTCATAGATGAGAATTAGAATGAAACTAAGGATATGCTTCTTATTTTATTCTTACTCTAAAAATTTCATTGTGCTATGAAATGTTGTGTTGCCATCAATGCTGAAGAGTGAAATTTTTGAAAACAATTGATTAATTGTGTGTTATCTTTGATGTTACACAAATTTCATATCAGTTTCAGTCAGTGTATGTTGAGCTCACTCAGGTAGTGATTATGGTTTTCTGTGTCTACCAAGTGTTTTTGTGTTTGACTAGTTCAGAATGCAGTGTCTATTGAGTTCACTTGGGTGTCAAAGGAAAGTTTGTTGAGGATGAGTGTTAACCAAGCTCACTCAGTTAATGAAGGAAAGTTGGATGGAACCAATGTTAACTGAGCTCACTCAATTACCAAAGGATTTTTGCAAGTTTGTAGTGTTAATCAAGCTTCTATTGGTTAACACAGGAAATCATTTCTTAGTTAGTGTTTACTGATTAGGGTCGACTACCAAAGGATTTTCTTGTTTTAGCATATTAAGCTTAATTGATTTATCTATTGGTTCTAGCTGACTGAGATGATGAATATTAATTATTCTAAGTTGTATTCGAGCTGACTTAACAATGTGGATGATACAAGTATAAGGTCAAGTTGTGAATGCCGAATTAATGAGTGTATGGATCAAATTGAAGATTTGATAATGAGCAGAGGAAGTGAAGGATAAGTTGAGTATCCTTGTGGAGCTGAAAAGATATATTCGATCAAGAAGGCTCAAGTACAAGTCAGAATAGAGATCTATAATTAGCAAATCAGTACCATTCAAATCAAGTCATCTCATTGTTACTCTCTAACCATTGTAGCAGTGATTTAAATCTCTTAACAAAGTTAGCTTAACAACTATTTGTAAACCCTCTAGCAAGGTGGCAGTTCTATTGAATTATCTCAAGACCTCTGACAATGCCACTCCTAAAAAGGTAATTAAATCCTCTAATAGGGTCACACATAATAGTGTGTTTTGTAACCTTTAACAGGGTTGGCTCCTAACAGGGCTCACTTCAGAAGAGTGAAAATAGTATCTAGCTAAAATTGGTGGTTATCCCTAACTGGGTTTCCTCATTAAATCTTGCTGTTAAATGTGTTCATGCAGAGATCTATAATTAGAAAATTAGTTGCATTCAAATCAATTCATCTCATTGTTACTCTCTAACCATTGTAGTAGTGATTTAAATCTCTTAACAAAGTTAGCTTAACAGCTATTTGTAAACCCTCTAGCAAGGTGGCAGTTCTATTGAATTATCTCAGGACCTCTAACAAGGTCACTCCTCACAAGGTGATTAAATCCTATAATAGAGTCACACCTAACAGTGTTTTTTGTAACCTTTAACAGGGTTGGCTCCTAACAGGGCTCACTTTAGAAGAGTGAAAATAGTATTTAGCTACAATTGGTGGTTTTCCCAAATTGGGTTTCCTCATTAAATCTTGCTATCAAATGTGTTCATGCTATTTACTTTTATGTGTTTGAAAGTAAGTTAAAGTAATGTTAATCATAGATAACATCTAAGGTTTATATGTTAATATTTACTAAGAAATCATAGTGTTTACCAAGTTACAACATTTCTTTGTTTGTCAAGCATCAGCAATATCCAGTTTTCAGAGTTTTCTTTTACTAACATCTAAGGGAACTGGAATTTATTTTAGTGGTAACTAATTCATCCCTCCCCTCTCAGTTAATCCTCTTATATTTCCAACAAACTATATGACCTTTACACAGAAGATAACTAAAACAACATTGCTCTAATACATTTTTTATGATTAATGAGATAGAGATAATAATTACATGTAAATATATCCAATATTAGAAAAATAATAAAGCACATAGTGTTGGCATTAAGATATTATTTCCATTAGTGACAACACTTATCTACATCAGTATAGTCACCGAGCATTCTAGTGTTAACCAAGCTTCGCAATTCACACTGAGCATTCTAGTGTTAACCGAGCTTTGCAGCTCACACCGAGCATTCTAGTGTTAACTAAGCTTCACAGTTTAAACCGAGTGTCTAGAGTGTTTTTTGGTGTTTGAAAATGCTGGAGGGTTTTCAATTATCCCCATGAGAATATGACATATCTAGGGGCAGCTAACTCCCATTTTCAACATATCATTTCAGACATAGGGCCAACTGTAAGGCTTGACCCGTCTTCTACTTTAGGCTCTGCTAGACCTAGGTGGGTAGACCTCAGATTCAAATGATATCGTACCAGTGCAAAACCTATCCCTGAATCTATTAAGCAGATGAAACCCTTATATCTCCTAGTAACTCATGAAATGACACAAATCTGCAGTAGCTAAATGCAGATCTAGAATATTCACAAGCTGAGTGAGGGCATTCTATTTAGGTCCTTCAACATAAAATGAAAAGATCATTTGATTTATAATGTTGAATTCAGAAAAACCTCAGATATGCAGTAATAAGACCTAATGATCTTGTAACTAATCAATGCCTTAACTATTGGGCAATCCCATGAATCACAAACATACATATAAATATTTGAGACATATGTGCATCTTCAGATATCTGATCTATCTATTCAACTTGTAAATAGACATCAATGCTCGAATTAAATCCCATTCTTACATGATATCCCCATCAGTAAACTTGCAACCCTATTGATTCCCTGAAGCATTTACACAACCTCTTGGGTCATAAGCAACAATGAATAACATACAGCTGTAAGGGACTACAATTACAACCTAAGCACTATGTTAAAGATTGTAAAACATTGAAAATTATCTGATAAAGGAGACATGATTCAAGATGAAACTTAACCATCTATCGCTCTTTGTATTTATTTCCTTGAAATTAATACAATCATATGCATGAAATGAAAACATAGAAAAAAACCTAACAAATCTGAACTATCTGTATTAATCTTCCTATTGTTGTTCATACAAGAAAGAATATGCTGAAAGAATGTGGTTTCACAGTAAATCAATGGAACTCTGCTCGTATTACCTAGAGAAAACTACCAACCTACTAGTTTCTCAATGATAAAAATTAGAACCATTACAAAGAGAAAGAATGAGAGATATATAGAAGGAAGGACTTCTCGGATCTACTCTACAACTGACAAGTGTCTACTCATAATTTAACCCCTTTTGCACTGAAAAGACTCTCTCTAATCTCTCTCCTTCATGGTGAACCAAATCTTCATCATTCTTACCTCTCAAAGGCATCAAGTATCTTAGAAATTTCATTCACCATCGTGATTGGTTTTGGTGTAAAAATGAACTCGGTAAAAGTAACAAATTAGTTCAATATAAGTTCTAGAATACAAAAGAACTACTTAAGGATGATTTTCTTTACATTCGAATCCCAACAAACTTTTAGAATCACCCTCTAACCAATTCTGATGCTTCATGATCAAAACTACCTATTATGTTACCAATGCCTTGGATTTCAAAAATTGGCCTATATCATGAACTGGTAAACACATGTGCAAAATATGATCCCAAAAATGGATAGTTCATTTTCTCCTGGTTCCAACAATATATTGGAGCACCCATTTTGTCTTGAAAATACTCCAATAATGGCCTTCTGAAGATTGGCCCTTTGTTCATGGCTTCCACATATATTTGAAATTTTGAAAATTTTTCCCTTCATTAAGGTTTCAAACTCTATGATAAACTTCAATCTTTATTTTAAAAAGATCTGCACGTGATTCTGAGAAATTTTTTTAAAACCTTTTAAAATTTTCCTTTCAGATTGCATCTGAGTCAAACTTGATTTGACCAGCTGGACACATGTCATCTTCTGATTCACTCCTTCAATGCATAGTCATTGCCTAGTCACTCATGCCACATCATCATCGCTACCTCGCTATACTAACTTCCTTGTAACTCTCCCATAGTGAGTTAACGAAAGCCCTTAGATTTGCCACGTGGCACGATCTAGTGCACTTTAGAAAGCGATCTGGTGCACTTTAGAAATTTGATCACCACATCACTACTTGGTTACATGTACATCCCTACTGACAGCCACTTGTCACTCTATGATTCATTATTGCTCCTGCATGAGGGACCCACGATGCTTTACTAACTTCTTACTAGGTTTGAAATTTTTTGGCTAGTCACTATGTTGCTAGCCAGAAATTCTTAGATTTACCAGCTAGCACCATAGTGACTAGCCAGAATTTTAGCTTTTTTGGTGGGTTCTCAACTGCTGATGTCACTAGTTCTCACACACTTATTGGTTAAAAATTTTACACTTTTTGTTCAACTGGCTGGATGAGTGGGCCTGCACCTGCACTAGGTTTTCCCTTTTAAAAAGTGCTTCACTTTAGATATTAAGCATTTAGCATGGAATTATATTTACATTATAAAATTCTTGCCGCTTAGGCAATGTGGGATATCAATCCTTTGTGCTAGTTGTGTATTTGCTCTTCATGGCATCAACCTCCCTTCCTTTTTGCTTCTTCTGCTCATCATGGTTCATCTTGGCTTTGTTTCCCTCTTCAACTGTGAATTACCTCTTTTATTTACAATGTGGACCTCCTTATGACTCTGATCTACCTATTGGCTTTGATGGCATGAGTCCTATTGAAATCCCTTGCCTCCTTTTGTCACTGGGAACATCATTTCATTTTGGCACCTTTTATCTTTCTTGGTTTGCGCTGTGCTCATGTGGGGCTCTGTCTTTCCTCTACCCACAGCTTGGGCTTTTCTTTGAAATGCAGGTTCTCTATTTTGCTTGTGTAGGGTGTGTTCTCTTTGCATGCTAGAGGCTCCAATTCATGCTTAGCTTCCCCCAGATTCAGGTTGGCATCGTAGGCTACCATGATAGCCCTAGCTTCTGAAGCTCTTACATCTTTCATTCAAATCTCAAAATCTCCAAATGTGCATGTGCGTCAAGAGAGGTGGAAGAACTACTTGAAGCATTGTTTCGATCCAGTTCTTCAAGGTAACAAATATGATCACATTCTTGAAGCATTTTCTGAAAAACTCATGCAAAATCAAAAGCAGCTCAGCTTTTGACACAATTTCAGTTTACCACCAATTACAGTTGCAATGCCTCATCTGCTTTACCTAAATCTACTGTCAAATTCATCACAATTGAAGGCACAGTACTGCACTAATCAAGCACCATGCAAGGCCTTCAATACCAAGTTGGAATGTTTATTATTGTCTTTGTAGAGACAATATTTCTTCAATGTCAATTAGTATTCAATTGCTTCATAGCCCCTGTTTGATACCCTATACTCTTCTACCATGGGGTTATTATTTTATGACTTTATCTACAATTTTACGCTGCAAATATGGAAAGCTTGTTCTTATCTCGTCGATGCTTTGTGTAATGAAATGACTCCTAAATGTCACCAACATAAGTCTGATCACCATATATGTGAATGGATACAATGGTATTAGGAAAAATTTTATTCTCGCATTTCTGAAGTAATTTCCTTTTGCCCAAATCATAAATTCTTAGCACTTGTCCAATTCCAACCAATAGGCGGCCTTGGAATTTACTTAATGCTAGTGGAACTCCATCAACCAGTGTTTTGCGTAGAAGTTCAAGTGATTTTCCATCATCCACAATTTGTAGAGATGAATAAATCCACCTAAATAATTCTTTTTGGGCCAAAATTCTAAATCTTTTGCAATTCCTATGGCAACAAGAGTACCACATTTTTTGTCATGGAAGTTAACAGAACAAATGCTAAATGTTGATTCACTATCCTGCAGGGTTAAGATGCATGTTGTTTCACCAGTTTTAGGATCCAAGACCTTGATGCAAGATGCCCATTTCTTTGACTTTTCTCTTGGGTAACAAGTTTGAAACATTGTCACATCTTTTGAACACCCCAAATCCCAACATCTTATAAATCTGGTGAAAATTAGTCGGACCCCAAAGTGGCTTTGGCAAAAAAAATTTCATTTTCGAACAATTGGATCTTCCAACTGGCCCATTGATTAACCAATATTGATTCGAAAAAAATTCAACCATGGAATCAGCATTTGAAACTCATTTCATTCTTTTTCGCAACTTGTCAATTCTACATCAAAAGGCATGTTGACTGGCCTAAAAAATTGACCGGAACACCTAATCGAGCTCTGAAAACTGGCACACTAAATCTCTGTTCCACACACTTGCACCCTGTCAAAGCTTGTCCTATGCCAAATTCCCAGTCAAAAAACATTGACTGTCAAATTTGTCTTCTCAGATTTACCTGCAAGAAAACATGTTAGAAAACATTAAACCGGGTTTGGATTTGGCTTAAAAAACTAGGCAAATGGGCACATGTGAAGACAAAAATTGGGTCGTTGGTACTCTGTCATGAGGTGAGTATATATCTTGGATTTGGGATCATGAAGAATAATAGGACGCAAAAGGAAAATGTACAAAGTAGGCTAATCAAAATTTTGCATCTAGGAACACTGACAGAAAGCAATTTTTGAAAATGGAATTGACCCGAAAAAGTGTGCATATGGATTTGTCAAGACTTACAAACTAACACACTTAGAGTATTTTCAGTGGACAACATAGGGGTACAATCCATTCAATCTTACCAATCATAGATCAAGAGATATAACATCACGAATAGGGGTTCCAATAAATCTACAAATATTGATAACAGTAAAAAAATAGAAATCCCATTTGGAATCGTGTTTGAAAACTGATCAAATGGATTCGTCATGATCTAAAACTTGAAACATAACAAGTCCTTGACGTCTACAATGCAAGAAAAAAAGAATTTCAACATTTTGATGAACTGGTTAAAAGTTATTATGGGTCAAACAAGGCTTCCTAGAAATGTGTGCAATGTGCATCAGCATGAAAACATTAAATCACCAACTTTGAGGGATTCAAAACCTAATCAAATGAACTTGAAATGACTCAAATTCTAAAACATAGGCTCTCAGGTATGGACACTAGACACTGCCAAAGTGGCAAATCATAACACTATTCTGGATGTGAGATATTCAGGTGCAAACAAGGCTTCATGTCACTGTTTGACACAGGATAAAATTGCAGATTTGACAATTGCTTAAAACAAGACTTCACGGGATAGTTTGAAATGTCAATTTAACTTCATGGAATAGGTAGATGCACTAACTGGAAAGTGTTAGAAACATTAAACACCTTAGGGGGCTCATAGGTACAGCTAGGTACATATGCAATTATGGGCATTCATAATGCTAAGTTTGACTCAAAATTTGAAATGGGACTAAAAATGAAGCATGCAATTTTTCATCCCAACAGTGTATACCAAGCATTCATGAAGCTATCGAGTGAATGTGCAATCCAGCAGATTCTACCGAGTTTATAGTATTCACCGAGCTTCACAATATTTACCGAGTGATGGAAGTGTAGTGTTTACCAAGTAACGGAAGTATAGTGTTTACCAAGTGAAATCAAGGTAAATGAAGGATCAAGTTTTTACCGAGTGACACTATATCTGTCGAGTTTCCAATGGTTACCGAGTTCTAAGTTATGTTGTGTGGTTAGTATAGACCAAGTGTCTACTTCTATCAAGTGCATGATGATGCCGAGTAATACAGTGGATGATGTGTATCTGAAGGTCACCAAGTTAGCTTGAAGAACCCAAGTTTTCTACTATTTGGCTGACTAAGTAATATTTTCTTCACTTATGTTTTAGCTGACCTTGCAATTGTAATTATTGGAATGGTATATATTTAATGTAATATGTCATTTACAAAGGAGAGATATATATGTGAAGGAGTGGATATGAAAAGCTTTGAATGAAAGTGAATCAATAGCAGAGCAGAGTATTCAGCAAGGTCTACAAGGAGAAATAAAAGATTCATCAGTCACAAGAGGTGATCTATATTTTAAGGATCTAATCAAGTTATAAGTAGATCTACTCTTTCATCCTAACAAGTGAATCAATTTTGTAAATTCTTTAACAGGGTAGATTTAACAGTCTTTTGTATAAATCTTGTAATAGAGTGCATACTTCAGTGTATGTTTTAAATCCTCTAACAAGGTGGACCTAGTAGTCCTTTGTGCTCCTAACAAGGTAGATCACCAAAAGTGGTCAATGTAAGTCTGAACATGCCAACTTCATACTACAGTAATGAAGTTTTGTGGGTCTCATCCCCACCCCAATTTCACTTTCTATTTGAAAGGTTTTTGGGTCACCAAATCACTATGTATATGTTTTATAAATGTTTGTTCTCTCATATATGTAGTAGATTAGATGAATGAATAGTGAATAGTATATATGGTTAATGTGTTGAAATTTTTTAAAGCTTTGATGTTACTGATTCACCCCTCCCCTCTTAGTAACCTATCATATCTTGAATATATCCAACAATTGGTATCAGAGAAGTTTGGTTCTTAGGACAAAGCTTGATACCTTGAGCAAAGATCAAGGACAATGGAGATATTTAGACTTGACAAAGCTATTGAAAATGAAAAGCTAGATCTAAAAATGGCCATGGCTCAACTCAAAGAAGCTAAGGAGCATCTTTCTCAATCCCTAAAGAGAATGAAGGAACTTGCAAGAAAAATGAATGACCATCAGTATGTTGAAGAGAAGATTGAAGACCGTTTACCATCAAGTAGCTCAAATGAAGCAAATGAGGCTATCAAGGAACTCCTAGCAAAGAATGGATCTCTGTAGGAAGAGGTAAGAAAGCTTAAAAGAGAACAAGAAATGCAATCAATCAGGCTGTGTGAAGTTTTGGAAAAGAGAAACAAGGAAAATGAAGACTTAGAAGCAAGAAATAATCAATCCCTTCAGCATGAAGATCTTGTAGATCAACTATCTAATGTAAATGTAGAAATTATGAAAATGAGATTTGAAAATGAAAGCCTGAGGAATGATTTAATCACTGAAAGAAAAATCAATGAAAGCTTACTAAGTGACTTAAGATCTCAAAGGAAAATCAATGAAAGTTTGGAAAATGACCTAAATACTGGAAAACAAATCAATGAGAGAATGATGAAATCTTAAGGAGACATGACTCAATTAAATCAACAAAGTGAGCAAAATCTTCATAAAGAAAAGGGTAAAGCTGGACTTGGTTATAAGGAAGAAGGTGAAACCTCCAAACAAGGTGCCCAAAGGAATTAAAGACCTACTTGTAATCACTGTGGTAAGTTAGGTCATACATCAAACACATGTTGGAGTAATGGAAAAGCTAAATTCAATGGTAAATGCTACAATTTCAATCAGCATGGTCATAAAGCTAATGGATGCAAGGAGAAACTAAAATTTGAAGGTAATTGTCACAAATGCAAGAAGCATGGTCACAAGGAATTCCAATGCAGATCAAAATCATTCAATTCAGCTGAACAACTTGTTAAAGTAATATTTGGATGAGATTACAATACCTGGTGTAGATGTCATTATTGTGGAGAATATGGAAATATTGGTATAAACTATGCAAGACATCACCAAAGGAAGAAGGACACTACTGTAAGATGTTATACATGCACTAAACTTGGTCATATAGCTAAAAACTGCATGAACATAGGAATAGTCAAAGATGAAAAGAAAACTAAAGCTGATAACATTCGAAAGCAGATGAGGCAATAGTGGATTCCAAAATCTACCAAGCAAGATAGTTCAAATGATGGAAATGTCACTCAAGAAGTGGGTGACTCCACCATTTCCAATTAGATTCATAAAGGAGAATATGGAACTAAATCTTCTAGTGATATCTCAAGTAGTTCCAAAATACAAAGAAAGAAAAATGATCAAATTAGTATTCTAGATACACAAAGATCAAAGAAAGTGTGTATTTTGCTGAGTCACATCTACCGAGGAAATTTGGTTGGAGACCTTGTCAAGCTAGGTTGGGAGCAACAAAAGTTTTATTCAATCACCGAGTTGCAAGCTTCTACTAAGCAAGTGAATGACAGCCTGTCAAGCACTATGTCATCTTAGCTACCTTTGTACCAAGAATTTATGGCAAAAATTTCATCAAAAGGGCAGAATTTGATTTCATTTTTCACCACGATTACAGAGCTAAGAAATTTCCAGCAATTCCAAAGCAAATTTGAAAGTGATTTCAAGCAATTTTTAAGTGGAGAATTTGTTCATAATTTTCTTACACCTATCAAGTAGTAATGGCATCTTGGAGTAGCAGCAACACCAGGGAAAAATGAGGTTCAGAAATGCTAGTTAAAGCTGTGGGGTGGAAGGCGCCAAATTTCAAACTAGTTCCAGCAATTGCAGAATCACTCGACCCCAATGGAGCTCTATCGCAGACTCCACCAAAGGTAATTGTCATAAATGACATTCATACTCATTTCAAATGTTCTATTCAAGAGATTGGGAACCTAGAGATGGATAATTACCTAGGAGAAATGAGTGTTGATGGTTCTTTGAAACCTGAGCATAAACATCTGGAGACCAAAGGGTTAACCCACATTTTGCATATGCCAAGAAGTTTTCAAACTAAGTGGATCAAGTACATACTTAGTCATGTTCACAATGGGCAACTATGGTTAGCCAGTATTAATCACCAAGAAGATGATTCATAAGATTACTAGTCTCCCCATACTTAGCAAAGCAAAAACCACCAAAACCCTAGGTCGAGAGGAGTTGTAGAAGAAAACTCTAGCTGAGTGGGATGGGAGAGGTTTATAGGTTAGCACTATTTCTGACATTGAATCAATGTTTGGAATTCATGTCATTGCCTACAAAAGTTATAGCTCCATTCATTTGAATAGTATGCCCTATGAGGCTGTGGATTTGGTTTTCAAAATTGTGAAGAAAAATCTTGAGTTTGACCTATCAGAATTAGTGTTGAAATAATTGAACAAGAACATGGACAGCATAAGGACTTCAAAGAATAATCCCTGCAAATTTGGTTTCTTATTGACTTGTTTATTTTTTTATATTAAAAAATTCTTTCCATCAAAAGGAACTTTAGTGTGGAGAAAAGATATTCCCATTCTTTATCAAATAAATGAGTTTGTAGCATAAATGGGTGAAAACTTTGATAACATCATGGACAATCATTTTGAAGATTTCAAGGAAAGAATGAATAATAGGTTCCGAATTTCACCAAAATTGGTTGAAGACTACAAAGATGATGTATGCTTTATGATTGATTGTGATCAAGTATACATTCAGGTAGTTAAGCCCTGAGTTGCATGGGTCAAACCTCTTCCTTCTGAGGTTAATATAGATGAAGCTAGGTATATTATTGAAGCATTGGTGAATGAGTCAGTAGACCCAAAGCAACCAATTTTTGGAACATATGATGAGGCAAAGGCCAAAATTGAGCTTGAAATCAAGCTACCCCATGCCATAAGCAAAGGAAAGAGGAAGATAGCCAAATTGAAAACTAAAACCAGCCCTCTTATGCTAACTAAAGGAAAAGGTAAGGATGAAGAAGAAGAAGAAGAAGAAGGCAAAGAAATTGAATCTAAAAAAGAAAAGGAACCACCAAAGAAGAAAGGAAAGATGATTATCACCAAACCTAAAAAGAAGCCTATTGTAGTATTCTCTAGAAGAACCAGACAAGGCAAGCATGAACCTATACTTGTCAGGCCTCCACTCACATTTGAGAAAAGGCTAAATCAATTGGAAGAGGGAGCTGGCATCACAAATTTCAAGTCATTAAAATTTGAAACAAGGATAGATGTAGAGAAAATGTAGATTGAGGAATTGGTACTCAATAAGATGAGAAAATGGAAATACTCCCTAGACTAGCTTGCCCCTCAAATCTCAAAAGAACTGTTGGAGAGATTGCAACCAAGATGGGAGTCAGCCACCCAATGGCCAAAGATATATATGAGCAATCCTTAAAGAATCTTCTACCGAGTCTTACTGAACCAGACATTAAGGCAGCAATGAAGAATCATGAAGGTAAAATGATGATTAGATTTTACACATGTTTGATTTTAACTAAGGACATTGAGCATGTTGTAAGTGATGCAAAAAACATGTGGAAGAACATCTATCATCTGCACAAGCCTAGTGATGACCCTATTGAAATCAAGGATGATGACAGTAGTGACAGTGATGATTTTGATAGCACTCCATCCATCATAGTTACTCTAGGAGAGCTGCATGCACTAATGGAAGAAAAAGAGGAAGAAGACAAGGAGGAAGAAGCACATGAGGAAGAAATAGATGAAGAAGATCCAGTAAAAATTGCAATAGAAGTTATTGCATCCCTTCCTCACTCTCCACCAAAGACAGTTACATCTACTTTGGAGATAGCTTCTAGAAGTGAGATTGTGAGCACAATAGTCACATCAATTGCTTAATCTTCACTAACCTCCTCCCAGCTCCAAGTATCCAAAATAGATGTGCCAAGCACTTCATCTACCGAGCTGTCTATCACTTCTTCAGCCACCGAGCCAGCCTCCTTAACTCTTTCATCATCAGTAAGTGTAACAGTAAGTTCTACAATTTTGTCTCCATGAATTCCAGTAAGTTCTATAGTTTTTTTTCCATCAGCATCATCTATATCCACTTCTACTCCAATTAGTTCATATACTACTATGGGTACTCTCTCGAGTGTGATTCCATTTTTGGGAAGTGTTTCAGTTCTTGATTCAGTTAGTACTTCTATTGGCTTTCAATCCTTGAGTCATATCCCAGTTCCTACTGCTAGCCCTTCTATCTCCACTATTGTTTCTATAACTAAGGTCAAACCAGTCATCACAAAAGTCAAACAAAAGCATCCATTAAAAATTATGACCATTGGAAAGGAAATTGTAGAAGACATTGACTTAGATACAGAGATAGTGATTCCAAAGATTGACTATGACAATGCTACCATTGAAGAGATTAGGTTAGCCAGTCAACTCATAGAGATGAAAGCTACGTAGAAATAGTTAAGATTAGAAAGGGATAAGGAATACAAAATAATTGAAAATGCCAAGAATATAATTATAGATGCTATAGGTGTTGAAGTAGATTCTACTCAACATATTTTGATTTAGTTAGATGAGACAGTACAAAAATTTAATGAAGATTCTTCCAGACAAGAGAAATTTATTGAGAAAGCTGAAAAAAAATTTGATAATAAGATGCTATAGCACATTGCTCAAAAGATAGCAATAAGCAAATTGAATTGTCAACATTTTTGGGAAATTTTGAAAATTCTTTTAATAATGCAACATCACTTTTTGCCAAACTTTGTGATGTTTCTAGTTTTACCAAAGAAATAAAGGATAAGTTAAATAAGCTTGACATTGATATGCAATCAAGTGCTTCCAAGCTAAAGGTGGACTCCTCCACAACCTCCCATCACACCAAAATTAGATATTTGGCAGATGTATAGGCAGAACTATTGAGAGAGGAAGCAAGGATTCGGTCTACACTCATAGACATCCAAAACATGATCCTTCCGATCATGGACACAATGCAAAAACATATTACTCATTGCAAAATATTGGTCCAAGATCAAAACTTCTCAGTGGATGATCACTTGATCCCATTATCAGCAGAAGTTCAAATTGCTCTCTCCACCTATCAAATATTGCAGTAGACTTGGAATAATACATTTTCCACCATCCTCAAGGTACATCAATAATTTCTATCTCACTTTGGTATAGTCATATAAATTGTATATATGTAGTCCTTTGGCATTATTGTCAAAAAGGAGGAGAGATTCAACATAATATGTGAGGAGAGTTATCACTATGAGTGATAGGGGGAGTTAGCACTCAGTAGAGTTAGCATGTGTACATAAGAATCTTTATATATACATTATAAGTCATCAAGAAGATATATAGAAATGTATATGCAGCAGTTCTACAAAGATCAATTTTGAACAACCAAAATTCATGGAGTCAAGTTATGTACATATGTTTTGGCTTATAAGTGTTTTTTCACTAATTCCAAAGGGGGAGATTGTTGGCATTAAGTTATTATTTCCATTAGTGACAACACTTATCTACATCAGTATAGCCATTGAGCATTCTAGTGTTAACCGAGCTTCGCAGTTCACACCGAGCATTCTAGTGTTAATCGAGCTTCACAGTTCACACCGAGCATTATAGTGTTAACCGAGCTTTGCAGTTCACACTAAGCATTCTACTGTTAATCGAGTTTCATAGTTTACACCGAGCATTCTAGTGTTAACTAAGCTTCATAGTTCTCACTGAGCATTCTAGTGTTAATTAAGCTTCGTAGCTCACATTAAGCATTCTAGTATTATCCGAGCTTCGCAGTTTACACCGAGCATCTACAGTGTATACCAAGCATTCATGAAGCTACCAAGTGAATGTGCAATCCAACAGTGTCTACCGAGTTTACATTGTTCACCGAGCTTCACAGTGTTTATCGAGTGATGGAAGTGTAGTGTTTATCGAGTGATGGAAGTGTAGTGTTTATCGAGTGATGGAAGTGCAGTGTTTACCAAGTAACAGAAGTATAGTTTTTACCAAGTGAAATCAAGGTAAATGAAGGATCCAATTTTTACCGAGTGACACTATATCTATCGAGTCTCCAATGGTTACCGAGTTCCAAGCTACATTGTGTGGTTAATATGGAATGAGCATCTACTTCTACCGAGTACATGATGATGCTGAGTAATACAGTGGATGCCATGTATCAAAATGTCACCAAGTCAACTTGAAGAACCCGAGTTTTCTACTGTTTGGCTGAATTAGTAATATTTTGTTCACTTATGTTTTGGCCGACCTTGCAATTGTAATTATTGGAATGGTATATATGTAATGTAATATATCATTTACAAAATAGAGATATATACGTGAAGAAGTGGATATGAAAAGCTTTGAATGAAAGTGAATCAGTAGCAGAGCAGAGTATTCAACAAGGTCTACAAGGAGCAATAAAAGATTCATCAGTCACAAGAGGTGATCTATATTTTAAGGATCTAATCAAGTTATAAGTAGATCCACTATTTCATCCTAACAGGTGAATCAATTTTGTAAATCCTTTAATAGGGTAGACTTAACAGTCTTTTGTATAAATCTCATATTAGAGTGCATAATTTAGTGTATATTTTAAATCCTCTAACAAGGTAGATCTAGTAGTCATTTATGCTCCTAACAGGGTAGATCACTAGAAGTGGTCAATGTAAGCTTTAATAGGCCAACTTCATACTGCAGTAATGAAGTTTTGTGGGTATCATCCCCACCCCAGTTTTACTTTCTATTTGGAAGGTTTCTGGGTCACCAAATCACTGTGTACATGTGTTATAAATGTTTGTTCTCTCATATATGCAGTAGATTAGATGAATGAATGGTGAATAGTATATATGGTTAAAGTGCTAAATTTTTTTAAAGTTTTGATGTTACTGATTGACCCCTCCCCTCTCAATAACCTATCATATCTTGAATATTTCCAACACATAGAAGAGAACATAAGACAAAAGATTTAATGAGGATCGCTAAATCCCAGGCTACATCCACCAATAATGAGTCTAATATTCTTATAATCCAGTAATTGTAACATGATTATAATCTACAATCCCTTGCAACTGAATATCACTACAAGAAGCTACTATTTCATTATAATATGAAAATCCCTAACCTTAAGCCATTTTATACAAGTATTTTCTCTCTTTGGGGTTAGAGTCTATTACAAAATGTTGGCTTCAAATAGCCAAAAATAGTCAAAAATATCCCCCAACCCCAATGATGATACATGGAAAGTATACATAACTTCCCTAATCAGTCTCCACAAGTTAACACCTTAAACCAAGTATTTAGACAGTCTTTATCATCTTAAACTTTAAACTTAAGCTAAATTATTAATCAAAGGAAGTTAAAGAGCAAGAATAATCTCCATTGCATAAGATATTTTAAATTTTTTATTGAGATTAAAGAATCTCTCTATTGCAAACCGCCAAATGAAGTGAAAACATAATGTTTATACTTTTATAAATTTTGAAATTATTTTAAATAATTGTGTTTTTAATTTTTAAGTATAAATCTCATATAATCAATAAAGTATACATTTAACTATATATATTTATTAGTTATAAATCAAATTTATTAAAAAAAATTAAATACAAATATGAATTAAAGTAAAATTATTTAATTTTAATTAATTAATTAATTATATTTAATTACATTAAATTAAGCATGTATAATTATATAACATTGCTATGCTCTTACTCTTTTCGTCTAAATGAAAAATATTAACTTTCTTTTTGTAATAAAATATTAATTTTTAACTTTTTAAAAAAATTTCTTAAGTAATTTTTTTTTTTAAATTAACATTTTTAACATGTTGTAAATAAATTTTTTTAATAAATATAAATATACAACCAAATAAATATAAATATATAATTTAATTAATACAATTAAATATGCATTTAGAATAGGGTATGCCTTTCCCTCAATGATTGATCAGAATCTAAAAAGAACATTCCCAATATCAAGCCAAAATATTTAAAAGGACTTTCAATTTTATTATTTTGATGTCTAATTAAGTTTCATAATAATCTGATGCCACAAAAAAATATGATAACCTTTTTGATATTTTTTCTTCTAGATTCAATTGTGTGTATCATTTTTTTTACATCAATGTTTTGTATCACACTTTGTGATGCATCATCAAGATTAGAGAATGCAGGAATAACATAGCAAATATGCAGATCGAGCTTTAATGAGGAGAAATAAAAGGAGGGGAAAAGAGACACAAAAAATGAAGAAGAATTAGAACAAGGGGAGACACAAGAAAATAAAAAAGTATAAAAGTAGAAGAAAGAAGAAAGTCAACCTGGCCACGCAAAAAACATAAAAATAAAGGAGCCCAAGTGGGAAAATAGAACACTAACAAGAATACCTTATATAAGTGATTAATATGTATAGCTTATTTGAGTAAATAATATGTTTTTGTAACTTTTATATATATACACACACACACACAAAATAATAAAAAACTAAATCTATGTTTTGTATATTTTTTGAATCTACAACTTATTAGGTAGATTTTTTATGCATATATTTAATTAGTATTTTTATCTTTTATATTAGTTATATATAAATATATAAAATTTATATTTTTATATTTTTTTGTATCTATAACTTATTAGGTGGAATTTTTATTCAAATAAATTATTTTTATAATTATAGAATCTATAAAATATAGAAATCACACACACACACACACACACACACACACACACGCGCGCGCGCGCGTATATATATATATATATATATATATATATATATATATATATATATGTATGTATGTATGTATGTATGTATGTATGTATGTATGTATGTATATGTATATGTATATGTATATGTATATGTATATGTATATGTATATGTATATGTACATATACGTATACGTATACATATATGTATACGTATACGTATATGTATATGTATATATATATACATATATATGTATATATACACATATACATATATATATATATGTATATGTGTATATATACATAAATATGTATATGTGTATATATACATATTTATGTATATATACACATATACATATATGCATATATATGTTTATATATATATGTATGTGTATATATACACATATACATATATACATACATATATACATACATATATATATGTATATATATGTGTATATATGTATGTATATATATATATATATACATGTGTATGTGTGTGTGTGTGTGTGTGTGTGTGTGAGAGAGAGAGAGAGAGGGAGAGAGAGAGAGTGATTTGTATATTTTATAGATTCTATAATTTATGTGTAAGATATATATACTTTTTTTATAAATAATTTACTAGTATTTTGTATTTTGTATTATATATATGTGTCGGGGAGGGGGGGAGATGATGTGCAGGATCTATTGGTCAAAAGAATAGTCTTGAAAATTGATTGTCAACACACTTGACCATTTTCACCATATATGCTAACTACACAATGTATTCCAAGCTAGAATTTCAATAAGTAGCAAGCCATAGTTGGTGTCGAGCAAGTCAAAACATAGTATGTACTGAGTGATCTAGGAAATGTTCATGTGCTAAGTAATCCAAGAAATGTACATGTGCCGAGTAATCCAGAAATGTTCAGATGCCGAGCAATACAAAACATACATGTGTCAAGCAATATAATGTTTAACAGGTGCCAAGCAAACTAGGAAAGTAATAGATGTTGAGCAATCCAGGAATCAGTTCATGCCGACCATTAGTAATGTAATGAGTGCCAAGTAACTTAGGATCAACATAAAAGTTTGTGCCATCACAAACTAAGAAGAAAACTATTTTTGGAGCCAACTTAGAGAGATTTTGAAGGAGAAAATGGATAAGAATGAATCATTTACATTCCCTATGCAATATGCACGCAACCAATCATAAAAATACATAAGGCATGCAACCAATGAGAAAAATGCAATGTATGAGTGAGAATTTGAGATTCAATATGGATCGTAGATCCATACCTAACCTTAAGTCTTCGCTTTCTTTATAAGGAGGACAATTGCACCATTGCATGTGTGGAAGATAATAGTGTATGGGGAGATTATAGCAAAATTTTAGTGAGAAGAAGGAAACATTTAGAGGAACAGAGTAGTAATTTCATATCCAGTTGATTAGAATAGCACAAGGAACAAGGAACACATATAAAGATCAGATAAATTAAGGATCAGAATGAGAAAGAGTAGATCTAGTACCTGGATCTAGCAATTGTGAGATTGCATTCAATCAGGTCAAATGTTCTAATACTCTCTCACAATTGTATTAGAGGTTGAAAATCCTATGTTGATAGGTTAGCTTAACAGCTAGGTAGGAGAACCTTTGGAGAAGGTGATTGAAAATCCTATGTATTAGGTGAGTTTAAAAACCTAATGTAAATCCTTTAATAGGGTGACATTTCATGTAAGTGTTTGTAAATCCTCTAACCAAGTCACTATTGACATAGTGTAAAGCCTTTAATAGGGCAGGCCTTTCACAGGTCAAACCATCAGAAGTGGTTGAACATTGATTGCTGTAGTGATTTTTGTAGGTATATATTTATGTATATATGTATGTATGTATATATATATATATATACATGTGTGTGTGTGTGTGTGTGTGTGTGTGAGAGAGAGAGAGAGAGAGCGATCTCTATATTTTATAGATTCTATAATTTAGGTGTAAGATATGTATACTTTTTTTATAAATAATTTACTAGTATTTTGTATTTTGTATTATATATATGTGTGGGGGAGGGGGGGAGATGATTTGCAGGATCTGTTGGTCAAAAGAATAGTCTTGACAATTCAGTGTCAACACACTTAACCATTTTCACCATATATGCTAACTACACAATGTATGCCAAGCTAGAATTTCAATAAGTAGCAAGCCACAGTTGGTGTCGAGCAAGTCAAAACATAGTATGTACTGAGTGATCTAGGAAATGTTCATGTGCTAAGTAATCCAGGAAATGTTCATGTGCCGAGTAATCCAAAAATGTTTAGATGCAGAGCAATACAAAACATACATGTGTCGAGCAATACATTGTTTAACAAGTGCATAGAAAACTAGGAAAGTAATAGATGTTGAGCAATCTAGGAATTGGTTCATGCCGACCATCAGTAATGTAATGAGTGCCAAGTAACTTAGGATCAACATAAAAGTTTGTTCCATCACAAACTAAGAAGAAAACTATTTCTGGAGTTGACTTAGAGAGATTATGAAGGATAAAATGGATAAGAATGAATCATTTACATTCCCTATGTAATATGCATGCAACCAATCATAAAAATACATAAGGCATACAACCAATGAGAAAAATGCAAGGTATGAGCAAGAATTTGAGATTCAATATGGATCATAGATCCATACGTAACCTTAAGTCTTCGCATTCTTTATAAGGAGGACAATTGCACCATTGCATGTGTGGAGGATAATAGTTTATGGGGAGATTATAGCAAAATTTTAGTGAGAAGAAGGAAAGATTTAGAGGAACAGAGTAGCAATTTCATATCCAGTTGATTTGAATAGCACAAGGAACAAGGAACACATATAAAGATCAGATAAATTAAGGATCAGAATGAGAAAGAATAGATCTCGTACCTGAATCCAGCAATTGTGAGATTGCATTCAACCAAGTCAAATTTTCTAATACTCTCTCACAATTGTATTAGAGGTTGAAAATCCTATGTTGATAGGTTAGCTTAATAGCTAGGTAGGAGAACCTTTGGAGAAGGTGATTGAAAATCCTATGTATTAGGTGAGTTTAACAACCTATTGCAAATCCTTTAATAGGGCGACATTTCATGTAAGTGTTTGTAAATCCTCTAACCAAGTCATTATTGACACAGTGTAAAGCCTTTAACAGGGCAGGCCTTTCACAGGTCAAACCATCAGAAGTGGTTGAACATTGATTGCTGTAGTGATTTTTGAGGGTATCATCCCCACCCCAATTTTACCTTCTTATTCCTGGAGGGTTTCTAGGTTACAAAATCTTTGTGTTATGTTTTGATGCATGCTTTCATTTCATGTTTTCCTATATGTTTACATGCATTTACATTACTTTTAGTTATGTGTTAATAAGGGTTTAAAAGGATGAAAACTAGTTACCTCTGATTCACAAACAACCCCCCCTCCCCCTCGCCCTCAAAAGTACTTTTCCCATTTTGAACATTCCAACAATTGGTATCAAAACATTGGTTATCATAAGGAGAAGCCTAAAAAATTGGAGAAAAGGGTCAAAAGATGGAAGTCTTTAAACATGGGAAGATCATTGACAATCCAGGTGATTGATGTGCAACTAGCTCTACATAAAGTAGAGGAACCTAGGGAGGAACTGAGAAAATCCTTGAAAAGAAGAAAGGAGATAGCTATAGCTGAAAATGACATACACTACAAGGAGATTGACACTACACAAGTGTTTTCCAATGGAGATTCCAAAGAATTTGATGTAGCAATAGTAGAATTAATGGAGAAAAACATAGCACAAACTGAAGAAATCAGATTACTCAAGCTTGAACAAGAATCACAAGCCATAATGCTTTGTGAAATTACTGAACAAAAGAAAAGAGCTATTGAAGACAAGTCCATGAAAGAGGATGACAAGAGAAATCTTATCAATGGGCTGAAAGAGAAGACAATTGAATTTGAAAAGATCTCAAACATGTAGCTAGGCACGTTAAGCAAGATGATCAATGCTCATCATGAGCTAAACATGAAGGACATTGAGATCTCCACCTTGAAGATACTAAATGGAAAATTGCAAAATGAATTAAAGAGAGAAAAGGAAATAGCAAAAAGTTACAATAAACCCAATGAGGAAATCAAGTACTTGAAGCAATTGTTGAAATCACCAAGGGCTAGCAATGACACTTTAGGACTTGGCTACATCAGCACTGAACAAGGAGAATCATCCAAGGCTGTAGAAGAAAGAAGCAACAAAGGTAAGAACACTAAACCTACTTGTCATTTCTATGGTAAAATGGGACATACCTCTAATGTGTGTAGAAGCAAGAATAGTTATCAATATGATAAGCCTACAAATGCAAACTTTTGTCACAAGTGCAAAAGGCAAGGACATTCAACAATGAGCTACATAACCAAGACCATGAGGACACCAAGATTTTAAGGTCACTACTACAACTGTAAAAAATATGGACATAGAGCATTTGAATGCAGATCATGGACACCTAATCAGCCTGCAAGAGGAATCAATCATGCGCATCACTACACTTGGGATCATAATACCAGGTATAGTTGTCACTATTGTCAAGAGTATGGACACATTCCTAAAAATTGCATAAGGACACATTTCAAAGGAAGGTATAGAAAGTGGCTAAACCAAACTACATGTTTTAGTTGTTTGAGGATTGGTCATATCAGTAGAAATTATCCTACAATGTCAAAAGCACCAAAGACTGAAGTCAACAAAGGAAAAGAGAAGATTGATGTTGAACAAATAAGAGGACAAATGATCAAGACATGGAAGAAGAAAGGTGAATGCAACACATCAAAGGGAGAGATCACTTCACTCAAGAGGTCAAGTGATCACACCTCATCTAATTAAGCACACAATAGATACATGAGCCTAGTACATATAAAGATGTATCATACATCAGCCCAAGAAAACATAGAAGTACTGCAAAGGAGAAATATGCATGAGAATAGATGCTAGGTTAAAAGTTAGAAGATGATGTCAAGCTACCTTTGGTTGCTGAGTGAAACTCTAGTTTATGTCGAGTTGAACAGACTAGTGGATGCTGAGTAAGACATGTTAGTAGCTGCCAAGTAGATGAATTTCAATGGAAGCTGAGTTGATAAAATCTTTAGTTTCTGAGTGTACAACTGTAATCACAAATGCAATAAATACTAGGTTTTGAACCTAATAAAGTTGAAAATCATTCATTTTTGAATCATTTGAACAAAAAGTGAAGTTGAGCAGAGTGAAGAGATGATTCTACAACAATCAAACAATGATTTGCAGTGATTCCAATAGTGATTCAACTTGATTTCATTGATTCACAGGTATTTCATTCAAGTTCCAAGCTACATAGAGTTTGAAAGCTTATTTAATTTTAAAACCTAGTTCAGAAAATGATGGCATATGGATCAAAATCTACCAAAGGAAAGAAAGGTCTTGAAATTCAACTAGTCAGTAATGAATTCAAATAGCCAAAGTTTAGGCCCATTCCCAAAGCCACTTATAAGAATGATCATGCTAGTGCCCTATCTATAATGCTTGATAAAGTTGTTATGGTTCAAGATGTTTGAAAGTGTTATAATTGTGATGTTGAAGCCATAGGAGATTTGGAGATTTTTAATGCATTTGATAAACTATGTGATAATGGAAAACTTAAAGATGAATTCTCCATAGTTGAGAAGAAGGGTCTGACCAAAGCCCTAGTTTTCCCTATTGTTTTCAAAATGGAATGGATATGCATAGTGTTGAGAAGAATCCATGATCGAGACTTTTGATTAGAGACAAGGCTAGTGAAGTTTACAAAGAAAATTGTCCATAGGGTTACTAGTATTCCACCCCTAGATTGGCCAAAGACCCTGAGAAGTGACAAAAAGGAGGCAATAGAGAAGAATATAGGTGAAAAATGGAATAATAGGGGAATAACAATAGACACCATTATAGAACCCCTACTAGATTCTGTTGTGAGAGTCATATCCCATAAATTCCACTAGTCAAGCAAACTAAATGGTGTACTATGTATTGCAGTGGATGTAGCTTATAAATTGGTGAAAGATCATACATATGATCTTGTAGAGCTCATGTTATAGCAGATCAATGAGAATATAGGAGCTATAAGGAATTCTATGGGCGCTCAATGCAAATTTGGCTTAGTTTTGGTTTGTATATTTTTCTATATTATGAAAGAATTCCCTTCAGTAGGCAAGGTGAAATGGGATTAGAATAAGGTCATTCTTGAGAAAATAAATGGATTAATTGAGTAGATGGGTGAAAATTTTGATGTCCAAATGACTAGCTATTTTGAGGAATTCAAGAAGTCTATGAAGCAGAGAATGAGTATACCAGTCTCACTAGTTGAGCAACATGAAAAGGACATTTTCTTTCTTGTGGATATTGATTACACTTATATACAAGCAGTCATACCTAGAGTGAGATGGCTTAGGCCTTTAGGCTATGAACTTGATGTTGATTAGGCCTCAGTAACAATAACAACACTAATTGCAAAAGAAATTGACAACGCTGCAAAGTTTTTTTGAACTTATGAAATTATCAAATCAAGGGTGGTTATAGACCTTAAGACAACGACAACAGTGAAAAAAGAAGGACAAATCAATCAAGAAAATCAAGAAGAAATTTGGTGTTGAAGAAGTAGGCACAATAAAGGAAGAGGAAGCATATGAAGAAGAGGATGACAATGAAAATGACAAGGATGAGCATAAACAAGAGCCACTACAACTGACACAAGGTCTAGGTGAGGAAAAGGGAGAAGGTGGAGAGGAAGAAGAAGTCAAGGAGGCACCTATCAAAACTAAAGTCACCAAGAGGAGAAAGAAGAAGAAAAGGGTATAGATGAGCAGGAAGAACAAAGTGTGCAAGACACACAACTATCACCTCCTAGCCCTCCTCATGTCACCATCACACCTACAGAGATTATCAAGATTAAGGATGTTATTAACACTTCTAGTCAAAACATCAATCCATTAATTGCAGAAGATCTAGTAAAAATCCTTGACCAATTAACACAAGCAACTAGATTATGTTCAAGCCCAATACTGGCTAGTGTTGATGAGTTACAAAAGGCAATAGTAAAATCAAAGGAAGTCAAGATGTAAACTCAAGAACCACCTTCAACCACTCAAATTACTAGAATCCTATTCCTTCCTTCACCATCTCCACCAAAAATAATAGAAGATGCATTTCAAGTGTTGTGGGCAACAATAGAGGTAGAAATAGAAAAAATAGAACAACCAGGAAGCACACCCCCAGCTATTTATAGTGAAAAGGAGAAACAAGCTAAACAAAAGGAAGAGACAAGAGATGAGGAGGAATATGCAATACAAACTTTGGTTGAATTACCAAAAATAGGTACTCCCACTCAAACTCTTCAAAAGTCGAGCACTGAAATGCTAGCATTGAGCATTAGAACACCAATCTCAAGCCTAACAAAAGTAGCCATAAAACTTCAGTATGGAATTCTTGAACTTGATGAGGAAATCACAATACCTTACAATGAATTCAACACCCTCAGTAAAGAAAAGATTAATGAGATACAGAGTGCATTGGATAGAAGAAGAAGATAGGAGGTATTGAGAAAAGAATATAAATATAGGCAAACACTGAATGAGATAAAGGACATCTTTATGGATGCCTTTAGCTTGTAGACACCTAATGAGTCAAGGCCAATAGTAGAGCAACTATCTAACATAGCTGATTGGGTGACAAATGAAGACCATGATACAAATGCAAAATTAATAGAATGGTCAAAAAGGAAGTTTCAAGGATAGGTAAATGAGAAAATATCTAGTGATATAGCACTATCTCAAGGTGAGCTAGCTAAGAAATTTGATAGAGTAAACATTGCACTTGGGAATATATTCTCCCTATACAAGAAGTTGTCTAATTTTTTCAACTTCTCATAGGAGACTAGCCAGAAAATAATGAGCTTGGAAAGAAATCTAAAGATTTCTAGTATGCAACTCCCCACCAATCGAGCTTAGAGTGAGAAGCATTTTTCTCAAATGCTTCACACTCAAAGAGAATTAGTTGTATTAACAGAAGAGGAGGCTAATACAAAAGCTAGGTTGATGCAAATCTAGTCCTCTATAACCCTTCACTTGGAGGTACTCCATAAGGAGAAAAAGTATGTAAAAATAGTCCTCTAGAAAGATTCAAATCTTTCTACCTCAGATGGACTTGAACATCTAGTAGTAGAGATTTCCATCCAACATAAGTCATTGGACATTGCACTAGTCAATTGGGATGTAGCTTTGAAAATACTCCTGGAGGTAAATAGCACATTTTTGGCTAAGCATGGTATTACTCCATAGAACCTTTTGACATCAGTGTCAAAAAGGATGAGATATATGTATAAGAGTAGATGTGTACATATGTAGATACTATGGGAGAATACCAAAATTTGAACCATTTTAAATTACATTCTTCCATTCATTTTGAGAAAGTTTGTAAATAGCCAAAAAGGGGGAGACCAGTAATAAAGGAGAAAGGGGGAGATGAAAAATTTTGAACTTCACACAAATCAGATACAACACATAGGCTCAAAATGTAGAAATGGGACACAAGATAGAGAGAATTAGGCACATTAGCACAAAATTTCAGTTTCAAGATTGGACAAGGCATAATCAACTTAGGGCGAGTCATAAGGTATATTGTTACTCACAATATTTTGTGAAATTTTTGCATGAATGCCAAATGAATAAAGAATGTACTCAATAAGGTTAAGTTCATAAATTCTTAGTTAAGTGTTTTTGACACTCATTTAAAAGGAAGAGATTATTGGTCAAAAGAATAGTCTTGACAATTGAGTGTCAACAGACTTAACCATTTTCACCATATATGTCGAGTACAAACTGTATGCCAAACTAGAATTTCAATAGGTTCTAAGCCACAGTTGGTGTCGATCAAGTTAGAACATAGTATGTGTTGAGTGATCCAAGAAATGTTCATGTGCTGAGTAATCCAAGAAATGTTCATGTGCCAAGTGGTCCAGGATATATTCATGTGTCGAGTAATCTAGAAATTTTTTAATGCCGAGCAATATAGAACATACATGTGCCGAGCAATATAGTGTTTAATAGGTGTCAAGTAAACCAAGAAAGTAATAGATGCTAAGCAATCCAAGAATCAGTTCATACTAAGCATAAGTAATGTAATGAGTGCTGAGTAACTCAAGATTAGCATAAGAGTTTGTGCCATCACAAACTAAGATGAAAACCATTTTTGGAGATAACTTAGAGTGATTTCAAAGGAGAAAAAGGATAAGAATGAATCATTTGCATTCCCTATGCAATCTACATACAACCAATCAGAAAAATGGAGAAGGCATGTAGCCAATGAGAAAAATGCAAGGTATGAGAGAGAATTTGAGATTCAATATGGATCATAGATCCATATCTAACCCTAAGTCTTCACATTCTTTATAATGAGGATGAATACACCATTGCATATGTGGAAGAGAATAGTGTATGGGGAGATTATAAAAAAAAATTAGTGAGAAGGAGGAAAGACTTAGAAGAATAGAGCAACAATTTCATATTCAATTGATTAGAATAGCACAAGGAATAAGGAACACATATAGAGATCAGATCATTTAAGGATTAGAATGAGAAAAAGAAGATTTAATACCTAAATCTAGCAATTTTGAGATTGCATTCAATCAAGTCAAATGTTCTAATACTCTCTCACAATTGTATTAGAGGTTGAAAATCCTATGTATTAGGTGAGTTTAACAACCTATTGTAAATCCTTTAACATGGTGATACTTCATGTAAGTGTTTGTAAATCCTCTAACTAGGTCACTATTGACATAGTGTAAAGTCTTTAATAGGGCAGGCCTTTCATAGGGTAAACCATCAAAAGTGGTTGAACATTGATTGGTGCAGTGATTTTTGTGGATATCATCCCCACCCTAGTTTTACCTTCTTATTCCTGTAGGGTTTCTGGGTTACCAAATATTTGTGTTATGTGTTGATACATGCTTTCATTTCATGTTTTCTTATATGTTTACATGCATGTACATTACTTTCAGTTATGTATTAATAAGGGTTTAAAAGGATGAAAATTGGTTACTTCTGATTCCCCCCCACCCATCCTAATTATACAAAAATAAAAGATTAATACCTTTATATTGTCTATTTTATATTTAGATACCAACCCTACATGGTCAACTTTAAAAACATCCCAAAAACATGTTTTTTGCCTATTCTTGTGTGTTTTTTTACTTCAAACATGTATCTGACATATTTTTTTTCACCCAAATTTGATGAAATGAAAAGGGTTTTGTAAGAATGGTCTTAGCTTTCCACAATTTAAGTAATGTATGTCAACTTATGATTTTAGTAACTAATTATTACTTTTTTTCTAATAGAGTTACATATAAAATGTTCATTGACACACTGATTGAAAATTAAATATAACTTTCAAATAGTAAAACATTTTTGAAATCTAAAAGATGCACCACCTTATATGCTTCTTCTACTATAATGAAAAAGAAAAAAATTAAAGTTTTTAGAGTTTTGAATTAGTTAAGGTGGTCAGACACAAGATTCTTTTATTCCAAAAATACTATAGTAGAAAATTCATAAATATTTATTTATTTAGAATAAAAATATCAAAAAATATGTGTCACATCTGGGCATGAGTCTACTAATTATATCTAGAATCTTATCAAGAAATATTATCATTTAATTTTGATTAAGGTGGTCAGACATATGTCTACTCCTTATTTTTGTTCTATAATTTTTGTACTATTTCATTAAAATTAAACTTTTTGATCAATCAATTTGTATTGTTTTCAAATAAGGCCTAGTAGTTTATAAACTAAATTCAATTTTCTAGAGATTCTTTTATCCCAACTTTTTGATAGAAAGTTCATAACAAGTTGAAACTTGCATGTCAAGTTAACATAACCCTAATATGTTGATTTTTCTTTGGCACTTAAGAGCATAGTTTGGATTACCATGATCATCCACATACCCATGTGTGTGTGTGTGTGTGCACACACACGTGTTAGAGTAATAAAGTATTTTCTTATTAATTAAATCATGTTGATTTAATTATTAAGTCACTTATTATCTCTAGTTTACTTAAGCTAAATTATAAGAATTTAATAATTAATTTTTTAAATTATTATTATTTAACCTTAGTTTCACTTGTTAGGGTTTTGATCTCATTTATAAGGAGTATCTCTCTTTGTAATTATTCATTCACTTTTAATTATAGCAATTTCCTTTTTTTCTCATCAAGAATATCCCATATATGGATCTAAGAATTCTAGCCTCCATAGCTTTTTATTTTCTCTTTATGTGATTGACATTTGCGTCCAAGTGATTCTTGGGAGTTGTGGGGTTGATCTTTTATCAACTTCAACATGGTATCAGAGCTCTTGATCTTCATGCTCCTTTTCTATTTATAAGAGGTTTACCTTGGCTTTTAGATCTATATTTTTTCTTTCACAAGGTTTCATTTTTTAGAGTTCTTTTATATTGGATCTGGGGGATCAAATTTTTTTGGTGCACTTTGAGCCCAAACGGACCTTATTGTTGAGCTTAGAGTGCTAAGAAACTCTTATTTTCATATAAAATTTTTTCAATTTGGACACAGTTGGAATCTCAGGAAAAAAAGCATATTGTTCCCACATTGGGCACTTTTCTCAAGGCAATGATTTTGTGTTTTTTTTCCACAAAATTTGAGATTTCTTTTGCATAGAAATCAAGATTTTTTGGCATAGAAATTAAGGTTTTCAAATAAAAAATGTGAGATGTTTTGGCACAAAAACTAAGATAGTTTTTGGTACAACACTGACATGGTTCTTGATGCAATTTTGATACAGAACCAACATGCTTCCTAAGGTATCTATTGGTATAGAACCTGTGTACTTTCTGAGACAGATTCTGGTATGAATTTGGATGCTTCCTGAGGTAATTTCTAGAACTTATGGGCATGCTTCCTGAGACATTTTGGCACATATCTCGAGGTGGTGTTTTTTAACCCTTCTGGCTCTTTTTTGACTTATCTATGATATTTTTGGCATAACTTTCTCATCCCAACTCTATTTTTCACAAACAAGATATCATTGGAAAGTTGATTTTTGAGGCCATAGTGATGGTGTAGTTTATTTGGACTTTTGATACTATTTGATTGCTATTTAATTTAGTCAAAGTTAGAGCTTCTATTTTACACTCTAGGAGACATATCTTAAGACATTCTATTTTCCAGATTCTATCCCAAGCACATCCTTTTGAGTCTTTTGTTTTTTCGCATTATGGTGGATATCTATAGTTGTTTGAAGTTCGACAATCAATTTTGTTACTTTAGATTATTTTTCATGGGTTATACTATCTCTTGTATAAACCATATTTCTAAATTTTGATCTTTGTTGACATGCTTTTGTAGCATTTTTTGGAAATTGACTAAGATAAAGTGCCACTCTATCGCAGTTCAGAATCTTGAACATCTTTGTGTTTTGGTTTACTCACACTACATTATAAAGTGGCTTGGGGGGTTTCATGTTGGCCATATTCATCATATTTCTTTTTCAAGTGATTTTTTCTTCCATCACATTAGCCTCATGATGTATCCATGACACATGTCATTATAGGTGTTTGTACTTCTTTTGCACTCTCAATATTCCTAGTTCTTCTTTCTCCAAGAGATATTGTATTCAATTTCAATTTTCATATCTTACCTCTTAGCATTATAGGGGGTTATGATGGTTCTATCTCTTTCTTGGTCAAATGGAGTGAGCTATGTATTCAACAATTGATCCTATGTACTAGGTGCTTACAATGGCTAGATATATATGCATTTCAGTGAGATGGATCGTTTACAATATAGATATTCTTTCATTCCTATTTTTGGAGGCCATGAAGATACAATCCATCTTTATTTGATCATCTCTTTAGACTTAGCCTTCTCTATTAGGCCATGTTCTATATGGTGGAGGTTCTTTAGATTAACAGTTTGCCAGCATTTGTAGTTTCATGCTTTAGTGGTGTTCTTCATGATCATCTTTCATTCCTATCTTCTGGGCCATTTCCTAGCTTGGAGTATTGGATACAATTGTTCAATTGTGTGTTATCTTTGATGTTACACAAATGTCATATTAGTCATTAGATAGAGTCTACTGAGCTTAGAAGATTAGCAAAGAAGGTTTACAGTGTCTACCGAGCATTCTCAGGCTTTACTTGGCACATGCAATTGCTACCAAGCTTTCAAGGTTAGCAAAGGAAATTTAGTTGCTATCGAGCTCACTCGGTCATCACGTGAAAATAGTGTAGGGAATAGTTCTAACTGAGATTTCATGGATAGTGAAGGAAATAGAGCTCTTATCAAGTTAACTTAGTAGCCAAAGGATTTTGTAGCTTTTGTAGTGTTGACCGAGTTAGGATGGTTAACTTAGGAAATTATTTTTGGAAGTAGTATTTACCAAGCAAGGTAGGCTAGTGAAGGATTTCATTATTTTGTGAAATAAATTTTATTTGTTCAAAGTAATATTTGTAGTTGACTGATGTATGGTTTATTGGTAAATGTAACTTATGAATGAGCCAACTTGATAATCTAAATGGTATATATAAGAGGTCAAGTTGTGAATTCTAAGTGTAAGTAATGAATTTGATGGAATGCAAATAAGAAGGAAGACTGATTATTGTGGAAGAAAATTTTGAAGGATGATCAGAGATCATTGAGGAGTGACAACGCTATATTTGATCGAAAGAATCTATTAGTGTAGAATAGAGATCTGTAATCAGCAAATTCAATTGCATCTTATTTAGTTCAATTCATTGTTACTTTATAACCATTGTAGCTATGATTTCAAAATCTCTTAACAGAGTTGGTTTAACAGCCATTTTTGTAAATCCTCTGACAAGGTGATAGTTTAGTTGAATTGTTCAAAAGACCTCTAGCAAGGCCACTCCTAACAGGGTGATTAAATCCTCTAACAGGGTCACACCTAACAATGTGTATTGTAACTTTTAACAAGGTTGGATCCTAACAGAGCTCACTTCAAAAGAGTGAAAATTAGTAGCTAGTTACTTGGTAGTATTTCCCATATTGAGTTTCCACTATAAATTTGGTGTCTCACATGTTCATTTTATTTACTTTTGCATGCATATTAATAATAATGAATGCTAGATGATCAATAACAAGTTAATCTATGGAGTTACAATATTCTTACAATGTTTACTGACTATCAATAGTAACTAGTTATTTTAGACATCCAAGGGATCAGTGGATTTGTTTTGGTGGTAACTAATTCT
Organism: Cupressus sempervirens; assembly: GCA_028749045.1. Classification (NCBI taxonomy): domain Eukaryota; kingdom Viridiplantae; phylum Streptophyta; class Pinopsida; order Cupressales; family Cupressaceae; genus Cupressus; species Cupressus sempervirens. The sequence goes on from CM053792.1 coordinate 878,938,321, forward strand.
CCCCCCTTCTCAGTTACTCCATCTATAATTTCAAACATTGGTATCAGAGCTCTTGGTGGTTGCAAAAAAATATTTCAAGGATCTAAGCTAAAGATCAAGATGTCTTACAAGATGGAAATTCCAAGACTTAACAGGGACAACTTCTCAATATGGCAGGGATTGATGATACTTCATCTAAAGTAATATTTGTAGCTGACTGATGTATGGTTTATTCGAAAATGTAACTTATGAATGAGTTGACTTGATAATCTAAATGGTATATATAAGAGGTCAAGTTGTGAATTCTAAGTGTAAGTAATGAATTTGATGGAATGAAAATAAGAAGGAAGACTGATTATTGGGGAAGCAAATTTTGAAGGATGATCAAAGATCATTGAGGAGTGACAAAGCTATATTTGATCGAAAGGCTCTATTAGTGTAGAATAGAGATCTGTAATCAGAAAATTCAATTGCATCTTATTTAGGTCAATTCATTGTTACTTTATAAGCATTGTAGCTATGACTTCAAAATCTCTTAACAGCATTGGTTTAACAACCATTTTAGTAAATCCTCTGACAAGGTGATAGTTTAGTTGAATTGTTCAAAAGACCTCTAGCAAGGGCACTCCTAACAGGGTGATTAAATCCTCTAATAGGGTCACACCTAATAGTGTGTATTGTAACCTTTAAAAAGGTTGGCTCCTAACAGGGCTCACTTCAAAAGAGTGAAAATTAGTAGCTAGTTACTTGGTGGTATTTCCCATATTGAGTTTCCACGTTAAATTTGGTGTCTCTCATGTTCATTTCATTTAATTTTGCATGCATATTAATAATAATCAATGCTAGATGATCAGTAAGAAGTTAATCTATGGAGTTACATCATTCTTACAATGTTTACCGACTATCAACAGTAACTAGTTGTTTTAGACATCCAAGGGATCAGTGGATTTTTTTTGGTGGTAACTAATTCTCCCCCCTTCTTAGTTACTCCATCTATAATTCCAAAAATTGGTATCAGAGCTCTTGGTGGTTGCAAAAAAGTATTTCAAGGATCTAAGCTAAAGATCAAGATGTCTTACAAGAGGGAAATTCCAAGACTTAAAAGGGACAACTTCTCAACATGGCAGGGATTGATGAGACTTCATCTAACTTCTATTGGTGATTCAGGACTGAAGTACCTTGATGAAAAATATGCAGAACTTGCTAGTACATTATCTGTCAATGATATTGCTGTAAAGAAGGCTCGCACCAACATGATGATAGATATAACACCTGCTCTAAGTTATGAAGAATTTGATAACATCAAAGATTGCAAAACTCCCTTTAAAATGTAGAACAAGCTGAAAGAGATCTATGGAGGAGATGATAATGTGAGAAGAGTCAAAGCAGAAATTTTGAGAGGACAATTTGATCAAATAAAGATGAGAAAGGATGAAAACATTGCAAAATATGTTGAAAAATTTAAAGCATGTGTTAGTGCAATCAAAGCATTTGGTGGAGATATTAAGGAGGAGACCGTTATAAGTAAAATTCTTAACTCTATTTCCCATTTATGCAATCAAAGTCTCTACAATTGAAGAAAGAAGATGCGAAGAAAATCATGAGATAAATTTAGAGGGCATAGTTGGAAGATTGGCTGCATTTGAGCTAGACAACTATGATAATTATGTTCCAGCTGCCAATATTGAATCAACATTCGAAGCCAAGCTTTCACTTAAAGAAAAAGGAAAGAAAATATAGGATCCTCAGTCAAATAGTGATGAAGAATCATAACAGAGTTTAGACAGTGATCTTGAGGTGGTTGAAGCTTTTCTAGCAAGTAAATATTCAAGAGGCAAAGGGAAATACAAAGGTAAGGTTCCTCTAATCTGTTTTTCTTGTGAAGAAATTGGACATATTGCTGCTAGTTGCCCAAATAAGCAGAACAAGGATGAGAAGGAAGGTCACAAGTGCAATAGCAAGACAGACTTCAAATCATTCAAAGATAAAGGCAAGAAAACTTGTTTTATGGCTAAAGATTCTAATGATTCTGATGATGAAGAAGAAGATGAAATTGCTTACATAGCTGTAAAGGATGAATTTGATAATGATGAAGAAATGACACTCATTTCTCATGTGAGAAAAAAATGATACATGGATTGTAGATAGTGGTTTTTTTCATCACATGACTAGTGATAAAACTAAGTTTGAACATTTTGAAGACTATGATGGTGGTAGTGTAAGATTTGGTAACAATGAACATTGTTGTATAAAAAGAAAAGGAAGAATCTCACTAACCAACGAACTTGTATGTGATAATGCATATTTGGTAGAAGGACTAAAGCAAAATCTATTGAGTGTGGCACAACTACTCAATAATGGATTCAAAGTGGAATTCATGCATGTAAAAGAAAGACTGTTGGATGGAAAAGAAAAATTGATTGGATCAGGCACTCAAACAAAAGGTAACTTGTTTTATCTTGAACTTGGTGAATGTTCATGTTTTATTGCTCAACTTGAAAAAAGTTGGTTATGACATAGGAGGTAATGTCATGTAAACTTTGACAACTTGGTGAAAATAAGTCAATTTAGAAAAGTAAGAGGCATTCCTAACATAAAGAAACGTAAAGTTGTTCTATGCAAGAATTTTCAAAATGGAAAGATGGGAAAAATAGCTTTAAAAGAAAGAACTATCAGTCTAAAGAAATTTTAGAAATTGTGCATACTCATTTTTGTGGACCTATTGGCATTGAAAGTTATACTGGTGAAATTTTTTTGATTATTTTTGTTGATGATTATTCAAGAATGATGACTATCATGTACCTAAGAGAGAAATTAGAAGCATTTGAAAAGTTCAAATGATATTTGGCTAGAGTAGAAAAGGAAACAGGAAAAGGACTAAAATGTTTAAGGTCTGACAGAGGTGGTGAATTCATTTCACATGAGTTCAATAACTTTTGCATTGAAAGGGGAATCAAAAGACATGTTTTAGCAGTTGATACTCCTAAACAAAATGGAATAGCTGAAAGAAGGAATAGATCTATCGTGGACTATGCAAGAACCTTAATGATTGAGAAGAGCATTGTTATCAAATACTAGAAGGAAGCTACTAGCATTGTAGTTCATATCTTGAACTAAGTATAGCTTAAAAAGGACTCATTCAAAACCTCCTATGAGTTGTGGTATGGCTACAAACCCAATATAAGTTACCTAAAAGTATTTGAAAGAAAATTTTACATTTTGAAAGAATCTAGAAAAGGTAAATTTGATGTAAAGGATGATGAAGGAATATTTTTGGGATATTCTTGCAAAAGTAAAGCATAAAGATGTTTGAATTTTTCTACTCATAAAGTCATAGAAAGCGCACATGTGAAAGTTGATGAGTTTACAAAAAGAACTGAAGAAGAAAGAAAAAGGGAACTTGAAGACTACATGAGATTTGTTTACATTGAACTTGATATAGTGCCAAATACACCTGTCAATCTAGAATCTTCAACTCCTAAGTCTTTAGTAATTGAGTCGTAGGAAGTTGAAACTAAGCTAATACCTACTGAGTTGCAAGAACCTGCATTGCAAATAGAAGATAACGAATCAATAGCTACCAAACCCGACCAACTAGAACTAGAACTAGAAGTTGAAGCACAAAAGGATAACAATGCAAGTCATTCAAAAGACAAGGAGCCTATGTTAGCTAAATATGTTAGGAATCATCATGCACCAAATTAGATCATTGGAGTTAAATTAGAAGGAACAATGATAAGAAGTAAGTTGAAAGGCACTTGTTTACCTGCTGATTTTGAACCTAAAAATATCAAAAATGCATTAGAAAATGAAAATTGGATTGAATCTATGAATGAAGAGATAGAAAAAATAGAGAAAAACAAAACATGGACTCTTGTACCTAGACCTAAAGATAAAAATGTGATTGGAACTAATTGGGTATTCAGAAACAAGTTAAATGAAGATGGTAAGGTGCCAAGGAACAATGCTAGACTGGTATGCAAAGGATACTCTCAAGAAGAAGGCATAGACTACATATAGACTTTTGCTCCTGTTTCAAGATTGGAAGGTGTCAGAACCTTACTTGCATATGCTGCATACAAAGGATTCAAATTTTATCAGATGGATGTCAAGTTAGCATTTCTCAATGGCATATTGGATGAAGAGGTTTACATTAAACAACCTGAAGGTTTTGTTGATCCAGACAAGAAGGACATGGTCTGCAAATTGCATAAAGCATTATATGGTATGAAACAAGCCCCTAGAGCATGGTATGAAAGATTGCATAACTATCTTATTCAGATTGGTTTTCAAAGAACTAATGATAATAGTAGTTTGTACATAAAGGAAGGACTAGATAATAAGATTGTTTCGACAGAGATATTTGTAGATGATACTTTGTTCATAAGAAATGATGATCTTTGCAAAGAATTCTCAGAACAAATGAACAAGGAATTTGAAATGTCAATGTTTAGAGAAATAAAATTCTTTTTTGGTCTTCAAATTCATCAGAATAAGAATGGTATCTACATCACTCAATCCAAATACATCAAGGAGATACTGAAAATGTTTGTTATGTAAGATTGCAAACTAGCTGTAACTCCTATGTGTACTGGATTGAAACTTACCAAGGATGATGAAACAAAGGAAGTGGATTAGACATTGTATAGATTTATGATTGGAAAGTTGCACTATATAGTGCACACAAGACTAGACATTGCCCTTGCGGCAGGAATTATAGCAAGATTCTTAGCAAAATCAAAAGAAAATTAGATGATGGCAATCAAAAGGATCATGTGATATTTAAAAAGAACTGAAGATTATGAATTATGGTATAAACTTGGAGGAAATATGTATTTAAAAGTGTTCACTAATGTAGATTGGGCAGGGAATGTTGATGATAGAAAAAGTGTAGGAGCTTTCTTTCTTGGAAAGAGGTTGGTTTCTTAGACAAGTAAAAGCCATAGCTCTACATCCTAGTCCACAATAGATGCTGAATATGTTGCAATAGCAGTAAACTGCTTAAACATTGTGTGGTTCAAACAATTATTGGAAGGTATGAAGAAAGAGATCAAAGAACCTATTATTATGTTTTGTGACAACACAAGTGCAATCAACATATCCAAGAATCCAGTGATGCACTCAAAAACCAAGCATATTGCTATAAAGTATCACTTTGTTAGAGAATTGGTACAAGAAAAGGAAATCAGATTGGAATATGTCCATATAAAGGAACAAATTGTTGACATATTCACAAAGCATTTACCTAAGGATGCATTCTTGTATCTAAGAGGTAAGTTAGGGGTCATTCCCCTATCTGAAGCTCACTAAAATATAGTTTTAGTGATGCATCAACATGAACATAATTGTAGATCTATCAGTTGATACAAAAAAGTAATGAAGATATTGCATATGAATCAGTACATTAGGTACAATACTATTCATTTTATTTTTTTGTCTTTGGCATGTGTTGTCGAAAAGGGAGAGTATACTGTCACATCTTTCTGAAATTTACAAGAAAATGAGAGTTCGTATAAGAGGGAGAGATTATTATGAAAGAAGGAGATTACTATTTTTAAGGGAGAGAGTGAAGCATTCTGTCAGTAAAGACTTATTTTCAAATTTCATTCTGCTATGATATGTTGTGTTGACATCAATGCGAAAGAGGGAGATTGTTGGATACAATTGTTCAATTATGTGTTGTCTTTGATGTTACACAAATGTCATATTAGTCATCAGATAGAGTCTACTGAGCTCAAAAGGTTAGCAAAGAAGGTTTATGGTGTCTACTAAGTGTTCTTAGGCTTTACCTTGCATAGGCAGTTGTTATCGAGCTTTCAAGGTTAGCAAAGAAAATTTAGTTGCTATCGAGCTCACTCGGTCATCAAGTGAAAATAGTGCAGGGAATAGTTCTAACCGATCTTTCATGGACAGTGAAGGAAATTTAGCTCTTACTAAGTTAACTTGGTAGCCAAAGGATTTTGCAACTTTTTCAGTGTTGACTAAGTTAAAATGGTTAACTCAAAAAATTATTTCTAGAAGCAGTATTTACCGAGCAAGGTTGGCTAGTGAAGGATTTCATTGTTTTGTGAAATAAATTTTATTTGTTCAAAGTAATATTTGTAGCCGACAGATATATGATTTATTGGTAAATGTAACTTATGAATGAGCCGACTTGATAATCTGAATGATATATATAAGAGGTCAAGTTGTGAATTCTAAGTGTAAGTGATGAATTTGATGGAATGTGAATAAGAAGGAAGACTGATTATTATGGAAGTGAATTTTGAAGGATGATCAGAGATCATTAAGGAGCGACAAACCTATATTTGATTGAAAGGATCTATTAGTGCAGAATAGAGATTTGTAATCAAAAAATTTAGTTGCATCTTATTTAGGTTAGTTCATTGTTTCTTTCTAACCATTGTAGCAATGATTTCAAAATATCTTAATAGAGTTGGTTTAACAACCATTTTTGTAAATCCTCTAACAAGGTGACAATTCAGTTGAATTGTTCAAAAGAACTCTAGCAAGGCCACTACTAATAGGGTGATTAAATCCTCTAATAGGGTCACACCTAACAGTGTGTATTGTAACCTTTAACAGGGTTGGCTCCTAACAGAGCTCACTTTAGAAGAGTGAAAATTGGTAGCTAGTTACTTGGTGGTTTTTCCCATATTGGGTTTCCATGTTAAATCTAGTGTCTCTCATGTTCATTTTATTTATTTTTGCATGTATATTAATAATTATGAATTCTAGATGATTAGTAACAAGTTAATCTATCGAGTTACAACATTCTTATAGTTCTTACCGAGTATCAACAATAAGTAGTTGTTTTAGACATCTAAGCAATCTGTGAAATTTTTTTTGTGGTAATTGATTTAGCCCCTCCTATTAGTTACTTCATCTATGATTTCAACATGGAAGCTTCTTCAGTCCTTCACTAGTTCTTTTTAGCATTATTTCCATCTCTTTTTGGAGTACGGTTTTTTTCATGTTGTTTTATTTATTTCTCCTCTTTTCGAAGATTTGGTTGTCCTTGAGTACCTCATCAAACCTTGTTGTCAGGTCCCAAATTTACTTTTAGTGGTAGTTTCTAGGTTTTTAGCTACTCCCTAAGTTTATCTTAAGGGTGGGTGTTAGAGTAATAAAATATTTTATTAGTAATGAAACCATATTGATTTAGTTATTAAGTCACTAATTATCTCTAGTTTACTTAAGCTAAACTTTAGGCATATAATAATTTATTATTATCATGCAACCTAGGTTTTACCTTTTAAGATTTTGAGCTTCTTTATAAGGATGATATCTCTTTGTAATTATTCATTCACTTTTGATTATAGAAATTTCTCTTTTAGCTTGTCAAGAATGTCTCATCTGTGGATATGGAAATTTCATCCTCCATTACTTTTGATTCCATCTTTTTGTAATAGTTGTTTGTATGCAAGCGATTCTTGAGAGCTGTGAGGGTGATATTTCATCAACTTCAACAATATGTATTTATGTGTTTTTGTGTGTGTGTGTGTGTGTGTGTGTGTGTGTGTGTGTGTGTGTGTGTGTGTGTGTGTGTGTGTGTATGTATGTATGTATATAGATACATATATATGTATATATGTATGTATATGTATGTATGTATACATATATATCTATATGTATATATATGTATATATGTATATATACATATATATACATAAATACATACATACATACATACATACATGTGTGTGTGTGTGTGTGTGTGTGTGTGTGTGTAAAGTCATAAATACATATAATTTACTCAAATAAGCTATATATATAAATTTCTTTTTGGAGATTTTTTTGTTAGTGTTATATTTATCCACGTGGGCTCTTTTGTTTTTATGTTTTCTATGTCACCAAGTTGACCTTCTTCTTTCTTTGTATTTTTTATTTTCTTGTATCTCCCTTTGTGCTATTTTTTCTTCATTTTTTCTGGCTCTTTTCCTCATTCTGCATATTTGTTAAGTTATTCTTGCATTCTCTCATCTTCATGATGGATCACATTGTGTGATCAGAAATGTTGAGGCTTGGCCTACATATTTTCTATTTTATTCATGCATTCTTTTATCCTGATGATTGATTGCATGGTGTGATCCAAAACATTGATGCAATAAAAATTACACACAAATGAATCCACAAACAAAACCTCATGACAAATGGATTGTGTAAATTTGATAATGTTAGATAACTTTCTTGTTAGACTCAATTCAACTAAAATTATGTAATTATATGAAGAGTCCTAACCCTAGAGTGAACTTTAATAATAAAGAATGTTAGAATTATCAATATACTGAATTTCTTGTAAACTAGAATTCTAGGGGTAGTGACAATTTTTATAGTTAAGAAATTTGTGTATGGTACTCAATAGGAAAGTTTATTATATTTAATATTGTTGATAAAATTTTTGTAAAGATCAAGAATGGGTAAGGTGCTTTCCTTCCATGCATGGAAAATATATTTAACATATAGATTATTTTTACCATGTGGGAGAAAAAATTAAATAAAAAGTCTAATTAGTTATTCAAAATAAATAAACACATTTTCAAACAAGTGGCACATAGTGGCTGGTATTTACTATTGTAGAATATTTGATATAATTTAATTAAATATAATATATAAAAATTTTATATACTGAAAATTTAATAATTCAAAAGTGAAAATGTAGATTAATGTATTAAGTAAAATATTATTTGGTTTAATATAAAAAATTGTAAGATCATGAAAGGCGCATGCGCAGGTGGGTGTGTAAGGCGAGATGTCAAGGTAGGATTGGGTGTCAGTGTTGTAGACACATCAAGGGGAGTAGAGCAAGGAGTAGGCCATCTTGTTTCCAATGCTAACATCAGAATCCACAAGGAATGATGGGGAGATGAAGTCGAGCATGAGATTCCTCTTCAACAATTAAAAAATAGGGTTTCCTTTAGAACTAATAATAATGGCAGCCATACTCCCCAATGGATTTTCCGATCTAGCGAATGGGTTGACAAATATGCCTTATATCGTCCTCAATGGGTGTTTCATTTAGGTTGATGGGTTGATTAGGCTTTGCAGGACTCTGCATCTTTGAAACATAATCGACTTCCACAATGGGTCTTCCGATCTGGGAAATGGGTGGATGAGAGTAATATCCCACCAGGAGATTTTTGACAGTCCTATAAGTCTAAAAGTTTTTCCTGTTTGTAGCAGAGGCATTTCAGATCTAAGTGTCTTCATCACAATCCATCTAAAATCAGGGAAATTTTTGATATTTTTGAGTTTATGTCATCTCCTCAGATTCTGTTATTTGATAATTGTCGCCATGCTACGGGTAAGTTTTTTAGTAACTCCAATGGAGGTCCCTTCAATCCAATAGTTGTGGTTCCTCATTCTATCTCCTCGTGCTAAGCTTTCAATTTCTAGCCGTCGAAAAGATTTCTATGAATTTCCAGGGTTATTCATCAATTTTTGGTTCTTGAGGATTTTTCTGCACCAGTAACCAAGGATCTTCGAGATGGAGCACTAATTGGAAAGATCTGGAATCATTCCTCTTCTAATTTTGATATCAGGAAATGGGCTTCTATTTCATGGACGGGTATTAAGGATATTTTCATGGTGGATGAAGGAATGGGTTTTTTATATTGTGATTTTCATTAATAAAGATATTAGGGATAAGGTTCATCATCGCAAAGACTGGTTTTTTGGGGGGAGAGGGATTAATACTCAATTATTGTACCCAAATTTTCATCAAAATAAGTGCCCTATCAATTTTTTTCCTTGTTGGATTTCCTTAACTTCGCTCCCTCTGGAATATAGACAGGCAGATGCGTTACAAGCAGTGGCTGAGAAATTGGGCATTTTTCTTAAACATGATTGGTCTGCCTTGAATAATTTTTCCATTGCTCCTAGGCTGAGTCTTCTTAGAGACCATAGTAGGGATTGGCCCTCAACGTTGTCTTTTGAATCCAAATTTGGGGTTTTTGATCAGCCTATTTTGATGGATTCTCCATCTTTGGTTGTGAATAGGAGTAACTGCTTGGGCCATCTCACCTCTCAATGTCAACATATGGTTCAAGATATATGTAAGGTCTATTCAAATTCTAGTTCTTCCCTCTTAAGTGCAAAGCGTCACCTAACTTGGATCCCATTCATCCAAAGATTCTAGTTTCCTTCTCTATTCATGATCCTCCTTTTCCTTTAGCTCTTGGTAATCTGGAGGGTATTGCTAATTTCCTTGGTTCGATTCTTCATCAAGGAAACAGTAAGGAACCTGGAGGTCTCTTTGCATTTTCTAAGGATGGATCTACACTACAAGTTGAGGAAGTTCCCTTGGTTGTAACTGTCAATGAAGATAGGTTAGAGGGGACTCAAAGGAGTTTAGAACTGGTAGGAATGAAGGCTACCAATCTTGAGACCGATCATCTTTAGCTTATTCCCTCAAATATGGATGGGTCTCAAGGTCATTTTACACTAATTCCCTAGGTGGGGGTTGAGTTTGTAGTCAGGGAGTATGATAAGAAGAGGATTGAGAATGTGGGTAGACTTGAAGCTTGCTAGTCAGGAGATTGTTCATCATCTGGACACTATTTCTAGCAAACCCCTTAATTTTTCATAGGCTAATGGTTTGGATATTCTTAAGCAATTGGACAAGTGACTTTGGTGCCTTTCCCACAATTGATAGGAACTCCTATTGATTATTAGATTGGCTAGATTTGCTCCTCGCCCAAGTTGGGGTCCCAGATCTTCTTCAGCCAAAGGAAGGTTGTAGCCACAACATCCACAATGATATGAGTTCTCATAGTCTAGTGGCCTTTGTTTTTGGTTCTTCTCCTTTTTCACTATCCATTAGAAAGAACCTTCAAAAAAAATTTCTTCAAGAATTGGATTCGAATCAGGTGGCTCTTAGGGCTCTAAGCCAGTTTCACCCTTCTTCTCTAGTTAGAAAAGGTCCAATTGGCAAGGATAAGGCCTGAGAAGTTTTGACTCATTAGACTATGTCTGAGGCTACCCTTGAAAGCTTGGTGGATAATTTAATATAGGGTCTTGCAAATAAGACATTTGATGATATAGCTCAAGAGGTAGATCCAGATTATGAAAATATTATGGGCTTTTAGATCGAGTCTTCTCTCCATACTAGTACAGATAATCTGAATGAGGATTTTCCTCCTCATTTTCTTGGGTATTTATAATGAGACCTCTCTTCCTCCTCCTTTGGATAATCTTCCTACTATTGTATAGTTAGATGTTGATACTTCAAAATTCTTAGCTATTCTTCCTCTTAAAAACCCAGAGGTCGACCTACTAAATAGAATAAGAATGCATCAGAAGTTGCTTCAGTGGTCCAATCTACACTTCCCATCTCTAAAATTCCTCAAAAATCCAAGGAGGCTTCAACTTCTATAGCTAAACAAAAAACCAAGCTAGGAGAGCAATAGGCTCTCTGAAGCATCAATGAGGATTATCTCCTAGAATGTTAGAGGCATTAATTCCTCTAACAAGGCCTAGCTTATCAAGGACTAGTTCTTGGTAAGTAAGGCATATATAATACTAGTCCAGGAAACTAAATTTTCTCAGTCAAAAGGAGATAAGGTATTTGGTTCTTGGATAGGTTTCAAATTTTCTTGTGTGCCTTCCTTGGGGGCCTCTAGGGGCTTAGTTATTCTTTGGAAACCTTAGAAGTGTAATATTTAGTTGATCACTTCTAATCCTAATTGGATGTTGGCTGAAGTTTTAGTGTTTGCAGTATCTTTTTTCTTGCTTAATGCTTATGGTCTAGTTTTGATTTTGGGGAAGCGGTGATTATGGAACTCCTTATCTCAAGTTCTTCTAAATTTGGGCAATTCAAAAGTTATCTTGGGAGGCAATTTTAATGCTACTTTAGGGGACATGGATAAGGTTGGTGACGTAGATCCTTCATTCAGAGTCACTTAAGATTCTAGGAGTTTCCTTGATGGTAATGACCTTTTTGATTGTATGCCAATAAATGGTGAAATTACTTGGTCCAATAAGAGAAAGGGACTCTAATTTTTTGGTGTTAGGTTGGATAGATTCTTTCTCAATTCCCACTAGCTACTAGAGCATGGTTGTGCTACTTCGAGTATTCTTACTCTGGTTAATTCCTATCACTTTGTTATCTCTTTTGAACCAAATTTCCAATCCTCCTCTTTCAAGCCTCATTCATACTTCAAGTTTGAACACATGTGGTTTAGAGTCAAAGATTTTTCATGTCTCCTTCAAGATTGTAGGGTTAATTTTCCTCAATATGAGGGCTATAAAATGTACCAACTACATCAAAATTTGGTATTCATGAAGAAAAAAATTAAGGAATATAGTCATAACACTTTTGGCAATATTTTTGCTGGAAAGGAATGTCTCCAATCTTAGTTATAGGATTTGAATGATCATGTCCTTTAGCATGGTCTCTCCCAAAAAGTCTATGATACACAAAAGGATATTTAGGCAAGGCTAGATGAATTTTTATTGAGAGAATCATCTTACTGGAGACAATGATCCAAAGACTTATGGCTTGGAGAAGGGGATTGTAACACAAGTTTTTTCCATGATTCAGCTAAAATTAGGTGAAAGAAAAATGAAAATTTTCAAATTAAAGATTCTCAAGGTAACATACTTAATAAGGAGTAAGATATTCAATCTAAAGCTATTTGTTTCTTGCAAGACCTTCTTTTGAATCCAGAAGGTGGAGTAGTTCCTACTCCCCACCCTAACTCTCTTCACTTCATTCCTAACTTGGTCTCTCAAGAGGATAACTATTTTTTGTTGTAGCCTTTTACCTTAGAAGAAGTTAAGTCTTCAATTTTTTCTATGGAAGTAGATAAATCTCCTAGCCTAGATGGCCTCACTCCTTTATTCTTTTAGAAGTGCTAGGAATTAGTGGATTTAGACATCTTAGAAGTAGTTGAGGAATCTAGGAAAAATGTTAGGATAAACAATGAACAGAAATTTTAAAAAAAAACTACATGCAAATATAACCAATAACAGAAAATAATAGAACACATAGAAATGAACACAAGGCACCAAGATTTAACATGGTTCACCCAATCCCTGGGCTACATCCACCAAACAACAAGTCCAATATTATTACAATCTAGTGATTACAACCTGATTACAATCCATAATCCCTTATAGCTCAATACCACCGCAAGAAGCAATTTTGCATCACAACATAATGAAAATACCCAACCCTAAACCCTTTTATACAAGTATTAAACTACTTTAGGGTTATAACATGTCAGCCATAAATTAGCCATAACTTTAGTGGCAAATCTATGAATGGTGAATCTACGAATAGTACCCCACTAATTATGAAGTATGTAAAATACTTTCCTGATCAATCACCACAATCTAACAAAGAATTCTTGTATTTTTAAACCTTTTAACAATACTTTCATTACGTTGATTCTGAAGAAGCTAGATCCATCTACCTTTGCAGACTTTAGGCCTATTTGTCTTTGCAACACCATTTACAAGATTATCACTAAATCTATCTCCCTTAGGCTCGGTAAACTTATTCAAAAAATTATCTCTGATCAGTAGGGTGGTTTTGTCCTTGGGAAGGACATAGTTGAAGGGGCATTGATTTCCCATGAGGTTCTCCATTCTATACAGGTTCAAGGACATAGATCTATGGTTATTAAACTAGATATGATGAAAGAATACAATAGGGTTAGTTGGTCACTTTTTGGTCAAATTATGCATAAGTTCAGCTTCCATGTCAAATGGATTAAATAGATTATGTCTTGTGTCAAGGGGGGTAGATTTTCCATCTTGGTTAATGCTTCCTCTTGTGGTTTTTTCTCATCCTCCCAAGGGATTAGATAGGGGAGTTCATTTTCTCATTTTTTATTCATAATTCTAGCAGAAGGTTTGAGAAGATTGATCTCTTATAAACCCTCATAGGGTTCCTAGTCAAGTATTAATCTTCATAATTATGTCATTTTAGCTACTCATACTTTGTTTTTCGACAATTAGTTGAAACCTAGGGTTGATAATATTTATCAATTAGTATGACATAATTAGTTGACATGATTTATCAACTCTGGAAATGGTCTCTTGTAGGATAAATCCCTATAGTTGGTTGACTATGCAGTTTACCCTTTGGTTGACCATGAGACATTCATAATTCCCATCTATCCTTGTGAGTGGAATGTGTCTAGATAGCGTTCAGACTCAAAATTGATGCACTAATTTTGAGTACCATTTTGATCTGTTAAAGGATCAACCATTAAACTCAACTTTATTTTTACTTTTGAAAAATGCATAAGCCAAAGTTAGTAAGGTGTCTTTTGTGAGCAAAAAGGTGTATCAATGACTAAGTTGAGGAGCCTCCACAATATTAGACATCTTCTTAATTTGTAGGCAAATCTTTTTAGCATGTAGTATATGTGCACAAGAGAAGACTAAGAATAATTAATGGGGGATAGATTAAGAGGAAGAGTTTAATCATAAAGATGATTGGTGAAAAGTTGGTCTAGATAATCAAACATGAAACTATTGATGTTGAAGAAACTGCACAGACCCATAATGATGATAATGAGAATAAGGAAGAAACCTTAGAGATTCAAGATGATAATCATGACTAGGAGACACATAAGATTGCTAAAAAGCTGAGTGAAACACCACGAGATGAAAGAAATGAGAGTGTCAGTAGTGCTATCCTTTCATGGGGGAGGGTTTTGCATGCTAAGTGTTGCCACTTCCATGTTTCAAAGGACGTGTTAGATGTGGGCTATTAAATTGGGCATGGTCATAGTCTCTATGAATTATAGCTTGGTGCAATTTCTAGTCTTGATGGAAATTCCTTAGTTGTGTGTATATACAAAGGAAGTTTATTTTGATCAGCATGGATATCGATGGATCATACGTTAAATATTGTTGCAAAGGGACATATTGGGAACCATCATCCTCAGAAAAGCTAGAGCTAAAATATGGAACCTATATCGATTTGTCCCACATTCATCATGTGTGGATATATTAACATATTATTTATTAATGAAGAGATCCTTGTTGAGTGTCTTAAATCTTATGCTTTATGAAAAGAAGCATGCGTTGACTATGGAGCCCACAGAGTCACAAAGTCAAATTTGATGCAGTGGTAAGGATATTTTGAGTAATGCATGGTGGGTAGTTGGAGGTGACATCAATAACCTCTAGAAAAATAGTAGGCCACATGGAATTCCTAGAGATGAGCATGATATTGGATGTCAAGCACATAGTTAGTAGGGATTTTTTTGATTTCATGCCAATAATGTGCACATGATTGTAGGAGTTAGTTGCATGGTTGAGAAGGATCTTACAAGGTTACACTTAGGTGCTTAGGTGGTCATTAAGATTTTGGAGGTTAGTAGCATGGTTGGTTATGACCTTACAACTAACTACCAATGGTTCATAATATTGTCAAGGTGGTTAGGAGCTTAACTGACTAGCGGCTCCTAGATTTATGCTCATGTGCCATGTGGCAATATGGGTCCCAATCCAACAAGGTGGAAAAATGAGGATCAAATGAAATGGTTTCATGTGTTAGTGAGGTGCTAGATAGAAAAGTTATAATGGTGACAAGGATGCTAGCAACCAAATTAAAAAGTGACACTTCTTACATAGCCCAAGGTAGTCATGAGTTCAGAGGAGTTAACCATGTAGTTAAAGAGGAAATCATAAATTTATGCTAGCAGTCCATCGAGAGTTCAATAGTTAGGTTCACGATTAGCCTAAAGACCCATGATGATATGCCTGGTGGTTAAGCATAGAATTGTGGGGTTTAGGAAAACTACCATAGCCTTATGACCAATCGCTAGGGGTTAGTTGTAAGGTTGGAACACTCAGGAGATTAACTACTAGAGGATCTCCTGCATTAAGATTTTATGACACATGGCACTAGGGGCCCTACAAGTAGATAATGTGGTAGAGGGGAGAGAAAATGAGATTGTGCCATGTAGAAATTAAGTGGTAGGAGCTAGTTGGATTCTGATAGAGAATGTGATAGGGATCAAGTGATCAAATCAAAATTTTCCATGTGACAGGCTAGTCCAACTAGTTTTATCCCAAAATTGAAAGGAGAAGGAATTTAAAAATAAGATTTTTAAAATATTATATTAATCTTCCTCATGGTTGAACATGCATTTTAGACTTAAATTTAAAAAAATTATATTATCATAAAGTTTGAACATTAGGATAAAATACATTTTTTTTTAAAAATGGACTGTTTGTCAATTTTTGACCTAAAACTTCAAATGAGTGCTTTGGGCATCATTTGTGTCCGAAATATCAAGTATCATATATTCTTGGAAATGGGAGAGGATGAGGAATCTATTTTTCCAATAAGGATAAGTGTAGGTCTAACTAGGTGAAACAATTATTCAAAGATTATCAAAATATGTGTCATTCTCAACAAAACTTCTTCTTTTATCTTGGAGTATTAGATTCAGTTTTAGAGAAAATGGTGAAATGGGTGTGTGCCAAATTTGGAGAGGGTCTTAGTAGTGATATTATTTTTCCTCCAAAGTAGGTCAATGTGGAATTTGGGAGAATTTTAATACCAGATCTAATATTTTATTAGAGAGGGTCTTTTCGCATCGTTCTTGAAAGATATTTGTAAGTTTGTTATGGCAATGATGCGATTTGATCCAATTTTCAGTTCTAGAGAGAAGAAAGAGGTTTCATAATAGAAATGGAGGGACATTCAAGTGGAAAATTGTTGATTCTAGATCAAATCCATGACAACTTCCTCTTCTATATCTTTCTTTCTTCTCTCATTGTATAGGGTTAGTTTTAGTCTATTAAGTAGAGCTCTAGTTGTGATTCCACCATTATTTATTATTTCTCCATGCTTGAACAACATTGTAGTTTCATTTGAGCAAGCAATTAATACAATCATCATTGATGTATTATTCGAGGTTATTGCATGCACCTAATAAATTTGTTTCAAATAAATTAATATAGATACTCTTGTTGAAATATTTCATTTAGAATCTTGTCTCCTTTTTATGGGTTTGTAATTTTCCGTGATGTATGGACAAAGAACATATAGTACATTTGTAACTTGATTTGAAGTTTATACCATTGTCTATTTTTACTTTGAGTCAAAGACTTGAGTATATGCTTAATATGCATTGATGGAATTTCAGGGATCATGGGAGGATATGATAAGCATGTGATTCATTTTGGATATTAATGTCTAACTTACAAAGTAAATGGATAGATCACAATTATATGATTTATTGTTCTGACTTGTGTGATACCCAATGGATAAGGGATTGATCAGCTAGGAGATTGCTTATAATTTTTGTTGCATAGATGGTTTATGCTAAATATCAACATATTAATCAAAGTCAATTTCCCCTTTCATGTTGTAGAATTGAAAAGGATATCTACACTTGTTGAAATATATATGGGAAACAAGATACTAAGGGGTGGGGGGAGGTGAATCAAGATCTTAACCTTTTGACTTGAAAATAAATTTTTTTAAATCATACTTAATTCATCATTAAAACTATAATTCTAAAACATAAAATAAGTCCATCACATCCATAATAGTTTAACACAACACAATGATTTGGTTACCTAGAAACACTTTAGAATGAAGGTACAACTAGGGAGAAATCTTCATCATTGCAACAATAAAGTTAACTAGTTAAGCTTACAATGTTTGATTGAAAGATATGATCTCCCTCGTGAAAGGTTTTTCTTGTTAAAGACTTAAAATACTATAAGGTCTTTCCTTGTTAGAGGGCTTGACATTTACAATGAAGTAAGAACTCTATTAGGACATTTACATAGGCCTATTTGGAACACTTTGGTAAGAGATATGTGTTGTCTCAATTATAAAATAACTAATTCAATACCTAACCCTTGGTATGCTCTTGAAGATGATCTTGGGTCTCATCTTTCCTTTATCTCTAATCTAATTCTTGTAATATGATAAATATGTTAATTCCTTTACCACTCTAATTTCTCTCTTTGCTTGATCTATCTCTTTAACTCCTTCACATGCGTGTATCCTTTCTTCATTTTCTCCTCCTCTCTCTTCTTTCACTCTATGTGATTCTAGGGTTAGAATCCTCCTTAAATAGATTTCATTTGAAGCTTCTAGATCTTAATCAGTAGTTTAAATTTCATCATACTTTTCCATTTATGTCCCTTTTTCTGATTGGTTGCATTATTTTCCTAGGGATTATAACCTTCTGCTAATGACACATAATCAAAATTTATCTAGCTCTACTTATATTAAATCTCATAGAAATATCAGCCAAAATATTCACATATGAATTTGTCCTATTATAAACTCACATATAAAAATTGCATTTCTTGGCACCTGAGTGCTCTAACACTAGATCATGTATGTTGTTTCTTGGCTTCTATAAGTCTATTATTTGGAACTTGATAACTTCTCAATATGCTCGATCATCATTATATTAATCAGCTCATACTATATTCCTCAACTTGCATACCTTATTGGTCTTTACTGTATGCTTGACAACCTTTGCTCTACTTGGTCTAGGTTTAACATGTTAGACCTTTACTAGATAACTCAGTCACAGTGATGACCTTGTAATCTTTCCCAATAAATCACTTACAAACGACTAAGTGTTTGGTTACTAATCAACAATATAGGCTTAGAGATTGACAATATCCCCCTTTGACATTAGTGGCAAAAACATTTTTTCATGAAATCATTTCTTTCAAAAATGTATCAAACTTTAACTCTAACTCCCCCTTAATTATTTCTTCTCCCTTATTATCACTTATCCCTCTTTTCTTTTTCACTAATGGTAGTTGGGGCTATTGGAATGAGTTGGAAATTCTAAAAAAAAATTGATGACTTGCCACAATATTGGCATGGTGTGTGCTCTATCTGTCATATACCTTCTCCAAAATTTGAAACCGAATCTCTAGCTTGGTAGCTAGGTGCATGAATCCTTCATATGTGAAAAATTTGCATCTTTCTTCAAAATTTCCTTCACAACAAAAATAACCATCTAAATTATTTCTATGTATGATGATAATTGAAGTTGAATTGATGTAAATTTAGTCTATATTTTTGCATCTTTAGTTGTGAGCTTAGAAAACTATGTCTAATTGTATGTAAGTTCACTGAATGAAAATTAATTTGAACTTGCATTCTTGCTCAATGAGTGAACATTAGTTTTTGTACTTGCATTTAATAGTTCTAATGATCTTTTAGTATCAATTATAAAGAAATCTATATCATACAATTTAAAGTATAAAGAATTTATTATTTTTAAAATTGTTTCCAATTGTTAAATAGTTATAGAAAGCTCAACTTTTCACTATACAAGTTCATGCAAGAGTTTATGCAATAATTTATGCTCCATTCCCCTTTCAGACCATTGTAACAACTTCTCATTTGTTTCATCCTAACGGGTGGATCAATCAAATCCTTTGACAAGGTAGAACTAATAGTCTTTTACAAATCTCTTTACTGAGTGCATACTTCATTGTATGTTTTTAAAATCCTTTAACAAAGTGGACCTAGTAGTCCTTATTGCTCATAATAGGGAAAATCATCAGAAGTGATCAATGTAAGCCTTAATAGGCCAACTTTATATTGTAGTACTAAAGCTTGTTGGTATCATCCCCAACTTAGTTTTACTTTCTATTTGGAAGGTTTTTGGGTCACCAAATCTATGTGTCAAAATGTTATGAATGCTTTCATGTTTCAGTTTCTTATGCATGCTACTACATTAGATTAAATGAGAAGGATTAAAAGCTAGTTGGATGATTGAAGTTAAATTTTTTGCAAGGTTACTGACTCACCCCTCCCCTCTTAGTAAACTAGCCTTTCTAAATATTTCCCACATTTGGTATCAAAGAATTGTGGTTCTTAGGAAAAATTTTAGCAGCTTGAGTAAAGATGAAGGCCATGGAGATATTTAGACTTGACAAAACTATTGAAAATGAAAAATTGAATTTAGAAATGGCTATTGCCTAACTCAAGAAAGCAAGGGAGAAACTCTCTCAATCCTTAAAAGGAAGAAAAGATCTTGGAATTCAAATGAATGATCATCTCTACATTGAGGAAAGAATTGAAGACATTCATCCAACAAGCAACTCAGATGAAGCAAATGAAGTAATCAAAGAACTCTTCGAAAAGAATGGTTCACTACAAGAAGAAGTGAGAAAACTAAGTAGAGAGTAAGAAATTCAGTTAGTTAGGTTTTGTGAAATCACGGAAGAGAAAAACAAGACAAAAGTAGGTATGGAAGGAAAAAATAGTGAGATTCAACATCTATCCCTTCAGCAAAATGATTTCATCAATCAGCTCACCATTGCAAATGAAGAAATCATGAACTTAAGATCTGAGAATGAGAGGTTATAGAATGATCTAAACTTTGAAAGCCAAATCAATGAAAGAATGATGAAATCCCAAGTAGATATGAATCAGTTGAATGAGAAAAACCTCTATAAAAAAAGGGAAAGCAAGAATTGGATACAAAGAAGAAGGTAAATCTTTCAAACAAGGAGCTCAAAAGAATAAAAAGTGTTCTTGCAATCATTATGGCATGATAGGTCATACATCAAACAAATGTTGGAGTAGTGGAAAAGGAAAATTCAATGGAAAGTGCTACAATTTCAATCAACATGGTCATAAGGCTAATGAATACAAATAGAAACCAAGATTTGAAGGAAAATGTCACAAATGTAAGAAATATAGACAGAAGTCATTAGAATGCAAAACCAAGACATTGAATCTAGTAGAACAAATTGTGAAAGCTATATTTGGTTGGGACTAAAACACCTAGTGCAGATGTCACTACTGAGGAGAATTTGGACACATTTGTATGAATTGTGTAAAACACCATATGAGGATAAGAGTCACTACAAAAAAAATGATTCACTTGTACTAAACTTGGTCATCTTGCCAAGAACTATGTGAATACTGGAAGGATTTGAAGATGAAAACAAGGAAAAGGATAATAAAATCTATAAGTAGATGAGACAACAATGAATTCCAAAGTCTACCAAGAATACAAGTCCAAGTAATGTTGATCAAGTCACTCAAGAATTGGGTGACTCTACCACTTCTACTAAAGTTCTCAAGGGAGAACTAGAACTGGGCTATCAAAGAAGACATCCAAATTGGTTCCAGTTGCAAGGCCAAAAAGATCCACATCTAGATTCAAGATACAAAGGGATCACCAAGTAAAAGGGTACTAGTGTCTACTAAGTTACCTTCTTTACCGATTGAGGTTGGGTCATAGACTCTATCGAGCAAGGTTAGGAGTAACTAAAATTTATATGGTTACTAAATGATACAAGACTTTACCAAGTAATCAATGTAAGAAAGTGGATGATAGTCTATAAAATTGATCTACCATTCATACTAGGCATTTATGGAGAAATCTGATAAAAGGAAGAAAATCAAAGCCATTTTCACCATGAATCTTCACGAGCTATTGTGCAGTGAGATCTTAAGAGCATTCAAAGTGATTTGAATGAACTTTTAGCAAAGGATTTTGAATTCTCTCAAACCCTACTGTGTGAAGATGGCATCAAGCAGTAGCAAGGCAAAAAGAGAATTAGATATGTTGGTTCACAGAGTGGAATGGAAAGCTCTGGATTTAAAGCTCACCCGTACAATCATAGAAAACCTAGATCCAAGCAGAGCATAGTCAGAAATCCCTTCAAACATATTGCTAATCAATGATATCTACACTCACTTTAAATGTCTTAAGCAAGATATTGGTACTTTTGAAATGGATGATGCCCAAGAAAAACTATGTGTTAGTGGAGTATTGAAACCCAAGCACCAACACCTAGAAACTAAAGGGTTCACTCACATTCCTCACATGCCCCATGAATTCCAAATAAAATGGATTAGGTTTATCCTTAGTCAGGTGCATAATGGGTAGTTGTGGTTGGAGCAACTAGTATTGATCACAAAGAAGATGATTCATTGAATTACTAGTCTTCCAGTGTTGGCCAAAGCTAGGATGACCAAAACCCTAGAAGAATGGGATAGAAAAGGAATGAAAATAAGCAATGTCACTGATTTAGAATTGAATTTTGGCATCCATATCATTGCACATAAGATTCATAAATTGAGTAGGTTAAACAACATGTTGTGCGAAGCAATTGACCTTACATACAAGGTAGTGAAGAACAATCTATCTTTTGACCTTGCAAAGCTACTATTGAAACAATTCAACAAGAACATGGAGAGCATTGGGACATCAAAGGATAACCCATGTAAGTTTGGCTCCCTATTAACATTCTTTTTCTTTTATAATTTTATTTTTGAGATGGATAAGAACTATAATAGTATTGTGGACAACTATTTTGATACATTTAAGGAGAAAATGAACAATAGATACTGAATCCCCAAGAAACTTGTTGAAGATTATAAGGATGATATATGCTTCATGGTGGATAGTGACAAAGTATACATTCAGGCAGTTAGGCCTAGAATAGCATGGGTGAAACCTCTTGGATATGAGGTTGATATAGATGAAACCAAAGATATCATTGAGGAACTTGTTAATGAGCTAGTGGATCCCAAGGATGCATATTTTGGGACTTATGATGAAGCAAAAGCCATGAAGAACTAGAGATAAAGCTCCCTTGGGTGCTAAACAAAGGGAAGAGAATAATTGAAAATCTAAAAAAATGTTCTACTCTTTTCTTGACCAAGGGAAAAGGAGAGGATAAGGAAGAAGTAGACGATGAAGAAGAATCAGAGGAAGAGGAACCACTGAACAAAAAGGGCAAGGTAATCATCACCAAGCTAGCAAAGCCATCCACTATTGTATTTTCCATGAGATCAAGGAAGAAGACTAACAAGGAAGGAGGAGCTATTATCTTCAAGAAACCTCCACCCACCTTCCAAAATAGGTTGAAAGAACTGGAGGCAGGAGCAAATATAAAAAAATTTAAAGCATCAAAATATGAGATTAGGACTGACAAAGTAGAGAAGTAAATAGAAGATCTGGTAATAGAAAAAATGGGTAGGTGGAGGTACTCCCCTAACCAACTTCCTTCTCAGATTCCTAATGTTTTAATAGAGAAAATTAGGCCAAAATGGGAAGTTTCCATGTAAACTATGAAGATATATATGAGCAAACCTTTAGGCAAGTTATACCAAGCTCGATTGACAAGGAAGTAAAGGAATCTCCAAAGAAAAATGAGAAAAAGTAACTTTGAAATTCAACACTTGTCTAATTTTGGTGAAAGATGTAGGGCATGTTGTAAGGAATGGAGCAAACACATAGAAAAATGCCTATCTTTTACATAAACTGAGTGATTTTCCTGTTGATGTAAAAGATGATGATAATGATGATGATGAAGATAAGGATGAAGAAGGGGATGGTGAAGAGTCAACACATTTTGTTACTGTTAATTATGAAGAGTATAAAGAGCAAGAGGCTACCAAGGAAGCAACACAAGATGATAAGGAAACTAATCTAATCAAGATTGCTACAACAATTATTGCCCTACTTCCTCACTCTCGGGGCAAGTTAATGACAACATCAAGCATGGAGACAGCCTCAACAAGATTGATTGTGACCACTAGTGACAATAGAAATGTCCTATCACTCTTTGCTCTAGTTCAACTTAGCACATCATTGACTGAGGTGTCTTTGACTTCATCTACTGAGATGAAGACTCTTCCCTCTTCTACCGAGTTGGCTACATCAATTTTGAATACATCAATTTTGAGCACAACAGTTTTGGACATATTTGTGATTGCCACATCAATTTTGGATTCTTCAAGTATTTTTTTTAGCATTCCTTCAATAAGTGTAGTATCATTTTTTACAACTTGTCCTAGTATGTCTATAATTGTTTCTATTCAGGGTACACAAGCAATTAGTGCAAGGATAGTTGAGACCAAGGCTCAACTGAGCACAAAATATTTGGGAAAAGGAAAGGAGATGGAGGAAGAAATAGACCTAGAAGAGGAAATTGTAATCCCTGTCTCAAACATCTCCAAGCTTAATCTAGCCCAAATATAGACATTTAGTGAACTTCTCCAGAAGAAAGCTAAGCAATAGAGGCTTACAAAAGAAAGAGATAAGGAATTCAAAATTATTGATGATGCAAAGAATATTTTGGGAAAGGCTATAGGTGTCAATATTGATTCTTCATAGCGAATTTTGTATCAATTAGCAGAGGTAGTTCAAAATTTCAATGAAGGTACTAATGGGTAAGATAAATTATTATAGAAGGAAGAGGAGAAATTTGAAAATAAAGTGTTGGAGCACATTGCTGAACAAATAGCTATCTATCAAGTAGAACTTTCTACAAATTTAGGTTCTTTGGAAACATCTTGTACAAATGTATCATCACTTTTTGGTAAGCTATGTGATGTTTCTATTTTTACCAAGGATATAAAGGACAAAATATCCAATATAGATGAAGACCTTAAGGCTAGTGCCCAATAGTTGTAGCTTGATCCTAGTTCAAGTTCTACTCATTATAATAAGATAAGATTTTCGATAGACATGCAAGTAGAATTGCTTAGAGAAGTAAGGATCAGGTCTACATTAGTAGATATAAAAAATATGATTCTTCCCAACATGGATGCACTATAAAAACACATTGCACATTCTAAAACTATCATCCATGACAACAACTTCTCCATAGCAGACTATATGATAGAGTTGTGTGCAGAAGTAAAAATTACACTACACAAAACTAAGGTCTTGCAAGAGGACTAGTACAAGACCTTGGCAATCATAATCATTGTATATTCAAATTTCCTATCTCATTTTGGAATTAACATGTAAATATATAAAATAAATGTTTGGCATTAATGTCAAAAAGGGGGAGTATATACTGTTAATAAGAAGATATGAAAAAGATGTACAGGAGGAGATAGATGGAAAAAGATGTAAAAACTTATGGGGGAGAGAATGCAATGAAGAATTGATACATAAGTTGTAAAGACAATGGGGAAATAGATGATAGATGTGAAAGAAGAGTGTACAACATGTACATCAATATATTGTACATAGCATTTAGATGTATAGTATACTATATAAGAACCTTACCACGTACAAGTATATATCTTACAAAATGAATTCTGAAAAAACTCAAAAATAGTATACTCTACTGAGCTAGAATCACAAGGTGATGGATAAAAGTATTCAGGAAACTTTTTGAACTTAGTTTTGGCTAATAAGTGTTTTTGTCACTAATGCCAAAGGGGGAGATTGTTGACATATCAATCAAGTTTGTTATTAGTGACATACACTTAATTAGGTTGCAAGTATCTACCGAACTTATTGTCTAGTTAATAGTATTTACCAAGCATTTCAGTTACCATCGAGTTCTATAGTTTCTTGCAAGTCCTTTGGAAAAATTTTAGTGCATGCTGAGTAGTTTTAGTTAGTGTGAAGTTTAGTAGAGTAAACTAAGCACTTCAGTGTATGCCAAGTTTACCAGTGTAAATCAAGTAGTGTAGTGCTTATCGAGTTCACAATTAATGTGATGTGAATCCAATGTTAACCAAGTCACTCTATGTTAACCAGGTGATTCATTTTATACCAAGCTTGTAGTGGAAGAATTGATCGAGTCACACAATGCAAATCAAATGATTGAGTTTATATGTTGAATTTCACAGTATTTCACCAAGTCACTAGTGTCGTTCAAAAACTACCTTGGAAGTGATTAGTATGGACCAAGCTTCTATGTTTATCGAGGGCATGATGATGCCAAGCATTAACATTGGATGTCAAGTATCAAAACCTCACTAAGTTAGTCCTTAGAACCCA
Source organism: Cupressus sempervirens (assembly GCA_028749045.1). Lineage (NCBI taxonomy): Eukaryota > Viridiplantae > Streptophyta > Pinopsida > Cupressales > Cupressaceae > Cupressus > Cupressus sempervirens. The sequence goes on from CM053792.1 coordinate 878,964,021, forward strand.
AGTGTCTTCATTTGGGTTGACTTTGTAATATTTGTATAAACTTGTATTGTGGCCAACTTTGTAATTGTATAATTGGATTGGTATATATGTAATGTATTGTATTATATCCAAAATGCATGCAAGAAAGTGCAATGTAATAAAACATAATTAGAGAAGAGTAGTAAAGAATGAATTACAAAGGCTACAATAGTATATGGAGCAACAAAGACATATCTATCACAGCAAGGTGATTTGTACATAAAGGAATCTCATTTAGCAAACCAAGTTATAGATCAAAGATAAGCTACTGCTTCATCCTAATAGGTGGATCAGTCAAATCCTTTAACAAGATAGACCTAACAATCTTTTCCAAATTTCTTTACTAAGTGTATACTTCATTGTATGTTTGTAAAATCCTTTAACAAGGTTGACCTAGTAGTCCTTATTGCTCCTAACATGGCAGATCATTAGAAGTGATCAATGTAAGCCTTAATAGGCTAACTTTATACTACAGTACTAAAGCTTGTTGGTATCATCCCCACCCTAGTTTTACTTTCTGCTTGGAAGGTTTCTAGGTCACTGAATCTATGTGTCAAAATGTTATGAATACTTTCATGTTATAGTTTCTTATGCATGCTACTAGTTCAAATTAAATGAGAAGGATTAAATGCTAATTGGATAACTGAAGTTAAAAAAATTTCAAGGTTATTGATTCACCCCTCCCCTCTCGATAACCTAGCCTTTCTAAATATTTCCAACGTGAACTTTATCAACTACATATACTAGTTGATTCAAAACTATGTGTTGATGATTTACATTTGTAATACCAAAAGAATTTGTGAAAATGTCTTTGACAATATGCAATACCTATCTTCAATTCTGTTCTTTCTTTAGTTGTGCTTGTTTGTCCTTTCGAGTCAACAAGATTTGCATTATTCCATTCTCACCAAAGTCTATCCTTTCTTCTTCTTACTCCTCTTATGAAACTATCATCTTCCTCTTTGGTTTCACTTGATCATCTACCTGATTTCTCTTCTTTTATGGGCTTCCTTGTAGTAGCTCAATAGTAGGTTTTATTGTCCTCCTTCTAGTGATTAAAACCTTTTCCTTTTCCCTTTGTGGTGTCACCATTTGTTTCATATCATTCTTGAGGTCTTCCTTTACATTTGATGCAATTATTACAACCTTCCTTTGTTCTATGGCCTTCTACTTCACAACTACAAGCTCTTTACCTTTACCTTCATTGACCTCTGAGGGTTAATCTAACCCTTCTCCTTGTTCCACTTTTAAAGCCTCAACAAATTTTCTTTTTATTTTCTTTCCTTCCTTATTTATGTCAGCTTCAAAAGCCACTTGGCAATAACTATTTCATATGTGCCAAACTGCTTGGCATTGACATCTATGTCTTCCACAATTAGTGTAGTGATAGTTGCTAATATATCATCAATAACTACCTCATAAGGAATAGGCTTTAATCATGCTACCCTTGGTATTACTATGTGAGCATACATAAAATCTGTATCCATAAGGAAACATAGATCATCATAATATTTATCTATAACTAATTTTTGAATCCTCATCCTTTTCTTCATTTGATTTTTAACTTCATGAAAATAGTTTTCCATGGATCCTTCAAAATTATCATCCAATCTCTCTATTAGGAGATTTAGTTGATCTACATTAGTCCTATTTTTGTCCCATGTAACTATTTCAACAGTAGGGATATAATTTTTTACAAAGAAAAGTATACAAACTAATAGGAACAAAACTTAGATGATGTTTTCTTAGCTTTTCTTACTACTTCTAAGTTCTTTGTAAGTTATTGTAACTATAGTTCAGAAAGATCATATATATGATCTTTCTTAACAATTATTTTATCCCAAATCAGCTGCAACACATGACATGATGTTCGATTTGCTAGATTAATAAAACTTGTGTTCAATCACACAAATAATGAATTCAATTAGTGGATCCTCAATGTTGTCTATTGAAACTCAACAACCATTCCACTTCATCTTGGTTAGGTTTTCAATTTCATTCTATGTATCACTCCTTATGCTCTTAGGTTGATCCAATGTAGGATAACCAAGTACTCTTTGAATGATTTCCTTGTTGATTTTGGTTTTCCCACCTTCTAGCGATACTTTCAAGTCGTGAACTTAGCTTTAAACAATTTTTATCCATTTGTTCTTGAAATATTTAGGAAAATATAGGGTATGAGTCAGTCGTTTGTTTATAATAATTTTGAATTAATCTTTTAGAATTCCATCTGCACATTACTTGTCATAAGTTATCTTGATTTCAAAATCTCCAATTTCTCTAAACTTAAATTGATAACATGATTTGATATCTTGCATAGTCAATACTCTAGGTGGAATAGATGAGAATGCTCCAACATTATCAATAGGGGTTTCTATACTAACCATGTTTCTAAAATTTGGTGGAGGTCTATTATCATTACGTATGATTTGTCCATTATTATCCTTTGTAATTTCACATCTAGATTCCATTGTGAACTAGGTTTCTCAATAAAATATTTTCACAAAGTACCATTACTTGGCATAAGAGTAATACTTATTTGTCTTCACAAGTTTGATAATACCTTGTTGTGATTCCTTGTTCTAGTTTCTGAGATTATTTTTGAATCTTCTTGAGAACTCTTCAATCACTACATAAGAAAAATAATCATTCAAATTTGATATATACCTTTGATATTTTAACCTAGGTCTAAAATTAATGTCCTTGTACTCAAATAGTGTATGACACCTGGGCTTATTCTTAGCTTTAGTTTGATCAAAGCTATGCACATGGTAATAACCAACTCACTCAATGAGTGTGTAATCCTTCTTGATCACTTGGTCCATACTGTAAGACTTGGTCAATATAGACTAAACCACTAATGCTCAAGACTTGGTAAATTTTCATTTCTAACATTTCTCAATGCATCTTTATTTATGTAAATATATCTTTTCAATATTAAATGCTAGGAAATGATGTAAAATATAGATTTCAAGTATACAATTCCTACATACTTCTTCCCTTAGTGAGGTGTGGTGTGAACACTAGATCCATCAAATTGGGTGATTATAGTGTCATCTACTCTTCCATTTCCATCTCTTACTACTTCTATTAATGTCTTCTTTTCTTTTTCATCACCTTCATTTCTTGGTGTTGGTGCAAGTGTCTTGGTTTTGCAATTCCTACTGATGTGTCCCACTCTAAGACAACTGAAACATACTATCTCACTATTTAGCCATTTCTTGTAATTTCATCTGAAATGTGTCTTGATGAAATTCTCTAGAACATGTCCATATTCTCCATAAAAGTAACAACTATACCATTTTTTATAATCCCAAACATAGAAATTGCCTTTCTTTTCTGTATGAGTTAGTTTTTTGTATTTCCATTCTCTCCATAGTAATGACATATAGGTTTACCTTTTGATTTTACATTCCTTTATTCTCCACTTTTGGATGATTCCGCTTCTTCAGTAATTAAAAATTGCTTCTATCCAAATCTTGATCTATCTTTTTCTCTTGGTGACTTCATCATATCTTAAATATATTTGATTGCTTCATTTAGTTTGTTCATCCTTTCCATGATTTCCTTTTCATGCTTTAACTCATTCTTCAATCTCTCATTTTGTGACTTTAGATTTGTGATCTCCAAATCTTTTCTAGTTTACTTCCTAATTGTTGACAATTGGATAATGTAGATATGTAATTATTTTCATTTATGGAAACACATGTATATATGCTTACAAAAAACCTAAAAAATGAAGATATTTAGCTTTTGGTACTCAAAAATTGTCTAAGTATGAATTTGGTATACAACAATGTATTGTTTTGTATGTAACTTGTTACTAATGTCAAATTATGATTAGCACAGTTAGATTGAGATAGTATACATGTTGATGATAATGTGTATAACCTTGGAAGTCAGTAAAAACTATATGACAAAGAAATATTCATGTTTTATCATTGAAACATGACATCAGTATTAAAGGAAAGGAATTATTTTGTTTACAAAATAATTACTTGACCAATTAGGGTCAACATGCTAGATGTTTACTCTAAGTTGAAAAAGTGTATTGTGGTTTTAGCTGACCTAGCCAAAATTTATGTAAAGGCATGATATGTATGCAAAGGACATCTTGTGATAAGATGAGCATGAAGGATTGTAATAGTTGTGTTGAGCAATTGTATGGAAATTTTTGTAAAAGCGATATATGTGAAGTTTTGTAAAGCTATTTTTGTGATCTAAGATTAAACAAAAGATTAGAGATGAATTATGGAAGAAGTTATAGTAACTATGTTAGGAACCTGTGTGTTCCTTCTGTTTATTTTGTTACAGTAGAGTTGTTGGACGCATATGCTTTGTAAGTCGTCCCGTGAGTTTATTTTATTATCCCACATGCATAGGTAGTATTACTTTTCTAGATCGTACCCAGTATATAAGAATAGGTTGAGGCCCTTGATGGGCAGGGACGAATTTATTGTATTGAGCTTGCTCAAAGGAGGTTACCCCCTCGAAGTGGCCTGCGATCAGTAGATTTATTCTGAGTTCTGCTATCACTTTGTATTCTGTTATTTTGAGCATTCTCACGATATTGCTATAAGGAGGTTCATCTCATCTGGTATCAGAGCACTCTCTTGGGCTCGCTGGGTGGAAATTACATCAAATTTTTTTTCTGTCGTGGCCTTCAGGTTCCTCTCACTTCTAATATCTCTTGTTATTGCAATAACTCTTTTCAGTTGTTCTGTCTGTGAGTGAATTTTTCTAAGTCGACTGTTCAGAAAAGAATTTTAAAAAAAAAAAAAAAGAGTAAAAATTTTTCTGTTTTTTAGTCGTAGCTTCCTTGTTTGCTTTCTGTTTCTACTCATACTTCCGCAGAACGTCTGCAATATCATTTCGCATACTTCCTTCCTTGGCGACCCAACCCCAAATTTTACATATCAAAGCCCTAAATCCCTCATTTATCTAATTTTAGGGTTTGCCCTATCTTTTTCACCTCTCATCCAATCGCCACCAAACTGAGCCACAAGATTCAATTCCTCATTCTGCTCCCTTATCCCTCTTGGACTGTTCGCCTCATTTCGCCTCCCTACCCTTGAAACCCTCATTTTTCTTTTTCCCTTGTCCCTAGATAGTCTCCCACCACCCGTCGAACACCCATTTCCTATATGAGTTTTACCCAAATCCAAGTTTGCCGTAACTAAAAAAGTTTTTGTTTCTCATCTTCTACCCATTTCAAAAAAAAAAAAAAAAAAAAAAAAAAAAAAAAAAAAAAAAAAACCTTGTTTTATGGTTGTTACGCGTACAGGAGCAAAAATCATGGAAGAGGAAATTGCATCCCTCAAAACCAGACTTCAAGATCTGGATGACAAAATTCTGGGTCTTAACTTTCAGCAGTCAGCCATGAGCCAAAACCATTCAGGAGATACTGGGTCCTCTTCTGGCAATTTCCGTGGACCAAAGCTTGATTTTCCACGCTTCGATGGTTCTGATCCGACTGGATGGATCTATAGGGCAGAGCAGTATTTCAGCTTGCATAATACTTTGGATAACCACAAAGTCTCCCTTGCATCTTTTCATTTGGAACATGAAGCTCTTCAATGGTTCCGTTGGTACATCAAGGCTAATGTAGGCCCAACGTGGAGCGAATTGTGCACCCTCATTTTGGAGCGCTTTGGCCCTAGTTCCTTTGATGATTTCACAGGAGCACTCACTAAACTGCGTCAAACAGGCACTGTAAGAGAATACCAGACAGAGTTTGAAAAATTAGCTAATCACACAGAGGGCTTGTCTGATGAATTCTTCCGTAGTTGTTTTGTCAGTGGTCTGAAGGATGCACTTCGCTCAGAAGTCAAAATGTTTCGACCTACTACAATGATGGAAGCCCTTGGGTTGGCTAAGTTAGCGGAAGACAAGATTAGTGCTCTACAACGCTCCAGATCTAATTTTGTTCCATTCAGAAATACAGGTTCTCACAACCCTCCAGTCATACCAGCTCCCAGAACTACTCCGATCAAGCACTTGTCTGAAACAGAGATGCGAGTTAGGCGAGACAAAGGGCTTTGTTATAATTGTGATGAGAAATGGTCTCGGGGCCATAGATGTGTTCAGCAAAAGCTCTATCTCTTGGATGTGGATTCTCCACCGGAACTGGAAGAATATGTAGATGCTCAGGAAACAGTGGATGCTGAGGTTGAGCCTCACCAGCCTGAACCTCCTTCCCCAGAAGCTCCACCAGAGATATCTGTCCATGCTTTGGCAGGAGTCACTACTCCACAAACCATGCGGGTCCAGGGTTTCTTCAAGAAGATCCCTCTTACTATACTCATTGATTCTGGTAGCACTCATAACTTCATTGATCCACGAATAGCCAAACAGGCTGATTGCTTTATCCATCCCTGCTCTAGCTTTGAAGTCATGATTGCCAATGGGGGCACTTTACCTTGTAAAGGGAAATGTCGCAATGTGCGTCTCTCTATTGGAGATTATAACATGCGCTCTGACATGTTTGCCTTACCCTTAGGTGGTTGTGATGTGGTTTTGGGTGCCCAATGGTTACGCACTCTTGGCCCCATTCTCTGGGATTTTGCCGAACTTTGGATGCAGTTTTCAGCCGAGGGGCACCAACACACTTTGAAAGGCTTACAACCAGGGTCTCTCAGCATCATCAGTTCACACCGTATGGAAAAACTTCTTAAGAAGAATTCACATGGTGTCATCGCTCAGCTCCATTCCATTCAGATGCAGCCATCAGCAGTCTCTAGCACTCCTGCCGATCTCCAACACATTTTGGACAAGTATTCTGGTATATTTGCTGAACCTGTGGGATTACCTCCTTCTCGTCCAGAGGACCACCGTATTCAACTCCTTCCTGGCAGTGTTCCGCCCAACATCAGGCCCTACCGCTACCCATTTCATCAGAAGACCGAAATCGAGATACTTGTCCGTGACTTACTGAAGCAAGGTATTATTCGCCCTAGTACCAGTTCCTTTTCTTCTCCAGTTCTGCTTGTTCGCAAAAAAGATGGGTCATGGCGACTCTGCATTGATTTCCGAGCACTTAATCATCTCACTATAAAGGACAAGTTTCCCATTCCAGTTGTTGATGAACTTCTTGATGAACTTCATGGGGCTCATTTTTTCTCCAAGTTAGATCTTCGTTCTGGGTATCATCAAATTCGGGTTAATGAGGAGGATATACCTAAAACTGCCTTCCGCACACATGATGGTCACTATGAATTTTTAGTAATGCCCTTTGGCCTCACGAATGCTCCTTCAACATTTCAGGCAGTGATGAATAACATATTTCGACCATACCTCCGAAAATTCATTCTGGTCTTCTTTGATGATATCCTCATATATAGCAAAACTTGGGCTGAGCATCTCCATCATCTGGAGCTTGTCTTGCAACTTCTCTCTGATCATCAACTCTGTGCAAAACTATCTAAATGTGTGTTTGGCCAGGAGGAAGTGGAGTATCTCGGGCATATTGTTGCACACCATGGAGTGCGGGTGGATCCTACAAAAATAGATGCCATGAAAACTTGGCCGCATCCTAAAACTCTCAAGAGCCTTCGGGGTTTTTTGGGGTTGACTGGCTACTACCGCAAGTTTGTCAAAGATTACGGGAAAATTGCAGCACCATTGACAGCTCTGTTAAAAAAGGATGCCTTCTCCTGGACCCCTGTTGCTGAGACTGCATTTGAACAACTGAAACAGGCTATGTGCAGTACACCTGTTCTCGCGATGCCAGATTTTTCCAAACCCTTCACTATTGAGAGTGATGCTTGCAGCAATGGATTGGGTGCTGTTCTCCTGCAAGATGACCATCCTGTTGCATTCACTAGCAAAGCCCTCTCTGGTAAGAATCTAGCCCTCTCTACTTATGAAAAAGAAATGATGGCTATTTTGCATGCTGTACAGAAGTGGCGGCCATACCTCTTAGGGAGTCATTTTTGCATCAGAACCGATCACCAAAGTCTGAAATACTTCCTGGAACAACGGGTATCCTCTCCTACACAACAAAAATGGGTCAGCAAACTCATGGGGTATGATTATGAGATCACCTACAAGAAGGGTAAGGAGAATATTGTGGCAGATGCTCTTTCTCGCACATTTGATAATCAAGCTTCCCTTTCCGCTATTTCTAAACCCATTCCCAATTGGTTAGCGTCTGTTTAGCAGGGCTATGACATTGACTCTTCTTTATCTCAAATCATTCACCAGCTAGCCAATAATCCTTCTGCTATACCACATTACTCTTGGGATGGTGCTTCTCTTCGATACAAGGGTCGGCTAGTGCTTCCTCAGAACCCAGCTCTACATCAGGCTATTTTTTATGAACTCCATGCTTCTCCTTCAGCAGGGCACTCAGGCTTCCTCAAAACTTATGAGCGAGCAAGGAGAAACTTCTTTTGGAAAGGGATGAAACAGACGATTCAACAGATGGTGGCTGAATGTGATACTTGCCAATGCCACAAGGGTGAAACGACCCTCCTTCCTGGCTTGCTCGAACCATTGCCCATCCCTACACGGATTTGGACTGATATTTCTATGGATTTCATTGAAGGGCTTCCTAAATCCGGTGGCAAGACAGTGATCTTGGTTGTGGTTGATCGTCTCTCGAAATATAGTCATTTTTGTGCCCTCAGCCACCCCTATACTGCCTCCTCTGTTGCACAAATCTTCATGGACCAGATATTTCGTCTTCATGGACTCCCTTCTTCCATTGTCTCTGATCGTGATGCAACTTTTACCAGTCATTTTTGGACTGAACTATTTCAGAAAACTGGCACCAAACTGAAGATGAGTTCGGGCTATCACCCACAAACTGATGGTCAAACGGAAATTGTCAATAAATGCTTGGAAACTTATCTTCGTTGCTTCACTTCCGAACAGCAACATCAGTGGGCCAAGTGGCTCCCTTTAGCTGAATGGTGGTACAATACCTCTTACCACACTGCCTCTAAAATGACTCCATATGAAGCAGTCTATGGTCAGGCACCTCCAGTGCTCCTTCCCTACACTCCCAACAGCTCACCAGTCCAGGCAGTTGACATAGTTCTCCGCAGCAGGGATCAGATTCTTCGTACCTTACAGGATAATCTTCACATGGCCCGTAATCGGATGAAACAGCAAGCAGATCAACACCGTTCTGAGCGCTCATTTCAAGTTGGGGATATGGTTTTTCTTCGTCTACAGCCATACAAACAATCCTCCCTAAAGCTGAAAGGGCGTCATAAGCTGGCCCCAAAATTTTATGGGCCTTATCAGGTTCTGCAGAAGATTGGTTCAGTTGCTTATAAACTGGAACTTCCTCCTTCTTCCCGCATTCATCCAGTCTTTCATGTTTCTTGTCTAAAGAAAGTTCTGGGTACCACTGTCAGAGCACAAACTACTCTCCCTGAAATGGATACGGAAGGATCCATTATCCTGGAGCCGGTGGCAATCATTGACCAGCGCACTCGCCAGCTTCGCTCTCGCTCCATCTCTGAGGTCTTGATTCAGTGGCATGGCATGCAACCAGAGGATGCTACCTGGGAACCCCTTCTTCAGATTCAACAACAATTTCCCCACCTTAAGCTTTGAGGACAAAGCTTTTTTCTAAGGGAGAGGGGATGTTAGGAACCTGTGTGTTCCTTCTGTTTATTTTGTTACAGTAGAGTTGTTGGACGCATATGCTTTGTAAGTCGTCCCGTGAGTTTATTTTATTATCCCACATGCATAGGTAGTATTACTTTTCTAGATCGTACCCAGTATATAAGAATAGGTTGAGGCCCTTGATGGGCAGGGACGAATTTATTGTATTGAGCTTGCTCAAAGGAGGTTACCCCCTCGAAGTGGCCTGCGATCAGTAGATTTATTCTGAGTTCTGCTATCACTTTGTATCCTGTTATTTCGAGCATTCTCATGATATTGCTATAAGGAGGTTCATCTCAAACTATATTATAGAAGTCTAATTACTTGTTTGGGCAGTGAGCTCTTCCTGTAATTGGAAGTGCATGTTTGGGTAGTGGGTTCATCTTGCATCTACAGTAATACAACTCCTAACAAGGTTGGCACAACTACTAATAGGGTTGGAATCTCCTAACAGAGATTCAAATTCTCCTAACAAGGACTCTCTATATTAAATTTTCTCATTGGCTCTTAATAGGGTCCGTCCTCTAATAAGGAACTTATATATCTATATATTATCTAGTGGGTATCATCCCCATTGGGGATTTCCCTTGGCTAGGGTTTCCCTAGTTAAAAAAATATGGTCTTATGAGTTATCTTTATGCATGTTTCCTGTTACTATTTAACATTACTTTATTACTTTGTTATGTATAGTTTAAAGTAACAAATAATATCTAATTGGTGACTAAAGTTTGTAGATTATTTATTCAACCCCCCTCTTAGTAATTCCTATTTCTAACTCTAATTTGCAATTACTCATTGATTTATCATATGAAGTTGAGTATTTGTAAACTTTTGAACTTCAAATGATGTTTCTTCAAGTCTACTAGCTATTTTTTGTTTTCCTTCTTCATCCATGATCTTATCTTCTTTTGTTTTCTTCTTTTGTTCAATAGCTTCATGTAGTGTGACAAATTGAATTTCTTGTTCTGTCTTGAGATCTTTTTCTTCTGTCACTAGGGAACTTTTCTTCTATAGTAATTCCATCACTACTTCATATTTGTTTCCTTTTTTATTATTTTCCAACAATCCTTCTCTATCAACTTCTATGTATTGAGTGTCATTACGTTGTGTAGGCATCTCTCTTCTCCTTTTGAGGAATTTTCTCAACTCCTCTTTTGTTGTTTCTAATTTTTACAAACTGGTCTATATTTCAATTATCTAAATTTTAATGATCTTTCTCATCTTGTATCCTTCCATCTTCATGATCTTAGACTCTGAAACTATTAAGCTTCATGAGAAGAGAATTGTTTTCTGATAAGGATCTTGAACTTTTGAATTCAAACTCAATTTGATTAAATCATACCTAATTAATCATTAAAAATGTAATGTTCAAAGATAAAGTAAGTCCATCACTGTTGGATACAATTGTTAAATTGTGTGTTGTCTTTGATGTTACACAAATGTCATATCAGTTATTGGTTAGAGTCTACCAAGCTCAATTGGTTAGCAAGGCAAAAGATAGAGTCTACCAAGCTTAGTTGGTTTACAAGAAGATTCATAGTGTCTATAGAGTGTTCTTAGAGTTTACCTTGTCCAAAAATTTGTTACTAAGCTTTCAAGGTTAGCAAAGGAAATTCAGTGTCTACCAAGCTTACTCGGTCATTAAAGAAAAATATGGCAGAGAAAAGTTCTTACCAAGCTCTCATGGTCAGAAAAAAATTTTTAGTTCTTACCAAGTTCACTCGACAACCAAAGGATTTCATAAAATTTGTATTGTTAACCAAGTTGAGATGGTTAACTTGGGAAATTATTTTTGGAGCAGTGTTTACTGAGCAGGGTTAGCCAATAAAGGATTTCATTGTTTTGGGAAATAAATTTTGTTTGTTCAATGTAATATTTGTAGCCAACTAATGTATGGTTTATTGGTAAATGTAACTTATAATTGAGCCAAATTGATAATTTGTAATGTACAAATAAAATGTTAAGTTGTGGATTCTAAAAGTAAGAAATGAGTATGCAATGAGCTGATTGTGTGAAGAGGTAGTGCAAGTGATTTTTGAAGAAGGGTTAGATATCTTTGAGGAGAAGAAGAGTTGTATTTGATCAGTAAGGATCTATTGAAGCAAAGTAGAGATCTATATTACCAAAATTCAGTTGCATCTTATTAGGTCACTTATTGTTACTTTCTCGCCTTTGTAACAATATTTCCTAATCTCTAAATAGAGTTGGTTTAATAGCCATTTTGTAAATCCTCTAACAAGGTGGACAATTTAGTTTAATTGTTCTAAAGACCTCTAGCAAGGCCACTCCTAGTAGGGTGATTAAATCCTCTAACCAGGCCACACCTAATATTTTGTTTTGTAACTTTTAAAAGGGTTAGCTACTAATAGGGCTCACTTTAGAAGAGTGAAAATTGGTAGCTAGTTACTTGGTGGTTTTTCCCATATTGGGCTTCCACATTAAATATGGTGTCTCTTGTGTTCATGTTATTTACTTTTGCATGCATATTAATAATAGCGAATTCTTAAATATCAATAACAAGTTAATCTATCGAGTATCAGCAGTAACTAATTATTTAAGACATCTAACGGATCTGTTAATTTATTTTTGTAGTAACTGATTCACCCCCCATCTCAATTACTCCATATATAATTCCAAAAATTAGTATCATAGCTTTTGGTGCTTGCAGGAAAAGATTTCAAGGTTCTAAGCCAAAGATCAGGATGTCTTACAAGAGGGAAATTCAAAGACTTAACAGGGACAACTTCTTAGCATGGCAAGGATTAATGAAACTTCATCTAGCTTCTATTGGTGATACAGGGCTGGAGTACCTTGATGAAAAATATGTAGAACCTTCTAGCACATTATATATCAATGATATTGCTAAAAAGAAGACTCACAACAATATGATGATAGATATTGCATTTGTCCTAAGTTATGAAGAATTTGATGATATCAAGGATTACAAAACTTCTTTTGAAATGTGGATCAAGCTAAAAGATATCTATGGAGGTGATGATAATGTGAGAAGAGCCAAAATAGAAAGTTTGAGAGGTCAATTTGATTAAATGAGGATGAGAGAGAATGAAAACATAGAAAAATATGTTGAAAGAGTTAAAGCAAGTGTCAGTAAAATCAAAGCATCAAGAGGAGATATCAAGGAGGAAATAGTTATAAGTAAAGTTCTTAGACACTACTTCCCATTTATGCAATTAGATTGTTTACAATTCACGAAAGAAGATGTGGTGAAAATCAGAAGATAAATTTAGAGGCCATAGTTGGAAGATCGACTGCATTTGACCTAGACAACTATGATAATTATGTTCCAGCTAGCAAGAACATTGAATCAGCATTTGAAGCCAAGATTTCACTCAAGGAGAAATGAAAGAAGATAAAGGATTCTCAGTCAAATAGTGAAGAAGAATCAAAATAGAGTTTAGATAGTGATCTTCAGGTGGTTGAAGCTCTACTGGCAAGGAAATATTCAAGAGGCAAAAGGAAATACAAAGGTAAGGTTCCTCTAATCTAGTTTTCTTGTGATGAAATTGGACATATTGCTGGTAGGTGCCCAAATAAATAGAATAAGGATGAGAAGAAAGGTCACAAGTGCAATGGCAAGAAAGAATTCAAATCATTCAAGGACAAAGGTAAGAAAACATGTTTCATGGCTAAAGTTTCTAATGATTCTGATGATGAAGAAGAAGATAAAATTGTTTACATTGCTATAAAGGATGAGTCTGATAATGATGAGGAAATAGAACTTATTTCTCATGTGAGAAAAAATGATACATGGATTATAGATAGTGGTTGTTCTCATCAGATGATTGGTGATAAAACTAAGTTTAAACATTTTGAAGACTATGATGGTGGCAGTGTGAGGTTTGGTAATAATGAACCTTGTTGCATGAAAGGAAAAGGAAGAATCTCACTAACCAAAGAACTCATATGCGATAATCCATATTGGGTAGAAGGACTAAAACACAATCTGTTGAGTGTGGCACAACTACTTAATAATGGATTCAAAGTGGAATTCATGTATAAAAAAGTAATACTACTAGATGGAGAAGGAAGGCTGATTCGATTAGGCATTCAAATAAAAGGTAACTTGTTTTATCTTTAACTTTGTGAATGTTCATGTGTTATTGCTCAATTTGAAGAAAGTTGGTTATGGCATAGGAGGTTGTGTCATGTGAACTTTGATAACTTGGTGAAAATAAGTAAATTTAGCAAAGTAAGAGGCATTCCTAACATAAAGAAACCTAAGGTTGGTCCATGCAAGAATTGTCAAATTCGCAAGATGGGAAAGACTAGCTTTAAAAGTAAGACTTATCAATCTGAAGAAGTTTTAGAATTTGTGCATACTGATTTATATGGACCTATTGGAATTGAAAGTTATACTCGTGAAAATTTCTTCATTCTTTTTGTTGATGATTACTCAAGAATGATGATTTTCATGTACCTAAGAGAGAAATCAAATGCATTTGAAAAGTTCAAATGGTATTTGGCCAAAGTGGATAAGGAAATAGGCAAAAGACTAAAATTCTTGAGGTCACATAGAGGTGGTGAATTCATCTCCCATGAGTTCAATAACTCTTATATTGAAAGAGGAATCAAAAGGCAGGTTTTAGCACCTGAAACTCCTAACTAAATTGGAATAGCTGAAGGAAGGAACATATCTATCATGGACTATGCAAGAACCTCAATGATTGAAAAGAGCATTGCTATCAAATATTGGAAGGAAGCTATCAACACTGTAGTTCATACCTTGAATCAAGTATAGATGAAGAAGGACTCATTCAAAACCCCCTATGAGTTATGGTATGGCTACAAACCCAATGTAAGTTACCTAAAAGTATTTGAAAGAAAATGTTACATTTTGAAAGAATCTAAAGATAAATTTAATGTGAAAGGTAATGAAGGTATATTTTTGGGATATTCTTGCAAGAGTAAAGCATATAGATGTTTGAATTTGTCTACTCACAAAATCGCAGAAAGTGAACATGTAAAAGTTGATGAGTTTGCAGAAAGAACTAAAGAAGAAAGCAAAAGGGTACTAGAAGACTATAGGAGATTTTTTTTCATTGAACCTGATATAGTGCCAGATATACCTGTCAATCAAGAATCTTCTACTCCCAAGTCTTTAATAATTGATCTGTAGGAAGTTCAAACTGAGCTATAGGAACCCAAGTCACATTCTGAAGCTATCGAGCGAATGCCTACCATGTCTAAAGGACCTAAGAAATAGATAGAATAGTCAGAACCTAAAGCTAAAGTGCAAGAGGATGAAAATGTAAAGTGTTCAAAAGGAAAGGAACCTGTATTAACTAAGTATGTTAGGAGACATCATGCACCATATAAAATCATTGGAGATAAATTTGAAGGAGCTATGACAAGAAGTGAGTTGAAAGGTAGTTGTTTAATTGCTGATTTTGAACCTATAAATTTCAAAGATGCATTAGAAAATGAAAGTTAGATTGAGGCTATGAATGAAGAGATAGAATAGATAGAGAAAAAAAAAAACATGGACTATTGTACCTAGGCCTAAAGACAAAAATGTGATTGGAACTAAGTGGGTATTTAGAAATAAGTTAAATCAAGATGGTAAGGTGTCAAGAAACAAAGCTAGACTGGTATGCAAAGGATACTCTCAAGAAGAAGGTATAGACTATGGAGAAACTTTTTCTCTTGTTGCAAGATTGGAAGGTATCAAAACCTTACTTGCATATGCTGAATACAAAGGATTCAAAGTTTTTCAGATGGATGTCAAGTCAACATTTCTCAATGGTATACTGGATGAAGAGGTTTACATTGAACATAAAGCATTTTATGGTCTAAAGCAAGCCCCTAGAGCATGGCATGAGAGATTGCATAACTATCTTATTCAGATTGGTTTTCAAATAACTAATGATAATAGTAGCTTGTATATTAAGGAAGGACCAGATAATAAGATTTTTTTGGAAGAAATATTTGTAGATGATACTTTGTTCATAAGAAATGATGATCTTTGCAAAGAATTTTCAGAACAAATGAACAAAGAATTTGAAATGTCAATGTTTGGTGAGATCAAATTCTTTGTTGGTCTTTAGATTCAACATAATAAGAATGACATCTACATCACTCAATCTAAATACATTAAGGAGATATTGAAAAAGTTTGGAATGGAAGACTACATTAAACTAGTTGGGACTCCTATGTGTACTAGATTGAAACTTACCAAGGATGATGAATCAAAGGAAGTGGATCAAACATTATATAGATCTATGATTGGAAAGTTGCAGTATGTAGTGCGTGCAAGATCAGACATTGCCCTTGGAGTTGGTATTGTAGCAATATTTTCAGCAAAACCAAGAGAAAATCACATGATGGTAATCAAAAGGATCATGAGATATTTGAAAGGCACTGAAGATTATGGATTATGCTATAAACTTGGAGGAAATCTACATTTAAAAGTGTTTACTGATGTAGATTGGGCAAGAAATATTGATGACAGAAAGAGTACAAGTGTAGGAGTTTTATTTCTTGGAAAGAGGTTAGTTTCTTGGACAAGTAAGAAGCAAAATTGTACATCCCAATCCACAGCAAAGGTAGAATATGTCGCAACAGTAGTAAATTGTTCAGACATTGTTTGGTTTAAACAATTATTGGAAGGCATGAAGGTAGAAATTAAAGAACCAGTTGTCATGTTTTGTGACACTACAAGTGTAATTAACATATCCAAAAATCTAGTGATGTATTCAATAACAAAGCATATTTCTATAAAGTATCACTTTGTTAGAGAATTGGTGGAGGATAAGGAGATCAGATTGCAATATGTCCATACAAAGGAAAAAATTGCTGATATATTCACAAAGCCTTTACCTAAGGATGCATTCTTGTATCTAAGAGGTAAGTTAGGGATCATTCCCCTATCTGAAGCTCACTAAAATATAGTTTTAATGATGCATCAATATGAATAGAATTGAAGATCTATCAGTTGATGTAGCAAAGTAGTGAAGACATTGCATATGAATTAGTACTTAAGTTACATTGAAATTCATTTGAGTTGTGTTGTCTTCGGCATATGTTTTCAAAGAGGGAGAGTCTACTGTCACATCTTTCTAAAATTTACAAGAAAAAGAGACTTTATGCAAGAGGGAGAGATGAGATCACTATTAAAGAGGGAGATTACTGTATTTGAGGAGTTTTTGAAATGAAATGTGAGAGGGAGAAGCATTCTATTAGAAAAGACTTGTTTTTAAATTTTATTATACTATGACATGTTGTGTTGCCATCAATGCCAAAGAGGGAGATTGTTGGATGCAATTGTTCAATTGTGTGTTGTCTTTGATGTTACACAAATGTCATATCAGTTATCAGTCAGAGTCTACCAAGCTTAGTTGGTTAGCAAGGCAAAAGACAGAGCATACTGAGCTCAGTTGGTTTACAAGAAGATTCATAGTGTCTACCAAGTGTTCTCAAACTTTACCTTGTGCAAATAGTTGTTATCGAGATTTCAAGGTTAGCAAAGGAAATTTAGTATCTACCAAGCTTACTCGGTCATCAAAGGAAAATATGGCAGATAACAATTTTTACCAAGCTCTCATGGTAAGTGAAAAAATTCAGTTCTTACCAAGTTCACTCGATAGCCAAATAATTTTGTAGAATTTTTAGTCTTAATTGAGTTGAGATGGTTAACTTGGGAAATTGTTTCTAGAGCATTGTTTACCGAGTAGGGTCAGCCAATAAAGGATTTCATTATTTTGGGAAATAAAGTTTTTTTGTTTAATATAATATTTGTAATCGACTAATGTATGGTTTATTAGTAAATGCAACTTGTAATTTAGCCGACTTGACAATTTGTAACCTATAAATAAAAGGTCAGGTTGTGGATTCTAAAAGTAAGAAATGATTATGCAATGAGCCAATTGTGTGAAGAGGCAATGTAAGAAAATTTTGAAGAAGGATCAAATATCCTTGAGGAGAAGTAGAGTTGTATTTGATCAGTAAGGATCCATTAAAGCAAAGCAAAGATCTATATCAGCAAAGTTTAGTTGCATCTCATTCAGGTGACTTATTGTTACTTTCTCACCATTGTAATAGTATTTCCTAAATCTCTTAATAGAGTTGTTTTAATAGCCATTTTTTTAAATCCTCTAACAAGGTGGATAGTTTAGTTGAAGTTTTCTAAAGACCTCTAGCAAGGCCACTCCTAGCAGGGTGATTAAATCCTCTAACCAGGTCACACCTAATAGTGTATTTTTTAACCTTTAATAGGGTTGGCTCCTAATAGGGCTCACTTCAAAAGAGTAAAAATTGGTAGCTAGTTACTTGGTGGTTTTTCCCATATTGGGTTTCCATGTTAAATCTGGTGTCTCTTATGTTCATGCTATTTACTTTTGCATGGATGTTAATAATAGTAAATGTTTAAAGATCAATAACAAGTTAATCTACTGAGTTACAATATTTTTGTGAATGTCTACTGAGTATCAGTAGTAACTAGTTATTTAAGACATCTAAGAGATTTGTGGATTTATTTTTGTAGTAACAAATTCACAAACCCCCCTCCCCCACCCTCTCAGTTACTCCATCTATGATTCCAACACATTACATCCGAAATAGTTACATAGCATGATGATTTAATACCCATAAACACTTCCAGATGAAGGTAAAACTGGGGTGGGGATGAAACCCACAAATCTTTACTATTGCAGCAATAAAGTTAACTAGTTAAGGTTACAATGTTTGATCATAAGATATGATCTTCCTAGTGAAAGTTATGTCTTGTTGAAGACTTAAAAGACTATTAGGTCTTTCCTTGTTAGAGGGCTTGACACTTACAATGAAATAAGGACTCTATTAGGATATTTACATAGGCTTTTTAAGACCACTCTATAAGAGTTTTTCTTTTTATCAATTACAAAAAAATTGACTTAGTACCTGACCCTTCTTATGCTCTACAAGTTGATCTTGGGTTTCTCCTTTCATTTATCTCTAATCTAATAAATATGTTTAGTCCTTCACTTCTTTGATTGCTCTCTCTAATTGATTTGTCTCTCTAACTCCATGTCCATGTATCCTATCTACATTTTCTCCTCCTCATGCTTCTTTCACTCTATGCGATTCTAGGTTTAGAATCCTATTTAAATAGATTAGAATCCTTTGTAAAAAAAATTATGTGAAGATTCGTGATGTTGATCAAATGTTTAAACTTCATCATCTTTTATTGTTTATGTCCCAATTTTTGACTGGTTGAATTGTTTTCCTAGGGATCATAACCTTCTGCTAATGACATGTAATTAGAATCTAATCTGGCTCTATAAATATAAAATATTAAAATGGTGGCCAAAAGAAATCACATATGAGATTGTACCATTAAAAACTAACATATCAAAACTATATTGCTCTACATCTGAGGGCTCTGATGCTCAGTCAAGTATGTTGTTGCTTGGCTTTTATAAGTCTGTGTGCTTGATTCTTGATGACTACTCAATTTTTTTTTTTTAAATTATATTACACAAATTATACTATATTTCTTGTCTCACATATCTATTTGATCTCTAAATTACTAAATTCTTGGCCTTGATTAGATAACTCAGTTGTAGCGATGACCTTGTAATCATGCCTAGTAAATGACTTACAAATGGCTAAGTGTTTGGTTACTAATCAATAATATAGGCTTAGAGATGAACAAAAGTTATCTTGTGAATATCATAGATCATGTTAATACTTATTTCATTTCTTTTCCATTGCATGAGAATAGAAGGATTTGGGGTTTTATTATCTTTGTCTAGATTTGGATGTATGTTTTGGCAACTAGTACCATATGAATGAATCTAAGGTCTACATGGCCAGGTTTTGTAGGGCTTGAAGAAGGAGTTTAGCTGTACAGTTGGCCTGAGTCATAGAAAAAATGTGTCTATCATAGGAGATAGCTTCTCTTAGATGCAATCTTGTCTTGGCTAGTTGGTAGTTGAAATATCTCTTAAATTAGGAGCCAACCAAATAGAAAATCTACTAGGGAATGCATTGAATCTCTCTAAGAGACAAACCTTGAGAATCTAAAATAGATTCAATACAACAAGAAGAAACTCATAAAAAAGATTTCTATAGCAATAAGGTTTTGATGTTTGTTTCATTTATTTGTTGAAGATTCATGTCTTCTAGTAATGTGTTATTCATGATTGAAGTAGCTTTAAGATTTGGATGAAAATTGTGCTTTACAACCAAAGTAGGTTTATCATCAATCAGTTTAGCTATGTACAAGGTGTTACTATAAAATTCAAAGTCAAGAACAATCAAATGTGTTTTTCCTCTTTTGTAAGTTTGTAAATCTCCAAGAGTGGTTTGATCATTTGCAAGTTCCTTACAAGTCAAAGGTCTAGTTCAAATTTATCAAGTAACAAATTAGGTTTCAAAGTCTTGTCTCACAATTGTTAGTAGAAACTCTAAAGATCTTTGTACCAATTCCAAATTGATTTCATGTGAATATTAAAAGATTTTCATAATTCTTTTGAGCATATCTAAATCTTTTGTGAGTAGTTAGTGAAAAGAGAAGTTATAAGTTTCTGATTAAAGAATTAAAGTATTTTATGCATCTTTTGTTTATGAAGTTGAAATGTTAAAAGGGAAATCACAATAGAGATTTTTTAGTCCTCTCTCCAATGAGGTGGAGGCTCTACATGGATTTTATGTATGGTGTGAAGTATTTCATGTTTACAATAGTACCCAATTAAAAGATCAAGTTTTACGATCAACACTCAAGGTACTTTAATTTTCATATGTTTTCTTCCATGAAAATTAAGTTGTAGAAATAAATGCCTCTATTTAGTGACTTCAACAGTAGAAGGAAGAGGTAAAATTTTATTTCTAAAAATGAAGTCAGATTTTAGATATGATGGTTGTTTTCCAAGTCATGAAAGTTGGCTTGAAGAATTTTTTAATGAAAAAAAGGAACTATATAGTCAGATCCTTACATTCATAAGAAATATAGTAGAAAGCATTCAAGTTCTAAATGATGTTCAATTCTACATGAAGTTTAAATTAGCATTCATGGATCTTCATGTCCCATTGTTTTCCTAGAAGTTTTCATGTCTAATTTAGTTGATTGGGAAGCACATTTAAGACTATGAAAAGTTTTACGAATTGAAGAATATATAAAAACTATGGAGAGTTATTATTTTAAGGATGTATATCAAATTAGAACTCTTAAAAGTTATAGTAAGGGTGCTCAAAATCATAGTGAATATGATGAATCCCTAGATGATGATAAATTATCTTCCAATTTTGAAGAGAAGGATTCACTTTTTTAGTGAATAAGATGATTGTAGTTAACATGAGAAAGATGCATATATAACTAAAAATGAATCATGTGATAGTATGTATGAGAGTGAATAAATTTCTAACAACATTAGGGATAACTCTTCGAATGATGAAAATGAGCATGATGAGGTACCTAGTCTTTAGGTATTATGTAGAGGAGAGGAAGAATTTCGTAGTAAGGTTTTTAATGTTTTAGATTATCCTATTGATGATATCACTATTATAAGTGTTTCAAATCATCCAGATTATGATCATAGCCAAGGAGAACAAACTTGTGATGAAGTCTTATTGAACATTGATGAAATTTTATAACTATTGGCTTGTGATTTGAAAGGTATGCAAACATTTTTAAGGATGCCCTTGCTTTCCCTTATTATGTTCTTTCCCATGATGAAATCCTTTCCTTAAAGTATGATGCTAAAAGTAATACAAAACAAGAATATTTTGTGTCAAGTTTTGGAGGCGTATATGACAATAGTTCAAATGCCAATACACATGATGACTTCTCTAATTAGCATAATACTACTATGGGGAGACCTAATACTGATTCAAATTCTTCTCATGTTGATGATGCATCAATGATTTTTGATTGTCTCTATGATGAAAAGGAAAGGAATGGAAGTTGTGATACTAATTTTGAGCTTTCTTTTTATGTTGATGAGTCTTGTGATGATGAGTTTTATAGATTCAAAGTTCATTCCAATGATTTGTTGGAAAAAGATAATGATAGTAATCAACATATTTCATATGAACACTTTCAAAGAAATGTTTCGAACCTAGTAATTAGTCTATTATTTGAGGGATTTGAAGGAGTTTTAGTACTTGCTGAATCTGATTGGATGAGAAAAAAGATTGCAAATGAGGAGAAATCAGATTTCATCTACCCTTCATAAGTGAATACACAAGGTGATTTCCAAATTCATGATATATGTGACTTAATAAATTAAGTAGAGTATGTGACTTAATAAATTAAGTAGAGTATGTGACTTAATAAATCAAGTAGAGTATGATGCCTTTGTGATTCCCTTGGATACTATGCATAAGTCATTTTGTGTAGAGAAATTTTAGTCTAGTTTTGAAATCCAAGAGCATGTTTATCTACACTTTCATAATGAGCAAGTTATAGGCAATGGTTTGTAGTTTTTACATGCATTATTAAATTGAAGATGTAGATTTGATTTTACCAAAAGAGATGATTGAGAATGCTAATCTGATTGGTGAAATTGATAGAAGTGATAATTCTAGCTTGCCTCAGGTAGATGTAAATGAAAATTAGGTCTATAGAAGAGGTACTAAGTTTTGTTGAAGCTGTGGTGGCCTAGGGCCATTGTTTGTATAGTTTAGGAATAGTTTTCTTGTTTTCAATAAATTTGTTCAAGAGATGTGTATCCTTAGAAAAAGCCACTATTGGGACTCAAAATTGAAGAATTTTTTTTTAGTAGCATTCTAATAAGTTAAAGAATCAGCCATTAAATTCATCTTTCTTTTTACTTTTAAAAACGCATAAGTCAAAGTAAGTAAGGTATTTTTTGTGAGAAACTAGGTTTATCTGTGACCAAGCTAAGGAGCATCCATAGCATTAGACATTTTCTAAATCTATAGGTGAATCTTTTTAGCATGAAGTATATGTGCACCAAAGAAGATAGGGAGTGATGAAGGGGGGAAAGATGTAGAGGAAAAACATCATAGTAAAGATGATTGGTGAAAGTTGGTCTAGATAATTAAACAACAAAGTGATGATATTGAAGAAACCACAAAGATCCATAATGATGATAATGAGAATAAGGAAAAAAACCTTAAAGATTCAAGATGAGAAGCATGAAAAGTAGACAAAAAATATTGCTAAAGAACAAAGTGAAAAAAAACACTAGGAGATGAAAGAGATAATATTGTTGGTCATGGTGTATTTTCATCGGGGATGGCTTTTCATGCTAAGCACCACAAACACCATATTTTAGCACATGTGTTAGATGTGGGCCAGCAAATTTTGTGTCGGCATCATCTATGTCAATTAAACCTTGGTGTGATTTCTAGTCTTGATGGACATTCCTTATCCATGTGTATGTAAAAAGGAAGTTTATTTCGATCAGCATACATATCGATAGATGATAAGTAAAATATTGTTGGAAAGAGACATGACAGGCAATGTAATTCTCAGAAAAGAAAAAGCTAAAATATGGAACCTATATCGATTTGTCCCATATTTATTGTAAAATGAAAAAAGTAATAGGGTTGTCAAAGCTAAAAAATCTTGACAATGCTATGTGTAAACAATGTCATTCAGGAAAAAATTACCAAGTCTAGTTTCAAGAGCAAAACATATACATCAACTGATATTTTTAAATTGGTTCATACTAACCTATGTGGACCTATTGATGCTTAAAGTTATTGTGGAGATAAGCATTTCATTATATTTGTTGATGAATATTATAAGATGATTATTGTAATTTTTTTTAAAGCTAAATCTAATACTTTTCAGCTATTTAAGTGGTATTTGGCTAGAGTTTGAAAGGAAATAGGGAAGATTCTAAAGCATTTGAGATCAAAAAGAGGTGTTGGACTCATTTTCAATGATCTCAATACATACTACAATGATAGAGGAATTAAAAGAAATATGTTAGCACTTAGGACACCTCCTTAGAGTGGGATAGCTAAAAGGAGAAATAGATCAATAATAGATTGTGCAAGAACATTGATGATGGAGAAGAATATATCAAAGGAGTATTGGAGAAAAGCATTTAGTACCATTATCTATACCCTGAATAGAGTACAAGTCAAGAAAGGTAAAAATGCTACACATTATGAACTATGGTATGGAAATTCTCCTAATCTGAAATATTTCAAAATATTTGAAAGAAAATTTTATATAAGTATTCAAATATATTATGAATGGAAAACTTGATGCAAAGAGTGATGAAGGCATATTCCTAGGTTTCTCCACCAAGAGTAAAGCTTACAAGTGTTTAAACTCTAACACTAACAAAGTTGTGGAAAGTGAAAATGTGAAAGTTGATGAATTTTTAGAAAGAAATGATGTTGAATATAATGAAGAACCTAAATATTATAGAATATTCATCTATATTGATAATGGTGCTCCTAGCACTCTAACTGAACAAGTAAGCTAAGTTGTAGTGTCCTAGAAGACATGAAATGACAAAATGTAACTATAGGTTCTCGAGTAGTAGAGAGTGGGGGAAAAGAAATAGGATGAAGATGCCAAGTCACAAACAACTAATGATGACCATCAAATAGACAATGTGGAGCATGCAAAACCTAGACTAGAACCTAGGCAAGGAAGAGGAAATAAGCTTGAGATTATTTTTTAAGTTGAAGTTGTTAAAGAACAGAGAAGGAGACCACCTGTGATAACTAATTATGTGTTAATACATCATAAACCTAAAGAAATCATTGGTGATGCAGAATTTGGAGTGTTGACAAGAATGAAACACGAGATGATACATGCTTACTCTGTGAATTTGAATGTAAAATAGTAAAGGATGTTCTAGACAATGAAGATTGGGCTTAGGAAATGAATCTGGAAATTAAATAGATTGAGAAGAATAATACTTGGACCCTAGTGGCTAGACCAAAAGAAAAAAATGTAATTGGAACAAAGAGGGTTTTCAAGAACAAACTAAATGAAAATGGTGAACTTACAATGAACAAAGAAAGACTAGTATGCAAAGGATATGCTCAAGAAGGAGTTGACTATGTAGAAACTTTTTTTCATGTTGCAAGACATGAAGGAGTCAAAACTCTTCTTGCATAATCTACCTACAAGAATTTCAAGGTATATAATATGGATGTTAAATCTACATTTTTGAATGGTATAGTTGAGGAAGAAGTGTACATTTAAAAACCTGAAGGATTTGTGGATTCAAAAAATATAAGAATATTGTATGTAAACTAAATAACGTTCTTTATGAGTTGAAACAAGGCCAAAGAGAATGATACGAAAGACTACATAATTATTTGGCGAAGATTAGTTTTGAAGGAACACATTATAATAGTAATCTATATTTAAAGAATGGTAAGAAAAATGAAGTACTACTATCTCAAACATTTGTTGATGACATTATATCTAGAGGAAGAGAAGAATTATCCAAATCATTTTTTGATGAAATGAAGAAGGAATTTGAAATGTCTATGTTTTGTGAAATCAGATTCTTTGTTGGATTACAAGTATGACAAATGAAGTTTGGTATATTCATTACTTAGTCAAATACATCAAGGAGATACTAAAAACCTTTGCAATGGAAGAATCAAGACCAGTGACAACACTTATGTCTAGAGGACATAAGTTATCTAGAAATGAGGTATCTACTAATGTGAATCAAACATTATATAGGTCAATGATTGGAAAATTACAATATGTTGCTAATAGTAGGCTAGATATTGTATTAGAGGTTGGGATAGTTACTAAATTTTTGGAAAACTCAAAGGAAAATTACATGATGGTAGTAAAAAGGATATTGAGATATCTAAAAGGTACATAAGAGTATGAAAAGTATTACAAAAGAAGCGATAGATTTTGACTAAAGGTATTCACTAACTATGATTGCGTAGGAAATATCGATGACAGAAAAAAAAACACTAGTGGAGATAAATTCTTTCTAGGAAAGGTCTTTGTGTCATGCACAAGCGAGAAACATAATTGTATATCCCAATGAACAACTAAAGCTGAGTATGTGGCAGTTGCAATAAACTATTCAAAAATTATGTAGATCAAGTAATTACTAAAAGGAATTAAGGAAGAGATTACAAATCCAGTGATTACCAATTGTGATAACACAAGTTCCATTAACATTTCAAAGAATCTAGTGATGCAAGAAAAAACAAAGCACATTGCTATCAAGTATCACTACTTCACAAAATTAGTCGAAGAAAGTGAAGTTAGAATATGTCCACACCAAAGAACTAATTGCAAACATATTTACTAAAGCCTTACGTAAAGATGCTCATGAATATCATAGAGGTAAGTTATGAGTATCTCCCCTAAGAAAATAAACTTGAGAAGATATAGTGCACTGCATCAAATGTGCTAATCAGAATACCTTACACATTGATGCAAAACAATTCTACTTTGGGAGATGCCTGAGGTAGATAGTCAAGTACATTATAACATATTAGTCCTAGATGGATGATAGAAATTAGCCAGTCATACAAATATCTACATAACCATATGTATGAAGTGAGTGAAGCCAAGAATGCTAAGTGTTTTTGGCATTATTGTCAAAATGGGAGAGAAATCTTAACATGGAGAGAAAAACATATGAAAGCTTAATAGGGAGAGAATGTATCCAAGAGGGAGACTTATACTAAAGAAGAGAGATAAATCTCAGAGGGAGGTTTTTGAATTTCTAAAGATAAGAATCAGAATGAAACTAAGAATAATGATCACTCTTGGAAGTAAAATCTTTTGGATTGCATGGTAATTAAGAGGGAAATTGTATTCTTTTATAGATATGTATTGTAAGATATATTGAGGTGTTGTCATCAATGCCAAAGAGGGGGATTGTTGGAAACTACAATTGGAATGATTTTTGTTTTGTCATTTAATCATTAATTCTAAATATTACAAAAATTAGTAGCGGGTTTATGTTATAAGGGTTCTTGGTAGAAATATTTTATTATTGTAAATATTTAATATTTAATAATATTTTATATGCAAATTATTCCATTTACTTCTCATTATATCATCACATGGATTTTAAAAATACTATTGAATATCCATATTTCACATTGTCCAAAGTTTCATTACTTGTGTATATTGTACGTTAAATTTCCAGGGTCAATTCAAAAAAAATACTAATGCTAAAATAAAATAATATGAAATCTACAAATAATATCAATCTCTAGATTTGTGCAATCACTTTTGGTCATTTTTTATATATTATATTTTACTCACTTACCTTATTGTTTTTATCATTTTGTCATTTTAGAAGAAAATAATATCTATACTCACAAAGCCCTTAATTTAAATTTGGTAAACTTGGATCCCCCCAAAAAGGCCAAAACCCAGCAGGCATTGCATTCTCTATCTAAGTGTATTTTTTGTGACTGCATATTTTAGTCATTTACACTAGCTTTGTTACCATTTTGGTCATTTAGAAAGATAATTATGTTTACGTTAGTTGGCATTTTGAACCCCAATTTTGAACTTGAAAATCCCATTCTCCTAATGGCCTTTTCCTTGGTTTTCTTGAATTCTTGTCTAGTTTATATTGAAAATAATTTGTAAAATTATATCTTTGAAAGACCCAATTTTAAATAATAGTCTCAAACTAGTATGAAGTGGTTCTAAACCACTTTGTACCATTTGAACTAGTCCAAAAGTTCAGAGGTTCAATAAGTTAAAATGTTCAATCTGCATTTCAAACAAGTCCATTGGTTTGTTATGGCACAATAGGTGTGTTTAGATGATTGTTTCTAGAATATGCAAGACCATTGTTAGATCCTCGTGTGTAATGATTCACA
Organism: Cupressus sempervirens; assembly: GCA_028749045.1. Taxonomy (NCBI): domain Eukaryota; kingdom Viridiplantae; phylum Streptophyta; class Pinopsida; order Cupressales; family Cupressaceae; genus Cupressus; species Cupressus sempervirens. Next base: position 878,991,408 of record CM053792.1, read on the forward strand.
AGTTCATAAATGTAGAAGTGTAGTTCAAATTAAAAATCAATTGCAAAGATGTAGATACATTGTTTCAAAGTTATCAAAGCCATGAAAAGTCAAATCCAAATGGTAAGTTCAAAATCCTATTTCACTCAATATATGAAAAGTTGAAACAGGCCCCCAATAATGAATGCAAATAATGTGATCCTAGGGTTGTGGCTATGGGCACCTTGAATCTTATTGTAGAAATCAATCTTCATGCCTCCATATGGTAAAATGGGTGATGTGTCTATCAGATAGTTTGTGTCGAGAAAATATCAATATGAAAATGCTAAACATATGCATGGGATCCACATAAGAAATGTTGTCTAGTAGAGGTCGGCTTTGAAGCATCATGCATATGACATAACTTGGGAAATATATGTCAATTTTTTTATAGAATATTAATATGATTTCATAAATAATCTGGGTATGTCTTGATTTCACGACATGGAGGAAGTGGATCATAAGCACACCTTGGTCTTCCCAATACTGCACTAGAAGGAGATCTCTCTCTACCGCCAAAGGATCGACACTCTCGGTGCCCGATGGTCTGAAAAATCAAACAAACAATATAAAGATATGGTTTGATGCCTATGACTTCTACAAACTTCATGGTGTAGATTTCTAGCATAAAAAGGCCTTCACACCATTTCAAGATTGAACTACTTACCATGACCACGACTTGTGCAAAAAGGAATCTAAATTGGGCTTCCGAGTGAGGTGATTGATCAAATGCCCCACAATGCATTTTGAATATATGTGTACAATAGACATCAGAAGAGCTGCCCGAGCCCATTCTTCTGTTATTTTGTGATTGTGCATACATTGAGAATGTATGTGATTTGTTTGACATAATCTCAAAGAACACCCTTCAAAGAAAATTGCAGTCATGGTATTTCGTCAAAGGCAGAGTCATAAAACCAGCAACCCACGAACATATTATCAGCATGGTGCTCAGAAATAAATAATTTGATCAGATGTCCAAAACCATAAATTGAAGGTTCGTGGACCATGCATCACCCAAATTGACATTATTCATTTGTAGAAGAATGATGCATTCACATATACATGTGTGAATTGGAGAGCTTGAAATTTCTTCACCTCAGTCAGATCTCAAGAATGGAAGAGTCCCGATAAATGGCAGTAATATTTTCAAGGAGACGTAAATAGAAACTATGCAGGGTTCATTACCAAACATAAAGAGTGCTCCACCATTATTATTAGTAGTGAGGATGAGGCGTAGGTTCCACAAATGTTTCGATGTGGGAATCTCGGTGATTATACAAACAAGGGGTCCGGTCACCATGAGGAATTTCCAACTATGAAAGAGAATCAGTGTTAAATACCTCTACACCAACCACATGCACAATAACCTGCGTCCATGGTAGTCCAAGCCGAGGATCGGTAGAATAGACAGACTAAATGCTCACTGATATGTCTTCAAGTGAGAATTTTTTGAGGATGTCAAGTGGAAGTATATGCTTGGCTCGGTGATGATGTTTAAAATCCACACCTAAGGGATGAGGTGGAAGCCAACACATGGAAATCTCAGAACACTTAGTCTAAGAATGAACGATGTTCCTGGAAATAGATAATCAATGCAGATGAGGCTACTCTCACATTTGGGGAAATTTCAGTGTGAAATAGAACAGTGGACAGAGATCATTGATCAGGAAAACAGTCATCACTTAAGTGCTCAGTCATTTCACAACTCTAAATTTTCAGAGCGATAAGCATTTTTCTACACATGGTTACATCGACGAAGTCAATAATATTTAATTATTGATTTATCGTATAAATTTATGGGTACCAAGCAATATATATTATTTTTACCGAAAAGATGTCATTTAAAGACTGTTCTCAAGATTCAGTTATGGGAATTGAATGAAGCTTCTGGAAACCAATTCATGGAGAGGATAAAAGAGGCCAACTAAAGATAGAATAGAGGTTCCACTTTTTGGTCCTAGTTTTTGTTTTTTTTTTTCTAAAATAGGCAGACTGTGTGCTGTATATGAGGGGAAATGTAGAATGTATAGAGACAAAGTTTTTGATTGTGATCAAAGATATTTGTGTTAATTTAGACCGTTTTTTTTTTTTTTTTTTCTTTCCAAGTATTTTCAACGTTCCATAGTATAACTTCTTCAAATGAGTTTTCAATAAATGAAAACCTCCATATCTTATTCAAAGGTTGCACACTTTGAATACTTTTCTGTGGTTTATATTTGAATCCAGATTGGGTTGTGGGGTCATCTTGTATTGTTGGATCTATATATTGGGTAGAGTTCTTGTTCATTTAATCATTTCTTGACCTTTATGAAAGCATATGTGGGTGGAGTGACTGTTTGTTTCCATTGTTGTATTTGTGTGTTCCTTTTCATTTATGTTATAGTTATTTTTTCCACTATCCAAAAATAGTGAGGGAATCCTTCACTTTCATGTCAAAAGAATTTCTTAATCTTAATCTTTGCATATCTAATTAGGGAGCTATATACTATAAAATTTAGAGGACACTTGCATAATCTTGTTGCAGTGCGATCCAACTATTGGTTGCATTTTGTCTTTGAGTTTGGGCATTTTCGAGTAATTTTTTGTAAGCATTTTGTGCGAAGACAAATGTATTTACCAAAGTCTATAAATCAAAAAGACATTCATTTACTTGAACTTAAGCTTCTAAAACTTTCTTAAAATGCCAAAACTTGTAATGTCTTCCATTTCTTTTAGAATTATTTTTGGAAAATAAAATTTGATTCCTTTACCCTACCTTTGCTATCATGTGAGCCCTCTTGGAAGGAAATAAGTTCTATTCTTGCAAATCCCTTGATTTTTATTCATTAAGACTAAGCCAAAAAAAAGTTCATTATTATCTATAATTCATTTTTTGTGGGATTAATTCCTCAATTTACCTTTGTATCTAAAAGAAATCGGCAATGGAAACAACTACATCACCTAAATAAAATTCCTTATAGAATTTTATATGTCATCTTAAGATTATATCTAGAAACATTTTAAATGTTTTACTACTAGTATACAACACTCTAGTTTTCAATCAAATAATTCACACTTTATAGCCATTTTAGACCTTCATTACCTTTCATCCACTTACGCTCATTTTATTGAGGTAATTCATTTGCGATTTTAAAAGGTAGAAAATGCTATCAAAATTGTGACAAGCATCTAGACCAACTAGATGTCAAAGTTCAACATATGATAAATTCAATTCTAGTCCTAATGTTTTAATTTTTTTTTTTTATTCTCTATATAAGACTAGTTAAAAGCTTGATTGAATTAATGTTAAAATTTATTTTAGAGCTATAGAGATGGCTATAGAAATTTTTATGGCTCGTCTTCCACACCTATACATATTGTTGATCATAAGGAACATGGTCTATTTCAATTGCATATTTTTAGTAGGTTGAAACTCATTCTCTAGCTCTATGAGATGTGATTAACATATGAATACAAATATGGAGTAATACATGAATGGTTTTAATTTGATAGGTTAACCTCTTTGTCTCTTGTGTACCTACACAATGTATAGCTTTCTAGAATTTGAAAAAGATATGTGTGTTAAAAAAGACATTAAATTTTTTAACATGTTGGGTTTCTTGATGGTGCTAAAGGTGGACATGAAAATGTTGGTATGGGTGAAATGAAGGTGATATTGAGGGAAATAAATAACTTCATATGTTTGTGTACACTAGCTAAACTCATTATTAAAAAATAAAGTGACAAATCTTTTAAATAGGGTAAGTCAAATGATCTGTACCTCCTTGTTATAAAGTTAATATTTAATCTCTCTTAACCTAGAACTTAATGGTCCTATTTCGAAATTTAAACTATTGAAAATAGAACTCTAAATTTAAAAGATAGAATTACATTGATTATTTGAGATATACATTATTCCAATTTTAGAAATTTAATCGCTAGTATAGAAATCCTGTAGTCTTATTTTAAAAGTGTTGATAAATATCAATTGTAACTATTTCACTTAAATTATATATTTTATTCTAGAACTATTTTATTTATTATGTAGATAGATGCTTAAATTTAATTTTATTTTTTTCATTTTTTATTATATGTATAACATTAAAATTTATTTTTAGATAAATTAATATTAATTATTTTAATGCTTTTAAATTAAAATAAAAATCATTTTTTTAGCAATAGTCTACAACATAATTGTAAATTATGACCCTCTTATTATTAATCTAGGCTATCAAAACAAAACAAGGAAAAAAAAATCTATTTTTAAATTGTTATTCTAGCAAAATAATGAAAAAGATAAATAAGTAGAATTAGTTTCAAATACCAATATAAACATGTTTTATGAGATTGAATCCACTTTATTTTGAATGATAATATTTATATGTAAAATCATTTAGAAAAATAAAAACAAAAGAATGAAATATGAAGTGTACAAAGAGAAAATTTTTATTTTGATGAACAATCTAGTCAACTTTCAACTTATATACATAACCCAAATATAAATTATTAGTTTATTTTTTGGATTCATTGTGTGAACAATTTTTCTCATCAACCTTTTGGATCACACTATGTGATCCAGCATGAGGATGCATCCAAAAGAAAATGAGAAGAAATGAGATAGATTGCAGACCAGGAATCCTATGAAAGCGGGGTAAGAAAAGGAAGACAGCACATGAACCAAGAATAGCAACACCTAACAAAAAGAGAGACTGGCCTAAAGACAATATACCGGGATCTACAATATTGATCACAAAAATTGTTCACAATATCAAATCTAGAAAACAAACTAATAATACTAATGAATTGCGAAAAAATTGATAGCTCTAATAGATAAGACTTCCTCTTAATCTCTGTTAAAACCCTCAAACAAATTGGGAAGCATTATGAGAATACCTGGAACATGTGATCAATTGTAGCACAAAGGCAAAAGTAAGGGCTGTCATATTGAACCCAAATACGATGCATCCAAGCCATTTTCCAACAACTATACCTATTACTTCATGGTACTACCAAAAAGTACTTATACAACTGAGAAGTGAGAACATAAATACTGTAATCTAAAACCATCAAAACCCTATTTCATTATTCAACATATTTTAGACTTTAAGACACATATCAATTCTAAAAAATATAAGTCCATTCACAATAGTCTCATATAGAGTTCGCCAAGTGGGTTTAAACTTTCAATATTTATAGCAAAAAGTTAAACCCTAACCATCATGATGTACCTGAAGTATGTGTTTCTCGTGAAGTTGTCCAGTTATCTTCATTTGACAAGAGGCTTTCACATAGAGGTAACTAAGGAAAAAGATAGTCCAACATCCAAAGGCACCATAAAGAATTTGGAATCCGACACCCAAAGCATAACCCATTTGAGATAAAGTGTATGGCAGAGTATAACAAGTAGGATTTTTTTATTTTCTGTATAACAACTTCAATGTGTGGACATTGAAATCATTTTGACAAAATTCCATCCATTAATAGCATCATTCTTTTGAAGCTTCCTTTCATATCATAGTTGGAATGGCACCCTTTTAGCATTGTTTCTACTTCAAGCATTGACTCAGACAGGATATCTATTTTAATCAAGTGCCAACAAGACAGGACGAAGAAACTTGACAAATTCATCGGTTGTTTAAGCTCTATGGAGATGCCTTCAAATTTTCTAGTAGCTACTGAAGGTCCTAATGGTCCAGCTTCCATGGACTTTCTAAGGTACTAATCAATCTACTCAAATGCCGGCACTATAGACAGATATCATAATGACTTCAGCATATTTGATACATTGCTTATATTTTTTGGGCAGTTACTAACCTAATCAATGCAGTTTACTTAATAATTTGTAACATTCAAACATAAAATAGGTCCAAAATCTACCCAATTCATCTAGTAATAAGTCAAAATTAGTAATAGATGCTAGGTGAAAATGACCCATGTTTTTCCCAAGATCATATGTAATAGACCTTGTTGAATATGTTTATTTTCTTGCAAGGATGATGCATTGATACTAATTGGTGGAGGAAGTGGAATAGCTCCATTAATGAGCATTTTATCAGAAACATTGCATTGACATAATATCAGAGAAGGAAACCTTGTTCCGAAGGAAGTCCTACTCATATGATGGTCAGTCAAAACTACAGAGGAGTTGTGCCTCTTAAATCTTGTATCTCCTTTGATGATATGTCCAAGATATTCAGAGGTGTTGCAATTAGACATGTAGGCATATTTCACACAAATAGGAGCTCTGAACATTGAAATGGCCAAATCAGAAATAGGGCAGATGGAACCACTCAATGAAACTTGCGTGAATGATTGCCCTATCAATGAAGATGAATTCAAAGAGGCAAGTCTACCTAGGGGCAGTCTACATTCTATAGAAAGTATAAAAAATACTCTATGGCAGGCAGTAATACTTGTTTCGGCATTGGCAGGGTGTCTCATAATGACTAGCCTATTGAATCACTTTTATATATACCCATTAGATAGCAACACTTACGAAGAGTACCCAACATGGGCCAGAGGATGTATGACCTTGGTGTCCATGTGTCTGGGAATTGTTTTCTTTGGAGGTTTAGTTTATTTGATTTTGGTCATAATGCAAACTACTACAGTTAATGGGTCGAGAGAAAAAATATATGAGATGAGTGATAGACATAGTGTTATGGCTTGGTTAGAATGGCTCAGCTTCCATTTTATATCGAAGGCTACCCGATTTGAAAATTATGACTCAGCTTGATTTTGAGCACACTACCTCTCCTATATAAGATATTAGTGTGAGACATACTCTGCATTAGAAATATGCACTCATGAAGACAAGTACCTTAAAAATTCAATTAATTGAAATTTGTAACTGAATAGCCATCCACGACCATGTCTTTGTTGAGTTTGGAAATGAAGCCAAAAACTAACATCGGTTAGGTGATGTGATTTCCTGAGCCAAGGGAGTAAATTGATGGTGAGGCAAGATGGTAAGTCAACTAGTTGAGATGACTTGACCCGGTGATCTGACTTGATGAACCTACTTGGCAAGCAGACTTGGTGAGTGAACTCAAAGAGTTGACTTTGTCAGTGTACTTGAATAGTTGACTCAGTGAGCCACCTTAGGCTTGGTGAACCGAGCTAGAAAGCTGACATGGTGTGAAAACTTCAAGAGGTGACTAGGTGGGGCAACTTGGTGAGGCAAGATGGTAAGTCAAATTGGTGAGCTGATTCAGTGAGCAGACTTAAAGAGTCAACTCATTGAGGTGACTTGGTGAGCTGACCTGGCTAGTGTACCTAGCAAGTGAACTTAAAGAATTGACTTGGTGAGCATACTTGAACAACTGACTTGGTTTGTTGACTTGGGGAGCCGACATGGTGATTGGGCTTAAACATGGAACTTGGTGAGGCAACTTGGCGAGCCAACTTAGCAAGCCCACATGGTGAGGCAAAATAGTGATTTGACCTTGTGAGGCAAATTGGTGACCTAACTTAGTGAGAAAACTTAAAGAATCAACTTGGTGAGGCAACTCATTGAGTTGGCTTGCTCAAGAGTCTTGGAGGGGTGACTTGGTGAGCTGACTCGATGAGCCGACATGGCAAGTGGACTTAACGAGTTAACTTAAAGAGTCAACTTGGTGAGGTGACTTGGTGACCATACTTGAATAGTTGACTTGGTGAGTTGACTCTGGGGATGGACTTGGCAAGCCTACATTGTTAGTGAGCTTAAGGAGGCAGCTTGGTGGGGTAGCTTGGTGAGCCTATATAAAGAACCCCACTTGGTGAGACGAGATGGTGAGTCGACTTGGTAAAGAAACTTGGTGAGGGGATCTGGAGAGCTAACTTGAGGAGTCAACTTGTTGAGATGACTTATTGGGGTGGCCTAGTGAGTGAACTTAAAGAGTTAGCTTGTTGAAGCGACATGGTGGGGTGACTTGGCGAGCCCACTTGATGAGTCGACATGGGGGAGTCAACCTAGGGGGAAAACTTGGTCAGGGAGTCCAATTGGTGAGGTGAGATGGTGAGTCAAATTTGTGAGGCAACTTGGTGAAGACTAACTTGGATGAGGTGCTTTGGTGGGTTGATTTGATGAGCGAACTTAAAGAGTCAACTTGGCGAGCATACTTGAATAGTTGACTTGGTGAGCTGACCAAGTGAGTTGACATGGTGAGTTGGCTTAGAGAAGCAACTCAGTGGGGCAACTTGACAAGCACACATAGCGACCCAACTCATTGAGGCAAGGTGGTAAAACTGCTGGGTGAGCTGACTTAAAGAGTCAACTCGTTGAAGTGACTGGGCAGGAGTGACTTGGTGAGCTGACCTGGAGAATTGACCTAGGGGGCGCACTTAGTGAGCAAACATGAAGAGTCAACTTGGTGAGTGCACTTGAGTTTTTGGCTTGGAGAGTTGACTAGGGGAGTTTTCCTAGTGAGATGAAATGGAAAGTTGACTTAAAGTGGTGAGTTGGTGGAGCAAGTGGGTGAGCTGACTTAGCAAGGGCCACTTGGTGAGGGGACTTGGCGAGTCGACAAAGTGAGCTAACTTGGTGAGCCAACCAAGTGAGCAACTTTGCAAGCACACTTAGTGAGCCCACTTTTTGGGGTAAGGTGGTAAAAGACTGCGTGACCCAACTTTGTGGGCTGACCTAATTAGCTAACTCGTTGAGGTGATTGGGTGGGGGTGACTTGGATTTCTGACCTGGAGAGTTGGCCTACGGGTCAGACTTGGTGAGAAAACTTAAAGAGTCAACCATGTGAGTGTACTTCAATTGTCAGCTTGGCAAGCTAACTTTGGGAGCTAACCTAGTGTGCTAACATGGGGAGTGGGCTTAAAGTGGCAACTTGGTGGGGAAAGTTGGCAAGATGACCTAGCGAGGCCACTTAGAGAGGTGACTTGGCAAGCTAACTTGGTGAGTAAGCTCGATGAGCAGACTTAAAGACCAACCTTGATGAGGCACTCTGGTGGGGTGACTTGATGATCGAATTCAAAGAGTGAACTTGGTGAGCATACTTGAACAGTCGACTTGGTGGGGCAAGTTGGCGAGATGACTTATCGAGTCCACTTGGTGAGGCAAGATGGTGAGTCAACTTGGTGAGGTGACTTGGCAAGCTAACTTGGTAAGCATACTTAAAGACTAACCTTGATGAGGCACTTTAGTGGGGTGACTTGATGAGTGAACTTAAAGAGTCAACTTTGTGAGCATACTTGAACAGTTGACTTGGAGACCAGACCTGGCATGCTACTTGAATAGTAGACTTGGTGAGCCAACCAACTGAGCTAGGATGGTGAGTAAGCTTGGAGAAGCAACTTGGTGGGGCAACATGGCAAGCATAATTAGCGAGCCCACTTGCTAGGGAAAGCTGGTAAAAACACCGGGTGAGCCAACTTGGTGAGCTGAATTAAAGAGTCAACTCATTGAGGTGACTCGGTAGGAGTGACTTGGCGACTTGACCTAGAGAGTTGACGTAGGGGACGAACTTGGTGAGCAAACTTAAAGAGTTGACCTAGTGAGCACACTTGAATTATCATCCTGGAGAGCTAACTTGGTGACTTGTTGGGGCATTTTTGTGAGCTGACTTGGTGAGTAGACTTGGCGAGCAAATTTAAAGACTGATCTTGATGAGGCACTCTAGCAGGGTGACTTGATGAGTGAACTCAGAGTCAACTTGGTGAGTGTACTTGAACAGTTGATTTGGTGACATGACTTGGTGGGCTGACTTGGCAAGCCCACCTAGTGAGCGTACTTGAACAATCAACTTGGTGAGCTAACATGGTGAGTGGGCTTATAGAAGAAACTCAATGGGGCAACTTGGCAAGCACACATAACGAGCCAAATTGCTAAGACAAGGTGGTAAAACCACTAGGTGAGTTGACTTGGTGAGCTCAATTAAAGAGTCAACTCATTGAGGTGATTGGGTAGGGGTGACTTGGTGAGATCACCTAGAGAGTTGACCTTGGGGGTGAACTTGATGAGCAAACATAAAGAGTCAACTTGGTGAGCGTACTTGAATTGTAAGCTTAGCGAGCTGACTAGGGGAGTCAGACTAGCAAGCTGACATGGATAATTGACTTGGTGAACGTACATAAAAACTAACCTTGATGAGGTGCTTTGGTGGGGTGACTTGACAAGAAAACTCAAATAGTCAACTTGATGAGCATACTTGAATAGTCGACTTAGTGACATGACTTGGTGGGTTGACTTTATTAGCTGACTTGGCGAGCCGACCTGGCGAGCATACTTGAAAAGTTACTTATCTACCAAGTACCCCTTAAGGTGGGAATAGCTGATATGTTATGGAAACTAGGTGGTTTGGAGAAAGCAAAACTAACTCGTAGGTCAAGAGGCTCTATTTTCCCATCTTGTTTAGTTTCTCATCATTTTATAATTACGAAGGGTGGTTGGTTGTTTCTATATAATTTTTTAGACCTATACAAAATGGCTATCTCTCATGATCATTTTAATTATAGTGAAGGATATTTTGAAATATTCAAACAAAGGGCTAGGAATAGTGCTATAAAACATTAACCCTATTTCCCTAAAGATGTAATAAGAAAAGAATTTTACCTCCAAGAACAAGAGATAAAAAAGAAAAATGGAGAGTTTATTCTAGGGTCCTAGAATTAATTAATTGTTTTGAGAAAGATTAGATCCATTTGAAAAGTGGAAAGACAACAGTGGACAAGTTGAACAAGTTGATGACCACCTTTCCAGAGATTATGGAGGCTATGAATTAAAAGAAGACCTGTTTTATCAGTTCTTATCCTAATAAGACAAGAGAAGTAATGAAAAAGTTATCTTTTACCCCTAAAGTAGGATCAGGCCAATTGGTCATTCAAAGAAGTCCTAGCTACAACATCATTAGGAACAAGGAGCATATTGTGGACAAGGGGAAGAAAATAGTTAGATCAACTAGTACTACTTTGGAAGAGACATCTAAAGAGGAAAACCCCAAGAGGCAAAAGATAGAAGAAAAGAAAGTGTCCTAGATAGAAGATTACACACCCACTCAATCTCCTTTGCATATAGGGGATAAATGACTTACTGAGGAACAAACGGAACAATTAGGATTGCAAGGGGGAGTATTTGTTACTATTGTAGAATTAGAGGAAGAAAATTAGGTATGTATAGGATCATGGTGTGCCACAAAGTGGCAATTTGGAAAATTTGTAGTTTTGAAATATCTCAAACAATTTAAAAATATATTCCAACTTTTTTCCCACCCACCCTCATACTAAATGAAAACAATTAATATCTTTACAAGGTCTACTATATCTTTCGATAACAAATCTATATGGTTAACTTTAGAAACATCCAAAAAATGTTCATTTGGCCTATTTTTATGTGATTTTTACTTCGAACATGTAGCTGACAACTTTCTTATCACCAAAATTTGATAAAATGAAAAAGGGTATCTTAAGAATGTTCTTATGTTTCCATAAATGTAAGCTTTGTCAAATTATGAGTTTAGTAAATATTTATTATTTATTTTCTAAGGGAGTTATGTATAAAGTGTTGACTGACACACTATTTGAAAAATAACTATAAATTTCAAATGGTACAATATTTTTTAAATCCAAAAGATGCATCACATTCTATGTTTCTTCTATTATAAGGGAAAAAATAAAAAATTAAATTTTATAGAGTTTTGAATTAGTTAAGGTGGTCATACATGAAAGGTTTTTTATTCCAAAAATACTAAAGTCAAAAGTCAATTATTTATTATTTATTTAGAATAAAATACCCAAAAATATCTCACATCTAGACATGAGTATACTACTTATATCTAGAATATTATTAAAAAATATTATCATTTGATTTTGATTAAGGTGGTGAAACATATGTCTACTTCTTTATTTTTATTCTTAAATTTTTGTAATATTCCATTAAAATTCAGAATTTTGAACAATCAATTTTTATTTTTTTGAGATAAGTCCTAGTAGTTTAGAAACTAGATTCACTTTGCTAGGGATTCTTTTCTCTAAAATTTTTGATATAAAGTTAATAACAAGTAGAAAATTGCATGTCAAGTTGACATAATCATGATTTTTTGATTTTTTATTGCCACTGAAGAGCATAGTTTGGTTGACCATGATCCTAAATATACCCAATCCTTAGGAGCTTCTCATGCCTAGCCTTGAGCTAACTATTACTAATTATAGAGGAAAGGAATTAGACTATGTGGTAGAACAAGCTAGTCATGAATTTATTTCAAATGATAGTTTTGTCAAATTAAGAGATTTTTACAAGTTTGCGTGGAGAACTAATATTGAAAAAATTGAAGAAAGACGTAATAAGAGGAAGGAAGAGCATCTGGAAATGGAAGAAGCAGCTATAAAAGATTAGATAAAAGATGGAATGATGTAAAAGTTTAGAAGTTTTACCCCTGAAGAGGGAAGAAGAATGATAAAATGATCCAAAGTTTTGTTTTTACTAAATTAGGATATTACAGATGCAATGGTTTTTAATACTATCAATAAGACATTTTGTGCTAAAGAAAAGGTGAGAAAGGGACTTAGAGGTGCTAAATTTAGTGAAGATCATGTTACCTTAGTAATTTGGTCTTTGTGAAGAGGATCCAGAGCCAATCTTTCTTGACCTAATGATACTATAATGATTGGAGATTTGATTGTTAAGAAGGTGGAAGATACTCCAAATGATGAGGCTATAGAGTTAAATGTTGAAATAGCTAACCTCACATTAGCTACAGCTAGGAAGGAGAAAAGGAAAAAATTAGAATTATAGGAAAAATATGAATAGGTTCTAGATGCTTACAATAAATAAGTACAAAAGAGAATCGAGCTTGAAAAAAGATGGTAGGGTATCAAAGACAATCTAGCAAACCTAGGATTACTTACCCTCATCCTCTAATTGAAAGTTTTAAGTGAACTTCCCTTTTAGATCTACCAAATACTCTATAGAGACCTCAATTTTATACAACTGAGGATTTTGAAGAGGAGAAGAGAAAACTTTGGGCATTACATGTGGAATTCAATATCCAATATGAGGAAAAAATAAGAAAAGAAATCATTTATCTAGTAGATAAGGTTGGTTGGCCTACATTTTATGAGCAATTGTTAAAGATAAAAGATATCTGGAATGATATAAACAATAGTAAGGATGCTTTGAATCCAATTGTGAATAAATGGAATAGCAGGGACAAAGATATCACTCTTTCATGATTTTTAGTCATTAGTATGTCTTGTGAGCAAATAGAAAAAACCTTTGACATGACTAATGATCTCTTTAATTTTTATGATAATAGGGTTATAGTGTAGATGAGAATCATAATGTATTTCTCAAGGTGTCTTGGTAAAAAAATTGAGCTTTTTCCCCATGCACTCAAGAAAATAGATAAATTAAAAGACAAGGAAGAATGGGCCAAAGAATTGGATGATTTTTTATGCCTTAGGATTAATAGGGTCATAAATGAAAAGAAGCATGCATGGTGGGAAAAAATAATTGAGGAAGTTGTTAGAGTTCAAATATTCTTTGATTCTTTTAAGGAGGAATTTGTTGAAATAAATAAATTAGGGTAATATGTTTTAAACAACAAACAAGAAGTATTATGTTTTAATTGGCCAGATGACACACTTTTTGACAAGTGGATAATAGATCTTGTATAGGTAAAATAGCTAGTACTTGGTGAAACTGATCAAGATGAGCTGGATCAAGATGAGCTACAAACAATTAATGCATCAGTTAAAATAGAAGAGGAGAAAGATAAACAATCAACTGTAGTAACTGTAGACACCTAAATCTGATTACACTATTAGGTAATCATATATAATCATCTCCTAGGGCATTTTTGATTAAATATAATTAATTAATCATCATTCCCTAGTTAATTGATTTATTTAATTAACTATAGCCCAATTGATAAAATCAAATGATAACCCAAAACCAATTTATCAATTAAGTCCTTATTCCTCTATTAAATTAAATAAATTCCCAAATCTATTTAATTTAATCTCATATCCCTTATTTATTGAATAAATCATTTAATAAAATATCCAAACCCCTTTATCCCTAATCCAACCCATTCACCCATACTAACCTCACTTAGCCTCCTAAATAACTCATCCCATCAAAGCTAAGCCACTTTTCCCCTAACAACCTTTCTAAACTAAGTCTAATAACTCTCCTAAACATGTGCACATCTTTAAGCAAGGTTTGAGACTTTCTAACCCAAGTCAAAGTCAACAAGTCTCCCTTATCCTCTTCCATCCCTATCCAAGAGCATTAGTGGCTCTTACATGGCATTAATGCCTCTTACATCTCTCTTTATGTCTCTTACATCCCTCTTAATGTCTCTTACATCCCTCTTACACACTTATCCTTCCTTATTACTCTCTTTGACCAACCTTTATCCCATTCCCTCACACTCATCTTCCTTGTGACAAGTATCACTCCTCAATTGACTCCAAACAAGCACAATACATATGCTTCCCTTTGAAAGCATCTTAGCACTACCTCACCATTCTTCCATCCTTGCATCATGACCCTCCATTTCACTACCCCTTACCCTATAAATAAAGCCCTTCTCTCTCATAATCCATCAATCAACTTCTATGCTAATTTATAATGCTATTTTGAGAGCCTAAAAACTACCAAAATACCATCATAATGTTGAAATCCATCCATAACTCCATTTTTGAAACCCTCACCCATCTACATGCTTTGTAAAACACCCACCCATTGGAAGTTTTAGCTCATTGTGAGCATACATCCTCATCCATTAGGGACATATCTACGTCATCGTAGGATATACCATAAGGAGCCTACCATTCTTGGTTTGTCCTCCTTCTTGGTGGTAACCTTGGTTCTATCATAAGTGTTAGCTTATTTAGTTTTATGAATGCTTTTATTAGTCAGTATTCCTCTATTACACTACTAGATTAGGTGATATAGTAACAAGTATAGAAGTTCAAACTAATGACTTAGTAGTAGAAGAATTAAGTGCAACTATTAGTTTTTTAGTACACAATGACATAGATGAAGAGCTACGTGTTAAAGTCAGTTTTCAATTATCAGAACCAAGTCCATCACAAGCAAGTCTAATGATCACAAAATTCAAGGAATGAAAATTATATCAAGGCCAATTACAAATTGCTCAGCAACAAAGAAGCCACAACAAAAGTGGTCACACAAAAGGAATATTCATGATGTAAATCTTTTAGTTGCACCAAATTTTGTCTTTTATGACAGTAACCTTTTGTAAATATCTTTTTGCCTTAAGGACAACTATCCTTATATTCTAGGCCTAGAGCTTGTTGCATCTCATGCTATATAAATGAGGTCCCAAGGCTAGAGAAATGACATGAATTATTATATAATTTTTATGTTTTGCTTGGTTTACATTTTCTCTATTTTTCTTGATGTAAATTTTTGTGATGTATTTTCTTTGCAAAATATGATAATACATTAATGTCCAAGGATCATACTATCTTGTCCTAAGTTTTTTGAGTTTTATTCCAATTTTATAAATTTTTCAAAGAAAATTAATATAAAGATGAACTATCACCATATTTGTTTTCTCTTAATCTTGTCTCCATTTTTATTGACTAGTTATCCTAAGGTTTTATGGGAAAAAAATATCCAATTTAATGCAATTAGGGTAGGTTGTATATCGGTTTGCTATTTCTTTTAATCAATTAATTAAGTAAATTCTTCAGTAATATGATAGGATTTCTAGGTAGTAAGCAGGATATGCATAAGATTGGATTTTAGGATAAATTGTTGATAATATTGATTGTAATGCAATCAATTAGGTCAAAATAATTGGGTAGACTTTGAATCCCAATGGATGAGGCACTGATTGATTATTTCAGTTTGCATATGAAAAAATCATGGATAAGAATCAAGAAAAAATCTCAAAAATCAATTCAACTTTACTTTTAATATATTAGGAATATCATAGCTAGCCAATACTTGGTTGCATTTAATTTATGTGTTTTCGTTAGCTATTGTTACCCATAATCATGTGCAACTCTTAGAAGAATTATGACCAAATATATACTACAAGGGATGAATGTTGTAAAATAATATCAGTAAATGAATGAAGTGTGAAGATAGTATCTAGTATTGAATCACTTTTATCCCTCAGGTGCACCTACCTTGGTGATGTAGAACCTAAAGAGTAGAAAATCCTTGTGGTTTTGTTGAAATTGGGTCAAGATTTGAGAACTCCTTAGTTGAGCATAGGAAATAGCTAACCCTTAGACTAAGTTTTTCTCCATCATCTTGGTATCAAGTATTTATTGCTTGGTAGTTTAAGAACACCAAATCAATTCATACTCCTACATGGGGTGTAACATTTTCTATTAGTTAAACTACAATTTATAGATCTTTAAAAATGAAAAATAGAAATGGATAAATATAAATTTTGACATTTTTTAGTAGAAAAAGATAAAATATTCATATTTCTCTCAAATCCGCTATTGACAAAAAGAAGAATTCATTATTTAATGCTCAAGGAAATGGAAGAGATCGAACAAATAAAAGAAAGATGGAAGAGATAGAAAAAGGAAATTATAGAGCCATGGGAATTGTAGGTTAGGGATTAATTTGGGCTTAATTGGAAGATTTTATTGTGTTTTCAACATACTACTTTTTGGATGTATTTTCTCAACTTATAGATTAAATTAAAATTTCTATTTCTATTAACATCACCTAATTAGGATGAAAAAATTATTAAATTGGATATCTTGATTATAAATTTTATATTTCTTGAAATTGGATATCTCTTCGCTTATTTTAATTAAAATTTTAGATATGCTAGTATTAATTTATATCTATATCAACATATGATACTAGTACCAACATCAACGTATGTTCCTATACATTTGACATTTTGTATCATGTTATATTACACTACTTCTAGAGATTTATTCCTTATGTGATATATATATATATATTCTTTTATTGTCAATTAATCCTTCAATGTTGAACCATTTCTACCGAGATCCAAAATTTAATCTTCAAATTTTGTAAGCCTTCACTTAATATTTCTCTCTTGATAATATATGAACTAAAATAGATGAAACACTTTATTTTATATTAATTGCATATAAATTTTAGCCCGTTATTGTAGACTAGGTGGGAAATAATCCATGACTACTTGTTAGTTACATACATTTCTTTCTAGAAAGGAAGTGAGAGGATGATGGAAAAGAGAGATCACTTTAGAACAAACTAGGAGAAGGTGTTTATGGGGTTGTTCTGTTTAGTATGGGTAAAAATGAGTAATTTAGAGAGTATAGTGATATTTAGTAGAATAATTTTTAAAAATATATTAGAAAAAAATTAATTGGAGGGAGATATACAGAGTTATATATTATTTTTGAATAAGTATATTTGAGGTTTATTCTACTCTCTCTTTGTTCTAACCATTTTGCTAAAATAAAGAATATAGATAAGGAGATATTATATAGTTACAAAGATAAAATGTGGAATATTTTGTATAAAGTTTCTTAATGGTTCTTGATATACTTATTCAACAAGTCTTCCATGCAAGCATTCTTTGGATAGAACATTTGAAAATTCTTAATTAACATTTTCTTAATGTATATTATTAACTTTGAAAAAGGATCAAGAATGATAGAAAAAACATTCAAAGCCTTTAAATATTCATGTAAAATTCTTATCCAATTCTTTGAAAATAAAATGATAAATAAAAAGGACAATAATTCTTAAAATTAAAATAGTCAAATTAAAAAATATTTAATTATATATATTTAATTATGAATTATTATTATTAATTAATTGTTTTGATTTCTTTCAGGACCATCTTGGCATGTTGGACTTATATCAGAGAACAAAACAATCTTTCAAAACAAATTTGCTGCTTGTTTTCCAGTCTTCTAAAAAATGGGAAGGAAATAGAAAGTCTCATAATCTACAAATTAGAAGACAAAAACTATACAGAAATAGGCAAGAGAGATCCTAATATATAGCACACAGTAGACCAAAATAGGTAGAGTATGATCAGAATGATGATATTCATTCAATAATGGATAAAACCAACATATTCTGAGTACACTAGGAGTGCCTGAATATAAAGGCCTCAGGAGAGCTTCTAGAATGCCTAGAAGTTAGCACCATGACATGTCATACAACCAGGCACATGTCCACCAGATATGGATTATCCTCCATTAAGCACGTGAATAAGTGCAATGATGTGAGGATAAGACTACAATGGTGTAGCGCGGAAATCAGTGGAGTAGACAACATGTGCTAAATGAGGAGTGCGGAAAACTGTGTTGTCACCATGACAACTAAGTAAATGATGCATACTCCTGTGTTGTAGACACCATGTGCCTAATTAGAGTTGCATAACTCAATGAGAGTTCACAAAATCCTAAGTGTCTCACCTAAAATAATAATAAAATAATGCAAAATAAATAAATAATGCATTAACCTAAGTAAAACTTAAGTAAGTGTAATAAGTAAATACTTATTTACACCAACTCCCCCCCTTAAGTGCAAGTTAGGGGAATGCCCTTAAGCTTACGCAATCTAGGATGAAAATGCAAGATGGGTCTCGGCTACTAGGCCATGTTAGGTACCCATGTACATAATGATATGCAATCTCCCATAAAGCTCGGAAAGAGGGAAAACCTCATGGGAAAAACCCTCCCCCAAAAAGAGAGATAGATAGGATGCATGGATGGATGGAGTAATCAAAATCCCCCCATTATGACATACATCCAATATATACATAAGAGAATGAGAGAAGGAAGAGAGAAAGAATGGGCTCCCCCCCCCAAAGAAGAATGCCGAACAGTGAATGCTCCAGTAAAGAAGCTGATCCAAGACTGCAGAATGATGTTCCTCCCCTTAGGAAGAAATAGTGCCAAGGGTACAAATGAGACGCTTTTTCTATGTGTGGAAAGAATCCCATGGATAAGTGATGTCTCTGAAACCTACTCATCTGGCTGAAGAACCTGTCCCAAAGAACTGTCTATCCCTACAACTGATGAAGAACCCTGCTGTAACTGCTGATCATAAGTATCCACATTCACTTCAACCTGTAAGGATCGATCATGTAGAGAATGAACAAGAGAGTCTGAAACTCCCATAACAACTAAAGAAGGTAATTCTACATCAAGAAGAAGAGGCAGATCATGAATACTATCCCCCAAATCTGTCACTGAACCTGTATCTGGAAGACTAAATGTACCCTACTATTCTGGACCTATCACTGTGGCAATGTATGCATGTAGACTGAACTGATGAAGTGACCTCTCACTGTATCTGTCGACAGAACTCCATGTTTCTGAAGCTGTTGAAGCACTATCGTTGGTGTCACTATCAGTATCCACACTGTATGATGGGCAAAGAGGAAGAGAGGACAAGCTCGGAGAACTTTCCTCAAAATGTACATCCTTCTCCACAAAAATCTTATGTGTCTCAGGATCAAGAAGTCTATATGCCTTCACACTGTCTTCATAACCAATGAAAGTACAAGGCCGAGATGTCTGTGCCTTGCAACCCCTGGAAGATCTATTTGCCCATGCAGGACAACCAAAGACTCTAAAGTGTGTCACAATAGGTTTTCTACCACACCATGCCTCAAAAGGAGTTTTGCCATCTAAGGTGGGATGAGGAGAACGATTAAGAATGTGAGTGGCACTTGAGATTGCTTCAACTTCTAATGATGGATCTAGAGACTTGGCATGAATCATGCAACTTGACATAGACTTAAGAGTTTTAATCCTCAATGCTGCAACATCTGTCTTAGGCAAATTGAATGCTGAAGGAATCAGAAGATCAATGCCCTCATGTTTGCAAAAATCCTTAAGTCTTCTATTCACATCCATGTTTCCATTATCCATGTGGAGTACTTTGATGGCCTTTCTGGATTGTCATTCTACATGAGCCTTGAAGTCTAGAAATGTGTCCAAAACTTCACCCTTACTATGCAGAAAGTAGACCCAAGTGAACCTTGAAAAGTCATCAACTAAGGTAAGTGTGTAGTGACCCTGGTTGAATGCAAAAGGATTTGCTAATACCATGTGAACCATTTGAAGAACACTTGTTTCTCTAGAAGACTTCCCTCTTTGTAACTTCCCCTCTAGATGCATATCCACTGAATCTGATGAACATTTACCCTTAGAAAAGTTGATTTGAGGTAGACCTTTGACCATGTGGTATGTGCAAAGTTGCTGAAGAGAGCGATAGTCAAGATGACCATACCGCTCATGCCATAATTGCATGTTTGAATGTGATTGTGATAACAAAGCCTTTGAAGGAGTCTTGGATACAAAATGCAAGAAAGAGTACAACCCGTTGTGATCATTCACTTTCCCTACTGCAACCAAGGAATTATCTTTAAGACTATGCACTTGAACTGAGTCAGGAAGGAACTCAACTCGATGTCCATCTCTGAGGTGAGTAATTTGGTAGATTGAAAGGAGATTTGAACTTAGGTTTGGAACATAGAGAACCTCTTGAAACTCTCCATTTCCCATTTCCACATTTCCTTTTCCTTCAACTTCCATTTTGCTATCATTCCCCATGAAGATGTGTGGTACCCTTGAGCGATTCAATGAAGAAAAATCCCCCTTTG
Organism: Cupressus sempervirens; assembly: GCA_028749045.1. NCBI lineage: Eukaryota > Viridiplantae > Streptophyta > Pinopsida > Cupressales > Cupressaceae > Cupressus > Cupressus sempervirens. The sequence goes on from CM053792.1 coordinate 879,011,954, forward strand.
AAGAACCCATATGATATGAGGCACCTAAGTCAAATATCCATTCCCTTGAAGAGTTTGCATTTGCCATGAGTGCTTGCCCTTTGTTCTTTGAATCTGAAGAAGAGCCCTTCTCCTTATAAGCATTAGGAAATGGAAGATTATGTTTCTTCATGATGTTGGTCAATTCATCAATATTTTTAAGATAGCAATCATGCTCTTCATGACCCGTTTTCTTGCAATAAGCACACTTCTTCTTCTCCTTATTGTTGTTGTCCCCTTTCTTCGAGGACTTGCCTTGTTGATTGGATTGAGGTGTTGTCTTTTCTGCATCCTCATATTTTCTCTTCCATTTCTTCTTACCCTTTCCTTTGTTTGAAGATTGTCCAGCTAAATGTTGAGAACCCTCATTGGCCACCAATGCTTTGGTCTGAGATGATTTGAGAATCCCCATTGTTTTCAACTTCTTTTCTTCATCATCCAACAGTTTAGCATATTCATCAAAAGTTACTTTCTTGTAGGTAGACCCTAAGGTAGTCTTTGAGGTGTTAAAAGAAGATACAAATGTGGAATATTCGGATGGCAGCTTGTTGTGAATAAGATAGATCAGTCTGTCATCTTTGATAGAATTCCCACAATCAGTAAGCTTTGTCCTTAATTCATTCACCTTGATGATGAAGTCCTGTATTGAGTCATACGACTTAGGATCTAAGGAAACTAGCTCATCTTCTATTTTGAACACATCTTCTTCAGACACTTTACCATAAAGGTTTTCCAGGGTATCCCAAGCTTCCTTGGATGTAGTACATTTTATGATTTGATACATGATCTTATCATCTACCCCCAAACATGTATCACCTAGGGCTTTCCTATCCATGGCTACCCAATTAGAAATTTCACTTGTTGATACATTATCACCTACTGGTTTAGGAAGAGTACCATCTACATATTGTGAAACTCCATTATGCATTAAGTGATACAACATTTTTATAGACCACATAGCATAGTTATGAGGAGTTAACTTAGGAAACTTAAAGTTTCCCATGATGCAGAAAAATGAAAGAAATTTGCAGAAAAGAGAGAACACAACACCAAGAATACCCCCCCTTTTCACTAAATCAAGAAACCCCCCCAAAATAGATGCTTTGGGCACTTTATCAGTAGTACGATTACAATGGGCCACTTCCTAATTTAGGCCTTTTTGGACTTTTGAGTTTGCTTGTTAAAACTTTGCAATAGAGTATAAATCTAAAACTTTACAATGTGCTACAGAACTGAAGCAATACAAAGCAAACAAAGGCCCTATTCTGAAAGTAACAACTTTTTCCACACAACACTACAATCTGATGCCAAATCTAGAAAGCAGACAAAAAAATATGCACTGTCAAAAAAAATAGAACCTGTTTTTGACTCCAAATGTGCTCGTACGGAGCAGTTGAAGTTGCAAAATGTAGGATTATTCAGGTACAGTCGCCAAAAAATGAAAATTCTAAAAAATCCGTGCACCAAAACCAAAAATAGCTGCACCACTAAAAAATTTAGAAAATTTTACCCAATGTCAAAAAAAATGGCACCTGATTTGGAGTCCGGATGTGCGAGTTATGGCCTCTTGAAGTCGAACTGCCAAAACCAAAATTAATTTGGTGAGGGGTTGCACCAGCAAAAGATGGGGTTAAATTTGACGGTCATACAACCGTCGCAGTAGATAAAAAATGGCCTGCGATGACATCCAAACAGGCGTCAATATTTACCCCATGAAATTGATGATGTCAGCAAAAAATTGGCCGACTGGCTGATGTGGCTACTGACCTAGAGTTCCATACTATACGAATTGTATGGAAAATTCTGACATGGATGTCCGAGTTGGATGATGATGGTATTCCACGTGTTCGGGTGACAGTGTCTCTGCTGGTAGGCTGACTGTATGCACAGTCAGATTGCTGACTGGCGATGACGTGTGAAGAGTTGTCGATGTTGTCCACATGGTGGAGGTGGATTAGTGCAGGGTCATGATCGTCGAATTTTTAGTGCGGTTGCCAAAAATTGGATGATGACGCCAGTTTAAAAGAAAGCGCTGGAGCTTTGGGCAACTCGCCGAAAATTGCCACAGAGTGCCGTTGTCAGAATTGCCAGTTTTAATAATCCCACATTCATGGGTCACACAGGCTGTGGAGTGTTTAAAATGAATAGGCCACAGTGTTTAGAAAAACTGCGAGTTAACAGATCTTGCACTGCCGGTGAAGGGTTCGCCTAATAACCTGTCGGAATTCTAAGAGACAGTACTATTATAACGTGCTTTAGGAATACATGTGCAGGTACGGCCAGGGTAATGATGCCATAGATTTATACAATTTACCCTATAATTAAATAATATATCCGACCAAATATGCAGACTGGGGGTTGATAGCCCGGCTCTGCCAAAAACTTTCTCGACCAAAAAAAATAAATTCGAAAATATTCGAATAATGGCAGAAAAAATATATATATATTTCAGATCCGAAAATTCAATGAGATAGATCCGAAAAAATTATACCCAATTTGCAAATTGGTGCCTTCGGGTGCTAGTTTGCAAAGAATTTTTGCCTCACGATCAACTTTCACCCAAGATAGGTGAATTTATAGTCAATCTTCACTGATTCAGCGCTCCGGACGCAACAAAGAGATCAGATTTGGTTCTAGACGCTCTCAATTTCTGTGGATCCTTCAGAATTGAGGTGTTGAAGCATGAAAGGTCTCGAACGGCTAGGTGATGAGAATTCTCCTGAGCTCTGATACCATGTAAGAATTTGGCTTAGGCCAGAATTCACCCAAGAACAAAAGAACTCAACAATAGCACACAGTAGACCAAAATAGGTAGAGTATGATCAGAATGATGATATTCATTCAATAATGGATAAAACCAACATATTCTGAGTACACTAGGAGTGCCTGAATATAAAGGCCTCAGGAGAGCTTCTAGAATTCCTAGAAGTTAGAACCATGACATGTCATACAACTAGGCACATGTCCACCAGATATGGATTATCCTCCATTAAGCACGGGAATAAGTGCGATGATCTGAGGATAAGACTACAATGGTGTAGTGCGGAAATCAGTGGAGTAGACAACATGTGCTAAATGAGGAGTGTGAAAAACTATGTTGTCACCATGACAACTAAGTAAATGATGCATACTCCTGTGTTGTAGACACCATGTGCCTAATTAGAGTTGTGTAACTCAATGAGAGTTCACAAACTCCTAAGTGTCTCACCTATAATAATAATAAAATAATGCAAAATAATTAAATAATGCATTAACCTAAGTAAAACTTAAGTGTAATAAGTAAATACTTATTTACACCAATAAAAATTCTTAATTAACATTTTCTTAATGTATATTATTAACTTTGAAAAAGGATCAAGAATGATAGAAAAAAAATTCAAAGCTTTTAAATATTCATGTAAAATTCTTATCCAATTCTTTGAAAATAAAATGATAAATAAAAAGGAAAATAATTCTTAAAATTAAAATAGTCAAATTAAAAAATATTTAATTATATATATTTAATTATGAATTATTATTATTAATTAATTGTTTTGATTTCTTTCAGGACCATCTTGGCATGTTGGACTTATATCAGAGAACAAAACAATCTTTCAAAACAAATTTGCTGCTTGTTTTCCAGTCTTCTAAAAAATGGGAAGGAAATAGAAAGTCTCATAATCTACAAATTAGAAGACAAAAACTATACAGAAATAGGCAAGAGAGATCCTTATATATCAAATTACATATTTACACAAACATGATTGCATCTAAGAACAAAACATAAAAAATAAAAATATTTAAATCTTTAAGATCAAATGATTGCATAGTTGTCCATTTAGAATATATTTAATACTCTCATATGTCAAGTCAAAAATATAGTCTGTAGGATCCATTTCAAATATTATACCACATGATGTCTATCATAGGATGTATTAAATTTTTATTTAATTTTGTAATATATTGTGGCAGAATCTGACTTCTAAAAATGTGTAACTGAGTTTATATTCCAAGTCCAAATGCTGACTGGGATTGCCCAATCAGTGGTGTGATCGAAACATAAGCTTTTGAAAATGTGTTTGTCATAGAATGACTAAATGTGGAGAATTCATTGCACATTTTACTGGGTGAAAAATTTATGCAAAATAGATCTGGTTCCATACACTACAAGGACATTGTTTCTAAATTCCTCACCAATTGTATGGACCTTTTTGAGAATGTAGAAATTGTGAAGCAAATGGAAAATGCATATGTCAAGCATCACTTCAAGCCTCTTGAAGACTATGATTCATACATTAGTGCATATGTAATAGAGATAATTAGTTCCCTCATAGGTGATTTATTCTCCCTTGAATCTCTAAGTTCATGTGATCTTACTACGTGTCTATATCATTCCCTCAAAATTGCAATTAGTAGTAAGTACACATCTATCATAGACCATGTATTGCATGTTCACCATTTCCGTCTCTCTCAAAAAAATTCATCAAGAATTTTCGATGTTTGTGATGCAATGATATTCCTACAAATTCATATGTCTCTTCTTCCAATACTTCCTTATGTTCACACCAATTGCTCCATGATTATGTCCTCTAGTAGGGAGCTACTAGAAGCTGCAAAAGATTTCTCAAAATTGTCTGACATGGATTAACATATAGTGCATATATGTATATATTAACCATTATATGTGGTGAAATATTGTTATTCATACTACTAAATAAATGTTTGAAAAATAAAAACACTTGCTTCTATGTCTATATTTTTCATCACGTATGATTTTAGTTTTCTAAAATTCCTCTTACTCAAGATATTGTTTACACTATTGGTCACTTTAATAATATTTATGGACTTCAAATATTGTGTTTTCCTTATCATTCTATATAAGGAATATATTCTAAAACCTAATAATACATTATATTTGAATTTCAGCAAATAAAAATATTAGTCATGGTTTCTATTGGTTTAAGTCAAGTTATATTTATCTCTTAAAATTTTGTTTATTGTTATTTTATTATATCATCTGATATGTCTTTAACTACATGTTCTCTAGCCATCCCTACCTCATCACAAACTTTTGATTACTTCCCTCTATTATATGAATATACAATTTTAATTGTGAAAAAAGTTTTTAGTTTTATCTTGTTTCTTTGAAATTTGATTGGATGATTGCATGTAGTATTATGTACATATTTTTCACCTAATCAAAGATACTTGGTCAACTCATTGTTTCTTTATATCGTATTCTATAGCTATATCAACAACTACAAATTCTGATTACATGTTTAACACAAAACAACTATCTAGTATGTCTTGACCCTATCTTATCTAATAGCAACTTATTTGTGACTTCTCTATCTAGTCAAATAAAATATAATTCATATACATTCACTTATATTTTTCACTTAGTGATTTTTATATGTCTTTCCTCTCTAGTAGAATAATATTAATTACACTTAGAAGATTTGGATTTGAAAATAAAACTAGTATTCTAGGATGCAATATAGTTGGTAGAAAGACTTCTAAACCAATATCTATTTAGAGTTCCTTTAACATATCAATTATTCTAATTTGATGTAATAATTAATCATAAGTATAATAGATAATAAAATTATAAATATAATATTCAATATAGAGGATTCAACTATATTTTTGAGTCAAACTCATTGACCTCATGTTTCATGGATAGTATGAAGAACCCATCTTCCATCCATTCCAACTCTAGCTTGACTACACCTAACTATGAAAACTTAGAAAGTTTTGGTGCTTTAACTCTATGAGAATCACCTAGTTCTAATTCATGTTAGATGTTCCATTCATTTTCATGAAATTTTGGTTTTCTGAACCACTACATAAGAAAAACATACCACTTCAACCTACTATGGTGATCTCCTTTCTAACAGATATCGTAGATCATGAATGCAAACCCATGTAGTGATTTTACATGTTCAAAGTAACATTGCACTCTACATATAGATCTAGAAAGAGAATTGCAAAAACATGTTTGATCACCTTGTTTTCTTAACATGTTTGCTTCAAATAACTTGTACACAATGGATTATGTATCTAGGGCAATGGTTCTTTTAAAGTTTGGTAACAACCTTTCACATTTCATGCATATGTATACCTTTCACTTCTGAAATGTGTAGACCTAATATGAAACAATTATCAATTACATTATCTAATGGCATTATGGAGAAATGTCAAAGTCATTACTCATATATTAATAATACTCTAGATAGAGATGTTGAATTTATTTTCCATGGGTCTTTACTGATTTGCAAAGTATTGCACCTTAAATTTCATTACTTGTTTTGTGTTAGGTCTTACTTGGAAATGAAATTGTACACAAGTTACATTTATTAATATGGATTTTGAATACGAATAATGTAGGATAACAACACTTTACTAGTCTAAATTTGGTACTGCAACTTGAAGTTGATATCACAAATACACTCTTTATCTTGGCAAGTGCAAGTGTGAATATCTTATAATAAAATGATTCTACCTGAATAAATAATGCTTTTTGAAATTTTCATTATCTCTCTCCTCTATTTCTCACAACAACAAACATTCTTTTTGATGTTTTTCATGGCTTGCAATGTAATACTCTTTTATGTAATTTTATACATAATCAAGTTAGCCATGGAGTTTAAAGAAAGGGAAAACTAAAGTAGGCTAGAAATTAAAAAAATTCCACACTTAGACATTATCTATTTTGCCTAACACATTAGGAGCGCCTGGTATTATTATATGGATGTTGCTATATAATTACCAGTGAACAACTTACAAATGTTTCCTTAAATTGTTTGATTACTTCACAAAGCTGGCTACAATGATGTGTGGTTTCTTGAAGGAATTAGTATGCAACATATGCAATAAGCACAAATGCAAGTGTGGTCTAAAAATATAAAGCTATCAGGATGTGTCCATGGGATCAATGTTGGTTAAATAGTTTTCCTCCTACTACACAAGTTGCTTTTACATATGGTAAAGAGACATTTGTAATGAAACAAGATGGACATATTTTTCATTTTAAATCAAATACTTGAAAGAAAATGGCAATTGTTTATGCATCGATGAAAATGTGTATCAAACAATAGGCTTCCATAAACTATTATGCATGTCATGGCACTTATTGAAAAGTTGACCGTGCCACTTTAGAGTTAGCAAAATGTTTAGTTAAAAAAATATTACTTTTGTGATACATATATCAATTGTTTTTATGAAAATTTGACAATTATTTTAGTTTCTACAAGTGCGAGTTGATTAGTAATTGGATTTTGTAAGCCTTGTTCAATTTTTCATTAGATCTATGTATTATGACATAGTTACAATCTCAAAGACAACCACCTATACAATCACACACACATAAGAAAAGTTCACAAACTTACAAGTGATCATATGAACGACTCTCACATCTAATCTACTCAGAATAGTGTTAGGCTAAATAAACAAAATTGAAATTGTTTACTCATAAGAGGAACATGGAAGTGGACAAATACAATACAAAATCCCATTTACAGATAATATGATATTGACAAAAGTCTTCTAGAACATGAATTATCTAGGTTTCATGAGTTAAAATATAATGTTGGTGACTCTTTGTTTGATTAATTTGTATTTTTACTCAAATTTCAGCTCACCTCAACTGAAATATGCAAGAGAGTAATAGATTTCTTCATTAGTTTCCTTCAAAATTCTAATGAATAGGCTATACATTCTTTCACTTGTGAATTGCATCTAGAAACATTGAAAGAGCTACATAATATAGTCAATCCTAATACTTATTTATGAAGAATGTAATTATTTGCAAATGTAGCTAGCTCAAAAGAAGATCAAGGTTTATGGGGTGATATGTTTGTCATTCACTAACTCTCTAAGTGGCTAAAAATTCATATTTTTGTTTGGTCTTCAACTTTTGGAAGATGACATCTTGACTCCAATAACTTAGCTAATTCGGTTGCATACAATATCCTATTTCATGATGAAAATCCTCTTTGTTGCCATTTCAAGCCATTGGTTACCACATAGATAATTCAATTTTTGGCAAGTTTTTGACTATTTTTGAGTTACATAGTTTCAAAATAGGGGAAATTAACATGACCACATACTTATTTGGATTCAAAATGCACTAATATATGGAAGACAAAGCAATGATGAAATTGTCAAATTTGTCGATAACCACATAACATACAACACTGACCACTTGCTATCACATATGGATAAATTGCAAAAACACCATCACACAAGATAATACAAAAAATCATCAAAGAAAAAATGTAAATATAATTTTTCAATACCTCCACTACCATATACCATGATTTTGGAGCCATTGTCTAATAACAACACCATGGTGACAATGTTTGCTTCAAAAAAAAATACAACTTTGGAGGGTAAGAAATTTGACACATTCTACACATTTGAAATATTTTCAGTAGATTTACAGACAACACATATTGAATGCATTATTTTAGTGAGATCAATGTTACACAAACCAACTCTATTTCTAAAGAGAAAACCATTAGAGATATGAAAAATAAGTTTTTATAGACAAATGCCAAAGCTATGGAGAGAAAACATAGATGCTCAGTTTGTCTTAAGTTCTTATGTTGCAGTGATGTACCATACTTTGTACATGGAAAAATATAAAAGTATATGACACATGCTTTCAAAGAATGTGAGATGATCACCAAAGAGAAAATATAGATGCAATAGGGATGATAAGAAAGCTAGGAATGTTTTACTAAACATGTAGCAGATGTTAGCAAAACAAGTTGCTCACTTAATTCTATTACTTCCCCACAATAAAAGTTCATTTAGATTTATTTTCATTAACACAAGACCAGAAAATGAACACGTCTTTGTTCTAAAACTAGTCATTCAAATTAACTAGGAACTAGACGAATCAGAAAATTTAATATCAAATATTTGATAGACCACTGAATAAATTGACCAACAAGTATCTTGAACATATGTTTGGATGATTTTGTCTCAAAATATAATATTAGAGTGATCCAAAATAATAATAATAAAAGAAGAAAGAAACCATAATATGATTCATCAATTACAATAGATATATTGATGTCAAAAATTATTATAGAGAGTAATTACTTCCTTTTGTACCATTCATAGAATATTAAGTCTATCTCAAATAAAATTTTACATATTGGGAATCATCATTCACACATCACAAAGCTACAATAAAAATAAACTATTCAAAATTCTTCTTCAAAACCAGCCTTGCATGGGGTGACATTGATAGTGAATCCAATGATATCAACATGCAAATAATAGAAAATAGTAACAACAATGAAACAATACAAACCTATAGGCCTCAAGAAGAATATGACATTGGCAATGACATTGAAGCAAGATCATATAAGAAAATAATGAACACAACATATATTCAAGATTTGAATTAGAAAAACACCTAGAAATACTCAATAATGTTGACTACTTTAAACTTAGATAGAAGCTTAACAAAGAGAAACAACAAATAGTCAAAGACATTGTTATGAAGAAAATGAAAATTAACAAAACTCCAATTGACCTATTCCTTAATAGAGGTTCTAGGATAGGGAAAACATTTACAAAAAAGGCCATCTATCAAGCACTTTTGCTCATTTATTAGAGTAATATAGATAGTAATCCTAATAATCCAAAAGGATTAGTTATAGATTATATAGAAAAAGAAGCATACAATATTGGTGGTGCAACAATACATTCAACACTACATAGTCCTTTGAACAAATCTAAATTTTTACCACTAAAAAGAAACACTTGACAAAATTTGAAAACATTATAGTCAACTTGGACATATTTTGATTGATGAAATCTCCTTAGTTGGTTCATCCTTCCTACGTTTCATAGACAAATGACTATGATAAATTATGCGTAGACCTACAACTTATTTTTGAAATTTGGGCACAATTTTCTCTAGTGACCTATATCAAGCACAACCAGTACTAAAATCCAATATATTCAAAAGTAGGCCTACAGATAGAGACTGATTTCCATACAAATTCTAGAATGACAACATGAAATGTTACACTTTACATGTTACCATGTGGCATAAAGATGAAAAATTTATTCAAATCTTAAACAAGACCCACAAAGCCAAGAAAAATTTCGAAGATATAGATTACCTCAACTAGCACTTTCTTAGACCAATACCAATTGATCCAACACCCCCTTTTATTTTTTATAGAAAACTCGATGTAGATACCCACAACAACAAAATGCTCACAATTATGGTTAGAAAAATTATATTTCTAAAGTCCATTGATGAATATGAGAACACTATTGATGGTATATGAATCTACTCCCATATAGCTACTCTACCAACTAAAATACAAATAAAATGAAACATGCTCATAGAGTTATATTTAGGAAATTACAACACCATTGATGGCTTAGTAAATGGTTCCAATAGTATCTTCAAAGAATACACCGAACTTCACACTTTCGACATTGTCTGGGTTAAGTTTAACGATCCTAATGTTGGGCATCAACAAAGAAAGAAATATGCAACATACTATAACCAATGGATTAAAAAACTTTGGTTCCCTATTCTACGCATGTCAAGACCAATTCAAAAAATACCAACTAGAAAAAAAATTACTATTAGAAAATAAGTCCCCATACAACTAGCTTGTGTATGCACAATTCATAGATCACAAGGCTTAACAATGAACACACTAGCTTTCAATCTGACAACTATACAACAAGGAATAACATATAGAACATTATCATGAACAAAAATAATGTAAAAACTTGTTCCTTGTCAAACTTATAAGCCCTAAAAATTTCAAAGAGAAAAAAACAAAATAAATATAGAAATGAAGCACTTGAAATCAAGTGCATCTTGGCACCTTGACATTGATCCTATATGTCCACAATCAACTCCAAATTTTCTTTTGTACAAATTCAATACAAGAAATTTTATATGCCAAGAAACCTAAACTACTCAATTACTTTCAAATCATGTCATATGATGTACTATTCTTACAAGAAGTTCACATTTATCCACCCCAAAATCACATCCTATATGGATTGTTCATTTCTCATTGTAACAATGCAATAAACAGTGTCATGAGAATGATACAAAATCAAATCACAATAATAACAAGAAAAAATTACACATCACAATATGTAGAAGCAATAAAATTGATCATTTCAAAGTTAAACAATATATTCAACATTTCAAACATCTATGCAAGGCGAAACTCTTTGATAATTGAGATTAAAAAAGTGTTGGAAAATATCACAAACATAATAAATCCAAATATAATCACTTAAATTGTTGGAGATTTCAACATTATCATGACATCTACTACCAAAAGCATAAAATCCTTAATAGCACATATGCAACAACTTCATTTAAAATTCCTTCCCAACGCTACTGTGATTTCATCTAATACAATAAGCTAGTTACTTCAAAAATGATATCTACTTCAGCTAATTAGAAAATACCAAAAAAATGATTTTCCCGTCTCCTCTTCTGTAGAAGATTATATTTAAAACAAAGGAAACAAAACTTACAGTCCACCAATAAGTTGACTTCTTTAAAAAGTGCAATAATCAATCTCTTAAAATTTTACAGGGACCAATGGATGCAAATCAAAGAATGGGAAAGTCTACAAAAAAGGAAAGAATAATATACAAAAAGGTATTCTTTATCCCATTACATATATATCATTTCTTTTTCCATTTTCACATGCATAATATACTAGTACAACAACAGGGTTAAAACTAGTGCTCACATCTTTGTTGAAGACCTCAATTCAAGAAAGGTGGGAAACACATTTGAAGGAGATTTTTTGGTTGTGTTCAAAGACAATCTTGATAAGGTGAAAAAAACAAGTGAAGTGCTACATGCAGATCTAACAGATCAAAAAGAATAAATGATAATAACATTAGTTGTTATTGGATATTTGGTACAATAATTTGAAGACAAATTAATCCCAGGCATGGGTGTTTATGTAGAATATTTTTACATTGCACCAGGATCATAGTATGGTAGAGGTGATTGTGATTGTATACTTGTGCTAAAAGATTCAAGTACAATGAAAAAAATCAATACCATATGCAAAGAATATAGCTTCATTCCAAATAGCACAATCCAAAGTCTGCTAAATAGTACTAGCAATTATCCTATTGAAACTATGGATTAGTTGTTGGCATACTAAAACAAGGGAGTGCAAACTTCCTAGAAATAAAGGATGGCCAATGAAATCTAAAGATTATGCACAAGTAACATGAAATAAAAAATACAAATATAAATATAATTAATATAGTCAATAGGACATACAACTACATATTTTTCATGCAAGACTTGCATATGTCTCTTTGATCATTTTCTCTGTAGCTAGAGATCTACCCCAATTTTCTTCACCATTAAATGGCAACTAAAGATCAACTTGCTCAAAATGAGATGCAAACATTACTGTCTAGGAACATTGCTACAAAAACTGACAAAAAATAAACACTTCATACAAGCCAGTCAACATTCATCTGCAAGCTCAATGACAAAATTACCCTAAAAATGTTACATGAAATAAAGTAAAAAAACACAAAGGTAATATATGTGTAGTTTTCAAATATAAAAATCTAATAGATTTTGCTACAACTACTAGTTACATAGTGTAATTTAGAATAGGTAAATGATGTAGTGAAAGTCGCAAATCCATTCTACGTCCCATAAAATTCCTTTTGTCCAAACTATCAACACTAATTTGAACGATACAAACTTCTTTAGGATAAAATAACTCACTATACTAGGTGTAACCAAAACATCATTTATGTGAAAAAATTATATTTAAAAATAATTCTTATTACTGAAATTTAAAAAAGAAAAAAACTAATTGCTCCACTGACGACTCAATGATTGATAAATTAATCCCAAAAATTTGCATCCTCAAGTATGAAGAATACATGTAGAACAAATCCAAGGTTGTCTTCCCACTAAGATAGTTGTCCATTGAAGTTTGTTTTACACTCACTCAATAAAATGCAATTGTCCATGTGATTCTAATGCATACCACTCAGTCAAGTGAAAAGGTATGTCAAACAATTCAATGAAACAACCATTTCAAAATAAAATTGCTTCAATAACATTAAATATATCAATCAAAGATTTCTAACACTAATATCTCATTCAAAATTTTCTAACACTAATTATATGTAAATTCTATAGGCTAAATAAGAATATCCAAACTCAAGAATGTCTCACCAAAAGAAAGTCCCCTGAGTAATGACATGAAAGCTATAAAAAAAATTAAAACATTGTATAGGAGTTAGTAGCATAATCAAATGTCTCTACCAATAGCTTAGCTTAGATATGGAACCAAAGTTTACTACACTTTCTATGAATGTCATCCATAAATACATAAAAAGTAACACAAGTGCTAAAAAATTAGTGCATGATGTTCAATCTTAACTTGAATCATCCTTACCTTTTGCTAAATGTTTATATTTAGAGAGTAAGATACATACTCAAAAATCATTTATGTACACTTCTATAGAAACTTGTACTTCTTATCTATCTTTTATATGAATCTCTATTTATTATACATTCAATTGTCTACTTCTTAGCATTGTTGCCTTATTTTTTTATGCAAAGTTGTCATGATTTGCCAAACATGGAATCTAAAATTTGTTTTTTGATTCTATAATATGTCTTCTCTATATCATGCTCATTAGCATTATTAATATATCAATTCTCCAAAATAAAATCTATTCTTCTATTTATTGGGACACAACTATTCTTTGCATTGACTGTCTCTTCATTGTAATATGTATTTGTTTGAATTTGTTAAGCATTTTTGCTACTACTTTTTGTTTTAATTGAAATGATTTGAGTTGTGATATACATGTTTAAAAACTTAAGTGCACGAAGTGACATTAGCCTACTTTTGATGTGTTTGTTCAAATACATGCTAGATCCCAATATAATATGTTACTGATTAATAATAGCATTTAGTAAGTTAATTGTTCTGATTTGATTATTTTGAAATCTTATAAGTTTTAATATAATGGATTTTTAATTATTTGTAAAAAAGATATAGTAAAAATTCAATGTCTAATAATATGTCTATTTTTTCACAAACTCTACCATTCATATTTATATTGTTATTGATGATTACCATTTTTTAGTGATATACTCTCATTGATATAATGAATATTCAATGTAATGTTGGATAAGCCCATCAATAAATCATATACCAATGATGGTTAAAGATGATATCAAATACAAGAGTTTCTAGTACATTTTGTTTCATTATGCTCCAAAAAATTCTCTCCTAACTTGATCATTATACCCACAATTTTTTGTTCACAATTTCTTGTAGTGAATTTAACATCTTTCCACCCTAAATTGTTGTTGAAATAGATGCTACTATGATCACAGGGTCTTTATTTGTGTCCTCATTTTGTTCAAAACCATTTCTCACAAAAATTATTCCTATGACAAGCACATTACTCAACTATATTCCACATTGTTGCTACAACACCTAGCTTAGAAAAGCAATAAATAACTAATTGCTACAACACCTAGATATAAAATAATAATAAAGAATGTATGCTAGAAACTTGATGCAATGTGTCCTTGTTAACTTTTTTTTTTCTATTAGTACATAGTTTTTTTTTTTTGCATTGCTTCATGCATAACTCAGTGATTTCAATGACCTTATTATTGGTGACATATCAATCAAGTTTGTTACTAGTGACAACACTTATTCAGATTTTGTATGCCTACTGAGCTCATTAAATAGTCTCTAGTGTTTGCCATGTAATTTAGTAGCCACTGACCACTATAGTTCCTACCAAGCATTTGAATGGTTACCAAGTGAATTCAATTAGCAGTTCAACCCAAGAATTTTAGTGGTTATTGATCATTGCAATTTCTATCGAGCTAGTAGTTCATGTAAAGTGAAGCTAGTGTTAACCAAGTTGTATGATGGTTAGTGTTTATTGTGTGCAGTCATTGTAAATAAGTTATCCAGTTTATGCTAAGTTAAATAGTATCTATCAAGTCACCAGTGCAGACCGAATTCAAGACTACTTTGAGGTGAATAGTATGGACCAATCTTCTACTTCTAATAAGTGCATGATGATGTCATATAATGATAGTGGATGTTGAGTATCAGAACTTCACCAATTCAATCTTCAGAACCCAAGTATTTACATATAGGCTAACTTTGTAATATTGGTGTTAACTTGTATAATGGTAGGCTTTGTAATTATCTAAATTGGATAGGTATATATGTAGTGTATTGTATCACATTTAAGGGTGACATATTGTAAGTGATGAAGGATATTAGAAAGAATGAAATGTGAACTAGTAGCAAACAAAGAGTGTATTGTAAGGCCATATCAGTAAAGCAGCGTCAGAGACATATCAATCATAGAAAGATGATCAATATTCAAGGAATATCTATCATCAATTTAGTTGTAAGTCAAAGATCTACTATTTCATCCTAATAGGCGAACTAGTTTGAATCCTTTAACAAACTAGACTTAACAATCTTTTCTCAAATCACTTTACCGAGAGCATACTTCATTGTGTGTTTGTAAAACCTCTAATAATGTGGACCTAGTAGTCCAAATTTCTCCTAATAGGGTAGTTCATCAGAAGTGATCAATGTAAGCCTTAACCAACCAACTTTATGCTATAGTATTAAAGTTTTGTGGGTATCATCCCCACCCTAGTTTTACTTTCTATTTGGAAGCTTTCTGGGTCACCAAATCACTGTGTTCAAGTGTTATGAATGTTTTATGTTTTTATTTTCTCATGCATACAATGAGATCTGATATGATGAACTAAATGGTAGTTAGATTTTTGCATTTTAGATCTATATTTGATAATGTTTTAGATGTTACTAATTCACTCCTCCCCTCTTAGTAACCTAGCATAGCCTTGAATATTTCCAACAATTGGTATTAGAGCATTGTGGTTCTTAGGATAAAGTTTGACAACTTGAGAAAAGATCAAGGATAATGGAGATATTCAAACTTGACAAAGTCATTGACAATGAAAAGCTAGATCTAGAAATGGCCATTTCCCAACTCAAGAAAGCAAAGGAGCATCTTTCCCAATGTCTAAAAAGAAGGAAGGAACTTGCAAATCAGATGAATGATCATTAGTATATATTGAAGAGAGAATTGAAGATTTTTTCACTTCAAGTAGCCTAGATGGAGAAAATCATGCAGTCAAAGAACTCCTACAAAAAAATGGTTCCCTGCAAGAAGAGGTAAGGAAATTGAAAAGAGAACAAGAAATTTAGTCAATAAGATTATGTGAAATCTTGGAATAGAGAAACAAGATAAAAGAAGAAATGGATGGAATAAATAATGAAATTCAAACTCAATCCCTTCAAAAAGAAAACCTTATTCATCAACTTTCTAATGCAAATGAAGAAATCATGAACCCAAGATCTAAAAATGAAAGGATAAGGAATGATCTAAACTCTGAAAGACAAATCAATGAAAGAATAATGAGATCCCAAGTAGACATGGATCAATTGAATCAAATGAATGAACAAAATCTCTATAAAAAAAGGTTAAAGTAGGTTTAGGATACAAAGAAGAAGGTGAATCCTCCAAAAAGGGTTCTCAAAAGAATCAAAAAACTACTTGCAATCACTGTGGTAAGATAGGTCATACATCAAACAAATGTTGGAGTAATGGAAAAGCTAAATTTAATGGAAAATGCTACAATTGCAGTCAGCATGATCATAGGGATAATGAATGCAAGGAGAAACCAAAATTTGAGGGAAAATGTCACAAATTCAAGAAACAAGGTCACAAGGCATTAGAATGTAGATCTAAGTCATTCAATCTAGTAGAGTAAATTGTGAAAGCAATATTCAGTTGGGACTACAACACCTAGTGTACACGTCATTACTATGTATATTTTGGATGCATTGGAATGAATTGTGTTAACCATCACATAAGAAGAAAAGATACCACCATAAGATGTTTCACTTGTACCAAACTTAGTCATCTAGCCAAGAATTGCAAGAATATCGGTAGAATTGAAGATTTGATTTGATTTTGGGTATTAAATAACATTGCAAATAAACACACTTCAACTTTGGTTCTTAAAATGAACTTCATTCAATCTTGAATGCTCTAAAGTGAAAATTTTCTTATTCCCTCCTTTTTTAGAGCTTTCACGCACATGATTTACTTTTGTTGACACGATTTTACTTCTTTTGGTGATGTTGTCAAGTTGGAATGAACATTTGAATGCTAATCACATGTGTCTTCAAGTTGTACAATAGAGAATCTAAAAGCTTCACAAATAGAATGAATCAAGTGTCTTGGGTGTATTGAGATTGTGCCTTTTAGCTCATCTTAGACTTCTCTCTTTTCATGCAAAGTAAGACCATTAAAATACATGACACATGTACTGAAAGTTTTTAGCAAGATCATCTACAACAACTTAGGAGTGCTTCTAGTGAGTTCATCCACCTCTGGGAAGCGCATCCCCTTTTGTGAGAAGCTCAAACTAGTAAATAGTCTAGCCAATATATAAATGAGGGGAAGGATAAACCTTCTAGCTCCATCTCTTTAGTTTGGGTGGCATGTTTCTAGGGTAGACCCTTAAGTGGATCATAACTAGTAACAACTATTGCAGAGACTCCATAGACCCATTTACAACCCTCTTAGTCTAAAGTATCTCGCTTTTCTTTCATGGTATGTTATTCGCAGTGCAAGGGAAATAGCATCCCTCAAGATTACTCAACATTGTGCTCCCCTATTAGAGGCATGAGGCCACTTGGGTTTCATCTCCAAGGGTCATTGTTCCCATAGAAAGGGAACTTCTATTTGTCATGCGTTGAAGGTTCTCTGATGTGTATCCTTTGTTGATCAACTCTTGTATACACTCATCTCTTCGATTAGAGGCAAATATTGCACTAGAACTAGGAGACATCAAGTTGTGGGCTTTTGAATAGCATATGACAATCAAATTATGACTGTAGGGATAAAGTGTGTGTTTGAACTATCTTAAATTGTGCTCAAGACCTATGAAATTTTTTTGTCAAACATACACAATTCAGTGGTTACTATCAAAAAAATCCTTTTGCTAAAGATATCAACTATTTGTATTTCCTAAAGTTGCTTTGTCCTTTGAGAAATTGTTTGCTCATTTATCCCTGTATCAGAAGAGAGAAAGTTTCACCTTTGTCATCTCAAAACAATGGTTGTTAGCAAGTACATTCGCAACAACTGCTTGTCTCGTTGGTCCAATTTGTCCATTTGTCTCAAAAAGATGTACTTATTCCCTCAAAAACACAAAAATAACTAAGAAGAACCTAAGTTATAAATCCTTTCTTGGCCCAAGGTCTTGCTCCTTTTCAAAAATACTTTTCCATTTACCCTACTTGACCGAAAATATCACAAATTTTATCTTTGAGAGACTCACCTTCATATATAACAAATGGTTGTCAGCAAGTGCACTCGCAACACCGTACTTTTAGTTTACCTTTTGCCTACACTTACTACCTAGAAAATACCCCACAAAATTGTAGTTACCAACAAACCCCTTTTTCTCTAAAAAGATCCAAAAGTTGCTCTCTTCAAAATACCTTTTGGCTACCAATCTACTTGACTGAAAATGACACATTTTTCTTCCTTGCCTAGAAGATAGTTCGCCAAATTAATCCTAAAAGAATCCAAAACTTGCTATCTCTCAATTGATTTATGTCCCAATCTAACGTCTAGAAGGTATACTTAGTGTAGTCACTACCTCCAAAACCCCACAGTTGTGATCAAAATCACTTAGAAATATCTCATGTCAACCCAACCTAAGGCTAAGTTCAAAAAGGCTAAACTTCCGCAAATACCATTTTACATGGATATAGAAGTAGAACATCAAAAACATACCACCAACCCTAGGATTGCCAAGCTAGACCAAATTTAGAAATATGGAGCAGACATTACATTACAAACCAACTGGGATTACAAGATTCAGAATGACAAGATGTCAACCATAGCCTTATCAATAACTCTTGTGTTAACTACTTTGATTAGGTCCATCTTTTTCTACACACACTTATGCACTTGTCTCCTTGTAGGTTTAGTCTCTCTATTAATTCTTCATCCCATCTAAAGATTTGGAATAATCATCTCCTCCACTTTTTGTCATTAAACCTTAGGCTTTTAGATATCCTCCAAATCAAGAATCATTAAACCCTAGAATCCTCCATTAATTGCTCCACACTTAGAAATACTTTTTGCATCACCTCATTAAGCTTTGTCTCCCTAAAGAAATCACCATCCATCTAACCATCATATTTGTCCTTAAACTAAGCATTGTTTAGGATATACTATCGCTTGTGTCCCACATCACCTTAAGCAAAAGGTTGGGCTACACACTTGATCCCATTTGTCTTCCCAATGGTCACAAGGCTATCTTAGGGTTTTATATTGCTACCACATATTCAAGTTCAAACTTAAGAGAAACACAATCTCCTCCACATAACACCATATCATTTGGATTCTTAAAAGTATCGTATACACTTAGCATCATCCCTCTTTGCATTTTCATCATTAGGAAAGTCATCCTTTCATGCCACCCACCACTCATTTTAGTTAGAACACAAGGAAAAAGGACATGGATCCTAGTCGTAGTAATAACACATCTTGAGCTTACCCATACCTCGTAGTTTCGATGATGCCACCAGATCCACCACCACAAATCCTTGAAGAAACAAGTTCCTCCATAGACATTTATGCTTTCATGAACCAACCTAGTCATGCCACCATTATTAATGACATCATAGACTGAAACAAGGAAACCATCATGGCAATTTTTTTAAGGGATAGTGTTGGTTCCTTTGAATTTGGGTGTCCACCACCTATCAACATTTTAGATCCTACACACCCTTTGTTTGGGTGGCAACCACCAGTTGTAGAATCATCTATCCTTACCGATCCTTTCTCTTCCCTCAACAAAGAGTATCAACCATGCCAAATGAAACCTGTAGATCGAATATACCCTCAACCCAAGTTCCTGCTCCTATTCCACAAAACACCCATCCCATTCTCACTCAACCCTTAATACATGCTACATCCCAACCAACCTCATGTGTATCATCTGCCTTTGCTTCAACCACTTATTTCCCTACTCCACAAAATCCTCTATTTACATCCGTCAACACTACCTTTTCACTTCCACCTCAAAACACACCTAATCTATTTACTACTCAAATGCCACCACTAGGGTCAAATACCTCATCTTCCATCCCACCCAACATCACTATCAACCCCTTAGTAGCTAGCCAAAGCTCTTCGACCTCATTTCCTCTAGGACCTTGGAATGTTGCTATAGCACAAGAACCTATCACTAGACTTCCCCTAGCACTACAACCATGTCTTCCCCTTAAATACTTTCATCCAGCACTTCACATTGCTATTCACTACCACCGCTTACCAACTATTTCTCCATGCCACCTTTGGAAAATAGCCAAACCAGGCCAGCACTATAGTTTCATATGATGAATACTCTAACGCAGATTAATTACCTTGTGCCTATTCATAATCAGTCATACTCTGAAGTAGGAGTGCAACCCACATATATTTGACATGGTATGTATTCCCAAAGCATGGCATAGGCATTACCCACGTTACCACCCTTTTAACTGCAATCTTTATGCCAACAGTATGCTCAAGCACCCACACAAAGATATCTCATAGGGTAACAGCCGCATACTTATCTTCCCCACCAACACACTTCTTAGTAGATGCAGCAGTATACCCAAAACACATTCCAACAACCCATAACATTCATCCCACCAGCTATGCAACCCATTTTTCCACAAATGCCATATGGTAACTAGGGTTTTCCATATCAACCGTCAGATCTTGGCATGTATCCTACACTAGGGGCACTTGATCTCCCACCTATAAAATTTGAATGGGAAGAGATGAAATATTCTCTCAAAGCCCTCAAAGATGGGACAAACTCCAAAAATTTCAAGTTTGAGAATGACTACCCATACCCATTTGACAAAACCATCACGATGACATCATTTCCTAAACATTTTTAGATCCCCAAGTTTGATAAATTTAGGGGGAAAAGTGATCCAGTCACACATGTTAATGAATTCTATATGCATTGTCAAGAGGTAGCCTATAATGATGTGTTCCTCATGTGGCTCTTTCCTAAAAGTTTAGGAGGCCCAGCCTTAGAATGGTTCTGTCGTATCCCTCAAGGTACTATTTAAACTTTTGCTAATCTTTCTGAAGCCTTTGTGGCTCAATACACCCATCTTATTGAAACTGAATTATCTGTCATGGACCTAGT
Organism: Cupressus sempervirens; assembly: GCA_028749045.1. NCBI lineage: Eukaryota > Viridiplantae > Streptophyta > Pinopsida > Cupressales > Cupressaceae > Cupressus > Cupressus sempervirens. The sequence goes on from CM053792.1 coordinate 879,033,258, forward strand.
TCATACAAAGAAAAAAGGGAGAGAAAGCCTTGCAAAATACTTGCAACATTGGAAAATACTCACAACTAGGATTTCTTCTACCATCCCTAAGTGTCATCTTGTCAAAATGTTCATAAACAATGCACACACTAGTCTCGCCCATCATATGGTTATGAACTATTTACAAACATACAAAGAGATTAAGGAAAAGGGGATGGGACTTGAACAAGGCCTCACTAAGGATGGTGTTATTAGACTTTACAAGGAAAACACCCAGGATCGAGGACCAAACAATGACAAAACTTGATATTGGAACAAAAACAAAAACATGGTGATAGATGGTGCCACCGACACTTGACAAGTTCATATCATTGGGGTAGCTACCAATGTTCTTGCCACATTTTGTCAACAACAACCCTATCAGAAGAAACCCCCTACGTATCACCTGTCACCCATATAGAACAAACAACAAATACATACTCATCATAATCAAGCAAATAATATCACACTTTAGGTAGGTACTAAACCCTGTGTTTAGAGACAACCTTTTGTATACACCCTGTTGGGGGAACCTCTTGATACAATCTTTGAAAAAATAGCTAAGTATAATCTTATTCTACATCCACCAACACAAGCCTTGGAACCAAACCAATCTAGGGCATCATGGTATAAAGATAATGATTTTTGCAAATTCCATTGTGTGAAAAGACATACCACCCTCAAATGCATGCAACTCAAGGACTATGTCCAAGACCTAGTTGATCAAAAATAAATCACAAGGGAGGCACAAACTTCACCTAATGCACGATTAATGATGTATCAAAATGCTTTCCCTCCTCATAACACAAACTTAGGAAAAGCACTTGCAAACCCTCCTATCAACAAACCAAACAATACTCAAGGAAGACAAGGAGATAACCGAGACAAGTCTCAAAACTATACCTTGATGTATTAGACTATGGAAGCCTTATCGATTGCATATCACAAGTTGAGCCATCCATCAATGTCATTAACATTAAGGGCCCCAATACTCAATGTGGAGTTGCTACTTGCCAGACTCGACTCAATATAGTCGGCCCACCTATTTCTACACCATCAAGACCACCTCCATCTAGAGCATCTACATCGAAATCATCCTCATTAGGGACATAATGTAACATCTTGGAACACCATGGAAACATGCCAGTCTAGATCTCCATTCTGGATCTCTTACAAACAAGCCCACTTTATCAAGAGATCCTCAATAGTACTCTACACGAGTCACACATCCCATATGACATAAATGCCACCAAGTTTCACAACTTGGTTGGCCATCTTTTTGCATCATGTGCCTTATCCTTCAAAACCACTGATATCGCAGTAGTTGAACCAGATCATATCCTTCCACTCCACATAGCCATCATGGTTTTTGACCTTGTTCTTAAATAGGTCATGATAGATAATGGATCGGCTTTAAATCTATGTACCTTAAAGTTCATCAAACAGGCAAGATACACTAAGGTAGATATCATTAATGAAGTAATCACCATCAAGGCATATGACAATTTGGAGTGCACCACTGAAGGAACCATCTTGTTCCATATAAGAGTCAGCCCAGCCACTCAAGAAACACTTCACCATGTAGTTGATCTTAACCTTCCATACAACATCCTCCTTAGTTTCCCATGGATTCATGCCATGAAGGTAATTCCATCCACATATCATCAGTGTATCAAATTTCTACATAATGGCACTAAGATAACCATCCATGCAGATCCTAAACCCTTTTCTTATTGCAATGCGGTTGAAGCTTCATACACCAATCATTGTCCTTGGATTGAAGTTGGCCACACCACGACTAGTTCCTCTGGCACCTACCATGATCCAAACACCATTTTAGCCTCCACTCTTTCCACGGTTCAGATAAAAAACCAAGGTTGTGGTGAGTATAGTCTTACAGTTGCTTTTTCTATCGACTCTCTACCACTTGATTGCCATACTCAAGGATGCTTGACACATCAAGGGCCTCGACCAGAAACCAGCTCTTGACTCCAACAAATGGGCCCTACCACATTTATTACAAAGGGTATTCTTGATGGAGAGGAGAATGCACCAGACATTAACACATGGCTATACAAGGAGCCACCTCCTAAAAGTGAAGCACTTCTTGATCACTTTAAACAAAAATATCCTTGTTCACATTGCCTAGCCACGAAGCAATGGGATTATCAAGGATGTGGTTTGGGCCATTTGGAATTAGGTATGAGAAAGAATATAGAGGCACACTAGGGGTAGAAAACCAAAGGCTTAGGCTATAGACTCCCTGCAACTGGGGGCACTACGAATGAAGGCCATGCCTTCACAAACATCCAAAACAGCTTTCTTGAGGTTGAAGAAATTCCTAAGGAAGTAGAAAAGAAAGCCTATGATGATATATTCCTTGATGAAATAATTAATTAGACTATGGCATATTCAATGTATAACTAGAAAGCCAGGTGCTAAAATGTAGAGCTGTAAAACTAGTGCTTAAAGGAATACAATGGAGAACCAAAACATTCAAAACAATAGATTTAACTCACATATATGATTAGACAAAAGAGAATTAAAATACCAAAGTAGCCTAAAAACATGCAAACCTCTTAAACTCAGCAATATTCTCTTTGATGCGTAGATGTGTCCATGAGATGGGATGTATTCTCAATGACATTGCTCAATCTTCAATGGAGGATATGATTCAAAATGGATTTGTGGATGAATTCTGCCATTATGATGGTATTTCGATAGTCCTTAGTCTCTCAAAATAGCATTATAACATTAGCATAAAAGTGGATGATATTTGGGAAGGTAGAGGGTTTTATTTATAGGCCAAGGGGTAGTGAGATGGAGGGTGAGGATGCAAGGAAGGGGAATTGGTTAAGGAGTGCTAGGATGCAAGGAGAAGAGAGCACATGGATTGTGCTTCTTCAAAGCTCTAGCCTTGTGACAAGTGTCACAAAGTGATTGGATAGGGAAAATAGTCAAGATATGTGGTTAGAGGAAGTTATGAGGGGAAAAAAGGGGGGGATGAGTTTGGAAAATAGGTGTAAAAAGTCTTTAAAGAGCCTTTAAGGCTCTTGAATAGGAATGCAAGACTTTAAGGGTGGAACTTTAACTTTGGTTCGGTTTAAGACTTTCTTAACCCTTGGTTAAAGTTGTGCACATGCTTAAGGAAGGGATTAGGCTTAGATTAGGATGAGATTAAGAGGCAAGTGGTTTGGGTAGGTCAAGTCTTTATTTGAATATATTAAAAGAGGATGTTAAGTCTTTGTTTGAATATTAAAATGGAGGGTAAAGTCGTTATTTGAATATTAAAATGGAGGATAAAGTATTTGTTTGTATATTAAAATGGTTGGTGGGTGGAAGTTTTGACTTTAAAATGGAGGATGGAGTCTTTTTTTGTATGTTAAAATGAGAGGGTAAAATCTTTGTTTGAATATTAAAATTGAGGATAAAGTCAATGTTTGAATATTAAAATGGTTGGTGGGTGGAAGTTTTGACTTTAAAATGGAGGATGAAGTCTTTGTTTGTATATTAAAATGAGAGGTGGGTGGAAGTCTTGACTTTGGATTGGGCTAGGAATTCTTAATCTAGGATTAAGGTTGTGCACATGGTTAGAGTGAGGATTAGGCTTGGATTAGAAAGGGATTAGGGGGCAAGTGGCTTAGATTTGATCGGATGGGTTAGTTAGGTGGCTAAGTGAGGTTAGTATGTGTGAATGGGTTGGTTTAGGGGTTAGGATAAGGTTTAGGGAGGATTTTAGAATTTTAGATATTTTATTAAATGATTTCAGGATTTATTCAATTTAATAGAGGAATAGGGATTTAATTGATAAATTGATTTTAGGTGATCATTTTATTTTATCAATTGGACTATAGTTAATTAAATTAACTAATTAAATAGGGGATGACAATAGATTAATTAAATATTAAATACTTAATTAATGATGACTTAGCAGATGACTAAATAGGATTACTTAAGTGATGTAATTTGATTTAGGTGTTTACATTTTGCCTCTCTTTGAGATAGTGTTGGAACAATACTATTTCAAAGAAGTTTGAAGATAGATGACTTGAAGAAAAATTTGAAAGCAACATAGTTTCCCTAGTCTCAAATAGAAGAGGAGATATTGGATTGTGTGATGCCTCCTCAAGAAGGTGCTAGGGAGAAAAGGTGAGGCCTGATAGCTTATGGAAAGGTACAAGATTCTAGGGTGAGCAGGATGACTGAGAGTGGCTAAGAGAGGTTTTTCAAGGAAGCACATACTCTCACTATGGGAGAATGATACAAAAGAAAACCTCGGGCACAAGGATAACCAATGGGTAAGAACACTGGCTATAGGGAGAGGGGGGGTGGTGATTGGTTTTACTAAATTGAACCCCAGGGAAAGGATACGAAAGATGGGAGATTTGGAGAGATTATGATTTGAGGATTTATGATTGGTGATGACTAAAATTACAATTGATGTAGGAGCTATGATTATGATTGATGTAGGAGCTATGATAATGAGTGATGAAGGAGATATGATTGTGATTGATGAAGGAGCTCTAATTATGATTGATAAAGGAGCTATGATTATGATGAATGAAGGAGATATGATTAAGATTGATGAAGGAGCTAAGATTATGATTGATGAAGGAGCTATGATTATGATTAATGAAGGATATGTGACTATTATTGGTGAAGGAGCTTAGATTATGATTGATCAAAGAGCTATGATTATGATTAATGAAGGAGATATGATTATGATTGGTAAAGGAACTATGATTATGATTGATGGAGCTATGCTTATGATTGATGGAGCTATGATTATGATTGATACGAAATATGATTGTGATATGGATAAAACTATTAGATCATGATTGTAAGACTAATTAGATGGGATGCTTGGATAGGATGGGATGTTTTCATAAGGTGGGAGTGTGAAGTAATCCATTGAAGTGTGAACATGTGGGTTTTCCAAAGGGGAGCACCGCCATGTAGTTGAGCACTTATTTTGATATAGGAATATTGGTAATATGCCAAGGTTACCAAGAACATCAAGGCCTTTTAACCAATATTACATAGGACTAACACGAAACAAACATGCAAGGATTGCCTCAACATCACACATGAATCCAGAAAGAATCAAAGTGGAAATGATACTAGGTAAGCCACAAGAAAACAATATTTCCCAAGTGCACCATGTAACCACAAGTGATCACATGTTTGGACTATGCAAGGGTCATATCCGACTGACTCACAAGTAGAAAAGAAAATGAAAAAGACCTAATCAAAAGCTTGCTCTTGAATTGCCCCATTCATAGCACACCATGGTATAAAAGATCATGGCAACCATGAGGAGGGAACAACCCAAATCACTTGGAAGAGATACTTTAAGAACCAAACATGAAATCCTGAAAAGAAAATAAATCGAAAGAAAATGTAAATCCATAGAAAAGTAACTTTTTGCCAAAGAGATCGATAGGACTGGATAATGAGGGACCAAGATCAGACGAGAGGAAGGATGCATCTTATAAGGATCTATCAGTAATATTGAAGACTAGGATGAAATGGGAAATTAGAACTATTTAGGATAACGTTTTGATGACAAGGGATCTCATACGAGGATTCACTAAAGCACCTAACTAAAAGAACTACAAATTTTTTTTTTTATTTTTTTTTTTGATCAAGCAAGAATTGATGCAAAGGGATGAGAGATATACAATGATACCAAGTGAAGGAATAACATGCAAGGATGGTACCGTGAACAAACCAAATAATTTACAAGGGATTACCATACAAAATCTTAGCATGATAAGATAGTGGTGGGAAAGATGAAGATGAGAAGGTTAGTAGAAGAAAATCTAGGGATGAGGAGATAGTGTGATGTAAAGCATGAGATGAGAAGCTAGTGGAAAGAGATAGGATATAGCATACTATTACTATAGGGGAGGTGAGGTGTGGAAAGGATAGAGGTAGTTGTCGACTTGAATATTATAAAAGGTTGAAGATATTGATAGCATTTAATGGAAGCTATGGATAATGTTGTTGGTTCTATAAAAGGTGAGTGAATTTGATGAAAGCCCAACAACAAGAAGTGTTAGCTGAAGAATAAGAAAATTGTGAGTGAAGAATTAAGCTATGAGTGAAATACCAATGGTCTATTCGCAAGAGCAGAGGCCAAAAATGCCAGAGGTGATAGAAGGAAAAATGGGGGGATGGAGTGAGGAGGAAAATGAAAGCCAAGGAGAAAGGAAATGGTTGTAGGGGTAGAAGTGGGGTGTAAAGTGGAGCCAACAAGAAGGAAGAGAAACCTTTCTACATCGAAGTCTATGACATTGTGATCAAGGAGTGGTGGAGGCTAGCAAAATTAATCCATCTCAAAATTAGCCAGAAGAGGAAGAAGAAGATCTGACCTTACTATAGATGTTAGTAGAAGGTGCGATGCAACAAATAGAGTCGAGGGAAAAAGAGAAGGTGACAAACTTACCAAGTTTGGGAGTGTTGTTAGAGGGAGCAAGTGTAGAAGATCAGCCATATGTAGAAGAGACTCTTCTAGAAGAGGAACAAAGATCTGTGATGTGACTAACAATAGTCTTATGGAAGAAGGGAAAAAGTAGTTTAGGGAATATGATGTAGAGTTCTAGGGAACAAAAGGGTAACCTAGTGTTGTCTACATTTCAGCCATTTTGAGCATTGCAATCTGATGTTGTAGTACAAGTGGCTCATGATGTAGTGGTGGTGATGGAGAAAGAATTGGCAGTGGAAAAAGAATGAGCTAACCAAGTGGAGAAAGATATGAATTTCTTTCAAGGCCTAATTGAAAGAGCATGAGAGGATGGTGCATGGATGAAAGCTGGGTGCCTAGGGATGATGTTAATGATGGAGCAAACAAGATTGGAGACTATGGAGGCAACTTTGGCAACTGAGAGAGTGGTGATAGAGAGATGTGAAAATGAATTAGTGCTCTTGCAGTTGCAAGTAGAAGAATTTAGGGAGTTAGCATTACAGATTACATGGTACCAAAATAAGTTGAATACAGTGAAATATGAGAGGGATTCAATGAAAATGCTAGCAAATAGATATGAAAGAGAACGCAATATTACACAAAGGACAACAACTATTGGGTAAAAGCACAAAGCTCTGTCACCGTTTGTGATATCTTGTACCGTTTCAGCCGAAACACTTTTGGCCGTAATGATTTCAGCCATACACATGTTGTGGTTTCATGCGCCTACATGGTGTGTACCGTTTCAGTCGAAACCCGTTCGGCTGAAATGGTTCCAGCCGAAACCCCGAGCCAGTATAAAAATCACCGCAAACCTCTAGCGGTTATCATTGTTACTATTGCAATTCCTGGATGTTTGGGGAGTGGGTTAAGGGTTTCGACCGTAACTAGTTAGTGGTTTTTTTCTCCCCTTTTTTAATAGTTTTTAAACATATTTTTTGATTAATAGATATTAATCGTACTTAAAATAATTGTTTTGACGTATTTTGTGAGTCAAATGCTTAAAATTATTTTAATTATTTTAGATTATTTTAGATTATTTTAGAATGGTGTTTAAATTAATTTGTTAGCAAAAATGTAGTTAAACATGAGATCAAAATGAGAAAAACATTAATTAAAAGTGTAGAAAAATATTAAGTTAAAATATAGAAAAATATTAGGAAAAACATTAGGTTAAAATATAGAATAACATTAGTTAAAAGTGTAGAAAAACATTAGGTTAAAATATAGAAAAACATTAGGTTAAAATATAGGAAAACATTAGGTTAAGATTTAGAAAACATTAGGTTAAAATTTAGAAAAACATTAGGAAAAACATTAGGTTAAAATATAGAAATATATTAGGCTATGAGGTAAACATGTAGAAAAATATTAGTTAAAAATGGAGCAAACCTTTAGGGGACATTATTCAGTTTCTAACATAACCTGATGGTTCTAGAGGTGAAACAATAATATCTTATGGTGAAATTAATTTTGACATTAAATACACCTTCTAACATAACCTTATATTAACTACAATCATAACCCATACCACATTCTAACCATAACATAGGCCCTCTACTAACCGAATGAACCACGCTTAGATATTGATGATGTTCATTTTAACAACTAGCTATTGTTAGATAATAATGATTCTTACATTACCAAATGACAGATAACGACCTCATGATACATTTCTAGGTATTTTTATCCATATATATGTTAAGGGGACCTAGGGACTCCTACTAGGTCATTATGTCTGTTATAGGTTGTAATAGGTATTCATATGTTTACTAGCACATAATAGGTATTGTTAGGTAATAATGAGTCTTACATTACCAAACAACACATTACTTGATCACTTATGTCAACTACATTTTTCAATACGTTATCCATACATGTGTGTGTTAAGGGGACATAGGAGTCGTAATAGGTCATACTATTTTTTATAGGTTCTAATAAGTCTTAATATGTATTATTAGGATATAATAGGTCTTATTAGGTAATGATGATTCTTACATTACCAAATGACACATAACGACCTCATGATACATTTCTAGGTATTTTTATCCATATATATGTTAAGGGGACCTAGGGACTCCTGCTAGGTCATTACGTCTGTTATAGGTTGTAATAGGTATTCATATGTTTACTAGCACATAATAGGTATTGCCAAGTAACAATGAGTCTTACATTACCAAACAACACATTAAGATCACTTATGTCAACTGTGTTTTTCAATACGTTATCCATACATATGTGTCTTAAGGGGACATAGGAGTCATAATAGGTCATACTATTTTTTTTAGGTTCTAATAAGTCTTAATCTGTATTATTAGGATATAATAGGTCTTATTAGGTAATGACGATTCTTACATTATCAAATGACACAACGACCTCATGATACATTTCTAGGTATTTTTATCCATATATATGTTAAGGGGACCTAGGGACTCCTACTAGGTCATTACGTCTATTATAGGTTGTAATAGGTATTCATATGTTTACTAGCACATAATAGACTGACCTTACTATCAACGTTAATAAAACTATATCCCATTTACTTTATTAACATTCTTAACTCTAATTCAAACTACTAAATTAAGTCATGAGTTCTAAATTGTAAACTAACATTTGCTAACTAAACTCATTTACTTATCTAGTAACAAATTTTTCTATCCCTATGTCCTAACTCTCATCTACACTCCCCATAATCATTAAAGCATTTACATCAAAATTTAGATTTTAGTCAAGAATTATATTTTTTTATTGCATGTATGTACATGTGTACACTTAGTTATCATTTAATCAAGAAATTTTATTTTATTTTTATTGCATATACATGTACATGTACGAATATTTATTTTTCACATTTGCATGAGCACGTTACAATGTACATTAGATATGGTCTCTAAGATAATTTGTTTTAAAATACATATGTATGTTACATGATTGTTCATTTAGCATCATACATTTAATGTTGTGTATTTATATGTACATGTGTTTCAAATTAAATTTAACTTTTAATTATTTTAATTTAAATAGACTTGTATGTTTATATTTGTATATATATGAATGTGCAGATCTCTAGATATTTATCACTCAGATTGTAGCTTCACATTCATATTCTCATATTTATTTTCATATATACATTATGGCATCTAGCTCTAGGGATCGTGCTCCTGCATCCTCAGGGGATGCCAGTGTTCATGGTGGGGGTTAGAGTGCTGAGTCTGGTATAGCACGTAGATCGACTTCCTCCACCCATGATAGACAGTAGTTATTTAGAGATACAGTGGCAAGATTATCTCATGCTATGAAGGTTTTGGATACCTCACTTTCCTCTTCTACCACCCTCCCTAATAGGGAGAAGGTCATAGCGATGCGAGAGGAGTTATTTTGTATGATTCAGATAGTTGAATCATACAACCCTTTTGATGATATGAGCATTGAGACATTTTATTCTTCTTTATCTCACAGTGTCACTGGCACTGTGAAGTACACATAGATTAACACTGAGGTTTCCACTGGCATGGTGAAAACCATGTTTCCATCTTATGCAGATCGTCACAGAGTCAGAGGCTACTCTGCGACAAAGTGTACTGATCCACTCGTCGCACCATTGATGTATCCTCGTTGGTTGGCTACTCATCATAGATGGCCACAGAAGGATGAGTTCCCCCTATATTTCTACAAACAATTGTTTGCAAAATTTCATATACACTATGATGTTGACTATAAAGATTATCCACGGCATTTTGGGCAGGGTTAGGGGAGACTTTCTAATAGATTTAGACCTGCGAACACTCCTGTGCCCATTAACAAATGGGCAATGGTGGGTCCAAACCTTTTGGTTATGCCGAGCGGTCCATAGATGGCTATTGTAGGTGAGAGTGTTCCTGATGACACAATTAGGACACAAATTTTTTTGAGCATTGCCACCGTTGCCACACAGTTACACAAGATTTATTCTGATCGATGTAGTTGATATATGCTACAGTCTCAAGGTACCACTCCCACAACTACATCATCTAGCACACCTGTTGATGATGATTATGGAGTTGCAGACACACCTTCTCCTGTAGACATTTATGTAGTCTTAGAGGTGGATGCATTGTATCGTTTGGCATCATATTTAGCATTTGATCTTTTAGATGAATATTGAGCATTATCTACATTCTCAGGGATTCCACTTCTTGACATGAGCTCTCAGATTAGACATATTTTGTCATGTAGAATAGTCACAGAGGATTCATAGAGGCAGAAAGACATTCCTGCACCTTCTACTACTCCTACTGCTACATAGGCCTAGGCTACAGCACCAGCCCTAGCTACTTAGGACCCTACAACACCCCCCCTACTCAGGATCTGAGTGGCACCATACAGCTTGGTCTATTTACTTCCATGCTTTCAAATCAGGGCCGCACTATTGACTTGGATGCTGATACTATTTTTTCATTACATGATTCAGATATCAGTCAGATCAGCAGAGCATTACGTAATGCTATGATAAATATCTCTATATGTTTAGATTTATTTTTATTATAGTAAATAATATGTCTATATGTTTAAATTAATGTATATGAGTGTGTTTGTGTATGTGTTATAGGGTTTGAGTGATAGTATGTTACGTTTTTTTTATCTACAGCCACCAACAGATCCTACACGTTGTGAGTCCCAAGTATGTTACAATATATATATATATATCTACATGTATATAAATCAAATATATATATATATATGTATATATATGTATACATATATATATATGTATATATATGTATACATATATATATGTATATGTATATATATATATATATATATATATATGTATATATGTATATATATATATATACATATGTATACATATATATATATGTAACATAGTTCATATAACATATACATGTAAGAACATAACAATTATATACAAACATAAAGAATGTATCATATAAGAACATATAAAGATTGTATGTACATACAAATACTAAAAAGGTTGTCTTAAGGGGAGGTCCTAAAAGACCTGGTCTTAAATGAGATATCCATGTCAAATTTAAATAAAAATAACAATACATGTCTAATGTTGCATATGAAAGATAAATGATCTAATGTACAAAAATTTATAAAAAAAATATCCTATCAATATTAAATATGAAAGTATAAGAGCTATACAGGCATAACTCAACTAGAGCTCCACAATAAGTACATAGGTAAACTAGAGCTCCAAAAAACAATGTATTGTTAGGATCCTCTCTACTTTTTATTATCTCTAGAAGTTTTTCATGTTCTTCAATAGGAAATTTCCACTTTTGATTTCCATGACGTCCTTTTCTTTGTACTACTTCAAATTGTAATTTGGTTGCTATAACATGGTTACTGTAGTGTAAAACCTTTTCTCTAGGCTTGTATTCAATAAATTCAATACCACTACCAATTACCCTTGTTTGTTGATAATATGTTCCTTCAATAACAACCAATCCAATTGGATATGAATATTCATCAGCATCTATAGTTCCTTCTAGCAACTTGTGTTTTTCTTTTGTGCATCTTAAAAGATAATAGTCCACATTTTATGCATTATCTGGTAAGGCTTGAACTGCAAAACTATCTCCTGCATGTATATAAAAAGATAAATATAAATTAATTTTAAAACAAATATACATGTATATTAATTTATATATATGTATATATGCACACAAACCTGCCACAACTAAATCAAAAATGCGCTTACAATCAGCTGAATATACAGGATCATGAATGTCAATGTCAATGTCAACATCTTCAAAAGGAGGCTTTCTAACTATCTCCTTCAAATCCCAATGTGAAACATATCCATTCCCAATATTTTCACATGCACTCACTACATTGTCCTTAATGCAGTCATCAAAAAAACGTGTTTTCTCTCTTACTTTAAGTACTAGAGGTTTATGGTTTCCTATAGTCATCACTTGATGTAAACTTTTAATTCTAGGAATCGTTTGACAATTGTAAGGATTAGATCGATCTATATCTGTTACAAATACAAAAACTAATTGTCATATTTCAAAATAAATATTTAATTAAAAACTCAACTTGATTTGAAAAAGACATTAAAAATAAATATAACTTAGTTCACCTTTCACCTCCCAAAAGTAACACTTACTGTATTCAGTATCTCAAGTAGCAAAATGAACTCTGCACCATTGAACAATTTGATTTGCCTCTCTATCCTATTCCCTGTATGTACATAAAATATGCATGTATATATAAAATTTAAAATATATGCTATTAGAGTATTAAACATGTACATTTAAAAAATGCATATATTTACCTGCAAGTTCATGTTGTTGAAGTGCACATTTTATATATGCTCCTGCTCCATCATGCTCCCCTTTTCCGTGTCCACTTTCAAAGAAATTCCATAAAAACATAACATTGGTTCTAGCATGTTGCATTGCTAACCAATTAAATGCTTTTGCAGATTTGAATTGTCCTGTGAATGTGAAACATGATAAGTATCTACAATTATCCAAGTACATATATCAAATAGAAATAGACATGTCCAAATAAATACAAGTTAAAATAAAGTTAAATAAATGTGTAACTATTTTGTGTATACTAACCTGCACATCCATCAAACCAAATCTAGTGCTCTGAAACATTTATTCCATGATTTCTGAGATCTTCAGAGAACATTTCAAAACAATGAGCCACATAACTCCTATCATGAACTTTATCATCACTAATATAGAAATGAACCTCTTTGATGATGATGCATTCATTTTCATCCAATCTTTCTATCTGATCCACCTAAAATTGTGCATGTCTATAGGTCACTTGCACAAATATTGCAACTTGTTCAGAATGATAATATTGGCTTTGGAGCTCTGTATGATGTGCAAATGTATAATTCTCAGAAAAATATACTATTGAAAGTATACAACCAGGTGGAAAAAAATTTTTGGAATCATGAAACTATTTAGCTTGCCATCGTGCACCATGACAATGTTGGATATGTGGATATATCAATGGACGAAACTTGGCCATGAACTCATCATAATGCAATTCACTCTCCTCCAATACAATTTTTCTAGATTCATCCCCTCTATTATTTTTGTATGTCTCATTTTCATATCTCATCCATGAAACTGGTGTGGATTCATTAATATTCTCAACTTGCATAATTTCAAAAAATTTGTGTAAATCTGCACAATCTTCGCACTGATTTTTGATGCATTACACTTTGAATTCATGTGACTCTTCTAATTTGTCACATAATATGGACCTCACAAATTGTGTTGTACTGCTAGGGATGACCAAATTAGGGTCAAGTATTGCCATAACTTTTTTAAATGATTGCAAGTGTAGACCAAATTCAACATGATTTCTACTCGCATATTATTTATACGTACAAAGGAAGGACGTAAACTCTCAAGCATTCTCTGACATATTTTGACATTTGAAAATTCTTTTTTGAATGCTTCAAAAAGTTCACTTTAAGTTATATCTATGAAATGTTTTGGATGTTCAATTTTGGCCCTTGTTTCTTGATCTTTAATTTGTATAGTATCACACCTGCTAGAAGAAACAAGAGAATGTGTGGTCCAAAATTCAATAACTTGTCTTTTTACTTCTTCAAAAATCTTGTCTTTTTTAGGACCTCTACAAATATTCACCCAGTTATTCTCAATGTTATCATCTAGCATATTTCTCCTCTTGATGTATCTCTGGACAGTTCTTCTAGATATATGTAGTACATCAAAATTTGCACGTACCTATTTTCTATGTGTCAATTTTCTACTAGATATAGTAGTCATCAATGCTCTACGTGCATTACTCAAATCACCTCCTCGAGTTGTGTTGTCAATTTTTTTATAAGCATTTAAAAAAATTTCAACTATTGTTTTATTAATATTATGGACATGGCTTTTCCTGTTATCAACACCCAACAACTCTAAAATAGGTCTCATATCTCTTCTCCTAAATAACTTGACAAATAATTGTGCATGTCCAAATATACTTTTATCCTTGAAATATTCATCCCACATGTTCTGACGATGCTTTTTGATAGTGTTATCATTTATCATATCTTTAGATGGAATTTGGTTAAAAAGTAGTTCTTCATCCAAATACATCAATTTTTTTATGCTTTCTAATTTGTCTCTATCAATAGAACTGCCAATTTCTACCTCTTCATTACTTTCATTTTCTTCATGAATCTCATCATGTTCAAGAATTTCAGTAGGTTGGTCTTGAGCATGTTTTGTATGGCCTTTCATTTTGTCATCTCTTTTTCTATCATATTTCCTTGATCTTTTCCTTTTACTACCCATTGAATATTTCAATCTATAGAAAAAAATAATAATAATAATTTAGATTTCACTAAATATCAGCTAATGGTTCAATATATAATACATAAAAATAAAAATTATTAGAAGAGAAAAAAAGCACCTTCAAAATATTCGATCCTTTGCAATATTGATTAAATCCACAAAACAGTTGTTGAAAATTGCTTCAAAATTAATTGGTTTTTGCAAATCTTCTTCCAATTTTCTCTGTCCTTGTATATTTATTTTTTTTAAAAAGGGAAAACAATTTTTTTTTTATATCAAATAGTCACATTAACCGCTAGTGGTTTCTCATGCCAATAGGAGTTTTGGCCGAAACAATTCCGGCCGAAATAGTCTATGTGGCAGCCTATGTGGCAGCCGAACAAGTAAAAATTAGAACTTCTGTAAACATCTCACTTTGAAGGCCAATTTGACCTACTAAATTGAAGTATTTTTAAAAAATAAATATATACTTTTGTAGTTCTTAGAGTCACGATTATGATTGTATAATTTTTTTAAAGTTTTGATTATGAATAATATGTTATAATTTGAAAATATTACAAGTAGGTATCTTAAGATTCTAGAAGATGTCTATTCAAAAATAAGAAAAAAATAGTAAATCATGTTTAAATTTTTTTTTTTTCAATGGTGCACTAAAGGAGAGAGTCTTCTTCAAGAATATGTAATTTGTTTTAAAAAATATGTAGATTTGATGGAAAAAGTTTTATGGGAGAAAAAAACTATCTATTTCTGATAACTTTGACTTTGACCATTTATAACTTCAAAAATATTAGCCGAATTTCAATTTTTCTTTTTTGGTGCACTAGGTATACATGTTAACTCTAACATATTCCAAAATCAAACCAAAATATAAATATTTGCATATATTTGTTTGACGGGAAAAAAACTCTATATTTTTAGTATTTTTAAAAAATTAAAAAATACACTTTAAAAATTCAAAAATAAATAGAATTTTCACTCAATTTTTAAAAAAAAATTATAGACATAAACTTAATTGAATTTTACACATTTCATTAGTTTACGTCATCTTCAAATTCTAAGCACAAATGCCACTTTTATTTCGTTAAAGTTGAAGACTTTAAATTCTGATATCACTTCTCCTTTATAAAAGGTGACACAGGCTTGTGCTTTTACCCTATTCCAGGAGCAGAAAGACTTCAAGTAGAAATGAAAGATTCCATGGAGTAGTTAGTGAAGGTTGCACGAGAGGAAATATATTACATGGGATTATATCACCAAGTTTTCCCTTTGGAGCAAAGGAGAGGAGTTGTATACTCTGAGAAACATTTTCTGCAACACATAAACACCTTCTTGAGGCATGGTAACATCCTAATCCCCATGGATACACTTTGGGAAGGTGTGAGGATGACTCCAGGGGCATCATCATTTGGGACTGGGTCTGAAGGAATGCCATTGATTGGACACCCTGTCTTGCCACCTCCCCCAAGGAGGCTAGAATAAAAAATCTACCAAACATTATTAGTTAAATGGAATGTTGTTGTTGCTATCATAGGAGAATAAATTTTTTTTGCTTGTTGTTGTGGCAATCAAAGGGACAATGGATGTTGTTCATAATGTAATGTCATGTTTTGTTTTTGGGATTTTATGGAAGATATATGGATTTTTTTGTGTTTTTTGTAGAATATTAAAATGTTTTTGGGATGTTTGATATATATTTGAATATTTTTGTGTTTTTGTAATAAATAATTAAATAGTTTGACTCCTGTAAAAGTGGGAACAATACAATTTGCAAAATAACGGTAACCATGACTCATAGGCGAGAATGTCTGTGTAGATTTAGCAAGTATGATAGATAATAATAAGATAAAATGTGGGGATGTTTCTCTAGGTGTGTGATGAGATGAATGTTTATGAGGCATGGAAAAGGCATTGGGACCTACGCAAGGCTTGTGATGGCCAAAAGAGGTCAAGAAAGGCCTTGGAAAGGCCAAAAGAGGAGCTTGGAAAAGGTTTTTGAGCCCAAAAAGATGTGTCACTGGCTTGAAAAAGGTGTTTGAGCTGAAAAATGCATCTCGGGGGCTTGAAAGGTCAAAATAGGGCCTTGAAAATAAATGTTTAGGCCTAAAAAGGCATTTTAGAGGCCTGAAAAAGGTGCTTGTGCCTATAAAGGTGCTTCAGTGGTCGAAAAAGGTCCAAACAGGTCCTTAAAAAAGGCATTTGGACCTAAAAAGGCATTTCAGGGGGCCTAAAAAAGGCACTTAGGCCTATAAAGGCATTTTGGGGGTTTGAAAAGGTCAAAATAGGGCCTTGAAAAAAGATGTTTAGGCCTAAAAAAGCATTTTCGATGCCTAAAAAAGGTGCTTGGGCCTATAAACATGTTTCAGGGGGGCCTTAAAGAAAGTGCTTGGCCTATAAAATCATTAGAATGGTCCAAAAAGGACACTTGGGCCTTAAAAAAGCATTTGAGGGGCCTACAAAAGGCATTATGGACCTAAAAAGGCACTTGAGGGGACTAAAAGGCATTTTAGGCCTAAAAAGGTGCTAGAGTGGTCCAAAAAGGACACTTGAGCCTTGGAAAAAGGCTTTTAAGGCCTGAAAAGGTACTAGAGGGGTCCAAAAAGGACACTTGGGCCTTGAAAAAGCATTTAAGCCCTAAAAAAGCACTAGAGTGGCCCAAAAAGGACACTTGGTCCTTAAACAAACATTTGAGGGGCCTAAAATGGCACTTTGGGGGCCAAAAAGGACATTTTTATGTTGAAAAGGGTATTTAAGGCCTAAAAAAGGCACTAGAGTGGTCCAAAAAGGACATTTGGGCCTTGAAAAATCATTTAAGGCCTAAAAAGGCACTAGAGTGGTCCAAAAAGGACACTTGGGCTTTGGAAAAAGCTTTTAAGGCCTAAAAAGGAACTTGAGGGATCTAGAAAGGACACTTGGGCCTTGGAAAAGAATTTAAGGCCTAAAAAGGTGCTAGAGTGGTCCAAAAAGGACACTTGGGCCTTAAAAACGCATTTGAGGAGCTTAAAAAGGCACTTTGGGGGCGAAAAAAGACATTTGTACCTTGAAAAATGTATTTAAGGCCTAAAAAGGCACTAGAGTGGTCCAAAAAGGACACTTTAGCCTTGAAAAATCATTTAAGGCCTAAAAAGGCACTAGAGTTGTCCAAAAAGGACACTTGGGCCTTGGAAAAGGCTTTTAAGGCCTAAAAAGGCACTTGAGGGATCCAAAAAGGACACTTGGGCCTTGAAAAGGCATTTAAGGCCTAAAAAGGTGCTAGAGTGGTCCAGAAAGGACATTTGGGCCTTTAAAAAGTATTTAAGGCCTAAAAAGGCACTAGAGTGGGGAGCCAAACTCTCACACTTATGCCTACTTATTTTGTGCCCCCAATTATATGAGGATGAAAGAGTCCGACAGATATCTAGTCTTTCGAGATAGTATTGATAAATTTGTTGAAGGTGGTTAGACTAATCATGGCCACTACAACTTAAATAAGACTAAAAATCCTTCTTGATTCACATTAATAATGGCTGCATGGAAGGAAGGCAACGATCAGCTTTGCAGCATCTCTTCCGCTATCCGAGTTGTGCTAGATTTTCCTAAGCTCAGAATTATGTTTTAGGACATTACCACACTTCTTCTTAATATCAAAAATTGAGAGGAGTTTTGGGATGGTGTTAATGTTTCAAGCTTTTATGGCCATATTTGGCAATTATGACCCCCTTTTGAATGCTTTGGAATTTTTATTTTATTTTTTATTTTAAAAAATTATTGCACATTTTTTTGAATTTTTTCGATATTGTTTGGGCAATTTTTGAAATTTTAAGGTATTTTTGGGTAATTTTTGATTTTTTCTGGTAAGTTTGGATGATTTATGAATTTTTTTAGTAAGTTTGGATGATTTATGAATTTTTTTTTGGTATTTTTGGATTATTTATGAACTTTTTTAGTATTTTTGGGTAATTTCTCTATGCATCACAAACAGGTAAGCTATTGCCTTGCTGATTCCCATCATTGTGTCAGCTATCAGCACTGTCTTTCCCTCCATCCTTGTGGGTTGATTTTGGGGTGGTTTGTTCATAGTCCTCTAGTGATCCGATGAAGGACATTGAAGAGCGAGTTTGGCTTCAGTTTCTAGATGTATCGATGGTCAGTAGAGGGGTGATGGGGTTGGTTCTCCTTTTGTGGTGTGAGGCAATTAGCATGGGCCTAGCAAATGGTCTTTATTGTGGAAAGTAAGGTATGTGTGAAAGGGTTGTACGAGAAGGAAGCTCCTCTTTTTCTGGTTTTTTCTTTTCTTTTATTTTTTGTTAATTTTGGATGATTTATGAATTTTTTTGATAAAAAAAAAAATTATGGAAATTTTTGAATTGGAACTAGGATGTGAGTGAGATAGTGATGCAGGATTTTGCTGTAAGGCTCAAAAATACATGAGCATGAATAGGAAATGAGTGGATGACTCTGGAATGGAGGATGGAATATAGTTGTGCATATGATAGGAAAAAGCTCAAGATGAGGAAATAGCATTGATGCAATATGGTTATTGTTACATGGGTAGGATACACAGAATTATTGGTTGCATGACAAGGATGTGGTACATAGAATATTGTGGCTTGGTATAGGTATATTATATAAAGGCATGGTTTTAAGGATAAAATAGTCCTGATATGAGACATGTGGTAAGGTACAAGGATGGAATAGATATGCTAACCATGGTAGAATATGTGATCTATGTAGGCTTTGCATGCTGGTGTCATGAGTTGTTGGAATGCAAGGAGGGAACTCTTGGAATATCTTGGAAAATGGGGAGATGGGCGATGAGATGTAAAGAGGTGATACTGGATATGTAGGTTATTAATAGATAATGAATAGGCTAAGTACACCTGCTACCTAATTGTTAAGTTTTCACCAAGGTATTGATCTAAGGTGCTTGAATTGCCAAGAATTTACCATTGGACAATTTTTTAATTTTTTAAAAATTTTTTTTAGGCATAGAATTTCTTGAGGTGAATGATGTTAATGGGATCATTCATGAATTCACCTTCAAGTGTGGATAACTAATAGGCCACTGAGCCAAAAGATGTTGTGACCATGTAAGGACAAAGCCATGTGAGCTCAAACTTTCCTTTCTTTTCTCGATCAGCTTGGACTTTCATTTTTTCTTTGAGGACCATGTCTCCTTCTTGAAATTGGTCTAGATGGACTTTCTTGTTGAAGTTGCACTTGAGGTGATTCTGGTAAACCATAAGGTGGTCATAGGCATGTTGCCTTTTTTCATCAAGTAAATCTAGTTGGGTGAGTCCAGCCACTTTGTAATCCTCATCTAATATCTGGCCTTACAAGGAAATATGCAAGGATGGGAGTTCAACCTCAATAGGTAACACTGCTTCAACACCATAAACCAAGGAGTATGGGGTTGTGCCTATGGTTTTCTGAAACAAGGTGTGATAGGCCCATAAGGCAGGGTTGATTTGTAAATTCCAATCGCGGCCAGAATCATTGACAAATTTCTTTAGGATTTTGAGTAGGGTTTTATTAGTTTCCTCTGCCTAACTATTACCTTGTGGGAAGTATGGGCTAGAAAAATGGTGATGGATATGAAGGGAAGTGCAAAATTCCTCCATATTTAGATTTTCAAAATTACCTTCCATTGTCAGTGAAAATGGTAGTTGGGATGTCGAAGTGACATATGATATGATATAGTATAAACTTGGATACTTGATCTCCCATAGTAGTGACAAGGGGAACTACTTCAACCCACTTAGTGAAGTAATCAATTGTGGTGATTATCTATTTGTGTCCTTTGGAAGAAAGTTGTGCAATAAGACCAACAAGATCAAACCCCCAATAGGAAAAAGGCCATGGTGGTGCAATGGGTTGCAAGTCCTAAGTTGGAGCCTGGATCAGACTAGCATGTTATTGAAAAGGTAAACATTGGTTCACAAACTCACATGCATCATGTTCTAGAGTAGGCCAATAATACCCAGCCCAAAGCATTTGCTTTGCTAGCACTATCCCACTTGTGTGAGCACCACAAAGTCTAGCATGTACCTCCTTGAGAGCCATTGTAGCCTCATTTTGATCTAAACATCAAGAGAGTATCATGATAACCATGATGATATAGGTTTTGGGCGATGATAGTGCAGCAGGAAGCTCTACAAATAAGGTTTTGGCATTGGGTTCGGGTGAGGTCAAGAGATATGATATCATTTAGTAGGTAAGCATGAATTTCATGATACCATGGGGATTGGGGACCAACCAAGATGCAGACTCATGTTGATTTATCATTCTCATATGCAAGTTTGTATAGTTGCTCGACCAAGAATTCATATTGCATAGCTTCACACGATATTTCCAAGAGAGAACCAATAGTAGCCCTGGCATTTTCTACTTTATTTTGGAGTCTACGTACTTGTATGAACTGGAGTTGAGTAAAATGCTCCTTTAATTGATCAACCAATTCTTTGTAAGGTAGTAGCTTATCATTCTTGGTTTGATATTCATTTAAGGCTTTTTTGATGATAAGCTGAGAATCACTGTAGGCTTGTAGCTATGGGATATTCCATTCAATGGAAATTTTGAGCCCTACAACAAGGGCTTCATACTCTATAATGTTATTGGTACACCAAAACTATAGCTTGAAATATTTAGGAATATAATTGCCTTTAGGTGTGACCAAGAATATGCCCATACCAAAGCCATGAGATGTGTAGGAGCCATCAAAATATAGCTTCTAGGATGGTTCTTCTTCTATCAAAAAGAGGTGTTCATCTGGGAACTCCATAATGAGGGGGTGATTGGCAACCAAGGGTGTATCTGCTAAGCGATCTACAATAGCTTGGCCTTTAATGGCCTTTCTATCAATATATTGGATGTCAAACTCATTGAGAAGCATAACCCATTTTGCTAGGCATCCTATGAGTAATGTGCGAGAAAGCATATATTTTAATGGATCAATTTTTGAGATTAGTTGCACAGTGTGACTCAACATGTAATGGCATAGATTTGGGGGGCAAATAACACTACTAAGCAAGCCTTCTCTATTGGCATGTAGTTGAGCTCATATCCCACTAATGTTCGGCTGATGTAATAAATTGCCCTTTCCTTCCCTACATCATCAAGTTGTCCTAAAAGAGCACCTAATGTTGTGGGAGTAACTGTGATGTACAATATGAGTGGATGCCCTGCAATTGGAGGAACCAAAATAGGTTGATTATCCAAATACTTTTTGATGAGCTCGAAGTTGTGCTGGCAAGCAGAGTCCCATCTAAAGTTTTTATCCTTCTTGAGTAGGTGTGTGAATGGTTGACATTTATCAGCAAGCTGGGAAATCAACCATCTAACTGATTGGAGTTTTCCTGGTAGAGATCAAAGGTGTCTGAGTGTCTACGGAGGAGCCATTTCTATGATGGCTTTGGCCTTTTTAGGGTCAATCTCGATACCACACCATGACACAATGAATCCTAGGAGCTTTTCTGAGGTGACACCGAAGACACATTTCTTTGGATTCAAGGTGAGACGATATTTTGCCAATCAATGATCTAGAGCATTGAGAGACTTTACTAAAATATCATCCACATAATCCTCAAGAATCTTATGGATTAGGTCATCGAAGATGACCATCATGGTGCAATGATAGGTTTCCTTGGCATTCTTTAGCCCAAATGACATCATATTGTAGCAGAATGTGCCCAAGCTGTAGTAAATTTTGTCTTATGCTGATCTTCCTCTACTATATGAATTTGATTATATATAGAGAAAAAATCCATTAGTCACAAGAGTTCATGACCTATGGTGAGATCCACAATCATGTCGATATTTGGTAATGAAAAGTCATCCTTCAGACAAGCTTTATTAAGATCCCTAAAATTAGTGCAGATTCTAATATCACTAGAAGGCTTGGTAATAGGTACCATGTTAGAAATCCATTCAAAATAATCTATTGGGTGAATGATCTTGGCCTCCAACAATTTTTCTAACTCTATTTTAACCAATAAAGCAACTTTGGGGTGCATCTTATGGAGCTTTTGCTTAAAAGGCTTGGCCTTTGGATCTATGAACAAATGGTGTACCACTATCTTGGGGTCCAACCCTAGACCCACATTCTTGTAGATGACCTCATTGAGAAGATATACTTGTTCAAGTGGTAGAGAAGCTACAATGTATGTGATATGTGGTGTCTCTGTCAAACTGATATTTACTAGCCAACTTTCCTCTGTCAAAACTAAGGATATAGGAGGCCTATCCTCTTGTGAGGGAAGGATGAAATCTCCATCTTTAGGCACCTTAGAGATATTTTCACCATTATATACATCCTTTATCTTTATTTCATTTTTTGAGTTATCGAATGATGCTCCAGAGGAGTTTTCACCAGAGGATATTTTTCCTTTGATTTTTTGCTTTTTTGTTTCCTTTCTTAGTTCTGTCTTTCGACTGGAGATTTCCTCCTCCCCAAAGTAACCTATGAGATCTAGCTTGTAGAAATATTCTGATGGTGGTGGTGGTCATTTGTGTGGCCTTTCCGTCCCCATGAATTTAAGGAGCGCATGCTCAATAGAGAATTTGTCAACATGAATGACACTTGGTTGGTCCCAATCTATGAGTTCAGGGTGAGCAAGGGGTAGGTCTACTAGAATTAGGGATATTTGGTAGAGCACAGAGGCTCCTAAAATTATTTTTTCAAGGAATATATCATCATAGGATTTCTTTTCTACTTCCTCAGGAATGTCTTCGACCTCAAAAAAGTTGTTTTGGATGTTTGTGAAGGCATGGCCTTCCTTCGTAGTGCCCCCCATTGCAGGGAATCCATAGCCTAAGCCTTTTATTTTCTGTCCCTATTATGCCTCTATAGGGTTTCTCATACTTGATTCCAAATGGCTCAAACCACCTCCTTGATAATCCCATTGCTCCCTGGCTAGGCGATGTGACCAAGGATATTTTTGTTTAAAGTGATCAAGAAGTGCTACACTTTTAGGAGGTGGCTCCTTATATAGCCATGTGTTAATGTCTGGTGCATTCTCCTCTCCATCAAGAATACCCTTGGTAATAAATGTGGTAGGGCCCATTTATTAGAGTTGAGAGGTGGTTTTTGGTCTAGGCCCTTGATGTGTCAGGCATCCTTGAGTATGGGGATCAAGTGGTAGAGCGCTGACAGCAAAAGCATCTGTAAGACTATACTCACCACAACCTTGGTAGTTGATCTTAATCATGGAATGAGTGGAGGCTGAAATGGTGTCTAGATCATGGCAGGTGCTAAAGGAACTAGCCATGATGTGGCCAACTTTGATCCTAGGACAATGATTGGTGTATAAAGCTTCAACCGCATTACAATAAGAAAATGGTTAAGGATCTAAATGGATGGTTATCTCAGTGCCATTATGCAAAAATTTGATACACTGATGATATGTGTATGAAACGACCTTTATGGTATAAATCCATGGGCAAATATGGAGGATGTTGTATGGATGGTTAAGATCAACTACATGGCAAAGTGTTTCTTAAGTGGCTGGGCTGACTCTTATAGGGAGCAAGATGGTTCCTTCATAGGTGTGCTCCAAATGGTCATATGCCTTGACGGTGATTACTTCATTAATAATATCTACCTCAGTGTATCCTACCTATTTGATGAACTTTAAAGTACATAGATTTAAAGCCAATCCACTATCTATCATGACCAGTTTAATAACAAAGTTGGAAACCATGATGGCTATGTAGAGTGGAAGGATATGACCTGGTTCAACTACTAGGATATCCGTGGTTTTGAAGGATAAGGCACATGATGCCAAAAGATGGCCAACCAAGTTGTGAAACTTGTTGGTATTTATGTCAGAGGGGACATGTGACTTGTGTAGAGTACTATTCAGGATCTCTTGATAAAGTGGGCTTGTTCATAGAAGATCCAGAATGGAGATCTGGGCTAGCATGTTTCCAATGTGTTCCAAGATGTTATATTGTGGCCCTAATGGGGATGATTCTAATGGAGATGCTCTAGATGGAGGTGATCTTGATGGTGCAAAAACAGGTGGGCCAGCTATATTGAGTCGAGTCTGATGAGTAGCAACTACACATTGGGTATCAGGGGCCTTAATGTTAATCACATTGATGGATGGCTAAACCTGTGATATGCAACCGATAAGGCTTCCATAGTCTAAATACACTGAGGTATATTTTTGAGACTTGTCTCGGTTATCTCCTTGTTTGCCTTGAGTATTGTTCAGTTTGTTGACAGGAGGGTTTGTAGGTGCTTTTCCTAGGTTTGTGTTATGAGGAAAGAAAGCATTCTTATACATCATTAATCCTACATTAGGTGAAGTTTGTGCCCCCACTATGATTTCTTTCTAATCAATTAGGTCTTGGACATAGTCCTTGAGTTCCATGCATTTGAGGGTGGTATGTCCTTTGACATGATGGAATTTGCAAAACTCATTATCTTTATACCACAATGCCCTAGATTGGTTTGGTTCCAAGGGTTGTGTTGGTGGATGTTGAATAAGATTATCCTTAGATAGTTTTTCAAAGATTTCATCAAGAGGTACCCCCAATGCAGTGTATACATGAGGTTGTCTATGAACACGAGGTTTATTACCTGTCGAAAGTGTGATAGCATTGGTTTGATTATGATGAGTAGGTATTTGTTGATTGTTCTATATGGGTGATGGGTGATACATAGGGGTTTGCTACTGATAGGGTTGTTGCTGACCAAACATTGCAAGAACATTGGTAGCTACCCCAATGATATGAATTTGTCGAGTGTCGGTGGCACCATCTGTCACCATGTTTTCTTCATTGTTCCAATATCAGGTTTTGTCATTGTTTGGTCCTTATTCCTAGGTGTTTTCCTTGTAACGTTTAATAACACCATCCTTAATGAAGCCTTGTTCAAGTCCCATCCTCTTTTCCTTAATGTCTTTGTATGTTTGTAAATATCTCATAACCATATGATGGGTGAGAATAGGGTGTGCATTGTTTATGAAAATTTTGAAAAGATGATGCTCAGGGATGGTACAAGAAATCTTGGTTGTGAGTATTTGCCAATGTTGCAAGTATTCTACAAGGATTTCTCCCCCTTTTTGCTTAGTATGAACTAGGTCCATGACAGATAATTTAGTTTCAATAAGATGGGTGTATTGAACCACAAAGGCTTCAGAAAGATTAGCAAAAGTTTTAATAGTGCCTTGAGGGATATGACAGAACCATTCTAAGGTTGGGCCTCCTTAAATTTTGGGAAAGAGCTACATGAGTAACATATCATTATAGGCTACCTCCTAAAAATGCATATAGAATTCCTTAACATGTGTGACTGGATCACTTTTCTCGTTAAATTTTTCAAACGTGGGGATCTAAAAATGCTTAGGAAACAATGTCATCATGATGGTTTTGTCAAATGGGTATGGGCAGTCATTCTCAAACTTGAAAGTTTTGGAGTTTGTCCCATCTTTGAGGGCTTTGAGATCATTTTTCATCTCTTCCCATTTAGAGTTTATAAGTAGGGGAGCAAGTGCCCCTAGTGTAGGATACATGCCAAGATCTAACAGTTGATATGGAAAACCTTAGTAGCCATATAGCATCTATAGAAAAATAGGTTGCATAGCTAGTGGGATGGATGTTATGGGTTGTTGGAATGTGTTTTGGGTATACTTCTACATTTGTTGAGAATTTTGTTGGTGGGGAAGATAAGTAAGAGGCTGTTACCTTATGAAATATCACTGTGTGGGTGCTTGAGCATACTGTTGGCATGAAGATTGTGGCTAAAAGGGTGGTAAGGTGGATAATTCCTGTGCCATGCTTTGGGAATACATACCATGTCCAATATATGTGGGTTGTGCTCCTGATAGAGAGAATGACTAATTATTAACATGCACAAGGTAATTAATTTGTGGTAGAGTATTCATCATAGGAAACTACAATGGCAGGGTGGTTTGGCTATTTCCCAAAGGTGACATGGAGAAATAGTTGGTAAGGGGTGGTAGTGAATGACAATTTGAAGTGGTGGATGAAAGTTTCTAAGTGGTGGACATGGCTACAGTGCTAGGGGGAAGACTAGTGATAGGTCCTTGTGTTAGAGCAACATTCCAAGGTCCCAGAGGAAATGAGGTTGAAGAACTTTGGCTAGCTACAAAGGGGTTGATAGTGATGTTGGGTGGGATGGAAGATGAGATATTTGACCCTAGTGGTTGCATTTGAGTAGTAAATAGACTAGGTGTGCTATGAGGTGGAAGTGAAAAGGTAGTGTTGATGGATGTAAACAAAGGATTTTGTGGAGTAGGGAAATGAGTGGTTGAAGTAGAGGCATATGATACACATGAGGTTGGTTGGAATGTAGTATGTACTAAGGGTTGAGTGAGGATGGGATGGGTGTTTTGTGGAATAGGAGCAGGCACCTAGGTTGAGGGTATATTCAAGTCTGCCAGTTCTATTTGACATGGTTGATATTCTTTGTTGAGTGAAGAGAAAGGATTGGTAAGCATAGATGACTCTACAACTAGTGGTTTCCACCCAAATAAAGGGTGTGTAGGATTTGAAATGTCGATAGGTGGTGGACGCCCAAATTCAAAGGAACCAACACTATCACTTAATAAATTTTCCATGATGGTTTCCTTGTTTCAATCTATGATGGCATTAACAATGGTGGCATGACCAGGTTGGTTCATGAAAGCATCAATGTCTATGGAGGAACCTATTTCTTTAAGGATTTGGGGTGTTAGATCTAATGGCATCATGGAAACTATGAGGTATGGCTAAGCTTGACATGTGTTATTACTATGACTAGGATCCATGTCCTTTTTCCTTGTGTTCTTACCAAAACAAGTGGTGGGTGGCATGAAAGGATGACTTTCCTAATGATGAAAATGCAAAGAGGGATGATGCTAAGTGTATATGATACTTTTAGGAATCTAGATGATATGGTGCTATGTGGAGGAGACTGTGTTTCCCTTAAGTTTGAACTTGAATATGTGGTAGTGATATCAAACCCTAAGGTAGCCTTGTGACCATTGGGAAGACAAATGGGATCAAGTTTGTAGCCCAACCTTTTGCTTAAGGTGATGTCGGACACGAGCAACAATTTATCATAAACAATGCTTATTTTAAGGACAAATATGATGGTCAGATGGATAGAGATTTCTTTAGGGAGACAAAGCTTAATGAGATGATGTGAAAAATGTTTCTATGTGTGGAGCAACTAATGGAGGATTTTAGGGTTTAATGATGCTTGATTTGGAGGATTTCTAAAAACCTTAGGTTTGATGACAAAACATGGAGGAGATGATTATACCAAATGTTTAGATGGGATGAAGAATTAACAGAGAGACTAAACCTACAAGGAGACAAGTACATAAATGTGTGTGGGAAAAGATCGACCTAATCAAAATAGTTAACACAAGAGTTATTGATAAGGCTATGGTTGACACCTCATCAGAGAGTTAGGTTCTAAATCTTGTAATCCCACTTAGTTTTTAATGCAATGTCTACTCTATCTTTCTTAATTTGGTCTAGCTTGGCAATCCTTTGGTTTGGGTATGTTTTTGATGTTCTACTTCTATCTCCATGTAAATTGGTATTTGTGGAAGTTTAGCCTTTTTGAACTTAGCCTTAGGTTCGCTTGACATGAGATATTTTTGAGAGATTTTGATCACAACTGTGGGGTTTTGGAGGTAGTGAATATGCTAAGTATACCTTCTAGACCTTGGGTTGGAACATATATAAATTGAGAAATAGCATGTTTTGGATTCTTTTAGGATTAATTTGGCTAACTATCATCTAGGCAAGGAAAAAAAATGTGTCATTTTTGGTCAAGTAGATTGGTAGAAAAAAGGAATTTTGAAAAGAGCAACTTTTGGATATTTTTAGAGCAAGAGGAGTTTGTTGGTAACTAGACTTTTGTGGGATATTTTCTAGGTAATAAGTATAGGAAAAAGGTAAACTAAAAGTATGGTGTTGCGAGTGGGCTTGCTAACAACCATTTCTTATATATGAAGGTGAGGTCTCTCAAAGATAAAATTTGTGATTTTTCAGTCAAGTAGGGTAAATGGAAAAGTATTTTTTAAAAAGAGCAAGACTTTGGGCCAACAAAGGATTTATAACCTAGGTTCTACTTAGTGATGCTTTTATTTTTGAGGGAATGAGTGCATCATTTTGAGACAAATGGACAAATTGAACCAGCGAGACAAGTAGTTGTTGTGAATGGACTTGCTAACAACTGTTGTTTTGAGATGAAAAAGGTGAAACTTTCTCTCTTATAAAATAGGCACAAATGAGCAAACAATTTCTCAAAGGACAAAGAAACTTTGAGAAATACAAATAGTTGATCTCTTTAGCAAAAGGATTTTCTTATAGTAACCACTAAATTGTGTATGTTCGATAAATATTTTTCACAGGTCTTGAGCACAAATTAAGATAGTTCAAACACACACTTTATCCCTACAGTCAGAATTTGATTGTCATATTCTATTCAATGGCACACAGCTTGATGTCTCCTAGTTCTAGTGCAATATTTCCCTCTAATGGAAGAGGCGAGTCGATACAAGAGTTGATCGACAAAGGATACACATCAAAGAACCTTCAAGGCATGACAAATAGAAGTTCTCCTTTTGCAGGAACAATGACCCTTGGAGATGAAACCCAAGTGGCCTTATGCCTCTACTAGGGGAGCACAATGGTGAGTAATCTTGAGGCATGTTGTTTCCCTTGCACTGTGAATAACATACCATGAAAGAAAAGTGAGATACTTTAGAATAAAAGAGTTGTAAATGGGTCATTGGAGTCTCCACAACAGTTGTTACTGGCTATGATCTAATTAAGGGTCTATTTTGGACATGCTGAAATCATGGGGAAGTTTTCCCACCTTAGGCTACCCCCAGAAACATGCCACCCAAACTAAAGAGATGGAGCAAGAAGGTTTACCCTTCCCCTCATTTATATACTAGCTAGACTATTACTAGTTTGAGCTTCTCACTAAAGGGGACACACTTCCCAAAGGTGGATGAACTTGCTAGAAGCACTCCTTGGTTATTGTGGATGATGTTGCTAAAAAATTTTGGTACATGTGTCACATATTTTAATGGTCTTACTTTTCATGAAAAGAGAGAAGTCTAAGATGCGCTAAAAAGCACAATCTTAATACACACATGACACTTGATTCATTCTATTTGTGAAGCTTTTAGATTCTCTATCATACAACTTGAAGAAACACATGATTAGCATTCAGATGTTCATTCTAACTATATAACATCACCAACAAAAGTAAAATCGAGTCAATGAAAGTAAATCGTGTGCGTGAAAGCTTTTAAAAAGGAGGGAAATAAGAACATTTTCACTTTAGAGCATTCAAGATTGAATGAAGTTCATTTTAAGCACCAAAGTTGGAGTGTGCTGATTTCCAATGTTCTTTAATACCCAAAATCAAATGTTCATCGCATTCATTCTTTTTAACCTTTAGCATCCAAGATTGTGTTAATCATGCATTCTAGTGAAAATGCTATATTTTAATCCATGGCATTCAAGATTTGATTATAGCAACATGCATTCAAAGAAAAGTGTTTAAACATTCAAGTTCATTTTCTAAGAGCATTAAACCATGTAAGGAGAACTTGCAAGAAACATGGTTAGTGGTTTCATAGAAGTCTTCAATAAAAAATGCATGAGTTAGCAAATATCCTTGCAAAAATCATCAAATTTTAGTCATTGATAGTGAAAATAAGTATCTAAAAGGCTGCAAAATATGATAAAAACCAATACCATCATGACGAACTTAGAACCAGCTTTCTGATGATATTTTGTTTTCTAAAAATAGAGTCTGTATGCTCAAGTAATGAGCAAAACACCAAATGTTGCTTCTCAAGGCTTAAAAAGGCATGTAGAAATGATGTCGTGCTAACATCATCAAAGTGCAAGTTTAAATTTCATGGCCATATGGGTGTCATAGGGGAAAAAAAAATGACCTACTAACATGGAAGATCCAATGGCCCTGGACTATACATCATTAGATAGTGACTTAATATGATGATGTTGTTGGCATTATGATACATTTTTGTCATTAGTTACAACACTTATTGGATTCTGAATGCTTACTGAGCTCTCACTGGACATTCCTTTGTAAGCCAAGCTTTACCTAGTTATCAGAGTTTACCGAGTGATCAAGGTGAACAAAGAAGTCAGTGTTTACCAAGTGATCAAGGTGAACAAAGAAGTTAGTGTTTACCGAGTGATCAAGGCGAACAAAGAAGTCAGTGTTTACCGAGTGATCAAGGTGAACAAAGAAGTCAGTGTTTACTGAGTAATTGAGGCGAACAAAGCAGCCAGTGTTTACCGAGTGTTCGAGGTAAAGAAAGGAATCACTTTTGACCGAGTGAAGATGTACTTAGTATTAACCGAGAACTTCATGATAACCGACCTCAGACGGTTATCAAGGAAACCAACTATCACCAAGTCACAAGGATCCATCGAGTGTTTCCCTTGATCACCGAGCTACAGTTCAGATAGAAGTATTCACCGAGTGACATCTCTTCTACCGAGTCTCCAGTGGTTACCGAGTTTAGAACTACTTGAAGTGTTTAGTATGAACCGTGCCTTCACTTCTACCGATTGCATGACGATGCCGAGTAACACAGTGGATGCCAAGTATCAGAGGGGCACCGAGTCAGTTCAGTGAACCTGAGTTTTTACCTTGGGCCGACTTTGTATAGAGATTTGCACTTGTTGTTTTGGCTGACCTTGCATGCATTGTTTATTTGGATGGTATATATATGTAATGTATTGTATCATTCAGATAAAAAGGAAGTAAGAAATGAGATGAAAAGCAATTGCAATGGCAATAGAAATTGTGATTAATGAAACTGCGAAAGTGTGAAAGAAATACATGCGTGCGAAAGTATGTGTGCTGAGTTGTGAAGATATTTAGCAAGGTCAAATTTTGGAGCAGAAAAGTTTTATCTATCACATCAAGGTGAATCAGAGCATAGCGGATCTTATCAGCAATCAGTTGTAATCAGATCCACTGTTTCATTCTAACAGGTGAATCAGTTTTTGTAAATCCTTTAACAAGGTAGACTTAACAGTCTTTTGTAAATCTCCTAACAGAGTGCATACTTTATTGTATGTTTGGAAATCCTCTAACAAGGTGGATCTAGCAATCCTTTGTGCTCCTAACAGGGCAGATCACCAGAAGTGGTCATTGTAAGCCTTAACCGGCCAACTTCATACTGCAATAACAAAGCTTGTGGGTTTCATCCCCACCCTAGTTTTACTTTCTATTTGGAAGGTTTCTAGGTCACCAAATCTATGTGTTCAAGTGTTGCAAATGATTTTGTTTCATGCTTACAGTAGGTTACTTGGATGAATGGTGAATATATCAGTATACAGTTTTAATTGTTTGAAATTTTAGAAGTTACTGATTCACCCCTCCCCTCTCAGTAACTTGTCATATCTTGAATATTTCCAACAGATGTTTTACTAAAATGGCTAGAACCCAATGAAGGAGTGTAGTGGTGTTGGTGTCTTCAAAGGCCGCAGGCTATGAGGAGGCTAGAGGAGGCATTGGAGGTAATGAAAAGCTGTGGAAGTAGTAGCGAAGTCCTTTGAAAATGGGTATGGATAGTAGCAGAGGTTTGTCTTGTATGAAAAGCAGGTTGTAGGAGGAGTGTAGAGGAAGCAAAGTAGGGATGGAGGACGATGCGAATAGAGAAGGTAGGTAGGGTTGCACAGTTGTAGTGACTAGGAATGGTGTTGTGATGGCTGTCAGGTTGGTCTGGATGGGTTTGGATGGTGGCTACAAGAAAGGCCATTAAAGGATGTACTTAATTAATGATGCCTTACTAGATGACTAAATAGGATTACTTAAGTGATGTAATCAAATTCAGGTGTCTACATTTTTCCCCTCTTTGAGATAGTGTTAGAACAATACTATTTCAAAGAAGTTTGAAGATAGATGACATGAAGAAAACTTTGAAAGCAACATGATTGCCCTCATCTTGTATAGAAGACGAGATATTGGATTGTAGACATCCTAAAGTTGTGCAAAGACTTAAGCACTAGTTTTATAGCTCTACCAAGGAATACAAGCTGGATCCCACCAGGCATGCCAAAATGTAGAGTTGTAAAACTAGTGCTTAAAGGAATACAATGGAGAACCAAAACATTCAAAACAATAGATTTAACTCACATATATGATTAGAAAAAAAGAAATGAAATAACAAAGTAGCCTAAGAACGTGCAAACCCCTTAAACCAAGCAATCTTCCCTTTGATGCGTAGATGTGTCCGTAAGATGGGATATATGCTCAATGAAATTGCTCAATCTTCAATGGAGGATATGATTCAAAATGTATTTGTGGATGGATTTTTTCATTATGATGGTATTTTGATTTTCCTTAGTCTCTCAAAATAGCATTATAACATTAGCATAGAAGTGGATGATATTTGTGAAGGTATAGGGTTTCATTTATACACCAAGGGGTAGTGAGATGGAGGGTTAGGATGCAAGGAAGGGGAATTGGTTAAGGAGTGCTAGGATGCAAGGAGAAGAGAGCACATGGATTTTGCTTCTTCAAAGCTCTAGCCTTGTGACAAGTGTCACAAAGGGATTGGATAGGGAACATAGTCAAGATAGGTGGTTAGAGGAAGTTATGAGGGAAGAAAAGGGGGGGATGAGTGTGGAAAGTAGGTGTAAAAGGTCTTTAAAGAGCCTTTAAGGCTCTTGAATAGGAATGCAAGAATTTAAGGGTGGAACTTTAACTTTGGTGCAGTTTAAGACTTTCTTAACCCTTGGTTAAAGTTGTGCACGTGTTTAAGGAAGGGATTAGCCTTAGCTTAGGATGAGATTAAGAGGCAAGTGGTTTGGGTAGGTCAAGTCTTTATTTGAATATATTAAAATAGGATGTTAAGTCTTTGTTTGAATATTAAAATGGAGGGTAAAGTCTTTGTTTGAATATTAAAATGGAGGATAAAGTCTTTGTTTGAATATTAAAATGGTTGGTGGGTGGAAGTTTTGACTTTAAAATTGAGGATGAATTCTTTGTTTGTATATTAAAATGAGAGGTGGGTGGAAGTCTTTACTTTGGCTTGGGTTAGGAATTCTTAATCTAGCATTAAGGTTGTGCACATGGGTAGAGTGAGGATTAGCCTTTGATTAGAAGGGGATTAGGGGGCAAGTGGCTTAGATTTGATGGGATGGGTTAGTTAGGTGGCTAGGTGAAGTTAGTATGTGTGAATGGGTTGGATTAGGGGTTAGGATAGGGTTTAGGGAGGCTTTTAGGATTTTATATATTTTATTAAATGATTTATTTAATAAAATGGGGATATAGAATTAAATTAAATAGGTTTGAGGATTTATTCAATTTAATAGAGGAATAGAGATTTAATTGATAAATTAATTTTGGGTGCTCTTTTAATTTTATCAATTGGAATATTGTTAATTAAATTAACTAATTAAGTAGGGGCTGACAATAGATTAATTAAATATTAAATACTTAATTAATGGTGCCTTAGGAGATGACTAAATAGGATTACTTAAGTGATGGAATCAGATTTAGGTGTCTACAGAAGCAATTCAACAAGAATATGGAAAGTATTAGGATTTCCAAGAATAATCCTTGCAAATTTGGTTCTCTTTTGATGTGTTTATTTTTCTATGTTCAAAAATTTTTCCCTCCCAAATTCATGGTAGTATGTAGAAACAATGTGCTGGAATTGTACCAAATTAATGAATATATTTCTAAAATAGGAGAGAATTATGTCAACATAATGGATAACTATTTTGATAATTTCAAGGAGAAAATGAATAACAGATTTAGGATACCCAGGAAATTGGTTCAAGATTACAAAGATGATGTTTGTTTCATGGTAGATAGTCTACATTCAAGAAGTGAAACCAAGAACTGTATGGGTAAAACCTCTGCCCTCTAAGGTAAACATTGATGAAACAAAGAACATTATTAAAGCCCTAGTAAATGAGTCTATTGATCCAAAGGCACCATACTTTTGAACATATGCCAGGGCTAAGGAAAGGATTGGGCTTGAAATAAAGCTTCCACTGACAGTTAACAAAGGAAATAGGAGGATAGCCAAACTAAAATCAAGCACACCTCTTATTTTGACCAAGGGAAAAGAAGAAGATGTAGAAGAAGTAAAGAATGAAGAGGAACCTGAAAAGTAAGAAGAACCTATGAAGAAGAAAGGCAAAGTGGTCATCACCAAGACACCTAAGCCATCTACTGTAGTTTTAACAAGAAGAACAAGGAAGAAGGTAGACAAGGAAGGTGGTGATGTTATATTTAGCTGACCCCCACCTACATTTTAGGAAGGACTTAAGGTATTAACAGAAGGAGCAAGTGTATACAACTTCAAAGCTCTCAAGTATGAAACCAAAACACTAGTAAAGTAGAAAGAGATTGAAGACCTAGTCATGGAAAAAATAGGCCAATGGGAATACTCAACTGATTAGCTGGCATCTCAAATTCCTAGTGTCCTATTAGAGAAAATCAAGTTAAGATGGGAGAATGCTAAGCACAACTGTCAAAGATATCTACGCTCAAACCTTAAGATAGTGGTACCTACCTTGATAGATTCTAAGCTGAACAAGCCATTGAAGGACAATGAGAACAAGATGACACTTAAGTTCAGTACTTGTCTAGTTTTGATGAAGGACAAAATATGTTGTGAAGAATGCTATGAACACTTGGAGAAATGTGTTTTATCTTCACAAATTGAGTGAGCAACCAGTAGAAATTACATATGATGATGATGATAGTGACGAGGATGAAGAAAATGATGAAGATTCAACCCAATTTGTCATGATTGACTATCAAGAACTCATGAAGGATGATGAAGAAGACAAAGAGGAAGAAGCTACTAAGGAAGAAAAGGAAGATGATGAGGAGACTGAAAAAGTTAAGATAGCTACAACTATCATTGCATCACTTCCTCACTCTCTAGCTAAACCAATAGCCACATCAAGCTTGAAGATAGCTTCAACAAGTTTGATTATGACAACTATAGACACATCAAATTTATAATCACTTTTTGCTCCATCATAGCTCAACACATCATTGATACAAGTGTCAACCACTTCATCTATCGAGCTATAGCATCCCTCTTCTTTAGCTACTGAGTCAACATCATCAACAATGGATACAATGTGTTCTATAATTTTATGTTCATCAACAATAAGTACTACAATTTTGGATTCTACAATTTTGGCTACTTTACTTTTAGATACTAAAGTAAGTACTTCAGTTTTGGATTCCTCAAGCATACCTACTTATATTCCATCTATTGGTACTATATCAATTTTCATTGCACATCCTACTATTTCTACTATTATTTCCATCTCGGATACAAAGGTATTATGTGCAAGGAAAGTTGAACCTAAGGCTCAATCGAGTACAAGATTTTTGAATAAAGGAAAGGAAATAGAGGATGACATAGATTTAGATGAGGAGATTGAAATTTCCAAATGAGATATTTACAATCTTACTGTAGATCAAATGCACATATTTGGCAAACTCCTCCAAAAGATGAAAAAACAATAGAAACTTAGAGAGGAAAGAGATAGAGAATATAAAATCATAGATGATGCCAAGATTATTGTGTCTAAGGTAATAGGTATTGAGGTTGTTACTTCTCAACCAATTTTGTTGCAATTAGTAGAGGCAATCCAAAAGTTTAATGAGGACACTAGTTGTTAGGATAAGTTGATTGAGAAAGTAGAAAAGAAATTTGACAATAAAGTTCTTGAACACATTGCTCAGCAAATTGCTATCCATCAAGTGGAGCTTTCCTCAATTTTGACCAATCTTGAAACCTCTTGCACCAATGTAACATCATTTTTTGGGAAGTTGTGTGATGTTATCAAGTTCACAAAGGAGATAAAGAGGAAACTAACAAAGATTGATGAGTATCTAAAGGCTAGTGCACAACAGTTGCAACTTGACTCTAGTTCAAGCTTTTCACATCATATGAAGATCAAATTCTTGTAAGATATGCAGGCAGAGTTGTTGAGAGAAGAAGCAAGGATCTAGTCTAGAATGATAGATATTTAGAATATGATCATTCCTATCATAGATTCAATGTAGAAACATATTGTTTATTAAAAAACTTTGATCCATGACAATAACTTCTCCATTGTAGATCACATTATCTAGGTATCTACACAAGTGCAAGTTACTCTACATAAATGGAAAGTTTTACAAGAAAATTGGGATAAAAATTTGTCACTTATTCTTAAGGTACATTCTAATTTCCTATCTCATTTTGGTGTCACCATTTAAACAATTTTAAATATATCTTTTGGTATTATTGTCAAAAAGGGGGAGAGACACTATGTATATTGTATGGGGGAGAATCATTCAAAGGGAGAGAATGTATATAACAAAGAAGAATTTATAGATATATTTTACTATATATACTTACAAAGATAAATTTTTAAAAATCTCAGAAAAATAATATACCATACCAAGCTAGTATTACATTATGGTGTATATAAGTTTTGGCTAATAAGTGTTTTTGTCACTAATGCCAAAGGGGGAGATTGTTGACATATCAATCAAGTTTCTTATTAGTGACAACATTTATTAAAATTCTATATGGCTACTAAGGTCATTGAACAATCTATAGTATTTTCCATGTAATTCATTAGCCACCGAGCACTATAGTTCCTACCAATCATTTCAATGGTTACCAAGTGAATTTAGTTAGCAGTTCAACCTGAGAACTTCAGTGGTTACCAGACATTGTAGTTTCTACCAAGTTAGCAATTCATGTAAAGGGAAGATAGTGTTAATCGAGTTGTATGATGGTTAGTGTTTACCAAGTGTAGTCATGGTAAGAAAGTAATCTAGTTTATGTCAAGTTACATAGTATCTATCGAGTCACCAGTGCCGATTGAGTTCAAGACTACTTTGAGGTGATTAGTATGGATTGAGCTTCTACTTCTACCAAGTCCATGATGATGCCATGTAATGATAGTGGACGCTGAGTATCAGAACTTTACCAAGTCAATCTTCAGAACCTGAGTATCTACATAAGGGCCAAATTTTTAATATTGGTGTTAACTTGTATAATGGTTGACTTTGTAATGATGTAAACTAGATTGGTATTTATGTAATGTATTATATCACATCCAAGGGTGGCATGTTTTAATTCATGAAGAATGTAAGAAAGAATATGAATGTGAACCAGCAACAAGATAAATAGTGTATTGTAAGGCCATATTAGTAAAGGATTAGCAGAGACATATCTATCATAGAAAGGTGATCAATACTTCAAGGAATCTCTATCAGCAATTCAGGTGTAAGTCAGAGATCTATTTTTTCATCCTAATAGGTGAATGGGTCTAAATCCTTTAACAAGGTAGACTTAACAGTCTTTTCTCAAATCTCTTTACCAAGTGCATGCATCATTGTGTGTTTGTAAAACCTCTAACAAGGTGGACCTAGTAGTCTAAATTGCTCCTAATAAGGCAGATCATTAGAAGTGATCAATGTAAGTCTTAACTGGCCAACTTTATGTCGCAGTATTGAAGTTTTGTGGGTATCATCCCCACCCTAGTTTTACTTTCTATTTGGAAGGCTTCTGGGTCACCAAATCATTGTGTTCAAGTTTTATGAATGTTTTATGTTTTCAATTTCTCATGCATACAATTAGATTTGAAATGATGAACTAAATGGTAATTGGATTTTTGCATTTAAGATCTGTATTTGATAAAGTTTTAGAGGTTACTAATTCACCCCTCCCCTCTCAGTAACCTAGCATAGTCTTGAATATTTCCAACAATTGTATCTTGTCTCTCTTTAGTTCCCCAAACCCTATTTCCTGATGTATATTTTTTGGCATTTTATATAAATGAAAATATAGGATTAATGCTTATTTAATTGAAAAAATTAGTTATCTACACGGAAGAAACCATTGTGACAAAAATACACTCTTGTAGATTCCTTAATGTCCACTTGTGACCATGGCTATAACAGTAGGGCCTAAACTTAGAGACTGGTTATCTAAATTGAGCAATCCTTTATGGTATATAGGGGCAATGTACCAAGATGATGGACCAAGAAATGCCACATTTTTTTGGCACCAACCAAGGCATTTTTGTTTTTTAAATAGGTTTTGCAAACCTACCCCAAAGATATAAACATAGTTAAGTCTTGATCGACTTTGTTATGCATGTAAAATTTTTTATATAAAGAGTTAATTTTGGATGAAATCTACAACACTTTATAAATATGGATTGTTTAAGTGATTTATAAAGAAGGTCATATAAAAAGATATATCCTAGGTTAATCATCTACCCCAACTTAAATATTCTAATTGTTCCAAAGAAGGCCCAATTTTTTCATTCCCCTAAAGTGCTAGTTCCTTGGAGTTTGCATGCATTTTCCAAACCATACAAGGTGTTGATGGGTTCTAGTGACATCCATTTGTCCTACCAAGTCTCCTCCACTTGGGACCCTTTAGCATAATATTATCTTCATTTCCTCCCTTTTAATTACTTATAGGCCACCAAAGCATTGGAGATTGGAGGAGAGGCATAACATAACATTTTATTTCCTATATGTGAGAATCTTCCTTTTGGCAATAGATTTGTTTAGTGGTATAACCCAATTGTTCAAGATAGCATTTGGATCTAGTGAGTAAACCTTGAGGCTTTGGAAAATTAAATTTATCTTTGTAGTCATCTCTCAAATTTGAATATTTAATTGTTGATCTTCTTGGTTCAGAAGCTATCATGACATCTTTATGCCCTTTGAAATTTCACGTGCTCTAGTCAAGAAATGCATGTCATTGAATGAGTGAACTTGATTAATGGCATGTGGTGATATTTTAGATATTTTCTACCAAATGATATTAGAATGTTGAAGTTTTCATCATGAATTTTATCATAAATGTACCAAGCCTAATGTAATGTATTAGTCCTTTAGGTTCTACACACATTTTTTCTAATTGTAAAAAAAAGGTTACCCCATGGAGGTTTGAGAAAAGAGTATTAGTCAGATCTCTTATAAGATCCGCATTAGAAAATCATTGTATGCACAAGCTTATATTATTTTAATGCAACAACTATTGTGGACCCAAGTAATTTTAGGTCTCATTTGGCAACATGAATACAAGTGGAATAGTGATATTTATATTCTTAAAATTTTGAATTCTCTATTTGGATGCACTAAATTGGAATTACAATAGGAATAAAAATAGAATACATATTCCAATTTTGGCCCAAAAATTAGCATTTTCTATTCCACCTAAATAGGTGGAATAGGAATATGTATTCCTATTAATTTTTTTTTTAAATTTTAGAAAACATAAATTTTTGAGGCCATAAATTTGCATCAAATTCTAGGTGAACCAAACAAGAATAGGAATACGTAACCCATTTTCTATTTGAGAATAGGTATTCCAAAATAAGTATTCCTAATCCCAATTTTATATTCCCACAACCAAACAGACCCTTAGGGATCTAATTTTTATAACTTTTAATTGTTGACATTCAATGGGGTAGAGGGAATGTGTCATCCGCCAAAATTCTGTAGATAAATTTGATGACCTAACAAACTTGACAACTTTCTCACATGTGTTGATGATTGCTTTACAGTTTTGAAGAAAGGGTGTCTGTAATGGGTTTCGAAGATTTTTATCTTTTCTTTTGGTAAATTCTAGAAGAGAAGGTAAGAAGAATAGAAATAAAATGAGGTTGCACATCTCTTATTTGTAGTTTTGGGTTATTGAGATTCAGATAAGATTACAAAATGTGTTTATTATTTGTATTTATTAGTGGAGTAGGTGAGGTTATTTGGTAGTCCATTTATCAAGTAATTTTATTTTTCAGATGTGGCTATCCTCTAAACAAACTCTACAGTTGACCAATTTTCAAAACCTTGAAAACATCATGGATTTTTCTTTAAAAAAAAGCATTTGATCTTCATGATTTGCGTACATTGTAGCCGAAAACAACAAAAAGCTTGGAAAAAAAATCACTACTTTTTTGTCAATATGAATAAAAAATTGACTTTGTTTTGTCTTTAGCTATGTTACCAAAAATGAGAAACAAAAAATGCAATGGCAACAACACCATAATGAGAAATGCAATATATAAAAAGTTGTGTATAAGAAACATGTGTGTCTATATATATTGAAAATAATTTAATCATAATCTTATAGCTAACTACTTTTAATAGAATCTATAAACTAAATTAATAATATAGCTAACTCATACTTAAATATTATAAATTAATATAATTATCTAACACTTCACGCATTCAAAATAAATTTTCAATGAACCTATAGTTAAATAATCCTAAACTATAACAAGTAAAACTAAATGTAAATAAGTTATCAATGAAACTAAAGTTTATTGTTCCTAAAATATAACAATTTAAATCTAAATGCAAAATATTAGTTTCTTTCTCAGTTGATGCATTTATGTTTCTATAGTAGTAAGGAATAATTTAAAATTCATTTGAAATTGACTGAAATTATTATAAATTGAAGTTATCGCTTAGAAATGGTTGGTTCATGATGGGAAACCCATTTCAACCATTGAAATGATAAATGGAGGTCTCCCATCATGTTTCTAGTAACTATGGTCTTTAGTGCATTTTTCTTAGAGATTAGCCTACCCCTTATTTGTCTAAAATGTCCCTTTTCTTATTTGATATGGTATTTCACACCTCTAATCAGATTTTTAAAATCAAACAACTGATATCACAAAGATCCACCAAATTTCTCAAGAAACCCCAAATCGGGTATGCCGAAAATAGTACCAAAAAACTTCATAGCTTCACCTATTATTAATAAATCTGAAAGTAGAAATTTTTATAGAAATTTTAGTAGCATAAAAGCCTATAAAATTTCATTTCCATATCTGTATAACATGCACACAATAGCTCCCAAATGGAGGACAAAAACAATGCTCATCAGGCTCTCGAAAATAGCACAAAATACCCCGAAATCACCACAAAAACTTAATAATCTATCACAGAAGTATAATCATATCCAAATACATATTTTCAGCTCTATTTTAACATTTAAAAGTCTGATATACAGCAGCAACCCAAACTGATATGAAATACTCAACCGGAAACACCAAACTCTTACAAAAATACACCCGGAAACTCACAAATCTGCACTGTTTAGCACAAAGGCAAACTCTGCATGAGCATGGACATGGAATGGCTTCAAACTCCCATCCTTAGCCTTCTTGGAAACCTGAAAAATCCCATTCTTGGGTCTCCCTGGAAACCTGCAAACTCCCGTTCTTGGGTCTCCTTCTCCACAGGTTTGGTAGCCTCTGAAGAATAACAAAGAATGAGCAAAATCAAGTTCTGGAATGAGCCCAAAATCCCTCCAAACCCATTAAAAGAGGGCATAACTGTAACTCACATCCAAGAGAGGTTAATGAAACTTATTTTAATAATAATTTTCATTTATTAGTCCAACGGTTTCCAAAGATTAACGCCCTTTTTCTGAAACTTCACTTTCTTGGGCCTGCCTGCCTTAGCAAAGATTTTCTTTTTTAATTATTTGAAAAGGGGACATGAAAAGTCCTCCCCTCCCAATCATTTCTTGTCCTCAAGCAATGGCTGAACAATAAACCAATCAATCCACCTAGATCCCAAATGTAGTCATGAACTATACTACTACCAATTAACACAGGCTCCTGTAATATCCTCATCAACGCATCCCACTGGCCTATATGGAATGTACAATCCAACTCTGCAACAATGGTGAACCCTCTTCAATGAAACTATACCAAGTATGGAGAATCCACACACTGTACAACTCCAAATTTGTTTACCATCAACTCCTCAGCACAAGGATCAAATGCTAGTTGATGTACATACCCTGCTAAAGCATCACTCCGAAACTCCTGCTCTAAGTCATGTATTATCAACCTCACAGTGTAATGCTGATAGAATACACCAATCTCAGTCAGTGGCTCAGACTGCAATCCAGATGTAACTAACTGCAATTGATCATTAACCATGTTGGAACTAACTACTACCTCCGAAGATATCACCAAGGGAGTAGTGTTACTAGTAGGAACCATGCCAACTACCGACTCACCAACATCACACATGATCTTTGATAAATCTCTAGTCTCCGTGCCATCAATACTAGAGGCCACCACCATGTCAAGCATACAACAATCTGCTACAACACCCAACTCAACTGAACCTAACTCTAGTGGGAATGAACCTGATATTCCAATGTTAGTATCAAGAATGGATGCATCCCCATCTCCACTGTCTCTGACAATCTCGGCCATGGACATCCTCGGATCACCCAACACCACTGCTTGTGACTGTATAGAATCAGGTGAAGACTATAGTCGCTCTAACGCCATGGTCACCTTAGCCAAATGAAACTGTGACTCCTTGAAAGACAACTGTGTACTCTCAAGAATCTCAGAA
The DNA here is from genome assembly GCA_028749045.1 of Cupressus sempervirens. Taxonomy (NCBI): domain Eukaryota; kingdom Viridiplantae; phylum Streptophyta; class Pinopsida; order Cupressales; family Cupressaceae; genus Cupressus; species Cupressus sempervirens. The sequence continues at coordinate 879,076,402 of CM053792.1, forward strand.
GTCACCACAAGCTGCTTAGTAAGCTCACTCACCTCATCTTCCTTGGCCAACAATGCATCATATGTTGTACTGCCCCACTTCATAAGATAATCTTTGTCGGCTACCAACTCCATATAATCTTGTCTTAGAATATGGATAGCCTCCCATAAAGAGTGGAACTCTGTCAAGGAAAGATAATTGCCTCCCTGCTCATCACTAGTAGGAGAACCCCATCCATAAACTGCTAACAACTGACGAGCAGCATCGAAATGCTGGCAAGTGATAGCAATGTCTTGGTCACTAACTCTCAACTGATTAGACACATGATGGTACTGGCTTGACTGTCTCCTACAAACCTCCTCTGATGCACTATCTAAAGGAGTATCCTCAAAGTTACTAGTCTCTAGAGTATTACCATCCATATCCTGTGAATCAAATCTAAAACTCATATCAACATACAGAGTATCAAAAACATTAGCATTGCTGTCCAAATCCTCTATACGCAAGGAAACTAAGTCTTCAAAACTTCCCACTGCATCCTCCTGGATGTCATCAATGCCAATATGATCCTGGGACTCATCTGTACACACTGCCAAATATGAAATATCATCAACACATTCCAGCAAGTATGGTCGACTAGATATATGAACAAAGCCCAACACCGGTGTATAGAAACTAATACCAACATTTGATAAGCTCCTGGCACAAGAAAAGACAACACTGTGCAATTTGTTAATCAAATCCATGGTAGCACCCAAACCACTGCTACCAAAAAGTGTTAATGATTTACAATCAAATGAACCCCAAATGCCAATATAACAATCTCGAGTCCATATCTGTAAACTAGAATTAGCTGGTAACTCAAGCAAAATCCTGACTTGAGTAATATGACCAATACCAACTAACTCCACATACCTGTCATGATGAGATAATGTAGTGACAATACTGTCTTCACTCACCTTCAGCTGGAGGGATAAATCATGTGAAGTACTACTAGCCTCAACCTCATGTGATGAAGCATCTAACTGTGCCTGGTACTCTCTCTCAGAAAATTCATGAATGCTCAATTTCTGCTCATCTACACCAGGTATCTCACCATCATGTAGAACAACATCCTCATAATCCTCATCTAAACCCACTACACTGTAGTCACTGCCTGTTGTAACTATACCATCCTGAATACCTGTGGCATCACCCTTTGACAACCTGTAAACAATTGTCTCAATTTGAGTATCAAGTTGACCATTACTATCAATCTATGTAATATCCTTTCCCACCACCTCCTGTGGAAGAGTAGAATCTGAGACCTCTACCTGGCTATCAGCTAGTTTCTCAAACTCCTCATGCAAGCTCTTGGGAATTGTGTCATCTGTCCTATGAGAAAATTTGTGAAATAGAAATCCAGTCAACTTATCCACCTTAGCTGGGTCAGATAATATGTCATTCATTATACGGTGGTGCTCAACCAACTATTTAGACATGTCATGGATTATTTTCATAAGTTTATCTCGAATGTCTAAATAACCATCCTTTCTACTATTTTGACTCTGGCTATCAATTGCCCAAGATCATTTCCTCTAAGACTCTATACTATACCTGTCCATTCTGGATAAAGTAGAGTGTAACCCCAATAGGATATAACTTCTTCAAACACCAAGAACTAATCATGCAAATGATTAGAAGTAGCATGCAACCATAGATTTGGACATGCAACTGATTAGAAGCAACATGCAACCACCAAATTATGACATGCAAGATCTGGGTAGTTGTCAAAACTGACATGCAAGAGCTGGGTACTTGTCAAAGCTGAAATGCAAACTTCTACAACCACCAAATTCACCAAGAACTAACATGAAAATGATTTGTAGTAGCATGAAACCATAAATTTTGACATGCATCTGATTAGAAGCAGCATGCAACCATAAATTATGGCATGCAAGATTTGGGTAGTTCTAAAAACTGAAATGCAAGATCTGGGTAGTTGTCAAAACTGACCTGCAACTTCTACAAACCCTTAGGCTGGCAAGATCATGGCTCTGATACCACTTAAATGTCCCTTTTCTGATTTTTGTATGATATTTCCAACCTTTAATCAGATCTTTAAGATCAAACAACTAATATCCCAAAGATCCACCAAATTCCTCAAGAAACCCCAAATCGGGTATGCTGAAAATAGTACTAAAAGCTTCACAACTTCACAAATTATTAATAAATCTGAAAATGGAAATTTTTACAGAACTTTCAGCAGCATAACAGCCTAAAAATTGAAATTTCCAAATCCTTAAAGCCTTTACACAACAGCTCGAAAATGTAGGACCAAAACTATGCTCATCGGGCTCCCGAAATAGCACAAAATATGCTCGGAAACATCACAAAAACACTAATAATCTATCTCAGAAGTTTAATCACGTCCCAATATATATATTCAGCTCTATTTTAACATTTAAAAGTCCGATATACAGCAGCAACCCAAACTGATATGAAATACTCAACTGTAAACACCAAACTCATACAAAAACACACCCGAAAACTCACAAATCTGCACTGTTCAGCACAAAGGCAAACTCTGTATGAGCATGCACATGGAATGGCTTCAAACTCCCATCCTTATCCTTCCTAGAAACCTGCAAACTCCCATTCTTGGGTCTCCCTAGAAACCTGCAAACTCCCATTCTTGGGTCTCCTTCTCCACAGGTTTGGCAGCCTCTGAAGAATAACAAAGAATGAGCAAAAATCAAGTTTTGGAATGAGCCCAAAATCCCTCCAAACCCCTTAAAAGAGGGCATAACTGTAGCTTATGTCCAAGAGAGGTTAATGAAACTTATTTTAATAATAATTTTCATTTATTAGTCCAACGGTTTCCAAAGATTAACCCCCTTTTTCCAAAACTTCACTTTCTTGGGCCTGCCTGCCTTAGCAAAGATTTTCTTTTTTAATTATTTGAAAAGGGGACATGACATTGTCTATCTAAGATTTCAATAGATGAGTGATAACTTCATATATTTATTATCTTAAATATTTTTAAGAAATCATTTGCATATTTTCTTTGACTTATAAAGATGCCTTAATAATTTTGACTTATTTATATCTCAATAAAATATCTTGTAAGCCCCAAATCACTCATACTAAATTCAATTTTCATGGTTGGCTTGAATGTATTAAGTGGCACATTACTTGTTAATGTAAAATCATCTACATACAAATAAATATCAATATTTCTCCATCATCATTCACTTTTTCATAGAAAATTTGGTTCGTTTCCACATTTTTTAAACCCCTATTCACAAAATAAGATTTTATGATGTTGTGGCAAGCTCTAGGGGCCCTCTTCAAACCACATCATCTCTTTTTCTGCTTGTAAAACTTATATTTTTCTCCCAAAAATTTGTATTTGAATGGTTGTTTTATATACATTTATTCCTCTAGGTGTCATTCAAAAATGTGGAATCCATATGATAAACCTTCTATTAATTATGATCTTCTCTAGATAAGACCATTCTAGTGGTATCCAATCTTGCTATAGGAAAAAACATTTCAGTGTAGTCTATACCATCTTTTTATGTGAAACCTTTAGCTATTTTTTTTCCTTATGCTTTACTAATTTTTCATTAGCATCATATTTTATCTTATAAATCCACTTAATTTCAATCATATATTTTCCTTTAGGAAGCTCTACTAGGTCCCAAGTGTCACTCTGTTCTATTGACTCAATTTCTTCATTTATGTCTACAATATATTTGTCATCTTTAATGGCATATTCAAAATATATCAAATCAACTTGTGCTGAGAATGCAAAGTTTTTGTGTAGATCAATGTTTTCAACCTCTCATATCTCATCTTGTATCTCCCTTAGACTTTGTGTCTTCTTTTAAGTATTTGTAAACTTTGATCTTAGTGATGTGAGTGCTAGATTAGAAGACTCACGGTTGTTATTACATATTGTAAGAGTAGTTTTTTTGAGTGGTAGGTGTTTTAGGAACATTTTCTTGTGTATTAGGTGTTGGCATAAAATATACATTCATAACTATTATAAGGATTTATCGATTACTACTTATCAATTAATTTTTTAAATATCAACTATATATTATATATGATGATCAATGCATATAATCAAATTTTGTGTCATTTATTTCTAATATGTTGTGTTAGAGATAAATGAATTCTTCATTTGAAGAACATGTTTAATAAAGAAATCAAGTAAAGGATGTATTTGATCATGCTTTTATTTAGTCAAATGTGTTTGAAGTATCATGGACAATGTGAACAATATGTAACTAGGCACCACCTCCAACGATGTTTTCCATGAAAGTCATTATGTATGAAAAATTATCAGTCAAGTTTTACAAAAGACAACCTTTTTGAATCCAAAGGATTCCTCCCATAGCTAGAGCACTCATAAGAACACAACAAATTAAAGCATCATCATCCACATTAGTCAATTCTCTACTTAATTGAATTTCTAAAGATGGTGGAAAAGATGGATAATTAAGGCTTCTCTTTAGCATAGGTGTCATGTCATAATTTTACGAGGCGAAAACATTACCAATTTTTTTTCCTTTGCATTTTTAAAATTATTTATTTATATATTTAATTTTTTCTATTACTCTTTTTTTATAGGGATAATTAATAAATAAATTTTGTAGAGCTATACCTAGTTATGAACATTCCACTAAACTGTGGAGTGTCTAGTCCATAACTCATGTTAGAAAGAACCAACTCGATCATTATGTTTGGAGATGGGAGAGTTAATTGGTGGGATATAATTTTTTATCATTTGAATTCATGAACATCAATTTTTCATGGGAGGTCAATCATTAATTGAATACCTAGGTATATCATACGAGCTAGGCAACGTTAATCATATCAAAATTCACCTCCTATCCTTGAAGTGTGACCTATGCAATTAAGAAACATAGATTTATGTGTCAATGTTGTGTATCATGGATTTCCATAATCACTGTTTTCGAAAGATGCTTGATAATTTCATTCATTACATTCTATGTCCCAATTTGAAACTAAGTTACTACGGTAGGACTATTTTGTTGAAAGTTTTACTCTACATCTTTTGACCACTCTAGTCAACTAGATGCTTTACCACTAAGTATTTTTAAATCACTTACCTTTTATGCATCTTTCATTTTCAATGACACATACGATTTACCAATCCCATTTCATTTTATTTTATTATTTTATTTTATTTTATTCTTTTGTTATCATCTTTTTTTAAAATGGGAATACTAAATTAGATGGCTTTCTTGCCCAAGGTCATCTCATTAACTCTTGATTAATTAACCCAGCCCTATACCATAGCTTGACCATGAAAACATATACATATGTTCTATTCATTTTAACTCTACTACTACTAAAATCTTATTTTTATTACATGGTATTGTTATGCATGATTAACATCTAACTTAGATTAAGAAAATAAGATTGTTAATTCAAAACTACTCTTGTACTAATAATTTGACCATTGACATGTATTGATGTACATACTATTCTATTATTATTATCATTATTGCCTCTAAGACTTGATTATTGATTGATGATATTTTAGGGTTGATTAATACATAGATTTTATGAAGGTTGACATGCTAAGTTTATATCTAGACTTGGGTTCATACCATTATCAATTAAAGAGTTGTATAATTTAGAATATAAAGACTCCAAGCAAACATTACACATCTCCTTTTGAATTTTCTACTTTCATCCCTCTTTACTATTCTACTTGATAGAGTGATGGTTGACAAAATAATAAATACCATAAAATAAGTTAAACCCTACATTTAAATTAAGTTTCTCTTTAACACCTGCTACTTCTTTCTGCATGATTTAATAACATAAATGTGATTCAATGGCTTAAATATTATTCAATACCTTAAACATAATTTAATAATTTAAATGTGATCTAATTCCAATTTTTAGTTTTAGTTTTACCTAATTACTAATTTTAACTAAAGCCTACTTTATAATATGCAACATGACTACAAAAAAAAACACTTCAATAAAAATATTTAGATGCCTTTCTATCTACAAATATAGGAGTGACAATTAAATGGAAATAGTAAATCACCAAAAGATTACATAATACCTAAATTTAGTTAAATCTCTATTTATTAACTACTAAGTACTTACCCCCCCCATCCCTTGATACTAGATTTAATATATAGAAGCATTAGTCTAATCCTTTAAAAAAATATAATTTAAGCCCTCACTTTCTAACACCCATACAAAACATCCCAATACTAAAAAACAATCAAGTGGATATTTCCACTAGGAAAGTTTCCCCTAAAACTACCCACATCCCACTATCCCTCTAAACACTTACATCTATCCCCACCCCCTTCCCTAGGTGACATGACCAATGTGGGATGTTCCCTATGCTTCCAAGGTGCCATAGGAGGGCAGGTCTAACATTTGTCAATGCAAAGTCAAATCTTCCTCCCAAGTGCCAAAAATTGTCATGCTAATTGTTGAAGTGCTTAGCGCAGGTTTTGCTGACCATGTCATCCTATCCTAAGATTTATTCTCTCCCTTAGATGCTTAGGTACTTCCTAGGGATATGAGGGGGCCACTCAAGCTCTATGATCCCTGTTTACCTCTCAAAAAAATAATGGTGGCATTGAGGAAAGAGACTTACCATCTTCAATGTACTTGGAAGTTAATGAGTCTTATGTGATTCGGTGGGGCCAATACTTAATTGCATATAAGACTATCCTCCCTCCTAGGATAGAAGTGCATAGGTCTTAGAACTCGTAGTGCTTTAATTTTTGTTCTATTATTAATATTACTTTTATATATGTATTTTTAAAATTATTATTAGTTAGTTACTTATTGTTTGTTATGTCATTTTTTGCTAAGATAATAAGAAGATTTTTCGGTGGGACAAGGAGTTGACCCATCCTAAGTTGACACAACTCATAATAGCCTAAAGCTATAGAGGAAAACTATAGGATAAGTTTTTTTATTATTTGGTGGAAAAGATCAAGGGGTTAGACTAGATGTAATTGGCGAGTGAATTACATTTCACTCCCCATACATTTTCTAGAGAACATTTTATGCTCCTACAACAAGTTCTCTTTTATGAGTTTCTAACTATGTCATTTAGGGTTGTTTCTTACTTCACCAATGATTTTTAACTTTCTAGTCTACATTATTATAGCATCAATCTCAACTAAGGTCTAAGAGAATTGGAAACTAAATGAACTAATTGCTCATTTGAAAAAATCTACATTGTCAATCTTGATATAAGTACAGTTTAGCCTTCACATTCCATAAATCAATTAGGCATATTTTAACACATAATTCACAATGATTTTCTATAGACATTAACTACTATTGAATAATTGCCTAAAATAATTCCATGAACATTTCCAATAATATCCACATTATAGTTTTCAACTTGCAACCTGAATACATCCAAGTGCATACCAATGAAAATTAATGGAACAATTACATATGATGCCTTCAATATTTTGTCATTACTACCATGGAATCATGGATCAAAAAAAAATGAACAAGATGGATTATCCTCCATCAAAGATGTAATACACAATGACAAGTTTTCCCTTTCAAGAAACAATCTAAAAGAGGATCATTCTAAGCCTTCTTCCATTGCTCCCTTGAACTCAAATATGTAAATGCATCACAACAAAACAACCAAGACCATGGGTGCTCTCCACCCAAGCATAGGCCTCCAAAGAGACCACCCCTATGCTAGGGGAAAAAGGCTCAAACTAGGATTCACATACAACTTGCACATTCATAAACATTACATTTTAGAACTTGAACAATTCCCTCCCAAGGATAATGCACAATGGTTCACTAGTGGAACCATAAACATAGGGAGAAGGTGTGCTTCAAAAATGGAGATTTTCCATATGAAACAATATCTGCAATAAACAATTTTCATGCCCTTTCAAGGCTATCACAAATCAACAAATTTCATGCCCCATTGAGGATTTCTCAAATCATCCTCCAAACCCACTACCATTAGTTGTAACCTCCTTGGAACACATACTCCATGAATTTCCTCTCTACATCATACTTCCCCTATCACCCCTAGGAAGATATGAATGCTTATGGCATACAATGTAACCCATACTCTAAGGTTCTCAAATACATTCTCAAGCCCAACTATGCCCTTCACCCTAGACTTCTCTTCCCTTTCCAAAGGGTGAATGAAGCCCTCACACCCATAACAACACTCATGCACAAATCCTGGAAACACGAGAAAAAAGAAGAAGAAAAAAAGGAATAATGAAACCCCAAACTCCATGCTCATCACAACACAATACAACACAACAAGATACAAGATGAAAACACATATTCCTTCTTATAATGGCATTCTCCTTACTTACATACCCATGAATGCAATTACAAGATTCAATTTCAAAAAGGAATCAAACTAACAACATGCTAGGAACACCATTCAAACATTTTAGATGAATACTGCATCACAATACAATGCCATGAAATCTACTCACAATATGAACTCACACCCCTACAAGCTCATGAATGCAATACCATTATGCAAGTTTGAAGAAAACAAAATAATACAATGGAAAGAAGAAACCAACCTTGAATCCTTTTGTAAAATGGTAATGGATGCTTGTAGAAGAGCTCCCTCCCAAGCTTACAAACCCTAAGAGTCTCTAAAGTTAGAGAGTGGGTAGATAACCCACTAATTTCTCCCAAGCCCTCTAAAAGGCCTCCAACTTCTCACTCAGCTAATAATGGCCCAAACAAGAAGCCTCCCATTTCTTACACCCTTGCCCCTTTCTAAAATTGTAACTTGACCAAGTGGAAGGAAACATGTGAACTCTTCAATTTCAAAATTCTAAGAAAGTGACATGTTTGGATCATCCCCAAGGTCACCCAAGCCTACTAAAGATTAGATTTATACCCCCAACCCATACTATTATCATGTGGGAACTTATTTTTCACCATGGTAACCCCCTAGGACCACTTTTGGGTTCCCAAAAGTTAATGGGAAGTTGGAATTCAATCTTAAATGGATAGGGACTTATCCTAACACTTTTCAATGTTGGGTTAACTTGGATACTATGTTGGGGTTATGTTTAGGCTAGGTTACTTTTGCCCAAAACCCTAAATAACAAGTCATCAACACATGGACAACATAAGTGTCAAGTGACACATAAAAATATCACATTACATTTATAGTGACATGTCTCTAATTATATATGAACTAAACTTTTACATACCCATACAATTCATGTTTATGAAACAAAGCACATTACAATGAGGTTTGAATCTTTTCCACTGATTCAACCTTGGTTATGTCATGTTCACATGGGCTTGAGCCTTGGTTTCCCATTAAATCCCATGGTCAAATTCTTGCACACTAAACTTGAGCATCAGTAATCCAAGAAATCATATAAGCAACATATAAATGAGTATAATAAATTACTTTCACATTCAACATTAGGCTTGCATATTTCATCATTTCCAATTAACTTTCCCTTTTCCAATCATTTTCTTATAAAACATCTGAAACATTAAAATAACAATCCTTGCATATCAACATTGATTTCATGTAACATGATCAGATTAAAATTCTGAACAACCTCATAATCTATTTTCTACCATAGTGATGAAATATTGAATTTGTGACTATTAAGTTACAAGGCATGTGAATTGGGTTTGTTTGGATATCTAAATCTATCCTTTGGCACAAATTTTTCACTTGAACATTATAATTTCAAATTTCAAATCTTTCTACAATTCAGTTCCCATTTAAGTAATTAAAATAGTTTGGAACATGAAATGAAATCATTAAATAGATCAATTAGGTCCTAATATGTAGAGGTAAGTGTGGATCATCAAAATATAGATATTAAATTGACATAACCGTATAGTCCCAAAAGTGTATCAAAATAGAGAATTAGAATTATTGTAATGCAATTATCTCATCTATACTATGATGGTTTTGGTGAGGCCTCACAATAGGTAGTGAGGATGCTTCCAAAAAGGAATTGACCAGATAATAGGTATTGGAGTGATTTCCAATCAGTGTGCCAAAGAGGTGATAAAGAATCAAAACTATTATAGTTCTACTCAAAATAACTTATCTCATTCTTTGTGGAGGCTTTTTGCTACAATAAACTTGCATATTGAGACCACAAAAAAGAACATATTAGGAAAGAAGACTGAGTCTAAGATTTTATAATAAGGGCTAGAATAGGTTTTTGCAGGGGACCCAAAATTCCAAAAGTTATATATGATGATTTAAACATTGAAGTCCCAAGATAGAACAATGTCACAAAGATTTGGCACACCTACGTACAAAACCAACAAAAAAAAATCCTACAACCAGCAACCAGAATAGAAAAAAAATTGAAACAAAAACCAAAGGAATGAGACAACCCAAACAAGAATTTAGACAAGCTCCTTAACCACCACTTCAATCTCCTCCTAGATTTATTTGATTATGCCTGCAACTTTATTGATCTCATTCATCTTGGCAACATGACCCTTCTTCTTCTTATGAACACTGGCTATTATACATTTCCAAATACCTTTAAGAATTCCTCCATAATCAGTATCCTCCAGATCTAGAATAGGCATCAAACTTGCTTCCTAGCTGGCATTGCCCATGAGTCTATTAGGCATTCCACAATTGATTATGTTAAACCTTGACATCTGGACACAACACATTTTACCACATTGTCCATTTTATCAATTTTTCCCTTCATCTCCTTGACCAAATTCTCTTCTTTACTATTAACCACACTCTTCTCCCTCAAGCTTCTTTTAGCCTCCTAGCTTTGAAGCTCTTCCACTTTATCCTACAAGGCTCCATATTTCAAGTTGAGGGTTTTGAAATGATTTTAAAAAAATTCTCCAACTTGAAGTTGTATAGAGAAATGGCTTTGACAATTTGAAGCACCTCAAACAATGGATCAACACATACATCCCTAGGATCCTCCTCCAAAATCTTATCATTAACTTCATCAGGGTCAACTATTTTAAGTATAGAGATGCACATGTATTTATTATATTTCTACTTTTCTTCTTTATCCTTCATCTTCTCAACCTGGTCAACAACCTTAACCATTTTTTCAATCAAATTAAAGGGAGACATATGAATATTGTGATCAAGGGACTCATCATAATCCCCCATCCTAGGAGCATCCTCTTCTTCATTGACATTCTCCTCCTAATTACCAAAATCCTTTGCTTCACTATTCATTATAGGTGGGGTCACATCCTTCTGTAAAAAATGTTGGGAACAATGAGAGGGAGGGACATTAGAGGGTCTTAAAAACCATTCCATAGACCAATACAACTATTTTCTCTTCCCAACATCTTTAGTTTCCATACTCAACTTCCTCTATTAACCTAAAATACCCTTTTGTTCCTCATATTGGATCTCCCCTTCCAACTCAATGACAAGTTCAATATAATTCACTGGCCCTTTCTTCCTTTTAGTAGACTTAGGAGTGGAAGCATCAACTTTTACAATAATTATTTTCCCTTTACCTTTGTTGCTTTCTAAGGCCTCGAGTTTTTCCTATTAGAGAGTTTCTTATCATAGTAGAAATTTTTACCTTTAGTGCTCAAACTCATAATGTTAAACATGCTATCAATAGTCAGTTGCAACTTCCTACCTCCCAAATTCACCATGCTGACTTCCCAACTAATTTTGCATCTTTCATTCTTTCCATATAGGGAACCAAACCCCCACTTTCTAGTTTCCCTTAAACCTACTTTTCTTTTCTTTGAAACCTCCTTTTCTTTTCTCCATTTATCACATCTCCCAGGCTCTCTTCTTTTAGTCTGTTATTCCATTTTACTAGTTATAGAGACAAAGACCTTCTCCTTCACTTTGCAAAAGAATTTAATAGAGATGAGAAAGCGATGACTAGAAAATACTCTTAAAAGGTGTATTATGATCATTAACTTGACTCTACATCTCATCAATCTACCATAATCATGATTTTTAGCTTCCCAAAGCTCTCTCCTTTCATGAATAGAAAGATTTGAAAATCCATGTATTTACTTGTTATTAATAAATATAAATTGTGATATACTCCCATCTCATTATCCAATGCTGTGGTTACCCTCGTATTGACTGCTACATTGGCTAACATGTTGGCAACACAATTCTCTTCACGATACAAATGAGAAATGAAATTTTTTTCAAAGTTAGCCACTATACTTTTTGCTTCTAAAATTATTTTTCCAATGCTCTAGGAAGGATTGGTAATATTAGAAATACAATTTAAGATATTTTGAGAATCTCTTTCAAGCCATATCCTTTTGCTTTATAGTTGGAAGCCAACTTAAGACCTTGAAGGAGGCATGTTGCCTCTGCTAAATGATTCATCTAAATATCAAGGGTAATTGCAATATCTTTTATCATATTCCCATACTCATCTCTCATGATACTACCACAACCTTTTTAATCAGGATTTTCCTTAGCAGCAACATCAAAATTTATTTTTATCTAGCCCTCAAGAGGGTAGTCACACCTAACATTATTTTTGTTATCTTTGTTAATAACTTTAATAGAAATGCTTCAAGTATCATTTCCACCCACTTCAAAATCAAGCTTATTATTAACTATGCTCTTGTAATTCTTAATAATATTCATCTCAATTCCTTTAGCTAGAGTAGAAGGGGCCATAGAAGCATCCCTAAACATTAAATTATTTCTTTCCTTCTATAGATTCCAAATAGCATCAGGAGCAACCAACATCCAGAAGTTTCTCTCGATATTTTCCTAATTCGCAGACCACATTGACCAAATATCCTTCAACAATCTAGACACTAACTAATTAAGATTCCATTTATAGAAGATGGACATGCATGTATTCCAAGTAGAAGAGAAAGAAAGGAAGATATGGTCCACCAACTTTGCCTCATCTTAGTACAAGACTATTGATTTAGTTACAGCATGTCTCTTTTACCCAAATTATCTAGCATTAGGATCTTCTTTTAAAGAGTCAACCAAAGAAAAATTTTAGTTATTGGTATGAAAAACTTATTCCACACCAACGCCCAAACCAATGGGAGGTAATTGTTGGTGAGGAGGGACTCAACTACTAAAGACACTAAGTAACTATGATAAGGGTTTTCTATTAGAAATGCTTTATAATAACTAAGAAGGGGGGTGAATCAGTTATTCAAGGTCCAAATGTCCTATTAAATTTTTTTTACTAAGTATAGTGAGCCCATTCAATCATTCATTCATCCAAGCTTTAACTTGTCTAATTAACAAGTTATTGTAAATCAACATGCAAGCGTTACACACAAGAAATCAACACATAATAGAGTGATTTATGTGGAAATCCAATTTGACAAAAACTACTAGTAACATGCTACTCAATTCTCACTTTTCTGAAGTGATGCCATGTGAAAGGCCTACCCTATTAAAGGCTTACAAAACACAATCAAATGTGACTTTGTTAGAGGATTTAACTGCCTTGTTAGAAGTGGGCCTAGTTAGAGGACTTTAGAACATTCACTTGGAATGCCACCAGGTTAAAAGATTTACAAATGGCTATTAAACCAACCTAAGTCCATAGGATTTCCATATCTAATACAATTACTAGAGAGTATTAGAACATATTTGACCTAACTACAACATACAACTTATCTTTTAGATCTTAGATCACTTCTTAAGTCATACCATTACCTAGCCTTTAATCACTACAACCCGGACAGCTTGCCCCCCTTTCAAGCTTAGTCACCTTGAGTCTCCATGCTTAATGTACCAATGCAATCATCTCTTTATCACAACTTGTATAAGTAGAGCCTCTGTACTCTTCCTTCTCCTAGATGTCTCATCCTTGACACCTTTCCAACCACTTTGCAAATTTGGCACTTTAGTAGCAACAGTATTAGAAACATTTGCTTCTTGGTCTATGACTCCTTAAATAGAAGTCTTGGATTTCTTTTCCCACTTGATTCTTCCTTCTTTTAATAATATTTGTATGCATTAGGTAGGATTCATTGCACCTAACCCATATTTTGTTTCCTCTAGGAACTTCTTGAATAATCCTTTTGAATTTGCTCAAAAATGGTTTACATAGAATTCTATGCCACCAGCTCATCATCATTATCTTCCAACTTGCTGACAAAATTCAAGGTAGCCACTTTGTCACCTCAAATTTGGAAAATCTTCATCATTTGAAATAATGTAGCAGCATGGCACTATTAAAATACTAGTGCTCAACACATACTGAGTTACTCGGTATAAACTATGTTTTTCCTAATACTCGGCACCTGAAGATCACTTCCAGCACCAACTAAGATTTTTTGATGCTCAGCACCTAATCTTCACTTGGAACCTAAAGATCACTCGACACACACTAGAATTTATTGTTACTCAGCTCCTACTAAGAATTTTTCTTGGCTTTAACTAACTTTCACGGCACCCACTAATGATTTTAGTTTAAGCTTTGCATTCAACCTTGTTACAACTTATTCCTCCAATGTTTCTAAGTGTGACCAACCTCTATATCTTTGAGCATGTTATTAGTGCATCATTTGACCATTGTCTTAACTGATCCTTGCACTTCATTACAATATTATAACTCAATTTTTCCCTTAGGTTCTCTTGTTAAATCTTATTGATCAAATCCTCTTAATCAACTAAGTGATAGAACTTGGATCTTATAAGCAAATATCATTCCTACAAATAGTAGGTTTAACATCAATGACAAAACAATGATTGCAAACAACAATCTTCCATCTTTAGAACAATCTCCCTCTTTGATCTTTAATAATGATCTTTTCAATCAAATTTCCAACAATCTCCCTCTTTGGCATTGATGGCAAACCAAAGTGATCAACCATCAGGCTAAAATATTTAACCGAATGCTAACTAGGTTAGAACAGTAACTGAAATTCCAAAAAGTAATTTTAACTTCACATCTCCCTCTACTATCTGATTGCTTTATTTCTAAATCTCCTTCTTAGTTGTTGTATCCTTTTTCTTTGTTTATCTCCCTCTATATTGCTCATCTTCTGCTATTATGATCAACTTCTCCCTCTATCTTCATTTGATCTCATGCATCACATGCTATTGATCAATTTCTCACAACTTCTCAGTCAAATGTTGTTGATCAATTGTCTACTTCTCCCTCTTTGATAACAATGCCAAAGACATATTACCATCTTAATATGCAAGTGTAGCTCTTGTAGTTTCTTTCAATTTCTCCCTCTATCAGCTTGCTTGTGACTAATATAGAACTTCAGCACTTCTACTACTTTAGGCATCAATCATAAAGTAAACATCCTCTACATCAATGTGTAAAATCTTCAACAATCAGCTTATTTGATTCAAGGCAGTCTTGCTTTTGCCTCAAGTAGCCTTAGCTAGGGGTATCACCCCTAACTTACCTCTAAGATATTCAAAAGCATCTTTAGGTAGTGCTTTTGTGAAGATGTAAACAATTTGTTCCTTTGAGCTAACATATTCCATCTTCAGTTGTTTGTCTTCCACCATCTCTCTTACATAGTGATACTTGATTGCAATATGCTTGGTTTTGGCATGCATTATAGGGTTCTTTGATACGTTGATAGTACTTGTATTATTACAATAAAGTATCATAGGTTCAGTTACCTCTTCCTTCATACCTTGTAGAAAATGTTTGAGCCATACAATATTGGTGCAATTTATAGCAGGTGCAACATATTCAGCTTCAGTAGTGGACCATGAGGTGTAGCTTTATTTTTTTGTTGGTCCATGTAATCAACCTTTTTCCTAAGAAAAGTGCTCCTCCACTAGTTTGTTTTCTATCGTCAATGTTACCTCCCTAGTTTGCATTAGTGTAGGCTCTCAGTTCAAACTTTTCACTCCTCTTGTAGTACAAACCAAAGTCATCAGTTCCTTTTAGGTACCTTAGTATTCTCTTTACTATCGTTAAGTGATTTTCTCTTATATTTGCAAAAAATCTTGGCACTATTCCAATAGCTAATGCAATGTCTAGTCTACTATATACAATGTATTGCAACTTTCCAATCATTGATCCATACGATGTCTAATTTACTTCAACTGACTCATCATTCTCAGATAGGTTATGGCCTATTTCCATTGGTGTGCTAACTAGTTTTGAGTCTTCTAACCCAAATTTTTTGAGTATCTCCTTGATGTATTTGGATTGGGTCAAAAATGTGCCATGCTTCAATTGATGTACTTGAAATCCAACAAATAATTGGATTTCTTCAAACATTGACATCTCAAATTCATGTTTCATTTGATCAGAAAAATCTTTGCAAAGAACATCTTTTCCTCCAAATATTATATCATCAACAAATATTTTTGATGTCAAAATGTCTTTACCTTTTTCATCTTTATTATACAAGTTGTTGTTGTCATATATTCTCTCAAATCCTATCTTCACAAAATATTTGTGCAATCTCTCATACCATGCTCTAGGTGCTTGTTTTAATCCACAAAGTGCTTTGTGTAGTTTGTAGACCATGTCCTTGTTCTTGTCATCTACAAATCCCTCTAGTTGTTCTATGTAGACTTCATCTTCCAATATACCATTCATATAACCAGACTTCACATCCATTTGGTACACTTTGAAACCTTTGTATGTAGCATATGCAAGTAATGTTCTTACTCCTTCCATTCTTGCAATAGGGGAAAATGTTTCTCCATAATCTAGTCCTTCTTCTTGTGCATAGCCTTTGTAAACTAGCCTAGCTTTGTTTCTTGTTATCTCACCATTCTCATTAAGTTTTTTTTCTAAATATCCATTTGATACCAATCACATTCTTATTAGCTAGTCTGGTAACTAGAGACCATGTTTTGTTCTTCTCAATCTGATCTATCTTCTCTTACATGGCTTTATACCAGTCATCATCTTTTAGTGCATCTTTCACTATTTTAGGTTCAACCTTACTTAGGAAACATGATTCATTCCTGAGTCTATTCCTTGTTATTGGTTTGGCATCCTTGTCACTAATGATTTGATCTATAGGGTGATGTCTAAAGAGGAGGCTATAAAGTATGCGACTATTCACTTGGATGGACCAGCACATGAGTGGTAGCACCATGGCATGGTAACCTTGGGACATAATTAGATCACATCTTATGAGGAGCTCACTAAGAAGCTCATAGAGAGATTTGATACCAAGGATCTCGAATTACAATTTAAGGAGTTGGCACAACTCAAGCAGTGGGGATCAATTGAGACATATATTAGTGAGTTTCAAAGGTTAGCTATGTTGGTCATAGATATTTTAGAGAGGAGGTTAGTAGTGTTGTTTATGGATGGACTCTCAGAACCCTTGCAAGGTTGGGTCAAGGGGCATGACCAAGATACATTGCATGAGGCCACTAAAAAGTCTCATGACTTAGCACCTTCTTCATTTAGAAGCAGATTTCAGCACAAGGATTCTTATATGAAAAAGGACAAGGAGAAGAACAAAAAAACTTTTCACAAGAATGTGTAGTCCAAAAGAGATAAGTTGGATAATGACACCTTGAAATATTTAAGAGAGCAGAAGTTATGTTTTCATTGTAGAGAGCCTTGGGATTTATCTCATAAGTGTCCTCTCAAGGCTAAGGAAATTCAAATGGAATATTTTTCGGTAGAAGAATCACAGTCAGAGAGGGAGGACCAACACTCTAATTTAGATGAGGATAGCACTAAAAAGGAGAGCAACATTCCTAAGGATGAGAAGTCATTAGCACAATTAACTAGGGCTCATAAGGCAATCACATTTAATGTTAGATGTACTATCCAAGGACAAAAAATCTCACTCATTGACACTAGGGTTACACATAATTTTATAGATGCACAATTGGTAGCCAAGAGAGGTCTATAGACTAAGGAGCACACCAAATTTAGAGTTATGGTAGCTAATGATGACAAACTATTATGCACTCAGAAGATACCTAATCTTCAGATTAGGTTTGGAGATGGATATGAGTTGGAAGATGAGTTCTATGTGGTAGACATGGGAGACTATGATGTAATCCTTGGCATGGTATGAATGGCCTCACTAGTAGAGTTCACACTTAACCTAGTAAAATTGGAGATGAAGTTTTAGCATGAGGGAAGAACTATTGTACTTAGACTACTTTCAAATGGGAGTTGCAGATTAGTTTCCCTAAGGAGAATGTAGAGACTTTTTTGCCATAATAACATAGAGTGGGCAGTTGAATGTTTCACTATGCCAACTTCACAAAAGCCACAGGTGAAGAGTCATCCAACAGATATCCAAGAGATACTTGATAGGCACATTAAGGTATTTGGCAAGATTTTGCATGGGGTTCCTCCTGACAAGGGGATAGAGCATGTTATTGAGCTCGAGGAGGGGGCCAAACCAGTCATGACTACTCCCTATTGTCATCCTAAGAAACATAAGGATGAGATAGAGAAGGTAATTATGGAGTTGTTGGAAATAGGGCATATCAGGCCTAGTAAGAGCCCCTTTGCTTCAGCGGTAGTGTTGGTAAAGAAGAAGAATGGGATGATGTGCATATGCATCGATTATAGGGCATTAAACAGGAAGACCATTAAGAATAGATATCCCATCCCACAAATAGATGAGTTGATTGATGAGTTACATGGTGCATGCCTTTTTATGAAGATTGATCTATGGTTAGGGTATCAACAAATCAAGATGAGGGAGAAGGACATTGAGAAGACAGCTTTTTGGTGTCATTATGGCCACTTCAAGTTTTTGGTTATGCCATTTGGGCTAACCAATGCCCTTGCTACATTCTAGACATGCATGAATCAGGTATTTAGGGAGAAGCTTAGGAGATTTGTCTTGATTTTCTTTTATGACATTTTAGTCTTTAGTAAAACTTGGGAGGAGCATTTACAACATCTTGAGATGGTGTTGTCCACTTTGGAGAAAGAGTCACTATATGCCAAGGAATCTAAGTGCGAGTTTGGGATGATTGAGCTACTATACATTGGGCATATCATCAGCGTAGATGGAGTTTGGGTAGATCCTAAAAAGATTAGGGCTATTGTTGATTGGCCTACTCCTATGAATCTTACATAGCTTAAGGGATTCCTTGGTCTCTACAAATTTTACTAGAGATTTGTTAAAAGAATTTCATAGATCACTGCACCTTTGACAAACCTTACCAAAAAAGGGGCCTTCACATGGATAGAGGTAGCTCAGAAAAGCTTCAATCATTTCAAGAAGGTGATGTCATCATATCTAGTACTAGCTCTACTAGATTTCACAAAGCCATTTGAGCTTCATTGTGATGCATCAGGAGATGGGATTGGAGCAATCTTGATGCAGGAGAAACATCCCATTGTTTTTGAAAGTAGGAAGCTCCATGGAGTGGAGAGGAGCTATTCCATCTATGATCGAGAGATGTTGGCTATAATGCATGCATTGGCTAAGTTTTGGTCCTACCTAGTTGGGGGAAAGTTTTTTATCAAAACTAATCACAAAAGCATCAAATACTTCATGAGTCAGCGTGATTTGAATGATAGACAACATAAGTGGATTATGAAGTTACGGGCCTATGACTTTGACATTGAGTTTGCAAAAGGTAAGAAGAATATGGTGGCAGATGCTTTATCTAGGAGACCTCATATTTATGCTCTAGCTGAAATTATAGGAGAATGGAGAAATAAGATCATAGAAGAGGATGTGAGGGACACTTGGGCTTCTAGAGTAATTGCAGGCATGATACATGATGATTGTTACATGGTGATGGATGGATTGATAAAGTTTCAGGGTAGGATATATTTGATTCCTATGTCATAGTTTAGGGAGGTAATACTGAAGGCATTTCATGATGCACCTATAGCTAGACATCCAAGGGTCTTTAAGACCTATAGGAAAATCCATGAGCAGTTTGCATGGAAAGGGCTTAAGGATGTTGTTTAGAAGCATGTCAAGGAGTGTGCAATTTGGTAGCAAAATAAGGGAGAGCACACATATCATGCAGGATTGGTACAGCCTTTGCCCATTTCGAATAAGAAATGGGAAAATATTTCTATGGACTTCATCATCGAGTTACCACAAGTACAAGGGAAAGACTGCATCTATGTGATAGTTGACTGGCTGATGAAGTTTGCTCACTCCTTTACTATCCCATCCACTTACATAGCAACACAAGTGGTTGATCTTTTCTTTAGAGAGATATTTAGGTTACATGGGCTACCTAGTTTCATTGTCAGTGATTGGGATAGTAAAATCATGAGTACTTTTTGGCAGGAACTATTTAGGTTGTGCAGTATAGATCTTACACCTAGCACTAGCTATCATCCACAAATAGTTGGGTAGATAGAAATTGTCAATAAATGGGTGGAAGGATATTTGAGAAACTATGTGACTATAAAATAAAGGGCTTGGTTCAAATGGCTACATATGAGAGAGTACTGTTATAACACCACTTATCATATGTCCATTAAGATGACTCCATTCATGGCATTATATGGTTATGAAGCACCTAGTTTCATGGATCTATTTTTGGGGGATAGTAGAGTGCCCAAAGAAAAACACTTCTTGTAGGATAGTTAGGATATTTTGAGGGTGCTCAAGGAGAATATATATCAAGCCCAAAATTAGTAAAAATTGTATGCGGACCAGCACTAGATAGAGCACAGTTTTGAGGTTGGGGATATGGTTTACCTGTGGCTACAACCATATAGAAATTCATCACTCAAGAAAAGTGGAGCAAAGAAGTTGAAGCCTAGGATTTATGATCCCAATAGAGTGATTCACAAGGTGGGCAAGGTTGCTTATGAGATTGAGCTTCCAAAGGGTAGTTAGGTACATAATGTGTTTCATGTATCAAGGCTTAAGAAAGCCATCGGTCAAAGAGTTGTGCCCTCAGTAGAATTACCACCATTAGATGAGGAGGGGAAGCTTGTATTAATTCTTGAGGCTATTCTGGATATCTACAAGAGGAAGATGCTACTTGGGAGAGTGAGCAAGTGCTATAGAAAATACGATTGAGATTGCTTGAGGACAAGCAATTTCAAGGAGGGCTAACTATGATGACCCCATCTTTAAGCCTTCATGTTCTCCAAAGTCTAAGTTGAGCATAAGAGGAAATTAAATTAATTTCTTATAAATTCATTAAATAAATTAAAACTAAAATTTAAAAGGTGACTTTATATTTAATTAATTAAATTAATTATTGTATTTCAAGGGAGAAGCTTCTAGAGTGTGTATTAATTTTTGGAAAGGTGGAAAGCCTCCAGTAATTTAATTTTCTAGAAGCACAATTAATTATTATATTGCAAGGGAGGATTTTCTATAGAGTGAATTAACTATTGGAAGGGGGAAGCTTCTAGCACTTGCAATTAATTAATATTTTAGTTCCTTCTAGAAGGGGGAAGGAAAAGGATAAAAATGTGTGAAAGTCTCATTGTTGAGCATTGAATTTTTGTGAATGACATCTGATAAGAGCCTAGATGTGTGAATCACATATCTTTCTTGGCAATAGGGGACATTCAACCTCTCTTGTAACATTCTAGATGTCATTCCCTTGGGGTTTGGCCTTTGGAATACATTGCCTGTACTTGGTTTCATCATTTTGAGAATTAACATAATTTCAGCACCGATTCCAAATACATCAACTATGCAAAAAGGTGAAGAAGATTTGGAAGAGGACCAATTTCAGCTGGAAAGTCTGGTGAAATAATAGAGCAGCCTCTATTTCAGCTTGGTGCACTTGAAATAGGTGATTTTAATGAACAATGAGATACTGCAGTACGAGATGTTCAACTTGAAATATTCAAACAAGAGCAATCGATTGACAAGCAAGGTTCTAGTTTTGTTCTCTCTAGAGGCTTCCCTATTAGGCATTTGGTGAATATGAAGTCCAATGAAGAAGAAGCCAATGTTCACACACTTGATGTTAACTTCTCATCAGATGTTGCTACTATAGGAATGTGGCCTATTGCTAATCCATCAAAAAATGATGATGTTTTCAATTAGCTTCACCAAGTAATTACAGTCTTTATCAAGCTAAAGATGTTTCAGCAAATGATCAAGATCATATCATTGCTTCATCTCTTCATGGCTGTCAATAAGAATATTTTCCATCAAGGGTTGAGGAGGAAAGGGAGCTATTTCTCACAGTCTGTTAATGGTTTTGTTTGATCAGTTTTTATTACAGGTTAATCTAGTGTAGGATCGGTGTCTTTTTTTTTTCTCTAAGTACAATCAAAGCACAGTAGAGAAGTCTTAGATCAATGTTTCTTGCTTTGAATAAAAATTTCCATGCTTTTTGATGAGCTAAGTAAAGAAAAACAATGCTACCTGCATACACCAACCTTAGCTACTTAATCACACTCATACATATGTCCATAAGACATTTGTTTTAAAGAGAGATCATAGTTTCCTATTCCACATATATACTAGCATGACTACCTAACCAAGATACCTACACATATCCAACACTTCTGTACTTTGTTTATCTATGTTGTATTTGTAATTTAGCTATGCAAGAATATGCCATCATCCCATCTAGCCGAATGTCATGAACACAACCTATAATGATGAAGGGGATCCTTCCTCATCATTACAACAATAATCACTCATTCCAGCATACCTAAATTGACTCCTACCCCAATGGATTGTTAAGGCTATTGGTTATGTGTATAGTAGGCATACATCCAACAAAGGTTGCCAGAACTATTACTAAATTTTTGCACGTGTAAAATTTTAGTATGAACACAAAGAAAGTGCATGAATTCCATTCATTTTAAAATAGAATGCCCTTGTATTATTCATCAAAAGATATAAAAATGATATTTCCAAAGTTGTAATGAAATCAAAAGTTGAATGTACATGTTTTCTCACACAAGTTGTGAGATTAGCTTTCATTGCAAAGAATGATCCTATCCTATTCCAATGAATGTACATAAAGAAATGAAATGAAAAAGCACAAGGGTTGTAAGGAGCCAATCATTGCCTAGTTATGACTGGTTGTTGCATGCTTGAGTTCTAGTTTAGTCATTGTTGTAGCTCTACGAAGCCCAAAATCCTACAATAAATAGAGAAGAATGAATTAGATTATTTCGATCTAAGCAATGCCAACTCACCTCCCCTCAAATGCAAAAGCATTTCATTCATGTTGTACTTGCATAGCACTAGAAAATATATCAATAATGAAGTGACAAGTGAAAAATGCAGTGAGAAATCACAAAGCAATAGAATTTAAAGTCCAGGCTATAGGAAGATCAAAATGGGCAGAAAATTACAGAATCAAAATGGGAGCAAATATTTCTTCAAAATATTCCTAGCAATCACATTGAAATGTCTAAAGCTCAAATGGAATATGGGCATATGAATAGAATCAAGATTTATGCAAATGACTGATTGCTATCAGTATTTATAGATCATACAAGTAAGGATGGCAAAGGCATCAAAAAGGTTGGAATTATATAAATTTTTAAATAAAATAAAATAGCTATGGAAGGATAATGACATGTGTGCATGGTCACATGGTATTGGACTAATAGTGAGCACATCAGTACAAAATTAATCAAAAAAATACATTTGAAGAGCTTATTAAAGATCGTATTTTATACAAAGCTTCATATAAAAGTCTATGATCACATTGTATATCAAAAATTACCATGTTTCTGGCTTGAAGAGGACTATGATGTCATTAAAACATCTATAAAAGAGTCATTTCAGGTTTTTTAATCATCAATAGAAGCAACAGAGAGTCATGACAAAGAAATGTAGAGCAACAACAGTGAAAAGGTCTTGCAAAACATACAAGAAAAGATGTATTTTCTACAAGTTCTTTTATATATATATATATATATATATATATATATATATATATATATATATATATATAGTGTGTGTGTGTGTGTGTGTGTGTGTGTGTCATGTTTTTTGTAGGGGTAGCAACCAGTTCAAATAATGTGTCACAACTAGCAGAAACAACTTTAGGTGTCTTCAATATTGGCAACCACGAAAAGCTCACACATCATTAACTCCAAATTCTTGAACAATAAAAGCCAAGTAGCTATAAAATGCTTCCAACTTATCATAAAAATACCACAAGAATATGCAAAGAAAAACTAAATATTTGCTATTATAAGGCAACAAAGATACCTATGCTCGACATGGCAAAGAGAGGACTCCATAAAGGCACATAATAACCTACAACTGACTTTTGAAGAAGAAGTATCATCAAGTCTAGCTCTTTTTCAGAATAGTAGCAAAGAGTGATAAACATTTAATCTAAGAGGATCGATGCAAAATGAAGTAATGTTACCTTCAAAAGCTGAGCTCAATACTTCGCAGGAATGGTAAATGGAGCCATGAATTCAAAATCATGGCGGCAAAGAAATCTTCAAATTTCTTGTTACTTCAGCACATATCCAACCGCAGCTCTTAGAGTTCATATTTTATCAAAAAAAAAAATGATGAAATGTGTCCAAAACACTTCATTCATGGAAGCTCAAAACAAACAAAAAAATTGCAAAGAAAGGGGTAATGGTTTTCATTAATGCCAACTGAATGTCTAGATGCGGTCGGATATGCTAAAAAATGCCAAAGAAAATACAAGTTTGCAGGCCTTCAAACCCTCCTTTCTTCCATGACAGCAGTTGAGCAAGTGAAAGCTTAAACAAAAGAATGAAGTCCTTTAGGGTTTCAACCCTAATATCTCTTATATGCGTTGGAAAGATAGCAAGGCATTTGTTTGCCTTTCTTAGTTTTTTTTTTTTTTTTCAACTTCTCAGATTCATGTGGGTATGCCATGTAAAAAATTCCAAATTTTTTAAGTGATATATGCCACTTCTTTGCTTTTAATATTGTAAATCAATACTAATATAAATGGTACAATATAAACCATTTTATATTAATGTTGATAAAATACACAATATA
Source organism: Cupressus sempervirens (assembly GCA_028749045.1). NCBI lineage: Eukaryota > Viridiplantae > Streptophyta > Pinopsida > Cupressales > Cupressaceae > Cupressus > Cupressus sempervirens. The sequence continues at coordinate 879,101,200 of CM053792.1, forward strand.
ACATGAATAAATATTTACTTTGTAATTTATTTTAATATTATTTAAGTAATTTGTATTTATAATACTAAATACTTATTAAATTAATGTTATAAGTGGCTTTTATTGCTTATTAACATTAATGAAATTAGTATTTAATATTATTAATTTTAAATTTTGAAATAATTATTAAATATATTGCAAAATAAATACTTATTCTTATGTTTTTCAAATCATTAGATATTATGACTGAATAAGTGGTAGAAGGTTAAAGTGGAGATGTAGTCAAATATGTTTGAAAACAAGTGGAGGGAATCTAGGATATAGTTGAGTTCATTTAGGAGTGTTTTGACTTAGTTTGGAGGTTTTTTAGTGGGATTTTATAGAGCTTTCATTGTGAGGTATGAGGTGGCTTGACCTTGTCATCAAGTACATGTCATTTGGAGGTGTTTCAATTAGGTGTTATTTTTGGGCCTTTTTTTCTTGAATTCGACTTAGTTGGTTGAATTAGCATTGTACTTAACTATGGGAAATAAACAAATGTGCCAATGTCTCACATGCAGAAAGTAGGTTGACATAGAAGCCATCTATCTTATAGAAGCCACCTGTGTTCAAGAAATGGACAACACAACGTTTTGCAAGGTTTCTCCATAATTTTATGAGGAAAAAATTAAAAAGACCACTAGGAAAAATGAGGGTGTCCAATAGGAAAAAAAGAATAAAAACACAAAAAATCCATTTTAATAGATAGTTTGTGAAGACTATAGAATAACTTATAGAATAGTCATCAATTCTCAATCTAAATTAATTGTATAAGAGAGATGAAAACTTTAGTCTCCTGCCTTACGATAGGGACTAACAAGAATTCTTATTTGAATACACTGCAAATCACAGATATATTTCCATCATACTCTAGATATTGATATGTTAAGTGGGCTTATATTAGTGCTAGAGGAAATCATTGCTTCCGGTTACCAAGTGGGCGATGGCATCAAACACTTATTATCAAAAGCTTGCCTGTAATGGACCTCTACCAAAATCACCAAATTAACTCCATCATCTTCTAGTACTTTTTCTCTTTTTTCCTCTCTTACATATCACTTTGCTGGAGGGTAGAAGAGTCGCAAGGTCTATAGCTTTTTGTTTTTTTTTATTATAACAAAGTTTCTCTCAATTTCTCTCAGTTTGTGAACTTGTTTAAAAAAAAATTGTTCCCTTTCATTTTGATTGAGCAATGCATGAATGCAGTTGCACAAAATAGATTTTTTAATTGGCTTATCGGGTTTCATAGTGGCAAAAAGAACTTTTGGAGGAAAATAGTTGCAGTTAGATTTGGATGAAAATGGAAACACGGGAAATTTAGTAGATTCCAGATGGTATAGCAGAAATCCATTCCGTACTAGGATAATAGAAAATTGATGGGTGCTAGGTTAATGCTTATACCATGACCGTTGCCTGTAGCTATAATTTTTGGTAAGCACTTTTAACAATTGAAACTCTAGATAGGGCGAGCTCATGGAGGCAGTACATAATTAACAAGTGTCACATAGTGGTGTACATGCCCTTAATATAGTCCTATATTAGCAATCGCACCGTAGTGTGCAATGGGTACGCCGTAAAGTTATGGAAAGTCAACTATCTATTCCTTTGTTTGTCTCTCCATCTCATTCTATATCTCCTTAACTCTGTATCAATCTGTCAAAAACTATTACTTACCTTCTATTTACTTGTTTCTTTTTCTCCCTCATTCACACACTCTTTGTTTCTCCCCATCTCTATTTATAATTGTCTTCAACTTTATCCCACCCTCTCTTGCAAACATAATATGATCTTTTTGATAGTGGAATCTAATTATCTTCCCCATTCATTTCTATATGTGTCTTCTTCTTACCAATCCATCTCTAAAACAAATCTCCCACTCTCTTATCTATATCTTCCTCTCACCACTCCATTTCTAGACACATCTCCAACTCTCTATCCATCCCTCGTCATCACTCCCTCTGAGCTATACCTTTAAATCCTTACATCTCTCTCTCTCTCTCTCTCTCTCTCTCTCTCTCTCCCTATATATATATATATATATATATATATATATATATATATATATATATCACTTCCTACCTCTATCTTCACCTTTATATTTCTCCATCTGTCATTCTCTTTTTTACATATATGTATATCATCCATCCCCACCCCCTCTCTCTTTATCTTTTCATTTTCTTCTCTACATATCCATCTCTTCCATCTTCATCTCCATATTCATCTTCCTCTCTATTGTTATTTCCTTACTTCTTTCTCTCTCACTCTTCCCCCTTCTATTACTATATATTCATATACATCTCTCTCTCCCTCCCTCCCTCCCTCCCTCCATATTTATAATATATCATGACCTTGTTCATTAATAATGTAAATAAAAAATTCTATAAAAAAATTTTTTAATGTAAAATTGAACTATTCATTCTTTAGTGAACAATATTATTATTTTTTAAATATATACAAAATTGTCAAAATATAACAAAATAATTATAAATTGAACTATTTATTTTTCCTTTTTAGTTATAAATTTATAAAATAGATGTAAATATTTTTATTAATATAGTAAATAAAATAAATCTAATCTAAAGTAATTCTATTAAACAATACAATGTATACTACAATGATTATTAAATATAACATTTTATTTTGTAATATTACATATGATTTACTTTTTATTATTTAAAAATACTATTCATTTATTTTTGTATTTTATATTTATATTTAATCATTTCCATTATATAATATAATAATAACTATTCTTCTATGTTATAATATTATATTCTAAATTATATTAGATTACCAAAAAAATAATTACAATTCTGTGTTATAATACTATATTCTAAATTATATTAGATTACCAAAAAAATAATTATAATTCTACTTAATAATTCTTTGATAACCCTACATATAAAATATTGATGATAGAAATATCAATATCTGCTTCGTAAAATTTCAGTGTACAATTATTTACGAAATTTACATTTATTAAAATGCAGCATGGTATGTTTTCATTCGTTGACTAATTTTTAATTCTAGAATTAAATCTTAAATGAATGGTACATATGGAATATTAATATTAAGTAGTTTAGATCAAGCCTGTAGAAGAACAATCACCCATTCCAAAGAAAACTTAGTACATTCACTAACTAATTCTGACCACCAAACAATTACAGAGGGACATTTGTTGAGTCACATGCGTTCTATTTGAATTACCAAGAGCAATACAAGTTCAGCGTTCACACTTTAAAATCGTAAAGGGAATATCTTAATTGCGGTGCAGAGAGTCATCTACCGTCTGGGTCATTTCTGATGGTGCCAGCAATGTTCTTGTGGGCGTCGGTGAAACAAAGAGTCGTAGGACGTGTAAAGTGGTGCTCTAGAACGACAAAAGAAAGTGAGAATCAATGAACGCTTCAGATGACTTCAATGGCAGTCATTCTGCCTAGACGATTTTTCGCCATTGGATGTAAATTGTAGCTCTTCACTTTCATATAGGGAACGCCTACGGCGTAAATATGGTCTAGATCAATATAATTAATAGTAATAAAATTGTTTTAATTAATATAGTCTTATAATATGATCTAAATCAATATAAAAATTATAAATTTTTTAATAATTATTAGTATACTCACAAAAAATATCAAATAATTGTTATACAATAATAATAATAATAAAAGAGTTAGTAGAAACAAATATAATTGTAATTTGATTTTTAATAGTGTATTATATTAGTAGAATGAAAATATTTACATTGTTCACAAGACTACATTTCAACTTTAATATAAATTTTAAGTTTATTATTTTTTCAGTAACATTTTATTATTTTACATTTTTAAAATGTTTATATTTAATTAAGGATCATTTTATTTTTCAATTGTTTATTTGATATTATTTATATAATATTATTATAAAGATTTGAAGCTTAACCAATTTGATGAAAGTTTTCTATAATAAAAATATAATTAAAATTAATGAAATATTAAATTAATAATCATTTATATTTAATTGACATAATTTAGTAATTGTGTATAGTGAATAGGATAAATTAACCTACAAAATTATAAAAACTAATTAAAATAGTTTTTGAAAGAAATTAGAATTGATTGAAGTATTATATTACTATTAATAGTTCATGGTTAGCTAAAATTTGGCTGAAAAAATTGTAATATGGAGAGCCCTTGAAAAAAGCACTCCTATAACACAAAACCTATTCAACCAATAGTATTTGAGATATATAAATTTTATGAAATATTTTTTTTATAACTAACTAACTTTATAAATATTGAATTTATTAAATAATAGCTAAATTTGATTGGTGTAAAATAATATAATAATTGCATTAATGGAAACAACTAAATGCAGTAGTATCTTGACTACGACAAGTACAATAATAATAATTGTAATAATAATGTGATACTTTGATTCCATAGATAATAGATTAGATATCTTAAATACATCTTTTGAATTATGAGAAGTATCAATGCCAATAGATCCATTGTAAATTGTGAGAAATGAATTTGGAAACTATGCATCTGAAAAAAATACATGGAACAATTTAAGGAAGTAAAGCTTTTATAAATGACTTCTATAACTAATGATTTTCTCACATCAGCACTTATTTGGCCCCTCTATTTAGGGAGTTTAAGATGGTCTAATGCCATAAGCGGGGAAACTATGCAATATTATTTTAAAGAGAAAAAAAATCACTCCTAAAGGTAGATAATTGATTAACTACTTCATAAAATTACACTATTCAACATCTCCCTCTTGTCCCTGGGTTCTAAAATATAACTATTTTGGTGTAAAGTGATTTGTTAGGTTGGCTGCAATATGATAGTTAATAGCCAAATTTTATCACACAATATAATTCCACAGATACTTCTATAGTGACACTCAAAGTTTCTAATGTCATTCTAATTGACTTTTCCAAACCTCTAACCATTAATAGAAAACTAGAAATGAAGTTCCCAACTTGGTTAATTGATAATACAATGTGAAACCTCCTTTTCCATAAATTTTATTTGTTTTTTTTTTTTAAGGGAAATTCAAGGTGTGGATAAAGAGATGATGACCTCATTAAATTCATGTGAGAAAATACATGATCACAAAATTTTTAAACAAGATTTAATGGAAACCTTTCTTCACTTGCAAGGAATAATAAGATCTCATCTAGAACAATATAAAAGCATGCATTAATATGTATTCTTTAGTTCTATTATAAAAGTCAAATGAGCCAACAAGTTTGGGTAATGAAACAATTGAATGCAATAGTATCTTTCCTACAACAAGTACAATAATAATAATAATAAGAATAATCATAATGTGATACTTCGATTCCATAGATAATAGTTTAGATATCTTAAATACATCTTTTAAATTCTAAGAAGTATCAATGTCAATAGATCCATCATAACTTGTGGGAAATGAATTTGGAAACTACACATTTGAAAAAGATACATGACCATACAATTTAAAGAAATAAAGTATTTATATATGACTTGTATAGCTGACAATTTGCTCACATCGCCACTTATTTGGCCCCTGTATTGATAGAGTTTAAGGTGGCATTAAAGCTATAAGTGGGGCAAGTATGCAATATTATTTTTAAAGACAAAAAGTTTCACTCCTATAGGTAGATAATTTATTATTTGCTTCACAAAATGACGCTATTCAACATCTCCCACTTCTCCCTAGCTTTTGAAATATAACTATTTTGGTGTAAAGTGATTTGTTAGGTGGCTACAATATGATACTTAATAGCCAAATTTCATCACACAATATAATTTCAGAGATACTTCTATAGTAAAACTCAAAGTTTCTATTGTCATGCTAATTGACTTTTCCAAAGCTCTAAGGGTTTGTTTGGCTATAGGAATAGGTATAGGGGAATATGAATAGCTATTCTAGAATAGAAAATCGGGCTACATATTCTTGTTCTCTGTTTGATTTAGGCAATATTTGATGGGGAATTCATGGACCCCAAAATTTATGTTTTCCAAAATAAATAAAAGTGGAATAGGAATACATATTCCAATAACACCTATGTGGGTGGAATTACAAAACCCCATTTTTGGGCCAAAATTGGAATATATGTTCCTATTTTACTTCATACTCTAATTCTAATTTGGTGCATCCAAATGAAGAATTTAAAAGTTTAAGAATTTACATATGCCTATTCCACTTGTATTCCCATTTCCAAATGAGCCCTAACCATTAATAGAAAACTGGAAATGAAGTTCCCAACTTGGTTGATTGATAATACAATGTGAAATCTCCTTTTCCATAAATTTGCCTTATTTCTTTTTTAAAAGGAATTTCAAGGTGTGCATAAAGATATAATGACCTCATTAAATTCATGTGAGAAGATACATGATCACAAATTTTTTAAACAAAAACCTTTCTTCACTTATAAGGAATAATAAAAGGCCCTCTAGTACAATATAAAAATCATGCATTAATATGTTTTCTTTAGGCCCATTATAAAAGTCAAATGAGACAACAAGCTTGGGTAATAGAAACAACTGAATGTAATAGTATCTTGCCTATGAAAAGTACAACAACAACAACAACAACAATAATAATGTGATGCTTTGATTCTGTAGATAATATTTTAGATATCTTAAATACATCTTTCGAATTCTGAGAAGTATCAACATCAATAGATCCATTGTAAATTTTGGGAAATGAATTTGGAAACTATGCATGTTAAAAAGATACATGATGCATTTTAAGGAAATAAAGTTCTTATATATGACTTCTATAACTGACGATTTTCTCACATCGCCACTTATATGGCCCTACTATTTAGAGAGTTTAAGGTGGCATAATGCCATAGGCAAGGCAAGTATGTAATATTATTTTTAAAGAGAAAAAATTTCACTTCTAAAGGTAGATAATTGATTATCTACTTCACAAAATGACACTATTCAACATCTCCCACATCTCCCTACCTTCTAAAATATAACTATTTTGGTGTATAGTGATTTGTTAAGTTGGCTACAATATGATACTTGGGTGAACCCACAATAATGGCTTCCACTTTTGTGGGATGAAGGAAATTGGAAAAAAGGGCAAAATTCGCATATTAGATTTGTTGGATGTTCGCACAAACACTATAATTATGTTTGCGCAAACATAATTACAATATATGTTTGTATGAACATAATTTATATATATGAGGTATGTTCGGGCGAACATATCTCATTAATATGTTCACCTGAACATGTTTTATGGCGATTTCGCTTTCAAAAATACCATTTTTTCCAATTTTACCATTCATTTTTATGGCGAATAATTTTGACTTACATGTTGGAGCGAACATATTTGATTGGTTAGTGTGCCACATCATTTTCCATCATTCTCCTCTAGATTCTCATCATTACACTATTTCGAGTATGTTTATATGTTATTATTTGAATTTATTTTTCCTTTTTATGTCTTCAAAGCATATTTGCATGTTAATTTAATATTTTTATTCATTATTTATGTTACCTAATTCTATTAATTCAATGTTTATAATTTTTTTTTGTATAGGTTAGTTATATATTAGAAAAATATTAGGAAATATTAAAAAAAAGTTAATCTAGAATATCAAAACATTAGAAGAAACATTACATAAAAAATATTAGGAAAGACATTACATTTAAATATTAGTTTTTCTTAGAAAAGCATTAGAAAATATATTTAAAAATATCAGTTTGGAAAATATTAGAAAACTATGAGAAAATATTAGGAAAAATATTAGAAAATATTAGGAAAAACATTAGAAAATATTTTTAATAATGTTAGTCTTGAAAATTAGAAAGTATTAGAAAAACATTATAAAATATTAAAAACACAATAGCGTAGAATATTAGAAAATTAAATTTAGAAAAATATTAGTTTTATGAGAAAAACATTAGTTTAATTAGATACATTTTTTTTAGAAAAATATTAGTTTTATTATAAAAACAATAGAAAAATAAAATTTAGAAAAAAAATAGTTTTATTAGAAAAAAAAAAGAAAATATTAGAAAATATTTTTAAAAATATTATTCTTGAAAATTAGTAAATATTAGAAAAACATTATAAAAATGTTTTAAAAACAATAGTATAGAATTATTAGGAAAACATTACCAAGTGAAATATTAAAAAAACATTAATCTAAAATATTAGAAAAATAAATTGGTATTATATCATTATGAAAAATTAGTATTTAACATTAAATAAAATAAATTATTATAGAACATTAGAAAATATTAGAAAAAAACATTTTATATTAGAAAAATAGTATAAAATATTTGAAAAAAAATTACAAAATATTAGAAAAAACATTAAACTTGAAATATTAGAAGAACATTAAAAAAAGAAAAAGAAAAAATAAATTATTGTAGAAAATTAAAAAAATATTAGAATGAGCTTGATCTACATAACCCTAACACTAACTATAACCCTAAAAAATAACACTGACCATAACCATAACCCTGACTCAAACTCTAACCCTAATTTCTACCCCTAACTCAAACTCTAACCCTAACTTGAAAACTCTTTAAGCCTAATCTAAACCTAGAGTTCTATAATTGAAACTAGCTAATGTAACCCTAGGTAGAACCATAAACCTAATTTAATCCTAATTAAATTTAACCAAAACCCTTATATCTCTAACTCAAAACCTAATCTAAATCAATCCCTAATCATGAACCCTAATCTAAGATTGTAACTCTAGAAATCAAACTGTAACCAAAACCTAATCTAACTCAAACCCTTTAATCTTTAAATAAAGGTTCCCTATATATCTTAAGCAAACCCTGGAATCCAACTCAAACCCTAATCTAGAAGGTAAAGCTAGAAATTGAACCTTAAACAAACCTTAACTCAAAGGTCGTAATCTAATCATCACTGAAAACTAAAACCCTTTAATCTAATTCTAAACAAAAACTCAAACCCTAATCTAAATGAAATCCTAGAATCAAACCCTAATCTCACACAAACCCTAGAATCTAACTGTAACCCTATAAATGAAGAACTAGAACCAAACCCTAATCTAAATCAAACATTGATCACATGTATACATACCATCAGCTTTAACTCAAACCCTAATCTAGAAATGAAACTATGTAATCAAACCCTTAGATCTAGTTTCCTAACTGAAAATCAAAACCCTAATATTTACTCAAACCCTAATTTCTTTTTAAATCAAATGCTAACCAAACACTAATCTTTAACTCAAACTCTTTAATAACCTAAATTGAAAGTTCCCTTTAGATCAAACCCTAACTCGAACCAAGTAAGTTTAATGTACAACTGTAAGGTCCCAACCAAACCCTTTAATCTAGAACTCAAATCATAATCTAAATCATTTGAACCCTTTAGATCAACCCCTAATCCTTAACTCAAATCCTAATCTTAATCTAACTAGATAACCCTAGAACCTAATCCTAACCATAATTGAAATCTTAATGTTTAAACTCTAACTCAAATTGAAACCCTAATCTAACTCAAGTTACCCTAACTCAAACCCTAGAATTAAATCCTAATCAAAAGCTAATCTAACACAAACCCTAATCTAACCAAATAAGTTCCCTATAAATCAAACCCTACCCAAACCCTTAGATAGATCTCTATTCATCTAACCCTAGAATCATGAGGTAATCTTTAACTTTTAGAAAACCCTTTAATCTAAACCATTTGAACCATAATCAAACCCTTTATCTAAGTGATTACCATGAATTTACTTGCTAAGTCCTTTATAATGTTAACAAGTGAAGATTAGACCTCTACTATTGGTTGGAGCTAATGAAATCATAGTACATTAGCACAAGGCGCACCAACATATAAATCCAACAACCATTGGAGGTGAACAACTTCTTGAATCAACTTTATATTTGAAATAATTTTTGAATTTTATGATAATTATTTATTATTTTATTATGATTTGTGTTAGTATGCTTCAACTATATCTTTTTATAGACCTTCCAAGTGGGCCATATTAAAGGAAAACGCCACTAAATTCTTCCTATTGTGAAAGTGGCCTTTCCAATTGTTGTAGTTCAAATAAGCTATTGAAAACTATCAATGTTAGAAAATAATGGGGATGAATGTTAGTTTAATTTATTTTAATCAATCGAATATATTAATTATTGATAAATTTTTAATCTCATTAAATTACTACATGATTAATTTTACATTTATTATTCATCTATATGTAGTAGCATTTCACCATGTGATTTATCCTAATTATAATATGTAATTCATTGCTAATACTTAAATAAGCTTGGGAGAAAGGTGATATTTACATGTGATTGAGCCAGGATCTTGAACTTATACCATCTATTTTTAAAGTTAAATTTGGATTTAAACCAATTGGTCTATCTTATCTTCCTATCTTAAATTAACCCAAAAAAATAGGTATAATTTGATGGTATGTGCTACAATTTAATGGCATTCAATACATGCACTCTCAATAGCTTAGCATAATTCAAAATCCTCCCATATAGAAAATGTTAGTAATCAATAATGAGACACATAGACTTAGTGATCTAAATATAGTAATGAATTTGCATATACCATATTAGGAGGACATTTTGTATATTTGAAATTTATATAGATTTTTCAGGGTAAATTTAAGATAAATTGTTACATGTCTTCTTGTATTGAACATCTATAAATGTATCTAAGTTTTCATAAATATTATCACTCTAAAATAATAATTATCTACTTTGATAAAATAAGGCTTAAAAGTCTGATACAACATTTAGTACTAGATTCTAGCAAGAGAACCTAGATATCACAAAAATATTTCACTTTGAGATGTTTTTGTTAAATATGTAGTAATTTTGGCTACAAGATAACTAAATACAAGATGATTTTCTTTTCAAAACTCAATCCTTTAATCATCATAATGCCAATCATAAGGAATGAGAATATACAAATCAAAAGGAGAATCCACAAGAAAAGAAACAAATGGTTAATACCCAAAGTATGGTAGTGGTGAATGATTTCATAGAGGTTTATTATGCTTATGATTGCGGTACCTTGTTTGTAAGACATGTATATGTGATGCAAATGTAAACTTATTCAAATAGTATATTTTAGGAGGTATAAACAACAACAAACTATAATTTAATATTTTTTATAACTTTACTTTATGTCAGTTCTACACTTTTTTAGTTGTGAGCCTTATTGTATTTCTAAGGTGTAACCACCTTGGCAGTGAAGCCTACCAATACTACCTCATCATGTTGTAGTGAGCATAGTCAAAATCTATTTGTATAGGGTGTTCGGCCCCCTTGAAAGCCTATTTTACCTTATTAAAAGGAAATAGTAACATAAAAATTATAAAGGAATAATATGTGAATAAGAGAGTATTATTTTAATGTGTGTGGGGTTAAATCTACACTTAAAAAATTAGTTTATTATTAAAATATTGTCCTAGACTTTTGATTGCATCCTTTGATAGAGTTGTATATAATCTATGGAAAATGATATTTTTGCATCATGTCTATTTTATTCTGATATATTTTGAATTTTGTGCCATTCGAAATTTATATAAATATTCTCATCTTTAATTTTCATTTGCAAAGTAGCAAGTACATTTGTCTAAATTATCAATCACTAATTATTTTTCATTTAAGTAGGCTAGTCTATGCTTACTTGCATGTATTTTATATAAATAAGTTTGAATGGCCTTACAAAGTTTGTATTTCAAATAGATATTAAAGATCAATAAAAAGAAAACATGAGAAAAAAATAAAGTAGCTAAAAAGAAAAAATATTTTATTAAAAAATACTTTTAGAGACCTCCTAACTGAAAACTCAAAATGTCTTGATATATTTCTAGTTTCTTTCTTTTGGGTTAGTGCTACCCTTGTAGAAGTTGATGAAAGTCAACTTCACAGTGCGCTAAGATCACCTACATGCAAATAACCTGCTGAAGAGAAACTGAAGAAGGAAGGAACAAGAGCTCAAAGAATTCAACAAAGTTAGAAAATATATTTCACAATAAGAAAATGAAATTGCTATGTGAATGATATGAATTTACAATGAAAGAGCACAAATGGCCTTGAGGAAGCTTGAAGAGAAAGATAGAAAGCACTAGGAGATAAGTGTGACAACTAAGCATATGTCCACAAAAGGTGGGATATCCTCAATCAAGGTGAGAGGATAAGTATGACTAGATAGGAACAAACTCCCGTGTTGTAACCAAATCATCAATAACACCTAGATGACAACTAAAGTCTAAATGCATTTAACCTAAGTAAACTTAAATAAAAGAATAAATAATTATTTACAACTCATCAACAGCTCGTAGATGACAACTAAAGTCTAAATGCATTTAACATAAGTAAACTTAAATAAAAGAATAAATAATTAATAAATAATTATTTACTCTAACACCCCACCTTATGTGTAACTTAGGGAAATGCCTTGAGTTGACAATAGCTAAGATGAAATGCAGAATGGGTCTTGGCAACAAAGCCATCTTAGGTACCCATGTACAAATGCATAAGAAATGCAACCTCATAAAATGGGGAAAGAGAGAAAACCACATGGGAAAAACCCTCCCCCCAAAAGAGGTAAGTACGAACATGCTGGAAAACAAGAAGGAAGGAAGGCCTCAAAATGACCCCCCCCCAAGGACAACTTCCACTAGAAAAAGCTCAAGAGACTTACTCAAAACCATAAGTACAACCAACCAACCATGAGAGATAGAAATGACACTAAAGCGCCCCCAGAATAATGGAGCCCCTAAACCAATGAAACTCCAATGTGGAAGAAACAAGGGAGCAGAACAAGGGAACCCTTGAACAAGAGGGGAAACTGGAAGGCTTAGCTAATGCTCAAAGGAGAAAGTATGAGGATCCTAAAAGGGAATCCACAAGGTAGGTGTGATGACATTGTCATGAATTTCCTTTGTAGAATTTGCAATAAGTGCACCTAGAGGCTCGATGAATGGAGCTGGAGGATCAAGAAGAGTGGAAGAAGAATCTTGTGGAAGAGAAAAGCCATCAACTAGATGTGGTGTGGAAGTCAAAATAGAGATCTCAAGAACAATACAAAGGTTCAAGTATCCTGACTGCACCACATGATGCTCCTATGAAAGAGAAGAGTTGTGCTTCAAAAATGGAGATGGTGGGAAAAAGTGGGAGAAGGTGTAGAGATAGGTAGAATAATCAACTATCCCTATAGCAATAAGGTCTCTTGTAGCATGCTCCCAAATGAAGAATGAATCTGTAGTGAACTCAACTATCTTTCTTGATCTACTAAGTGTAATCTGAGAAATTGAGAGAAGATTGGAAAATAGAGATGGAACATACAATAAATCATTGAATATACCATCCTAGATGCGAACTAAACCTTTCTCGCAGATTGGTAGTACAACATTATTCCCCATGAGAATATGAGGAATGGGAGAAGCCTCAAGAGTAGAGAAGACACCTTGAGAAGATGTCATATGGTGAGAAGCAGCAGAATCCAATATCCAAGGTACCTATGAAGGGGATGAAAAGGATGCGTATAGGATGACACCCTTTTTTTTTCTAACTTTCATTAGTGTGTGTACGTGCTATAACACACACGCACTCTGGCTTGGTTATCCCAAGCCATAGTGCATATGCATTATAACGTTTATGCACTTTTTAAAACCCCAAATTATTATAAATGGTCTAAAAAACCATAGCCCATTCATTTTTTCCTCTTTATCCAACTGCCTCTCCTCACAGTGCATATGTGAATTGAGCAATTTGAAGATTTTCACCACCCACCTCATCAATATGCCTCCTTGTCATCAAAGTTTGAGATCATGATCATGTCGTATGTTGTTTAACCTTCTTTTTGCATTTTTTTATATGATTTTGTATTGTTTTGTAGGTTTTTTCCAATTTTTCTTTAAATTTGTTTACTTATTTAGATTACAACTAGTTTCTTATTAGGAAATGTAAATAAAAAATTGAAAAATCACTATCAAGATCAAAACCAAAACCCTCAACAAGATGAGAATCAAAACACTCCACAACAAGAACACAAAATTCCATAACCTGTACCGATTGGAAGACCTCTTATTGACACACAAGACAACATAATAAATGAATAGAAAGAGGAAAAAATGAATTAGTAGCACTCATTGGTAGGTTGAAAGCTTGTGGACAATCCAGTCCAATGAGAGCTCAATTGGCATCCTCCCTCAAGTCAATTATGACCCACATAGCTTTTGTTAGTGGTCAGTTGGATATTTGGTGGATTAAGAGGGATGAAAAAAAAAGATATTATGCAAAAAAATTATCATATCCAAATGTTAAAAAAGGAGATATACCAAAAGGTAGCATTTGTACATTATTTAGAAAGCCCAGTGAGCAAAATATTGTTAGAGAGATAACTAAAAAATTCCTCATCCATTGGTGCATACACAATGGTAATAGAAATAATTTTTGGGATAGATGGTGGATGGTTTTTAATGCCCCTCTGTGCAATAATCACAAGGTCCCAATGTATTTCGTAAGGAAATTGTATTGTGAGTTTGTCCTTGGGGAGATCCCCAATTATTTTGATATATTAGAATCTCAAGGTAAGGGTGCGAGACCATCATTTGAGAGGCCAGGGTCATGTCATAACCCTAATGTAGTTAGGGCACTTTTGGTTAAGCCACAAGGTGAGCATGTGACTATTCCTTTAGTTGTGAAGGAAAATGTAGAGGCCAACACTCTAGGGACTATTAATGCTTTGAGATAGACCCTGATTCATTGCACAAGTCTATTAGTTGAGGAGGAGCCTTTTGTGTCTCACGGTCACATGTGTACATCATGTGGATCCTTATGCACATTTGGCAGTCATGGTGGAGATAGTGTGGATGATGGGCTAGTCATTGATTAGGTCTCGAATGAGACATTTGGCATTGACACATACGTAAATTATAATTATAATAAACTAATTTGATCACAATTCATATGTATAGTGAATGAAAAATTAATTACCATGTATTGACATTATTCAAAATTCAGGGTCAGAGTGTTGGCAACCCTAATAGCGATCCCTCGACCACATTTTTTGTCTCGTCAATGAGTCTAGAGGTATGCATTGATTTAATCATTTAAATTAATACATATATTTATTAACTAATCATATGAAGGATTGACAAAAAAATTATGCATGTGCATCAATTCTCTATAGGACCGTCGACATTCACTACAAACTCTGAGCCTAGATGTGATATGAGCTTTGTAGAGGTAAATTTGTATCATGTTAATTTAATTCATTTGATTATATTTTTTTCATGTTTCATGTTACATGTAACACATATTGTATGACATGCAACTCCCAATATTTGAAACTCCTCCTCATCTTCGACAATTCATTGATCATGGAGTGGTTGTAGCTATGGCTAGTTCACAACCATTGACTATGGTATGAAAGAATTTTTGTGGTTTTAGTTATTGTTTATAATAGTTAGTATCAAAATTTATAATGTTATTTATAAGTGATTATGTTGATTAAATTGTTGTATTGTCTTGTTACACCCGATCATCCACGAGTCTTCGACGTGGACTTGCATAGCGACTATTTGATGGTGGTAAGAAAAAAATTAATTTTTTGTGTACATATATTTTATTTTAATGTATGATAATTATTGATTCATTTCTACTTTTTTTGTATCAGCTCGAGTTAGAGAAGAGCCTCAACAAGAGGACAAGTGAGCGTGTGTAGAAGACCCCATTATCCCCATCATCTCCCTCCACACGAGATTGAAGAGCTGTAGAGATTTGTTTCCTTCCCCTCATGGGAAGGAGAAGATATAGTTGATAGACACATATGTATAGGCATCAGTGGACATATATGTTGGATTTTATGTCAGTGGACATATTCAATATAAATTTGATGTATATATGATATTTTATATTTGATGTATGACATTTATTTGATGCATGACATTATTAGACTTATGACATTATTGGTTATCATTTTATATTATATGTTTGTTCATGTATGACATTATTGGTTATCATAATATATTATATGTTCCTTCACATATGACATTATTGGTTAAACATAATATATTATATGTTCATTCATGTATGATATTATTGGTTATCATAATATATTATATGTTTTTTTATGTATGAAATTATTGGTTATCATAATATATTATGAGGTTTCATGGGTACTTGTACTCCACCCCTAGTACTTGAACCCACATACCCAACTACTGGGTACACGTATCCCAAGTACCAAGTGCTCAATGGAGAGCATCGTAGCTAAGGACCTTGATTGATATTTCATATTATTATTTTTGAGTTTTTTGTTTGTGTATTGTCTCATTATTTATAAAGCTTAATTCAATACCTAATTAGTTCAAAACTTTGATAGAATATTGATTAATAATAAACTTTACCACTGTTTAAGCATAAGTTTATCATTTCCAATATGTCATCATCATATGATTTATGATCTTGTTCATGTTTAAATTTTTCCCTCTCTGTTATTTGTTTATCGAGCTTAATTCAATACCTAATCAGTTTGAAGCTTTGATACAATATCGATCAACAATAAACTTTATCAGTGTTAAAGCCAAAAATTTATCATTTGTAATATGTAATTGTCATATGATTTATGATCTTCTTTTTCATGTTTAAAGCCTACCTTCTATGTTATTCATCTAAATATTTATCATAAATTATTATTACAAACATATAACAAATCTAAAACTAAAAATAATACATTACATTTGCAAACTTTATCACGGTTCTTGATTTAAAAAATCATTGTTATGACTCATAAATTTAGCTTTTCTATAAATATAAAAGTATAATTAAAAATAAAATTTGACATACCCAAGTACCCCCATCCCCTCTTATAAAAAATAGTTGTACTTGTACCCTAAGCACCCCAAGTACCCACATCCCCGTACAACCTTGCATATTATATGTAGATCTTGGTGTTTTCTATACAGCTATGTGGTCTATAGGATCTCTTTCTACTTAGAACATCCCTTGACCTTGCCCAACCTCCTCACCAGGTTAACTGATCCAAACTTGCAACATCACTCCCTTACTCTTCTATGAACATTATCCCTCTAAAGGTTTTATAGGTCTACTAGGGTACCATAGCACTCCTTAGTCCAACCAAAATTTCCATGATGTCCTAAGGTTTTTTTGGAACACTTGTACTATGCTTGAATGGATAACAACAATGGGTTTGTACTTAATTTCAAGATTTCTTCACAAAAGGGCTACAAGGAGAGCCCCTAATTAGGCCTCCACCCAGATTTCTAGGGCCAATAGCTCCTTTTTCTTAAAGTTTTAACACCTCTAGCCTTAATAAAAATTGATACATAAGACCCATGCTCAAGTATTTTTAGGGTCTCAAGGTATGTATAGGCTGTACAACAAGAATAGCGAAATTGAGGTTTTGGTAGGGTTTTCTTGGCTATCTACTATCCCCACTTTTAAGACACCTTCCACACTTCATCAAAACTCCTCCTACACAAGTTAGAACCTCCTCATACCCCTCTTTAATCCTTCACAAAGGAAATTCTTCATTCTTCAAGGTTTTCTCTCGAGAGCTCTTTCTTTGTTGACAGTCCCTAGCTGAGCATTGCCTAGCTTGCCTAGGGCTTGGTCAAAGAATTATTTGTAGTCACTTTTAGGGCCCTTTCTTGCATAATATAATACACTAGGGTTTGTAGCCTTGAAATCCAAAAGACCATGGAATTCCCATGGTGGAGACAAGACTTACAACCCTTTCATGATAAACAACTCCAAAACTAGCAATAAACATGTATCTTTGAAGAAATTTACAAAACCTTTTAAAAGATGGTCACAAACTATAACTAATGCATGGAAAATTGAAAAAAAATAATAAGAAAACTAATAAATGAAACAAAATGATAATAGCCACTTTATTTACCTTAGAACAAGATTAAAATCTAGTAAAATCTATGCTAAAACAGTCACAGTCTCCTGCATACATTCTAATAGTATGAATTCTTACAAGAAATTAGTTGCCAAGCCTCGATTAGGGTTCCTCAAAGCATAAATAGGTTGATCCTTAGCTTAGAGATAGGTTTTAGGGATTTTTCAAAGCTTCTTCACGAAGTACATGAAAATATTATGCCTATGTTGGAACCCAATATTGGTTTTCATTACAAGAAAGAAGATATTCTTAGTCAGTTAAATATTCTTGCTTGGTAGTCTAGGAGAACTTGAGAAGGTTAGCATGGAGCTAGTAGAGTTCTCGAGTTGGAAGAAGATATAGATGATGTTCTTAGACAACTAAAACAACAAAGACAAAGACAAAACAGAATAACCTCTAGAAACCAAGAATCCCAAATATCTTAGTCTATGAACCATTTTTGGGAAAATTGGGGTTTGTATTCTCTAGAAAATATAGTAAGAGAAGATATTCTTGATTCTATATTTCAATAATTACAAGACCTTAACTTCTTACCAAACCTTATAGGGTCTAAGAGAAAAAAATAAAAAATAAAAGTAGACCTTCATCTCCTTTGAAGGAAACCCAGTCAACTCCCGCCCTACTATTTGGAAAACTTAAGCTTTACATGGGACAAATCTTCCCCCTAAAGTCACCATCTCAAAACTAATTGCTGCAATGGCTCAACCATGGGGAGCTTCCACCTTTTAAGTGCTAATCTAAAAAACCTACCTAAAGGAGCTAAGGAAATCTTGCCCAAGTTCAATGGTAATTCCTATCAAGAGATGGTTGAAAACGTAGGAAATCCTTAAATGTCTATTGACTCAGTAAATTTTCATCTTTAATATAAATTTATTGTAAAAAAAAAGGACAATATCCTAGTAACATTAGAATATCCTTCATGCACTATTCCAACAAGAAGCCAACAGATCCTTAAGACTTAGGGCAATACATTGTGCCCAGAGTAGCTGAACAAAGGTAAACACCATTTTTGTCAACCTTTGGTTCAAAATTTCAAAGTTCAATGACTCCAAAATCTCATTTGCTAAAGAAATCCATATTTTGTAAGTCAGCCAAAAGTTAAAAAATCCCCCCAATGAGTACCTTAGATCAAACCCTAAAAAATTGGATAAGTTGATTGAATATGTCATAGGTCATCAATTTGTGCCTAAAGTTGTTGATAGCTAATTAACTAATGTTTTATCTTTAGAATTTAGTCAAAATTATGCAGTTCATTCCTCCATTGTTAAATTCGAGGCTAAAGTTGGTTCATATGACAAATATGTCTCATTAAATATGAAGCTCAAACCATTCTATATTTCTATGTTCATACACAACCATAAGATCAATAATTGTATAGTTGACTCTAGGGCCTCTAACAACACAATGCCTTGTATGTTCTAAAATCCTTAGATCCACCCCCCTCCCCCCTAACTAAAATATTTGGTAAATGGTCTTTTATGGATTATAAGAAGGCCTCCCTAGTACAACAAATAAAAAATGCTCAATTTGCAATAGCCACTCATCTAGGCAAGACACAAAAGATAACTATTTTGGTTCCTAATATCCTAGTTAGTAATGACATGTTGAAAAATATTTTTCCTAGGGATCTAGGAGGAAAAGTTAAATTGGATTGGTCCCAAGATACTATACTAGTGGGTAAGGAAATTGTAACACTCCAACCAAATCGAAAGTCTATGTACATTCCTTTCATTAGAAGATCCCTGAACCCAAATTCTATACAATAGGTGTTAAATTTTGAACTAAAATATTTTAGGAGGGGAAGAGGTTGTTAAATCTAAACTGAATAATAAGGATCCCCTATCAGATATCACAAGTCTCCATCATTGGATGAGATGACATATCTTGTTTCCATCGTCAAAGATCATTGCCCTATGGCATTTAGTTACCCTTAGGGATGTTTCCATTTAGCATGCTTGAGAACATTCAAGCACTCAATGGGATGGGACAAGATTGGAACTAGTGTTTACCTAGCCACTCAGAGCTAACATAATAGACAATTCAATCCCATGACGAAAGGTGAGCAAGATTTGGCTGTTGGCAACTTTGTACTAGCCAACACTACAAGTTTTAACATCACTCGAGATGGCATTTAGTGAAACTTAGCGACATTTTGGTTCGGCATGCTCAAGAAAGTTCAAGTGCTCAATGAGATGGGACAAGCTTGGGAATAGGGTTTTCCTAACCACATGGAGCTAAAAAAATAGACAGCATGATCCCATGATGAAACGTGAGAGAGATTTGGTAGTTAGCAACTTTGTACTAGTCAACACTACAAATTTCAACATCACTCGAGATGGTGTCGCAAAATCAAAATGGAGTAAGATCTCCAAAAATTGAGAAAGGTTATTGTAGATCTCTACAATAAAGTCCTATAGGACCTAGAATTTCATTCATACCCCACATGAGCTCCAAGATATGCCCCATCAAATATCACTACCCTATTGAATTTAGTGACTCTTAGGGACATTTTAGTTCGATGTGCCCAAGAATGTTTGCATGCTCAACAGGACAAGATGAGCTTGGGATAGCGTTTACCTAGCCACTCGAAGCTAACAGAATAGATAGTTCAATCCCACAATAAAAAGGTAAGCTAGATTTGGTAGTTGGCAACTTTGTACTAGCCAATACTACAACTTTCAGCATCACTCGAGATAGCGTCACAAAATCAAAATGGAATAAGATCTCTAAAAAGTGGGCGAGGTTATTGTAGGTCTCTACAACATGGTCCTATAGGACCTAGAATTGCATCCATACCTCATAAAAGATCTAAAATATGCCCCATCAAAGATTTCTGCCCTATGGCATTTAGTGACCCTTAGGGACGTTTTGGTTTGACGTTTCTGAGAACATTTGAGAGCTCAATGAGATGGGACAAGCTTATGGATAGGGTTTACTTGGCCACCTAGACCTAAAATAATACATAGTTTGATCCCATGATGAAAGGTGAGAGAGATTTGGTAGTCGGCAAGTTTATACTGGCCAACACTACAAGTTTCAAAATCACTTGAGATGGCATCACAAAATCAAAATGGAGTAAGATCTCCAAAAAGTGAGAGAAGTTGTTATAGATCTCTAGAACATGGTCCTATATGACCTAGAATCACATCCATACCTCGTATGAGCTTTGAGATATGTCCTATCAAAGGTCGCTGCCCTATGGCATTCAGTGACCCTTAGGGACTTTTTAGTTTGACATGCCCAAGAATGTTCAAGTGCTCAATGGGACAAGATAGTTTGATCCCACAACAAATGGTGAGGAAGATCTGACAGTTGGCAACTTTGTACTGGCCAATACTATAAGTTTTAGCATCACTCAAGATGGTGTTGCAAAATCAAAATGGAGTAACATGTCCAAAAAGTGAGAGAGGTTATTGTAGGTCTCTATGAAAAATTCCTATAGGACCTAAAATCACATCCATATCTCTCATGAGCTCTAAGATATGCCCTGTCAAACATCAGTACACTATTGCATTTAGTGACCCTTAGGGATGTTTTGGTTCGGCATGCCTGAGAACATTCGAGTGTTGAATGGGACAAGTTGAGCTTAGAGCTAGGGTTTACCTACCGCCTTGAGCTAACAGAATAGATAGTTCGATCCCACGACCTATTTTCCATTAAGATGCAAATTTGAGCAACTTTTACAACTTTCAACAATGCAACTTTGCAAAAAAAGTTTTTAAAAAAAAATATTTTTCACTTGATTCCACTTCTACAACTTGAAAAAGGTTTGAAAACACTAAAATAACTTATTTCCAAATGCTCATCCCTTCACCAATTCAAAAACTTTTGCCATTCACAAATCAACACACTACAAAAGGTCAAATCCTTCATGGTACTTGACCTAGGGCCTGATTGGAAAATTCACAAAACACATCCTCCAATATGGAAACCCTAAAATATCAAAATGGACTATACTAACTACCATTTCTCAAGTGGGCATGAAATTTCAACCAAGAAAATTGCAGTTAGAGGCCCATTTTTGTTGTGTGTACCAAAATGTTGTCTTAAAAACCTAGTTTCACTAAAAATGCAATAACTTGCATTAGAAAACTCGTAGAATGATGAGATTGGAAGGAAAAGAAAGCTGATTTAAAATTCTATCTAAAAACTCTATCACATCTAGTCTAAAATTTGGTACATTTCATGCAGTGTGCAAACAATAGTCAAAATAACTGAAAAACTAAATTTATTTCTTTGCAACTTCTTCCAATCTGTATATTAATGCCCTATAGAATCATGAAAACCACTTTTGACTCTTCCTCACCATGCCAAAAATCCATTCCAACCTTCACCTAGGTCATTATAGCAAGTTTGAGTGTTTTACACCAATTTCTTTTCAAAATCAAAGGCCTGCAAGAAAAAATAGTAAACCAACTTTTCTGCCCCTAAAAATTTTCCATATGTAAGAATACAACCCTAACTTGATTCCCACCTACTAGAATCAAGATCCCACTAATGGATTGCAAGTTAGAGGCCTGTAAGTATAATATAGTCAATTTACAGGCTTACCCAAGTAGCCCCCAATAAAATGGCAATATCTAACACAAATGAATAGATCAAAACCTCAAACCAAATGAAAATGAAAGATACTTCAAATATCTATCTAACCATATCAAATTTTCACATGTTTCAATCCATAAATCTCTGTACAACAATAAAACATAGAAAAAATGGTAGAAAATCAAGTTTTTATTACTTCAAAAGACATCAAATTCGTACAACCATCACCCACTGAGGCCTATATGGTCATATCATACATATATTCTTCCATTAAAATAGTTATAACCACATTTCAAATGGTATTTTAGAAAAATTACAAAGTTGTCAACATTTTTGCAATTTTACTTTGACAAATTTTCCAATTTTTTTCAATTTTTGACATCTTAACTCCTAGACACCTAAAACTTAACCCAATTACCTTAAAGACCTTTATAACCTTCTAAGAAAAATAAAAATACATTTTCCTTAAAAAATCACCTATATTGCTCATTTTTGACCTCTTGGTTCAATTTGGCACTCTAAGTTATAATGGCACCTAAAGTCCAATTGACCTTACATCTTGGGTCTTATTATATCATTTTACAACCTTATTCCTAATTCACAACTAGGATGACACCTATCTATTTTCCTTGGTTCCCTACACCAATGATCATCCAACTGGACAAGTTTGGAGTGGTTAGGTGCATGCAAATGTATTAAATTTGATGACATAGGTATAACAATGGGAGATCTTCCTAAAGGAGGCCTTGGTTTTATGTAAAAATGTCAAATTAATAATCATAAACATAGTTTAGGATCAACTAATAGGCCTTGGAGGTGATTTCTTGGTCAAATTTGAAGGAGCCCTAGCTTTTGGCTTTGTTTTGTGAGGGTTTCATAAAAAGCACATATAAAGAGTTGATAGGTTCAATAAAATTGAATAATCCTCAGTTTAGAATCATATTAAGATACTTTAACAAGTTTTATTATTGAGAGATAATTATTCCATGTAGTTCCTTTGTAAATAGAGAGGTTTTTATGTCTAAAAAGTAGCCCATAGTGTAACAGTAGAGACTTGGTCCAAAACAACTATACCTCATCTTTTGATATGTTATAGAGAAGCCAAATGGGTATCTTAATATTCAATTTATTTTCTTGATATTATAGAAAAATGTGAACAAAAATGCAAGAGGACAACATTTTATGCCTAAAAAGTGGTCCATAGTGTAACTGTCATCAAATGACAATTGTTCCAAGCCTCTAAAACTTCAAACTTGTTCTTGTTTGGTTAGGAAAACCTATAATTGGTATTTCTAATTTTTAGTCTATACTAGTAAGTTAGTGGAGTGTTCACTTATCCATCTTTCTTAGCATTAACTTTTATTGCTCCTTTTACCTTATTTTTGCTTGCTTCACAAGTTTTGTACATATGGCATTTACCCATGACTTAAACACCTTTGGACAAGTTATTTTTTCTCTTTTTCCATCATCACTTGGAAAAAGTGGAAATATTACCAACCTAGTTTTAAAATCAAGTCTATTCTACTTATCCTATTGAATTATTGTATCTTCTTTCATGTTGGTTACAACAAGATATAAGATTCGCTAAGGAAAGTGACCTAAGATTATGTTTGACATATCACCTAGAAGGGAGTTATAATTTTTGGATTTTAATCCATTTTCTACTACCTTTAGTGACTATAAACCTTCTTTACCTAGATTTGAAAATAGTGTCTCATTGACATTATCTAGGGAGGAGCATGAAAAGAGGATCGAAAAAATCCTATCTAGGATGGTAGACAAATCGTTACAGTGTATAGAATAAGAAAAATAAGTCTATATGGAACAAGTATGACAATTTTTTCAATGATTTTCCAATTAAATTTTTAGAAAGTACTTACTTTCACCCCAAGGGTCAAAACATAATAGACATGATTCACAAGATAATGATCTAGATCCAGAAATCACTATGGAAGCGATCTTACAATTTCGACAAGATAAATATTAACAACAGCTCATGAAATTGAACTTGGATCAAGAAAAAGATAAATTCTTTATGCACTTATTCTATCAAGGACTAAAATTTCCACACAACTTCAATGTTGGCAACTTGATTCAAAAGGAAGAACCTTCGCCTTTAGAAGTTGTTACGAAACAAATGGAAGAAATGAGCAAGGATATGTTACACATGAAAAATGAGAAAGAGAAACCTAAGCCATCTTTTTCAGTTGAGTATATATGTCTATTTCCTTTTAAAAAATACTTATAAATGCATCCTTTTACGTGTAAGGTTGAATTTTTTTACTATGAGAAATATGATGGTAGTGGAGATCCTCATGATTGCATTAGGAATTTTTGTGCACTAAGTATGAAATTCTTACATAAACTTAGTTATTTCATAAGCCTTTTTTCCTAGAAGTCTTAGTGGTCAAGGTATGAAATGGTTCACAAAATTTTGTCCCCCACTTATGTCTATTCCCTTTATTTAGTGATGGAGGAAGCTTTATTCATGATATCCAAGGCATGTCTCTGAAGCTGAAAAGATTAATATATTTATTAGCAACCTTGTGCCTTAATTGTAGCATGAACTTAGGAAACAACTATTTTCCAATTCCTTAAAAATTGAGGATGTTTTAGTTAAAAAGGGTGAACTCAATTGATAAAGCACAAAACTAGAACAACAACGATCAAAATGTATGTGATCAACTTGACCAATGACATTCAAACTACAAAATAATATGCTTCTCCAAGAATATTAACTCAAAAAAATCTAATGGCTCTAGTATAGGTAAACCATCATGGGTTTCCAAATCTAAGTACACCTATACACCTCTAGTAGACTCACTTGAATTGGTGTTGAATACTTTGATATCAAATAAGATCATTACACTACCATATCACTATAAACCTAATGAACCCAAGGTTAAGCCTAAATTTTGGAATGACAATCATTATTGCATCTATGATAGGAATAAGGGTCATAAGACTAAAAATTATATGAAACTTAAATACCTCATTCAAGATTTCATTGATGATAAGAAAGTTGGGGTGGATGGACTCATGACTAATACTGATCATAAGGTTTACAATGAACCCAGGTACCCAAGCATGAACAAGAAGAAAGTTCTAGGAAGAAAAATAGGATGCAAAGATCAACTACATATGATTGAGCCAACTTTTGAGAACATAAACATGATTAGTTCTAAAGGAAAAAAGAAAGCCTACAAATCAAACATTGATGAACCACCTATGATTATCCTTAAAGTTGTGGATTCTTCCACACAATCACAACCTTACAATCTTGATACTAAGAGAAAACAAACATAACAACCTATGGGCATCCTTAAAGGATTTGAACCTCAAATTGATACATATTGTAAAAACTTGAATCATGCGACTAGGAGTGAACCAAAGATCATACACTTTGGTCTTAATGCTTGCAAATAGACAACATCTGAAAAATTTATAAGATAGGTTTTATAAGTTAATGATTTGATAATACATTTATTTTGATGTTTATCTAAAATAATTACAGATGAAGAAACAAATAAAAGATAAAATCATGTTAGTCATAATATCATTATTGGTAATAATATTCCAAATGCAAAGAATTATTTGTTTGACCTTCTAGCAATGATCAAGCGGCTTACTAAATAGCTTGATGAGTCTCGGAAACTTCTCCTATTATATCCTTGCTTTCACCAATTTCAAGTTTCTAGTTACATGCACACAATCATGACTTTACATCACAAAGCATTCACATTCTAAAAAATTTCATGTTCTTTCATTACATTTTGATCTAAACAAAAAATTCTAAACTTTCACTTATTCAAATGACTAATCTGAAAATGGGTCATATTAAAGAATCTAATATAAATTCAAATAATATATCTAGATTCTAAACAAATCAAAATATTAAATCTATGATTTAAACTTATCTCATCACTTACACATAATAACAATACCCACCTTGTCATGTGGACAATATTGGGAGAGAGGTTGCAAAATTATATTTGGATCCAATTGATCACTCACACACTCTCTCTCTTTCTCCCTCTCTCCCTATTTAATCTAATGAACCAACTGGATCTGCTCTACATTTTAATGTCTCAAGTACTACCTCGTGTTCTAGCTCATGAACTTTCCAAAGAATCTTATTATGTGGTTTTCCATCATATTTTATCAAGTGGAAATTTGATGTGACAACAAGGCTTGAACAATGAAGTGTTATCCTCTTTGTTTGCCAATCCTCAAATAACTACAAGTTAGGGTTCTTCATAGAATATCGTCTAAGTCATGTGCTGGTTACAACCACCACACTAATATGGTACTCTAAATCTTCACCATCTATAATTGTGTGATCCAATTTTTGTTTGGCTTAGACACAATGACACAAATAATAATTTGTCCCTTCTTCATTGTCTTCAGGTGCAATAATAGCAAAAACATGGCCTGTAGTGAAAAATTTACATAATGTGGTCATTAATTCAAAAAATACTTCAGTAAAAGTTACATATTGAAATCAAAAAGATATATAAATATATATATTACCAATTTGCTCTAGATCTAACAAGCGATCAATGTCAATAGACGAGTCCATCTCTACCATTTCTAGTGCTTGTGTGGGATGATAGGTGTCAGTTGGGTCCAAAACCCATATATCCCATTTGTCCACCCATTCAGTTGACTCATAATCATTCCAATTTACCTCTGCACATGATGGACAATAGCATATCATTTTTCATGTGTGGATACCCCATAAACCTACATTAGAGCTTCTAAAAGAGTGCAACTCACTAGATCCTATTAGTGTGCAACAATCCTCAAATTGTGCAACGTTAGTATTATCTATCAGCCAAAAAAATCTACAAACCATAGACTCACCTTCTTTACCTAGACCCATTGTAGAGTTACACTACTAGATGATGGATTTTGCATCTATCAATATTGCTCTATCTTTGTACTTTAGTTCTTCACAAGCCAAGGCTCTTTTGATGTATGCATCTATAGCATCGTCCTCTCCCTTTCCATGATCAACCTGTATGAAATTTCACATATATTGAATTCTAGACAACCTGTGCATCCTGCTCAACCAATAGAACATCTATGCATTCTTGAATTAAGATCCATAATTGTCTGACCAAATAATGTGCTAATGATATGTTATGCCCCTATTAGCCAAATATCCATAAAATAGTTGAAAACATCCATGTAAAAACTCCATAGAATGTGATTGATCATTGCTAATGTAAAAATTGCACCCTCTCAAAATATTCCTATCATCCTCTATACTTATAGGTGAATGCATGAATGTGATGTGAACAACTATGGAAACCTATTGAGAAGTATAATATTTTTTTTACACCTCATTTTATGGTTGTAGTGTGTAGTTCTCTATGAAGTCTACAACTAAAACAATGGTATCTAGTGGAAACATATCCTTACACAACTTGAATTGAAAATCTAGCCATTGAGCTCTATGTGTATGCCTTTCATACTCATAAATAATCTTTTCACGAAAAATCTTCATAAACTTATACACTGGAATCTTTTCAATGGCTAAATCACTTTTTTTACCCTATTTCTTATCTTTTAAAGCATATGTCACTATCTTAAATTTTTTATAATCTACTATTTCATTTCCAACTGTATGTGTACTATCCATATGTTCACAAGTTGATAAAAGTTGCAAAGATCCACAAAATAATCATATACCATCCAAGCATGATGTTTAGTAAAATTATTTGTCGTCCACTATTTTACATATACTATTGGATATGAATTCCCTTGAATATCTTGGTTTCTCATTCATGTCACAATCTTTCAAAACAAACTTAGAATGCAAAAACACATATATATGCTTTAAAACATCAAAATGGTTAGAAAATTCAATACATATCCTATAACAAAAAGTTGTGCATGTGTGATTTATCTTCACATAAAAGGTTTACCCATCTCAAAAAATCTTTGACTTATTTAAATTTGAGGATACATACCAATAAATTTTACAAAAAAATTGTGTCTGAGTTGAGTCCAAAAAATATTTCGCATGTGGGTTGCGATTTTGGTTACCAATCCTCCTTCTTACAACATCTCTTTGATTAGGGGAAACACATGTGTTATTTTTCTAAAAATATTTAAACAATGATTTCAATGCTTCACTAATTTCTTTATCCTTTTGCAGTAGTCTATCACTAAATGTCCATAACTCATTTTTTGTTGGATCTTCTAATCGCTCATGCCTTAGCATGGCTCTCCTTAGAGTACCTCTACCAATTTTCAATGTTTTTCTTGTCTTTCTCATGAGTCAAGCTTTCTTCATTTGGGTACTTACTATTGTTGATGTAATTACTTGTCTTGTGATATTACTATCTTTGGTGCATGATTTAAAACCCACTTTGTCATAAGAACTCAATAGATTCTTTACAATGCTTTTTCTCATCTGAATTTTCCATCGTTCTTAGCCAAAGAATCTTCATCATAAGCCTAAATATTAAATTCCTCATCATTTAAAAAAATAATTGACTTTGACCTATAATATCTAATTCTTCAAAGAATAATCTCCGCATATAATTAACTTTTCTTTGACAAGTACACTTGTTAATCTTGTCAGGCATTGATTTGAAAATGCTAGTATCAATATCAATCAAATATTTTGGTCTTCTAAAATTAATTCTAGAACATTTATAATCTCTTCCATTCCTTCAACATTTTGAACATCGACATAAGGTTGAGTATTTTGCATACCTTGAACCAAAGATGATACGCCTTGGCAATAAGATGCAAAAGATGGAATATCACCTACTTGATATATTGATGTTGTGCCTTCAACATGGCATGATGGAGTGTGTACATTATTGGATCTACAAATTAGTGTCTCTTCAATATGAGAGGATGATATGAATCCAACATTGGAAGATGGTGTAGCTTCACAATTCAATTGTCTTCTTGAGTGTAATAGTCTCATTCATTCTCTTTGTCTTTCCAATTCTTCATCTTTGTTTCTTTGTATTGGTGGTTCTTGATCCTCTTCAAAATTCAATTATTCATTATTGCTTTGAAATTTTTTTGTTCATGTGGTGATTTAATTTTATCTCTTTTAATTGCCAAATCTCTCTCCCTCTCTTCATTTGTAGGAGTTTTGGTTTCTTCCTTGGCATGATGATGATTTCTACATGTCAAATTATTTAAACGTCTAAATTACTTACAATTTTTAAATTTCAAATCATTCAAATGCATATAAAAATTAAATTATTTCAATATATCAAACAACATGCCAAATTTCTTACCATTTCCAAATAACAATTCATTAAAACATACAAATTTCAATGAATTCACTATAGATTAAACATGTCAAATTATAATCAAATTTGTCTCTATATATCAACAAACAATATTTTAAAAGGACTGCACTAACCTTTTCTATAGAAAGAATATTCAAAAACCCTTCAAATAGTGTATCCAATGATTGAATTTGGTGTTTGCTAGCTTCAAAAAGACTTCAAATAGTGTATTCTAACTTCCAACATCTTGGAACCCATGTTTTCTGTCAAAACAATAGAATGCACAATAAACAAAAAGCAGAATATGGATCAAAAGGGACCCAAAGTTGCTTTGTGACCTTTTTTTGGTGATTTCACATAGTGCGTATGCACTATAGTGTGTACTCCCTATAAAGCATGTATGCACTATGTCAAATTACATCTCTCCCTATCCCACCATCCCTAATCCCCTACTCTCTCTCTCTCCTTAC